>OY720311.1:15658006-18374420 GCA_963082785.1 Philonthus spinipes | reverse complement strand
GAACATCCAAAACACAGGACAGAACTTATGCTGTATATTCCGAAACAACTTTTAAACAGATTATACAAACAATATAATATAACACCTGCATACTACACAAATTCAAAATTAAAAAATACGTTAGGCAACACTTTTGCTAAAGAACATAAATTACGAAGTCTGGAATGTATTTCATAGAATGTTCAGTTGTACATACGTCAAACTGAAAGAAAAATTAGAAACAAGGTCCAGAGAATATATATATATATATATATCACCTTAAATCTTTCAATAGAGACAAGTCAGCCAATACAGAACATCGCTTCACAGCTAGATCAATTTTTCAATGAGTAAATTATGCAACAACAAATATCTATTGTGTAATCCAATGTTCGGCGGCGTAAATGCTCGGGAAGTAGTTGTTTCAATAGATGTTTGTAAAACTTACAGTGTAAGTAATTTTTTGCAGTTGGAAAAAGGGATTGATTGAATTTTATTGATAATTGCCATAAATGTTCCTTGTTTAGTTTTATTGTAAATTAAAGCGGTTAGAAAATCCAAACAACTAATATTTAAATATGTTAGAAGCAATTCTCATGAAAAAAAAAAAAACGACAAAAAAATGTCTCAATTTCGTTTTGAGCCTACGAAATAATTTATTGTTAGAATTTTTACCTGTAAACTTGCGACAATGTCATTAAAGATTGTGCTTTAGTGCCCTGCTATCCACTTGCAATTATTTTTAACCTGTCTCTTAAAACATCAGTTTTTCTTAAAAAAAAAATTACGATAATTTACCCTACACCGAATACCTCTACTAATCATCGAAATATTACAAAATATCGACCTCACTTTATTAATTATTTTCAAATCATTTTATTTAATTTATTTAAATAACTCTGATCAAGTGAATGAATACTCTTTTCTATTTTTTTTACTTTCTAATCTCGCAGAAATTACTGTACATTCAAATATATTTTCATACTTATCCCATTGTCAGCACTGTTTTATTTCTAGTCGTTCTACTGTAACTAAGTTGACTATTATTACGCATGATAGTGCTAGTTCACTAGATTCATCCGGGCAGATTGGTGTAATATATACTAATATGTCAAAAGCGTTTGACGGAGTTGACCATACATTGTTACTTGAAAACTTTAGTTTCTTTGGTTTTCGTAATCATTCCACTTTACTCATTTCATCCTATATTTCATGCCGTGAATCATAACAATTTTAATTAAAAATCTTATTTTCCAAGTTTGGATGTCCCGCAAGGCTCTATACTGGGCCGATTATTGTTCAATCTTTTTATTAACGATCTTTCCAATTGATTACATTGTAAATACCTTTTATAGACTGATGATCTAAGGATTTTTTCAACAATTACTAACACAAATTATTAAGTTCGGGTGTCCTTCAAGGCTCTATACTGGGTCCATTATTGATCATTTTTTATTAGCGATCTTTCCAATCAATTACATTGTAAATACCTTTTATAGACTGATGATGTAAGGATTTTTTCAACAATTACTAACACAAATTATCAAGTTCGGGTGTCCTTCAAGGCTCTATACTGGGTCCATTATTGATCAATTTTTTTATTAGCGATCTTTCCAATCAATTACATTGGAAATACCTTCTATAGACTGACGATCTAAGGATTTTTTGAACAATTACTAACACAAATGATTGTCTAAGTTTACAAAATCAACTTAATATTATTTCAAATTGATGTAGAATTAATAATCTTAATTTTAACAGAAATAAGTGTAAATTTATCTCCTTTACCAAAAAATCAAAATCAGTTACATGTAACTATGTGGTATTCTATTGAGCAAGCCGGAGACATCAAAGATTGATAATAAATTTACATTTAATCCTCATGTTGAATCTATTGTTAACAATTTCTGTAAATCATTGGGACTTATACATAGTAATTCTGCGAACTTGTGGAATCCCATTGCTTTAAAATCTTTATTCAATGTTTATGTATGTTAAAAGTTGGAATATGCTTCAATAATTTGGTATCCTGAAACTCAACTGCAGATTAAGCTCGTGGATAGTGTTCAAAGAATTCCTCAGTCTTCAGGTATAGAAATTTAAGAAATATTATATTTCTATACCAGAAGACTAAGAGGCTATTTCCTGAAAGTCTATGATCATTCTCGTTTGCTTGAGAAATCTGTCGAATCTCTTGAGAGCGGACGTTACAAGTCTGGGATCTCATTCAAATATAAAAAAAACTCTTTGTTGTATTACACAATCGTTATTGTTATGCAACACCAAATGTCTATTATTAGACATGTGTTAAAGTACTTATGTAACATAAGTCATAATGTCACAGTAGCAAAAGAGAAAATAATTTATTAATTAATTATTTTCTAATTATTTTATTTAATTTACATTTATTATCAATCACAAAAGATTGAATTTTGACGCAAAATACTGACAGCAGTATTGGTGCGTATAATGTTTTAAATACTTTCATGTTTGTGATCCTTGTTATCTCTTGCCTGTTGATGAATCTGTTCTTCATTGCAAAATTTGATTTGATCGTCCTTTCTACTTCTTTGTTAATTTCTATTTCTTGCGTTTCCTTCTATTAAATGTGAAACTCCAGGTATTGCATTGTTTGTGCTTATTCAATAGTTTCTCTCCGTATTTTCGTATTTATTTTTCTTTTTTTTTTTCTCTCCTTAATAATTACTATCTTCTTGTTTGGTATTAATTTTTATTCGGTAATATTTTTCCATATATCAAGGTATTGCTGTAGTTCCTGCCCATTTTTTGCGAAGAGGACAAGATCGTCGGCAATCGCTGCTTCCGATATCTCTACTCTTTGCTTATTCCCATATTCTATTAGTGAATAATCCGGGACTCAGTCCTCCACCTTATAATACTTGTAATACTCCCTTTATTGCAAAACTTTCTGATGTTTTGTAATCCCTGATCTCTAAAAATGTTTTGTAATATGTTCAATATTTTGACCGTGATTCCTCTTCTTTTAAGAATTCCCTATAGTTTTCCTCAAGATATTTTATCGAATGTTCCTTTCTCCTGCATATTGTTTCGAGTTATCTGTTTGATAATTAATATAATTTTTATTCACAGAAATAAATACATGCTTTTTAAAATATATTAGTATGTATAAATAATAAAACACATTAGGTTTACAGTTTCACAATTTTAATGTAGAAGAAACAATGCAACAATTGTTTCGATACGCAGTATCATCATCAGACAGCTGATGTAATAGTTCATGCAGAATTAACTACGACTAATTACAATAATTAATTACGAAATCAACAATAGAACAATATTTATATAAGTATAGATTTAAGAGTGAAAAATTATTTAAATCAATTTGGTCGTTCGAAACAACATGTTTTTAATTAAATGTATTAATTTCTAGTTGCTCGAAAATGTTCATTTTAATAATTTTGTTAGACACGTAAAGAATTTTAAAGTTGCCATTGAATTTGTGATTTTCTGTTAATAGATGTTATGCGTAAGTGAAACTTGTCTTTTTCTACAAAAAAGACTTGTGTTTTTTTAGTCTAGTAGCAAAATTTCGTTTAGTTTGATCAAAATATACTTTATCACAATCACCGCAATTGAAACCGTATATTCCCAACTCACTCTTCGGAGGGGGTTAATAATAAATTTTCGAATCGAACAAGCGGTTTTAAATACTGCGTTGATGTTCAATTTATTTAACTGTTTTGCTCATTTCATGAAAGGTTGGGCGAATTAAGTCAAAGGTATATTATTATGAAATTGTTTGCAGGTTTTTTTTTTTGTAAATTACAAGAATTAAGTATTTTTTAATAGTTTGCTATAAAATGTGGTATGTTTTGTGCTTAAAATGATATATTTTAGTGTTGTGTTTTTTTATGTACGAGGTCAGAAATTTAAGCTAAATCCGAAATAACCTGATCCATACTAAAGAAGTTTCACGTGATTTATTTTCATGAATAATATAATATATGCTTTAATAGTATTTTAAATGCACAATGGACGAAGCGAAGAGAGACATGACAAAACAGGGCCGGCATTGTTGGCGTTTATCACGAATCGTTCCTTCCAGATTTCCACAGCGCCCTTGATTTTTACGATCGCGTTTTTTCTCCAACTCGATTTTCCAGAAAGCCGTTTTCCCTACACCGGGTCATTGTGAGTGGACGTCCGCGAGACGCGTTTCTTCGAAATTCTTTTGTACACTGATTCCGACCCTGGCGCATATTCAATCTTAGCACGTGCTTACAAAATCCGGTCCTGAATAAGAGCTGTTTTTCGCCCCCCCGCGCCCTCTGCCTGCCTCTGAGACGGCCGCGAGTGCGTAGCTCGGTAGCCGTCCAGTAGGCAGCAGGTCAACGCGCGTCGTCTCTCTCGCACCCGACTGACCCGCGCGGAAAATCCACGCTCACGCCCGGATTTCCACAGTGAATTTCCCGGGACGACTCGCCAACCATCCTAAAAACCAACCACATATATCCCCCCCAACGAAAAACCTCCTTCAACCCATCAAAACTCCCGCAATCCCCACATCCTCCATCCTCTTCTCGAGTCGCATACCTCAGAGTCCGTCCCTCTCTCGCCGTCCTTCTCCGGTCCCCCTGTATTTTGGTGTTGAATGTAGGTGCTTAACCAAGGATATGAGGTGAATATACTGAATAGCACATTTCTCTACATAATGGGCTCTCTCGATTCACTCGTAGGTGGTGTGCTGTGGTGTGGTGTGCTGTATCACTTATTTTCTATTCCTACTCTTTTTTATATTCTTCCTCTTCTTCTTTTCTTAATCGTTTTTGAGAAAGAAAAAAAGTAATAAATATATATTGCTAGCGGCTTTCTAACATGAATTCTTCAAATATTTTAACACTTATTTATTTAGGTAATTATTCTTTATTATAATGATTCATTAATTTAATTAAAAATCAATATTAAGCAACATTATTTTAACACGTAAAACGAAACACTGTAAATCTCTGCAATTAAATAGAATTAAAAAAAGATTCTTTATATGGTAATAAAAATACACACATAAAACAAGTGCCAAATTGTGAATATAATTATTCGAGGCTATTATGTAGGAAAATGTTAATTTTTAAATTTTTACATACACGTTAATTCATATTCCGACTGTCGAAGCATCCAATGTAATATACAGAGAGATTTTTTTATAAGCATACATTAGGGGAAGTGTATATCTGCAAAAAAACGCGAGTCAACCGCATTGAATAATTAATGTGTGTATGTTTAGTTGACTATTTGGCATATGTGTGTTCAGTTGCGTGTTATAGGCAACTAAACACACATATATTAATGCATTTGAGTAACGTATTTTGCAGGTATACATAGGGGAAATGTATACTGATAAAAAAAAGCTCTCTGTATATATATATATATTACATAGGATAATATATATATATATAGAATATGAAATTAATTAATAACGTAAACGTTAAACTTAACATTTCAGATATCGCTATTCTATTCCTCTCGATTGATTCTTCACATACAAAGTGGCGATCTCACCAGTGCCGTCACTTCCAGAGAGATTTGCATACTTTTCACATCTGTCTCTACTTGGTGGTACAATACAAATGATAATATAATAAAGATGTGTTTAGGAACTCTTTAGTGCCCTCATATAAAGAGGGAAACACTTTTTGAATATATTTCTCCACATTGCGTCTTTTTATACATTTGGTGATACAATTAAGAAATCCAAAGGCGTGTTTCGGACGTTTCAACTTATCAGTGTCGTCATGTATAGAGAGAAACATCTTTTTAATATGTTTCTGTGCGATTTTGGATTTTTAATTAAAATAGGCGGAAAGACCAACGGTCGATAGCCAATTGGCAGAAGAATTTATTTTTATGTTATTTATTTATTGTATTTATTTATTATTATTACTTTGTTAAAAATAATCTGCCAATAAAGATTTATATATATATATAATTAAAATACTTGGAGAAAATATAAATCAGTGAAACAAACCAAGTATTTTAATTAAATATCCAAAATTATATTCATAAATGTATCACCACGAGTTCAGTGATAAATTAAGTAAAAATATTTTTCTGTACTTCAAGCCAATTTTAATTTCTGACAGAAAGTTGTACAGATCTTTATTTTAAAATAGCTTTCCCTTTATTATACATGAAAGAGGTGTTGAAACTATTCCTTTGCACAGGCACTGTTGTGAAAATAAATCAACAATCGCGGGTGATATAAAACGACGGCATATTGAATATTTCGCAGGACGATATTTCTGCAATCCTTCAACACAAAGAAACGCGCGGTATCGTAAAGAGTATTCTACGCTTAACTACTAAGTGACTGGTTTATATAACATCAATAATTATTAATTATAAACAT
This sequence comes from Philonthus spinipes, assembly GCA_963082785.1. Classification (NCBI taxonomy): domain Eukaryota; kingdom Metazoa; phylum Arthropoda; class Insecta; order Coleoptera; family Staphylinidae; genus Philonthus; species Philonthus spinipes. The sequence goes on along the minus strand of OY720311.1, from coordinate 18,368,056 downwards.
GTTCAATTATATTAATAGTAATTCATATTTTTATATAATATATTTTCATTATTGGCTAAAGTTTCATAAGTCTCCCCGAATTTTATTATCAGATTCGTGTCGTCAGCAGAGCAGGAAATACCACTGCATGCATTTGTATTCGATGATTTATTTTGACTTTGAAGTCAATAAAAAAAAAACAAATAATATATATATTCGATGGTTTTAATATTTAGACATTGGTAGTTCATATTGTATAAAATAAATATGAATAAATTATTAAAAATCAACCAATAAAACACAGATTAGATTGAATAACTTTAAATTCTCAACTAGTTTCGGGTTATCAGCCCATTTTCAAGAGAATTTAATTTTTTTTCCCTTATTTCACCGTGGGTTAATGTAAAATATTTTTCGTCGTCCATCACAATCAACATGTTGACGAAATGCACTCGTCTCAACGCGCGGCAATATCTCGAAATTCTCTCTAATTGAGCCTCTGTGTATTTTGAAGCTTTAATTCTTTTCCGGAAAACAATATTCTTACTTGATATAGTCCTAGATACCGTGCTTTTTCCAACATTAAATCTTCTGGTCGGTTTTCGCTGTGACGTTCCAATTTTGTTTTTAGCTGCCGACCACTTCTAGGCAAGTTTAGACATGGTATCCCTTCATCACATTCTTTGATTGTGCGATAAATTGTAGTTTTTCTTATGTTTTTAACTCGATAAATATTGAATGTATCGTTTCGACATTCGCTCATCCAGACTATATATAAATACCTCGACTAAAATCAATTTTATTTTTGTGTGTTTCCGCGATAGCGCATAAACGGCTGAATGGATTAAACCCAAACTTGATATCTAAGCTTTTTATAACAGTGGAATTATCTGAAAAGCTTTTGGTTAGAATCAAAACACGTTTTTTTTAAGTGCAACTTTACTCTAAGCGATTTTTCATTTTTTTAATTCGCATAGAAAAAAGTTTCAAACAAAAGTTGTAGATCTTGAAAAAATAAATATTTTTTGTTATAAAACTTTTTTTTAAGACCTTTAGTTTTTATTTTATAAGCCGAAGAATTTCATCTACTTGATAAAATCCCTTAGAAATAAACAATTATTTTTATAATCTACTTTATGTTGGCTGTGGAGACTTTTCTTAATTAAATAATTATTTTTATGTCAAGTAAAACTTCAAAGTGCGGTAATATTTAATAAATTATTCGTAAACGCTTCCAGCTTCAAAAAATATAAAAGGCATTTTTCAATTTTAATTTTTTCTTTCCTGTTAAATTTTCAATCAAAATCTTATTTGACCGAATTCGCCGGGGAAAGTACCATGGTGAACGCATCACCATTATTATAATCTACTTTATGTTGGCTGTGGAGACTTTTATTATTTAAATAATTATTTAATGTGAAATAAAACGTCAAAGTGCGGTTATATTAAATACATTATTTGTAAACGCTTCCAACTCAAAAAATGAAAAAGACATTTTTAAATTGTAATTTTTCCTTTCCTATTAAATTTTCAATCAAAAACTTATTTGACCGAATTCACCGAGGAAAGTACCAACACATCATAATTTTTATTTCTAAGCAATAGTTTCAGTTTTACGAAACATTCATTTTCTAAAACTTGCTATCTATTCGAGTGGAGTCAAGTTAATTGGTACATACGCAGTCAATAAAAGGTTTTAATTGGAACACGTACGAATTTCGTTTGAGAAACGTGCGAAGAATGAATTAATCCTAAGGCATGTCAAGGATAATTAATTGGAAACGATAATTGGGATGACTGGGTTTCCAGAGAAACTGCTAATCAGCACACACGCGCGCGCTTACGCTTATAGGTTGACTCTCTGTGTCATTGTCATGTATGTACGGGGCAATTAATGGCACGGAAAGTATTTGAGACAATTAATGTCAATCCATTAACATATCAATAATTCAGTAGAAATAGAAAAAAAAAGAGTAACAATCAAAATTATGTGGATATTTTTTTTAATATTGTTCAAAATAATCCCAGAACACAATAAATTGAAATTATAATAAAACACTTTTTTTAACTTTGTTTGTATAACAAAATTTTATATTTAGTGAATATAGTTTCAACAATTTACACTTGTCATTATCAAACAAATAGTTTGAAAATTCTGTTATTTATTTATTTATTTATTACCCAACAGATACAGTACATCCAATAAAAGGGTAACATCAGTTTAACAATAACACAACATTGGTATATATTAGATAAACAAAATAATAACACAAACAAAGTTAAAAAAAGTGTTTTATTATAATCTTACACAATCTATAAAGAAGTAGAAGCCTCAGTGATCAGTAATAAATTGAAAGTTTTAAGGCAGTCTTAGCAACGGTCAATAGCCATTTTCTGAGGTTTAATAATTTATAAATGATTGTAATGATGCAAATATTGTGATGTAATTTAATTTAACTCTGAGAAATTAAAAAAAATCTATTCATTGCCTTAAAAGTTATAAAACTGTAATCACTAAAACCTTTAAACTAACTCAGGATATTTAATTAAAATTAAAACACTTGTTTTTTTCACTTACTTATATCTTCGAAGATGACCCATGATCGAAACTAAGATCATCTTCAGGGAGGAATTTTAATTAAATATTGTGAATTATATCAAAAATTTCACCACAGGTTAAGTGAGAAATTAATTTAACACTTGTTTAAAATCTTAAGAAAAAAAAAACTACTTCTTATTAATAACTACTAATGAATTAACTTCGTTTCTGTACGACAAGCAAACATTTTTGAAACTCTTGTGTACGTCAGAACGAATAATGATCCCATAATTAGCCAATAATCCATTTTGATTGGATTCTCTCATCAGAATCATATAGAGGCAACCATGAATCTTGCTGTCGACTCAATATCAGAGAAATCATCCAAAGTACAAACGTTTTATTTCAATTAATTAGTACTGAAAAAATAACGATCTAAATATTTAATGTATATCTGGAACTAAAGACCTTCGATAGTTTATTATAAATAGTACTTGTAATAAGCGTCTGTATTTCGTTAATTGTAGATATTCTTATTGTTCGAAAATATAAATAATACTGGTATTTAGAAAATTCTAAATCAAACAAAGTTTTTTTTATTAATTAAAATACTTTATGTTATATTTGAAGGCTTCTACTTCGTTATACATGTTTCAAATAGATTATAAAACATTTTAAACTTTGTATAACATGTTTATTTACAAATATAACCGCAGTTTCAACAATTACCTTGCCATTATCAAACATGACATTAATTATCGTGTATCATAAACGTGTTATACATGATAATCACATATTTTTATAATGACACATATAAATAAACATGTAATATAAACAAACTTTAAAGGAAATAATTAACACTGTTGTAATCTTTCTTCACACTTTATTTTCTAATATTTAGATGTATATTTCGACTGCTATGCACTCATTATCGATAACAAGATTTTAACATATTTTACAAAGTTTCTAAAGTGCTTTGTACTTTATATAATTCTAAATTAAATTATTTTGACTATAGATTCAACAATTTACAATTTTCCTTATCAAACTACAAGTTTTTAGGTAAACAATAAATAATCCTTTATGATCCTTTATGGTTTAGATAAACCATTACACCCTTATATATTAAAAATCTATCAACTAAACATATAATTCAAATACAAAAATCAAACAGAAGCACAACTTAATCACCACTCAGGATTTAATTTTCCCTTTCCTTACTTTCTTCTCCCTTCCCAATCTTTTTAAGACATCTACTATATACTATATCTACTATATACAACTGGATAAATAATTGGCTTTTAAAATCGCATTAAATAAATCTGCATTATTAAGCAAAACCTCAGTTTCAAATAGTTCATACTCGAGTGGCGCGCTATTAAATTTCAAATTATGTAATTGGATCGGAGCTAGCCGAGAGCTAAAAGAAGTTCATCTTCTCTTAACCACTTCTACTATCATTCATCAATACCTTGCATACTTCTTTGCATTCCACTCCCAAATAATACACAATTTATAACGTAGTTGAAGCCTCAGTTATTAACAAACATTTTTTCTGGCGTTTTGTACATTTTATTGATACTCAAACTGATAAACTCGAGATGCCTATCCGTCTATCGAGTTACAAGCCGCATTATGATGCCGTTTGAAAGGTTTTCCAATCGGATTTCGTCGTCACAATATTGTCCTCTCCGCCGTGATTAATTTTATTGTGGCCGGGACACGGGACAAGTTCGTGCCTCCTTTGATTTCGTAAGTCGGAACATAATGCAGGCGATAAAAGGCGATTTATAATAATGGACGTCTTAGTATGCAAATGCCTCCAGGAATTTCCGCTTGTCGACGGCGTATGCGTACACCGATGCAGGATTCGAATAATTATAGATAAAGCGAAATCGATGAGGAAAAAGGCAACCGTGATACATTAAAAGAAAAATAATTTGTAAATATATTTTAAAAGGGGGATAATTCGTGAAGAGTGCTTAACATTTTTTTTGTTTGTTAAAACAAAAATTATCTAAAAAATGTTAACTCTCAAGAGAAATTCCTGCATTGATTTATTAATGCTTCATAAAAGAATAACTATAATAACAGTCTGAAATGTGGAAATAATTTATTAATTATTTTCAAATCATTTTTATTTAATTTATAATAACAGACATTATGGCAGAAAGATCTCTGGTCGATGGTACAGACTGACTAATAGTAATAAAATGTTTATTAATGCAAAAATAAATTATATAGTTTACATAAATGTGTATTACAAGACGATATAAGATAAAAAAACGTAGTAGCATATCAAGAACAATATAATTTGACACAATTAACTAATTATACAGCATTAAAATTACATAATTGATTGATAAGGCTGATAAATGTTGAAAGTTCATTTTCACTTTTATATAAATAAAACAATTTATAACTTTCAAAGTTATAAATTGTTTTATTTATATAAAATTAAAATTACAGTTTAAATAGTCAAAGTTATAAATGCTATATCTACTAAGAATTCTTTAACTTTAAATTTGATTCATTTAAATTCAAATATTCTAAGCCCTTGTTAAAGAAAACAAGAGAGAAATAATTTGACCACATTTGGCTCTGTGATAATCTGATCCTTCTCTGGTACAGATTTCTTCTCTCTTTAGGATTATATTGGTGACTATCATCATGCAATATAAACTTGTTCATATTCTTTTTTATGTAAAGTAAACATCCAATAATAAACATTAGCTGTAGTCTAAATATTTGAAGACGGAAAAAATGATCTTTACAATCGTCTTAATAACCATTTCCAACAACTACTCTGATTGCCTGTCTTTACAGAGCAAACAGTCTGTGACGGCTAGACGAGTTCCCCTTATATTAATAGGTCATAAGCTAAGTTGTCTTCTACAATGGTAAGTATTCACAACAAATATCCCGAAATCTAGGTGTACCACAAGGATCTATTCTGGAACTGCTACTTTTTTTTATTTATATAAATGATTTTTCCAATTATATTGATGATGGCAGGGTTTCAATGGATGCTAAATGAGCATGTATGAAGCAAAAGTAGGCCGAACGAACCATTGCTGGTGATGGGTTGTTGCAAAGGTTTCGTAGGAGAAATATTGATTTGTTTAATTCACACGCGACCTGCTCCCCATGAGTTACCCATAGTAAACCCAGGTCTAAGTATATTCCTATGAATTTGACGTATGTATTGGTAATATTGTCGATTGATTTGTTTAAGGTAAATGTTTTGGTGACCGTTTTTTTTTTTTTTTTTTTCATTAAAAAAAAAGTAGATTGCTTCGAAACCAAGTTAAAGCGTGAATTAATGCTGCTGTATTTATTAATCGGGGTAATGGCATCCATATTCGCACCCTACCACCATCAATGTAATCGAAAAAAAATAATCATTTATATAAATTAGGAAAAGTGAATCCCTGTGGTACACCTCGATTTATGAACATTAGTCTTGAATACTTGCCATTGTAGAAGACAACTTGCCTTCTATTCGTCAGCTAACTTAGCAACAATTTTTGAGTGGTACCGTGACATTTATAAACACGTAGTATATTAACTTTAACTTAACTTTAACTTTATTTTACGGAATTCTCCATTATAATTGATTACATTATACAATAATTTACATATTTGTATATAATCAGGTATGTATTCCTAAACTATTAATAATTAATGGGTAAGATAAGTGCATTCCCAAACGGTTCAAAGAATTGATTCAGTGTTGCTTATGACTTCACAAACTAACATCTACGGGTATATAATTACATAATGGAAACAATAATTTACCTAAGAAAATGTAAAAATAAAATTTAAACTAATAAAAATATATTAATTAATTTATCGTGAGGTACACAGTCAAATGCTTTACTTAGATCGATAAAGTTAGCCACCGTTGGCTGTCCTGCTTCAAATGATTCAATGATTTAATTAATCAAATCCATTACAGCGTCAAAGGTTTTCAAATATGGTTAAAAAAAAAATAATGTTCTCCACAAAGTAAGAAATTATTTGCAATGACATTACCTTCTCCAAAACTTCTGCAGACTGGTAGCAACGATATGGGTATATAATTATTTATATCCTCTATGTATCCCTTTTTATAAATGGGGATCACTTTGGCTACTTTTAATTCATCGTGAAAGTTACTGGTGGTTAGGAAGAAGTTATTAAGTTTAGTTAGTGGTTCAACGATGACATCAGCAAGACTTTTGATCATAATCATATTTAGACCAATCTGGCGAGAGATAAATCCCGAAACACGTATCTTCAGATGGCCTTATATTGAGTAACGTTCTTTTTTGTTATTTACATTGAATTTTTCTCGGATAAAAAATTGTTGCATGATGCAATATGTTATTGATATGCAGCAGCAGTGTACATTATGTAATTCAATGTCTGGCAGAGTATTTGCTCTAGTAGTAGTTGTTTTAATGTACATTTGTTTAAAGTACTTACGTAACGTAAATCGAGAAATGTCACATTATTAATTATTTTCAAATCATTTTTATTTATTTTGATTATATTATTATTATGTTCAAAACGTGTATAGGTAGGACATTACTAAAACTAAAACTAGGCGTACACTTTATCACAAATTTAGTTATCATTGGAGGATTAATATCACATGTTTCTAATATTTTTTTTTCTCTATTTTGTTAGCTACAGAAGTAAAAAAATAAACTTAAATTGTTTGTTAAATATTGCTACCTTCACAAACTTGCATTCAAGTTAGTTCTAAAACAGTCGAATAAACCACCGAAATGCCTCAACCCTAGAATAATATGTCCATTATATTTAGGAGCAGAATATGTAAAGTTTAAATTATGAACACATCTCGCAATAACTTTTTTTTTTTTTCAAGTGTATATTAAAAACATTCAATCCGGTGATTTCCTTTCCTCGGTGGAACAATTTTCGTAAATAAGTGATTTCCTACGTTACACAACCGCGCGTTGTTTGTTGCTGTTGTTCGTAACAGGACAGAAAATGATTTCTGTGTTTCTAAATTTAACGAGAAAACCTGAAACGGTAATGACGGCCGAGACGGACGGACGGAATGAATAGAGTGTAATCAATAAATTGTGCCGGCCTGTCCCATTAATATCTCGTAATAGTCGTTCTGTAAAATGCAAAACTCGGCCGAGAGAGGAAATGGGAAATTAATGTAATTTTATAATGGCCGGACGAAAAAAAAACGCGAGGAGAGCCAAGCTAACGTTTTCTCGCCGCGCGCTCACCGAGACGTTCGTTCGAACGTTCCGTTCATTCGTTTGGTCGGATGTTGCCTCCTCGGTCCGGATTCCTGTCTGTCCGGATTCCGCAATCTTTCAGGAAACCAACGGGCGGGGGGGAAATCCGCAGGATATTTTAATTGCCGAGAGAAAATTTCGAAATTAGAAAAAAATCTACGTTTAAATCATTACTTTAATAATAGTTATTATATTCGATTTATAAATATATACAGTCGATACTTCATATGGTGAAACACCAAAATGTTGACAGAAATTTTACTATTGAGTTTTTCACTATATAAAGAAAACATAATCGCAAAATTGAATTACATATATTTTAGAAAAGATATTATTATTAAACATTTGAAAGTTTAAATATTAATACATAGCTTGTACATACTATACACATTACATCTGAATGTACAGGGCTAAATACTACATAAACAATAAAAGGAATAATACATAATCTGTTAATACATATATTTATACATTTAAAATTTGTGTAGTCTTGAGAAATTGATAAATAACATACATATTCAGGGTTATTTCCTAAGAGAAATGTTAAGTTTAAGGTGAAAGTTATTAAATTGATTCACATTCTATGTATATTTATTTATTAAAAAGGCAGCTTAGACTGTAATGATAACAAATAATATACACGTTAAATTTAACATTTTTCTTACAGAATCGCCCCGATTATGTATTAGGAATAATCAATTATTTTCCTTTGAACATTACTTCTGAAAGATATGGCATAATTGGGCGCGATGTGCTTGCTGCCCACCCTTCCCTAAATCCTCAATCTTTACTTCTGAAAAATAATTGTTCAACAAAATTCTCGTATTTATTCAAATGCATAAAAATTTGATCTGGTACACTTTCCTGGCACCTGAGAGTAGTTCGCACAATGTCAAATGCATCTTATTTAATTTTCCCTAAATTTTAAATATGGGCAAGGTCGATATTTTCGTTATTTTTTGTCACTACAAAATGAAGTATATGACAATTTTCTTAATGTTATTTATATTATTTATAACGAGAAGTGTCACCTATTTATTAATAAACTCAAATTTATAGTTATTTATTAACTTTAGCTACTTATAATTGTTTTTTCAGAAATACTCGATTACTAAATTCACTTCATTTTGCCCAACACTATTAAATTTAGCAGGATACTCGCCAGTTTCTTCTTCATGATCTTATGTACATTTTATATCTTCAATTATGTCTTGGTCAGTTGGGAGATCTTTCATGCCAACATCATTGTCGATATCTAAGATATCTAAGAAATTTTCAAGCAAAAAATCTGGGTCGAAGGTAGCAGTTTTTTGTAGAATATCCCATTGTTTTTTTTTTGTTTCTTTTTTTAAGATAGCGTGATAATTTTCTTCCTCTTCTCCCCTTTCGTCAATTTCTCACTTTTGGCGGCCTCCCTCAACAGTAGAGAGTCCAACTCTCTAAACTTTCAAATGTTTAAGAAAATCTTTTCTAATATGTATGTAATTTAAATGTACTGGGTTATCCGTGATTTCAGTTGCCTCAGGTTTCCTTTCTGCACTCGGCTTGTTGGGATTACGGAATCTTAAAGTACAGGCTGCAAACCTATAATTGATTATATCCTAAAAAGCAAGTTATTTTATGACCTTCCTTCCTGTCCTCCTCCTCATGCTGAACATAAAGAGCCGTCCAGGTAGACTCTCACCGACGGCATGGCGATAGGCCAGTCCTTCATGTTTAGACCAGGATTTTAAAATCTAAGTCTTTTGATGACATCAGCCTTCTTTTCGGCAATCTCGAATTCCGCCTTGGGTAACCACAACACGGCCCTCGACAACCTAGGGAGGCGGTCTTCCGCGATTGCACACAACCTACAATCTGGCCACAGATTTAGTTCTCTGACTGTCCTTTCCAGTCACAGCACAGTTTCTTAATCCTCGTAGTGATCCTTGAGGGTTTCACCTTTGAAGGACGAGGACCTGAACCTAGTTGGCGGGTCAGTGGAGGTGGTGGGACCAAATATCATCCTCTCAAGTTCAAACAAAAATCTAAGCTAGCTTTCTGAACTGTCCTGAGGATTCGCATAAATGAATTAGTGAATAGTAATAGACCTTATCCTATTATTATACTTTTTTTATTTTTATCTTAAATATTAACCTCAGACTGCCTATACTTCATCGAAGCATTAACTTATTCTCTATCTTAATCATTAATCAGAAATGGACCCATCTTCTATTAACCAGAATGTATATATTTTAATTATTTAATGGTGTATTAAAAATGTGAGAAAAGAGTTAATTAAAACCCTTAATTACTATAAGAGAGTTAGTTTGAAATTAAGATAAAGATCTTAATTTTTTAACTAAGGGATTAAGAGGATATTAACGATTAAATATTTAACGCAATTATAGAGAACCATAAAAAAGGCTGTGATTAGTAAAACGATTTTTTTTTTCAAATAAATCATACCGAAATTCCTGGAATAAGTAATAACAACGAAATAAAAAAAAAATCAATGGGCATTCCCTCTATCAAATTCATTATTAAAACTTAAACGAGGAGGAGAAAACTTCAATGATGAAAAAGTAGAAGCAGAGAAGTGAAGAAGAAGAAGAGAAAAAAAAAACGAACGATTTCCGGTACATTGAAGTCGTTTTCGTTCCCTCTTTCTCTCTCCGCTCCCCGGGTTCTCCTCCTCGTCTTCTTTTTAACTCTAGTCTCGTTTGTGTGGACAAAAGGTGATCCACAAGGATACAGGTGTTCAGTGTTCAGAGTATTCGTTTCGTTTATTACGGCGAGGTGTGATGGCGAGATGGCCTTTCTTTACACCAAAGACATCACGTCGAGTGAAAATAACGGTCAATAACGTCCGTTAATGTCCACGGCCGTGTTATTATTTATTTTTCGTCCTTTTTTTCCGTAACTCTCGAGCGTAGTCATCTCGTGCTCGCGGGTTTTACAGAATATCACAATATTGCAAATGCCTGGATTTAAAAAAAATCTTATAGTTCCATGATTTGCTGAAATGGATAATTGTTATGCGTATTTTTAATTCAGAAAAAGATAATCAAAAACTATATAACAACAAAATTGATTAAAGGGAAAATTATTTTAGTAATTAATAAAATAATTATTATTAATAGAGATGGGCAAAGTCGATCTTTTCGATCTTTTGTCACTGAAAAATTAAGTATATGACAATTTTCTTAATGTTATTTATGTTATTATATATTATTAATCTTCAATTTATTGTTATTTATTAACTTTAGCCTAAAGTATACTGTGTTGAGCCACTTAAAATTGATTACTCAGAAATACTCGATTACTAAATTCACTCGATTTTGCCCAACACTAATTATTAATAATTTTTATTAAAAATCTAAAAGTAATAATTAATAAAAATGAATTATTAGTCAATAGAAATAATTAACTTTTATTAACATTATAAAAATTAATTATTTCTGCTTTTGACACAGGAATAATAATAATAATACATTTATTCAATGTAGAAGTGGTACATGAGGTTTACAATAACTTATACATATATATATATATACATATAAAATTGTTTTATACTCTACCAACTGCTAATTGAAACGTCAGAAAGAGAGAAAAAAATCAACTAAATAGTGATATACAATTAGTCATCTATAGAATAACATTCTTTGTCTATCAAGTACTTCAATATGCTGTTTTTTTTTAAATTATTTTTCATTTGTTATATTTTTTATATGATTTGGCAATCCATTAAACATTTTTAAAGCTGCATACGCAGGGAATTTTTCTAATAAAGATAGTCTATGTATAGGATAGGCGTAGTTATTCATGTTTCAGGTGTTATAACCATCAACGATAATTGTTGGTGAGTACGTGACGTTCCTTGAATAGTATTTTATTTTACATAATAAATTAAAGACGACGCAAGCGCCACCTTTTGCCTAATTTCAAGTGGCATCACTAGTTATTAATACGCTAGATGAATGGTGGCTGAACGTTTCATTAAATGTGAATATTTTATTTCTTTCTTTACTTTTTTTTATATATTTTTATCACTATATGTACATTTCAAGCATAGCTTGAAAAATACATATAGTGATAAAACAAAAGTGAAGAAAGGAATAAAATATCATTATATTATATGTTATAGCCATAATTTGTGCAGTACATTTTAAACTTACTTTTATATTTAAAATTAAAAATCAGCAGTTCAAATATGTGTAAGCTGAAAATTGTGAGGATTCCACAATCCAAGGCAACTATCTCTGTATTTTAAATTAAAAATAATTCTGATCTGCACGTTTTTCTATAATGAATATGTTTTTCATTAAATTTGATAAGCCATAGTGAATGAGACTACCATATATCGTAGAAGACTTTCGATTTACATATAACAATTAAAGTTTTTTCATCGAATACTTGACGCATCATTCGCAATGAATAGCATAGTATATTTTTTGTTGTTGTTGTTCGCATTGCAGTGGCCAGTTTAAATTATTGTCTATTATCATCCCTAAAAAGTTAGTGTTATCTTTAAATTGAAAAGTAATAGTAGTAACATAAAAATGTTTGTTTATACATTTTTTATTAGGGTGAAATTTAGTTTCCGTTAATTGTAAATAACTGTTTTAAATTATTTTCTATATATTTTGAAGAAATGTAAATGTAAAAGTTTAGAAATTCCTAAAATAAGTCTTTGTTGCCAATATCCCTTTTTATGTTTCGTCTCATTACCTACTCTCCTACGATTTGAGTTGTGGGGGAGACTCATTTATAAACTTATGAATATGTATATTTTATAAATTCAATCTTTATAAGTGATGTTATCGACTGCTTCCATCATGCTGAATGCCTGTTATTTGCTGATGATATAAAAATGTTCACTGAAATATCCGGTAGTCCGCCGTCTTCATTGCAAGATGATCTGGATAGATTTCAGTCTTGGTGTGTTGCAAACGACATGAAACTAAACTTGAGAAAGTGCAACACTATTTCCTTTTCTAAGCGAAGAGCAACTGTTGTGAGGAATTATTATCTTAATGACACACAGTTGTCGCGTGTCTCGTCAGTCAAGGATTTAGGCGTTGCACTGACTCAACAGTGGAGCTTCAACGTGCATCTGGCTAATGTATCGTCCAAAGCACATCTTATGCTGGGCTTCATAAGACGAAACAGCAAAGAGTTCACAAACATCAGTACTCTACTAACATATTCTTCTCTTGTACGACCGCATTTAGAGTACTGTTGCGAGATGTGGAATCCCAGTGGCAGGTCTGAGGTACATTTACATGAAAGGGTCCAGATAAAATTTATACGCTTTATTGCGTATAAGTTTCGCATTGTTGGTTCCTATGAAGGAACTGAGGCACTTGAAAATGAATACGTTGGAGCAGAGACGAGGGAGCGCGAATGTAATGCTTGGTTTCAACCTATTAAATGGTTATATTGACTGCCCTTACCTACTGAGCAACTTTAAAATCAATGTGCCTAGCAGGGGTTTGCGCTCCTTTGACCTCTTCAACGTACCATTCCATAGAACCAACTATGGTAGGAATTATGGTATGGCTAGAGTTGCCGTACATTGCAACTCTGCAAACATTGACTTTGCTATCACCAGCAAAAAACAACTTAAGTCATTCTCCGTGAGATAAAGTGATTTTTTTTTTCTGATTTTAATCTATTGTTTGTTCTATTCGTATTTGTATATGTTTGCCATTTTACATTTTAACTTATTTATAACTTTTAATTTATTAGCATTTTATAATTATACTTATATTGTTGACGACTATTGTTTATTATTTATTAACGGTAAGTCCATTTAAATACATATTGCTTTATACTAACTATACATTAAAAGTTAATGGAGACTTTTAATGTATAGTTAGTATAAAGCAATATATATTTAAATGGACTTACCGTTAATAAATAATAAACAATAGACGTCAAAACGTACGTCGTGTTTTGTTTCTACTCGTCCAACGAAACTGCAAGCCAACATTTGTTAACAGCACTAAATTTCAATTTTTTGGAAATAACAAATACATAAAATTGCGTTTGTTTTTTGTTGCAGGGAACGACCAGGAGTTGTAAAATTTTTTGTGGAATATCCATCTTCGACATATCCGCACGTAAGTTAACAAAACTTTCAACCAATGTATTTGGTTTGAGTATTACCTGAAGTGTAGTAAATCAGTAAATCAAACTCGGTTGCTTCACTTTTTCTTACAACAACTTAGGATTTTATTTATTAGATTTTGTAAATGAAATGTATAAAATGGAGATTCCGTAAATAAATAACTAAACTAAACAACTTGCAAACGAAAGATGTCGAGTTTTATTTTTATATACAGAAATATTTATTCAGATTACACAAATAATACAAAACAATTTAACATAAATAATTACAATACATGGAAGTGTTGGTCTATCTGGGCCATCGTCCAGAGTTAAGTTTTTCTGTCCAATTTAATTTTTACTATTATTATAAAACGAACTTGTGCCATTTTACTATATCCACGAAAGTTATTGCGATTCCTTTAGAATCTAATGAAATGAAAAAATATTTACCAAATTTGTACATTTATTAAATTATTTCATGAATCCCAAAACAATATAAAAATAATACAAAATAATACGGCCAAGTTCAGGTCCTGTCGATCGTGCTCCAACAGACATGGTTTGTTCCGCAAATATGGGCTAAATTTACGCCGTCAGTGCTTCAAGGAGTACACCAATGGTAAAGGTTTTAAGAAGTTGGATTAAGAATACACCGTTGCGTGTACATCACATATTGTCTGGAAAGATACAGTGTTGTATCTTTTATAACATGGGACTTTAAGTTAAATAAAAACATTAAGATAAATATTTACAATATATGTAGGTGTTAGTTTGTCTGGGGTATCGACCAAAGTTAAGACTTTCTATCCAATTTAATTTTTATTATCATAATAATACGAAATTTTGCAATTTTTAAATTTAAGAAAGTTCCTGTGATTTATTAGGAAACTAATTTATTAAATAGTTTCATGAATCTGAGAACAATGATAAAATAATGTTGAATATATTTGTGTTTAATTTGTTGTATTTTGTGCTTTGTAAGAGCACTTAGTTGTTACGACTTTGGAAAATAACAAGATGGACAGTTTTTTGGTTAGAGCTTCTTTATTTTTTCATGGCTGTACAAGTCATCACAATTTTAAGGTTATGATAAATCACGTGGAAAATACAAATGTAAGCAACCCAACATGCAAAACGTGTTAGAGGGCGCAAGCATCCTCGGTCTCGTTGTCCGGCCGCATTTCCACGAAGATCGTTCCGATGGGCTGCGAACCAACCGTTAAGGTTGCGGTTTAGTGGAAAGAGATAGCTATATAGTAAAATGGAAATAATCGTTTGAAAATAGAGCTATTCTTTTGGATTTCATAATATGAATGTGTATTTACATTTTTTATCTACCAAGTATAAAGTATCAGTCTAAATAAAAAATAAATCGTTAATTTTCGTGTATTACGTCAATTTACTAGTTTAAGTTAGAAAAGAAAATTGTAAGATATAATGAAATTAATAGGTCATGTCTGCTAAGTTATTTGAATGCAGAATTTAGTGAAATCCTTTAAATTTTCATTGCACAAGTTTTTATTAGCAAAAATTTAATTTAAAATTTGCTATAAATTTGATCAATTTTCATTGTTTTTCATAATTATTTTTCACAGAAACTAAACATTAAAATAATTTTTAATTTATCTGATGAAATTCCTGCTTATTATAAGATTATTTTAATGTATAATACAATATTGTTCATTGATCACAACAACAATCTAACTCAAATTAGTGATTGACCATATTTGTATAGCTATCTCTTTCTTCTAAACCGCACCCTTAAAATTTCCCCAAACGAGGAATCGGCACGTAGGCAGTAATTTTTGTAAAATTACATGCCAAACCCGAACCAATGTAATAATTAATAAATATAGATGTAAGTTCTTTTAATCTGGGTGTGAGTACTTGTTATCATTAATAAATCGTTGTTTATGTTCGAATTTTCAATTGGGAAAAAGTGTATTTGTTGAAGTTCTGAAATGAAATGCGTAAGAAATGCAATTTTAAAATAATGAAAACATTAAATAAACATAAATATAGTGGGACGTGCATAAGCTGAGGTAAACTTTTTTTTATTTAGAAACACACAATAATAATTAATTTTGGCGGAAAGACCACTGGTCGATAGCCAATTGGCAAACTCTTAGAGCATGTATTGTAATATTTTGTGTTATATGTAGGTGTTGTAGTACGTTTGTCAATAAACATTATGTACATATATAATTGATTTGTTTGTTCTTTCCCTGCTCTCTTGGACATAAACACAATTCTGCTAATGATATAATCGGGGCTATTCTGTACGAAAAATGTAAACTTTAACTTTGTACGTTACTTTTTATAATCACAATCTAAGTAGCTTTTGATATTGCATTGAATGTGAAATTAGTTAATACTTAACATTAACAACAATGAGTTAAAGCACTAAAATGCATTTCAAAATTTCTAAAATAGTTGTAGAAACATTAATTATAATAATTATGTTTCAGTTTTCCAAGGAAAGTATTGTGATCATAAAAATGTCTAACATTTAATTGCAGCTTTTAAATTTTTAATTGTCGACTCATCCAACACATGGTGAAACATTTTTTAAAACACTGAATTTAAACTTGGTTTAAAAAATATAAATAAAACACTTGGTTAATGTTTCACTGTTTGTTTTTATTTTTGAAAATGATAGTCTGATCGAATCTAGTCAGTTTTAAAAAATACAGATCTAATTTGGAATATTGTACTTCAATATGGTCACCCTACTATAAAAAATATTCATACCAGGTTGAATCTGTCCAAAAGAAATTTTGTAGATACATTTCATTCAAACTCAATTTGCCATTTACGAATTATGAATTGGTATGTAGCTATTTAAATATAGAACAATTGGAGGTACGTAGAAAAAAGTTTGATCTGTTTTTGTTGCATAACATAATATCCGGTCATACTTCAACAGATCTGCTTCAATATTTACATTTCCACATTCCCACTAGATCATCAAGACAAAAAACCATTTTCAGAATACAGACGGCGTCTTCGATTTATAAATACCACAGTCCTATATACCGCTGCATGAGATTGGCCAATCAAATGAATAATCAGGATAAATTTGATTTATTTGGAACATCATATTGTACATTTAAGAATATTGTAAATAAAATCACAGGCAGTACATTGAATAATTCTAATTGATTATTTATATTTAGGTTTATGTAGTTTAAGTTGGAATAAGTTATATGTATGTTTTCTTATATTTTTTTTTATTATCCAATTTATAATTTGTTATTATTTTATAAAAAAGGTGTTATCTGTTAAATAAATAAATAAATAAAATAAAAACATACACTGATACAATAACCAAGTGTTTTATTTATATTTTTTAAACCAGGTTTAAATATAGTGATTTAATTGCAGTTCCAATTAAATGTTAACCAACTTTAGTGAATATGAATAAATGGTCAGAATACCATTAGGGTAATGGAAGATTGTGAAATTAAATAAGCTTTTACAGTATATAATCTTCTTTAAGTTAGTTCGCGGAGAAATTTAATTTATTTAAAATTGATTGATTGTCCTTTCTCCTAGAATATTTTTTTAAAATTAAATTATTAAAGTATATGTTGAATCAATTACAGAGAGCTTAGAGAAATTTTATATGATTTTTTTTATTTAAAATTATTATATTTGCACAATTCTAATTATTTACCTCTCCTTTCAGCAATCGATTTACGTAACTGTAAAAGTTTAGAAATAGCCTGCCGCCGCAGGATTATACGTATTATGCAGGATGTGCGCATGGCGAAATGTTCCTCTATTTATTTATTTTTTTGCTTGGAAATAATTTATGGCATGGGATAAACACCCAGTTCCGCCATTAATGAAAAATCGGCGAACGTTTAAATTCTCGTGTGTACAGATCTCGCTCGCTCGTTCGTTTTTTTTTTATAAGAAAAAAAAAACACACACACATATACATACAAGAAGACTGTAATGAATTGGTCAAGTCTGCGGAAGTAATTAATTACGATACTGGGAATTTTTGGTGTGTTAGAAATATTTATATTGTGTAACGTAATATTTAACTAGGGCTGGTGAATTTTTTAGCATCGAATATTTAAAATGAAATTTAAACATAGTCGATGGCATTTTCTAAGACGTAATAATTTGTAACTGATTGTAATGATGTGTTGTAATTTAATTTAACTCTCAGAAATAAAGATATTTTAACATTATCTCAAAATTAATAAAAAATAATAAAAGCAAAACGTAAAAAGATCAACGCTGCCGCTGCGGAGTTTATCAATTAAATCGTTCTTAGTGCCATTAAGTACTCAACACAATAGAATAACCACTGTTGAGTAGTAATGAGAAAAATCGATGATTTTAAGAATCGATTTAATATAAAAATACGAAAGATGATTAAAAATGCATTTCAAAATTTCTAAAATACTTGTAGAAACATTAATTATAATAATTATGTTTCAATTACAATGAAATTAAACAAGGATCGAGTTTTATTGATCAACAAAACTCGATCAATCCCTTTTTCCAACTGCAAAAAATACTTACACTGTAAGTTTTACAAACATCTATTGAAACAACTATTTCCCGAACATTTACCCCACCGAATATTGGATTACAGTGTAAGTATTTTTTTGCAGTTGGAAAAAGGGATTGATCGAGTTTTGTTGATCATTGCTAGAAATTTTCCTTGTTTAATTTCATTGTAATTTAAATAACTGCAAATGTATGAATCATCTTTGTTTCATTTTATTTAATTATGTTTCAGTTTTCCAAGGAAAGTGTTGTGATCATAAAAATGTTTGAATCGCCAATTTCAACGAATATGCACGTTTTTGAGTCCATTCCATAGAGTTTTAAAAATGTCTGCGATAGCGCATAAACGACTGAATGGAATGAACCCAAACGTTATATCCACGCTTTTAATGGTGGGATGATTCGAAAAGCTTTTGGTTACAATCTAAAAACTCATTATGTGCAACTTTACTCTTAGTGCTTTTTTTGATTTCCCACAATTGTTAGGCAAATATTAATCGCTTTGAAGTATATTTCAAATATAAGTTGTACATCTTGAAGAAATCAGTATTTTCTTCTATTAACTTTCTGTTGTATCATCTTTGCTTCTTGAGTTATATTCTTAGCGATTATTCATTTTTTATTCGAATAGAAACATATTTCAAATACAGGTTGTAGATATTGAAAAAGCAAATAAATATCGTTTTCATGTTATAAGCGAAAGAATTACCAGATAAATTCTCGTACAAATAAACAATTATTTTTATTAATAGAAAAGAGTGTAATGTCTGCCAGGGTTTTTTCACGAGAAGTAGTTGTTTTAATGTGCATTAGTCTAAGGTACTTACGTAAGGTACGTCAAAATGTCACAGTGCTAAATATGGAAATAATTCATTAATTATTTTAAAATTATTTTTATTTAATTTAATTATTTTTATGTTAAATAAAACGTTAAAATGTATACTTTATCTACTCATTCTAAATAATATAAACGTTGCAATTTTTATATACAAAACACCTTTAAACTTTGTTTTTATAATTAATTTCTCTATAAACTTAGAAACTCTGCCTCAATTATTCATAATTATCATCGAGATTGTTTTATTTAATGTATGAGATTATTATATTCAACTTTAATTTACTAAAAATATTAAAATATTATCGTCAACATTTTTACTTAAAATATGTTTATAATCTTTAACTTTGCTTTATTGAAATTATCAATAATTTATTGATATGCAACAGCAGATGTACATTATGTAATTCAATGTCCGGTGGATTATTAGCCCGCAAAGTAGTTGTTTTAATGTGCATTTGTTTAAAGTACTTCATATTTCATATAGCATAATCATATTTCAGTAACATATTTCGCAAAGACCTCAAAAATGTTCGGAAAATGGAAAAATAATAGGGAAATTTTGAGAAGTCATTGTAAGGTAAAGAATAACAAAATTAATCGTAACATTCTTCGAAATACTTAGCTTTATCTTTAAAAGACAACAATTTATTTTTCATTTTTAATTTAGTATTAAATTTTCATTCAAAAATTTATTAGACCAAATTAACCGGGGAAAGTACCATATTGAAAATATCACATTTTTTTTTTATTTTTTCGATTATAGAAGTAATAGAAGTTTTCGAATTATTGCTCGCATTGAAATTATATTAATTCCTTAGGCCAACGAGAGTAAACATTAATATACACCAGATGACGAAAGAAATTCAATAGAATTTCTTTCGTCAACTGGTGTTATAGTGTAAACCTTAAAATACACCAGTTGACGAAAGAAATTCTATTGAATTTTATAGAATTTCTTTCGTCAACTGGTGTATATTAAGGTTTACACTCGTTGACCTAAAGAATTAATATAATTTCAATACGAATTCGAATCAACAGCAATTAATATAATCAATAAATCGATATGTCATATTTGGGGCTATTCTGTACGAGAAATGTTATATTTAACGTACACGTTATTTTTATTATCACAGTCTAAGCAACTTTTGTAATTGACATGTATGCTTAGATTGTGAGGTTAAATAACATACAAGTTAAATTTAATATTTTCCGTGCGGAATAGCCCCCATTGATTGTTTCTGGCAGAATACTTTCAAGCCTTTTAAAATCTGTTCCTAAAACAAATCTCCTCAATAGCAATTTGCAAACGGAATTGTCTACGTGCATCTAAGAAATCGCAGCGGACAGAAGAAAAACAACAAAACAAAAAAAAAACATCCAGCAGGTCGTGTTCTCTCTCGCGAAGGGCGTGCGACAAAGACGGTACCAGCCAGAACAAAACGGGACGAAGAAGTGGAGTGTAAAAGAAGGCGAGTGGACAATCCTATTTCCGCTGGCCGCTACTGTACACACACACACAGTCACACACGCACTTGACTTAAGTCGTACGTTTGCGCGCGAGCCCGTGCATGTGTGTGTGTGTGTGTACAGCAGCTGAGTAAAGTCGGTTCACAATTGAGTGCACCCCCCGACCCGACGGCCCCCCGATGCACATGCTAAACAAGAGGCATGCTCTGTCCGACCTTCCAGAGGCCGCGGGTACACTCGGTAGAGAAAGGCGCGGTACGATGCGTGACTGTGGCTCGGACTGTATGCACAAACAGTCGGACGAACACTTGGTTCGAGCGAAACCAAGCGCGGGGATTGTGTTGTGCGTTGCGGGCACGGGTCATTCTTGAGTCGCTTTCAAAATACATAATAACCAACTCGGATGTATTCGTTGCTCAGTGATTTTATTCAATATGTAGAAAACAGCAGGAAATTTGATATAATGAAACAATTACAGATACAAAATTGCAAATCGACTGATGGAATGAAGATCATGCAGAATTTAAACCTACCCTCTATCTCTTATAATAAGCGAGATCCCCAGCAATAAGCGAGAAAACAGCAGGAAATTCGATTTAATGAAACAATTACAGATACAATATTGAAAATCGACTAATGGAATGAAGATCATGCAGAAAGCGAAAAGAAAATTTGCATCATATTAATATTGGGCTTAACAATATATTTTTTTTTTAAATAGAAAAGAGTATTCATTCACTTGGTCGCAGTTATTTAAATAATAATAATTCAATATAATTGATTTAATTTTACTGAGTATAGTTGAATTAATTTAATTGATTTATTTAAACATCTTTAAATTATGTAAGGCAGAGCAGTACTAACGAGGATAGATCCCGAAACACGTGTCTGCATATGGCCTTATATTAAGTAACGTTCCTTTTGTTGATTTTGCATACAATTTTTATCGGATCAAAATTTGTTGCATTATGCAATATTTTATTGATGTGCAACAGCAGGTGTACATTATGTAATTCAATGTCCGGCGTGGGTATTTGCCCGGGAAGTAGTTGCTTTAATGTGCATTTGTTTAACGTACTTACGCAACGTAAGTCAAAGGTTACAGGGCTTAATGTGGAAATGATTTATTGATAATTTTTATATAATTTTTATTTAATTTAATTATTTTTTTTATTTACAAGAAGTAGTAGTACCGAGAACAAATTTATTTAATCTACTGGTGATTCATTTCTACAAAAAAAAACACGTAGAGGTCGATTATTGTATTTAACAGCGCTTTATTGGTACCCGTATTGTATTGCGGAACATCAATGGTTTTCAAATTAATTTATAGTTGATTTCACATTTTATCAATTTTGACGTTCTCCAACATTTGTATTAAAAACTTAATTGATTTTGTGATTAATTTAGAGTTTAAAACTTAATTGATTTAGGAATCAATTTACAGTTAATTAAAAAATCAGTCAATTTTTTAATAATAATGTTAGGGAATGTCAAATTTTGATAAAACGTGCTTTTAAATTGAATAGAGTTTTAGAGAGATTGCTCAAAACTTTAACCAAGATTTACTAATTAGAACATCTGAAATTGTAATAGAAATGTTGGAGAAAAAATATATATAACTTCAAATATAGTCGTTCTCAGAGCATAAGTTTTATTAAATAAAAATGATTTGAAAATAATTAATAAATTATTTTCACATTTAGCTCTGTGACTTTTGACTTTGCATATGTTTTACCTCGTTATTGAGATTATAGTCCTAATATTACATAATATTAAAGAAAAAGAAATGTACTAAAATAAACAAATAGAAAAATAAAATTACTAAATTATTATGTATGCTGATATGTTCATTTCATTATATTTACTTTGTGATATAAATTGTTTATAATAGAGATTCCTTCAATAAATATTATTATACACACACACTGGCAAAATTAAAGGAACGGATAAAACATTTTATTTTATTCATTTTTTTACTGGCTAAATATGGGAAAAAAATCGATTTTGCAGTCAAAATTCTATAAAATCTAAAATAATCGGTAGATTTAAATAAAAAAAATGGACAGCATAGATTGAAGATATCGTATGTTTTAATGCAATTATAAAAATGCAGGACCGGACTTTTTTGGCCCCCCCCCCAGGCTTATTATTAAGATTGTCTTAATTTTTTTATTTTAAAGACAAATGTTAAAAGGGAAACCAATTCTTAATAACGTAATTAATTTAAATAGAAATAAAACGATGAGTATATATACAGGGTGTTTCAAATGCAAGTCTCACCATATTATAAGAGATAGATGGTATGTTTAAATTTGGCACTTTTGCAGAATTTCTTACTGATTAATATCCCGTTGAGAAAAATAGGCTAAATTTCTTTGGTTTCAAGAAAAAATGCAAAAAATTGAAAAATGCGATTTTCTTTTTTTATTTATATCTTCGTTATTTGAAACAATATTTCAATACAATGAAGATATTCCATAAGAAATAAGAAAGTTGATGATGGTCCAGAAGAAACTAAACGTGCTATTAATAAAATGAGTACGCCATCGATTAAATCATAAAAAAGTGCTATAAGAATGTCTTCATTGCATTGAAATATTGCTTCAAATAACGAAGATATAAATAAAAAAATAAAATCGTTTTCAGTTTCTTTTTTCATTTTTCTTAAAAACAAAGAAAGTTAGCCCAGTTTTCTCAACGGGATATTAATCAGCATGAAATGCCGCAAAGTGCCAAATTTAAACCCTCTATCTCTTATAATAATGGTGAGACTCGAATTTGAAACAGCTTATATATATCGAGCGTATAACAAAAATCGACGACGAAGCTGGCATTTGAAATCTAAAGTCATGTCTCAACTAAAATCACACGCGCACGCGTAAAGTACTGGTTGTCATGTTGACACTGTTTAACCGCAACCAGCATTTCACGCGTGTGATCTTAGTACAGACATGACTCGAGACTTCCAATACCAACTTCGTCGTCGATTTTTGTTATACGCTCGATATATATTCAGTGACCCTTTCTACCCTTTCAGGCCTATTTTTTTTTTCCTATGACCTAATAAATCATTTCCATGTCTTTCGGTCTTTCGCAATTTTTATTACTTCTTGTCTTGTGATTTCTCTCTTCTTTAGTAGATTATCGTTCAATTCCATGTTTTCCTTGGCCGGACCCTTTTCTGTTTCCCTTTTACTCTTGCTTCCCATACTTGTTTCACTTGTTTGTCTTCACCCATTCTTCGTAAATGTCCCCACCATCCTAGTTGTCTGTCTTCTATGTATTGTTCCATGTTCTTTATTTATAATTGTTCTTTTATAATTTCGTTTTATATTTTGTCCATTATTGTAACTCGATATACTCTTCGAAACGATGGGTAACTTAATTTTTGAAATTTTTGACATACCATATTTGTACGATAAATATATTTCGATTGGATAATTTTAGAAATAATCCACAATAATGGATGGATTTTAATAAAAAAAATGGATAACGTATATTAAAAAATAAAACAATTTTAAAAATAAACACAATATTAAAATTTTGGCCTCCAGGTTGCCCAAAAAAGTTTGGTCCTACATTGCGCTAAAATATACAACGTAGGCGGTAAGACCAACGGTCGATAGCCAATTGGCAGAAGAATTTATTTTTATGTTAGTTATTTATTGTATTTATTTATTATTATTACTTTGTTAAAAATAATCTGCCAATAAATATTTATATATATAATATATATATATACAACGTATATATTTACATATTTGGCCCCCCTGGAGGCCGAAATTTTAATTTCGTCTTTATTATTAAGATTGTTTTATTTTTTGATTTTAAAGGAAAATGCTATAAGGGAAAAAATTCTCAGCAACGTATTTAATTAAAATAAAAATAAAATTATGAGTAATCTAAGTTCATTTTAGAAATGTCAACATATTTTTACAATAAATTTAATTGGATTAGATAATTTTATTAAACTTGATTGAGTGGAACACTATATATAGTATTTCTAATACACCAATTAGAAATACTATATAAAGTGTAGAAGACATTAAGAATTGGAGAGTTCGTAATATTTTTGTGCCTATGGATGATGGAGCTTCTAGTCAGCATATTTACAAACAAAAATGATCATCAGAGGAAGAGAGAATCGATGATGTAGTTGGTAGTAGTAATTTATCAGATATGCCTGATAGATTTGCTTTGTCCATATGTTACGTTCCCCAAATTATTATCAGATAAAGATGATGTACTATGGAAAAACTATTCGCCCATCCTCTATACTATATTGCCGCCATGTGTTATCTATACATTTGAAGAATATTGGTACAATTGGTGCAAGATGATGAAGGCAATGTCCCCACACAGGTAAGGGGATCTCTGGTATGGTATACAGATGGGTCCCTAAGAAATGGAATGGCGGGTTTGGGAGGCAGTGGACCAAGGACTGACATAAGGGATCTGGCTGTTCCATCTTCCAAGCAGAAATCATGGCAATTTTATTATATTCCAGACATGTCCTAACGAAGGGATATAAAGGGGCAAACATTAATATAGCTAGTTACAGCAAGGGTGTACTTATGGCTCTTCAGAACCCACAAATAACTCGAGCCTGGTTCTGTAGTGCCATAACTCTCTCATGTAACTGGAAAAAGGCAACAGATTAAGCCTAATATGGGTGCCAGGGCATGAGGAAATAGAGGACAATGAAATGGCTGATGCCCTTGCGAAGAAAGGGGTTGAGCAAGTTCCAATAGATCTGTCCCCTTACCAAACAATTCCTACATGTAAAAAGGAAGAAAGAAACTACTGGAGCTGTATAGAGGAGCTGAGACAGCATAAATACTCACAGGATGGTCATACTCCACTACCAATAGGGATTTCTGGTTACTCAACAGGAAAGACCTCAAACTACTAACAGGAATTCTAACAGGACATTCCCAGTTAGGGGTCACCTGAAAAACATGGGATTAGTCGCTGATGAAATGTGTAGAATCTGGTTTGTGGAAAGGGAGACAGTTATCCATCTCCTAACAGAGTCTTTAGCTCGTGTAAGGCAAAGGTTCTTCCCCACTCTTGACGAACTAAAATATTTCAAGATTAAAAACCTTCAAAAGGATAGGTATATCCTGTGAGGTAATAAATTAAATTGTTTTGAGTGAGGGGAAGCACTAAAGATATTAGGTCGAAGTGCCATCACTGCCCACAAATCAAATAATGAGTGAACACTCAAGATAACTGCAATGCACGATGATTGACGATAAAGTGTGTAATATCCTAACTGGTTTAAATTCTACTAGGAATTGTCGCATTTCTTACTACCATATGTCATCTGTTAAAACTTGCGATATTTTGACATCTCTTTAAGTTGTATTGTATAAGTGTTGCTGTGCATTTGAAACTCGTATTTTCTGTGGAAAAAAGTTCGTATTTTTTAAAATGTTATCGTTTGAATTTGCTTTTTTTATTTACTATCGTCAATTTGGTTGTCAATCAGTTAATAATATATGATTTAGAACCGACTTATATCACTAGGGCAATTGAAATGTTCGAAAATGGTCGGACATTCCGGGAGGTTGCCTAAATGTTTATAAAATCAACGATCCATCGCAGTGTTACCCATTGGAGGCAGACTGGATTGTATGTAAGAAGAGGTCAGCATGGAAAACGCTATAAATTATCGATTTATAGCGTGAAAAACTGCGAAACAGACGTCAAAGGGCAATTCAAACAAAACAAAACGAAATGGAAGAAATTCGTGGAACCAATATAAGTGAACGTTCTGTCAGAAGAAGACCTAATGAAATTGGTTTGAAGCCGAAAATTGAGAAACGACATCGAGTAGCGCAATTATGTTAGATTTCGCTCGAGAATACCAGCATTGGAATTATGATCATTAGGGTGTTGTTTTGTTTACGGGTAAGAGCCGTTTCTGCGTAAATTCGATTGATGGTAGGGAAAGATTGTATCTAAAAAATGCACAATTTAATTTTACTTCTACTGTATCTTTTGGTGTTGGATCAGTTATGGGCACACACTGAGTTGGTTGTGATTCAAAACGGCGTTTTAAATCCTGATAGATACATTCTGCAAGACAATGTGGCACCTTTCGCTCTACAAAATTTTGTCTTAATGCAAGATAATGATCGTCCGCACGGTGCTATCTGTGTAATTGCCTTTTTAAACTAAATCAGTATAACAAAAATGAATTGGCCAGCAAGTTCTCTGGAACTGAATCAGATTGAACATGTCTAGGACATACTAGGTAGAAAGAACTCTTACTGTCCCTAACACAGAAGAAGTGAAAGCTACTTTAATAGAAGAATGGGATAATTTGCCTCAAAAAAATATCAACAGCGTTATCAGAAGTATGGGAAGACAATTGACTGCAGTCATCAGGGCTCGTGGAGGCAATATAAGATATTAAAAAAAATAATATGTCTATTTTTTCTTATTTATTGCATATTTATATAAAGTTAAAATGTATAAGGCTTCTATTGCAAAAGCGCTATTTTTGTTATATTTTTTAAAAAGTTTTTACAATTGCACATGGCTTTTCAAAAGAAACTGCAATTACTTCATCTTGGTTGTACAAGAAGCCGCTGAAATTACCACAAAAACAGTTGCACGATGAAAAAATATATATATTCAAAAAAATATCGAAATTATTTGCGTTACTTTATCCAGACAATAGATAATGTAAAACAATATAACATATAAATAGAAAAGAGTATTCATTCACTTGGTCACAGTTATTTAAATAAATTAAATAAAAATGATTTGAAAATAACTAATAAATTATTTCCACATTTAGCTCTGTGACATTTTGACTTATGTTACGTAAGTACTTTAAACAAATACACATTAAAACTACTACTTCTCGGACAAATACCTAGCCGTACATTGACTTACATAATGTACGCCTGCTGTTGCATATCAATAAAAAATTGCATCATGCAAAAAATTTTTGATCTTTTTTGTTTCAATGTAAAAAACAAAAAAGAACGCTACTTAATATAAATGATTACAATACATGTAGCTGTTGGTGTGCCTGGACTATCAACTAGAGGTTTTTCTGCCCAGTCATGGATTTATGAAAAAGTCAATGCAAAAAATGTATGCTAGTTAAATATTATTATAAACTTGCATTTTCATTAATACTAGTAACAATTACTATATTAGATTTTTTAATTTTAAATATAGCTTGAATTTCTAAAATCGTTTAATTTAAGAATACATATAACTAATACAATTTTCAAAGCCATGGTAGCAGTGATGGAGGCTGGAACACTGATACCTTCGACAACAATAAAAAAAATATTTGGGAGAAAATAAACTAAAACTTATTGATTTATAGATGGTGGATTTTAATAGTATTCAATTATTATAAAATGGTAGGATTAAGGTGATCATACATTTTCAATAACCATAATTCAAATTCCACATATAATTGCCAAATACAAGCAAGCAAGAAAAAAAAAAACTCATCGAAAACAATCCGACCTTGACAATACAAACTATGCCGCTTCCATTATCGCAATCACACAACAAATCGACTGAGAGAGAGAGAAAAAAATATTCCGGAATAACAAAACGCCACACTCCTTATCGCACGCAGCGGCGCTCTCTTGATCCGATCCATTCAAAATACTCTCATTGACGCAGAATATTTACGGTGTCATTGTTTCCCGCTTATCCAATTTCGCGGTTTCGCAAAAATTTCATTCACATGTACACGTTATTTATTTTTTTAGGTAACCTTCGGCGCGATCTGGCGAGGAGCAGTTTCGCTAGCTGCCGGTCGACCTTCGTATTTTAATGCCTTGCAATTAAATCCGCGAATTGTTTACTATGTAATCCTGAATTACACGGCCTGTTGCGTCACGTGGAATTCATTCATTTTTGTTTTGATAATTGGTCGCGGGATGTTTTTATTACGGCGAGGATTCTAATTGGAATAAATGCTCGTTGTTTAGAGTCTAGCTCTAGCCACGTTTATGTATACATGAACTGATTAATCCAGATGATAACCTGATTTTTGTGAATCTTTATGTTAGACGTTTGAGGAGTGTCTACAGTAATAATGGACAAAGTCGAGTTTTTTTTATTGATAATTTTTTATTTTAAGTTTCAATAAAAACACTGATCCACTTTGTTTGTATAACTTTAATTTTAGTGACTATAGCTTCACCTCGACACCCAATACGGGTAAAAGAGGATAAGATTAAGAAAGAAAGACTATAGCTTCAACAATTTTAACTTGTCACTATATGACTAATAGTACTTAAACTAATCACGCTGATGGTATATATGTATATGACTGGGAATTACAAAGATAAGGGGACGATTATAGAGCAGCTTTAAAAAGCGGGGTGCATATTAGCTCAATCTTGTTGTTAATTACGGAAATTTCACGGTTTTTACGGGCTTTATGAATTTTCAATGACTCGAGGAGATTCTTGCCATTTTTTTTCCGCGAAATATATAATTATTTTATCTTTAGTTGTTGTTTCACTTTGTAGTTCATAATCAACGCAGATCGTTAAGATGGACAGTATATCTTCACTAAAATATGATTATTATCAATAAAATGTTTAGCAAACGATTATTTATCCATCAATTTTTGACGAAAAGAGGAAAGATGCTCCTTGTGTCTAATTTCAAAATTTCCACCAATTTTAATCTTTAACACTAAATCCAAAACCATTAAACACAAAAAATCTGGAATTTATAAATTGACATGCAAAGATTGTAACGGTGTGTATATTAGCCAAACAGGTTGATATTTTGAAATCAGACTCAAGGACCACTCCTCTTTTCGGGAAAAATCATCGTATGCCAAACATTTGATTGATAATAATTAGGAAGAGCAAAGTCGATCTTTTTTGTTACTGCAAAATTAAGTATATGACTATTTTATTAATGCAACATAAATATGTTTGCATTAAATTAATATCGGTAATTGTTCCTTATTTATTGAAACACATCAATTTATTGTTGTAATTGATTTATTTAAAAACGCTTATTTAGAAATACTCGATTACTAATATTACTCGATTTTGCCCAACACTAATAATAATCATACTTTTGATGAAGATGTACTGTCCATCTTGTCGATCTGCTATGATTATTAACTATAAAGTGAAACAACAACTAAAGAGACAACAATTTATTAATTATTTTTAAAATCTTTTTATTTAATATTATTTTAATACTTAGGCATTCCGCACATCCAAAAATAAAAAACCTGAATCGAAATAATCGCACATTTCCGCAATTTTCCAACGCACAACAACAAAAAAAAACTAAAACGTCGCAAATAAAAACCACACTATTTTTTGTTTCAAATTTAATTCACACGCACTTTGCTGTTTACCTCAGCAAAGACGGTGAAATGCTTTCTACACTATTGCCAAGTAAGGTGAGCACGCGGACAGCAACAAAAGTGCTTGGCTAAGGCAGGAAGTGTGCAACAAAACACGCACGGAACTGACCGGAATTTTCTGTAACATTCGCATTTTGCGATTAAAAAAAAGTAAATTGATAAAAAAAGCAAATGTGTTTTCTGCGTAATTAATCCTTTAGAAGTAAATGGTATCGTTTGTTATCATGCTTAATTAGTGTAATTGTTAATTGTCTAAATCAAATTATAAAAATTAAAATTTCAATAATAGAAAAAAGGATTTATTCACTTGGTCACAGTTATTTAAATAAATGAAATAAAAAGAATTTGAAAATAATTAATTTATAAATTATTTAGCCATTTGTTAAAGTACTTATGTAACATAAGTCATACTGTCGCAGTAGCTAAAGGGAAAATAATTAATTAATAAATTATTTAGACATTTGTTAAAGTACTTATGTAACATAAGTTATAATGTCAGAGTAGCTTTAAGGGAAAATAATTTATTAATTAATTAAATTCTTTTATTTAATTTATTTAAATAACTGTGACAAAGTGAATAAATCCTTTTCCTATTATTATAATTAAAAATGTCTATCGATTCATCACACTGTAATGTAAATTGAAACCAATTGAACTAAAATGGGCTCAAATCAAAGATGAAGTGGCATCTAAAAACCAAATATTTAAATTGGCAGATGTATAAAATATATTATTGGAAGCACTACAAAATGCAACAAGTGGAGATTGGGAAAATTGTATTGAGCACGTCATCAAAGAGACATTAAAAATGTCCGAATTGAATGGAATAATAGACACTTTAATAGAACCGTACTTAAATTCTCTTCATGATGAAAGTGGCTCATCTGAAAGTGACTCATAGATAACAGCAAAAACGAAAAATATTTATGATATACGAGTTAAAGTAGAATTTTGTTTTGTGAGTGCAGATGAGTGATTTTAATTCACATGTATTTATCTTTTGTAATAAATGAAATTAAAAAGTAAACCAAGCGGAAAGACCACTGGTCGATAGCCAAGTGGCAAACTCTTACAGCATTTATTGTAATATTTTGTGTTATATGTAGTTGTTGTAGTACGTTTGTCAATATAGATTATGTATATATATATAAAGTAAACACTTTTAGTTTTTTAATTATGATTTATTATTGATTTTTAAATATTATTTCATTATTTCTTCGATTTTATTTAAATAGTATTTCTGAAATTATTTCAAATTGCCGCCAAAAGTATCTGGTGATTTTTCTGGTGACTTTTTATAGTGTAAATTGGGCTTCGGCTTTTGAAACAAGTCGCTCCTCGATGTCGTTTGACATTATTTCAATTCGAGCTTTTACTGTGTTGTTCGATTCAAGTATTTTTTATATTCTCTTTAGGATTCCATCCTTAAAACTTCTTCGACAGCTTTGAGTGTTTCTCCAATTGTATGTGGCTTTTTTATTGCACTGTCGAGGTCTCAAACAACGCAGCTAACGCTTTTTCTGATGACGCAAATCTTGTACCACAAGGCCCGAATTTAGATTCTCTAATTTTCCTTCAAAAAATTCTCGTGGTCGGTCACGGAAATCATGGTGTAGTTTCTAAATGGTATTTTAATTTTTCAAGCATCGTTTCCGAGAACAGTTTCGCATATAACGCGCTGTGGTTTCATTTCCCAATTACTTTCAATGGATGTAAATCCGAATTTATTATAACTATTTTCGTAGTTTCTCTTAGGCGCAATTTTCTGAAAATGTTATCTTTTTTCCCACACAATATCCTACTCGCCTCGAAGATGTAAAAAAACGTATGTCTATAATTGGTCCTACAATAATTGTTAGGTTACGTTAAGGCTAGGTTTTGAATACATTGAATTAAAGAAAGGAGAGTATGTTAAAACAAATAAAAATAATGTGAAACTGTCTTAGAGGTGACAGTGCGTTTTTAAATAATTAATTTAATTAACAACTTTACAATTACGTAAGGCACAGCTGTACTGACGAGGGATCAAATCCCGAAACACGTGTCTGCAGATAGCCTTATATTACGTAACTTTTATTTTATTTCTTAATTTTTTGTTTTTTGCATTAAATATTTTCGATTCAAAAATTGTTTCATTATACAATTGTTATTGTTATGCAACAGCAAATGTCTATTATCGGACATTTGTTAAAGTACTTATGTAACATATGTCATAATGTCACAGTAGCGAAAGAGAAAATAATTTATTAATTAATTTTATTTTTTTTATTCTTGTCATAATAAATGCAAACAAGGTTTTTCGAATATTTTTAAGAAAAACTCAAATCTTCGTGAAATTTGGAATCACTGCGTTCACCCTCCATCCACCACAATTTGAATTGAACGTGGAATAGTCTATTCCATTATTTATTATTTTCAAATTCTTTTATTTAATTTATTGAAATAACAGCAACCAAGTGAATAAATCCTTTTCCTATTATTAAAAATAAATCCATGTTTTTTTGGGGTACAACAGTGAGAATTTAAATGATAAAGAAAGAAAACGCTGGAATTCCATTTATTCTGTAAACAACAAAAACACATAAAAATAAAATTTGTTATTCCTGCTCTTTATCAGAGGTATGGTAGTTTATGTTCGATATCAGTTGAATTATGACTTTTTCGTTCTTAATCAATCGAATTTTCACTGCGTATGATTCTTTGCAGTCTAAAAATCATTAATTTATTTGTTTTTCTTATTAACACTTTTTTCAGAATTCAAATTACGTACCCAACGCTGCATTATTGTTATCCATCTGGATTAATTAGGCTACGAAGGTGATTTTTAGTTACTTTCAAGTTAAAAATAGGCAAAAAGCTTCATCTAAAATGTCCATATCAATTTTCGGCAATAACAATGACCGCAATTGAATATATAGTAAAAATTAGACAATTAACGTGATTTGCAATGACTTTAAAGTGAAAATTAGAAAATACGCGCCATTTAAATATTTTCTATTTTAATATTAAACAATATTAATGACCAATCAATAGTTGAGGCTTTTACTTTGTAAAACTCCTTATATATATAGTCAAAACTAGGCAATTAACATGACTTACAGTAACTTTAAAGTTAAAACTAGGCAAAAAGCGTCATCTAAAATAGCTTTTATGTAAATATTAGTCAATAATAATGACTAAATTACTTTGAAAATTAATACATTATGTGTAAATATAACAGCAGTTTTTTTTGTTTCACAAAATTGTAAAACTGTAGCTTTATTTACAAATAGAATATTAATGAATTTAAAATACTTTATTAAAATAGGATAATTAACGTGAAACTCAAACACAAAACTATACTAGATGAGATAGACAAACTATAATGACAAAATTAGGCAATAAGCGTCATCTTAACATTGTTTCAGAATTATCTAACAAAAATTATTAAAACGAACTGAAATTGCGTACCCAACACAACATTATTGATATGCATCTAACGTAATCGAGCCTCGGTTAATTTAATCTTTTACGATCTCTCCGAGTCTATCTCCTCTCCTCTCCGTTTCTGTTTCACTGGTTGGGCATTGCTCAATTTTACGGAGCCACCCACGCCATTCTCCTCAGCCTCAGCAGCATGGATTATTTATAAATGTTCGGAATGTTTTATATTGTTTATATTTAATGGTAGTAAGTGGGTCTATCGTGGGCCGCCTTCCTCCCAGTCGATGCCTTGCAAGTTGCAACACACACACACACCGAACAACAATTTACCACGCAATAATACACGTATCGTATCCGAGAGAAACCCACTTGGCTGCTTAAGAAAATTCTCTTCTCGGAACTTTGCGAAGCTTTCAAATGTCAAACGGGAATTCATTTTAATGATGGATTTGAATATTCACAGGGACGCAATGGTGGAATTGTGCGTTGGTCGAGTAATTTTTGCAGCGTTGAGAAAAGAGAATTATCGAAATTTCGGATTTTTTTCCAATTTTAATTATAATTAATTTCAAGCATTTTCTATTATTTAACAAAACTGTAGAATTTTTTTATAACAATAATAATAAGCTTTATTCAATTTAGAAATAATAAATACAAATTTACCATTAATTTAACGTGACTAAGAGTGACTTTACAGTCACAATAGACAATAACTGTAATCAAAAATGTAATTTTAATATTACGCAAAATAAAGTTAAAATTAAGATATACGTAAAAATATCTGAGACAAATAGATTATTTTTTATTGTTATTTTAACAATTAAATAATTAAAACATTAACACTTTCTTCACTAAAAACATTTAGCGTAAATAAAATGCCTCATATTTTATAGCTGAGGTATTTTATGGCTTTCGTCGGAATAAGACAGACACGTTCGAAGCCATCTTTAGAGGTCAAAAATTTAAATTAAGCAATAAACGGCAATTTCCAATTGTTATGCCTTAGATTGCACTGAATTGGGAGGGAAAATCATTTCCAACAACAGTAATCTCAAATCAGTTCATCAAGTGAAGAAAGTGTTAGTGTTTTAATTATTTAATTATATTCATCTCTTCACGTAACTCAAGCCAAATACATTTTAACAATTGTTATTTTCTACTTCTTTTGACGTCCTCAATTAGTAATAGGTTACAAACTATTACTAATTGAGGGCGTCAAAAGAAGTAGAAAATAACAATTATTAAAATAATGTTTAAACATCATGACAGTGAGTAATATTCCTTGTCAATTGAAATATTGTTTAAATTAATTTCAACCAAGTTGTAGAGATTTTTAGAACACACGCGCGAAAAAAAAACAAGACAATATCTCCTTTTCTCCGCTTTTTTTTTTCTTTCCTTCTTCAAATAAATTCTCGTTTCCTCTCCTTACATCCAAATAAGTGATCAAAGCTGCAAACCAGTTCCATTTCGTATATCTATCTTTGGGAATAATTGCTCATTGTATTTACCGTCGCCATATTCGCGTTAAAGCGCATTGTTTTATGAATGAATAAAGCCGGTGACCATTTAGCAACGTCCACGTCCACATCATTTCGCGATTCAATCCGATCCATTCTAGTAAGCCCAAGAGATACCGCCCGAGCGCGCGGCGAAGAAGAAAACAAAAAAAAACGACTCAAAGAAGAAACATTCTGAAATTCCTTCTGAATGGAACGCCTTTGTGAATCGCGTACAAGCGCACCACAATGTTTCTGTTTCTCTCCACAATGAGCGTCATTCATTTGCGCCGCACAGCGCGCATCGATTTTTTACCCTCTTCGGGTTTATTGGCATTTAATTATATTTTCTTTAAATTTATTGGAAAATTATTAGATGTATAATAAATCAAACGGATTTTGCATTTTCTACTCAGCTGAATGGAAAAAATCAACAAATGCAAACAAATA
This sequence comes from Philonthus spinipes, assembly GCA_963082785.1. NCBI lineage: Eukaryota > Metazoa > Arthropoda > Insecta > Coleoptera > Staphylinidae > Philonthus > Philonthus spinipes. The sequence goes on along the minus strand of OY720311.1, from coordinate 18,332,598 downwards.
CGAATTGGCTAAACATTTGTGTGCATGGATTCTAAATAATAATACAATCTCTTATAAAACACAGAAGTGTCGAATTAAAGTATAATAATATAAAAAATATATAAACAATATCTAATGTCAAAATTGGACAATAATAATAACTTCAATTGATTATGTAATCAAAATTTGAGATTTTTAAGTAAAAATTAGGCAGAAAGCTTTAACTAAAAGATCTCTTATGACAATTTTAGGCAATGGTAATGACCTTAAGTGACTTTATAGTTCAAATTAGGCAACTAACGTGACTTAGAGTGACTTTTAAGTAAAAATAGGCAACAACAATTATTTTATCTCCAATTTTAATATTAGGCAATAATAATGACATTAAATTACATCATATTTAAAACTAGGAAACAAGCTTGCATAATTGTAATGTCAATATTAGGCAAAATATAATCAAAATTAAGTAATTTAAATGACTTATAGTGACTTTGAAAATAATATGAAGCTACAAGCTTTCATCTAAAATTTATATTATGTCAATATTAGATAATAATAATGACTATACAGTCAAGACTAGGCAATTAACGTGACTTATTGTGACTTTAAAGTCAAAATTAAGCAACAAACGTTATTTGAAATATCTCGTATGTCTATATTGAGTAATAATAATGACTGTAAATGACTTTATGTTTAAAATTAGGCAATTAACGTGACTTTAAAGTCAAAATAGATAGACAACTACTGTAATCTAAAATGTCTCCAATTTTAAATATTAAGCAATTATAATAACTTTAAATTTCTTTATAGTTAAAATTATGCAACAAGCTTCATCTAACATGCTTATTAGGCAAAATATAGCCAAAATTAGGTAATTAACATGATATATAATGACTTTAAAATCGAAATTAGGCGGCAAGCGTTATCTAAAAATATGTCTTATGTAAATATTAGACAATAATAATGTCCTTAATATAGTCAAAACAAGGCAATTAAACTGACTTATAATGACTTTAAAGTCAAAATAGACAACTATCGTCATTTAAAATGTCTCTTATGTCAATATTAGGCAACATTAACGAATTGTATATATATAGTCAAAACTAGGCAATTAACATGACTTACAGTGACTTTAAAGTCAAAACTAGGCAAAAAGCGTCGTCTAAAATGGCTTTTTATGTAAATATTAGTTATTATGACTTTAAATTACTTTTTGGTTTAAATTAGGCAATAAGCTTCAACATAGCTCTAATATCAATATTAGGCAAATTATATTCAAAACTAGACAAATAACATGATTTATAATGACTTTAATGTCAAAATTTGGCTACAAGTATCATCTTAAATATGTCTTATGTCAATATTAGGAAATAATAATGTCCTCAATATAGTCAAAACAAGGCAATTAAAGTGACTTATAATAACTTTAAAGTCAAAATAGACAACCACCGTCATTTAAAATGTCTCTTATGTCAATATTAGGCAACATTAACGAATTGTATATATTGTCAAAACTAGGTAATTAACATGACTTACAGTGACTTTAAAGTCAAAGCTAGACAAAAAGCGTCATCTAAAATGGCTTTTATGTAAATATTAGTCAATAATAATGACTTTAAATTACTTTTTGGTTTAAATTAGACAATAAGCTTTATCTAGCATAACTCTAATATCAATATTAGGCAAATTATAGTCAAAACTAGACAAATAACATAATTTATAATGACTTTAAAGTCAAAATTAGTCTACAAGTGTCATCTAAAATATGTCTTATGTCAATATTACGCAATAACAATGACCACAATTGTCTCTATAGTAAAAACTAGGCAATTAACATGATTCATAGTGACTTTAAAGTCAAAATTTAAGCAACAAGCGTTAACTAAAATAGCTTTTATGTCAATATTAGTCAAAATATAGTCAAAACTAGGCAATTAACGTGACTTATGGTGACCTTAAAGTCAAAATTAGGCAACAAACGTCATCTAAATATGTATAATGTCAATATTAGGCAATAATAATAACCGTAGGTGACTTTATGATTAAAATTAAGCAATTAACACGACTTAGATTAACTTTAAAGTCAAAATAAACAACAACCATAACATAAAATATCTCTAATTTTAAAATTAGGCAATAATAACTATAAATTACTTTAATGTTAAAATTAGGCAATACGCTTCATCTAATATAACTCTAATGTCAATATTAGGCAAAATATAGTCAAATCTAGGCAATTAACGCGACTTATAGTCAACATAAAGTCAAAATTAGACAAGTGATGACCTTAAATTAATGTATAGTTTATATTAGGCAATTGTCGTGACTTAGAGTGACTTTAATGTCAAATTTAGACAACAATGGTTTAGATAAACTGTAATGTCAAAATTAGGCAACAAGCGACATTGGAAATGTGACTAATGTCAATATTAGGCAATAATTATTACCTCAAATGACTGTATAGTCAAAATTAGCCAATTAATGTGACTTAGAGTGATTTTAAAGTCAAGATTAGGCAAATATAATGACATAAACAAACTCTAATGTAAAAATTAAGTAATAATCGTCATCTAAAATGTCTCTAATGTCAATATTAGGCAAAAGTAATGACCTCAAGTGACTTTATGGTCAAAATTAAGTAACAAGAGTGACTTATTTAGTTTTAGATAAACTGTAATGTCAAAATTAGGCAACAAGCGACATTGGAAATGTCTCTAATGTCAATATTAGGCAATAATTATGACTCCAAATGACTTTATAGTCAAAATTAGCCAATTAATGTAACTTAGAGTTACTTTAAAGTCAAGATTAGGCAAAAATAATGACATAGAAAAACTCTAATGTAAAACTTAAGCAATACGCGTCATCTAAAATGTCTTTAGTATCAATATTAGGCAAAAATAACGACTTCAAGTGACTTTATGGTCAAAATTAAGTAACAAGAGTGAGATAGAATAATTTAAATGAAAATCGTTCAATAAGAATAATGTAGACAAGCTTGTTGCCAAATTTTAAAATTGAAGCTTGTTTAAATTTGGCAGCAAGCATAATATAAAATGACTTTAATGTCAACATTAGGTAATAATAAACGACCTCCAGTGATATTATAATCAAACTAAGGCAATTAACGTGACTGAAAGTGACTTACAATTTAAAATTAGGCTACAAAAGTTGACTTGAATGTTTCTTATGTCAATGTTAGGCAATAATAATAACCTTAAGTTACTTTATAGTCAAATTCATGCTATGAGAGTTATCAAATCAAGCTTCAGAACTACATCCTGGCTGGTATTTTAATAGATCTGAGAACAAGATTGCCCTATAATAACTCAAAGTCAAAACTACCCTGCATAGTTTCCATCTTTTTCCATGCTATTCAAGAGCATTGCGCTTCTATACTCTTATAACAAAAGGAAACATTTTCATTTACGCGATTACCATTTTCGAGCCTCGAAATAGAATTTTTTTTCTATAATATCTCTTTCTATAAATTAAATAAAAAGAATTTGAAAATAATTAATTAATAATAATTTTCTCTTTTCTATTATCTTATTCTATATTTCATATCGTTTCTATAATAACAAAATAGCAGTGTTATATAAAAACATTGAGTAATTCTATTAATATATCTCTTAAAGGTGCGGTTTAGACGAAAGAGTTAGCTATATAAATATTGTCAATCACTAATTCGTGTTAGATTACAGTTGTGATCAATGAACAATATTGCATTATACATTAAAATAATTTTAAAATAAGCATGAATTTCATCAGATGAATTAAAAATTATTTTAATGTTTAGTTTGTATGAAAAACAATTATGAAAAACGATGAAAATTTATCAAATTTATAGCAAATTTCAGATTATATTTTTGCTAATAAAAACTTGTGCAATGAAAATTTGAAAGATTTCACTAAATTCTGCATTGAAATAATGTAGCAGACATGACCTATTAATTTCATTATATCTTACAATTTTATTTTCTAACCTGAACTAGTAAATTGACGTAATACACGAAAATTAACGATTTATTTTTTATTTAGACTGATACTTTTTACTTCGTAGATAAAAAATGTAAATACATATTCATATTATTAAATCCAAAAGAATGGCTTTTTTTTAAACGAATATTTCCATTTTCCCATATAGCTATCTCTTTCTGCTAAATTCTCTTGCAACCTTAAGAGTATTCTGATTTTTTGAATTGGACAACTTCGACTAATTTTACATCTATAGCGTCAAAAATAATCAAAATATTGAATAAGCACTCAAAACTAACAAAAAACATCATAAAACGGATTGATTCTAAATTTTCCATAATATTTTAATAAATTCAATCGAAACCGTTCGAAATCTTCCGTATTTGTAAAATTCGTCGGTATAAAAACCAACAATTATAGATTTCTCAAATGGTCGACGGTTTTCTGTTTATCGCCGGACTTGGTTCTGCTCGATGGACCAGTTCAGGGAATCACGGTTGGTCGAGCGCTGTTTCGGACAACACCGTTCCGCATTCTGGCCGTACACTATTTTCGGATATCACTCTCGAAACCGCACACAGAAAGAACGCTCTTGTCTCCGTGTTTCAGAAAACGGTTAATCTTCTTAAAAAGTTATTAATAATTATAAAAAAAACAAAACATTTATGATATTTTATAAATATTTTGCTTTTTTTTCCAAGTGGATTTTGACTGACTTTGGGAATGGCTTGATTATTTTAATTAAATAAATAAATATATTTGATTGTGAAAACCGAAACCAAGTTTAGGTCTGTTGTGCTAAACTTGACTTTTTCATGTAGGTTAATGGATTGGTTGAATAACTTAACATTTATCTAGGCTGAGCTTTGAATTGATTGGAGAACTCCGCCGTTATTCGCAAATTGACTGTTTTAAACTCCTCACCATTATTTAAATTGGAAAATATAAGATGACAAAAATAAATTTCGTAATACTATATTCAGACTAAATAATGATGGAGACTTTGAATCAATCAATCAACCTACATAAAAAGGTCAAATTTGTTTTGTAAGATATATTTACGAGACTAAATAAGGGGTTCCAGGACTCCGTTAATGTGAATTAGTCAATAAGGAGCCTAATTATGACTTGAAAGACAATATAAGTGGTCCTCATAGTATCCTTTCCGGCGTGGGTATTTGCGCGGAAAGTAGTTGTTTTAATGTGCATTTGTTTAACGTACTTATGTTACATAAGTACTTTAAAACAAAAGTTCAATAAAGTTTTTTATTCAAATTAATTGAATCCTTCCTTTCACAATCCTCGTATACAAAATTGATGTAATCAATTAAAAATATATATACATTTTATCAGCGTGCATATTTTTTCGGAATTTCGACCTTGAGATTTTTTTCTCTCTCCGAAGTCAATTGGCAATTAACGGTACCATCCGTCGAGCGTAGCTGAGCGGGCCGGGGCAATTAACGTCCCGAAAATTGAATCGAATCGGATCCGAGGGGCGATTCGGAAACGGCGACAGATGTTTTTCGTTTGTGAATGGAAGGCCCCCTTTTTCCTCCTTCCTTCCATTCATAAAAGTTTCTAATTGATCCTCCTCCTCCTCTCGGCCGCCGTAATTCCAATTTCCTGGAAGTTGTTTCCGATGCGTTTGGAAAGCCGGAAGTCGGATATTACGCAGGAGGGTCAAACAACATCTTCGAGTTTTATGAATGAACGCTAAAAAGGAAACGGAAATAGGGGGATTTGGTACGTACTACGGGCTCCGGCATGGCCGATGCAAATTCACGAGCGACGTCTGCCGCGGCCCGTTTAGAAATTAGATCGAAATCAAGATAATCAAAATATTCAATAAACTCTAATAAAATCAATGATTGTTAATATTTTTCATGTTATTATCATCCGTTTTTTTATTATTATTTTTTTTTAACAAACACTAATTTCATTAGTTTTATTTTTTATATAATATGAATTATTTATAATTAATTAGTATCTTTTTTTAACTAATTAATATTATTTAATAATAAATAATGCAGTGTAATTTTACAAAGAAGAAAGAGTGTGAAATATATAAAATATAGGCGAATACGTTATATATTATTAATTAACTTAGTTAATTGTTAAGGCTTCCACTTGGTTGTACATAGACTATTATAAGTTAATAAAATTTTGTATTCATTACTAATATCTAGGAATCTTTTTCTATCTGAACAACACTTAAGAAAATCATCAGTGAAAGTTATTTTACATTGTATAATGACTAATTCTGTAATTAGTATACCAACTGATTGTGATTTTATTTCTTTAACTCTATTGTAAATCGAAATGCTCGTTAGCTATATATTTATGTCAAGATTAAGAAGTATGGAGTGGCGGCTGAAATTGTAATTAAATCAAGGAATTAATAGTAGGACGTCAAATCCAGGATGATGCTTGCGTCGTCTTTAATTTATTATGATTTATTGTAAAGTTGTTTTTTTCTGAAACGTGTAAAATATAATAAAATCAATTTTATTTGCTAACATTTCCTGGATGCAAAATATTTCCTAGACATCTCTCTGGACTTCTTCTGTAGGGAGTTTTTGCCATATAATAAAGAGTTTTCACTATCAGAATTAGAGGAAACAATTAGTTCCACGGGTACGTCCAGACGGCATCCCATATCAGATTGTCCTACAAATCCTCTCAAATATAAGGGAATACTTGTTGAACATTTATAATCTGATAGCATCTATCTAAGCCGTTGGAAAATCGCGATAACCCTCCCTCTTCTAAAATCCCGTAAAGACCCCGCTAATGTTAATAGCTACTGGCCAATTTCACTTACCAGCTGTTTAGGCAAAATACTAGAACATATCAACATATCAACAACCGCTTGGTGTGGGTTCTAGAGAGATATGGTCTCCTGGCAAAATACCAGGCAGGTTTTAGAAAGTATCACAGTACAGTTGAGCAGCTAGTCCATCTGGAGATCTCCATTCAAGATGTCTTCCTAAAAATGATTGTAGCGGTTTTCGAACTAGAGAAATATAAATTCTATTTGTTTCTGCCGTTTATCAGTTGAATTTTGACAGTTCTTTGTTTTTATCGATCAAGTTATGGAAAATAGTTATCATTTGGCTGCTAAAGAATGATCATTATAATTTTCATCCGGTATCAGTCAATTTTTGATTAATTCTCCCATTTTCCACACTAATATCGGCGCTTTCTGAGATTTTTCGGCAACTTCTCTTTCGTACTCTTCTAATTTCTGTATATATCTATATTTGTTCTTTACCAGTCTTTTCTTCCTTATTCATTAGAATTGTAGAGATGCCACATGAAATAAGGCAATAGATGGCGCTTGCGTTATCTTTCCAATTAATTGCTTTATTAAATACAGAAAAACAACGAACAAGAAATTGTTTGCGGACTTAGAAATATTGATAGTGTTCGGTTTGGAAAATTTATATTAATTTAAGATATACATACGCAAAAGGGAAAAGGGGCAATTTAAGAACTCGCCATCGATGCTGGTTAATAATGAATGGATCTTCAGCTTCGTTTACTAATTGGATGCAAGCATGGCAGAACTGATTGAAGCACTGATCGCGTCGCGGGCCGAACGGTTAAAAACTTATTACAGGAAGTCCGTCTTCTAAAATATGTGGGTTGTAGGGGCGGGGGTATAAATTCGCGGGTGTAATTTAAATTTAAACGAATCAAATAAATCAGTGGATTCTATATTCAACATGACTAATTTATAAATTTTGATTCTAATGACCATCTAATTGTTTATATGAATTATCATTCTGTTGATCAAGAATATATAAAAAAAATCATGATTCGAATTGTCATACAAATGCTAAAGGTAGAACTCAATATCTTAAAACATTAGATAAGTATTTGACTCTCAATTGGTGAAAACAGGTGCCCCACAAAGCTGTATTCTTGGCCTGTTGCTGTTTCTAATATATACTTCAAACTTCAGCAATTATATGAAGACGTACTATACTGATGTTATTTATCTCATTTCTAGCTATTAAATGCGAATCTGCAACACGCAGCATTAATAGTCATGAATATCTACATTCCCAAATAAACACTGCCTTACAATAAATCTTTGAAAATCGTCTGTTGTTCTCTTCGGAAATAATAATAAAATGAATCCAAAAAATCAATATTTCAATAGATTTTACATTAGCACCTCTAGAAAACTAATCACGAAATTTTGAATTGGTAATTGATAACACTTTTCGATATAATTTCGAAATAAATAACTATATTACAAAAAATATTACTAACTTAAAACTCATCTATTCACATAGAAGATACCTATCTGTAGGATATAAATCTGTGCTTTTTGATTCAATTGTTTTATTACATTTATCATATTGCAGCGAAATATATGGATCCTCTATTACACGAGATGTGCATCGTTGTATAGGAAGAGTACAAAATAATCGTATTCGCTTAATATTCGGAATTCATAAATATGACCGAATTTGTCATAAATTATTAGAAATACAATGGCTTAACATCATTTTCTGTTCATTATTGGATTAACTCGGAAAATCCTCCGTGACGTCTCGATTTTTTTCCATGCCGTGCGTTCCGCACCGTCTATTGATTCAGTCCTGAATGGACCGGAAACCACCTTGGTAAAAGTAAATAGAAGCGCGAGCAAAGAATGTGAAAAGCGCGCGTGTGTTTGCGGTGGCCAGAAACGCCAGAAACGGATCGGCCGTCACTAAATTTAGTCGGCGCGTCTATTCCTAGTCACAATTGCATCTAAATTATAATGTCAGGAATCCGGAGAGCACAAAAGGCGCGACCTTTATTCCGTTATAATTAACCGAACGATTTTTAGCGTAATTGGCTTCGAAATAGGATAGCTAAAAATACCCATTCCGGCGCTAAGGAAGACACGGATCGCAGACGTGGCTAGAGCGCTTTCGGGAGGAACAGAAAGCTTCGGACCAGACATGACGATTTTTATTAAAACTGATAGATTAGTAAAATGTTCAGCCGTAATTCATCTAGGGTATGGATAATTAGTGATGGCCATTTTAGTTTTTCGAATCTTATCAAACTAGTGTGTTCCATGTGCAATGCCTTGATGAATGCGACTGAACTGATCTTGTTTGTGGGTATATACCTGATATTAATCACTGATATATTGTGACCATACATATTAAATACATAAATATGATTGGATTCACCAAACCTTATATTCAATAATAATTTTTATTATCCAAGAAATTGCAACATATTGTAATATTCTTTATTACTCCACAAGTTACATCCACTAACAGAACACAACCAACAAAAACGAAATTTGGTTTAAAGTTGTACAAATAAGTCGTGACATTTCTCTTACAGAATAGCGCTGATTTTCTTTTAACTTATACTGAAGCCTTGTGTTGTAATTTTATTATATTTATTTATTTAGTAGTAAATATATTTATTATCATACATTTGTAGAACTATTGTACACATGTATGATAATATATTTACTACCAGATAAATAAATATAATAAAATTACATATAATAAAATAATACAATAAGCAGTAAATTTGTATTTTGATAGATGGCTATCGGCCAGTAGCCTTTCTGTCATTTATTTATTTATTTAACGGAATAGACCATTTTTGAAACTATAAAACATTTACATATATGTTTACAATAAATACAATAAATTTATATATATTACTAACTAATTTTAAATACAATACTAAACACTTTAAACGCAAATATAAACGTTAAAAGAAAACCTTAACAGTCACCAAAAATTATGTTATTGTAGTTTAATTCAATCTTAAGCGACATAAACATTGAGTTAAACTACAACAACATATAATAAAATTATAAAACATGACTTCAGTATAAGTTACAAGTAAGAAAATCGGCGCTATTCTGTAAGAGAAATGTTGAGTCCAAGCAGTTATTGTAATAGATATATATTCATAGAATGTGAAATTAATTAATAACGTACACGTTAAACTCAACATTTCTTATACGGAATATGTCATTAAATAATTTATTTGCATCACGACACATAATAGTTTTAGGTGAGCGCAGTAATATGTAGATATTGTATTATATTTGCCAGTAAAGATCATTGATTTTATTATATCATAAAAGGATTAATGAAAACTGAAATAAAGTTTTAAACAACTACAATATTTTACACATGAATATTCTTTCACTTAATTTACATACAAAAAACGAGGAAAGATTCTCTATTAGTTGCGTTTAAACAAGATTATGAAAATTATTACGCATTTCCATTAATTCGTTCCTCATTTCGTAATCCAAAGAAAAACACAAAGCACACACAAAAAGAGGAGCAAACCCGTAGTTGTTATTCATTTCCAATATGATAAATTGTGTATTAAACGTAATCACTCAAGATTACACATAATTACCGATCATATTGGAAATTGATATTAATTTATCAAACGTGCACGTTATTATTGGCGATATCCTAAAGTGATTTAGCGGAATTTTTACCTTTTAATAGCCTTTAATACAGTCTTATAATTTTAACGCGGCATAGTTTAAATACTGCATTTTGATGAAAATATGATGACCGTTGTATTTTTTTAACAATATTTTGTAAGAACAAAATTACTAAAATGCTAATAAAAATAACATTCCTAACTTAAAAATGAATAAATACTAATGGTTGCTTTCGTTAAATACAAAAAAAACCGTTATTTGGAATAACTCTCCTTACGTTTTTTAAGCTTTACTCATTACCACGCATGTGTGTACTAATGCGAACAAAATGTATGAAGATATATCTTTGTAAATAATGATTAATGTCATTTAAATAAAAATACTTGTCCTTTCTCCTACTTATTTTTTTATTTTACTAGATATATTTCGGAAACTATGTTTCCATCTTCAGTAGTTTCCGAAATATATCTAGTAAAATAAAAAAAAAATAAGTAGGAGAAAGGACAAGTATTCTTATTTAAATAATTAAAGTCTCCACGACCAACAACCAACATAAAGAAGATTAATGATTAATGTCGTTTATTTTAGTTAAATCCATTTATTTATTTGTTATATTCCAAATATAAATAGAAAAGAGTATTCATTCACTCGGTCACAGTTATTTAATAAATTAAATAAAAATGATTGAAAATAATTAATAAATTATTTCCACATATAGCTCAAAATATCACAGAGCTAAATGTAGAAATAATTTATTGGTTATTTACAAATTATTTGTATTTAATTTCAAAACATTTTACACAACCAACACCAGTAAGCACAATTATATTGGTAGATTTTTAATAATTTAATCATAGTTATTATTATATCAATGACATTAACTACGAATGTTTATATATTATAAATATGAATAACACATTTTTTTCATATGATTACAATTTAATCATAGCGGAATTTAAAAAATTTCCACAATCCAAACCGAATGAATGGCGTCCGTTTTCCATATCGGGAAAACAATGCGAATCGTTTAACCCCTGACATAAATTCCGCAGCCATTGTTCGCCGGTGCAAATAAATTGTTTTATAATTAGTCAGCGTTAATTTGTTTGTTATTGATATTTACACAGAATGCCTGCTATCTACGTTTTCGATCGACAAAAAAAACGGGCGAAATGTTTGAATAATTTCATTAAACAGCGAAAATGGCGAGGACTCATTCATAAAACATTAGACCAAAGTAAAATGAAATAGGTAAAACATTAAGCAGTGATAAGGAGTAAACAAAAATAATGAGGTATTGCGCATAATTATTGCTGTAATTTTAGCAAAAATTTCCGTTTTGAAATCATTCACAACAAAAAATGTTTATTTTATGTAAATATTAATAATAATTATAAAATATTCAATGGGAATTTTTCAGCATAAATATTATGCTGTGTTGATTTTTTTAGATTATTGTTAAAAAACTAAAACAAAATATTTCAATATATTTGTATATAAATATTATTACGTGGTGAATCATTTATCTTGAGACACTCACATATTTTTCATAAATATTTCTGAGTTGCGCGAAGGTAGTATTGAACTATTATGGAAAATAAAACACTAGCACTTTTCTCCCCATTTTTTTATTACTAGATGTATATTTGAAGTGCAAAGCACTCATTCTCAATAGTGAGTGTTGTCTTTACAAAACAATACTGCTTTTATTTATATTAAGATTAAGATATCGGGGAGGGAATAGAAGGGTAAAGGGATTATTGAGAAAACCGACACTTGTGTCGGTTTTGGGTATAGGGACTAAATCTAGTAGGGGATTATTAAATATTTAAAGTCGAAATCTCAATTTACTCTCATATACTCATTATTTCAATGTATTTTCATCTACATTATTTCCAATTTTCTCCAACGCCCATAACCCAAGATGGCACAATAGATTCTGTTCAGATAAGGACAGAAGAAAAGATAATAGACATGGTTATGTATATACAAGGTGTTTCGGGAGGAAATGGAAATATTTTAAAGATATGTCCAGGAAGTAAAAGTCCGATTTTCATTTGTTTCAGAGATATGGTTTTTCTTTTTATCTGAATTAAATTGTATAACGTTGTCCTAATTGTCAATTTTAAACAAAATGTTAATTAAAGTGACAGTTGGAGCTGTTTTATGAGATTATAATAAATGCCTCACATTTTCAGTCATACCCATACAGTGCATAATATTTCAGTAATATTGCACTAGCATTGCAATGATGCAGATTCCTTTGTAAGATTGACGCAACGTTAATGTTATGATACAATGTAATGTTGCTACACCACTGCGGTGCAATATTGTAGCAATATTACGAGATTAATATTAGTGTTGCAAATGCATTTGAGAGAGCGCTTGGTTGTGCATGGAGATCGTCGTACGAGCATTAGAATCATCCTAATGCTGAGACTGTAAACGCCGATAAAGAAACAGTCAGAAGAATTTTACACCGTGAACTGAACATGAAAAAAGTCTGTGCGAAGTTGGTACCGAAAAACTTGACTCCAGAACAAAAACTTGTCCGTCACCAGATCTGCTCAGATGTTTTTGAAAGGTTAGCGGAAGAGCCTGGATTGTTGAAAAAGGTCATCACATGCGAGGAAACTTGGATTTTTCAGTATGATTTTGAAACTAAGCGGCAATCAATGCATTGGAAAACTCCAGCATCTCCGAGAATGAAAAAAGCAAGGATGTCGAAATTCAAATTCAAAGCAATGCTCATCGTTTTCTTCGACATTAACGGCATCGTGATGACTGAATGGGCTCCATAGAATCAAATTCTGAATCAAACTTATTATTTGCAAGTTCTGGTAACACTGTGAGAGTTCGTGAGACGCGAGTTCGTAAGAGATGGCCGCAGTTATGGAAAGACAAGTCGTGGATCATGCATCAAGACAACGCACCTGCTCATAACGCGTCTGTAGCAGTTTTTTTTATGCGATAAAAGCATCGTAGTGCTTGAACATGCTCCGTATTCGCCAGATTTAGCGCCCTGCGACTTTTACCTATTTCCCAAGATCAAATCTGACCTAAAAGGAACGCGTTCTTCTACCTTTTTCCCAAGATTAAGTCTGCCCTAATAGGAACGCGTTTTGGGTCAATGGAGGAGGTGAAGCAAAAAACGACGGAGCTACTCAAAGCGCTCACAAAACAGGACTTCCAGCACTGTTTCCAACAGTGGAAAAAATTAATGCTGGGAAGGGGAGTATATTGAAGGGGAACATTCGTTGGAGCTGTAATTTTTATAATAAAGACCTTCTTTGTAACCAGTCTCGTTATTTAATAGCCGGAACTCGTATAACCTTCTCCCATCTTTCTGGCAGTTTATGAATTCCTTCCTTGTAAAATGTGGCTGGTTTAGATTGGAAGAAATTTTCGAGAGCCTGCCTGATTTGTTCTTTAGAATTAAACGTTTTTCCGTTCAAAAATTTTTGTAGGGAACAAAAAAGGTAGTCTGTCGAGGCAAGATCCGGGGAGTATGGAGGATGTGGTAAAATAGACCATCCAAGCTCAAGAATTTTTTTCTTGAATCACTCTTTGGTCGCGCATTTCGTGCAGAAGGATTGCGATTGACGAGTGCTGGACTCTTTTCACGGAGTGTTTCTTGAAGTTTTTCAGGCTGCTAAACATATCTATCCGCAGTAATCGTTTAATTTGGCTTCAACAACTCGTAGTAAATTATTCCTTGACTTGTCATACCCACAATAATTTTTTTTGCCATGGATATTTGCTTTCGGATCTGGCAGGGCTGGTTCATCCTTATCAAGCCACTATCTTTCGCGGAAAATCTTGTAGATGACCCATTTTTCATCGCCTGATATATTCCTATTAAAAGGCCTCCATTTTTACCCGTGAGAGCAGACTTGCGTTCTTCTTTATTCCCTTCTCTGAGATACTCCTAACTTGTTGACTTTCTCTAATTTCTCCAGGTGGCAGATAACGGTTGAATGCAATGTATTCAACCTTTCGTTATACATCTTGGCGATTGATGTGGATTTTGCTCTAATACTGCATTTAAAAAGTTGTCGTCGAAGTCGGAAGGACGTACTGCCCTCGGTTCGTCTTTTGAAGTCATATCTCCAGAACGAAATTTTACGAACCAATTTCTAACTGTTGATTAGTTATCAATCCTTCACCATACTCTGCAAATGTTTTCGGCTGTCGTCTTAGCACTATTGTCTTGTTTAAATTTCCACATGACAAATATATACTTTTTAACTCTCCATTTCAGAGGAGCAGTTTATTGTAACGTGTATCATACAAAGTTATTGATAAAAGACCAACAGAATCCTCGTGTAATAAAAAATTGTTGATATAGTAACTCATAGCGGGTAAATTCGAATTATAGATTCTACATAGCCGCATCGCAAGTTACTTATGTCTCGACCTAGCACCTAATGAAAATGCATATCCAATCAATGTCAAAATATACATGTGGAGTAGATAACGCATATTATACTAGCTTGCCACAGCTCGGCAATACTAGACTACCTAAACAAGGTAGACTGGCTGAACTGAGGATGAATGATCTACGGGAGGTAGCACAATGGGCCTAATGAGGCCTAAGTGTAGTGCGTAGCTGCACACTCCCTTAGACCAGATACCAGATCCTAGCCTGTCCTAATCATAATTATTGGTCCCTGATTGCACAATTAATTAACGTAAAATCACCGCTCCTTACATGAATAATATATTTTTTTTAATGTAACAAACCGAAATTAACACCATATTATACAAACATTTTAAAAACAATAACCTAAAAATATACAAGAACAATATGTCTTAATTTATAAAATAAAGTTCCCAAAACCTAAAACAGTTAATATTTAACAGCTTCAGATGTCACTTGCGTTCTCTGTGATGAGCTTTGAATTTACAAAATCAATTCGGGATTATTGACGTCGAAATATGTTTGTACATTATCTCACATGTTGCAATTATATTTAAGTTTCATTATTCGTAGGTTAAGTGGAAGATTAGTAACAGTTAGAGCTGACTGAATTTCACCTACACTCATTACATTTCATTTTATATTTTTTTTGTGATAATTAAAGGTATTATTATTATTATTAACACCTCATTACTCTTGTGTAAACCTTCCATGGGCCTAATCCAGTATGCGTAAACCTCTTTGTCGTGACGGCCCTCACTTAATAACAGTAACTCTTGTCAATCCCTATTATACGTCTAAAAATGTATGTCCGAATCTATAGAAATACAGATCA
Source organism: Philonthus spinipes (assembly GCA_963082785.1). Taxonomy (NCBI): domain Eukaryota; kingdom Metazoa; phylum Arthropoda; class Insecta; order Coleoptera; family Staphylinidae; genus Philonthus; species Philonthus spinipes. Next base: position 18,316,947 of record OY720311.1, on the reverse strand, counting down.
GAAATGGCTGTGGTTAAGCTATGCCAGGATTATAGTATTTAAAATACCTAATGAACGTAATTATTTTCAAATCATTTTTATTTAATTTATTAAATAACTGTGACCAAGTGAATGTATACTCTTTTCTATTTATAATTTTTATATCTTATAGTAGATTCAGACATGGCAAGAAAAGCATTGGTCGATAGCCCAGACAGACTAATACTATATTTTAATAATTACTTGCAAATATTTTAAAGAAGATTGTATCAAATTAAGTCTTTATAAAGATGTTGTATTACTGAAATGCATTACAAAAATAAAAAAAGAGAATATGAGATTTGGTTAATTCTTTGTAATGCTATTTCTGTGTTGATACCACTTCGGTTGTTATTGTTATTCCGCTTTATAATACATTTTTTTTAACAAAACAATTTATAACCACTTAAAAAATTTATATCGAAAACCCGCAATTCACTTAATCACAGCAATAAAAATAAACACCGGCTCATTAAAGTATCCTCATTCCAATTAAAAGCCGTTTAATCCGCCCAGGTGAGGTGAACTTTGCGTTTTTCGGGAAAATTTCGACCACATTTTACGACACGCGCAAAATGCAATAAACCGCCCAGAAATCAAGAAAAAGAACGGACGCAATTCGCAACACTGTTGTGCGCATTAAAGCAATTAACGACTCGAATAAATCCGTTTTTACGGCCGCGAAAATTTCGGCGCAATTTTTCCGCCCGCCCGGAAATCCTTATCGGCGCCGAAAATATTCCTAGCGCGTGATTCTCAACAATCCGGAATTGAGCTGATTTGTTAATGCGAGGGAAACCCATTAATTTTCGGAAAATAAATTGTGACGTAAACGGTGTGCAGGATTTTCGAAAAAAACAAAATAATTACGGGAGCCGGTGAACTCCACCAGGAAGTGTGGAAATGTTTGTGAGTTCAAACCGAAAAATTATAATGTCAATCATTAATTTTTATTTCGTTTACCTTAACAAATAATTAATATTCAGAAATAAATATAGACACCAAATTTTGCAATAATGTATTATTGCGAAGAAACAAATTAATTTATTTTTCGAAAAATAAAAAGGTATCAATATATAGTTTTTAATTCAATTTACTTGGTTTGTTTTACAAATAAATTATTTATGTTCAATTAGTTTCGGCTTAATGCCATTTATGTGTTAGTAGAAATATTTTACCAAGTGATCAATGAGAGACAAATTAATCATATAAAAAGGTACCATTTGAAGGTATTCAAATTTGAATGTACATGTTATTCAATTTACAATGAAAATATGCTAAATTTTACCTGTTCAATTGGAACCTCAGCCATTGAACGTAGAGATGATACTGTCTCAGATTATCCCATTCTCATATTATGTTGTTTAATACCTTTATTTGTGTTCTTTTAATAACTTATTCAGCATGAGCTACATACGTTTATGTATAGCTAATTGTATTTTCTTACATTTGTAAAATAGGTGTTCAATCAATATATATATATATAATCTAAAATCCCCATCTACCATAATGGTGGTGTAGGGGTGATATTCAATCAATGCATAGTAAAATTAGGCATAAATAAATATTCAGATAACAAAATCACATTTAAAATAGATGCAGGCGCAGTGTTAATACAATTTATAGATGGGCAAAATCGATCTTCTTTTTTATTACTACAAAATGAAGTGTATGACAATTTTCTTAATATTATTTATAATATTATTATTGGGAAGTGTCACCTATTTAATAATAAACTCCATTTTTTATTATTTATTAATTTTAGTTCCTTTAAATTAATCATTTAGAAATACTCGTTAGTAATCGAGTATTTCTGGATGACCAATTATTATTATGCACTGTATTTTTTCCAACACTAATACAATTCGCAATAATAAAACATGTTTTTTTGTTTGTATAACTGAAGTTTTTTATTAATGACTATAGTTACGACATTAATGCTAGTTTGATAATGACGCGTTAATATCGTCGAATATAATTATTAGTGACTATAGTTCACCAATAAATATTTTTAGTTATTTAATGTAAATGTGTTTTATTATTGTGAATTACGATGTATTACAAAATAGATGCCTCGACAGGAAACAAGTTAATATATTTTCTTATTATGAAATAAAATGTAATAAATTAACAAATACAGGGCAGAAAGTCCTATGGTCGATAGCCCATGACAGAATACTAGCACAATTGTACATATTGTTATAATAAATTTTGTAAGTTTTTGTTGTAATACTGTCTAAATAAATATGTTTGTATATTTTTTTAATTTTTATTTCAAATACCTTATAACTTTCGGAGTCGGTTTATATGAACATTTCAAAATTAATTATAATACAAACGTAATATTTATTCTTCTTCTAAGGGCTTTTGCATTTAATTTTCCATTCTTCTCTGTTTCTCGTTAGGTTCTTCAGGTCATTCCATCTGATTCCTCTTACTTGTGTGTATATATAACAAATATAATAAAGAATAATAACCTACACGGGTGAAAAATTGCAATACTAGGAAAATTTTATTTACACATTTTTTTTATTACTTTTTGCCTGGCTCTGGATTATATCCATTGGCCAATATAAAATTAATTTTATAAATTTATTTCTATAAATAAACATTTCTCTCTTATTTAAAACTAATCCTCAGACCCTACGACGATAAACAACAATGGATACTCTTCTTGCCAATGGGCTCATCATGTCTTTTACAGACAACGCAATATTTACACATAAATTATACATTAATATTCACTTAATGAGTTTGTTCAACTCATAAATAGTAATGTTTAATTATATCCTCCCCACATTTCACTTATCGCAATGCAATAATACTAATAATAAAAATAGAAATAAACTCTTCACTCATTAAATTACAACCATAATAAAATTAAACCCGAAATTACCCTAATTTTTTAATCAGCGTAAATTTAAATCATTATCATAGCGAGTGCGTGAGTGAGGTTCCGTTTCCTGTCGCGGACGACCATGGCTTTTTTTATGTTAATGCAACGATAATTGATTGTAGTTTATGTTAACGGAAAAAAAACGGTTGGTGTAAAAGCGGCCCTCTTGATTCTGAAACTTTCCAATTGCGCCGTTTCCGGTTTTTTCAATCAGATTTTACATGAAAGGGGGATTTTATTGAAGAGTGGAGCCGATTTCCGGTACAGGGATTACTTCCTTAAAAGTATTTAAAATTACACAATGTAAAATTTTAAGCAGTGATAAGGAGAAAAAAAATAGGTATTGCGCATAATTATTGCTGAACTTTTAGCCAAAATTTCCGTTTTTAAATCATTCAGAACCAAAAAAGGATTATTTTATGTAAATATTAATAATAAGGCTAAAAGACCCCTGGTCGATAGCCATTTTGTGAATTTTTGTGTTTATTTTTTAATACAACATATTATTATTTTTATTAATTAAATGTAAATAAATTGTATACAAAATTTCACGAATAAAGATATTTAGTTAGTTATTAATAATAATAAATTATTCAATAGGAATTCATCAGCATAAATTTTATACTGTGCTGATTTTTTTTATTTAAAGTATTGTTAAAAAACAAAATATTTTAATATATACATATATATACCATTTAACATGAGACACTCACATATACTTCGTAACTTATTTATTTATTTGTAAATAAAACTGCATATTTTTAAGTTTTGCAAAATTTATTATAGACACTACTTACTATTACTTCGCCAACACAGTGGCATCATCAGGCAAATTATAAATGTTTAATTAATCATGCCTGAAAACTGTTGCTTTATTTACAAATAGTGTATTATGGAGTTTCGCCAAGTAAAAGCCTTAACCATCGATTATTTCAAATTTTCTCCAACACCGATAACCCTAGATGGCACAATGGATTCTCTTGATACGAAGAAAGGAGAAAAGAAAGAATGTGTACCATTTGTCCTGACAAATCAAAATAACTCAAAAAATACGCACCGTACGAAAAAACGTCTCGAGATGGTTCCTGTCCCTAGAATTCGATTCTTGAATAAAAATTAAGGATTCCAATTAGAAATTACGAAGTTTTGACCCGGCGTCACCCACTGAGGGTGCAGCAGAGGTCTGAATTTAGAACGGGATGATGCCCACCCTCAGTGGATGGGGCAGGGGCCTACTTCGAAATTTCAAATTGGAAGCCTTAATTTTTATTCAAGAATCCGATTCTAGGGATAAAAATACATAAGATTTTATTATATAAAATGATCTGTCCTTTCCATCTGGACCATGGTACAATTCTTTTCCACAACCAACGCCCCCAACCCTTAGGTCCAATTTTACAATCCGCAAGTAAGGCGTAAGTAATGTATTCACGGAATAAAAGTTAATGTGTATGATTCTCATCCATTTGATTATCAATGATATAGTGGTGCCAACCGAAATTTTATTCCGCGAATATGTTACCTACGCCTTACTTACCGATTGTAAAATTGAGTTAGAGAGTTCAGCCCTTGGCACCTTACCTAAAGTCCAACACCCAAAGAAAATGGAATTGTTTGGGTTACAATAAAACAGGTATAACTCCAATATCGTTACGACTTACCCAATTATCCCACACATTTGCTAAAAATCCCGTTATAAAAGTCCTATTAAACTGACCGTACCTTAAACGTAACCCAAACATCTCTTTGAAATTCCGCTTTCCTGAAACTACTATTCAGTTATTCATCTCATCAACGACCAACAGACTGACAAGACATAGCCCTGGCTGAAAGGCCATTTAGGAAGAATATGATATAAAATGTATTGTATTATATTCAATGTTAATTTTACAATAAAGATTATTGTATATGTATAAAAATCAAGTGTTCTTATTAGCTAAATATCCTTGTATCTCGTAACTCATATCAAAAAAATGAAATAAACCAAGAGTTCTTATTTATCTTAATATGGTTCAAATTTTAATAGATTTTTTTATGTCTAATTGCAATAAATTGATTGGATTTAATGTTTCTTCTTTTTTTATTGAATTTTATTATATTAACTAACTAATTATTTTAATTGATTTTCTTCCTGTTTCAGATGAAATCCCGAAAAAATCCGATACTGGTAAATATTTAATTTAAATTATATTTAATTATTTATATAAGCCGGTTGCATTTTGTTTTCACAATGAACTGTTTGGGATTGATAAATAAATATTTTGATGCGTATTATTTTTATTTTGTATTTTGTCGTAATTTGTGATTGGTAATTTGCCTTTTTTTTATACATATGTTTTGTAATCTTTTTAGAGCGTCACACTGTTCTTATAAAATTTTTAATATGTAATTATAATTGTAATTTGGAAATGGAGATTCCGTTAATAAAGTAAATTGAAATTTAATTTATAAATTAACAAAAATAATTTAATAATTCTTTGTTTAGCTATTTTTATTGAATAATAAAAAATATATTTTTGCATGATCACTTTCATGCGCAAATAATTTTAAATCATATTTTTTACTTGAGATTTTCTCTAATTAGCCACTAACGAAAACCTAATAGTAAACGTGATCTAAAGGATAATAATATTTAATGGCAGAAAGACCTATGGTCGATAGCCATTTAACAATTAATTAATTTGTATGTGATATACTTAATCAATTACTGATATATTCTTGTAAACTTAATTGTTAATAAAGATATATACAGTGTGAGATTTTTTCGATGTTATCTATGGGGATCTTGGAAACTATTAGAGATAGAAAAACTGTTAAATGGGAAAAGAAGTGTAGTTTTATACGGTGAATTAAATGACACTCAAAATTTAAAAAATCAAGGGTAACTAGATATTTTGAACAAAATTAAAATGTGTCATTTCTTTAAATCAATGTAGCTTTATTATTTTGACAGATAGAAAAAAAAAACAGTAGGGGACACAGTTGTAGGTAATTTTACACGGATTAGGAAAAAAAATCAGAATATGTTTTTCTCTCTTATATTCGGAGATATTGCATAAACTTACCTATTTTAAAGTGGAAACAATAATTGGCTTTGACCTTATTGAAAAGATTATTTTTTCCCTTTAATCCGATATAACAATTGCTGTTTTCTTATTTAAACTTAAGTTTCATTAGTTTTATATATTTATATATGAGAGTGACGTTTGCAAACACAACTAACATTGCAAAACATCAGTTGAGTGATTTCAAATGTTCCCAAGCCAACTTGATGGAAAAATTGGTTTTATTGAACAAGCCTCGTATTAAGTTCATATATTTAATTTTGAAATTTCAGTTCTTAAAATTAAATAAATAAAATCTAAACAAAAATATTAATTAAATAAATTAGCATCTAATAAATTAGACTAAAGATCACGCTTTGTCCTACCTTTCATATAATAGTATTATATAAAGTTGAAAACAAATTATAGAACAGAAAAATGTAATGATGCACAAAATTACCATTACAAGTATAAAATACAGGGTGAGTTTTTTTCGATGTTCTCTATGGGGATCACGGAAACTATAAGAGATAGAAAAACGGTTAAATGGGGAAAGAAGTGTAGTTTTATAAGACGAATAAAATGACACTTTCAAAGTATTTGAAAAAGTCAAGGGTAACTAGATATTTTGAAAAAAGTAAAATGTGTTTTTTTTTTAAATCTATATATCTCTATTATTATCATAGATGAAAAAAAAAAAACTGTAGAGGACAAAGTTGTAGAAAATTTTACACAGATTAATAACTAAAAATCAAAAAATAAATCGCCTATATTTTGGGAGATATGACACAAACTTACCTTTTTTTAAATGGAAACAATAGTTGGCTATGACTTTATTAAAAGGGTTATATTTTCCCTTTAATCCGATATAACATATGCCATAGTTATTTTTAAAATAAAATAAGTTAGAGTCGTTTTTAATTTTACCATACACCAAAAAATAGTTAGTTATAATTTGAATGATAGGACAAAACGTGATCTTTTGCCTAATTTATAAAAGGCGAATTTATTTAAATCATTTTTTGTTTAGATTTTATTTAATTAATTAGAAGAACTGAAATTTCAAAATTAAATAAAGGAACTTAATATAATGCTTGTTGAATTAAAACCCATTTTTCGATCAAGTTGGTTTGGGAACACTTGAAATCACTCAACTGATGTTTTTCAATGTTAGTTGTGTTTGTAAACGTCACACTCTTCAGTTCTTATCATTTGTATATGACAGCGATTTGAAGTATTGTAACTTTAAAATGAATTTCTTGTTAATAATCCGTCCAAATATAATCAGCGTTCGTTCATTGAATTTTTGTGTGCTGAAGTTTTGCAACCCATTGTAAATTCTTATGCGAATGCAAGCTGAGTATGGGAACGCATGTGTTACGTATCCAACAGTCAAGGAATGGTGTAGAAAATTTAGAAGTGGAAGAGCGGAGACGAATGAAAAGCCGCGACCAGTGGCATTGATTCCTGCATCAACAGACAGGAAAGTGTGGAAGGCCTGATTAGAGAAAATCGTCGAATTTCAATCAGAGCAATTTCGGAAAATGTTGGTGTGATCCTATACTCACACCAACATTTTCCATACTATCGTACACAAACCGGGTTACAGCAAAGTTTGTGCTCAATGGGTTCCTCGCTTTTTGTCAGACTACCAAAAAAGCTTGCGAATGGGGTTATCTTTACAACATCTCACGGAATACAGGCAAAATGGTAGTGACTCTTTCGTCAATAATTGCAAGCGACGAATCTTGTTGTCATTATTTTGAACCATCCAGTAAGCTGTTTACGATGCAATGGAAACGCGCAAATTCTCCACCAACAAAGAAGTTTAAAGTTCAACCTTCTAGATGTTGAAGGATCCTTGCTCATACAGTTTACCTAGAATGCATATCAACGCAAACCTGTATTTAATAAAATGGTCAGCCACTATTCATCTAGTGTATGAATAACTAATGATTTCCATTTTGGTTTTTCGAACCTCATCAGAATAGTGTGTTCCATGAAATTAGGCGAAAGATGTCGCTTGCGTCGTCTTTCATTTATTATGATTAATATCAGGTATATAACCGCAAACCAGTATAATGAAAATTAGAACATGCTCCATTAAGCAATAAAACAAAACAGCCCAGGGATTCTCTCACGTGGTGTCAATCTGCTGCACGACATGCTCGAACTTACGTTGCCAGAGAGGTGAAACAAAATCTACAACGAAAGAAATGAAGGATATTAGAGCATCCACCCTATAGTCCCGATTTATTTCCCTTGGATTTTCACATCTTTGGCCACTGAAAAGTCTAATTTAACTGTTGAGGTTGTTAATTTTTGAAAGTCCATATTTGTTAACATTTTAAGTTTTTGTTTTAAATAAAACACACTTTCAAAATATAAATTTGTCCTTTATTCTGAAAAGTCGTTAAAAAGACGTTTTCGTCGACCTAAGGTCCATAGCCATTTATAAGTTTATCTTAAATGTATTATATAATATATGTAAATACCACAATAAAGATGATTGTATGTATGTTTTTCTTCGAGCAGCAGTCACAAGAATACTTCAAGTATCGGTTGATGAAACAATGGGATATGTCCCTTAATTGTAGTGGTAATTATTTGTTAATATATTTGCTAATATTTTTTTCTGAGCCAAAGAAGGGTTTCAGTTGAACAAGCCTCGTATATTAAATGAATTTCAAAATTTTATTCATATAACAAATACACCAACACGAGTTTTATCAAGTAAATCAAATCAAGAACAAATTAATAGAAAAATAGTTCATTTAATGACTTAACCAAAAGTGTGTTTTTTATCTATTTAATCAAATTAAGAATAAAACAAAAATCACCGACGTTTCGAAACGAGAAAGCAATTGTTAATGAAATTCCGAACAGGCTTACGAAATCCCCTTGTATTGTAATTTTCATTGCGGCATTGAGTCCTCGCGGTGTTTTAAATTTTTATCACTCGGACTGATATGTTAATGATGTAATTACTGTACATCGACATGGTTACGCTCCGAAATAAATTATTTTCTAGGTTGTCGCGAAAATGTGAAATATAAAAAATGAAATAGAAATACTGTTATTCCTTACTTCACTTTTTATTTTTATGTTAGATTTACATTTCGAGACACAATGTGCTCATTATCAATAAAAAACTGAATTCTAAAAACTATGTGCGCTGTATATAAAGCTAACGGAATATCGGAAAAACTAAAAAGTAATTAAATCTTGTATTACAGCTAAAGGTTTGAAATGATTGTCGGTGTCGTTACATTATCTGCGGGTTGGGACGGCGGCTTAGGGCGTGGAAAGGTTGTCGGTGGGATTACATTCTCCGCGAGGTTATTTTTAGGTAACAAATCTAATAATATATTAACTAAGGGACTAAGATAAAAATTTAGCAAAACATTTATATTTTTATACATTTCGATATATTCAAGCATATTTAATTTGCGATGACTAGATTGTTTTAAATGTTTCATATTGTTTACCGAGAATGTGTGTCGTGTTTCTATTGAATGGTGTGCGACTGCTAATTTTTAATGGTTTTTAAAATAATATTGGTGTTCGGCTGAAAGACCTCCGGTCGATAGCCGATTCATCATCTACAGAATATAATTCTAATTTTTGTATATTATTGTACATACATATACACATTTGATTAAAAATGGTTGGTTAGTTATTGGTGTTCTTTAAATCTTTTTAGAATGTTACGTTGTGTTTGATCTACGTATATTTTATTGCAATTGTTGCAGTTTATTGAATAAATCCCGCCTGTTCTAGGTGGCTTGTTTTTGCAAATGTGTTGCCAAGCAAACTTTTTAATTTTCTGTTGATATAAAAAAGCAGGAATAAATTTGAATTTATTCAATAAACCTCCAATTTTCATACAAGTTGCTGGGTGATAAACAAATCTAGCATACCTTTTTGGGGCGGCTTCCTTCGAGTTAATTAGTGAGGTATTAGATTTTAATATATGGTTTCTAATATGTTTGTTAATTAATTTATTTATTGTGTCAATGTTATAATTTAATGAAGTGGCTATTTTCTTGATTAAACTAAACTCCTTTTCGTTATTTTCTTTCGATAATGGTATGTTTATTGTTCAAAAAAGCTGCTAATTTGTGTTTAAAAGGAGACGAAGAAGAGTGAATGTAGTTGAATGTGTGTATGTTTTTCCTGTAAATGTTAAATTTAATTTTTTATATTATTGTTATTTATCAAAAGTAAATTTAAAAGAGGGTTTTTTTTTATTTCATTAGTGAAGTTAATACTAGGGAAAAGTTTATTTAAATTTAATGTTATGTCTTTCACATCTGTGTCTGTTGTGACTATTGCAATAATATCATCAACGTATCTGTACCAGACTCTCGGAAAGTTGGGCCTCATTTTCAAGATGGTTTAGAAAAATGTTTGCTAAGAAAGGCGACAGGGTGTTGCCCATTGCTGTTACGAAAGTTTGTTTATAGTACGCGTTGTTGAATATAAAAGTATTGCATTCCATTACAAATTTCGTAAGCTTTAAGTACTATTCTATTTTTTGAGTTTCTATTTAGTTATATATTAAAATTTGTTTCAATATTTCTTACGTTTCAGTTAATGGAATGCTGGGAAAAAGTGCTCCAACGTCGAAGGAAATAATAATAATAATATTAGAAAATCATTACGTTACATTAATAATTAGAAATTGTCTATCGACCAGTGGTGTTTATGCCTGTCTTTGTTCAGTCTATGTCGTTTCTTTAAAAATCATGATCTCTAATGTCATTGTCAATGTCTGGATTACTCAATATATTTACTCAAAACAAATACAGTGTGTTTAAAATTCGAGTCTCACCATGGGGATCTCACTTATTATAAGATTTTATTGCTTAATAGATTGAGGGTAGGTTAAAATTTGGCGCAGATTTGCATGCTGATTAATATCCCGTTGAAAAACCCGGGCTAAGTTTCTTTGTTTTCAAGAAAAAATGAAAAAAACTGAAAAATGCAATCATTGCTCGAGCCGATCAAAGTGATCGAGCGGATCAAAAATATCGAGCCGCTCGAGCAGATCACCTGCAAGGATTGAGCTGTCGATCTTGCCCATCACTAATAAAAATATAATCCCCAAACGTAAATTCCCCACTATAACTCTTCATGAATGCATTGCATCACTTCACCACATTAATGACAGTTAAATTACGAACATTACCGAGAATGACTTCTGACATAGACAGTTAATAATCACTATACCTCTTTCACGACAAAGACATAAACACGGAAAACCAGGCGGAAAGACCATTGGTCGATAGCCAATTAACAGATATGAAATATACATTTGATTTTGTAATTTTTTAATATTTATTTAGTATTTTTTGCTGTATACAGGGTGAGTTTTTTTCGATGTTCTCTATGGGGATCTCGGAAACTATAAGAGATAGAAAAACGGTTAAATGGGGAAAGAAGTGTAGTTTTATAAGACGAATAAAGTGACACTTTCAAAATATTTGAAAAAGTCAAGGGTAACTAGATATTTTGAAAAAAGTAAAATGTGTCAATTTTTTGAAATCAATATATCTCTATTATTATCATAGATAGAAAAAAACTGTAAAGGACAAAGTTGTAGAAAATTTTACACAGATTAATAACAAAAAATCAAAAAAAAATTTTCGCCCATATTTTTATGACACAAACTTACCTTTTTTTACCTTTTTTTAAATGGAAACAATAGTTGGTTATGACTTTATTAAAAGGGCTATTTTTTTCCCTTTAATCCGATATAACATATGCCATAGTTATTTTTAAAATAAAATAAGTTACAGTCGTTTTTAATTTTACCATACATCAAAAAATAGTTAGCCATGAAAAAGACAAAAGTAAAACAATTGCAGTTGTTTATTCTAAACACACATTAATTCATTTCCATATTTGGTTTGTTTCGATAAGTTTGTTTTGTATTTTTTTGGTGTTGTAAGTTTTTTAAAGTGATAATGAATTTTTCCAACGAAGAAAAGCGTGATATGCTTGTTTGTTACATTAAATGTAATAAAAAACGCTGCGGATGCTGCAGAACAATATTATAATCAATATATCGAAAAAAAAAAACGAAATTAATGATGATAGAATATAGACGAAATAAATCATGTGTTTCAGTTTTGTATAAGTTAATTCACAACCAAATTTATTGCTCCCATATTTTGAAACAGATTAATTTTCATACTTCATAAATAAATCAACGTTTTAAGTTAATTTCAGTAGAACAGTGTCCGGCTTAAAATCTTTTATATTTGATGTGAAACGTATTCTATGGTAAAAATTGAACTTAGTTTTATGATGACTTCAATTGTCGCTCTTATATTTTTAAATATTCTATTTTTTATTACTATTGTTTGTTTATGTTTTATATTTATAGTACTGTTTTTGGGTCTTTTAATAATAATAATAAAAGCTTTATTGTTTAATAGGAAAACCCAATTAAACAACAATATAAGATATTGAAAGAAAAATAAACGTAAATACAAAATAAGTAAGAATAAAAAAGGAAAAAGTTCTGTTTGGAATAACGGCTAAAATATATAAAAAGTATCTACGATATTTGTTGGTGAGTACGTGAAGTTTCTTGATATAATGTAGTAATATTTTATTCCTTTCTTCACTTATTTATTTTTATCACTATATGGATATTTCAAGCACAACGTGCTCTTTTTCAATAGTTTTATGTAAAATTGACAAATAAATAAATAAACACGTAAACAAAATTTAATATACAAATGTGATGTGTTATTAAAAATATCAAATAAAGGTAATTTATTGAAATAAATCAATTAATTTTAATAAATTGTTATTTAACGGAGTTAAGTAATAATTCAAAAGTTTACTAGAATTTTTATTCATCTCAATTGCTTCTAACATATTTAGTTTTGGAGAATTTGACATTTTTAAAATTTTTAAATTGTTTAACGAAAATTTATGTCCAAATGTTATTATTATGTGGTTAGCATATTTTTTTTTAAAATATCAAATTCTCCAAAACTAAATATGTTAGAAGCAACTAAGATGTATAAAAATTCTAGTAAACTTTTGAATTATGACTTAACTCCGTTAAATAACAATTTATTAAAATTAATTGATTTATTTCAATAAATTACCTTTATTTGATTTTTTTAATAACACATCACATTTGTATATTAAATTTTGTTTACATGTTTATTTATTTATTTGTCAATTTTACATAAAACTATTGAAAAAGTAGGCTGAAAGACCACTGGTCGATAGCCAGTTTCAGAGTTGGAATTATGCTGTGAACGTTAGTGTATTGTTAAATATTGTATTGTAACTGTATATTCCAATCTCAGAAATAAAGATGTTTATGTATGTATTGAAAAAGAGCACGTTGTGCTTGAAATGTACATATAGTGATAAAAATAAAATAAATGAAGAAAGGAATAAAATATTACTACATTATATATATAATATAAAGTAAATGAAAATGTCTTCGTAGCACTCTTCTGAGTTGCAGGACATTTGTTTTCTGTTGGGCAATTAAATTTATTTATTTGATCGAATTCACATGTGCATTTATTCAATACTAAAACTGAAATTTATGAAAATTACGATTTTTGTGCTCCGTATCACATTTGATATTTATTTTAGGGAAAGTAGTAATGAAAAAAAAAACATTTTTTATATTGCAGATTTCAATTTGGAAACAGATAAGTTTATATAATTCTTTGAGAGTTATATAAGTTGTATTAAAATATGTGATTTTATTACTAAATAAAAAAAATGTTTTATGAAGAAGACTAATAGTTCGTCCTATATTGTGTTAATGGTATTCACACCGTGTGTAAGCAAAATATAATCAATGAAGCGACTCTCAAGGTCTTTGACCGATTGGAACACATTCAGCAAATCGAACGCCGCGGCGAGTCCTCCATATGGCGGCGGCAATCACGGCCTTATCTAACAGCTAATCTACCGAAACCATTACGAGTGGGATCATTGTTTTCGACTGAATGAAATTAGTTTTTTTACCTTGAATGAATTTCGCGTGGTCGAAATGAAAAAAAAAGGAACCAACAGAGCGGTTTAATATGAATATATGCGGGGGCAACACACACTCGGAGGAATCGAAAAAGGCAACAAACAGCAGCGCACTTTCACCGTGGTGCAAATATCAATGAAAATCGTTCGCGAATTGTTACTTACTCTAAGTGGGAATGGGATGGTTGTGTGTTTGTGAAGAGGGAGAGCGAGCGAGCGTGGTTGTTGAGGTGGGAGGGAGAGAGAGAGCTGAATGTAGTACGTATTCATTCATAATGGCTGCCGGTTCATTCATAAAAACCGTAGAGGTTTAGTTCGCGGGGCCTCCGGTTTGCGGCGCTGCGGCTCGCTGCCCGCTCACCGCTCCGCGCACACCCGCTCACTAATACCATCCATCCGCTTCAGTACTACACGACGTGCCGAGCGGTCATGTGCTAAAGGACTTGGGCCTTACGAAAATATCGCTTCTTGAAATTTTTGAGAAAGAAAACCCGCCCGCGCGTACGCTAGTTAGTTAAAAACCGCTTCAGTGCAGTGCAGTGATTACCCAAGCAGTTTGTTTCACCAATCACGGATATAACCTACCAAAAATATAAATATTTAATAAAATAGTTTCGCTACGCGGAGTGGAGGAGACACACACACACTTAAGGATATATATCTCTAAAGATGGTTACGTGCAGTTCGGATACAGTGCCGCACAGGACTTTACCTGCGAACCAATCGAACGGCCATAATAAAATGTGAGTCTGGATCTAAATGAACCAAAAAAAAGCGCAGTACCAAAGCCCACTTAAGCCAGTCAATCCAGCGCTTACTGAGCACACTATGCGTACTTATTTCGAGTCCGTGAGAGGAAGCCCGCGCGCGCGGTCTCCTGCCTTGCCTTAGCAACTTTCTTATTTAAATACACATACGTAGGCGCGCGCTCTGCTACGACTCGAAATCCTCAAAACAACAAAATAAATACCGTACCTTCAAAACAAATCTACTTAATAAATAACCCCGCAAACAAAATTAAATTAACGTGATTTTCTCTATGTTTAAAATAAGACATTCCAGTTTGTGTTCCTAATTAGGAACAGTGCAATTGTAGTAGAAAACACAACCCCGCGCACAAAACCCATCCCCAACCACTTTCCGTACCTCCTATAAAATCCTTTTATTTCATCCGTCCGCATTGAGCATTATTTGAATCGGTCGAGGAGCCGATGAGGCCAGGTGTACGCCGCGCCCACCACATCCACATCCCGCTTTGCTTTCCTGGCCGGCGTGGGCCGTTCAGCGCCCACCAGCTCGCGCTCGCTCTCCGAGCTGCTGCCCAAACTCACAAACTAAAGACCGACTCGTGTTTGTTGCATATTTATGAGTGTTTTGTAGAGGAAAGGAACAAAAAAAAAAAAAACGCGCGCGCGGGGTTGTGTGGATTTTAACCTACGTATTGCACGTGAGTCCGAGCACATCTGGTGTCGTTAGATGAATTAAATTATTTTTTAATCGCGCCCTGTTGATGTTGTGTTGTTGTTTTTTTATTCTTCTTCTTCTCGGTACTTTTTTTCCCGCTGTTGTTGTTGTTGGGCACTTAAAACGTCATTACTTCAAGAGGAAGTTGTATTGAGGAGATTCTCTTCACTTGAAGAATATTATAAAAAAAAAAAAAAAAACTTGCCAGCAGTTATTTTAATGTTGCGGTTTAGTAAAGGTAAAATGAGGACCTTCAGGATATAACTCATTGCAGAACATACTTGTGCAATTCACCACTTATTCTCAACGAAATTTAAAAAATAATTTAAACATTTTTTTTAGTATTACAATAAAATAGTTTATTATAGTATTTCTCTCCTATTAGCTATAATGGCTAATAGGAGGACCATAATTGTCAATTCAGCACTTATTCGCATTAAAGTTCTAGAATAATTTATGGTTGCGGTTTAGTGGAAAGAGATAGCTATATAGTAAAATGGAAGTAATCGTTTGAAAATAGAGCTATTCTTTTGGATTTCATAATATGAATGTGTATTTACATTTTTTATCTACCAAGTATAAAGTATCAGTCTAAATAAAAAATAAATCGTTAATTTTCGTGTATTACGTCAATTTACTAGTTCAAGTTAGAAAAGAAAATTGTAAGATATAATGAAATTAATAGGTCATGTCTGCTAAGTTATTTGAATGCAGAATTTAGTGAAATCCTTGAAATTTTCATTGCACAAGTTTTTATTAGCAAAAATTTAATTTAAAATTTGCTATAAATTTGATCAATTTTCATTGTTTTTCATAATTTTCACAGAAACTAAACATTAAAATAATTTATCTGATGAAATTCCTGCTTATTTTAAGATTATTTTAATGTATAATACAATATTGTTCATTGATCACAACAACAATCTAACTTAAATTAGTGATTGCCCATATTTGTATAGCTATCTCTTTCTTCTAAACCGCACCCTTAAACAGTTTTGAAGATTTTCCAATGCAATGCTTGTTAGTTTTTTTACATAGTATTCTCTCCAATTAGCCATTAAATCATTAAAGACAATTCACCACTTATTCACATCAAATATCAAGAATATTGTATGTCAATAAATTAAAACTCATATTATTCCTTTCTTTTATTGACATAAAACATTTCACGTAAACTCAAACTAATTTATAGTGAAGAATATTTTAAACAATTTTTAAAGATCTTCCAATCAAATTTTCTTCTTAGTGTTTTTACATGGGATTCTCTTCAATTAGTCATTAACGAAAACGTATGACTTTAACTTTAACTTTATTTTACGGAATTCTCCATTATAATTGATTACATTATACAATAATTTACATATTTGTATATAATCAGGTAAATATTCCTAAACTATTAATAATTAATAAGTAAGATAAGTGCATTCCCAAACGGTTCAAAGAATTGATTCAGTGTTGCTTATGACTTCACAAACTAACATCTACGGGTATATAATTACATAATGGAAACAATAATTTACCTAAGAAAATGTAAAAATAAAATTTAAACAAATAACTAATTCTAAAGATCAGTTCTTTAGAACTTGGCGTAGGATGTGCCAAAGGATAACAATCCTTTGGAACTCTATACTTCGGGTAATCTTGTAGATTATTTAACCCAAATCGTCTTTTTTTTAAATTATTGAACCCTTTCTCAAAACGTTCAACCTTTGAGTAAAAGAAAGCGAGCTAGTTGAAATGGACAAGACATTCCCAGGATTGAAAATGTTGAAAAAAAAAATGTTCTTCGCTATTTTATATAAAAACGGATTATGTGTGCGTTTTATTCATTGAGTTTTTATTTTATTTAATAAGTATTTTTGAGATCGTGTAATTTAGGCCGCTATGACATCTTTGAAGTCTTACAAAATCTTAATTTATGACTGGTGCTATTAAAAAATTGTTTCATATAATTAATATTCTGCGGATTAGTGAAGAGTTTTAAATGGTTCTAGAAGAATTATATTTTACATTTGCAATAGATACTAGAAATAGTTAAGACTCCATTTATTTCCATTTAAAATAAACATCACTTTTGACATATCTCCATGATTGCAATTAAACATTTTTTTTAATAAATTATAGCTAATGCAATTAAAACTCGCGATATTTTGCAAAAATAATCAATGTTTATTAAATATTTATTATATATACACTTATTTTGAAAGTAAATGAAAAGTCGTTTGTCATAGATTTTTAAATTCTGAATACATTTGTATATATACAAACATCTTTATTCAGACAGCGGAATTTTTTGCCACAAAAAATCTAGCGAACAGACTACCAGAAATTACAATTAATGGCTCACCAACTTTGAATTAAGTACTCCCCTCCCTATATTAGTGCTCAACCCACAGGAATGCAAATATGTCTCTGTCATCTTAACGTTAAGATAGTTATGTTGGGGTTTTCATCCTTAAGGGTGGAATAAAATTGGGAATATGGCACTAAAATAGTCTTTAATTAAACCTTAATTCTTTTAAAGGTTTTTGGGCATTACGTTCATTTGGCCCTACTATCTTAACAGAAGTTATTATTTTGGTCTAACAAGCATTTGCAAAAAAATTGTAGCCTATAAGTATTAGAACAAGAAAAAACAAGGTTTTCCTTCATACGTAAAGATAAAACTTCTTCAATTATCAAATTTGTTATATTGCGAAACAATTCCTTAATATCATCAACTATAGCATGCTTTATCGATACCTGACAAGGAAAAGTGTGATGTTACAGTTCAACCAGAAGTTACGCGTTTTTTTTTATAAAGATCGTGCAATCTGTGGTTAGCGCTGTCGATTTCTGAAGCCTTACTATGTCATTATTAATGAGTGGTACTATAAACATATAAGAATGGGCAAAATTTGTACATATGAATAATAATTAACCAAGACAACTCACCCCTACACTACCATTATGGTAGATGGGGATTTTAGATTATATATATATACTATAAACATATTGCTTAGTATTACCAGCTTAAGTATGTTTTATCGCTAACTGACAAGAAAAATTATGATTTCATTATCCAAACAAAAGTTATTATATTTTTTTATAGAAATCGCGTGATTTGTGATTAGCGTTTTACATTTTTGGAGTCTTACAAAGTTTTTATTCATGAGTGGTACTATTATAAACAAATTATTTAATATTGTCAACTATAATATTCTTTATATATATGTGATAAGAAATAGCACGGTTTCATGGTTCAAATAGAAATTTTGAGTTTATGTTATAAAGATCGCACAATCTGTGGTTAACGCTATCATTTTTCAAGCCTTACAAAGTCTTCATTAATGAATAGTACTATAAACAAATTATTTAATATTATTAATGATTTTAATATTTAGACATTGGTAGTTCATATTGTATGAAATAAATATGAATAAATTATTAAAAATCAACCAATAAAACACAGATTAGATTGAATAGCTTTAAATTCTCAACTAGTTTCGGGTTATCAGCCCATTTTCAAGAGAATTTAAAGTTTGTTTTATTAAATTTCTATGGATATTTACATTAAAATAAAAATTAAAAAATCAATATATCCATTAATGTAAATATCCATAGAAATTTAATAAAACAAATTTTAAATTCTCTTGAAAATGGGCTGATAACCCGAAACTAGTCGAGAATTTAAAGTTATTCAATCTAATCTGTGTTTTATTGGTTGATTTTTAATAATTTATTCATATTTATTTCATCATTATTTAATATTGTTAATATTTATATAGTGTGCTTTATTGTTATCTGATAAGAAAAAGTATCCTTTAATAGTTCAAACAAAAGTTATGAGATTTTTTTAAGATCGGGCAATCTGTCTTTTTTTGTAGCCTTACAAAGTCCACATTAATGAGCGGTACTATAAACAAATTATTTAATATTGTCAAGTATAGGGTGCTTTATCGATATCTGATAAGAAAACTTACGATATTATGATTCAAACAGAAGTTATGATTTTTTTTGTAATGATCGTGTAGGCGCTGTTATTTTTGAAGTCTTACAAAATTCTCATTAATGAGTCGTACTATAAACAAATGGTTTATCACTATCAATCAAAGTGTGCTTCCTCTATATCTGATAAGAAAAAAATGTACAGTCTAATGATCTAAAGAGAAGTTATGATTTTTTTTATAAAGATTGTGCAATCTGTGGTTAACGCTATGTTATTTTTGAAGTATTGCAAAGTTCTAATTTATGAGAGGTTCTATAAATATGATCAACTAAAGTACGTTTTAATCGATATTTGATAAGAAAAAGCATCGTTTCATGATCTAAATAAAAGTTTTGATTTTTTTATAAAGTTCTTATAATCTGTGTCTGGCGCTGTCATTTTTGAAGTCTTGCAAAGTTCTCCTTAATAAGTGATACTATAAAAAAAAATGCTTACTATGATCAACTAAAGTGTGTTTCCTCGACATCTGACAAGGAAAAAAAATATGTTATCATGATCTAAACGGAAGTTATGAATTTGTTTTTAAAGATTTTGTAATCTGTGGTTAGCACAATTTCATTTTTGAAGTCTTACAAATTTCCAATATATGAAAGCTGCTATAAATAAACAAATTCCTAAATATGATTAACTATATTGTGTTTTATCGATATCTGAAAAGAAAAAATATGGTTTGTTGATCTAAATAGAAGATGTGTTTTTATTGTAAAGATCGTGTGCGTCATTTTTAAGTCATACAAATTCCTCATTAAGGGTGCGGTTTAGAAGAAAGAGATAGCTATACAAATATGGGCAATCACTAATTTGAGTTAGATTGTTGTTGTGATCAATGAACAATATTGTATTATACATTAAAATAATCTTAAAATAAGCAGGAATTTCATCAGATAAATTAAAAATTATTTTAATGTTTAGTTTGTGTGAAAAATAATTATGAAAAACAATGAAAATTGATCATATTTATAACAAATTTTAAATTAAATTTTTGCTAATAAAAACTTGTGCAATGAAAATTTAAAGGATTTCACTAAATTCTGCATTTAAATAACTTAGCAGACATGACCTATTAATTTCATTATATCTTACAATTTTCTTTTCTAACTTAAACTAGTAAATTGACGTAAAACACGAAAATTAACGATTTATTTTTTATTTACACTGATTCTTTATACTTGGTAGATAAAAAATGTAAATACACATTCATATTAATAAATCCAAAAGAATAGCTCAATTTTCAAACGATTATTTCCATTTTACTATATCTCTTTCCACTAAACCGCAACCTTAATAAACAAATTGCTTACCATAATCAACTATAGTGTGCTTTATCGATATCTGATAAGAAGAAAAGTATAGTTTTATAGCCCAAATAGATGTTTTATTATATTATTCACATTACTCATGCCTCGGGCATGAAAATCCATTTAAAACTAATTCTTAGAAAATATTGATTTTATTTGTTTGCTTAGTTTTAAATAGTATAGTTCAATATATTATATTGTATATTTGGTGATAATTTATTATTTTTCCAAAAATTCGAGTGGTAGTGTAGGCGTGGAAATTCAACTTCTGGTCGGTGAGACTATACGCCAGCTTTAAAGAAAGTGGAGGTGTTGTCTTTATCAAAGTTAGCAGCACACCACTTCAAAAGGAGAATTCTCGTAAAATAGGGTGGGTACAAATTATATTTTTTTAAGTACAAATAAGTCTTAAGTTATGATGTATTTTTTTTTTAATTTTTAGAAAAGCGGGGGTGCTAACTTTTTATTTATTTAAGTACAAATGAGTTCTAAATTATGGTGCATAATTTTAATTTTTAGAAAAGTGGAGGTGCTAACTTTTTATTTGTTTAAGTACAAAATGAGTCCAAAATTATTGTGTATTTTTGTTTTAATTTTGACAAAAGTGGAGGTACTAAGTTTTTATTTATTTAAGTACAAATTAGTCTTAAATTGTGGTGTATTTTTTTTAATTTTGAGAAAAGTGGAGGTGCTAACTTTTTATTTATTTAAGTAAAAAATTATTGTGTATTTTTGTTTTAATTTTGAGAAGGTGCCAAATTTAAATGTAAATTATTGTTTTTTTTTTTTAATTTTGAGAAAAGCGGAAGTGCTAACTTTTAATTTAGTTAAGTACAAATGAATCCTAAATTATAGTGTATTTTTTTTTTTAATTCCGATAAAAGTGGAGGTACTAACTTTATGGAGGTCAATGAAAATACAGTGGAAATTTTAATTTGACTTGCTTATTATTAGTGTTTTTTTTAAACACCGCAAAGCGCGTTTTAATGTTTAATCAGCGCGTGTAACAACAATAGCATCGAACCCCCGCCATTTCCCTTTTATCAACTCAAACACTCATATCGCCCATTCATTCATAAATCAATCGTAACGCGATGTATTTGTAAATCCTGTGAATCAGTAAACTAATAATTTCTTTTGAATGAAGCGAATCAATGACGAAAAACCACTCGCACACACACATATATATAGCGAGAGAAAAGGAAACGGGGGGAGACAAGGCCTGGCGCCAGAGCGGAATAACTAAACGCGAACACAATTCATTATAACCGTGTGATTTATTTTTGGAAACGGTAGAGCCGGTGATAATTTTGTGTTTATTTGTTAGAGTTATTTACATTTTGTAGTGATTAACATATTTGAAGGTCACCGCCGTGTGCGGTTAATGAATTATATAGTTTTTTCGCTTTTGATGTATATGAATATGAATTCCGTTCACTGTTTGTCAGCCTTTTTTTTTCTTTTCTCATTCTCCTCGGGTTTAATCGTTTGATTGTTGATTTTTTTGTAGTGAGTAATTATTAGTTGTGTGAATGATTTAATGGAAATTAAATTGTATTTATATTAAAATTACATCGGAATATTATTAATAACTAGTAGCCGGTACCTTTTTTACATAAGGGCCTACAATTCGTAAAAGCTCTTATCTTTGAAGGGACAAATTGTTTAGGTTTAGAAGGGTTATGGCTACCAGCGACAAAGAATAAGAATGGCCGGCGCCAGTGTATATGGTAAATGGTAAAGTTCGTATTTATTTTATAATTATTAATATCACTGAGATTACCTTTTTTGATATTTCAATTATTTTTTTCATCGCTAGAGTCGACCACTTGGGTTAAGTTTTATTTTGCAGTTTCCGCTGCTGATATTAAAATATGTTATATATGTAAAATTGTATCATTCTGTTTATATGTGATTTACAGTCATGCTATTTATCTAAACATTTTGAATATTGTTATTATTCTGTATAAAGGTGATTTATCGTAAATAAATGAATAGAATTGAATTACATGGGTATATTATTAATAATAAAACATAAATATTATTGGCAGAAAGGCTTCTGACCGTTCGCCGATTGCTGTTGCATTTGTTAAAAAAAACTGCCAGTAACCATTTTTTGAGGCTTTACTATTTGTAATGTATTACATTTGTACTTTCTGATGTACTTTAATATAACTTTCAGAAATAAAGATTTTAAATTCCATTTAGGTCGAGTTTTTCTTTATGGTTATTTTTCATCTTTAACACGCCTGTTTTTCTGTTTAAACTTGAATTATAATTAAACAAAAATAAATTAATATATATATATATATATACCATTTAAAAATTAAGCTTCAATAACGCTATTAATTTATTTTTGTTTAATTATAATTCAAGTTTAAACAGAAAAACAGGCGTGTTAAATATGAAAAATAACCACAAAGAAAAACTCGACCTAAATGGAATTTATTAATAGTATTTATATGAACACTACACTGCTCAAATCTTTAACTGGTACACCTACAAGAATAACAATAAATGACAATTTACTATTTTTTCATCCACTCCTTCTTGCTTAATTATTAATAATAATCTTTATTGCAAAGTGTCATTTACAAAAATGAAATTGCGTCAATGTTGTCTTATGGTATAATATCCTAATTAATTACATAACTAATGCTACAATCAAAATGTTTTAAATATACAAATACATACATATACAGGTATACTACACATATAGATACAGGTACGGTCACACATGCATATACATATCTATATGAGCACATCCCAAACTAAGATAGTGACTCTTCCGTACGCTATTTGGTTATAATCAAAAAATTCCCCTTTCTACGTTAATTAAATAATCATTAAGTTTCTTTTTGAGTACTTTAATATTGTCTTTCTTTCTTTCAAAACTCTCGGTAGAAAATTGAAAAAAAAAATATATATTGCCATATTGTGATATGTTTTTTCAGTTTTACTCAAAGAGTGATTAGGGTATATGAATTTGACATTTCGTGTGTCATATTTTCCTATGTTATATATATTGTTTTCCTATTTTGTCTTGAATATAATTTAAATAGAACTGTATAATAATAATAAATTCCTTTATTAGCCAAAATGTAATAACGTGTATGGTTGAATACAAGAGGATAATACAATAAAAAATATTACTACCAGTTAATCTTAAGGCGGGATTCGGTTTTGGAATATACCCCAAAAAATAGAACTAATATAGAATATTTCTCATTACTCAACATAAAATAATCTTAGTAGAAGAGATAAGTATTTTATTTAATAAAAAAATAAACTAAATCCACAAGAAGTTGATATAATAATTAGTAGTGATGGGCAAAGTCGATCTTTTATTATTGCTAAATTATGTATATTATAATTTTAAGAATGTTACTTATTATAAAAATATCAAAAATAACTTCCTATTTATTAATAAACATAAATTTGAAGTTACTTTTTCATTTTAAATACTTAAAATGACACATTTAGTAATACTCGATTACTAATATTATTCGATTTTGCCCAACACTAATAATTAGTGATGGGCAAGATCGATTATCTCAAAGATCGATCAATCAATGATCAATCAATTGAAGTATCGAGCTGCTCGAGCTGATCAGAAAGATCAATCGGATCAAACAGATCGAGCCAAACGCAAAGATTAAGCCGCTCGAAAAGATCAACCCGAAAAAGAGATCGAGCTGATCAGAAAAATCGAGCCGATGGCGCTGATCAGACCTAACAAACAGGTCGAGGCGACTGAGTTGATCAGAAAACCTCTAAAAATATCTTACTTAAAAATCACTCTCTTAAAAAACTAAGTCGTTAAAAATATTTGGAAAATCACAATCCCTCTAAAAAAATAGTCACCTCGAAAAATAGCCACCTGTAAAACCAATACTGGAAAATCACTCCGCCATAAGAGGGTTACGTATCTGTAAAATCACAACTATTAAAAATCACCAAAAAGATCGAGCCGTTCAGCTCGATCACTGATTAGAAAGATCGAGCGGCTCGATCATCTGCAAGGATCGAGCAGTCGATCTTTTTTGATCGATCTTGCCCATCACTAATAATAATTAAAATGTTTAATTTAATAGGTAGTGGATAAAATATTATTCAAAATCTCCACTTTCAACCTATGCAACTTAACATACCTTCCATTAAATTCCATCTTCACAATAGTATTGATTTTAATCGAAATTATTTCGTGATGTAATCGAGATAATTATCTTCTTGTAGTCCAATATCTAAAAAAAAAGAACTTAAAAAGCAACCCTCGTGCTTTTTAAGTTTTTTTTTTTTTAGATATTCCAAAGATAATTACTTAGATTTAGATAATTATTTTCTTGTAGTGAAATATCTAAAAAAAAAAAACTTAAAAAGCAACCCTCGTGCTTTTTAAGTTTTTTTTGTAATTGAAAAAGAAACAGTTGAAAAAAAAAGGATTTTATTGCTTTTCGCAATAAGATATAAGATACAAGATAAGAACATTTTTGCATACGTTGAAATATATCTGTGAAATTTTCTCCACTATCAAGCTGAAATCGCAGAAACGTGGTTTAGAAAGTCTACAACAGCTTCCTGAGGTATTGAAAATCGTTGACCACGTATTTTTTGTTTGACTGTATTGAACAAAAACAGAACTGTGAAAGATAAATCGCAGGAGTGATTGTTGAAGCAATTACTTTGCGATTCATGTTTATTATTAATAGTTTGAGCCGAAGTTCCCAATGAGCGGACACCGGTGATTTCAAGTAACTGAATTTAATACATTAATCTTTGCCCTTTATCCAAATTTCTTCAGTAGTACCAAACATTACCATTATGCTCATTTGCACTGATTCCGATTAAATCCTCTGATTAATTAATCATGATTAACTTTAATGGGCGGATTTTGGTTGCACTGTGTGTCGATTAACTACTGAGAGTCCACCAAGTAATAAATAGATCGTTCGAATTTTTCTAGAGATTTTTATTTCCGTTTTTGGGATTTTTTAGTAATTTTCTAAGGGCGTGAAAATTACTAAAAAAATACTTTCCGTTTTTGGAAATTTTTAGTAATTTTCACGCCCTTAGAAAATTACTAAAAATTACAAAAAACGGAAAGTATTTTTTTATTGTTGTTTATTGTTTATTGTTTATTAACGGTAAGTCCATTTAAATACATATTGCTACATTTTAGTAATTTTCACGCCCTTAGAAAATTACTAAAAAATCCCAAAAACGGAAATAAAAATCCCTAGAAAAATTCGAACGATCTATTTATTTATTAAAAATTACTTTCCGTTTTTTGGAAATTTTTAGTAATTTTCTAAGCGCGTGAAAATTACTAAAAATTCCAAAAAACGGAAATAAAATTCGCTAGAAAAATGCGAACGATCAACGTTTGAATCAGTCCAAGCACGTGTTTGTCGCGCTTGTAAACTAAGTTAAATCAAAATTAATTGGATCATTTACTTCTAAATTATCAATTTCTTCGATTCCAAATCTCCACGCTTGGTTATTTCCGTTAAATATATTTCCGCCGAACTTCTCTATGAGCGGACACCGGAGATTTCAGATAACTAAATTTAATGCATTATTCCTTGCCTTTTTGTCCAAATTTCTTCAGTATTTAATGATACAAAAAAAAAACAATTGTATGAAATAAATATGAATAAATTATTAAAAATCAACCAATAAAACACAGGTTAGATTGAATAACTTTAAATTCTCGACTAATTTGTTCATATTTATTTCATACAATATGAACTACCAATGTCTAAATATTAAAACCATTAATTATAAAAAAAAACAATTATTCATTCAATCTTCTAGAAATAACGAAAATTATGAATGTGTCCTCTTTTGCTTGTTATCCAGATCCAGACATCAGAACCCAATCTGTATCAATTTTATAATGAAATTAAACAAGGAAAATTTTTGGCAATGATCAATAAAATTCGAGCAATCCCTTTTTTTTCATTTTATTTAATGTATCAATTTTTTAAATAGTACTCACAAGGCGGATGCGCCGGGATTAGTGTGTATTGTATTGCTAATTTCCAATGGATCAAATAGTTGTATAATGCAAGCATTTTTTATTCGAGAATATTCAAATTTTTAACTACTTAAATGATGCTTAAAATGTTTTTACTAGGTTTATTATTTCGTCCGTTTGTGTCAAAATGCATTTATAAAAGTATTTTTTGAATTAATTTCTCACTTAACCCGTGGTGAAACATATTTAATTAATAGACTTTGATTAAAGTATTTAACTTTGACATGTTTATAAAGTCTGTAAGTTCTTTGCGCTGTACACTTAATGCAAAAATGTTCGTTTTAAAATGTGTTTTGTTAATTTATTATTGCAACTATTCTCATTTTATTAATAATGTATGTTACTGTATGAAATGGTTTCCGTTTAGTAAATAAATAAAATTTAGAAACCTCTCTTTACATTTCTAAATTGAAATTCAATACCAAAATGTTCAACAAGTGTGAGCTACTCGAAAAAAAAAAAGTGTAAACAATCAAATTCAGAAGCGTGTGAAAATGCGTCTATTCAACTGTTTTGCGGTTAAATAATTGCCATGTTATTACATAAATATTTTGAATAGACTGGGAGAAAAAAATGTGTTTTTGTTTATGTGCGGCGTTTTTTTATGGGCGTAAATGCCTACTGTAAACATGTGATGATTCTGCAGGCGGGAGAGGAAAAAATGTGCTGTAATAAAATATTTAAATAGGAAGTCAAGATAAATATTCGAAAGAAAAAACAACAAACAAATAGATACAATCATAGAGTAACTAGTATTTCATCCTCTTTGATACAATATTTAATAAATTAAATAAAGAGAATTTAAAAATAATTAATAAATTATTCCCTCTTTAGCTTAGCTACTGTGGCATTTTGACTTATGTTACATAAGTGCTGTGATCAAGTGAATACATTATTTTTTCTATTACAATAATAAATATCAACTGAAATGCAATAAAAAAACTAAAACTATATATATACATCTTATGTGTGGATTAGTGGCGAATTTTAAGGAAAGGGTTTCAAGTCTCTCTTTTATGGAGGGAATTTTGCATGTTTCATTAAGGAGTGTATTGAAAGGATTATGGAGGGGGTTATTGGGATGTCTAATTTTGGTGAGTATACGTAAAAAAAAACTAAAAATAATTCAAAATAAAAAAACAAATAATGAAAGATAACCTGGCTGAAAGACCAATTGTTGATAGCTATTTGGGAAGAATATTTATTTATTTAACGGAATATACCATTTTTACAAATATAAGACATACATGAAAAATGCAATAAATTTATATGTATTACTAACTAATTTTAAATACAATAGTAAACACTTTGAACACAAATATAAACGCAAAAAGAAAAATATGATGAAAAATGTAATGTATTATACCTAATAAAAACAATAAAATAGATTGTATATATATCTATATCAAAGATAGTAAATATATTTAGTAGTAATATCCTTTCTCTAGTCTTAGGTACTACTAAGACTACTATTAAGAAGCTAAGATAAAGAAATTGATTTGTTGATTGTTTTGGATTTAACTTCGTTATACATTTTAAGTTATTAAATAAAACATTTGTTAACTTTGTTTGTATAAATGTTATACAAACGAAGTTAAAAGTGTTTTATTCAATAAAGAAATTGGATTTGATGTACATTTAAAGTAGTCATTTTTGACTATTATTATTATTTGATTATTCTTATACAGGGAGGCCAGAAAAGGTGTGATAATCTTCAGTTAAGTGGTTCGTTAATCAATTTTAAATAGAAAAAAGTAAAAAAATTATATTAAAAAAATATATATTGGGTAATTATTGAATAAGCTTCATTGGGCCATTAATATTATTATTATATATAATATTATTTAGGATAATATGTGTCAAGAATTTGTTTTTAACATTTTATGTATAATTATTGCTATTAATAATCAACTTATCATTAAATTAATATTTGCAATGTTTAACTGGATTTTAATAGAACTAATTTTAATCAAAATGTTTCAAAAATATTACTGAATTCTAGTCACATATTTATTATAGCAATGGCCTCGTGAGTGTTAATGAAGAACCGTACAATATTTTTTTGCTTAAATTTTCTTCTTGAAATTAATAAATGAACCACTTTAACTGAAGATTATCACACCTTTTCTGGCCGCCTTGTATCTAATGTAGGTCCGGGTAAACAAAATAGAAAAAATCACCAATGATTAAATATATACCCACAATGTTCTTTCTCTAAATAGTTCTTACGACTATTAGTCATTATGTTTTTTTTTTTTTTGTAATATTATTCTATATTTTCTTTTTCTTTATATATATGTTACCCTGTAATTGGATAAATGTATCTGTTGGGTAATAAAGTATTATTATTATTATTAGTAATAAGTAAATATAAATGAATTTAATTTTAAGGGCGCCCAAATTTGTAATTTTCACTTAAAAAATGTTTCTTATATTTTCCTAATTTTGAATCGGAAGAAAATAAAATAATAATATATTTACCAAAAATGTTCTTCTATAAATAGTTTTTTTTTCTAAACTACTAGTGATAAGCTAAAATAGAAAAATTGAATTTCATGTGCGCCTAAAATAGTCATTTTTATTCTGAAAATATATTGAATTTCTTGCCTGCAGAAAAATACCTTCTTTTAGACAATTCTTTGGACTCTTATAAAAACTAGTGTTCGAGTAACGAGAGATTTTTATGAATATATAAAATTTAACAGTACAAGTGAAAATTAGTGAAATTCAATGAAAAAAAAAAAAAAGACAAACTGTTTTTTTACTACTTTTACACTATAAAAAGTGGTAAAACAGTTTTTTATAATTGAATTTCATTATATTTTATACTGTTAAATAAAGAGTTTTTTTTTTGTCATTGAATTTGATTATCACGGTTGATTCCATCGTGATGTGAAAATATTGTGGTTTAAAAAATAGTTAAAATACATTTTATTTTCAAGTATGTTTAAAATATGTCATAAACTTTAAAATATGCCATAAACTTAATTTATATATGGGGATATTCTGTAAGAGGTATTTTAAGTTTAACGTGTACGTTAATTTTGATTATCACAGTCTAAGCAGCATTTGTAATAGATATTTATACATACAATAACTTCACATTGTATGTATAAATATCTATTACAAATGCTGCTTAGACTGTGATAATCAAAATTAACTTCACATTGTATGTATAAATATCTATTACAAATGCTGCTTAGACTGTGATAATCAAAATTTACAACAAACACGTTAAACTTGACATTCCCGAACGGAATAGCCCCGATTGTTAACAATTAGATAAAAATTAAACACGTGGCTTGAGAAATTAATTCAAGAGATACATATTGTTATTAATTAATAATCACGCTTCCGATTCAATCACTTCAAATGTTCCGCGAGTCGTGAACAAAAAAAAGGGCCGAAAAAAAAAATGCAACGCAGCCGGGCGAACGATAAAATTGTAATCTTGGGGACACGTTCGTGAGGTATCGCCTTGCCCACCTTTCAGTTTGCTCAAAGATAAGCCTCGCCTATCTTTGATAATCTCGACCAACTCTTTCAGTAAACACTATTAAAATGTATGAATATGATAATTAATTCCTGTACAACTTCCACGCGCATATTTTTCAATTCGTACCGTTAATACAGTTATTTACGATAAGGCATTTTCAGGTCTTATCGTAAATAACTGTATTTTTTTTGTTTTTTTCGTTATTGAGGGTATTGAAATATCCGAATGCTCGGATGAAAATTAAGAATTCTTTATCATCACAGTTTAGGCAGCTTTTTGATGGATATTTAATTAATAGTATTTTTGGATAACAATCTGAGCTATTCCGTACGTGAAGTGTTAAATTTAACGTACACGTTATTCTTTATCATTGCAATCTAAGCGAGTTTTCTAATAATAAATATAATAATTTTTATTATGTATTTTAAATACATAAGAGGTTAAAAAAATTACCTATATGAAATTAACAACGTTTTTTTTTTTTTTTTTCGGTTCGGCGCATTCACCATGGCGGAGGCCATGGTGGATGCGATGTGGATATGTGGTTCATCCACCTATTTTAATTTACATTTCTTTACATCAACTTATTAGTAGATTTGAAAATCACTTTGAATAATACTGTTATTTTTATCAATGGGATTTCAAAAAAATTCTTTCTGTCATCCACGAATTTCAACATAAAATCGAGCGAATTTCAATGTTAATAATTTTAAGTCTGGCGCACTTTAAATTTGATTTCTTCACCTTAGTTACTATAGGTCTTAAGAACCATCTCAGCTAATAATTGATTATTATTACTATTTTTTAATTTGTGTCATCCGCGGTTTTCAACATCACATTGATGAAATTTTAAAGTCCAAAGCGGTTCACTTTAGTGCATTTTAAATTCGATTTATTTGTCTTAGTTTGTTACTAGATGTCATAAGAACCATCGATAGAGCATCATTATCAAAGTAAAAGTTAAGTTTTAGTTGATAATGATGCTCTATGATTCGAAACTATAGTCACTATTTAAAAATACTTGGACAAGTATTTTTATTTAAATAATTAAAGTATCCACAACCAACAACCAACATAAAGAAGATTATAGTCACTATACTAAAATAAAATAACAAGTTATACAAACAAAGCTAAAAACTGTTTTATTTAATAAACTCAAAATGTATAACCAAGCGAAAGCCTCACGAAAATCAACAAACGAAATTTCATTATTGTGCATTATATTTAATACCTGCAGTATTTAGTAAACATCACCACGTGGATTTAAATCGAAAGCCCGTTCATATTTTCAGCCTAAACACTTTAAGAAACATGGTAAACACTCATGTCGTGACCGAAAATGTCAAGAGTCACGTAAACATAGTAAACAAATCACAAACGTTTGCTGATTTCTTTTTTTTTTTTCTATGTGCATGAAAGTTATTGCATGAAAATCGGCGGAAATCGCGCGGGGTTTGCAGAAAATCGGTGTTTTTCGCAAAGGGAGAGGTTATCAAACCGGGGCGATTAGAATTTAGCGAATGGTGTGAAATTTACGAGATTGTTGATTTATTAAGAACGCATTTCGATAACGGCTTGTAATTAATTAAGCATTTTCTGAGTTATTAATGCATTAATTTGATTCATTAATGATTCAATAAATTAATTAATTTTATTAAAATAATAATTTATTTATTTATAAAATAATTATTTTATAAAAAATATTTTTATATATAAAAACATGTTTATTGAGATAATTACATACTACGATTATAATAACATTTATAAACAATACAATTTATATATTTTTTCTTATGTGATCCTTTTTACCGTTATTTATACAAACAATATTGCAATATTATACTATACATAAATATTATTAATTATATTGTAGATTTGTAAAAATGTTAAAAAATAAATAAATATTATTTAATATGGTATCTTTATTTAATGTACTATTTATAACAATATTTTGTTAAATGGTGAATTTCCATTAATAAAGTTTATTATTATAATACATTTATGTATCAGTCTGTCTGGGCTATCGAACACATGGGTTGATTGTCCAGACTATATTTGTATATATAAATAACATCTTTATTTCCAAATATTAAATATATTTACAATACATATATTGGTAAGAATCGCTCCATTTAATTAATTCAATTTGTTTCTTTTAATTTCATTTGATTTTGATTTAAATTGAATTAATTTGGTTTAGTTTCATTTAAATCGATTTAGTTTGATTTCATTTAGTATAATTGGTTTAATTTAACGAAATAGCGTTGATTTTTAATTTAATTAATTTAATTTAACATCTTTAAATTATGTAAGGCAGAGCTGTACTGATGAGGGATAGATCTCGAAACACGTGTCTGCAGATGGGCTTTATATTAAGTAACTTTCTTTTTTTATTTTTTTTACATTGAATTTTTCTTGGATAAAAAAAAGTTGCATATTGCAATATTTTATTGATATGCAACAGCAGGTGTACATTATTCAATGTCCGGCGGGGTATTTGCCCGGGAAGTAGTTGTTTTAATGTTCATTTGTACTTACGTAACGTAAGGCAAAATTTCACAGAGTTAAATGTGGAAATAATTGATTAATTTTCAATCATTTTTATTTAATTATTTAAATAACTGTGGCCAAGTGAATAAATACTCATATTTTATTAATCTCAGTAACTTTTTCCTTAACAAAATTGCCATGTACTTAATTTTGCAGTAACAAAAATATCGAAAAGATCTACTTTGCCCCCCTTTAATAAAATTGTGTAACGTGATTTCTGGATTCGATAGATAAATTGGTCTATCCAGAAATACAATAATAAATAAATTAATAATTATAAAATATTTTTTAATAAAAACTGTGATTCACTTTGTTTGTATAACTTTAATTTTATTTATGACTACTTATGACTATAGTTTCAAAATTTTCACTTGTCATTATTAACAAACTAAACTCTTAGTTTGATTTCCATCGACCTGTCTAAACAAATAGTTAATTTTTTTTTTTTTTTTTAGTTTAAGTAATGCTCTTTAGCAGAAACAATATTGAATAAACTTCACCTGAAAATTTCATAAAGCAGTGCATATAATTTCAGAACGGAAAGATCACCTCAAAGATTGTTTAGTTGAAGTATAGGGACTTGATACTTGAAAAGATCGAAAAATATTTAATAAATTATTTCCACATTTAGCTCTGTGACTTTTGACTTGCGTTAAATACTCTTTTCTATTTATATTAATAATAAACAGGTTTAACTTAAAATTTCCCATAAGACATAAGGTCAATTATAAATATTATATGTGAAAGATCTCTTAAAAAAGGTGGTTTAGGAAATGTGATTTCCTCTAAACCTTAAATTTATCTGAGAAATAAACACATTGCATTTGTTATAATATCATGGATAATAATAATAATGTAAATTATTTTTGTAAAAGGGACTACAATTGGAGACGTAGGTTTATTGAAATTGTAGTCAACTTAATTATTTTTTTATACAAAAGGTATGCAAATTAAAAAAAAAACCTCGCTTTTATAATTTTCAATTTTTGGCTTTAATTCAATGTCAAGAGAAATGAAAACAGTACAAAATACGATGTTCCCCAAGGCACTATATTAGACGTAATTATTTGTGTTATTTTAGGACGGAATTATTTTTAATTTTTAATTAATGAGAGGAAACCTCAATAACGTAAAAAATACAATGCTCCGCTTCTTAAGGCAGTATATCGGATTTAATTATTTTTATTAATTAAGAAAACAAATATTTTTACTTACTAATTAATAACTAAAAACTACTGTTAGAAAATAAAGGATTTTCTTTATAAAGAAACAAAGGTAAAATATTAGTTTTCGCCTGAAAAATCTTTTATTTTTTATTTTTATTGAAAAACCTTTACAAAGGGGTATTTTTATGATGATTGATAGTCGTAGAAGTTGATTTTTGATGGTTTTCAGCCTCAGCTATTGAACCGTAGGGGGATACTGTTTCAAATTCAGATTATCATATTCTCATATTATGTTGTTTAATGCCTTTATTTGTGTTCTATTTAGTAATTTAATGAGCATGAGCTACATATGTTTATGTATAGCTAATTGTGTTTTCTTACATTTGTAAAATAGATGAATTCCGGAAATAAATATAATAATAATAATTTAGCTCGAAAGATAGGTTATTTCACTGATTTTTCGTATTTTTACCACAATAAAAAGAATTCTTTTGTTATTTTCCGTACCTATTTACACTTATATTACACTTCATCACACTTTTAACATAGCAAACTATGTTAAAAAGGCATTTAATTAAAAATAATAAAATTAATAACAATCTTTATTAGCAGATATATACAGAAAAATATACATACAAAATAAATAAATAAAAAGCATTACAAACTCAAATGTATAATTTATACCTGTTAATTGACTATCGATCAGTGGTCTTTCAGCCTTAATAAAATTATTATTCTCAAAAAATGCGAATGTTCGGCGGACAATTTTGTTCTGGTTCTTAATACAGACCATGGATAGCCAACGACCTGTATCTCTCTCATTTAATATAAACTTTTGAGTAACCAAATTTATTTCAATAAAAAAAGCAAAAAGAAAATTGTCAGTAATTTTTCCTTTTTTAATTTTATTCTTTTTTATTTGGTCATTCCTTTTTTCCTATTTGGAAAAAGGGAATGAGCGAATTGTATTCATCATTGCTAATTGTTTTTCCTTGTTTAATTTTATGGTTATTTCAATAACTGAAAAAGTGTGAATCACCTCTGTTTTACATTAAACTACATCATATATTTATATAATGTTTATTATATGTTATTAATAATATTGATTTAATTTAATATTGAAATAAATGAAGATAATAATTTAAAAATTATGTTGATATAATAATTACTACTACAATATCTTTATTCAAAGTTATTTGTTTTACATATATTTACAATAAATAACGGTATGTTCTTTCTTCCTTGCTTGAACAGGCTATCGACTATAATAATTATAATTTGTAATAATATCATTTCTGTACATTCCTTGATAATGTCTAGAAACCGAAATTAGTAGGAATGAATCAAATATTTTGTGAAAAAACCATAATTTATATTTTTTTGTTTGTTTTGTCTTATAACATGCTCTTATTTACAAAAATATGTTTTTATTTCTATGCCATCTATATTATTTTGTCATTACATTTATCACAATAAGGTGTAATGGAAGATCAGGATGTACCTTGGTACACATCTGAATTGCATATTTTTTTTTCCTGTATCAGAATATTTCTAATATATTTTATATTTTTTCTGCAAAAAAATAATCTTCTTTGTGGTACGAAATTTTCATATTGCGTAAATTCCTTTGAAAAAAATTAAGTTAATGCCTTGTCCATAATAATAAACATTTTCTCCTCTTTTGGTTTCGAATCGTAATTTTGCCCACCCCGAAATTAAGCAAATCACCGTTCCTCCTACCTGAAACCGAGGAATCCCAACCATTTCCTAAAACCCAAACAAAAAACTCCACCGTAATATCCAATTACACATCCAAAAACCCTATCAAATTTCACCAAACCCCGAAATTTTTCGGAAACACGCCCAATTAACTCCGATCGCAATTAACACACACACAGCAAGAGGAAAAAGTCACGCCAATTATCCCCCACGCTCCACGAAACAACTGAAAAAAAAAAGAACGAGGAAGAATCAAAAAGGATTCACCCATCCAGAAATGAAATTTGTAGTGCACATCTCGGATTTCGTGTTCGGAAAACGAGCGGAAACGCGCCCGTGTCGACATCTGGCGACGCGCGCTCGTTTTATTGTCGCCGTCGCCGGCAGTTAATTGCGCCTTTTTGAGGACACGTCCACAGGAAATCGTAACCTTAATTTATCGATACACACATAGCTGAGTGTTGTGTTTGTGTGTGTGTGTGCGTGCGTGCGTCTCTTTCTAATGGATGT
This sequence comes from Philonthus spinipes, assembly GCA_963082785.1. Lineage (NCBI taxonomy): Eukaryota > Metazoa > Arthropoda > Insecta > Coleoptera > Staphylinidae > Philonthus > Philonthus spinipes. The sequence goes on along the minus strand of OY720311.1, from coordinate 18,280,739 downwards.
GAAATACATTAAAACGGAGCCTTTTTTCCAGCATCCTCTCCGTCCTCTTCCACCGGAAGTGGAAGTGCTCTCGGAGCGGACGCGAAATAATTTCACTCCGGGAATTTTTAATCAAACGTATTTAGTAACTTTTTTTACTTTTAAATGCTTTGTATTTAATTATTATAAAATCCAGCAGAATTGTTTATGGATTAATCATGTTTGATTAATCTTTAAGAAAGTAAGAAATATAATAATGTTGTTAACAAATTAGTCATTCGAATAAAAATTTTATTGTTAATATTGTTATATACTTATGTATGGTAACACAATACGCCTTGAGTGAGCTTACTGCTGACACCTAGCATAACCTATATAACCTACAAAATGATTTTTCCTGTGATTTAGGTAAATTTAAATTTAATTCTCACGAATCAATATTAATTTATTAATATTTTTAACGATATGACTTTGTACTCTTCTACTAAATTATTACTTCTTTTTTTTTTCTTGTTATATACTTGAATCTTTAATTCGTAATACTGTTTGTAATAATTGTGTAAAAAAGGAGATTCAGTTAATAAACTAAAATAACTAACTAAAAGATAACAGTAAAAAGTTAGCAAACCAAAATTTAACTTTACAGAATTGTTTATTAGGATATTAATGATAAAAAAATACAACAAAAAATGCGAAGAACATATATTTTTTTAAATTTATAAATCTAGCAGTGTGATTGTCCCGTGAAATGTAAAATTACAAGATTTAAAAATTAATATGAGGGTGTTGACGCCCACGATTACAATGTAACATTATAAGGTTGTTAATTGAAAATTATTGACAATAGCAGAAATGTGCAAATTAATAAAAAAATGGACACTACAAGGGTGGCAATATCACTGGAAATGCAATGGCGAGCGAAGTACCGGGGTTAGCAACAAAAAGACCCCGGTACTTCGCCTGCCATTGCATTTCCAATATTATTGCCGCCCTTGTAGTGTCCATTTTTTTATTAATTTGCACATTTCTGCCTTTTATCGGTTGAATGTATATTGCATATTTAAGAAAAATGAGCAATGTGTTCTATGTATATGTCATTGGGCGTTAATGGGTTAAAATAAATTCACTATTTAACAAAAAGGCGGAAATGTGCGAATTAATTAAAAAAATGAATACTATAAGGGCGGCAATATCACGCGAAACGCAATGGCGATCGAAGAACCGGGGTTGACAACAAAAAGAACATTATTTTTGTTGTCAATCCCGGTAACACGATCGCTATTGCATTTCGAGTGATATTGCCGCCCTTGTAGTGTCCATTTTTTTTTAAATTAATTCGCACATTTCTGCTTTTTGATCGTTGAATGTACATCCACTGTTGATAGATTTTCCTATCGATGACTAACGAGCGTATTGAAAATTTTGTTACAGACGGGCATTTTTATCAGCCTGAGTTGACAACAAAAGGAACGTTATTTTTGTTGTCAACCCTGGTACTTCGATAGCCATTGCATTTCGATTGATATTTCCGCCCTCGTATTGTCCATTTCGGTTGAATATATCCACTGTTGATGTGCGTATTGGAAATTTTGTCACAGATGGAAATTTTTTATCAGCATAAAATAAAGAATCGGAGTTGACAACAAAAATAACGTTATTTTTGTTGTCAACCCTGGTACTTCGATAGCCATTGCATTTCGAGTGATATTGCCGCCCTTGTAGTGCCTACTTTTTATATTAATTCGCACACTTCTGCCTTTTGATCTATTGAATGTACATCGCAAATTAAACAAAATAATAACTACTGTTGATAGATTTTCCTATCATATAAACAATTAAATTTGAGAATGGGTTCATACTGATGACTAACATGCGTATTGAATTTTTTTATCACAGACACGATTTTCATCAGTACAAAATAAAAAATCGGAGTTAACAACAAAAAGAACGTTGTTTTGTTGTAACTCCAGTACTTCGATCGCCATTGCATTTCCAGCGATATTGCCGTCCTTGTAGTATCTATTTTTTATTAATTCGCACATTTCTGTCTTTTGATCGGTTGAATATATATATCGCATATTGTCACGTTTGGTATATTTCATAATTGGATAGCTTGGTAGCCCATCGAGCCAGTGTTCCAATTGGATCTCTTATAAAGTAAAGTAAATAAAATAAAGTGGGGTTGTGACAATATTTAAAAAAATGCCCACTATTGATGGATTTTCCTAATATATAATAAATTAAATTTGAGAATGGGTTCATACTGACACTAACATGCTTATTGAAAAATTTGTCACCAAAACGATTTTTATTAGCACGAAATAAAGAACCGAGGTTGACAACAAAACTAATGTAATTTTTGTTGATAGACTTTCCTATCGCTGAAATTAGTATGTATACTCCTAAATATTAACGCCCCCATTGTGCGGAAAATTTGCCACAGACACGATTTTCATCAACGCAAAATAAATGGATGTCAGCATAAGATCTGGCAGAATTATGTAAATAAACAAAAATAAATTCTTACACATTTTTTTTTTCACAATTACAATGTAATATTCCAAGGTTGTTTACTTAGAATATTCGGGGCTATTCTGTAATAGAAATGTTTAGTTTAACTTGTACGTTATTTTTTGTCATCACAGTGTAAGCAACTTTTTTTAATAGATACATATATACATAAATGTGAATTTATCTAATAACGTATACGTTAAATATAACAAATCTTGTGCGGATTAGCCCCGATTCTGAGCTATTCCACACTTGAAATGTTAAGTTTAACGTGCACGTTATTAATTAAATTCACATTCTATGAATAATTTATATTAAACTGTGATGATACAAAATAACGTACATGTTAAATTTAACATTTTTTTTACAGAATAACCCCGATTAGCGACAGAATATTAAAAATTAATGCACACCACATATATTTTTTTGATTTTATTTATAAATTGAGCACTAAAAATTCTCGCGAAATGTTTGTCTGGCCTGGGCTATCAACCAGAGGTCTTTCTGTCCTCGATTATTTTGTTTTCTTTCTTGCTTATTATTTTTTAGTTTAACATAACTTTTCTTGTTTCAGTAGCAGTTACTGCATAGTAAGATCGAATAACGACAAATCGATAAAACGTAGCAAATGTTGAACCCCTTCGAGTCAGTCTGTGTCCAATGGTTGAGTTAGTCCATGTAATTGAGGCCGAATACTGCGAATATTTGGGGTTCGTACATTTTAATATTACACAAAAAAACAATTAAAGAGTCTTGAAATGCATGTCTAAATTAATTATGCACGATATTGATCATCATGGCGTCATTTATTTCATTTCAATATATTCATTAAATGAAACTATTTAAGGAATATGTTGAAGTGAATGTCTTTTTTTTTTAAAATCATTCTGTTAAATTTGTGTTGTTGAAATGTTATTCAATTGGTTTGGAATTCAACTGAAATCTAAATAGAAATATTTAAGGAACATGTCGAAGTCATTTTTTTGTGAAAACTTCGTTGAGTTGGTTCAGAATTAAATTGATATGTTCTTTAACTATTTCCTCATTAATCACTTGGTGAAACATAATTAAATATATATGTAAGAATATTAATTTAAATAAAAATCACTTCGTTTGTTTCACAAAAATATTCATTTTTAATTTGAAGATTATTATTATAAAATAAATTTATATATTTTTTGTGAAAAAAAGAACGAAGTGATTTTTATTTAAATTAATATTCTTACATATATATGAAATGTTCTTGTTGTAATTAATAAATTTACTAAATCACGCAATGCGTTTAGTTTGAACTAAACTGAAATTTTCTAAAAATTGTTGAAATTAATAAATTTAATAAATTTTAAATGAAACTAAATTGTTCATTTGCTGTAATTAATTTAAAATAATTTAATTTGGCTAAATAGTGAAAAATAATTACCCGTCTGAAGTTAGCCATGTATTTCCAGCCATGCACTATGATGCCCAGCGCATCCACCAAAATTGTTTCACTTAAATACTTCTTAAGCATAAAATAGTAATTTTAGATTTTGAAAATTGTTTTTATATGTAGCCAATTCTGAGCCCGACAAAATAACCAAGATGTATATCCAAAATTGTCTTTCTCTAAATAACTCCTAAGATCATTGGAATCAAGCAAGACGAAGAAAATAATTTTTAAGTGCGTCGAAAGAAGTCATTTTTTTATTTTGAAAATTGTTTTTGTATATAACGAATACTAATCCGGAGGAAAAGTGTAAAAAAATAACTAAGATATATTCTCAAAATGTTCTTATTCTAAATACTTCTAAAGATTATGGGCTACAAGCTAAAATAAAGAAACTGAATTTGAAGTACGCCTAAAATAGTCATTTTTAATTTGAAAAATATAAATTAAATTTATATATAAAAAAAAATATACCCAAAATTGTCTTACTCTAAATACTTCTTAAGACTACTTACAAGTTAGGACTAATAAATTCAATTTAAAATGCGTGCATTAATGAAATATGTGTTGATATTTCGAATTAAATATATTTCATTACATTTTGATGATCATTTAAGTTCGAAATCAAAATGTATTCTAGGAATGGTTTGTAAAAAAAGCTATATTATTTTTGTACGATATTCAAGAAATATGTTTTAATATTTCAAAAGTTAAAGTGAAAAAAATGTTGAAATAAGGGTAGTAAGACCTCCGGTCGATAGCCCATGACAGACTACTAACCCATGGATATGTATTGTAAATATAAATATTTGTAAAGAATTGTAATTCTACAGTCTAAATAAAGATGTTTGTATGTTGAAATAATTTACAAAAATCAGGGGCGGATGGGCCATACGGAAGACCGTATGGGCCGGTGGCTAGTTTATCCTATAGGCCGATAGATAGACACATTTTTTGTTGGGATAATATTTCCCGAGTCACTACTATGCTAACAATCCATACTCATAATTAATGCATACTGCAAACTGTTTGCTCTTTAATAAAGTTTCGATTTATTTGCAATAAATATGAGTATTGTTTATAAGAAATTTCAACATTTTCCTTCATTTTAATATTATATATTAAAACTTTTTGCATTAATGCTTTACAAAAAGCAATAGCGATTTGTGCAAACTATTTATTTAAGTACATTTTGATTTCAAACTTAAATAATAATCAAAATGTAATTAATATTATTATTAACTATAGAAGAAAAAGCAACATCCCAATGGTTATCTGTGAGGGACATGCAGATAAGTCCTCTTTGCGCCGTGGCAAAAGTCCACGCCCGGAGCTGAATCGTAGTATTCAAAAGGTGTGTGCGCGTTTTTTTCACAGTTATTTACCTGCAAAGTGATAAGTGATAACGCCCGAGTTTGTTTTTTTATTCAACACTTGCACAAACAGAAACACGGTGCGTTATCTATTCGGCACAACGCTGTCTGCCAACTTTGAGTGTATCTGGAATCGTTCGACGAGCGTTGGAAAAAGATTATTATATGGACGGGTATCCCTCAAGGTTAGCCATTGGCTGTTTCGACTTTTTCAATTAAGTGATTTGAAAATAATAAATAAACGTTTTCACTGGAGAAAACGAGTATTGGAAAAATAATCGTTACAGTTTCGTGAACTGAGAATCTCAACCGTTGATTTTTTGGTTGGGGAAAATAGATATACAAACGTTGCAGTTTCGTGAAGTGACAGCCTCAGCCGTTGATTTTTTGGTTGAGGAAAATAGATATACAAACGTTGCAGTTTCGTGAAGTGACAGCCTCAGCCGTTGATTTTTAGAAAAATAGACATACAATCATTTCACATTGTTTTTTATGTTATTAATCGAAATTTGGTCGGTAGGTTGTATCAATAAATAAAAGTGAAGAAAAGGTGTATTCACTCTTTATTGAAATGAAAAACTTTTTCAAATATTTATTGTATATATATATAATCGATGTCCCCCTTTACCAATTGGTGTCGGGATAAATATTTATTGTGGTTTTTAAAATGTTTTCATATTACGGTTACAGTATGTTTAATGCACCTCGTTAGGCCCTAATACTTCTCCACATATTTTCATATTGCGCTGTTCGATATTTCAAACATTTTAAATCAAATTTATTTTGTTATTAAGTTTCGCGAAGTTTCCACCCATTTAACCACACACACATATCCTGTGTTTATACAAACGGCTAGTTTATATCTGCACATTTTTTGTTTCGATTAGCGACGAACGCGCACTCGGTCCAATTTCAGCAATTGCAGCCAACCTTCTCGTATTCCATACGTGGATTAACTATAAACAATCGGTAAATAGCACGTCGAGGCAATAACGCATTACGGCCGAACCGCCGATAATGTAGCCATAAATCAATTTCGCTATTTAGCTCCGTAATAATAATAAAATACGACCGTCCTTCCCGATCTTCGCATTTCAAGCCTCATTTACTCTAACTGTGCATAACGCGAGGCATGCATGCTGTAAAAGCAAAACAATTGAAACTACCGGGTCGTTTGGAGTTGGGTGGAAATGAAAAATGTTTGAAATTGACTGATACTCGGAGTCTTGGCTGATTTTTTTTTCTGACGGCTTGTTTCCACAAGGTTTTTCTCAAGGTTGTGTTAATTCTAGAGCATTTAAGTGAGTGACCATTGTTAAACCCCTGATTTTATTGATTTATATCGAAATGATGCATATGTCAAATGGCCATCACTAGTTATCCATACGCTTGATGAATAGTGGTTGAACATTTTATTAAATGAATTTCGTTTTTTTTTTCTCATAAACAAAACAAACTCGCCTTCCGCTACTGGAGGAAGCAACGATTCTCAGTTGTCTACCTTGTAGACTAGAATCGTTGACGATGCCGCATGGAATTAGGCAAAATATAGCGCTTGCGTCGTTTTCCATTTATTTTGACCTATAAACAAGTGTCTAATTTTTTTGGTCCCAAAAAATAATTACCTAAAGGTTTGTTTAGTCCAAAAACAAATACCTAATTGTTTGTTTAGTTCCAAATACAAGTACCCAACTGTTTGTTGTTTCCCAAAAATAAGTACCGAATTGTTTGTTTAGTCCCATAACTATATATCCAATTGTTTGCTTAGTATCAAAAGCAAGTGCTCAACTGTTGGTTTAGTCAAAAAGAAGTACCTAATTGTTTGTTTAGTACCAAAAACAAGTACCGAATTGTTTGTTTAGTCCCATAACTATGTATCCAATTGTTTGCTTAGTATCAAAAGCAAGTGCTCAACTGTTTGTTTAGTCAAAAAGAAGTACCTAATTGTTTGTTTAGTCCCCAAAACATGTACCCAATTGTTTGGTTAGCCTCAAAAACAAGTACCTAATTATTTGTTTAGTCCCGAAAACAAGTACCTTATTGATTTCTAGCCTTCGTTTTTTTTTTACTTAGAAAAGTTCGCTTCTCCGTACAAAATCTACAGGTGGAAATTAATATGTTTTTTTAAGTTACGAAATACGTACCTATGATTTTATGGTTTTGATTTTAAAAAAGTGGATTTTGATGAAAAATCTAAACCTTGTAGAATAACTTAAAATTATACAAAATCATTTTTAATGAATGGGAGCATCAACTATAAATGTAAGCAATTATACCAAATATAGTATTCGTGCTGCAAGCATGAACATTTAGCCTTTAAAAAGTAGGGATTTTTTTGTGAATTATTATAAACAAACATAAAACCTCTATTTTAATGATATTGTTACGAAACTGTGTTTAATCAGACTCGGAAATAAGTAGAACAATGTATATTTATTTTTCAGTACACTTTACATATTTGTTAACATTCACACTATTTATTTATAACTAGGTGTTGAACTTTCGGACGTTCGTGATAGACTGCCCGCCTCACCGCTTGTTTCTCGAATTTTCCAGAACTTTCCTAGACACCATATTTACCGTCGCGCGCTCGATGGAAAATTCCAGAATGTTCTCTCCAGTTGTTTTTTTCACTTTCGTCACAATATTTATGTGAAATGGAGATAAATCCTTCCCGAATCCAATTCTTCAATTATTAATAATAATAATAATTCTCTCGCGTCTCTGAATAAAGTAATCCTTATTTAATAAACGTTTCGCCTAAAAGTGGATAGATGCGTCTCGCTTAAACCGTTCCCATAAGACTCTATGCAAATCTGACTCATCAATTTAAATAGTCTTAATTAAGCGTAAATGATTTTTTCTGGCAAAATAATAATAAAAATCTTTATTAACAGATGTACACAGAAAAATATACAAACTCAAATGTATAGTTTGTAGTGGTTTTTAGTATTTATGTCCTTCTTATGAAAGATGGTAAAATAAATATCCCACGCTTTTCCTAACATCCTAAAGAGTCTATGAGATTTTTTCGGAACAATATATTTTTCAAAATTTGAATACTTCAAAAGAAAAAAATGTGGATTTTGGTGAAAAATCCGAAATTAACGAAATAATTTAAAATTATATCATTTCTTCCTAATGAATGGGATCATCAACTGAACAAATTTAAGCAATGTAGATCAAATAGTTTTCCAAATTTAGACATTTTTTCGCTAATTTTGAAAATAATTGGGCTTTTTCAAAATGAGCGAAAAATTTGTTCTAATTTTGGAATTTTATTCCAACGAAACAAGTAAAGAATTTTAAGTTAGAACTTATAATAAATAATATTCCTTACTTCACTTGTTTTATTTAACTGCTAGATTTTTTAACACTTGCCACGAATCCTAAGGGATTATTAATCAAATTCAAAGTCCAGAATGGCTCCATTTGATGCCATTTAAATAATTGCTTTTGCTCCTACATTGTTGCTAAAAGTATAAATAATGATAATAAATAATAAAATCGAAGGTGTGTCTTTTGTAACTATTTTAAATCATTTTTAAATACCCGCAACTAATCCTGAGGGAATATGCATCAGATTCAAAATTAAGAATGTCTCTACTTGATGCCATTTAAATAATTGCTTTTGCTCCTACATTGTTACTAGAAGTATAAATAATGATAATAAATAATAAAATCGAAGGTGTGTCGTTTGTAACTATTTTAAATCATTTTTTAAATACCCGCAACTAATCCTGAGGGAATATGCATCAGATTCAAAATTAAGAATGGCTCTATTTGATGCCATTTAAATAATTGCTTTTGCTCCTACATTGTTGCTAGAAGTATAAATAATGATAATAAATAATAAAATCGAAGGAGTGTCTTTTGTAACTATTTTAAATCATTTTTAAATACCCGCAACTAATCCTACGGGAATATGCATCAGATTCAAAGTGAAGAATGGCTCTATTTGATGCCATTTAAATAATTGCTTTTGCTCCTACATTGTTGCTAGAAGTATAAATAATGATAATAAATAATAAAATCGAAGGTGTGTCGTTTGTAACTATTTTAAATCATTTTTAAATACCCGCAACTAATCCTGAGGTAATATGCATCAGACTCAAAATTAAGAATGGCTCTATTTGATGCCATTTAAATAATTGCTTTTGCTCCTACATTGTTGCTAGAAGTATAAATAATGATAATAAATAATAAAATCGAAGGTGTGTCGTTTGTAACTATTTTAAATCATTTTTAAATACCCGCAACTAATCCTGAGGTAATATGCATCAGACTCAAAATTAAGAATGGCTCTATTTGATGCCATTTAAATAATTGCTTTTGCTCCTACATTGTTGCTAGAAGTATAAATAATGATAATAAATAATAAAATCGAAGGTGTGTCGTTTGTAACTATTTTAAATCATTTTTAAATACCCGCAACTAATCCTGAGGGAATATGCATCAGATTCAAAATTAAGAATGTCTCTATTTGATGCCATTTAAATAATTGTTTTTGGTCCTACATTGTTGCTAGAAGTATAAATAATGATAATAAACATTAAATTCGGGGGTGTATTTTTTATAACTATTTTAAATAATTTTTAACACCTGCTACGAATCCTAAGGGAATATGCATCAGATTCAAAGTCCAGAATGGCTGAGCTTGATGTAATTGAAACAATTGTTTTTGCACCTACGTTGTTTCCATTGTTGCAGATAATGATAATAAACAATACAATCAGGGGTTGTATGTTTTTAGATAATTTTTAAATACCAGCTCCGAAGAAATGCGTTCAATTCAATATCTAAATAGGATAAAATTTGATGCAGCTTAAACAATAGACTAATAAAGTAAATATGTATACCATATTGAAGAGGATTGAGGTAATTCATAAAGAATTAATCCTAATTGTAAACATGAAAGCCTACACAGTTTGATAATATAATACAATATAATATAATATAATATAATATAATATAATATAATATAATATAATATAATATAATATAATATAATATAATATAATATAATATAATATAATATAATATAATATAATATAATATAATATAATATAATATAATATAATATAAGATTAAAGCCCACATGATCAAGGGCTTTAATCTTTCGATTTTCTAGAAACTACACGAAGATTCTTGCTAGAATATGCACTGATAGTTTTTTTTTAATGCAATTGAATTGCAATTTTTCTTTATTCATGCTAAACTTATTTCGGTACAACCATCAAGAATAATTAAGCACACCTGATTACACAACCACGCCAACATTTTCAACCTCCCATGAATGAACGTGAGTTGTATATAATCCCGACTTAAAAATACACCTCCAGTCATCATACCTTATACTACAACTTCCAAAAAGAACGAAAAAAAAAATCCACACTTCATCAATAAAAGATCAATAGTTACATACATACCATACCAATTAATCCCCTTCCCGCGTCGTCCCGCGTTCCCCTCCCGGCGTCCCGCGTCCGATTTCCTCTTCGGCGCTCGCCATTCGTCCGTGGTCCGTGTGTATCTTGAGGATTTTCGCCAGTCGGCTCCGGACGCTCGTCACGAACGGAAGCCTCTCCGTGAAGCATGTGCAGCACCCAGAATACTAGGCGCGGCCCGGATTCATTCCCCGTGGACTGTTCACCTCGATTATTCGAATAGTTTTTTTTATTTTAAATAACAACAGTGATTACTTTTTCCAGTGTGTTGTTTGTTTTCGCGATTATCGAAAAGTTAAAAAAATTCGTGTTATTAATAATAAACCAGCGTGCGATACTTTAATCGCATGTAGTAAGAAGTGATAAAGTTTTATCGTTCTCGTGATAATATGGTTTGTGTTTTGATAAGTAAGTCTTACTTCATTCTTTTACGAGCGTCGATGAATTAATTTTAATTATAGCTGGGAGGAGTTTCGGTCCGTTTTTTTTTTCTATTTTGAAGTTTTGATGAATGGGCAGGATGTTGTTTTAGAAATGTTAGTTGTTTTGGTTGTATGAAATAGCCATTTATCAAACTGGGTTACTTAATATGTGGTTTACACTAACACGCGCGCGCACAACAAGCAGGGAAAAAAAGAAAAGCGAGTTATAAGCTCGGATCAAAGGAATTTCATTCAAATTATACTTGAATGGATTTGTATGGATGTTTCTAGAAGGAATGTAAAAGGGGGCTTTGCTTAATCTCTTCGCGTTGGTTCCATTAAAAATTAATTTCATCTCCGGTTTATGTAATCGGCTATCGTAAAAGTTTACTTCGCCCAAAATTAATTTGCCATGGCTATAGCAACATTTTCATACTTTAGCTAAATCTTTGAAAAAGCACGCTTCCTACTACTTCAATTAATAACAAATTAATAATTTGACCAATCATAAAATTTTAGATTGATTGAAGTAGCAAAATTCAACAAATCAATAACTGTTAAATATATTGAAGTAGTAGTAAAATTCAACCGATAAATAACTTTTAAATTCATTGAAGTAGTAAAAAATAATAAGCGAATAACTCTCAGATGGATTGAAGCACTAAAAATCAATAATTATTAGGTAGCTTAAAATAGTAAAATTCAATCAATCAATAATTTCCAGATAGATTGAAGTAGTATTAAAATACAACTAATGAATAACTCATTCAAAATTAATTCGCTGTGGCTGTAATAAAATTACAAAAACATGTTCATACTATTTAATGAAACGTTCAGCTACCATTCATCTAGCGTCGTCTTTAATTTATTAATAATAATAATTATTATTATTACATTATGTTCATACTAGCCAAATCTTTAAATAATCACGCGTCCTACTGCTTCAATTGGTAATAATTAAATAATTCGACCAATCATACAGTTTTAGATTGCAAAATCAATAACTCTTAAATTGATTGAAGTAGTAGTAACATTTAACCGATCGGTAAATCTTAGATTAATAGAAGTAGTAAAAAATAACCAATGAATTTATATTAATTGAAGCTGCAAAAATCAACCAATCTAAAATTATTAGAGAGAATCTATATTTCCCAGATATATTGAAGTAGTATTAAAATACAGTAACTCGCCCAAAATTAATTTGCTATGGCTGAAATAAAATTACAATAAAATAATTGTACTTTGTCTAAATCTTTGGAGGAGCCCGCTTCTTACTACTTCAATTAATAACAATTAAATAATTTGGCCAATTACTAAATTTTAAATTGATTTAAGTAGCTAAATCTTTGAAAAAGCACGCTTCCTACTACTTCAATTATCAAGAAATAAATAATTTGAACAATCATAAAATTTTAGATTAGTTGTAGTAGCAAAATTCAACAAATCAATAACTTAAATAGATTAAAATAATAGCAAAAATTAACCAACGAATAACTCTTAGATGGGTTGAAGCAGAAAAAAAATCAATCAATCAATAATTATTAGTAGTAGTAAAATTCAATCAAATAATAGTCCCAAATAGATTGAAATAGTATTCAACAAATCAATAACTCACCAAACCTTGGTTAAATATTTGAACGATCACACTTTTTGCTACTTCAATTAATATTAATGTGATAATTCAAACAATCATCATCAATAACTTTTATATTGATTTAAGTAGTTTTAAGTTAACCAATCTATAATTCTCGAATATATTGAAGTAATGAAATTCAACCTATCAATAATAACTCGACCAAAATTAATTCGCCAAGGCAGTTATAAAATTACAATAAAATATTCACACTTTAGTTAAATAATGAGAATAAGGGAAGGGAGGCGTAGCTAGGCGACAGAGGGGTTGGAAATAGGATGAAATGGACATGAAGTGATAGAAGCAATAGAATATACTGTGTAAGACGTAAAATTATACCGAATAAAGGTTTTTTTAGTTAAATCTTTGAACGAGCACGTTTTATGCTACTTCAATTAATAACACAATTAGTTATTAAATTTTAGATTGATTGAAGTAACAAAACGAGTCAATAACTGATAACTACTAATAAAATGGATTAATGTAGTAGTAAAATGTAATCAAGTAATATTGTTTAGGTAGATTAAAGTAAAAATCTTCACCGATGTGAAGCTACCCGCGGATTTTCCCGGCGCATCCGCCATGGTGGGTGCCGGGAAAAATTAAACAAAAAAAAAACACGTTTTATTTTAACAATTCAAAGATGACATTAGAGGAAAAGTGCAATTTTTTTTATATTAACAATATTGTACTATTAATTTACTTTTACGTCAATACTTATTTTCGATCAAATTTCAAATTACAGAAGTACCAGATTCAGTTACCAAAATAACACTGTTTGTCGCAATTTAAACAATTGTTTTTCATCCCATATTTTTACTAAAGGCGTAAACAATGATATTAAACATTAAAATCAGGGGTATGTCTTTTGTAACTTTTTTAAATAATTAAAAAAACCGGCCACGAATCCCACGGAAATGTGTGTCAGATTCAAAGTCCAAAATGGCACTGTTTGATGCAATTTAAATAATTTCTTTTTATTTCTGATTACTTTTAAAGGTGTAAACAATGATTCTATAGAATAAAATCAGGGGTATGTCTTTTGTAACTTTTTAAAATTATTTTTAAAAACCAGCTACGAATCCTGTGGAAATGTGTGTCAGATTCAGAGTCCAAAATGGCACTGTTTGATGTAATTTAAACACTTAACTTTTATTCTAGATTCTTGCTAAAAGTGTGAACAATGATAATCAACAATAAAATCAGGGTTTCGTCTTTTGTAACTTTTTTAAGTAATTTTTAAACGCCAGCCAGGAATTCCACGGAAATGTGTTTCAGATTCAGAGTCCAAAATGACACTGATGCAATTTCTGATTTTCTTTAATTACATTTTTAAACACAAAGTCTTGATTAATATAAACCAATAGAATAGCTTTCACAACCTTTGTTTATTTTTTTAATTTATTTCGCGAGATGGCACGGTCTGGTTGCGATTTTCGCCAGATTATGACAATTTTCAAAGTATTTTACAAACAGGTCTGTGTATTTTTGATTTTATGTAATTAGTTGCTTAAACAAAGCGTCCAGATTAATATAAAACAATAAAATCGCTTTTACAATTGTTATTTATTATATACACAAATATATTTATTCAGACAATAACATTTTTACAAACATTGAGTATATACACTAAAATTAGGGTTTGTCTGTCCTGGGCTATAGACCGGAGGTCTTTCTGCCCTGTTATTTATTATTTAAATAATTTTACAAGATGGCATGGTTTATCTATGTTATTCACCAGATATTATCAATTTTCAAGTGTCTTATTTTCACAACATGGCAGTTCATTTTCGATTTTTTGACTATTTTGGAAGTGCATAATTGAACTTATTTTTTGGAGACTACGTGAAAATTTCTTGATGGTAATATTTATAATTATATAATATAAATTAATTATGGTCAAAATCGAATACAAAATAATCAATTATGTTTAATAATCGAATGTTGATTTTATCGTTTCTGCGAAGTATTTAATTCCAATTGCAAAAATTATTATATATTATTCTTTCCATAACTATTTTAGTATTTTTAAATTAAACTTTCATTATCCTTTATGTACTTTTAATAAATGGATCCTTCACATAATCGATTTTGCCCATCAGTAATATAAATATTACTATAAAATGCTTTAATTTCAGAGCGGAGTGGTTTTTTGTTGAATTTCTTTAATTAATTGTCTGAATTAATAAGTAAAAAAATGATATAATCACCTTCAAACCTTTATTTATTTATTTTTATAAAATATCGCAGTCTGATTCATTCTGTCTACTGTTAAATAAGGAATATAACCGTACCCAATTATTCATAAAAAAAAACCTTAATTTTTCATCATTTTTTATCTTACTATATACAATATTTTATCCCGTGTTACAAACCGGAAACGGTTTTATATCCCTCCGCACAGCGAGAGAGAGAGAAAAAAAGAAGCATTTACGTGAGTCACTCGCAAAAGTGTAATAAATTAGTTAATATAAATTTCATGTTTAGTCATTGGTGTGTGAAGCGATACATTGATGGTTCTGTGAAAATGAAAGTGTGATTCAGCCAGCTGGACTCGGCTCTTGCTGCGTTAACCGCAAATTAGGTACACATTTCGAAAAACCTGTATAATTAAAGATAAATCTACAGCGAAAGAATTGCAAAACAAAAACAAAAAAAAAATAATAAAAAACAACAACAAACGGTTGTTCTTTTTCTTCTAATTCTTCTGAACAATATTCATTCGATGATATAAGATTTTCGGAAACAATAAACGGTTGTTCTTTTTCTTATAATTCTTCCAAATGATATTCATTCGATGATATAAGAATTTCGGGAATTGATATAATCAAATAGTTTTTTTTTATTAAAATTGTTTTTTTAACGTATACGTATATAATTTTTCTTAATGATTAGTATTTTCTTGAAATGAGAAATGAATTTTATTATAGGTATTTGAAAATTGATTAAATTAAATTATATAGCCACACAATCATTTGAAAACCGCGCCAAATTGGTTGTAATTCTCAAAATTGAAAATTGTATGATTTAACATTGCTTATTTTATTGACTTAAATTAAACAAAAAGAACTTGAAAATAATTAATTTTAAATAACTGTGACCATGTGAATAAATCCTTTTTTCTATAATTTTATACATTATTGTTTGAATTATTTATTCAGCTAACTCGACAACGCGTAATATCATTTGGGATGATAATTGATTAATTTATTTGTTAATGAGTATTCTTAGTTATTATTTATTTGTATGCAATAGCTTATTTATCTACTGCTTATATTAAAAGTTGTTTTAATTTTGTAAAATGGTAAATTTTCCGTAAATTAATATATGTAACTTATTTTTCAATGATCATTTTTATTAATATATATGTTTGTTTCGATTAATTCACTTTATTTGTTTTACTAATACATTATATATTTTAACTAGTTTCGGCACAATCCATTTTCTATAATTTATCATTAAAGTGAATTAAATGAATTAATCTTCAAAGCAACTTATATATTAAAATATTGATAATGAAATAAAAGTCATTTCGTTTGTGACTATTTTATTATTCAAATAATATTGAAATAAACAAAGTGACTTTTATTTTCAATAAAAATGGTTTTCCTTTCTCCTTCTTATTTTTTATAGATGAACAAAGTCGATCTTTTTGATTTTTTTAGTCATTGCAAAATTAAATATATGACAATGTTCTTAATGTTATTTATAATATTAATATTGGGAAGTGTCACCTATTTATTTATAAACTCAAATTTATTACTATTCATTAACTTTAGATACTTAAAATTAGTTAGAAATACTCAATTACCAAATTTACTCGATTTTGCCCACCACTATTTTTATTGAACTAAATAGATTTCGAAATAATAATCGATTATTTTCGATAATCAAATGTTTATTCAATATTTTTTATGAGATGTATCATTTTTATATTATAATTACTATTTGTTCAACGAACATTGAATTAAACTTTTATTATCATTAGTAATTTTCAAATTAATCGATTATTTATATAGCCGATTTTGCTAATCACTAATATATATACAATAAAAAAATAATTAGGCGAAAATACAACTATTTTTATTTAAATAATTAAGTATCCATAACCAGCAAGAAGAGTATGACTTTTATTTAATTATCAATATTGTAAACACGTTTCATCAGGCGATTAATGTGAACCAAATTGAAGATATATATATTAAATACTTTTTTTCAGGCTTCTCTCTTGTAATATTCACGTTTTCATAACATTGACATGTCGTGAATAATCACTGATTTTTTTGGAATATTCTTTTTTAAATTATAATTAAAACTGCAGTATTTATAATCAGTTCATAGATTATGTAAATATGCATTGATTATGACAAAATGGTGGATGCGCCGGGGCCAACGTATAAATATTTGTGAAGTAAATATTTAATCGTTTATTTTTGATAGCATGAACAAATTATTGATAAAAATTCCTGAACACGAATGTAAATAATGAAAAAAATAATAATAAAGTTTTTTTTCTGTTACTTGAGGATATTCCATATTTACTTATTTCCTTAACGAAGGCCTTTACATCCAGTAACATACATACAGAATAAAATTAGAGTATTTATAATAAATAAAATAAAACATTTAACATAAACACATTTTTAAACTTAGACTATTTTGTATTTACAAAGAACAAAGTGCAAAGAACTTACATATAATAATAATAATAATTTATTTCTCAACAGAAATACATCCATTTACAGGGAAAATATATAAAGAAGGCTGAAAGACCTCCGGTCGATTGCCGTTTCCCTGAAGTACATTGTATGTATATATAAATTATTGTTTTTAATATTCTGTAAAAAATATAAATTTGTTGGTTACTTTTGGGAATAAAGATGTTTATATATATATATATATATATATATAGATTATTTAAGCTAACTGTTAGAAAATAATACTAATATGAGACTTAACTTTCGTTTTCACGAATAATCGGAATTGGAAGGAATATAGAGAAATTAGACAATAAAAAGGGCATAAGATTATATAAAAAATAAATACAAATTGGTTGTAACAAACTAATGGCGAATTACTACTTAAATATAAGGAATTTATGGAAATTGGAAAATTAATATTATAAAATATTTTTGAGACCTTACATAAACTCCTTTTAACTGCACAGAAATATATCATATTAATTATTATATATTAATTAACTTAACATTCTATTTATATATATATTATAAAATCTGCTTAGACTGTGATGATAAAAAAATAATATATATATTAAACTTAACATTGTAGCAGAATGGCCCCGATTATTTACCTTGTTTTTTTTATAATTTCAGTACTTCAACATATTTTGCCAAGTGTTAAAGCAAAAAAAACTTCGTGAATTAGTTTTTCCTGAATATTTTCTGAAATATCTAAAGAACTATATGATCGTGGATGATGATGAATATGTTGAATAATAAATTAAATTTATTATGAATAATATCGGGTATATAGCCCCAATACAATTTCACTTCAGCCGCCTTCACGAAGGCATTGCACATGGAACACATTAATCTGATGAAGTTCGAAAAACAGAAATAACCATTACTAGTTATCCATATGCTAGATGAATTGTGGCTGAACATTTCATTAAATGTGAATATGTTGAATCATGAGCATATCTTTGTTCGCTATATATTATCATAAAACCTTTGTATCACCGCACAAAAATGTTCATGATTCAAATCTATTTTCGGCCGAAATTAAAATTAGCAATTAAACTGTTACAAAGGAAATAACACCTGGATTACGTAATGTTCTGATTATACCCATTATCAAGGAAAGGCGCAATTACTGCTGTTGCTAATTCTCCATCTCTAACGGGAATATACGATTCAATAGAAAAAATCAAAATCTTTTAGAGAGAAATTGTATGCACTGTAATTAATTGAAAATTGTGGAAAGTATAGATAAGAAGAAAATTCGCACTACAACATGTGTTACGCGAAAAAAAAAAAATTCAAGAGTTAGTCTTTCTTGAATATTTTCCAAAATATCTAAAGAACTATATGCATTTCTAGATAGATTGTGGATGATGAATAAGTTGAATCATGTGCATTTCGTCAATTGTACTGTTACGCAATGTATCTATTCCAGTCTTAATTGTTTCATTTCATCTAAAATCTTTCAAAAGTATAGAATTGAAATGTAAAATAGCTGAAAATGTTCGCCTGAGCTCTATGAACATTACAAATGGGCCAAAATCTACGATATAGAATTACTAAAAAAATAGACGAGAAGTATAATGATGCAAAGAAGATTTTTATTTTCAAATTTATTTTGGTTTTTATAAATAATAGTGTACCAAATTCGTGATTTGTGGGGAAGTCTTTTTATATGTACTCGCCTCATGCGCAATAGATACGATTGTAAGCAAAATTTCACTTTCCACGTTAATTGTGAAATGTACTATTCTTGAGGATTTAACCAGTGAATCCTATAGATGGAAGGGATTTAGAAGATTTTTTTTAATGTAAGATTACATCTTTGTAAAATCGAAATGAAGGTATTACTCACTCATCTATCTGTTTGATTTAATAATATGGTTTAGATATTGAGGTGCTTGCAGAGAGTATGTCGTAATGAGAATTTATATTGATTATGGTCTTTGTTGGTCGCGTGGCAGTGTTTGGCAATAAATTACGTGTGTTGTGCAAGAGTGTTTTGATTTCTCCGGTGTAAATAGTTGTTGAAGTGCGCTGATTGTGATTGCGTTTACGCGTGTTGGTAATGGTAATGTTTTTTGTTGCAGCTGGCGACGATGACGGATCAAGGTGGAGCCTGGTTAGGGCGCTAGATCACCAGGCCACATGGCTCACCATGGAGGCCCAACATCCTTGCCGCGCGCGCACCGCCCGCGGGCGCCCATCATGAGCGCCCCGGCCCCAGTAACAGCCCCATTGGCACCGTTGAGGAACGTACAACAGCAGCAGACAACGACGTCAGCAGCATCAGCAGCAGCACCGCTCCCCCAGGTATCGTTAGCCGCACCGCGACCAGACTCCGAGAGGACGAGCAACGAGTATGTGGAGACACCGTTCAGGTTGCAGGTGGTTGTGCCACCGGCGAGTCCGCCGCCTCCGCCCCGGGTGCAGCGCCCGGCGCGGCTCCCCATACCGCCACCGCCGATCCCTGTCACGAAACAACCCGCGACTGCTTCCTTCAGCAAGGAGCCGCCCCCCGGGTCAGTGGGGGCGGAGTGCAACTCCCGGCAGTCGATCATCTGCTCCGAGTGCGGCAAGTGCAGGTGCCTCAAGTGCCAGCAACCGAGGCCCCTGCCCGAGTGCTGGCTGTGCAACAACAAGTACCTATGTTCGGCAGACACCATCATCGATTACGCTTCGTGTTTATGTTGTGTTAAGGGGCTGTTCTACCACTGTTCGGAGTCGGACGGCGGTGCCTCATGTGCGGACAATCCGTGTGCGTGCGGCCCGGACCGGAGGACGGCCCGCTGGGGCTGCCTCGCCGCCCTCTCGTGCGTGCTACCCTGCCTATGGTTCTACTGGCCCTTACAGTGCGGCAAAAAGGCAGTCGAGACCTGCTACGCAAGACACTCCAGACAGGGCTGCAGGTGTCGGCCCAAAAACACCGGTGGCGGCGCGCATCTCAACACCCCCGAGAAGCGCCTGCTCGACTCCACCAGCCCGGACTTCTAAAGTCAAACTCTCTCCCAACCCCAACATAATATAAAAACAAACAAGAGTGCGCACGCTCCTAACTTTAAAAAAACACACACAGAAAATACTTTATATTAATTTATTTTTTTCTTTATTATTTTTTTTTGTAAATATGGGGATTGTATAACTGTATAAAGAAATTATTCTTTTAAAAAAACGACTGTTAATTATTAAAAAAAGAGAAAGAAGAAAGAAACAAAGTGCTTTTGTGGGTCCGCCAGCACCCAGTGTCCCTAAAAAAAGAAAAGAAAAACGAGTGAACTGACTACTATTTAGTGACTTCCTTCGCGGTACCGGCTGGACCTGGAGGAGTGAGGAAGGAATTCTTGGGGCGCCGGGGATGGCTCTCCAGTATTATCTAGTCCTGCGTGTTGAGACATAAACGTAAACATTCTAACAGCGAAAAGTCCACCGATAGGATCGGTAAGTCGCGACGCCAAATGTACAAAGTTTTACAAAAAAAAAAATGAGGAAAGCCAAATTGAAATATATAAATAGTTCAAAAATGATTGTATTTAAATTTAACTTATTTAATATTTTAATAATGTATTATTAGTTAATAATTACAACATGTAAACATAAAAATCATATTTTTTTCTTTCAAAACTGTGAATTTAAAACAGATTTAATTTTAATTAAATGCAAGAATAAAAAAAATGAAAGGAAGGCTGAAAGTGAATAAAATTTGCAAATAATTCTACAAATCTTTTTGTTGGTTGTGGAGAATTATTTAAATAAAAATAGTTGTCCTACAACTTAAAAAAATAATTCTACAAATGTTTATTTACACGAATAAAAAAGGAAATTTCATAAAAAAAAACATTATTACAAATTCAGAGGAACTCAAAATAGGTATATCAATTTTTATAAGCGATTTGATTTTTTTTTTCACGATCACATTACCAAGATCGTGATATTGACCACGATCTTGCTAACAATATAAACTCAGAAAAACTCAAAACAGTTTCCATTAACGATTAGCATTTTACAAGATCATACTACCCAGATCTTATAAACAATATGCAACAAAACAAAGATAATTATTATCTTTGTTTTGTTGCATATTAAAAACGGCTGAAAGACCTCGGTCGATGGCCTTTTGTAACTTCTTTGGATTCAATAAATGGATTTACTACTATTTTTAAAGTCGTCTATTTACTAATGCTTTATTTACCACGCCTAAGGACTGTATAGTTCATAGTAAAGCAGCACGATGTTAGATGCTCGATTTTAGACTCCAGTTAGGCCGTAGTTATAGTGTAGCCCGATCATAAATTCTGATTTTTACAAACGATTTATATGCTATATTCAAACTTTATCATAAAGAGGCTAATTTTGGGTGCGCGTACACACGAAATTCTAATTACATACAAGCGCACAACACAAATTAGTATGATGCAGCTAGAATCGTGTTGCCTCACTATAAGTATGGCCGAAGACGAGGACAAGGGAGCACGATTTAAGATTCGCGCACACACGCATCTTTATCTACTTAAAATTTTATGTGTGCGTGCACCAAATGTAACCTCGAGGTATGATGCAGGTAGCATCTAGCATCGACCTGCCCAACTATAAATGCGGCCGAAGCAAGAACTAAGTCGATCGAAAAAGCTTATATCTAAATCGATTGTAAAATCATTAGTAAATAATCAGTGGTAAAAGCTAGCTTTGCCAAACCTTAGGTAAAGCTTTGATAAGCTACCGAAGCATTATACTGTAGTAGTTAGTTTTGTTAACAGTAATCTTTACTTGTTTTGGATTGATTTAAATGTTGAGTTGAAACGAACAATGGTATTATTTGTTCGTTTCAACTCAACTTTGAAATGGAAACCTTTTTTCAGTTGACACAACATAATTCTTCCATATCAAGCAAAATTTAAGCTTTATAAGCTTCTTGTAAATTAATTTATTTTAGAAACTTTTTGCGTTTCTAAAATAAATTTTGAGTTGAAGTAACAACATGAACTGGAATTATGCATTGTGAAATAATTGTCGCGAAATAAAACAAAACGACCGACTTCACTTTTTTTGAACCATTTTAATATTGAATTGAGGAAAAAAAAATCGATTGTATTTATGCTTGAATCCAAATCAAATGAAGATGATCTTTACTGTCCATTTAAATTTTGAATCGAATAAAAAATGAACTAAAATTATGGATGAATCCAAACGAAGCGAAGATAGTCTTCAGTTGTTTTGGATGGTAAAATAATTGCCACGACATAAAAACCAATTTTTAAATGAAGACAATCTTCACTTGGTTTGGGTCAATTTAAATTTTAAATTGAAGGAATAAATGATTTGGAATTATACATGAATCCAAAACAAGTGAAGAAACTGTTCACTCATTTTATATTCACTTAATTGTTCAATTGAATAAAAAAAACTACAATTATGCACCAAACCAAACGAAGTGAAGTCTTGACTTGTTTTAGATTTTTGAATGGTGAAATAAATGCCACGAAATAAAAACCACTTTTTAGTTGATACAGTAAAGTCGATTTTTATCTACCGAAACAATTGTTTTGGCACAATAAAAACACATTTTGAAACATTACACTCGAAGTATTTTTTATTTGTAATTGAGTTTTAACAAATTAAAGCCTTAACCGTACAACGTAGTTTGTATGAAGAAGTAGTAGAAAGGAAACGAAAATATTTTTTCATAACCAACACAGAACAATTGTATTCTGTGTGTTGGTTGTGAAAAATGTTTTTTGTTGATAAAACTAAAGCTTTCCTTTCTATTGTTTCTTGTTGAAAAAACTATAGCTCTCCTTTCTGCTACTTTATTATTTTCATTAAATAAATTTCATATAAGAAATTTTATTTTTTTAATAAAAATTGTGTCGCATATAAATTTTTTTCCTAATGACATTAAAAGAATCAATAAATTAAAATTGATTTTTCTTAATATCTACATATATTTAAAATGCATAAAAAGAAAATTAACTTAAAATTATTTTTTAATAAACAAGCAGTTCACCTCTTCTTCCATTTTTTTTACAAAATGCATTTCGGAAATAAAAATGTTCATTAAAATTATGTTTGTAGCGTAAATCCTTTCTTAATATTTGATGTATAGTTATTTAAAACGCATCAAAAATTAATGTTTAAAACACAAAACAAGCAGTCCTATTTTTATGTATCAAAAAAAAAAAAAACATTTACAACACACAATAGTTAATGTTTTTTATGCATCAAAGTAAATTAACATTTATAATACAAAATTTTTAATGCTTTTTTTAAATTTTTACATTATGTTTTCGTATTTGTAAAAATGGAAATGATAACATTTTTGAACTATTTTTATATTGAAACGCGGCATTAAATTATTTCGCTGGCGTCACGCTTACGGGTCCTATTTTCTACACGTACACACGGTGAGAAAAGGAATAGAACGAAAATTTACGCGTGGACTTCTCGCTGCCCCGAATGAATCAACTTGTATGTATGAGTATGAATGTATCAATGTAACAAAGAATTATAAATGTAGGCTGTACTACGTATTTCGCAAACTTACAAAACAACAAGAAGTAAATTACAAAAACAAAACAAATAAAAAAGAAATCGTTTTTATTGTATTTTTCGCAGATGATTTATTGAATTTATTTTTTTTGTGAGGCGCGCGGTGTGAAATTCCTGTTTTTTTTATTTTATTTTATTATTTCCTTTTTTTGTTAACATAGATATTTGTACGTACCTAGACTCCGGTTCGAGCCCCGGTTGTCCGGTTCCGATAGGTTTAATGAGAAGCATAGTATATTTTTATACCGAGACAGATTTTTTTATTTGCGACTAAAAATTAACAGGGGACCAGGGCTCGAACCTTCGAAGCCCCCGCCGCGCGCTGCCGACTTTGCAAAGGGCGGGCCCCGCTGGGCGCGTTCCGCATCCTTTTTAGAAAAATTAGAATTGACAAAATGAAAAAAAAAAAAGAAGAAGCGTTGACAAAAAGAAAGAAAGAAAAATTCACAAAAAGAAATAAAGAAAAAAAAAAGGGAGTCGGAACGCGTCCAGCGGGGTCCGTTTGTAAGAGTGTGGTGTGGAGGGAAATAACGGATTTTTGGAAATGGTTGAGACGTGTTTTGTATGGAATTATTGTGTGGATAGGGATGGAAAATAATGGATTTTATGGGCCGCGTCCAAAGAAACACGAGAGAGTCGGGGGATTGATTTAAATCTTCATGCACCATTAAAACTGAATGGAATATCCATCTACGATTCTTTGTATCAATGAGTCACAGTTAATGTACATTTATAGAAAAACAAAATGTAATATAAAAATTAAAAACTAAAAATTTCTTATTTCTTTTCACTAAATACTTTATGTACATTTCAATCAAGCGAAAGGAATTAAATTATCACCAATAACAATTTATTAATCATTTTCAAATTATTTTTATTTATTAACTATGACCATATTAATACTTTTTTTAAAGAGCTCATTCAGGCGAAGAAATATAAGAAGCTACTGTGTAGCGAAATAATTGCGACGAACAATAAATTAAAGTGAAAATCAAAAACCTAATAGTTTCATTTAAAGATAGTAGTAACTTATTCGAAACTAATAGAACAAATTGCCGTTAGTCCCTGATAAGTTCACAAAATAGGTCCACACATCGAACCCTGTGGAATCCCTAGTGTTTCCCTATATGACGTACGTTTTATTGTTTCTATTGTGACATATTTATTCTTTGTGTTGTAAATAAGAGTCCCAAGATTTTCCGCAGACGATTTTTTAAACCTTATAAATATTCGGATAAAGAAAAGATTTAATAACTTCCACAAAATAACTTCACGCATCGACTCCAGCGGAATCCATTCTACTTCCTTATACGATGTTTGTTTTATTTTTTTTTATATACCACATTTTATAACACAAAAAAAAACGTGGTATAAAAAAACACAATAAAACATTTTTTGTGGAAATTATTAAGTCTACACAAATATTTATAAGGTTTAAAAAATCGTCTGCGGAAAATCTTCGGTGGGATTCTTATCTAGAATACAAAGAAAAAAACAAGATAACAAACGTCACAAAGAAAAATACATTGTATAAGAAACAATAAAACAAACGTAGTATGATGAAATAGAAGGTATTCCGCTGGGATCGATATATGGATCTATTTTGTGGAAGTTATTAATTCTTTTCTTTATCCTAATATTGAAAATGGATCACGAAGTGAGCGCCTCAAAGATTCAAGAATTATAAATATTCAAATTCGAGCTATTTTGAATCATGAATTTCGAAACAGAATAACATGCTTAATTGAAGCCATAGAAAATTGTTCAAGGAAATTATAATGTATGTGAATTCACTCGTTAAAAATATAATAATCACAAATTAAATAAAAGATTCAGTTGGATTGAAAGTGCATTTATTAAACAGCACAAATTTTAACTTTTTATTTTCTCACTTATCCCGTGGTGATACATCTTTGAATTAAGTAGGGAATACTTAAATTAAACACTTGGTTTGTTTCACTATAAACTTTTTATTTTCCGACTAGTTTCGGCTTGTAGCCATTTTCGAGGAATGAAAAAAAAAATTGTTAAATTTGCTTTTCTTTCAGTGGACGGTCAGCAATTTCACTTGTCTAACTTCTCAGTTACCTCATTTACTTACATTTACAATTCTTACACACTTTGCCCTTCGTGTCAATCGTCTGCAATTTTACCCTCTTCTTTTCTTTCTTTTTAATTATTATTGTTTAATCAAACGAATCTTCATTAAAATCGCATCGCTCGCTCTTATTTCTGAATCCTGATGATGAACTTGCGGAAGGAGGCCGTCCGTCAACTTGGTCCTCGTCAATTTGACTAAAATTAGTCGACAAATTGTTTAAAATCTAAATTAGGTGTCATATTTCAGCCAAATTCAGTGGATGGACATCTGTTAGTTTGATTACTTTGTAAACTGATTTTTTTACGAAATCGAAGAGAAAAGCAAAAGTTTTATAAGTCATATCTTTATCAATTTCAGTCTCAAAAAGAATTGCTGTTCGTCATCTTTCACTTAATTTCAGTAGATGAACAGAGCAATCTTGTTTGTCTCAACTTGTAGACTGATATTGTTAAAAGGATATTATTTTTAAATTAGACGCCAACTTTTGTCTAATTCCAGCATCTTGCATATACTGGAATTAGACAAAAGTTGGCCTCTAATTTAAAAAATGACATCCTTTTAACAATTTTAGTCTACAAGTTGAGACAAACAAGATTACTGTTAATCTACTGAAATTAAGTGAAAGATGACGAATAGAAAATTTCGCTTGTCTAACTTGTTGGCTAAAATTGTTTTTAGATTCTAAACATATTTCAGCTAAATTCAGTGGATGGACACCAATATTATCTGTCTTATTTATAGACTGAAATTGTTGACGATATCAAAGAGAAAGGCAAACTATTTAGAAGTTTTAAGACTTCTTTTTATCCTAAAATTGAAAATGGGTCACGAAGTGAACATCTCAAAGATTCAAAAATTACAAACGTTTTAAAAGTTATATCTTCAACAATTTTCGTTTATAGTACAAGCGTCTGTTCATCTACTAAAATTAGCAAAATGATGACGTTTGATTTGAAAATGAAATCTTTAACAATTTTAATTCTCAAGTTAAGACAAACAATATTGCTGTCCAGCTACTAAAATTAAGTAAAAGATATCGCCCAATTTTAAAGTGATATCCTTAAAAATTTTAGCCTTCAAGTTAAGACAAATTGTGTTTGTCTTAACGTTTCTTCATTTACAGAAATTAGACAAAAGATGGCTTCTAATTTTGGAAATGATATTCGTAAAAAAATATTTGGTTACATTGTTCTAAAACTAATCTGTAGCAGACAAAAATTGTGATACACCTAAAACGGTGGTTTCCAAAAATTTCTAATTGCCTCTTTTCAAATCTCCTAGAATTTTCCGTACCTGAAACTTCTGTATTCAATGGAAATGTAATACCCCTTCAAAACGGTGGTTATCAAACTTTGTTGACCGACAACAATGCTTGTTTTTTTTTTAAGAACAAACCACCAGTTTCATACAATTTCTAGTATACAAATTGGACAAATAATAGTTCCTGTTTGTCCATTAAAATTAGGCAAAAAAATCGCGCCTTATTTGGATGTAATATCCCTACAAAAGGTTAGTCTACAAGTTAAGACAAACAAGATTGCTGTTTGTCTACTGGAATTAGGTAAAAAATACGCCTGATAACTTTAACAATTTTAGCTTAAAAGTTGAGACAAACAAGATTTCTGTTCTTCTACTGAAATTAG
This sequence comes from Philonthus spinipes, assembly GCA_963082785.1. Taxonomy (NCBI): domain Eukaryota; kingdom Metazoa; phylum Arthropoda; class Insecta; order Coleoptera; family Staphylinidae; genus Philonthus; species Philonthus spinipes. Next base: position 18,252,961 of record OY720311.1, on the reverse strand, counting down.
GTAAAACATGATGCCGAATCTGGAAGTGATATCTTAATTCACCAATCCCTTCCCTGCTTTTCCCTATGTTAAACCTGAACTTTTAAATTACCAGATAATTTACTAATCAATCGCCTTTCCTTTTCCCACTATCTTCACTTGTTTGTGAACAGCTTACAGTAATAATATTCAGTCAGTATAAAGCTTGATAATCGGGCGACTGAATGGTAAATGCCTAAGTAAAAAAAGAAAAATCGGGAATATTCAGTATGTGAAATGTTTTTTTAACTACACGTTATTCTTTATTGTCATAATCTAAGTGAGTTTTTTCAATGATATGTATTCTTAGATTTCATAATTCAACTTTTCCATTCCTGCATTAAAATTTAGTTGATTTTTATAAATGTCATGAATACTTTGATATCATAATCCAACTTTTCCATTCTTGCATTAAAATATTATTGAGTTTTATAAATTATATGCATACTTATATCATAATTCAACTTTTCTATTCTTGCATTAAAATTTTCTAAAGTTTTATAAATGATACGCATATTTAGATATCATAATTCAATTTTTCCATTCCTGCATTATAATCTTGAGTTTTGTAATTGTTATGCACATCTAGATATCATAATTTAACTTTTTCATTCTTATATTAAATTCTTCTGAAGTTTTATAATTGATATGAATATTTAAATATCAATTATATAAAACTAAGTGATATATAGGTATTCATATTAAATATAATACTAGCTTGGACTGTGATAATAAAAATTAATTGGATTCATAAATAAAGTACTAATAATCTTTCCTCACAAATTCACAAGTGTGAAAAGAGCTTATTAATGTTTTTTTTTTATCAATTTAATTTGATCTCCACGTACACAATCATTTTAAGATTTATTAATTGTTTAGGCTTTTACTTTGTTATATATTGTAATTCAATTTTAATAAATAAAACACTTTTTTATTTTGTTTATATAATTCGGATTAATCCGAGTTATACAAAATCACCTCACACTGAGAAGTAGAGAGGCACATATAACGATGTTGTATAAGACCAAAGTAAAAAAAAACTATTCAGACGAACAGCAATCTTGACTAGTGACTGTAGTCTCGGATAATCCGAGTTATACAAAAAAGTAAAAAAAGTGTTTCATTTATTAACATTCACTTTAAGATTAATTGTGGCGTCGTTAAACTAAACGTCACACTTAATTTTTATTATCACAGTTTAAAGCAAGTAAAAGTTATTTTTCGTATTTAACGTATACGAAAAATAACTTTTACATGCTTTAAACTTGACATATCACGCGCGAAATAGCTTCGAATATTAATTTAAAAACGATTTAATTTCTTGTAAAAATGGTTAATTTATAAAAAAAACATAATTCCTCGCTCTCGTGTTTCTTTCGACGCCACCCAAAATTATATATTAAAATATATATTTATTTTGTAAACTATTGTAATTAAATAAATTGTGGGTACTTATGAAGGTCCGTACTTTACCCACGTGTTTTTTGTATCGTTATTATTATTATGCACTTCTTGCGTAAATAAAACAAGAGTAAAAAAAAATTCTATGTAATGCGTATGCGTGTTCCTCTTCTGCGTTTATTAGCCGTTTCTGAAACGTCCGTTGTTTAATTCTGAAAGGAGGAAATGTACTCTCAAGTGCCAAAACGGCGCGTGTAGCTATATATGACTTGTAAATATAAACTGTAATATTACTATCTAATGTTAAATAACACAACAGACCAACGTCAAACAATTATTACTTTTGTTTTATTTTGATTCCTTGAACAAAAACCCCTGTTTGAAATCCTCGTTTCATCCTTGTAGATGATTTAACGCTCTGGGTAAATCCAGTATTTCTTGAAGTACAAATATTTTATGAAACGTTTTCGAACCATTCTAATCAGTTGACTATATTAATCATTTTGCTGACACAACTAAATATTTAATAAATTACTTTGTCTCATTGCTATATCCTCACAATCTACCTACTCCACGTTTCTTTTTTTTTAAATTAATTTATACACAATACATATAATCGAGTTTATTGTGTCAACATTGCATGTATCTTTTGTCCTTCCAGATATGCGCACGTAATAAAAAAAAACAATCTTCAATCACTGTAACAATAGCCGATGATAAGGCGGAGATAAGTGTTAACACCGATGGCGATGGCGAATCGGCTCGTACTTGAAACCGGCCAGCATTGTTGTAATTGGTACGAGCGGCGTTCGCCTTAGAATAATCCACTCGTGACGGTTGATCTTGACACATTTACCTGGAACAGAATTAATTACCAATAAATAGATACAGACACTCATTATTATTAACCATTAAGATAAAGGAAATTATTGTCTTACCTGTGTTTATTATCACGTGCGGATATAAACAATAATAAAGCTGGGATAATTGTGAAATATGATTGAGGGTTTTATGTCCGAGTGTGGTTTGCATTTGATTTATTTGGTGATTATTAAAAGGGTAATGATTCAAAACATAATCTTTAAATTTCACGAGTTTTTATTGCATTTTTTTAGAGATCTTTTCGATATTTTTTGTTACTAAAAAAATAAATACATGACAATTTTATTAATGCAAAATATTCTAATAACATCAGTAACTGTTCAATATTTATTGAAAAACATCAATTTATTGTTAATTTTATACAAACATCTTTATTCAGACAATATGACAAGAAACATTTACAAAATTTATTATAACAATATGTACAGTTCTGTTAGTAGTCTGTAATGGGACCAAAGGTCTTTCTGCCTATTGTTACTTATTTACTTTATTTATTTAAAATTGTTCATTTAGAAATACTCGATCACTAATATTACTCGATTTTGCCCAACACTATTTTCTGTAATTTCTTCATAACATTATTCTATAATTCACCAGATATAATAATTAATAATATAAAGGATTTATTCACCTGGTCACAGATATATTGAATATTTAAATAATTAAAATGCTCTGAAACCAACATAAAGAAGATTACAAAATGTAATTATATCCATTTTCTAAATAATCATTTTTCCTTGAATCGCGTCGCTCTTCCAAGTTTTCCTCTAATGAGCCGCACAAGTCCAAACATCCATCCCGGTGAGGAACCTTGGTGGTAATTCTTCTCTAATTGCGGAAATGCTAATTGCATTAGTTTCGCACCGAACGCTCGATTAATCACGACCGGCTGTGATTCAGGAATTATTCCTCTCTTTTCCACCGAAAATTCGACATTCGCCGTCCTTGGTAAGCCACAAAGAAGAAAATTACTGGGTCGCAATACTCTTCATGGAATTACGATTTTTGGGGAATAGTTTTAATAGTTAAATAATTGATTCGCAAGAAATTTAATTTGAACATTTTGAAAAAATATAATTAAAGGTTTGTATTGATCTCTCTATACGCTGATAATGTCTAATTAGGAGAAAACCTACTAGTGGGATTGGGTTATTGGGAATTTCATTAAATTCCGAAAATAATATTTTGAAAACCAAAGCATGCGGATGTGGGTTTTTTCTTCTTTCATTTGAAAGGTTGACTCATTCGAATTCGATTTCTAACTTCAATTAGAGTAGGCTTTAAGATTTGCTCTCAGGGCGTGTAATACGTAAAACAATATCGCAATTAAATTTTCAAGTAATCTATCTTTAAAATTTATGTAATAATATAAACATTATTACATAAATTTTACTTTGAATTTTGGCCTTCTAATCTATCAACCAAAAGAAAAAAATAATAAGTAATTTGTTTAAGGTTGCGGTTTAGTAGAAAGAGATAGCTATATAGTAATATGGAAAGAATCGTTTGAAAAAAGAGTCATAATTAAAATGAAAATAATCTTTTAGTTTGATAAAATAAAAGTTTGGTAATGACAATGAAAAGTAAACTTTTAATTTAATAATCTAAAAGTTTGATAATGATGATGAAAAGTTAACTTTTAGTTTAATAGTAACAATGAAAAGCAACATTTTAGTTTGATAAACTATAAGTTTGATAAAGACAATGAGAAGTAAACTTTTAATTTGATAATCTAAAAGTTTGATAATGATAATGAAAAGTTAACTTTTAGTTCAATAGTAACAATGAAAAGCAACATTTTAGTTTGATAAACTATAAGTTTGATAAAGACAATGAGAAGTAAACTTTTAATTTTATAATCTAAATGTTTGATAATGATAATGAAAAGTTAACTTTTAGTTTAATAGTAACAATGAAAAGCAACATTTTAGTTTGATAAACTATAAGTTTGATAAAGACAATGAGAAGTAAACTTTTAATTTGATAATCTAAAAGTTTGATAATGATAATGAAAAGTTAACTTTTAGTTCAATAGTAACAATGAAAAGCAACATTTTAGTTTGATAAACTATAAGTTTGATAAAGACAATGAGAAGTAAACTTTTAATTTTATAATCTAAAAGTTTGATAATGATAATGAAAAGTTAACTTTTAGTTTAATAGTAACAATGAAAAGCAACATTTTAATTTGATAAACTATAAGTTTGATAAAGACAATGAGAAGTAAACTTTTAATTTTATAATCTAAAAGTTTGATAATGATAATGAAAAGTTAACTTTTAGTTTAATAGTAACAATGAAAAACAACATTTTAGTTTGATAAAATATAAGTTTGATAAAGACAAGGAGAAGTAAACTTTCAATTTCATAATCTAAAAGTTTGATAATGATAATGAAAAGTTAACTTTTAGTTTAATAGTAACAATGAAAAGCAACATTTTAGTTTGATAAAATATAAGTTTGATAAAGACAATGAGAAGTAAACTTTTAATTTCATAATCTAAAAGTTTGATAAAGACAATGAAAAGTATACTTTTAATTTCATAATATAAAAGTTTGATAATGAGAATGAAAAGTTAACTTTTAGTTTAATAAACTATAAGTTTGATAAAGATAATGAAAAGTAAACTTTTAATTTCATAATCTAAAAGTTTGATAAAGACAATGAAAAGTATACTTTTAATTTCATAATATAAAAGTTTGATAATGAGAATGAAAAGTTAACTTTTAGTTTAATAAACTATAAGTTTGATAAAGACAATGAAAAGTAAACTTTTAATTTCATAATGTAAAAGTTTGATAATGATAATGAAAAGTTAACTTTTAGTTTAATAGTAACAATGAAAAGCAACATTTTAGTTTGATAAACTGTAAGTTTGATAAAGACAAGGAGAAGTAAACTTTCAATTTCATAATCTAAAAGTTTGATAATGATAATGAAAAGTTAACTTTTAGTTTAATAAACTATAAGTTTGATAAAGACAATGAAAAGTAAACTTTTAATTTCATAATCTAAAAGTTTGATAATGAGAATGAAAAGTTAACTTTTTGTTTGATAAACTAGAAGTTTGATAATGAAATTTGTAATGATAATAAATTCATAGTTATGTTTTCTTATATCAACTTTATAAATCACGCCATTTATTGGATAAATTCTCAATGAAATCATCAACAATTTGATTCTACAAGGTGTTTCATTATATCAACTTAAAACAATATATAACAAAGTGGAAGCCTCAACTATTCAGCAATTTATCAAATTTATTATTTACAAGTTATAAATGTTCAATAATTCGTTTCGTTTTATATTTTTGATTTTTGATTTATATTTTCGTTTTATATTTGATCCCAAAACACTTCTGAATCTAAGATAAATGCACGAAGTTTCTTGCAGGCAAGGCGGTCGCAGCAGCAAAGTCTGCACTATTCGGCCCCGTCGGGGGGGTTTATAAATAACGAATATCGCCTATAATTACCGAGCGAGAGACGTGAATATCTCCGTTGGAATTTTCGAAACGTTTCGCACCCACGTAGCCCGCCGTTTACACTTGATCAATACCAAATTTGACGCCCACGCGAAAACTGCTGCTACGTACTACGCGCAAAACCGCCACGCAACGCCACGGACCGGCTTTATGTTAAAACGGTAACTGTATCGAAAACGTTCCTCGTTCATTCATGCAATTTATATACGTATTTTTGTTGTTGTTGCTCGTTTTGCACAACTAGAATGCGGATTATTATTCAACGTCGCCAGATGTGCGCTGTAATTGTGGATGGAGACACCTGGGAAGGTTTATTCTACGGGAGTTGCTTAATTCAATGAGATGTCGACGTAAAAGGAAGGTTTTATAAAAGGTTATGAAAAAAAAATTATAAGGCCAACGATCTTTATTTTTGTAATATTAACATTTGGATATAATGCAGAATTCAAAACAATATATGGGATTGATCTAAAGAAATTAGTTCATCTGCGTTCTACTAGGAATTTGTGTTTTTTTTTCTTTGTTTTGTCTGGGATTGTATTTTTAAAAGAAAATACCTTCTGGGCTAATACCTCAACGAATATATGTCACAATGGTGACATATGGAGCTTTTGGTCTAATCAGATAAAAACCGACGAATATTTGACAAAATGATAATTTTTGTTACCTGCAGTCATGATCGAATATTTGACAGAATGATAATTTGTGTTTGCCACAGTCATAATCGAAGTTTTTATCTCATAAAAAACAACGAATATTTGACACAATGACAATTTTTGTTGTCCACATTCATGATCGAACGATCTTTCTTTTTGTATATTAAATCCAAATGCATTACAAAAACATTTGCATTTAATATACAAAAAGAAAGATCGTTCAATCATGAATGTGGACAACAAAAATGTTCATTGTGTACAAAATCCAAAACGAAATATGGAACATATAGAAATTAGTTCATCTGTGTTCTACTAGGAATTTGTGTTTTTGTTTTGCTTTGTTTTGTCTGGGATTGTATTTTTGAATCAGTCCAGATTCTTTATAATTTATAAAATTAGAAAATGAAAGGTTTGTAATATTGAAAGCGTGAAATAATCTGAGTTCTACTAGATTTTGGTTTTGTCTGGGATCGCATTTCTGAAGGCAAGTATCTTCTGGGGTAATACCTTAATTAATATTTGTTGCAAAGGTAATTTTTATTACCAACAATCATGATCGAGGTTTTTGTTTGATCAGATAAAAACTAACGAATAATTGTCGCTGTGATATTTTTTGTTACCTAGAGTCATAATGGAGGTTTTCATCTGATCAGATAAAAAAAATTGTGACAATGATAATTTTTGCTACCAGCCGTGATGGAGATTTTTATCTAAAAAAAAACGAATTTTTGTCACAATAGTAATTTTTGTTACCTATATTAATGATCGAGGTTTTTATCATGACTATAGATAATAAAAATTATCATTATGACAAATATTCGTTAAAGTATTATTCCAGAAGGTACTTGCTTTCAGAAATACAATCCAAGACAAACCGAAAAAAAAGCATAAATTTCTAGTAGAACTCAGATTATTTCACACTTACAACATTACAAACCTATCATTTTCTAATTTTATAAATCATCAAGAATCATTGATTGCATTTTAATTCACGCTCCTTCTGGCGAGTCCGTTTGGAAATCTGGCCGTGTTACATACGAGCGCGCTTACGTGTTTCCGTCTGTGTGTGTGTGTGTGTTTATATTTATCGTGTGGGAATAGCCATATGTCGCTCCGGTGATCCCAAATACGACATATTTCAGATTTCGGAATGGTGAGGCCAACTGGTCAGCGGGAGGCCTAATAGATTGAAGACAGAAGGAAGGCGGATGGCCGGATGGTTCGCCCAGGGAAAAGTCAGACGTGGGTACAACGTGGGTTAACTACCATTCAAAAATTTCAGGCTTGTATAATCCAAAGCACAAAAAAAATAAGAGTAATAATAAAAACACCAACAGGTTATAGAAGACATGCTAGGATTATTTTGTAATTGTAATTGAAATTAGCGATGGGCAAAATCGATTATTTAAAGGATCAATTTATGTAAAAAATACAAAAAATGAGTAAACTTTAACTTGAATAAACAGTAATTATACATTTAATTAAAAACAGTTGTCCTTTCTCCGACAACTATTTTTATTTAAATAATTAAAGTCTCCACAACCAACAGCCAACATAAAGAAGATTTGTAATTATACATACTAAATTTATGTTTTGAATTGTACATCATATAAAAAACGATTTAAACATTTGATTATAGAAAATTATCAATTATTTCGTATTCGATTATTGAAATAATCGATTTTGTCCATCACTAGTTAAAATTAATTAAGTAAATTGTATGTGAAACATGTGACAAAATCTTTATTAAAATTTATTTATTTATTTCCAATTTTTTTAACACTTTAACGTCAATTCCAACTTATTTTTAACTATTAATTCTTTATATTAAATAAAAATGATTTGAAAATAATTAATAAATTATTTTCACATGTAGCTCTGTGACTTTTGACTTACGTTACGTAAGTACGTTAAACAAATGCACATTAAAACAACTACTTCCCGGGCAAATACCCACGCCGAACATTATTTTATTTCCAAATCATTTATATTTAATATATTTAAATAAATGTGACCAAATTTTGTCCTTCGTCCTACTTATTTTATTTAATTAATGAAAGTCTCCAAAATTAACATAGAGAAGATTAATTAATTCTTTATTAACAATAATATTTACATATACTTATACATTTCAATATTTATTTTTGTGATTCCAGTCTTTCTGACTCTCATCTATCAGGAAGACCAACAATTCTAGATATTGACATTTTAAGGTCGAAAGTGGAAGCAAATCCATGTCAGCCTATTGAAGAACTATCGAACAATCTTACCGCAACTTTGTCAACCATTCAGGAATATTTGAAGTAGATTGTGAAAGTAAGCAGAGCAGGTATTTGGGTCTATCCGAGGAAAACAAATCTAATCGTTCCAATACTTGCAACTTATTGCTTCAGCAGTATAACTCAGAAGCGTTATTTGATAGACTGAATACCGAGGATAAAAAATGAGTCCTTTACGATAACCCAAAACGCAAATGACGGTGGCTCTCTCCAAATGACGCGCCATGAGCTACAGTAAAACCAGGTTTACACTAAAAAAAGGCGCTTATATGTGTTTGGTGGAATACTCGTGGGGTTGTTCATTTAGAAGTACTAAATTGTTAATGCAGACCTTTATTCTGAACAATTGGATAGAGTACATCAATGTTTAATTGAAGTACTCAGCTTTTGTTAATAGAAAAGGTGTAACTTTGGAACAAGGCAATGCAAGACTGCACTGCGCAAGACGAACACTAGAAAAAATTAATGAACTAGGATGGGAAGTATTGCAGCACCCACCATACTCACGTGATATTGCGTCATCCGATTTCCACTTGTTTCGATCGCTACAGCATTTTTTAAGCAAAAAAATGAAGAACTTGAAAATGCTATCTCCAGATATTTTTATGAGAAACCTGGTAATTTTTATCGATTGAAAACTTGCACAATAAATGGCAAAAAGTCGTAGAAAATGAGGGTGATTATGTTATTGATTAAATTAAAATATCGATAAAAAAATGTTTTTTGAATTTAATGTAAAAAAAGACATTACTTTCCGGCCCACCTAATATTTATGTTAGTTCAATGTATAGAAATTACTGAGTCTGATTACAGACTGGCATGGTATTGATTCCTCTTCATTTAACGTTTTGCCATCGCTGTTTTTACCAGTGTACATATAGGCATCCAAAATATAACTTTTTCAGACATTATATTAATATTTATTCCATGATTAGCGGGTTTCTTGGGCATATAAATGCGAAATTTGCATCGTCTACCACCAACATCTCGTCGATACATGGATTTTCTCCCACTGTATAAACCTGCTGACAATTGAGGAACAAATTCTCAAGTATAGCCAAAATTGCTACTACCGGATCACTTTCTTTCTAGATTCACCTGTAATGGCATCAACGAATCTAATGCTAGATGATATAATTTCGAAACGATTTCTGTTCATCGTAACACGAAAAATATCCCTTCAGATTCTGTCAGTAGCATAGAAACTATCCAGTGATTTATTAGAATTTTTGAACACTACTGTATAAATGAGAATAATAAATTGATTTCAATGATAGTTATATCGCGTAAATCCGCGTATTTATTTGATGATCTTCTTTTTTCCAGGTTTATATTAGACCATTTTAAAACTTATCGCATAGTATTTTCGCAAAGTAGGAGACGCCATAAATTTTCTGGCTTAGGTTTGGTGCCTAATTGTCTTGCAACAGGTTTTAGTACTGGCAGAAATCTTACTAGATTGTGGGTCGGGTGCTTGAGTTCCTGCGCGGTTCAGTTTAGACCTGAAAAAATATATATGATTTTTCTGACTTAAATCCATACACTATTAACAATAAAATGCAATGTAATATTTACTTCTGTGTGAAGTGAAAAAAGAAAGAAAATATAATTACTATATAAAAGAAAAAAAAACTTCACGTACTCACCAAAAAATATCTTCAATAAAATTCAAGCTAACTACCGTAATATATATTCTGCAACAATTTTAAATTATATGTATTGCCATTTTGTTTTATCTGATAAAAGAAGTCGCATAAAAAATCGAGAACGGACGAATCAAAATGAGTCATGGCTCAAAAAGAGTTGGGTATTTCAAACTGAGCGGCTTAATTCACTAGCTCACTTCACTGAGCTAGCTCTTTGAGCCGACTCGTTCAGGAGTTACCCAACTCTCTATATTTTGCAATAGATCTATACGCATGAATTGCAGAATGCCTTTCCCAATATGTGTATTGCGCTGCGGATTTACTCTACACTCTACATCTGCTAGCTGTGAGCGAAGTTTTGACAAAATAAAAGTTATATCGACTGTTGCGATCTTAGCAATAAAAAATTGGTCAAATCAAATTAGTTATGACAATGCCATAGATTTTTTTGCAGAACAAAAGACTCAAAAAGTAAATTTGTAATTCTAGTATACTATAATCTACCGATTTATATGAAACATTGTCCTATCCAGACCGCTCCTTCTGTAATTTCTTGTTAAGTTCGAAAATGGTCTTCTGCCTAGTCTTTTTTTTTTAATAACAAATAGTGAAATAAAAGTCATGTGTTTCAATTTTTAAAAACCAAGTTTAAATTCAACGAACTATTTTAATTTTGTTAAATTTAAATTGTATATATAACAAAATAAAAAACAAATAGTGAAACAATAATCAAGTGTTTTATAATTTTTTAAGTTTAAATTCAATGTATATCATTGATTTGACCCTAAAAATCCATCTTGATATTCGCTTAATATTAAACAAATTATTATGTTTTTACTGACTTGGTCACAGTTATTTAAATAAATCAAATAAAAATTTAAATTCACTACAAAATAATTGGAAACAGGAAAAGTAGAAACAGTTTAGTCTCTTATGAAACTAGACAAAACAATAAAATTTGATTTGAAAATAATTTATATATTATTTCCACATTTAGCTATGTGACTTTTGACTTACGTTACGTAAATGTGGAAATAATTTATTAATTATTTTCAAATCAAATTTTATTGTTTTGTCTAGTTTCAAAAAAGAACTAAACTGTTTCTACTTTTCCCGTTTCCAATTATTTTGTAGTGAATTTAAACGAATCCGTAAGTTATTGAACCCTTAAATTTTATAGCCTTGTATTACATTTTATCGTTGGGTAAATAAATATAGTAAACAGGTAGTAATATTTATTTACAAAACCCGAATTCCGTGAAAAACAAAGCAGCCCACTTTCGACGGATCCGTCGAAATCCCATCATTAACAACCCCCAAGAATCCGACCCTCATTTCCCTTATCAACCGACTGATTTACGATCTAACACCTTTTCAAAAAAAAAGTAGAAAAAAAAACAAGAAGGAGAATATTCAGCACGATTTTTTTCCGTCTCTCCCGTTCAAATATAATGTGTACGTGTTGTCGACCTAGAGTGTTTTTTGTCGGTTAAAAATTCCTTTGGAGTCTTGATGAGGATGTAACCAGATGGAAATCATCCTGCCTGTATATAAGTAGCGTTTCCGGTCATATGACTGGCGGCCCTCGTTCATAACGCAGTCTACACACTCGGCAGAGCCGAGCGGAGCGCAGAGAAGAGAGACGAGCCTCAACAAATTCTAAATTACATACTATATTTATTTACCTAATTACGTTTAATATTTATATACAAGTACGTTTCACGAATTACGACCAGTTGTTGGTTGTTGCTTGTTGAATTGCTGAATTCAATTAAACGACTCCCCGGCACTAAATTAAAGCAGCTCTTGTTTCAATTACGATGAGAATGTTTTTATTTTGTTTCAGTTGTGTTACAGACAATTTAGGTTTACTAAAAATAGTTTTTGGAGAAATGCAATTATAAATACATTTACCTTTTAAGCATTAAAATATTGTACATTACTTGTAAATAAAATCTAACAAGAATTACAATTTAAATAAACTGTATCATTCTATATCTACGATAGAGTTTATTTAAATTGTAATTCTTATTAGATTTTATTTACAAATAATCCACAATATTTCATATTTCATTCTATATCTATGATAGAGTTTATTTAAATTGTAATTCTTGTTAGATTTTATTTACAAATAATCCACAATATTTCATATTTCATTCTATATCTATGATAGAGTTTATTTAAATTGTAATTCTTGTTAGATTTTATTTACAAGTAATCCACAATATTTTTTATTATCGCTCTGTCACTATTTTAATGCTTCAGTATAAATGTATTTAAATTTCATTTTTACAAAAACTATTTTTATTAAATTAAATAAACATGATTTGAAAATATTTTTTTAAATTATTAAAAATTCTTTCGAATTAATTAATAAACTTTCAAAAATCAATGTGAAAAGATTATTTCTTTTGACGTTCAATCACTATTTCAAAGTATACCAATTGATGAAACTTTAGTATTTTTAAAAACATTTTTAATAGAAAATTTAGTCTCTGAAAATAAAATCAAAATTTACGTAGATTTGACTAAATTAGTTATGGAATGTAACACTTTCGAATTTAATGGCAATTTTTTTAAACAAACATTCGGAACAGCTATGGGAAATCCTTTGTCTCATTTTTTGGCAAATTTATTTATGAACAATTTAGAAAATTTTGCGAAATCAAAAATAGTTAATTTCCCAAAAATATGGCACAGATACATGGGCGATATTTTCGCTATAATTAACGAGAATTTTAAAATTGAACAATTTATTCAAGAAATTAATAATATTAATAAGAATATCAATTTTACGTACGAACTTGAAATGCATGGAAAATTACCCTTTTTAGATCTTTTAATTATTAGAAATTATTCAAAATTAGAATTTAATATATATAGAAAACCAACCCATACGTTTAATTATATTAATTCAGATTCTAACACACATTATAAACATAAATTGGCAGCATTTAATTCAATGACTTATCGAGCCATTTATTATCCAATTACCGAAGAAAATAGAAAATCAGAAATTTAATATATAATATAGCAAAGAAATTAAATTTTGAATCAAAAATAATTAATAAATTCAAAGCAAAACACGACAACTTTAACACCAATTTATGAACAAAATACAAATAAAAATTATGCAAAAATTTTATATAATCCATGTCAAAATTTCAAATTAAATAATATTTTTAAAAAATTCAATTTAATACCTGCACCATATTGAAACACAAAATTAAAAATGTTATTAAGTAACACCTTTTTGAAAAATAACCCATTAGAAAATTCTGGTATTTATTCAATAAAATGTAGCAATTGTACCAAATTTTACATAGGCCAAACTACTAGAAGTGTTTTAACTAGATTTAAAAATCATACTTACTATATTAGAAACGTTAATTCTGAAAAATCTGCTGTAGCTTTTCATTCAATAAATACAGAACATAAATTTTCGATTGAAAATGTTTAACTTCTTAAATTTTCACGTGAATTACAATTAAACATATTTGAATCTATTGAAATGAAAGAAAAAATAAACACATTGATAATCTTTTAAATTTTCATACTAGTTGCTTAAATAACCCCCTTTTAGATCTTATTAATTCATAAATTTTAGCAGTTTTTTCCGTTTTTTATAATTGTATTTATATTAGTTTATAGACAACATGATTTTTTTAAATATTTTAATATTATCACTATTGCATTGAGAATACTATAACAACGTATTATTTATTTAAATTTCACTACTGAAGATGGAAACATAGTTTCCGAAATATATTTAGTTAAATAAAAAATAAGTAGGAGAAAGGACATTATTTTTATTTAATAGGTAATGTCTGCTAAGTTATTTAAATGCAGAATTTAGTGAAATCCTTTAAATTTTCATTGCACAAGTTTTTATTAGCAAAAATATAATTTGAAATTTGCTATAAATTTGATCAATTTTCATTGTTTTTCACACAAACTAAATATTAAAATAATTTTTAATCCATCTGATGAAATTCCTGCTTATTTTAAGATTACTTAATTCAATATTGTTCATTGATCACAACAGCAATCTAACTCGAATTAGTGATTGCCAATATTTATATAGCTATCTCCTTCGTCTAAACCGCACCCTTAAAACGTTTTATGCTGGGAATAGTTTACGAAGAGTTAGTGACATATTTACGTTGGTAGACCAATTGCAACAATACAATTATATGTAAAAAATATAAACTATAGCGTGTAAAGGTAATATTAATTTAATTCAGATTTCAGTAAAAATCACCGGTATTAATACCACTTCAATGTTTCTTATTAAATATGGCGAGTCGGAATTTCTAAAAACGTGATTTCTCATGCTTTTTGTCTATATTCAGATGTATGACTAACCACAGGGTATAATAATTCCACAATTACCAAACAATTCCAAATCAGTCCCACATTCAATGTATCCTCCTTAAAAAAAATAACTGTAACCAAGTGAATAAATACTCTTTTTCTATTAGTATCCTCCTTATTACAACAAATTCGCTATTGAAACACCTTTTATAATAGCGTACACGCAACATGGCAAAAACGTGCCTTTATCAATGTATTAAGGGATTACGAGGCGCGCTGTAAAATGTGAAACACAAAAAGGGAGGAAGTGCGAGAGGGGGAGAGCGGCCTGCGCTGAATAGACAGGAAGTGAATAATCCAGACATCGGACCCCGACCGGAAGTCCAAGCATCTTTGATAACATAATACTCTTCTCTTCGCTCGCTCTCGCACAAAAGTTTTTTTTTTTTAATATATAACGCACATATATAAATTTTCTATTGTGAGGATGTACGTTGGCGATTCAGTGAAGACACGCGAAAATTTTAAGGAGATTAACAGAATTATCCGTGTGATTTATTCCTAGTAAGACGTGTATGTGTTAGTGCGAAAGGGATTATATTAATAAAATTTGTAGAATTTGGGCAGAAAATCCTATGGTCGATAGCCCATAACAGACTACTAACACAAATGTACATTTTTTTATAATGTATTTTGTAAATTTTTGTTGTCATATTGTCATATTGTTTGTATATATTTATAGAATTTGTTATTTAATTTTTAGTTACGCGGAGTATTCACTTAAATAATTTGAAATACAAATTTCTAATGAAAATACCACTGATTGATAGGCAAGAATAACAGATATAAATTATATTTTCAATTATACAAACAAATATCTATTCACTGATTTTAGAGGCTTCTACTTCTTTATACATTGTTGAATATAATTAAAAACACTGTTCATTTTTTTTTGTATAATAATTAATTTATTTTATAACTATAGTTTCGATTCATTTTCGCTTGTCTTCACTGAATAATCGCTAACGTATACAATAGAAAACTTTATGTGTACGCAAAAAAAAATAATTTAAATTTTATAATTTATATAAATCTTTATTGGCAGATTATTTTTAACAAAGTAATAATAATAACTAAATACAATAAATAACTAACATAAAAATAAATTCTTCTGCCAATTGGCTATCGACCGTTGGTCTTTCCGCCTGATTTTGTAGGCATCTGTCCTTGTCAGTTGCTGTGTCAAAAATGTTTTGATCGCTAATGTCGTCCATTGTCTTGTGAATTGTTTAAATTTTATTATCCTCACTTGTGTTAGCTTTCTTAGATGCTCTTAATTTTGTCATTTTCAGTTATCTCCTATGATAACTGTTAATCAATAATGTTTAATAAAGAGAAATGCGAAAAGAATACACATTTTGTTTTTTGAGATATTTTAATTAATCAACTACTAATATGAATTTTTGATTTTGTCAACTAAAATTTCACATTACCGCTACAATTGTTGACTTATTACAAATTATTTCGTATAAAATGCTAAATGCTATATGTAATTAAATAAAAAAATTTGAAAATAATTAATTATTAAATTATTTTCCCTTTAGCTACTGTGACATGATGACATGTAATAATTCGAATAACAAAATAATTCGAATTTTAACGAATCCAACCTTTCTTAGATTTGTTAATAAACGCTGGTGTTATTGAAACCATAAAAACTGAATGAATCTGCATGATTTTATACGCGCAATAGTTATTTTTTTAAATTACCATATTCGCATTTTCACGCCTTTTCTCTGTTATATCTGGGGCACACCTACGTTGCCATTAAGCTGTTTGGAAATGTCAATTACTGCACAGATCAATACAGCTAAAGTAGTTTTCTTCACCTATATATAAACTCATTATTTATCTTCAATGAAAAATAATATTTATTTTAATGTTACAATTAATGTGTGTGATTAGTAGTATCAGTACAATCTCAAAAGTAATCACCAAAAAGATCCTCGCACGATTCATTATCACGAGTTGGGATTTAGATCCATTGTTTTTGGAAATCCATCAGATTTTCTGGATTTATTAACGTAATTTTAGAATGACTTTACTTTTATTTTCAGTTTTATCAATTTATTGTAATGCAATTGTGTTCTGAGTTAATAATATATTAAATCCATTTGGTTTAGTATCAATAAAGTTTGATAATGGCATAAAGCCGAAACTAGTTGAAGATAAATTAAATAAAATTACATATTGCAAAGCTATACTAATGAGGCATAGATCCCGAAACACGTTTCTGCAGATGGCCTTTTTTATTCTTTGCATTAAATATTCTCGAATCAAAATATGTAATTGAAATGCAACGACAAATGTACATTATGTAATGTAATGTCTGGTGGGGTACATTCCCGAGAAGTAGTTGTTTTATAGTACTTACGTAACGTATGTCAAAATTGCACAGTAGCTAATGAGAAAATAATTATATTAATTTACTAATTATTAAGGCTTCTACTTTTGTTTGCATCGTTGTTTTATTAATGAAAACACTTTTTAACTTTGTATAACTGAAATTTATTTAGTGACTATAACAAGCTAATAGTGATTGTAACTGTTGGCTTGACACCAGACTGTATAAGAATCTATAACAGCCTTCTTACTCAACAATTATTGACTATTGACTTAGCTTCAAGTTTTCACAATGACACCCCCCCCCTCTAAAACTTTAAAAAAAAACTGGGACAATTTCAAAAATTCATAGAGTTCTGGGGAAGGAAGGATGGGAAGGTATGGACATTGCATTTCATCTCAAGCTAACAGTTACATTCACTCTTAGCTCGATAATGGCGTGGAAACTACAGTCACTAAATAAATTTCAGTTATACAAACAATGTTGAAAAATGTGTTCATTAAATTAACTAATGATTTTCAAAGACTTTTCTATTTAACGTATTTTAAATATATTAAATATATGTGACCAAGTGCATAAATATTCTTTTCTATTATTATTTGAAGATAACATAAAAATAAGTAAAACTAAACAAAGCGAATTTAATTCACTAATCCGATATAATATTAAGTACTCTTTATGTTTGCGTTTAATTAAACAAACACTTTTTTTCGTATGAAACTTATTAGAGATTTTCCACGCTGTGTGGTGTGCGCGCGTAAATTTTCACTTTTGGTCGAGCCAAGGCCTCCGCGATCTTGCGTCACGCCGAGTTTGTACGTAAATATGTCACATTTTCACTGTGTTTATTCCATTCAGGATCGGCCAGCCTATTAAAATTACATTAACACGGCCGGCCTTATATACATGTATTTTTCTCTTCTCTCGCTCAATCGGCGATCACGTAACGGATTTATATTCATTGAGACGCGATCTGTTGTGTATATCAAGATCAGATGGAGATAGATACGTGTTTATTAATTTCACGTATGCACACGCACCGATACCTAAATCGGATTCGATTCGGTGGTCCGTATTTGGTGGAAAGCTTGTCTTGGTAGGTGTAGACAGATTTACTCCGAAACTGTTTTTTTTAATCATAGGTCACTATAAAATAGACAAATGTTTTCGCCTGTTTTTTTTTATTTCAATGTGTGTATATTTGAAAATTGCCAGATCCTCTAAATAGTACTTTGAATACCCACCAGTAATCTCCCAAAAAAGGGAAATCAACAATATTGGTGTTGAATAACCTCGTTGGGAAGATTGCCGAAACCCTTGGAAATAAGAGAATGGCAATGGTGGCATTCCTGGGCATTGAGAGAGCTTTTAATGCTGTACTAACGGACTCTCTTTACAGAGCTGTCACCAGCAGAGGGGTTTAATCATTTCGGGATGGATTAAAGCGATGCTTAACTCCAAAAGGTGATGATGTCCCTCTCTGGTGACTCACTTCAACTAAAAATTACTAGGGGATGTCCGCGAGGAGAGTTCTATCGCCTCTCCAGTGATCACTTGTAGTATATGACCTGCTGGCACTAACTTCCTAGATGTTGAAGTATAGGCATAATAATAGTTTATATGAGGGTACAGTCAGCCCTTCCATCGCGACCAAACGATCTATTGTGGCTCATTCAGGCATACGTTGACGACGTTGCCTTATTAGTCAGAGGCAACGATGACCAGGTTATCTGAAAAAAAAAAAATACAGGAGCACTGGACACCTCCTGTTCACCCAATTAAGACTGTTATAGTTTCCTTTACTCGCAGGAGACTTACCGGGCTAATCGAAGCGGTCATGCGAGGGGTAATTACAATTTTCGGGGCAGCCCAAATGTCTAAGCATTATACTAGATAAAACTTTGAGTTGGAACCCACATCTGGAGATGACCAACAAGGTCCGGATATCCCTATATACGTATGAAAGTATACGCGGCAAAATTGGGAGATAGCAGCGAGATATGTCCAATGGCTATACACAGCAGTCGTTATGCCAACCATCACGCATGGTCGCGTGGTGTCTTTGGATTGCAATCAGGTTTAGCTTCGTAGACCCAAAAACCAGTTGTCTAGTGGACAGGCACATAGTACATGCTCTAGTGTCTCATTATCTTCTAGATACAGACTATAGGTAGGGTTATCTCTTACTCCTATTCTGGTGAGATGATAATCATTGTCCAGTTAATATGGCCACTGTAACTCTGAGTTTATCTCTGGTCATATGCAAGACGTATAGGGGTGAGGAAAAAATTGAACAGCCTGCAGAGACTGACTACAGCAGCCACCACGAGAGCCATGAGCACCACCCCAACGATGATACTGTAGGTTCTACTGGATCGGAGAGTAAGATCCAGTAGAACCTACAGTGTCATTCACATAGCCATTAAAGGAGAGGCCAGGTGAAAAACCTACAGATATCATCAAATAGCGGCAAATGAATCACACATGGCTAATTTCATCCCCAATGAATTTACATGCAGAATCGAAGGAGATGGAATACTGTGCATGAGATGAGGTAGCATTACTCCTAAACTGTACACCGAAGGGAAGTTTGGAGAACGCTTCTCAAACAGAAGCCAAGGGATCGGAAATAAATTACCGACGACAGTGAAGGGTTCATGCCATTTTACTGACGAATCTAAAATTATCCAAGGGAGGTGTGCAGCGTTCGTCAGTTGCAAACCTAGACTTGAATGTAGCTACAGTATAGGTGTGCATGCGACTATCCTTCAGGATAAAAGATTCGAAATAGACTGGTGTGCCAGAGAGTTCCCTTAAATCAATGAATTTGTTTTGTTTTAAAAGAAATGTCCATGTTGGTTTATTGGTAAAACTTTTCATTTTTTTATATTTAATTTTGCATTACATTTTGTTTTTTGTTTTAATATATCAAGTTTCAATTTGTAGGTTAAGTAGAAGAGCAGTAACAGGTACTTCCTGAGTGAACTTTGCCTACACTAATAAATTTTAATTGTATGTTTTCATTTTACAAAAAATGCATTTATTATTATTAGAAAAGAACCCTCTATTATACGGGCCAATCAATATATGAGTACATTTTTCCTTGGCAGATATACATCGCTGTAGGTCGGAGACTGCAAAGGGGCACTCAGCAATCTGTCTGAGATTATGAAATATAATCTGGTATACTTACGTGAACACTCCGGAATACCAGGGAATGAAATGTCGTACGTACTGGCCAAGGAAGGGGCGACGAAATCAGTATTACGACCAAAACCCCTACGGGGCCTTCCAATGCTGGAGGAACGCTCCCGACATGAGAGTAGTTTACTCTCTAAAAACCATCCGGTAATAGAGCTAAAGCTCTGATAGTTATGTGTAGAGACGAACTCAGGGTTAGAGTGGCCGTACTAACTGGATACTGTCGCCTTAATCATCGTCTCACCACAATATGGGTTGCGGGATAACCCTACCTACAGACTATATCTGTAAGATAATGAGGCACTAGAGTATGTACTATGTGTCTGCCCACTAGACAACTAGTTTTTGGGTCTACAGAGCTGAACGTGAATGCGATCCTCAGAAAGGTTCTATGTCATTAAGATCATGGGATACTTAGAAACCAAAGACTTCCGGCTATTACACACCAGATGGAACTATCATATACAAAATGTAGGATGGTTCTAGATAAATTCATTAAAACCCTAGTAAATAGAAGATTGGAGAATTAAGACAAGTGTCTCATAACGAGACAACTATGGCTGAGACTCAATATAGCCAACAGCGACTGATAGACGCCAAGCAGAATCCATATAAGGATGACGGTAAGCATTATTACTGTCACCTAGGGAAGCACAGGAAAGTCGTGAAACTCACGCATCAAGACTTTTTTTTTGCATAAATTAAGTTAATCAATAGAGTAGGAATTAAATCAAATAGCCATAAACACCAAAATCAAATCGCCTACTGGAACTAGCATATTTTGAAGACAATTTATCCCTCTTTCTCACAGTTTTTATCTCGCTTCACATTACTAGGCATTCCTTTAACTCCAGGTCTACCGGTTTCAATGGATTCAATATCATTTTTAATCCCCCTCGACATTAAAGGAATGTCTTTAATTCCAGAATTACGGATTCCAATGGATTCGATATCGTTTCGAGTCCATTGAACTCAGTAGTCGGTAGATAAAACTATTGTTTTGTCGTACTTATTGTTGGGTTGATTTACAGATTTTGATAGATTTTTTAAGTGCGAGTTATAGCTTTAAAATATGACAAAAGAATGAATAATTACTAATACAATAGCGGTTATGAAACTTCAGACGACGATTGAGAGGTGGATGAAGTCGAAGGCCTCACGGATGAAGGTGGTACACGAACAGCAGAAGAATCAAATAAAAAAAATCACACAAAATCTCATCTATTGCACTAATTAAACTAAATTAATCAACTACTATTTATTACATAACGATACTGCAATTAATTAAAAACAAGAAAGAAAAATGCTCAGACAGTGGACATAATTATGATAATAAAACCTGACTTCCGAAACTGATGAATTCACAACCTTCCCAAATTAGTTTTACGATCACGAGAACAAAATCGAAGCCCGCCCCGATACGATCGGCGATCGTTTCCTGTCGACGTGTGTGCACGAAATCAATTTTTACGAAGCGTTCTCACATTAATTAAGTCGGAGATCCGCTTCCTTTTTTCGAGATGTTCATAAATTACCGCGGGCGCCGCGCCGCACATACGAAACGCCGCCGCGCGTCACTGTTTTATTCATAGTTCATAGTCGGTTTTATACATTTATTCCGTAAATGTCTCAACCTCTTGCTAATTCTCGATACGGCGAATGTGTGAAATATGTTTTGAATATTTATATAGCGGGGCGGGCGGGACTGAGAAGGGGCTTCAGAAATTCGCGGCGATGATCGAACCGCGCCCACCGGGGAAGAAGGAAGCGCGAAAATAAACGCGGACGGGATGGAAACAATAATTTTGGGCAGTGATATGGTGGAAGCTGAAAAATAACACTGACAAGAATTTAGTAATAACGAAACATTGCTCGAAAATTAAATTTTCAACTGATTTAATTTCATATCACAACGTTTCTACACTTTTCCTTTTTTTAATTCAGGATTATATTTACCCCTTGTCTCCAATATCATTTCTCAATCCTTTCGCGCTTTTTCCTTTAATATGCTCTTCGTAACTTTCAGTGTTCGATACTGTATATCAAAACAATCGTAGCGGTGTTGTACAATAAAATTATTGTTAAAATTATGAAAACATTGCATTTTATTTAAAGTATTTTATAATGGAGTTTCACCAAGTAACATCCTTTTCAATCGAACTTTCAGTATATTTTTATACGAATCTTAGGTACTTAAACTCTTTCTATGATTTCATCCATTATACTTGTCTTTCCTCCATTCCTAATATCATTCACTTTATTTTCTTTGTATTCCAACGTAATCCTCTTTTTTATTCCCAAATATCTCCCGTCTAGTGAAAACCTCTCATTCCTCGCCTCATAATTCGCGTACACTAGCATCTATACTATCGGTACTTCTTCAAGAGACCCTGCAAAATAGAAGGGAAAGTGTAACGTTACTCCTGGAATCTTGATCAGGTATACCAGATCAAGAAATAAAGGTGGAGCTGGCGCAGGAATACACGACGTAACCCCAAGATACGATATCTGTGTGTGATTCTACGTATCTAGTTGCAAAAATAAAACGATTTTTTTACTTCGTAATTTTACCACCATTGTTTCATTGGCGTAAATTGTGCGGCAAATTAGAGACCTCCACAGACGGAAAAATTTCTAGGTTTTTATACAGCAGGCTACAGGGCGTGGAAGAGGTTCCTCCCTCCCCAAAATTATAAATCTTTAAATTTCACCAGTTTTATTTTTTGTTTTAGGGGGGTGATTTTTCAAATTTGAAGATAAGTCTAGCCATCCTCAATAATCATTGAAGGAGATGGCTGTTGGTGTTTATATTTCAATATAACATTCCCCATCAGAAAAGGAAGGCGATTTTTCAAATTTGAAGATAAATCCAGCCCTCCTCAATAATTACTGATGGAGATGGCTACTGGTGTCTATATTTCAATATCATATCCTTCATCAGAAAAGGAAGGCTTATTCTGTCGTATCCATATTCTCGCATTCCCTTCTACTTTCTCTTTGACATACGTTTCCTCATATATTCATTTCAAAACATTCCATTAATCGATCTTTCGGTACTCATATGACAGAGTACCGAAAGTTGCTTTCAAATACTGGACTTATTCGTTGATTGAGTGAATAAATTAACAAATATGAGAATACCGCGTATATACAACTGTAACAAAAAAATTCCCGGAATCTTGTTATAAAATGAAAAATCTTATTTATTAAGGCAAATATAATGGCTGTAAAACGATATTTGTCACATTTTTGGCAACTCGCGTAAAATCAATGCAGTATAAGATGGCGTATTATCAAAGTGTAAAAAAAAGGATTATTGTAAAACAAATCTAGTTTCTTTCATGTAAACGACGCATAATGCTTAAATAATATTCCTTGTACAGTTTGATACTGTGGAATCGAAAGTGTTGAAGCAATTTCTACATTTTCTACACCACGGTAATCGAATAAGACTGTCAACATGAAATTGATTTTTGAGCTACTTTGACGCGATTGCTTTGATCTTGATCATTCGCTTGATTGAAAGATTTTATCCAAGTCTCATATCCAGTAATCATGCGTTTCATTTTATCCTGATGTAGTTAGGAAACATTGTTTCAGAAACCTCAACACGACGTTACTTTTTGAAATTCCAGGACTCGGCTATTTTGAATTATGATGCAATTATCGATTATGTTGTGTTTTAATCACATATGCCTTGGCAACTTGCATGGAAATACAAGCCGGCTGTTATAAAATTTCTATTAAAGAAGGAAATCCCCCAAAAAATATTCGTGAAGAGATGTTGACTGTTTACCGGGATGATTGCCCTTCCAAGTCAACTATTTGCGAGTGATCGAAAATCACTGGATGATGATCTCCGTCCAAGGCACCGTTGACGTGATTACTGCAGATATTATTGAAAAAAAAAAAAACAAGTGTTTAGTACTGGAGGATGCAAAACTCAAAAAAAAAAAAACACTAAGGGGATAAAATTTTGAGACAATTACGAACTTATAGCAGCTATTGAGAGCCATTTTGCAAAAAAAAAAAACAATGAATATTTTTATACTTGATTGCTTCAATAATATCTTTATTATTGAAGCGATTTTATATCTGTATTCAAGTATTGGAACTATTCACATTTAATGAAACGTTCAGTCACCATTCATCTAGTGTATGGATAACTAGTGATGGCCATTTCGGTTTTTCGAACCTCATCAGACTAGTGTGTTCCATGTGCAATGCCTTGATGAAGGCGACTGAACTGAAATTGTGTTGGGGTTATATACCCGATATTATTCATAATAAATTAAAGACGACGCAAGCGCCACCTTTTGCCTAATTTTATATACACTAGATGAATGGTGACTGAACGTTTCATTAAATGTGAATTTCGGTTTCCTTGTTTGCTTAAACAGGACAAGTTCGCCTTCCTTTAGTGGACGAAACAATGATTATCGGTCGTCTACCTTGTAGACCCAAATCGTTGACGATGCCACTTGAAATTAGGCAAAAGGTGGCGCTTGCGTCGTCTTTAATTTATTATTGGAACTATGTTGAAAAATTAAATTTATTATTTCCTCTGGTCTTTTGTTTTCACGCCTTGTTCGGGAATTTAAAAACGACCCTAAAGTATTACTGATTGATCCCTTTGAAATGTGAACATCATCAGCAAGGTCTGCTATTGTTAATCGGCGGTTTGCAAGTACCAATTTCTTGAATTGATTGACGTGTTTCTCAACAGTTGATGTGGATGGTCGTCCTGAACGCGCTTTGTCTTTAATGAGAACCAATGGTTCTCAGGTATGCAATTTCCGAACTGTACTCTGCAAAACCAGACCAAAGAGTTAGATACCAACCATCTAAAAATAAAGACTGAAATAAAAAAAGCATTTATAATATTAGAAAAAGTCTCCCTGCGGTTCCTTCTCATTATTGCCGAAATCATAATGAGAGTAAGTATCTTGCACCAGATCTGAAGAATGTGGGATTTTTGTATCGAGTCTTCTGAAAACATCAACAAGCGCAGAAATGAAATAACATATAATTTCCATTATAAAAAGTATTTCAAAAAATAATTATAAGAGATTTTAAATTGGGTTTTCATTTAAAAAAGATAAGTAAAAATTGTGTGAAAGTAAGAAGGATATATATATATATATATTTATATATATATATATATATATATATATATATATATATATATATATAAATATCTTTATTCAAGGGATTTTTACATTATATTAAGTACAGATTTGTATAGTATAATACGGTATATAATTTCCTCAAATTATATACCATATTGTCCTTTCATAGGCTATCGACCCGAGGTCTTTCTGCCAAAAGTTACCGTTTGAATATAGTGAAAATAAGAAGGATATATTTTTCCAAAAAACAGAGATCATAAAAGAATTATTTACAAAGCATAGAGAAATGAAAAAAACAATGCATGGAATTAATTTTATAAGATCAGAATAAAATCATGACCAATGATAACTTCATGTGTACCAGTTTTGATCTGCAAACAGTTTTGAATACACCTCATGGGGACAATTTATTACTGTACTATTCAAGAAAATATGGATTCTATAACGAAACAATTTACGTCTCTTAAACACGCGATGGCTATTGCTGTTTGGAGATAATCCGAAGGCAACAGAGGTTGCAGCGAGATCTGTACATAATATTCATGTTCTTAACAGGCACAGATAAAAAAGGTGTAGAATATACAAGTTTATATTCTATTAGTTGCTACAGCCAAAATAGAAACCGTGCAATGTTGGCCATGTTGCAAAAATTTTTGCAAGACGTAGCAACAAATATTAATACAATAAAAATTGTATTTTCACTTCCTACATGCTGATTCTGTCCACGCAACGATTGAATGGTACCATCAGAAAATGGGATATTAGAATGATGGCTGATACAGTTCTTACTAATGCCAGCAACAACCCAAAGCCTTTAGAAGTTACGATGCATTTTTCAGATTTTAAAAACTGAAGGAAAAAATAAAAAAACATGGCGAAGATTATACCTAACAACGGCAAAAACCATGGACGGTCAAGATTTGAAAATCAGTCATTTTCGTCAAGAATATTTAAAAAAAGGCAAGTCTAATTTTAAAATAAATTATATTTGTAACAATAGTATAGCGATGTCATTTCATTCAAGTAGAAAGGAGAGTTTGTAGCAATTAATATCGAGTAGACATTTTTTTTTTAAATTTAGCTTAGAGATCATATTACTTTGACGTCTTGTCACATTCTATATATTATAACTGAAAGTTGCTAATATCGTCTCTAAAAATAGACTTTGGATGAGTTATGCAAGACAAACGTAATACCCATTAAATATCATGAAGAATATTTGAATCTCAAATCAACTTCCACCGTGAGAGATGTGTTACCGGAAACTGACAAGGAAGATGATCCTGAAGATAAGACATAGCAGTTGAAATAATTTTATAGTATTATTTGTTGGCTAGTTTAGTTTCTTTTTGTAGAAGGAATTAAATCTGGATTTTAAATGTTTCCTTTTTCAATAAAAATCAGTCGGAAAAAATATGTTTTTGTCGTGAAAGTTACTCAAATGAAAAAAAATTTTCAATTTGTCTACCCAAAACCATACCGGAAAACTATCGTAAACCAGTAATTTACGCCAATTTTTTTTTTGTGAATAATTTAGTTCAAAGAAAGTATCGTAAGTATCCGAAAAACATCAAACATATTTTTTGTTGAAAACAGTCAATATTTTTTTAACTCAGTGTATCAGAAAACCCCAAGAAACAACTTTTGGCCTATTTTATAACACAGGCCTACATTTTTTTTTTTTGTTTTCATGAAAAAGTGTTTCAAGTTTAATAGATGTCCTATAGTAAATGAGGTGTGCTGATCATGAATCTGTTTTTTTTAGCACGTCAGGTTTTCAGGAAAAGTGTGTTTGAAATTTTTCATAGAAACTGCCAAAAATATTGAGAAAATATTTATTGCAACTAAATTTAATAGAAAATTACGCTGCAAAATTTAGTTATTCATTAAAAAAATGGAGTATAATCTACGTCAGATTATTAGGATGTAGGATTTTAGTAAGTGCTCTAAGTGCTGACCACTCTGCAACCTTCACGATTTTGTGTGTCATCCTTGCACAGGGTCCATGTTAATCTTCTCTGTATTGTTCTAATTAATAGTAATAGCGTATTTATTCATTTGGTCATTCATTTAAATTAAACTAAATAAAAAGGAAAGTATTCGCTTTTGCGGTACATTTAGTATATGTACTCGCAGAAGCGAGTACTTTCCCGCGACCTGAACGGATATTTAGTACATTTAGTGTAAGTATTTGCAGAAGCGAGTACTTTCCTTTTTATTTAGTTTAATTTAAATGAATGACCAATTGAATAAATACGCTTATTCTATTAATCAAAAAGTGATTCATTGTATGTAACGAAATGTGTATTTTTTAGTAGAATTTTATGGATCAATAAAAGGTACTACATTAATTAAATTCCATGAAGTAATAAAGTTTATTTCCTGAATGAATTTCATAAAATATTTCGTTAGAAATTAATAGTTTGAAACAAACATTTTTCTGAATGATTGATTCGACGTCGATTTTTTTTCTCCTCCTGTGCACCTCAAAGCTCGTAATTTCCTCGCAACAACCGTTCAGGTCGCAGCGTCCTAAAAAAAGCACGAACACGCTCTCTCCCTCTCCCGCTCGCTCCCGTCCCACTCGCACTCATTCAGCCGATTCCCATCTCATTGATTGTGTTCGTTTTGAATGAAAGGTCGAACGGAACGGAAAGGAACGGAACATAGGTGGGTGGTGATGCCTGTTTATTCCAAGAATCTCTCTTTCTTTCTTTCTCGCCGGAGACTCAACTCGACTCGACTCACCTCTCGAAGCGACCGACGCAGTCAAAGAGCTATTTCAGGACAGTCGCGACCACACCGTCGCTTCCTACTACATGAGATCTATATTGCCATCTATAAATACCTATTTAATCTATCGAGTTATGAGCGCTGGCTCTCTCCGGCACATTCATGCCGAAAATCCTACTACTACACTTTCATTCAAAATAAAATTAAACGACCTGAGCGCTCTCTCTCTATCACACACAACACACACGTAAACCCACACGAGCTAATTTATTTCTATTTGATCTAACTTGTTCAATTTATTTGTGTGATGCTCTTTATTATAAATACTTTTTACATTAATGAAATATAAAAAAAAATCGAAAATAATTAAAAATTAATCAATAATTTTCTCTTTAGCTACTGTGACTTTTTGACTTACGTTACATAAGTATGATTAATAATTAATTATTTTTAAATACTTTGTAATTATATGTATACAGGGTAACCAGAAAAGGTGTGATAATCTTCAGTTAAAGTGGTTCATTTTAAGTAAAAAAAGCCTAAAAAAGTTTTTAAAATAGAAAATTATATTAAAAAATAAATAAAATAAAACACAACAAAAATATTAGGTAATTATTCAATACCCTTTATGAGACCATTAATATCCTAAATGTGTGACTAAAATTTTTTTTTAATTTTTATGTATAATAATTGCTATTAATAATCGACTTATCATTAAATAAACGTTTTCAATGCTTAGCTGGATGTTAATAGAACTAATTTTAATCAAAATATTTCAAAAATATTACTGATTTCTAGTGACATATTTATTATATCAATGGCCTCGTGAGGGTTAATGAAGATCCGTACAATATTTTTTACTTTAATTTTCTACTTGAAATTAATCAATGAACAACTTTACCTGAAGATTATCACACCTTTTCTGGCCTCCTTGCATACATCTTTATTCAGACTATACATATTATTTTAACCATATAATTACAATACATATAGGTGTTAGTCTGTCTGGGCTATCGACCTTTCGTCTTTTTATTTCATTCTTTAATTTTGTCGGCGTTGACTTAGAGCTATATTTTCAACATCGGATATAGAGAAAATCTTTTTTGTTTAGGATTTACGTTGTTACATTGTGGTATTCTAGCAAACGTATTAGAAACATGGAATGATACTTACAAACAGTTAGGTATAGGTAGATGTTTAATTTGATTAAGTTAAATCAGTGCCTACTAAATATACTATATATATATATACAGGCTGTTATATTTTAATCTTTCAGGTGGAATATATCGAGACAAGTGCGCCCAATCGAAAAAGTTCTCTAATGCAAAGTTTAGTGGTTTGTAGGGGGACATTAGATTCTGTTATCAATTTCACCCTTCACCCCCCAGGGGGGTGAATAACAGGGGTAACTTCTGAATCTTAAACGGGAACCCCCATTTTTTATTGAAAATTCGGAAAGTGTGAAAAAAACTATGTAGGTTTTACTCAGAAACTTTTTTGTATGGGCAACAGGGAATTCGATGTGAACATTTTTATTCTGCTTAAAAAAAATGTTCACATCGAATTGGGTCTGGAAATTGATCAACGATTGGATGGATGAATTCATGTTAATCATCAAGTATATACACGAAGGGTACTGGATAGGAATGATTGACAGTAACAACGCGATCAGACAAAATCGCCCAAGTCAATATTTGAACGATTTTGACGTTGACGAAGAGGCTGATTTTCACATCGTGAAGCAATAGGAAGTTTGTTGTCGGTAACGGTAACGTTAGTAGTTATATGGAGAGACCAGGACAGGTACACTTTTGTGCAATAAAATTAAGCACACAAAATATGTTATAGTTTAGATAAGTTTCCTAGTTACGAAAAAATATGTAAATGTCATTTTTTTAATGGTATTTTATCATTTATTGAAACTGCTGCTGGGCAATTAGACCAGACCCGAAATACACAACTAGAATATTGTGAAAAATTGTTATGAGACTTGTGCTTAATTTTATTTCACAGAAGTATACATGTAAATGTTGCCAAACGCATTTTTTAAAAATATAAACCACATATTTTTTAAATAATGGAAGTGACATATCCTTTTATGGTTACAATGGTGCAGATTATGCTTGAGATAAGATATACTTCAGGATATGTCTTCAAGCACTTCAAGAAATTTGGCGCTCCCTCATCGCGTCGGCCCGTATTACCTAAATACAGTCGTAATAAAAACATATAAATATTGTACTTTACGTTATTAAAAATGACCTACGGTCGAAACTAGCCGGAGTTACAAAATACAGATTTATTGAAACAAAAACCATGTGTTGTTATTTAATGTTGCGGTTTAGTAGAAAGTGACAGCTATACACTAAAGTGAATATAATCATTACTAAATAAGAGTCGAGCTCCAGAATTAATAACGTGGATATGTACTTGCATTTTTCTACATTTTATGTAGAAAAATATCGGTCTGGTAAAAAAAAAAACAGTCAATTATTACATATCACCCAAATTCACTAGTTCTTATTAGAATAAAAAAATTGAAAGATATAATGGAATTAATAGGTAATAGATGAAAAGCTATTTTAATGAAGAATTTAGTGAATTCATTAAAATTTTCATTAAGGACGTTTTTGTTGCTAAAACTATACATTAAAAATTGACATAAAACTGACAGATTTTCATTATTTCTTTCATAATTTTTTTTATAAAATCTAATTATAACAATGTATTTTAATACATTTTGTGAAAATCTTTTATGCTTTAAGATTACTTTAATGTATAATACAATATTGTTCATTGATCACAACAACAATGTAACTGGAATTACTAACTGCCAATTCTAGCTGTTACGGCGGAGTCTCGTCGTCAAAGAGATGGCTATATAATTATATAGCCATCTCTTTCTACTAAACCGCACCCTTAAACGAATATTACTTAACATGTTTATTATTATTATTATTATTATTATTAGAAAAAATCTCAACACTATAAAATATAGTGGTCGTAAACATTTTAGAATCGAAATTGTCAAAGTATCAGTTTTTAGGACACCTGAATGTATTCCAACGATAAAAATTTCTGTGTGTGGTTCCGCAACTAAGCAAAAATTGTAACATTAACACAACTCATTTATGTGAGAATTCATTGATTATTTGAATTTATGAAAGAACATGCCATGTTTAATAAAAATAAAATCCTCACTGTATATAATCATTTGATAATAATTGTGAGATCTTTGCATTCGCCAAAGGAAAATGCCGATTAGCGCGCAGTCATTTACTTATTTATCCCATCAAATAATTTATTAATTGAATATTTTTTTATTAACAAACTCAGCCACACCGCGCTCCTCGTGTCGATGCCCTTCCAGTAATTCATCAAATAAAGGACGTGCTTCCGGCGGAGGATCTCCTTTTCCTTTTTCCTGTCGGTTTCGCCGATTCATTACAGAGGCGACGACAGCGAAATCCGCTGCAAAGTATTCACACACGCACACACTAAAAAAAAAACTAGCAATCTGAATGGCATCCAGATTCTAAATTTGAAAAAAAGTAGTTAAAATATACAGCGTTTATATTCTTTGAAAAATGATTAATAAATAGGATGAATCCTTTTACGACTGGATATCTAGTCGTAAAGCGATTCATATTTCAATTTGTTTTTAAATAATAATATTTATTAGTAGAAAATGTGCATACATATACATACACATATACATATGAGACTAATAATATTGTGATTAGCAAAAGGGGGTCTACGACTTACAATCTTGCTTTTGAGATAGTCCCATGCTCTATAGGATTCATGTCCTAACTGTTAGCTGGCCACTCTTATAAAGAGATATTAACATCATTTAGGTAGCCAATAACTTGTCTAGTCACGTGGGGACGAGCGTTGTCCTGCACGAATGAAAAATTTGTCCCACTAAACGGAGCATATTTATTGAACAACATCAATTTATAAAACAAACATGAATAGATTATTAAAATTAACCAATAAAACACAGATTAGATTGAATAACTTTAAATTCTCGACTAGTTTCGTCTTGTTAGCCCATTTTCAAGAGAATTTAAAGTTATTCAATCTAATTTGTGCTTTATTGGTTGATTTTAGTAATCTATCCATATTTATAAATAGAAAAGAGTATTCATTCACTTTGTCACATTTATTTAAATAAATTAAATAAAAATAATTTGAAAATAATTAATAAATTAATTCCAATCTTCTTTATGTTGGTTGTTGGTCGTGGAGACATTAATTATTTAAATAAAAATACTTGTCCTTTCTCCTACTTATTTATATTTAAATAAAATTATTTCCACATTTAGCTCTGTGACTTTTGACTTACGTTACGTAAGTACGTTAAACAAATGCACATTAAAATAACTACCTCCCGGGCAAATACCCACGTCGGACATTGAATTACATTAAGTACACATGCTGTTGCATATCAATAAAGTATTACATAATACAATAAATTTTTATACGAGAAAAATTTAATGTAAAAACACGTAACGTAAGTCAAAAGTCACAGAGCTAAATGTGGAAATAATTTATTAATTATTTTCAAAAATCATTTCTATTCATATTTATTTTATACAATATGAACCACCAATGTTTAAATATTAAAACCATTAATTTCGTCAATTTATTGTTACTCATTGACTTTGTTTATTTAAAATTGCTTATTTAGAAACAATCGATTAAAATATTACTCGATTTTTCCCAACACTACTAGGCGAATATTTTTAAAATCAATAAAACACTTTGTATCCAACTTGTTTGTTCCTGTCCCACTTTTTGCAAAAACATAATACTCAACCCTGGTGTAACGATTAATAGAGCTATATTTTTTTATTAAATCGAGGTCAAAGAGTCGTTATCAAAACGGGCAGGATCCGGCCGAACGCGGCTCGTGAGAAATCCTCTGGTGCGCTTCCGGGCGCGTTTTATCAACTTCCTTTCGATCTAAACGATAAATATATCCACGGGTTCGAATATCGTAATCCACACCACATCCTGATCATTCTTAAGTACACAACTAGCACTACGAAATGCTGCTATGGTGTGTGTGTGTGTGTGTGTGTGTGTGCTGAATGCCATTCATATATGGCGAACCGGAAACCGACGTGCAAATTGAATTTAAATGTTTCCTTTATGTGCGGAACGCAATATCAACCAAATGGCGAATAAAGATGCTCGTTATTATTTTAGATGAGATTTGTGAGGAAATTATTTTGTTCGTGACAGATTATAATAAAAAAATCAGATATAACTGAAAAGAGTAAATTAAATAAAAATAAATAGAAAAGAGTATTCATTCACTTAGTCACAGTTATTTAGTAATAATAATAATCTTAAGAAATGTATATTTTATATCTGTTAATTAGCTATCGTTAATGGTCTTTCCGCCTACAGTTATTTAAATAATTTGATTTAGTATAATTGATTTAATATCACTGAGTATAGTTGAATTAATTTAATTGATTTATTTTAACATCTTTAAATTATGTAAGGCAGAGCTTTACAGACGAGGCATAGATCCCGAAACACATGTCTACAGATGGCCTTATATTAAGTAACGTTTTATTGTTTTTGCATTAATTTTTTCTCGGATCAAAATTTGTTGCATTATGCAATATTTTATTGATATGCA
This sequence comes from Philonthus spinipes, assembly GCA_963082785.1. Classification (NCBI taxonomy): domain Eukaryota; kingdom Metazoa; phylum Arthropoda; class Insecta; order Coleoptera; family Staphylinidae; genus Philonthus; species Philonthus spinipes. The sequence goes on along the minus strand of OY720311.1, from coordinate 18,219,157 downwards.
TCTGTAACGTTACCCTACGACAACGTCAAATTGGTGACGTTATTCTAACGACTTCACCGATATCGTGACTTGTCGCTCGTTACTAGGTTCTTTTTATAATTTGATTTCTTGGATTCGTTGATGAAATCGCTTAGCTTAGGTCCGATTATCAGAAACTTTATATTTCACTTTAAGAATTTTATTATATAAGCTTTGAGTATGATATTTAACAACTTAAGTAAAAAAAATATACTTAAGAAAATGTAAAGGTGACCGTTCGATTGCTTCTGCCCTAAAGAAGTATTGCTAGTCTCATCGATGCCAGAACAACCCCACTCCTTTTGCAGATAACAGTACATTAAAATCTAATTAGGAGCACGCATAACATGGAAGGCAAACTTTGGAAGTTCGAGTTTCTTCTTTCTTTCAAAAATGAATTACAAATAATTTATATAAAGTGAATAAATTATCTTTTCTATTTTGATGTAAAGAAAACACTTAACTTTTTTATATATAATAATGATTATCGTGTAATTAAAATTAATCACTAAAATAAAATAAAAGTTAAGGGTTTTCTTTACATCAAAATAGAAAAGATAATTTATTCACTTTGTCACAGCTTTTTTTAAATGTATTTTCTTTGCTTCTTTCTTTCAAAAATGAATTACAAATAATTTATATAAAGTGAATAAATTATCTTTTCTATTTTGATGTAAAGAAAACACTTAACTTTTTTATATATAATAATGATTATCGTGTAATTAAAATTAATCACTAAAATAAAATAAAAGTTAAGTGTTTTCTTTACATCAAAATATAAAAGATAATTTATTCACTTTGTCGCAGCTTTTTTTTAAATTTATTTTCTTTGCTTCTTTCTTTCAAAAATGAAAGAAGTTACCTAACAATAATGAGATAGACCTTAATTGTATTTAATGATGATAAAATAGAAATGTACAAAATAATTAAGAAGTGATTAGAATGACATCACCAATTTGACGTTGTCGTAGGGTAACGTTACAAATATTTTTTTTAAAAATCAGACTTTATTGTACATATTATTTATTGTAATAATGTGGGTGATTAAACGGATCGAATAAAAGTTTGAGACGATTACAAAATTGAGTCCGTCAATTAATTTTCGCGTGTTCGCTTTACGGCGAGCGCGAAATCCTTGGACGATAATAGCCGGCGATAAATAAAAGTACGCACAAAAAACGAGTTTCCTCGATGTGTGTGTGTATTAATTACATTTTACTCCAATTACGTCCTCCCGTTCCTTTCTGAATGACTCTCTGAAACGACTCAATGAGCGGAACGCGACGACGATCGATTCGTCATTGAGAAATAAATATCGTCTACTATTAATTACAAAAAATGTATACTTTTATTTTGTAACATAAAAAATGTAATTTTCTAAATAAATATTGAGGAACGACATAATAACTCAAATACGATATATAATAATTAAAAAATAATCTTTAAATAATAAAAAATACGTATTTTTTTAATGTAAAACTAGGTAAAGTTTTTTAAATATCATATGATCTAGAACTTGATTTTTTCTTTATTTTACAATTTGCTGACTTCAATGAATAAATTTTAAAATTCAATTAAAGATTAATTGTCTTGATTTATAAGCAATAACAATCGAAACAGTAGATTAAATAGAGGAAATGAATTCAATTACACGATCCGTCCTCATAAATATTTCAAATAAAAATATTAACAAACATTCCCATAGAGCAAACGACAACACGAAAGTATTACTAATGACACATTAAATAAATTATTATTTAGTCCAGGCTTCTCATTGCGGTCTATTTTCGGTGACGGATGTTTACTAAATATATACGCACACTTCCTGCCTAACAATACTCTATTATATTCATATCGATTATATTTCGATTCATTCATAAACACCACCAACGGTCCTTATCTGCTCATTTACACAAACAGCCCATTTTGTCGTGAATGTATGTGGAACGAAAATTACACATATTCCACGGAAACAAGTGAAATATTATACGCGCCAGTCTATTCGGTTACGTTATGTAATTTCATTCATACACACATGCACGCTATATACTCGATACCTTTAGATTTTGTTACCGGTAAACAAGATTGCGGATTATTTACTTGTTAATGTTACCGCGAAAATTCGATACGTATTAATGAATATAATTTAATTGTATTTAATCAAGGAATATTTAAATTGACAATAATATCAATTATAATATCCCACCTAATAAAACACCTCTGTATCCCACGCAATCCTAACATTTCCCCAAAATACAATCTACTATTTATAATTTCATTTCATCCAACAATGCGGACTTTGATAATAACGTTAGCAATCATGACGATTAGGTAGACAACGACAAGAACGAGACATAGACAGGCTGAAAGACCTCCGGTCGATAGCCGATTCATCTTCATCTACAGAATATAATTCTAATTTTTGTATATTATTGTACATACATATACACATTTGAATAAAGATAGTTAGTTATTAATTATAGGCGGAAAAGACGGCCGATAGCCAATTGGCAGACTTTTGCAATATACATTGTAATATTTTATGTTATATGTAGATATTGTATTACGTTTGTTAATAAAGATTATATATATATCGTAATATTCGTATGAGGAGCAGATATTATGTATTCAAATTAAAATATTTTGTATCACTTACAACCGAGTTTCATTTGATACAATAATGACGAACATACACATATATATATAACAAGTGCCGAGTCTGAATTCAAAAGACGAAGTGATTCTCTGGAGAATAATAGTTTCTAACATACTCCACAGAATCATCCCTACTATTTTTAAGATAAGTAATTACTAACAGAAACACGCGTAACGTTGAAAAGAGGGTCTATTTTCTAGACTGTCAGATGTTTACTTTATGAGCACGCGGATGAAAAGAGACCCTTAAATAATGTTTTGCTAAATGATATTAGAACGATTTGAATTTGAACTAATTGACTATTTGCTGTTTCCAATGTTTTCTGTGTTTTGTGATTTTAAATAATCGATTTCTGAAAATTCAGTTACAAGAAAAGACATAACAATTAAATATATGATTAATATGATTTTTGTATTAGAAAATTATTATTATTGATAGTAAATATAATATATTTAATAGTGTATACAATATATTTAATAATTAAAATAAAAACGGAGATGATTTACAAATTTAAATTAAAATTACCATAAAACAGGGCGAATAGAAACATTTTTAACTTTCTATTAAAATTTTACTTATTGTTTTTTAAGTTAAAACTAAAAATATTACTTAAAAGACAGGTCTATATTTTGTTTCTATCAGCTTATATTTTTATTACATTCATTTATTACAATAAAATTTTACAAAACAAAAACAAGTTGTTTCGAATCACCTAGCAAGTAGGGGTAAATAAAATCAATTTTATTAAACCATGGGTCTTTTTTTAAATCAAAAGAAAAATTAGTAGAAACTATGAAATATATATTTTTCTATTAGGAAATAGGTAACTAAATAAACATCTATAGCACAAGATAATAGTTAATTATTATAAATAAAAAAGAGTATTCGTTCACTTGGCCACTGTTATTTAAATAAATTAAATAAAAATGCTTTGAAAGTAATTAATAAATTATTTTCACATTTAGCTCTGTAACATTTTGACTTATGTTACGTAAGTATTTTAAACAAATGCACATTAAAACAACTACTTCCCGGACAAATATTCAGCCGGACATTGAATTATATAATGTGCACCTGATGTTGCATAAAAATAAAATATTGCATTATGCAAACAAATTTTTGGTCTGAGAAAAAATCAATGTAAAAAAAACAAAACAAAAAGAACGTTACTCAATATAAGACCATCTGTAGACACGTGTTTCGGGATCTATCCCTCGTCAGTACAGCTTACGTTCAGGTTAATTATTATTGTAGGCTGAAAGACCACTGGTCGGTAGCCAGTTTCAGAGTTGGAAATATATTGTGAACGTTAGTGTATTGTTAGAAATTGTATTGTAATTGTACATTCCAATCTCAGAAATGAAGATGTTTATGTATGTATTATTGTAAAAATTTAGTAATCTATACAAAATACCAGTGGTATGATACTGAGTCATTAATAAACTGTTAAACTAGACAGATAATCCTCAAAACATAGCATGTTTTTGAAACGAGCGCTTCAGTAATTATTAATGGAATAACTGGCAGAGTATGGTTTTAATATTGATGAAAAACGCAGTTGAAGGAATGAATGTACTTCCCATGTTGGTGTTATTTTGTTATTAGAGTAACTACAGCAACTATATTGTCCCATATGTTCACAAAATAGCAGCTTTTACTCTAACTAAAATATATTTCAACACTCCCACTTTTCGTTAGAGTAAGATCAATTATCTTACTACTCCTTTCTCATAAGATTCATCAACTTACACATACATCGATGCTTCATTTTTGTGGCGTTGTCATAATATCCCCCAGATGATTTTCTGTTGGTACATTCTCCAATTAAAATCCGTTCTTTTCATTTTTTTTTTTTTTCGTATGATGGCGATATGACATGTTGATATGCTTCCGTTTATGAAATTCCGGATATTTAATAAGTTTAATTGCACTTTGACAATCCATGTAAAATACTGGTCGACTCAAATCGGTTGGCACGGAAGGCCGCCATATATTCGGATTCTGTGCTAGAAAGTGACACCGATTTTTGACGTTCCAAGCACCAACTGATTATACCACCGCCAAGCTTGAAGACATACCCTGAAGTAAATGAAATAGATCGTGCAGTTTTCTCCAGTCTCCAATCTGCATTAATGACAGCATTCTTTTGTACCTGTCTTGGTTTCTAACCGACTAACGTTACCGACTGCAAAAACTATGTTTGGTCTGTCCCAACAGCATGGAAAATCAACCTCTTCATTAACGTCAAAATCGCTCAAATTTTGACTTATGTCTCATGGAGTTGTCACCGTGTTACTGTCAGTCATTCCGAAAATGCTTGTTGATTAACTTGGATTGATCCATCCAACCGTTAATCAATTTCTAGTCCCCAGTAATATTTTTCTCAAATAATATTTTAAAGGTGAGATTGTTTCTTGCTTCTCAGCCGCAATTAATCCATCATCAACGTAAATTGCCAGTAAAATCATTCCATCACGAATGTCTGTATTAATTGAATATAAGTGAACTTGAAGCACTGAATTGAGATTTGATATCACAGGTCTCTGTGATGTAGATGGTAACGCACTTGACTAAAAATCTGGGGACATGGGTTCAAATCCCATCAGAGATGTTTCTTTTCCACTTATATTTAATTAATTTAAATTATATCTCAATGTTGTACATTGAAAATTTCTACAATTCATAGATAAAATCATTATATCTGCATAAATAAATAAATAAATATAAAAAAATCTGAAACACTTAAGTTGAATTAAAATTTTACGATCAATGAAGTAAATTTCTTGTTCCAACAACGTGATCCTTGGTTCAAACCATATAAACGATTTGAAAGTTTGCAGATTCGTCCACTAACATCATTGTATCCCATCGGTTGATTCATTTAAATGTTTTCTTTTAAGTATTCATTTAAGAAAGCTACCTTCACATCAAATTGCTTCAGAGCCATTCCTCTTGAAGCCACCAAAGCCAAAATATTTCGAAATCCTTAACAATTAACAAATCCTCTGAACATATTAATAACAACCTTTCTCAAACATTCATTATGCTTGGTTTCTTAATGCACACGTCCAAGTATTTATCAATGGAAACGACTTGTGTAGTTTCGTAGAGGAGTTAGTTAGAAGATTATTTTGGTTAACACTCGCAGGGCAGATCTTTCTGCGACTTGCATATTTCGGAGAGCACAGGGATTAGGGTTTATTAAAGAGGAGGGCAGCATAGTCCAACAAAGAATAGCAGATCATTTTGTAGATTTTAACAGCAGTTTTTGTATGTATGCCTTGTTGTCGATAGGTAAGGCTTTTAAAATGAGCCGCCCTTTGTTTGACTTTTATTTCTAAGTTGACTTTTAAAGGAAAGTTTTGGGTCGAAAGTAATACATAGAAATTTGCAAGCAGTTAGGAGTGGATAGGGAGGTTATTTCGGATAGTAAATGGAGAGGTGTTGGGGCGGTAGTATGGGATAAAGAATTGTGATTTGTTTAGATTGGTCGTTTTTCTTCGATTTTGTTCTGTATTAGGATTTTCGGTTTAGACAATAAACTTAATATTATTATTATTATATAATTCTAGGTCCATTTATATCGAATGAAATTCTTGATCTTGCGGGGCTTTATCGGAAGAATAAAAATCCAGATTTGCCAAATGATACGTCATGGTTTGAGCAAGATGGTGCTTCTGCATATTGTTATTTTATTTAGTAAAGTGAATGCAACTCGCTTATATAAGAATAAAAACATTCTTATATAAGCGAGTTATCGTTGATTTTCCCGTAAATTTCTAGGATTTATTTTCACAATTCGCTTATTTTGTGGCTAGAACAATTATTCGGCGGAATTTAATTTTGAACGACTTTTGTTTGAAACAATTTTTCTTAACAGTTTAAATAAAAATCAATAATTTCATATAACCCCACTTTTTATAACTCGCTCATTTTGATAAAAAAATGAATGAAATTCTTGATCTTGCAGGGCTTTATCGGAAGAATAAAAATAAATGGTTTGAGCAAGATGGTGCTTCGGCATATTGTTATTTTTTTCTAGTAGATATATAGGCAAAAGGGAGCTGCTGGGCGGTCTTCGAAATCACAAGACCTAACTCCGATGGATTTCTTTTTTTATGGGGCTATCTGAAGAATAAGGTTCACATAAATTGCCTACAAACAGCAGAAGAATTACAGCAAAGAAATCACACAGAAATAAGATTCATTCCTCCGGAAAGTTTGATTAAAGTTCGTGAAGAGTTTCAGTATATAGAAATGGTAGTCAGTCAGTTTGAACATTTTTTTCTTTTCTTACAAAAATCTTTATTCAGACAATTACATTTTTACAAACATTGAATACATATACTAAAATAAAGGTTTGTCTGTTCTGGGCTATCGACCGGAGGTCGTTCAGTTTTTCTTTATTTTGTTATTTTTTATTTATCAATTTAATAAAACACTTTAAACTTTGTTTGTACAACAAAGACATACAAACAACGTGTTTTATTAAATTGATAAACAATGTATAACAAAGTTGAAGCCTCAGTTATTAATATTTTTTTGTTTAAACGAATGTAAATTTATTTTGAAATTCTGAGAAAGTCTAAATGTATTTCACAAATTCTGATATTGACAATTGACTAAATATTCCATGCTATTAAATTATGATTGCATAAATTTAGTCATATTATAAAAATAGCCGCCATGGTACTTTCGTCGGTTTTTTTGATCAAATAAATGTTGGATGAACATTTAATAGCAAATGAAAAATTATTGAATATAATGTTCGCTTTCAATCCATTTAGAGGTTTTTGTGTTTTTGCAGAAACACACGACATTTTTCAAAACTCGATAGAATGGACGTGAATATTCGTTGAAATTTGACAATATTCTGTTATTTGTTAAAAGAATTCCGAAACATTTTTTTGACAATTTTTGATATTAGGAATATATTTTTTTGTTGTTATAAATAATATAATGGAAGAATGGTACATTTATAAATCTTATGCTCATTTTATCATTTTCAATTTTTTTACCTCTTCCAGTCCATTACCATCTCCGATACGTATCTTTAAATATTTCACTCAGTCATTTAAATACCGGATGCACCGCGCACTTTTTCCCCTTCTACAACCCTCTCTTCCATCCTTCACCTTCTCCACTATATTTTTTTTTTTTTCAAAAAGGGCTCTCCGCTAGCGAGTTAATTCCGGCGGCGCGTCAATATAAATGGCCTTATGAGTTTTAGTGAAAGAAATGCGTGTAGATCTTGTTATGAAACGTGGATATTATTTATTGCATCTGGGCGTAACACGAGACCGGAAACGCGCCACATTTGTCACACTCTGGAATATTTACAAGCGATCTTTTTCGCCGGAATCATCGACTTGCATTTCCTTATTTGCGCGCATCCGTTCGAATAGAGGAAGGGAAAAAAGAGAAGATAAGAAAAGAAATGAAGACGGCTCGCGGAGTTGCTTTTAAGTGTGTGCGGATCGTTGCCTTTTCTGGGGCTCGCGCCATTTTCTAATTTCTTTTCGTGTCGCGGAAGAGGCGAGGTTTTAAGGTGGATTCGATGTAACAAGGAGAAATTATGGGAATATTTTCAACAGATGTTCGCCGGGATATTTATTATTTATTCAAATTATTGCTAATAAGGCCTTGTACTCCGCTATACTACTTTTAAATTTAAATAAAACAATGATTCACTGATAATGACTGATAATAAAAAAGTATAGTTACTAATAATTGGAAAGATAATGCAAGCGCCATCTATTGAACGAAAAATGCAAACATGTGTTTTAGGATTTCATCCTTCGTCAGTACAGCCCTGCCTTATTTAATTACAAATTTGTTAAATTATTCAAACGTACCGTCCACGCTGCGATCTCCGATGGCAATGAATGAAAAGACATTTGTGGACACGATTGCTGTGCGCAATCTCAATTAATTGTTTTCGGCAAAAAATCTTTTCTATTCGGATTTAAATAAGCCCGCAATTTATATTATTCTTATTGAAATCAAAGTCGCAAATTTATTAAGGATATTTCTTTTATTCCGGATTGTTTAATCATAATAAGTAAGAGAACTCGGGAATTTTAATTTTAAAACATTTACATTATTTTCATTCTAATCCCATACACGGCAATGAAATATTCTTCATAAATATCCGAACAGTCTGTTCGTCTCCCATTCTGGTCTCGCTTGCAAAATAAAACAACAGCAAAAAAGAAAAAGCTAAACCTGAATGGCACAAAAACCGCTCGGCCTTTATCAGCGATGCAATTGATCGGGATTGGATTCATTCATTTTCGGGCCGCTCCATTCATCGTATATAAATTATGAATCGATGGTGATGATGAACGTGGAGGATTGTTTATGGCCGCATTTCCATTAATAAATATTTATATCGGTAGCCAATGGCTATTAATCGCAGGTAGAAGGCAGAAGGTACGGTCGAGTCTGGTTTCGATTGGCTAAATTATACAGGGGATACACACACACACACACAAACGTGAAACGAAAAAAAAAAAAGAGAAAAGAAATTAAAAAGGAACAGGAAACCCGAAATTATCCACAGGTGGGAAGATGCTTACAATCTTTCCAAATGTTGCCCGCATTTATATGCTAATCAATTTCCTACACAACCCAACAAAAAAATATAATGAAAGGAGAAGGTACAGCAGGCGTGATTTAATCATTTATAAAATATATTTTATAAATGCTTTTTGTGTTATACAAACAAAGTTAAAAATGTTTTATATAATTTTATGAATCTTATATTTGAAACATTTTTTCGTAACTGTTAATATAAACGGAAAAATCGTTATTTTGACAACTTGAAAAAATATTTCAAACAAATGTCGTAGATAATTGAATTCTGCTTAAATTTCGTGCTGAAAAAGTCTTTCCTAGCTGTCAAAATAAGCGAGTTATCCGTGATGTTCCGGTAAATTTCGAGGTTATGTCGTTTAAACTCGCTTATTATGACAGTTGGAACCATTAAATAAAAAAACGCGCGCTATTATATTTCGAACGGCTTTTGTTTGAAACAATTTTTCCTAATCATCAAAATAAACTTGTCAATTTAACATAACAAATTTTTTTGCAAACTCGCTTATTTTGACGCCCACGAAACAACTTTTAAACAAACAAAAAAACGTTCAGAATGAAACAGTAAACTATTTTTTTTTTTTTTTCGTAACCGACAAAATGAGCAAGTTGTTTGATCATAACCTTAAAATTAACGTTTTAAAAGTCGATATCTCGTTCGTTTATAAACGGAAAAATCGTTATTTTGACAACTTGGAAAAATATTTCAAACAAATGTCGTAGATAAATGAATGCTGCTTAAATTTCGTGTTGAAAAAGTCTTTCCTAGCTGTCAAAATAAGCGAGTTATCCGTGATGTTCCGGTAAATTTCGAGGTTATGTCGTTTTAACTCGCTTATTATGACAGTTGGAACCATTAAATAAAAATCACGAGCAAGTATATTTCGAACGGCTTTTGTTTGAAACAATTTTTCCTAATCATCAAAATAAACTTGTCAATTTAACATAACAAATTTTTTTGCAAACTCGCTTATTTTGACGCCCACGAAACAACTTTTAAACAAACAAAAAAACGTTCAGAATGAAACAGTAAACTATTTTTTTTTTTTTTTCGTAACCGACAAAATGAGCAAGTTGTTTGATCATAACCTTAAAATTAACGTTTTAAAAGTCGATATCTCGTTCGTTTATAAACGGAAAAATCGTTATTTTGACAACTTGGAAAAATATTTCAAACAAATGTCGTAGATAAATGAATGCTGCTTAAATTTCGTGTTGAAAAAGTCTTTCCTAGCTGTCAAAATAAGCGAGTTATCCGTGATGTTCCGGTAAATTTCGAGGTTATGTCGTTTAAACTCGCTTATTATGACAGTTGGAACCATTAAATAAAAATCACGAGCAAGTATATTTCGAACGGCTTTTGCTTGAAACAATTTTTCCTAATCATCAAAATAAACTTGTCAATTTTATATAACACATTTTTTGCAAACTCGCTTATTTCGACGCTCACGAAACAACTTTTAAACAAAAAACGTTCAGAATGAAACAGTAAACTACTTTTGTTACGAACGTTTTTTTTTTTTTCGTAACCGACTAAACGAGCAAGTTGTTTGATCATAACCTTAAAATTAATGTTTTAAAAGTTGATATCTCGTTCGTTTCAATAGTTGCAAAAAAATTGTTCAAACAAAAATCGTAGATGACTGAATTCTCAACAAGATTTATTTGAAACGGATTTTCCTAACTGTCAAAATAAAGGAGTCAAATAGGTTAAACTATTAATAAAGGAGTTGTTAAAAAAAACGATTTTCTCGCTCTTTTTTACAACTACGAAGAAATGTTTCAGAGAAAAGCTGTCGATAATTTTTTTTGATTTTGTTTGAAAATGTGTTTCCTAACAATCAAAATAAGCGAGTTATCAATTGTGATTGAGGTGGAGTTACGTGATTTTTTTGTTTTTAATAAATAAAAAAAAGTTGCATTAATTATCCATTATCAATAGCACAACAATTGTACTATTGAAAATAGATCCTTATTACACGAAATTTACATTTAGTGTATAATAAAACCTATGAAGTAAAGTGAATGCAACTCGATTATATAAGAATAAAAACATTCTTATATAAGCGAGTTATCGTTGATTTTCCCGTAAATTTCGAGGATTTATTTTCACAATTCGCTTATTTTGGCAGCTAGAACAATTATTCGGCGGAATTTAATTTTGAACAACTTTTGTTTGAAATAATTTTTCTTAACTGTCTAAATAAAAAAAACAATAATTTCATATAACCCCACTTTTTATAACTCGCTCATTTTGAAAAAAAAAAAACTCTCAGACGATATAAAAAAATTGTTGATTTAAGCAAACAATTTTTCGTAACTGTCAAAATTAAATTTATTTTTCTCAAACGAAATGAAAAAGTGAACGACTTTTGTTTGAGACTATATTTCACAGCTTTCAAAATAAACGAGTTATCGCTGATTTTTTTCTTAAAATTTGAGGTTATGTTTTCACAACTCGCTTGTTTTTTGCAGTTTTGGAGCAAGAACAATTTTTCTCAAATGAAAATCGCGCAGAATTCAATTTTGAACGACTATTGTTTGAAACAATTTTTCGTAACTGTCTAAATAAAATAGTTAATTTCATATAACCCCACTTTTTATAACTCGCTCATTTTGATAAAAAAATCTCTCAAACGAAATAAAAAAATGTTGTTTTAAGCAAACAATTTTTCGTAACTGTCAAAATTAAATTTATTTTCACATTCTCAAACGAAATGAAAAAGTGAACGACTTTTGTTTGAGACCAGTTTTCTCAGCTTTCAAAATAAGCGAGTAATGGCTGATTTTTTTTCTTAAATTTTGAGGTTATGTTTTCACAACTCGCTTGTTTTTTGCAGTTTTGGAGCAAGAACAATTTTTCTCAAATGAAAATCGCGCGGAATTCAATTTGAACGACTATTGTTTGAAACAATTTTTCGTAACTGTCTAAATAAAATAGTTAACTTTATATAACATCACTTTTTATAACTCGCTCATTTTGATAAAATAAACTCTCAACCGAAATGAAAAATTGTTGATTCAAACAAACAAATTTTCGTAACTGTCAAAATTAAATTTAGTTTCACATTCTCAAACGAAATGAAAAAGTGAACTTTTGTTTGAGACCAGTTTTCTCAGTTTTCAAAATAAGTGAGTTATTGCGGATTTTTTCTTAAATTTTGAGGTTATGTATTCACAACTCGCTTAATTTTGCAGTAAGAACAATTTTTCTTCAATGAAAATTGCGCGGAATTAAATTTTGAACGACTATTGTTTGAAACAACTTTTCGTAACTGTCTAAATAAAAAAAGTTAATTTTATATAACCCCACTTTTTATAACTCGCTCATTTAAAAAAAAAAAACCTGAAACGAAATGAAAAATGGAACGGCTATTGACTAAGACGATTTTTTTTTTTTTCAAAATAAGCGAGTTTTCGTTGATTTTTCATTTTTGGTGTAAATTTCAAGAATATTTATATACTTGGCTTTAACTTTAAAAGACAACAATCATTTTTTTCATCAAAAAAATTATATGACTGAATTCACCGGGGAAAGTCCCATGATGACACATCACCATTTTTTAAATTTCCTGCCAATATAATAAAGCATAGTATGCCGTGTCTTTATTGTACAATTTTAAAAACAATCGTCCGGCGGAATATTAAAAACACAACTCGCAGACATTCCGTGTTAACTTGACTGGGAGACTAGGTTTCGTATGCCGTCATTTTCTGTCTAGTCTTAACCTAAAAAACAGTACCTGTTGATGGACTCGTGTTTGTGATTTTTTACTTTCCCCGGGCACCTGTCCAAGGGAAAGTATTGTGATCGTGAAAATTTTCGAACCGCCAATTTCCATCGAGTTTTGAAACATGTATGTGTGTGTGTCTGCTAAATGGATTAAGCCCAAACTTTATATCTAAGCTTTTTATAGCAGTGGAATTATCTGAAAAGCTTTTGGTTGGAATAAAAACTCATTAAGTGCAACATTACTCTTATCGATTTTTCATTTTTTAATTCGGATATAAAAATGTTTCAAACATTTTTCTATCCGAATTATAAAAATAAATGGACCTAATATATGGAATATGGGTTATTTGCTCTATCTCTAATTTCAAAGAAATTATGTACTGAAATAGATAGTTTTCAACTAAAATCCATTGGAATGGATTTAACGATATCACACGAATTTAGGCAAAAGATAACGTTTGCGATATCTTCAATTTACTAATATAATGGATCTATTATTATCTTCTGCGCTGCAGCCTGCTCTATCCGTCGATATGGGTGTTCCTCAAGGTATACCTTGATCCATTATATTAGTAAATCGAAGATAACGCAAGTGCCATCTTTTGCCTAAATTCGTGTGATATCGTCAAATCCATTACAATGGATTTTAGTTGAAGACTATCTATTTCAGTACATAATTTCTTTGAAATCAGAGATAGAGCAAATAACCCATATTCCATATATTAGGTCCATTTATTTTTAGAATTCGGATAGAAAAATGTTTGAAACATTTTAATATCCGAATTAAAAAATGAAAAATCGCTAAGAGTAATGTTGCACTTAATGAGTTTTGATTTTAACCAAAAGCTATGGAGGCGACACAAATATTTTATTATTTGAGTAAACCTACATCGATATTCTTAATAATGCGAATATTATAAAAAAAATGGTAAGCTAAAGATAGACTCAATGACCAAAAGATCTTTTTTCGTTTGTTTATATCTCAAAAAGGATGAATGCAGAATATAGTTTCAGACTCAATTTCAAATTAAATGTCATATACAATTATGCTATATATTTTTGTGGGATTCTCCACAGTTTCTGAAATATACATAATTTAAAATCGAAATTAAAAAAATATTGCCTCATAATTATTTTATAACTTGCTGATCACCAATGCTGCAATAGATTCTTATCACATTGAAAGAAATATTTCCAAACAAGTAGGATTTTCTCATGTTTGGCAGTTTTTTGAATGGAATAATCACAAAAACGTTTAAATTAAAAAAGTAAACATAATTATCGGAATGATGTTAAAATGGTTAAATTATCTTGGTACGTGATTCTAAGTTAATTCGTAATTTCCACCAAATATTCTCTCTTGACCAGGTAACTATAGTAAAATTATAATGGATCTTGTTTACTGTAAACAAGATCTAGTTTGGATTAAGCAATACATTTTATTAGATCTTAACAAAGTTAGAATTTTTGCTGGAAATACGTTACTTGGCATTCTCCCAGACCGACAAGTTAAATGGTAAGCGTAATCATTAACATGTTTAAAATGATCACTTATTTCTTTCAGTGCAAAACTCTAACACTTGGTGAAACATCTTTACACGTTGCATATAAAGTTGATTATATGCAACGTCAATCTTTATTGCTGAAATTGGTTCTCATCAAAAATGTAACACTTGTTGAAACATCATTACATATTGCACATAAATAAACTTTATATGAAACGTGTAACGATGTTTCGACAAGATTTTTAATAAGAATCAATTTCAGCATTGATCATCAGCAAGGATGTCTCGTAAAATAAATTATTATTATTAATGTAATGTAATAAGTTTAGGCTATTATTCAGGATTTTTGTGGGCCAATCTTGTTGCTGAGGCAATTATTTACGTTCCATAGGTTCTTTACCTCCATCGCTAACTCCCCGTACTTACTGATTTTTTTTCCGCTGATTTTTTTTTAATTGTAAGTATTTGCAATTATTATTATTATTATTATTATTATTATTAATGAATGAATCTGATTAAAATATTACACTAACTATCTTATCAAAACAATCACCCCATACAACAATAATCACTTTTCCCAGTAATTACCAAACAGAGAAACGCCGATGAATGGAAATGTGGATTTTACACTCGAGATAATCAGTTCCTTGAAGTACCTCGAGCTCTCGGTACACTCGAGATAATCCGGTGAAACGCACTTTTCAGTTTTTCAAAAAAGTCAATTGTCCGGCCTCGGAGCGGCTGGCTCCTTCTCGGAATCGGCCGGGCCGGCTCCTCCGGGAATTACACGTCGGAATATTTTCCTATTATTACGTTTTTATTGTCGATCCGTTATCACGATTCAGATAAAGCGATAACCGTGGAAATTCCGTGTAATTTAAATTATTAATAACGCGCGGATTAAAGTTTTATCAGATGTAATTCTTTTGAATGAAAAAAAAAAAAATTATAATAAGTTTTGATACTGGGAAATGATGGTGATGTTATAAAGTAAATAATTATGTGATTGTGTAAAGACAAAATGCGTTCCCTTTGTTTTTATGTGGAAAGAAACAAATTCAATTTTTCTCTTACTTTATTTCTTTATTGAAAATTATATGTTTTTGTATGGACAGTGAAAAAAAGAAAATATTTTGAAAAACGAAAATAGTCTAAATAATCCCATCACTAGTTCTAAAAATATACATTAGTGATGGGACTTAATGAAAATCATCGATTACCAGCAAATACGAAGTTTTCGAATGGAATCATTACAATTCGTGTACAGGTGTACATTATGTAATTCAATGTCTGACGTGGGAATTTGCCCAGGAAGTAGTTGTTTTAATGTGCATTTGTTTAACGTACTACGTAACGTAAGTGAAAAGTCACAGAGCTAAATATGAGAATCATTTATTAATTATCTTCAAATCATTTTTATTTAATTCATTACAATTCGAATATGTATTTGAATCATTCGACTTCAATTACCAATAAGTTACAAATTTTACGTTTTTCTCTTTATTTTACGTATTGTAATTTAAAATAATTGTAATTGTGTACTCTTATTTTCTAAATATAATAAAGCTTATTATTATTAATACGCGTTAAAATTATGACGATTTAAACTGTAGAGAAGACTGTAGAGACTGTATGATCGCCAGTAGCTGAAAACCTTGAAAATGGTTGAGGTGTGCCAAAAAAGCGTCCATATTCTTTCCAACTATAAAACAAGCTAAAACGTCAAACGCTAAGCTTCAAATTGTGTGAAATATTTGATCGAAAATGTATACAAATGAAGAAAAAGTTGAATTTCAAGCATGTATTACAATTCCAACAGTACTAGAGGAGGATAAGACATGTTTTCAATGAATCCAAAGTGGCCGAATACGTCGGTTAGGATGATTATAAAAATAATTAAACTAAAACATTTTCTTTGGAATGTTGTATGTTTCGTTCTCTTTATTCTATTGAAAAACGCAATAAAATAAATCATAACTAACACTGCATGCGTTACCGTCACAAGCAATTTCCCTTTTTTTTATCAAAAATACGTCACTTATTATTTTGGAGAAATTACAGGTAAAAAAATACAGTGAAGAACAATAAACTTGAAATAAATAATTAGAATAAGTGCTAGAAATGACCACCAGAAAGTGCAAGACAGTAACTTAAACGATCGCGAAAATTCTTCCACATTGTACATTTCGATATTGTCATAAACAGAAATAGAAAATTGTTTAATTGTTTTTTGAATTATATTATAGGCAACACGTACATCAATGCGTTTGGCTTGGGTATTTTACATGTATACATAGGGGATATGTATACTTAAAAATCTCTGTGTATATATATTTTCTTAATTTTCATTATTGTTATATTGCTATATACAAACATCTTCATTCAGACAACAGAATTACAATTCTTTACAAATATTTATATTTACAATACATATTGATGGGTTAGTAGTTTGTCATGAGCTATCGACCGGAGGTCTTTCTGCCCTTATATTGCTATTTATGTAAATTATTGTATATTTTTCCCTGTTGGATTCTTCCATTGGAATTATTATTATAAGTCTATATACAATTTATTACAAAAGCTGTTTAAACTGTGATGATAACATTCTAAGCTAAAACAATGGCATCATGAGCCGATTTTTGTGTTGAATTAACAATCAAAAATGAAATATAAAAATTGACATTGTTCTTTTGTGTCCAATATGAATATTCCACCTGTTTGAAAAACGCTCGCAAGGCGAATTTTTGTCACCTACTTAGAGGAGAGCCACTCGAGGGAACAATGGGTCCGTCAAAAATGTTGGACAGGCGCCCATTGTGAAAAAATCCGTACAATTAACTTTAATCGGGGCCCATTTGACCGTCCTGGTAGGGTAGGGTAGGGCAGGGCCCGGATGGAGGTACCACCCGAAACAACAAAAACCCGGCGATTTTTTCTTGGAAAAAGGAAGCGAAACGAAATCGACGCGAGCAGCTGTTCTTCTCTTTGATACCGAGTCGAAGGCCCGCGGGCCGTTTTCGGAAGTTACGTACATAAATCTTTTCATTACCCACACAAAAATTGATGATAATAATTAAGGGTATAGACTTTTTTCACCTAAAAAATATATTATAGCTTGATATATTAAAGAAAAAGAATTCTTTTTCCTTTCAAAATAAATAATAACAGGATTACAAATGATATAATTAATAATATATTTCATTTTATTTAGAAGAAATTAGATTACAAAAAAAAATATTTTCACAATATATAATAATAGCATGAAACATTAAATAATTATTGTATATTTGGTTTGAGTATAACGTGAAGTGATGTAACTTGAATAAAATTAATTCCTTACTTCACAATTTTTATTTTTTCGCTAGATGTACATTTCGTACACTATGTGTACAAAAAATAAAAATTGTGAAGTAAGGAATTAACCAAGTGTTTTTATTCAAATTAAATAATTAATAAACGAAAATATCGATATATATTTTTCAGTTTCATGAAGAGTGTATTCATGAATAATTAACACTCTTGTATGTTTTCTTCACACTTTACTAACGAACATATGTTAGTAGATTAAATAGAAAGAATTTAAAAATTATTAATTATTAATCAATTATTATCCCTTCAGCTACTGCATTTTTTTTTTGACTTACATTGAGGGCCTATGCCTCTCCATACTTTGAATTACATAATGCACACGCTGTTGCAATAACATATTGATTAATGCAACTTTTTTTGATTCGAGAATATTTAATGCAAAGAACAAAAAAACGTTACATAATATAAGGTTATCTGCAAACACGCGTTTCAAGATTCATCCCTCGTTGTTTTCCAGCAGCATCGTCAATTATGTAATTCAATGTCTGAAGGAGTATAGGTCCGAAAGGTAATTGTTTTTATTTTTAAGTATTTGCATAATCTAAGGCAAAAAATCACAGTAGTTCTGGTAAAATAATTGACTAATTATTTTCAAATTCTTTTTAACCAATTTATTTAAATAACTGTGACCAAGTGAATGTATACTTTTTGCAAAATATTTTAATTAGAAGACAATAACAGATTGCAGTTTGATATTTTTAAAATTAGAATTATTTTTATTTTAATAATAAATAATAATAGTATGATATTTAAATAAAAATACTTGTCCTTTCTCCTACTTATTTTTTATTTCACTAGATATATTTCGGAAACTATGTTTCCATCTTCAGTAGTTGAAGTTTTATAAATATAAAATACGCAATATTGATAAAATTAAAATATTTAAAAAATCATGTTAACTATAAACTAATCTAATTATAATTATATATAATGTGCTAAAATTTATGAATTAATAAGATCTAAAAGGGGATTATTTAATGAGCTAGTATCGAAATTTAAAAGATTACCTATGTGTTTTTTCATTTCAATAGACTCCAACATGTTTAATTTTGATTCACGTGAAAATTTAAGAAATTTAACATTTTCAATCGAAAATTTATGTCCCGTATTTATTCAATGAAAAGCTACAGCAGATTTTTCAGAATTAAAGTTTTTAATATGGTAATTATGTTCTTTAAATCTAGTTAAAACACTTCTAGTAGTTTGACTTACATATAATTTTGTATAATGGCTACATTTTATTGAATAAATACTTTAATTACTTTAATTTTCTAAAGGATTATTTTTCAAAAAGGTGTTGCCTAATAACATTTTTAATTTTGTGTTTGAATATGGTGCAGGCATTAAATTGAATTTTTTTAAAATAAATGGCTCGATAAATCATTGAATTAAATGCTGCTAATTTATGCTTATAATGTGTGTTAGAATCTAAATCAATGTAAATGCATGAAAATATTTCAGGTAGAGTAATTGATTGACTACAATATTCTTTAAAAAAAAAAATAGTCACTTTTTCAGTGAATTTAATATAAAATCTAGACAATAACATTGAGCTATAGCAAAGAGGATATACGTTGTCCCCTAACATTTTGAATACGGACATTTCAATGCATTACTTGGCACTTAGTTACCATGCTTGTTTTTTGCATAACAGAGTCACATATTTTAATTGACTGACCAACGGGAAATAATCAGTATTGTCTAATTTGTAATAAAATAGGCAATCAAAGTAAAACAACGATATTTTAATATTACTATTTAAATACAAAAAGGAGCCACTTAGAAGAGTCCGGAATTTATTCAATTAAATGCAATAATTGTGATAAATGTTACATAGGCCAAACTCAAAGGAATCTATTAAACAGACTAAAAGAACATGTATATCATGCCAAAAATAAAAACATTGATAAATCCGCTTTAGCTGACTATAATTTAAAAACAGGACATTATTTTTCAACAGACAATATCACATTACTAAAACAATCATCACATTTTCTATTAAATATGTTGGAAGCCATAGAATTGCACAAACATAAAGATAAATTATTAAATTTTGATTTGAGTCCTTTGGAAAACTCTTTGTTAAACCTTTTACAAGTTCTGAAAAAGTGTAATCCCATCGAAAGTCCGTAATTTTAATTCCCTTAATGTTTTTCAGCCTTGCGACACCTTATGTAATTAAAATTATGTTTTTCCCATCTTTGTCAGGTATATATAGTTGCGCACCTAGTTTTAAGACCATTAGTTATTGATAATGAGTGCTTTGCACTCGAAATATACATCTAACGAATCAAAATAAAATTGAAGTAAGGAATAAAAGTTTTATTATTATTGTGATTAAATACTCCAAATAACTCAATAAAATAATTTATAATTATAAATATTAATGTTACATTATGTATATTCAACTGGACTAATTATAATAGGATGTTTGTAAAACTTACAGTGTAAGTAATTTTTTACAGTTGGAAAAAGGGATTGCTCGAATTTTATTGATCATTGCCAGAAAATTTCCTTGTTTAATTACATTTATATATAATAGGTTAGGTGAAAGAACAATAACAGACATTACCGATTCAACTTCACCTTTACGTTTATACATTTTTTCTTTTTAAAACTAATTTATAAAGACGTTTATTATAATTTTTGTATCTACTTTAGCATTACAAACAGCGTAAAACGCGCCGAGGCTGCAACTTGTAAAATAATAGTATGATCAACGATGATATATTTATATAGTTATTACTGTTTATGAGTGTGTGTTTGTGTAGTTATGTAGTAGTCTAGACAGAGTCGTGAATGCATTGATACATTTTTGTGTCAAAACTGAATTTATATTTAGAGACAATCTTAATTTATTGTTTTTTTTAATGACACTCTTTTCGGCATTGAATTAATTCCAACATAGTAATATTTTATTTGTAGATGTTCTTTAATTACGCGAGCAATATTTTAAAATCGTTGAAGATTAATACAACTCTTATTACTTTTTTAATTGTTACAATCATGTCCCTATTATTACAAATAAAATTATTAAAATAATCCCAAACGCAATTTTACCATTCAGTAAACGATTCGTGTTTGTGCGAGGATGTTAATTTATTATAATTCGAAGCTTTCTCTCGATAAGTATGCGCGTTTATATATATGTGAGTGCGTGTGTGTGTGTATGTGTGTGTGTGCGCCTACCTGATATAGATGGGCACCTCTGCCTCTGCCACATCTACCATCTGGCAAACTCCTTCGGTGACTCCTTCACACCATCCCACAATGCGTGTATACCTGGATAATATCTAGACATGTTGTAAATGAGATACGTTGCCTACGCGCCCCTGCCCATACCCATACCCATTCCGATTCCTCTGTTCTGTCCCAGACCAACGGACAACACACGTTCAAACACTTGCAATTATTATCTTTATTAAATCCCACTAAAAACGGTGGTTTTGCGCGAGAGATTAAAATTGGTTGATCTTTAAATTATAAATTATTGTAGTAATTTCATATAAATATTGTCTTCTTAAAGTTAAATTATATTAAAATATTTTTTTCGATGATCCTCGTGTATATAGAAAATTATGGGTAACTTTTAATTATTATCTTTAATAAATATTTATTTTTTTTGTTTATTTAAGTTTTAAATTTTATGTTGTATTATATAAAAGGTGTTTACCGTCAATACAATTTTATTATTAATAAACTCACTAGGAACAATTGTTTTATCTAATGGATTAAATGCAAGAAAAATGGTCGCAATTTCGATTGTTATTTAAAATTATGAATCATTATAGCAATTTTATACAAATATTGTTTTCTTAAATAAAAATTATATTAAAATATTTTTTCGAGGTATTTTAATGTATATAAAAAGTGTGGATAACTTACAATTATTATCTTTATTAAATATTTAATTAACGATCATTATAGTTGTTGATTTTGTCTCTGACATCACTTTAGTTCACTGCATTTAGTTTAGAAAAGCCGACTGTTGTTGCTTAAATTTTTACCATATTAATATTACTTTAGTTCACTGTTTTTTGCCTTTATTTGACATTAGAGTCAATGAAAATTACTTTTATTCGTATTTATTAACTTAACCTTACTTATAGATAAAATAATACATTTAACACATTTTTAAACTTTAACTGTTTTGTACTAAAGAACTTACAGATTATTATCTTTATTAAATATTTAATTAAATTTTTGTTTATTTATGTTTTCAATTTTATATTATATTATATTATATTATATTATATTATATTATATTATATTATATTATATTATATTATATTATATTATATTATATTATATTATATTATATTATATTATATTATATTATATTATATTATATTATATTATATTATATTATATTATATTATATTATATACAAGGTGTTTATCGTCAATATGTCAAGTTATTATTCATATTAAATTAAAGACGAAGCAAGCGCCACCTTTTGCCTAATTTCAAGTGGCATCGTCAACGATTTGAAGATTACTATAGCTCACTTTCATAGTCTTCATTAGGCTTTAAAGTCTATGTTAGTTAAGGCAGTGATCCTCGATACGCTTCCGTTTTAAGGGATTAACAATTTTATACAATTTAAAAAAAAAAAAACATTAAATGCGGGCAGATAGCTTATTAACTGATGAACAACATCAGTTAATTTTAATTTTTTAAAAACAAAAAGAGTGAAAAAATATTTTTTCAAAAATTAATTTAATTTACAAAAAATCAAAGTTGGAATAAAATAAACACACACGTTTTGTAAAAACCACTGCACGTTTTATCGTTAATCGCACCGTTTATTAGGCGTAAAATCGCAGCCTTACGTTTACTGTCTAGGATTGACTTGAAGATTAATATAAAATCATAGTTATTGCATAATTTTGGCTGTGAGTTCACTCAAGCTCACATTTGTAGTTCAAATTAGCAACTTTTAAGTTAAAACAGGTAACAATTGTGACTTATGATAATCGTCAAGCTAATCCTAGGTAATAAAATTAACTCTTGTTAATCAGAGGCAGTAAACTTAACTTAGAGTGACTTTAAAATGAAGTCAAGACTATATAATTGCATTAGTGAAGTCACAGTCAAAATTAGACAATAATAGTGAGTTTATAGTACTCTTCAAGTCAATCCTTAATTCCTTTATTTGACTATAAAGTTCTTACAATGACTTATTTGCCTAGCTATATTAATATCAAATCTAGGCAAAACTTGTGAGCTATATCAATCTTCAAGTTAATTAGGATTAACTTGAAGATTAATTTATATTGTGAGCTAAATTAATCTTCAAGTTAATCCTAATTAACTTGAAGATTGATATAGCTCACAAGTTTTGCCTAGATTTGACTTTGCTTTAGCCTTTATTGCTTCATTAGACTTTAATGTTACTGTAGGTTAAGTTTATTGCCTAGGATCGAGCTCAGGATTACTCTAACTCAAAATTGTTGTTTAATTTTTATTGTGCGCTCACTGATTTGACTTTAAGGTCACCGAAAGTTATTTTTATTGCTTCACATTGACTTTAAGATCACTATAGCTCACTTTCATAATCTTAGACTTTAAAGTCACTGTAACTTAATTTTATTGCCTAGGATTTACTTATAAACTTATAATTATTGCCTACTTTTGACTGCGAGGTTACTAAGGCTCACTGCTATTGCCTAGATTTGAGTTTAAAGCTATTATTTGTTGTTTCCTTTCATTAAATAATTTTGACTCAAACCGTTACAATTCGCAGTAGTAGCTGTGCAACAACAAATATCTATTGTGTAACCCAATGTCCGGCGTGGTAAATGCTCGGGAAGTAGTTGTTTCATTAGATGTTTGTAAAACTTACAGTGTAAATAATTTTTTGCAGTTGGGAAAAGGGATTGATCGAATTTTATTGATCATTGCCAGAAATTTTCCTTGTTTAATGTCATTGTAATTTAAAAAACTGCAAATTTGTGAATCATCTTTTATTAATTTTATTTAATTTAATTGAAAACATCATTATAAGTTAAGTTTATTGCCTGGGATTGACTTGTTGATTACTATAAACTAATAATTGTTGCGTAATTTAGACTATGCGTTCACTAAGTCTCACTGCTATTGCCTAGATTTTACTGTATAGTCAAACAAAGTGATCTTAATTTAACTTTAAAGTCCTTGCAATGACTTATTTGCCTAGGATTAACTTGAAAATTACTATAACTCAGAAGTGTTTCCTAGGTTTGACTTTACCGTCACACAAAGTGATCTTTATTATTTCATTAGACTTTAATGTCAACCTCGACACCCAATACGGGTAAAAGAGGATAAGATTAAGAAAGAAAGAAAGAAAGAGAGAAAGACTTCAATGTCACTGTAGGAAAAGTTCATTACCTAGAACAGACTTCAAGATTGCACTAATACAAAATGGTTGCCAAATTTTTATTGTGAGCTCAAAGTTATTGCCTAGATTTGAATTTAACGCTTCAAAAAGTGACCGTAATTGCTTGATTAGGTATTAAAGTCACGGTAAGTTAAATTTGTTGCCTTGCAATGACTTTAAGATTACTATAACTTACAATTGTTGCCTAGTTTTAACAGTGAGTTCATTATAGCTCTCTAATTCACATTAATGAAACGTTCAGCCACCATTAATCTAGCGTATGGATAACTAGGCAAAAGATAATTAGGCAAAAGGTGGCGCTTGCGTCGTCTTTAATTCATATGATAGCTATCTAATATTAATTATGTTGCGTATACATTTTCAAATCTTTGGTTACCTTATATTGACTTTAAGATCACTACCGCTCTTTTATTGACGCGATTATACCTTAAAATCGTAACAAGTTAAGTTGACTGCCTACAATTAACTTAACGATCATTATAGTTGTTGATTTTGTGTCTGACATCACTTTAGTTTACTGCATTTAGTTTAGAAAATTTGATTTAAAGTAATAATAATTACCTATTTCTTTTTACCATATTAATATTACTTTAGTTCCCTGTTTTTTGCCTTTATTTGACATTAGAGTCAATGAAAATTACTTTTATCCGTATTTATTAACTTAACCTTACTTATAGATAAAATAATACATTTAACATAAACACATTTTTAAACTTTAACTGTTTTGCACTAAAGAACTTACAGATCCTATAAACATATCAAAGCCAATTGCAGGTCATTTTAAAAGAAAATAATATATATAATAATGTTGTTTGTTGCTTTTATTGCCTGGTATTTACGTAATATCCTAATAATTCTTCCCTTTGTGTATAACTCATTTGGCTCAACCAACATATATATATATACAGGGTGGCGCAAGATTCCGATGAAGTCAAATATCTCAGTTATTTAGAAATTTACAAAAAGATATTACTGACATAATTTGTAGCTACTGTAAAACTTCACATTTTTAAATTGGTTTCATATGTACAGGATGTCCAATAATCACGTGACGTATCAAACATATGATTTTTTAAATGGAATGCTATATTTTTAATGTCGATTTTAGATTCTACGCTTAAAATTAATCATTTTTGACGTAAGGTTTATTAGGTCAGTTTTTAATATTTTAAAAGTTATAAACAATTCAAGGTTGAAATCAATGGAAGATTGGGGCCTTATTTTTCAAAAATGAAAAACGATGTAAACTTTCTGTTAACGCAATTTAATTGAAAAAATGCTAAAATAATACAAGGAATAATCGTTTGTTACCATAAAGCAAATGTTGTGTACAGGGTGAAACAATACGCAAAATGATTTTTTTCTTTTTTCACTTAAATGGAACACCCTATATTTTTTACACTATTTCGATAGAAAAATGATTGTTCTTTAATTTTTGTATAATAAACTATACCCCTATCTGTTACCATTTTTTCACAATTTCAATTCAAAGTACAAAATTATAAGTTTCGCTTATAATCTATAATTTAAGTAGGCTATAATTAAAACAAATGCAATTCATAATCGTTTTCTGGTATTTAATAACATACTTACTCCCTAACCTAAAAGGATATTCAAATGACAATCGATATTTAAAGGCGCATGCAAAATATAAAGAAAATAGTTGCTCAACGATTATTTAGCGAGTTATAATGGTTATTCGGACATATTTTTTAACAAAAAAATTGTAAAATGTTTGAATGCTATTGAATTAAAAAAAATGTGAATATGTGAAATAAATACATAAAAATGTTAACAAAATATAATGATATAAATATTTTATTATTTCACTTAGTATCTATTTTCGCTTTTTCAGTCAACATGAATTGTTTAAATAAATCAATTTAAGAAGCATATAGGAATATTTTAAAAATTTTTCGAATAATAACCAAAAAATATAGTTGTTGTTAATTTTTAACAATTAAATTAATCATTTATTGAAGAACAGTTATGTTTAACTGCACCAGTGTTACAAAATATAACGTAAAATGTACTTTACTTACTAATTATAATATTAAGCGTTGAAAGTTACTAAATAAATTAGTTGTTCTGGCGCGGCCTACTTTGGTTAAAAATTCTATACCAAATTATTTAATCAAATGCAATTTTGGAGAATAAATTGATGATAATAATAGGAATCGTAAAATCTGTTTAAAATAAATTATTAATATTAACATACCTTAATAGAAAAAATAACTTCCAACCCATTCCTGGTCAATCGAAAACCAACTCACCTCCACCACTCACTAATTACCACTTGTTCATAAACAAAAATTAATCGCGTTTTTAATTATTAATAATTTCTAACGTTAAAAATTAAACCGGAATAGTGAACATTGTGCGTTTTCGGACGACTGAATCGAAATACAAGAGCGCAATTATCGCAAATCAAGAAGAAAAAAACGATCGATGACTCACTCCGAGAACGCATTCCTGAGATAAGAAGATTCGTTGTACCTGGATCCTGGCGCACAGCCAAAAACATACCTATTTAAATTGTTGTATTTTCAATATTATCGCGTATTAAAATAATAACAGCTTAATATTTATTTACTTTTTTTATTAAATTCTCATTTATCCCGTGGTAAAAAATATGATGTATTTTAATTAATACACTTGATTATTCGTTTCACTAAATTATTTTATATTTGTGTTCGCGTAACTTTCACAACTAAATAAATTAGTTGTTCTTGCACGGCCTACTTTGATTAAAAATTCTATACCAAATTTGTATTTGAGATTAAATATCTCAAAAACGGTAGACGGTAGCTATTTAATATGTTATATAAAAAATGAAGAGTGATTAATTTTCTATTAAAATAGCATAAAAAAATATAGGGTGTCCCATTTAAGTAAAAAGAGAAAAAAATCATTTTGCGTATTGCTTCACCTTGTATATAAAAATTTGTTTTAAGAGAAAAAAAGAGTATTTCTTTTATTATTAAGTATTTTTGCATTTATATGGCGTTGACAGAATGTTTATTTCATTTTTCATTATTGAAATATTAGGCTCTAAACATCTATCGATTTCAACATTCATTTGTTTATAACTTTTAAACTATGAAAAATTGACCTATTAAATCTTATATAAAAAATGATTATTTTTAAACGTAGAATCGAAAATCTTCATAAAAAATATATCATTCCATTTAAAAAAACATATGTTTGATACGTTACGTGATTATTGGACACCTTGTATATATGAAACTAATTTTAAAATGTGAATTTTGACAGTAGCTACTAATAATGTCAGTAACATTTTTTTGTATATTTCTTTATAACTGAGATATTGGACTTCATCGTAATCTTGCGCCACCCTGTATATATAATTGCCTAAAATAGCATGTAAATTGTCTATGTTTGCCTAAACTAGGGTGTCAATTGTATACGTTTGCCTAATGTTGACCTAAACTAGCACCTAATAGTCTACGTTTATTTAAACTATGATTTAAGTTGCCTAACTTTGCCTAAAATAGCATGTTAATTGTTTTTGTTTGTCTAAACTATGATGCAAATTGTTTACATTTGCCTAATTTTGACCTAAACTAGTATGTAATTGTCTACTTTTACTTAAAATATGATTTAAATTGCCCAAGTTTGCTTAAAATAGCATGTTAATTGTTTGTGTTGCCTAAACTATGATGCAAATTGCCTACGTTTGCCTATTTTAGATAAACTAGGAAGTAATTGTCTACGTTCATTTAAACTATGATTTAAATTGTCTATGTTTGTCTAAACTAGGATGTGAATTGTCTACGTTTGCCTAATTTTGACCTAAACTAGCATGTAATTGTATTTGTTTACTTAAAATATGATTTAAATTGTCTAAATTTGCCAAAAATAGCATTTAAATTGTCTATGTTTGCCTAAACTAGCATGTAATTGTCTACGTTTACTTAAACTATGATGCGAATTGTCTACGTTTATTTAAACTATAATTTAAATTGCGTAAATATGCCAAAAATAGCATGTAAATTGTCTATGTTTGCCTAAACTAGGATATGAATTGTCTACATTTGCCTAAACAACAAACAAAATTGTCTTGGGCAAGAATAAAAAACTTAACAACAACAAACAAAATCGCATTAGGCAAATGCAAACAAAATTGTTTCAGATAACATTAAAATGGCTAATTAGTATTAAATATAACCCAAAATTGCTTAATGCATGCAAGAACACGTATAAATTATCTTCAGGTGTTCTCATTAATTCAAATTTATTTAATTCGCCTTTTCTCGTATTTGCTTTTTTTCCTCAACTGATTTGAATATTTACTATTTAAATATACATTAAACAAGTTGATACCAACATAGTTTACATCCGGATTAAGCGGGAATTACAAGGAAATCAAATAAAAAAATAACTAGAGTGAAAATAAAGGAATCGAGTAATTACAGTGAGTTATTAATATTAGTGTGTCAGTTAATGCGAGAGAGTCACTATCGAGCAATAGCATCGGAATGGAATGTATCCTGGCCCGTCTCTGTCTTCCTCCGCGCGCGTCCTTCTCTTTCCTTTTCCTCTACCGAGCGCGAGTGCTACAGAAACTAATTGGTAAAAGAACCGGAAACGGTGCAAAAAACAAGATAACTGCGCGCGGTAAAAATGATGCGCGCGAGTATCACACACAAGTGTACTGTCTGTCTGTCTATCTATCTATCCTGTCCTCTGGTGTGCGTTGTAGTTGCGAGTGGATGTTATGGAGGAGTTTGAGGAGGCTGGTTGAGTCGTTGCGGCGCAGGGGACTTAAGCGGGACTCAAGGGGGGCGCTCGCGTCACTTCCGGTGGAGGGGGATCGGCCGTGGGAACACTCGACGTCGGGTCCGCTATGTATTCATCATTAATACTATGTGTACTATTTATTAGCTAGAGCACATTTCGATCATAAACTTATTTATATTAGAAAGTTTATTTTTTCAGCTTTCAAATTTCCTACTTTTGCCTTATAAAGCCTTTGAATTTACCCCATAAATGGTGTTAAAATTACCTATGCTAATCTAATATATAAAAAATATTCGCTTTTACTTTGCAAAATATGTCTGGAATTATTTTAAAATTCTTATCAAGGACTATGGACAATTCAGAACTATCTAATTTGTTTATTTATTTACTTAACGGAATGTTACTGCATGAAATAATAGAGTAATATTCAAATTCAAATTTAGAGAGCATAGCGAGGTCACAAAATTGCTGAGTACACCCAAAAATTCCTAGCTAAATCTACATGTAGCAAAAAAATGTATAATGCAACATTATAATACCAAGCACTCCTATATGACAAAACTTGCATAATCCTAATATCCCAAAGATTATCCCAACTATCCCAAAAATTTGCCACAAACCCCGTAAATCAAGACATTCTAAACCAACTCTGCATAAAGCGAAACCCAAATATCCCTCCAAAATTTCGCCATCAAGAAACCACATTCATCTCATCTTTCATCGAGGACTAAAAGACAGACATGACACATTAGACAATGATTTTTGGCTGAAAGACCGATGGTCGATAGCCATTTTAGAAATAATAAAATAAACTGTTTTGTATTTAACAATGTATATAAAAAAAACTTCAATAAAGATTATTGTATATAATTGCCTTGGGAATGTTATCTAAGTCAATTATGTTTTTATATTTTATCATACTAGAATTACAAGAAAAGCAAAATTACCGAATTTAACATTAAAATACCCATCAAGGATTCTAAGCAACACAAAATTGCCTTAGGCAATATTATAATGTCTAACAAGGATTACAAGAAAAGCAAAATTGTCTAAAGCAAGATTAAAATTTCTAACAAGAATTACAAGCAACAGAAAATTGTCTAATTAAATAAAAAAAAGGTGCCCAGTAAGGATTATAAGTAAAACAAAATTGCTTTATGCAGCATTATAATGTTAGGATTGCAATAAACCCAACTGACAATTGTGACATTAAAAAGCATAACACGGATTAATTGAGTAAAAGAGTAGGCATATTACAAATGCTTTTCTAAACTACCAATATTTGCTTAAAGTAATATGAATATTGTCTACGTTTGCCTAAACCAGCATGTAAATTGTTTACGTTTGCCTAAGCTAGGATTTAATGTGTTTATATTTGCCTAGAAACACGAGCTTCAGGGAAAAACTACAGAGGAAGACCATAACAACGTGGATAGATGGAGTCAGAGAAGGAGCTGTAAAAAGGCATAAAATGGAAAGGAATTAAAAACCTTACGCAAGACAGGAAAAACTGGAGATGTTTGTACTCTACTGGACAACAAATAATATAAATACAAAATGTGTTTTATATAAGGTGTTTCAAATTCGAGTACCACCATGAAGATCTCGCTTATTATAAGAGATAGAGGGTAGGTTTAAATTTGTTACTTTTGCAGAATTTCATGCTGATTAATATTCCTAAGAAATTGCTGCGAAAACTGGGCTAAATTTCTTTGTTTTCAAGAAAAATGAAAAATACTGAACAATGTGATTTTCTTTTTTCATTTATATCTTCGTTATTTGAAGCAATAATTCAATACAATGAAGACATTCTTATAGCACTTTTTTATGATCTAATCGATGGCGTACTAATTTTACTAATAGCATGTTTCGTTTCTTCTGGACCATCATCAACTTTCTTATTTCTTATGGGCGCCATATTGTTTTTTTATCAGATTAAAATCCTCTATTTTTTCTGATTCTTATAACCCAAACAAGAATTATAAGCTGAATGAAATTGCCAAATACAATATTAAAATTCTTAACAATGATTGCAATTTAAAACAAAATTACCTTAGGCAACTTTAAAATCCTCAACACGGATTACAAGTATCCCAAAATTGCCTAATTCAACATTTAAAAGTCTAATTCATGGATTAAAACAGCATACAAATTACCTATGCTTTTCTAAACTATCGTATACATTACCTATATTTGCCTAAATCAGCATGTAAATTGTCCACGTTTGCCTAAACAACAAAAAATGCCAAAATCTGGGCACATTAAAGTTAATTTTAAATAATAGATCGGAACAATCGATCGCATTATGAAGGATTTTGAATAGAAATACTTAACCAAGAGTATTTCTCCGTGTTAATAGTGAGACCGTATCAAACTCATTCAAAAGCAAGTCGTTGTTAAAATAGTATTGGTTTAATTTTGATTGAATAAGTAACTACTTTACATTTAGCTACGTTTATAGTAAAATGATTAACACAACACCATTAAATAATTAAATCAAGCATATTTTGTAAATTTAGACAAGAATAAACTGCGTCAATATTAGAAAATATTTTTAGATCATCGGCAAACAGTAAATGGTTACAAACTAGTAAGGTGCAATATAAGGAACAATAATGGGCCCAAATTGGATCCTTGAGGGACATCCGAACGAGCAACAAACATTTTAGATGAGAAACCATTGATTGAAACATAGAGGTGGCGGTGAGATTGATAAAATTTGAATAAATTAATTAAGTTGATATGAAATCCATAATTATCAAACTTTTTAAATAGTACAGTGTGATCAAAATTGTCGAAAGCCTTAGCAAAATCCGTATACATACAGTCAACCTAACCT
Source organism: Philonthus spinipes (assembly GCA_963082785.1). Lineage (NCBI taxonomy): Eukaryota > Metazoa > Arthropoda > Insecta > Coleoptera > Staphylinidae > Philonthus > Philonthus spinipes. The sequence goes on along the minus strand of OY720311.1, from coordinate 18,187,300 downwards.
TTACGGTCGAGTTCACTGCAGGCATATTCACTAAAGCAACACAAATTACTCGTCGTAGACCTACTTTCCATGAAACCATGTTGATTTGTGGAGATATAGTGTTTAACCTTTGGATAAATATTATCATAAATAACTATTTCAAAAACGTTTGCGAAACTTGACAATAATGCGATGGGTCTATAATTACTAACATCGCTAGAATCACTAGACTTAAGCATTATCTTTGATACTTTCCTAGCTGAAGGAAATGTAGAGGATTTTAGAATGAGATTGAAAATTGTTTCGAGTGGTTTTAGTAGCAGAAAATTGGTGTCTTTTATTAAAAAGCTTGGTATTCTATCTGCGCTGTAGGACATTGTATTACTCAAGTGAAAAATGGCATATTGAATATCGTCGGAGTTAATAGTAGTAACATTCATAACAGGTAAATTATTTTGCACATCGGAAACAGTATCAATTTGTGAAGCATTAGTATACACGTTATTGAAGAAATCAGCAAAAGCGTTTACGATAGGAAGAGGTGAATCTAGTGTGATGCCATTGTGTTGCATAGCACCAGGAATACGGGTTGTGTGTGTGTTTTTTTTTTTCTTTTCGAATTAATAAATGACCAGGGGGTATTTATAGAGGGCTAGAGAAGGTCTGATGGTTTGGTGCCAGCCTTCCTTTTCATTTCACTCTTCTAGCCATTTCTGCAATAACAATTTTTCTGATATCCTTAACTGAAAAGTAAAACGACTTCGATGGCGACTCCAGTTAAAAACCAAAAACTCAAACTTCATACGACTGTGACTCTAACTACACAAACCTGTTACAGATGAAGGTATATATCCAGAAATGAGAACAAACTCAGTATGTTCAATTGATCATTCTCAGGAATTGGTGTATAATTTGAACGGATTTCTTAATAAGATACAGATGAACCGCAGTTCCAACTTTTCAATCTTGCCCACTTTTCAAAATAAGAATTTGATGTAACTTAATTCATCAGTCAGACCAAGATTCAGATAAACACATTACTTTTGAATTAATTTCTCACTTAACACTTGGTGAAACATGTTTAAACAAATATATAAAAATTAAACTTTGTTTCACAATACATTTTTAAAATAAATATTTTATTCTGACTAGTTTAGATTTTTACATCATTTTCAGAAAATAATACTGTTACGAAAGTGAAAGAAGAAACTGGAAATATCACTCTAGAATGTTCCACAGAGCGCGCGACGGTAAACGCGGCGTCTTCGAAAGTTCCGGCAAGTTCGAAAAACAAGCATGCTATATAAGCGCGCGCTAGCGGCGCTGCAGTCAGTCTATCACGAACGTCCGAGTGCTCAACAGCGCGTCGTAAATAAATAGTGACAGTGTGGTGTAAATAAATGTGTTAAGTGTACTATAAATAATTAAATATACATTGTTTTACTTATTTCCGAGTTTGATTAAACCCGATTTCGTAACAATACAAATGAAAGCCGACAACAGTATATATACAAAAATTGGATTAAATCAGATAAGAAGGGATGTTAATAACGGGATGTCCAGATATCTTCATTATCATTTACGATGTTTTTTCCCCTGGTTTCTGGATTTCCAGGCCCTCGCATGAACCCTTTATTACCTGATTTCAATATTTTAAATTTATTGGGGTCAAAGAAATGATTTTCTGAATTACAATGTTTAGAAAAACCTGTGGTGTTTTTGTTTTCAATTATGGATTTTTTATGTTCTTTTAGGCTTGCTTCAAAAGTTCTGTCTGTTTGGCCTATGTAGATTGCATCGCACTCTCCACAATATATTTCATAAACGCCACATTTTTTTTTTCTATTTTTATTTGTTATTTAATAAAAGTTTTACTATATTCATTATTATTTATTATTTTATTTATATTTATGGTGGGGCTAGCGCAAATAATGTTAAATTTCATCCCTTTAAAACAGCTAATAATTTTGGGCGACAAATCTTTAACATGATTAATTTTGTACCAGACTTTATTATCTGTAGTGTGCGCGTAAAAATATTTAAGTTAAAAACAACTACTTAAATATTATCTATCTATTATTATAATAAAACAATGTGATAAGAATATCTTCAACGTATTAAAATGTCACAGTAGCTAAAGAGAAAATGATTGATTAATAATTAATTACTTTCAAATTCCGTTTATTTAATTTGTTTAAATAACTGTGACCAAATGAATAAATCATTTTATCTATTATTATTAATAAAAAGAGTTTTATTATCATTAGTAATATTATAATTTTTCTATTGTTAAAATATTGGTTTAGGCATACGCTGAATCAATATTTTAATACAGTAAAGACATTTTTATTAAACTTTTTTTTATTAATGAAGAAAATTGTATTTTTCGGCGTTGCGTTTTTATTAATCTTAAGAATGTAGCTTATTCTCACTCATTTTTTTTTTAAATTAAATTCATTCAATATTTTACTATATCAGACTTTTAATTAACTACCTTTAATATCAGTCCATTATTTTATCACACTTTTTTATTACAGAATAAAATCGTATTTTTCAATATTTTTTTTATATTTCTACAAACAATTTACTTTAATATGAAATAAATATGAATAAAGTATTAAAAATCAACCAATAAAACACAGATTAACTTTAATAAATTCTTTTTTGTTCTTCTAAACCTGAAACTTTAAATTAATCATTCTATTTTTTCAATTAAATTCATTCGCTATTTTACTACGCCAAACTTTTAATTAACTACTTTTAATGATAGTCCATTAAAAGTAGTTAATTAAAAGTTTGATAGTGTAAAATTCTTATAAAAAAAGAAATCATCCTCTCCGAATGCGAATGAATGAAATCCAAACGCACACACACGCACACATACCACCATAAAACTTATATTAAACACACATTCTTAGGCTATAAGTAACATAAAAAGCACCGGATATTCCAGGATACGTAACGAGTTCATCTACCTATCACCATTAGACTGCGAAAAGATGACGAGATGAACGAGCGAAGAAAGGAAGAAGAAGAAAATGAATAAAAAAAAAAACTGGATGGTCCAATATCCGACGAATTAACACGCCGGTCGGTGGATATTTTCTTTTTCCCACATGTTTTGCCGTATCCTATCTTTGATTGGATCGCTCCTGCTGATTGACCAATCTATATGTAGATTAATTGGTGGTTATTATTTTTTCCGGATAATTTTCAACACCACTAATTACTCTTAAATATGAACAAAGGTAATAATCAGAATATTGAGTATGGGTTTAATTGATACAGAGGAATTTCTTAGATTTTTTTGTTTTAGATTGATTTTATTCGTTAATTATGTGGTATTTTTGTGTAGAACTATAATTTGCAAGTAATTACAAAAAAATATATCGATTAAGAATACTTCGACAAAATTGATATAATAAAAATTATAATAGAAACTTCCTTTCTTGAAAAAATAATTTACAAAAATTCTTCTGCTATCCCTTGTTGCCCCTTATGGCGCCGGGGCGCCATTTCACAACTCTTCTAACACCTTCCTGTATAAACAATCTCAGATCCATCCAATTCAACGCCGTCTTAACATCCTTGCTGAAAAATTTGCCCTCAATCCTTCAAAACCTTATGTATCCCTCTCAATACAAACATCACATCCACACCGAATAATCCATCCACATTATTATTTCTTTTTATTTAATCGCTTCATATCAAAGATATAGACTGTTAAATCACATTTCGTATTTCTAAACCTAGATATAGACCGAAATTTCCGAAGTTGGGAAGAGAAACCGTCGGCCGATAGCCGATTAACAGGCGAAGAATTATATCTTATATAATATAATAAATAACATTAAGAAAATTGTCATGTACTTCATTTTGCAGTGACAATAAAGATCAATCTTTATTATTATTGTTATTTATTATAAGAATATTAATATTGGGAAGTGTCACCTATTTAATAAACTTCAATTTATTGTTATTTGATAATTTTAGCTACTTAAAATTGGTTATTCAGTAAAACTCGATTACTAAATTCATCCGATTTTGCCCATAACTAAATTGAATTAAAACTTGAAAATAAAATCATTAATAAGTCAAAATATAAAAAAATGTATTCAACATTTTTGTAAACAATCTTCATTGATCGAAATTTAATTCGCTCTTAATAAAAAAAAATCCACTCTTATCGTTGTTTCACGCTCGACATAAGTCAATGCATTCCGCGTTGTACACGTTATGCATTTGTGTGCGTACAAATCTGGTTTGATGGGTTGGAACGTTGTGATAGATGTAATGGGCAATAAGGTCGTTACTCTTTATTTTTGTTGGCATGTTGACAGTGAGAACGATTGAGAATGGATATGGACTTGACTAACTCATTGATGATAGTGCGGGGAGAAGTTGTCCGGCCTTGAGAGTCCGTCCTCTTTCCAGAAAAGAACGAGCGTTGAATTGAGAATATTTAATGGTTATTAGAGGGGAATTGGAAGTGGATTTAATTGGTAATAAATCAACTCATTTCGAGCTTGTTAATTGCGACTTTATGTTGTTTGATTTTTGTAAATTGAATCTCCCGCTTGGTAGTTTAATAAAATTCAACCTCGTGGAGTGTAATATATGCAACTTTATTTACATTCGCGATACGCATTCATATAATATACAATACCGTTTTTGTAATAAAATTCAATTTAATGGCTTGAGTAATCGAACACAGATATATATTTTACTTCACTGTTTTATTTAAAAAAATATACATTTCAAACTTATTAATCTATAATAAACAATTAAACATAATGTACATTAACATTAATGTGCCAAATGGACATTGGATGTTTAACATGATTTAATTGTTGGGAAATTTAATTTTATACAATATTGTAGTTATTACATTTCACGAACATTTTACTTCGATCCAACATAGTAACATAGAAAATTACTGAACTAAATAATAGGTACTTATTTACCTTTCCTATGTAATACAAAGGCGACGCCACTCGAAAATAGTTGGCGCTTGCATTGTCTTTTTAATTATTATGATTCATATTAGATTATTTAATCACAAGATCCGTTCGTCCACCAAAACTAATTTTATTATAAACAGGATACCTTCGCCTTCTCAATGAAGGCGAAGGTATCCTGTTTATCGATTTCCTTTACTGAACGAGACAATTTTGGTTTGTCTACCTTGTAGACCCAAATTGTTAACGATTTCACCTAAAGTTAGGTAGTAGACGACGGTTGTACTGTCTTTCTAATTAATAAACTTTTTATTATAATAATTATAAACATTATATTGAAATTGTTTGAATTTTTTTTCTCAATATTTACTTAAATCATGTATATCAAATTGCATATAATACGTATATGCCTGGATACATATAGTATATAAATATTATATACTAAATCTATGTATATCCATAACATAATTTGTAACTTAACAAATATTCAATTTGTACGTTGAATTGCATATAATACTCATGATTGTTCGTATTGCATAGATGTTGCTTTATCAATAGTACCGCAATATTTTTCGGGTAATATTAACATGCAATATTGCTGCAGGATGACATTCAACGATTCTGTAACATTAATTCAACCTAAAACGCAACATTTCACGTTGCGCTGTAATATTGATGTAATGTTTTTTTTTTTGCTCAATGGGTTACTTTGCAGGCCTTCGCCCCTTTAGACATTAATTACATAATGGACACATTTTGTTGCATAGTAAAACCTATTGTTTTAAAGTACGTAACGTAAGTAAAAAAAGTCTCAGTAGTTGAAGATAAAATAATTTATTAATTATTTTCAAATTCTCGACAATCAAAAGCGTTTAAGATATTATCCACAGCCAATTAACTCAAGAAGATTTTACTAAGACAAAATCTAATTGATTTAAACATAAATATTCGTTTTCTTTTAAGGGTGCGTTTTAGACGAAAGAGATAACTATATAAATATGGGCAATCACTAATTCGAGTTAGATTGCTGTTTCGATCAATGAACAATATTATATTATACATTAAAGTAATCTTAAATTAAGCAGATACTTCATCAGATGAATTAAAAATTATTTTAATGTTTAGTTTGTGTGAAAATCAATTATGAAAAACAATGAAAATTGATCAAATTTATAGCAAATTTCAAATTATATTTTTGTTAATAAAAACTTTTGCAATGGAAATTTAAAGGATTTCATTAAATTCTGCATTTAAAAAACTTAGCAGGCATGACCTATTAATTTCATTATATCTTACAATTTTCTTTTCTAACTTGAAGTAGTAAATTGACGTAATTCATGAAAATCAACGATTTATTTTTTATTTAGACTAATAGATAAAAAAATGTAAATACATATTCATATTATTAAATCCAAAAGAATAGCTCTTTTTTCAAACGATTATTTCCATTTTACTATATAGCTATCTCTACTAAACTATCTTGTAAAAATAATATCCGTGCTTCCAAGGAAACTGGATTGTAATTTTTCGGGTCTTGAACTTCGCTTTTCTTATATAATAAAATTATACAGAAACTTTTATTGCCTAACGAAAAATAGGCGTAACAAGACACTGTTATTTATTTAGACAATTTCAACCATTCTTATTATTTATTGAAATCGAATTACAATGTACAACAAAGTAGAAGCCTCAATAATTAATAAGTGGATTTATTTCAATAAAAATAAATACACAGATATCGATCAATATCGGCTCATGTTGGCAAACAGTTCATCGTAGAGCATGGTCTGGACGTCAATGCCCCACAAAAAGTCCAAATGATTAAATCGATCGTAGCTCAACAAGTTATCGATAACGACATTAGGTAATTGATCTATTAAGTGACGTACATCCTAAAAAAAAAAAAAATAATAAAAAAATAGATTACAACTAGATTTATATAAATAGAAAAGAGTATTCATTCACTTGGTCACAGTTATTCAAATATATTAAATAAAAATTATTTGAAAATAATTAACATATTATTTCCACATTTATCTTTGTGACTTTTAACTTACGCTACGTAAGTACGTTAAACAAATGCACATTAAAACAACTACTTCCCGGGCAAATACCCACGCCGGACATTGAATTACATTGATGTGCAACAGCAGGTGTTACATTGGAAATAATTTGTTAATTATTTTCATATCATTTTTATTTAATATAGATTTATATATCCTGAAAAAAAACAATTATATAAATATGAATGTCAAATTTAATATATTATATATTTAAAAAAAATATTGTGGATAAAAATCATTCGGTTTAAACTCAAAAGGAAACTTTGAATACGCTAAAAAAATAACGATAGAAACTCAGTTACAAACCCCACAAAAAGTGAATAAATTAAACACTTTTATTTTAAATTAAATAAAACTGTGACTTTTTGGCTTACATTTCGTAAGTATTTTAAAACAAATGTATATTAAACATCTACATTGCATTTTACTTTGTTTATACAACTTGAATCCAAATTATACAAACGAAGTTAATAGTAAATTAAACAAAAGGAAGTTTAAAATAATTAATTAATAAATTATTTTCCCTTTAGCTACTGTGACATTATGACTTATGTTACATGACATAACAAATGCTCAATGATATAAAAATTGTATGGTATTTGTCGTTGCTAATGTTTATGTTATTGTTTCATATTATTATTTCATTTTTATAATACTTCTTTCGTTACTGTAAGTTTCCCTGTAACTGGATATTATTGTCTGCTAACAACAATTACAATAATAGACATTTGATGTTTGTTTTTTGCATTAAATATTGTCGATTCAAAAATTGTTGCCTTATACAATGTTATTCTTATGCAACGGCAAATGTCCATTAATGGACATTTGTTAATGTAATTATGTAACATAAGTTATCATGTCACAGTAGCTAAAGGGAAAATAATTTATTAATTAACTTTTTTCAAATTCTTTGTATTTAATTTATTTAAATAACTGTGACCAAGTGAATAAATCATTTTTCTTTTAAAAGTAAAAAGTGTTCATGATCAATTGCTTAATTAATTTTTTTTTTTCTAAATAAACAATAGGAAAATATCAATTTTTTTTTAAATCAAAGTAATACCTGTTTCATTATTTAAAATTACAATGTATAACAAAGTAGAAGTCTTAATAATTAATAAGTTAACGCCAAATAACTAATATATTTACAATAGGTGATGATAAGAAATCATTTTTGGCGTAATGGAAAGCAATCGGGGCTTTCACGTTTTTGATGTTGTAATCCGGCGGAGAAGTTTGCCCGTAGTGATCCAGATTTTGCTCATCGGAAAAATAATCGTATTGCCTGAAGTGTCCTGTAAAGTAAAAAAAGAACACATTTCAATAAAGAAGCCCATATATTGAGAAGAAAAAACAAAACGCCGTTGTGTAGGTTGCTTTTGTTCTTTGTTTGCCTTTATGTTAACTTGTTCTTGTGCTTGAATCACCATCAGCTCTATCTTTTTCATGTTTATCTTTATTCCGTAGTGTTCGTATCTGAGAACAAGAAAAAGTTAACAAAGATATTGTTCTTCATTTATTTTTATCTTAACTTAGTCTTAAATTAAAAGAATAAAAAAGAAAATAATTAATTACTTAAACACTTTCATTCCATTTGCTTATTTTCGAATCACCGTTAATTTATTCATTTTCGTGTCTATGTTCATCCATTCCATTTATATTTCATTTCCAAAAAGTAGGGAACAACAAGTATTTGGGAATTAATATAAAAAATAATGGAAACAAGTTAAACTGAAATAAATACAAGACTAGAAAACACGTTGATGATATTCCATACTATTAAAACAAAGTATTTAATGAACAGAGAAATAATAAAACAGACCGAATTAAAAGTTTTATTTTTAACATTTCGCATAATTAATTTCATGTCTCGTAGCCAAATATTAAAATATGTATTGATCTTCAAACTTTCAATTTGGTCTTTTTTATTATTATTTTGTTCATAAATATGGTGGTAATGTTTTATTTTGCAGTTTAATTAAATTAAAAGAATAAAAAAGAAACTAATTAGTTGCAGAGCAAATGGAAAGAAAGTAATTTTCTATTTTATTCTTTTAATTTCTTTGTTAAATAAAATTAAAAAAAAAACAAAGAATTTATTTACAGAATTTTCTTTTTACGTTGTATCGAATACATTTCCCTTTATCTTAGAAATATTTCCTATTTAAATAATTTGACATTTATTTGACAATATGGAATATATTTGAGATAAAGTGAATCTTATTTGATCAATAGAAAAATACAATTGAAAACCTCTATACGTGTAGCAGTAATAAGATAACGTTCTAAACAAATTAATATAAAAATAAATTACCAGAAGCCGATAGTTGTATGTAGTGAAGGTATTCTTTAATGGAAGATCCTGATGGAATATTATATATAATTCCAGATGATAAATCCTGAAATAATGTGTAATAGTTTTAATCATATTTGATATCATTTTTAGCGATTACAGTGCCATCTATCATGCTGACGAATAAGTAAGCTAAGTAAATTCTTCTTATTTTCATTCTAAAATAAAAATAGGGGTTTTAATTTAAAAAGTCGATCTTGACTTAGCGATAACAGCGACATCTAAGACAAAATCAATATTGCGTTATTATGGCCCCCTTCTATACGATTATTTTCTGCGTAGAATGTATTGTTTCCGAGATATTTTCTGAAAACACTTTAAATGAACCACCTTCTATATATCAATAAAGATGTATATGTATAAAATTATTACTATTAGAAACCACGAAGGGAAGTAACGGTCGTACTTGTTGGCACACAAACAACTTCGTAACGGGGAAATCGACCACTAATGATTGGCTGTATTTTTATCCAATTAATTTATTAATTTCCAAGCTTTCGGAGCTATTTTGCTCCTTCTTCAGGGAGTTCACTACAAAAATAATAATAATAATGCTAATAATGTATTATTATTTTTGTAGTGAACTCCCTGAAGAAGGAGCAAAATAGCTCCGAAAGCTTGGAAATTAATAAATTAATTGGATAATAATAATAATAATGCTAATAATGTATTATTATTTTTGTAGTGAACTCCCTGAAGAAGGAGCAAAATAGCTCCGAAAGCTTGGAAATTAATAAATTAATTGGATAAAAATATCATTAGTGGTCGATTTCCCCGTTACGAAGTTGTTTAAAATTATTACAACACAGATAAAACACCTAAAATAAATAATAATAACAATACATGGTTAGCGATAATCCGACACAATCAACAGTTTTGTTGGAAACAATTAAATTAATTATTCTTTATTTAAAATTATACACTTCTATAAAATCAAATGTATTTGTATGAATAAAGATGCTAGAAATCCTTACCTTATCAAACTGTTCGTAATCGAATCCAACCATCGTAAATATAATAGTGGGACAAATATTATACAACAAACCATCTTTAGAACAAGCATGTTTGCCCATTAATGCCAGCAATGTGCTTTTCTGAAAAAACTCATAAATATGGAACCGGTTAGACAATAAATTCTGTAAATTAAAAAAAAGATATAATTGGAACAATAGCGCCATCTGTTACCATTTTTCGAATTATACAGTGCGTTTACAAAGAAAGGAACAAATTCATGTAACGACCTGCCCGAACATTTTTTTTTAAGAATTGTTCCTTTCATTGTGAATGCTCTGTATGTTTCATTATATTTGTATTTATAAATAGAATAAAACCACAGTTCAGCAACCACCTTCATCAAGGCACATGATAAGGTACGAAAGACCGAAATGGCCGTTACCAGTTATCCAAACGCTAGATGAATGCTGACTGAACAATTAATGAATAAAAATTAATGTTCATAATTCCTGGTCATAATAAGTGATTTAAAAAAATCGAACTGGATCTTAATCGCAGCACGTGCAATGATTCACACGACTATATTTGTGTGAATCCATTATGAAAAATAACTTCAAAAATAAATCAAACTGGGCAGAAAGACTTATGGTCGATAGCGCATGACAGACTAGTAACACAATTGTACATATTGTTATGATAAATTTTGTAAAATTTTGTTGTCGTATTGTCTGAATAAAGATGTTTGTATATATAAATCAAACTTCAATTTCCCTGAATCACACTAAATAAAAGGTTAGGCAGAATGGAGTTTCCATTTAAAATTTTGTAGTTTTTATTAATGGATAAATTTATATTCAAGAATGAAGCAAAAGGCCTTAGAACATTTTATTTTTTAAATATCACATCTGTTAAATGACCTCTTTCACGCTGTTGGCGTTCTTGAAGCCAGCACAAAACTTTTGCATCGCCCATTTAAATATTTCAATTAGTATAGCGTTAATCTCTGACCGAATATTACGTTTTATTTGTTCCAAAGTTTGTGGTCAATGAGAAAACATTTTTGACTTTAGGTAGTCCCATAAAAAGAGCTGGCAGATCCGGTGATCGCAACAGTCAGTTAAAGCCACCAAATTTCGAATTGACGTGACCACGAAACATTCTTCGCAAAAATGTCGTATACTCCCTAGTGGTGTGGAAAGTGGCTCCGTCTTTCTAGAACCATATCCTTCGAATATTTACACTCACATTATGATGTTGTTCAAACTTATGCAGTAACTGTTGATAACTGAATTGCCATATTTATCAGTGAAGTTGTTCGGTCTTGCTAAAACCATATTCTTCGAATATTTATACCAATATTACGAAGTTGTTGTTGTGCAATACCTATTGATAATAACAGTCAAGTTATTTTCCTCAGAGATGAACGACCCAAAAATTCCAAAGGCGGATACTGCACACCACGTTATGAAGCGGAAAATCACGCAATTACTGAGGATTTTCCGTCGCTCACTAACGAAAGTTTTGTTTCTTAACAAAACCTGAAAGATGAAAATGAGCTTCGTCTGACATCATCAAGCAATATCCGAGTTTTCAGCAAATAGACCCTCGAAACACGACTGTCCTAAATTTCTATTTATCGCGAATACATATCGACTTAATTTGAATTTTTTTCTTATCACATTTTGAAATAAATTAAATTTTAAAATAGATTCTTCATTCTGCCTAACCCTGTGGTTATTCTAAATGTATGAACATTCGTTTGTAACTTAACTCCAGATTTTCAATGCGAGGTCTTAAAATAGGCATAACCGGCATAACCATGTTCTCCATGTAGGCTACTGGTCCTAATAGATTGCACATTCTGATCTTATCGTTGTACTCAGGCTTTTCTGATAAAAGTATCAGAATTGTCGTTGTTCCCATCGAATGGCCAATGTAGTGCAATTTATCGTGAGAAGTTGTTTCGAGGACATAATCTATCATTGTCGGTAAGTCGTAAATACCAGATTCATGAAAACTGAAAAAATAATTATTTCAGTTTAATATTAAATAGTTTGTGGAAAAGGGAAAGAAAGTAAGATAAGGTCCTATTGGCAAGAGATGAGGGAGGAATGAATTAGATATTGCTGACTGTGGATAGAGGGGGCCCGTATTTAAGCTTGGTACCGCCAAGGTTGCGGGTGTACCATACTTTCGAGTATGGATGTCTGAATGGGGAAGATACCCATGTCGGAATTGCAGGCCTTCCCGTGGCACCCCTGTATCCCTATCTAACTGTATGCGGCGGGGTTCACTAAACCCTGTTGTTTGTCGCCATTAAATGAGAAGTCGGAGTGAGCCGTAAAAACCCAGGAGTGTTCGCCCCTCCGGTCTACACGTTGGTTAGCCTCCGACGGGCAGTGGTTTTCATGGTATGACGTCGGTACCACCTTGAACGAGCGGTGCTCCCATGGTCGACACAGAAAGGTAAAAGACTGGAGCACGGCATGATCTAGTAATAGCTCATGCCGTTGCATGACATGACAGTGGATTGATATGTAGACAAAAGAGGATTGTGTGTGAACGTAAATAAGACAAAGTGGATGAAACTTCTGAAAAGAGGAAAGAAAGGGATAATGGGTGAATTTAGATGGAAGGGAAAAACGATAGAGGGGAAAGTGTTCAAGTATTTGGACTTTATATTTAAATGCACAGGTTGTTATGGAGAACACGCACTGTCAACCGGGGAACATCAACCGAAAGATACCTATCGCTCCATTAGCAGAGAGCTGACACCTACGTGTCAACTTCAGGAGGACTTCGGTGGGGGGGGGGATTGGTCTGTTGTTGTTCTGAAAGAAATCAACATGGGAAAGGTCGATAACATGAAAGATCTGAAGACCAGTCAAAACGAAGATAAGTTGACCATCAACAACTCACCTTGAATGGATAGTATTTCTATGCAAGGGAACTCCACGGCAAAGGGTCGTGTTGCTGGATAAAAAATCTTATATACACTAATAAGGAAGAATCACCCACCAGAGGTGGAATGGAAGAATGTAAAGTAAAGAAATCATGTCAAGGAAGGCGATTTTTATTAAAATACGGAAGGAAAAAAGGAACACACGCCAAATGGGTTCTAGGCAGGGTGAAAAAGGCATGTGGAATAGTGAGAGAGAAGTAGGATAAATGGTTTAAAGGGTATTTCCATATGGCAAGTAAAATAAGGGATGCATGTGTGAAGCTCATTCTGACGTATAGTGTGGAAGTTTGGGAAATGAAAGAGACCTAGTGGTCTAAGAAAAAAGAGGGTAGAATCTTGAAGCTATTATTAGAGTTAGAACGGTCGACTCGGTAGTGGTTGAACAATTTATTAAGCAACATTAAATGTTAATTTAATATTTAATCAACGTTTTTTTATGTCAATTTTGCTCATAAAATATTCATATGTGAATTTTTTTCGACCGATTTCAAATAAACCTTCTCAAGTCACTGAATTTCTTGTAAACAATCACAATCCGTTATTATTATTTTTTTAAACTTTACCTGAAATTCCAAAACTCTTGGCTGTCTTTATCAGCATCCAAAACCTTGTGTTTACGGCTGTAAGCGTTTCCACGGAAGTTGCCCATCCAGACGTCATAGCCTAAATCCGCCAATTTGTAAGCAATTCCCTTCTCAGGACCAGTGAGTACAAAATCAGACGAACTCGTCATCAATCCGTGTTGCAGAAAAACCGGAATTTTGTGGGGATCGCGGTTTTTGGGGCTGTACGGAATCCGGTGCAGTTCCAAAATGTAGCCATCTTTTGTTACTAAGTTTCCGTGAATTTCCAACGGGTAGCCGCTTTTTTCAATCATTTGAATCTATAAAAACAAAAATTAATTGGAATCTTAGTAATGCCGAAACTAACTGAATAATAATAATTTTTGGTGGAATATATAAGGGCTGCTCACTAAAAATGTACGTTAAATTTTAAACAACATAAGACGTATCCACTACAGAGTTAATATCCCAGTGTTGCTTATCATCAAACAGCACTGCCATGAAAGTACCATGTTCTTGCGAGACAAAACAGCGGCAGATGTGCAAGTGCAATGCAAAAATGATATAGCTTGAGTATTTTAGATCACATTGTGCACATTTAGGGTTAACATACCTTTTACTAATGTTGCTACAAGTACCAATGTAAGCCAAAATTCATCAGTCACGGCTTACTCGAGTTTTATTCAATTCAATATTCTCTCGCAACAAAATGCAATTCTAAACTGTGATATGAGAACTTTAGATCTAATATTTGTTTTGTAACTAGGTGTTATCCACTTATGGCTGAGGATTCTCACCACCCTACTCTTCGTTGTAACACAAGTGTTATGACTTTAAGAAAGTCGATTTATGTAACTTGTTTACCAATCTATCAACAATAAATTGGAATGGTGTTTTACCATGTAATAACCCAAACGATGCCTGTTCTGAAATGTATAATATCAATTAAATGGCAATTAAAAAGGTCGTATCTTTACGTAAAAAAACTAAACGAAAATATCTCATATGGTTCGGTATTGGAATAATAAGAATAAAAACTCGTTTGCGAAAATTGTATAATAAATATCGACTTAACTACTTGCGCCTAAGGTCGATAAAAGTTAGAAGGGATATTCATCATGTGATTAAGATCGATTATCATAACTTTGTTAAAAATATACTGTTACCAGCATCCCAGGTAGCATTACTTATAATAATAACATCTTAAATATACCTGAGACTGGGGTGACATTATGGGCTGCAGGCTCTCCAAGGAAAATAATTAATAAATTATTCTCACATTTAATACTGTGACTTTAATAACCCAAATGCAGTGAAACACTAAATCAATAAGTTACCCAAATTGTTAATAACTGAGGCTTGAACTTTGTTATACATTGTTTTTCAATCGAATAAAACACTTTAAACCTTGTTTGTATAAACCCTAACTAAATTTAGTGTTATATAAACCAAGTTTAAAGTGTTTCAGTCAATCAATAAGTTAATGATAGATTGTAATTATTTACACTTACAGAATTTTCTCCCAGCTCGAATGATTCTCCTAAAATAGGCAAAAGAGGCGTGAACCAATCCCCAATATGAAGCGCGGTCAAGCATATTTTCAAGAAGAACACGAAAATTATTTCCAATAGCATTTTAAAATGGTTACTCAAAGTTTTATGAAAAAAAATATATATATATGAACGAGTAAATGCAAATTTAACGAGTGATCCGTTAAAGTGGGTGATAAGAAAACATTAAACCTACATAAATTATGTTAATTGTAAATGGAATTCTTTTTTAGTTATTTAAGTACTCTTGCAAAAAATAATTTGTCGAGTGAATATCTCGAAATTTTTATGTACATCCGATGATAAGTTAAAAATTACAGAATGGTGTGCGAAAAATGGGTTAAACAAATTCAATCGAGTGATTTCAGAAATGGTTTTCTTATCCAATTAACGCCCACGGTGCGATGACGTTACGGGTTTCAACTAATTTCATTTTACCACAGTCCGATTTACAGTATAAGGTGGCCGCTAGGCCTATCTGTCATAAATAAATAAATTATTATGTATCTACTAATTTTGTATTGACAGTGACTTAGTTCTAATTGACTTTGAATGTCAAATATTGTTTTTTTTTAAATCAATCCCCAATTAAATTTCTAATTGTATTTTTTCAACCATTAAAAATGCTTGAAAATCCCGGGACAGTAATTCTCGATCGAGGCAACTACACAACATGCACAATAAATTTACTCGGAGCAACCGTCGTTTCGTGGATCTACAACCAAGTGGAGCAACTCTTCGTGAACAGGAAAACCATCTATAATTTCGGAGCTCCCATTCAAGGCGGAATCCCATTCGTGTTCCCGCAATACGGCCCCTGGTCCTTAGGCCCTACACACGGCTTCGCTAGGGTAATCCCCTGGACGATACACAGAGCTCCGACCAAATTACGCAACAAGGACATCGAAGCGATTTTCTCGCTATCCGCGAATAAATATACAAAATCAATGTGGCACTACGATTTCAAAATCTTCTATAGAATCACCCTGCGCGAGAAAATGCTGGATTTCGATATATTAATTTTTAACACTTCCGACAATTTCAAGCTTCCTTTCAACATAGCCCTCTGTACACATTTAAAGGTTCCCGATGTTAGAAAAATCAAAATCGAGGGGCTGCAGCGGTGTAAGTATCTCGACAAGGAATCGGGGAAACGTTTCGTGGATAATCGAAAGTTTGTTGAAATTAAAAATAAATGTGATTTGATTTATGAAAACGTGCCCGCTAAGCAAATGTTGCTGTATGGTATTGAGGACAGGAAATTGCGAGTTGGAACGTCGTATTTTTCTAATGTTTTAATTTCAAATCCTTGGATTAAGGAAGGGGATTGCGGTGATGAGGAGTATGAAGTGGTTTTGGGTTTTGGCGTCGGGGAGGTTTCGAAATTGGTTGTGCTTAAACCGGGTTATAAATTTGAAGCGAAATATAAATTAGAAGTTGTTAAGGATTATGATAAAATAATAATGTATTACTTTTAAATCATCTGTTGTTTTTTTTTAAAATGTGACCAATCAAAATCAAATTTAACGTTCAAATTTAGAGTATGATATATATGAATAGAAAAGATTTATAAACTTATTTTGTTTATAAATAGAAAACAGTATTCATTCACTTGGTCACAGTTATTTAAATATATTAAATAAAAATGATTTGTGAATTTACGATAACAACAATACAAGAACGCACGTCCTCTGCCCGTCGTTACTATCACAGCGCGCGGCAGGTGAGGGTCGCTCTTTTTAATTAATTTGATTCCATTCTTTTCGTTTAATTTTATTCGGTTTTTGATTTAAATTGAACTAATTTCGTTTAATTTAATTTAAATTGATTTAGTTTAATTTTATTTAATATAATTGATTTAATTTCGCTGTTTGTATTTGAATTATTTTAATTGATTTATTTTAACATCTTTAAATTATGTAAGGCATAGCTGTACTGACGAGGGATATATCCCGAAACACGTGTCTGCAGATGGCCTTATATTAAATAACGTTCCTTTTGTTGTTTTTACATTAAATTTTTCTCGGATCAAAACTTTGTTGCATTATGCAATATTTTATTGATGTGCAACAGCAGGTGTACACTATGTAATTCAATGTCCGGCGTGGGTATTTGCCCGGGAAGTAATTGTTTAGTCGCCTTACAAGTGACAATTTCGTAAGACAAAACAATCTTAAATTTATTCAGGAAAAGATCTGCTATTCCCGCTCCTAAGCATTATAGCGACTAAAGGGTCGAGATTAGTAATAACAGGGAAACAGACAAACCTTATGGTGGTCTTCCGAACGATCTCGTTGGAATATTGGAGACAATCCGTGTTGACAATGACTGAAAAATGTGTGATTCAATAAATAATATAAAGGTAACGAAAACGCCGATGTCGTCGCAAAAAGCGTACTCTCAGCTCCCTTCATGGGATCTGACCTTACTTTTGGACTTACCAAAGCCCATTTTAAGTATATGGCCAGAGAACGGGATGATTAACAGAAGCAAGCCCACTGGAGAAATACTCCAGCGCCAAGGCAATCCAAAATGCTTATAGAGTATTCAGCAGAAAGAACCAAAAAGGTCTTGAGCATTAAAACTATGGCAGGAAAATACACTGGGCATTGCCTGTAAGGTATCACCTTCAAAAGATGGGTAACGCATCGGAGATGGTTTCCGCTGCCTTATTGTATAACTCGGCGGAGGAAACAATTAAGTACACAACATGCACTTGTGTGGCAATAGCGCACAGTAGACTTGTTAGGTTCGTAGCAGTAATTGATACTTCCCAGGAACTACAAAGTAAGTGTCTCAAGGACATTCTTGACTTCGCTGAATAGGTAAGGTTCCTTGCAGAATAAAGACGGAAGGATAGGCATAATAGATCTCATTGATCGCGTTGTAGGAAGACTGAACAGTCAAATGTCCGTGTACATAAAAAAAAACATAAGTTTAACCACCTTCATCAATGTAAAGGATCCGCCAGTAGGGACGCTCGATCTTTGAAAGCTCATGGCGGCCATGTTGTTAATGGTAGAGTTGTCTAACCTATTTGTTATTATTCAGTGTATCTTCACAAATCACCATGAACCAATTCAGCCGCGAACAATATGTGCAAATCATTAAAACTTACTACGAAAGTCATTCATCGGTTCGAACAACTTTCCGCGCGCTCCGCCAATTTTACGGTGAAGCTGATCGTCCTGCTGAGTCAACTATCCGTCGTTTGATAAACAAATTCGAGCCAACCGGTTCGGTGAATAATCAGCCAACACCGACGCGTCGTCAAAATGTCAGATCAGCCGAGAATGTCGCCGCTATGCGCGATAGTGTGCGTGAGAATTCGCGACAGTCAATTTCACGTCGCGCACAGAAATTGATCGAACGTTTCGAGCGTATGAAATGTCATTTAGATAGGAATTTACATGTGAATTTGACAGTTGCGTACGACCGATTTCATGCGATCGATTCTAGGAATAAGGCCCCAGGAACTCGTCCTTACGGAAACATCAATTCGCCGAATCTTGCATCTGGATTTGGGCATGCATCCATATATGATCCATCTGACACAGGAGCTCAAAATAAATGACCATAGACAACGCCGTATCTTCGCTGATTGGGCTTTAGAGCAGTTGGAAGTGGACATCGATTTTGGTCGAAAAATAATCTTCAGGCACATTTTTTGGATAAATGGCAATTGACATTGCAGAATTGCCGTTTTTGGGCCAAGAACAATTCACAGGAGGTCCACCGGGTTGCAATGCACCCAGCAAAGGTAACTGTTTGGTGTGGATTTTGGGCCGGAGGCGTCATCGGGCCGTATTCTTCGAAAAAGACGATGGTGTAGCCATCACGGTAAACAGCTAATGATACAGATTCATGATAACCAACTTTTTCTGGCCTGAAATCGACAATATGGATGTCGAGGATATGTGGTTTCAGCAGGACGGCGCTACGAGCCACATAGCGCGCGCCACAATGGATCTTCTGCATGAGCGCTTCGGAGGAATGGTTATCTCGCGCGGAGGCGACATCAACTTGCCACCGAGATCGTGCGATTTAACCCCACTAGACTATTTCTTGTTGGGTTTTCTTAAATCGCAGGTCTACGTAAACAAACCACAAAACACTGATGACATACGCCACGCCATCGATGAAATACAGCCCGATTTGTACGCTAGAGTCATTGAAAATTGGACTTCTCGTATGCGCGCCACCAAGCAAAGCCGCGGTGGCCATTTGAACGATGTTATTTTCCATACATAATGCTTTCGAATACTCTTTCGATCAAAAATAAATTTCATTTATACCTTTCACACAACTTGCTTTATTTCATTTTAAGGATCAAGCGCGCTTATTTGCGGACCCTTTATATGGAACACACAACTATGATAAGCTCCGGTAGACAGAAATAGCCATCACCAATTATCCAAACGCGCTGAATGGTGATTCAACAAATTCTTACTGTGTTTATCGCAATAATTATCATCCACAGCATTCTTCTGCAATTCTTTTCGTATACTTGAGGAATCTTTACTCGCCGTATATTCCTTATTTTTGAGATTATTATCAATGTTCCACTTGTTCGTTCAATTCTCTCAATTACTATTTTCAGTTTTCATACTTCCTGTATGCGATCTTTATTTGTATCAGAATCTTATAGATTTGAATAAAAAATGAATTTAATTTTTAATTTTACACCATTTTGTGTTAATTTACATTGTATTAAATATTAGAAGTGATGTGTTAGGAACAAAAATACAAATCCAATAATATGCCAATTTATATTCTTACAAAAAATTGAACACATTAAAATGATGTGATGTTAGCGATGAGATCATTGTAGAGGATGGTGTTGATATTTTTAGCGAACAAAAAGTCAATGTGGTTGAATTTTTCATCCGGAATCAAATTGTCGATCACTAGATTAGGCAACATTGCTGCTAAACGCTGAACATCCTAAAAAATCAAAGAAACAGATGTTAGTATATCAAAAAAAAAAAAAAAATAGAGAGATAAAAAAGTAGTAATAATAGAGAACGGATTTATTTACTTGATCAAGCTATTTAAATTCTATTTAAATTCAAAATTAGTTTTCATTTAATAAATAAATTAAATAAAAAGAATTTGAAAATAATTTATTAATTAATTATTTATTTAATTATATTATATTTCAATTGTTTCGGACTTCTTTTTCAACTTTTGCAAATGTTTTGTATCTGATCTACAACAAAACATTTGCAAATGTTGAAAAAGAAGTCCGAAACAATTGAAATATAATATAATGTTTCAGACTCACATTCCAACGTTTATTAAATTTATTATATATTTTCAAAATATTCGTTTTAGAAATTTCCGAAATGGAATATTAAGTTCACTTACAACGGGCGCTGACAAAAGATCGTTTTTACTGTAGTGCAAACCGACTGGAGCCTTGATGTTGGAAATGTCGTAATCCTTTGGGGCAGGTAGATCTTTTTCAAGAGTGGAATAATCGAAGTGCCTAAAGTGACCTGAAATAATATGTTTTTATTGATAAAGATGTGATTAATTTTTATAAATAAAATTCTTTACCCGTTGCAATCGATTGTGCGTAATGGAGGAACTGTTTCAAAGACGATCCCGTTGGAACATTGGAGAAAATACGTGTTGACAATGACTGAAAAAATAAATGCGTGATTCATTAAATAACATGAGTAAATAATTAACCTATGGGAAAAACTACATGCATTCTCATCGCCAAAACGCAAATATTTGCGAAAAATTAAATGTTACTACATTGTATCTAAATTGTAGAATCAAATTGTTGAAGTGTTACTTACTAAAATGCATGTAAAAATAATTTAAATACTGAGTGCATTATTAAATCGCCCATTGACAATCAAACTTCGTTCGACATTGCTTTAAACCGCCATCGACCGTCGAAATATGAGGCAGACTAAGTAGATGGCTTATTGCTTATTGGCGACTGCCGTAGATAAAGAGTTAAATAATTTGTACAATCATATAAATATACAGAGTGGCTGAAACTTAATTATTCAGCTTATACCTGTTCTTTTTATTTATTATTATGTACTCAGACATAAAAAAACGCAACACCAAGAAGGGGTAGGAATTTTGTTACCAAACTTGGCAACAATATTTAAAAGTCCTGTGTTTATCAGACAGAAATAAATAGTGAGAGGTTCATAACATATTCAATTTTAATAAATGAAACTATATTTTAGTTTGTTTGTATAACTCGGATTCGAGTTATACGTGTTTCATTTATTAAAATTGAATTATAATGTATAACAAAGTAGAAGTCTCAACAATTAACATCATAACATATTCATTAATCACATGACGAAAAAGCGAAGATCTGACATGTGTAATGGTATATCTTCGTCTATTGCGAAATAATATTTAACACTTACACGTAAAAAATAAATTGTATAAAAGGCAATATTTTTAAGCATTCTAAAAGAGCTAAACAGTAGAAGGGGACAGTGAGCACAAGCTGGAAAAAATCAAAAGCCCTGCCAAGGGAGAACAGAGGACCATTAAGACTTCAACATCGACATCCCAAAAGGCAAGGCCGATGAAAAGGGACGGCAGGTCTTATAAGGAGGCAGTTCAGGGAGTGAAGGTGGCAATCCCGGAGGAGAGTTATCCGAAGGGGTTCTTTACTACGGACCAGTTGAGCCGTTCAGGATTATCGGCCGGCTCGCCCATTATTCCGGCCAGTTACAGAGAAAATCGCCCGGACCTTCCGAGGAATATTTGCGGAAATTGAGGGCCAGACCACCAAGGGAGAGGACGAATGACAACAGTTGCAATTTGAAAGAAGAAGATTACGGATTTACATCTTTTCTTCAAATTGCAGCTTAACGGTTATTTGGATTTGAGAGTTCGCTGAAAGTAATTACGATGTTTTTATAATTATTTTCCAAGAATTCTCTTTCAACAGTCATGTCATCCTCAAACCATCCCTTCCACATGCCCTTTTTGGTGGTATAAATACTGGAGTTACCCGTCGGGATCCGCAGTATACACTTGTGCTTTACATGGTACATCCAATGAACTCAGGGATAACCAATCCCTAATAATCTACTTTTTATTTGGCACTTCTGACACCAGGATACCAAGCAGAGTTTTCTGGCGTAACTCTGCTTGACGCCGCCGCTACAGGTCACCGTATTAGAAGTCCAGCTAGCCTGCCAGTTCTACTTCAGGAAACCTTGTCCGATATTGAAGTCAGCCATCGTTCCTATTCCTACGCTATCCTGTTCCCACGAGGTTCTGAAGCCCTTCGTTCCGACGCCGTCCTTGTTCGACACCGTCCTGGTTCTTCACCGTCCTGTCTCCGACGTTACCCTGTTACAACGCCGTCTGTTTCCGACGCCATCCATGTCCGTTTTTTGTTTGTTTAATAAACGTGTTAACCCTTCATTTGTGTTTTTTAACAGTTAGTTGTTCCTGTTCTCCACATTAAACAAATTCTAATCTAGTTGGCAGTCCGCAAGCCAATTTGTTTAATGGGGAGGTGCCTTCCCTATTGTTGACACTGTTCGTACAGTTTACCGATGAATTAGAGCTTTTGGCTTGCAGCCCTATCGACCACATCTTAAACTTCAGCAGCAACGTTTGGAGCGGTGTACCTGGATTAGGACATGGAATGACATATAGTGGTTTTCAGTGACGAATTCCGATTCTGTCTGAGAATACACACGAGGGTCAGGCGTAGACGGGGAGAACGACGCAATGAGCAGTATTCTGTAGAGCGGCATGTGCAACACACAATAGGGGTTATGGTATAGGATGCTATTGTTTATGAAGATAGGTTTCAGTTGATATTTATCTGGGACAAAATGAATGCCCACCGATATGTTGACGAAGTGGTAGAAACGTATATTCTTCCATTCCCCCAGGAACTGAAGGACCCAACAGGATAATGCCCATGTTCGGTGCAAATCGGTTTGCGGCCTTTCCAATTCATGTATCCCCCTCCCTCTAACCAATTATTGTAACGCGTGCATCGACAAGAATAAGACGTCTGCGTTTTGTGCTAATAGTGTGACCACCGGTTTTATAAACTGTCCCCGGCTATAGCATTGCCTCCGGCTATAGACTCGCCTTTGGCATATTCGTATACTCAAATTAGATTAAGGAGAGAAGAAACCGCCAGTTCTCCCCAAGACGTACGAGGCTTAAACAGATTAGTCCTTTAATTCCTCCCGAACTGGAAAGGCCACGCTGGTACGCTTTTTATAGCGCTTCCAAACAACCCTTCTCCTCATTGCAAGACACTCTATGGAATGTTTCGAAGATTCTAACGTGAATACCTTGCCGTGGGCACCTAGATATCCCTGCCATTCGCTCATCAAACATGTGTGGGTCTTTATGGGTAGAGGACACAAGCAATTAGTCAATCATCCTCAGTCATTACAAACTCTCCGGCATGAAGTACAGTTTGCCTCGGATGCAATACTTCTGTGAAAAATCGACAACCAGGTGGAATCCATACCCAAAAGGTTTCGGGAGTGTGAAACTATTAAAAATTCCTTTATTTTTTGTTTAATTTCTTTGAAATTTTAATCAAGTACTATCTTTGACATATTTTCTTGAGAATGACCTAAAGTCGGAGTAAAAATAAATAATCAGTGAAACAAACCAAGTGTTTTAATCAAAGTGTATTATCATTGAATGACGAATATATTGAACGGGGAATCCAAAAAAATTATTATTATTCCATTTAAAATAACAAAGTTGGTAGACATTTTCGGTACAACCAGAAGTGAAAGAAAATGAAAATATTTTTCATGGGATGAACGAATTCAACCGTGTAATGTAGATTTTTTTCAAATTTTTGCTCGGTCAGGAACCCCGTAAACTTTTAATGGCCGTTATTCCTGGACCCCATATATATACTTTTATATAACTTTAATCTGTATATTATTTTTATTTCTAAAAGTTGAATGATTTGTAATACTATTCGTCATTCAGCGTTCCCGTTCTTATACAGCCACTTCATACACAGTATGCACTATTGCTGTCTCTTCGATGGATTTCGGGTTTACTAAATCTAAGAAAGAAAAAAACGCATACCACTGAAAGGCGGAGCAAATAAAATATTAAAATCTAAGTAGAAGAGTAGGGGAAATTCACTTCTAAAAAAATTAGTTCGCCATTAGACGGTCAGATGGCGATATATCAGGAGGAGTAAATTCGACGTCACCCGAAAAATACATTGGGTTGCACTTTTATGAACCGTCAGTAAACGGTAAAATATTTCTGTCAAGATTCATACCCATTCTTGCTGTTGCCTTTTTTATCACTGACTATATTATTACAACATATTAAAAAGTTAAAACTTACCTCATCGTATTCATTAGGATCGAATCCAAACATAGAGAACAGGAAAACGGGGCACAGTGATTTCACTGGGGAAAGTCTGAAGCATGCGACTTTGGTCAGCGTTTCCAAGAAGATACTCTTTTGTATGAACTCGTAGATTTGGAAATTGTCCCAGGCGAATCTCTGTAAAATTAAAAATATTAAGAACACGCATACAGGACCCTTAACATCAATCGGAACAAAGTTATGTCCGGCATTTTTGAGAGAAAAATAACAAAAGCAGTTTTGATTAAATTCAGGGAATTCCAATTAACAGAGCCAAAGAGGATATTAATATCCACTATGACAGAGCTATAAAAACGTACTGAATGTTAATGAGGACTTAGGGAATTCCCCGATCAAGAGCGCCTTTCTTACCTGACGCAAGAAAATTGTGTATATATACTTTATTATTTTCAAAATGTGTACATTCCTTGAAAATGACTGTTAGTTGAAACTAGTCGGAATAAATACATAAAATTAAGTGAAACAATCCAAGTGATCTATTTTCTATTAATTTATATATAAAAATTATGTTATTACTCGCGGAAAATATCTTTTTAAAAACTAACTTTATTTTTCACAAACTTATTACTAGAGAATATTTAACATAATTCATTCTGCAAAGACAGACTAACCACAACTAAGGAATGAAGCGGGAAGCGGTGGTTATAAAACGGAATAACATCCTACACAGCTGGAGATAAGATTATGAATTGCTGAGGCGGGTAAAAGGGTGAACATACATATGAGAAGAAATAACTTAATTAATAAATTATAATTAAAAGATACTGTGTGGCCGCAGGTTACTTATATATATATATAACATCAAACGTTTGGTTGAAATTAAATGATTAAATTAATTAGTTTTCTTGCTTTTGTTGAACAAGATAGGCTCACTTTTTTAGTGGATGAAAATCAATTTGTTGTGTCTACATTATAGAATGAAATTGCCTTGATGAAGGTGGATGAACGGATTGTTATTAGATAACCTTATATGAATCGTAAAAATTGGAAATTAGGCAATAGATGGCGCTTGTGATGTTTTTCTAATTATTAGAATTTTAACAGGTTAAATAAAATATATTATGCAAATGCAAATAAATTAGTTTTGAGTTCACGTGAAGTGTTAATATCAATAATAACACAAGAGTTTTTTCCTTACTTCACTTTTTATTAAACACCTTATATGTATATTTCGACACACAAAGCGGCTTTCTGTATTGAAACATATATTTAACGTGTTAAATAAAAAGTGAAGTAAGAAAAAAAACTCTTGCTTTATTATTGAAATGCAAATACAGTTTTACTGAATTGCAAAAACCATTAAATAAATTTTGTAACTTACCCTAAGCTCTTTGTAATAGGGCGCGATAAATTGTGCACCTTTGCTCTCTATGTTATTCATAAAGGCAACAGGCGCAAGAAGATTAAGCATTCTGATTTTGTCGTTGTATTCGGGTTTTTCTGCTAAAGCAGCCATAAATGATGTGGTTCCCTGCGAATGGGCCACCGCGACCAAATCAGACTGGCCAGTTTTGTTGAGGATGTAATCAACCATTACTGGAATGTCGTATGTTGCGATTTCGTGGAAACTGTTATAAAAAATAATTTATTAAAATCATATATTCATGTATAAGTAGTAGTAAATATTTTTACTACTAATATTTAATAACAATAATAATAAAAATACTTTCAATTGGAGACTAGAACAATAAAATCAAATCTAATGACTCAGGTAGAACCCCGATTATTTCAGTAACCAGCTAACGACTAAGAAAATGAAACATAATAATAACAATAACAATAATAAATCTTTATTTTCCCAATAGAATGCATTAATTCCAATTAAAGGGATAATTTAACAAAAATAAAAATACAATACACACATACAAAATAATAAAGATAATAATTCAAATACATAATCTTGGTGAGAAATATTGAGGTAATAATAGATTATATGCTTTAATGGTAGTGATAATGAACCAATACAGTCCTTTAATACATACGCTGAAATACAATCTGGACCTGCTATAATAGCTGGCTTAATGATTTTAATAATTATATCATTGTCCGACACTGATCCGATAAAATAATTTTGATAAATATTATTTGAGTTCTTCTTTGGATTTACATAGCTAGGATTGCAAACACTAGAGAAGAACGAGGCAAATCCATATGAATTGTAGAAGTTTTCAATGTACATTGATGTATAATTTAAATTTAATTAAATATAAAATGGAAAAGGAACATCTCTGATGGGACTTGAACCCACGTCCCCGATTGTTAGTCGGGTACCAACTAGACCACAGAGACCTGAGATATCAAATCTCCATCAGTGCTTCAAATCCACCTATATTCAATTTATACAGTCATTCGTGATAGGCCCGAGGATGATACACAGCGCTAACCTTGAGGCAAATGCATTTACAATATCTCCTTGAATGTTAATTTCCAGGCCATTAAATATTACAAACGAGGTATACGTGATTTAAATTGTTTTGCATTCACGTACGTCCACTGTTGTTTAGGGTCTAATTTAATCATTTCTCAATGTCTTTAGTATATGTAGCATATTTAATTGTATCATCTTCATGTATTATTTTTCTTAAATTTGAGAATTTAATTTTATAATAACTTAGTTTATGTTTACGATACAACTTTTGATAATGATTTTTCACGTGTATATTTCTTATTAATTCATGATCAAACCAAACTGGATATTTTGTAGTATTGTTCTTTAATGTTTGTTTTTTTTTATTATAAAATATGTTACATGCGGTTTCACTGCCATTTGAATTAAGTATCTCGGTCCAATCTGTAGCTACTATTTCGCTATATAACTGTGGAAATTTTGCTTTTTTCAATATTATTAATTAAGTTCTCACTTAACCCCTGATGAAACATATTTAAATCAATATATATATATATATATATATATATATATATATATATATAATATTTAAATAACACACTTAGTTTGTTTCACGTCGAAACTAGTCGGAGAAATAAAATATAAAAGTGAAACAAACCAAGTGTTTTATTCAAATAATATATATATATTGCTTTTTTAAAAAATGTAATAGTGTTTTTTGTGAGATGGTACAAAATTAATACTATGTTTTAACATCTAAAGATACGTTTATAGCAGGATGGTGCGCGTTTTGCTTAACAGCGCTAAATTCAGAAGGTCTATAGCCTGTTATTACCATTGTGTATTAAGTTTTGTTGATTGAGATTGCTATATGTAATAAAGATAAGAAAAGCGCCAACTATTCCATTTACAATTACAGTATTTTTATAATAAACCGATAGTCCTGGGACATTGAAATCACCACACATTATTTTTACCTTCTATAGCTATATCAATAAAATTGTATAGTCGGTTTTCGATTGTACAGATGGGATATAAATGCAGATTAAACATATTTTTTCAATACTTAAATTACCGGGTATTAATATATTATTTGTGAATGATGCAAATTTATCCTTAGCAGCAATTAATCCACTTCCACCTTTTTTATGGCACTTATCCTGCCTAAATATATTAAAATTTTAAGAAAAAATTTCGCTATCATTATAGCGCATTCACCATTTTGAATGTATTAAACTTTAATTGAAGCATATTATTTATTGCAATTGAACTCGACGGTTGTGAAGTTTTTTTTTTGAGAAGGAAAATAAAGTTAATGAAACAAAAGAATGAATGGAAATAGTAAAGATTGGAATTATGATTGATAAAATCCACAAATGCGATAGATCACTGACTTTATAAGGTAAATCAATTGCCGAGTTCGATGCGTGATTTTTTTGTCACCACATCGAGCGCAGCACTATTAATGGAAAATTACCAACAAAAACTGCCGATTATCTCACGCAGTATTAAATATATTTCCGCCGAAATCTCATCGAAGGGATAACCAGTAGAACTCTATTTAGCCTGATTTTCAATTTTTTATCACTTTTCTACCATTCAAATCAATCGTTAAACAAGAAGCTTAAATTGACATTGTAATAGATCAGATAGGGGTTATGTATAAAATTAAAAATAAACAATAATTATTAAAATAAAATGTTTCAAAAATATAATTACAAATAGAAAGTACGTGACAAAATAAGATATTCATTTTTTCGGCAAATAAGCTGCGGATGCAAACGCAGCTTGATAAAATAAGCATAAACCAATAATACTCGCACGTGAACATGTCCAAATTATAAATGCACTTGCCTCCTAAAGGATAGTTAAGATTAAGAAAAATAAGAGGGTGGGAGGGTGATAAAGTTGTAAAGTTGGTAATTAAATTTAAATAACAATGATTGCCATTTTAAATAAATACGCTACATTCGTTAAACTCACATCCTGAGTTTTTCTTCACCTACCACATTACTACTTTTTAGATAAAAACACAACACAGTAAGTATTGATTGACTTACAACGAAACTGGCGAATTAAATTAACACGTTAATGAGTTACTGGCCATTAAACAAAAACAAAATCTGCAATCTGGCGATTGCCGAAGCTTTGATAAAAGTGGGACAACAATTTAGGCTAAACGAGGCAGACCCACGAGTTCTATAGAGCCTATCATCAATATAAGAGATCAAAAGAAAATCGACCACTTAAATATGTGACTTTAGATCTGGTAGACCACATTTTGAACTATGATGATGCCAAGAAAACACAATATGTGGGTGGAAGAAAATAGAAGCCAAACTTTTTTGGATATGTTGTGTTTATACCAACTAGTTAACAGGCAGATTGTCTGAATGATTTAATTAGTGATCTGAATTTTAACATACCACAGTATCCTCAGTCTCATCACAAGCATATTATCAACTATATGAAGACTATTTCTAAGTTTAGAAAACCTCGAGGTTTTTGTGATGACGTAGTCAATTGTAACAGTTATATTACTATATGTAAATGGGTGGACATTCGCACAGTTTATTTGGCTTCTAATTTTGTTCCTGGGGGTACACCAGATATGGTAAAACGTTTGAAAAAAAAAAGAAGTATGTAGTAACAGAAAAGCCACAGTATCCTCAGTCTCATTGCAAGCATTTTGTTGGGTGGGCGGTTGCCTTATACCACACAAGTTGTCATGTATAGTTCTTTAAGTCGCCCGAGGCAATGTGCAAATAAGTTAATCAATAATGAAAATAATATTGTATTTTTGCATAGTTTTTATAGATTTAAATCTCATTTGCGTTAAATAAATCTATCTCACGTTATTTGTATTTAAAGGATTTATTCATACAATAATTTATATTTTCATTTATTTTTACACAGTTGAATTATACATACAGTTTTTTGTTCATTTTCAACAAAAATATTTTTTACTCCGAACTTAGAATTAATATTTGGAATGTAGTAGTAGTAGTAATTTCTTATTTTGGTTTTTTTGTTATATTCTATGTTGTTTCGCATAAATAAAAGGAATGTTAAGAACTTCTTTGCAAAAAAAATGTTGCTACAATATTATCATTATTTTTCTAGGGGGTTGGTGGTGGAGTGTGAATCTTTTTTTATAAGTTTTATTAAAGTATATCTAGGTACAAGTAATATTTTTTGCGAGGGTATATATAATTTGAAAATATTTTAGGGCGTTGGAAAATTCGTTTATTGATTTCAACTTCCAAAAGAGATTACACTGAGTACCATAATCTCTTTGGATTTCAATATTTGTTCATAAAAACTTAAAAAATCAGTAATTTGAATTCATTTATTCTCTAGATAATTTAAAATAGGTTAGGGGGTTGAAAAATTCAACTTCCACAAGAGATTGTGCTGAGTACCATTAATTCACGAGGTTAGGGGGTTGAAAAAATTGTTAATTGATTTCAACCTCGAGAAGAGTTTATGGTACTCAGCATAATCTCTTTTGGAGGTTGAAATCAATAAACGAATTTTTGAACCCCCTAACCTGGTGAAGTAATGAATTTAAATTTCAAATTTTATGACCTATTGGCAAAATCCATTGGTAACTTCACACCCGTTAATTATTTATGCTATTTACGCTTTTATTGTATAAATTTCCATAAAAAATCTCACCTGTAATTCCAGAAGTGTTGTCCATGCACCTCAGGATTGTACACTTTGTGCTTGCGGCTGTACGTGTTTCCTCTGACGTTGCCCAACCAGACATCGTAACCCATATCGGCCATTCTGAACCCGAGAGCTTTACCCTCGCCAGCAATCAGCCAATCAGCGGAACTCGCCATCAAACCATGAAGCAAGAAACACGGAGGTTTATCTGTGTTATTACTGGGAATCCTTTGCATCTCCAAAATGTAGCCATCTTCTGTCACTATGTTTCCGTGGATCTCCAGAGGATAACCAGCAGCTTTGATTAAGTTGTACTGAAATAACGAAACGAAAATTAAATACGAATACAAAATTAAATAAATTGTTTAAACACCATCGATATAAGGCTTGGATAACTAGAGATTGCCATTCTAGTCTTTTGGACCATATTCATCTTACCAGCGAACTTCTGTTATTACTTTCCCTCTAACATTTATATAGATATAAATAACATAGGGATTAACATTAAATGATGATGAAGATAATTGAATGGATAATGTGTTGTGTTTAAATAAACTGATATAAATCATTTAATTGTAAATTAGACGAAAGATGACGCTTTGTGCTCCTACAAGATAGGCCCATTAGATATAGGGTATGTCATTTAAAATAAGTACTAAATTTCACCTTGAGTGTGTTTCTGGAGATACGTTGAATTATCAAAATATCTTAAGAATTTAAATTCCTGTAAATAGCCTAAAATATTCACCTATTAGTCTAATATACTGAAACAAAATTTCATTTGTTTTCATTTACCATTTTGAAAGTTATGATTTTTTTTTTTCGAAACGTCCATTTTTCCAACAATATTTAAATATTTCAAAAAAATTAGGCATATTATAAAAGTTAACTTCATTTTTGATGTAGGAAACGTCCATTTTTCCAACAATATTTAAATATTTCAAAAAAAATTAGGTATATTATAAAAGTTAACTTCCTTTTTGATGTAGGATTTGAAAAAAATATAAAACATTTGATATTCTATTAGAAAAATGCAGAAAGGCTATTGGCCGATAGCCGATTGTCTGTAAATAAAATAATAATATTTATTGTTAATTTCTTTCACATTTATATGTATATCCTTCGTCTAAACAACACCCTTAAATTTTATATATTTCATTAAAATGATCCAACAAACTCTAAGTGTACTGATTTTTTTTTTCAAAAGTTATATATACAGGGTGGCGCAAGATTCCGATTAAGTCCTATATCGCAGTTATTTAGAATTTTTTTTAAATTGAAAAATGATGTAAACTTTCTGTTAAGGCAGTTTAATTGAAAAAATGCCTAATAATATTAGGAATAATCGTTTGTTACCATGAAGCAAATGTTATGTACAGGGTGAAACAATACGCAAAATGATTTTTTTTTCTTTTTTCACTTAAATTGAACACCCTATATTTTTACACTATTTCAATAGATAATTGGTTGTTCTTTAATTTTTGTATAATAAACTATACCCCCTATCTGTTACCGTTTTTTTTTAACAATTTCAATTCAAAGTACAAAATCATAAGTTTCGCTTATAATCCATAATTTAAGTAGGCTATAATTAAAACAAATGCAATTCATTATCATTTTCTGACATTTAATAACATACTTACTTCCTAACATAAAAGGATATACATATGACAATCGATATTTAAAGGCGCATTCAAAATATAAAGAAAATAGTTGCTCGACGATTATTTAGCGAGTTATAATGGTTATTGGGACATATTTTTTAAGAAAAAATTGTAAAATGTTTGAATGCTATTGAATTAAAAAAAAGACTAAATATCTCAAAAACGGTAAAGGGTAGCTATTTAATATGTTATATAAAAAATGAAGAGTGGTCAATTTTCTATTAAAATATTATAAAAAATATAGGGTGTCCCATTTAAGTAAAAAGAGAAAAAAAAACATTTTGCATATTGCTTCACCTTGTATATGAAAATTTGTTTTAACAGAAAAAAGGAGTATTTCTTTTATTATTAAGTATTTTTTGTATTTGTATGGCGTTGACAGAATGTTTATTTCATTTTTTATTATTGAAATATTAGGCTCTAAACATCTATCGAGTTCAACATTCATTTGTTTATAACTTTTAAAATATAAAAAATTGACATATTAAATCTTATATAAAAAATGATTATTTTTAAACGTAAAATCGAAAATCTTCATAAAAAATATATCATTCCATTAAAAAAAAAACATATGCTTGATACGTCACGTGATTATTGAACACCCTGTACATATGAAACTAATTTTAAAATGTGAAGTTTGACAGCTACTAATAATGTAACATTTTTTTGTATATTTTTAATAACTGAAATATTGGACTTTATCGGAATGTTGCGCCACCCTGTATATCTGATCTTTACATCAACTAATAGTTACTTGATAATGACACTCACACTGTCGAAATTCAAGTAGTAAAAAACATAGTAATAATTTTACTAAAAGATTTTTTCATCATTCTATGTCGTATTTCACGATTTTCACCATTTTATTCATTGAAAGATTAAATATGCCCAAAAGTACAGATCCTGAGATCCTGAGATCTTTCTGCCTTCAAAATTATTATTTTTATTTAATTCAAAAAAAAAGAATAGTGTTGAGCAATTAATCAAATTCAAACTTCTACTTACCGTGTTGTACTTTCCTGGACTTAACGGGGTGCGAGTATTTAATAACGCGGGAACAACACCACCAATCTCCGTGACCAAATCCCCGACTCGCAAAACGACGCTAAAAAGCTTCAGCAAGAGCGCGAAAAGGAATATGCCGATGTTGGCTAGATTCATGCTTACACCTTTTTTGTTGGTTCCACGAATGGAACACCCGATAAAAATGCGTCTTTTATATGCGTTAACGAAAATAAAACACATAAATTATGGTGATTTCGTGTTAGTTAAAATAATTAAGTTTTCGATTTTTGGACTTACATAAGTGACTTTTAAAGCATCTCATTTGTGTTTAAATAAGTTTGTAATTGCGTGATTTTTGTTTTGCATTTTTTATCTATGCGAATTTTGTTAACAATTAGTGCAGAATATTTAGTAGATTTATATGCATTTTTTTAATATTAAACAAAAACACACGTTGTTGTAGATTTTGCTAAAAAAATACAAAAATCTTCATCCATACAGGTAGAAAAGGTTACTTAAAATAAAATCTCAGCTCCGGTTATCACCGGGGTGTTTTAAGGGCTTTGCTCTTTTGAAGCAAAGTCCATAATAAAAAAAAAATATGAAAATTAATAAAATAAAATCGGTTCCCCGTGATTACCTTACTAGCTCGTTGCAGTTATAGCAAAAAAATGGTCACAATTAAATCAATCTAATCACAAAAAGAACAATAAAAAATATCAACAATGCAACCACAACACAAGAGAATAATAATAGTAAATAAATATATAAAAAATGATACAAACTTACGGCAGTGAGATGATCAAAGACAACTTGCTTTCGTTCTGGGGTGGTTTGGTATTTATACAAAATCCCAAACCGTTTCCTCTGTTGCCAATTTCGGGGGTGCGGTAACCATTCTTCGCCTGACAACCATCGGTTCGTTTCGGGTATTTGTTGATTTATTTATTAAATTAACGTGTACACGATGTTTACATAATTTCTAGACGAATGATGGTTACTATTGTTACACCCCAAACATTAAAACAATAATAATAATCTATTATAATGCGAAAAAAGAATATTCACTACACCTCAATGTTCTATCGCATTCAGGCACAATTCAATAGTATTCATATGTACATATGATATCGCGAAGATCTATCGCGAAAAATCATGTTCACATTATGACAACACAAAGTTTATTTTTTAAGCAATGCGCTTCCCCTGCGCCTAAATGACTTATGACATGTCATTTTAAGGGACGTTCTCTCAGCTATTTAATGGTAGATGTTAAATTCTCGAATTCCTCCACATTCACGAAAAACGCTATGGGTTTTACATCTTATTATTTCCCTTTGTTCGACGCTAATCCATTTACCGGTTTATTTTTTGGGATAATCCCTGTTAAACGTGCACGTTCCTAGCGTAATTAGCAGACAAAGGAACGTGACGCTTTTGAAGATTTTATGCGACGACAAAGGGAAGATGGTTTATTGTCTTTACTTGGTTTCAAGTAGCTGAGAGAAAGTACACGTTTTCCAAAAGTAATTACGGGGAAAAGACTAATTTCTTCGTGTTGCCAGATTATGACCCGGCGGGGGATCCTCGCTGAACTGTAGCAAACAAACAAACGGATTATGTTAATTTACATAACAGCGGTGCAGATTTTACTTATTCGAATAATTACGGAACGAGTAAAATAATAATTGCAATAAATAATTTTGTGAAATGTATTATCGACGCTTCGTAAGAAGCGCCAATAACACGGTCTTCGATTGCTTAGTTACTAATTAAATTAATACTTTGACATTTTGAATCCTAGGACGTACTTTAAGAAATTATTTTTGATTATACAGGGTGTCCCAAAAAAGAGTTATGGCATGAGCGATTAGCCGTGCAAGCATTCTTAGACGGGCTTAGGGACAAGAAATGCGACAAGCTCTAATACTAGCAGGTTCTTCAAAGCTGTTAGATGCATTGGCGCGTGCTGTAGAATTCGAGGCGAGGAGGACTCAAAATTGAATCTGCAAAATAGATGAAGACATTTTGACGACATGGATGAGGCGTTGGTGAATCGAGTTCTTCAAAGGTTAATTAACATGAAAGGGTCAATTAATGAAAAGAAAGGAATCCAATGTTGGAATTGCGGTAAGTACGGACGTGTACGATACCAATGCAGTGAACAAGAAAATGTAGAGACTAATAAAAGATCAAAAACTAACACTGGTCGACAAAAAGGGGCGACAGTCGACCTGTAAGCAGTATGCCCCAAGAAAAATAGTACAGATCGCATCATTATGGCATAAATTAGACAGTGTGTATGTAGATGGTGCTGTAAATTGAAATTTAAGTCGTATACTAATTGATACTGGTGCGACGAAAACAATTACTAGACCAGATATTTTAAAGAGTTTGTCAAGCATACAATCGACCAAATGGCGATTACGTACAGCTACTGGAGAAACGGCTCTTATTCATGGCGAAGTAAAAATCAAATGGACCATTACACCGGGCTTTGGTAGCTGATGTAAAAGATGAGTTAATCGGAGTAGACATTATAACAACTAAAGGAGTGGAATTAAATTTCAGACACTGTGTTATGAAAATTAATGAAGAATAAATAGTTTTGTATAAATAGGATGATAACCGCTCAGTTCGAATAATTCTGACTGAAGACATACCTATACCATAATGTAGCGAAATGGTCCCGGATGCTTGTCTAGAAGATAAATTGGGAGACGGGAGCGTCGTTATGGTGGAACCCAGAAATCATCATGGTGAAATAGCTAGATACGTTGTAGTCTGGAAAACGAAATGCTTTTATTAAATAAATGTAAATGATTATCATGTATCATTAATGAAAGGAATGTTTTTTTTTTAAGGATAGATGATAGGATATTATGGTGTGGATAATAAAATGAGGATAAACACATAGATTGGCCTCGGCTACTCGGCCATTAAGCCAACACCAAATGTATATATACATTTAACTAATTCCAAGTCGAAGATGGGGGCAGTCACCCATGGACTCCGCGACGAGAACTCTTCGTTAGAAAAGTCTCGCCTCGGACTGAACTCGAGCCCGCACTTCTACGGTTACCCAACAATTTAGACCAGCACTTCAACCACTAGGCCACCGCGACTGAAGGAACGGTTTTAGGAAATTGTTTGTGGGTAGCGTCGATTTTGCGTAATATAAGTACTTCAAAAAACCCAAACAAGCAAATCCCCAGTCAACTTAAAACCCTAATTGAGACTTCTTCTCGAGAATTAAGCTCTATTGAAAGGACAGATCTAAGGAATATTATAAGCATGTATCAAGATATTTTTGATAATGAAACAAAAGGAAGAACTAACGTGGTCCTACATAAAATCGATACGGGAAATGTTAAACCAATCCGTCAAGTTGCTAGTAGATTACCTTTCGCAAAAAGAGAAGAATAGAATAAAATTATACTAGACATAGCGTTATAGAACTATCAACTAATCCATGGACTTCACCTGTAGAATTTGTGAAGAAGAACGATGAATCAACTCATTTCTCTGTGGATTATCCTCAACTTAACAATGTAAAAAAAAGACAGTTACCCGCTGCTGCGAATTGATGATACTCTGAATAATTTGGCAATATCTACAATATTCTCTACACTAGATCCTAAGAGCGGATACTGGCAAGTTGGTTTAGCCCCAGAAGATCGTGAGAAGTCTCGATTTACCTTAGGCGCAGAAATTCATCCTCATTCCTTTTGGTCTCTGCAATGCACCAGCTACGTTTGAAAGATTGATGGAAACCATTTCAAAAGGGCTATCTTGAAGAACCAGTTTAGTTTACCTAGATGATATAATCATGTTGGAAGAGTTGTTAGGCGCAGAAATTCATCCTCATTCCTTTTGGTCTCTGCAATGCACCAGCTACGTTTGAAAGATTGACGGAAACCATATTAAAAGGGCAATCTTGAAGAACCAGTTTAGTTTACCTAGATGATATAATCGTGTTGGAAGAGTCTTTTGAAAATCACGTGAAACAGTATTTCAACGTCTGTTCTAGGCTTAAACTTAATCCGAAAAAGTGTGACTTGTTCCAAAAGAAGGTACAATAATTAGATCACATTGTTTCCAGTGAAACTGTGGCAGTAGATGAAGACAAGTTAAAGACAAAAAAGAGTGGCCTATAGCAAGAAATCTACAAGAACTGCGAAGTTTTCTCGGACTTTGTACATATTATCGTCGATATGTTGCAGTATTTTCAAATGTAGCTAAGCCGCTCACATAAGTGATAGAAGGACGTCGATTCCAATGGGAGGAAAATTGTCAAGAAGTATTTAAACGGCTGAAAGATTCCTTTACCAATGCACCGATTCTGGGCTATCCTCTGGTAAGTGGAATTTCATATTAGATACGGATGCAAGTAAAATAGGAGCTGTTTTGTCCCAGGTGCAAGGGGAGCATGAAAGAGTTCTCAATTATTTCAGTAAAACCCTGTCCAAACCAGAACGAAACTATTGTGTCACAAGAAGGGAGTTACTGGCTGTCGTCAAATCAATGGAGCAGTTTTATAATTATTTTTATGGTAGACATATTTTGTTAAGAACTTATCACGTTGCATTGGATCGAGGGAATACAAGAATTCGATTTTCACACGAAACATTTTTTAGGGTCCATTCATAAAAATGCTGATGCATTGTCACGCCTTGTCCAGAATACTGTAAATATTGCAACTTTGTCGAATTTAAAGACATTTCTGTCTGTCGCACAAGAATAGAGAATGATACATGGCAATCTCGTCAACTCCAAAGTCTTAAAGTAAATTGTCGATTGGAAGAAGGAAGACTACAAGCCAACATGGGAACAGGTAGCCATATTTTTCCTTGGCAGTAAAATCTCCCTCTTCATCGCTCTCTCATTCTGTGTGTGAGAGAGAAAGAGTCACGCACATTAACAAACTACAGTCCAGTACTTTGTAATAATTCATATTATTAATATACGTTTTAATTATTTGGAATACACGGTCATTCAAGCACTTCGCACTGGATGGAAACAAGGAAGATAGCTACAGCAAACAGGAATGATACGTAATGTATTCACAAAATGTAGCAATCAAAATAAATAAATTTCTAAAAAAATAAATAACAAAATTGGCAGATTATGAAAATGTTTGCGTAAGTGCAACGTGTTTGTTGTATAATTACTGATTATTCAATTTTGTTATTAGTAGTTACCCTACGTTTGCTTAACACCTATTTATTACAGAATTTCGGACTCATATTTGGAACAGCAGAAGGATTTAAATAAACCGTGGTAGTGGAAAATATGATTAAAAAAAACTTAACATAAGAATCATTAATTTATCTTTCGGACTCGTTTTAGTATAAAAAAAGATTTAAATACATCTAGATTTCAGTGGTAATGGAGGATATTATTAAATAACTTAAGATATGAATGATTGTCAATCAATAATTTATTTTTCGGACTCATTTTTGATACAGTAAAAGATCTAAATATGTCTGGATTGTAGTGGTAATTGGTGCTATTCCATACAAGAAATGTTAAGTTTAACGTGTACGTTAATAATTATCTTCACATTCTATAAATATATATATCTCTTACAAAAGCTGCTTGGACTGCAATGATAAAAATTAACGTAAACGTTAAACTCAACATTTCTCTTACAGAATAGCACCGAATAACTTAAAATAAGAATGAATCAATAATTAATTTTTCGGATTCGTATTTGGTACAGCAGAAGGATTTAATTAAGACTAGATTATAGTTGTAATGGGTGGTATTATTAAATAACTTAAGATATGAATATTTACAATTATTCACTAAAAATATCTAATACTTTTTTAATAAATCTAAAATTTGCGGGTATAAAACATCAATGGCGTGTGGACTGGAGATGAAATCGAAATGCATGAAAAATTCATCTTTCACTTTCTCAGCGAACACCACGTTTGGTAGTTTTTTCCTTAGTTTTTCAAAATCCTTAAAACAAGTAATATAATTAATATTTCCAATATTTAAACCGGAGGTAAGGGAGACTGCAGAACTAGCGTCAGCTAATGTAATTTTCTAAATCGATATTTGAATTGAATTTCTTGTACTTACTTCATGTATCGTTAACACATCGTTATTTCCATAAAACAAAGCAGTTGGAACTTTTATGTTTTCAAATTTATATTCCGGTGGTGTTTTTTGGCCATAGATTTCCACGTTTTGTTCACCATGATCGAATTTCCTGAAGATATCTAGAAAATTGAAAATGTTGCATTAAGTTAACTGTTTGTTCGACAGGTATTTATTTTACATGAATTAATGCAAGGAATTAATGCTTGTAGGCTTCAACTAAATTGCACACAGTTCTTGAATAATGGGCACATCAGTGAGGTGATGGAAAGCCAGTTATCCTGGCCCACTCTCTTAATTCATTACGGATTGGAGATCAGTTCGAGACTGTCAGAAACCTCGAACCAACTCCTCAAGCTTAAGGTGTCTTCCGTACACCCTTATAGCGTAAAGGAAGCCCCAAGATACCCAGCGCCTCCTTGGTGTAATTTGCCTTTTCTCATTATCGAGTAGCTAATGAAGTCGATTATTTACTTACCTGATACTGGTGCGATCAAAATGAAAAAAAAAACGGCAAAGACAATTTCAAAAACACGCCATTAATTAAAAATCCTGATCCAAGTCCCTATCACGTCGTTGTTGAGGTAACTAAAAAGGGCTTAAATCGACCCTCGTCTCCGAAACCAGGCACATAGGTGAACCAGGGAAATCTACTAATGATAAATAAACGAAGCAGCAGCTGGAGTTGCAAAATCAGAACATTTTCAGCGCATTAATGCGCCATCTTAGCGGAGGCAACAGCTCATGCGATAATAATCAAATACAGGATCCACAGGCACTACCGATCAACTAAGACTGGAAAAGCCTACAAAAAAACTTCATCGGGAAGACTAAAAAAGCTAGGTCTGAAATTTGTACTCCTTCAACTGATCGGCGGCAACCTCCAGACAAAAAACCATGGCCAGGTACGGCTAAAATTATGGTAAGACCCAACATTTCATCTGGGGAAAACTAACTATGGCAGTACCGTGTAGAACTCCCGACTCTGAAATAGGGGAGAGCCATCCAGAAAACCATCCTGGAGGAAATGAGGAAATGTGCGCCCACCACTGGTCCTCATTTCGCCAATAGCCACTTCGAGAAGAAGTACTGTACATTACATTTTCGAATGAGACCTTTAAGAAGTGACTAGAACCCATCCCGACAATAAAACCATGAGAAGGCTCTGCGTACTGGGACTACCATCTCATTTTATTATTATTTTTACCAGGAAAATGGCTAGGGTCATTGGATCTCAAAAAACGGACCACATTAATATATAAAAAAAAAAACGAGGAATCAATCAGCTTGCTTTAAACTAACAATACTGGGCTTCAAAAATCAAGCTGGTTGATTATACACTGATAAAAGGTGGACAAAGGCACAATCTTTGTTTTCTATAAAACAGTGGAGGAAGAAGGATTTAAACCCTTCCTTGATTTTTATTAGAAGTCTTTCAAGATCCTTGTCTACGACCGGAAGCTGAACAAGCCGAAGGCAGTATAAATTAACTTCCACCACTCCAAGGCTGTGATTGCAACCGCCAACTCTAAGAGGAACGTTTCGGCATAACATTTATACAGGATATGATTATTATTCGGTATTGGAAGTAATTAAGCATGAAGTGTTATGATTATTATTTTTACCTGAGTTCACAATTTGGTTGTAGTGTAGAAGCTGTTTCGTTGCAGATCCTGCTGGGACCATTGATAAATACAGTGGAAGTTCTGTCTGAAAA
Source organism: Philonthus spinipes (assembly GCA_963082785.1). NCBI lineage: Eukaryota > Metazoa > Arthropoda > Insecta > Coleoptera > Staphylinidae > Philonthus > Philonthus spinipes. The sequence goes on along the minus strand of OY720311.1, from coordinate 18,146,018 downwards.
TATACAATTTAAAAAATATAATTTAAAATAAAAAAATATTGTAATTAATACTTGTGGCGCTACATTCTTCATGGAATCGTAATTTAATATTAGATAAATTACGACACTTTTTATGTTCCATATTTTTATTTTCAATTTCCTGACACGTTTTTCGATCTTCGCAGATTATTATCAAAGTTAATTAATTAGTTTAAGTTTGATAATGATCTGTGAAGATCGAAACACGTGTCAGGAAACTGAAAATAAAAATATATAACATAACAAGTGTCTTAATTTACCTAATATTAAAAATTATTGTATTCCTGTTCTTTTCTTTATTTATATATCATATTATATTAAGCTATACAGGGTGTCCGTTTTACGAGTTCAGCCATGGAGATCCCGGTAATTTGAAGAGACACGAAGTCGGTTAAATTAGGGTAAATTTGCGTATTTTCGGGCTTTGCAAGATGCCGTTTCAAAAATTTCGAAATTCAGATTACTTCCGGAAATATCCATATTTCCGGAAGTAGTCGTAATTTTGTAACTTAATTAACTAACTTAATAATTTTGTAATTTTAAAACGAAATCTTACAAAGCCTAAAAATGTGCAACTTTTCCATATTTTAACTGACTTCTCTTCAAATAAGCGAGACCTCCATGGTTGGGCTCGCATAAGGCTATCTGCAGACATGTGTTTCGGGATTACATCCCTCACCAGTACAGGCACAGCTGTACTGGTGATATAATTGCAAAGTTGTTAATTAAATTGATTAAAATTAATTAAAACGCACCGTCACCTTTTAGCTCCCAGATGGAACTATGCAATTATATAAGGCACAGCTGTACTGATGAGGAATGAAATCCCGAAACACGTGTCTGCAGCCAGCCTTATATTACGTAACTATTAATTTATTTTATTTGTTTTTTTTGCATTAAATATTTTCGATTCAAAAATAGTTGCATTATCAATATGTCATTGTTATGCAACAGCAAATGTCTATTATTAGACATTTGTTAAAGTATTTATGTAACACAAGTTAAATTATCGCAGTAGCCAAAGAAGAAATAATTTATTAATTATTTTCAATTGTTTTTTTATTTATAAAATTAAATGTTACATTCATCAGTCTTTCGCCCAATCTTAATTCGATGGTTATGCAACGATTCTACTATCTATCGGATTTACATTAACAATATATGACACAAGTAACAATAAAATATTTATGAAATTCTTTCTTAAATGAAATAAAAAGAATAATATAAAAATGATCTATTCACTTGGTCAAAGTTATTTAAATAAATTAAATAAAAAATAATCAGAATTTGAAAATAATTAATTATTAATTCCTTTAACTGCCGTAACTTTTGACTTACGTTGCATAAGTATCGAGCGTATAACAAAAATCGACGACGAAGATGGCGTTGGAAGTCTCGAGTCATGTCTGTACTAAGACCACATGCGTGAAATGCTGGTTGCGGTCAACATTACAACCAGTACTTTACGCGTGCGAGTGTGATTTTAGTTCAGACATGACATTAGATTTCCAATGCCAACTTCGTCGTCGATTTTTGTTATACGCTCGATACTTTAAAAGAAATGAACATTAAAACAACTACTTCTTGGGTCTATACCCCTCCAGATTCTTTCTTATTAATCCACTTAACTTATTTATATTAATGAAAACACTTCTGAATTGTGTTTTGTATAACATTTTATTTTCACTTGTGAATGCAGTTTCCGCAAATTCAGCTTGTTTCATAATAGACATGGATGTATGAATGAAAGTTCATGTTTGATGATGGCAAGCTGAATTCACCGAAACTGCAGTCATAAATGAAAATTAAGTGTTATACAAAACAAAGTTTTCATAATTACATTTAAATATGTATAAAAAAGTAGAAGCCTCCACAATACAAAATAAATTATTATGTACAATAATTTGAATCAAATTAAATTATGAAATCCCAATTTAATTGACGTAATCTTACTTTATTAAATTTCGACTGGTTGAATCCATGATTAGCATTGAAAATCAAATAACACGCATTTTGGAAGAACGAACCATCTTTGCAGTGTTTGATTACAATTTGCTTAAAAATTTCATTGGTTGGCATTAGTTCAGGGAAGTAATCCGAAATAGCCTGAAATAAAAATAATGATTATAATTAAAATTAAATAATGAAAAAATACTGAAAATGATAAATAATATTCGATGATTTCCATTTTACAACACAGCAAAAGTTATTTACACTGTAAGTATTTGACCAACATTTATTGAAACAACTACTTCCCGGGCATATATCCCGCCAGGCATTGGATTACACAAAAGATGTTTGTTGTTGCATGTCAGTAGAAAATTTAAATTTCCTAACAGAAAGACTGTATATAACATAATAGAAAATAATTATATTCACTAAAAAAATATTATATATATATAATTATTAAAATAACTACAATCAAGTAACTATTTTCCCTTTAGCAAATAATTTTTATTATTTGGATATTTTTTGGTGTTAATTTTATATTTATTTAAGTATTGTATTTATAACATTCTCTCTCAATATCGATATAATGTTGGTTAGAAATATTTGTTATTTACAGTAAGTGTGTGTACTAATACTATATCTTTATTGAAAAAAGGAATAGAATAAACAAACTTAATACATTTTTTTAACAAAACCAATAAAAATGTTTTTTTTTCACAAGGGCTATCGACCGTAAGTATTTCTGCCCTAAGTACGTGTATTTCTATACAATTTGTAATAATTTAATGTGAACAGGATTTCTGTTAATAAACGAAATAAATCTTTTCAATTCGTCGATTCTTTTTCATTTATGTTATCCCAGTTTTTTACGCGGAAATCACTCGTCGTGGCAAACTCGCGTCTAGTTTTCAAATCCACCGGAAACGCAAGGGATAACTTATTAAGGATTTATTTCGCAGCCGATCCTTTGATTAAATCATTGACGCTCTTAAATTTCGCATCGTTGTGTTTAAGTTTCGGATTTACGCGCCATTGAAAGATTTTTTATTCGGGGAACCCAGTTTCCGCTGGACTTCGTCATGAATTGATCGAAATCATTTTCAAATGATACATTTGAATCTCGTCCAGTGTTTCCAGATGAATCATCTTGCTTCGAGGGGAAAGCCGGAGCAAGATTTTCGAGATTTAATTTCACGGATTTCGAACCGCGCTTCGTTTCGGGATCGTCCCGAGGATAATTTTGCTGCATTATGCAAATTGTGTGTGAATCAAATCTTTTTTTATGGCGCTTTTCTTCGTTGTGTTTCTTTCTTTTGCCATTCCCGGGCTTTGAATTGAAATCGCAGCTTTTCTTGAATTTCGCACATAAGGAATCTTGATTTGAATGCTGTCGCTGCTTTATCGTTTTTTTCTGTTGTTGATTTTTTTGTTGGCTCATTTGTATTCGATTTCTTTTTCTTATTCTTATGTGTATCTTTCTTGTGCTTCATTTTGCAGCAATCGCACGGTTTTCCAAACCGCATTTTTTTCCGCAAAAGACGTTTGTGTTTAAAAATTTCATTTCACCGCGGCGATTCCATATAACAATTTTTCACAATATTCTAGTTGTGTAATTTAGCCTGTTTTAATTGCCTTACCCCAATTTCAATAAATGATAAAATACAAAACAGTAAATCTGATGATTTAATTCTCCTATTGATCGAGAACCAGGCAAATCTGGTATTTTTTCCGAATGGTGTCACGGGATTTTTAATATTTTGAAAACGGAATCATGGGTAAACGTGCGTGAAATGAACGAATCCGAAATCAACGTCTGAAGGAAACTTGCCGTTTGGTCACAATTCGCATTTAAAGTCCCAATTTTGAGGTTATAATTTATATGATTTTCGAAAAAATAAGCACATTGCGAATATTAATCGCACACATGATGAAAATATCTTCTAATTTATGATGAAAGTCACCAAATTTGTATTGTTTTTTTTTTTTTCATTTACTCAGCCAATATCACGATTTTAATTTTATACAGAAAATGATAAAATGAACTCCGAAAACCGTATCTTTACTGATGTTCATTAATTGAGCAATTTGTATAATAGAAAAATCATCTTCTATTTCAGTTAGAATTCGAATATTTGAATTGTTTTCTAAATGACGCGACATTTTGACATTAAAAAAATGACATATTTTGTTCGTAACTAGGAAGCTTATCATGTCCTCCTTAAACTATAACTTATTTTGTGTGCTTAATTTTATTGCACAGAAGTATACATCTGCTATGTATTTTCAAAATTTCTGTTTAATTGATTTACTGAGATAAAGATTTTTTGAGAAAGCTCACTACAGTTACGAAAAATAATGATTCACTATCATTTTATTTAAATATTTCACTTACCTTTGCAATTTTCGGAAACATCGCAGGCAAATAAAACGAAGGCCCTTGCGCATGTTTCACGTAAACCACAGGAGCTAAACCAACCATCAGCCTAACCTTATCATTATACTCCGGCCTCTCACTCAACATCACAAAAAACGAAATACTTCCTTGACTGTGCCCCGCGTAATACACTTTCTTTTCCCCAGAGGTTTTCAACACGTAATCAATCACAGCCGGAATATCGTACATCCCAATTTCATTCCAGCTGAAGTTAAAGAACTTCGCTTTATCCTCATCGGGATGCAAAGTTTTGTGTTTTCTCGAATAGTTGTTGCCGCGTGCGTTCGGCAGCCAGACGTCGTAACCGTTTTCTGCTAGAATGTACGGAAGGACTTTATCCGGGGTGTTGGCTAAGAAGCATAAGGAGTTTCCCAGAAGGCCGTGCATTAGGATTATGGGTTTTTTGTTGGTGGTGGGTTTTTTGGAGCCGTGTGGGATGCGGTGGAGTTCGAGGATGTAGCCGTCTTCTGTTGTGATTGTGTGTTTTTCGAATGGGTAGCCATATTTTGTTACTAGTTTATCCTAAAAAAATAAAGACATGAAAAGAGAATAAAATATGAAAATTTTACGGCTTCTACTTTATACTTATATTTTTACTTTACAATAATGAACCAACTTAAGTTTGTCTGTATAACATTATATTAAGCCAGCAGTTGGTTTGATACAATAATGAACCAATTTAAATTTGTCTGTATAACTTTGTCAAACCAATGGTTGGTTTGGCCATTCTTTACCATAATAAACCAATTTAAGATTAATTTTAATAATTTAAAATAAATAAATTATTAATAAAAAATATTTAATAATTTTAATATAAACATTTTTAATTCGTTTATATAAGGCTGCGATCCTCAATTTGTTTAACAATTTTATACAATCATAAAAAAATAAACGTTAAATACAGGCAGATAGCGTATTTACTGATGAACATCAGATATTTTTTTTAAAGTGAAAAAAAAAAAATATTTTTTTCAAAAATTAGTTTAATTTACAAAAATACATTTAATCTATATTAAATATATCTGATTACTCGTGGAAAGTCTTCCTCTTAATATTCATATTTTTAGTTTTTTTTTTAAGTGAAAAAATTTTTTTTCAAAAATTAATTTAATTTACAAAAATACATTTAATCTATATTAAATATATCTGATTACACGTGGAAAGTCTTCCTCTTAATATTCATATTTTTAGTTTTTTTTTTAAGTGAAAAAAATATTTTTTCAAAAATTAATTTAATTTATATTAAATATATCTGATTATACGTGAAAAGTCTTCCTCTTAATATTCATATTTAATACAATCATAATATTATTTTTTGTATACTCCTTAATCCTATAAAATAGTCAATGAGGAGACATTTAGTTCGACGCCATCATTTTTATTGTGGAACAGTATCTAGTAGTGCAGATGTTTGCCGCTAGGTTGAAAAATCAAAGTTGGAATAAAATAAACACACGCATTTTGTAAAAACTACTGCACGTTCTGTCGTTAATCTTATCGTTTATTAGGCGTAAAATCGCAGCCATATTTCAATTCTTTTTTCAACCACAGTTTTTCTGCTGCTTTTATAGCATTTCCTGATGCTATTGTATTTGACCATCTTGTTCTAAGTTGAATGAATTTTGGCACAAGATTTGTTTTTAAGCATGTTTGTATGAACTTGATTTCAATGATGCTTTTGTCATTTTTAATTGTATTTTAAAAAACTCTTTAGCCTGAAGTTGAAGTAATAAAAGTGTTTCATTTATTAAAATTGAATTACAATATATAACAAAGTAGAAGCCTCAACAATTAATAACTCAATTTATGTTTGTCTGCATAACTTTATAGCAAGCCAGCACTTGTTTTTTATAGTGTACCGCGTCATAACATCGAAACACAACACTTAATTAAATGTACATCTGTTAATAAATAAATAAGTGAAGAAAAGTGTACAAAGTGTTTTCATATCGAAACACAACTCAAAATTACAATTTTCAAAAAAGTAAGTGCAACATTCTTTAGAAGAATTTGCAGTATACTTTTTTTAAACTACATAAGAAATAAACATTATTTAGATTTACTACAATGTTAACATTAATAAAATATAACTTACAATTTCAAGTCCAATATTTTCATGTGGATATTCCCCGGGTTGTACAGGATTGTATATGATATCCAAAGTAAACCCAACTAACGTGAGTAAGCTCACCACAAAAAAGGCCTTGACCGTGCTTTTAATCACCGTAAACAACATTTTTCAACCTAAAATACTAACGCAAAAATTTATTTATTAACAGCGATAAATTAAATCATGAAGTAAGTATTCGTACGTGGGGAATTGTATTAACGATAAGATAAGCAGTAAATTACATAATGCGTGAATCAATTGGTAAGATTAACCAGATTCGAACGACCTTTAAATCAAAACATGTTTATTATGAATATTTTAAATTATTTAAATGCTTTTAAATATTTGTTCCAAGAATTTTCTCGACAAAAATATTTTTTCAGTAATACGTAATTGTATTCTACATTCATGAATACAACAAAAAATTTATTTAACAACAATACAAATTCACATTCTTGAGTAAAAATAAATAAATGACGCAATCTAAAAATTCAAGTTGTTAAAGTCATTATTATAATTTAATATAAACGACGCTATTAATTAAAAAAATAAGCATTTATATAGTCCATTAATTGCGATCAACTAATTGCTGCTGAATAATTTCATTCTCCTTTCGCATTGTAAAAAAAATAGTTTACAGTACAGTACAAATCGGGATTAATATGCAAAATGAAAAAAAAAGTATTCAATGTAGAGAATTTTGTAGATCCTGCTAATGTATAATATAAAATAATATATAATAGTATCATCAATTCGCGGCAGCGGGTAACTGCCTTTTTTATTACATTGTTGGATTTTGTTAAGTTGGAGATAATCCACACAGAAACGAGTTGATCCACCTTTCTTCTTCACCAATACTACAGGCGAACCTCATGTACTAGTTAATGGTTCTATAACACCTTGCTTTTGCATGTCTTGTATAATTTGATTCGATTCTTCTCTTTTTGCGAAAGGTAATCTACTGGCAACTTGACGGATTGGTTTAACATTTTCCGCATCGATTTTCTGTAGGACCACGTTAGTTCTTCCTTTTATTCTAGTATCAAATATATCTTGATACATGCTTACAATATTCCTTAGCTCTGTCCTTTCACTAGAGCTTAATTCTCGAGAAGAAGTCTCAATTAGGATTTCAAGTTGAATACAAGAGGTTCTTTTCAAAGACCGCTCGAATGAAATCGGACTGCTGAAGAGACACGTACAGCAAAGGCCCCGAGTTCTACTACATATGCACTTTTAGGGAACCAAGTTAAGCGAGGAAATCGGACTAAGTCTGCAAACCAACCGGGATCAAAAAGAAGTTAGCTAACAGCATCTTCATTATTCAAAGAGTTTCAGACTATTTAAGTCTGCAGGACCAGATGGTATATTTCCTACGTTGTTGCAAGAGGGAATTGAAAGTATATACAGAAATATTTAGAACCAGTTTCAAGCTGGCATGTATACCCAAGAAATGAAAAGAGGCTAAGGTAATGTGATATTTATCTCTAAGGGAGACGTAGGCCGCAAGAACTGTCAAAGTCCTACCGACCCATCAGCCTCAGGTAGGTTTATTTTAATTGAAAGTAGCCAAGACTTTCATTTAAAATAAACCTCACTTTTAAGATATTGCTATGATTGGAATTTAACATAGACTTGTTTATATAATCATAGCTAATGCAAATTAAACACGTGACATGTTGCAAATATAAGCAATATTGATTATTTATACATCGATTTTAAAAGTTAAAGAAGTATCGTTTCAATATTTTTTTTTAATTATGAACACAGTAGAGTTCTTGTAATTTTTCTCTAGAATAAACAAGAAAGTAGGTATTTGCATAAAACTGAGAACTATGGACGCTTCTACTTGGTTATACATGTTGAATAAAATAAATAAAACACTTCAATAACACAAATTATTTGTTATTGTGACACTGTTTGATAATGACAATTTAATTTGTAGAATCAGTCACAATACAAGTTATACAAAGTTGAAGTATTATTTTGAATTAATTTCTCACTTAACCCGTGGTGAAACATATTTAATTAATAGACTTTGATTAAAACACTTGGTTTGTTTCAATGATTTTTTATTTTTACTTATTTAATCAGTCTATTAATTAAAACACTTGGTTTGTTTCACTGATTTTTTATTTTTACTTATTATTTAGTAAAAATAAAAAATCAGAGAAACAAACCAAGTGTTTTAATCAAAGTCTATTGAATAATAGACGATGTAATATTTATTTTGCATAAAATTGTTTTTACATGAAAAATCGCTGTTACCTGATCGCATCAACACCCGGTATGTAGTTATTCGTATATTTTATTTGCACAATTTGTAAATTGATCCTTCGAATAGTTAAAGTATTCACTAACAAAACTGTTGAATGAAAGGTTAATCTTTCGCTCTGCGATAACAATAAATTATAATATATTAATTATAAATGTAATTAAAACCGTAACAAACAAAAAATATTCAATTTACAATTAAATTTAATATTAGCATTAAAAAATAACTCACATTTTAATATTATTTTTTATATTTGATTAAATACAATACCGAAACTCCAATGTTGAATTCACTATTGTTTTATTAACACTGCCTATTTTTTTCTTCTTGAACGGTTGACTGAGGCTCAGGAAGTTGCCCGTGTAATTTAACAACGATTTCGAATGCGTGTGCTCCGAATGCTAATTTGAAGCCACAGAAAACGTGTTTGTGTTTATAATCATTTTAGTTTATTGGACGTTTAAATGATATTAATATTTGCAACTGAATAATTAAATAAATTATGTTATTATTTATTTCACTAATTTTTATTTTTTAAATAACATGCACCTTTCAAATACGAAATAATCTTTCTCAATAACTTTTTATTGTTGTAAAGAAGTTTTCAAAGCGTGTTTTTTTTATTGAAAAAATAATAATAAATAAATAATAATAATAAATTAATCGAACAGATTAACACCTACTTGTATTTTAAGTATTTATGTTGTGTTGTTTTGTATTATCTGTACAGTTTGAATAAAGATGTGTTTATATATATATATATATATATATATATATATATATACAAAATAAAATAGATAGCGCTTGCGTTGTATATTTATTATAATTCATAATAAAATGAAAATATTATTAAAACTGAATGTCTTTGTCTCAATAAAGATATTGGCATACACATATACACGTTGTTTTGAATTAACTGCGCATCATTATTAACTTTGTTATTAGTTGAACTAGAGAGTCGGTTAAATTAGCAAAGTAGTAGTATTTTTTTCGGGGATTACAGCGACGAAATCAGAAAAACAATTAACAATTAATTTGCTAAACAAGATAAATTTTCAAGTTATAATTCGAATATAAATATTGTGTTTTCAGTTCTTGTAAATAACAAAATAGAAGCAAAGCATTAAATTATAATTTGTTTTCTCAATCTGTCAGTTAATTCACCATCTAAATAATCGATATAAACCTTGTTTATTGATGTATTACAACAACAAAAAATAGTTTTTCTATATAAAATGTGCAATGTTAGTGACGTAGATTGTTGCTACAAGGCCACCATAATTGACGTTTAAATCTATTAAATAGCTAGTAAATTAACTTATAATAAACGATTTTATCACTATTTGTTAGTGTTTTGTTTTTTATAGCAACGTGATTTCATTGAAAGCAGAATGTTAAAATACCAATAACTTCGTTATTTGTGATTTTTTCGTAATAGTCTATTATAACTTTTTTGTTAATTTTTTATATTAAATGGTGATAAAATATATCGGTGTTCCAATTAAAAAATGTTTACTTTGTTAATGTATTGAAAACGCCATATTCTTTTGTTTTTCTGATTTCTCTGTTGTAATCGCCGGTAAATTTACTACTACCACTTTGTTAATTTAACCGACTCTCTATCTCAACTAAAAACTTAATTTAAAACAATCTGTATGTAGAGTGAGGCACCGCATCGACGTGGTCGTTTTATGGAAAACCACATCGTGAATTTGTTTTCAAATTGATAGATGTAGGTTGTCTCATAAAACAGATCTATATCAAAATTATGCTTTTATTTTGATTGAACACCCTGTATTTTTGTAGTATTTGTTATTTTTGATATTTACGTGGATGATATGCTGGCGTGTTTTAATCGTTCGGTTAGACAATTAGATCATTTCCTTAATTTAATAAATAATATTCACCCGAAAATCAAGTTTACAATGGAAATAGAAACAATCAACAAAATACATTTTTTATACATAACCATCCTCCGCAAAAACATTAATTTGGAATTTGATATATTCAGCAAACCTACATATGTGAACTCAACAATTCCCTTTAATATGAAGGTGAAAATTTAACAAAAACACTTTATGAAAAGTGAAATAAGGAATTTAATGTCTTATTATTCCGGTGTGATCAATAATGATTGCAGACAAGTTAAATTTCCAGCCGAAAAATTTTCTTTTCATGTTGGTACAACTGATCTTACAAACAGGAAATCCCCTAGATTGCAATTGGCGCAGCAACTTCCATATGATCCTCATATATCCTATAAAATGATTACACATTAAAATTAGTAAGCACCTTAAAATTTAAAACAATCCTGTTTGAGATAAAAGTTTTCTTAAAGATTTTGTTGGACTCTGTTCAAGTCGTTGTTGAATATCGTCAATAACATCTTCTAATAATATAGGCATTGTTCTAGTTCAGATACATTTTTTCTCCAAAACCTTAAACAATTATTTGAAAATTTTCATAATCTGAAAAAAAATATACCAGTTTCCTTTAGGAACTTTTTTACTTCTGCTTAAAATTGTTCTGTTGTTTTTTTTTTCAGGTAAGGAATATCGACTTGATTAAATTGATTCAAGCACGACTGCAATGGGTATGCCCATATACCATCTCCATTGATAGTTGCACTTCGAAAATTCAGGATGAAAGCATCATGTTGTTGTTTGAACATCACGGTAAATAAAGACGATTTCACTTCAACTCTATAAATTTAGAATTAAACTTAAATTGTATATTTTTTAACCTTAAAAACAGCAAATTATTTACCACTAAACAATGATTTGCGCAAAGGGCTACTTACTTAAGAACTGAAACAGTAGGTGAAATAACTAAATTCAAACAAATAATGAATACAATGACGAAATATGACGCACAACGCTGCCAGTGTCAAATATAATTACTCTTTATTCATTTTGCCTTGGCATGAACTTGGAGCGAGAAAACCCCGCATTTTTCGGCGAGAAGTTTAACTTGTCCGCAATCATTGTTGATCACTCTGTAGAACAATTCATATTATTATAGTATACTTCATATTATTTTAGTATACTTCACATTACTCAATATAAGACTTAGTTTTTTTTAATTAATAATAAAAAATAGCTCTTTGTAAAATGCCATCTTTTGAAAAATAACAAGTAGCATCGTCAAAAAATTCAGACAACCGTAAATCGTCGTTTGATCCTCTAAAGGGTTGCGAACTTGCTCTGTTTATGCGATGAGAAACGAAATTCATTTAATAACCGTATATTCACACTCAAAGACATTTGATGATATTCTGTATGTTTTAATGTTATGTTAAGTTATTTGTTTTTTACCTGTATTTATATATGCAATTTCTCTGTAAATAATGTGTTCACCCGTAAATAAATATTATTATTATAAAATAAACCGCAATTCATCTAGCCCTAGATGATTGTTAGTTGAACACTTCATTGACTATTTTATTTTTTCAATTAATGATTAATTGTAGTAACTTACTTTTCGCAAAAAAATATTAAAAGTAACGACAGCACACACGTTTTGCACTCACCGAAGTTGCGATTATTATTCAAAACAATCGAGCAAGCTGAGTTTAAGAAAGTGAGATCGGTCGGGCAGAGAGTGTTCTAGTTACAATATGGATTTTTTAACAGAGAAAACAACTGTTTTTAACTTGTAATTCCTGTATCTTTACTTTCAAAACGCATTATTTTTGCATATAAAAATAATTGTGTGATTTAAAAGAAAATATGAAATAAGAAAATTATTTTTTTAAGAAAGGAATAATCAACGAATTTTTAATTAAAAGAAATATATTGTTTTTTTTTCTATTTAATATTTGATTTTAAAATATGTTTTATTTTTTTATATACATACAAATATCTTTATTCAGTTAATATATTCATTGAATTAATTTGGTTTGTAAATTGTTCATTTTAAACAAGTTTCGGCTTAATGCCATTTTCCAGATAAAATAAAATAAATTAGGGCAGAAAGAACTCTGATCGATAGCCCTACATGTAAATTATTTATGTTATATTGTTAAAATTGTCTGTATAGTCTGAAAAAAGATGTGTGTATATAAAATAATTTATCAGTAAGACTAACACCAAGTAAAATGAATCAAAAAACTATATATTAATAGAAATGTTTTACAAAGTGATCAATGAGAAACAAATTAATGATATCTTTATTTCGACACTTACATTTTTATAAACATTGAGTGTATACACTAAAATACTGCTAAAATGAAGGTTTGTCTGTCCAGGAGCCTTATTCCTGAAATGGATCGCACGAAATCGTTCGTAGGCAACTGTCAAATTCACATGTAAATTCCTATCTAAATGACAGATTTCATACGACCGAAACGTTCGAACAATTTTAGGAATACGGGCCTTGGGCTATCAACAGCTATTGATGGTGATGTGCAATAAAAATGTCTGCGTTAGCTAGCTGAACTATCTTGAAGCGTAGGTCAGGTGGACGATCAATAACAGGATAAACTGACTGAACTTCGCCTACACTCATAAGATTTCATTTTGCATTTTTTGTAGTGTTGGGTAAAATCGAATAATATTAGTAATCGAGTATTACTAAATGTGTCATTTTAAGTATTTAAAACGAAAAAGTAACTTCAAATTTATGTTTATTAATAAATGGGAAGTTATTTTTGATATTTTTATAATACATAACATTCTTAAAATTATAATATACTTAATTTAGCAATAATAAAAATCGACTTTGCCCATCACTAATTGTTTGTATAATAAATAAACGCATTATTATTAATGAATTCATAAATGGTGAGAATAGGATAGATATATTTTGGAGGGATGTTTAAATTTCGGTAAAAGAAAGAAAGTTCATTATTCCTAAATTATTATTTATATATTTTTCACAATTTGTTTAAAATTATTCAAAATTTATTTAATAAATCTAAAATATGCGGATACAAAACATCAACGGCGTAAGAGTTGACCACGAAATCAAAATGCATGAACGATTCGTCTTCGACCTTCTTGATTAGCACTAGGTTTGGAAGGTTCTCTCTCAGTTTATCGAAGTCCTGAAAATAGATGGATTTATTGTTTATTTTCCATAAAAGAATTCCATTAAAAAATATGTTTTCGACAAATACCAAAAATTATTACGATAATTCTTATTTTAATTTAATTTCTTAATTTACATAATTTCTACCTTTTACAATTAATAATAAATTACAAAATAGATTGAATACATTTCACAAATAATTAAAATAATAATTATTTGATCAAGTATAACCATTGATTTTCCAATCAGAATTCATATAAACAATAATAGTAATGATGGACACAGTTTGTCCAATTTTTTGAAAGGAAAACAATAAAAAATAGATACCTCATTATTCACGTTATTATTTTGTTATACTTACTTCTGGTATAGTGTAAACATCATTGTTTCCATAAAACAAGGCAGTTGGAACCTTTATGTTTTCAAATTTATATTCCGGCGGCGTTTCTTGGCCATAAATGTCCATGTTTCTTTCTCCATGATCGTATTTTCTAAACACACCTGCGAAAAATAATTATTATTTTAACCACAAAAATAGAAAACATCTCTCTGGCGAAACAAACAGTCCATTTGTTGCTCTGGCCTCTTCTCTCGTTCGATGGAGACTGACTCACTCAGTCAGTCTCTAAGAGCTTCTCATTTATATCACTAAACTTTGGATTTTCTTCGATACAAAGAAAATCCAAAGAATGTATAGTTATAGTATAGTTTTTTGTGTTTTATTTTATCCCAACAAGTATGAAGTTTCAACAAATAAAAGCCTCTACACTACAAGAAATCCAAAGACTGAAATGATAATTTATTATAAAAAATATCTCTTTTTTAATATGTTTAATTCATTTTTTGTTTATTTTAAGCATACAGCTGTAGCATAATGATTAATTTTATTAACTGCTTCAATTTCTATATAATCGCGTGAACACAATTTTTGTTTTCTTATTAAACATCTGGGTTTACATGCATACTCCTTGCATTGTCATATTCTGAATTGCCTCTTGTTAAACATGTTTATAAAATTATATTGAAATATATGTAAGTCGTGTAAAAAGGTGATTATCGTAATAAAGTTATTATTATTAATGAATATCTACGCTTTTTCCATTTTTGTGTACTTAAACGGCACTCCACTCTAAACATAATTTATTATAAGAGCTAATGACATCCATTTTCTCATCGAGAATAATCCTCCGTGACTAAAATTTTAACCGCATATATTTATATTTTTCCATATTTTGCGATATTCTCATTTAATGAAGAATTTCCTCGACCATCATTATTTATTATTCTCGCTAAAGATGAAAAATATATATTTATAGGATTTTAGTTGGTTATTACACATGTTGGTAAGTCCACCGTTACATTACACCCTAGCTTATTTAAGTAAACATTGTTTTAAAAAATAACTTACTATAACAAAAAACTAAAACCAAAATCATTTATGTGTTGGGTTTTGGTTATTAAAATCCGACATATAAAAAACAATCCTTGAGGAAAATGAGCTTGATAAAAACCAAATAAGTTAAAATTCATAATTTCAAAATATAACCAAAATATAAGTGGATTGAATAAAATAGATAAATAAAAATTACGCAACTACATAAAAAATAACTTCCACTATAAAAATTACAATTATATACTTAGTGCTTGTAGACCTGAAATCAAAGCAACTATTAGTATTTCTGGATGGTCCATTCATCATAATTATAATTTTTAGCTATATAAATCAAGAACAGTATAATAAAGCGAACAAAATAAAGAAAAGCTCTATCTTTTAGCGTCGTTTATAATTTGCTGTAAAAAAATAAGTAGAGTTCCATCTCTTGGCGTTGTTTGTAATTTGCAGTTCATTCAATATTCGGAGCTTCCTGTAAGAAAAATTTTAACTGTACGTTATTTACGTTATTTTCTATCATTACAGTTTAAAAGCACGTAGAATATGAAGTTAGTAATAACGTACACGTAAAACTTATCATTTCCCATACAAATAGCCTCGAATAATAAATGAGCTGCAAATCACAAACAACACCAAGAGATGGAGCTTTACTTTTTCGTTTGCTAATTTTTCAACAAATTACAAACAATGTTAAGAAATGTTTACTTATTTATTTATTTATATTCTCTACAAATTACAAAAAAGTGATGAAACTCTACTTATTTTTACAGCAAATTATAAACGACTCTAACAGATGGAGCTTTCCTCTATTTTGTTTGCGTTATTATCCTGTTCTGGGTGTATATAGCTAAGAATTATAAAATATAGAAAGAATTTATTTGCTTATTTTTGCTACCAAGCATGAACTTAGCGTCGTTCGTACGGAATAGCCTCGAATAATGAATGAGCTACAAATTACAAACAACACCGAGAGACGGAACTTTACTTTTTTGTTTGCTTATTTTTACAACAAATTAAAAACGATACTAAGAGAAGAAGCTTCACTAGTTTATTTATTTATATTCACTTCGAATTGCAAACTACTCCAATATATGGAGAATTACTTTTTTGTTTGGTTACTTTTACAACAAATTACAAACGAAGCTCCATATCTTTGCATCGTTTGCAGTGGTTAATACTACCGGAATTCGTAATTTGGGCGAAGTGTACAAGCTGCTTCGTTGCTGATCCTGCTGGGAACATTGAGAGATAAAGCGGAAGGTCTGTCTGAAATATATTATTTCTTAGAAATATTTAACTCGTTTTTTTTTAATTTGATAATTGATTTGAAATATTGCAGTGCGTACTTTATTAAATGTCTGATCGTTGAATCCGTGATTAGCGGCAAATAACCAGAGACACACGCTTTGTAACATCGAATCATCTTTACAATACTTCTGAGCTATTTGTGTCATGTAATCACTCATTGGCCAAATCTCTGGGAAATAATCTGAAAGAGTCTGAAAAAAAAAACTTCAAAAATTATCAATTGAAAAGAGTATTCAATCAGTTGGTCCGAGTTATTTAAATAAATCATATAAAAAAGAAAAAAAGAAAATAATTAATAAAATATTTCCTCTATGGATGGGAAAGCCCCCAGGTCGATAGCCCGGACTAACTAACACAATATTAAATAGTATTTAATTTTTAATTCAAAAATAGTATATATTTTTTGAATTAATTCAGGATAATTTAATTAAAATTTTTAAAAAATATAAATAAGTGAAATAAACCAAGTGTTTTAATTTTAATTAAATTATCCTGAATTAATTCATCTTTATAGATTTATATGTTAAATATCAATAAAATCGGTTGAAAAAGTACAGATGCACAACCCTTCAAAAACCTAGGTATAAACACAGGTTTTTTTTATCACATCCATTGAAGAAATTCTTTAAGTGAGCATACGCTAATTCAGATAAAAAAATGTATAAAGAAATAAATAAATGAAATTCCATATTGACTTGCATGAATGAAACAAAATTGTTTTTATGTTTCACATTTTAATTGCATTTTTGAACATTTGTTTTAAGTATTTATGTAACATAAGACAAAATGTCGCAGTAGGTAAAAGAGAGAATAATTTATTAATTATTTTCGAAATCTCTTTATTTAATTTGTATTAATATCTATTTGTTTAATAATAGAAAAATTATTTATTCGTATGGTCACAGTTATTAAAAAAATAAATAATTAATTATTAATCAATAATTTTCGTTTCAGCTACTTTTTGACTTACGTTAATAATCAGCGAGGCTATTATTTAAATGTGATTCGAGAATGTCGAGAACAGCAAGTGTACATTATGTCTGGCGGGGTAGAAGCCGGAGAAGTAGTTGTTTTATTGTATATTTGTTTTAAAGTTAACGTAAGTCAAAAAGTCACAGTAGCTAATGGAAAAGTTATTGATTAATATCGGGTATATAACTCCAATACAATTTCAGTTCAGTCGCCTTCATCAAGGCATTGCACATGGAACACACTAGTCTGATGAGGTTCGAAAAACCGAAATGGCCATCACTAGTTATCCATACGCTAGATGAATGGTGACTGAACGTTTCATTAAATGTGAATTTTAGTTGTTTATTATTGATTTTATTTACCTGAGAAATTTTTGGAAACATGCCGGCTAAATAAAACAATAACCCTTGAACCCGCTTCACATAAACCACAGGAGCCAAACCAATCATCAACTTCACCTTAAATCATTCAAGTGAACACGTAACTCAAAACTAAACAGTGAATAATTCAACCTTATCATTATACTCCGGCCTTTCACTTAGCATCACAAAAAAGGAAGTGCTCCCTTGACTAAACCCCGCATAGTACACTTCCCTTTCACCAGTAGTCTCCAAAACGTAATCAATAACAGCTGGAAGATCGTACACTCCAATTTCATTCCAACTGAAATTAAAAAAGCTCTCCTTATCCAAATCGGGATCTAGGGTTTTGTGCTTCCTCGAGTAGTTGTTTCCGCGGGCGTTCGGTAGCCACACGTCGTATCCTTTTTCTGCTAAAAAGTAAGGGAGGGTTTTTCCAGGGGTGTTGGCTAAGAAGCAAATGGAGTTTTGGAGTATGCCGTGCATCAGGATTATGGGTTTTTTGTTAGTGGAGTTTTTGAGGCTGTTTGGAATTCGGTGTAGTTCGAGGATGTAGCCGTCTTCTGTTGTGATTGTGTGTTTTTCGAATGGGTAGCCATATTTTGTAACTAATTTATCCTAAATAAAAAAAACGTGTATTTAATAATTTAATTTTTATATAAAACGGCGGTGAAGTAATCGAAATAAAAAAAAGATAACTTTAAGATAAATGGTTACTTTTATGAATAATAAATGAAAATATTCGTGATTTTCAACTTTTTTATATTAAATTTCACTACTATTGTTTTATTACAATATCATTTCTTTTAAATCATGTTTTTTTTAATAAGCTTTATGTCATTTCCATCATTTTTAATCTCAAATTTGTTTTTGCGATAAACCATATTATTCCTATGAAACTTACAATCTCAAGTCCAACATCTTCATGAGCATACTCTCCTGGTTTCAACGGATGGTAAAGTAGATCCAGAGTTAAAAAAATCAGAACCAGTAAAGTCGCCAATAAAAACGCCTTAAATGTGCTTTTAATCACTGTCAACATTTTTCAACCATAAAAATCGTGAAATTATTAATGTGAGTGGTATAATACTGAAACTAAAATAAAAAATATTAAATTAATTAAAAAGAAAATTGAAAATAATTAATTTTCACATTTAAGAAGTTAATTAATTATTTTTCCTTTAACTACTGCAAATTTTTTGACTTGACTAACGTAAGTGGTTAAAGAAACATTGATACAACTACTTCTCGGGCAAATTCTCCGCCAGATATTGAACTACGCAATGGATATTTGCTGTTGCATCACAAGTTAATGCATAATGCAACAATTTTTGATTCGAGAATATTTAATGCAAAGAACAAAGAACCTTACGTAATATAAGGCCATCTGCAGACACGTGTTTCCTGATTTATTCCTCGTCAGTACAGTTCTGCCTTATAAGCTTTTAATAATAATAATTTTTATTATTTGGGCAGAAAGACCTATGGTCAATAAGTCTTATTTGAGAATATATAATATTATGAAAATATTTTTTTTTATATTATGTTAGATTATATACAATATATTTTTTTTTATTTCAGATAATAAAGATTCAGTATTATTATTATTCATTTAAGTTTGCCAACTTTTTTTCTGGATATTACTTTTCATAATATACAGGGAGGATTTTTATTAAAGTGAAAATATATTTACTTTACTAATTTACAGAACATAACTCGTTCAGTAAAATGAAATCCGCCTTGCGTAAATAAAGGAAATAAATACAAATTGCTTCTAATCATTTTTAACATAAATTAAGTTAGCAAGAAATTGGATATCGACCAGTAGCATGTCTTCCTAAATAATGTTATTTAACTAATATTAATAAATTTATTGTGGTTTGCATTATATTTAGTCTATATACACCTTGAAATTAAAATATTTATATAAAATAGAGACATTTATTAAAATGTTGCACTTTATAAACGAATTAAATATTTTTAATAATAATGAACAAAGCAAAAATGTTTTATTTTTAATTTATAATTACGATGTATAACAAAATAGAAGCTCAGCAATTAACAAGTTCAATATTTTAAAGCATATAAAATAAATCATTAAGGCTAAAATAGAAAATTAAGATAAACCCAAATAAAATCCCAGCTTATTATACCTTATCATCGTACTAGCATCCCCATCCCAATTACTCTCTTCATTTATGGAAAAATCATTGCCCCGGCATCCCAAATTAAATACCTCGGTATAACCTTTCACCCCAAACTAAATTTTAAAGAACGCATAGCCATAATTAAAAACAAACAACTGCTAGCATCCCCATCCTAATTAATCTCTTCATTTATGAAAAAATCATTGCCCTGACATCCCAAATTAAATTCCTCGGTATAACCTTTGACCCCAAACTAAATTTTAAAGAATACACTGCAATAATTAAAAACAAAATTACTGCTAGGGCCAAACACTTCCGTAGTCTAACATACAGAAATCGGGGTATATCAACAAATAACGCCACCAAAATTTACAAATTGTTATGCAGACCCTTGTTAGACTACGGACTACATCTCCCAAACGCATCCTTCACAACATCCAAGTGAGTGAAAGTTTATCCCTAACTTCCCTTACAAAAATCCTACATCGACTTAACCCACTCCATAATCCATGTGTGATCTTATTACTGAATGCATGCATTACCCATTCCAATAATTCTCCACAAAACTATCCAACCTCTAAAAACTCTACCAAATCTGTATCCTCAGATATCACAATATTAATCCTAAATTTAAAACTCCTTCATACACTCTATTCCAGCTCATATTAACCCATATATATATTTTAACATTCCAACAACAAAAAACGTGAGCAGAAAAGCTGTTAGCCGGTGGTCGATTGTCTGGTCATACCATAATATTATTATTATTTCTGTAACACATGTATTATGTATTGACAATAGATATAAAGAATATCTATATCTTTATTCGTGTATTTTTTACATAATTAATTATTATTTATAGTACGTATATGTAACAATATTGCGAAATGACTTCGACTAGCGGTCTTTTAGCCTTAATGATATATATATATAAATATATATATATATATAAATTATATCTGTATAATATATATATATATATATATATATATATATATATATATACAGAGAGGTTTTTTTTATCAGTATACATTAGAGGAAGTGTATACCTGCAAAAAACGTCAAACGCCTTGAACCGATTAATGTGTGTATGTTTAGTTGACTACTTGGCATATGTGTATTCAGTTGCGTGTTATAGGCAACTAAACACACATACATTAATGCATTTGACTCGCGTATTTTGCAGGTATATATAGGGGAAATGTATACTGATAAAAAAAGCTCTCTGTATATATATATACATATATATCATTAAGGCTAAAAGACCGCTAGTCGAAGTAATTTCGCAATATTGTTACATATACGTACTATAAATAATAATTAATTATGTAAAAAATAGACGAATAAAGATATAAATTAAATACTAACAATAAATAATTAATAATTATACAGTTACCTGTTTATTGAATGTAGACTAGACAGTTAAAAGTGATTTAACGTTGATATCGGTACATTTGATGTTGAATGCACCGAGGTTTTAATAATACTGGGCGCAAAATATTATTGATCGGTTTAATACTTGACGTCAAGAGCCTGAAATTTGTTGTGGATTTTAATTGCACGTCCATTATATGTTAATTAATAGCTAACGAATACGCTGTTGCATTTATTATCGAACAACGGGGTAATGAATGAATCTTGATCGAGTCGTATATTCCAGGAATTAATCCAAATTTTTAACAAAAAAAAAAACCGATGAGCATATATTTTTTTTTTTTCAAAAAGAAGGTATAAATCTAAAGACTTAAATTTGACGGATGGCTAGCCAACACGGAGAAAATTTTGTAACTGAGACAGTCATCTTCTTTTTTTCCATCTACTACTTCCCAGTAGTTGAAAAAAGGAAGATTTGGAGACTAGCGTACATAGATGATGGTAGTTTATTTTTTAATCATTTACCCTTTTACCTTTCGGTGTTTGGTAGTATTGGCGAAAATGTTCACAGAACTGAACGAAATGGAAGAAAATTTGGAGTGAGTTTGAGAAAACAGGAAAGGTTTTATTCAAGAGAATGGAAGCAGGCGATAATTTAAGGATGGATCTGGGAAATGTCGTTGTAACGATGAGAAATTTTAAATTCATATTATTTACTTCTGTAACCCGACACTCCTAAGGGTATGAAGGGTTTTTTGATAACATAATACATATTTATTTCTGTATTCATCATCATCATCATGAAGCCGTTCAATCCTCAAGGGATTATGGCTTTAGCGTATTTATTTCTCTTTCTATCTTCGTAGGTTGGGTTTTGGCCGCGTTTATTATTTCTTCCCATTCTTTCCTGTTTCTGCATGCTTCTTTCCAGTTTCTAATTCCTATTTCCCGTGCATTTTCTTGTATTTCCTTCTGCTAGCTTTACCTTGATTTTCTTTTTCTGTTTTCCAATAGGCTACATTTTGTTATTCGTTTAACCACATCGTTTTCTTTGTTCTTCTTATTATGTAGCCTAGCCACTTCAGTCCTTGTACCTTAAGTTGTCTTATTATGTTTTCTTCTCTCAGTTTGTCTTCTATTTGTTTTCATTCGTATTTCTCATGTGTGTTTTATATTTGATCCCAATATACAAATATTTTTGTTTTCGGGATCTTAAGAAAACCACACCAAATTGCGTAGTGCTGCAGGAGTGCCTTATGTTATTAATGGAATGAAATGGCCAGGAGATTCACTAACTTATTGGTCATTTCATTAAATTGAATGAAAAATAAGAGAATTAGAGCATTGAATGTTGATGAAAGAATTATGGGCGTGGTGTTATAAGGAATAATGGATGAGTAAACTCCACAACCATAATGGCTGTTCAGAGAAAAGCGGTCAAACGATATTAGGAACCTATTAAGTAAAGCAGCCTCTGCAACTACTTGCAGGGAACTTTAGGTGAAGCAAGGTTGCATAGCACTAATTCAGAAACCTTAGGCTTTTGGTCATAAGGTATATGAATTAAAAATAAGCAATAGTACAATTTTCTATAATTCCACAGGTAACCAGTTAAGGGCCGCTATAATTTGCCCAATAAAGTAAGTGCCATCTTCCCACAACACCTATTTACAGAGGACCTTACTGTTATATAGGGGACACTCATGGTGCAAAAAACAAATCCTTATAGCGTCAGCATTATATATTAGAAAAATATATATATCAAACCAAATAATTATAGTAAGTGTCTCTATGAATTTATCATGATTAACAATCTAGAAATAGAAAATAGGGATTGTGAGTCCACTGCTGTGAGCTCACAATACCCAAAAATAAAAGACCAAACCTTAACAAACAGGTGTATGTCAAAATACATTCAGAACTGGCATGTTTCGGAAGAAGTATCCATGTCTGACTACAGATGGATAAAATTCCACCTGAAACTCAAGTATATATAATACAACACATTTCTATCGAGTCCCCAAACTAACAGATTGGGACTTCTACCGGATCTTACTGTGAAGGATAATGAGGGATTGTGAGAAAAACTCAATATCAACAGTCGTTGACTTTGAAATCACGGCAAAGCTGCTATCCAACAATATAATAACAGCTTACAAGTTTTATATAAGAAGGCATAAATTCTGTGGAAAGAGGAAATCCGGTTGCTGGTGAGATTGGGATGTGAAAATGAGAGAAAAGGGCAAAATGTTTAGATAGGAAGGCGTATGTTCTGTGAAGAAGGAGGAAATCTGATTACTAACGACATAGAGATGTGAAAATGAGAGAAAAGGGCAAGCGGTTTAGGTAGGAAGGAGTATATTCGGTGGAGAAGAAGGAATATCGTTACCAGCTAGATTTAGGCGTAAAAATGAGGAAAAAAAGAGTATGTTCTGTGGAAAACGAGAAAATGTTTGTAAACTTTTTTAACAAATAATTTTATAATATAGATGGTTTGGGTCATATTTATGACCTACTTCAACCAGCTTCGTATGTGGGATGGAATTTACACATCACAACGTGAATTAAAGAGATAAAGAAAGAAAACCGAGAAAAATATACATAATTGTTTTTTTTTATTATATATTTATTTTGTGTAAAGATTAAGAATTTATAAAAATTAAACATCATCATAAGATTTTCTTTAATATGTTCACTCCTTAATTACACTCCAAACAATTTCGATGTGTTTCTAGGTTAATCGCGTTGTTAATCACTCGGTGTGAAGTAATAACGGTTTATGTAATTCAATTTGGTGGTCTGTTTGGAATTGGATTTTTTGTTAGGATGGAAGAAGGAAGAAGCGAGCATTGTGTGCAAGGTGGAGAAATTTTTGATGAGGCCGCAAAAAAAAGTTGCCGTTCGCACCGCGAGAGGTGTTTCGCTGTTTATGAAATGGTATATACGGAAGGAGCGGATTAGGATTCGTTTCGTGTTATATCATTTGATGCGAGGACAATCAATTGCAAAATCGATTTGATTTAAATTTCGTAATTGGTCGTCTTTGTTAATTTTAGTATTTGATAAATTATTAGGATCAAGACGTAAATGGCTTTCAATTATTAATTTAAATAAAAATCTTTTCTCTTATTTTTTAATTATAATAATAATATTATAATACAACATTACAATTAATGGTTTTAATATTTAGACATTGGTAGTTCATATTGTATGAAATAAATATGAATATAATATTAAAAATCAACCAATAAAACACAGATTAGATTGTATAACTTTAAATTCTCGACTAGTTTCGGGTGATTAGCCCATTTTCAAGAGAATTTAAAATTATTATATTCATTTTTATTTTATATTATCATTACATTTATGTGCGCTCTGTTAAGCAATCCGCATCATAAACTTCACATATCTCTTTGTGAGCCACGACAGCTTTCTTTGCTTTACAGAAAGAAAAAAGTATAATATGCCGAAAATGTTAATTTCTGCACTTCAATTAAAATTAACCCACAACTAATAGCTTTAATAAAAATCACGCAATACTTGCTTCTAAAGTTACGTCAATGTGCCGTTTATCACGTGATAAAGTTACGTCACATTGACGTAACTTTATCACGTGATAAACGGCAAAGTACAGCACTAACATAAGTTATACAAAAAATAAAGCAACGCTCTCTATCAGTAAAAACCGAAAGTACTTAGTTGCCAACCCAATACATTTATTAATATTTCTTGAATTTAATTATTAAATTATTGATATCACCAACAGATAATAATAATCAATAATATATTTTTTTAATAATTGCTGTAAAACCAATAACAATTTGCGTTATTTATATAATATGAAACGAAACGAAACAATTGTATTAAATCGAAAATCGTTCTATTAACTTTTTAGGTCTCTCGAGCCAAATACAAGGAACAATCCAAACCGAAATATTATTTACATAATTTACGGTTTTTAGTTTTTTTGCGGGTGCACTTCGTATTTTATTAGACACGCTCTAGTTGTCAGGAATACGTACTATTTATTATATAAGAGTCTTCATCTGAAACTTGACACAATGAGTTTATATAAAAACAATGGGGAATTGTTTTGAACGCGATTTATTTTTATGTGTAGAAAATCTGCATTTCCTTTAATAAAGGAAAAGTAAAATAATTTTACAATTCCACAAGAAAATAATTCAAAAATAAAATTCAAATAAAAAATACATCCATCTTATAACAGAGAAAATCAAAAAAAATACCACAACACATAAAATTATTAAATTGTATACCATATAAATTGAATTTAAAAAAACAAACTGTTAAAGAACGAAATACAATAAACAGAAGACTACCATACAGACTTCATTTAATATCGCTAGCCCTCACAACCGAGAATCACGAGGTGAACGAAATACAGCGACAACTGCGGACGATACATTTTAATATACAAAAAAATAATAATTAAAAAGGCTGAAAGACCACTGGTCGATAGCCAGTTTCAGAGTTGGAAATATATTGTGAACGTTAGTGTATTGTTAGATATTGTATTGTAATTGTATATTCCAATCTCAGAAATAATGATGTTTATGTATGTAATAATTAAAATGTATTCGATTGCTTTAAATTTGATATAAGCGAGTTAATATAACGGGTGGTTTTTAAAAGAAAAAGAAAAAAATGGCGTGCTTACAAAAACGCGAAACGCCTTTTATAACCATTAGACTTTCCCAAAGAAGATTAACACCGTCCACACCAAGTACACAATAAATATAAAAAAGAAGACGTTATTTTTGAATGACTAAATTGATTTAATACACTTGCTTGTTCGTTCCACTAATTTTATATTCAAGTGCCGACTAATTTAGATGAGTGGTCATTTTCAAAGAACTAATTCAGTTAATAGTACAAAAATGTCAATATAATACATCGCAACTATTACATAAAAATGTTTTATGTTTGTTTGGAATAAGTAAGAATTTAATTTAAAATACCAAAAAACATACTGTATACAGGGTGGGCCACGAATAACGGCCATTAAAAGTTTTCGGGGATCGTGAACCCGAAAAATAAAATGAAAAAAAAAAAACCTATATTATCCAACCGTGCAGAATACGATAACCTCATGGAAAATATTTTGACTTTCTTTCACTTCCCTTTGTACCGGAAACGACTACGAACTTTGTTATTTTAAATGGAATACTCTATACTCTATATTTTATTTTATTTTATTTTATTTTATTTTATTTTATTTTATTTTATTTTATTTTATTTTATTTTATTTTATTTTATTTTATTTTATTTTATTTTATTTTATTTTATTTTATTTTATTTTATTTTATTTTATTTTATTTTATTTTATTTTATTTTATTTTATTTTATTTTATTTTATTTTATTTTATTTTATTTTATTTTATTTTATTTTATTTTATTTTATTTTATTTTATTTTATTTTATTTTATTTTATTTTATTTTATTTTATTTTATTTTATTTTATTTTATTTTATTTTATTTTATTTTATTTTATTTTATTTTATTTTATTTTTATTTTTTACATGAATTGCCATTTTTTCATACAATTAACACAAAATTGTCATAGTAGTCATTTTTCAAAATTGCTCTTATTTAGGATCAATTCAAGTTTCCTTGTTAAATGAACCTTTTCTAATCGCCTCCTATCATTTAGCTCATGAATCGTATGTTGCAAGAAATAAATTTAAGTCTAGTTCATATTTTCTAACTTAATATGTTTCTCAAGTATCCATTCTAGGCTCGGAATAGTATTTGTAATTTGGATTCCGTATTAACTCAACCTTTCCCATTGCTTCCTATCTTTCAGTTCGAGAATCGTATATTGTGAGTTCATATGTTTAAACTTCTGGTATTTCTCAAGAATCCATTCTAGTCCCATCATTGTCTTATACTCAGTAAGCTTGGATTTTGCTTCCTATCTCTTAGCTCATGAACTTCAAGTGTTCCTCAAGTATCCATTCTAAGTCCGTTATTACCTTATACGCTTGCGTATTTTGGATTCCTTGTTAATCAACCGTTCCCATTACTTCCTATTTTTAGCTCGTAAAACGTATGTTGTAATAAATAATTTTAAATCTAGTTCATATTTTCTAACTTCATATGTTCCTCAAGTATCCATTCTAGGTCCATTATTATTTGATACTGAATAAGCTTGGATAATTTGGATTCCATGTTAATTCAATCTTTCTCATTGCTTTCTATCTTTCACCTCGTGAATCGTATGTTGCTATAAAGAACTTACAATCTAGGTTATACATTCCAATTTAAAGTATGCATCATACCTCGATTCTAGACCCATTTTTGTTTTAAAGATATTAACGATCTTTTTTATATATTGCAATATACCTATTAAATGCTGACGCCTTAAACATTTATACAATTGTATATAATCTAAATTATTTTGTATCTGCAAAATCAACTTGATGTCATAAAGTTTATTATTATTGGCGCACCACCCCTACACCACCATTATGGTAGATGGGGATTTTAGATTATATATATACAGAGAGGTTTTTTTATCAGTATACATTAGGCAAAGTGTATACCTGCAAAAAGCGCGAGTCAAACGCATTGAACCGATTAATGTGTGTATGTTTAGTTGCCTATTTGGCATATGTGTGTTCAGTTGCGTGTTATAGGCAACTAAACACACATATATTAATGCGTTTGACTCACATATTTTGCAGGTATACATAGGGGAAATGTATACTCATAAAAAAGTTCTCTGTATATTATTGGCGCACCAATGGTCACATGTTTAGCTATAATTATTATTAATAATAATATGACGTTTATAAACTTCATGTTCAATAACGACTGTTTTAATTCTGTACCTGCGCCCCTTATTAACTTTTCCAGTTTACAATTATATAAAAAAGTTATTTATTTTTTTATATATACAAATACATTTAAATAAAAGTGTATCTGTCCTGAGCTATCGACCGGAGGTCTTTGTGCCCTATATTTTTTTGTTATTATTTCTATTTTATTTATTTATTTATTTTTCGTTGGGCCTGACATCCCAAAAATTAACATCCGAACAAAAAATAAATATACGAACACTTTCTATTTTGATCCCGATAAGTCACACAAACCGGCACTAAGTGTTTAATTAATGATTGAGGATAATGAGTTTGCGTGATTGAATGATTATGGGAATTCGTTGTGTGTGCTGTGTTTTTTTTTTCT
The DNA here is from genome assembly GCA_963082785.1 of Philonthus spinipes. Lineage (NCBI taxonomy): Eukaryota > Metazoa > Arthropoda > Insecta > Coleoptera > Staphylinidae > Philonthus > Philonthus spinipes. The sequence goes on along the minus strand of OY720311.1, from coordinate 18,117,444 downwards.
GCGTGTGCGCTCGTTAATTTGTTTTCTCCGCGGTATTCAGGAAGTGTGGCGAAATTAAAAGTGATGAACAAATGAAACAAACGCGCTGGAGATAACGCATGGAAATTGGGATTATTAAAATCTCGCTTTCAATCAAGTTTCTCGTCCTGAATTCCGATTATTGAATATCGCTTACGGGTAATTTACGAAGAATGTCGTTTGAATTAATTGCGTTGATTGATTGAAAATTATAAAAAAAAATAATTTCTGAAGATGGGTTATAAAAATTAAATCAAATTTTATGTTTTTTTTTTTTTCAAATACTTTATACCTTTCGCTGTCGGTATAATTTCTTTAAATATTTTATTTTGTATTTTTTCTAATTCCATTATTGCATATTTTATTGATGTTCTTAAATGATTTTATGCTAATTTTTATAAAAACTGTGTAAATATCAGGTTATTTTGTAGATACGTTTTATATGATTAAAAAAACTTTCCAATCTACAACACAAAAGGGCGAATTAAAGGTATTTTTGGCCATTAACCATGTTTAGATATTTTCACGTATAACCGATTTCCATATTTCATAGGAATCTACCTGTGGTAATTAGTCGGCTCTTAGCGCAGGAGCGCGTAATGCGCATACCATTACACCATTAATAGCCAGCGAGGCGTTTATTCAAATCTGAGCCGAGAAAAGCTTTTTGTGAATTTACGATAACAGCACAGTATACGTATACTATGATAACAGTGCAGGAACGCGTGTCCTTCCTTTATCCGTCATTACTATCTAAGCACGCGGCTAGTAAATATCGCTCTTTTTAATTAATTTAATTCAGTTTTATTCGGTTTTGATAAAAATTGAATTAATTTGGTTTAATTTAATTTAAATCGAGTTAGTTTGATTTGATTTAATATAATTGATTTGATTTGACTGAGTATTGTTGAATTAATTTAATTAATTTGTTTTAACATCTTTAAATTATGTAAGGAAGAGCTGTACTGATGAAGGATAGTTCCCGAAATACGTGTCTGCAGATGGCCTTACATTGACTCAAGGGATCTCAAAACGTGTATATCTGTTGATACGAAAATTTTTACGATCACAATACTTTCCTTTAGACTCTAGGGTCCCGGCAAAGTAAAGATAGTAGAAAAGGGAATACAAGGAATTGGGGGCTGACAAAGTTAAATGTATTATAAATGGTTTATTACATATTTAGTGCATGATTTTTTTTATTATTGGCAATAACAATTTCTCTATTAATTAATTATTTTAAAATTCGTTTTATTTGATTTAATTTTAATTAAATTATGATCCGTTAAATAACGAAATATTTAACTCGATTTGAATTTCGATCACTGTGCGATGTAAATATATGTTAAATTTCAGAGATCAAAATCAAATAGAATAATAAATATGAATAGATTATTAAAAATTTAACAATAAATTAAATAAAACAAAGATTAAAACGAATAACTTTAAATTCTCGTCTAACTTTAAACTAGTAGAGAAATTAAAGCTATATAAAACACAGATTAAATTATCTGTGTTTTATATATTTTATTGATACAGTTTTTATAAACTATTTATATTTATTATTACAATATTTTTAACTTTTATCAAGTTATTATTTGTCCAGTGTTTATCCTATCAATCTAATGAGAAATGATTTCATTTATTAATATAATATTAATTCTATATTTATATTATATTCATTCATACATTCATTTTCATTTTAAATTGTAGCCGTTTTATATATTAAGTTTATTTATCCGTTTTACTATCAAGCTTTGCTTATAAGATTTAGGTTGTTCTTTTAATTTATTGTATAGTATATTATATTTATATGCGTAATTAATCTTTGTAGATCTGTGTAAAAGGAGATTCCGTCAATAAATAAATAAACAAAAAAATATTCGGGACTATTCCTTACGAGAAATATTCAGTTTAACGTTTCCGTTTAATGAGAATCTGTTAAAAAAACTGCTTAAACTGTCATGACGTACAAGTTAAACTTAACATCTCCCTTACAGAACAGCACAAATTAACTACTAATTTTTAAATATTAAATGTATTAATCAGATAGAACTTCATTTATTATTTACTTCATTAATGTATTTTTAAATTTTCGCTTGTGTCCAATTAATTGGTACGTGATTACAAGTAAGAAATATTCAATTATGTTGTTATTACTAACAATATATTGTTATTTGTTGAAGCTTTGTAACAAAAAGTTATTGTTAGTGATCACGAATTGCCCGTTATTTAATAATAACAATAAAAATGGGACGTAAAGACCATTCTAAATTTACTTTAAATAATGCTATCAATAAGAAATACGCTTTAGCATAAAATTAAATAACTTAATTTTTTAAAACCGAAATGTTTTGCAAAAAATACCAATTGATAACTGGAATTTTTTGCCAATACTAATTACACCAGCAGAAATGATAATATATCTTATCAGCATTTTTATTTTTTTGTTTCAAAGCGTCCTTCCATAATTTTCCAATAAAACAACTGATTAAACGCACAACGTATATATTGTGCCATTTTTTTTATTGTTGCGTTCTCCCGATAATTATATAATCGCTCGAAATTTTTGTTTGTTGCTGAAGAAAAAGTAGGGTACCCGGCGTATAAAAGAAAAGCACGTGTAAAGTGAAGAGCTCATTCAATTTTTTTAAGCGTGCGACTGACTCTCTCGGCGAAGCATGGATGTGATTTTGGTGTTTTTGGTTGTGAACTTTGCTGTTATTGAATGTGCTCGTGTGGGTGACCCGTTCCGGGGGAAGAATTCCGTTTTGAGCATGTTTTCCGGGCGAAAGACTGTGGCTAGATATAGTGGGGATTTAAAGGAGAAGGAAATTGTGGAGTTAGCAAAGTTGACAACTGTAAGTTTTGATGATATGAGTTATTATACAATATAGAAATAGTCGGATAAATTCTATTAAAAATCAATAAATTAAAACTTGGTTTACTCCTTTCTTCACTACAAAAGGTAGTTACGCCTTTGCTCAAGAGGAACTGATTCAATACGCTACTGATTCACACTCAATGTATTTCATTAATGAAACTTCTAGTTTATCCATAATTTATTTGAAATAAATTTTCCCATGAAAGAATTACAATTATGACATTGCATAAACATGATTCAAATTAATAATAAATTATTTATGAATCTAAAACTAAATGCATATTAAATGAACATAACTTCAATTAACATGGAAATTAATATGCATTAATTTTAATTAAACCAAATTATTAATTAATGAGTTTGATTATTTAATTAACACTAAAAAGCTTATAATAACCATGATTAGAAAAATGACATTCGTTTTCTATTTTTACTTATTGCTCATTTGCGTCTTACAAACACTTAATTATGTATTATTTACAATACTACTTACAAGAAACTAATATGTAAGAGCATGTATGAAATAAATTAAATAAAGTATTCCTGTTTCTACTATTTTTACTTTCCCTGGACACCTCTCTAAAGGAAAATATTGTGACCGAAACATTTTTCGTATCACTAATTATTTCTACATCCATTGCATTAATTTAATATTAAATTAATTCAACAGATATACACGTCTTGAGATCGCCTGAGTCCATCCATTGCATTTTTTATATCAGTATATGCGTGTGTTTCCGCGATATAACAAAAGCGTAAAGTTGTGAAGAGGAACCTTTTCAGATATTTCCACTGTTATAAAAGCTTGGATATAATGTTTGAATTCAATCCATTCGAATTCAAACTTTATGAAAAGGAACCTTTTCAGATATTTCCACTGTTATAAAAGCTTGGATATAATGTTTGAATTCAATCCATTCGAATTCAAACATTATATTCAAGCTTTTATAACAGTGGAAATATCTTAAAAGATTCCTCTTCACAATCAACTTTACTCTTAGCTTTTTTACACAATTGTGCGATCTATCTTTGTCTATATTTATCGCATCAATGAATATTTCAATTAAAAGTTGTATATCTTAAATAAATTCTCCCTTTGACATAATTATGAGAAATATTAATAAACTAAATTTATCTAGAGAGTTTGACTTATTTAAGTGTCATATCACAGACCCCGGTATTATAGAAAATTACATTGTGATTCGTAGTAATTAATTAATTAATTTATTAGCCAGGTTTGTTGTTTGTGTTAATAGGTATTATGAGTACTTACCGTGTCTTGCTTTCATTTATATCAGGATATTTGAGTGGACAAGAAAAATAACTCGAAAAATGGGATCAACATATGCATTGTTTATTTTATTAACTTATGACATTAAAATAGAATCAATAAACGTTTACTTCTCTTTAATCCATTTTTAATATATATGCATATTCGTTAAACTCAGCAAAAATGTGTGTGACTGTGCTACTGAGCTCTTTCCAAAATAAATTAAAGAATGTCTCTTTCTGATTAATTATGATTTAATCTCTTTAAAATATACTGAATTTAATTATTTGAATTTATTGAAATTATTATCTTTTTATTATTGAATTTAAGTATTAAAATATACTGTATATTTTGAAATTTATTGAATTTACCTCTTGGAAAATATTCATATATTGCAATCACCCACATAAGAATTAATTTGAACACAATGATATACAAATGAAATTACGTACTGACATCTGCACCTCACATATGCTTGAATAATCATATTGTAACGAAAGTGAAAGAAGAAACTAGAAACATCACTCTAGAATGTTCCACAGAGCGCGCCACGGTAAACGCGGCGTCATCGAAAGTTCCGGAAAGTTCGAGAAACAAGCACGCCATATAAGCGAGCGCTAGTGGCGCTGCAGTCAGTCAGTCTATCACGAACGTTTGAGTGCTCAACATCTCGTTGTAAAGAAATAGTGACAGTGTGATGTTAATCGATGTGTTAAGTGTATTATAAATAAATATACATTATGTTACTTATTTCCGAGTCTGATTAAACCCGATTTCCTAACAATATGAAAGTGACCACAATATACCTGTTAGGGTATCCGCGATATTAAATGAGTTTGTGTGGCGAGATAAATCTACAGCCCTATAAAATTTAATTTCGTTTCTCCCTACAGACTGTTCCTTGACCCCAAAAAATATAAATATTTTGAAATTAAACTTTCAACTCGCGACACCGACAAATTCCCGGCCCCGTCTCTAAAGAAAAGCTCATTTCAAAATTATTACTTTTATTACTTTACGATCACGCCCGAAATCTATAATATTTCACGACCTTTTTTCTGTTTTGATTAATACTCGAAACTCAATACTAAATTTTAACCGCGATTAAAATCACGAATTATTTTTCCCGACTCTACCTTCCACGACCACCGTTTAGAACCAAATGAATTTTCTTTGCCTTCCAACTTCTTTCCCGATCAACTCTTTTCTCCTACACCCCCCCCCCGAATTTTTTTTTTAAAGAATCTTCTCAAAATATGTCCATATATGGTAACACCCGCTGAGTTTACATTCTTTTCTACAATTTTTTTGTTTACATTTTTTTTTGGCGCGGTCGTTGGAGCGAATTTCTTCAGATTCAAACCATATCTCCAGACAAAAATAAACTATAACGTCTCCGTTTTATTTGGATTATCTTAAAATTAAGCATTCCCGTTTAAATTTAATTTAATAATTTTACAAAAAATATAAATATAAATAAAGATATATTATGGACCCTAGTTAGATATTACAAATGCTTCTTTAGCCTCATTGTAGACAGCCATTACTTAGCAATAAGTTTAATTATTTCAGTCTGAATATAATTTGTTTCAACAATGATTTTTCCTGTCATTCAGCTAAATTTAAATATTTAATTCTCACGAATCATTATTAATTTATTGATATATTTTGAAATAATTCCTATTATAAATAGGAATTATTTATTTAAATAACTGACCAAGTGAATGAAAACTCTGTTCTATTCATACCTCAGGAATGTTGGATGGCTCTCACAATTTACTTATTGTTTATTAATGACATTATGGACACAATTGAGAATAGTAAACACACCATTGTTAATTATGCAAATAGCACAAATATTTTAATATATGCATGCAACATAAACGATCTAACAATGGAAGCTGATTTGGTATTTATATCAGTGCAAATATTCTAATATTTAATAAAAATGCATCCAACTCTGCAAATTCTATTAAATCTAAAGTAAAATTAATCATTGATACAAAAACGTGAATTGTACTTAATTTTTTTGCATATTAAGTAGAAAAATATGGGCCTAAAACAGTCAATTATTACATTTCATCCAAATTCACTAGTTCTTGTTAGAATAAAAAATTGGTAGATATAATGAAATTAATAGGTAATGAGTCTAAGGCTATTTTGATGAAGAATTTAGTGAAATCATTAAAAAATAATCTTAAAGCATGCAGAATTTTTACCAGATAAATAAAAATGCACTGTTTTAATTAAATTTTATGGAAAACTATTATGAAATAAATAATGAAAATCTGTCAGTTTTATTTCAATAAAAAAATATATAGTTTGTTGCTAAAACTATTTTTTTATTGACATAAAACTGACAGATTTTCATTATTTATTTCATAATAGTTTTCCATAAAATTTAATTAAAACAGTGCATTTTGAACAACAAAAACGTGCTTAATGAACAGCACGTTTTTGTTGCTAAAACTATATATTTTTTTATTGACATAAAACTGACAGATTTTCATTATTTATTTTATAATAGTTTTCCATAAAATTTAATTAAAACAGTGCATTTTGAACAACAAAAACGTGCTTAATGAACAGCACGTTTTTGTCGCTAAAACTATATATTTTTTAATTGACATAAAACTGACAGATTTTCATTATTTATTTCATAATAGTTTTCCATAAAATTTAATTAAAACAGTGCATTTTGAACAACAAAAACGTGTTTAATGAACAGCACGTTTTTGTTGCTAAAACTATATATTATTTTATTGACATAAAACTGACAGGTTTTCATTATTTATTTCATAATAGTTTTCCATAAAATTTAATTAAAACAGTGCATTTTGATTTATCTGGTGAAAATTCTGCATGCTTTAAGATTATTTTAATGTATAATACAATATTGTTCATTGATCATAACAGCAATGCAACTCGAATTACTAACTGCCAATAATTACATAGCCATCTCTTTCTACTAAAACATTTGTACATATTAATCAAAGTGTAAAATTTCTTGGAGTGCATATAGAATTAACTGGAAAGACCACATAAATGTGGAAAGTAATATATAGTCTAAGAGAGAGAGCTGAAAAATACTTAACTAAAATGTCGCAAAAACCGCATATATTGTCAATTTTCACAGCATTATTCGATACGAATTAATTTTATATGAAAATAAATATTGCGCGCAAAAATTGTTTATTTTGTAAAAAAAAGCGATGAGAACCAAATTTTATTGGAACCCCAAACATTCATACTGAGGGCTGTTCAGAAAAAATAAAATAATGACAATGATCCATTCTCTGATCATTGAAATAATTCTATTTTATAACAAACACTTAGGTTGCGGTTTAGTAGAAAGAGATAGCTATATAGTAAAATGGAAATAATCGTTAAAAAAGAGCCATTATTTTGGATTTAATAATATAAATATGTATTTACATTTTTTATCTACCAAGTATAAAGTATCTGTCTAAATAAAAAATAAATCGTTATGTTTTGTGTATTACGTCAATTTACTAGTTCAAGTTAGAAAAGAATATTGTAAGATATAATGAAGTTGTTAATGCTAAGTTATTTGAATGCAGAATTTAGTGAACTCCTTTAATTTTTCATTGCACAAGTTTTTATTAGCAAAAATATAATTTGAAATTTTCTATATATTTGATCAATTTTCATTGCTTTTCACGCAAACTAAACATTCAAATAATTTTTAATTCATCTGATGAAATTCCTACTTGTTTTAAGATTACTTTAATGTATATTACAATATTGTTCATTGATCACAACAGCAATCTAACTCGAATTAGTGATTTCTAATATTTATATAACTATCTCTTTCGACTAAACCGCACCCTTAAATGGAAATGATAATCAACAAGTTATAATAATAATATTAATCTTTATTGTCCAACATTCACCAATTACAGGAAAATGTAATTACATATAATATAACTGGAAACATATATATATATATATAATAATAATAATAATAATATTTATTTCCTCAACAGACATAGTCTAATTACAAAGGAAATTTTGGTAAATTAATATAAGAATTTACAAATATAAACAGTAAAAACAATAGGATGAAAATACATTCCGTAATTAACTTAAGACTAATACAGAGACATTTGTAGATAGCCCACAGTTGTATGTAACTACACCATTTTTATTTATTTATTAGATATAATCAACGAGAAAACAAAAAGAAAAAAAAATCCAAAGTATAGATCGAACGCGCATGAAATATTTTACAAAAAGTAACAAGACAATAATATAACTTAAAATTAGTTACAATATTAAAGACTTAACAGAAGACATCATCAAAAGCGTTGTTGGCATTTCTGGACATATGAAAAAACGGAGATTTAAGTAAAGTGTTACATATGGCTAATTTGGTATAAAGCGTATTATTATGACGTGATTGAATTCTTGACTTGCAGTAATACGAGGGTTCGTTTTTATATTCCTGGAATTATGATGCGATTTTCGATTATGTTGTTATTAATCACATATACCTTGGTAACTTGTATGGCAATTTACAAAACAATTGCAACATTATTAATTTTATTATCTGTCAGTTTGTAAGTCGCGCATTGAAATGGCTAAAATCAAATACCGGGCTGTTATAAAATTCCTAATGAAACAAGGAAAACCCCCAAAAATTATTTGTGAAGAGATGTTGGCTGTATACTGGGATGATTGCCCTTCCTAATCAACTATGTGCGAGTAGCCAAAATTGTTTAAATAAATGTCGAGAATCACTGAATGATGTTTTCCGTCCAGGGCGCCCTGTAATCACGTCACTGCAGATGATGAAAAAAAAAAACAAGGGTTTGTTACTGGAGGATGCAAGACTGAAGAAGCGACAATTAGCAGATTCACTAGGAGTTTCAGAAACCACAGTTTTCAGAATTTTGTACGATTACTTTCAGATGACAAAGGTTAATTAATGCAAGAAGGGTGCGGCGAGTGCTTTCGTCATTCTAAAAGCATGTGAACAATTCTTGGCGCGCTGTGGAGATGAACCGGATTTAATTATGAATCGACTTGTTACTGGAGATGAAACCTGGATTCATCATTATGATCCTGAATAGAAGCAAGAGTCGATGCAGTGACATGTTAAGGGCTCCAGCTATCTCAAGAAGTTTAAAGTCACACTTTCTGCAGGAAAAGTAACAGCAACCATTTTTGGGACTCTCAGAGAATTTTGCTTATTGATTATATGAATAAGGGTAGTACGATAATACCCATAGCCTTATAGATGCCATTAAAGGGAAGAGACGCAGAAAACTGACGCAAGATGTCTTGTTGCTCCACGACAATGCACCAGTGCATAAGTCCAGACTTTCAGAAGCTGCTGTAACAGAATTGTGGCTTCGAAGCATCCGCCTTATAGTGCAGATTTGGCTCCGAGTGACTATTTTTTGTTCCCGAATCTAAAAAAACACGAAGGGAGATAATATTTAGGGACAATGACAAACTTATAGCAGCTATTGAGAGTTATTTTGAGAAAAAAAAACAATGAATATTTTTATTAGTGATGGGCAAAGTCGATCTTTTATAATTTCTAAATTAAGTGTATTATAATTTTATGAATGTTACTTATTATAAAAATATCAGAAATAACTTCCCATTTATTAATAAACATAAATTTGAAGTTACTTTTTTGTTTTAAATACTTAAAATGACACATTTAGTAATATTCGATTACTAATATTATTCGACACTAATTTTTATACTGGATTAAATATGTTATTGAAGTATTCAAAAGCAGGAAAAATATGTTGAAAAATAAAATTAAGTTTTTCCTCTAGTCTTTTGTTTTCTTACCTTGTCCGGGAATTAAAAACGACCCCTCATAATTCTGAACATTCTATACTATTATGTAGTAGCTTGTACATAAATTAAGCACTCCCGGACTCCCTACGATCTGACAAAAATTCTACTTCAAATGTTTCCAACAACTGAGCATAATCAATGCCTTGTACAGAATATTCCCCATCTATAAATAGAAAAGAGTATTCATTCACTTGATCACAGTTACTCAAGAGAGAACGATTGCAATGGAACGAGGAATGGAATACAGTTGTCTTTAGCGACGAATCCCGCTTTTGTTTGGGCGTGAATGATGGTCGACAAAGGGTGAGAAGACGACGTAAATCTTGTCGTTTACCACAAGATTTACAGTGCGATGTTGCAAGACATATCCATCGAACAGTTGGAATTATGGTATAGGGAGCTATTTCGTAATAAAGACTATTAAAGGCAGCATGACATCTCTCCGCTACATACAAGAAAATGTGCGACCCCATATTATATCCTTGCAACACTACGAAGTCCACTTTTTTAACAAGATAATGCCACATGTTGCTAGAGCTACATTGGACTACTTTGAACGACACTAAATCAATCTTTTACCCCAGCCACCAAGAGCTCCAGATCTTTGTACGATTGAACATGTGTGGGATATTATGGGTAGCAGACTAACCCGTTTAACTCGTCCACCAGAGACCTTGACGGCCCTTTGTCATTTGTCATGAAGTACAAGATGCTTGGGATGAGATACCACACGAGAATATCGTATGCCTAGGCATACTCGTGAATGTGTAACACATAGTGGAGAACCTACACATTATTAACATTTGTACACGTTATGAACTTTGAAATTTTAATCAATTATTAACATTAAAATTATGAATATGTATACGAAAATGTATCGAAATATAAACACTCGTTCTTGGCGATAACATTCGCATTACACTTAATATATTATAAAAAGTAATAAAGTGCTAATAAAAATTATACATGATTTGGATTAACTTAGTTCGTAAATTTTGACGCAATTTTCACATATGGCACCTTGAAAATAAAGAGATATTATTATTATTCATTAAGCCATGTGAATAGTCTACTAATTAACTAATCACTACTAAATAAACAAAACAGCTGAGTTTAACATTTTATAAATGTGTATTATATTGTAAATTCAATTAAGTTATATAGAATAATACGATTTTCCAGACACGTTTAATATTTCAACGGCATCGTGAGATCTTATGAAGAAGAACCTTTTTTGTGCAGAGTAAATGAGAGATATGGCTACACGTTTGAGCGCGTCGTGTGAAGAAAGTATGACTATTAGTACAATAGAACAAGACAAATCGCTTGCAATACCATTAAATATATCATTTCATCGCTTAAAACTTTTCACCGTTTACATCTAAGTACAATTGGAACCACTTAAAAAAAATACATGTTATATGTCTATGCAACAAAAAAGATTTTTATAAAAATATGCTAATTTACAGAAATAAATTTACATATTTATTTATTTATTTATTTAACGGAATATACCATTGTTACAAATATATATAATTCGCATATTTTTATAAAAATCTTTTTTGTTGCATAGACATATAACATGTATTTTTTTAAGTAGTTCCAATTGTACTTAGATGTAAACGGTGTTTAATTATATAATTCATGTACAATTCACAAATTAGCTATCGACCGAAGGTCTTTCAGCTTTATAAAAATAATTTATACTAATTTACGTAATTCTTATTTAGTTTTAAGTTCTGAAACACCATTCAATTTCACCTTTTTTATCACCCACAGTTCTCTAACAATATGATATTATATCGAATACTATTTTCTCATGAATTGTTTTGGTAAAACATTGTTAATACTGAATTAAACTTGTAAATTATATTCACTTGGTTTAGTTATACTTATGTTTATTTTAACTTCAAGTAGTTTCGTCTTAATGCCATTATCAATTATTCTTGATAATGGAATTAAGCCAAAACTAGTTGAAGTTAAAATAATCCTATTACCAGTGAAGTAATCGTATTAAATTTTAATAATGTTGCAGAAGGCAAAACTAAAATCTAATTCTTAGTATTTATAAATTAATACAAGCATAAGAAAATCACAGATGCAACAAGTAAATCCGATTAACAGATAATCCCTAAATTTTCCTTTAGCCAGTTTTAATTACTTGTAATCCAATTAGTTGGGATTAACAAAACTGTGGTGGGGACTGCTTTAACGTCACGTACCTCTTATCGCACTCAGACTTGTGTATAATTCATTTTAACTAACAAGTTCATTCATTTGTGTGTTACAAAAATTGTATTTTTCGCGTGGATATATCTATAGATACATTCGTGCTCAAAATGAGAGTGTTTATGGTGTTATTGCTGATTTGGCAAATTGCTGAAAATGAACCTGCGGCAATCGCGAACTCGGTTTTGGATTTTATTGCTACGAAAATGGGAGAGGAGTCGAACGAGATCAATCAAGTGAAATTATGTGAAAAGGCAGCAGTAAGTTTTCATTAATCTTTAACAATATGTTAATATTTTTAATATACACGAATATGGACATTAATTATATACAGAGAGGTTTTTTTATCAGTATACATTATGGAAAGTGTATAATTTAAAAAAAAAAACACGAGTCAAACGCAATGTGTGTATGTTTAGTTGCTTATTTGGCATATATGTGTTCAATTGCGTGTTATAGGCAACTAAACACACACACATCAATGCGCTTGACTCGCGTATTTTGCAGGTATACATAGGGGAAATGTATACTGTTAAAAAAAGATCTCTGTATATATATATATATATATATATATATATATATATATAATATCATATAACCCTTATACCCTTTCGAGTGTCGTGTGTATTTATCTAATGAATGTTTTGTCTATGTCTGTGTGTCGTAAACTATTTTTCTCCATTTTTTTCTTATCCATCGCTCTCTTCTTGGCTTCTTCTCTTGTTAATCCTTTTTCCTTCAGTATGTTGGCTATCCCTTCGTTCCACGTATTTCTTGGTCGTCCCTGTTTTCTTTTTGTTGTTGTCCGTGCCTGCCATACTTTCTTCGCTATTCTATTGTCTTTCATTAATTGCAGTTGTCCCCACCAACTCAGCTGCCTCCTTCTTCTTGGCTTCTTCTCTTGTTAATCCTTTTTCCTTCAGTATGTTGGCAATCCCTTCGTTCCACGTATTTCTTGGTCGTCCCTGTTTTCTTTTCGCTGTTATCCGTGCCTGCCATTCTTTCTTCGCTATTCTATTGTCTTTCATTCGTTGCAGATGTTCCCACCAACTCAGCTGCCTCCTTCTTATAAATTTGTGTATGTCTTCTATATCTAGTTCTTCTCTTATCTGTGTATTTCTCATTCTATCCAGTCTTGTTACTCCTTTGATACATCTCAAGTGTTTCATTTCGACCGCCAGTATCTTGCTTTTCTGTTCATTGTTCATTATCCAAGTCTCTCATTCGAAGGCCAATACTTAGCCTATATATAACTTTAAACACTTTCAGTTTTGTTTCCGTAGTTATTTCTTTTTCGTATTTTTCATTGCATGGTACATCTTTATTGTTTTCTCAACCCTTTTGTTTATTTCTGTATAATTTTTCCCATTAGCATCTATATTGACTCCTAGATATTTATAGCAATCTACTTTTCCCACTTGTTTTGCATCTATTCTTACATTTACGTTCTCACTTTCCCCTATTGTCATTACTTTGGTTTTATCCTGGTTAATTTTCATTCCGAATTCTAATTAACGTAATGTAGGGTAATGGCTGTTTATAACTAACATTACATTCCTTCAATTTACTAATTGTTAAGGCTTCTACTTTGTTATACATAGTTATTCGATTAATGAAAACACTTTTTTTAACTGAATATAACTTTCAGTTATACAAACAAAGTTTAAAAAAATGTTTTCATTAATCGGATATTCCTTCAATTTTATTTTGTTCGAAGATACGTATTTTTGGGTGAATTAAAAAAACAATTTTTATCCGAGTGACAAATATATCGAAAACGTTTAAATTTTTAGGTTATGTTACCTAATAATTTTATTCATAGAATTTTATATAGAATTCAAATTCCTAATAAAAAATATAGCATTCTACTTAAAATATGGAAGTTGCTGACGAATTCATGTATAACCATAAGTCGTATATTTTTGAAAATATTTTCATTCAAACAGGAACACAGGATTACTTTAATATTGAAAATGTCATTACAATACATTAAGTAAAAGTCCAATCTTTATTTTATTGTGTTCTTGTATGTCTACCTCTAATTTTCTTCCTTGTTGCTCGTGCTTGCCATATTCGTTTTGTGATTCTGTCATCATGAATCCTTTGTAGGTATTCCCAACAATTCAACTGTCTTTTTTCTAAGATTTTTAATAGCTCTTTCAGTTCTCTTATTACTGTTTTTTATTCTGTTCATTTTTCTCACTCCTTTCACGCATCTAAAATATTTAATTTTTATCACTTCTGGTTTGCTTTTCTGTTTGTTGTTCAGTGTTCACGTTTCACAACCAAAGGTTAATTCTGGCCTTTAGATTGATTTTAAATACATTTGGTTTTATTTGAAATTTCTCTAATCTATATAAATTTGTCTCGTGGTATAGAATAATTGTATTAATATAAGACTATATGCAGACACGTGTTTCAGAATCTATCTATTTACATTGAATATTCTCAAATAAAAAAAAAAGTTGGATTATGGCATGGACATGGACACTTTCTGTAATATATCTGGCTGGGTATTTTCCCGAGAAGTAGTTGTTTTAATGTACATTTATTTTCAAGTAATTATGTAACGTAAGTCAAAATGTCACAGATGCAAAAAAAGGAAATAATTTATTATTTTTAATACTTTTATAATAATTACAGCAATTTTCTCGTATATTCCATCTACACAGCATAATACATTCATACACACAATAAAAAAAAAATAAAGGATGCGAACATTAAAAATATAAAAAAATACTCTAACAGCCAAAAAATGGAGAGAGAATGAGATTTATTTAATTTATTTAAATAACTGTGACCAAGTGAATGAATAATCTTTTCTATTGATCACTGATGTTATTTTCAAAATCCATATTATTTCATGAAATCAAAAATTGTAGATGTGGGAAATTTGTATTTTCGAGGAAAATTGGGTTTACGAAGTATGCTTCAAAGTTTAATTATATGGGTTATTTTCAATATTTTCTTTATAATTTTATTATTAATTACAAACGAATTATAATAAATACATTATTTTATTTTATGAGAAAATTTTAGAATTAATTATGATACATGCTGACATTGAGCGTTATTGATCACATTAGAAAAAAACATAATTTGCCATTGATAATAAAACAAAGTAAAAACCTACAACTTAAATAGAATGTTAATCTTCATAAAAGTATTTTGCTAAACGACCAAGTGGAAATCAGATGGCACAATAACAGATTAGTATGGTGAGTGCGGCAATACTTCTCATCCCTACAAAAAATTAATCTACTAAATTTTTTGTAGGGTTCGTCTAGCACAGTGCAGTCTTGCATTATCGTGTTGCAAAATTACACCTGGGTACTTTTCAATTAAAGATTGATGTACTCTATCCAATTGTTCACAATAAAGGTATGCATTAACAGTTTGGCCAGGTTTTAGCACTTCTAAATAAACAACCCCACGAGTATTCCACCAAACACACAAAGGTGCCATTTTAGGGTGTAAGCTTAGTTGTGCTGTTGCTCGTGGCGCGTCATTTGAAGAGAGCCACTGCCTTTTGCGTTTTGGGTTATCGTATAGCAGCCATTTTTCATCCTCGGTAATCAGTCTACCAAAAACTCTTCTGTGTTATACCGCCAAAAACAATAAGTTGCAAGTATTGGAACGATTAGATTTTTTTCTTTTGATAGATTGTGTGGGACCCAAACACTTGCTCCCAATCTGTTTCAAGACGTTGTGGTAGGTTGCCAGGTTTCAATTTCTTTCACTAGCTATATTTTGTATAGCTTCATTCCAAGACCCTTACGTAACATCTTCAAGAAGGTTGAATAACACAAAACCAATTGCAGCAAACAGTCTAGGATAAACGATCTTCATTAACACTGCCGGATGGAACAACAACAGTCTCACGGGTTACGAATTGGTGAATTGATGTCAAATAGTGTGAAATTGGTACGAAACTTAGTCTTAATGGCTTTAATGCTATGTGGATCGATTATAACGACCGTAGAATGGAAGTAATTTGCAAAAAAAAAATCACAGAGCACGAATTTTGATAAGAAAATTCAATTATTTGCAAGCGTTGTTCTTTTGTAAGTCATCGTAAAATGGCAATCTAAACTGAGCATCTAGCTTTGACATATATCACGCATCACGTCTAAACTATCAAAAACTTAACACTAAAAAACCAAATGGCAAAAAAAAAAACTCCCATCATAAATAATAAGTAATTGAATTATTTGTGAAATGACTGTACATGTCTAATGTGATAATATAAATGTGTAAAATTAATGAGTAATCTAAATAAATGTAATAGGAATAAATAATTGGACTAAGGCGTTATCTCACTACCAGTGAAAAAGGGAATATATATTACTTAATTCAACCTTAGAGTTAAACAACGTTTAACAACACTTGGTGAAACAATATCACACGTTGAATATAAGTATACACTTGGTGAAACAATATCACACGTTGAATATAAATTTGGTAGTATAAAGAAGAACGTTATACGAAACTCAACTTAACGTAACTCAAAAAGATGCTGTATGCAGATGATGGTTATCAATTCGAACATTTACTTTAATATTTCATTTTTGATGTATACTTCAAATATGATTTTTTCTAGATTTGTTAAATTTATGATTATTATTAAATTAAATACTTGTTTGGTACACTGTTTACATTTATTTAAATTGACACGTGAAGAGTTATAAGCCACAATACAATACTTTTTTTTACTTAAATTTTCTGCTTGAAAATAACCAACTTTATCTGAAGATTATCGCATCTTTTCTGGCCACCTTATATATTAAGAAATTTAAAGGGTAAACAAATGATTTTTGTGTTTACAGTTTATAATTACAAATCACGCAAAAACGCAGTTTTTGGTCTCAAAGAGTTGAAAATTGCGGACCATAAGATATAGTTGTAAATTAAATTAATTTAAAGAACTTTCAAGAAAACTGCAATCTACACATTTCTATCAATGATTTATCTACACCTTTCTATTCAATGGTACATACTTTGTATTTGTATTAATCCAGGACGTTATTTGTTCCCTACATAGATTCGCATATTTTTCAGCCAGATTTCATCAAACACTTCGGATATCCATGCGAAACTCACGAAGTCACCACGAAGGACGAATACATTCTACGCCTTCACCGAATACCCTATGGGATTAAGGGGCACGTCGAGGGAGAAAAACGACCAGTTGTTTTTCTCCAACATGGAATCCTGTCGTTTTCCGGCGATTGGTTCGTGAGCGGTCCTGAAAAAGGATTAGGTGAGGATTTAACAAACATTATATATTTCATAAAATATTTAACCACCAGATGTATTTTTGTGAGTTATGTGAAACGATAAATTATGCAGATATACAAAAAAACACCTTGTATTCCTTTCTTCGCTTGTATATTTAATTGCTAAATGTATAGGGCGTCTAAATAAGAAATGTAAGACTACATCTCAGGAACTATGAGTCTTGGAGCTTTCAAATAAAAAAAAATGTTAATAAAATTGACCATGAAATAATGCTGAAAATAATTTCCAAGTTCGTTACTCTTCCGGTAGGGGGGCGCAATGAGCAGTCAAAAAGTGATACTACGATTATTTCAAAAAAGTTCTAATAAAGATATCATAAAACTATACTTTTTGAAATCATGAGTTCATGAAAATAAAATGTTATAGACTTTTTTGTCTTGCTCTTGAAATAAACGGTGAGGATGTTCCAAATTTGTAAGGAGCAAATGTCAAATAACTCTTTTGTTTTTTTTATCAGTATGATTTTCTTTCGTATGATACTGCGATTATTTCAAAACAAGTTCTAATAAAAACATCATAAAACTATACTTTTTGAAATCATGAGCTCATGAAAATAAAATGTTATAGACTGTTTTGTCTTGCTCTTGAAATAAATGGTGGGGGAGGTCCAAATTTATAACGAGCAAATGTCAAATAACTCTTTTGTTTTTTTATCAGTATGATTTTCTTTCGTATGATACTGCGATTATTTCAAAACAAGTTCTAATAAAGACATCATAAAACTATACTTTTTGAAATCATGAGCTCATGAAAATAAAATGTTATAGACTTTTTTGTCTTGCTCTTGAAATAAATGGTGAGGATGGTCCAAATTTGTAAGGAGCAAATGTCAAATAACTCTTTTGTTTTTTTTATCAGTATGATTTTCTTTCGTATGATACTGCGATTATTTCAAAACAAGTTCTAATAAAGACATCATAAAACTATACTTTTTGAAATCATGAGTTCATGAAAGTAAAATGTTATAGACTTTTTTGTCTTGCTCTTGAAATAAATGGTGGGGAAGGTCCAAATTTGTAACGAGCAAATGTCAAATAACTCTTTTGTTTTTTTTTTATCAGTATGATTTTCCTTAAGATCAGTTAAACAACAAAAGAGTTATTATTAGAAATAATTTTCAAGTTCGTAACTCTTCCTTTTATTAACATTTTTTCAATTTTCAAACTCTAGGATCCATAGTTCTTGTGACATAATGGATGGTATTGTCTTGGTCTCATAAACAGAATATTTTCGCCTTCATTTAGTGGACTAAACAACGATTCACTGTCATCTGTCTTGTATCTTGTAGACCCAAATTGTTAACGATGCCATTTATAACCCGCTGAACAAAATGCAACGTTATTGCATCAACATTAAAAACAATATTAAACGTTAATGTAACATTAGTGCAACATTATTATGTCCGTTTTGCTCAGTGGGAAGTTAGGCAAATTATGGTGCTCTGTGCTGTCTTTCCAATTGTAAGAATTATATAATTAAGCTCTACCGAAAATAATACTTCAATTGAGTTTCATTAAGTAACATCCTAAAATATAAACAATTTTAATTTATTACCCATTACCATCTTCTTCTTATTCAGGATTCATTTTGGCTGACGCCGGTTACGATGTCTGGGTGGGAAACTCCCGCGGCAACAAGTACTCCAGGCGGCACATATACCTGGATCCCGACACCGATTTGAACTTCTGGGACTTCAGCTGGCACGAGATGGGCGTCCACGACTTACCGGCCGTCATCGACTACATTCTGAGCTACACGAACCAGGAGAAACTCTTCTACATCGGGCACTCTCAGGGAACGACCATTTATTACGTGCTGCTCTCTGAAAATCCGCAGTATAACGATAAGATTTATGCACAGTACAGTTTAGCTCCAGTGGCTTATATGAAGAATCTGTTCGGGCCGGGGTTGAGTTTTTTGAAGAATTTGGAAGGAATGTTCGACGTAAGTTATAAATAATATTTTTTAAATTTTTGAATCACTTAATTTTCAAATTTAGTATCATTATGTGTTTTTCAAACGGAATCTATCAAAATCATCGATAATTTGTTAATAAAAAGAAAAAGAAGCGACTAACTATAAATCTCTGAGAATTGGACAGACATGATAGAGAACAGTTAATTCGTCTGGATATAAATCAGTTAGACCATTATTAATTCTAACTGATTTATATCCAGACGAATTAACTGTTCTCTATCATGTCTGTCCAATTCTCAGAGATTTATAGTTAGAAAATTAAAACACATGGTTTTTAATGTTTCATAGATTTTACTTTATTTCGGTCTCTGACATTATTAAGGAGTCGTTTCAAACATCAAACAAATGTTAATTGATAGAACCAACCAAAAACAGTAATAATTCCAAAGAAAAATGATGGAAACAGATAAAATAGGGGTCATCAAATGGCGGACTGCCGGCTGATTTTGGGCGGACCTTAATTATGATTTCCTTGATAATGATAAAAAGAAAAGAGTAATTATTCACTTGGTCACAGTTATTTAAATAAATTAAATAAAAGATATTTGAAAATAATTAATAAAATATTTCCACATTTAGCTCTGTGATATTTTTGACTTACGTTACATAAGTACTTTAAACAAATACACATTAAAACAACTACTTGCCGGGAAAATACCGCGCCGGACATTGAATTACATAATGTACACCTGCTGTTGTATATCAATAAAATATTGCATCATGCAACAAATCCTTGATAATTGTCACTGACCGAACTAGTCTTAGAATAAAGTAAAATCTGTGAAAGATAAAAAACCAAATGTTTTATTTTTCTATCATTATTAATTAAAAATATTTCACCGCGAGTTAGGTAAGGAATTTATTCAGAATATTGTTAGAATTTGACTGATAATTATAATATTCTTTATTTCCATTAAAATACAATACAATGCATTAATTAGATTTTGGATTTTATTTATTAGTTTTTGTAAATGAAATGTATATTGTAAAATGGAGATTCCTTAAAAATAAATAAAGAAAGAAAAAAATATAAAAAAACGGCTGAAAGACCTAAGGTCGATAGCCATTTATAAGTTTATATTAAATGTATTGTATAATATATGTATATGTAAATACCACAATAAAGATGATTATATATATATATATATATAATCATATATTATACAATACATTTAATATAAACTTATAAATGGCTATATATATATATATCACCCCTACACCACCATTATGGTGGATGGGGATTTAAGATTATATATATAAACAAAATATATACTACTACTATATATAATATACAGGGTGTTTCATATTCGAGTCTCACCATGGGGATCTCGCTTATTATAAGAGATAGAGGGTAGGTTTAAATTTGGCACTTTTGCAGAATTTTGTGCTGAATAATATCCCATTGAGAAAACTGGGCCAATGCATATGCAAAAAACTGAAAAATGCAATTTTCTTTATTTATTAATATCTTCGTTATTTGAAGCAATATTTCAATACAATGAAGACATTCTTATAGTACTTTTTGGTCTAATCGATAGTGTACTCAATTTAGTAATAGCATGTTTCGTTTCTTCTGGACCATCATCAACTTTCTTATTTCTTATGGACGCCACATTCGTTTTTTTTTATCAGGTTAAATTCCTCTATGTCTTCTGATTACAATGATATAATATATCATACCTTTTTTTGTAATTAGTTATGTTCTTTTTTGTAATTTTCTTTATTAACACTAAAGAAGCACTCATTTATAGCAACTCTATGGATGTCATTCTCTCATTGATTGTCAAAATTTAAAATTAAATATTGCTATTTATTAAATATTTAAATGGTTCAATTTTTATTATCAGCAGTGTCTTTTTACAATTAATAAATGTACCTTAGTTTATAGGGTTTTAGGTAATTCAAAGGCTTAAATATGAGATTTCAATTTATCTTTGGAATAAATGTGTATAATCAGAACATAAATTAGGAGATTATATAACCTTAATAATTTCGTCTTGAAATTCAACAAAATTCATAAAGGGTATTTTTATACTACAATAAATAAATTTAAAAAAAACATCTTTGAATTTCTGTTGCTCCTAATTCTTTATTCTGGGGGACCTAGCTGAGCTAATTCAAATTATTGTTTTAAATTTCTATTTTAGGCTTTTACCCTACACCCATGTGGGTAAATAATTGAATATATATATATATATATATATATATATATTTTAGACTTTCAAAATTATATTTTTTGAATATAAATTAAAGAAATATATTTTGTGTTAATATTTTTATTGAAATTAATGTTGATAATTCGCATATTATTTTTTAAATAATTTTTAGTTTGTAATAAAATTCATTACGTAATTTTTTGCTCCATTGCAAACTTTTTTTATTAATATTATATCCACAAAGCCACAAGTTACATTATATTTTGTATTGATTACTTTTAATTTCATGGCATGCGCGATTTCTTAGTATTAAAAAAATAGTTTGTTAAGACTGTATTTATTTATCATAATAAATATATTATATGTGGTATCATTGCAACCAGAAAAAATAGAGGATTTAATTATGATAAAAAAAAGCAATGTCCATAAGAAATAAGAAAGTTGATGGTCCAAAAGAAACATGCTATTAGTAAAATTAGTACGCCAACGATTAGATCATAGAAAAGTGCTATAAAAATGTCTTCATTGCGTTGAAATATTGCTTCAAATAACGAAAATATAAATAAAAAAAGGCTGAAAGACCTCTGGTCGATAGCCAGTTTGTGAATTTTGCTTTATTGTAACAGACAGTATTATAACATATATTAAAATGTAAACACACACCTCATTGTACAAAATTCATAAATAAAGATATTTATATATATATATATATATATATATATATCAAAAAAAGAAAATCGCATTTTGCAGTTTCTTTCATTTTTCTTAAAAACAAATAACCTTAGCCAAGTTTTTTTCAACGGGATATTAATCAGCATGAAATTCCGCAAAAGTGCCAAATTTAAACTTACCCTCTATCTCGTATAATAAGAGAGATCTCCATGGTGAGACTCGAATTTAAACACACGTTTGAAATACAGATGCTTGAAATCAAATACATCTTTAATTAATTAATATTGTTTGTTGTTTTCCTCTTTAAGGCATTTTGGCAAATGGTTATACAACTTTAAAGCTTCTTTCTGCAAAAGAGTTTATATGAATAGAAAAGAGTATTCATTCACTTGGTCACAGTTATTTAAATATAATAAATAAAAATATTTGAAAATAATTAATAAAATATTTTCACATTTAGCTCTGTGACATTTGACTTACCTACGTAAGTACGTTAAACAAATGCACATTAAAACAACTACTTCCCGGGCAAATACCCACGCCGGACATTGAATTACATAATGTACATCTGCTGTTGCACATCAATAAAATATTGCATAATGCGACAAATTCAATGTCCGGCGTGGGTATTTGCCCGGTAAGTAGTTGATTTAATGTACATTTGTTTAACGTACTTACGTAGCGTAAGTCTAAAGTCACAGAGCTAAATGTGAAAATAATTTATTAATTATTTTGAAATCATTTTTATTTAATATGAATTTATATGAATTGAATAAACAAATCATTGATATGATCTTTTTATTCAAATCATAAATTCAATTCAGCTATTCTCACAAGGAAATTCTTCAACAAAAAGAAAATCCTGGCTATGAATCGAATCGATTTTATAGAGAATAACTTATTCGTCTAGTCATAAATGAGTTTAGAATTCAATCGAAATGATAGATAATCAGCTATTACATATAATATCGGTCTATTTCTCTTTTCATCCATTGTTAGTTACATTTGATGGTTTTTGCTCCTTGTTAGACATATTCTGGCTGTTTTTCTTTACTCCCAATAGTATATTTTTAGCTATTTCTGCTACTTGTGATGCTTAAATAGTGAAAAATAAACCATTAGTCAGTTGCGAATTATATTTCTGCTTTCTGTTACTTTGAATTATGTTAATTAGAAATTAAACCGAAATGATAGAGTCTTCCAATATATTAAATAAAAATGATTTGAAAATAATTAATAAATTATTTCCACATTTAGCTCTGTCTGAGTCTTCCAATGCTGAAGGAAAATAAATCGAAGAAAAAATAACGGAAATAGCTGACAATAGACAAATTTCAGTTATTTTCAGCTTTTTCTGTTATTTTTGCTTTTAATTATTTTCCTTCAGAATTAGACCGAATTAGAGGTTTAATTCTGAAGGAACGTAAATCAAAGGAAAAACAATGAAAATAGCAAAAAAAAATAAGCGAAATAATTCTCAAATGAATATCGGTTTATTTTGACTGTTTAAATATCGATATTTAAACAAGAAATAAGAGTAAAAGAAGGAGTGGGCGATCGAGAAGAAAACGGATTGACTAAATTCAATAAATAGGAATGAAGAAGGGAATAACACTAGAAGACATGAAAATAATTGCAGGAAACAGGGAAAATGGAAAGAATGTGTACAACAGAAATCAATATCAGAAGCCCCATCCGACACCTGAACGAGTATAAGCACAGACAAAATAATAAAGAAAATATGTTTGTCTGTTGTTAAGGATTCGAGAAGAAGAAATATTAATATTATAGAGAACAACTATAAATTTATAGCTCTTCTGTATAATACAAATCTAATTGTAACTGAAGTTAGTCGTTTGTTTTTGTTTTATTATTTTTAAACGAATTGTTGAAGATTTTGTTTGATTTTATCATTTTTTCCTTAAAATAATTACTGCTTTTTATATTTACAAACATCTTTATTCGGACAATATATATATATATATATATATATATATATATTTTCGGAATTCACCATTTTACAATTAATGTTTACAACTAAAACAATATGAATATGAAAATAATAATATAAAAATATAAACGAGGTAACAAATGAATTACAAGAAAATAATACAATAAAAACAAAAAATCCAATATTAATACTTGCATCATTATATTAATATCGGATTTTTTGTTTTTATTGTATTTTAATGTAGCATATCCGTACACATACAAATAAACAAAGTGTATATAATAAGCAAAGACTATCACGGTTGTAAATTAAAATTTAAAAATATACGTAGCTGCTAATATTGTAAAAACAAACGCATAAAAACTATCACAGCTAAAGCTAACATTTCACAGTTCAAGTATCATTTATAGTAGATGGTATATAAAATATCACAGATGAACTATCATAGAAGATAGTATATAAAATATCACAGATAATTTATAACTAGCATAAATACGGCACATAACAAACTAGCGTATACTATCACTATTGCACACTAACAAAATTTTACAAAAATTATTATAACAATATGTACAATTGTGTTAGTAGTCTGTCATGGGCTATCGACCATAGGTCTTTTTGCCCAACTATTTTTTTTATTATTAACATCATTTATTTATTGAATTACGGTTTCGTATTTTTCTTTTTATTTAGTATTCATTTTAAGTAAAAAATAATTTTTATGAATTCTGTCATTCAAATTTGGGTGGTTTTAACTATTTCCGTCATTTTTTCTTTCAAATAGTTAATTCTTTTAGTTGTTTCCATCACGTGTCAATCGGATTCGGCTTTTCTACCTTTTCTTAGTTAAATTATGGTTGTCGCTGACTTCTATTAGTAAAATCTCTACGTTTCCACCATTAGTTAATTAGTTTTAGCTCAGCGGTCATCAATTAGTTTCTTCATCTGTCTGTTTTTGAAATAAAATGACCATCGCGGTTTGTTTCTACTCCGTGAATTGCGTCTCTCTCTCGCACATTACTTCGCTCGCCCGTTATCGCATTGACGGCAGCAAAGACAAAGTGCGGTATACATTTTATTAAATTACTGACTCAATAATACAAGTTATTCTTTTGATTAAGGTTTTTATTATACTTTCGGGCTTATTTTGGCCGAATCAAACAAATAGACAAACAATTATCATGAGGTAAAAACATACGAGGGGTCGTTTTTTATTCCCGGACAAGGTATGAAAACAAAAGACTAGAGGAAAAACTAAATTATATTTTTCAACACTGATCCCCTGATTTTGAATACAGATATAACACCGTTTCAATAACATATTTAATCCAGTATAAAAATATTCATTCTTTTTTTTCTGCAAAATGGTTGGACAAATTCATTTAAACTGCAGGTGATTATTTTCCAGGAAAACGCTCGGACTAATCGACCTTAATATTTTTATAGTATATGATAAATTCTGAGTAAAGCTTTGGATCGTTCATTTCGTTTTTACTTTTAGGCTGGAGCGGATTTATTGCAAATACACGAATTGAATGGCGACACTCCGTTCTTCAAGTTCCTCACCAAAAAACTATGCACGCTGAAATCGATGCACAAGTTCTGCATAAACGAAATCTTCAAAATCACCGGCTTCGATTACCAGCAGTTCAACGAATCTCTACTTCCTCTTATCATAGCCAATTTCCCAGCGGGATCTTCCATGAAGCAGATCAAACATTTTGCCCAAGAAATTAAATCAGGTAGGCTGAGGAAGGAAAATGAGTAGTGGAAGAAATTTTTATACAGGGTGGGCTACGAATAACGTCCTTTGAAAATTTATAGGGTTGCTAGCCGAGGATAAATTTGAAAAAAAAAATGTACATTACACGGTTGAATGCGATATCCTCATAGAAAATATTTTAATTTTCTATCACTTCCGGTTGTACCGGAAATGGCTACCAACTTTGTTATTTTAAATGGAATACCCTGTATATATTTTTAATTCCCTGTTCAATTGCCTACCCACCAATATCAATTTATATCCACATTACTCTCACAGTTTTTGAGGTAAAAATTTATTTGTCAAATATTAACCTCAAATTTGAGAAATGCCTATAATATCTAGTAGAAACAAGATAGACAGACGAGCAGCACTTGAAGTTTTTACTAATAGATCCTTCTAGAAATAAAAAATAACATCTGTCAATTTTGTCAATAGGTACTTAAAAGTGTCAATATTTCAGTGCCCACTTAAAAACACCATAATTATTTATTTATTTATTTTTTTCAAATGGAAGGACCAATATTTTATCTCATAGATCTATTGGCAAGATAATTTGAGGTCAGTGAGGCCAGGAACCCCATAAACTTTTAATGGCTGTTATTTGTGTCATTAAAATATACTCTTATATTTTAGGTAAGGAATAGCCCTAAATATTAAAACATACAGGGTAGAAATATTTTAATATTCAAGGCCTTTCCTTTCGTGAAATAAAAGAGGATTTTAATGACTTGATCTTACATTAAATAAGAAGAAATTTGAAAATTATTTAATTTGTATTGATTAAGTATACCCTACACCGACAGGTAAAAGGGTCAATGATTAAAAAAAATAACTAATTATATCCGAAGGTTTACAATTGAAGAAACGTTGCAAAAATGGGTTAACTTCAAATAAGTAGTTTTCGAAATTATTAAAAAGGTTTAAATATTTAAATAAAAATGATTTGAAAATAATTAATAAATTATTTCCACATTTAGCCCCGTGATATTTTTGAGTTACTCCAAACAAATGCACATTACAACAACTACTTCCAGGGCAAATACACCTCCGGACTTTGACATTATGACATGCTGTTGCATATCAATAAAATATTGCATCATGCAACAAATTTTTGATCCGAGAAAAAATCAATGCAAAAAAAAACAGAAAAGAATATTAAATGTGGAAATAATTTATTAATTATTTTCAAATCATTTTTATTTAATTTATTAAATAACTATGATGTAAATACTCTTCTATTTAGTTTAATTATTTCTTTTTTTATATAAAAGTTTCAAATTTTTTAAAATATCCTGATGCAAGATATTTTCTGGGTGTCTAATTATTTATTAATAAGCATTTATAAGATTTAACAAACAAAAAAAACATAATTTAGTGTATAAAGCAAAAGGTTAGCTCTCTAAATATTTATCATTGGCAATTGAAGATTGCAGCAAAAAGGGAATAACTCCATTTTTTTTGTATGAAACCAACTCATACAAAAAAAAATGGAGTTATTCCCTTTTTGCTGCAATCTTTTGTATGAAACCAACTCATACAAAAAAAAAAATGGAGTTATTCCCTTTTTGCTGCAATCTTCAATTGTCAATGATAAATATTTAGAGAGCTAACCTTTTGCTGATTTTGTATTAAATTTTTCTCGGATCAAAATTTGTTGCATTATGCAATATTTTATTGATATGCAACAGCAGATGTAAATTATGTAATGTCCGGCGTTGGGTATTTGTCCGGAAAGTAGTTGTTTTAATCTGCAATTGTTTAACGTACTTACGTAACGCAAGTCAAAAATCACAGAGCTTAATGTGGAAATAATTTATTAATTATTTTCAAATCATTTTTATTTAATTTATATAAAAACGTGCCCCTTACAAAAACGTATACTTTTTGATTCGAGTAAACTCTTGATATATTATACCATTTTTATTTCTTTATTATTATTTTTTTAGGTGAATTTCAACAATACGATTACGGCTACAAAGAAAACGAAGTGATATACGGAAGTTACTTCCCGCCGAAATACAACTTGACAAACATCGAGGCTCCCATTTACATGCTCTGCAGCAAAAACGACTACTTATCATCGCTCGCAGATGTTTCCAGACTTTATTCAGAATTACCGGATGGAAATAAGCACTTATGGGAAATCGGCAACAAAAAGTGGAACCATATCGATTATCTCTACGGAATCGACGCCAAGTCTCAGGTTTACGATCTGATTTTAGAAAACATGAAAACGCACATAATTAGTTGATGGCGAAAGAAATCGCTCAAATTAGACGTTAAGAATTTTAATAATTTTGCTGGGGGCCGCTAAATTTCGTAAAAAAATTAACCAGTGAAATAATGTAAAACGATAAAAAAAAACTATTGTACACTATTGTTGATTTAGTTTTAAGGAGCAAACCAGTGCCATTATCAAGAGTATTATTTTACTTTGTTTTTACAGATCTTATTGTAGTTGTTTCAATTATGTTCATTAGTGATTAATAATAAAAATAACAGAACATTAAGAATATATTTAAAATAAATTATTTCCTTTCTGTTTTATTATATCATCAATCAAATATGAAATTAGAATTAACTCACCTTCTTTAAAAAGGAAGTGTTTTGTAATATGTCCTAATTACAAAACACTTTATTTTTAAAGATGATTTAATTCTAATCAACCATCAGATTTCCAATGAAAGACACCAGCCGCTCCATCAGCAAAGGGTTGCTAGGGGGCTGTCAAGGTTCTAAAGGAGTCATGGGAAAGGTCGATAATGTAAGGGTTTTGAAGACCAGTCAAGACTAGGACGAGTTGAGAATGAATAGCATTTCTATACAAGGGAACTCTATTCATTTAGTTTATGTTATGATTATTTTAAGTTAATTTTGTATATTATATATTTTGTACAAAGGAGATTTCCATTGATTTACATATAAACTCTACAGCAACGAGCCGTGTCCTAGGGCAGAAATCTTTCAAACACCACCAAAATGAGAAATCACCAAACAGGTGGTACCATCATCCTTCGCACCTTCGAAGGACTAATCATTGCTGATAATGACAAAATTGTTTTAACATAGAGTGGAAAAAAAAAATAAGAAGGACGTGATTGATCTTTAAAAATATTCCTAGTACCATTGTAATTGAAATTTTAGAATTGATTTAGGAATATTTTATTTTATTTATTTAGTCTTATATAACACCGTTATATGTTCCTCTCTACTTCTCAGTGTGAGGTAGGAATAACTAACTAACCATCTTTATTCAAATGTGTATATGTATGTACAATAATATACAAAAATTAGAATTATATTCCATAGATGATGAATCGGCTATCGACCGGAGGTCTTTCAGCCTGTCGGTAGGAATATTTTAACTGGATTTTAATAAAATGTTCGTTTCCTGGTCTCATAAAAACGACTAGCTCACCTTCTTTAAGAGGACGAAATGATTCCTTGTTGTCTACCTTGTAGACTCGAATCGTTGACGATGCTACATGAAATTAGGCAAAATATGGCGCTTACATTGTCTTTCATTTAATATTGCAACTGGAATTTAAGTAAGATTCTAGGAATATCTTTAATAGCTTCATCGTTTCATTATAAATCTATTACAAAATAAATATTTAAATTTCATTTAAAATATTTACATAAACGAGGATGCATTTAAAAAAAAATATAAATTAAAAAAAAGGATTTAATATTTATATACTTTAAATACACTTTATTCTTATGCGAATAAATGTCACATATATATAAAAAAACACCTCATCTTAGTCGAAGAGACCAAGACCCATATCGTCATCAGACTCTTCTGGTTCCTCCTCCTTCTTCTTCTCTTCCTTGGCAGCCGGGGCGGCAGCAGCTGGAGCAGCAGCGGGGGCTGCACCTCCGGCTGGGGCAGCACCTACACCGGAGCCGATGTTGGTGATGAGCTCTTTGATGTTCACACCCTCAAGGGCCTTGGCGAAGAGTCCCGGCCAATAAGGTTCGACATCAACGTTGGCAGCTTTCAAGATCGTTTGGATCTTTTCACCCTAAAGAATTATAAAAGATCGAATTAATTTCTACAGTTTTTTTGTAGTATTAATCGAAACATTTTCATAGTAACAAAATTATGTTAGCTCAAATTAATTGCCGCAATTATTTGTATTAATAGGTAATAATAATCAGGCGTATGGATAGAAATAATTAACTGTTAATAATGTAATCACTAGTTATCCATACGCTAGATGAATGGTGGCTGAACGTTTCATTAAATGTGAATAATACAAATGAAATAAAATTTAAAAAACAAATGAACAACCCACAGTGCCCCACAACACTGTGTGTTGTTTCATCAACATGAAAATAATGTTTAATGTTGCTATAGCATCGCTAAAAGGTTTTTTTTTAATGCGTCTTTTATGCGCCTGATAATAATAACATTTTCACTTTGAAAAATTATGAGAGCTTAAATTAATAATTGCAGTTAATTTTGGTATCAATAGGTAAAAATAATCACATTTTCACCCTAAAACATTATACAAGATCTAATTAATTTTTACAGTTATTTGTAACAATCAGAGCTATTCCGTAAGAGAAATGTTTAGATTATCATCCCGCCCCTTAAATTCAACAACAAAACAGTTAAGTAACGTGCGAGAGAAGCAGTTCATGGAGTATAAATGGACTGCAGTGGTAATTTTATTTTAAATACTGGACCCCAAAAGAATTAGTGATCCCTGTTCTATATATTTAAAGCTGCTTAAACTGTGATGACTAAAAATATTGTGCATGCATGTTAAACCTAACATTTCCATTACAGAATAACCCTGATAAAATAGGCAATAATAATAATCACAACATTTCTTTATTATTAAATAAATTTAAAACAAAATGCATAATCAACAAAAAAATAATCTCTTTTTATGATTGTTGCTTTTATTTAATATTGCCAAATTTGTTGAACCGCTATTTTTATATAACACAACAATTTTCTCAAAAATATTTTTTTTTTCTAATTTAATTAAAAAAAAAACACATATTTAAACAAATTGCAAGCAAAAATTCATTAAAACTATGAACGCTTTTTTTTGCTCGTTATTATTAATCATTAAGAAAAATTAAAATGTTTCACTTAATTTAAAAATCCCTTTCTTCACATGATTAAATGGATTTATTCCTCTTGGGGGCTCTCATTTCCCCATACATAATTATTCTTCTTATATAAACTGTTCGAGAATTTACAATCTGATCAGTTATTAATAAATCAAACCAACCAGAATTAGTAAACACTCTGAAATTATCTAGCAA
Source organism: Philonthus spinipes (assembly GCA_963082785.1). Taxonomy (NCBI): domain Eukaryota; kingdom Metazoa; phylum Arthropoda; class Insecta; order Coleoptera; family Staphylinidae; genus Philonthus; species Philonthus spinipes. The sequence continues at coordinate 18,086,103 of OY720311.1, read as the reverse complement.
AGTAAAGATTAAATTGAAGAGCCACTAAATCAGCTTTTCAACCCTGAAACTTTGCAAGCTTAACCAAATAATTTATACCAAGGAGGGGGAGGGCGTTGAAACTATGTGAGGCCCTAGTTCAGCATACCTTTACACATATGTATGATCTACCTTGACCCGATAGTTACTTTTCACCATTTTTTTTTTTTGTAAACAGGCATACATAACCTCGAAACAAAAACTACGCGTATTAATTTTATTTTTTAGGCTATGTTGTGCATATGTAAACAATAAATGTGCCCCTTAATTTTGAGGTTATGTTAAGCATGTTTACACCTTGTGTTTATTTAGCTAGAATTTAATCAAAAACATTCCGAATGAAAAACTATCACTACGAAATAGTCAATAAAATTCGCCTGTGCAAAATAATCAATTACTAACCACAGATTACTTGAAATACAACCAGATTTAATGGGATGTAAAAAACAAAATATTACACGCGCACATCAGGTTGTTTGGGATTAAATATAATTTCAACTTACGGTAACGGCGACGTCGTCATCGGCCAAGATGAGAGCGGAATAAACGCAGGCTAATTCGGCGTTGGTGGTCATTTTGTACTTGTTTGTTTTAAATTAGAACTTTCGTGCAAGTCGCCGTCCGGCCTTAGCTCACTGAGAACAAGCACTCGTCACTTTCAGTGTTGGAAACGGAAAGAGAGAAAACGGAAACGATCGCGTCGCACGTCAACGCGGACAATGCTGCCAACGTAGAAAAAAATAGGTGTATCTAATCATAGATGTTAATTTATACTAGATGATACCTAGTCGAAAGTAAAAGTGATGCATCGGTTTCACAAATAAATATCGATATGGCGGTAGCCATTTATTAAAGGGCTCACAGAATTTGATTTTGTAGTCGGGGGTGGCCTCTTCGTGAGGTTGGAAATTAGACCAAATAGAGTCCATTTGTTTAAAACTTTAATAATCGCTAACAACAATTTCACACAACGTAACGTAACTTTAAACTATCATTTTTTTTTGATTTTTCAACCTGAATGTAGCTCCCCTAAAATCTTATAAGTCTGGCCAACATAAAATACATTTTACATTTCCTCAACACCGCGTTAGATTACGCGCGCAAACGGGTAATTCAAAAATAGGGCATACAACTTATATGGTCCATTTTTGATTAAAATTTATATAATAGATAGTTTTACAAATAAAATTTAAGCCTTACATCGAAAGGTTGATAGGCAAAGGAATAAATAAAATAAAATAAACAAATAAAATTTAGTGGTGTGAATAATTAAATTAACTAAATCTTGTGAGCAGTATAATTTAACAACAGAAAAGTTTGATATTTTCATTTCGATAATCCAACACAATCACAAACAAGAAATAAAACAATAATTGATTTCTACTTTTCCTTGTTTATTTTTCTCTATCAATTACTGAGTAGGAATGTAAATATAATACATTGCAATAAATAATGCTTATAAGTTAAAAAAAAAAAGATTACTCATCTATTTGGCGTTCTTGACCATTAAGTATTCGAACTCCTCACCGTCTTTCAGCCTGATTTCCCGTCCATCCTCCGTTGTCATCACTTTATGCATGGCCTGCTTGTGCACTCTTAGGGTTGTCTTGTGCTTGTACAGCTGCCCGCAGTATTCGCACTTCAAGGGTTTGTGCACGGCGTTGTGTTTGAACAACGAGGAGTACTCTGTGAATCTCTTCTCGCAACCCTGCAATTTGAATTGTGATTTAATAAAATATAACAGAATTCACGTTTATTATGTTCACAAATCTGTCTCAGGTGTACAACTTTGCTTCCATCATTTTCCTATATATGGCTTTAGCAGTAAGTAGCTGTCAAAATAAATAGATTGTAGATGTCATTCAAGAAAGTTGGATATCTTTCAATATGACGTCATAGAAACATTAGTCGATTTGTATTCGTATCATTAAGTTATTTTTGATTGGATATTTCAGTTTACTAGCCAAATTCCTGTCATTTACGGCATATACTTTCTTCACTTAATTAATTTCAAATTAAAACACTTGTTTAGTTTCATATTGTTATATACAGTTTCCTGATATTTCTTGTAATTTGCGGGAGGTTATAATTTTTTGCTTCAATATGAAGAAATTTGCGGCTGAGGCAGATGAGAGTGCTCCGAATTCTAACGGTAAAGCCGTTATTAGTAAAAGAAATGTCGTGAGTGGTTTCAACGCTTCAGGAACGGTGATTTTCATGTCAAAGATCGAAATAGCGGTGGATGATGCAGAATTTGAGGCATTACTTGATGAACTGTCTGTCTTTCTGTCTTAAATTAATCGAAAAAACTTGTTTTCACTAATATGAAGGTTTTTTCTATGAAATTAAATTATTTTCAATGTATAACTCTGTTGTATGCAAAATTTCAGTATAAAACACTGATGTATATAATCTCAATTAATTAAAACAAGAGTTTGCTCTATGTAAAAAAAAACCTTTAATAATTAAAGCACTGACCGGTACATTGCACTGATATGGTTTCTCCCCTGAGTGTATCCTCATGTGATTCTTGTAGTTTGTCGCAGAGGCGAAGGCTTTACCGCAATCTTTGAAAGTGCATGCGTAGGGCCGTTCACCCGTGTGCGATCGTATGTGCACTTTCCGAATGTTGGACGTGGTGAAGGACCGCCCGCAGCCTTCGATCGGACACTTGAATGGCTTTTCTCCTGTAAAATGAATTCCTCCATTAATTTCTCTTTGTGTTCTTTTCGTAGTTAATCAAACTGTAAACATAAGTAATAAAAAGAGAATTTGAAAATAATTAATAATTAATTAATTAAAAAACAGCTCTCATTCCTTTCTTTCAGTTTAAATTAAATATTAATAACTTCAAGATATAAATTGAAAAAAATAAATTCTGCTCACGGTACCCTTTGACCCATGCAGCCTTTTTAATTTAGCCTTTCAATAAAGTTTGAGCAACATTGCTTTTTTCAATTTTTTTAGCCAAACCATTTGAAAATGTCAATGCAGTAATATTTTTTTACATAAAGTGGTAATATAAATGTAGTCACATGTCTTCATTTATGCACCACACCTGAAAGAAATTGCAGGAAAACAGCAGGAATACATTATTGCTTCACTGCTTTTACCCGATACCTAACTAGAATACCAACTTGCCTCAATATCGAGTAAATTGGCCATTGAGTACCGCCATATTGCAAGTCGGTATCGTGTAAACTAGAATCCAGGCCCAGGCAAAAATACAGTTCTTAATAAAATAATCAAAACAATTGCACAAACAAGCAACTAAAACAAATAAACAATAGGTAGTGCTGCTTGTTTACTGGATGCTACAAAAAAAAATAGATAACATGACAATTTTACGTCCAATTAAGGGTTTTGTTGTATATTTATTTATTTTTACGGTTAAACCCCATTCAAATTTCAGTTTTTATTCGAAAACCCCTATAAAGGGGTGCTTTTTATGATAACTGATAGACGTAGGAGTGGGTTTTTAATGGTTTTAAGGGGTTTTCATTTATATTTTTCTCACAATTTAGCTCGAAAGTCGGGAGGTTATATCACTGAATTTTTGTATTTCCGCCACACTAAAAAGCATTATTTTGTTATTTAACGCATATATTTACACTTTTATTAGACTGCATCATACTTTTGTTGAGTTAAAACAGCAATTAATTGAGAAATTAACGAAAATATATTTCCGTCATTCATTGAGCGATATGTGAGATTGTTTCCTTGTGTTTTCATGTGCGAATGATCCCATTTGTTCACAATACTGACGATAGATAGCCAACGATAAGTACGGTTTCCTACATTTTGTTTTACTTTTCCCTCTTAAGTAAATAAACGTCTTTCTATCGAGAAAAATCCTATTTTCTTTCATTTATTCTATGCAAAACCTAGCCATCACCTAACCTAACCTGACACCTTTCTTAAGGGAATCACTCTTTTATATCACTTCATCTATGCAAAACCTAAACATTACCTAACCTAACTTGATACCCTTTTTAAGGAAATTATTCTTTTATGTTATTTTATCTTTGCAAAACTTAGACAGTGCTTAACCTAATAACCCCATTTCTACAGACATATTTTCTACAACCAAAATTGTATCGCCATCTAGTGGCCGTGTTTTGCATTGTACATGCTCTACGACTCTACGTAAAGCGTCAAGTTTGAGTGGAGTTACGCGGCCAACTTCACGCTGCAAAGGTGGGTGCTATACTAGGCTTTAGCCATTTTTACATTAACATTTAAATTTAAATGCCCTTAACAACAAGAAAACACATCATCGTTAATATTTAACATCCACGACAACAAAGTCCGATAACATTCACTAAAGCAAGCATTTAATTTTTTTGGCTATATAATCAACTTGTATAGCAAATAATTTCGATTCACGGATTTATTATAATGACTTCATCATTTAACATTTTTTTCACCTCACACTTAGAAGTAGAGAGGAACATATAACGATGTTATATAAGACTAAATAAATAAATAAAAATTTAACATTTTTTTACAAGCAATTACCTGACCTTCGTTACAAGTCTGAAAATTAAACAATTGTATGTTTGTATAAATAGTTGTGCACATATAATTATAGTGGCCACACTCAGCGGTCTACGTACAACCAACGACTGAGCGCACATAAAAGGGATTTTAACGTGTGCCCTTAAATACTGGATGTGTTAAACACCAAAGTTAGTTTATTTTTATTCACACTTCAGAGTCATTATCGAAGTTTCATTTTTAGCTTTACCACATCATCATATCAGTTTATAATTCACTCTTAGGAGTCATTATTAAGATCTTCTTCACCCTTTGGAGTTAATCGTGTGTGTGAATATTTCATTCTTTGTTCTTTTAAAAAAATATTGCTACCCATTTAGATAGGCCAACATTATTAATTATTATTAATTTACAATTATAATTATCATTATTTTTTGTTAAATATATTTATTTCATTGGTGCATCAATATTCATTCCATCAAACCATGTCAAGTTTTACATGAAATCAAGCGTAAACACAAATTAAACCTGAGCACAATATCTCATGCCAAGCTAGCACTTATCGCCATATGTTTTAACAAGCACAATTTTCCATTTTTTTTTATCACAAAAAGAAAAGGAAGCACAAATAGCTTGGAAGGTTGTGCTGCGTTAGCATCCCGCGGATTTTAATTTGCTATTTAAATTCAAATCAAATCAATCACATTGTACCATTATCCATAGAAGAATAATGATTGTTATAAATCACGAGAACCCCTACACCACCATTATGGTAGATGGGGATTTTAGATTATATATATATATAAATCACAAGGGATTTATAATACATAAACATCAGGTTTGTTTATCAAAACTATTTAGTATTTACCTGTATGAGTTCTGACGTGCTTCTGTAAATCCCCAGAAGTCTTGAACTGTTTTGGACACGACCTGCACCCATACGGGGATTCACCTGTGTGGGTCCGCAAGTGTGCCTTCAGCGAATACCCTGTGGCGAATGCTTTGTCACAGCCAATTTCTGAGCATTGGTATGGACGATTTCCCGTGTGATTACGTGTGTGCACCTAAGTTATTTTTTTAAATTAGAATTAATCATTATTAAAATATTAAAAAAAAAAAACTTCATAAAATCCAAACAATGAATGCTCAAATGATGTAATATGATATATATAATATGAATATGATGATGAGTGTAAAATTGGTTCATATTCAAAAGGCAGCGTGTGCAAATACAATCACATGAACGGTAAAAATACTCAGGGTCTAAAGTACCATACCTTCGCATAAATATATTTTATTTTATTGCCCTTTTAAACTAGTGTTTTTCATCACAATGTTTAAATGAGCCACTTTTCCTGTTTTTTCTTGGGGGGACTTATCGTTACCTAATTCAATAGAAGACATTTTAAAACTTTTCAAATGCAAGCCCAGAATACAAACTGAACCGACCAGGAATACGCACCATTGAACGATCAATCGCAAGCATATATTGAAGTGCACATGTAGCTTACACTCAGCCAGGTTTGTTTGTCTTCACTGCCTCTTGAATATGAATATACTATAGAGTGTATGGAATAAGCAAGTTAACAAATGGGATCTAGTCATTCTACTTCGATAATCACAATCAGGAGTTTGAAAATGAGACACAATTACTCTAAGATTTTCAAAATGTAGCATTCCAAGATTGTATACTAAGGATTCCTGGGTTCTACTTAACAAAACGGTCATCAAGAAGGAAAAATTATTAATTAAGATTATGGTATACAAAAAAAAACAACTAATATGATTAAAAAAAGAAACCCACTGTTAAATGATGCGCTGTTGTGTACACTTTATTGCATCCAAAATAAGTGCAATGATACTTTTTCTCCTTTTTCGCCGGTAAGATAATTTTCTCTTTCTCCTCCTCTTCCTCTTCTTCGATGTTGTCCAACAGGGAATGCCACAAGCTTTTATCAATATAAGCGCATGTCCCGTCTTCTAATCTCACCCTTCTGAAATCGTTGCCCGGAAATTCCGTTTCATTATCACTCGTGGAGGGAAGCGTGTTTACACCCTGATCCTCTTCTTCTGTCAGCATGGATATGTCCTCGTTATCACACTGGATTCCACCGTTTTCGTATTCGGAAAATTTGAAATTATCATCTAAAAAAATAAGAAATAAAAAAGTTAAATCAAAAACTTACATGATTAATTAAAATACGCTTTTTTAATAACATTTTTTTTTTTAATCTTTTTCCTTTCTACCGTTAGGTGTAAGGAGTAATAACAAAATTAATAATCATAAGGTCATATGCACACTGATGAGAAGTTGGACACGAATCCGGCGATTCCACTATTCGACTAAACATCAAATTTTGATATTATCTCAAACAATTATGTACAAAATAATGTTAACCTACTAATAATAAAATGCGTCAGATACTCTAATAACATTAAAAACATTTATTTTGAGTAAATTATTGTAGTAAAAATTCAATGAAATTTGTATAATTATCAAAGTGTCAAAAGTCATTGGCCACAAATATCTATTAGGGCTTTGTTTATAATGTCAAGCAATAAAAAAATGTCAAATATGTCTTATTTTTGTTTAAACAATTTTTTAGTCGGACACTCATATCGAAAGATGGAAATTTTCAAAGTGTCGAAAGTCATTGTTTGTAATATTCAATAATAACAAAAGCCTTATATATCTTGCTTTTGTTTAAACATAGAAAATATTTATCATACACTCCTAGCATAATTAAAAACCAATTTTATGAACAGGCATAACCTACAAAAAAAATTGACATTTCAAAGAAAACATTCCACTTTAATTAAAATTCCCCAACACAAGTTTATTTTTTTCAGATATATTCATTACCTTTTATCAATCGCTAGGAGTGGGAATTTTTTTATTACCGATACTTGTGGAATCCGTCATGTACATCTGTCCGTCTTCCATTGTGATAAATTTTATATTTGCGACGGCCGTCTCGTCTTCGTCCTCTTCCTCACAAGCCCCGTTCAGGACAACATCTGGAGCGTACGCCTCCTCCTCCCCTTGTTCCAAAGACAGATACATGACCTTGCTCTGCGGGTCTGCATCCTCCACATAAGCCAAATCATCAGATTCATCGGTCTGGCTCGAAATCAACGCGTCCTCCTCGCTCACGATCGTGTAGTATTGATAGACCGTTTGTTCTTCATTTTCTAAAAAAGAAATAATAGATAAAGCAACGAATTGTGTATTTTATTTATTATAACAATGTAATTACTAAAATATTTGAGGCTATTCTGTAAGGGAAATGTTAAATTTAACATGTATGTTATTTTTGATCATCAATCTAAGCAACTTTTGTAATATGTATGTATAACATAGAATGTGAATTTAATTTACAATGAAATATTAAATAACGTTTGTAAACTTAAAAAAAAACTTATATTGTATTTGCAAAAATTACTTGTAACCGAAGTTATTCAATATTTATTTCTGTATGAATCCTTTAATTAATTAAAAAATCTTTTAATCACAATTCAATAATTTTTTGTAATTAAAGTTTAAATTTAACATTTTCCTTACAGAATGGAAACGATTCTTAAATCACAGGAAATTTTGATTAGAAAAATTTATTGCATTGTGACAAAAAAAAAATATTTTTAATTAAAATATTCCAGTTGAGAAAACAGAAATAGATATTTTATAACTTAGGTGTAATTTTTTCTACTTGTGGTAACACAATGGGCCTAAGTGGGCCTAAGTGAGCAGTCCTGAGGCTGCTGCCACTCGAACCTAACCTAACCTAGGTGTAATTTTTGCAAATACAATATAATTTTGTTTACAGTTTACAAACATTACCTAAAATTTGACTGTGTGTTATAAATTAACTTCACGTTCTACGTTATATATATCTATTACAAAAGTTGCTTAGATTGTGATGATCAAAAATAAGGTACACGTTAAACTTAACATTTAAATAATATATATAATCTAAAATCCCATCTACCATAATGGCGGTGTAGGGGTACATTTAAATAATAATATTTAAATATTCAGAGCTTTTCGGCAAGGGAAATGTTAAGTTTAAAGTGTCTGTTATTAACTTCATATTCTTTATATATTTATATTCTAAAAGCTGTTTAGACTATGATGATAAAAATAACGTGCACGTTATACTTAACATTTCCATTACAGAATAACCGCGATTGTGTACGAATAACCAACAAAACTGAACAAGCATAACCTACAAAAAAAAATTGACATTTCTAAGAAAACATTCCACTTTTGTTTTCGACAATCGCTCACTCGATTCGCAAATAGAAGAAAATCAACAAAATCCGCGCTAAAATCAAACGTAAAGCATCGAAAACTATTCCACCGGTTATACATTTCAATTCTGAAACGCAATTCTTGTTTACTTGCTGTTTTTTTATCGATCAATCGACGCCCGTGAACCGTGCCACGTTACCCCAGTTGTTTTGCGGACAAATCGGACCATTTTCAACGCTAGGATTTTCGCGTGTGGATTATTTCCTACGGAAACGTCGTGTTTGTCGAATTTGTGCGTATAAAATTTCGCTTAAATAAGGAATGACGGGAAATTACCCATGATCGCCGTGCGGGCTGCGACAAACGCTTTGTTGCCGGTTCGCGCGAAAACTCAGAAAGATCGGATTTAACACCGACAACATGGTTGAGTATTTTGAATTCTATGATCTCTACATCGACTTTGGAAAGATGAGGGCTCTTGTTTAATTCCAATATTTTTGCAGTTAGTTCAGTCTTTTACACATAGAAAATTAGTAGATACTGCTTTTACATTTCCAATTCTTTGCACAATTCCCATAATTAAATCAGGCGCTAAGCGGAGCTCGCATTTAGGGGCTGCAGTGACGTCAAGAAACCTTTGCCCCGCCTATTAACATGTTAGCCATAGAAAACCTGATGATGGTATCCCACTGTGGGATTCCCACATTACCTACCTGCGGTATCCTATCCGCACCACTTCATTCTTCGTCTACTTCACTAATATCTATGATAAGGTAGTCTTATCTAATTCGTTTACATTCTATTATTTTTATGACATATCTTAATAGATTTCTATTAAAGGTCTTTATGAAAGTCCCGAAAACGTCGATTTAAAGCCTTACCAGAAAAACTGGAGTTATGAAAAATCACACATATTCTTGATCGCTTTTAAATTCATATACATCGCTTATGACTTTTGGTAAACTAGTTTTTCCGAAAGAAACTTTTTTTTTCAATCAAGATTAAAATCTTCAGAAATTATTACCGATTTGCATAACCGATGCACACCGGCACTATTTATGCCCCCTGATAATTTCTGGAAAGTTAGATTTTCACGAAATAGCCTGGGAAAGCTCAAATAAAAAATCCAATTGTCCAGGATTTTCCCCATGTATTAGCGCCATCTAGCGGTATTCTAGCAAAATCGATACATTTTCAGTTCACAGATATATGTATGGATGGCGGTAGTGTGCGGTGATCAATTAGCGGGATTATTTTGAAAAGTGTTTATTCTAACTTTAATTCTGCGGACTTTTGTGATTAACAAAAATGATATAATATTTATTTTAAAAATGTAAAAGAAAGAATTTAAGTATGTTCGAATTTTTGTTGATTGCAGTGTGTATAATACTATAATCAACGATTCAATCCAATATAATATATTCATATGTATATATTAAATATATATTAAAAGTTGATTTACTGGTTGCGTTCGGCAGAAACTCACCAGTTGGAGGATAGAAATCAGTGGAAATCTGCCGAATACCGTCAACAGCTGTCAATCTTATCTGTTCTGCGTTTACAACAAAATGAAATAATAAAAATATGTGTGATACTAAAAATGCGTTTTGAATATTATTATTATTATTGTCGAATGGAACATATTATGAACAATATGTAAAAATATGTTTCTATATTTTCTATACTGTTTTTTTTTATGAACGCCTTGCGAACATTTCAAGTTCACGCGGAGGTGTTTTTGCATGATTATGCATTTTAAAGATGGTTCGAGTCTGTTTTTCAATAAGAAAGGAAATCGCACCGGTTTATGAATTTTTGTTACGCTTTGGTTTTCTTCGATTGTACAGTTTACACACACACTTTACTTAGTTAGATTTCACTTGTTTTTTCATCAAGCATAACTTTGTCGTCCTTGTTTTACTAATTGGACATAAAATAAACTATCTCTTTCTACAGACATATCAAAACTGTATATGTAAGAAAATTAATTTTGTTTCACAAAATATTTGTTTTATAACGACTAATTTCGCCTTCTAGCAATTATCAAGGAATGGCTAGTAAAACAAGGACGACAAAATTTTATAGTTTTAAATTTCAACCTTTAATTCTGATTGGCTAAGAGTACGGTCTTTTTACACTATGCTAATTACTCTATTTTTTGACACAACCGTTGATTAAGTTAACTTAAAACTTCACCGAGTTTAAAATTTGTCTGTTTCGTATTATCCTTCCGTATCGGGTTTATTTAGTGTTGTTCCGTTGGGGATCTAAGCTGGGTTTTCTTGATGGAATAACAACGCTATTTGAGGGTAAAACTGCCGATTATCACGATGAAATGAATGGTATGGTATTTGAAGAGTGGTTTTCTTATTTATGGACCATGTCGCCAGACAATGCGGTCATTATAATGGATAATGATGCATTATCCATTACAATGACCGCAAAATTACATATTCGTAAAAAAAAAATCAACAAAATCTTCAAAGAATAAAGGTATGCAGGATTGGCTATATTTAAAGAATATCCAATTTGATGAAGATATGGTTCTGTCTGAACTTTCAAGTATAATCAGTTTGCACAAAGATCAATTCAATTTAAATAGAAAAGAGTATTCACTCTCTTGGTCACAGTTATTTAAATATATTAAATAAAAATGATTTGAAAATAATTAATAAATTATTTTCACATTTAGCTCTGTGACTTTTGACTTACGCCACGTAAGTACGTTAAACAAATGCACGGGTATTTGCCTGGGAAGTAGTTGTTTTAATGTGCATTTGTTTAACGTAACTGATGAAATGGTCAAGGTTCCAACTAAAACATTTAAATTAGCAGATGTAAAAAATATATTATTGGAAGCACTACAAAAGTGGACATTCGGAAAATTGGGTTGAGCATGTCATAAAAAAGGAATCAAAAATGTCCAAATTGGATGGAATAATAAATTTAATAGAACCATTTTTAATTTCTCTTCATGATAAAAGTGATTCATAGATAACCTAGCAAAATTGAAAAATATCAAGTATTTATGATACGCGTGTTATAGTAAAATTTTATTTTGTGAGTGTAAATGAGGGATTTTAACTTACATGTATTTATCTTTTGCAATACATAAAATAAAAAGTACATAGTTTTAGTTTTTTTTTAATTATTAACATGTAGTCCATGATTTAATTACTTGTTCAATAAATGTACATATTATATAAAAATAATTATTTATTATTGTTTTTTAAATATTATTTACATTATATATTCGATTTTATTTAAACATTAATTCTGAAATTATTTCAAATTGCCGCCGAAATTATATTGCGATTATTCTGGTGACTTTTTATAGTGTAAATCGGGCTTTATCACTTATTCCTCTTGGTTATTAAACAAAGTATAGTTATCCATACGCTAGATGAATGGTGGTTGAACATTTTATTAAATGTTCTTGTTTATTTTATATAAGATTTTTTTATGTATAGCAAAAGTGCTAAATAAATGCTCTTTATGTTTATTTCGAGCTTTTCAATGTCTATACAAAAATTAAAAAAAAAAAACATGTTCACGCATAAGTATACGGTAATTTTTAAATGATCCCAACAATCGCAACAAAATCCTTTATGGAGTGAGATGAAATCCGCACAATTAGGGTTCCCGTAATGAATTTTAAAATGACATCTCCATAAATAAGATCCGTAACAAAGTAGCTAAACATCCGCGTCATTAACTTTACGGTCGGCATTATGACGTTATTTGCATGAGCGAACGATGCGACTCTAATATAAACTCCGGGGGGCTGTAAAAATGTTATTCCCCGTAATAAATCTCTTTTCCGGCCATCAAGGGTGGATTTTTAAATATGACTAGTTGTTGCACCCCGAGGGGCACACGTGAATTCACTTACGTATTTAAGTTTCGATTTTTGTTAAAGTAAATTTTATGAAATAATTTATGCTTAAATTTTATCGCGTCAAGAAAGTTTACTTTATTAAGGATATTATTAAGTACTTTTCGTCTCCCTCGAATTGGTTGATACAGTGCCTACTAAAGGCACAGGCCTAAATGTCGGAGTGGGGAAATTCGAAATCTCGGAGTCTAGAGACTCCGAATTCGCGTGAATTCAGTCGCCCGCAGACCGTCGTGATGGAAAAATCACTCGCTCGAATTCAATTAAATACCTTATTTGGAATTAATTAATAATAAATTAATACATTAATTTTTAATTATTCATTTTTAGAATGTATTTTGGAATAAAATAAATTTTTATCATTACATCTGCATTCTGAAAATAATTGTTAAAATTTAACCCGTTTGGACCCATGTCTTTAGTAGGCATTGATTGGTATCTTCTCTGGTGAGGGGGCTCCGCGAGTCCTGGTCTGTCATTTATATGATTGCGCTTGGCTTATGATTAATTACCAACCCTACGTGCGTTTATCGTACGTAGCGAACCGTGTCGTCGGATGAAGAAGTCCTGGTGGTTGAGAGGATGCGTCATCTGTGGAGGCATAAAATCAACACACCATTATGGAGTTCGACTCTGCGGGCGATTAGAGATTATCTACTTCCAATAAATCGGCTGTGTTGTCTTGTCAGAGAGCTAACAGGGGAGACTTTGTGGGGTGGCAGACGCGTTGAGGGATCGTCATTCTGATTGGCAACCATATGCTCGAACCGTTGCCTTCTCTCGTGCTGCAGGCTACTTTATGGGTTTATATCCCTGGGCCATAAGCATAGGTAGGCTGGTTGTGCTGATGCATGGTCTTAGATATCCTATAGGGAGGGAGCGTTAGATGTGCCTGCGTAACCTGCGCACCACGTAACCGTTACCCTGGACGTCAAGTTGACGCTCCTAACTTTGGGCTCCGTGGCGAGTAGGGGGCCGGAGGGATGAATTAAAAGTCTGATCCGAATGGATAATAAAATTTCCAATAAAAAACCTGTGGCTGGACTCGTGGATTCACCACTATACCCAGTGCTTCAAGCACAGAACCAACCAGAATGGCAAGTGACCGTATCCAAGAATATTGGAACGAAAACAATTCTCGCTCAAGTCACCTGGCGAGATTAAGCTCCCTCAAGATCATCTCAATCAGACTAGGATGGCTTCAAGGAGTAAAGGAGATATCTCATCTATGGCACAGAAGCAAAGAGGAGTAGGAAAATAAAGGCTTTGAATGTGGAGGCTAATTCAACTTAATTTCTAAGGTGGCCGCGTCCAAAACATTCTTTCAGAAAGAACCTACTGGGGCTAGGGTTGAAAAATCTACCCACAAGAAGACTAAATCGACCACCAATGCAATAGATAAATTTGAGGACAAAAAAGGGCAAAGGGTTGCGTTCTGCCAACTCCTCGGAGCCTACGCCCACCACGGTAGAGTGTACAGACCTCGGGAACCACTGGTGGGGCTGGGAAAGAGGAACCTGCCAAGTCTTACAGCGAAGCTGCTGTAGGCTATCTTCAGTTGGTAATTTGGAACGGATCACCCCTGTGATCAGTCAGGAGAAGGCTGCCCTAATTAGGCGCATCCTCTCTGACAAACTTAGAAGGGTTGTGTTTGTTCCTATTACCTTTTTTTAACACTACCTAGGTCCATGTTCTGGTCCTACAAAGGTGAAACCCTCAGAGTTAACTGCGAGGATCGGGACACCGTACTGTGACTTGAAAAATCAGTCAGAGGACTTTTTGTTGTTGCTATTGCTACTCTGGCTAGATTGTATGTTGATTGCAACCACTGAAGACCGCCTTCCAATGCTGCCGAAAGTCACCCTGTGGATCCCCAAGGAGGAATTCGACATTGCTGAAGAAGATGCAGATGTTAAATGAAGACTCAGGTTTCAAAACCATGATCTAAACATTAAGGATTGGCCTGTCTATCACCCTGCCGTCGGAAAGTGTCCACCTGGACAACTCTTCATCTTTGGTATGAGGGAGGAGGACAGGAAAGTCCTAAAAAGTAGGGGCGACCGAATCAACCCACTGAGCAAAAAAACATTGCAGAACACATTGCATTAATGTTACGGCGCAACGTGTAATGTTGCGTTTTAAATTGCATTAATGTTGCAGAATCGTTGAATGTCCGCCTGCGGCAATATTTTATGGTAATATTGTCGGAAAAATGTTACTGTACTATTGATAAAGCAACATCCATGCAATACGAACCATCACGAGTAATATGCAATTTAACGTACAAATCTTATGTATGTTAAGTTACATATTATGTTATAGACATATATAGATGTAGTATGTAATGTTTATATACTATATCTATATGATCTATATGTACAAATGCGTATTATATGCAACCTGATATATATGATTTGAGTAAATATTGAGAAATAATTTCAATATGTTTATAATTATTATAATTAAAATTAGAAAGACAGTGCAAGCGTCATCTATTACCTTAAGTTCAATTTGGGTCTACAAGGTAGACAAACCAAAATCGTTGTCTAAATTCGACTAAAGAAAGTCGAATGAGTGAAGGCAAACGTATCCTGTCTATAATGAAATTAGTTTCCGTAGTTGAACGGAACTTGTGTTGTGATTAAATGAACCTAATAATTAAAAATACAACGCAAGCGCCATCTGTTTTCAAACGGCATCACCTTTTATTGCATACGCGGAAAGTAAAACAGATACCCATCACCCACAAAGCACAAACACGCCCGAGGGATATACTTTGAATATCCCTTTTGGAATATTGGAATATCCGCGGAGCGTCCAATGGAGTTGCAATGTATATGAAATGTCCGGACATTCATGTCCATTGGATGTTCAGTGGAGATTCAATTATTAAAATAAAATAAATATTCATATTTAATTCATGAAATGATATTCATTGAATATACTTTGATGAATATTCATTAGAAAATATACATTGAATATCCATTGTATGTTGCCGAACGTATTTGCACATTTCGGATATACATATGGTGGATATTTTGTGCTATGTGGGTATTTAGTTCAGTAATTTTCTACATTGCTATGTTGGATCAAAGTAAAATGTTCGTGAAATGTAAAAAATACAATATTGTATTAAATTAAATTTCTCAACAATTATATAATTTTAAACATGCAATATTACCATTTTTAATATTTACGCAATATAAATAGTACAATATTGTTTTAATTTTACATTTTCAACAATTATATAATGTTAAACATGCAATGTTATTATTTTTAATATTTATGCAATATAAATAATGCAACGTTACATCTATATTTATTTGTAACATTAAGCTAATATGAATACATCTACATTACAGAAAGAAACATTCATACAATATTAGTAACATTGCTACAATATTACCGTAACGAATTGAATGCAATATTTATATAACATTCGAAATGTTTCCTTGCTCAGTGGGAATTATATGTCTGCGGCTTATACATTGAGATTCCAAAACCCCAATAAGATGAATGTAGGGAAAAAAACTCGAAGCTGCCGAAATCACGGGGAAACCAGTGGTTTTCAACTCTCAAAATTTAAGGAAGGCCATCAGGAACAAGAAGCATGTGGCTGTGGTATCATCACAGAATCCTGAAATTCTTCTGAGGACGGTACTGGTAGTAGCAGACGTTAATATGGAGTCAACGTCAGTAGAATCTGCCGCTAAATCTCGGAAGGGCATAAGCATCACGGTCTTAGAGATGGATTGATGGACGAAAGCTTAAGGATAGCCAACCAAAGCTTTTGGTTTCCGAAGGAAGTATGGTTGCAAAGCTGAAACTGAAAGGAATTAATGGAAGAGCATATCTGGGTCACTCCAGGGCTGTTACAGCTACATTCTGTAGGTTAGTTTGCTCTATCTGCAGACAAAAAATCCAATTGCGTTGCATTAAGAATGAGTCAACAACAGAATTTCGTTGATCGTTCGATTAACGTAAACAAGTGCTATTTCAGGTGTAAAAATCTGTCTTTGATAGGCTGTAAAAAATATAAATACATAGTATTTTATATTTTATCAACGAAATTCTGTCGCTGACTCATTCTTAATTCAACGCAATTGGAAAATCTGAACGATCAACGACTAAAAAAATAGTTTAGAATACGAGACAAACTATGGGATTCTAAACGAAACGATATTACGGCAGCGAATTGGAATCTCTATTAACCGTTGTTTGGAATGGCTCCATCTTCGTTTTGAGTCGCTATCGACGTGATCCACTAAACTAGAATCCGGCCTAAATAGCCGTTGTCGTATTGAACGAATACACGTTGCATTGTACCGATTTTGAAAATGTGGTTTCGAGATAATCGCTTTTAAGGATTTAAAATGTATTCACTAGGGTCTCGAATAACTTTGCATAAACTCTGATAACTTCGACAATTTGTATCCAATCATTGATTGAATGATTAAATTGATTTTATGATTTTTTTTAGGAAATAATCTTAAATGTATATACTTTTGAAAACTGCGATAAAACGATTTTTTTATGCAGGTGAGCATCGCTAATGTTTCAATGACATTTCTGAATTAATCATTAAATAATAATAAATAAAAATAACCGAATTTCAAAATAAAAACTAATATTTCGATATATCCTGTTGGTTTATTAATTTCTACTTTTATTTTAATATAAAAAGCTCATTGCACAATAATAATTAATGTAGGCGCCAGAGTTTCGGAGGACATACCCCCGAAGTTAATTAAAGCGCAAACAAATCAATCTCGACCCGGCCATCTAATTTCGGGGTGTGAAGTCGTCCCACACAATGAGCAGTCCATGAATATTTGATTTCATTCAAGAGAACTAATTATTTTAAATTGCGCTTTTGGGGCGCGCCCACCTTTCGCATAACGAACACTTGACCCAGCGTTAAAACTAGAGGTTTCCTCCACAAAGTTTTTCCCCCGCTTTATTTCGTTCGTTGCTGTTTCTTTTTTTATTATGCACCAGGCACTGTGCGTTCTCACTACAATTAGACCCGTACAACCCGTGTTGTGGGATTAAAAAAAAAAATAATGGTGCGGAAAGGCGGGATTAAAAATTGAAATTATCTCTCAGAGTCTCGTTAGTGAATTCTAGTTGTTAAAATTGCTGGGCGAGAGAGTGAAATAAATTCTTATCTGTATTTTAATATCAGACCAAAAATAAACGAAAAAAATATAAAGGAATATGTATATAGGACAGAAAGAGCTCCGGTCGATAGCCCAGGACAGAAAAACCCTCATTCTAGTATATATACACAATGTTTGTAAAAATGCAATTGTCTGAATAAAATTAATTGTATACAGGGTGGGTCACGAATGGTCCTTAAAAGTTTTTGGGGTACCTGACCGTGGAAAATAAAAAAAAGTTATATAAAATAAAGAAGTGAAAAAAGGAATATAATTAGATATTACTGGTAAAATTTATAAAAAAAATAAGCCATAAAATAGAGTTTTATCTAGAAGTTGAAGGGTTATTTAAGTGAAATTAAATAAAAATAAATTTGAAAATAATCAATTTATAAAAAATAAAAAAAGGCCCAACATTCTTAAGGGTACAAGGATTTTTGATAATATATACATATATATATATATATAAATTAAGGCCGAAAGAAATTCGGTCGATAGCCGTTTCTCTTAAGAATATATATGTGTTTTAAATTGTTTCATGTATTGTATATTAAATTAAATATACAGAGAGATTTTTTTATAAGTATACATTAGGGGAAGTGTATACCTACAAAAAAACACGAGCCAACCGCATTGAATAATTAATGTGTGTATGTTAAGTTGACTATTTGGCATATATATGTTCAGTTGCGTGTTATAGGCAACTAAACACACATATATTAATGCATTTGACTCGCGTATTTTGCAGGTATGCATAGGGGAAATGTATATTGATAAAAAAGCCCTCTGTATATGTATTCTTTGGGAATAAAGATGTATATATAAACAAATAATTTTCTCTTTACATCCATTGAAACAACTACTTCCTAGCCATATACAATTTTAAGTGAATACAAATATTTTCTATTAGTTTCATTTAAGTATTTTCTCAACCAAAATATAGTCGATGGTTGAGGTTTTTATTTGATAACAAAAATGTATTTGTATACACTTGTTTTTAAACAAAGAATACAATGAATCAAGAATATCCTTTACTTAACACTTGAATATCCATTTGAATGAAATGATAAACTACTGAATGAATCAATTTTAATAAATAAAACACTTTTTTACTCAATGTAACTTGGATTGTTTTATTGTTGACTATAGTTTCGACAACCTTAACGTGTCATTATCAAAACAAAGGTTGTTTAAAAATTACAATTACAATGTATTTGGAATAAGTTTTACAGTATTGTTTTAAATATGGGAGAATATATTAGAATAAATTATTTAATACGTTTCATAAAATTTTCAGTAAAATTTAGCGACCATCAGGGTAGCGTGGCCGAGCGGTCTAAGGCGCTGGTTTAAGGCACCAGTCTCTTCGGAGGCGTGGGTTCGAATCCCACCGCTGCCATTAATTTCTTTTATATACAATTGAGGAATAAAGAAAATTGTTTTATTTCCAAAATATATACATTTTTAAAAGCTTTAGCATACCGAATTGTATAAAAGTTGTAAAATGTATCGCTATATACAAAAATGAAGATCGTGTTAATCGTAATAACTAGCACCTCATTTGTATCCTGTCGACTTTCTAAAAAAAATTGGAATACGTCGTGAATCATCAAATTATTAACTTATTTGGGGATAACCAACGTTTCTCATATTCTCAATACGGGATTAGAAAGAACAGATCTACTAAAAATGCATTAATAACGCTTATTTTATGTTGTTACAGGGTGATGCCATTTGGATGGTTTTAACAGAGAAAACCTATTTCCAGACCAGATAGAGAAAAACCGACTAGGTGTCAGGAGATCGATTTTTGAGAAACGTTTATTGGTAGAAACTGCATTGCAAAATCTTGAATGGTTGCCGAGATATAGGGTTTTTCTCGATTTTCTGTCATTTTTAAAAACGCTGCAACTTCTTAATTTATCAAAATAATTTAATTCTGTAAAAACATTCTTGCATTTTTTAAGCAAAATCCAATGGTTTACTCAGATTTTTTCTGCATATCCTGGTTTTTGAGAAATAATATAAAGTTATACTTTTTTATATGGACATCATAGTCGGCTATAGCCTAAACATAATATTCGTTCCTTGCTGTTTACAACAATATATAATTATGACTATTTAAGTTTGAAATTAATGGAGATATTGCGTTTTTAAAATTACAATTAAGTTGGCTGTGGAAAATAACAAGAATGAAACGAATATAACTACTAATTATAAATTTAAAACTCAACAGAAATTGCAATACAAAAAGGTTTCAACTAAATTATCTAAGGTGTTCAAACTGTTCCCCTCCTTATGCGATCCATATTTGACATCTTCTGCACACAGCACTACAATTATTTATGAGTTCAATGGGGGTTGATAGTGGTAAAAGCTTCTCTGATGGCTATATATATAGTAGTAGTAGTAGCTTTACGGCTAAATCTGAAAAAGTTATTCAGGTTTAGGCATATGAACATATTATGAAAGTTAACTTTATTTTTGATGTAGAATCTGAAAAAAAAATATAAAATATGGGTCATTCTATTAGAAAATATATATAAATATAACTATGATACACCATGCTTTTATGGGACACCCTGTATATTTGAAACTAATTTTAAAATGTGTTCCTAATAGACATACATAGGCCTGCGAAAGCCGATTTTGAAAACAATAAACCATTTAGCCGTAAAGCTACTCGGATTAAATAAAATATTATACACGTTTTATAATAAATTAATTGTCAATTAATCCTTATTTTTAAAATCGCTTACGTCCTTCTTTAAACGGATCGAAACGAAAGCCTCTATTTTTATATCCGTATTTATTTGTTTCAAGCCGTCGCGTTGATTTCTTTGCTGTGAAATACTGCACTTTAAGTGTCACTTAATCGCGTCGCGTTTTCCCACAATTTCGAAAATAGAACGAAAATAAACGGCCGCTTGTTTGTTTGTTCTGTACGTCCGAAATCCGGACAATGTGTGTGTTGTAAAAATACCGTGACGTTAATCGGTCTCGCTGCAACTTTGGGGTTTTAAAGAGCGAAAGGGCGACACTTAAAAGCGAAACAATAAATAAGGATTAGAACAGGGGTTACTTAAGTTACTGAATAAATAATTGATGAAAAGGAATTGAAAAAAAAAAATTGGAAATGATTAATTTTTGATAAATTTTGTTATAAATTAAATAAAAATGATTTGAAAATAATTAATAAATTATTTTGTACAGGATTCATCCCCTTTAATCACATAAAATTCTCATCCTTATATCATCTCCAGGTAGCTGAAAGATCATCCCTTAGAACCCTTATGAAACTTCGGCATCCTAATAATCCACTCCATAATCCCTTTAATGTATGAATCCACCCAATTCACCCCCATTTTCCCAGCGTATTTTATCTCTTACCTTAAAGTTTGCCAATAACCCACACAATCATTCCCTTCTTACTAAATTCTGCATCCCTCGCAACCTTAATATCCCTCCCAAGCATAAACACCCTTCTGTTACAATTCATCACTCATTTGCATGACAGTTCAGCTAGCTAGCAAAGTTCTTATTTGCAAATCACTATAAATTCATGATCGGGCAGAAAGACCTCCGGTCGATAGCCCATGACAGACTACTAACCCACCAATATGTATTGTAAATATGAATATTTGTAAAGAATTGTAATTCTGCTGTTTGAATAAAGATGTTTGTATATATTTTGTACATTTGTTTAAAGTATTTACGTAACGTAAGTCAAACATAGAGCTAAATAAGGAATTAATTTATTAATTATTTTCAAATTAATTTTATTTCATTTATTTAAATAACTGTGAATAAGAGAATGAATACTCTTTTCTATTTATCATTTTGTTGTATTTTTAAGAAAAAAATGACGAGGGTTACGTTGACAAGCTTAGTGAACATTTTAACACTTACAAAATACACACAAAATATTCTATATTGACTAAATCTTCTACATGAATTATATATAAATAATAATATTTTAAGGAGCATTTCGTCTGATCAGCCCATAGGCTCGGTAAGTTCTGTCCTTGTGTAATGTCACAAAGTAACGTGACATTCTGATTACAACTAATTTATGTTATTAGTGACATATGGTTTACCTTTGATTTCCTTAGATATGGTGTGAACGGCACTTTTGACGGTGATCAGACAAACTCGTGTAAACGCGATTGTAATTTAGCACTTATATTTTAGGTTATACTTTGACAAAATTATACATTTGAATTTGCGATAGTGTAACTTTAAAATAATAAAATTTAGGTTGTTAACCTTAGAACTGTTGTTGTTCCTCAGCGCCGACATAACCTCACTTCTTTGGATGATAACACAAATATTAAACTCTAATTAGGCGCACGCATAACTTGGGGAAGCAAAGTTTAGAAACTAAACGAGAAAAATATTGATTTAGGTATCGTTAATGTATTTTGGACTAAACCTTAATGACATTTACTTTTGATAAAGAGAACGCGAAAAAATAGGTTTAATGAGCTTTTTGCTACTCCCAATGTGCTAAGAAATAATAAGTAATAATACAGTAACAGATGAATTATAAGAGTATATGATATAAACACGTAGGTATATAATAATAATAATTGTTTTTAATATTATTGTAAGGGTACATTGCACTAATGCATTTTATAATAATCATTTTCATTATTATTATTATTACTATTATTTTTATAAATATATATTTTATCTATTATTCTTATTAATTACTGTATTTTATTTGTGTAAATCCTAATTATAAATTTAAAACTCAACCGAAATTGCAATACAAAAAGGTTTCAACTAAATTATCTAAGGTGTTCAAACTGCGGCCCTCCTAGATTGTGATGATAAATATAACGTACACGTTAAACATAACATTTTCCATGCAGAATAGCCTCGAATAATTATATATTCTTGATTTAATCAAAATATGTTGGATTTTGATTAAATATAATATTATACACGTCTTATAATAAATTAATTGTCAATTAATCATTATTTTTAAAATCATTATTATTATTATTACTATTATTTTTATAAATATATATTTTATCTATTATTCCTATTAATTACTATATTTTATTTGTATTAGTCGCTTTATTTACATGATAATTAAGGAATTCATTATCTCATTCTCATAGATAAAATTAGAACCACAAACAATTCATTAATTCAAAATTTAAATATTGCTCATTTCCAAATCGTGTCATAAATAAATGCTATTAATGTCCGTCTGCAAAGTCACTCTCATAATATACACATTTTTCTTATTTATATTTTGCTTTCCAAAATTAGGCGTGCTTAAATAGATTTGAATATATTATAATCACTCATAAAGGGAGGGGTTGTTCTGGTGTCGAGGAGACCATCTTCACCTTTTTTGAGACACACATTCTCAAAAAAGATTGAAAGAGTACACTTCTAAACAGCAAGACAATCTCAAACCTAAAACGTGTAGAACTTGTGATGTTACAAATAAATACCAATTTTCGGATATGCGGCATTGAGGATGATGCGAAAGAAAAATCATACCTTTCCACCAGAAAGTTTGTCATTTTCGCCCATAATCAAAAGTATATTTTATAGCAACCCCTACACCACCATTATGGTAGATGGGGATTTTAGATTATATATATATATATATATTATAGCATCCTCAGCCATATATTAAGAAATACATTATTGACGATGCCACAAGAAATTAGGCAAAATATAGCGCTTGCGTTGTCTTCCATTTATTATGATTCATCAAGGCATTGCACTTGGTCCACACTAGTCTAATGAGATTCGAAAAACCGAAGTGACCATCACCATCATCCGCTAGATGAATGCTGGTTGAACATTTTATTAAAAGAAATACATTAGCAAAAGTTAATTTATATGAAACGCGCAAATTTCACAATCCCTTTCTCCCTCTCGAGATAGAGGAAAAGATATTCTCTCAGATACTGTCTTTATTTTTTTTTTGCTTTTATCGGAAGGTCCCATCGCGCTTCTCCCCGGAGAGTCCGGCTGAAACTGAAACTGAAAGCAACGCCCGAACCTTTCGGACGAAGGACGCGTGTTGCGAATGGTCTCGTTCCGAGTGTCAGTTTTAACTTACGAGATAGGTGAGAGGATGAGGGAGGTGAAGTCTCGTCCTATCGGCAAGAGAGGATTGTGGAGATTTTTAGAAAACATCACCATCTAAGAGAGAGAGAGAGAGAAAACGAAAAATAAACGCAGAGAGAATTATAATTCATGTTATTGAAATAAATAAAATTTTGATTAATGTAATTTTATCCAATAATCATATTAATCAAAATTTTATTTCAATAACTTTAATTATATCATCTTTATTGTAGAATTTACATTAAGTATAATACATACACTCCTTACACCTAACGGTAGAAAGGAAAAAGATTAAAAAAAAAATAATACATACAATACATTTTATATAATATTCTTACTAAATGGCTATCGAACATCGGTTTTTCAGCCAAACTTTAATTATAATTCCTTCTTCATTTATTTTTCGTTTTTTTTTTTTCTATAGCCGTATAGTCTATCTATGATTTTAAAATTACCACAAAAAACTAATGATTGTTTTTACTTTTTGTAGTATATGAATACACTAGGGCTGAAAGACCTATGGTCGATAACCCTTATTTGGGAATACATTATGAAAATATTTAATTTTCCTTCCAAATTCCAATATCCACAATCCACTATACATGAATTCATCTCATCTTATTTCAACAACTGACAGACTAATGACAAGGAAAGACCCACGGTCGATAGTCATTTGACCATAAATGTATTACATTATACCATATATTGAATCTATGTCACAATAAAGGTGTTGTATATTGCCATAAACAGAACATAGGGCTATGCTCAATGAAATAAAACCCTCAATGTATATATTAAATGGAAAAAGAAAACTCATATTTAATAAATGAATTATATACATCAGTGTTGTATACTGAAAATTCTTCGATATCATAATAAAATCGCGTATCTTTACGATACAGCTATAAATTATAAAGTATTTCCTTTTAATACCTCAACAAATAAGTACAAGTATTCACGCACATCATATTTGCTTTCAATAGCCAAGTAAATACGTATTCCAATTGACGGATTTATTCGCAACAAATTTATTTGGCACAATTATAATTTCTCGGAAGACCCGCACGAAATTTCTGCTCTCCCGTATAATTTTGACGGAATTTCTATAGGAGCCCAGAGTCGTGCCCCTTTCCGCCCTTTTCTCGTAATCCCTCCACTCACTCACACACACACACACTCACGTACGTACAATGTTCAGAAGTTACGAGTTCCACAGCAGCAACAGAAATTCGCTAATATACCTCCAGTTTATAGCGTGTAATATAAACCGAGTGCCCGCTCAACTAACATGCATGCCTCAGTTTGCCTTTTTTCTCTTTATTAGTTTGAATTGTGTTTAATTCAAAAGGATGATTTGTCCAATTTTGAATAATGTTCAGTTGAAGTTTGAGTTAGAGGCGTTCATTGCATACATTAATGAAGCGTATACATGTATTTGTGGTCTGTGGGTTAACCATTTGCTTGAATAGGAGAAGAGTGCCTTATGTCTATGCTATTGTAACTATTAATATAATAATAGTGCCGTATTGAAGTTTCGGCATGAGACAATTAAAAGATTAATATTTGCTCTTAATTTTGTATTAATAAATTAAATTTGTGTAATAAAATTCTCTCCCAACTTTACATCTCCAGAGACGATAATATAATTCCTAAATTCAAAAATCCTTCGCAAACCCTATTCCAAATTCATCACTTCCCTTAACAGGCAATAAAACACACCCATAAAATGCGCGAACTTTGGCAGAAAGGCTGTTGGCCGGTAGCCGATTGTCGGTAAATAAAATAATAATATTTATTGTTAATTTCTTTCACATTTATATGTATATTGTACTGACAATAAAGATTCTTTGTTGTATAATAATTTAGGGTTATTATATATGATTATTATTAAAGTACGAATCCAAAATAAATAATCTTTGTAACCACGAAAAGAGGAATACAGTCAATTACACTGTATTTATAAAGAGATTACAAGAAATTACAAATGATCACAAAGTTCAGTTTGGAAGAGATGAACAGAATAAAATCGACTTTCGTTCGTGAAGTATAAAGAGGGAATAATTTATTATTTTCAATTTCTTTTTATTTAATTAAAAAAACAAACATAAAATGAGTCCACATGCTCTTCATGGCGTAGGAAACTGTTTTAATTATTCTACAAATCATGCCGAAGACGAGCAAGTTGGAGAGGAGTGAATCTCGTTCCATTTTAATTGTTTAACACTAAATTAAAAATAAGGAAGAGAAGAAAGGACTATAAAATATTACCACAGACAGACAAATCTGTGATATTACTTCATGTACTCTCCAACAAATATCTTCGATATTGAAGCTTCTGCAAGACAATTTAAATAGACTCCAATAAAAAATAATAATAAAATATTGTCAAATGAAATGAATCTCGTAAAATCAGCTTTAAGCCGTTATAATGATTGCAAGACAATTTAAATAGACTCCAATAAAAAATAATAATAAAATATTGTCAAATGAAATGAATCTCGTAAAATCAGCTTTAAGCCGTTATAATGATTGCAAGACAATTTAAATAGACTCCAATAAAAAAATAATAATAAAATATTGTCAAATGAAATGAATCTCGTAAAATCAGCTTTAAGCCGTTAAAATGATACGTTTATGAAAACCTGACTTTAACAATAGGTCTAGGTCTTAGTAAATCATTCTTGCTGATAAAAACATGAAGCAGTTAAAAAAAAAATGTATCAAAATAATGAAATATTCTGAATATTAATTATAGGATGTATATTTAATTTTATTACACGGATGTGTATGTACACCGGAAAAGAATTGAAATAACTACAAACAACCGGTTGCATAATTAAATTACTCCTGATGTCAAATTTTAATAAATATTAATCGGTCGCAAGTCTCTCTTCGCCGGTGTGTAATTCATTCCGGTAAATCGGCGTCCTTCCGGCTTTGTAAGCATAATTGATTACTGAGATTTCCTATCGGGAATTGTATGCGGGCTTAAAACAATATTAATCCTCAGCCGGCGTTTAACAATAATAGGGAAGAACTTATTATAAAACCGAATGTCGCATCAATTACAATTTATTATAACTTGCGATAACTCATTAATTCAACTGAAAAACTATTACCCTACATATTTATGAATTTGTTATAAACGTAAATATAATTATTACCAAGCGTTATACAATGTATTGCTTTAATTTTGAAAAACTTTTGCTAATTTTGTGTTAATAATATTCAGGCGGAAAGACCTTCGGTCGTTTGTCATTTCATGTAATGTATGAGAATATAAATCTACAAATACATTGTAAATAATTATCTAAACTATGTATAAATGTTAGACGAATAAAGATGTTTAGTAGTAGTAAAAATATTCTAGTAATAACTAGTCGGAGTAAAAATAAAAAATCAGTGAAACAAACCAAGTGTTTTAATCAAAGTCTATTAATTAAATATGTTTCACCACGGGTTAAGTGAGAAATTAATTTAAAAAAAGTAAAAATATTCTATATGAGTCGGTAGTCAACCCCTTCATCGCTACCAAACGGTTTATTGTGGTTCATACTCATGTATGAGCCTCGTTTTTCGTTTTTCAGATCCATGATTTCTAAGTAACCCATAATCTTACTCAGAGGGATTCTATGGATCGTATTTAGGTCTACATAATAAGAGAAAGGAGTAATAGAAGAAATATAAAAATGTAAGAGTTAGAAGGGGATACGAAATAGGAAGTGATCACTATATGCTAATTGGAGAAATAGTCATAGAAAAAAGAAGAGAGGGACAAATTAAAGGCGATGAAAAATCGTATGAGGAAGAAATAAGAACATACAAGTTAAAAGAGGACGACGTAGCCAGAAAATATAGAGAAGAAATAAATAAAGCTATAAACGAACGAAAAGAAACAATTTAAAGTAAAGACGAAGAGTGGGAATCACTAAAGTTAATCCTAGTATAGACAGCGAAAAAAGTATGTGGGGCAAGCAAACAAAGTAAGTGCAAAAACAAACTGCATGGTGGACAATACAAATTTATTTATTTATTTAATGGACTATACCATTTTTACAAATATAAGATATACATGAAAAATGCAATAAATTTATATGTATTACTAATTTTAAATACAATAGTAAACACTTTGAACGCAAATATAAACGCAAAAAGAACAGTCACCAACAACTAGATTACAACAATGGCATGACCCAACTCCTTTCACAAAATGCATGAATCTTGAGAGTTCGCCACAGAATAGATCACACTTTGGATGACTCACCAGAGAATTAGCCGTAAAAGAGCAAATAAAAATAAAGAAAGAAAAATGGCAGAAATACCTGAGTACAAAAACACAAAATAGCTATGAAGATTATAAGAAAGAAAGAATAAAAAGCACGAAAATGATAGAGACCGAAAACCAAAGAACATGGGAAGATTTCGGAAGCAAGATGGAAGAGAGTGCGAAACAAAACCATAAGATATTCTACAAGACATTAAAGAATATAAGAAAAGACAAAAAAGATGAATATATCAGGATAAAAGATGAAACGGGAAAATTAATAATGAATGCAGAAGAAGCAAAAGAAAGGTGGAGGACATACTTCGAAGGAAATCAAGACTATGAGCCAAATCAAGAAAAAGATCAAACATTAATAGAAGACACAGAATCAACACAAGACGACATAGCAGAAGAAAAAGTTGAGGAGGCAATAAAATCACTACAAAATGGGAAAAGCACCAGGGA
This sequence comes from Philonthus spinipes, assembly GCA_963082785.1. NCBI lineage: Eukaryota > Metazoa > Arthropoda > Insecta > Coleoptera > Staphylinidae > Philonthus > Philonthus spinipes. The sequence goes on along the minus strand of OY720311.1, from coordinate 18,057,460 downwards.
TAGGTAAATAACTGACTTAATGATTAAGAAAATGGGAGCAAACGGAAAGACTAAGCTATGGACACTAATAAACAGAGTATGGAAAGAAGAAAACAATCCAAAAGAATGGGAAGTAGGAATGATAGTCTCGATATACAAAAGTGGTAGCAAGACACAGTGTAAAAATTATATTATTAATTAAGTTCTCACTTAACCCGTGGTGAAACATATAAATTAAATTATAGAGGAATCACACTAATCGGAACAGCTATGAAATTATATGAAAAGATAATAGAAGAAAAGAATGCTGAAAGTAGCTGAAGAGAGGATATCAGAATCTCAGAGTGGAGTATACAAGGAGTATACAAGATCACATTTTTACACTGAAGACGATAATAAACAGGACACTGGAGAGAAAAAAGTCAATATATATATATAGAGTACTTAGACGTGGAAAAGGCATTTGACAAAGTGCCACAAGAAAGAATTTGGGAAGGACTAAGAAAAATTAAAACAAACAGATAAGAGTGACATAGAATGAGACTAGAAATATAATTATATCGAAAAACCAAAAGTCTAAAGAGTTTATAACCAAACAAGGTGGAAGCCTAAGTTCGTTATTATTCATTATATACATGGACCAAAAACATTAAAAAATCTATAATGTCACCCTCTATAAAAAATCAATACATTTTGTCTCTAAAATTAAATAGATGAGCCAATATTTGAACCTTCGTTCACATTAACATGTAATTTCCTATGTTGCGTCAGTCGAGTCAAAACCCAGCACATAATAGTTGTACAGATGACTTTGTAATAAATTTTATAGCTTAATTGTTGTTGAAAATAAAGAGGAAATGTGATCTCTATGTGAATATATTGAATAGCAATCAACATAATTTTAACTATTCAATCAATAGTTTGATACGTTGGTTCCAATATTACTACCTTATTTTCTTTTAGGGATTATAACAACCCTTAGGTTTAATTGTTGTTGCTTCAAACAATATTTTTCTAAAACCAAAATAATATATTTATTAACATTAATTATCTTATAAAAATTCTTTGACCAAATTACATGCACATCATTTGTGCAAGTATAGCGCGGCATGGGCTGTATTTGACGTCACACCCCCTCTTAAATATATTTTTGCGTTGACCATATACTCTATCAACCGTGGATAAAGGTAACACAATAGAAATTCTAATCAAACAAGAATATAATATAATATAAGAATATTAAACTGTTATTTTTGCTATCTTGATTATCTGTCTTTTTTATTTCTAATACGATAACGTATGTGTAATTAGGCATTTATTCATTTATATATGCGAAAGTTTTTCACATTTATATGTGGATATTAGTTAGCGTAAGACATCAGAAGGCACAGTATTATCAAACAACGGCGCCAATTATTTGTTTTCTTGTTTTTGTTATTATTTTTTTATTTTAGTTTCACAATCCACTATACATAAATATTATTAATTATGTTGTAGATTTGTAAAGAGGTAAACCCGTTAAATAAATAAATATATATATAGAAAAAACTGAACATTTTTTTAATCAGATTTCCAAACTATTAAGAGAGATTCTACTGACAGATTCCAATATTAAATTAAAAGATCATTATAAGAGCTTGTCTTAATTTAATAGATAATAATAACAACAATAAATTAATAATATTGAACAAAAGCACCGGCCTATTTAATTATTAATCAATCATTGTAACATTTTGACGTACCTTAAGTAATTTAATTTAACAGCTTTTAAATTATATAAGGCAGAGCTGTACTGATGAGAGATAAATCCCGAAACATATGTCTACAGATAGCCTTATATTACTAACGTGTTTTGTTCTTTTGCGTTAAATATTTTCGAATAAAAAATTGCATTATACAATATGTTATTGCTTTGCAACAGCAAATGTCCATTATGCAATTCAATGTTTGAAGGGGTATATGCCCGAGAAGTAGTTGTTTTAATGTACATTTGTTTGAAAGTACTTACGTAACATAAGTAAAATATCACAGTAGCCAAAGGGAAAATGATTGATTAATAATTTTCAAAGAAGACGCCCCCCCTTGGATTTTTCTTTTCTTAATGTACAGAGTCATTATCTTGCTGAAATATCAATTCAGGTTCGTAAAATGGTAGTAAATTAGCTTCCAAAATTCCAATGTACTCCGTGCTGTTCATTCTGGTTAATGGAAAGGGTAAATATAAATTTGCATTACAAGAGATTTTACTTTTTACTCTGATAAAACCCCACTAGATTACTTTACAAATGCGTAGGAGTTCTGAATTGTTAGTTTAAATAAAAATTAAAATTAATGAAACAACAAATACATCAAAAATTTAGGTGTCTCTATAGTTATGGTAGAGAGATCATTCATTCATATAAGTCGTATTTGTATGCGTGCTACTCGATGGATCGCCCCTGTCATTCTAAAGCGTCAGAATTGTATCTTCCGAATGAAGAATAGTACCGGTTACCCATCTCAATACAGATCTGGGTCCCTGGCGTTTTAAATAAACGTTTAAATAAAAGTTGCTCCTCCATGCACCACTTTATTTGAAATCCTAATTATCATATATATATAGAAAAAAAAGAAGAAGAAAACAAGAGCAGAAAGACGTATGGGCGATAGTCATTATTTGAGAATATGTTATAAAGTATTTATTTTTTATATTATGTTAGGTACCCCGACACCAATTGGTAAAAGGGGACATCGATTATATATATATATATTATGTTAGATTATATAAAAAGTAATTTTTTCTCAGATAATAAAGATTTAATAGTAGTATCAATTTCATCTACTTAAAATTCTTCATTTAGGAATACTCGATTACTAATATTACTCGATTTTGCCCAACACTATTTTTGTATCTAATTATGCTTTCATCTCTGAATAAAGCACGCCTATCATTAATTATACGTTTATTAAATCGTCACTCCTTTTTTTATAAGCGGTAAATTATTCGGTTCACATTTTGAGGGAAATGAAAGTTCATCAGTATTATTGCGGATGGAAATCAAACGATGGGATGATTTTAATTTCGCTCGTGGTAACGCCTGTGCGAGTGTGTAAATCACATTAACATAACGAGCAAAATTAAAATTATCCCATCATTCGAATTTCCAACTGCAATAACAATAACGATGAACTTTCATAAATTTGTAATTATTTCCTCTACGAACCGAATAATTTATCGCTTATTAAAAGAAAACCAAGTGACGATTTAATGAACGCACAATTAATGACAGGTGAATCGCGTAATTGGAACGTGGGCTTTTAATTAAATCGAGGCGCGCGTTGATTTAATGGAACACGTTGATGATTCAATTTTCTGCTCGTGCAAGCTTAATATGGCAAAAATAGTAGCGATTTGGTGTAACTGTATTTATTGTTATCAACATTTTCACTGAAACGTGACGGGGCGGTTTTGGTCGGTGTAATAATTTATTTTAAATAAAAATAAATGTAATGTTAATTCAGGGCTTTAATCGGATTGAAATTAAATAGGAAATACACGAAAGTAATTATACTATATATTTTTTTTAAATATGACAATGTGTGTTTGATGGTCACAGTTGTAAGTCTGTTTCGACAGCTGCGGGGTTTTCTCATCGAATTATTGAAACGTTGACAATCTGCTATTAACCTGGCGTAGAAATTGTAACTTGTCAAATACATTTTGGAAACAATCTCAAAATTTAAATATACTGTTACGAAATCTGGTTTAATCAAACTCAGAAATAACTAACACAATGTCAATTTATTTATTTATAGTACACTTAAGACATTTATTAAGAACACACTGTCACTATTTCTTTACGAGATATTGAGCACTCGTTCGTTCGTGATAGACTGACTGCAGCAGCGCCACTAGCGCGCGCTTATAAAGCGTGCTTGTTTCTCGAACTTCCCTGAACTTTCGATGACGCCGCATTTACAGTCGCGCGCTCTGTCGAAGATTCTAAAGTTTATTATCTCACTTTCGTTACAATACGAATCGAACAGATCCTAGAATATTATAAGAACGTAAGTAATTCTCATGTTAAAATGTCAAAGTAATATAACAATTCAATAAACAGATTTTTTATAATACTCACCGATTAACAGTATTTCTAAAACAATCTAAATTAAGCAAAAAGAGTTTTAAAATAATTAATAAATTATTCCCTCTTTAGCTACTGCGACTTTTTTAACTTAGGTTACGTAAATATTTTACGACAAATATCCATTAAAACAACTATTCCTCTGGTATATACTCCTCTAGACATTGAATTACATAATGAATACTTGTGTTTTTCCTAACAATAACGTTTTCTATTGGTAAAAAAATGGTTTATTGAATTGTAATATTACTTTAACATTTCTTTTCACACAACCAACGAATTAACAATTCAGTTAGTGGATTTTTAATAATACTTACCGATTAAGAATTATAGAAAAATCTGAATGTTTATACAATTTTGATATTTCCTTTCACTTTCCTTACAAAATGTTTATTGTCACTGCTACATATGTTTTGCCGACACAGTGGCATCATCAGGCAGATAATTAAAGAATTTTAGAAAAACAAGGCGGTTTATATATACATTGAAACCGAAAAAAAACGAGTGGTGGGGTTGAGAAGTACAGTTGATACAAAGAGATTATAAGAAGTGCCAGTAACAGTAGTATAAAACAAACCATCCATTCAAACAATAATGTCTCATTGTCTCGTGTGCACACCTCTTTAGACATACGGTGTTTTTTTTTTATTGAACTCCCAGGATTAGATTGTATATTTGAGGTAAGATTTTATAATTGTTACTTAGTCTTGTATAGATGTCGCGGCGGTCAATACTGTAGATATGTAATGTCAATTAAAATTTCTATTTTGACCAAACCTTTTTGCAGATCGTTCCCACTTACAAAAAAGGATCAAATTGCCAGTGGCTGCCAAAGACAACAAAAAAGTTTGTTTTTGTTGGTATTAAAAATTCGCTACGCTCACACTTGCAGTGCCTCTAATCAGGAGCCGGACAACGACTTTTTTTTTCGGAAAAAAGGTACGTGGGCACATTTAATTTTTTCCCAAATCAGTGAAAAGGAATTATTTTTGTATATATTTTTTTCGTATCTAAATTATAAATTAAATAAATATTAACGGATATACCATTTTTACAAATTATAACAAACTGAAACTTAAACAATAATTTTAAAATTAATAAAGTTTTGATATTGTACACAAGTACATTAATAGCGGCTTGGCTATTTACACGCCACAGCAATAGACCTATGCCTCTTTATTCATCCTGGGGCAATTTTTCACCGGACTTTAGATAATAAAAATAAATGTAAAAATTAATTCATTCACTTATTTTAATTTATTTCATTTAGCGGCTTTTACAAATTTATAATATAAAATCGCACGCTTATCTGTGTGTGTGCGGGTGTATGCATTTTTTTTTCTCCCCCTCCCTTTCCCTCACTGGCTGATCTCATTTAGAAGCGGACGTATTCGAGCAATTTTTCAATACATCCTTCCCTTCCATTCCCATCCACCGACGCAATACTCCTCCGCCCGTAAATTCCGACGCCGATAATTCCATATGACATGAACTCCACCCTAGAAATAATAATGACCCAAAAAATGGCTGATCAATATATATGTGCATAGGTGTACAGGGTGATTTATTTGAGAATTAATAGTATATCTTGAAAACTAAAAAAAAAAAAACGATACAAAAGATAATCAATAAAAAATCCTGCAAGACAAAATGTATTAGCATTGCACTTATAACCATTTAAATGAAAATAATTTTAAAATAATTAATAAATTATTCCATTGATTGCGGAAGACATTACCACAGTATAGTTCTAAGCAGTAATCTCACTTAGTGTCGGCATATTTGATCTTTTGCAAAATGAGTGAACCTCGTGCATCTGAATGGCGCATCCACTGCCGGCGTCATTTTCAGTGGCGATAACCTTTGATTTTATATTATTAATATTAATAATAACAATAACTATTAAATCGTGTTAATTTAGTAATGATTATCTTTGCTGTATGTAATAATAATAATTAGTTAAAAATTCACAATACAATAAATAGAAAACAGTTTCGTTTAATTTTATTCGGTTTTGATTTAATTTGATTTAATTTAATTTAAATTGATTTAGTTTAATTTGATTTAATATAACTGATTTAATTTTGCTGATTGTATTTGAATTAATTTAATTAATTTATTTTAACATCTTTAAATTATGTAAGGCATAGCTGTACTGACGAGGGATAGATCCCGAAACACGTGTCTGCAGATGGCCTTATATTAAGTAACGTTCCTTTTGTTGTTTTTACATTAAATTTTTCTCGGATCAAAATTTGTTGCATTATGCAATATTTTATTGATATGCAACAGAAGGTATACATTATGTAATTCAATGTCCGGCGTGGGTATTTGCCCGGGAAGTAGTTGTTTTAATGTGCATTTGTTTAACGTACTTACGTAACGTAAGTCAATAGTCACAGAGCTAAATGTGGAAATGATTTATTAATTATTTTCAAATCATTTTTATTTAATATATCACAATACAATATTTCAAAAACACAATATTTGAATAATTACAAAAATATGCAATACAGTTATTCCATTTATTTTTGTATAAATGAGACGAAATTTATAGTCAAAAAAAAAATGTATGTACTAGGATATTAAAATAATAGTAAAAAAATAGATTAATTATATAAAAAAAGAAAGCAATGTTTTATTTATAAACAAATGAAAACATATTTCATGATTATTATTTTTTAAATTTTATCCCATATTTTATTTAGTGTATTTGTAATAGTTAAAATTGATTTATATAAATATCAACATTAATAATGAATGCGTAGTACTCGAAATGTACAATTAGAAAAATAAAAAACATTGTAAAGAGAGTGTTAATGTTTTTATCTGAAGTTTAACAATAATGAATATTTAGTAATTTTATGTTTCTATTGATTAAATTTATTAATCAATTTATTGTTATTATTGTTATTATAACTATATTGGTTTAGAATATTAACACTTTTTGATACATGTAATATCTCATAAACACGATTTATATGAAATAATAAATTCATAATTTAATGTGCCGAGAAATGTTTATATAACTTTAAGCTAATATATACACGAACATTTAAATTATATAATGGGTACGATTTTAAAAATTAAGACTTTGTTAATAAGTTTAACATATTATAATATTTGTATGTTTTTAAGCTCACAATTTATGTATACATATAAATTATAAAACTCCTACAGTTTGTGATGATAAAAATACATTATACATTAAATTTAATATTTCACATAAGGAGTAGCCCCAAATACTTAATAATCAATAGGTTTGTTCGTTACATGAACTGATGTAGCACGTTTTACACTTTCTGCACTGAAACCGTTCGTTACATGCACAGAGACATTATAAGTTGAACTGAACTGTATTCGTTTGACTCAGTTCGCTTGCACCGAACCTGCACTTTTTCCCATTGGTCAGGAGCAGGTGTAATTAGTGCAGCTTAGAAAAAGAAGCGGGAAAGACATATGTCAAAAGTACAATGGATTTAATTATCTATTTCAAATATTATTTTGATTATTAGTGAGTTGTTTATTATTTTTACTATTAATATTTGTTTTATTATTTTAGGGGCCATTCAAATATTATGTAAGCACTACATGTACGAATGAAAAAAAACAACTTGTGCTGACGGCTCCTTATTTGAGGGGAATATACTGATAGAAATATATATATTGTTTTTTTATAAAAAATACTTTATTAAACATTTTAAAATAATTTATTCAATTTCTTCAAATATACTACGACATACTCTCTCTCTCATACGATGACCTTCTTTTACAGCAAAACAAGGCTGTGTTTCAGGTTGTTCATCTGCATGTTGTTCATTGTCATCCATGATAATATTGTAAAATATAAAAAAATGTAAAGCCAAATCGAAATCCATTTTATTAAAAAGACCTAAAATTTACTTTTCAAAAGTTGACGTTATGTTGTTTTGCCACTCAACATGCAATAAACTGCACGCAAAGCGTTCGTTACAGTTAACCCCAGTTCATGAAAAACTGTGGTTTGTGCGGAAAAAAAAACGAACAAAACTAATAATTTAACTTAGCGGTGATCATTTGAAATCATATAAATGCTGATATAAAAGCCTTCAAAAAAACACATTTACAAACGGCACACAATATTTCATCTTAAAGTTCGAAAATTATGTAGATCGTCACATAAACACTGTTTTTAATGATTTAAATTCAACATCCGTTTACAGGTTATATTTGGGTGGCCATATGACCGGATTTGAGAGCTGCGCCGTTCAGCTGCGCGAAGTCTCTCCATTTTGCGTAATTTCGGGAGTGCGATTACTGCTTAGAATTATACTGTGCCATTACTTTGCGATACTTGATTAATTAAACGAATAAATGTGAAAAATAATTAAATACACCTCGTTTGCGTCACAGTTTTCGACCTATTTGGTCATTGTCGAAGATTACAATGAATTACAATTAAATTTTTTATTTTAATATTGCCACGTGGGGGTTGGCGTGACTACTTAAAACTAATGAGTTAAAATAAATTAAACAACTTACCAATTTGATGTGTGAACAACGACACCCCGATTCGACGTGTTCGCGGACCCCTTCAATCTCTCTCATAAGCAATAAATCATGTTTCCGCTAATTGAAGGAATCCCTGCACATCGACGGTTCAGGCAAAAGTATCACAAACCGAATGTAGCATAACACTGCCGTGTAAACGGTTTACCCAGTTCGCAACAATATATACGACAGGTAATGACAAAAGGTAAGTGGGGGTCAAATTTATACCGCTCTTTAGAAGAAAGCGACACGATAAATTGTTTGAAGATATAAAATCGTCGGGTGTATAGGAAGACCAAACGGTATAGCGGGATTGAGAAGTGAAGCGAGTAGTTAGACGATGGGCGACGATCATTCTTCGACAATGGATAACACCGACCTTGCTTGGATGCGCATGCGTTTCAGGATATTCGCAAATGATTCTACGTCATTGTTCGCGTTCAGGGAACTGTAGCGCTGCAGCCCTTTATGAAAGCAGTCACACCGCTTTCGTACCTCTTTATTTGTGGCGCTGCAGCGCTTTATCAAGCAGTAAAGCATATATTTTTTTCCGCTGGATCGCTTTTCAAGCCGTTCAGCTGTAAACAAAACCGACATATTTTCCGTACAGACAACTACAATTTATCCGTTCAAGCGCTTTGTGCTGTAGCGCTACATGACTAAAATTTCCATGAACGCACCCAATGACTCTGAGAGTCTCTTGAATGATCCAAGAGTCAATGTCAAATATTAGTTCGTGTTAGATAACTGGTTCCGGTAAAAAGATACAAAAGTGGAAACAATTAACCTTCATTGGAGCAACAAACAAAATGAGATTATCTTGCGAGATAAAAGCTAGATTTATACACGTTAGTGCTTCGCATTTCTCCGATGCAACTTATTCATTAGTTACATCGGGGAAAAACGAAACATTACTAACATTTCTCGATACGCGAAAGTGTTTTATAGAAGACTTTTATTTTTATAACATAATTACATTCGAGAGTTAATAAATTTCAATTGGTTTCAATTTTAATTATGATTAATTACAATGAGGGTATGCTTGCATCAAAGCTTTTAGACTCGCTAGGGCTGCATGGTTGTACGAAATGATAAATATCCGATTGCCTTTGATGTCTTTCCGGGCATATTTGTGCGCATCTATCAATTGCCATTATTTCTGCTTGGAGTATACTTGGGGTCTCGCCCAAATGACACAATGACACAGATACCCTATAATCCCGGCCGTATATACCAATATCTGTACCTTCTGCAGACTTTACTGCATCGGTGTGCCGCGCTCTCCTAATATCTGCTCACAGATGTATTATGAGCAGTTGCATTATCTGAAGGGGTACTGGGACTGATAATATGTGATTAGTCACTCACAATTTATTACAATCAGATACACACATGACTCTTAATAAATGAAATAGTTTTACTGTTTGTAACGATATTTTAAAGAAAAACACTTATAATAATATATTTATTTACGGTATCTCTTTTTTACAAAACATATGCAACAAAAATCAATATTACAACTAAATATATAAATGTATGTAAATGATAATCAAACTGAAATATAATTATAAACTGATAGTGAATAATACTATGGTTTCAAAATATAATACTTTATTCCTGATTACTTTCGGTTTCTTAGACCATTTTCAAAGGAATGCTGGTCTAAGAAACCGAACCTAGTCAGTATTAAAGTGTAATATTGTGGAACCATACCAAGTGTTTTTATTTAAAATATTCTTACATAGACTAACATGTTTCATCAAGTGCCCAATGAGAACATAATTAAAAGTGTTATTTTTACTGTGGTTTTATAACAATATTATTTATTTAATTAATTAAATAAAAATGATTTGAAAATAATTAATAAATTATTTCCTCATTTAGCTCTGTGACTATTGACTTACCTACGTAAGTACGTTAAACAAATGCACATTAAAACAACTACTTCCCGGGCAAATGCCCACGCCGGACATTGAATTATATAATGTACACCTGCTGTTGCACATCAATAAAATATTGCATAATGCAACAAATTTTGTTTTATATTTATTTAATTAATCTCGTTTGTTTCTAATTGATAATACACACCAACATTATTTAATTAAAATCAAAACATAACAACACCATAATTTTAATAACTTAATTTTAATTAATTAATTATTTATTTATATCTCGGCGCGTGAATTAATGTAAACACACGTATGCGAAACAGGAATAAACCTCGCGGTAAATTAATTTATTAGGGAAAATCTGCGCTCCGGATAAGTTTCAATATTGATAGACAAAGTTTAAATTCGCCGGATCCGGCTTTAATAATAACCCTCCATCAATCCGTCTCTGTTGCCCCTGTCGCTGCTTCCGATTCAATCCAATCCGGTTCAGATAACATAACTGGAATTATGGATGCTCTTTATTCTGACGTGTTTCAATTTTGTTGTATAAATAAAAGTTGTAAATATAAAATGTGTTTGTATGAAACAAGATGTTTGGATAATCTTGAAGTTAGGCCTGAATTATAAATTTCCTATGATTTATAGGTAGCATAATCTTCTTTTGGTAAGTTGGGATATTGTGCATAAAAATAAAATAAATACTAAAATTTGAATAACTAAAGATTTTATTTAAAAAAATATACTAGTGTTTTATAAATAGAAAAGAGTATTAATTCTCTTGGTCACAGTTATTTAAATATATTAAATAAAAATGATTTGAAAATAATTCATAAATTATTTCCACATTTAGCTCTGTGACTTTTGACTTAGGCTACGTAAGTACGTTAAACAAATGCACATTAAAACAACTACTTCCCGGGCAAATACCCACGCCGGATTTTTTTGAAAATTTTGATCCGAAAAATTTAATATACTAGTGTTTTATATTTGCGCATGAATTTATCGTGTTATCCGATATTTTCTTGTGCACATCTCTTGTCGGACAGCTCGGACAGTTGAAACTCTGGCACCATTGAGTGTTGTATTTTTTATTTTGTTTCGAAATAAAGTTTAGTTCAGTGCATTTAAATAAGACGGGTCGCGGAATAATAGTACAATCAGAAAAAATAGGCCTAACTTAATCTTGGAATTTGGCAATAAAAAATGAATCATATTGTCTTTAAAGTCAAAATTTGGCAATGGAAATGCATTTAATGACTAAATTAATATTAAAGATAAAATCAAACGCAGAGACTTTAAAGTCTAAATCAAGCAAATTTTGTAGGACGCTCTGACAATATAGTTAATATTAGATAAATATCTTTCTTTCTTAATCTTATCCTCTTTTACCCGTATTGAGTGTCGAGGTTTGGTTCTATCGCTTATAAAATTGTATCCACTCGTTTCTATTCGTTGATAGTTCCTTTGCCTGTGCCCATCTCATCCCTTTTTGTTTTAGCACTTTCTTAATCGTATCATTTCAGATCTCTTGTGGTCTTCCTCTTGTTCTCTTTCCATTTGGTATTGCCTCCCACACTTGCTTCACTTGTCTCCTCTCGCTCATTCTATTTATGTGTCCAAACCACCTTAGTTGTTCCTCTTCTATTTTCTTCTTGTGGTCTTCCTCTTGTTCTCTTTCCAATTGCTCTTGCCTCCCATACTTGCTTCACTTGTCTCCTCTCGCTCATTCTATTTATGTGTCCAAACCACCTTAGTTGTCCCTCTTCTATTTTCTTCTGTGTAGATATGCTTCCTATTTTTTTCCTTATGTCTACATTCCGTATTCTGTCTCTCTTAGTAACTCCTTCCACTCTTCTCAATTTCATTTCTGACGCTTGTACCTTGGATTTTTGTCTTGTATTAATCACCCATGTTTCGCTTCCGTACGTCAGTAATGGCATGTATATTGTTCTAAAGACTGTCATTTTTTTCGATACTTCTCTCTTATTTATGAAAGATCTTTTTAGAGCACTATACTTTCTCCCCGCTGTCAAAACTCTGTTGTTGATATCGCTGTCGTACTTTCCCTGGCTGTCTATTATTGATTTAAATTCCTGTCCTTGTTCCAGTTTTTCTCCATTTACTTGTATGTTCATTATCTTGTTCTCCTTGGATATTGCCATTACTTTAGTCTTGTCTTTGTTTATTTTCAGCTTTCTTTTGTTTAGAGCCTCTTGCCAAATTTTTAGATTCTCATTGAGATGTTTTTCCATCGCTGCGAATATTACAATGTCATCTGCAAATGCACACTCTTTTATATCTATCTTTCTCATATTTTTGAATCCGATTGTAATTCCTTTCGTTCTTGATTTTGTTTCATTTATTGAAAATGTTAAACGTTTAGATCTATTTTATAATTATATTTAATTTAATTGTTGACATATGTAATGTTTACAAAATGTAAACTTTTTGCATGAATAAAGTATCTATCTGTGATTTTGAAGGGACTGGGAAGGGAGAAAGAAGTAAGGAGAGGTTGTGCTTTTGATTTTTTTGTATTTTGATTATCTGTTTAATTAATAGGATTGTTTTAATTGTTTTGAAATTCAATAAAGGTTTTTTTTTATTAACTTCTCATTACTTTAAATAATATGTAATTATTTAAAGTAATGAGAAGTTAAAAAGAGGCTTTTCCAACTATGATTGCGTCTTACTTAAGAAGTGTACAAACATAATATTAACCAAAATATGTGACTACACAAATTATTACGAATTTTGTTATTAATATTGATCAATAAAAATATATTATTATCAATTCACGTAATATCAAAACACGCGAAAAAAGCCTATTTATTAACACATTTTTACACATATATAAAAAAAATAATATTACCGTCCGAAACGTTTGTAAGTCAAAAAGTACACAAAATCGGGGTCGTGAATTCGGCGCGGCGCAAGTCCGGGCGGCGTCGCGACGCACACCGTCCGACCGGGGTGTCAGTGTGGCGGTGACGCGCGCGGCGAGACCACCAAACGGAAACCCTCCGAGGGGGCGTTATCAACCACCCCGACGACGACGACGTAACGTTCACAATCACGCAAAAGGAAACATTTTTTTTGCACGTCGAGTCATGAAATTAATTAAAATAAATTAACAAAAATTACAAAAAAATTGATATAACTTTTTGAATGAAATTTTTAATATAAAATTACACACGAACGAGGTTACACTTAGAGGTTAGGTTTAGGGTATTTAAATGTTAATCACCCACGAGATTAATTTTAAAATAATCACACTTAAGTTGATTTGCAAATGAACGAAAACCGGAAGTGTTTCTGATTTATTTAACTAATTAAAAATACGAATTAACGACTCGTGCCATTGATTGTGCTGTAGTAATGTCTTGATTGTTTTTTTTTTGTGAAATTTCTTTGTGAATGTGAAGGAAACTTGATTTCATCAAAACTTTTCGTGGCTGGGTGCTAATTTGGATCAAGAGTAAGTTATATCTCTATCTATATCTAATTAAAAATAAATATATTACTATTAGGAAACTGAAAATAAAAATATGGAACATAACAAGTGTGTTAATTTACCTAATATTAAATTACGGTTCCATCAAGAATGTAGCGCCACAAGCATTAATTATAAATATATTACTAAAAATACTACTTATTTCTACTGTGTTATACATTTTTTTACGTTTAAATAAAATACTTATTTACTTTATTTGTTAATTTGAAATCATGTTAATATTACAGTTACAGAAGCAAAGTAAATAAGTTATTAATTCTTATGGCAGGCTCTCGCTTTGTACTTAGCTATTCAAATACGTTGTATTTCGTTATTCAAATAATTAATGTCTGCGAAACTTTTATGGGTATCCCGGCGCAGCCACCAGAATTAATAATGCATTGAAAACAGTTCAGTGTTACTTATATTAATTTTTTTTGATTAACTTAATAACCATATAAAAAACATTTTTTTAATGTGTAACAAATATTTAAAAAAAATGTCCACAGAGTAACCTTTAAAAATAATCGATTGACAATAGTTTTAATCCAAAAATATTTTCAAGTGGTTTTCAAATGTTAAAAAATTAATTTCTTCGCCTGAAGAAGCCACAGTGTGGCGAAACAATTGTAGCGAGTTTACAATATATTTGAAAGTTATAAATTGTTTTATTTATATAAAAGTTAAAAAATTCATAAGTACTGTTTAGCGCTAGCTATTTTCAAATTTCTTTTTGAAATCAATCACGAAATGTAAAATTTTTGAAATTACCATTGGGCAGTATATGTCCCAGTTTCTGAAAAACATTTTATTCCGTAACTAACATTTTAACGTTATCGGTACGTATTTATCATTTAGTATTATACGACAATAGAATTTCATCGAAGATTTCCTGGACCAAGTCGAATTCCCAGGAAAAAAAGAAAAACAAATTAACGTTTTCACCCGAGCGGTGGGATTTTTAAAAACGTTTTTATTTTATTTTTCATATTTTGTTACACGACGATGATTTAACTGAAGTAAATTTATTAATAATAATTTTATAATTGACATAATAATAACTTAACATAAAATAATTTGTTTCTAATTTAATAATAAGTTAACCCGAAAGAATACATTTCTAATATCTAATCTCTAATTGTCGCGTTCGAGCGTTGAACAGCTATTTATATGTGAAAGAAATGCAATTATTCATTTATTAATAATGCAATAATATGCATATAATATTATAATAGTATTATTCATAAGTGATAACATAACAAACATGTAGGGTTTGGGCCACCAAGCTGATTCTAAAGCCGTCTCAATCGCTCTGAGCCCATACATTTCTCATCTAAATCTCGGGAACGATTTAATCAAGCAAGCGACAATTTTCAATGTTGCTCAGTTACTGAAACTTGTGAAATGATTATTGTTGATGATGCGCTGTTATGGGAATGTTTATGTGTCTCCAAGACCTTCAGCCCTTTAGGCATAAATATAATTTTATCTAATAATCGCTTGGAGAAAAAATAACCCAGAATGGGACTGATTTTCGCCGTATTTGGAGGGTTAAAACAATTTCCAGAATCAAAATCAATCACTTTTTTACGGAAATTGCTTTAAAATGCTTGGTGTACATTTCTTAAGTGATTCCAAAATAAAAATTAGCAACAGATTATAAATTTGATTATTAGTAGCGTGAAAGCGTTTTAAAATTATTTTGAATTTGACGTCCTATAACCGAAAACGGGGACGGAGGCCTTTCTGCTTAATAATGCAGAAGAACGAATATTGGCCGCAGGACGACGACGTCCCCTTTCCCCACAGAAAATTGCGGCGAATAAATAAAAAGAGGACAGCTTATATTTTATTTTAAAGAATATTATAAAATAATGTTAAAGTAATACATTTCTTTTTTTAAATAGAATTGAGATGATTCAGATTTTAGAAGCTCATTATTTTATAATTTTGCAGTTATTTTATAGTAGTGGTAGTAAAAAATCTTTATTGATAATTGTGTCCAAAATAAATATATTTTGTTGCAATATATAACATTATTAATTTAACTAAATCTTCCTTTATGATAAAAAAATTCCTCGAAAGTGGCAAAAAAGGATTTGTTAATGTTATTTTTAATTCTCTAAATCAATAGTTCTCAAAGTTAACCATCTAACAAAAGATTCCCTAGTGGTGAGTTGTGGAAATACTTAATGTTGTCTTATTTATTCTAAATTTTGTTATGACCAATTTAAAATATTAGTATTATTCATTGTCAGTTTATAATTATATTTCAGTTTGATTATCATTTACACACATTTATATATTTAGTTGTAATATTGATTTTTGTTGCATGTTTTGTAAAAAGGAGATACCGTAAATAAATAAATAAATATATTATTATTATTATTAAATGTATTAAAAACATTTATAAGTGTTATTTTTTTAATGCATGTATACAGCGGCGAGAACCCACTCAAAATTAGCGCCCAGCCTACTGGTGGGTTGCGACCCATAGTTTGAAAAATACTATTCTAAATGATAGTAATATTTATCTTATATTCCTTTCTTCACTTTTTTATAAAAATGTACATTTCGACCACAATGTGCTCTTTATCAATAGTTTTTTTTTTTTTATAAAATTGACAAATAATTAAATAAAAAATAAATATTCAAATGTGGTGTATTTTAAATTTAGATAAAATTAAATTATTAAATAAAATCAATTTATTTTAATAAATTATTGTTTAAGGGAGTCAAATCGACATTTATAAGTTTACTAAATTTACATCTCAATTGCTTCTAACATATTTTTTGTTTGTTTGTCTAATGTATATTTTTCCCAATTACAGCATTGTGCTGAATAAATACCATCTTTTCAAAATCATTAATTTTATTAAATGTATTTCAGCAAAAAAAACTAACTAACTAAAACAGTTTTAAAATAAAATCCTGGTGTTTGTTTAATTTTTTACATAATTTAATTAATCTATAATTTAATTTAGATTCATGAATAATTGATATTTATTTAATTCATTGATATATAATTCATCAACTTTATTCCTTACAAGTGTGGTTTAACTTTCCTTACATTTATTTAAACTTTAAACAATGTTCTTGTAGGAATTGGCTATCGGCCGGAAGCCTTTCAGCCACAGATAGAAAAATGTATTGTTTTAATTTTAGGGGTGATTAAAAACGTATCATATTAATATTTTCGAATAGAGTTTATGTAGGTAGTTATATTTGGATTTCTAGGAATACAGAGTTCGGAAAAAAATTCAAAATTGTTGTAATTTTTAGCAAATTTTCTTTTAATTTTAATAATCATTTATTTATTTATTTATTTATTTATTTAACGGATAACACTTTTTTTACAAAATAATAACAAATTATAAATTGGATAATAAAAAAATATAAGAAAACATATATATAACTTATTCTAACTTAAACTAAATAAACCTAAATATTAATAATCAATTAGAATTATTCAATGTACTGCCCATTTATAGGAGTAATTTTTGTGAGATTGTAAAGGAGTTCGTTGGATGGGTTGTAGAGGCGATTAAGAGGGTGCCCGATTTTAGTGAGGGATCTGAGGGCAGAACGTTCACCGACTTGGATATTATGGAGTGTGGGCTTGTAGTTGTTGGGGAAGAATATACATCCATAGTCTAGTAATTGTCTACATATCATCTTATATATACTGGTGGCATTTTTGGTTGTAATTCCAGATTGTTTATATGTTAAAAACCGAAAATGTTTGGCCCTTCTGGTTATTATTATTTTTTTTTATAGTAGCCGTATCTTAGATTAAACTTTATAATTTCTGGTTTATTATTATGCCGAGATATTTAATATGGGACAGTATCGTTCTGTTTTGGATGTATATGTTGCGGGATGGGTTAATACGGTGGTAGGAAATAAGGAGTTGGGATTTATTAGGTTTGATTTTGATTCTCAATTTAGTGAACCATAGTTCCAGGGAGTCTATAAGGGTTTGTAATGTCTATAAGGCTTTGAGTAGGCTTGGTTGGTGGACTATGAGGGCTGTATCGTCGGCGTATTGTAGGATGTAGGAAGAGGGATTAAAGTAAATGGGGTTGTAGAGGTGGCTGCAGAATATGTTGTACATTAGTGGTGATAATGGTGAACCTTTAGGGGTGGAATGTACGGGAAAGTGCATTTTGAATTTTTACAATTAGTGATCTATTTTTTAGGAAGTTATTTAGGTTGGTTGTTGGTTGTGGAGATTTTAATTATTTAAATAAAAATACTTGTCCTTTCTCCTACTTGTTTTTTATTTCAACATATTTATATTTATAAAAACTTCAACTACTGAAGATGGAAACAATTGTTTCTGAAATATATCTAGTGATATAAAAAATAAGTAGGAGAAAGGACAAGTATTTTTATTTAAATAAGTTATTTAGGATTTAATTTATTGATTTTATCTAATTTAGTGGTTTGATTAATTAGATACTTTATTTTTTGTTTGTTAATTATTTTTTTAACATTGAAACATCATAATTTAAAAAAAGATATATCTAAACTTAATTTAAATTCTGCATTTTTGTTATGATCCGTAATTGCTGTTAAAAATTGTGTTTTAATATATTTTCAATTTGAGTCTCATTAATCATTGGTAAAACATTTTAGTAATTTTCGGAATTGTTGAGTAAGTTTCACTTGAACACTGAATGGTTTTTTGAGTTTAAGTGAAGTGTTTAATCACAAATTGAAAGACTGTTATTCCTTACTTCACAATTTATAAATAATAAGTTTCACTTGGTTGCGTGTAAAACATATAATCTGTAACTTACTCAACAATTCCTTTGTGTTTTAAATTACAAAAAGAGCTAGTATGTATATAGTAATATTCATATGTTATTCCTTTCTTCAGTGATTTATTTTTAAAATACTATACGTACATTTCCAGCAAAATATGCTCGTTATCAATGGTTTGTTTTATAAAATTCATAAATTAATAAACATAAACAAAAATTAAATTTACAAATGTGATGTATGTAATTAAAGGTGTGCGTCGATTTTCTATAAATATTAAAATTTAATTTGTTATTGTTTCTAATAATTATTAAGTGTAAAAATGGAAAGCTGCTTCAGTTTCATGTATGAAATTTACAAAGTGGAATAATTTAGTTTATTAAAAAAAATCTGAATATTAACATTATTTTTAATAATAGCAAAAATGTAGTCTACGTTCAATTTCAATTTACTTTATTAACGGAATCTCCATTTCCAAATTACAATTATAATTACATATTAACAATTTTATAATAAAAGTATGACGCTCTAAAAAGATTACAAAACATATGTATAAAAAAGGCAAATTACCAATCACAAATTACGACAAAATACAAAATAAAAATAATACGCATGAAAATATTTATTTATCAATCCCAAACAGTTCATTGTGAAAACATAATGCAACCGGCTTATTCCTATCTTCAAGTGATAATAAATAAATATTAGCAACAGTTTCTAAGTGGTTCATTAAATATTTGCTAAAAATGGTGACAATGAGTTGCACATTACTGTACCGAATGTTTGTTTATATAATTTATTGTTAAATTCAAAATTCTGCAATTGCCAATTATATAACCACACTTTAAATAATTACAAATTTTAAAAATGTCAAATTCTCCACAATTGAATATGTTAAAAGCAATTGAGATGTACAAAAATTCTAGCAAAACTTTTAAATTTTGATTTAACTCCATTAAACAACAATTAATTAAAATGAATTGAGGTGATTTAATAGTTTACATTTATCTAAATTTCACATTTGTATATTTAATTTTGTTTAGGTTTAATGTAGTAATATTTTATTCCTTTCTTCACTTTTTTATTTTTATCACTATATGTACATTTCAAGCACAACGTGCTCTTTTTCAATAGATTTATGTAAAATTGACAAATAAATAGACATGTAAACAATAAATTACCTTTACCTGATTTTTTAATAACACATCACATTTGTATATTAAATTTTGTTTACATGTTTATTTATTTGTCAATTGTATAAAAATAAACTATCGATTAAGAGAACATTGTGCTCTAAATGTACATATAGTATATTTCAAAATAAAAAGTGAAGAAAGGAATATAATAGAAATATTACCATTAAAAAAAATCACGTACTCACTAACAGATATCTTCTCTAAATCATAATGATTAACATTTTATGAATGATTACAGGATGGTAGATTGTTAAATTTACCATCTTGTTTCAAAGTAAAATATAAATCACACCAGAAAATTGTTAAGAATTGTTAAGCCAACATACATTACCGCAAGCAGACGCGAAGTTCTGAACATTACCTTGGCCTCTAACAATATTGAGAACTAGCGAGTAAGTGATGAACACTCTTTTTAAGACAATGTACTTGGAATTTAACAGGGATACCAAAAATATCTAATCGCTGAATAAACGGATAACTAACTGGCACCTATATAGAGAAACCTTATTAGAAGACCTATTAAAGCAGCTTCCTACTAAACCAGATACAGGGGAGGGGTTAGAACGCATGGTAGATATCTTTTCAAACGCATGGAATAAAGCGTTCAATGTAAAACGCCCTAGCAGCCCTCCCAGGGGTAAAAAGAAACCACCTTGGTGGAATAAAGAAAACAAGGATAAAGATAAATGCCGTTCGATAACATTTACAAAAAAGAAAGAAAAGTCATTAGAAATTAATTTATTTTCAACGTTTCATAAAAGACTTGGAAGTGTTACTGACATATACTTGGAACTTAATCACTTACACCTTCTAAGGTTTGCCGTGCACTAGGGTTTCTAAAAAGAAATAATAAACACCTTTTCAACATTAATACTCTTAAAATGTTATATATCACACTTGTCCGCCCCCATCTTATAATATCGGTGCACTATTTGAAATCCCTATAGCAAATCAGATATGCTTATAGTTGATTGAACCCACTCAACTATAATTATATCTGATTTGCAATAGGGATTCCAAACAGTGCACCAAAATTTATAACGTCTGTTTCATTTAAATTTGGTTTAATCGGTTCTTACATGAATGTACTACAAATTTTAAATATGGACACATTGGAGCAGTGACGGAGGAATGTATTACACCAGCATTCCTCCAGCATTACAACAGCATTCCTCCGTCTCTCGGATATAATTTGATTAACGGGGAAATCAATTGATATTATTTACTTAGTCAAATCAAATTCAACGTCTCTACTAAAATTTTGCTCCTCTTTTTCAAGTTCTAAATTGTAGAATCGATTACTGTAGGAATTATAGCTTAGCCAGAATCGTTAATAACTGTAATAAGTTCAAAGCTGATTGTGGTAATATTAGCCGCGCTAGTCTGAGGAAATTATTTCGTTAAGGCAGTCAACATTTGAATTTTAACTTATGTTAATGGTTTTTGTATAAACTTTGTTCCTTTTTTATTTATTATTTATAATTTAATGTTGGTTTCAAAATAACTAGTTATACGATGAATGTGTATTGTACAGTTGTTATTGGATTTCCGTTAATAAATAAAATAAAATAAATTCACAGAAAAAGGAGGAAAACAGGCAAGCGAAAGTCACTGCTGACTGGAAGCCATATAAGGACAGTCTTAAAGTGAAAAGAGCCTCATGGTGAAAGTTCTATAGTGAGATAGAGAACACCTGAGATGCTCACAAACTCAGAAAGGTAATACGACAATCCCGGACTTCCTCATCTGAAGAAACCCTGGAGTTACTGTTGGATACCCATATATTGTAAAATACAGCACTATTTTTTTTAGAATGTAAAAATTGAATTGCCACATTAAAAAATAATACTTACTATAAGGCAGAAAGCCGATGGTCGATAGCCATTTTCTGAGGCTTAACTAGAGGTTTATGGTTGTAATGTAAATATTGTAATGTATTGTGGAGGCTTCTACTTCGTTATATATGTTAATTTCACAATAAAACACTTATTACAAACAAAGTAATAAGTGTTTTATTGTGTATTGTAATGTAATTTAACATATTTCTCAGAAATAAAGATTTTCTATATACAGAGAGGTTTTTTTATCAGTATACATTAAGGGAAGTGTATACCTGCAAAAAACGCGAGTAAAACGCATTGAATCGATTAATGTGTGAATGTTTAGTTAACTATTTGGCATATGTGTGTTCAGTTGCGTGTTATAGGCAACTAAATACACATACATTAATGCATTTGACTCGCGTATTTTGCAGGTATACATAGGGGAAATGTATACTGATAAAAAAAGCTCTCTGTATACTTACTATATAAAATTATTGTATTTAACATATTTTTTTTTTGTTTTATATATTCGTTTCACGGGTAATTAATTCGCGTTTATAATTATTATCGCCCGCTTCAAGTAAACCCCATCAATTCTCGCCACGCGCGCGACACACTAGATGGAATAGTTTGCGCTCCGCTGTCGCACTTTAGCATTTTCCCATCAATCAATAAAATAGCTGAGATTCCTATCCGGTCTCATCCGGTAATCATACACGATTACGCGTTAATTGTCCTCAAAGGCAGACAACGTAACTATTCGGATACGCACGCACGCGAAACACGAGTTCATTAGAGGGAGCGATGGAATTTACTGATATCAATTAGATCTCAGTTGAGTAAATAAGCAAATTAGTTCTCCGCAACGATAATGATGATGATAGTAATCATAATACGATTTATTGCTAGAATTGAGCGTTTCTGGATCGATCGTGTTTAATTATATATTTTTTTAAATTAAATAAAAATAATTTGAAAATAATTCATGATATTATTTCCTCATTAGCTACTGCATTTTTTTTTACTTACAATACGTAAGTACTTTAAAACAAATATTCATTAAAGCAACAACAAAGTCGCAGTAGCTGAAGAGGAAATAATGTTATTAATTATTATAAAATTATTTTTATTTAATTTTTTTAAATAACTGTGATGAAGTGAACGAATACACTTTTCTAGTATATTTTTTTTTAGTTTGGGGAAATGAAACGAGTGAATACTGTTCTCACCTACGGCTCGTTCCTCTGGTCTCATCGTATTAACCACTAGTGTATTATAATAGCCATAAATCACTATATATGACTTATTTAATAAAATGTTCAACCACCATTCATCTAACGTATGGATAACCATGGTCTGTTTAATAACTAGAAGAAGTTTTACGCGCTAAAACTTTAACTCTAATTAGCTAATAGTACGGCCTTTTTACACTATGCTAATTACGCTATTTTTTGACAAAAGCGTTGATAAACGTCAATTTAAAACGTCGCCGAGTTTAAAATTTGTCTATTTCTTATTATCCTTTTGTGCCAGGTTTCTTTAGTGTTACTTTAGTGTTGTTTCGCTTATATTATTGTGATGTGATGTATAAACTTGGCGATGGGATCATAACGCTATCGATGGCGTTCAAAAATCCATCAGGAAAAGGCTAACGCTTTATAACTCTGTAGGTTGGATCTAAGCAGGGTTTTATTGATAGAGTATTGTTAGTATTTGAGGGTAAAATACCGATTACTGCGAAGAAATGAATCATATGGTATTTGAAGAATGTTTTTATAATTTATTAACCATGTTGCCAAATAATGCTATCATTGCAATGCATCATACCCATAAAATAAGAAAACAATTCCAACAAAATCTTAATAAAAAAAAGATATGCAGGATTGGCTACAATTAAAAAAGAGGAATTAAAAATGACCAAATTGGATGGAATACTAGATAATTTAATAGAAACATTCCTAATTTCTCTTCTTGATGAAAGTGACTTATAGGTAACATAGCAAAAACGAAAAATATCAAGTATTTATGATACTTAAAAAGTAGAATTTTATTTTAATTATTTGTACAATATGCACTGTATGTAAATATTAAACAAGCACAAATATTTATTATTGATTTTTAATATTAATTACATTATATATTTGATTTTATTTTAACAGTAATTCTGAAAATATTTAAAAGTATCTGATGATTTTTCTTGTGACTTTTTATAGTATAAATCAGGCTTTGATACTTACTCCTCCTAGTTATTAAACAGACCATAGTGATGTGCAATGCCTTGATATGAATCATAATAAATGGAAGACAAAAAATAAATGAAAAAGTGGACGAAACAACGATTCTTGGTTATCGACCTTCAAATTTACGAATCGTTCACGATACCACATGAAATTAGTCAAAAGATGGCGCTTGCGTCGTCTTTTCATTTATATATATATGATGTTTATGAAACGAGCCGTAGTTGAGTAAATACTATGGCTCGTTTCATTAACATCATGTATCGTGATTTATGGTCAATAGTATGTACTAGTGCGTAGTACAATGTGACCAGAAGAGGTGTGATAATGTTCAGGTAGAGTGATTCTTTGTTTAATTTAAGATAATTAATTTAATTAAAAAATAGATTCTTCTTTATTCCGTGAAAATTTATCACTCTGTATATATGAAAATAATTTTATATTATTACTTATATTTCCTGAAATAGGAAATTTAAGTCTGAAATGTAATATTTAATATTACTCTCGAAAATTTTTCGCTAAAATAAAAAATCAGTTGGCATATTTAAAATTTCAATGACATATTAATAAATTGGTATTTTCAATAATTTTAAAATATTTTTTAACGTGACTTTTCAAATTTCACATTTCATAAATGTCATTATCTTTGGTTTGTTAATGATACGCTAATATATTAAAACTACATATTAAATAAAAATGATTTGAAAATAATTAATAAATTATTTCCACATTTAGACTTTAGACCTACGCTACGTAAGTACGTTAAACAAATGTATATTAAAACAACTACTTTCCGAGCAAATACCCACGCCAGACATTGAATTTGTCGCATTATGCAATATTTTATTGATGTGCAACAGCAGGTGTACATTATGTAATTCAATGCCCGGCGTAGGTATTTGCCCGGGAAGTAGTTGTTTTAATGAGCATTTGTTTAATGTACTTACGTAGCGTAAGTCAAAAGTCACAGAGCTAAATGTGGAAATAATTTATTAATTATTTTCAAATCATTTTTATTTATTATATTTAAATAATTGTGACCAAGTGAGTGAAAACTCTTTTCTATTTATATTAAAACTACAGTTACTGAATAAACAATCTTTAGTTATACATACAAAATAAAAAACAAACCTTTATATAGATAGATTCTATGTAATTACAATAGGCGAAGAGGTTTTAGAATTTTACAAGGCACTATGCTATTCATTTGCTTTCTTTTTACTTTTTTTGTTTAAGTGTGTAAATGTAGGTAAAGTGCGTGCTGAAATATTCAGAAAGCATTGAAAGCGGAGCGTTTCCCGATCTGTGCATAATTTATTAGCCGAAAGTCAGCTTGCGTAGATTCTTAATATTTCTACCGGCATCGATGCAAAATATAAAAAAAATCAATATTTTAGTTGGTCTCTACATAACTATTAAGAGGAAGAAGAACTTAAAATATAACTCACCATTGAATGATTCTTCTGACGTGATATGTAAATTACTTTGATACATGTTGGTATATTTAACAATTTACCATCCTGTAATCATTCATAAAATGTAAATCATTATGATTTAGAGAAGATATTTTAAAATACTATACTTTGAGCACAATATGCTCTTTTTATAGTTAAAAAACATGTAATTAAATGAAGTTTACATTGTCCTTGGAATTAATTTTAAATTAGGCGTTTTGTGCTGTTGTTTAAATTTACATAACTCATTTTATTTATTATTTTATTTATTTATTAAATTTGCATAACAACTTTGTTTATTTTGAATAAATTATTGAAAATCAACTAAATTACTGATCACTGAGGTTTCTACTTCGTTATACATTGTGTAAGATTATAATAAAACACTTTTTTAACTTTGTTTGTTTAACAGAATTTTATATTTAGTGACTAAACTAAACTTTTAGTTTGATAATGACAAGTGCAAATTATTGAAACTATAGTCACTAAATATAAAATTCTGTTATACAAACAGTTAAAAAAAGTGTTTTATTATAGGAATCAACTATGGAAATTTTAATAAAACAAAATTTAAATTCTCTTGAAAATGGGCTAATAACCCGAAACTAGTCGAGAATTTAAAGTTATTCAATCTAATCTGTGTTTTATTGGTTGATTTTTAATAATTTATTCATATTTATTTCATACACTATGAACTACCAATGTCTAAATATTAAAACCATTAACTTTGTTTCTATTTAGTTTTATGATGAATATGCTTACCTATTTTTTGTGATGATTTATGTAAATGCTTATCATTTTATAGAAAGGATATTTCCGTAAAATAAATTAAATTAAAACAAAATATGCGAAAATGGCAATTATTCAAGCGATATCCCGGCGCTGCCACCAAAACTAAAATAATATACAATTCATTGTTTCTATTTAGTTTTATGATGAATATGCTTACCTATTATTTGTGATGATTTATGTAAATGCTTATCATTTTATAGAAAGGAGATTTCCGTAAAATAAATTAAATTAAAACAAAATATGCGAAAATGGCAATTATTCAAGCGATATCCCGGCGCTTCCACCAAAACTAAAATAATATACAATTCATTGTTTCTATTTAGTTTTATGATGAATATGCTTACCTATTATTTGTGATGATTTATGTAAATGATTATCATTTTATAGAAAGGAGATTTCCGTAAAATAAATTAAATTAAAACAAAATATGCGAAAATGGCAATAATTCAAACGATATCCCGGCGCTTCCACCAAAACTAAAATAATATTTAAATAATTATTTTGACAATTTAATTGTTGGCCAAAGTTAATAATATGCGAGGCGTAAAAACTAAATTTAACTGTAACATTACCTAATACATTTCGTTGAAATAAAATACCTGTCAGTTTTCCTTTCTTAAATTACAAGCATATATAAATAATACATCAGTACACTTTTTTTTTTCTAATATATCTACGAAATTGAAAGCAGGAAATTGTGTGCCGGTTTTCGAAATGAAAACATAATCACGCCAGATATTCGTCATAAATAATAAATAATGACTCAATTCCATGTCGCTGGCTTACAATTCAGACGCACTCACGTGAAACGTAAATTATTACAAACTAACAAGACCCGAGGATAATAATAACAAAAAAAAATGGAACCCTTTATTTACGAATTAACAAGTAATTACTTACTGCTTGTATTATTGTTTTGTATTTTTCCTTTTCGTAAACAGATTGTGAAAATATTCGTGAATACAACCAAGGAATGTATCGATTGAGAAATAATAACGTGCTTTACTTATGATTTCGATGACCGTACAATTCGGGGAAAACCTTGATTAATTCTAGACGAAAAAATAGAATTCATGGAAAAATAATTATTTTATAACAGTAATTAAAAAAACAAAAAAAAACTTAATTCTAGTCGATAGCCTAGATAAGCATATTATTTATATATTTATATTATTTTGTTTTGCATTATTTGTATATTCTGAATAAAGATGTGTGTATATATAAAAATTAAAGCTAATATGGTTTTGAAGTCATTTTCTCGGCGATTTAAGTGATAAATAAAAGAAATATAATTTATTAATCAATAAGAATATTTTTGTAATTATTTGTGTACTTGAATTACAAATTATTTTAAATAAAATGAAACAAAGATGATTCACACGTTTGCAGTTACTTAAATTACAATGAAATTAAAAAAGGAAAATTTCTGGCAATGATCGGCTCGGGAAGTAGTTGTTTCAATAGATGTTTGTAAAACTTACAGTGTAAGTATTTTTTTGCAGTTGGGAAAAGGGATTGATCAAATTTTATTGATCATTGTCAGAAATTTTCCTTGTTTAATTTCATTGTAATACAAATTATTTATCCTTCATTTACCTATTTTAAGGTTGATATTTCTGGTAGTTATTAAATAACTGTGACCAAGTGAATAAATACTCTTTTCTATTTCTTGTAGTTAATTAAAAAATATAATTATTTTTTTACAATTTACAACGGCTAAAACATGATTTATACATATCAGCTTACGTTAACAATTAACTTCACTTCAATCACTAAAAAAATGTTTTCTCAAAGAATTGGTCCGATATTTATGGAGAAAGCTACTGATAATCATTTGGTGATAATTACAGTTTGAAGAATTTTAATTTGTGGATTTGTGAGAATACCTAATTTTTAATTTACATTTAAAAATTGTGTACATTAGAATACATTTATTTACATAAATAGAAAAGAGTATTATTCATTCACTTGGTCACAGTTATTTAAATATATTAAATAAAAATGATTTGAAAATAATTAATAAATTTGCACATTTAGCTCTGTGACTTCTGATCAAAATTTGTTGCATTATGCAATATTTTATTGATGTGCAACAGTAGGTGTACATTATGTAATTCAATGTCCGGCGTGGGTATTTGCCCGGAAAGTGGTTGTTTTAATGTGCATTTGTTTAACGTACTTACGTAACGTAAGTCAAAAGTCACAGAGCTAAATGTGAAAATAATTTATTAATTATTTTCAAATCATTTTTATTTAATACATTTATTGATAGTAGAATATTTGTACATGTAAAACGTCGAATTTCTACCGGGATTTATTTAATAATTTTGAGGCCGAATTAAATTATTTTAATAATAATAACCATCAGTCTATACTGAATGAGGAAATGAATAAAATGTCTAGTGATGTTTTGTCTTCATTCTTATTATTTTTTTTCTAGGACTATCGAAGAAAAAAATGCAGGTATTTAATCTGTTCTTCTACATTCCACTAAGAGGATAGTATTATTATATAGGTAAAAATATTCTATATCCTTCAAAATGAATATTTTCATCTATTTAATAAAACCATCCTCTTGCGGAACGCGGAAGAACAGATTAAATGCCCGCATTTTTTTTTATTTTTAGTGTTTTTTTTTGTTCATTTTATTAACCGACGTAACAACATTCTGTTGGATTAAAAATTTAATCCGGATATAAAACGGCAAGGAATAAAACAGCGCACGCACAGTGAAATATGTGTAATATACATGAGGGAAAACCACTGGAGTATTTTGAACGTGAAATTTCCGAATGAGCGAATTTAATATAATGTGTAATATTCTGTTTTAAAGTTGCATTTCTCGTTTTTTGTTGGTTGATAATAAGAAGATTTTTAAAATTGTTTTCCCCGTATTTAATATGAATATGCCGAGAGGATTCTATTTCGCAAAGTACGGTACTCGGATTCCGGTTTTTAATACTTATTTTAATTAAATAAAATGAAACAAAGATGATTCACACATTTGCAGTTATTTAAATTACAATGAAATTAAACAAGGAAAATTTTCTCTGCGATCGCAGTAGGGCTGCTATGCAACAACAAATATCTATTGTGTAATCCAATGTCCGGCGGGGTAAATGCTCGGGAAGTAGTTGTTTCAATAGATGTTTGTAAAACTTACAGTGTAAGTAATTTTTTTGCAGTTGGAAAACGGGATTGATCGAATTTTATTGATCATTGCCAGAGAAAATTTTCCTTGTTTAATTTCATTGTAACTTATTTTAATTGTTTTGTCAAATCATTTTCTATTTATAAATTTTTACCATACAATTTTCTTTTATAGGTCATCACCTTCTTAATTTCATTCTAATCTTCAGCTTTAATATAATATTATTATTACTTATTTTGTATGCCATCTTTATATTCACTTCTATTTCTTTTTCAAGAAATTCCTGTACTTCTAATAGAAAAAGGATTTATTCACTTAGTCACTTTATATTACGTAACTTTTATCTTATTTTAATTTTTTTTTTAATTTTGTCTTTTTGTTTTTTGCAATAAATATTTTCGATTCAAAAATTGCTGCATTATACAATTGTTTTTGTTATGCAACAGCAAATGTCTATTATTAGACATTTGTTAAAGTACTTATGTAACATAAGACATTGTATCACAGTAGCAAAAGAGAAAAAAAAAATTAATTATTTTCAAATTCTTTTTATTTAATTCCTGTATTTCGTTTCCTATGGGCTTTTCTATTTCTTCTCTTTTCAATTTCTATAATTTCATATTTATTTATTACTGTTATTTTTCTTTTGCTCTCTCTCTCTCTTTTAATTCTTCGTTTTCTAGGTCTTTTATTCTGCTTCTTAGGAATTTCTTTCTTCCAGTCAGCTTCTTTCCTTTCAGTCTATTAATTTATTTCTTGTTTCATTTTCATTCTATGTACTTATTGTTACGGACATTTCACCATTTTACATAATTATAACAAATTTTAATATAACATCATATAATAAGATATTATATACAAATAAATAGTAATTAGAAATACTGATTAACAAATAAATTAATCAATTATTATCCCAAGTAATTTTACGCGTTGTCGGGTTTAACCAAGTAAATTCTTTTTTTATAGATTTCGTCTATTTCTTTTACATATATATATATATATTTATATATATTTCAACTTGAGATTTATAGTTGTCATTTAACATGATATACATTAAATGTTAAATGACAAATATTTTGCGTCTTTATAAAATTCATCACGACCTACTAATTCATGTGTTTAAATTATGATAAAGTTACAATTTTTACGTCACATATCAATATCTCAACATATTAATGACAGAAATTGCCTGTTGTTAATTTGATCACATAAAAAGAACAGTGTGTGTGAAGCTGGAAATAATTCAGGTAAAAACCCGGCGCTTTCACTAAAAAAAATGTTATTTTATTTTTTTTAATTTCATTTATTTGCGGATTCACCATTTCTACATTCAAAATATGTTTACATATATTGAGCATATAAAATACCAACTTATAAATTAAAAGAAAACCAATTACGAGATAGAGGAAAAATAAATATTATATAATAATTATCAATTATCAAATAATAGGTAAACAATAATAAATAAACATATAAATAATAGTAATAATAAAAATAATAACCAAATGGTTCCACTTCATCTTGTGAACTAAATAACATGCAAAGTATAGAGCGAACTAAATAAAACCATAGATATTTAAATAATTATTTTGACAACAATTCCACAATAAATTAAATACGTTTGCACAATAGCAGTTTTAAACAAAATGCGATAAGTTTGCTCCAATATATTTATTATGTCAACTTTAACGATATATTTAAAAGTATAAATATTCAAATATTAAAATGACTGTATTTTACAAAATCCGCATTTTGTTTTGAAATTTGTTTAAACAGGAATAAATAACAAAAATAAACAATGGTTAATTTGTTCAGGCTTATTGCTGGCTGTCGCATACCTTAAATTTAGCGAATAATTAAAAAAAATGTAACTCAGGAAATACATCCTTTATTTTTGCTTCACTTTCATTATATGTTTAAAAATTAGTTATATGTCAATTAAAGATAAATATTTTATAATATAAATATAATTTTGCTACAGTAATATCATAAAAATTAATCAAATAATCGTTTTCGAGCAATTGGTGTTGAATCACCAAAGTTATTAGTGTTATTTTTACAATTTACTACATTTTTATTATTTATTTTAGTAAAATAAGTGTTGTTAACATTGCCTTTCTTCTACTATCGATATATATATATATATATATATATATGCAATTCATAATCGTTTTCTGGTATTTAATAACATACTTACTCCCTAACCTAAAAGGATATTCAAATGACAATCGATATTTAAAGGCGCATGCAAAATATAAAGAAAATAGTTGCTCAACGATTATTTAGCGAGTTATAATGGTTATTGGGACATATTTTTTTTTTAATTGTAAAATGTTTGAATGCTATTGAATTAAAAGAAAATGTGAATGTTTGAAATAAATACATAAAAATGTTAACAAAATATAATGATATAAATATTTTATTATTTCACTTAGTATCTATTTTCGTTTTTTCAGTCAACATGAATTGTTTAAATAAATCAATTTAAGAAGCATATAGAAATATTTTAAATATTTTTCGAATAATAACCAAAAAATATAGTTGTTGTTAGTTTTTAACAATTAAATTAATCATTTATTGAAGAAGTATGTTTAACTGCACCAGTGTTACGAAATATAACGTAAAATGTACTTTACTTACTAATTATAATATTAAGCGTAACTTTCACAACTAAATAAATTAGTTGTCCTGGCGCGGTCTACTTTGATTAAAAATTCTATACCAAATTTGTATTTGAGAATAAATATCTTAAAAACTGTAAATGGTAGCTATTTAATGTTTTATATAAAAAATGAAGAGTGATCAATTTTCTACTAAACTAGCGTAAAAAATATAGGGTGTCCCATTTAAGTAATTATGGAATAGGATAGAAGCGTATTCGAGCAAGGGACGGCACATCTTCCATTTATTATAACATTTTGTAAGAAAAAAACAAGTGTTAGTTTTTTGGAAAATTTCAAAGATTATTCAAAAATATTTCACCGCGGGTTAAGTGAAACTAAAAATGATTAAAAACTTACGAAAAAAATGTTTTCTTTGTTGCAAAATTAATTTATTGTTAAACATAATTTTTGCGATGTGGACGATTTAAAAGAATAGGAATCGCCTTGCGAAAATCGCATTTGTTTATTGCGAAAGTAATTTATTGATAAATGCAATTTTGGAGAATAAATTGATGATAATAATAGGAATCGTAAAATCTGTTTAAAAATAAATTATTAATATTAACATACCTTAATAGAAAAAATAACTTCCAACCCATTCCTGGTGAATCGAAAACCAACTCACCTCCACCACTCACTAATTACCACTTGTTCATAAACAAAAATAAATCGCGTTTTTAATTATTAATAATTTCTAACGTTAAAAATTAAACCGGAATGGTGAACACTGCGCGTTCTCGGACGACTGAATCGAAATACAAGAGCGCAATTATCGCAAATCAAGAAGAAAAAAACGATCGACGACTCACTCCGAGAACGCATTCCTGAGATAAGAAGATTCGTTGTACCTGGATCCTGGCGCACAGCCAAGAACATACCTATTTAAATTGTTGTATTTTCAATATTATCGTGTATTAAAATAATTACAGCTTAATATTTATTTACTTTTTTTTTATTAAATTCTCATTTATCCCGTGGTAAAAAAATATGTATGAATTATGATGTATTTTAATTAATACACTTGATTATTCGTTTCACTAAATTATTTTATATTTGTGTTCGCGTAACTTTCAGAACTAAATAAATTAGTTGTTCTGGCACGGCCTACTTTGATTAAAAATTCTATACGAAATTTGTATTTGAGATTAAATATCTCAATAACGGTAAACGGTAGCTATTTAATATGTTATATAAAAAATGAAGAGTGATTAAGTTTCTATTAAAATAGCATAAAAAATATAGGGTGTCCCATTTAAGTAAAAAGAGAAAAAAATCATTTTGCGTATTGCTTCACATTGTATATAAAAATTTGTTTTGAGAGAAAAAAAGAGTATTTCTTTTATTATTAAGTATTTTTGCATTTGTATGGCGTTGACTGAATGTTTATTTCATTTTTCATTATTGAAATATTAGGCTCGAAACATCTATCGATTTCGACATTCATTTGTTTATAACTTTTAAACTATGAAAAATTGACCTATTAAATCTTATATAAAAATGATTATTTTTAAAAGTAGAATCGAAAATCTTCATAAAAAAATATATATATATATATTTTATGGAACCATTAATAAAACTTAACGTCAATTTCCATGCGAGCATTAAATTAAACGTATGCACATCGAACGTAAATCAATTTATTCTGTACTTGCTTTTGAGCGTCCAGACGTGTTCTATGTTACATACATAAAGTGTTGCCGTGCTGAAATATTGTCCATCGTTTTCAGTGGCGCCGAGTGGATCCTGAGAAGATGAGGCCGGAACGCTCGCAGCTGAAAACTGCAACGACATAGCGGATACAAAATGACGTCACGTGAACGGTTGCTGCTACAAGCCGTGGTATTTATTATCTTTACTTCTCCTGGTAAGTTAAATTAATGTACTCTAAAAATATTTTTTTATTGTGGAGACTTCTATTTCGTTATTTTTAAATATATTAATTAAAAAAAAAACTCGTCTAACCTTTTTTTCACTTGTGATTGCAGTATTATAATTACCTACCTAAATACATACATGTCACTTAATACTCTATAAAATGTTTTTGTATATACGGTAACTGTACCACCAAAATTGTAAATCACTTAATGTTTGATAATGGCAAGTTTAATTTGCTGAAATTTTAGTTAAACGTGAAAATTATGTGTTATACTGAACAAAGATATTTGTTGGTGAGTACGTGAAGTTTCTTGATATAATGTAGTAATATTTTATTCCTTTCTTCACTTTTTTATTTTTATCACTATATGTACATATTATTTTTAATATTCTTTAAAATATTTTTTAGATATTTATTTTGTATGGTAATGTAAATTAATTAACATGAAATTAAGCAAGGAAAATTTCTGGCAATGATCAATAAAATTCGATCAATCCAACTGTAAAAAATACTTACACTGTAAGTTTTACAAACATCTATTGAAAGAACTATTTCCCGGGTATTTACCCCGCCGGACATTCGATTACACAATAGATATTTATTGTTGCATTTTCCTTGCTTAATTTCATTGTAATTTAAATAACTGCGAATGTGTGAATCATCTTTGTTTCATTTTATTTACATTAATTAAATTGATATGATTGTTCATATTTTGTCTACCATTATATATAAAACTTGAAGATTAGAAAACATTTATTACATTTTATTTCGATTATTCCATACCAATATCTTATTATAAAATCAGTTCTAGCTATGTATAATTCGCTCTTCTTATATACCTCTCCCACCCTAATCTCATCAAGCCATCTCTTCCATCCTACAATCACACTCTCTTCGCTTTATCTTACTTTCACTTTTCGACGCATTCTTTATTATCTACATAAAACCGTATATGTAATAATCCTTTCAAATGAGACAGTGTTTCATAATGTTTCTACTAACCCCACTACATCCTTTCCAGACACCCATTCCTAAAACTTTTTTTGCCAGCTCTGTATTTATTAAATACGTAAAAAATGTAAACCTTGTAGGTACTCCTTATAATCATTCGAAATGTAGCAGTGATAACATTTTTTTCAATATATGAAACATTTACCACAAAAATGGGTCTCAAATTTAGACATAGTGTTCATTACTCTTAAGGTTATGTTTCAATTCACAGTACGTAATGAAACGCAAAAAGACTTTACAAGTTTATTTGTTAATAAATAGATAATTATGACTTATTTTAATTAATAAACTTGGATGTTCGTTTCACTAAATTTTATATATGAGTTCCGTATAGTTTCGACGAGTAGTTATTTTCAAGGAACTAATTAAATTAAAAGTACATGCCGATATAAATCGACAATGATTCATGATCAGAAAATTGGCAATAAAAATGAATAAAACAGACTTTGATATAATTACATTATTCAGTTTATTGAACACAAACGAAATGCTACTGCGAGCAAACTGAATTAACGTAATTAAAGAGGCACTTTAAATTAATTAAAATCACCGGATAGTCTGGTCAAAAATATAAATGAATTACGCGCGTTTCATGAAAAATAAATTGGCTGTTTATTAAAGCAACGAAATTTGCACTGAATAATTTCGCTAATATAATCAGCGAATATTACAGATGATTTAATTTTCCGGCGCCGAGTTTGCATTTGCGCAAACACAATCATTAAAACGGGGAATAATACGTTTTTAAATAATTAGCGCATTATGTGAAGGTCCTGTAATGAATGCCATTATACACTATTTGTAATTGAACCAAAAGTCTTTTAAGTTTAATAAAACAATTTCATAGATATAAATAAAATTTAAAAGAATTATTAATTTAATTAATTCATTAAATTTATCGTTGACACTGTTATAATTGTTTCGCCAACACAGAGGCATCATCAGGCAGATGTTTAATGAATGCATTTATTCTAAAAAATACGAATAACACCTGCTTCGTATTTTTTGTTGGCGTTTTTCAAAATTTCAGTGTACTATGTTACAGAAATACAATGAAGAGCAACCTTTCCGTATTTTTCATTAATGACTTACAAAGTTTCTGTACCATGTGACTAAGAGATTGGCTAAATTCTAAAATAGAGGAAATAGAAAATGAAAACAAGAACCGCAACTCAAAAATGTTCTACAAGAAAATAAACAATCAAAACAAAGCATAGACAAATAAGACAGCAAGAATTAAAGATGAAAATGGTAGAATAGTGGTGGAAGAAAAGGAGTATAAACAAGTGTGGATGAAGTACTTTAACAATTTGTTAAATGAAGATGAAGAAAATATTGAAGATTACGAAGACATACAAGACAACAGAAATCAAATAAACGAACCGACAATTGAAGAAGTAATAGAAATAGTAAAGAAGTGTAGAAATGGTAAATCACCCGGAACAGATGGTATTAATATCGAGCTAATAAAATCTGGAGGAGAACAAGTTATTGAACAGATAGTATAGCTGTTCAATAACTTGTTCTATAATAAGAAAAATATGGAGAGAAGAAAATATGCCAGAAGAATGGAAAACCGGTAATATAGTAACAATACACAAAAAAGGTGACCAGCAATTATGTAAGAACTATAGAGGTATAACACCTAAATACAGCATACAAGGTGATTTCAATAATTATACAACAAAGAATAGTCGAGACAACAACTACGACAATGGAACAATATCAATTTGGCTTCATGAAAGATATTCCTTTCATGAAGCCAAATTGATATTGTTCCATTGTCACTTTCGATCAATGGCTTTAGTTATCTGTATCTCGTGTTGTATTCTACTTAATGAAAGATGATATCACGTACTAAAAAACTTTTCAGACAGTTTTTTTAGCGCACGTTAAAGAACGATCTAGTATCAAATCCAAAGAGGAAATACACTATATTTTACAATTTTTCTTCTATAAAGACGAAAACGCAAGCCAGGTGGCTGAAATTATGAATAATGGATTTATTTTTGCTACACCTAATATTATTTATTATCAATAGATTTAATAATATGAGTAGAAAAACATCTTTGTTTAATTAATTTAATTAAAATAAGATTTTATATAAATAAATAATTAAAATTAAATTAAAACATAAAGTAATATCTAGTGAATAAAAAAATATTCTAAATTACGTATTTATTTTAATTTTTTAATAAATATATACAGTGTACACTCCTTGTTGCATTTGTATGCTAATTTTAATTTCAAAAGGGGCTTGTTCATTCGCGCGCTCGAAAAAAAAGAATACAATAATGAGAACCCTCCCCCCTCGAAAAAGCCTTCGTTATGCGTGTATAATTACGTGAAATCGCGCAATACCATTTAAGCGGACTTAAGCTGTACGTATGTTTGTGTGTACACCATGATTTGCCGTTTTATTACCCCCATTATCTCGCCGACTCTCATAAATCATGCTCAACCCTAACAATACGCACTTTTTGTTACTTTATGAGTAAACAGAAAATAATAAACAATAATAACTTGTGAGTAAATATAAAAAATAAATTATATTTGAGTAAGTAAGTAAATAAAATAGAAAAAAGTCTAATTATGGAGGAAAACTTATGTTCGGTAAGTGATTTCTTTGCAATGATTAAAGAGAAACAATGTTGTCGAATTTTCGCTTTTTTTTTCGGGTATCATCCCTTAAATGACGGGGCTTCCATTAAATAAACAAAAAATCAATGAACATATAAAACAATAGATTAAATAGCTTACTAAAAGGTTGAAAAATACA
Organism: Philonthus spinipes; assembly: GCA_963082785.1. Classification (NCBI taxonomy): domain Eukaryota; kingdom Metazoa; phylum Arthropoda; class Insecta; order Coleoptera; family Staphylinidae; genus Philonthus; species Philonthus spinipes. Next base: position 18,019,696 of record OY720311.1, on the reverse strand, counting down.
CGTTCAAGAGAAGCACAGAAAACAATAAGACAATAACCAGATTAAAGATTTAAATAGTCTTCTAAAGGATTTGAGATATTTGTAAACGATAGAATTAAATATAAATTAAATGTAAAAAAATTCAACACTACAAACCTAGAGATAAATGGAGACACATTGTTCAAATATTAATTCTTCAACGCATTTTTTTAGCAAAATAGTTTTTAAACGAATTTATAACGCTTAACATTAATAAAGATTTTTCAATATAAAACTGAACTCATTTAATAAAAAAAACTTCAATGTATTCAAATTACACGAAATAAAAAAAATGGTTTCCTTCGACGCTGAAGCATTTTTCCCTGCGAATGAAATATTAAAACGAATTTTAATCGAAAATTGAATAGAAATATAAAAAATTGAAGAATTATAATAAAACACTTTTTCAACTTTGTTTGTATAACAGAATTATATATTTAGTGACTATAGTTTCAACAACTTACACTTGTCAAACTTAGTTTGATAATGACTTCCCCGTCATCAAGAAACATTTGTAATGTTAATTACATTGTATGGATGATTTCCTTTATTTAATACTTAATACGTAACAGTTTTTGTCGAAAAACAAATTTTAAGTACACCCCGGTTAGAACTATTACAAGTGTGTTTACCTGATTTTGTTGTGAGGTGTTTAGGTAATTAAGTAAATAATGGTGCGATATTTGACTGAAACGGCAATTATTAGAAGGCCATTTGATTGTTTTTATTAAAAATTTTAACTTTTGATTGTTATTAGGTTTTAAAAGTTTAAAAGCAATTATCAAAATACCGTATCATATTTTTTTTTTCATATTTCTTCTTAGAATTTCAGCTCTTTTCAACTTCGCCATACAAATAAATGGGTTTTGAGTTCACGTGAAGTGTTAGTATCAATAATAACACTCGAGTTTTTTCCTTACTTCACTTTTTATTTAACACGTTAGATGTACATTTGTGGTCGAAAAATAATAACACACGAGTTTTTTCCTTACTTCACTTTTTATTTAACACGTTAGATGTACATTTGTGGTCGAAATGTACATCTAACGTGTTAAATAAAAAGTGAAGTAAGGAAAAAACTCGTGTGTTATTATTCGCCATACAAAAAGAGTTTCCGATCCTTAAGTAACAATTACAGAAAAATATATCTAATTTAAGATACAAATTGACCTATTCCAGGATTTTTTAAAACGTTTACTAAAAGATTTATTACGATAGTTCCAGGCTTTACACTCGCAGTCTATACATTAAAACTGGTAAAACCAGTGGTTCATTATTATAATGAACAGTATACAGAATTACACAAAATGGCTTTCAGTAAATCCAATTTCTTGATAAGTCATTTTCATTTGTTGTGCGCCGGAAATGCATCTCGTCTTTCCCATATACGCGAAACATTAAACTCGCATTAAACGTACTTCGTTATGCAGTTTATAGTAACATCAATCAAATTTAATACCGCCGAAATTGGCTGCATATTTACAACGAGCTATTTCAACTCATTTATATATAACCACTTGATTTTAAAGTGAGCAGATTTTTTTCAGGCCATTGATGGACACTTTAAATAACAGCTATTAATGATTTGACAAACATGTTAAAAATGATCCCACATTAATTTTGAATTGTATGCGGTCAGTAATTTCTTAAATATTTATTTTATTTAAAATTGCAGCCTTGTTGTGTGTGTTTTTTTTTTGCATTGAATTTAATGAGCGGACAGAATTTTTCGATCGAGCTATCGAAGAGGCGCACGGTAAGTAATATTTCGTTCCGCCTTACCGATTGAAATTAATTCGTTACTTCCGTTGTCGTACTTCTTATGTTTTCTCTTGATGTAAGTTAATTTTTTATTATTAACACCTTTTTGTTTGTCTCAATGTTTAAAAATATGTCGTAACGTAAATGCATATTTTATAAAATGGCTACGTATATTTTTTGTGTGGCCTTTTAGAGTTGAGGATTGTCGTATAATTAAAGCTGAGAGACACAAAATTGAGGGAAGCGTTTTGGTCAACCTTTACCACACTCACCGACTCTTTGAAAAATAATAAATAATAAGTCTTTATCTTATTAGATCTCTTTAATACGATATATTGTTTGTTTAATGGAAATCGTAAACATGCGGTTTTTAAGAAATTATTAAAAATTATTAATTATGCAAAGTATTTTTTTAAATCTATTTCCTTTCTACCGTTAGGTGTAAGGAGATTATGCAAAGTATACAAAGAAATAAGTTAATACATTGGAGAATGTTGTCTTAATTAAAAAAAAAAACTATTAAAGAGATTTGAACAAATTAAAAAAATGACTGAATTAGGGCAGAAAGACCTCCGGTTGATAGCCCCGACAGACAAACCTTTATTTTAATGTATATTCTCAATGTTTGTAAAAATGTAATTGTCTGAATAAAGATATTTGTTATATAACTGATTTAATTCAAATAATGTTAGAGAAAATTCAACAATTGACGTATTTAACACAGCATTCTCCAATGATGAATTAAAAAAATCACTTCAGCCAAATTATTGTTTGAATATAAAAACAATAATAATTTAAAAGTTATTATTTCAGAAAGTGAACTAAATTTATTATGTATGAAAAAAGATTGCAATTATAAAAGTAATCAAATAAAAAAAAATCTTAAAATCATTTAGTTTTTGTTCTGATTCATCTAATCTTAAAGTAATATATTTATAAACTATAATTGTTAACCCTGTGAATCCCCAGGAAGGAATTTGACATCACTGAAGGGGAGGAAGAGGTTATGAAAAGGCTCATAGTACAAGATCTTGAGCTTAACATTAAGAACTGACCTGTCTACTACTGTGCCACTGGAGGCAATCCACCTGGACAACTCTTCATTTTTGACATAGGGGAGGAAGACAGGTAGATACTAAGAGAGAAGAGGGATCGAATCAGCTTACGCAATGAGATTCAATAACCCCAGTAAAAAGAGTGTAGAGAGTGAACCCAGGGCTGCCAAGATTTCGGACAGCTCTGTGGCTTCCAACTCTCCACTTCTCAGAGAGTTCAACAAGAGTAAGAGGCATGAGGCCGTGGAACTACAGCAACCAGAAACACTTCCAAGGAGAACACCAGCAGTTGTATAAGTCATCATTAACGTCAGAGGAATATACCACCAAAGCACCAGCAGTTGTATAAGTTACCATGGAGTCATCATTAACGTCAGAGGAAATTATGCTCACTCACCAAGAGATGGATTGGTGGAGGAAGGCAGAAGTATAGCCACTGCATTCATGATCAATTAGGTACGGTTTAATTTTATTCAGTGTAGTCTGGACCATTCAAGGACATCCACATCTATAGGCGACTCGATTTGGTACCGGATACTTTAGCCCTGATGCAAGAATCTTGGATTGCGAAATGTCTTTTACAGGCCATCTCAGCAGCCTAGGGTGGTATCTTCACCCCTAGGCAGGTTACAGCTCATCTGCTGCCACAGTGAGTGGCAGCTTGGGCAGAAAAGAACGTCATCTTGGCAGCAATTTACCTCCCTGGATACATCAGCCTTTCTCCCCTCTCCAGGGGCATGGAATGACTGGTCGAGTACTATACGAAGGAAGGACTGCCACTCATAGTGGGATGCGACTCCAAAACAGAATAAAATTGCATAGCGAGTGAAAATTGAAAGAACTGCCGAAATCTCTTTCGTTTCTGTCTAATTGAATGTAATTAAAACCACGCGAGACGTAGATGAGATTTGTTGACTTGTGTTTATATAATCGCGATACGGTAATAAAATTCAGTAAGTACATGCAAGCAGTTCGTAGAGCCTCCGCAATATTTCCGTGGCAGCAGCTACTGAGACTAAAATTATGTCGAAAGCATAACACTAAAATACCTTTTGGTTGCCTCTCTATGTTCTTCTTTCTCTATAGTTGTACATATATCATTTACGCAGGATTACGTAATTTTTTTTTGTTTAGAAGAAAAATAGTTAAATATTTTCTTTTCACATAACTTTATTATTTTGCCCAAAAGTACTGTTTTATATGTTTTTAATTGTTTCAATTTAAATTTAAGTTGGGTGTTGTGGAAATAAAAGCAAAATACATAAATTAAATAATTTGTTTTGAATAATCAAACCACGACTAAGCCCCGAAATTTAATAAGCAAGCAGTTATTATAAGGTATAATTATTAAAAATTAATATTATTATGATAGTTTGAAAATGGTCATGCAAAATTATTAATTTTTGTTCAGTATTCGTTTAGAGTACAAATTAAAGTTATTTATTTATTGCCAACAGACAATATTATAAAAATTAAATAATAATATGAAACAAGGCAGAAAGACCGATGGTTGATAGCCATTTTCTGAGGCTTAAGGTTTGTCTTTATTTTGAATTTTTATTATAGAATTAACATATACTAATACAACGAACTATAAGTATCTAGAATGATGAATTTATTAAAAATCAGAGCACTCCCATTTGAAATTCAACGATAATAGACACGATGAGTGATTTTCAATGAAAACACAGGTACTTTTTTTATATAAATTTCAATATTTATGTTTATCCACGCGGAATAAACGCATTGTTCGGAATAGGAGGCAATTAACGTGAGCCAATTAAAACTTACGAGCGCGTGTTTGCAGTTTCCCGTTACACATTCGGAACTACAGCGCGCTGAAAGTGGAAACGACGGAATGGGATATTTGAACTTTTCGCGAATTATTTGTTTGTGTGCCGTTCAACTTTATTGTTCGCTTTTTTTTTTCTTCGCTCGTTTCGTTCCGCGTGAAATATGATATGCGGATATTGTTAAGCCGCTTTAAAATATAACCCGCGGCGTTTCCATTACGTTATTACATTTTCTAATTAATAAGAATTTTAAAATTTTGATAATAATAAAAAAAGACATATGTTTTATTCATTTATATCTACATAATTATTTTTATTCCATGCATTATAGTCGGAAATATTGCCAACATAGATGATTTAAATTAATTAAAAATAATTTTAAAATAAATTAAATAAATATGAATAAAATATTATAAATTAACCAATAAAATACAGATTAGATTGAATAACTTTAAATTCTCGACTAGTTTCGGGTTATTAGCCCATTTTCAAGAGAATTTAAAATTTGTTTTATTAAAATTTATGTAACGTAATCAAAATATCACAGCAGCAAAAGAGAAAATAATTGATTAATAATTATTTATTTTAAATGGATATTTACATTAATGGATATATTGATTTTTTAATTTTAATTTTAATTTAATTAAAAAATCAATAAATCCATTAATATAAATATCCATTTAAAATAAATAATTATTAATCAATTATTTTCTCTTTTGCTGCTGTGATATTTTGATTACGTTACGTAAGTACTTTAAAAAATATACATTGAAACAACTACTTCTCGGGCCTATACCTCTCCAGTGTGTTGGTGTGCCTTATGCGTAGACGGCATATAGCGAACTCCTCCTTTTAAGATCTACCGGCGGCTTCCAAGTTATCACGGAACAATGAAACAACCTACTCCGTGGTCAGTTTTTGCGCCTTTCGTATATATGCGCGTGGTTAGGGTATTCTTTGATAATCTCGAAAAATTTGTCCCTAACAATATAGGGCCTCGCATGCGGTCCCCATTCGTATAGTTTCTGGAGAACTCCATATCACAGGTCATATCATATGGCTTCTCTAGATTAAAACACAGTCACAAGATGTTTTCCCTTCAAAAAGGCATTCTGAATGGGGTTTTCCAAGTGGACTATGGTCTGTTTAATAACTAGGAGGAGTGTTTTAAATTTCACGCGTTAAAACGATTAATTCTGATTGGCTAAGAGTACTGCCTTTTTACACAATGTTAATTACGTTATTTTTTGACACAACCGTTGATAACGTCAAATTTAAACGTCACCGTGTTTTTTTTTCTGTTTCGTGTTATCCTTTCGTGTCGGGTTTCTTTAGTTATGTTGTTTATACCTGAATCTCTTTATATTTTTGTTTTTTTGTTATGATCTGGGTGTCGAGGATTAAACTTTTGTTGTCATACTTGGCCCACTTTTCTTTTTCTTACACCTAGGTTTCGAGCTTTTACTACGACGTTTTTGTTACCTAACCTTAATTTTCAAAGCTCGTGGCGCTCTTGATATCTTTTCCCACCCCGTCTTCACTGAAGCTTAGTCGTGGTAGGTTGGTAACCGAAAAGGGTCATTTTTATAGGAAAGGTTGGGCTGATCGACAATAAAAAAGAGAAGGTAGGTCATTTCTGCCGGATCAAGTAAAAGAGCGTTACAAGCTAAAGGGAAAATAATTTATCAAATTATAGTCGTCAAATGTCGTTTGTTATTTGAATATACTTTTAGGTTACGGATTAAATGTTTTATTAAATGACAGAAAACAATTAGGAATTGCATTTGTTTCAATCTAATTTTATAAAGTATAAAATTGAAATTGTTAAAAAAAAAACGGTAACAGAATGAGGTATAGTTTATTATACTAAAATGAATGAACCAATTTTCTACGAAATAGCATACAAAATATAGTGTTCCATTTAAGTTTTTCTCCCGGTATTTAAATATTACTTTAAGATAAAAAAAACACCGTTTCTTAGATTATTAAGCATTTTATAAATTAAATTGCGTTAAGAGAAATTTTATATCGTATATCAATTTTGAGAAATAAGACCACAAACATCCCTTGATTTCAACATTCAGTTGTATATAACTTTTAAACTAACAAAAATTGATCGATTAAATCTTATTTAAAAAATGATTGATTTTAGGCGTATCTATCTAAAATCCACATAAAAAGTATACAATTCCATTTAAAAATCATATGTTTGATACGTCACGTGATTACTGGACACCCTGTATATATGAAACTTATTTTAAAAATTGAAGTTTTACAGTAGCCATAAATTATATAAGTAACATTATTTTGTATTTTATTCAAATTACTGAAATATTGGACTTCTTGCGCCAATCTGATATACCTGAATAAACAAAGACTTATATGGATACACGCAAGATGGAGTCAAATTTATTTTTAATGCGTGTATTTTAATATTCAATCAAACTTAAAACTCGTAACCGTTATGGGTAACAAGCATTATCTTAAGTGGTGGTAATAAAAAAGAGCAAACAAGAAAGGAAGAAAAGCGGAAGGAGCGCCCGTTTAAAGCCGTTCGGAATTTTGTAGCGAGGGATATAAAAAATTCATAACGGAGATGTAAAGTCTGAAATGGGCGCGATTTAAGCGCGCAGATGCTGCAAATATTAATTCCAGTAGCTGCATAAACGCCGTAATGACTCTAATTATCAATAAAATCCGTTATTCGACAAATCTCGCCGGCGGTGGAATTGAAACATTTTGTCTGAATTAATTATAAAATCTGGAATTCATGGGTTTTGCAATACGATTGAACTTTCATGATTTGTATGTAAATAAAATAAAATAAAATAAAAGACATTAATCAAGTCATTATGGTTAATGACTTTTAATATGTTTCGTTAAGTAAATAATTAAAGAATAATTAAATACTTGATTTGTTTAGAAAATTCAAATAATTGTAATTTTATTTTATTTACATACAAATCATGAAAGTTTAATCGTATTGTAAAACCCATAAATTCAAGGATTACTGCATTGAAAAAAAATCAAACCTTTTTCAATTTACTTTTACAAAAATAAATATTAAACAATTAAAATTGATTGAAACTAATTTTTAAAAAAATATATGAAAATAATTAATAAATTATTTTCACAACGTAAGTCAATGTCACAGATCTAAATGTGGAAATAAATTATTAATTATTTTCAAATCATTTTTATTTAAATATGAAAATAACTGTGACCAAGTGAATAAATACTCTTTTATATTTGATTCTATTATTTTAATTATTTATTATTTAAATATTTTAGCAATATCCAAATATTTAGAAAATTCTAATTAGTACAATTTTGTATATATATATATATATATATATATATATTCTTAAGAGAAACGGCTATCCATCGGATGTCTTTCGGCCACAATTTTATAATTTTACACAGATTTTTTATTGTTTCATTTATACAATATTTGTATAAATTAAATAAAGAGAATTTGAAAATAATGAATAAATTATTACCTCTTTAACTACTACGACTTTTTTTACTTACGTTACTTAACAGCTACTTCTTGGACCTCTCCAAACATTGAATTTCCATTATTAATTTAAATTTGAATATAATAAAATAAAATTGGCACTCAAAGTAAAATAAGCACGTGCGTGGTATACGTTTTGGATTTAATAATTCCAAAGATCCGTCTAATGAATAAAATAATTAAATGATCTCTCCGAAATATAAAAATAGAACAACACGAACATTCAATTTTGTGTTATTACATGCTTAAAGTTTTGATCACTTCGGGATAGCACTTTACGACGCATCAGGATTAGGACCAGAGGGTGTGGTGGGAGAAGCGGATCGGATTTTAACACGCACGTTGTGTATCTATAAAATTGTAAAAAGTTTAAGAATAATGTATACAAGTTCATATGTGATATGGAACCATATTGTATGACGGAATATTTTTCCTGTAGCTTTGTATAATTGAATTTAATTTATATATATGCACATATTTTTTATTTTTATATGTATATATATATATATATAATTACATCTTTCTTGACGTTTCCATGTACAAATACTTTCAAGAATATTTGTAAAGTATGAATAAATACTATTATTATTATTATAAATTTCAATCAACAACATTACTTAGTAAATGTTATTTTATTATTACGAATAAATAAAAAACAACAACTCGACTTGCCGGAAATCTTAAGCACTCACACGAATCGGAAACTCGCGACATCATTTATCATCCCAGTTAATTCGCGAGGTGAATCGCGCGGAATCTTTTGTTTCCCCTTTTTTATTTATTTTTTTTTATCGGAAGGTCGATAATTGAAAAGTGATTCCCATTTTTGTTTTGCTTTTGTAGGATTAATAACGGCACATTTGCTTTTCATTTCCCGGCAATTAGCCAGCACAATTCGGAAACAAGCAAACAGCAGAACAAAAAAGGCGAAATGCGATTCTCCGGGCGATTTATTAAGGTCGCGGGGATTATTGATAAATGGCGAATGCGCCGGGAATCGCACTCGTGGCGAAAACTTCTTTGAAATGATTTTTTGTTGTGAGGTTAATTCGGAAATTCAATAAACACTTATCTGGAATATAAATAGTGTACAAAACTCGTGTGAAAGTGTTATTATGTGCACTCACTTGATTACTGCATTCTGCTCCGACTCGTGCGCAATATTCACGACCGTATGCAAAGTTCCACTTTCCACATTATTTACGTAATGTTATATTCACTCATAAATTGATGTAATACTGCCTGAATGCGTGGGTATTTATTTAATAAAAAGAAAATTTAATGGAATTAATGACAAGTCTCCATTAGAAAAAATATCGATAAAATTTAAGACTGAAAGACCGAAGGTCGACCTTAGCCATTTTAATAAATTAATATTTATATTAACAATATTCTATTGACGTTGTCTCTAATAAAGATGATTATGTAAGTAAAAAAAAAGATTTTAACTAATGACCGTTATTATTTTTTTCTTCACAATAATCTATCTCAACAACAACGATAAAAAATAACGAAAGCGAGCGCACCGATGATTAAAGAGCGCGTTTGTAACACCAATCGCCAATTAAAAAGTCAATAATCACGCTTTTAATTAGCAATCAGAGTTCCAAAATAAACGTTTATTTATTTTTCGAATTAATTAATTCCCGTCCGATTCGTGAAACTCGTCTCGTTTAAATTATTAAATAAATAAAAATACACACAGTTTTGCGTATAAATTAAAGCGATGTTAAAATTTAAACAATTTAATTGAAAATATTTTCGACACAGTGATTGGAATTATCGGGATTCCCTGCAATGAAATCGCCGTTTGTGAAATGCGTGCAAATGGGGGAAAAATGTTTATAAATTTGCGTTTTATAAAATGCATCGAATATATATATATAATATAATTTAATATTAATAACTGGATTTCAGTTTGGTGTAATAATGTTTAATTATTTCAAATAACTGCGACCAATTGAGAACATTCTATTCAATTAGCATTTATATTGAATTTAAAGTGATGTATTGTAACTATTTTTCGATAAATTCTTTGAATAAAAAACTGGTTCCGATTTCATTAATGGCATATTGATAAATAATTAAATTGGTTTCGTAAACGACATAAAATTGTTTTTTTTAATATTAATTGATACTGCAGTATTAATTATTATGTTTTATTAAATATCCTTTCTAATACATTTAATATTTATACATTGGTAGTTCATATTATTATATTATTAAAAATCTGTCAATAAAAAAAAGACTGACTAAATTAAATAACTTTAAATTCTTTACTAGTTTCGTGTTTCGGATGACTTGAAGTTATAAGCAAAAATTTCATCACTTACTGATTATCAACAGTTATGATATCAAATTGATACAATTGCTAATTGGTGTAGTATTAATAATCTTATTCTAAATAGTCTTAGATGTAAATTTATGTCATCTACAAATAAACATTGTCCGTTTCAATTTGATTATAAAGTCTCCGTTAGCACAATCGAACGTGTGCAAGCGTTGGTGATTCCTTTAGAGCGTTGGAATTTATACATCGTAATTTTTTAAGTTTTCGTGATATTTTTGTCCGTTCAAAGTTGGAATATGCTTCTTTAATTTGATATCCTCAGACCCTTTATCAAATACATTTAATTTTTAGAGCGTTTAGCGCAAGCTTATCAAATACTTATATTTTCAAACGGTGGATATTTTCCCCGAACGCGGCTTCAATCATTCAATATTGCTGCAGAAATTTAACGTTGAATCGCTTGAACATAAGCCTAAAAAGTGAAGTAATACATTTTTACATAAACTTCTTATAAATAGAAAACAGTATTCATTCCACTTGGTCACAGTTATTTATGTGGAAATAATTTATTAATTATTTTCAAATCATTTTTATTTAATATAAACTTCTTAGTAATCATATTGACTGCCCGAATATCCTAAAACTTATAAAGTTGCATGTTCCAACTTTTAATAGTGGAAATAAGGTAACTTTACGTGTTGAGCACAACAAAACACTATACGGCTTTGAACTGTAGGCATTATTTGTAACACACTTTGACATATTTTTTGATCCTCTATCGTATCTTGTTACCTCCTGCTAGATTAAGTTCAGTACTCTTACATATTTTATATTTTATGCTTTTGTGTTGTTTGTATTTATCTATATTTGTTTTATGTAATTGTTGTGTAATTGGGAACATGTTTCTTGTGGGGCAGTAAATATTATTATTATCTTGTAAATAGCCTGATAACCCAACATTAGTCGAGAATTTAAAGTTATTCAATTTAAACTGTGTTTTATTTATTATTGGTAGGTTTTTAATAATCTATTCAAATTTATTTATTACAATATAATGTTTATTTCAGAATATTTAAGATACAAAATAAATTAATAAGTTCAAGTTCAGAATTTAAAGTTTTCATAATGCATTTTAGAAAACATTAATTTGTTTTGAAATTTTATAATAATTTTTTTTAGAAACTATAATTTGATAGTGATAATATTAACATTTATATAATAAAATAACGCTTCGAGAAGATATACATAATATTAATATTCGAAATAAAGGGCGTCTGTATCTATCTAAAGATAGAACGTTACTTTATGAGAGATTATTTTCATACCAAATATGTAAAAAATATAATTCAGTGCTCATTATTTGACAAACATTTGGAGTAGGAAATTTTAATTCCACTTTAAAACACAAAATGTTAAATTAATATAATGCTATGTTTGTAATACATCGTTTACAATAATAGTAATTTATATTATATTTTCAAAAAGAGTACTGTTATCGGGAATCCTAAACTGAATCATCCTATCTTATAAGTTTATGATCATAATATACTTATTTTTTTTAATTAAATTTTATCTCTGGATGTTGATTATGTTTTGTCATTAATATTATACTTATAAAAGATTATTAATATTATTAATATATATTTCAGAATTAATCAATGATAACTTAATTTTTACATGAACATAACTAAAGCTAACGATTGTTGCTAAATCTTGAGTTTGGATCATTGCAGATCACTGTAGTAACGAAATGTGAATTATTTTTGTCATCTAATTTTAACCATAAGATTAAATTACTAAATCATTAATATCACTACAGTTCACTCACTCACAGCGTTGTCTAAATTATGTAATAAACTTTAAGAAAAATATTGCCTAAGTTTAACTTGCTGATTACTACTCATAACAATTGTTGCTTAGTCTTAAGTTTAAACTATCAGTAGATTATTATGGTTGACTAATTTAGACTTTAATATTGTTTCTAAACCTTTTTTCTTGTAAGAGGGGGATCTGAAATCTATAGCCAGACCCTTGCCTTTGCGCTCGGCTCTGACTGACGAGGAGTGCCGGTTTGGTTGGTGGTAGTGTTGTTTACTGACCGTCTAAAAACCTTTGCTCGATAGATTCGTACCTGGCATCGCTATCAGGCGATAAGTACGGAGTTGTATCTTACTGCTGAGCAGCTCTATTTTCCTCGTCCTTCATTAACAGGAATGTTTTACCAAAGCGGAATACCATCCCACTAGCATAGTGCCAAGAATGCTAGTGGGATGGTACAAGTCGTCAAGGATATCGTCATTGTCCCTAAGCTCCTGCTTCTTCTTCCCATTTGCTGCACTCGAATATCGTGTGTCTCGCTGAGTCCACTTCGGCGTCGCACTGCAGGCATTTACTGTCACTCTTCCCGATCCTCTGCAGATACTTCCGGAAGCAGCCGTGCCCTATCATTATCTGCGTGTGATGATACATCAGTTCTCCGTGACCCCTCTTGAGACAGGGTTTGAAATCAGGGATCACGGTCCTGGTTCAGCCAAATGACCTGCTCCACCACTCTTTCCAACGCTCTAGTGCCCTAGTCTCCGCATACCTCTTTGCCTCAGCCTTGCCCTTGAACTCCGCCTTCTCGAACGCTTCGCAGATTGCCCCTATCCTGAGGTCTCCAGGGAGCATACATGCCAGCACCTCCGCTACCTCCGCTACCTCCGTGGAGTAGGCCCTAATTCACCTTAAGACCCCAGTTCTTAGTACTCCCCGGATCTTGCCTACATTTCTCGCCACAATTATTGGATCAACAAAAACTAGAGCCACGTCCGATAGTCTGGACTGGGATACTATAGCGAGAAGCCTTTTCCAGCCCTGTCCGGGGCGGGCTTCCCACATTAGGTAATATGCGGGCTATCACAGCATGGCTGCATCCGCTGCCGCCCTTGCTTGGACGCAGCATCTCGGATTTGCTTCCATTATCATGCCTAGGTATTTGTTGGTCTTCGTGATCGTCAGTTGTTGTCTTCTAATTTAGAACACCTGGAGTCTTTCCTGCTCTTCTAATCAACAGCCAGGTGGTCGTAGTCTTTTCAACCGCCACCTGCAACCCTATATCTTCCATCTTGTCGATCTGTTCGATCTGCACTGCTGACAGAAGCAACAGCAGTTCCTCTAGGGCAGTAATTCTGCGATGCCTCACTAGAACTACTTGGTCATCCGCGAAGGCAACAAGCTTCGCCCCTTCTGGCATCATGTATCCCAGAACCTCGTCATAGACCATGTTCTAAGAGGCTACCAGTTCGGCCAGATCGGGTATTAATCTGGCCCTTGTTACCGCATTGATACGGCATTGGTTTACTGAGAAAATCGCAAAATTACATAGGTGTCTAATAAAAATTAAAGGTGTGCCATGAGAATGTGATTGTCACATTTTCAAGGTAAAGTAATAAACAGATTTGAAAGATTTAAGGAGGCCCAGTGGAAGAGATCTTAAAAGAATATATTAAAAATCAACTAATCAAAGGTTTATAAATAAAAATGAACAGTTTTTTGGCATGGTTAAAAAACGTAGCACACATACGAAACTAATGAATTACTAAATGAAATCAACAATTAATCTAAAACTTTAAACTGTTAACTGTGGAGGCTTCTACTTCGTTATACATCGTTATTAACATAAATAAAAACACTTAAACTTTGTTTGTATAACAAAGTTTAAGTGTTTTTATTTATGTTAAATCTAAAACTTGTTAATTGTTGAGGCTTCTACTTTGTTATACATTGTAATTCAATTTTAATAAATGAAACACTTTTTTAATTTGTTTGTATACGAGTTATACAAAATAAAAAAGTATTGTAATAAATAAACTAATAACTCCGAGTTATACAAACAAAGTAAAAAAGTGTTTCATTTATTAAAATTGAATCTAAAACTTATTTAATAATTTTTACAAATTAATGAAAGTGAACTACAATACATTTTCAGAAATTGATATGTTGATTATAATAAATGTTCAAAAGTACAACCATTTTCTATTAAATAGTATTCTAACCGATCATAAAATTCCCGTTCAACATTTGCCAAAATATACGGTGATATTTTTTCACATTCAGCTCGGATGGTCTTTTTTAAGTCGTCAAAATGTTCGAAAGCAAATTCCGTTATATTTTTTTTTTATTTTAAGTGACTCCAAAGGAAAAAAATATATATTTGGGGACAAATCAGGAAATCTCGCAGGCCAGGGGATCGTCGATTTTGGTCCAATAATTTTATTTCGGAACATTTACTCCATATTCTACAGTTTTGAACATTAGGTTCATTAATTATTGTAAATGTGCATTCATCGGTAAAACAAATGCGCTTTAAAAAAAATCCTGTTTACATTTGCCTGCTCCATCATTCTAAAACAAAATGCTTGCCTTCTTTCTGCATCACCATCAAGCAACTCTTGTTGTTTGAATTTATAAGATTTGTAATTGTATCTCTTCAAAATGTTGAAAGTTCTGGTGTGATTAACATTTACTTGAGTAGAAATTCTTCTTACGCTAGTCTGTGGGTTTTCGATAATTTCCGCCAATACATTGAAAACATTTTCATTTTCTAATCTATTCATTCTTTGATCACCTTTGTTATGTCCATCAGTACATTTGCAGTGGTTCAATACTGTACCTTTATTTTCATTTTTTTCTACTATTCTTTGAATGGCATTCTTGCTGGTTATTGTCTTTTCCGGAATTTCAACACTGAATAAATCACGTACTTTTCTTAAACTACTATCTGAGTAAAACGATTTGATTATAGACACTTTTTCTAGTGTAGAATACATGGTTTCGTTGTAAATTTAAATTTAACAGTGTCACTTTAAAAAATGGAATATCTGTCATCACGATTTCATGGCAAACCTTTATTTTAATTGAAAATAATTGTAAAGTTTTTTTTTTCAATTTTCTCGGCAAATATTTTTCAAAAATTATCGAGTAACGTACCAAATAATTAAGATTAATAAGCTTTAAACAAATCGAATAAGACCTATAGTGTCAAATAATTAGGGGAGCCAATATTAACACATTTTAAATTTTATATGTAAATTCCTATGGTCTACTTTAAAATTATATATATATATTCATATATACGCAAACATCTTATCACGAAAACCCCAGTATTTACAAACAAGGATTCTGATAGATGATTGTGTGGCCATCGCAAATAATTGCGCCAATACCCGTTGGATATTTCATCCAACCTTTTGAAAGATATTAAGAAAAAGTAAACTTTTACTACCGATTAAATGTACAAATAATCTTTCCCGGCTCTATCCGCGATCACTGCCCAGAACTTCTATTTTTCATTTTTTTCCCGATAACTCTTTTCTTCCCCTTCCAATATTTTTTTATGAATCGTCATAAAATATCACCATATATGGTTATATTCGCTGAGATCACATTCTTTCCCTCATATTGTTTTTTTTTTTTGTTTACATTTTTCTATGTAGCGTATTGGTCAGAATAACCCTCTTGAAATTAAGCCGCCTTCCCATTCAGACAAAAATAAACTACAAGATATTCGTTTGATTCAATCGTTGATGATTCAAATTAACTAATATTTCAAGGAATATATTATTTTAATTCAATTGTGTGTTCGAATAAAAAAATTAAATCTTTATGTAGTAGTACTACTATATTCTATACTTAATAATGATTGATGGTGGTCATTATCACAAATTGTTTATTATATTAAACAGCGACAAATATTATAAAAATCGAATGAAGCATTAAATTGTTATTAATAAAATAATTATTATTTTGTTTAAGTTTGAAAGTAATTTCTGGCTTAACGGTTAACTTTTGTATTTAGATAAGTTTGGTTAAATCATCACATTTTAGTCCCAGGGACTTAGAGTCAAGCCATTTCCCAACATTAACTAGAAACATTGCATATTATTATTAAAATAAAATAAATAATAACTCAGGACAGACAAGCACTTTCATTTTATTATGTATATCAATATTTGTAAAAATAAAACATCTATCCTTCTATCAATGAAACACATACTGATCAAAAAGTGATAAACTACTGATAAATGAAAATTGTTTTTAAAAACTCCTACTAATTATTCTGTTTACAAAAAGCACGAAGAGTCATAGCTTGCCTATTTTAAAAGTGATTTTAATTCTGAGAAAATATAAAACACACAAAAATAACATCAACATATCTATATCTATTTAGTCCACTTAAAATAAATAACGCACGATCAACAAACAAACAAAGATAAACGCTTTCATTTGCAGTGGTGGTCCGGCGAGTTCTCACGTGTTTTGTTGTTCCACCGTCAACATGCAAACAAACCGAACAATTTGCGTGACCGCAATATGTCCACTTAGAAATTAGTTTACTCGTTAGTTCCATTCCGATCCTCCCCTCTCTCTACCACCGTTTGGAAACAGATGAACAACGTTCGTTTCATGGAACACCCATTTGCATTTCTGATTACACCACCCTCGAAATTAAATTGAGACTATAATAGTGTGTGTATTGGTCTGTGAATGAATAACGTTTTTTTTTTTTTGTTGTTTCGGTTTATTGGTGTTGTATAAAGATAAAGAAGTATATAAAGAAAGTAGAAGTATTAGAGTGTAAACCATGGGAGGATCCGGAACAAATTTAGAAGAAAACTTTAATTTCTTCAGTTGGATGTGTAAGAATAAATTGGCTTTTATATTCACTCAGCGTTGTCATTAATTTCAACACCCGTAATAGAGAATATTAATGTATACCTGTAGTTTTCTTCTCACATACTAAGTTTATGTGTATGATAGGCACGTATGTCTTAGCATATGTTGAAAAAGGTTTAAATTGTGCGAATGTCTTCATTGTATTGAAATATT
This sequence comes from Philonthus spinipes, assembly GCA_963082785.1. Lineage (NCBI taxonomy): Eukaryota > Metazoa > Arthropoda > Insecta > Coleoptera > Staphylinidae > Philonthus > Philonthus spinipes. The sequence continues at coordinate 18,002,392 of OY720311.1, read as the reverse complement.
GCTTCAAATAACGAAGATATAAATAAAAAAAAGGAAATTGCATTTTCAGCATTTTTTTTTTTTCATTTTTTCCTGAAACAAAGAAAATTAGCCCAGTTTTCTCAACGGAATATTAATCAGCATCAAATTCTGCAAAAGTGCTGAATTTAAACCTACCCTATATATATATATATATATATATATATATATATATATATATATATGATATAATAAATAGAACGAATTCTCTAAAACCTATTTCTTCTTTTATTTTGCAAATGAAATCATTCGTTATTATTTAAGAATAAACAAAAGATATACACAATCAAATTGTATTTGTTTATTTTAACATATATATAATTGTTAAATTTTTAATCAATTCATGAATATTGTTTGTTCCGAGCGGAATGAATTGCAACAAAATTATATATTCTATTATTTTAATAATATTACGAATTTCGGTTTAATTATACTCGTATTATAATTTGTATTTTCAGACGAATTATTTACACTTTGCGTGTCTCATTTTAAAATACGAATTAATAAATAATTACACAATTTAATTTTACACTGCGGTTATTTAAATGACACAGTTTTATTACTTTATTTGGAAAAATAAAATAAATGTTATTTAAATATACTGTTAAAATAATACTATTTAAAAATAAATTAAATATCTCGAAATCCAAACATCCCGTCAAAATGCATGTATTCTGCTCTCGTCATTCATGAATTCATTAATAATCTTCAAGACAGTCCAGCCAGCTAGCACAGACATTTTTTATTGCACATCACCATAAATTCAAAACAGGACAGAATAATCTCTGGTCGATAGCCGAGGACAGACAAATACTTTTATTTTTATTGTGCATATTTAATATTTGTAAAAATGTATGTAATTGTCAGAACAAAGATATTTCTATATACACATTGAATAGTTTTTTTTTTCACTTAACACTTGGCGAAACATGTTGAAATACTTCATTATAAACATAAATAAAGCGCACTTGGTTTCTTTCTTAATTTGTGAAACGAATTTAAGTGATTATTTGATAATGTTCCACTATTTAATTTTTATTTAATTTAAAAATAATTTTATTTTTTAAATGAAAAGTGTCAATTTACTTGCAAAGCTTTAATGTACAAGTTTAAACGCTCTATTTTCATTAATGTGGAAAATTAATCGTTGTTCGTTCGTTCTTATGGCCAAATAACATGTAAATTTCCGAATTTAAAAACCACGTCGGGGTCAGAATATGTAAAGAGATCAATGAGATGAGTTCTAATTCAAAGCTTGTGTTTATTTTAACTTGTTCCAAACGAATAAATAATTTTACATTTCTATGACGACTTTCATTTCATAAAAACGCAGCCGCCTTACGCTTTTGGTTCTCTTTGGACAGATATTCGATGGTTGAGGCTTTTACTTGATGAAACTCTATAATACACTATTTGTAATTTAATAAATTCAATTTTTTGTATGAATTATATCACTAATCTTCTTCCTGATGATACCAATATACTGGCGAAACAATTGTAGCAGTGTCTGCAGTAAATTTTGTGAAACTTGAAAAAACTGTTGTTTTATTTACAAATAGTGGATAGGTATTAACTGGATTATCTTTCATTTCGATACTGTATTCACCATATTTGCATGATTTTAAGAAAATAGATAATATCTCCGGTCGATAGCCCATAACAGACTACTAACCCATCAATATGTATTGTAAATATAAATATTTGTAAAGAATTGTAATTGTGTTGTCTGAATAAAGATGTTTGTATATAGATAATAAGACTCCAGATAATATATAAGATATACTTTAGCTACGTTACATATCATGTACCACTACAATAAAAATTAATATTCAAATCTAAAATGGTGATAATTGAAGTGCTGATAAGTAACTCAAAAGAGTGTGATATAACTCTAACATTTTGTCGACATAAATAAATATGTGTAAGTAAAAATTATTGATTCATTTGCCTAATAAACCGTTCTCCACAATAACATTCCCTACCGTATTTCTTTTCTCTCTTTCTTCTTTGATAGTCGATTGAAATCGTTTAAAATCCCATTCATCACGCCCGTTTAAAACGGATTCTAAATTGCATTACATTCGATACTGACGTTGATTCCATGAATAGTCCGTCTCGAGTTAACACTGCCCGCTTTTTTCCCTCTCCCCTTTATTCACTTGGCAATACAACGCAGCTTTCACATTCAGCCCGGGAGACCCTTCCGCATTTTCCTCCTCCTTTCGCGCTGTTGTTGCCTTCTTTTCACGCCCTCCGAATAAATATATCGCCCCCCGTTTTCCGATCGAGTAATTCACCACAGAAAATAGAATTTACTCGCGAATAAATATGTGTAGAGAGAAAGAGAGAGATGTATGTGTGTGTGTAGGAAATAAATTGTAATAAAATTAGATCGTGGAATACGCTAAAAAAATACCCAATATTGTAAATAGAAAACAGTAAATGTGGAAATAATTTATTAATTATTTTCAAATCATTTTTATTTAATATATACTCAATATTGTTTGCAGTTTCAAGAAATGAGGAATATAATTATATAAAAAAAGAAATTTCCTTAAAATTCAATACAGAATTTTTCTATTATTGATTTATTAACAACAACGAGAAAGGGATAGAAGAGTATAGAAAATAAAGATTTTTTGCCTTTATAAATATTAATAATAATAACAATCTTTATTAACAGATATATACAGAAAGTATACAAAATAAGTAATAAACATTAACAAACTCAAATGTATAATTTATATCTGTTAATTGGCTATCGACCAGAGGTCTTTCAGCCTTATAAATATTATTAATCATAAAGTAGCTTCATATAATACAACATACACCCATTAAAAAAAAACTAATCTTCGTTCCTACGTATAGTTTTCCTTTTATTTTCTGAATGTTAACAACCCCGGAATGCCGTGCGTCCTCACGACAATCGCCCATTGTTTTCCAGTCACGTCCCATCGAAGGATGATAAAAAAACGAAAACGGAGCGCTCTCACCAGAAGTCAATTGCCAGCGAAACTCTATCTTTTCATCTTTCTCCTGTTTATCCTCTTCTCGCAGTACGAATTGATACGTGCCTGCCTCGTGTAGGAGGAGGACACGACGAGTCCGGGATGCAAAATGAAAACTGACTGTATCGGAGCGCAATTTTCGAAGCTATCCACGGAGCTGCTGTTATTCAGTTAGGTTAGGTTTATTGGAAGGGAATTGTATGCGTTGTTTCAGAAAAAATATATATATGGAAGTGGGATCTTTCATTTGTGGAATATTTTGTTTTATAATATATAAAGAAAACAAGATCACTTTTTTATACCATTTGGAATTTTTATAATTCGTGACTAGTTTCGGTAATCATTTTCAAACAATAGTAAATACAATTGACTGTTTAACAAATATTTATACGTGACTATAATGCTTCGAAGAGGGGGGTGTAAGTTAAGTCGACCTGGTCGTTAATGATTGGGAAGTCCGGCTAATCTTTCGCTTTGTGGATTTCCAGCGCCTCTAATAAATCCATTTTAATCCCTTTTTCGGCGAGATGTACAATTGAAAGTACATCCTCGCCGGAAGAATGGTTTTCTTCGTTTAGATGTTTAGCGAAAGTGGAGTTGTTGTTTTTTAATATATACGATCTATAATTTTCTTTAAGTCTCGTCTCGAAATTCCGACCAGATTGACCTATGTAGCACCCTCCGTAGTCTGTACATACTAAGTCTGTACATACTAAGTATATAAACTTAGTATGTAGCCGATTGGTACATTTTTTCGATCGGTGTTTTACAATTGAAAATTGTGTTGCAAATATTTTTATTAGTTTTAAATGATATTTTTATATCCCGTCTTTTAAATATGTTTTTTATTTTGCTACTGATATCTCCATAAAAGGTTATTGTTTTAAAAAGTTTTGTTTCTGTGGTTGTAGGGGTTGCAAAGATGATTTTTTTTATTTGGGAGATTTGGTATTTATTGATTAGTTTATCTATTAATGTAGGTGAATATCCATTATTAGCTGCTATGTTCTTAATTATTGCAATTTCGTTTTTACGTGATTATGTTTTCAGTGGGATTTTGTGTGCTTGTATAATCATACTATAAAAACTTGAAACTTTATGTTTGTATGGATGACGGGAGGAATTGGGGATGATTGTATCGGTGAGGTTGGTTTTCTAAAGATATCAAAGGTTAGATTATTGTTAGTTTTGGTTATTGTTAAGTCAAGGACATTAATTTTGTTTCTAGATTCTATTTCCACTGTGAATTTAATTGAAAAATGTAAAGAGCTGAGGTAAGTTATAAAGTTATTAATTTGTCTGTCAGTACCTTCGAAGCATGCTAATATGTCGTCCACATACCTATACCACCATTTAATATGTTTTCTTGCATAAGCTTGAACTTAAAATTGTTTTTGTTAAATTATTCATGGATTTAGTGGGGACCCCATTGTTAGACCTTCTTTTTGAATGAAAAATTTGTTATTAAAACTGAAATAATTGTGTGATAAGATGGTTTTGAGTAAGTTGATAAAATCTGTGTTTGCTATAGGATTTACATTGTTCTGGTCAAGGTGTCGGATAATTAATTCAACTACTTGGTATAGGTAGGTGTTTAATTTTATTAGTTAAATCTACGGAATTTTTAATTGAATGTGAGTCGGAGAAGTTAGTAATAGTTTTGAAAATAGAGTTAAGTTCTACTGCTACTTTGTGGGCTGGAGATTTGATATAGAACACCACCGGGCGTATAGGGTTATCGGGTTTCTGTATTTTAATAATATTTTGTTTTATTTGAAATTATTTTGTATTTATAAATAAACACTTATACTCATGGCAGGTGTATTTCGATTAGAAAGTGAACATTTTCAGATAACAGTGAAGTAGTGAAGAGAGTTATAGTGTTTATTTATAACTCATCTAACTCATACACTAATAGTAAACTCTAACAATTCATTTATCCCATATGACCGCCACAGACCTTCTTTTAATACAACTACTTTATAATAATTACACGTGTTGGGCAAGAAAACACATACTTTTCTAAATTTATTTCTCAATATACGGGGATATTCCCTAAGAGAAATGTTATGTTTAACGTGTATGTTATATTTTATCATCACAGTCTAAACAACTTGTATAATGGATACATATACATAGAATGTGCAGTTATTTAATAACATTAATAACATTTTCTATACGGAATTGAAAAATATATTTGTCGAAATCCGTAAAATAAGCCTCTGTTTCGGCGATGATTCGTTCGTTTCACGAGAATCGCATCCTCTAAGCGGTTTTATCATGTTTGGAAACAAACAAAAAATCACATGGAGTCAAATAGACTCTATTCTATTTGACTCCATGTGATTTCTTGTGGGTGGGAGCTCGAGGCAAGAATTCATAGCGAAATTCGACCAGTTTTGTTGGACGATTGAGCTGATGTATTGTCATGGTGAAAAAGGTCCATTTTTCGTCAAATGGGGTCATTTTTATCAATTAAGCAATTTTGCGCTGTAAGTGCCCTTCCTTTATCCAAATAGTCAGTGAAGATGGTGCCTTGCGAATCCCCCCCCCCCAAAAAAAAAAAAAAAATGTGGCCATGACTGGAACCGTTTTCGCCTTTTGGATTAATTTCGTCGGTTGAAATCCACTGTTTTGATTGTTCTTTCATTCCTAGCGTGTAGTAGTAGATCCATGTATAGTCAACCATCTCGAAACGTTTTAGAAATTCTTTCAGATTGCGCTTAAATCGGATGACAACTGTTAGGGCATCAGAGCTCTGTAGTTGTCATAAGATTCCGTTTTTGCTCCACTGTTAGCAAACGCGGCACCCATCTCACTGATAGTTTTCTGATCCCTATTTTTTCGCGCAGGATATTTTGTATACGTTCAATTTAAATGTACTATAGATTACATCTGAGAAGTTCAAATGGCTCAGTACTAGGGCGTCACAGAGAAGTCGTTTGGTGTTTTTACTTAAGATTTTTCTATTTGCATATATCATTTTTAAACTTATTAATAATTAACTTCTCACTTAACCCGTGGTGAAACATTTTTGAATTAATTAAGGTATATTTTAATTAAAACACTTGGTTTGTTTTACTGTTTTTATATATTTGCTCCGACAAGAATCGATCTTTAGTCATCTTCAGAGAGATATGTGAAAGAATTTACAAAACACAAACTTATATATAAATACAAGCCACTGTAATAAATTATCAGGTAATAAGGGCGAACGATATCGGGGAATTCGAAATCTCTTCCATGTTGTTGACGATGGGTTTGCCGCATTTTATCGCCTTGCTAATTTCTAGTCCCTCGCGAAGATTTAAATGCAGTCCCTTATTACCTGAGTGTAATATTTTAAAATCAGAAGTATTAAAAAAAATTCTATGCTAAAAATCCCTATGAACATTTCTTGTTTATTATTGACTTTTTATGTTCTTCTAATCTCGTTCTAAAACTTCTTCCGGTTTGTCCAATATATATACACTCACAATCGCCGCATTTAATTTCATAAATCCCACACTTGTCCAGTTTTTCAATTACTGATTTATTGTTCAATAAAAATTTGTGTAAATTTATGGGGTTGGTTATTATGACACTAAATTAAACCCTTTCAGACTTTTATATATTTTTTCCGACAAATCATCAATATAATCCAATCTCTGCCAAATTTCTTTTCTAGTTTTATTTTCTACATAAAAATATTTTTTCAGTTGTTTTAATTTTTTCTGTTTACTAGTTTATCTATTAATTGTTCACTGTAACCGTTATTGTTAACTATTGTTTTAATAATTTTTAATTCTGTAGAAAAATTATGTTCATTTAATGGAATGTGTATAAGTCTGTGAATCAGAGAATAGAATGTGCTATATTTTATTTTGTAATGAGCAATATAGCACATTCCATTCTTTGATTCAAAGACTTATAAACATTCCACTAAATGAATATAATTTTTATACAGAATTAAGAAAGTCTCAGGAATAAATGACGTGTAAATCGAAAATAACAGTGGGCTTAAAATTGATCCTTGAGGAACACCGGACTTCATCTCAGATATACCAGACACCATTTTGTCAATTTTCACCTGTTGGTGGCGGCCATAGAAAAATCTACTTATAAGCCTTAATGCATTTGACTCTAGGCCTATGTACTTCAATTTTACTAACAATACTTCTATCAGTTGCATTGATAATATCATCAGTGACATTAAGTAAAGCAGTGGAGCAGCTATAATTTGTTCTAAATCCTGATTGATTCGTGGGCAGGATTCTATGGGTTTTTACAAACAGAGTCAGTTGATCTTTTATTATAGATTATTTAGATAAAACAGGTAAAATACTAATTGGCCTTAGATCTTTCTGGCTTTCAGGTTTTTTTTTTTTCGTGTGTTATTCGCGTTATTTAGATTTTCAATTTTCATATAAAGGTGATATTTTTTGTATGAACTAGGTAAGTAGGTAGGTTTAAAAACACCGAAATCCGGACCATTGATAAATCGGAAAATATAAGACGTAATAAGCTTTTCTTTTCATACAAAAATATTTTAAAAATATACATTCTTTATTTACATTTAATGAAACACGTTCAGTCACCATTTATCTAGCGTATGGATAACTAGTGATGGCCATTTCACTAGTTATCCATACGCTAGATGAATGGTGACTGAACGTGTTTCATTAAATGTGAATTTCGTTTTCCTTTTTTGCTTAAACAGGACAAGTTCGCCTTCCTTTAGTGGACGAAACAATGATTCTCGGTCGTCTACCTTGTACACCCAAATCGTTGACGATGCCACTTGAAATTAGGCAAAAGGTGGCGCTTGCGTCGTCTTTAATTTATTATGATATACATTCTTATTTTATTTACTATTTCCAAGGGGAAGATTGCTTTATACATATCTAAAAAAGAAAGTGAAGCTGAACACTGGATACGATGCATGTTGGAGCAACACGAATTAGATATAACAGAAAACAATGCATCACCAACCCACCCTTGAATGTATTATTCTATTTGGAAATAAATATATTGAATTGAACAAAAACTTAGACAAAAAGAAGAAAATCATGAACTACAAATGAAATTTCTGTTGAAACAAATTAATAAAAATGATTGAATATACTTGTATTTTTTTATCAGGTCTATGTCGAATTTGTTTCGATCTTGCAGGGGGACAAATTATATGCATAATTTCTAATAGTTCTTGAACGTCTGTTACAACTATTTTGAGGTTATGAATTCGAGTGTAGCGCGTTAAGCGGTGGTGTTCGGCCGCTTATGGAAACTCGCGTTTAAGCCGCAGTTTAGCTATAAGCCGTGTTTAAAAACCCTAGTTTTATTTTAAAGTTAGCTTAAACCACTAATAAAAAGCCGGCCCTTATTGTCTCATTTGAAAATAATCCATAAAAGATGAGTATAAAAATAAAGTTCAATTAAACTAAGTTTAAGCCACAATTGAAAAACTGAGCCTAAACTTTTTTTTTTAAATAAAACACTTAATAATTTTCAACTATTTTTTGTGTATTTCACGACAATTGTTTCGCAACGTTGTTGCTTCTTCAGGTGAAGAAATTAAGTGCCTCCACTATCTACGATATAAACTTTTTTTAATACATTGCTACTGTATAGTTTTCGATATATCGCGCATCACAAACCTAATTTCGTTTCGTGTCTTACCTAATAATCATTTAATAAAATATTCCGTCCGAGTGTATGATTAAATTCCAATAAAAAAATCGATTTGATTGAATAATCCCCGCCACACGTCCACCCCACCCGCGCAATTTTATATCCCGGCAATTATGTAAATTTCAGGCCTTCCTTACCGAATAATCGATGACTGCGCTTAAATGCTCTACAAAAAAAAATAAGCGGAAGAGGGAAAAATGTCGGTGAAAAACGGCTGCTTCTTATAAAATTGCACGTTATATTTCTGAATGGAACAGTTTAAGGGTGCGGTTTGGTAAAAAGAGATAGCAAATATAGTTGTAGGTAGTCACTAATCGTGTTATATTGATGTCCTAGTCGGTGAAAAATAGTTTATTATACATTACAGCAGTGCCTACTAAATATACAGGTCAGAATGTTTAAGTGGGAAGGACTTCGAGCGCTGCTCGTCTCGTGCAATGTTTTGATGCAAGCGGGTTAAATTGTAACAATTATTTTTTTATGTAGTTATAATGATAAATATTTAAATTTACTATTAAAAATTAAAGTCTTATTGTTGGCAGAGCGAACGAAGAAGACATCATAAACAATTCGACCAGTTTTGATGAGGCAATGTCAAGGCCAGATAAACAGAAATGGTTGTAGGTAATGGAAGAATAGATGAAGTCATTTGCTGTTAATGATGCCTGGAAGTTGGTTGATGCTCCAGTTAAGAGTAAAGTGCGATACCGTGCAGGTTTGATGGAAAAAGGTTTAACACAACACTTATGGTTATTAACTGAAATTATTTTATTTAGATGAAAATAAATTTCTTTATTAAAGCATTATACGAAGAAAAATATTATAAAGGCATGAAACATAAGAAGAGAAAAAAAAGACGTAATATATCTGTTTCTGTATATTTATTTGAAATTAGATTAGCGATATAAATTTCACATAAAATACGCTCCCTCGCGGAATAAATATATATTTTTATTTAGATAAAGGAGATTTATTGTCGGTGGAGATCAGATTGGAAATAATACACATATATTTATCTAAAGATCGATATGTAACAGAACAGAAAGACGCTGTTTGGCTACGCTTCATTATACTCCGGACGTACAATCCGGAATTTTGTAAACAAACCCCCCATTTGATGTATATCATTTGTATTAAAATAAAAAGAAATGTAAATTATGGATTTTTTTTAATTCGGCTTTCTTTGAAATATTTTTGTACACATAATTTACACAAGCTCATACCATATGATCAAAAACTTTTCTCCTCTAGAGTACTGTGATTTTTTTTAAATGATATTGGGGGCCTAGCGGTTGAGGAACTGGTCTTAATTGTTGGTTCGCCGTGGAAGTGCGGATTCGAGTCCTGTCTAGTGCAAGACTTTTCTAACGAAGAGTTCTCGTCCTTAAATTCATGGGTGTTAGTGATTGTCCCCATCTGCGACTTGGAATTAGTTAAATATGTATATAAATTTGATGTTGGCTTAATGGTCGAGTAGCCAAGGCGAGACTATGTGTTCATCCTAATTTCATTATCCATACCTTAATATCCTATCTCTCCCCTATTATTTAAATAAAAAAATATGTTGGCAATAAGGTATCCATTTTACTGATTACTTATGGTTAGTTAATTGTCCTATACAATAGCACTGTCTCGGACGTGCGTAAGGGTGAATTATAAAAATCAACCCCATGCGGCATGGGTTGTTAGTATTTTCTAACTTGGCCGGATTATCGGACGGTTAAGCGCGACGGTTATATTTATACAATATTATAACTTATAATATTTATATAATTCTACTACTAATATTTAACTTTGTCACTATTATAATAGTAGCATTAACTAACTTTTTTTATTAATTATTCAAATTAATTTTATCAATTCAATATTTACATTCATACTCTAATAAAATACGAATTAGGTGTTGCAAATCGTCAACACGATTACACCGTAAGGGTATTGATTGCAATAAGTTATTCCGACATAAATTATGTGCGAAGATGCGTAATAAATCATTCATGAATTTTCAAGTGAGCAAACAACCTTACAAACTGAGAGGAGGAGAGAGGGGAGAGGGAAACGGCGGGCGTGGATGCAACCCACGAACTTTAAGGGTCTCCCAACTTTGGCTCGAGGTTTTTTTCTTCCGTGTCCTTTGTTTGTAAACAATTAAATCTCGGAAGGGTAGCACCAATTGCATTTCTAATGAGTACGTGAAGATTTTTTTTCTTGAGAAATTAAATATACAAAAAAAATATAATTTTACTTCAATATTTATAAAGTAAATTTAATAAAATGGAACAAAGATGATTCACACATTTGCAGTTATTTAAATTACAATGAAATTAAACAAGGAAAATTTCTGGCAATGATCAATATTTTTTGCAGTTGGAAAAAGGGATTGATCGAATTTTATTGATCATTGCCAGAAATTTTCCTTGTTTAATTTCATTGTAATTTATAAAGTAAATGAACCAGTTGGTTGTTGGTTGTGGAAACTTTAATTATTTAAGTATTTTTATTTAAATAAATGAACCAGCATAAAAATAAATGAATATTTTGGCACGGGATTTTTCATTTGTATTTCACTTTACATTAAATATGTTTCCCTTTATCTAAAATATATTTCCCATTTCCTATAATATACAGTGTGCGAATTATATATGGAATATGGTATGTAACTTCGTAGAAATCAACGTGAAAAATTGTTCAAGTAAACATTTTTTGAATATAAACAAGCTTTCATTTAAATAAATTTTATATATACGTGGTGTTCAATTCATTTACATAATTGGGTAAAATTTAATTTTTCTTAGGAATATTTGAATTCCCGGATTAATTGTAAATATGTAAAATTTTCTTATAAAATGTACAATTTTGAAGTTATAGAATTAATAAATAATTGATTAAATTAATTTTAAGAATTAAATATCGAAACTAAATTTCTCAACAAAATATTAGGAAGTGCCTTATGGAATAAAGTAATGTATTCTTCAAAAAAAAAGAATACCTTCTGGAGATCTACAAATTTAAATATATAGGGCGTTCAAGTTACAATTAATCATTACTTTCTCAAGTGGAATATTATATACAGGGTGAGCCATGAATAACGGCCATTAAAAGTTTTCAGGGTTCCTGATCGCAGAAAAAATTAAAAAAATTCTATGTTGCACGGTTGAATGCGATCACCTCATGGTATATATTTTGACTTTTTATCACCTCCGGGTGTACCGGAAATGGCTACCAACTTTGTTATTTTAAATGGAACACCCTATTTTTTTTTCGGATTTCCCGTTTAATTGCCTAGCCACTCATATCGATTTAAATCTACATAACTCGTGCAGTTTTTGAGATAAAAAAATATTTGTCAAATTTTAACCTTAAATTGAGGTTTCGAAAAATGCCTGTAACTTCTAGTAGGAATAAGATAGGAAGGCCAGCGACATCTTGAATTGTTAGTAAGAGATCCATCTATAATAAAAAATACATGTGTCAATTTTGACCGTAGGTATTTCAAAAGTGTCAACATTTCAGTGACCTCTTAAAAACATCATAACTCATTTTTTTATGACCAATATTTTATTTCAGAGAGCGATTGTGAAGACAAAGGCTTACGATTGTATTAACCATGATATTCTGATAATAACATTGGAAAAACGCGGTATTCGGTGTAATAGCCTCAAGTGGTTTAAATTTTACTTCAGCAACCGCAACCAGCGGGTGGTTGTACGAACCAACGACGGGGTTGGCAAATCTGTGTTGGTATTTATGTACAATTGTTGCATGTGGATTTTCAATTAATTTTCAATATATGACCAATAAATTCATATTTTTTTATACGAAATGATTTTTTCCGCATTAAGATCAGTGATATTCACTGACAGTAGCATACTATCGAATACGTTGCAATATTTTTAAACCCTTCGTTTGAGTAATAATAAAATGGATAAGCATACGTATCAAGAAATATGAATTTATTGGTCATATATTGAAAATCAATTGAAAATCCACATGCAACAATTGTACATAAATACCAACACACATTTTGTTTCAACATATTTTGCACGCATGATACCTTTTATTTGTACGATGAAAGATTAAGTAGTGGAATGTTTTCGAAAAAAAATTATATATTTTTTTTTAGTTCTTGTGTTCAATTGTTCTTCTGAAAATTACTTTATGTCAACTGTTACTTTTGTTTTTATGTCGTAAGTGAAAACAGTAGTAAAGTGGTTGTTGAACCCCGAGAGGGGAAGTTGGTCTTAGAGTAAGTTATAGAGAGCTGGTCTTAGAGTAAGTTATAGAGAGTTTGTCTTAGAGTTAGTTATTGAAAGCAGTGCGGTGTTAGAATAAGTAATTGAAGAATGTAAGTACAATAATATTTTTAATTTGTTATTAAATGTATAAAGTTATCACAGTTTCCTTATCCCCTCAGGGCCAGCTAGGTCGTGACAATACTATGGAATATTAATAGTGCAGGCATTACTCATTTGTGCAAATATTTTTGGAGAAAATAAATTTCAAAATAACTCAAAAACTATTTGCTCCAGATATGGAGATGCGTAATACTTTTATGTTAAAAAAATAGTGCAAGAATTCTAGATGGATCTATTACTAATAATTCAAGATGTCGCTGGTCTATCAATCTTATTCCTATTAGAAGTTATAGGTATTTTTCGAAACGTCAATTTGAGGTTAAAATTTGGCAAATAATTTGTTATCTCAAAAACTATAAGAGCTATATAGACATAAATTCATATGAATGCTTAGACAATTGAATGGGGAATTCAAAAAAGAGGTATTCCATTTAAAATAACAAAATTGGTATCCATTTTAGGTACCACCGGAAGTGAAAAAAAGTCAAAATATTTATCATGAAATCAGGAACCCTGAAAACTTTTAATGGCCATTATTCGTTGCCCACCCTGTATATACCGAAGTGTCCTTCTTAGATATTTCGCTTGTAGTTAGAAATTCAGCACTAATTTATTAACAAAACTTGCCTGACTTCTGAAGACGCATAATGTAAAATTATTTTAATATATACAGGGTATCTCATTTCCCCGAAATTGGTGTCAACTTTGATATTTCAATTTAAACACCACGAAAATGTTTTATTACAAAAAGGAGTTGATCAGCTGGAACAATTAAGCCTAAATAATAATAATATACGTAAGTCTCTGAAAAACCAAACGAAAACCAGCGCACGGAATTTATTGGAGTTACTAAAAATATGCTACTCCTTCAGCAGGATGCTAACGTATAGGAAAAGCTGGAAGTAACTCCTGTCCGATAATAGCCCGCTACGAAAATCGTGAATCTGTTAACTTAACGTATAGTCCGAATGAATTGGGAAATATATCAAAAATAGTTTTATATTTGTAACAAACTTTTAAACAATCTCTTTGAACTATCCTTATTATCCCTTGTGATTCTCGCATAATGGCAGGTAGCAAAATCTGGCCAAAACATTATTTCATCATTTGCGTGATGTGTTTTCACAAACTGAAGCAGTTTAGAGAGACATCTCTGGATATAACGCTCTCCGATTAAGCTTTCGACCTGAGTACTACCAATGTAGGGCTGTGCGGCCAGCCTCAGAAATGGCACACTATACCAAAATTTTGTCCTCAAATGTTTTTTTGTATTTAAATTTAACATTATCAGGGGCATTCTCGTAACCGTCAGTGTAAAATCCATCATTTGTCTTCATTTCACTGCAGGATAATGTGAAATATTTTTCGTCGTCTATCACAATCATCATGTTGACGAAATGCACACGTCTCCACGCGCGGCAAATTCTCGGGATTCTCTCTAATTGAGCTTCTATGTCTTTTGGAGCTTTTCTTCTTTTCTGGAAAACAATAATCTTACTCTATTCTAATTGAACAAAAAATAGATATGGTGTCATTTGAAAAAAAAAAAAGTTTACTATCGCTACCTTGACAGTTGTAATCTTATTATCACTTTGGTCACACCGTTAAATAAATAATTTCTTGCTGTTTACAAATATGTATGATTTATTATAGTTTACTGTCAAAATAAAAAGTTAGAAGGGAGTGGAATACCAAACTGAATCACCCTGTATTATGGATCATCTGTCAATGGGCTATCGATCATTGTTTTTCTGTTATATTTGTAATATTTTTATATATTTGCGAGTTTTTAATAGTAATAAAAGCTGAAAGGAATTCCTTACTTCACTTCACAGGTGAACATTCTCATCGATTGTAATACTTATAAAATTTTACATTTACCAACAAACACTTGTTCGTTGTCTCATACGTATATATTTTTTAAAAATTATTTATTTTTTGTCGTTACAGGTTGGAGTAGTACGAAGCCAGAAGATAATGAACGGAAGGGTTTGGAATCGAGCGCCGAGCTGGAGCCGCTGATAATAAACAGGGCGCCGTACTTCGAGAAGGGCGCGTCGAAAAACGTGACGGCCCTGGTGGGAAAGACCGCTTATCTCAATTGCAGAGTGCGCAACGTTGGGAATCGAACGGTGAGTGCGGGAAAAAAGCTGCTGATCCTGTCCATTTTACAAATATTACTCCGCAGATTCTGCTTTCTCGTTGCTTTGCGACAGATAGATGATATACGGATATATTTTTTTTTTAAATAAACCAAAAAATATATAATTTTGATTGAAAAAAAAAAAATACATACAAACATTTAATTAATATTATAAATGAGATATTGATTATGATCGAATTTTATCCTACTTCTTTTCGAACCTTTTAGTATTACGGGGGTGTAACACTCGGTTTGTAATGCTCGTTCTGCGTCAATATTAATTATTCAAATTGTACCTGCAAATTACGAAACTATTTAAACTTATTACTTATTTTATTTTATTATATTATATTTATATTATATTATATTATATTATATTATATTATATTATATTATATTATATTATATTATATTATATTATATTATATTATATTATATTATATTATATTATATTATATTATATTATATTATATTATATTATATTATATTATATTATAATTATAATTATTCAGTTGCAGGGAAATGTACATTAACTGAAGATATATAAAAATGAAATAAGAATATGAAACAATAACATAAACATTTACAACGACAAATAATATAAAATTATTATATTTAACTATTTATACATCTTTACATAAGATGCTTTATTGTAACGAATTATAATTTGCGGTTACTATAATAATAATAATAATAATCTTTATTTAAAATCTTGCTATATGATAAAATAGAAAATGTTTTAAAGTCGCGCCTGGGAATGATGTGTCTTGAAAGTGCATTAAAAATGATTACGAAGACTTACCCCACCCTAATTACAACATGTTCAAAAAGGGCATCCGTGACGACCCAACATGCATAACATCGGAAAACAGAGTAACGAGAAAACAATAACATTCAGTTTAGAATTTGAATATTTACCTTTAGAATTATTAGTTTTGGCTGATTGGAACTAGCGTTCGCCAATCTCTGGTATTATCTATGTTTTAGAATGTAAATATCAAAATACATTTAATATTGAACATATAAATAAAATATGTATACGTTACAGGGATGTTAATTACTACCCGGTATTACGCAGACCGTTCGGGCTTTCCAATGGGATATTGACTATGACTGGATTATATCGATCATCGGGGTGCTTTAAGGACTGAGCTCTTTTGAAGCAAAGCCCACGATTAATGAAAATAAAATAAATCTTTTGATAAAATATTCAACATTTATCTAGCGATTTTTTTTCCTAATTTTAAAATATTGCTCTTGCGTGGTCTTCCATTTATTAAAAAAACATCGGTTAACGGGTCTGATCCAAGTTCAGGGATTAATTCTTGATTATGTGGTGTATGTATGGGTTTAGCATTTATTAATGACAATTATTTGCAATTATTTATGAAAAGTATTTAATTAAAAATAAAAAAAAGTAAGACAAAGAGTTTTTATTTAAAAAGAATTTTTTTATTAAAATTAAAATATTCAACACAATTCATAAATGAATTATTTTAATAACAAATTAATTAAATCCAAACCACCTTTATTATGGTAGATGGGAAATTTAGATTATATATAAATATGAAAACCAAGCAAGAATTTAACTCTCAGCAAAATACACAATTATCATTATTAAAAAACTTTTTCTGATTACTTTAAGCGACAAAGAATCCAAGTGGAAACAGTGCGCGGATATTTGCAGGTCGCCATAATACGAAAAGTGCGGAGGGAAATTCATGTTTGATTCGTATAAACATCCCTCTGTATAAACGGAGTTTTCAAAGTTCTGGCCGAAAGAAAACTTTTCCATTAAGTGTATTTAAAGTTCACCGCGAGGAGCGAGGGAAAAAGCAAGCAGGAGGAGAGTAAGAGTCAAGAGATGGATAACTTTTAAAGGGCGTAACCTTTGACGTCTTCAGCTTATAAATACGCCCGCAGATTTGTTTAACGGGGAACTTTAATTTAATAAATTAATCACGTTTATTAATTTCAACGAGGTTGATTATTTAATTCAATGCGAAGTAGGATTATCTGATTGGTTTAAATTGGTCTATTCATAAGCGTCGGCAGATATTATTCTGAAGTAGTTCAAGAAAAAAAACCTAATCTCTTTCCCTAAGTTTCTAAAGAAAAAAATATAAAACTAATGAAAATGAAATTTATTTATTATTATTGTCGCGCTTAACCGTGCGATAATCAACACAGCTCATAAAGAGCCAACAACCCGCGCCACATGGGGTTGAATTTTATTATTCGCTATTAGGGACGTCCGAAGCGACGCTATTTCATATATGTATTAGAGGACAATTAAGTAGTCATAAATTGCAAATATTCATGTTTTCCCCACTTAGTACTTTTACTACAAGGCACAGGTGTTTACACCCGTAAATAAAGCCTTATACTTTATAAATCACACTTGATGGATATATTTAACTTGCACGCATGATTTTGTTTCACTTATTTTCTTTATTTTGCGTATAGTTTCGGCCAAACAACCATTATCAAGCTGTTACAGTTTACTTACTTACTAATTACAGTGGATCACCCTTATCTCCTTTGTTCGCTGAACTGGTTATGGATCATTTTCAACCATTTATTTCTGGTATTTTATCTTATCTGTTTTTTATTGTATTAGTTATGTTATTTTGAATTTGGTTATCATTAGTTTTTTGTGTATTTACTTTACTCATGTTATATTAGCAGTTGTTGCTTGAATTTTCTTTGTAAAGAAAAAATAGGCAATAAAAATGAATCATTGGAAAATTATGTTGTTACGCTTTATTCGTGATTGTTTGAATAGTTCGTGAAAAATTGTGCACACGCCGGGGGATGTTATGGATATTTTCATGTGTGCTGAATAAGATTCAGTGCGGGGAGATTTGTGAATAACATCACGTAGCATCAAGATTTTGTACGTTTCACGAGATGGAAATGGGGGAGAAACGTGTACACAATGGATTCAAGTCCGATTGCAAATTGCCCCTCTTTAACGTCATTCCCTTTAGTCCTAATATGCGCCAAGCGGAAAACATTTATGTAGATGCTATAATTGCTGCATTTATTCAGTATGAATATATTTATCTAAAAATAAAAAAATAATTATATGTAAAAACAGAAACTGTAAACATATACACTTTTTCTTAATGGTGTACCATTAAATCAAAACTACAATTAAAGTTGTTGATGGAACCATTCGAATGAAAATAATTGATTTTTGGATTACAATAATAATCGAAGTTTTCGAATAGAATCGTGATTTCATCATGTTTTAATTATCAAAACAATGATTCTCGGTGGTCTGCCTTGTAGACCCAAATCGTTGATGATGCCACTTGAAATTAGATAAAAGATGGTGCTTGCGTCGTCTTTTAATTTATTATGATTAATATCAATTACTGTTTTAAATAAAATTTATTTAGCAATTACGAAAATTTCAAGCAATAATTTAAAATTAAAATTGGATTGAGCGAAACATGATGAATCAGCATTCGAATGAGGATAGGCATTCGAATTAAAATATTTAAACATTTTTTCTCATTATTATTTTTCCATCTAAAAAATAATACATTTTATTAATACAACTGAATATTTGAAATTATAAAAAATTAAGCATTATTTTAGTATAAATTGATCTCCAATTATTTTGCCCTAATTTGCATTAGAATATTTGAATCATGATGATTCGATTAAATCGATTATTTATATCATATTGTTTACGCCATGTGTACTGTTTGAGTTTAATTATACTAAACTCATAAATTTAAAAAAACAAAATGAATATTTATTTAAATCTGAGTAAAAAAATACAACAAACAAATAGTTGGAATAAAATTAAACTGAAGCAATTAAAATGAACATATGTGAAAATAAAGAAATGAATAGTACAAATATTGCAGTTGAAAGAAGGTTTGACTTTCTCGATCGCTATTTTGAAGATGAATGAAGTGTTTCTGACAATTGGTTTCCATAAGTTTAAAACGGAGCGAGGCTTTGTAATCACGTGACAGGAATAAAATGAGTGAAGAAATGTGAGGAGAAGAATAACAATAAATTAAATGTAACATGTTTGCGCAAATGAACATATGTGAAAATATCGAAATTAATAGTAAAAAATATTGCAAGTTGAAAGAAGGATTGACTTTATCTATTGCTATTTTGAAGAAGAATGAAGTGTTGTTGACAATTGGTTTCCATAAGTTTAGATCGGAGCGAGGATTTGTAGGAACAGGAATAAAATGAGAGAAGAAATGTTAGGAGAAGAATAACAAGAAATGAAATATAACTTTCGCACTACATTGCGAACATACCGCCCTGCATTGAATGACCGTGTTCAATATATCAATCTGATTCACGTAAAAACTGACACAATTTTATCATTGGGTGAATCATACCGGAAATATTTGAACGCATGGGAGAACTACTTAGGATGCTGTCAGGACCTAGATGCAACTTCTCGGTCCTACCTAGCTGCAAATATAGGGGTAAGAAGTTGTCATCCTTGATAAGGACAAGCTGTCCTTCCGCAGGTAGTTCATTCTTTTTATTTCATTTTGTCATTAAATGAAGTTTCGACAAGTATTCGCGACTCCACCTCTTCCAATTAAATATGCTCTGGAGTCAATGCATCGTAATCATTTGGATTATCCGTGAGGATGCAGAGATGGAAATGCAGAGTAATCTTAAATTAAGGACTACTTCAATTTGAACTAGTAGAGTGCTACGTTCATTTCGCGCATTACTACAGTTTTCCAGTTTAGTGACGAATCTTAACATGTAAGCTATTACACCAATTGTCTTTTCGGTATGATTGTACCACAATCCACCTCAAAAATAAATGAGTTGAACAATGAACCATTTAATAAAAACACTTCCCATGAATTTGACAAATGTCATAAACCCAGTTTCCGGAAAAAATAAATATTTGGGCTGGTATTTTCAAGAATAATATTATTGGGCCATTTGAAATTTATGGAAAACCACTATATATTATCTTAATAATGAATAAATTATTTTTGTTGAATTAATTACGTATTATTATTATGATTTATCCAAACGACAAGCATGCGTTATAATTATTTTTAATCATGTAATCAAATTTATTTGCTAACATTTCGATAATATTGATTCTGGTACAAACATAAATTTAAAAAAATATTCCTTTGCTATTTTTCTCTGAAATTAATACAGGAGCTAATAATTACACATGTATAATTTTACTGTTAAATTCCTATGTTCGCCCCTTATCCCAGACACTCGGTATATATATATATATATATATATACAGGATGATTTTTTTATCTTGAGACAACTAAATATATTGAAAACTAAGATATAATGCGTATTTATATATATATATATATATATAGTCACTACACTTTTGCTTATAGATACCGCATTTTTGTAACTTATTCTATTTAGATTTGCTATTCTCTAATATTCTATAGAGATTTATCGCATTTCTTAAGATAATATTAAAATTATACCCTTGTTTGATGATAAATTCAAATCGTGAAAAGATGCGCGAATAAGTGGTACATGCGTGAAATAAATTGATACCGCGCCTGTCCGCTTTTTTTTCCTCTATTCCGAAAACTCACAATATGGAGAAGAAACGCCATTATTCGTATATTCGTATTCATATTGTTATCGTCGAAACCGCATAGTGATAATTGTTTCGTATTTGGCTTTTGTATTGTGCATCACTTCACATATGTTATAGTTCATCTTTGGACTAACGGTGAGTTTCACTTTTATCATTTCCCTCCTACCTCGTCGTATTTACCACTCAGCGCCGTAGATCATCCCTGTTAGGGCGAATTAAATGAAGAAATATACAGTCCACTAATTCTTCTGCCTACGGGCTTTTTTGATCACACAACCCTTTTAAACAGTTTACGATTTTTTTCTGATGAATTATTAACAAAGTCTAACTTGTGCGCCGCCATAGATTTTTCCTTGGTAAAAATATTTATCACTCTATTCTAGTTTCTTATTGTTCACCAATATATGAACCATTCATATATTGGTGAACAATAAGAAACTAGAATAGAGTGATAAATATTTTTATTTTGTATTTAATTCTGGATTATAATTGATTTCATTTATTTAGGGAAATTAAAATAAGTCTATGAACAAAATGCGAAATAATCCGCAGATGTTCGTGTTTTGCGTCACGTCAATATATTAAATTTTGACCTTTTTAATGGAACTTTTTCATTAAAAAGCGCCTTTTAAAAGAAATGTAATATTATTGTATTGTTTAGTTTTAAGTTCAGTGTTTGTATCTATTATGTATTTTTGTGTTGTATATTGTATTATTCATGTAAATGGCACGCCGTTGAAATAAATAAATAAATAAAATAAACAAATATATGAAATTAAATATATATATTAAATATATGAAACGCACGTATTGAGAATGATTGATCTGAAAAGGTAGGATTTCTGAAGATTTTGAATTCCAAATTTCTGTTTGATTCAACTATTGCAAGGTCTAAACAGTGAATCATTATTTTCAAATTCTGTGGTAAATTGTATATGTTTAATAGAATGGTGGGCATATTTAGGATTAATTTTAGAATTACGAGGGATACAGGGGTGCTTCATAATATAAGATTTGCTGGATTTAACAATAAATATTATGTAAAAACAAAAATGAAAATCATTAGAATTTAGAATCGAAACGATAAATCGCTAAGATTATTTTAAAATCGGTAGATCTACCTAATAATCGTTAAAATTGGCGAAGCTACTTACAGGATTAAATATTTTCTGTATGAAATTTATTTTCCATTTCACATTCTCCGTGTTTTTAGTATTATTTTTTTATTCAACGTCTCAATTTGCATAACAATTCGAAACTAATGATCCTGCGGTCCGTCCGTTCTGTCAATATCCGCGACAGAGACGCGGAGCGATTTCGAGCGTCTTTAATGGTGCGTGAAAAAAGGAGGAAGGAGATAAAGTGTAATCGCGAAGGATGTAGGTCAAGTCCGACCGAAAATAAAAAAGAAATAAATGGCACTATATTGTTCCGTATTTTTCACCGATACCTTGAAATCGGTGACCTTCGAATACGTAAAAATAATAATTAAATGTATATTGTTGGATCTACCCAAATTAATAGAATCATTATATAACATTTTTATGAATTCTAAATACTGCGTAAGTAAATGCGACGCTGCGCTCTGAGAGTATAATTACAACACACAACCGAGACGCATCTCTCGCGCTGTCAAATCATTTTATCTATAAAACCTGTAATGTAAACAATTATTAAGTATAGTAAATTAAAGACGACACCATCACTAGTTATCTATACGCTAGATGGATGGTGGCTGAACGTTTCAATAAATGTGAATTATTAAGTAATTAATAAATCTAAGTGTTGGTTTAAATCCGTGGATTTTAAATAAAACTAAAACCCCTCACGTAAATAATACAATATTCGGCTGGAAACCGAATCAACTCAAAATCACCCTGGTGTCAGAAATTCGATAACTTTTTATTGTATCGTGTCAAATAAAATGATTTAATAAAACCGTTTGAAAATCCGGGATGCAACAATATATAAACAAATATCTTTTTTCAAACCATACTTATTTTACAATATAAATGTTTAATATAAACAATACATGATGATATTAGTCTGCCCTGGGCTATCGACCAAAGGTCTTTCTGCCATTTTATATTGTATTTAATAACTATTTATTAATTTACTTTATTTATATATATATATATATATAAAGAATCTTTATTGTCAGTACAATATACATATAAATGTGAAAGAAATTAATAATAAATATTATTATTTTATTTACCGACAATCGGCTATCGGCCAACTGCCTTTCTGCCACTTTATTTATATTTTTATTTGTTTAAATTTTAATTTTTACATTTTCTTATTTAAATTATTGTTTCTATAATGTAATTATATACCCGTAGGTGTTAGTTTGTGAAGTCATAAGAAACACGGAATCAATTCTTTGAACCGTTTGGGAATGCACTTCTCTTACTTATTAATTATTAATAGTTTTGGAATACTCACCTGAATATATACAAATATTTAAATTATTGTATAATGTAAACAATTATAATGGAGAATTTCGTAAAATAAAGATAAAGTATTTTAATTAAAACATTTGATTATTCGTTTCATTTACAAATAGTGAAACGAATAATCGAGCGTTTTAATTAAAACACTTCTGTATAATTGAAATAAGAACTGACCTTAAGTTCCTAATTTTCCTTCGTCTCGTTCCCTTAAATGTGGGTGCCAGCGGCCGGTTCTAATTACATTCACGGATATACGCGGACATCTTGTTCTAACCGATGCACCACTTACAATGATTGATTGGTCAGGAAGGGGAAAGCAACAATACAGGAAGGACAAATAGGTTTTAAATCGAATTACATGGAACACATCCCTAACGAAATGGAATTTTTGACAATAAACTGAAAAGTTTTCATAATCAAAGTGAGGGTATAACAAATTAAACTAATTACTAATGGTAACTAAAAATATTGAACATTGAATAAATAACAAATACTAACGAACAATGAGCTACATAGAAATATTAAATAAAAAGAATTTATAATAAATGGAAGAAGACGCATTAATTATTATATAAAAATAGAATTTAAAAATAATTAATAAATTATTTCCTTAATAGCTATTGCGACTCTTTTTTACTTACGTTACGTAAGTACTTTAAAGCAAATATCCATCAAAACAACTACTTCTCGTGCTTATACCCCTCCAGACATTGAATTACATAACGGACACTTGCTGTTACATTTCAACACTTGATTCGAAAATGTTTAATACAAAGAGCAGAAACAAAAAACTCTACGTAATATATTTGAATACTCGTATATTTTTTCCATATTAAATTATTGAGGTGGCAAAGCAATAAGTTTATTGAATGGCTTCAGAATATCTCTTGCTCTCGTGCGAATCCTCGCAATCCTGTGATTACCATCCGTCTCAAGTATCAGTTCTGAAACACATCCCATCAGCTACTGCATTGTTGGCTAACAGGACAGGATTAGCTTTGTAAGAGAAATCCTATTAATGTAATTATTGTAAATTCAAAACATTAATACATGAATTTATACTGGAAGTAATTTTAGAAACTAACTTCTAAAAGAATAATATTTGTATTGGTTGTCGAATTTGGAGTATTAATCGAACAACTGAAATTCAACATTCTCCTGGTTTTCATTCCCTTCCTCTATATTTTCAGTACAGTTTTTTAAAAGCTTCCCAAAAGTCATGGGATCAATCTTTAATGTTTATGTACAATTAAAATTCTTGTAAATACCATGAAGATATCAAAATAAATATAGAAATAGTGAAAAATGTATTTGATCTACACCTAAACAGTTTTGGAGTTTTGTCAAAACGTTAAAAAATAATTCTGCTGCACCGAAAATTATGAACCATCAAGGTCAAATTTTAACAATAGGAGAAGACATCGTCAATTCGTTTGCTACGCACTTCTCCAAGTCTTTTGTGAATAATTCTCAACCTAACACTAACAATATACTTACTGAATCTTTACACAACTATTCTTTAAATATTCACAACTTTGAGCAACACACCATTGAAAAAGCGCTTTGTAGGCTAGGTAATAAATAAAACTCAGGTCCAGATGGTTTGCCAGATCCCGTATTAAAAGACTGTCGACTTATATTGTCTGCGCCGCTAACACACGTCTTCAATTTGTGCTTAAAATATAACTACTTCCCAATTATTTGGAAGAAACCCGTATTGTACCCATCCATAAATCTGGCGACTGAAACTCAATTGGTAACTATCGGCCCATCGCCTTTATCTCCAACCTGTCAAAATGCTTCGAATTTGCTTTTAACGACCATTTAACTAGCTTCATCAGTCTGCATTTAGCTGACTATTAATATGGATTTAGGCTCACAAATCTGACATCTTTTACACAGAGTATATCTACTTGTCTTGATCGTCAAATGCAGGTTGATGTTATACATACAGATTTCTCTAAAGCTTTTGAAATCACAGTATATTACTTTCTAAGCATTCCACTTTTGGAATTCGTAATGCAATAAGAACACAGAAGCCAGTGAAAAGAGTTTTGCAGATGGCGCTTTTTACGCATTATTTTCTTCTAAACTCTAACGAATGAAGAAAATGATCTTACTCTTTTAAGAAAATGCTCAGCATACAAATTGACAGCATGGTCGAAATTTCTCAATTTCCTTCCTCAATGACAATTTTTTTCATCTTTTTGTGCTTTAGGTTAGCGTAATGTATCCTCTGCATTTTTAATGTTCTGTTGCATGATAACAATGATGGCAATCCTATAAAATGAGTAATAATCACCATCAAGAACTGAGCTCATAATTACTAAACCAAGAGAGGTGAGAATGACAATTAGATTTCCTTTAATATGTGATGAGTAATCATACCAAAGAAAGTATTGACTCCTAACAAAGTATCTATCTTTGATGGTCGTCAAAGTAAGAGTCTGTCAAATTAAAATGAGCGAAGAAATTCACTAATTCTGATGAGAGGAGAACTGTGGGAATTTATTTTTCGTTTTCTTCTGGTGCCGGAGGTTGGATATCATCATTGCTATTTCCACCTTATTTACTGCTGCGCGGAAAAGTTAAACTAGTCGCTTAAATTCCACAACCGCAAAATTTTCCTACCAATATTTCTTTTATGCCTTTTATATTATTTATATATTTTATAGAATTATCATGCAGTATCATGATCATTCTGGGCATCTCATATCTCTGTTCTGTTATTACATATCCTGGATGGTATAGCTTTATTCTTTTTATTCTGTTAATTACTTCGTATTCTTTATCTATTTCTTGTAATAATACCATGATTGTTTTCCTCTATGTCCCAGATATACCAAGTATCCTTCCATAACATCACATTTCTAACAACTGTAATTTGTCTATGTGTTTTAGATTCAGTGTCCAACTTTCCATAGTATTCCATATAGTAGCACTGCAAACACTTGTGTTCTCACTGTGAAATAGAATCACTGAATTAAATTGTCACTGCATTGTTTGTGCTTTAATGCAACAATTCAAAAATCCTTGAAGATGATCTAGTATAGTTTTACCACTACCCTGAAAAGAGTATACACTTTTTTAGGTAAACCCGACTGATCTGCTAAACTACCAGTGAAATTCATCACTATGAGTTTAGCAGACTTCACAGAACTTAGATTCCAGTATCCAATACACGTATGCCATTGGCCCGACGATTCTAAAATTTCGTTGTTTGGTGCAAATAATGATTTACCTTAAGTTTCTGGTTTTATTTTCGTTACATTTAAGATGTGGGTACAAAAAAATGACGATGCACCACTTACAATAATTGTTTAGTCAGGGTGAAACTACAGTAAAGAATGGACAAATTGGTTTTAAACCAATTTACATCGAATATATCCTGTAACAAAATTGAATATTTGACAATAAATTGAATAGTTAAACTCAACTGATCTGCTAAACTACTAATGAACTTCATCACTAGGAGTTTAACAGAACTCGCAGAACTTGGCTTCCGGACATTGGCCTGATTTATTATTTACACGGATATTCGCAAACTTTTACTGAAACAGCTTAAGTAAAACCACATTTTACAGAGCTGGGAAAATTACCCGTACTGGAATTTGAATCACCATTCAAATGTAGCAAGGTACTATGAAATTTTCTTATGAGTTCCTAAACAAGCAAAGTAATTTTATATTTTTTATATCTATCTAAGAGATTCTCTCTTTGGGAGAATTTTAGTACGCTTGATAAGATTATTTTTAATAATATAAAAAAGCATTTACGTTACGTCTACAGATGGCCTTATATTAAATAACGTTTCTTTTGTTATTTTTACATTAAATTTTTCTGGGAACAAAATTTGTTGCATTATGCAATATTTTATTGACATGCAACAGCAGGTGTACATTATGTAATTCAATGTCCGGCGTGGGTATTTTCCCGGGAAGTAGTTGATTTAATATGCATTTGTTTAACGTACTTACGTAACGTAAGTCAAAAGTCACAGAGCTAAATGAGGAAATAATTTATTAATTATTTTCAAATCATTTTTATATATATCTATTTTTATCTAATCAATGATTTTGTTATAGGTCACATGGATTAGGCACCGGGATTTACACTTGTTAACCGTGGGGAGGATGACTTATACCTCGGACCAGAGGTTTTCCAGTGTCCACAATCCTATGACGGAAGACTGGACGCTGCAAGTGAAGTATCCGCAGAAAAGAGACAGCGGCATCTACGAGTGCCAAGTCGGAACCACACCACCGATAGGGATAAATATGTATCTTAGTGTAGTCGGTAAGTTGTCTCTAAATTAAAGTAATAATAAGGAATAATTAGATATGCAAGTATGCATATTACTTTAAATAAATATTATTTGATTTGTTTTGCAAAATATTTGATTTTGTAACTTGTTTCGATTTATAATCATTATTATACCAGGTGTTGACAAAACCAGGTATATATACTGATTTTACATATAAAAAAAATTTAGGCTTGTGGAAGGGGAATACCCATTCAAACATATAGTGTCGGAATTTTATGCAAATTTCTGCTTCTTTGTTCATTTCAAAGAAAAACTGCGTGAACTGAAATGTATTCAAAATTTAAAAATCTATAAAAATAATACTTCATTAACTTTTAAAATAGATGTATAATTAATAAATATTAACAATAAACATTGAAATACTAAATAGTGTTATTTAATATAAGTAATAAATATTTAATAAATTTTGATTATATTTGCTACATATCAGATTTTTAAATTGCTTTAACAATGACATGAAATTTCCGTATAAAAAATGCATAAAAATATGTCAAATATGGCGTTTATATTAAATGTATATTTTGTATGAAAGTCGTGTATAATGCTATTAAATTATGCCATAATTTGAAAAATTAATTACATTTAATTTATTATTTATACCTCGATTTTTAAACTTAACAAAGCACCATTTTCGACAGATTTTTAAATTCAAAGCATATTTAAATTCTTTTAGTTTTTTCTCTAAAATGAACAGGGAAGCAAGAATTTGCATAAAATTATTTTTACATATAAAATTCATGTGTTGATGCGAACAAGTATATAATCGCGTCAATCATGGATGATTTATATTTAATCGTGTTTCACTAAAAGAGTAATCTCTTGCATTTTTTAGTGAATCATTAAAAATACAAGAGAACATGGAAATAGGGAATATTTTAACACTTAGGGCCGCTTCTACAATTGATAGCTTCGGCAAAGTAGACCTTTGGTATTGTGCAGTTTAGTTTAACCGATTGGTAAACAGTGTTCCACGTTTACAAGCGTTCCAAATTCACCACTCAATTGGCATAAATGCTGGTGAGCTGGTGTCAAAACGATGTGAAATAAATAACAGTGAGCAATGATAACTTAAAATTCACAAAAATGGCTGATTTAGACGTGAATGTTTTTGAATCCGAAAAACCCAGACGGTATTCATGATTCTAATATAATTTAACAAGAAAACATAGCTCATATTAAAAAAAAACAAGGATACAAAGTTGCTTTTAAGCCCAACATCAACTCTCGTACTATTCAATTCTAAAGACTAGATAAGTACATTTAAAAAGATCGGAGTGAATAAAGTATCTGTCCCGAGTGTAATAGCGTCGGCCAAACTATTTTAGTGGCGAATTCAATAAAGTTTGTATATGTGCATGTATTGAACTAATTACTTGAATAAATTCTATTCTAATTCTAAATCTCATGAAACATAGAAAAGAGGTACAATGAACATAATCGAAACTAAACCAATCCAACAGCGCGGTTACCTGTCATTCCCGGGAGGAAGATCACACATTCCCAGAGATGGAGGACGTCACCCTTGTACACAATTGTAGCACGCAATTAACGTTAAACTATCTGATAGCAGTCGAAATACATATGCATTCAAAAAAATCGACATCAACCTGCTTAATGAACAAACGAATATTCTTTTCTCGTCGCTTTTCAACTTACTTTAATCCTCTAACCCACACCCCGCAGTTAAGAAGAACCGGAAATGATCGGCGTCCCCGCCACTTTGGTACACCTATATATTAATTCGTTTGTAATTATAAAATATCATTTGAAAATGACAATAACCCTAAAGAAGTCGTGATAATTTATGTATATTGTATGAATATATTTAAATAAAAGTGGTAAAAAACGTGACTTTTTCATTCAATTTAAAATTTTTTAAATGATTTCCAACGCCAACTTCGTCGTCGATTTTTGTTATACGCTCGATATAAGCAAATGCATGTCATTTAAGAAAAGGTGAATGCGCCGGGTTAACATATACATTATTTTATGATGTGTGCGAAGCTGGCAATAATTCCAGCAATAACCCGGCGCTTTCACCATTATATCACTTGACATTTGTTTACTATAGCTTATTTGAATATATCCTGAAGAGAAATTACTCTTAAAGTAGTGCAATTTGAAAATATTATTTTTTTAATGTTAAAACCTCATGGTGGCAGCGCAAATGCCAGCAATAAATGTAATAACAAAGTAAATAAAACGAATGTAAACATTCTGAGAATTGATTACTGTCATATAAGAATTGTTCTATCATATTTCTATAGAAAAAATAATTTAAATGATATTATTTCTCGAAAATTGAGGAATGCACCCTGATGGTGGCAGCGCGTTTTGCTAGCAATAAGTGTAATAACAAATTAACAAAAACGAATGTAAACATTCTGATAGTTGAAAATTGTCTTGTAATGATTGTGTTGTTATAATTTTAAAGAAAATTGAATTTAAAATAGTGTCATTTTGAAATATACCATTTTGAAAATTACACCTTTAAGGCGGTTGGTGAGACCCAACAAAATGTGTAATAACAATTTAAGAAAGTATAAAGTAAAGCCTTTGACAAGTGATATTTGTTCATTAGGAATAGTTTAAAGAACTCTGGAAAGATAGTTGAATTTAAAGTATCGAATTTGAAAATATGATTATTTGAAAATGTCTCCGAAAGAGGAAAATATGGAAGTTGGCAATAAGCCCCATAGAAATTAAACTAATAAGAATGTAAACATTTTGACATTGGAAATGTATTGTATAATAATTGTATAAACATTTGGTGAAAGAAAATTGAATCTAAATTAGTGCACTTCGAAGAAAAAACATTTTAAAAAATTGATTTTTGGGATTTTTTAATTCACCATTAACTTGGTTTGTATGCAATTATAAAATTGTGTCTTATCGCGTTTTATAGATTTTGTTTATTTTACTTAAATGGTTATAAAATGTTTACCTTTAGTCGCTGATTTGTTGTAAAAAATATTTAAATTATTTTAAAAAATGGTGGAACCGCCGGGTTTTTGATGGAATTATTGCCAGCTTCACACACATATTCTTTTTGTATTATTATTAAATAATAATGTATGTTTATTATGTCCGGTACTGGGTAAACTGTATAAGAAATAAAAAAAAATAGTTAACGCTTTCTACGCAGTCGGGTGTGCAATTGGAAGCAATATCCCAATATCTACGCCTTAAGCCATTATGTAATTATTTTTGTTACTTCTCGTAATAATCATAAGCGTAATCAGAGTTGTGGTTCGGTTTTTTTATTAAATTAAAAAACGCCTATGTAAACACGTATTTAATTTAAAATATTTTATATTCATGTGAATATTCTACACTTTACAGTTCCCGATTAAATATTTTATTGATATAAACATTGATTATATTTTAAAATACATTATCTGTAGTTTTAATCAAATCGCGTATGTATTTATATTTTATTTACACGTGAATTAATATTACATGATTATCGCGGAATTTAATTGTTTAAACTGCGATTTGTTGTCAGTGTAAATAAGCTGCAGCTCATACAATGCAAAATAAATTAATTTTTATCGAAACGCGCTCGATTTTCATCAAAACAATACGCAGAAATACGCAGGATGTTTGAATGTTACAATTTTAAATAATTTTAATAACGTTTATGAAAGAGAAAAAATGTAAATAAAATTTATTTTGAAAAGTAAAATTAGTTACATTTTGTATAAAATTGAATTATTTTAAATAATATGAAAATTCTTTATTTTAATTAACTACGAATTTTAATTAAAAAATAATCATTCTAATCGAACAATATCATCCTGTTTTTTGTTTTTGTTTTAAACCCATGCTTATTATTGCTATTATCAACTGATTTTTCGTATATGGTAAAAATTATCATTATCCATCTATCTCACTTGATTATTAATTTATTTTGAATCAACATTCTTGATTTTAACAATATGCTCCTATTTGTTTGATTTTAAGCTCATGCTTGTAATTATCATTCTTATATTTTTTTTTACGCGTGGTGATAAAAATATTATGGCACAAATATTATGACTTTTTCATACTTTAGAAGTTACAATATTTATACCACAACATTTTTTTAAATAAAATTTATTCGTGAAGAATAAATAAACCCCTATTAGCCAATAAAAATAATTTATGTATCATTTTCAGTGATTGTTGTCCTAATTAACCCATTCGTCTTGTTAGCAATGTACACACAAAAGAACCTGATAGCAATTTCTCTTTTTTATTTCTTTGATTTGCATGTAAATAGGATTTATTTCGACGTTCGTAATAACGCCATTATTTATGCGTGTATTACGAACGGTAAAAATGGTAAATTGCGTCGTAAAATTTAAAACGTTGCAATTACTTGAATGCATCATAAATCTTAAAGTGCGTTTCTAGAATTTAAAAAGAAAATAATAAAATACTCCCCATTTTATATATTAATTTATTCATCACATAAATGACCAAAGCCATTAAAAACACATAAATATTAGGATCAATTATTAATAATGGGTATTTAGCTTCTCGAGCATAGACTATTTTGTTATCGAGTAATTCGAAGCAGAATAAAAACTAGGCCTTATTGCTGTGAAACTTCGTCAAATTGAAACATCCTCACGACGCTGTTTTTGTTTCACAGTGAGTAATCGTAGCATCCATCTTACACACAGCTTTATCGTATCCAAATGTTCAGTCAATATGCGATGTACAACACTTTTAGAAATACCTACTGTCAGCTAGCCTCATTTGATTGACCGCTGCGATGTTCTTGACTATTCCACCCAATATTTTACTGTGGTATGCGAGGGAGCAGACTTTCCTAGAGTAGAATCTAGCTCCGTTTTGATATTAGTTGTCCAATTTTTACCATATTTACAATTTCAGCGAGATCGTTCACTATTAGTGGCTACCAAATAAATTTTAAACTTCGAATTCAAGATTTTAAGGTTGGTACTTTCTACCATTATCATTATTTTCAAGCAGCTACCACCATATATAGACAGGCCAGATACTTCTGGGATTACCCTCGTGTTTTATTTACTATTATGTAATCGCGTTCCATAAAATTATCAACATTTTTAGCACAGTTGCTATGGAATCTTATTAAATATAACAGCTGCGTGTGATTCTTCGCGCTCTTAATTTTAAACACTTTCAGCGCTAAACAGAGATTGAGTAAAGCCGCGCTATTTTTCCTTAAACAATCCGCCAGCAATTATCCCATTAAACAACCCATTCGCGGCAATTTAAATTGCATTTCATAATGAAAGGAAGTCCATTTCGCGCAAATCGAGCTCGAGTAGTAAAGGAATAAATTACGGCCGGAATTATTATTTCCATCTCTCTTTCCTTCCTTCCATTTCGCATCCTTCTCCGTTCGTCAATTCTCCTACACAGAATCTCGGGCTAATTTATAATTCGCGTAAAATTGCAACAATTAGCGAGGCGGACGGAGAGGCGGGAAAGAAAGAAAATTTCCTTCTGGAAACGGGGGTGGAAGGGAAGGAAGCGGAAGATTAAAACCGCCGGGCGCCATTATTATCCTTTTTTTGTAATGGGAGGCGCGTGCTTTTGGTTTTCGCGCTGTTAATTGCGGTTCAATCGGAGCGGGTGTAAATTACTGCTGTAAATCTGCAACCGAAATAAAAAAAAACGTTAATACCAAAGAAAACGTATTTCACCGCTAATTTAATTTTAAAAAGACGTAATTATCTGAATATGTTTGTGTACATAATTTAAAAAACACATACAAAATTTCCAATGCTTCAGAGTTTTTCTATTCTTTAGTTCACTAAATGCCTTTACGATTTCCTCTTCTGTAAATTCCTTTGCACTTTCCATCTTCTGTCCTCTTTTTAACTCTGTTATCTTCATACATTTGTCCGATTTATCAATGAAACGCCCACCTTTTTCCTTTTTTCAAAATGTTCCACATCTCCTCTTCATTTTTACATGCTTTCAAATCCCAAATATTATTTTTCAGCTTCTACACCTTCTTCTCTTCACATGTTTTTGTATACTTGACCCTCGCTACCGTCACTTTTGTCTTATTTCCTGTATCTACTCTCACATTCCTCTTCGCTTCTATACATCCCACATTGAACCATGGCGTCCCTCCTGCAACTTTCCCTTTAACTATGGATCCACACCCAATTATATTGTCCTCCATCCCCTCCATACTCTTCATTTTATCACAATTGATTCTTCCTAGGCATTGGCTCATCCTTTGAATATGCTTAATCCCACTTGCTGATCTACACACTTCCTGGATTTTAATTCACTGCGAGTTATTCGCTTCTATTTCTACCATTAGATGCCGATGATCCGATCCCATAATTACTTCAACTCTCATACTTTTTATATCCCCTCTACTTAGTTATTTTATTACTACATAGTCAATAACTGAGGATTTCTTTGTCTCGTGTACATTTTTCCCCCTTCTAGCCTCCCTCTACAAATCCATTCAACATGTTCCAGCCCTCTTTTAGTACCCAATCCCACATTATCCTACCCTCTCTACTAATAACCTTATCCTGCGAATTTCTTTTAAGTGTTCCACCATTAAAATCTCCCGCCACAATAGGTAGGTCCTTATTTGCATCCAATTATATATACAGGGTGTTTCAAATTCGAGTCTCACCATGGCGATCTCGCTTATTATAAAAGATAGAGGGTAGGTTTAAATTCGGCACTTTTGCAGAATTTCATGCTGATTAATATCCCGTTCAGAAAACTGAGCTGTTTCTTTGTTTTCAAGAAAAATTAAAAAAAAAATGAAAAATTTGACTCTCTTTTTTTATTTATATCTTCGTTATTTGAAGCAATATTTCAATATAATGAAGACATTCTTGTAGCACTTTTTTATGATCTAATCGATGGCGTACTAATTTTACTAATAGCATGTTTCGTTTCTTCTGAACCATCATTAACTTTCTTATTTCTTAATGGTGCCATATTTGTTTATTATCAGATTAAAATCCTCTATTTATTCTGATTGCAATGATATAATATATCATACCTTTATTGTAATTAGTTTTAGCAACTAGATGGATGTCATTCTGTCATTGATTGTTAAAATTTAAAATTAAATATTACTATTTATTAAATATTTAAATCGTTCAATTTTTATTAGCAAGAGTGTCTTTTATAAATATGTACCTAATTTTATAGGCTATAATATGTTTACAAGATCTATAATTTTTTACGCCGTACACTTAGTGCAAAATAGTTTAAGTTTAAAAATGTATTAAATAGCCTCCATGAAGTAAATAAATAAATTAGCTATATGTGTGAAATATCCGCAAGCAAATTTTCAATAAAAAAATATATTTATCTCTTTATATATATTTTTGCGTGGATGCAAAAACTGAACGCGAAAATCTCGCAAGAAATTCAATTTTCGTAATCCCCGCTTATCACTGCTCCTAGCGTGAGAAAACTATTTAATGTAAAAACGTATACTGCAAGTGGAAAATTCAGTCGAGAAACCAGAAACATACTGTCGCGGCGAAATTGCCTTTTCCGTGGTTGCAACGGCAATAAAGGAGATTCCCCCCGGTTTTGTTTAAATTTAAAATGAAATAGCGGAATTATAAATCGCAACCAGTGGGGTGATTTTTTTAAGTCGTTTGTAAAATTAATTCAATGTAACCACTGAGGGAGGTATTATTTATTGGTTGAATGGATTTTATTATAAAGGGGATACTTTTGCTGTCAATAGTAATATAAACGCAGATGAAAAATGGAATGATTAAATTATTTTGCTATACTTTTTTTCCTAGAATAGTGTTGCAATAGTTGTTGTAATAACTGGAATTGGGCAATAAAAATGTGAGTTTTGGTAGGGGTAAAAATAGTACTACCACGCCTGTTGACTGTTAACACTAATATACGAATTCTGAGATGACCGACATGCATTTTATGTACGGACTTGCTGATGGCAAGTCAACAAAATATGCGATTGTTAATTGAACGATTTCCTGGCCGTAATAACCTTGACCGAAAAATCTTCCAAAACATATATCGACGTCTTCATGATACAGGCGTATTGAAACGAAGTGGTGGTTCAGGAAGAGGAATGACAATAAAAATGGTGCAATTGGAACAAAATGTGCTGGACATGATTAAGGAAGATCCTGGTAGTTCTACGCCAATACTTTTAATGTAAGTCATTGTACAGTATGGAAACGTTTTAAGGACAATTTGTTATGTCCATGCCATATTCAACGTGTTTAGCCTCTACTATGTGCTGATTTTCCTCGCCGTAATGACTTATGTCCATCGATTTTGCAAACATTAGTTTTGAACCCTCAATTCCTGGCTGAATTTCTTTATACCGATGAATGTTTCTAAAGAAAGGTAATAAGGAATTTTCACAATAATCATGTGCGGGCAGATGAAAATCCACATGAGGTATTTGAATATCATTTTCAGCATCGGTTATCGTTGAATTTTTGGCTTGGAATTGTGGGTAGCTATCTAATTGGATAGGTATTTCCACCAGCAAGACTAACTGGCGAGGCGCATCGCACATTTTTTTTAAAAGAAACGCTACTTGATTTTCATTTTCTGGAGGATGTACCATTGGCGACAAGAATTGTAATGTGGTTTGCAAGATGGTGCACCAACACATTTCAGTTTGGTTGATCGTCATTTTTAACAGCAACATACGGAGATCGCTGAATTGGGAGAGGTGAGACACGCGCATGACATGCTCGATCCATAGACTTAAATCCCCTGGATTATTTCGTATGAGAATCTCTGAAGTCCTTAGTTTACACTACAAGTGGAGAATTGTCGTTTAAATTCTTGCGAAATTGGATAATTGCTGGATGTAAATCAATTAGAAACGACCCTGGTGTGTTTGAAAGAGTTCTGGAGTCAATTACGAGAAGATTGATTGCTTGCATCTAGGCTGAAGGAAGTCATTTCGAACATTGATTATGGATTAAGCAACTTTACATGTACTTTTTTATAGAAAATTTTTATTCAATAAAGGTTTTTTTGCAAAAATCAACATAGAACAAAATATTCTTATAATAGGCCAAGGAATAACTCCTTCAGTATTTGCCACATATTTAACTATATATTTAATTAATACTAACGCAACTAAATTTTAAGTATAATTCTACATTCAGTAAATATTTCTACACAAATGCATTTTGATTCCAAGAACTGTCAAATGTATGGATATATTTTTCTCTTATTAATTACTACTTAGTAAATCAACGAAATGAATAAAAAAATGGTTTATAATATTTCCATTTCTTACGATTTGGATCAATTTAATTCATATCTTGTTTATATCTGATCCATTTCTGATGCTATAAGTACAACAAAAACAACAATTCATCCTAATGCAACAGCGTTTTCAACGCGACAGGTATTCCTAAATTATGGGAAATTTAAAATTTCAACATTTGCGCCAATGGCAGGTCTAACTACATTCATGAAATTAAAGGAACGGTACAGTGAAATATGTCTGTAACAGATGGAGTAACATTCGGATAATCAATCATGTGTTGAAATATATAATTTCAAGCGGAAATTAATATTATAAAAAATATATAAATCAAAATTTATAAATCACTTGAAATGTAACGTGCTTATTAAGATATATAGTTCCAAAAGGATGTTAAAATTGTTTGGGTTTTATTTTTCGGCTCGTAAATTTTGAAGCTGTTTTAAAATTTGTACGCGAGTCAGCCTCAACAACTGCTTTGCAACGTTAATATACTTTAATGCCACATATGTACACGTTTATCTTGTAAAGTTGGCAGATAAATAAACGCGATGCGCCCTCAGTGTATAATATACCTGTCGCCAATTCGGGGCGTAAAATTTACGTACTTAGTTTCATTTTACACACTATATACTTACTAGAGTATTCTAGGTGAATTTTTAAAAGGACTTGTGAAACCAGACTTAGTCGGTTTCGGTTTTTATTATTATCAAAGTTTTATTTTTAATTTGGAAGAGTTAAGGTTCTTGTTTAAATTAAATAAAAATAATTAATAAATTATTTCCACATTAAACTCTGTGACATTTTAACTTACTTTACGTAAGTACTTTAAACAAATGTTTAAAGCTTCGGCAAATTTAAAGCCTCTCGCCTCAGCATCGCTGACGACCGTATTAATTGCGTCCTGTAATCTGTTTGAACTGAAAGCGGTAGTTGCTCCACTAACATAGATAGCCAGATCGTCGACGTACAAGCATTTTTCCACTGGAGCTCTGACTGCTGCGGCTATTTCATTAACAGCAATAGCAAATAAGGTTACGCTGAGAGTGAATCCCTGTGGTATGTCGTTTTCTATAAAGCGGAAAAATGATAGCTCATCTTGCACATGCGATTGCTTAAAAATGAGGCAATCAATTTTGGTAGTTTTCCTCGAAATCCCGAATTGTGCATATATTGCAAGATACCATAACGTCATTTCATATCATATGCTTTCTGGAGGTCGAAAAATACGGCAACCAAATGTTGGCGTGACAGGAAAGCGTTTTGGATGGCATTTTCTAGCCGAACCAGGTGGTCAATGGTAGAACGACGTCTCCTAAATCCCGTCTGATAATTTACTATAAGTCCCCGAAACTCGAGGAGCCACTTCAGATGTACGTTTACCATTTTCTCTAAAAGTTTCCCCATGCAGCAAGTGAGAGCAATGGGGCGATAGTTTGTCCTCTTTGCCTGATTTGTCGATAGGTACGATTATAGCTTCCTTCCAGAATACCGGATAATATCCGATATCCCATATTTTGTTAAAAATATCGAGCATTCTGTCTGTAATATGAGCTGCTGGATCATTTCATATGGTATATCATCCGGACCTGGAGAGGATTTCTTAGTGAGGCTTAATGCCTTTTCCAACTCCTCTTTTATACACACTTTTATGATAAAAAGTGATTATTAATTCAGTATTGAATTAGAAGTCCGGGAAATAATTTAGAATAAACACTTAAAAATTCACGTTGTCTCATAAATCAAAAGTTAACTTTATGCTTAATATTAAATAAATTAAGAAAACTTGACAAAATAACCACTTTTCCTTTCTTGCCTTTCCCTTCCTTTCAGTCAAGAGAAAAAGGCAAAAATGTACAACTGTTCTCGACTCGAGTTTGTAGTTCGCGGAAGGGACACAATTAAAAGTCCGCCCGCGAGTTCAAGGAAAGTCTATTCGTTCGCCGGCAAACTAACCTGGGAAGAACTTGATCCTCCGTGCCGCTCTCGAAAACAGGGATTTAATTAAAACTTTCCCGGCCGGTAACATATTTCAGATACATCGGATGCTGACGGCAAACGAAACCGGATATATACTACTACTTCGACAAGATTGCGGGTCAGATAATTTATGGATCAGCGGGGATTAAAAAGAAAAGAAAATCATCCTTGTAAGTTTTCCCTTCATCAACGTGGTTATTTAATAAATTTGACAGATTATTTTAGTAATTCATGCATAATTTAAAAAGAAAATATTCCTTGAAAGTTTACCATTCATCAAATAAAGTTAAGAATAAAAACATAACATATATATTTATATAAACATATTTATTCATACAATTCAAAATTATATTGTTCGGGTATCTTGAAAAAAACTTCACACTGGTGATGTAATGTTATTTGTGAATTATTGCAAAATAATTATTATCCCCAAGAATACGTATTTAATAATAACCTCAAACACATGGCAACATTACGTCTTATGCATAAATTTGTTACCGAATCCCTATTAGTAAACAAATCCGCCTTTCACTCGAAAGCCTCCTTTTGTTGCTATTGTTATGTAAATATAATAACACAAGAATATAATGCCGTGATAGAATAAAATGCGTTAAGAGTGAGCTAACGAGACGCACGAAGGCAAACACTCGGGGACGGGGATGAAATTGACGTAAACGAGAAACGGAGAGTATTCAGTGTTGCGAAAGCCGTAAAGCGTATCATGTCGAGAATGTGGCGAAGCAATGTGCGGTCGGCTGGGGGTGGTAACTGAACGTCATGAGGTAAATCGATCAGCTCGTCTCTGTGAG
This sequence comes from Philonthus spinipes, assembly GCA_963082785.1. Lineage (NCBI taxonomy): Eukaryota > Metazoa > Arthropoda > Insecta > Coleoptera > Staphylinidae > Philonthus > Philonthus spinipes. The sequence goes on along the minus strand of OY720311.1, from coordinate 17,962,807 downwards.
ATGTTTATAAGAGGCTTAAGGGGAAATGCGTTAAAGATACTTTTACGCCCATTGTATTAGATAATAATAATATTTCTTCTACAAAGAACGAATACATTCCATTGTTTCACAGTAAAGAAATTTTAGATCAAATACAATAGTTATCTGAGTTTACATGAAAAACACATACATTTAGCTGATGATGGAGAAATAAGATTTCTATGTATGAATCGTCAACTATTCATAATGAAATAATTATTTACAATTCGAGTGCGCTAAAGCATTTTATAAAACGTTTTGAAACGAACAAAACGAAATTATTAAATTTGATATAATTAATTCTTGTTATAGTTAAAAATCAACATATAAAATAAAGGCAGCTAAGACTTTCATAAGTCATCGTGACATTGTTTTTCTTTAAAAAAATTTCATCAGATTGAGATATCGAGTTTACTCCACCAGAGATCCGAGATATCCAGAATAATGCGATTTAAAACTTATTACCGGAGAAGTCAAACGTTTGATATAACCAGACGTATTCAAAATTCGTGAATGTGTAAATTCGTGTGTGTGTAAACTACACAATCGAAGAAAACCAAAGTGCATCACATTCATAAAAAAGCCATAAACAGTGTGATTTTCTCCTTTATTAAAAAACCTACTCAAAGCATATGTAAAATGCAAATGACTTGTATTTCTGTGTATTTTCGTCTGGGGTTGAAATGCTCATAAGGCGATCTTAAAATAAATCAATCTGTGCTTTGGTTTTCTCTGATTTAACGTTTGTAAATTGTTGTATGATTGTAATAAATTACAGTAATGTTTTATTGCACTGTTTTGATATGTAAATTTTGCTATACACATCATTAGTAAAGAGGTTTGATCTTTTTTTTACCTAAAACAATAATCACTATGTTTTCTGAACCCCTACAGTGTCCTCATTAAAAAAAAAAAAAAAAAAAAAAACATTAAAAATTAAGTCTTTAATGTAAAAAATCCCTGTTGCGAATTATGGAAAAATTTATAAAAAGGCACACCCGCTTCGCAAATTTATTCACATTCTATGGATAACCTGAAGGTATGATATATAAAAATGATCTTTTTGATGGTTTAAATTCAATTTTACAAGAGAATAAGTTAAAAAAAAACAAGTGATTGCCAAACTCGTTTTTTTTTTCTGGTATGTGATTCCGTTCGTCTGAATCTTGCTATCTCTGAGAACTGCTTCCAGAACTAGATTAAATAGTACTGTGGATAATGGATTTCCCTGTCTAACTCCGGTTTTACCCTAGTTGAAATTCTTCCGTCTGCTGCTATTTTGTTAATCGTATCTGTCAAGGTCATTTTTTAATAGTCTGATTAGTTTTCCCGGGATATTCAGCTTTTTCATGGCTCTATATAGTTTACTTCTTTCTTTTTGAAATATATTGATGTATCATTTTCAGACTGAAGATCTGAATTCCCCTTGTACTCTCCTACCAAGTTGTTGTCGTAGCTACTTAATGTTTCTGATTATTTTTGCTACTATTTTATATACAACATCAAGAAGAGAAATCCCTACATAATTTCCACAATCGGTTTTGTTTCCTTTTTTGGGAATATGACATATCAAGGCATTTTTCCACTGCTGGGGCATATGTTCTTCGTATTCTTTTTATTAGTGTTTTTGTTCGGTTTTTCATTCTTCCACCAATATATTTTAATATTTCTGCGGGGATACCGTTTTCTCCAGGACTTTTGTTATTTTTCAGCACATTCATCGTCTATCTCTTGATCTGTTGGCTCCTCGACATGTTCATTATTGTCTATCATTTCTAACTGTTAATTTTGTTGTTCGTAATTATCCATATTTAGGATTTCATCGAAATACTCCACCCACCTATTTAGTTTTTCTTCCACATTGCCTATTAAATCTCCTGCTTTATTTTTCAGGTATGGCGTTACTTTCTGTCCCATTTTTCTTGATTTCTCTGCACTCTGATAAAAATTCCTGATTTTATTGTTTTTGTTTTTCTTTTATCGTCTCCAGTTGCTTATTTAAGTTGTTTCTTTTTTCCTGTCTGCATATTTGTTTAGCCTTTCTTCTTATTGATTCCTGTCTTTTTTTATTTTCTTCAGTTTGACAGTATATTAATCTACTTTGATTTCGCTTCTCTATTATCTCTCTGCAGCTTTCTGTGAACCATTCAACGTTTTCTTTTTTTTTATTTTCTATGTCCGGCTTATAAGGTTTCTCGCATCGCTTTTTTCTATTTGATTCCAGTCGTTTTGTATATCCTCTTAACAAGATTTTTATTCTAGCTTGTTGTTTAACTCTTCCTCTATTCTCTGTATTGTGCCCTCTTTATGGATTTTTTCAGTGCTATATTTTAGGACCCTTGAGGTAAACACCTTCACCCTTGTCCGGCTTATAAGGTTTCTCGCATCGCTTTTTCTATTTGATTCCAGTCGTTTTGTATATCCTCTTAACAAGATTTTTATTCTAGCTTGTTGTTTAACTCTTCCTCTATTCTCTGTATTGTGCCCTCTTTATGGATTTTTTCAGTGCTATATTTTAGGACCCATGAGGTAAACACCTTCACCCTTGTTGGTGGTTTGTGCTTCAGTTTTGCTATGACTAAAGTATGATCGGAGTTGGCATCTGCTCTTCTGAAATTTCTTACATCTTTAAGGTCTCTATGATTTCTGCTACTCTATTAGGAATCTGGTTCTTGGTTTTTCATTATTATTGTCACTCCAACTAAAATGAAAATAATGCGCCTTATATACTAAAATTTCTAGTGTGGTGCTAATATTGGACAGAACGCATAAATACTTTCAATTAAATATTGTTAATAACTGATTTTATGAAACACAATTTACAACAATTTATTAATGATTCCAGCATCGATGAGCGAGAAACACAGGTTTTCGGTTGTAATTTCAATCATTTAAATGCGGGAACATATACTGTTGAGACGGTGAGTTCAAAATGTTATAAATAGAAAAGAGTATTAATTCTCTTGGTCACAGTTATTTAAATAAATTAAATAAAAATGATTTGAAAATAATTAATAAATCATTTCCACATTTAGCTCTGAGGAATTTTGACTTATGTTAGACAAATCCACATTAAAACAACTACTTCCCGGGTAAATACCCACGCCGGACATTGAATTACATAATGTACACCTGCTGTTGCACATCAATAAAATATTGCATAATGCAACAAATTTTGATCCGAGAAAAATGTAATACAAAAACAAACAAAAGGAACGTTACTTAATATATTTTTCATGGAAAAAAATTACAAATGCAATTGTAAATTATAAATACACTAAATTATAAATAAAATATGTTATGAATAAATTTTAGCAACTTATTCAAAACTGTTGAAAATTCTACCTATTCATATCTCGAACGGATTCGTACATACAAACACACACAGATATAAGACTATTGTTAAAATTACACATCACTTATATTTAACAATATTTTTCAAAATTTTAATACGTACTCATATCTAAAAAAACATGTCATCTAGATGGTTTCCTAAATTTGATTTTTTTAACAGAAATTAATAACATTGTGTGCAAAATAAATAAATAAACGCCAAAGGAACAAGTTTGTCAAGTTAATGGTTCTTTTTGTTTCAGCCCCCGTGACGACGTTGTTGGGAGGGCCCGAAATGTACATTAACAAGGGCAGCACGATGAACTTGACGTGTATAGTGAGGCACAGCCCGGAGCCTCCTCCAGTTATTTCATGGACACACAATTCCGCCGTAAGTAATCTACACCATTTTGATTTTTTATTTAAAAAACTCACATTAATTTCAGAACATTTATGATAAAAATTAAATTAGTAATATGAAAGTAATAAAATATAAATTATAAGCTGAAAGACTACTTGTCGATAGCCAGTTTCAGAGTTGGAAATATATTGTGAACGTTAGTGTATTGTTAGATATTGTATTGTAATTGTATATTCCAATCTCAGAAATAAAGATGTTTATGTATGTATAAATTATAACTGTATAGTTTTTTAGTTTTTCGTGAAGTGATAAATTAGAAAAAAAATAAAACACTGTTGCTCCTTACTTCACTTATTTATTTATATCGTTACATAGGCATGTCTCGTGACGGTGTGTTTTAGTTTGTTATTTATAGTTTATAGTTTGTTATTAGTTTGTTTTTGACGTGGAATATCAAATATGGAGTGTTCAATTAGAAAAAATATAACTTGTTTTTGAAAGAGAAAATTAAACATTCTCTTTCAAAAACAAGCATCAATTTTCGTACAACAATGCTACTATGTATAACAAGAGAAATCTAGACATTGAATTGCCAAAACATAGACTGATAATGCTTTTTATCGATGCATTACGTTTGATTATGTTCTTTCGTTAAAGTTAAAGTAAATTAAGTCGCTAAAACAGTTTAATACTGTAGTTCACAATCTTTTGACTGAAGCTGAGTCATACTCAATAAATAATTACTTTTAATTATTTTTTTTGTCTTTTGTTTTATACATGAATTATATTTTTTTTGGCCAGAAAAGAATAATAATTAAACGCGGATGTAAATATCCAGAAAAAAATCGAAATTCGTCAAAAATCAATATTTCTCTCATGTTTGCTGGCAGAAAACTTGAAATCACTTAGAAATACAAAAAAATAATTCTGCTGATGAAATATCGCTCAGATGAAGATGACGTCGACACCTTCTCTGCGAACGTGACAAGAGAATCACAAGAAAATGAGAAAATAATCACCTTCGCATTTGGAGAAAAATATGCTAAAGACCTTCTGAAACTGACTGAAGTTATCAGAGAAAATATGTTAATTTTACATATGAGGGAGAGCTGTTTCCAGGCCAGATAATAAAATGTGATGACGATGGGGTGATAACTAAAACCATGCGGAAGACACTCAAGTCTTGGAAATGGCCAAAAAAGCCTGACATACTTCACCATTACTGGGAAGAAATTCTTGGCGGAATTAGGGAACCAAAAAAGATATTCTTGGATCTTGGAGGCTTTCACTTCGTGGTACATTTTCAATTTTGATATAAAGAAAACACTTAACTTTTTTATACCACTTTTATTTTACTTTAGTGACTAGTTTCAATTACACGGTAATCATTATCAAACTTAGTTTGATTTATTGTAAAATAAAAGTGGTATAAAAAAGTTAAGTGTTTTCTTTATATCATAAAAGATATCATGTCGAGCGTATTTTACAGTTCCCGAACACCGTAAACTAATTTTAATTTGAATTTCCATTTCTTTGAAATTTATTTTAACTTAACATATGCTTACTATGCTCCAATATATAATTTAAACTAAAAAATCTAATAATTTCCCTGGTGGTGCAAAGTATCATGTCCTTATGAGGATACTTTACTCCAAAAAATAAAAAATTAAAAAAGATATTTTAATTGCATATTTTGTCAAAATACAGATCTAGTGTTACACTTCATACCTTTATGTATATTCCCACCAAATATAAATAATTTTATAATGCAAAAAAAAATGGTTTTCATGAAGATTTTCTTAAACTTTAATAGAAAATGGAGCAAAGTAAACTGATTTTACGGTAATACTAATATTTCCCGATTTTGCCGGGTATTTCTAAATGAGCAATTTTAAATAAATAATCTCAATAAGTAACAATAAATTGATGTTCTTCAATAAATAAGTACTGATGGTAATATAATATATTGCATTAATATATATACAGAGAGTTTTATGTAACACCGAACATGCTAGAATGTACTCAATATCAATATTGCTATGTTCGATTTGTTCAGGAACGCATCAGAGCATTGAGTGCGATGTGATTGGATACTATTTTTAAAAATAATATAGATTGATGAAATAAATTGATGAATTTTTAATGATGTTTTTGTAAATTTTGGATGAATATTAGGGTTACGAGGGATAAAAAGGTGCTCTACAATGGATGTTATGTGTGGATTAGTGGCGAATTTTAAGGAAAGGGTTTAATTTCTCTCTTTTATGGAGGAGTATTGCATTAATAAAATTGTCATATTCTTAATTAAGCAATAACAAAAAAAGATCTAAACGATCGACTTTGCCCACCTTTAGTATTTACGTATATTAAATTTTAAAAAATTCCTATTTAAAAAATGTTACGACCTTCAAATTTTCATCTTTTATATTAGTAATTTACGTCATTAATTTTTCCCCGTCCTACGTAAAATATCGTTCAGTATAAAACACTTGATATTTTTATAACTGAATCACTTATTAATGGAATTTCAAAAATAAATACATAATACATTTTTTTTTCTTTTTCATAATTATAACATTAGCGCAACAAATTTTCCGGGGCAATCCAATTAATAAATCATCGGCTTTAATGGATATTCCGTTAGTAAGATGATTGCTAATTAATTATTAATTTATTACGTTTCCCATTTTGGCGTTTGATTGATTACCTTCCGTTCCTACCGTACAACACACAACACCATCCGAAATATTTGCCTCCTGCTAATTAATTCGTTAAAACACTCTGATGAAATTGTGAGCTTCAAGATTAAACGGAAATTAATTATTGCTTCCGCTTGAGTAGGGGGATGTTTTTAATTATATCGAAAAAAAAAAAAAGATTTTCGTTTTATTTTCCTCTTAAAATCTATGATTGCTCCCGTAAGATTATTTTACATACGAATGTACAATTATAGTACTAAATTAAATAAAAAGAATTTAAAAATAATGAATAAATTATTTCCTCTTTAGCTTCTGTGACATTTTGACTTATGTTACATAACTACTCTAAAACAAATTTCCATTATTGAACATATGTTTTAAAGTACTTATGTAATATAAGTCAGAATGTCACAGTAGCTAAAGAAGAAATAATTTATTAATAATTTTCAGATTCGTTTTATTTAATTTATTTGAATAACCATGACCAAGTGAATAAATCCTTTTTTTTTTCATTAAAATTATTGTAGTTTTAACGTCTACAATAAATATTAAATAAATTGTCTTCCTGGCGCAAAATACTTGAACTATATACAGGGGTCCTGCTTCACAGTCCCGTGTTAGATATCTCAGTTACTAATTAAGACAGGACTTTAAAATTTTGGAGACTTTACTTGAATCCTAGGACGTACTTCAGGAATATATTTTTAATTATATTAAATAAAAATGATTTGAAAATAATTTATTAATTAATTATTACGTAAGTCATAAGTCACAGAGCTAAATGTGAAAATAATTAATAAATTATTTTCAAATCATTTTTATTTAATATATTTAAATAACTGTGACCAAGTGAATGAATACTCTTTTTTATTTATATTTTTAATTACTCAGGGTGATGTATTTTTTTGTAATTGCTTGATATACATTTTATTAATTATTTAGCGACCTTAATGTATCTATTTTCTAGAGCTATCTTTAAGAGTGTTCGTCACGGATTGGCCTTGAAGCTCTCTCATGAGATTTGTTAGCAACTGCTCGACGGTCTGCATACATACAATAAATTTACAAGCATCATGATATATAAGCACTTTTTTATTACAAACTATTTATAATCGTAAAACTGAAAACAATCAATCAAAACATTGAATTTATTATTAATTATTTCTACTGCAAATCAAGATTATTTCAGGAAAAAAACCAATGAAACCAACGCAATCAATCAACCAATAACCCCCGATTGATTATTAAAATGTGTACTCTGGAATTATCCGGATGCGAGCTCCGCTGTTGTTTAACGATCGCTATGCAATTAATGCGAATTTATTGCAATACGCGATACCGAATAATTTATGGCCCGAAACGTGATTAACATTATTACGTTAACAATATTATTTGCGATACAAATAAATTGTTAACGCCGATTATTTGATAAATTGATAAATTTTAATTGTTCACGCTGATTGATTAATCCGCGGTGTGTTTGTTTGGAATTTATTTATGAACCTAAAATATTTTAAATTATTTCATAAATTCATCATTACTTGAAATGTTCATCAAAATTGTCTTTTAAATTAGCGCTATTTAAAAGACAATTTTGGTGAACATTTTAAGTAATGATGAATTTGTGAAATAATTTAAAATATATTAGGTTCATAAATAATTTTAATTCAATCAATGTTTTATGAAAACAAAAACTAAGTATAAATATAATTTGAAAGCCTGCGTGTAAAACGAAGCTGTTTCCAGCATTTTTTTACCATAAAAATATTCCACTGATTACTTGAGCTCCGTAACGATGGCACCCCACTCGAAATTAAGAAAATATGTTATCATAATATTGAACTAATTATGTGACAATTTCGTCGCAAAAAAAATAATTAGCAAAACCACATTTTTTTTTATTTTTTTGCATATTTCTTTTAGAGTACGAAATTAATGGTTTTTGGACAAAATTAATGCATAATTAATTTCGTTTTTTTTTTAATTTCGAGTAAGCGGGTGTCCCACCGGTATAGAGCTAATTTCTCGAGTATTTATGCCTGGAATGCATTTACATAAATTTTATAATCAATGAAATAAAATCCTCACTGTATAATGATCTCACAATCTCGTACACAATAAATCCTCAAAGACCGTTAGATATGCAGGTAGTGATGCCCGTGTTTCATTCAAATGAAAAGTAGCATTAGTGACAATAGAAGTTTAGGATTTTTAGGATAGAAATAATGTAAGTTTAATTTGAAAATACTTAATAATAAATTTAAATAAAACGAAGGTTTTAAAAAAAGTCACTTAGTTTTGTTTTACTTACTAAATATACTAATTAATTTATTATTAGGTATTTTAAAATTAAACTTGTATTATATTTTGTATTTTTCAAATAAATCGAATATTAATCTATTTAAAATACGAAGGTTTTTAAAAAAAATCACTTGGTTTTGTTTTACTTATCAATAAGTATATTTAATAAGAAAAACAAAACCGAGTGATTTTTTTTAAAAACCTTCGTTTTTTAAAGTCACTGTTTACGAACTTAATCGATTTGTTTTTAAAATTTAAAAATGTCAACGAATTAAACAAACAAAGTGAGATTTATTTAACTATTGATCTAAGTATTTACAAAAAAAATGAAAACAACAACAAAATAAAATATAAAATAATAACTAAAGCAAAGAAATTAAGCAAGAAATGATTGACAAAAGTTTCACAAGTGTTAAGAAAATTTATTAGAACTTACTCGATTCGTGGATGAAGGAGAACTGGCTGAGAATTTATGAAATTATTTTCAGGAGGATGATAAATTGGTGGGGATGGTTTTGTAAAAGAAAGATGGCAAGAGGATAGAAAACATCTGGTTTAAAAAAAATGAATTAGTGGAAAATTTTCAAAATAAAGATTTGGAACCGAGTGCCAGATTTTACGATGTTTCCCCGAAATTCTACCAGCGATCTGGGATCGCCCTTTGTTGAGCACATTTCCCTTTTCCCATTGTTCGCCGAGCAAATTTGTAAAATGCGCCGTTTATTGAGGGTTCGTCCTCGCTGGATCGTAAAATCGCCGTTCGGTTCCAAATACCAATAGTGTAATAAAATGTAATAAGAAAATAAAGTATTCACAAAATTCTAATGAAATTAATCGTACGAATTAAACGTAGAAAAAATATCTAAAATGTTCAAATAAAGAAAATTATAAACTAAGAAATATATACAATTACATATTCGCGCTTTTGGCGCAAACAGTCACTTTGTTTTGTTTTACTTATTATTAAGTATATTTTAATAAATAAATAAAAACAAGTGAATAATAAGAACAAAATTAAAGATGTATATCTTTAAATAATTAATTTAGTTGTAGCAACAATAATTGTAACAACTATAATAGACAACTTTAAAAACTTAAAATTAGTTTTTAAAGTTGTATATAATAGTCATCACTGTGAAAAATACTTCATACCGATATAAAGTGAAGAGAAAACAACCCTACTATAAACAAATTTAATAATATTTCACCAACTGTTTAATGAGAACGAAACGAGAAACCGTTAATAAATACTGAATTACGTTTAGCTCCACGTACATCTCTCTCTGTATAAACATATTTAAATATGCGCGCATTTATAATGAGCATATTTTAATTATTAATGTTATAATTATGATTTCATATTATAAAGAGTTGTTTATATATTAATATTTCCCTCATGAATATTAAAAATATATGAATACAATTTTAATTAAATAAAAAATTATATATTTTGAAGCCTTTTCATTGTAAAATTAATTGTGTTAACAATAGAAAAGATTATTTATTCACTTGGTCGCAGATACTTAAAATAAAAAGAATTTGAAAATACATTTGTGCACAAATGTGCATTTGCTTTATAAAATATTTAAGAAACATTAGTCAAAAAGTCGAAATGGCTGAAGGGAAAATAATTGATTAATAATTATATATTTTCAAATTTTATATATAAATAACATGTTCATTCGTGTAAATTTACAAAACTAAATATTATTTACAATACATATGTTTAAATTTTTTGAAATGGCTATCGACAAGAACAAGCCAAAGACAGGCGGAAAGACTTCGCCTGTCTTTGGCAACTTCCATGTAATGCAAAACAGAGGGGCGGATATTACAATAAAGGATGGCAGCGTACTCAAGCAGTGAGCGACACATCATTTTATAAATATAAGCAGCTGTTTTAGAGGAAATTCCTTGATTTTTATAAGTTAAAACTCTGAAATGACTCACCGTGCGCCGCTTTAAGGTTTTTGGTGTGGGTGTTAAAGGGACGTTTTGTATCGAGTGTAACGCCCAGATATTTATGGTGTTATAGCAACGCCATTAATTTTGATAGAAAAGGGCAAGTTTCAAGATGGGTTAATACGTTTTTTGTCCAATGGGTAATTACAAATTTTGTTTGTGAGGCTTTCCATAAACATTTCTGTTAACAAGGGACTAAGGGGGAACCAATCCATCCTTTTCCAAATATAATTCTTTCACTTTTATTTAAATATTTGTGACCAAGTGAATAAATATGCTTTTTACTTCCCCCGGACCCTTGTCCAATTGAAAGAGTATTGTGATCGTAAGCATTTTCGAATCGCAAATTCCAACAAATATGCACGTTTTGAGATCCTCTGAGTCCATTCCATCGAGTTTTGAAAAATGTCTGTGTGTGTCTGTGTGTTTCCGCGATAGCGCATAAACAGCTGAATGGATTAAACCTAAACTTTATATCTAAGCTTTTTATAACAGTGGAATGATCTGAAAAGCTTTTGGTTAGAATCATTCAAAAACTTATACGACGACATTTACCGGGGAAAGTGCATCACCATTTTTTATTCAAGTGTTGTTACTTAAACTAATATTTCACATGGATATTTATTGCTATCATATTCTGTTATTTAGGATTTCTACATTACATCTCATCTCATGCATATTTAACCTTAAAGTTGAGCAGTACTAATAAATCACAAGTAATTTGTATTAAACTCAGATACAATACTGTATAAACATAAAAGTCGTTGATAAAGGTAATTACAATCGGGTTTAAAGAATGAAATCAAGTCGGTCTTTCGGATTAGTGCCGTGTTTTGGGGATTCGATTTCGAGATTAAGCCGGTGAATGCAAATTAAGTGCGAGTCCTGAATGTTTAAGCGTTTCGGAATCGTTCCTAATGAAGTGGGCAAACTCCTACTAGCTCCGTCTTCTTCCTTTTGTGCGGTAGTACAAATAAAAGATTGTTATTGTGAAAGTTTACGATTTTAAATGGGCGGCCGGATGGGAAAAGTTTATGCGCCTTAATCGTTTTCGGTTTATTTTATCGTAAAATTCGTCCAGGTTGGAGTTAATTTAATGTGTCGTGGAAATTCATGAGATGTCTGTTTGGTGATTTTTATACATTCTTCTATGGCGATAAGAATAATAATAACGTGATGTCTTACACAATTACTTATAAAGAACAAAATTTTGTAATTATGAATAATATTAAATCTTAATCGAAGAATGTAATAACCAAACAAACGGCACTTCCTTTTCGATTCATTTGTTTCGTAAGGCCTCATGTTTTCTTTTAATGCTTCTTTGTTATTTAGGAACAATCACAGTTACTAATCAAATATTTTTCAGTAAGTCCATCTCAAATTAATTTCACCTTTTATTAGAATGCAATATAAATTGAACACTTGGATTTTGTTTTATTTTCTTTATTCTGACTTGTTTCAATCAGGCGATCAGTTTTATAATACACAAAAATAAACACTAACAGTCATATGCCTAGTATGATAATCACGATTAACTAAAGATTAACTAAATATGGATGCTCAAATCATTTAACTTGAATTCGAATTACAAAAATCTGATAATAATTTATATGTGTGAAACTGGCAATAACTCCAGCAATAAACCGCCTACACTAAAACTAGTTATTATTAAAATAATTATTTTAACAATAATTACACATTGAAATAAAAGAGTTTGCACAGTCACTGTTGACAGCCAGTAATTCCCACAAAACAAAATGCGATAAGTTGCGTCAATTTATATCTGCTCAAACAACTTTAATAATATTTTTTAAAAAATCAAAATTCAAATTTTAAAATGTCCATATTTTCTAAAGTCCACAATTTATTTTCGTTTTTATTTAATATTTTACTTAATTAGTCAATAAACAATTAATATAAACCTTCAGAAATATGTCACATATAAAGATAATTTTGTTATCGGACTTATTGCGAGCTCGACCATCTGTTTAATTTATCAAAAAAAAAATCATAACTCAGTGAATCCAACCATTAGTTCTGATTTTCTTTTATTGTACATTTAAACGATCATTAAACAACAAATATTAACTGTCAAAATTATGTCGACAACAATGGTTAAATTGTTATCAGATTTATTACTAGCTCAGGCATAAATTCAATATGACGAAAATAAAATAATCATAACTCAGAAAGCCCACTATTTATTTTTGATTTTCTTTCATAAAATATTTAAACAGTCGATAAACAATGAATATCAACTATCAGAAATGAGTCTCAAACAATTATTTAGTTGTTATCAGACTTATTGCTGGCGTTCGCATGCATTTAATAGGGCGGACGATTAAAAAAAAATATTTATTGTTGATTTTCTTTCTCAAAATATTTGTATCAGGCGTAATTTGCACTCCCTTATAATAATAAGAATTTTTATATTGAACTTTGTAAACAAGATTACAAATTAATACACACTTTAATATATGCATAACAATGAAAGTTATTAAATACATACATTTATAATTATTGGTGTTGGGCAAAATCGAATAATATTAGTAATCGAATATTACTAAATATGTTATTTTTAGTATTTAAAACCAAAAAGTCATTTCAAATTTATGTTTATTAATAAATGGGAAGTTATTCTTGATATTTTTATAATAAGTAATATTCATAAAATTATAACATACTTAATTTAGCAGTAATAAAAGATCAACTTTGCCCATCACTAATAATTATAATAATAGCTCCTTAAAGCTCTTTTATAAAAAAAACATCATGGATGAAGTAATATATAAAAAAAATATTTCATTTGAGTAACTTTGTGTGAATACATTTTAATTACTTGTTGAAATGTCCGTCTGTCCTTTAGGAAATTAATTACGATTCACCGAGGGGCGGCGTGAGCGTGATCACGGAAAAGGGGGACATCACCGTCAGCTATCTCCTGGTACAACGGGCGAAGGACCTCGACTCGGGGAAGTACACCTGTAACCCGTCGAACGCGAATCCCAAAACCGTTATTGTTCATGTACTCAACGGTAAGAGACATTTTATTTTAGAATATTAATGGAAATAGAAATGTTTACAACACTGTGATTACCGTCATAATTATTACGTCATTCACAATCGTCTCTAGCTCAAAACAATTAAAAAGAGTGCGTAGAAATGTTTTAAATCTATTTTAAGGTAGGAAATAACAAAGTAAATTATAATATTCTTCCAAATTGACCATTGACGTACATTTTAAATTTAATATAAGCCTAGACAAGATTATCAATTATTTAAACCATAATAAATTAAAGACGACGCAAGCCCCATCTTTTGCCTAATTTTATTATCATTTATTTTCATTAAATGTGAATTTAAACCATAATTCATTTTTTAACATGTTATATTTTATTGGTGAAAATATTTAAATTTAAGTTAAAACTATTGTTTTACTCAACGGTAAGAGACATTTTATTTCAGAATATCAATGGAAATAGAAATGTTTACAACACTGTGATTAAAAAGGATTCATACATGAAATATACCAGGAAAGGGGGTGTACCGAACGACATTAATTTAAGCAATATTGCAGAATTAATTGGGTTAGTACAATATATAATGTAGTAATATTTTATTCCTTTCTTCACTTTTTTTATTTTAGGTACATTTCAAGCACAATTTTACATAAAACTATTGAAAAAGAGCACGTTATGCTTGAAATGTACATAAAAAAGTGAAGAAAGGAATAAAATATTACTACATTATATCAAGAAACTTCACGTACTCACCAACAAATATCTTAGTACAATATAATAGGATTTTTTTTAAATAATAACACACAAGATTACTATTATTATTAAAAATAATAAAACAATCTTTATTACATATTAAATAAAAATGATTTGAAAATAATTAATAAATTATTTCCACATTTAGCTCTGTGACTATTGACTTACTTACGTAAGTACATTAAACAAATGCACATTAAAACAACTACTTCCCGGGCAAATACCCACGCCGGACATTGAATTACATAATGTACATCTGCTGCTGCATATCAATAAAATATTGCATAATGCAACAAAATTTTGATCCGAGAAAAATTGTGTGTAAAAACAACAAAAATTAACGTTACTTAATATAAGGCCATCTGCAGACACGTGTTTTTTATTACTGTTTCGAAACAATATTTTTACAATAATATATAACGTTTAAAAGTAATGATTTTTAAAATCAAACGAAACAGCAATCGGCCAAAAGGGGGTGTTTTTTATGCTGACTCATATGCTGACGCAGGAGTGCATTTTTAGTGGGGTTTACACTTATATTTTTTTCACAATTTAGCTCGTAAGTCAAGTAACCTCTTGACTATACCTCTTGACATTGAGTACAGATTTCCTCAATAAAATATTTAAGCAATTATTATCACCCCGATTTCATTTAATAATATCAATTGAATTACCTAATACTTATCTAGTAATGAATTTACATAAAAAGGCCGGGTCTTGTAAAAATGGGTCGTTTTATGCGAGCATAAAAATTGGTTTGAATTATCATCATCGCGGGAATACGAATAAAATTATCCCTTTGTCAGAAAAATACCGAGGCCTCGATAAATCAGGCCCCGGATCCATGACACTCCACGGATTTATTAACCTGTTATCGAAAAGGTAAGCGGCCCCCAAAAAAATAAAATAAAAAGTGAAGTGGATTTGTGGAATTGCGCCAAAAATATAAAAATACTGTTTTAATGTTACAACCGAAACAATATGAATTATTATCTACATTCGTGAATGAGATTGAGGTAAAATTAGCATTGTTCTTGACAAATTATAAATAATGATTATAAATAATATAAATTTATAAACCTTGATTTAACTTTAATTGAGTTAGGCGTTCATGCACTAGTCGTCTCAAACTCGAAATGTCATGACCGCCTGCAAGTACATAAATAAACCTAAAGCTTTCCATGAATTATTAATCTCTTGTGAGTTATTGCTTTCATAATGCATCTTCATAGTTATAAATTAAACAATGTAAGTTTATTAAGATTGTTTTTTCATTAGTTTAATGTACTATTGAAAAAAAAGTAAAGTGTGTTCAGTTTTACAAAGCTGGATTCATGTTTTTGTTTGGTTTGCTTGAAGCGAACAAATAGGCCCAATCGATCGTTGTCGTTCTTTTTAAGAAACAGATGAGGGCCGGATTAATTTGACGAGCGCCAAGGGAGGGGTAAAAACATAAAAGGAGATACGATTTCCTGAATAATGACCACCACTATATGCGATTTCACTCCATATATATACGAGTGATGGAATGGCAGGGAAGGGAATCCATTCGTTTCATTTACATTTATAAAAAATAAACATTTGCAATGTTAAAATGTGATATTAAAAAATATAAATATTTATAATTACCTGCAATATTATTTTAGTAAATGAAATGAACAAATTGTAATAAATGTTTTTTTTTATAAAATAATCTGAGAGAACCAACCCTTATGCTAATTATTTTAGATATAAATTTGACATAACAGAATTGGATACCGTGGATGAAATTGTACGCTCTATTTTCCTCCTTATTTATATGTCTAATCCGCGGACACCTTTTAAGAGTAAATCGCGTGTAGCACATGCGAATTTTTCTAGCGAGACGAGGATAAACAAACCTAACATCCACTAAACCACGCCTCCGTACGCGCGAACATTGAGAGTTCGATCGCGAGATGGAAGTTGGTACGGGTCATTATTTTCCAGAATTTGTATCCCATTTTATTCGACAATTAAGCATTATAGAAAATAAAGTAATAGAAAACTTTTATTCAACACTGAAGTAAAATGGGCCTTAAAGGTTCCGTTTTTTATGTTTACCTTTATTTTGTGACTTATTGTAACTTATTTATTTAATAATTAGTATATATTTAATTTTATACACTTGGTTGTTTGTTTCACTAATTTTATATTTGAATTCCGACTAGTTTCTACGAGTGGTCATTTTCAATGAACTAATTAAATGAAAAGTGCAAACATGTTGATAAAATTTAATATTAAATAAATAAAAAATGTAAACCTTGTAGTTCCTCCTTATAATCATTCGAAACACAGTAGTGGCAACTTTTTTTCAATATATTCAATTTTTAACACAAAACAGAGTTAATTTAGGCATAGTATCGATTCCTCATAAGGGTTGGTTTTAAATTCGTAAATCACCTCTCATTGGTTATTTCATATAAAAAAAATATTACAATTGCATATTTAAGTCGTAATCGCTAACGTTATTATTTAACTCCAGATGAATGAATGAAATGAATTGTTGAAATTTGAATAATTTCACAGTATCGTTATCTTAACTAATGAGGTCTATCCGAGGAGCGATTATTACTTGTTTATATTTGAATAATATTTTTTTAATAATAAGTAATTCTTCGCCGCCTTACAAAATGTTTATAATTCAAAACTATGACGGAATAAATAAACATATAATTATAAATCTAAGGTCAAATCCCCATTCCCCAAATTGTAAACTCTACGCATTCATTTCAATGAATAGCAAACTCTTTTTGCAAAAGCTTAATAAAAACAAATGTAAGTTATTACGAAAGAAATATATAATAAATTCAAATGAAAAAAAGAAACAATTAGCTCATTTTATTAATATTTATTAAGAGGGAGTTAGGCCATGTAATTTTTGTATGCTACGACTTTCATTTCAACATTGATGTAACATGATATTTTTCAAATTTACTTTTACATAGATATGTATTGAACTCTTCGTAACAAAATAGCTCAAACAGATTTTTATAAATATTTTTACTTAACTTAGAAATAAATTTTGTTTCAACGTCCATTTCGAGATATAATAATACTCTTTATTTGAAAACACAAGTTCTAATAAAAAAATCTGTTTTGACTATTTTGTAGTATTGTATTATTGACATGTATGAAAAAAATATAATAAATGGGAACGATACATTTCCTGGAGTTGTTGTAGTTTTCTATATATACAGTGACAATTTAAATATTCCACCATATTGTATGGCGTCTGGAGGTTATTAAGACGTGCAAACGATGACGTGGCATCTCGAAAACAGGGTGTCCCATTTTACATTATTTTCT
Organism: Philonthus spinipes; assembly: GCA_963082785.1. Classification (NCBI taxonomy): domain Eukaryota; kingdom Metazoa; phylum Arthropoda; class Insecta; order Coleoptera; family Staphylinidae; genus Philonthus; species Philonthus spinipes. Next base: position 17,945,030 of record OY720311.1, on the reverse strand, counting down.
TGAATATCTTGAAATTAAAGCATTTTACCGAAAAGTATGTCGAATCATAATCGTCATGGTGCAGATTCTGAAAGAGCGTTAAAAAATATGTAGGGTTTATACGGATACTTTTTTTTAATTTCTAATCGTGAAAGTATGAATTTTCTGTAAAATTTTCGTGAGTTAATATTGTCTTAATAACTTTATAAAAAATAACATTTGGTGTTTCAAATAACCCTAGAATCAGACTTGAGTTATGCAATTGGGCTAAACAGAAAAAGACCAGGGATCCAGAATTTTTTCACCGTATGATGTTTCCGAATGAACCGACATTCCACAACACAGGGATGGTGAACAAGCATAACTGTCATTATTGGAGCGCTGAAAACCCCCACTGGACGTGATAACTGAAAACGCAGCACCGTTGGAGCCTAAATGTTTGGTGTAGGATTTTGGATGGACATTTGATTGGACCACATTTTACCGAAGAGGTATTGACAGCTGCGCGGTATCTCCAGTTCTTGCGCGAAAGCCTGCCACAGTTATTAGAAGACGTCGAGTTGCAGTTGAGAATGAACATGTGGTTTCAGCAGGATGGAGCACCGGCGCTTTATGCCAATCAAGTTCATACTCATCTCAACGATGTTTTCCCGGAACGCTGGATTGGTCGTGAAGGACAAGTGAAATTGGCCGGCTCGGTCTCCGAATTTAACGTCCTTGGATTTTTTCTTGTCTGAAGGACATCGTTTTCCGAGATCGGCCAACACGCGACGACATGAAAAAGAGAATTCACCGTGCCTGTAGAGGAACCAGCCCTACCATTTTGCGTAAAACAGCGGGAAACTTCGAGAAGAGAGTCAGAATATTCCGCAACAGCAATGGACATCACTTCGAGCAGTTGCTGTAGGTTTTAAGCGAGAAGAAATCGGTCCTTTTCACGACCCCCTCCTTGTGCACATTGGGGAAACGCTAATACCGACGGCACGCAAACTCTTAAGCGCAAAAAATATTTTTCGATATTACGAATCAAACGGAATAATTTGATCGCAAATGTCTTTATTCACTTGCTATTTTGTTTTAGCAAAATTTACAAGTATTGCACAAAATAACCCTATTAAAACACTTAATTTACAATGAAATTAATTAATAATCAGTAAACATAACATGAAAATCCTTGATATAATCGAATCATTCATAATTAGTTTTTTACATCCTGTTTTAGTTTAATTTAGGTTTTGATTGGAACACCAAATGTTATTGTTTATAAAGTTATTGAGACAATATTAATTCACGAAAATTTTACAGAAAAAGCATACTTTCACGATTAAAGAATATTAAAAAAGTATCCGTATAAACCCTGCATATTATTTAACTCTCTTTCAGAATCTGTAATAAAAAATAGGGGTTCCCATTTAAAATTTTCAATTAATGGTTTTAATATTTAGACATTGGTAGTTCATATTGTATGAAATAAATATGAATAAATTATTAAAAATCAACCAATAAAACACAGATTAGATTGAATAACTTTAAACTAGTTGAGAATTTAAAGTTATTCAATCTAATCTGTGTTTTATTGGTTGATTTTTAATAATTTATTCATATTTATTTCATAAAATTTTCAAGTTGATCATACCAATAACAATATCTGTATTAAATTTAAATTCTGTTTTTATAAAAAAATAGCATTCCTTTCAATATTTTTTTAATAATAGAAAAAAGGATTAATTCACATGATCACAGTTATTTAAATAAATTAAATAAAAATAAATTTAAAAAATGAAGAGGGAATAATTTATTAATTATTATAAAATTCAAATTTGTTTTTTTTTTAATATTTATGTCATACATACCTAAAACTATTAAAAACAAGAGTTCTTTCAATGTAAATGTAACTAAACTAACTATTGAAAAATAATACTCAATAGTTTTATACATTTTTCACATAAAAATAAATAAAACCTCCATATTGAAACAAAGGTTATTTTTTTATATAAAAAAACAGAATTTAATTAAAGTCGACGTGAATTGCATGTATTTCGGATTAAAAAGAATATTTAATAAATAACGCCAAGCAACTGCTGAAGACAGAGACCGATTTTTTCTCCCTCTCTCTCTCTCTCTCTCTCTTTATTTCTCTCTCATTTTTCTTTTTTCTCTCTTACTCTCTTCCGAAATCCAATTTCCTTTTGGAACAATGCATCTGCCGGCTAAATAATAAGTTCCAAATTGACCATTAATCCGCTTAAATAAACTTTGTCTTTTCGCCCGCCCCCGCTCTTCTCACCCCTTCACCAGCATCTGCGAATTACAGGCCTTAATCGATTACAACTATACCAGGATCTTCCATTACGTACTTTACTCAATTCAATTCATTTTTTTTTTTTCAATCATCGGAATATTTTTTGTATGGAAATTTATTAAAAAAAACGAAGTGATGGAAGACGTATTTAATTAAACCCAACTACTCTCTTTTTTTTTCAATTATATAAAAAGTGTATTTACTCATTTGGGCACTGTTATTTAAATTATTATTATATTATTAATCATTGTATTGACCTCGCCTACAGATAAGTGTAAATAATAATTGTTCGGGCATTCATCTGTTGTACCTAAGACACACACGTTCGTTCGTTTCCATTTTATATTTTTGTATGATATTTTTGAAATAAGTCCACTTTTTTCATATTTTAGGCCCTGTTGCACCAGCAAAGTTCAAGCTGAACTGCAGTTCAAATTGATAGTTCCTATTGTTGTAATGTCACAGTTCAGCTTGAACTTGGGTTGAACTTTTTTGATTTTTTTTGCCTTAATTATTATAATTAGTATTTATTTTTGACATTAGTTAAAACATCATACCTCGCAGAGCATTAGGGATTAAACGGAAGCCGATCAATTATCCTTGATTATTTTATGAAGAAGAAAAATAAACGTTTATTGCAATTACATGTTTAAGTCATGATGCTAACGTTTTTTGCACTAAATATTTTGAATTAAAAATTGTTTCATCACGCAATAATTTGTGGTGTCCATTGACATATTTTTTGAAAAAGAACTTTTAATAACATTTAACAGACACAAAATCATCTTTTTGCATGACAACGCTCGGCCATACTTTACAAGAGTTGTGAAGGATACACTTTTGCAACTCGAATAGGTAGTTCTGCCGCATCCAGCATACTTCTGATTACTACTTGTTCAGATGTTCAGATCGATGCAACATGTGCCAAATATTTGTGGTGCAAGAGCAAATGTTAAATGTGTAACTCAATGCCCGACAGGGGAACTAGTTGTTTCAATATATTGTTAAGAAATCGGGTTTAATCAAACTCGGAAATAAGTACAATGTCTATTTATTTATTTAGAGTACACTTAAGACATTTATTTTTACCACACTGTCACTATTTATTTACCACGCGAAGTTGAGCGCTCGGACGTTCGTGACTGATTCGGACTCACTGCCTGCAGCGCCACTAGCGCTCGCTTATATAGCGTGCTTGTTTCTCGAACTTTCCAGAACATTCGATGACGTCGCGGTTACCGACGCACGCTCTGTAGAACGTTCTAGAGTGATGTTTGCAGTTTCTTCTTTCACTTTTGTTACAATATGTTTGTCATTTTTTAAATACTTACGTTATGTAAGTCAAAATAGTTGAAGTAGCTAAAGGGAAAAAAATATAATAGAAAAGTGTATTTATTCTTTTGTCATTATTATGCATTTCTTTCAATATTGTTATTTTCTTTTTTAATAATATAAAAAGGTATTTATTTACACAGTCGCAGTTATTTAAATAAATTAATTAAAAATAACTTGTTAATTGTTGAGGCTTCTACTTTGTTATACATTGTAATTCAATTTTAATAAATGAAACACTTTTTTACTTTGTTTGTATAACTCGGATTGATTTTATTGTTGACTATAGTTTCGACAACCTTAACGTGTCATTATCAAAACAAAACAAATTAAAAATAATTTGAAAATAATTAAGTATTTTCCTTTTACCTACTGCGATTTTTTGTATAATATTTTTTTCTTACGTTACTTAAGTACTTTCAAACAAATTACATTAAAACAACTACTTCTCGTTCTTATACCCTTTCAGCCATTGAATTATATTATAATAATTAATCAATTATATATATTAATTATTTTCAAATTTAAATTAAATATTTTTTTTGTTATTATAGGTGAACATCCCGCAGCTATGCAACACGGCGGCCAACTGCGATTGGAATACCCATTTACTTCGTGTCTTCTCAGCGTGTTGCTCATCTTAATAGGCCCTTAGAGAAAATGGAAACGCAAAAAATACAGGATCAAATTAAACAGGACTAAATAAAAACAAGACACTATGTGTACATTTTAATGTATTTTAAACGGGATTGTGATTGGTTGAGTGTAAATACAGACACGAAAAACAAGAGGATGAACCTATTGCTAATTTGTATATTTGTTAAATGGAAGAATAAAAAGTAATAAATAAGAAATAAAGAAGAGCGATGTGATTTTAATAATAAAAAGGATTGTAAAATATAAAGGATGTTTGAAAATTTTCATAAATAATTAATAGCGGAATTAATTTATGTTGCTGTGCAAACAAATTCAAGAAAAAAAACATAATGTTGAGTTGTCTTAAAAAACGGTGTTGATTAAGATGACGCGTTGTAACATCATTCGGATTTCGTTGAAGATGAAGAATAAGTTTTTAACACTTTGCATGTTATTCAACTGTACTCTTACAAGGTTACGCGCTTCATAATTAAATTAAAATATCACATATTTACAATTGAAAATATGTACAAAAAGTATGGGAAGATGCTTTTTTCTTCCTTGGTGACGAATTAGTACGCCGGATACCCGATCCGGCATTGGATAACTCCGTGTCGACGCGCCATATCTGGTCAACCCTCGCTGGTCAATATTGACCATCACGAACATGTCACACTTGAATTAACACAAAGCATTTTCTTCTCTCCTTTGCCGGCTCAAGGACAAGAATTTTGGTAATTTACGAAAAATTTCCTGTTTAACCCATACACATAAATTCATGTCACATCCACTATGCACCGAACATTTGGAGTCGCCCAATGGCAGCAATTGCGTGATCTTTTGCATTCCTGGAAGGTGAACATTTCGTCTGTTCAAGATGGAATGAAAAATGTAGCGGCGGCACATTTGGAGATGATGAGCCAACAGCAGCAACAGATGAATGCTTAGAAATACATATAATAATAAAATGTGTTTAAGTAAATTATCGAAGTATAAAATAAACATATAAAATTTAATTTATATTTAAAAATTGAAAAATTTTATGTTTACTCATATTTAATGAAACGTTCAGCCACCATTCATCTAGCGTGGCGCTTGCGTCGTCTTTAATTTATTATGATTATATGTTTATGATGGATAATTTTTTTAGTGCGTCCGAACTTTAAATTCAAATTAAATAACAACCAAATTAGATATGTTAAAATTATTTGTTTTATTTGAAGGATTATACAATAGCATTAATGTTTGTAAACAATTTCGGATAATTGTACACCGCGGCTACTTCTGGCGAAGCGGATTCTGTCAATCCAATTTCCTACCACTTTTTCAAGCAGTTGGAGTCTTAAGATTGCAATTGTCTGAGCTATATTTGCTTCCAAGGCGTCAAAAGTTACTGATTTATCAGCATTTAGAGCGTCACACTTTTCTTATAAAATTTTTAATATGTAATTATAATTGTAATTTGGAAATGGAGATTCCGTTAATAAAGTAAATTGAAATTGAAAACCAAAGATTTGACATAAACCCAAAGGATATAATCTAAAGTCCGCTAAGTTACATGACTTTGGTGGTCAGTTAACAGTTTCCTACCGAATTGTCCCCTCAATAATTCCATCGTTGCGATAGGTGTATGACTTGTAGCACCCTCTTGTTGGAACCATATGTTTTCAATAACAATACCATTCAAATTCTGAATTAAATAATTATTGATCATCGCTCTGTAACGCTCCTCATTAACGGTAACGTGCTCTCTAGCTTGATTTTTGAATAAATACAGCCCAATGATGCCTTCGGAGTAAAATGCGCACCATTTTTTGCATGCAAAGGCAATTGTTGAATTATTTTTGGCTTATGTTCACTCCAATAGAAACATGTCTGTTTATTAACGTAACCATTCAGCCAAAAGTGAGCTGAATTTGTTTAGCATCGATAAACAAATTCTGCGATTAAATGCTGGGTCCACTTGCAATTGATTTTGAGCCCATTCAGCGAAGGTACGATGCAAAAGATGGTCTTGCGGCTTGAGTTCTTGGACAAGTTAGATCTTGTAAGACACTAGACCAACATCTCTACGCAAAATTTTCCAAGTAGTCGAATAATAAAGCCCAACTTCCTGCGAACGTCCACGAATTGACAAACTTGGGTCTTCATCAATACTATCAGCAACAACTGTCTTGAGAACGCACAGTTGTATGTCTTGTTTTATTTTTAATATCAAGCAGCGTGAAATCCGTTCAAAATTTGTCGACAATGCGTTGAATATATCGCTTGGTTAAGCGATTATGTGCACCATAAAATTGGCGAAGAGTTCTATAAGTTCGGCGCACAAAACACTGGTTTTGATAATAAATTTCGACAACCTACAAGCGTTTTTCTGATATTAAACTTTCCATGATTATTTGCCGGACTATACTGAAAGAGTTTGACACTAGAAGCATACAAAGAGTTTGTTGGCAGCGATCTCTATCGGAAGTTCGGACACACTAATAAATCACCCTTTATATAAATATACAATCTCCGTTTTAATATCACTTTTCAATTTGACATTTCAATAATTTAATATGTGTAAAAAACAATCTGTTTTATTTTATGACAGAATTATTTAAATGTTTTCGTATAAATTAAATAAAAATTATTTGAAAATAATTAATAAATCATTTCCACATTTAGCTCTGTGACTTTTGACTTACGTTACGTAAGTACGTTAAACAAATGCACATTAAAACAACTACTTCCCGGGCAATAATTACATAATGTACACCTGCTGTTGCATATCAATAAAATATTGCATAATGCAACAAATTTTGATCGGAAAAAAAATTAATGCAAAAACAACAAAAGGTACGTTATTTAATATAAGGCCATCTGCAGACACGTGTTTCGGGATCTATCCCTCGTCAGTACAGCCCTGCCTTACATAATTTAAAGAAGGTAAAATAAATCAATTAAATTAATTCAACTATACTCAGTGAAATTAAATCAATTATATTAAATCAAATTAAACTAATTCGACTAAATGTGGAAATAATTCATTAATTATTTTCAAATCATTTTTATTTAATTTACAACTGTGACCAAGTGAATGAATACTCTTTTCTATTTATGTTTTCATATAAACCAAACTTTTAATTTATTGGTTATATTAATTAAAATATGGCAATTCACTTGCTTCATTTTTGTAAGATAATTACTGATTAAATAAAGGCGTGTGGAATATTTTGTAAGAAAATCGATGATTAAAATCTCGTGCTGCTGAAACAAGCCTGAAACAGAGCGCAGTAAACTCACCGTAAATTTTGTCATATTAAAAAAACAGAGCATAATATAAATATACTCTGTTCATAGTATCAAGTAAGGTTATCTTTATAAGCTATTCGCTTGTAAATATTTACAACGTACTCACCAACAAATATCTTCAATAAATAAAACACTGTACACTATTCCTAAATTAGCCAAATTTTTATCACTATTATTGTGATCTAAATGTTGACCAATGATATTTTAAATGTATAGTTACAAATGTAAAAACATATTCCATGCATTTGTTTAAAGTTCACTGAATTTTTGGTAAAAACGTACATTAGTATAAATAAATATTAAATGAAAATAGTTTGCAATGTTTTATATCATTATTGACCCAGCTGGCCAATAGCCATTTCACAAAATTATAAAGTACATTTTTTTGATATAATTTTATTCAATCACCTTCACCTTGCAGATGACTTGTGATAGTCTTTCCAATCTCCTCAGACCAGTGGTTTTACATGCAATGCAGATAGTTGAGCAAAAGTTGTATTACATTTATAACGATTCATATGAATCTAAAAGTAAATAAATCACCAAAATATATTATATATTTCCGATCGATATTTTGATTTCAGAATATAATTTTGTAAATGATTGTACATTTTTTTATTTACACAAATAATGATATTAAAATCACTCGTGTACAATAAATGAATTTGTTTGCACTCCTACACAATTTAATACCGTTGTTAATATTTTGTGAAGTCGCAAGATTGCGTTATAGAAATAAATTATTGTAATTTTCTTTTCGTTCTATATTTTAATTTGAAGAAAAAGAAAACAATGAGTGAATTACTCGCTACGTTATTAAACATCTGGAATAAAATAGCTAATAATTCATTTATATGAATGGATTATTCCGCCAATACATTTTAAAATATACAGAGTGATCAACAATGGTTGCAGATTGACAGGTATGCAACCAAATACGCATGTTAGTACAGTAAAATTGATCATTTGAAAATTAAATCTCTCAAATTCCCATTAGCGTAGCATTTTGTTTTAAAGAAAATGCTAAATCTATCTTCTATATCTCTGGTACGGACTTATGTTAGTATATATATATATATATATATATATATTTCACCAAAATATATTATATTATATATATACATATATATTGCTGCTTTAATTTCGTTTAGGATATGCATTCGAAAAAAATTAAAAAGCAATGACAAAATATGACGCACTAGTCAAAATTTAATTAATCATTTTTCCTTGGCATGAACTTTGAGCGATAAAACTCCCCAGATTTTTCGACGATAAATTCAACTTGCCTGCAATCATTCTTGATCACTCTGTAAATAATTTCATTGAAATAAATATTTTTTGTAATAATTTAATTAAATTTCTTTGTCTAATACTATGAAGCTGTTATTATGTACTACTAACAAAAAACTAAATAAAAGATAAAACTCTACTAGTTACTTGATTTTACTTGGTTTCCTTTAATTTTTAGATTGTGGAAGGTGAAAATCAGTTACGGGCAGATAACTCCTTCCAGATAAACGATGTCTGGAAGTCTAGCCACTATAACTCCTCCCGACTTCGATTGCCAAGGTCATAATATGCTCCGACTTACTCTCAAAAATATAAAAGGAAAATATAATATAAATAAAATTTCAATCAAATATCGTGCCTTTATAAATTCCACAATTAAAAGCATTTGTAGTCCTTCAGTATACAATATATCTATCGATTATGTTAATATTTAACGTGATGAATTAATTTCTCCCTTAACCTGTGGTAAAATATAGTTGTTCCATATGCAACTACGTCAATACCCTCCAATTCTAAGTAAATCTTTTTAAGTATTACAGCACCTACATTGAAATAATAAAGATGCAAGTTCTCAAAAAAAAATCAAAATAATAACGTAACAGCAAAAAAATGAATTTGAAGTGACAGTTTAAAAAAATATTTAACATTTTCTAAATCCACAGCCAGCTACAAATATAAAAATAAACTGAAAGTACTCTACAAATGAAGTGAATAAATGATTCTTGGATCTTGGAGGCTTTCACTTCATGGTACATTTTCAATTTTGATATAAAGAAAACACTTAACTTTTTATATAAAAAAGTTAAGTGTTTTCTTTATATCAAAATTGAATAAATGATTTTTTGCATTTTCCACAAAAGCGATTCAACTTAGAGCTATGATGTTTAGAAAACTTTTGACATATAATTATAAAGGTTATTTAATAGAATGTTAAATAATATGGCATTCCATCTAAAAAAGTCAAGTTTGAGCAATTAATAGTTCTTATTTAGTAAGTTTATTTTTTTGGGCCACACACTTCAAATTGAAATGATTTTGTAATTTAAATACGAAATAGGAACCATTACTAAATATTCCAGAAAATTTCACACCTATAACCTCAATACTAATCAATGGTTGTAATTTGAAAATTAGGTTAGATTTTAACTAAATTCAAATTATATTAAAAAACGTTAGGTTTAGGTGCTAACAATCTTAATGATACCAATAATTATTTTGAACGTAGAATTTAAGAATCTAAAAATATAATAATATATAGGGTGTTGCATTTAAAAAATGTAACTTTGATGTGGATATAAAGGACACCTTGTATAAGTGGTAATAATTTTAAATTGTACATACAATGATACTATATCTATCTATTTGAAAAGAAGAAATTTCATAGTTTTCTATAAAATGACCGCGTCGTATGTGGTACCCCACCCTGTATATTAAATTTAAAAAGAGAGAGATGTACATCAGGTCAATCTAGACGTTAAGGATAAAAATTTCGGGATTAATTTTTGCTTTATTGATTCCACTGGCTTCGGGTAAATCTATTTTTTTGTCTTTATCGGTGAGATGGATTACAGATAGTAAATCGTTGCCGAAATTGTGGTTAATTTCTAACAAAAAAATTATCAAAAGGTTGAATTGTCATATTTTAACTTGTACCATCTATAATGTTCTTTTAATCTGGTTTGAAAATTACAACCTGATTTAACTCTGAAATTTAATATTTAATCCAAAAACTCGAATAAATAGTATGTACAAGTCAGGAATTTAGAAATTAATTTGTCAAGATTATGAAAGATTCTACATCGGACAACCAGCTCGTAATTTTCTAACCGGATTAAAAGAATAATAAACAATCAAAAATATAAATTAAACCATAATCATTTTTCTTTAATAATTATACAAAATTAAGCATCTGTCTATTAAACATAATAAATTAAAGATGACGCAAGCGCCACCTTTTGCCTAATTTCAAGTTATCCATACACTAAATGAGTGGTGGCTGAACATTTCATTAAATCTGTCTATTAAATGAATTTTGTTTCCTGTTCTCTTAAACAGGACAATTCGCCTTCCTTTAGTAGATGAAACAGCGTTTCTCGGTCGTCTACCTTGTAGACCCAAATCATTGACGATGTCATATGAAATTAGGCAATAGATGGAGCTTGCGTTATCTCAATTATTATGAATCATATCTATCTAACTATTTTTCAGAAGCTCAAGTCCTTTTTTACGGCATTTGATTTAGTAGCCATTTGTTTAGGTCCCAAAAATACATCCAGTAGATCCAAAGATTATTAAAATAATGAAAACATCGCATTTTTCTTTTCAATCATCATAACAGACAGAAATTACTTTTTTCGGTAGATATTTTTCTCAATTCGTCTTTTATTTTCTCAATTCGTTCGAAACTCTGCCTCCAGAGCAACCTTTTTTCTATTTATTTTTTTAGTTTGTTGAATCGCAGCCAGTCAGTGCTAAATATTTGCTATCCTTATACCTCCCCGGGTATTACAAACCAGGAAATTGAAAGAATCAACGGATGAAATAAATAAACGGCGCCGGCAATAACGCTTTAAAAAGGGAGGGTTCCTCCGGCGTTTCGCATTTCTCCTCCTTAATTCCATCCGTGGAATTCGCCCTGATTTTAGTTCAGAGCTCGCTTGGATCCTTCCGTGTTATGTCCTTATTTATTTTAATACTTCTCTTGTTTTCGGTATTGTTTCACCTTCGTTTATATTTTACAGTGATTATTGCGATTCTGATGTATGATAAAGTCCATTTATCCTGACATCACGACATAATATTTAATAAATGAAAATATTGAATAAAACACTTTAAACATTGTTTGTATAATACTAAATATTTTATTTATTGTGACTATAGTTTAAACAATTTAATTGTCATTATCAAAACTAAATCATTCATTATCATTATCAAACTAAAAGCAAATTAAACTAATTACATTGTCGGTATTTATAATTGGTACATTTTAGTAAAAACATTAAAAGAATGGGTGGGTAGGTAGATTACAATATGGCTTTAAACAGGTGTACATCAGCTCAACATGGTCGTGGATGAAGGGAATTTCCTTATTGACGCGTGCTTTATGGATTTATAGCGACTCAGGGAGGTTCATCTTGCGGCCTCTTTTGGCAAAATAAATGACCGAAAGTACATTCGCGCCAAAAGTGTAGTTGTTTTCAATCAGATGTTTGGCGAAAGACGACTTGTCAATCAACTTGTTTCTAAAACACGCGAGATTTTCCATGAGTCTCATATATGGTTAAAAAAATGAAAATAATAAAAAAAATATTTTCTCTTTTGCTACTGTGACATATATTAGTCACATTATTATTATAGGGTATTTATACATGTGATGTCAAAATAATGCGGCGACTGAACTAACCTCACTTTCCCATTTCTCCCATTGATAAAATTGTCTGTTTTGATAAAATACATTTTTATTTGAAGCTTTCTATCTTGAAAAACCTCTAAGTTGGCTAACCTAAACCATTTTATTTTCCAAAATCTACTTTAATAAGTGGTTTTTATTTAAAAATCGAAAGGTATGTTTTAATATGATGTTGAAAAGAAATGCTGCCAGCTAATTGACTTAAACTAAATCTCTGTATAATATTAAAACGTTCAATTCAGTTCAGTCTATGAAATAATTAAATCAATTTAGAAATCATTGTTTAGTGTTATGATATTTTAAATTAAAATGTAAGCCGTCATTACATTAATTTAAGGTAATTTTCTACTTATTGCGAAAAAAATGTATGTTTTAATAAAACAAACCATTATTTGATGATTTCTTTCTTAAAAAACCTAGAAGTAAAGCCGTCACCCAGTTAATTTAAATTAATTCTCTGTTTAATTGTAAAAAAGTCAAGACTGTCTGTTAACAACAATAATCAATTTAGAAATCGTTGTTTAGTGTTGTATCAGTTTAAATTGAAATATGAAGCCATCAACCAATTAATTTAAGTTAAATAGAAAAGAGTATTCATTCACTTGGTCACAGTTATTTAAATATATTAAATAAAAATGATCTGAAAATAATTAATAACAATAATAATTATTAATAATGTGGAAATAATTTGTTAATTATTTTCAAATCATTTTTATTTAATATAATATATACAAACATCTTTATTCCGAAAGAATACATACATATTTAATTCAATATACAATACATGAAACAATTTAAAACAAATATATATTCTTAAGAGAAACGGCTATCGACCGGAGGTCTTTCGGCCTATTTAATATAATTTAAGTTAATTCTCGGTTTAATATTTAAAAGGTCAAGACAGTCAATGGTACAATTAAATCAATTTAGAATCGTTGTTTAGTGTTGTGTCAGTTTAAATTAAAACGTAAAGCCATTAGCCAATTAATTTAAATTAATATTTTATTTAATGTGAAAAAATTTTAACTGTCTAAAAACAAACTTTTATTTAACGCTTTCTACCTTGACAAACCTTACATTGAGTAACCTAAATCGTCTTTTTTCTGAAACACTTTTTTTCTAATTTGAAAATCCCATAGGTGTGTTTTAATTTGATATTTAAAAGTAAAGTTTTAATTGAAAGCAAAACCGTCAAAAATTAATTTAAATTAATTCTCTGGTTAATGTAAAAAAAGTCAAGACAGTCAATGGTACAATTAAATCAAGTAAGAATTGTTGTTTAGTGTTGTGTCAGTTTTAATTAAAACCTAAAGCCGTGAGCCAATAAATTTAAATTAATATTTTGCTTAATGTGAAAAAAATTAATTGTCTAAAAACAAACTATTATTTTTTTGTAATAAAAGAAATACTTCTTATTAATGATAAGTCATAACGAACAATAAAAAGAATTAATAATGGAACGCTCTCTAACTGTTTAAACATATCAAACAGTTTGAAGTGATGAACATATTTGAACGATGTTTTAAATTCGATTGTCTCATCTTCTGACAACATCTTAAATACTGTAAACATCGGTGATGGCTACACGTTACTTATGTATAAAAAATAATTTGTAAATATTAAATTATTCGTTATACTCGCCATTATATTTTTGTTATTATGACGAAACAAAAAGCTTTAAAAAGTATATTCTAACATTTGTTTACGTTAATATTTCAGAGTATTAACCTCGCCAATATAAAAACTGTTTATGGCAAGTAAACCCGGTTGCGACGGTGATATAAATATAAATAATTGACTTTAAAGTTAGATTAAAAGTTGTATTTATTTAATTTTTGTTAATAATAAAATTGCCTTTTTAATAATGAGAAGTGTTAGCGCCATCTATATTATAAATGTTATTTTAAAATTTAAATTATTTTCTAATAGATCTAGAATTACATATTCATTATTTTAAATAAACGTCAGTAAACGTCAAGAGTGGTGTAAAATTAATAATGTGATATTAGCCATATAAACGAAGGAAATGCTATAATTTGAATGTATTACGTCCTCATATTTTTGGAGGAAAGTTCATTACACCAAGAATGCCTCTACTTTGCCGAAAATACGAACGGATATAACCTCAAAATCGCAACTTTGAATTCGAATAGCGTCCAAACGGTAAGTTTCCGATAAAAACGGATTTCAGATTTGGTCTTCCCACGCGGTTACCCTTGATTCTGCAATAAAAACCTTAAAAATCGTGATGGGATATTCTAAAGTTGAGCCCGTAACTTTTCTAGGATAATCAATTCTATGTAGTTCTTGTACGCAAGTTAATCGGTAAGAGAACAAATGTATATCCTTCTTCAAAATTTTCTGGCAGGTACCCATTGATACTTCAGTTAATTGTGAAACCACACGAAGTGAAGTTCTAGGTGAATCTTCTATTATTTGTCGCACATTTTCAATTAACTCTGGAGTACGTTTCGTTGCCAATCCAGTGCCTTCCTTCCTACCAACACTTCCAGTGTCACGAAAGACTTGTACAGCTCGCCGAAGAGTACATCGAAAACAGTTATCATCAACGGCAAGATTGGGAAATTGATTTCGAAATTCCTCCAAACAATCGGGAACAGAATACTGCCACTCTCCACCAACTTTTCGCCCATTACACCAAAATAAGATTCAATCATAATCGTTTTATGTACCTTAGAAAACATGTTTACGATAATGAGGTGTTATTGACAACTGACTTGTCAACATAACAAATAGTGCTTTACGCATGCGAGTGTGATTTTAATTCAGACATGACTTTAGATTTCTAATGCCGTCGATTTTTGTTATACGCTCGATTTAAGGCCATCTGCAGACATGTGTTTCGGAATCTATTCCTCGTCAGTACAGCTCTGCCTAACATAATTTCAATAGGGTAAATTAAATAAATTAAGCGTTCCTTCCTTGCCACAATCTCAGATCTGTGACCAAGTGAATAAATTCTCTTTTCTATTGAAAATATGGTTGTCATGCTCTTGACTTCTAGCGGATTTACAGACTGTTCTAGATAGTTATAATAAAAATATTTTATTGGTATTAAAAACTTTGGTTTATACAGGTCAAAATATAATATGTAAAAATTACTAATAGTTTCTACAGCAGACTTATCAAGTAAAGAGCAGAACGTAATGTATTTTATATAACCGCAACTATATATTATTCATTACAGAGCATTTTTAAACATAAATTAAGAAATTGGCCGATATATAATAAATAGCGTAATAAACGTAATTAGAAATGTAAGATATATATAAAATAGGAGAACAACATTTATAACACACAAACACCAAAGTTGAACAACTAAATGGAGTTTTATCATTTACAATCAATTTTATAAATAATTCCGCCGTTTTTCATTTTGTATGAATTTTTCAAAATTTCACTCAGCACGATATAATACTGAATAAATGCTAATAAAGTAGTCCTAACCATCACTTAACTTTCACAAAGAAGGCGATTTTATTTAAATTACAATACAACTCTAGAAATCGACAAAAGAGAATCAATCCGCACTGTAATCGCCATACCATTACGCGGGAAAGCCTACTTCTTATACTTCTTTTTTTTGTTTCTAGCCGATATTGAAAATACTAGAAACCCACACACGAAGACAAATATTACCCGTTCGTGCTTTGGCGTTGATACAATTTGTTTACTGATCCCTTTCTATTTTACTTGATTGGGCGGAGATTTCGCAAAAGAAAAAAGAAAACAATGGGCCCGAATAAATCCCGTCGGGGCGGTGAGTTCTATTAGTCTGGAGAGTTAGTTCTTGAACTTTAATATACCGACCGGCTTTCGTTGATTCGATCGCCGCTTTTATCTCCTCCGTTGTTTGTTTATTTATATTTATGTGCGGGGACTTCATAAATTAGCCCCGTAAATCGGACGGAGGAGCTGCGTTGGGGTTTACAGATTTAGTTGTTCCGATGCCTTTCGCAAATTGATTTCCACGACACATACACGAATGCATTAGAAAAAAAAAGAAAGCATGAGGGAAATGCTTTCTTTTTTCGGTGGTTTCACTCGGATATCTGATTTTAACACACTCGAAAAGGATCTCAATAAAAAGTAATGGAAGAAGAGGTGAGTTCTTCGTATTATAAAGAATACTTTTGTTGTACTCTTTATTGTTTTTAAGTTCTATTTTGCGTGTGCGATTTCAGTGAAGTGATTATCCAAGTTTAACAGAAGGGTGTTACAGTTGATGATTTTGAAGACTTTCGCGTTAATCAGTATTAATAATAGAATAAAAGAGATTCATTGACATAACAGTTATTTAAAATAAATTAAATAAAAAGAATTTGAGAGTAATTAATTATTAATCAATCCTTTTCCCCTTACGTATGTTCTTTAAAATAAATGTACATTAACTTGTTAATTGTTGAGGCAGCTACTTTGTTATACATTGTAATTCAATTTTAATAAATGAAACTCGGAGTTATACAATATGTGTAGCTTAAATATAAATAGAAAAGAGTATTCATTCACTTGGTCACAGTTATTTAAATATATTAAATAAAAATGATTTGAAAATAATTAATAAATTATTTCCACATATAGCTCTGTGACTTTTGACTTACGTTACGTAAGTACGTTAAACAAATGCACATTAAAACAACTACTTCCCGGGCAAATACCCACGCTAGCCTTAACCATTTAATATAGTTATTCAAAATTTAGTATATACATTTTTACAGGAAATAAATATATTGATTTCCATTAGATCATGCATAAAATAATTTGCAATTATTAATATTATCTGAAAAATTAAAATTACACAAAAAACAACAATGTTCTTAAGTGCAATATATTTAACTTAACCGTTTAGTACATTCAACAACAACAATTAAATTAATGAATATCTCTCAGCAGCATAACTTTATGAATTACTTTTCTAAAGGATTCTAAGAAAATATATTTAATTGAAAAATATATTTCATAAACTTAAATATTGTGGAGTTTTAAAAATTTTGAATAATTCAAATCTTAAGTAAAAATTCTCAAAATATTTTTATTTAACCGACAGAAAATAATGTACAAATTACTATAACTTATATATAGTAAAAAAGTGAGTGAACTTCTAAAATACTTTTTGAGAATTAAGAAAAAACAAAGCAAATTTGTTAAACTGCAAGGAATAACTTACCAGATCGATTTAGAGTAGTAGTAAGACCTGGAGTAATTTCTGAAAAATACAAGATAACTGACAATAATAATTCATTTAATCCACATTCATCAATTAAAAAATATGGCAACTTGATCCTTATTTAGAATATCGATAATTCAATAAAAATATATTTTTTTATTGAATTCACCAAATCGCACGCATAATTATTACATATTAGAAAATACTCAAAAATAAAATATTTTATTTTTTCCACTTGAAACTACAGCGCCTCCAGTGCTCAAGTGGACAACTATTGTCGTGTTTCCCAGTTTTAAATATTATCACAAAAATTAAAATGACTTAATGCAAGCGTATGACAAAGTCTACGTTTTGTGGTTTGGTTAAAGAAATTCCGATTTGAGTAAATTAATCTTAAACCATTATAAGCTCATGTTATACATTGATTAATGTATTTTTAAAAACGCAAATCACTGTCTAAAATAAGCCCTAAATTCTTCACTGTATTTTCAATAGAAAATTGTTGATTTTGATATTTAAAAATATATTTTTGGAAAAAGAATATAAAGTTATGTATTATCTTTTTTCTTCTATTCTATTATTCATATATATTTTGATTCTTTAACTTTTCTATATCATTCGCATATTCGCATATTAAACACGAGTATAATAATGAAATAATTGCTGTATAAATAGAAAACAAAAGTTAACCTAATATTGGGTTAACTTTAATTTTCTGAAGCACACCTGTTTCAATACTTAATTATTTAGATGCATTTCCATTAATTTCACCCAACTGTCGGCGATCATAAATAAAACTGCTGACCAAGTTTAAAGCGCTTTAAGCTAAGACCGATATATTTTAACTTAGGTAATTAAAGAGGATGACTAAAAGTATTAAACGCCTTACTGTAATTAACGAGTATTACACATGATAACAAATCTTTATCAGCAGCCCTAATTATGCCATCGGTTAGGTTTAAAACGCTGTTGAACAGACCGTCCGGTGCTATTATGTTAGTTTTAATTCTCTGAATCATCGATTAATTTAAGATAAAGTGGAAATAACATTGATAGCCAATTTATTTATTTATTTATTTAACGGATTTATCTTTAATATAAATAGAAAAGAGTATTATTCACTCACTTGGTCACAGTTATTTAAATATATTAAATAAAAATGATTTGAGAATAATTAATAAATTATTTTCACATTTAGCTCTGTGACTTTTGACTTACGTTACGTAAGTACGTTAAACAAATGCACATTAAAACAACTACTTCCCGGGCAAATACCCACGCCGAACATTGAATTACATAATGTACACCTGCTGTTGCACTTCAATAAAATATTGCATAATGCAACAAATTTTAAGTAAGATTTTGTTTAACGTACTTACTTACTTACTTGCTTAACAAATAATAAAGATTATTATTATTTTTAAGTAAACATTCTCAACTAATTAAAGATAAACTAAATTTATTTTTATTACATCAATCCTTTCTTAAAAGATGCATGTATTGTTTCGTGAATGGAACAATAATTTTTAATTATTATATTAATATTAAATAAATTATTTATTTTTATTTTCTTGTTTAAGAATCGCCTTACTTATATGATAATTCTCCATTTCAATCTTCTCCGCAACTTTAGTCGGTACCGCCGGGATACTCCACTCCACGATATAAATAAAAATATTAGCCATAATATAATAAGCAATAAGAAACGCCAACTTCACAGCAATCACCTTCCACTCGAACAAAGTATACGTGTACTTCTCCTCGCTCTCCGGAGGCTCCCTGAACCCGAAATAATAACAATAATCCGGATTCCCATACTTCTCGAGCAAGTGCGGTTCCGGTTCCGTGCCCTTTTCCAAATCCCTCGTGTCGAATTTTGATAAAGCGTGTTTCAGGAAGCCGCTGCCGAATCTTGTCGTAAGACCTTCGTAGAAGAAGACGAGATTGGGGATGAAGCGAGGCGAAAGGGCGATCGTGGCGGCGTTGGTGAAGATTGAAATTCGAGTGATTATGTAGATGATGCGCACCCAGACGCCGATGTCTTTGTCGATTTTCGGGACAGGGCGTTTGTAGTATTTGACGACGGATATGGCGTCGACGCGGATGCGCATCGTGTTGAAGAGGAGAGCGAACGAATGGGCCACGGGGAAGGCGTTCACGAACATTGAAACAAATCCAAATTGTAAAACTGAAAAAATATGTGTAGCAGTAAGTACTAAAGGAAAACTTCTTAAGTCAATAATTGTAGAGCAATTGAAAGGCAATAATTAATTCCTTAATTATTTTCGAATTCTTTTCTTTTGAGTATATGATTTAAAACTTCTTAAGTCAATAATTGTAGAGCAATTGAAGGGCAATAATTAATTCCTTAATTATTTTCGAATTCTTTTCTATTAAGTATATGATTTAAAAGAAAAGAATTCGAAAATAATTAAGGAATTAATTATTATCTTTCAATTGCTCTACAATTATTGACTTAAGAAGTTTTCCTTTAGTACTTACTGTTTAAATCAGTAATTGCATAGCAATCGAAAAATAATAATTCCTTAATAATTTGAAGTACACAGAATTTAATTTCGATTTGTTTCTTTCTTTTAATTTAATTACAACTGCAATAGAAACATTTTCCAAATCATTATTAATCATGTACTTCATAACAATAGCGTGTACAACCAATTCCTTACATCGAAAGTTACGACGAAGAAACTTTAAAATTAATTAATTAAGTTTATGTGGCGGTGGTGAATATACAGAGAGTTTTATGTAACACCGAACATGCTAGAATGTACTCAATGTAAATTTTCCTATGTTCGATGTGTACTGGAACGCATCAAAGCATTAGGTGCGATGTAATTGGCTACGATTTCTAATGGTAATTTAGTCAACCCAATTTACACTCTTCCCATCAAAAATAAATTATATTTGTCAACTCTTATGTCAAGTATAACATGTTTTATTATGGATATTTTATTTAACAGCAATGCATCTCAACATCAGTGATATTCTTAACCAGTCCAACTCTTCGTCTATGTCTGCTTTAAGCGCCGAATAGCAAATATCACTTGCTTGCGATAGCTGACAAATATAATTCTTTTTGACAAGGAAGGGTGTAGTTTGGGTTGACTATATCATTTTTAGAAATAGTAGCCAATCACATCACACTCAATGCTTTGATGCGTTCCTGAACAAATCGAACATACGAAAATTTACACTGAGTATATTCTAGCATGTTCGGTGTTACATAAAACTCTCTGTATATAGAAACTGAAACTGACCCATGGTATATAATAAAAATATGAAGACCACCTCCCTCTTTCAGCAGCATTTTTGGGACTCGTTAAAGGGGAGGGTAATTGCTATGTTCAAATTGTAGCGATCACCTCCTTGAAAACTCGTGGAATTGAAGGGTTTGTGGAATTTTGTATGTTTAGTACGAGCCAGATTTTTTTTGAGAAAGATGAACAAAAAAATCATAGACATAGAAAACTCAATTCTATTAAATTTAAATGTAGATATTTCCATATTTATGTTAACCTACTATTTTTTCATTCCATTACTAAACTCATATCTCTTTTTTAGTACATCCTTTTCTGTGACTGCATCTTCTTCTCAATATGAATGTCGTGATAAGATGCATCCATTATAAGAAGAAAGATATTAATAATTTCATTCTGTTTTAAGCAATCATTATGAATTTTTTATTAAGCTGTACAAAATGCATCCCTAATACCATTTACCAACGAAAACGTTATTGAATTTCCATTTCAAAATATAATTTTGAAAGTACCTACCCATGTCCAAATACGCCAAGTGCAAGTCACGACTTTTCCTCTTCAATAATTTATAATCATCGACTACTTGATTGTAGTGACGAAAATCATTTCCCCTGAAAATGCTTTTGATAATACCGACAAGCTTCCATTTATAAATAAATATCACGGGCAGGTATCTTGCAGCGATTAAGTACAGGGCTTGTTTGACCGTCATTGTGATGGCAATGAACTGCATGACTTCCCAAAGGCAACCGGTACCGATGCACTGAAAATGAAACAAGTCAATAATTGTCAAATAGCCTTGATTTAAAAAAAACTCATCCAAAACTATACTTTAAAAATGTAATGAAACTAAATTATTAGTTTCGTTTAAATAAAAAAAATCTCCTTGCGAAATATTAATGCAAAGTGTGATCACATTCATCTTTGTGTCGTTTAACAGGGAAGACTACCCGCCAAAGAGTTTCTCCTGCGGGGCAACGGTGTGGGACGAGGTAGCAAGGAGGACGGATTTTTGCTTTCGAAAATGCACCAATTAAGACGCGCTATTCATTTAAGTAGAGACAACATTTGATTTATGTATACAAACTCAAAAACTATTGGTTGCCCTTTTGAGTATATTCTTCTTTTTCTTCTAATATATAAAACACATATCTATCTGCGGCAAATATGCTGAGCAATATGTTTGTACAGGGTTCTAATCCATCGTAGAGATACTTGGTTACTTTTTTTATTATTTTTTATTTATTAATTAATTTATCTGTTAAAGATGTTATGCAACCGTTTGAGATGTATATCGCTTATATTATGATATTTTTTTAACAGGAACATATAAGATATTTTTTATTTCGGTAAAATTTACCAGACAAGTCATTCCTTGCTAAGTATTTTAATGAAAAGAATCACTCTTTTGGCAAGATGTACTTTCGGTAATACACTTTGCGGAAAAGGGTCAAAAGATGGACCTCCTAAAGTCACTTCATATTGGTACTTATTTTACAATTTGGCGCCAGTAATCCTCCCGAGTAATAAAATGAAATAAATAAATAATTATTTAAATAAAACAAAATTGGAAGGCTTCTAGAATTTATAAAAAGCAATGGTAGGTAATATTTTTTAATTAATTTATAATAATTTTATGTGCTGTTTAAGAGAAGTTTCGCAGAAAACACCCTAATTTTGTAACACTTGCACCAACTTCGATTAAATTCTCTGATTAGTTAATCACGATTAACTTTAATTGGTGGATTTTAGTTGCACAGTACATTGATTAACTAATCGGATTCCACCTAATAGTAATATAGGTCATACGGATTGTTCTAGGAATTTTTATTCCTGTTTGGGGTACTTTTAATGATTTCATGCCCCTAAATTAGAAAGAGCCGAAGAGTCGAAACATGACAAACATGTGTAAATCAGAATTAACTGGATCATTTACTTCTAAATTATCAATTTCCACGCTTCGTTATTTCCATCAAATCTCTAACTATCTCTTTCAATGATCTCTATTAACTGTAAACAATTTCACGAGTTTTACTCAATCGACGTGAAGTACTAGGTGTATGAGTTGATCGGCCAAAATTGGCTGATTAAATATTCGATATTTTTAGGTTATCTTAATCATGATTAAGTCTTGGTGCAAGCCAATTTCAGGCTTAATCGTGATTAACCATTAAATCATGATTAAGTACCCATAGTGCAAGTGAGCATAAAAAAATAAAGTTTACCTTCGCTTTTACGAGAAATGTAATATTTTTCAATTTATCTATAAAATCGATATTTTATGGTTGTCAAGAATCAAACAGTAGGAGGAATAATCTATAGATGCAATTGATTTTATTAATAAAACAAATTTATAAAATAATCCTAAAACTACTTTAAAAAATCTTCATTATTAAAATTAACGTGTTTTAACTTAAGAAAAATATAGAATTTTAATTGTTCAATAAAAGGATAAGGTCTGATTGTATTGGTCAGGCTGTTACAGAGCACCCACTCCCGGGCGCGATCCCACTACTGCTCGACGCGGGGACTTTTGGCTGCTGGGTTTCCCCCCTGGCCCGGTGCGCCCCTCCTTGGCCAACCTGGACACCCCGGACTCCTCCGGGGTCTCCATATTGACGCCAAGCTTAGTGTGGACGCCCAGTCGACGTGGGAACACTCGCACCAGGACTCCCTACCTCAAACCATCCACTGACCCCGACCTCCAAGCAGCTGGATTACAGGAGTGCGCCACGCTCCCAGTCATTTGTACGTACTCGGTATTTTCAATATGAACTGCACAATAACCAAAAATTAAGTAAACAATAATGCAAAAACTATATTTGATTTATGAGTATAAATTAAATACTGTGAAATAACACAAATCAAACGATAAAATAAAAAAAAATGGTGATGTGTCCATCATGATACTTTCCCCGGTGAATACGGTCAAATAAGTTTCTGGTTGAAAATTTAATAGGAAAGCAAAATGATTAATAGAAAAAATTGATTGTTGTCTTTTACAGTTAAAGCCGAGTATTAGAAGAATATTATAATTAATTGTGTTATTTCTTACATTATAATGGGTTAAAATCATTCTCCGCACTCTTCTTCATTTTTTTCAAACTGGATGCCTTCGTATTATATTTTTACGTTCTTGATTTGAGACGTCTAGTTTGAGCGCTGTAACGTGGCCAACTCCACGCTGAAGTGTAAGACTCGAGGATTGAGCCAAAAGTTTCGTGTTCAAACAAAGTTTAGATTTTTAAGGACAGAAATGCTCATTAGAGTCAGTCTTACCACTCAACAGTTTATTTGTTTAGAAAAAGATAAGATGTGGGTCTCATTTGGGCGTCAGGACAAAGTAATATAAACGGTAACCTAATAGAAGATGAGTTAGCACGGGTAGGAACTAACCGTCTTAAAAAAAACCTGTTTGTCATATACCGAGGCAATCCTAGCCGAAGCTTAATACAGACAATTGTGAGTGTAAAATTAATCACATTAAGCAGAATTTACATTAGGATGCCCGTCAATAATACTTACTGTATTATCACCGGCATCTAGGAAAGCACAGAACAGTCATGCACCATAACTCCTCTAGAGGCTACTATGATGGAGTAGAAAAGAAAACAATTGCCCACCTTACAAGGAATAGAGTTAATTTCCTGAGACTAGCCCGCATTAACTCATTAATTCCATACCACTCATGATGGAGGCCTAGTCAACTACATTAAAGGCTCCAAATAGTTTTAAATGTTGGTAAGAGGTATTATGGTTCAATGGTCTTCTCTTAATAGCAGTTCATCTGGTGGCTTTTTTCTTAGGACTTAAGTAGCAAACGTATTTACCGCATTCCATTCAGACTTGTCCCGGAGCATTTTCAGCTTTATCGTGTTTTCATCAATAGTCCCCACGATGTTCTTCACTTCATTTCTTGGCCTTTATCATTCCGGATATTCCAGCAGCGTATATTTTGCCGTGTCTTTGGGCGCTAGGCAGAATCTACATTTAGGTTCTGGTGCCTTCCTTATTCTGAATAAGTAGGCATCAGAACTTCTACGATCTAGCGTCAGTTTTCATCCGCTGTTTGATGTTCGGAATTTGGGTTCTAAAGCACCCCTGGTTATTATTTGCTCCTTGATAAGAGCGTTGCAGTGGACCTCTTCTTCTCTGCCATTATATTGATTAATCCTCTGGATGTCCAGAATGCTTCAGGCTTCTCTTGCACATGCAAGTCTCTTGTCATCGCTCCAGCGAGAACTTGGACCACATGGCTTTTGTTACGCGGAGACAGGCAATTCTAAGCCCTAGCAGCATTCGGTCTGGTATCCCTGGCCTTGGCCCATATCGGCGCCGTATAAGCAAGTTTCGCCCTTAACACTAAATGGTCAACCACCATCCTTGTTAAGGCTTTCTGTAGTAGTTTAGCCAGTCACTCGAGCAAACTCAACGGTCTGTAGACTCTTCAGGTATATTTTGGGATTAAGGCAAGTCTCGCCGTCTTCCACCGCTTGGTAAAGATTTCTCTGACAAACACCTGTTTAGGATTTCCTTGGATATCCCAGGGTTAGCTTCCACTACAACTTTTATTACCTCGTTCGAAATACAGTCAGGGCCGGTCAGCTTCTTTGGAAAGAGCTTGGTAGGATTCTGAACGTCCTCAGTCGTGAACAGGCCTTTGTTCTGTTCATATTGAATGTTTCGGAGCAGAGCCTCCACTTCCGCATTGAAGCCACTGAGAACAACGGCGTCGATCTAGATCGGTTAACCTAATATCACCTAACCCAACCTAGTATATTATGTAAGTATATTTTTGAACTAATTAAATAAAATTAATAAACTAACCAAATGTTCTTTTTTTACTTTTTAATACGTAAACATGTTTCACCACCATGTGGTTCCAGCAGGACGACGCTACATGACGTTCGTTGTGTTACATGACTTGAAGGTATGTATATCTATCGCAAATATGACGTGAATTGGCCACCAAGATCGTACGATTTGCTCTACTAGACTTTTTCTTGTGAGATTTTCTGAAGTAGCAGTAACAATAAGTCACAATCTAGTGACCTCTATGGTTTGCCTCCCCTGGTGAAACCCAAACTGCCTAGGGTAAAGTCAACTTGGAATGATACATCCAACACACCAACACAGTGCCAAGACTGTACGAATCATGTTCTAACACAAAAACGAAACAGCAACACTCGCAACCCAATTTGATAAACTGTTTCCGACACATAACATTTTATTGCACATGTGTTTCAACCATTTCGTATAAATATAAAACGACAGTCTGTATTGTAATTTAAGAAAATACGGAAGTTTAAAATCGGTGTCTTTACAAACATAATGGATAGGAAGAGAAGTAGCATTTGAAACTATTTTATTAATGCTGATTAAAATGCTCCTATTATTTTTATGACATTTATTAAGCGATTGACTATTTATAATCTCTCGTCTTTCGATTCATTAGTCTATATGACTTCAAAGTTTCGAAACATTATTATGATTGATTCGACCTACCTCTCTTTACGAACATATGGCGCTGTGTGTTTCAAAAACAATTCCTTAAATCAGTTACTTTTTTTGATAAACTTACATCCTTTCGTCGGACTCCAAACATTCGGACGTAATTCCCGGGATAACCCATAAATCTCCCCTTCACGAACGCCAGATAGAAGACGGGCATGTAGTGCGTCACAAATTGGAAAACGTACAGTTTCAAACAAAAACTATTCTCGTGCTGAGTACTAGTTCGGTGCAACTCGATGTCCGTCAACCAGGACGCGCATTTCGAGTACATAAAATTTAACGGATAAATCAGACTTATATGTATGATGGTGATCATGATCGTAATATAAAACTGTGGACTTCTTTTTCCCATTTGATAGACCATTAGAGTCACATAGACGACCACGGCGAGAGCAATCTAAAAAAAAGGTTGAAATAATTAAAATGGAAAATAATGAGAAGGATATGAAAAAGTTTAAACACACTTTGTTGTATGTATACCGCAACTGGCGTACATCTTTGATATGCCTATGTATTCAGTTGTGAACCGGACTGGCAGCAGCGCCAGTCATGCTCCGCCAATAAAAATATTAGCATGTGTGTTAAAATTAAATAAGTGTAGTAAAGTTATAAACAAAATAATCTTAACTCTACCCTCAATATGACCTAAACAACAAATCAGTGTACAATACACAAAGAGACAAATAAAACTTACTTTGTTGATTTTTTTATGTACACAAAACCGCATCCCATTATTTTCACTAATAAACTCTGTAGACAGTCGAGTATTTGTTAAGAAATTCCATAAGATAGCTTGAAGCCAAAACCGTGCCAAACCCTCTTAACTAAGATTTATTAATTCTCTTAATTAAGATTTAATAATTCTTGGTTAAAGGGGGGTAAACAAAAATAATATTGGGAAATAAATAATTACCCAAAGCAATATTATCAAACACGTAAAAATGTAAATCGGAAACTTCACCATCCAGAAAGACACATACGGCTCCGGTGTCAACGTCAACACGTTCAACTTCCTCTTCTTCACTTTCCTCAACCTCAACAAGTATTCTGGTCTTGTTGGTTCTGCGGCTATGTGATGATTGGACAATCCCCAGTTGTAAGTAACGAACGTCATGTGTCTGTTCCACATGACCAAGTAGACTATATTCCATACCGACATTAGAATGCAGAAGGTTATGGTGAAGATGTTGTCGGACAAGTTTGACCACTTTACGAATTCGCAAGAGGTTCGCAGATTCCAGTAGGGGCAGTATTTGTCGCACAAGGGGCACATTGTTATGTTATGCGAGCAGACGTCTTTCGAGAATCCATCGTTGTATGCTACTAATATTCCTGCACACAAAAAAATAATATTACTTATATTCCTATTTCACTTATCTATACCTTTTCAACTTCTTTAATTTTTTTAATAAAATGTTCAACCATAATTCAGAAGAAGCCACATTAAAATAGGCGTGCGTCGTCTTCCATTTATTCTTTCAACTTGTTTAATTTTATTGTAATAACTGCAAATCATCTCTGTTTTATTGTATTTTAAGATAAAATTTAAATAATCTTGCCCTAACCTAAAACAAAGATCTTGTATTATACATACTATTTTCTTGAACTGCCAAATTTGAAAGGTTTTATTAAAAAAAACTCAGACTTTATGTCTTAACACAATTGGGCAGGGATTAAGTTTAGTGAATCTGACCATACCGAATAACGTTGTGATCACTCCGCCGATCGAAGCAGGAACCAACATTTTATTATAGAATCCTAACCAAACGAAATACAAGGCTACTGTCGAACCGAAATAATCACGAATTTCGTTCAATGGTTGGTGTTTATACCAGCAACGCATCGACGCCCAATTCTTCAACAATTTATACCGAAGTGAATCCTTTGTTTCCACTGTACCCTTAAAAATGGATCACAAAAGCAGCTATAATTTATTTAAAAAATAAAAACGGGTTGACTGAAAGACCTTTGGTCGATAGCCAATTTGGGAATTGTATATTATTTATGTAAATAAATATTAAAAATTTGTTTTATTAAAATTAACAAGTTAACAAAAAATCCGTTTATTCTTGTAATCGGTGTGATTCTATGTCAGTGACAAATGATAGTGTAATATGTCATACTGAGGCATGTACGTAGTTTTGATTTACGGCATTTTTTGCTTGTTTTATATTCGGTTGTGTGATCCGTGCAGAAGGGACGCGGCGCGAGCCCTAAGTGGGTCCTCGCAGGGGGTTTCACTCATATATTGGTTTGTTTATATTATCTCCTAAACCATATTTTAATCAAAAAGAAAGCCGTATGACAATTTTTTAAGAACCGGCAAAATCATAGATAAAATATTATCGAAACCAAATATTTTTGTGTAATTGCAAATACCGGTTGGGTACATTGTGTTTTTGTGGTATAGTGTTAAGTCTATTATGTACCAAATTATCAAAAGAATAAAATGGAGCTGAGGTGGATATTTTGCATGTGCTATATGTTAAAAAAAACAATAATGTGCGACACTTTGAGAGATAGTGCTTCTTTATTCTTATTATAGCATGTAAGGTAAACTTAATGCTTTTACTTGCTATGTAAACGTTCTGTTTGTTTAAGCGTGAAGTCTAATACATCGCTTTCCCGTTTCTCCAGAATTTTCAGTAGGATTAATGAGAGAGTGATTAGCCTAAAGTATTTCGCATTGCATTAGTCATAATAGGATAAAATGATAAATATAACCTTCGTTGTCCTCCATGATATTAAGATGTGGACAAATATTAAACATAAGACATGGAGTATCTGTATTAGTGTGCGGGGTGCCTTTTGCAACAAAGCTGAATATATGCCGGTTGCCTCTGGGGATGGCCATTTCCCCTTTTTCAATAGTATAATACAATAATAATTGCAAATTGTATTATACTATTGAAAAAATGTGAGACGTAGGTCAAAAACCAAGTTTATTTAATAGAAGAAATCTTCAAAATTCTTTCAAACCTACATCATGTAGAGGATACGCATCCAGGAAAACTTTATCCATAATCAATGGTTCAATTCCGAAGCTCTCAACAGCACCATATGAGGCTCTTTCTATGATATAAGCAGCTATTGTTATCCTGGCTAATGTATTGAAGAAATCTGGGTCACTTTCGTTAAATCTTAAACAAATAAATTTGTATAAATACAAATTTATAAATACAGGGCCCGAAACCTCAATTCTTGACGGATTTTAAAATAACACAATTAAATCAAATTTCAAGATATTTTATTTAAAAAAATGAATGGTTTTAATATTTAGACATTTTTAGTTCATATTGTATGAAATATGAAATATGAATAGATTATTCAAAATCAACCAATAAAACACAGGATTAGACTGAAATACTTTAAATTCTAGACTAGTTTTCAAGAGAATTTAAAATGGGCTAAAAACCCGAAACGTCGAGAATTTAAAGTTATTAAATCTAATCTGTGTTTTATTGGTTGATTTTAAATAATTTATTCTTATTTATTTCATAAAAAAATGAAAATAGGAAGACTGGAAGTTTATAACGTAAACATACAGGGTGGTGTCAACCCAATAATATTATAATTTTGGTAATAGATACCAGGAAGTGAGGAATTAAAAAAAATCTTGTTTTTTTGTTTGAAACAAAAATGGAGATAATGTACAATTTTTCATTAATTTAAATTAAAATTAAATAAATATTTAATTGTAATAAAATTAAACAAATATCTAATTTTAATAAAACTTGTGAATGAAGGCAGCTGCAATTATTCGAATCACTGATTTCAAGAACAAAACCGTATTTGATATTGGTCACTTTCAGTAGAAACACCAGTCGAACTAACCAGTCCTAAAAATTGGTTGGTCCGTATAAACTTTATGAAACAAACAAACTGAATATATACAGACTGGCCCAAAAACAGGTATACAATAGGTATATACGTTATGCAGGTATTTCTTTTGTTTCTAGTGTAAAACATGGCTGGGAATCGTTCGGTCGCGTCTTCTGAACGCGTCCATTTTGACGAAACTTCAAAGCGTCTTCAAAATGGTCATATATTTACAACAACTTTAGATAACATATTATATTATTATTAAATTTATAAAAAAATATATTATTAAAATTAATATATAAATATATTATTAAAATATTTTATTATAACATTAATAATTACTCAATTCAACTCTCGATACTCACAAATATAATTTGTTTCTACTAAATTCCGCACAAATCTTATATTGTTTTTCCTCTTTGTTGATACTCAAAAAACTAAAAAATCTTTTTAGTATAAAATCCTCTGTGTGTTGCGAGCTACACTTCATTACATCATCATCCTAAAATGAAATCACATTAATTTGTATATTTTATTTAAATAAAAACAATAAATGAACCAACTTAATTACTTAGACCTGTTTTTTTTTAATTATGGCTTAAACTTGGTTCAATTAAGCCCCTCTTTTATGGATTTTCAAATTAAACAATGACCAATAGTTTTACTCTTTATAATAATTAATTAATACGAATTAAGGCGAAATATTACTTTGGTTCTGTTTTTTTTATTGGTTATTGATTTATTTAAATATTGTCACATCCGATTTCACGTGGGAACGGAAATACAAAAACGCTGATATTAAATCTGCGGGCAATTCGATTTGAACTTATCAGGATTTCAATATCGGCGAGTAAGGATGTTGCTAAGGAAGATGTTGTACTTGGAACCCAAGATTGGTAGATATATATTTATTTACAAGGTAGGTCCATCTATGGATATGCACCTATATTAATTTACAACGTCTCAGAGGTTTCCATTTAATCCAATATTCCGTACGACATAATGTTGAATTTAACATACATGTTGCTTTTAACCTTGCATACTAAAAATACAAATCAATTACAAAACTCGCTTAGATTGTGACGATAAAGAATAACATTTAATTTAGCATTTCTTATACGGAATAGCCCCGATTGCCAGATCTACTATTTTAAAAGTAGATTCACTGTTTTACTAGTTATATAGAATAAATACTATCTTTACCTGATTTAGACACAATTTAATTACATTTAAAAAATATATTTCTATAATATACTTGTCTTGATGCACTTATAACTTGTTGTTGCATTTGTTAAGATTTAATTTACAAAAATGTTTTTTTTTATTTAATATAACTAACACAAAACGATACAAAAACAATATTATTATATGCAGTGAGCGATTGAAGAGCAAAAGGTATCACATGAATCAAACAATGGAAATGTCATTTAATAAAATGTTCAACCACTATTCATCCAGCGTATGGATAAACGGATCCTCTATCGTTTACCCTGTTACCCTGTAGACCCAAATTGTTGACGATGCCACTTGAAATTAGGCAATAGATGGCGCTTGCGTTATCTTTCCAATTCTTATGACACAATGACAACGTGTAACCTCAAAATTAAAACATATGTAATATGTTAAATATGTAAGTGGGAGAGAAAGAGGATGATGACGACACGGGTTTTATTTTTGCTTTCTTTGTCATATATTTTAATAAAATTAAGAGACGGAAGATAGGGCTACCTGTTATAAATGTATTATTTCCAATCTAGATTGGAATCTGCTTAAACAATCGAAATAGGGGTAAATCGGATTACTGCTTAGTAAAAACAAAAGGAAAAGGTCAACTGTGAAGGTAGTAAAGCAGTAAGAGAATTACCAAGTAGTACTAAACGAAGACCGTAATAAGTTAAACAACTGCTACTTTCTAAAAATGTAAGCACATATTTTAATAAATGTTTAAGTATAATTTACAAACTATCTTCTCATGTTTCAAGAAGGAAACGTGACAATATTTTATTGGAATCTAATATTTTGGAAAGACAATTGGCCAATAACAGGTATAAAATATATATATTAGATTTTCTCATTTTTATAATTTATTTTGTATATTTTGGTGTAATCATGATGGTTGAACAAAATTAAATATTTTACTTATTTACGTATGTATTGTAATTTTTCGATTGTTGAGATCTCCTGGTTCTGAGATCCAAGCGATGGTTCATAGATGTAGAGATTGAAATAATAATATCTTTAACACTTACACTTCTACTAACTCCAAGAAACACACACAATATTTGCAATTACAGTTGAAAAGTTCACAAAATACGTATTTCTTCTTCTGATAATTAAAAGTAAGTGATTTTAAGAATATTTTAGAAGAATTTTCTTCGAACGTTCAAAAAAATGAAGAAATAGAGAGTAAATATTATTTAATAAAATGTTCAACCACCATTAATCTAGCGTATGGATAACTAGTAATTTCGTTTCCTGTTCTCATAAACAGGACAAGTTAGCCTTCTTGTCCAACGATTCTCAGTTGTCTACCTTATATAAAAAAAATATTCATTCACTTGGCCACAGTTATTTAAATAAATTAATTAAAAATATAATATAGTAATATTAAATAAAAATGATTTGAAAATAATTAATAAATTATTTCCACATTCAGCTCTGTGACTATTGACTTACTTACTGTTTTCTATTTATAATGTAGTAATATTTGATTCCTTTCTTCACTTTTTTATTTTTATTACTATATGTACATTTCAAGCACAACGTGCTCTTTATCAATAGTTTTTTTTATGTAAAATTGACAAATAAATAAATAAACATGTAAACAAAATTTAATATACAAATATATTAAATAAAAATGATTTGAAAATAATAAATAAATTATTTTCACATTTAGCTCTGTGACTTTTGACTTACGTTACGTAAGTAGGTTAAACAAATGCACATTAAAACAACTACTTCCCGGGCAAATACCCACGCCGGACATTGAATTACATAATGTACACCTGCTGTTGCACATCAATAAAACATTGCATAATGCAACAAATTTTGATCCGAGAAAAATTTTTCAAATGCGAAAACAACAAAAGGAACGTTACTTAAATAATTTATTTATTATTTTCAAATCATTTTTATTTAATATATTTAAATAACTGTGACCAAGTGAATGAATAATACTCTTTTCTATTTATATTAATATACAAATGTGATGTGTTATTAAAAAATCAGATAAAGGTAATTTATTGAATTAAATCAATTAATTTTAATAAATTATTATTAACGGAGTTTAATTTAGAATTTTTATACGAAAAAATAACTTGAAAATTAATAATCCTTTGTTAAAATCACGTGTAGTCCAGAACACAAATTCATTGATATATCTAAACAAAAGTTAATTAAAGCTACAATTGAAAAAAAACGAGCTTAAATATTAATAACAATTTTATGATCAAAATATAAATCTTACCCATTTTAAGGGCATTCTCAGTCTCAGCAATTCAGCGTATTGGAATAAAACCGGCCGATGTAAAGTGATTTTAAGAAATGAGAGATTTTTGTAGCGTTCCAATCTCAACGTTAATCCAGTCTGTAAAAGACTCTTTTCGTACATTAACAATTTCAACTGTTGATCATTGCTCAGATTTGAAAATTTATACACCAGGACGAAATCAATGACATTCGAGGTTTCATCCTAAAACAACAAAAATATAAATAATAGTAAAATAACCATTCCATATTTTCTTTACAACTCTGAGCCACTTAGATTAGGTTTTTTAAGGTTCCGGCACATAGTGTGACCAAATTAGCCGAGCGTGTCAGGCGGTGATAGGGGAAGAAAAAGTAAGACTTAAAATGAATTTTTATTAAATGCCATGATATATAGGGATGTGTGTTAAATTAACCAATTTAAAATTGTATATTTACTGAAAGCGTTAAAATATATTATTAAAATAGGGATAATTTGCGCGTACTTAGCATTCCTAAATTATATTAAATTAAAGACGACGCAAGCGCCACCTTTTTGTAGATATCGTTGACGATGCCACTTGAAATTAGGCAAAAGGTGGCGCTTGCGTCGTCTTTAATTTATTATGATTAATATCGTTGACAATGCCACTTGAAATTAGGCAAAAGGTGGCGCTTGCGTCGTCTTTAATTTATTATGATTAATATCGTTGACAATGCCACTTGAAATTAGGCAAAAGGTGGCGCTTGCGTCGTCTTTAATTTATTATGATTAATATCGGGTATATAACCTCAACACAATTTCCGTTCAGGCGCCTTCATCAAGGCATTGCACATGGAACAACACTAGTCTGATGAGGTTCGAAAAACCGAAATGGCCATCACTAATGTTCAACCACCATTCATCTGGCGTATGGATAAATACGTTAGATGAATGGTGGCTGAACATTTCATTAAATGTGCATTCCTAAATTATCAAAATTTAGGAATTTATTACTCAAACAGGCCACATCGGAAACTAGACGACTAAAGTGAGAGGAAATTTAGTCGATATTCTTCTAGACAAAATCCAAAAGAAACCCGATACAACAGCCATAAATGGATTTTCATCTTCCATAACAAAAAAATAGAAAAATTAAAGAAGTTAAGAAGTTGGTAATTAAGCGAGTGACCATTTACTCTTCCACCTTGTTTATGGAATTCTTAAATTCGATCCTATTTTTGTTGTAATTTACTTTTGGGCGACTTACCCATTAGAAACTCTTGTGTGTTGTTTAGTTACTCCGGCCGGCTCTGCAGAATGTGGTGGAAGGCACTACCGCGAGCAATACATCCAACACGTACGGCGGCATACACACAAAAAAGGGTATATGCGCGAAATTCAAAATAACATTGTTGATCCTTAAACTTATGACTTAACCAAGCAGAAGTATTTCAATTAATTATTCAAAAAAAAATCCTTATTTGATATGATGAAATAATTTTTATTATTTGATATTGTGACGAAAGTGAAAGAATAAACTGGAAAGATCATTCTAGAATGTTCCACAGAGCGCGCGGCGGTAAACGCGGCGTCATCGAAAGTTCCGAAAAGTTCGAGAAACAAGCACGCTATATAAGCGAGCGCTAGCGGCGCTGCAGGCAGTCAGTCTATCGCGAACGTCCAAGTACTCAACATCGCGTTATAAATAAATAGTGACGTTTTTTTGTAAATAAATTTGTTAAGTGTACTGTAAATAAATAAATAGACATTGTTTTACTTATTTCCGAGTTTGATTAAACCCGATTTCGTAACAATATAATATACACTCTTGAATATATATCCTCACTATACCCTGCTACCCCTTGCTAAATCCCATTTACCATAAATATGGAAAAAAAAAGAAGAACACAAAGGCAGAAAGAACTATGACCGATAGCCCTTATTTAAGAATATATTATGAAAATATTTATTTTTGTATATTATGTTAGATTAAGAGTACTTTTAATACAAGCTACTTAGCTAGGTTTATTATCATGACAAAAATAAACTTTGATATACATCCCCTTATACTAAAAAAAATACCCTCAAAAGCGGCCTCTTGAGAAATGAAAACAGTTGTTTCCAATAGCAGTTTTCAAGTATTGAACTTCAAAATATTCAAATAGTGAAAACAACATAAAAGATAGAACAGACTGTAAGGAAAACAATGCTGAATTATTAGTCTATGAAAAATATGAGTTTTCTGTGAGAGCTTACAATCTCCAAAATCGGCATGAGCTGTGAAACAAAGATTGCCGCCATTTTCAAACAATTTTACTATTGATACATAGAATCAGTAGTTCGAAACAATTTTAAAATTGTTTGAAAATGGCGGCAATCTTTGTTTCATAGCTCATGCCGATTTTTGAGATTGTAAGCTCTCACAGAAAACTCATATTAAATGATGGTAAAATTATTTTTTTAAATGGTCCAGCAACCACCTTTGGACCACTTGATATGGATTGACCCTCACAAAAGTTAGATTAACGTTAAATGTTTAAAATATCGATCCAACGTTATTTATGACATTTTCGTTAAAGTTTTTCTTATTTATATTTGAAGATAATACATACCATATCTTCGTTAAAATGTACGTATTCTGATTCCCTCACCATCTTACTTGAATTAAATTATTCCAGTCGAAATAAATTCCCTAAAAACTCACGAATTATTTTGCAATTTTAAATTTTCTGCAAAGTCTTCCAGTCAGCTTCCAATGTTTATCATTTTGTGTTTCTCTTTAATATCTATCTGCTTATAACTTTATTTTGCTCCTTCAGAACACAGACTGTAACTTGTAATATTCGTATATACTGTACTTCTTCATAAAGCTTCTCGTCTGGGTGTTATTTTTCTTGTTTTGTGTATAACTTTGACGTTTAAATTATTATTCATTTTTTTAAATTAAATGTTGACATGATTGAAATAACATTATTAAAATAAAGTTGTTTTTTATTATTACAAGTAACCCAAGCTCTGTGCAAGGTATGTAGTAATATAAATAGAAAACAGTATTCATTCACTTGGTCACAGTTATTTAAATATATTAAATAAAAATGATTTGAAAATAATTAATAAATTGTTTTCACATTTAGTTCTGTGACTATTGACTTACCCACGTAAGTACGTTAAACAAATGCACATTAAAACAACTACTTCCCGGGCAAATACCCACACCGGACATTGAATTACATAATGTACACCTGCTGTTGCACATCAATAAAATATTGCATAATGCAACAAATGTTGATCCGAGAAAAATTTAATGTAAAAACAACAAAAAAAATGTAGTAATACATTTATTTACGAATATGTAACAATATATTTAGCAATCTTCATCCCTGTGTGGTTTAGCTTCCGAATAGTCTTCTATTTGATGACATTTTAATAGATGGATGTTATCAGGTGTAAAAAATGACAATTATAGTTTTGGCGTATATACAATTTTGCATTTTTAAGATATTATTTTCATTTCCAAAGCCTTTCTCTTAATTTAATATTTTTGTTCGTGCCAATACGCGCAAAGTGTATAAAAGGCTTAAATTTCTCTTTTTAAACTTGCCAATCAAATAAAGTTTTCTTTATTCTCTAGAGGACCGGTTTGGATAACGAGTGCCGACTGCTAGTAATAATAACAAATTTATTACCCAACAGGTAACTGAAGCCCAGTTACAGGATAATACAAAATAATAAAACAAAAAGAATGTAAATGCAAATATACATATGAAAACGATAGCATATGGTATTTGCATTGATTTAATATACGTAGTCTCTGGTATTTTCACAAGACAAAAATGGTTCAATTTAAAACAAATCATATCTTTTGTTTAAAAATGAAACCATTTATTTTATCAAAGTTTTTGTATTATACTCATAAACCAAATATAGTTTTTGTATCATTGTTTATTTAAATTTAGGTCAATGTGTACTTTATATTGAAAATACAGAGTGCGTACAAATGACTGGGAGCGCGGCGCACTCCTGTAATCCAGCTACTTGGAGGTCGGGGTCAGTGGATGGTTTGAGGTCGGGAGTCCTGGTGCAGAGTGTTCCCACGTCGACTGGGCGTCCACACTAAGCTTGGCGTCAATATGGAGACCCCGGAGGAGTCCGGGGTGTCCAGGTTGGCCAAGGAGGGGCGCACCGGGCCAGGGGGGAAACCCAGCAGCCAAAAGTCCCCGCGTCGAGCAGTAGTGGGATCGCGCCCGGGAGTGGGTGCTCTGTAACAGCCTGACCAATACAATCAGACCTTATCCTTTTGTTGAATTTTAAAAATTCTACAATTTGTTTTGTAACTAAAACAAAAGTTAATTTCAATAATGAAGTCTTTTTATATTAGTTTTAGGATTATTTTAAAATTTTGTTTCTTTAATAAAAGCAATGCCATCTATCGATTATTCCTCATACTGTTTAATTGGTCATAACCATAGAGTATCAATTTTATAGATAAATTGACAAATACAACGTTTCTTACTGCAACCAAAGGTACGTATTCCTGAAATTGATCCCACGTTTCGGTCGTACACAACTGTCAATTTAACATTCTTTCATTTAAATAAGGATTTCAGAATTTCAGTTTATTTAGTAAAGTTTATTTTACTTAATATTACCAAAATGAGGGTGTTTTCTGCGAAATTTCGATTAAACATCAAACAAATTTATTATAAGATAATTAAAAAATCTTACCTTAGCGTTTTCTTTTATTAATTTTAGGAGTCCTCCAATTATTTTTATTTAAATCGTTATTTATTTCATTTTATTACTCGGGATGATTACTGACACCATTTATTGCGAACATTGCAAAAAAACAGATCAGTATAAAGTATTTATTTAAATATTTGACCAGGGACTGTATTCCTGAAATAGGTCGTACATTTCTAATGATGAAATAAAATGTTTCATATTTAAAAAAAAATATTAATAACAAAAATAATAAAATAATTATTTATTTTATTGGCAGATTTTTAGTAATCTATCCATTTTTATTATTACAAAATAAACTACCAATGTTTAAATATTAAAAGTGTTAATTATCTTAAAAATTCTTATACTAGAATGATTAATAAATAAATTAAATAACATTAAAAATACTAAAATATACAGACGTAAATTTATGTTATAATCAAAATAGTTATAAATCAAGTCGTTTAGATTCATATTTCAACATTCTATCGAAATATACAATTTTAACGAACATATTTGCAATTAAAATTTATTAATATACATATAACAAATATGGGTTTACCATTTGTGAACGCTGTGTGAAGATTTTATTCACTCTCAGTGATCATTTCTACATTATTCCCGGAAAATGAAACCAGCCGGTAATAAATCACTCTCCCAAAAGATGTACCGTTAAGTATTCAAATTACATGAAAAAATAAATGATTCTATTGAGAATCTACGAATGTTATTTAAAAAAAAACCTGTTAAAATTATATTACAAATTGATTTTTAATGAAACAATGTTTTAATTGTTTATATTTCTGTTTGTAATTATTATTATTATATTCGTTTTTAATTTTATGGTTAAATGGTTACCATTAAAATTTATTTTAATTTGAAATTCCCTCCCAGCCGATTTTTTCTCGTGTTTTGTGATTTCAAGTTCGACAAGGAGAGTTGGACTTCTATAACTAAGTCTTTCATCTGGACTAAAATAAATTTAGTGAAGAAAAGTTTACAGTATTCTTATTATAAGTCTTTTTTATGATTGGGAAGACAAAACATTAACTTCACTTACCTTTATCATCTTTAGATTAATAAAATATCCGAAGCTCACTAAAAAAAACACAGAAACTATTACGAAATTCTACAATACAAATAACACAATAAACAGACGCCAAACATTACCAACAAATTGAATAAGAGCGGGAAGCTATGACGTCAGCGGTGTCCATCGCGCTTTTTTTCCTCGGAGACCGGATAACATTATGAGCCGAGCGATAGGCCTACCTTTATAAATACATACTCGGCTAATCTTTGGGTCGGATAATACTTGAAATCGGGAAACACGATAATAGTTGTCGACTTGAGCACTGGAGGTGCTGTAGTCTCAAGTGGAAAATTTAAAATATTTTAATCTAGGATTTTTACTAAGATTTATTAATTATGCGTACGTTTTGTTGGATTCCAAGGTGTATATCTTAAAGATTTATATTTTCAATTAAACATTAGAGATATTCTAAATAAGGATCACTTTGCCATTTTTTAAATTGATTGATGTCACATGAATTATAATTGTCTGTTATCTTGAATTCCTCAGAAATTACTCCATGTTTCACTACCGTTATAGCTTTTAAGGCTACAATTGGTAAGTTATTCTCTATTGTTCAACAATTTTTGCTTATTCATTTTATAATATTGTAATTCACTTATCTTAAAAATGTTTATGAAAAAATTCAATAATAATTATTAATAAAAATATAATAATTTTTCTTATTTCTCAATAATTATTTTAGAAGTATACTTCTTTATTTTTTTACTATATAACTTATAACTGTGAATTTTTCAAATTGTTTCAAACTCCACAATATTTAAATTTATGAAATATATTATAAAATATTTTTTCAACTGATATTTATGTATATATTTACTTAGAATCAAAACTATCATAAGAATTTATTATTGTGCAAATGTATTAACAGGTTAAGTTAAATATATTGTACTTGTTGTTTTTGTGTTGTTTTTAATTTTTCAGACTATTATAAGTGTATTTTTGCATGATTTAATGACAAACCATATATTTTTTCTGAAAAAAAAAATATATATACACACTTACTAAATTAGTTTCATTAAAAAAATAGTGGATTTGAATGTAAACATTTTCAAACATCCCGCTGTTGGGTTGTCTATAGTTTGTACACGAACCTACCTAGGAAACTTAGGAAATAGTTGTCCACTTGAGTACTGGATGACTTGGTAGTGGGTTCGCGCTTTCCTACTTTAAGTATGAATACCACCTTGACTTCAGACCACTTTTTCGGTATATATTAAATGCTTGCATGAATTCTGATCATTTTTTCACTTTTTTTTTTGATCAGATGACTACCTCGAATAAGGGCTATAAATATAACAACAAATACACTAAGTAATATCATAGACAAGTTATTCATTGAGCTTAATATTAACTAAATAATGGGTAAATCAAGGAAAAGAATTTAATAATCATTTCTCACAAAATTATTGCCGTTATTTAATTATTTGTTTCATCGCCACAATTTTCAACTTTCATTGTTTGATATTTCGTCAGTGAAACCTCGACAAACCAGACTTCCGGATCCTTACCAAGTTTAGATGGAATAGATTTTACTTAAATCTAAAAATTATTTTTTCCGATAAAAACATTTAACTAATATACAATAATATAACAAAAAAAACTAATAAACACAATAACAAAGAACAAATATTTTATTATACTCATATTTTTTTGTTTGTTTTTATATACATATACTTCATTCATTTTTTTTTTTTTGTGATTTATCGAATTATAATATAAAATATATTTTGTGATCAACAATATATATTTTTTGTAAACAATAAAATCTCGTAACGATCATCCTCAGTTGTTTTAACAAATTTACAAATAAATTATAATCCTTACACACTCTAAAGCCTAAATATTCTCGAAAGAAAGAAAAAAAAAAAGATTACACAATAGAAAAAAAATGAAACAACGAAATAATACAAGTTAACAATAATTTTATTTAGATATATGGCACTCTTAATCATTCATCCTTTTGTTTTATTAATCACTGACTGAACTTGAACTCATATGTTTGTTTTTTTTTAAATTAAAAGAAGGAAAATTGATTAAAATTAAATATTCACAAGGTTGATCGGTTTATAGATGAAAGTCGTCGGGTGCTGTGAATTTCTGAGATTTTTATGATTTTCATCTTTAAACCGATTGTATTGTAATGCAAGAAAGAAAACGTTTAAGTGCTGTTTGTTTTGATTACTTTTTTACGTCAAGAAGGAATATTTCCGCCGAAATCAACATGATAATAGAATCTAATAAAATGTTCAACCACCATTCATCTAGTGTATGGATAACTAGTAACAGTGGTAGTTTCAAGGGAGCGGAGGGGGATTGTGCGTTTAAATCGGGAAATTACTCCCTGCCCCCCTATTGCCAATATTCCATATTCCAAACTAATAACATAAACGGTGATTTTTTTTTCAACACTTTAAAATGTTAGAAAAACATGGGGAGATTTCAGATGACTTTGTTGTTCAGGATGGGCCTTTGACTAGTGATGGCTATTTCGGTTTTTCGAACCTTCAACTACTAGCAATAACCTCATCAGACTAGTGCAATGCCTTGATGAAGGCGGTTGAACGGATCTTGTGTTGCGGTTAAACACCTGATATGAATCATAATAAATGAAAGACGAAACTACGATTCTCGGTCATCTACCATGTAGACCCACA
This sequence comes from Philonthus spinipes, assembly GCA_963082785.1. Classification (NCBI taxonomy): domain Eukaryota; kingdom Metazoa; phylum Arthropoda; class Insecta; order Coleoptera; family Staphylinidae; genus Philonthus; species Philonthus spinipes. The sequence continues at coordinate 17,903,066 of OY720311.1, read as the reverse complement.
TCGTTGCCGATGCCACATGAAGTTAAGCAATAGATGGCGCTTGCGTCGTCTTCCATTTATTATGATAATAGAAAAAAAAATATTTACATGATCAATGATTTTAATATTTAGACATTGGTGGTTCATATTGTATGGAATAAATATGAAAAAATTATTAAAAATCAACCAATAAAACACAGATTAGATTGAATAACTTTAAATTCTCGACTAGTTTCGGGTTATTAGCCCATTTTCAAGAGAAAATAACCCGAAACTAGTCGAGAATTTAAAATTATTCAATGTAATCTGTGTTTTATCATGTAAATATGAAATAAATATGAATAAATTATTAAAATTCAACTAATAAAACACAGATTGAAGAATTTAAAGTTAATTCTCGACTAGTTTCGGGTTATTACCCCATTTTCAAGAGAAAATAACCCGAAACTAGTCGAGAATTTAAAGTTATTCAATCTAATCTGTGTTTTATTAGTTGATTTTTAATATTTTATTCATATATATTTTATATTTACATAATCAGTTATTTAAATTAAATAATGACTGCAAGTTTGGATTTATACGGTGAATTTTATTTAAGTGTGGGCATAAGGATTTACATGGTAAAAATTTTTCCCCATGTTAGCTTTTGTTATCAACGAAATTTGAAACATGTTTTGTTTGTTTTATTAATAAATCAACACTTTTCTATGAAATGTACATTGCTAGAAAGTACATACACGTGTTTGATTTCTTTCTTCTTTGTTTTTCATTAATAACCAAGTTATTTAATCAACATTGCAACGGTTTTGTTTGTTAGATTCAGGGCTATTCTGTAAGAGAAATGTTTAGTTTAAATTGTATGTTATTTTTTATCCTCACAGTCTAAGCAACTTTTGTAATAGATATTTATTCATAGAAGGTGAATTAATTAATTAACGTACACTCTAAACGTAACATTTCCCATAAGGATGTGTTAATTGAAATAATCTCATTTAATTAACACACATAATCGCCAACTTAAGTTATCCCCTCTATGTGGAAAATATTAGAGATACGAATTGAATAATCGACTGTAGTCCACACTGAATAATTATAAACTTTTGATTTCACTCCACAACACAGATTAACCCTCTTTGATTCCCATGTTGAGTCTGACGGAAAATAATATATACATATATATTTTTTAATTAAAATAACTTAGAATTTTTCCACTGACCGAAATAATCGTAAAAACATTGCACTAATTTCGTTTTTATTTTAATGCAACATTATGAAAATTTCTTTCATCGGGTTGTTATATTAATCATGATAAACTCAGTACAGACACTTGACAAAAATATTCCATTAATAAATATAACTTCTCATAAAACACATTTCATTTCACTAAATGTACCAAAACTTATATTCATTATTAAAATATGTGAAAAGTGAGAAATTAATTTAATTAAGTCATATTGCATACACATTTGTATAATTTAAAAATGATTTCCTCAAGTCCACTAACTATTGATACAAAAAATATAAGTTGCGGCTTAGTCCTAAATGAGGATTCATTGAAGGCAAGCAAGTTCCATTTATTTGTTTGTTTTTTTTATGGTCAAAATTGTAAACACAACTCGACCATTAGATGGCGTTAAAGCGTTAATACTTAGTGACTGTAATTGTTAATTTAATAATAATTTCATCACTGTTGGTATCATGATTTTCATATAAGCATAACGTTTATTTGCTAGAATTAAATAAGGAAAATATTTTGTTATAGTTTGATAGCAAAAATTATATTCGAACGGCATTGAAACTGATTGTATTAGCTTATCCCAGAGGCGGCTCACGGGCTGACTTTATGTGAGGCTCTACGAGCAATGTATTGAAAACTGTATAACTACAAAATACACGATATTTGAAACTTTTTTTGTTGATATTTATTTTATTGGTAGATTTATAATAATTTATTCATACTTATTATTATAATTAATTAATTATTTTCAATCATTAATAATAATGTTTTATAATCATAATAAATGAAAGACGACGCAAGCGCCATCTTTTGCCTAATGCATTAATTGTTTTATAAAATTAACAGAACTATTTAAAAATCCTCCTGCGGTTAAGCTAAGAAAGCCCTCAAAAATTCCATGCCGTACATAATTTTTGTTATCACCGCATAACTAAGATCATGTTTTGACTTTAATGTTAAGTTGATTTTTTTTAAGGCAATCATTCACTTCATTAAAAAAATGCCGTTGCCGTATATAAAAACTGACTCAACAATAAAAACAAATACAGTCCACAATTAATTACAACCTAAAAACTTCTTTTTTTTTATTAAACATCCTACGAACAAGTTTTCAGCTCAGCATGTCGACATTTTTCACAATGCTAACTAAAACTAAAATTTGACATAAAACGAAAGCAATCAAATAAAACAGTCGAAGTAAATTAAAAAAAAAAGAAAGAAAATAAAGAAACAACGAAATGATAATTATGTACGTTTTGCAGTGTGTTCGAGAGAATTCCATCAGTTCCTCGTTAGTAAAGAAAAATATTAATTTGAATTTATAGCACAGTACAAAAGTATCGTCACGACTGTTTGCAAACGGGCAACCGTTTTACTGATATGCACGAGATGGGTTTCTTCCACCGCTTTTTCGTGCACTGGTTATTTGATTGCGCCGAGCCGTTTTTGTGCTCCTCTGTTTTCCTTCTCTCCTCTACAAGAAAAAAAATATTAAGAAAGTGATCAAACGATTATTTTTATTCTCTTTCTTAAAATATTTAGAAATCATACATATCGATTATTAAATTAAATATTAGTGATGGACAAGATCGATCAACTGAAGTATTGAGCTGATCAGAAAGATCGAGTCGATCATGCTGATCTGAAAGATCGAGCCGATTAAAAAGATTGCTCGAAAGATCAAGCCAATGGCACTGATATTGCATAACACGATCAATCCACTCCAAAAAATAGTCCAAAAAGATCAAGCCAATCAAGCAGTTTAAAATGTTCGAACCTATCTAAAAGTTCATGTCGATCAAAGAGATGGAGCTGATCAAGGAGTTCAAGCTGATCAAAAAAATTGAGCCGCTGAAGTGGTTTTAAATATTCAAACCGGTCAAAAAGATTGAAAAGATCAAAGAGATCGAGCCAATCAAAGAGTTCGAGCCGATCAAAATGATTGAGCTGCTGAATCGGTTTGAAATGTTCCAACTGATCAAAACGATCAAAGAGATCGAGCCAATCGAAGTGTTCGAGCCGATCAAAAAGATTTAGCCACTCAAGTGGTTTAAAACGTTCAAACCGATCAAAAATATCGATACGTTTAAAGAGATCAAGCCAATCAAAAAGATTGATGCGCTCAAGCGGTTTGAAATCAAAAAGATCAAGCCAATCAAAGAGATCGAGTCGATTTAAGGGATTGAGTCGATCAAAGAGATCGAGCTGATCAAAGAGATCAAGCCGCTCAAACCTGTTGAAATGTTCGAATCGATCATAAAGATCGAGCCAATTAAAGGGATTAAGTCGTTCAAAGATATCGAGCCAATTAAAAAGATCGAGTCGCTCAGCTTGATCACTGATAAAAAATATCAACTTGTTCAACCAGATTAAAAAGATAGAGCGGATCGATTACCTGCAACGATCGAGCAGTGGATATTTTTTGATCGATCTTGCCCATCATTACTAAATATTTGACCTTAGATAATAACAAATGATAAGATTTTATTATCTACATTATTTTTACATACCTTTTAAGTCTCTTTCTGTAAAGTACTGAACGTCATCGCTGTTGCTCTGCGTGTCGTCATAGTAGTGATCTATAAGGTAAGGAAGTACGGTCATATTGTGCCAATCATCACCTCGTAACGGAGGCACAGGCACTTCTACTTGGGTCTTCGGTGGCTTTCTTGTGAACCACCTGAAAATCAATTTAAACAGCTTTTAATAGCTACCATTTTTTTTTACAAATCACAAGATTTTTAATATTTATAACTTGATGTTTAAGTTTTCTTTTGAATCCAGTTTTGTACAAATAGTTTAAAACTGTTTTATGATCGATTTTTAGCTCCAGGGTGATGCTACGACTAGTAACATACTGGTCAACTTCGATTAAATCTGAAATTATTTGATACTTGACGAGATATTGATAATACATCCAGTCAATGAAATTTTTCTTTCAAACAAATTCCATCCAGAACGAGACTCAAACCCGCAGACTCTGCCTCATGAGCAAGGGCATTAATTACCCACTCAGCTATCCCGAACCCAAATTAATCTTGTAATTTTTTACATTTCACTGACAAAGCCACTACTATTATTTTCATTTTCTTCTTGTAATTTTTAAATTAATCTTGTAATTAACATAATAATGTTTCTCCACTGATTCATTAACAATTTAATTCTTCATGGTAAAAAAAGTATAGGGAGAGGCTTTAATGCAAGAATGAGAGAGTTAGAAGAGATAATAAACAATGTTGCCAAATCTACCAATTATTTGTAAAAACTACCAATTTTCAGCGATCTTCAATTTTGATTAAATTATCTACATTTTTACCAACTCTACTAAATACTTACGAATGTTGTCTAATTTGCTGTAAACTCATCCTCTCCACAGGATCCTTCCTCAACATGCCGAACAAAAGGTTCCTAAGTGGGTCTTCGATCTCAGCCGGTATTGTAAATTCACCCTTGCCGATGTTCTCAAATAACCTATAAATGTTGTCACCCTCGAAGGGATATATGCCTGTGGTTAAATTGTACCTGTTCAAAATAAGAATTTTTTTTTTAATTTCGTCGTTTTCAAATGAGAGGAACAGTGGGACTTACAATGTGACACCAGCACTCCATATGTCGACTTTAAAACCAGGAAACGATTCTAATCCATTAGCTATTTCGGGTGGCTGAAATGCTGGTGAACCCTGACCATTGTGACATGTATCGTCTTCGGCGAATAAATCTATCGTCTATGGAGTTGATAATAGAATGTGTTATTAAGCAATTATAATGAAGCTTACATTAGTAAATTTAAATTATGGAAGCTTACTTATTATAATAATAAGTATGAATAAATTATATAACATCGTTATATGTTCCTCTCTACTTCTCAGTGTGAGGTGATGAATAAATTATTATATGAAGTGAAAATGTTTTATTTATAATTAATAATGATTTTTTTAACAACTTATCTTACGGAAATAATTCATTTCAGTTCATTAACACAATTTTTGTTTTTTATATTTTTTGTTGAAGTGGTACATAATACATGCTTAGGCAGAATGAAGTATCAATTTCAAATTTTGTCATTTTTATTAAAGGCTAAATTTTTATTCAAGAATTAAACAAAAGGTCTTTGAGACAACATGGAAATTTTATTTTTTAAATATTGCATCAGTTAAATGACCTCCTCCTCACTGCTGGCATTCTTGAAGCCTAGCAAGAAAGTTTTGTATCACTCACTCCACCATTTGAATTGGAATTGTGTTAATCTCTGTCCGAATATTATATTTTAGTTGTTCCAAAGTTTGTGGTTGATTGGAAAACACTCTTAACTTTAGGTAGCCCCATAAAAAGAAATCACAAGTTGACAGATCCGGGCAGATCTGGTCCAGGAAACATTCTTCACAGAATTACGATAGACTCCCTAGCAGTGTAGGAAGTAACTCCAATGTTATCAACAAGTATTGCATAACAACTTCATAATGTTGGTGTGAATATTCGATGGATATCGTTTCAATCCATCGAATATTCACACCAACATTATGAAGTTGTTATGCAATACTTATTGATAACGTTGTGATGTAACAGTAACAGTGAAATCATTTTCCTCAAAGAAGAACAGCCCAAAAATTCCAAAGGCGGACACTACACACCATACACTAAATTATTCACTATGAAGCTGTAATTGAGGCACTTGCTGAGAATTTCCGTTGCCCAGCAATGAAAGTTTTGTTTGTTAACAAAACCTGAAAGATGAAAATGAGCTTTGTCTGATATCAGCAAGCAATCAACGATATGCAAAAGCCAACATGTGTTCGAATATCTCAAAACAGAAGTTTTTGTAAAATATGAATTTTTGTATTGAGTATTAATGCTTGTCGTTTAGGACTTCGTAGCACAACTGCTCTTACCCTTTCAGCATTTTCAAGTGTGCATATAGAACAAGTTCTTCCTTTTGGATTTTTCTCTGGTACTGCAAAACTTGTCTATCCACTTTTTAATTGTTAAGGAACTGTATCTCGCAGATTTAAATGAAATGATGACGAAATAAATGCTGGGTGGTTACAATAGAATTGTTATCCTTAACAAAATTAGAAAAAGAATGTTGAATATTCGACCAACGCTCCATATTCACAACTAAACTGGCATTTCTCACAAACGCTTCGAGGACTGGCCTATATTTTCATATATCGCGAATGCATGTCGACTTGATTTGAATTTATTTCTCATTATATTATGAAATGAATTAAATTTACCCGACACCAATTGGTAAAAGGGGACATCGATTATGTATATGTATGAATTAAATTTGAAAATGGATATTTCATTCTGTATAACACTGTATAAAATATTTTTTACGTACAAAATATATTATATTTTATATCTAATAAACAAAATATTTCTTTGTATTTTAACAATTAATAATTACAGAAATTTTTTTTTATCTTTTTCCTTTTTACCGTTAGTTGTAAGGAGAATACCTATAAAATACCAAAAAAAGTGTATCTTAGTCCGCCCCGGTGGCGCCCAGGTTTAACATGCAAGGAGAACCTGGTTCGTTTCCAAAACCTATTAGGATTATCCTTCAATTCAATATCACAAATATTTCCAAAGGTGACTGAGTGAAATGGTTACAATATACCAATACCCATATGAGAGTGGAAACAAACGAACAAATAAGTGTATCCTTTTTCCCACATTTATTCAATTTTCACCCTCAAATAAAATTAATCTTTCGTGCATGCCAGGTATTTTTAAACGACACAAAAATAAAATGTTGTTAATCTGTGTTACGATTTAATTTCTCTCCTGTTTAGCAGTGAAGTAAGTAACATTTAAGTTTCATATTATCAATACACATGTAACACTCAGCAAAACACACAAAACATATACACTGTTTGTCCAATTAATTAGAGGTATAATTATAGCACCAGGCAACGCAAATAGATAATTCAATGTGTATAGGTTTGTTTATCGTGTTTTTAAGTGTGTATGTGTGCGTAAACACTTTAAAATTAAAGTTAATACCGGTTAGTCGAATTAAAAAGAGTTGTACTTCATAATATAAATTTTTTAAGTAACTTTACAGAACTTTAGTGTAATATTAAATGAAAATGCAATTTGTTTCAGACACTGTTACAGCACAGACAAAATATATACAGGGTGGGCGACGAATTAAAAGTTTTCAGGGTTCCTGACCGCGAAAAAATTTGAAAAAATTCTACATTGCATGGTTGAATGCGACCACCTCGTGGAAAATATTTTGACTTTCTTTCACTACCAGTTGTACCGGAAATGGCTACCAACTTTGTTATTTTAAATGGAACATCCTATATTTTATTTTTTTTCAGATTCCCCGTTTAATTGTCTAACTACTCATATGTATTAATGTCTACATAACTATTACAGTTTTTAAGATAAAAATTTATTTGTCAAATTTTGACCTCAATTTGACGTTTCGATAAATGCCTATAACTTCTATTCGGAACAAGATAGACAGACCAGCGACATCTTGAATTGTTAGTAATAGATGCGTCTAAAATAAAAAAAATTAACATCTGTCAATTTTGACAGTAAATATTTAAAAAGTGTCAACATATCAGAGCCTTCTTAAAACGATGATAACTGATTTTTTTTAAAATGGAATGACCAATATTTTATCTATTAGGGCGATTGGCATGACAATTTGCAACATAAAAGCATTATTACTTATATTAAATAACACTATTTAGTCTTTCAAAGTCTATTGTAATATCGCTACAATTGTTTCACCACACTGTGGCTTCTTCAGGCGAAGAAATGATTATTTCTTCGCCTAAATAGACTTTGAAAGACTAAATAGTGTTATTTAATATAAGTAATTATGAACTTTCAACAATTATCAGCCTCATCAATCAATTATATAAAAGCATTATGTCAGTGTACTAATCAAGAAATTATGAATTTATTCCTCATACATGAACACTGCTCCCAAGGCTTGAAGACTAAATCTCACCTTAATTAATTCAAGTGTATATAATATTTATTTATATTATGTAACACAGATAATAAATAAAGATTATTATTAAAATTAATTTATTGTGACTATAGTTTCAACAATTTACTGAACGTTTTTAGTTTAATAATGACAAGTGTAAACTGTCACAATAAATTAATTTTAGTGTTTTACGAACAAAGTTTAAAGTGTTTTATTTAATTGATAAACAATGTATAATAAAGTTGAAGCCTCAGTTATTAACAATTTAAGATTATTATTATTATTAAAAAGAAAATATCACAAATTTTTATGGGATACCTAATTAATCAAAAATACTTAAATTGTACAATAAATTAATTGCAAATAATTACTCATATGAAATGAGTAAAAGTGTAATAATTGATGAACCAGATGGATTTCCCCACGATACATCAACTTTTTAATACACAGTGTGTAATCGAAATACCCAACAGGCACTTTACTACAAAACGATACTTTATTTTAAAATGATAAGTAATGTTTATACCTCTAATTATTAGTCTGCAAATAATTATATTTACTTTTTACCCTTTTTCATTTCTACCGTTAAGTATAAGGAGATAATTTTAATATAAACGTATAAAAATAATTAATACATTTGAAATCACCAAAATACAAAAGAATATTTATGTAATACATAGCTGTACTGATGAGGGAAAGATCCTGAAACACGTGTCTGCAGATGGCCTTATATTAAGTAATGTTCTTTTTTGTTCTTTATATTGAATTTTTCCCAGATAAAAAATTGTTGCATGATGCAATATTTGACTGATATGCAACAGCAGGTGTACATTATGTAATTCAATGTCTGGCGTGGTATCTGAAGTAGTTGTTCTAATGTGCATTTGTTTAACGTACTTACGTAACGTAAGTCAAAAGTCACAGAGCTAAATGTAGAAATAATTTGTTAATTATTTTCAAGTAATTTTTATTTAATTTAAACAGTATTAACTTTGTGGATAATTAATTCAGTCCACTTTTTTTTTTTCAACCAAAAAAATGAAATTGGAAAATGAAACTAGTGTTCATGAAAAAATGAAAATCGAGAATTTCGGGAGACTGAAGCTCCGAAAAACTCTCCAAGAAGTTTTCTTCTTGGATATGAAGAATCGGAAGTAAATTATTTACAATTGTTAATGACTGATTCTTTAATTAATTGTAGGTTACAATGATAAAATAAATGTGAGAAAATATTCTTAAGTTCAAGAAACAGTAAAATATAAATCTTAAGAATTATGCATTCTATAAAAATGTATTCCTTCAAAAGATATTACAATTTACAATTTTCATTGTAAATTGTACAGGGTCATTCATATTTAAATATTTTAAAAACTATCCTTTTATTTTTTTTTTAAATATATTAATTTTTTCCTAAACACATTGTTACAAAATTAGGGATCGACATTAATGTCTAAAAATTAATTAAACTAATTAATTATTTATTTTCGGGCACAAAGACCCCGTGTCGATAGCCCGGACAGACTAACACAATATTTATTCTTGTTAAGTAAATATAAATGTATATATAAGCTTATGTCATGCTGTCTAAATAAAGATGTTTGTATATATATTTATTTTATAACTTAAAAATTATGCATTTTATTAACAAAATGTTGCTATAAAATGTTTTTGGAATTAAAATTAAAAAATATCAATGGATTTTCCAGTCAAAAAGGCAAGTTTACGAAATTATCTTAATAAATCGAACATTTTGTATATTAAAATATATTTAAATGATAGCTTGTTTAAATTAAGGCAACTTTTAATTGAAACATTTTTGATTTTTTTTTACTATTTGTGAATTATTTAAGTGTTCTCGTGATTTTGATTAACCCTGTATAATTTTATATAAAATCAACATGGTATTAATTACGTCTATAATTAATGCCATGTTGATTTGATAAATAAAGTACAATTAAATGAAAATAATAAATATTAACTTTGGGACTATGTATTTTAATTACAAAATTATATACAAGTGTAACTATACTATTCAGCAAAACTATGTCTTTATTAACTGTAAATAAAAAATAAATCGTTCCACTGAAAAATCATCGTTCAAAATCATCAAACATTAAAATATTGTGCTAGTGAGTGTGGCGGATATGAGTGATAATGTGTTTAGTTGTATGTTATTATATGCTAACTTTGATTTTTCAACCTATTGACAAACGTCTGAACTGCAAGTTGATTTTCCACACTAAAAATCATGACACCGAACCAAATTTTTCTCATTGACGGTTTTATAAAATACAACGAGATATTTTCAATGTTTTGAAGTTAGATATTCGAAGAGGAAGATTTTTCATGTGCCTGTGTACGTTAAAAAATTAACAAAAAGCAATTTTTTAAATTAATTTTTGAAAAAACACTTTCAATTTTGTTTTTTTTTTCTTTTTTCAAAATACTATTTATCTAATTCGTTACAATATAAGCATATTGTGAATATTCTTTATTATTTTTATCATCCTTTATTACTCTTAATCTTATAATACGGAAAAGTATTGGAGGGATTGCAGCCTTAAAGGAAGTATATATTCCTTATACTAAAAGAAAATTTATATATTCTTCTTCATAAAAAAATTGTAAATACAACAATTCAACGCTCATGGCAAGTTTTCAATATGAATAGAAGATATCTTCATTAGCATGAAGAAAATAGCACTTTTTGAACTTCATTATGATTATTTTATTACTATCAATAAAAATCCATTTTCGTATGTTTCTTAAGAAAAAAAAAGTGATAATTGCTCTTACAAATATTGTTACAAGTAAAATAACTTTCAAAATAAATCGGTGAATGAGTTCTTAAAAGAATTGAAACTCAAAAACTGCGATGAAACATTAAAACCAGTATGACAGGTGTCACTGACATATCACGTAATAAAATTTTCAACCACCATTCATCCTGCGTATCCATGGATAATTTATTCATTTCCTGTGCTCATAAATATGGCCTTTAGTGGACAAAACAGTGATTCTCGGTCGTCTACCTTGTAGACCCAAATCGTTGATGATGCCTCATGAAATAAGGCAATGATTGGCTATTGCGTTATCTCGCTATTATTACTGACACACAGCTGAACAAAACAAATGCCATTTTGAATTTAAAAGAAAGTTTGTGTGTGTGTGTAAAAACGACATCCGTTTAACCAATCACAACAACACATTTTTGTGGCTAACATTTGATTCAATCCACCGTGTCATAAAATACATTCTATGTTGTTGTCAGGTGATCACTGATCTGTAAAAAAAAAGTAAAAATCAAATCAATTTACCTCGGCCACACCTAAGTCTGATATCTTCAAATCCCCCTCGAGCGTCAGCAAAAGGTTGCCCGGCTTCAGGTCCTTGTGTATGACCCGCATGCTGTGCAGATATTCGAGCCCGTCCACCAGCTGCGTGAAGTATCCGTGCGCCTGGAACACGGGAAACCTCTTCGTCGGCGTCGAATCGAGCATGCCCTGCAGACTGCCCACGCAGAACTCCATTATCAAGTACATCTTCTGTTTCTCCTCGTTGTATAGTACGTCGACTAGATTTATTACGTTTTTGTGTTTGAGCTTCTTTAATAATTTTATTTCACTAAAATACAAAAAAATCACATAAAAAATTGTAAAAAATCGTATGAAATCGAAAAACATTATTTGATATGTGGAGAAAAAACAGCCAGTGGGAATTTAAGATCGGATCGATCCCACTAAGTAACGTTTAATACAGTTTTTAAAGTTGATGCAACGTTATTTGTGAAGTAAACATGACATAAAAACGTTGCATCAATTTTACATTAACGTTTAATACAGTTTTTAAAGTTGATGCAACGTTATTTGTGAACATTTTCTTTAAAAGGATTATTACTGGAGGTTATAGTACAGTGTACTATAACCTCCAGTACACTGTACTCTAATTTTTTTTATAGATCCTCAGATAGTGGGGGAAGGCAACTACACCACAGAGACCTGTGATATCAAATCACCATTTAGTGCTTTAAGTTCACCTATATTCAATGGTAGCGCACTCAGCTGGCAATCGAGGGACATGGGTTCAAATCCCTTGAGAGATGTTTCTTTTCCACTTTAAATTTAATTAATTTAAATTATATCTCAATGTTGTACCTTGAGGTTTCTACAATTCATAGACATAAATATAATTTAAAAAGAATATCAATTTAATTTTAATATTCTGTTAATATCATTGTATTCCACACATTTTAAAACCTAGGTACATAAATTATCAATACTATTAGAAGTATAATTATTCCATAATTAACTCACAAACATAAAGAATCTCAATAAATGTTTAAAAAAAAGAAACTAGTCATTGTGAAAATATTTTTTTGTACAGTTTAATGTAAATACAATGAAGCTGATTTTATTATATGATACATTTTGGGCTTCCTAATTATGTTAAAATATTATAATTTAACGAATTAGTTACATCAGAAACTATAGAAAAAAAAATTCATGTTTGCAAGTTAATGTCTTATAAAAATACAACTTTTGAGATTGTTCAAGTTTGGAGTTAATAACAGAATATTTACACATCCAAATGTTTTGAGAATTTAGGTTCCAAACTGTCTAAAATACGATGATGTTAACAGAACGTTAAAATATTTAGTTTCATTTTTACCTTCCCCCACTACTCGAAGACCAGCGGAAAACAAATTTATAGCACAGTGTGGCATTCCATTAATATAAACCATATTTTGCATTTTTTGTTTTTAGGCAAAACCACAAAAAAAATTCTTAAGTTTGCAAAATCAATGAGAACATTTTTCTTTAAATGTACATTGTCAAACTAAGTTATATAGTTGAGTAATGTGAAATGTTGTGTGAGATAGAATTAAGGAAACAATTTGATTCTCACTTCACAGTTTACAGTATTGCAACTATTGCAGTGAAGTAAGAAATGAAACATTTTATTAATTCTACATTTTTGACAACAACAGAGAAAGAGGTGCAAACGTTACTGGCGTTTTACCGAAAACATCGTAACTTAATTATTTTAATTCACATTTGCGAAAACATCGGACTCGAATTTGTTTTGCTCATTTCATTTACATAATCATTTAAATTCAAATGAGTCAAGTTGGGACCAGAATTTACAATGCCTTTGCATATTTTTTTCTTTTGTAAATATTATATTTTTTATTCAACACTCATTTTGCACATAATAAACGCCTTACAAATTTGAAAGCGTACCACCCCTATCATAAATCGCGTGCTCAGCCCAACGCAAAGTTTTACAACCATCGCGAAGACGCCCATCATAAAACATCAAAGACAAAGGTGTACCTGCAGCACAGACATCGCCACCGAAAGCGATCAACAACAGGGGCCTCAAACATATTGGCCTCAGGTAAATGTTCAAAACATCCACCCTCCACCACTATTGTTTTGACACTATCCTCATCCACAAGAAACACCGCGGGACTGAAAATAACTGTGGTGGAGAAGAGAAGAAGTTGGAAACAGCAGTCAGGTCTCAACCACCAAACAGTTTAAGTCAGTATCAGTCATAATCCGCATTATCAAACTGATATATTCATCTCCGATCATCAAGTAAAACTCCATCGACAGTGATCCTAGTGATTTTCAAGTGTCAGTCAGTGGGAAAATCATTCAGGGTTCATTTCACTCTGTTTTTGTTGTTTTTGTTGTTCTTGTATAATTCTTTTATTATTTTAATTAACTCTCCTTCCACTCCTCTTTTTTCTAGTGTTCTCCATACGTCGTTTCTTCTAACTCTGTCGAATGCTTTTTTCAAATCTATGAAGCATATATGAATGCTCTTAAATATTATTTTATCATAATTTAATAGGATTACTTATTGGAATTCAAATGTAATTACATTTATTGAGTTTGCTAATAAAAAATTGTGTTTTTATTTTTCAATATATTTAGAAACTAAAATTCAGTTCATTATCATTAAAAACAATGTATTGCTTTTTCAAATAGCCTACATGATTTTCTTATGGTTTTTTTTGTTATAGTAATTTCTGGTTCCCTGTTAATTTTAAAGAAAAAATAATAATCATTTTCAGTAAATTTTAAATTCCACATAGAAGGTGTCATTTTCTTCTTTTGTTTCTAGTATAAACCATGGCTAGAAATCTGTGTGAGGAGCATCGAAGTTGTGGTGCCAAAACTGTGGCTATCACGTACCCCGGAACTTAATTCCAATCAATTTTTTTTGTTCTGTGGTACAGTAAAGGATAAGGTTTATTCCAGAAAATCCACCATAGTACAACAGTTGAAGAATTTCATCAATGATGCATTTGAGGACATTCATTCTAACTTGAATTTGTGTCGCACCGTGTGTGAGTGTCAGGGATAAGTTGCAGGAATGCATCAATGCAAATATGTAATTATAAAAAATAATAATATTGATAGTATTGATTCACAAGAATCCGGGGGAAGGGGCCTTACGGACTTTCTGTGCACAATCCGTTTCTGTCGTTCCCAGGCGATTGCGAATCGGCTCTAAAACATAACTGGTTTAAATTAAATAAAAAGAAATTTAAAAATAGTCAAATTACACAATTTAATAATTAATTGATTATTTTCTCTTTAGCTAACGTAAGTACTTAAAACAAAGGACAATAATCCATTGAAATGACTACTTTCCGGGCAAATATGCATAATGGAAGTAGCTGTTTTATAAAATGGTACATATCCCCCATATGTGGATAGTACGAAATTAAAGCAAAAAAAAGTGATTATGGAGTGGAAATCGAATGCAAGGAAGAGTAAGATCAAAAAACAAGAGGCAAGATGAAGTCGAAGATGACCTAAAAAGAATGGGAATTTTCTACTGGAGGAAGATAAGGGAAAGCAATGGAGATTTTATCACAAATAAATATTAATTAGTCAAATACATATTCCAAATTTTATATTGATCAGGCAAATAGTTGTTACTGGTTCCATACTTATTGAACACCCTCTATATAAATCATTCAAGAGCAGTTACTTAAAAATTATTTCATTATTTTGACAAACAATGATAATTCATTTTACATATTTTTTTCGTATTTCGGGTATTGTATAAAATATTTCGAAAACCAGTTTGGAAAGAATATATTTTGTGTCCTTTTTTTCCAAATACAAAAAAGTTTATAATAGAGCTTTCATTTATGTAAGTACGAATTATTTGTATTATTGATAATTGGGGTTTCTACTCTGTTATGCATTGTTTACATGAAGTTTTAAATTATTTATATATTTTTTTTTTTTTTAGCCTTACACCGAAAGGTAGATAGGCAAAGGAATAAATAAAATAAAATATATTTTGTTTTTTAAGTGAAGTTCGAAGTGGTTCAGGTAAAACAAGACAAAAGTGGAAATAATCAACTTTATTGGGACAACAAACAAAATGAGAATATATTTTGTTTTTTTTTTGTTACTTCAGTCAATAAATGAATGATAAAAATTACTTGTTATGCATTGATTACATACTTTCAAATCTTGTTTGTGTTTTTTTGTTTTTGTTACTTTAGACACGAATTTTGTTAGTATAAGTTCTATCATTTATTATAAAAATTATACATACAAAATTAGTTGTTTTATATGTGTTTCATATAAATTATTTATGTATTACAATTACTATATTACTGGAGCTTAAATTATAAAAAATTATTCAATTTTTAGTTACTTGCAAAATACTTTAAAAAAAATGAAAAACTAAACTTATATGCCATTAGTGAAAAAAAAAATAGTGTTATATTAATAACGTGTTTATTTTAAGAACTTAATTTTCCACCCAACGAATTCATCCTCGCGTATAAAAATACAAATTATTGATCTCACTCTCACCTTTGTACATTTTGTTCACCATTTGGTATCCTCCTGAGTTTCCGTTGTTTCAGAATCTTGACCGCCCGCCGGCAGAGCGTGTCCGTGTCGAGCATCTCCTTAACTTTCCCGTAAGATCCCTCACCGAGCAAATCCCCCATGACGTACTTCCCTATAACCTTCAGTTTCCGCTTCTTCGTCTGATAAATGATCTGGTCACTCTCCACCCTGTGGAAGAAATTGTTGATGTTGACATTCTCCAGGTCGTCCTCTATGTCCACCTCGGGATTCAGCCAGACAACCGAGTTCTCATCGCAGCAGGCCACCTCCTTCTCATCCTCGCTGTCCACACTGAATATCCTGTTGTTGAGCTCGATTTCGTTCTCGGAAATTTCTTCGTCGGCGCCTTCGCTATCGAAACTTTTGCTAATGTTACACATTTTGTTATTGTCCATAATTGTATGGGGGGGCACTGGGGTGGATTTTTTTTTGTGTGTGAGGGGGATGATGAGCGCGTTGGTTAATCCGTCGGTTTCAGTCTCATCCCAGCGTAAGCACGCACTCCGTCCGGTTTACGACATTTTTATAATTGTTAGTTTTTTTTCTTTTTTGACACTAAACTTCTGAAAACACTTTGACAGCGTTGTCAGTGAACGTCGGGGTTCAATCGCGAAAATAATCATAAACAACCAACAGCTGTTTATTAATAGGGGTGTTTCGTTTCCCACTGTTGGAAACACTGCTTTCATTTAGCACGGATACAAACCCGAATTCATCATGTATCTATGATTTTTAATAATCGATGCTATTTCGTACGAGAAATATTAAGTTTAAAGTGTACGTTATTAATTAATTTCAATTTCTATGGACTATTGTAAATAATGCTTAGACTGTGATTATAAAACGTAACGTATTCGTTAAATTGACATTTCTACGCCTGAAGAAGCTACTGTGTAGCGAAAAAAATATCGCAAACAATAAATTAAATTGAAAACCAAAAACTTAATAGTTTCATTTAAAGTTAAGATTTCCCTTACAGAAAAACCCAGAACGGCAGATTTTTTAGCTGGACGATATAATTTATTTCTTAAATAATAATATTCAGCTTTCTGACGGTTTATAACTTCTATTGCTCCTGCTATTTTTTTAATAACATTTTTGAAAAATGAATTTTTAATTTAATCAAATAAAATTTAAGATTATTAATTTATGATCTTTTTTAAACATATTAAAGCTGTTACGTAATTAAAGATTTATCTTTCGATTTTCAAGAAATGGTGATAACAGTATATGTAAAAAAAGAACATAATTTTGCCTGAAATGGTTTTAAAGCCAATTAAAATTTCAGCAAAGCTATAATCATAGACGTAGAATATAATTCTAACTCAATGGCTATAATGAACAATAATACAAATATGGTTACATACAACAAATTATAATTATTCAAAATTTCAATACTTTTAGTTTATTGAATAGAACTTATTTTTTAAATAATAATCAGATCATTAACAACTATCAGTTCTAAACGATTTTAAGCTTTATTTCGTAATTCGGTTTTGTTTTTACAAATCAATCAAACACATTCTTTTTCAATCCATTTCATAAGAATTCAATATTTTTCTTATTAGATTTTGTTTAAACATCTCAAAGCATGTTTTTAAAAATGTGTGTTTTATTTGATGGTGATAACAATTTTTGTAAATAATAATATTTCAAAAATAATTTTGCCGGACATGGTTTTGAAGCCAGATAACATTCCACCGAAATAATCATAGACACATATGGCAAATATGGTTGCATAGAACAAAATATAATTATTTAAAATATTTTTTTATCTCAATTATATAACTTATTTCTTAAATAATAACGAAATCATTAAGGAAAATGTGTTTTATACGTTTTTGAGTATTTTTTTCATTTTTTTTTGTTTTTAGATATCAAACAAACACATACATTTCAATCCATGTAATAATAATTCAGCAGTATTTTTATTAGATTTTGTTTAGACATGTCAAAGTCTTTAAAAATTATAGATTATATTTCAGTAATGATAATAACAATTTTTGTAAATAATAATATTTCAAGAAATAATTTTGCCTGAAATGGTTTTGAAGTCAGTAAAAATTCCACCACAGTAATCATACACAAGAAGAGTAAATATGGTTGCATACAACAAAATATATTTATTTAAAATATTATTTCAGCTCAATGATATAACTTATTCCTTAAATAATAGTCAAATACATAAGGATTATATAATTCATATGATTTTAAGCATATTTTTTCTAAAATACGTTTTAGTTTTTACACATCAAACACATGGATTTTGAATCAATTTCACAAGAATTCAATATTGTTCTTTTTAGATTTTGTTTAAACATGTCAAAGTTATTATAAAATTACGGGTCCCATTTTGATAGTGATAACAATTTTTGTAAATAATAATATTTCAAGAAATAATTTTGCCTGAAATGGTTTTAAAGTCATTTAAAATTCCACCAAAGTAATCATAGAAAAAAACGCAAATATGATTGCATACAACAAAATATAATTATTTTAAAATATTATTTTACCTCAATAATATAACTGATTCCTTAAAAAATAATGAGATCAATAAAGATTATGTATTTCATATGATTTTGAGTAATTTTTCCATTATCAAACACACATGCGTTTTCAATCCATTTCATAAGAATTCAATATAGTTCTTATTATATTTTGGTTATGAACAAATCAAAGTTATTAAAGAATTATGGGTTATCTTTCGATAGTGATAACAATTTTTTCCATGATGTTTATATATATAGAGAAAATCTTTATTTCTAAGAGATATATTAAATTACATTACAATATATGTTTTTATTATATTTCAAATAAAAAAAAATATATTTGTATTCAATCTAATTCCTAAAAATTTCAAATTGTTCATACTAGATTTTGCATAAACACATACACAGGCCAAATCTGTTCCATAAATATAGTTTAACTTTCGTTATTGAAAAAATAGTGGAAATATTTTTTATAAAACAGAATATTTCTTTGGATAAGTATTTTTCTGGCTCTCAATGTTTGATAGTTATTCGTGATAAGTTATATTCTGACTCTAAAACTTTGATCGTTTCACTGTAGAGGAATTTATTGGCATTATTTTGACTGTAAATGAACTGCATGGAAGTCTAAGCGATAATAACTTTAACGGTTTGACTTATTCATGACTTGAGATACAATTATTAGCATTCTTTTCATTATAAAACAACTGTAGGCTAGTCTAAATGATATTAGAGCTCTAATTCTGCAACAGTTTGACTTATTCTTGACTTTAGAATAATTTATTGGTAATATTTAAATTGTGAAACGAATGTGATATTTGATTTTTAACGTTTTACTAAAACCTTTTATTATTTATTGTTACTCTGTCAGATAGATTTATTCGTGATTTTACAAATATTTATCAACACTATTTTGACTGCTAAACAATTGTAGGCAAGTCTGCAATATCACTTAGCAGTTCTAAATCTCCGACTTAAATTTCTATTATATAAAAATGATTTGAAAATAATTAAATAATAATTTATTAAGTAAATTAATCAATTAAATAATCAAGTGAATGAATACTCTTTTCTATTTATATTAAATTTCTATATTCGTGACATTCCAGATGTGAAACATTGACAGTTTGACTTCTAACTAGAGCTCTAATTAGAGTTGTAATAACACGAGTATAGGAAACACTTTGAATATGTTAATGTTTGTGTTTAATTTCTGAATAATAGTTACAAGTTTTAAATATTCTGATTTAAATAAAAATATTTAAATTAAATGAGATACAAACTCCCTTGAAAAATAACAGAGCTTGTCAATTTTGAATATATCAATTGAAAAGAGGAAAGTAACAAGAGGTGAGTTTTCACTGAGCATCATTCCTTAATTGCTTTAACTATTCTCTACTCTTGTTATTTAACTATAACACTATTATACTGTAGTATTTACTGATTATTAATACACGTGCATTCGTGTAAGTAGTTGAAGCTGTAGATAGTCAAGGCATTTAAGTAAAAAAGGTCACAGTATTAGCTAAAGAGGGAACAATTCTAAATCATAAGTAGAACTATCGGAATTTTAGAGCTGTCGTGTTTTTGTGTTTATTTATTAAATTTTAATTTTAAAGAAAGCTCTCATCAAGTTTAGCCAATAAGTTTTATAATTTAATATGATCTACTAAATTCTATAGTCATTTGACTTGTGTAAACTCTATGTAATAACACAACAAACTCTCTATTTCCATTCTAGCCAGTAAAATATCCAATTATAGAAGAAATATGAATAAATTATTAAAAATCAACCAATAAAACACAGATTAGATTGAAACTAGTCGAGAATTTAAAGTTATTCAATCTAATCTGTGTTTTATTGGTTGATTTTTAATAATTTATTCATATTTATTTCATACAATATGAACTACCAATGGCTAAATATTAAAACCATCAATTATGTTTTGATTCAGTGACGTCAACAGTCGCGGTTTTATTTAAATTTGAATTTATATTTTGGATTTATATATATTTTAATAAACTGTGTAGGCTTACAGTTTATAAAAATATATGTAAATCCAAAATATATATTCAAATTTAAATAAAACCGCGACTGCTGACGTCACAGAATCAAAACTCATTAAGTGCAACTTTACTCTAAGCGATTTTTCATTTTTTAAATCGGATAGAAAAATGTTTCAAATAAAAGTTGTAGATCTTGGAAAATAAATAATTTTTGTTATAATACTTTTATTGTAAATACTAATAAATGGGTGTTTTAATCACCAGATTTTTTTTAAATTTTTAACTCTTTTTAATTTAAACGATTGGGCTCAGTTAGATTTTGTACTAGGATTAAATTATACTAACTTAATTCAAATTGAAAATTCACGCAACTCAACCATAGAATATGTAAAAATATAAAAATAACGAACAGCATGCGTGTGCGTAGCCTTAAATTAAAACATATTTCTTTGAGAGATTTTATCGATACATTAAAAACGGTCACAAAAGTTAATCGGGGCTATTGTGTACAAAAAATGTTAATCATCTTCACATTCTATCTCTCTCTCTGCTTAGATTATGATGATAAAAATAACGTACACGTTAAACATAACATTTCACTTACAAAACAGCCCCTATTAATTAATTTCACAGTCTATGAATATATGTCTATAAATAAGCAGCATAGATTGTAATGATAAAAACACGCACACAGTAAACTTTTCCCTAATAGAATAGCCTCGAATAAGTTTAAAATAAATACTAATTTTATTGACAAATATATATCGTAATACATTTCATATTTTCCCGCTTCCATTTCCTACCAACAATAACAAAAAATATGTCCCTGCTTAATTTAATTAGATTTCGAAATATTCACTGAAAACGAACCCTTGCAACGAATTAACACATCGTGAATCAACACCTCACGATATTAATTAATGTTATGTAACGATGGTCGGATACAATGATCTAATAAGGGAATTGTATTTGGCACGTGTATTGATCCTTTTAATGTAATGTTGTATGCAATTACACCTTGGAATTTGCAACGTTGCCATGATGCACGAAAAATGATGACTAACAGGGACTTTTTTATATGTTATTACATTTCTTTTTAGATATTAATACCCGATTTGTTAAAGGATTTGTTGATAATATATATAAATATATTGGATATTAATTTAAAAGAATATACTTTAATAAGCATTAATATGTTGCTAATTAATGTTTGTATTGTTAATAACAATGACTTGATTGTTTACAACTAGTTATTTTATATTCAATATTGTGCAATTTAAAAATTTATATATTTATTATATTGTATACCCTACACCCATGTGGGTAGAAAGGGGTCATTGAATATATATATCAGAGAGGTTTCTTTATCAGTATACATTAGGGGAAGTGTATACCTGCAAAAAACGCGAGTTAAGCACATTGAACCGATTAATGTGTGTATGTTTAATTGACTATTTGGCATATGTGTGTTCAGTTGCGTGTTATAGGCAACTAAACACACATACATTAATGCAATTGACTCGCGTATTTTGCAGGTATACATAGGAGAAATGTATACTGACAAATAAAGCTCTCTGTATATATATTATATTTTGATGTGACTTCTGGTTTCACCAATTTATCTTTGGTGACAGAACTCACTTGTTTCTTTTACATTCCCTTGGGAACATATCTACTTTATGGGAAGAAATATTAATATAGAAAAACACTTGTAAAAAGTTTTCTTCACAAATATTTATTTTTACTAAATACGTAATTCGACTATGATGTAGTCATCTTCAATAGTTTGCAAGAAATATTATTATTTCGTTTTCTGAGGCTTAACCATTTGTAAATGATTATAATTACTTCTTATTAATTAAAAATAAATTTGTTTATAATTTTCAACGTTTTATGAATTTCACCACAATTGTTTCGCTACACTGTAGCTTCTTTAGCCAAAGAAGATAATAAACAGTAATTATGGATTTTCAAAAATTAAGTGCCTAATCAACGAAATTATTATCTACTTAAGTATGCAACATATGGGAATATTTTTTAGTATTGTTTCCTTAATAAATGTATTCTTTTTAAAAAGTTGATGCTTGATATTAAACATACAAGAAAGACAAAACAAATGGCATACGGTTTTAATCAATAACAACAACAAAATAATTTCTTTGAAACTAACGACCTTAACGATATTATTAATTGAATAACAATCACAAAATGTATAAAAATTGTTCATTATCTTACTAATATAGCGTCGAATGTCATTTGTTTTGTCTTTTTATATATTTTAGATCAAACACCAACTTTTATAAAAAATATAATTTTTTTAGAAGTCAATTTCAAATTTCGTTTTTGTTTTTTTATTCAAAAACGGTTGGATCTAGGAATTTACAACTTTTACATTACTTTTTAATCAAGAATTTAGTGGTGTACATTTAAAATAACTTTAATATTTATACTGCAACCATGGCCAACTTTTTTTTCTTATGGTTGTCATATTGGATTTTCAAATTTTTGGAAAGAACTTTTTTTTCTGAATCCGTTGAATTCAGAAAAAAAAGTTCTTTCCAAAAATTTGAAAATCCAATATGACATCACACTAATAAACTAGTAAAGAATTTAAAGTTATTCAATCTAATCTGTGTTTTATTGGTTGATTTTAATAATCTATTCATATTTATTTTATAAATAGTAATTTATTTTGCATTTCATATCAAACATTTTGTTTTTAAAAAAAAGTGCTTTGGAAACAGTTGAACATTTTACAATTCCTAATGCCTGCAGCTATATTATGTTAGGGAAGGACCAACAGCAGAATAATAAGTAAAATAATAATAAATAAATTAATTAATTCTCTTTATGAACAAAAAATATCACGAAGTTAGAGTAAGTATGCGAATACATCACGATTCACATCCAAACATGACTCCTTAAATATAATCTTTATTTTCAAACAATGATGTTTTGATTCATGTTTGGAAATTGGCTATGGATCAGAGGTCTTTCTGCCTGATTATTACCATCAAATCGTAAAATGATTAAATTACTTAAATGGTTGGGGAAATTAGGCAGGATGAAAGATGGGAGATAAGTAAAAAGAGTTAGGCAAGCAAAAACAAAAAAGACAAAGAGAGACAGCAAAAAAAAAAACAGGAGTAAATCAATACTTTTACTCAAATATTGTTCAATACCGTCAATTTCATCTCTTTTGCATTTACGTCTAAAAATATCTCTAGCTCTGTGGCTCCCTTTCCAATTACAACTACAGACACAGTTCCGAAAAAAATGAGGTACAGTGGAACACAGCTGAAAAATTACTGAAAAATAATATGAAGTGGCCATTTTATTTTTAAGCAATCAAATTTGTGAATAGAGAAGACAAATAGAAAACAAGATACGAAAAGGGTAGACAATGCAAACGATTATATAACGATTAATTGAAAGATGAAATTATATGTATTCCGTGGAAATAAACTGTTTTTGTTTAAATATTTATGTAAGTAAATTCAATAAACTTACATAATTTCATACATCGATCAATTATGAAGTTTTTCTAATTTAATTTCTTTATTTACGGGATATTATCTTTATGCAAATTAATAATAATAATCTTAAATACTAAAATGAATAAATTTTGTCTCACATAATAGTCATTACTAAATATATTCAATAATTATCAATATACAGCACTATCAAAGTGACACGAGCCTACGTTAGCTTTAGTTTTTTTTTTTATTTGGTATTACTGAACCGATTTTAATAAAAATTTCAGGGGTATGTTGATAATTATAAAAGACACGTAAATAATGAATAAATAGGCTGAAAGACCTCTGGTCGATAGCCAGTTTATGAATTTTGCTTTATTGTAACAGACAGTATTATAACATATATTAAAATATAAACACACACCTCATTGTACAAAATTCATAAATAAAGATATTTATATATATATATATAATGAATAAAATGTATCAAGCAAATTAAAAAAAAACATATGCTATACTTTTTTTGGGACACACTGTATAATCAAATAATTAATAACTGAGCTATCGAAGACGGAAGCTGAGATACAGGACCCTGTATATTAATCAATGGATTATAATAATCATTGATTAATTTGTGTTTTTAAATTTAAAATTAAGTTTTATTTTATTAATTGCACAACATAATATTTTTCATGAGTTGAAAATGTATAATATTTTTGTATTATTAGATATTGATAATGATTGATTTTATCACTTAATTGAAATTGCATAAAATGTTGCAATAATTTAATTATTAGTCGAATTGTGAATAAAAAAAGAATGGAAATTGTATTAGGGTGGGCATTATTGCAGAAATTGATGTAATTTTGATTACCCAATACAAAACAACCCGCACAATTCGTCCAAACTTTTCAAAACGTGTGCCCAGATTGCGCAAGACCGCGCCATGATTCAACGCAATACCGCGAAGAGCCGGCAACGCTGCGCACTTGTCGTGCGATTTCGCGGTCATAGACAAGTCTGGCCCATCGTGTGCGAGTATAAAACATGTTTATGAGTTTCAATAAAGCGTTATACCAAAATAAATGTCAAGTGTTGAGTATACGTGGGAAAAAGTATCTAAGGAACTGTTTACCGTCTTGATCCAGTGTCATTAAATTAGCCGTTTTCATCTAGTAAATTTTATTAAGCAGCAGCAGCCACCAACTGTCATTCATCAGCGATCATGCCGAAAGGAAAACGAAAAGGAAAGTTCGGTAAGTGAAAAGCGACCTTATGCCCACTGGACGTAAGCGCGAATTCCGCGAGATCGGCCCCCGTTACACAACCTATGTGACATATGGAAACCTTCAAAAATAATAATGAAACGTTTTTCTAAAACGTGAAAAATCAAATAATCCGCAAGTTTAATCACTTTATTCGGGATTTTGCAGCTGGGGGATGTTGTGCTCGCTGGCTTATTCAGCCGGTTTATATTTGTCTCATCTCAACCGACTTGAAAGGTTTCCGTCGCTATTTTTACACCTGGCATAGAACTTGTGAAATTGGGGCTGAAGCTAAATTGAAATCCTACTTTAAATTAGATTGTCGAGTGACTTGCAAAATCCACACGTTTAACGTTTCGTTTGCATATTGTTTACAATTTCATACATTTTATAATTAATCCAAACAATGTAATTATTACTCATTATAAGTAGCAGCATGATAAATCAAAGTTAAATATGTTATTAAATAATGAAGTTATATGCATGTAAACGCAAAACTACATATTGTGAAAAAGGGTAAATCTGCAAGGGAAATTTTAAGTTTAACATGTACGTTATTTTTATCATCATAGTCTAAGCAGCTTCTGTAATAAATACATATTCATAGAATGTGACTTTATTCAATAACATACACGTTAAACTTAACATTTCCAATAGGGAATAATCCCCAATATGTTGTTAAATTGTATTGTAAAGTTTTCTACAAGTTTAATTTTGTAATAAAAAAACAATTTAATTATGTTATCAAGTATACTGTATTTTGGTAATATCATTTGGTAAATTAATATAATTATCACAGATTTGTGTTATCGTTCATTACATAATACATAATGCTATAATTTTTAAATATGTTGTGTAGTAACAGTTACATCCATAAATATGTTGTAATTTTATAATAGTAGTAAATAAAAGAGTTATAAAAGGTCTTTGACAGAGAGGTCTTTTAGCCATACTTTTATAATATTTATTTATTTTTATTTATTTATTTAGTCTTATATAACATCGTATATGTTCTTCTCTACTTCGCAGTGTGAGGTGTATTTATTTTTACAGAAAATTAATTTTACAACAAACGTTTTACAAAAAAATATAAATAAAATCCAAAATCTAATCGGTGCATTGAATCCCAAATTGGTCCAATATAATCTTATTAATATTAAGACAATAATGATCAACTTTGCTCTTGAGCACAAGGAAACCATAATAGAAATAATATTTAGTAATAAATCATTTTAATTGGCCAGGTATTCGGCTTTTTAATTTACAGAAAAAAGGTATAGTATATATCGATAATCTCCTTACACCTAACGGTAGAAAGGAAAAAGATTAAAAAAATATATATATATATATATCGATAATGCTAATTACTACTATTAGTGTTTGCGTAGGTAATAGTTTTACCATATAAAATTGGAACCAAAATAATATTTCACCATGTCTTTCAGATATATCTTTATATATTTTTTTCCCAATTACATCGTAAACATCATTAAGCCGTAATTATTGTAATGCACAGATAACGTTGGAAATAGTAAATACTTTCTAATAAAATATTTTTCAGTGTTTTGTGTTTAACATCAACTAATAATCAATTATCACCAAAGTAAACATTGTATTTGTAATTACAAGTTGTGCGTGCATTCTTTTGGTCTTTATAAAATCTTCCGGCCTTGAATGAAGAAAATTTCTCTGAATCGTTAAATTGTAATATCTATATTTTCAATTTGAGTCTCATTAATCACTTGGTAAAACATTTTAGTAATATTAGGGATTGTTAAGTAAGTTTCACTTAGTTTGTTTTACACGCAAAAATTATTTATTTTCGACTAGTTTCGGCACATTGCCATTATCAAGAATAAATGTACAAGAAGCCGTGCCGAAACTAGTCGAAAATAAATAATTTTTGCGTGTAAAACAAACCAAGTGAAACTTACTTAACAATCCCTAATATTGTAATATCTATTTGAATATGTTTATATTCAAATCAGGTTAAGTTCAACGTGAAGTAACGCAGTTACATCGACAAATCCAGGAAATCTAAATGTGAAGCGTAAAATAATTACACTAAGATAGAACAGATGTTATATTTCTCTTCAAAAATCAAAGAATATTTAAAAATAAAAAAGGTAAGGCTGAAAGACCTCCGGTCGATAGCCATTTCTCTTAAGAATATATATTTGTTTTAAATTGTTTCATTATAAAGTAAATATTTTTGGAGTACTCTCCAAAGCTAACAGTAGAAAGAAAAAAATTGGAAAGAGTAAACCCTAAACTAATAAATGTAACAATAAAAAAAAACAGGTGTGGATTTAAAGTTTTGTTTGATAATAAATTTTAAAATAATAATTACTTAACTAATAAAGAGTTTTTCAACAAGAAGTTGATTTCTTGTTAGAAAAAAAAACATTTTAATAGTGAATATTTCATTTTTTTTTTTATAAAAGCATCACTACTTCAAGAAAACGTGCTATTTATTTGATTGAAACAAATTGTTTGATAATTGCATTACGAGCGCGCAATCCACTTTTCTAATCTTGTTGCTAAATGGGAAAAAAATGCTGCATTATATTCGCTTGCATATTAGATGATAAGTAATCAGCTGATTTGTGACGTCAATTAAATAATTTACATTTCGGATAAGATTCTTTGAATTTCGTATGGATTTTTCGTTACAGTTATGCTTATTGGAGAAAATGTTGTTTCCTCTTTGTTACACCGATTAATTATGCAAACAACCTTGAAAATATTATGAATTCAAGGTTTCATTTCATATGCTGCAAATTTCACTTGATACATTTTTATATATTAGATGATTGAATTTTTAAGAGAGGAATTGAGATTGATTTGTGAAGGGATAATACAAATAAGATTATTTGTAAAAGTGAGGTAATTTAAAAATATATATATATATGAAAATATAAAATAGAGGGCAGAAAGACCTACGGTTGATAGCCCATGACAAACTACTAACCAATCAATATGTCTTGAATAAAAAACTTAGAATCCTTTCTTCACTATTTTTATTTTTAATTAAAAAAAATTAAAATCAATTTGTATCAACCATTGATAATGGTCACTTTGTGTCCAAAATGTACATCTGGTGAAAAATAAAAATAGTGAAGAAAGGATTCGAAGTGTTTTTTATTCAAGTTATTATCATCTTCACGTAACTCACTCAATCCAAATACCATCAATATGTCTTGTAAATATAAATATTTGTAAAGAATTATAATTCTGCTGTCTGAATAAAGATGTATATATATATATATATATATATATATATATATAAAATAGTAATATAATAGTTAAATAGTAAATAATAGAAATAAAGATTTATTTACTTGGTCACAGCTATTAATTAATTAGAAAATAATGAATAAATTATTCCCTCTTTAGCTACTGTGATATTGTTTTTCTGTAGAATTTAAAGCATTTAGCGAAAATTGCACAAACAGTCATCAATATCTAGGTTTTTGGGGTCGCTGAATATTAATCTGGTCAAATCTGAAAAATTCAATATCAAATCAATAAAAATCTCATACTGATCAATTTTTATGAAATTCGGAATTGAAGGGTATTTGGGGTTGCTGAACATGAATCTGTGACCAGTTTTTCGATGAAGAAAATCATTTCACAAATGTTAACTTTAATTCTGCAACGCCAGCGTCATACTTCTTTCTCAAAGTTCTTTGTTTCCACAATGCACTGTCTAGCAGTGAGGGCTTTTCTCACACCGCTACTAATGTTTCGTTCTGCTTTTCTGATGCTCTGGATGCGGAATATCCTTTCACCCACAATATAACTTTCATTTTATGTAAAAAGAAAAATCATTTCTCCAAAAACTTATACCTGAGTAAAAAGAATTTGTTTGTTCAAAAATTGTTGCATTATGCAAGTGTCCATTATGTAATTCAATGTCTGGCAGTGTATTTGCCCGAGAAGTAGTTGTTTTAATGTACATTTGTTTAAAAGTAATTATGAAATGTAAGTCAAAAATGTCACAATAGCTGAAGAGAAAATAATTTATTAATTTTATATTTAATTATATTTTATTTCACTATTTATTTTATCAATATTTATTTATAATTTATCTATTTAGTTTTTTATGGCATAATTTATTTGTTTAATGTCACTGAGATTACCGTTTTTGATATTTCAATTATTTTTTTCATCGCTAGAGTCGGCCACTTGGGTTAATTTTTATTTTGCAGTTTCCGCTACTGATATTAAAATATGTTATATATGTAAAATTGTATTATTCTGTTTATATGTGATTTACAGTCATGCTATTTACGTAAACATTTGAATATTGTTATTATTCTGTATAAAGGTGATTTACCGTAAATAAATGAATTGAATTGAAATTATTTTTAAACTCTTTTTATTTAATTTATTAAAAACATTTGTGCTCTATTTGTAAATAACAATGTTTTTAAAAGTTTTATTTTCAAATTGTGTTTCATCACGTAAAAGCCTCAACCATTGATTATTATTTGTGCTAACAAAAATGTGTGGATGTGTGAACTTTTTTTAATGCTTTGATAATAAAACTGTATATTTTCAAATCTTTGAAAACCTTTATCAATACAAAAATCTATTAATAAATCCCGGCAACCTTGTTTCTCAAATACAATATTGCTGGCACTGAAAGTCCGAGTGTTTTCACCTTGGCGTGATCAAAATATTTTTATTATTATTATAATTTTCCTGTATTTTGTTCTAATAAATACAAATCTTTAAATAGTATTCAGTTTATTTATTAATATCTAATTTAATAAATAAAAATTGTGTTGTAATCCAAAAATAATTGTATTTTTTATCTTATATTTTTATTAAATGAATTTAATCATAAACTATTTGTAATATTTAATTAAAAAAAAAAAATGTTTTTCTGGGAGTTACGAATGTAATATTTTATAATCATAGAAAATTACTTTTTATAACTCTATTTTTTTTATATTATTCCCACATTTACAATGAAGATTGTGGAGGAGTGTACCGTCTGTACTTTTATAATGATTAAAATGGTGGTAATTTTTTTTATTTATCTATTTCATTAATTTCAAATTATATTTTTTACTTTCCTCGGACCCCTGTCCAAGGGAAAGTATTGTGACCGTGAAAATTTTCGAACCACCAATTTCAACAAATATGCACATTTTGATGTCCCCTGAGTCCATTCCATCGAGTTTTGAAAAATGTCTGTGTGTGTGTCTGTGTGTTTCCGCGATAGCGCATAAAGGCTAAATGGATTAAGCCCAAACTTTATATCTAACCTTTATATAATGATGGAATGATCTGAAAAGCTTTTGGTTAGAATCAAAACTCATTAAGTGCAACTTTACTCTTAGCAATTTTTCATTTTTTAATTCGGATAGAAAAATGTTTCAAATAAAAGTTTTAGATCTTGGAAAATAAATAATTTCTATTGTAAAACTTTTATTGTAGGACCTCCGGTTTTCATTTTATAAGCGGAAGAATTTCGTTTACCTCATAAATTCCCTTAGAGATTTTAATTATTGAAATAATTATTTTAATGACAAATGAAGAAGAGTGTGGAGAAATGATTTTAACACATTGTAAGGTAAGAAATAACACACTTAATTATAATATTCTTCTAAATACTCGGTTTTAAACAACAATCAATTTTTTCTATTAATCATTTTGCTTTCCTATTAAATTTTCAATGAGAAACTTATTTGACTGTATTCACCGGGGAAAGTACCATGATGGACACATTTTTTTCATTTGGTCTCATATTTGGAATATTCAATTAAAATAATAAATTAATAGTAATATTTCTTCAATTTAATATATCATAATTAAATTTTGTAAAAATTGTGTTTATATTTTAAAAATGTAATTACAATAAATTAAATTGAATAATTGAAATACATCCTAATTATTACATAAAAATGTGAAAGAGATAAGTGAGAAACTAATTCAAAATTAAATTTTTTATTTAAATTGAAGAAATATTATTGCTATTAATTTACTTCTTTAATAGAATATTCCAAATATGAGATCAAATAAAAAATCTAATCTAAACGTTGTTTAATCTCCGAGTGTAAACAGACCTTCACTTTGTTACAAATTATTGTGCAATTTCACTCTCAATATCATCGTCGGACAGGTGGGGATGACCACGAGCGAAAGTGAAAGGCATCAGCTGTTTATTATTTTGGTTAATGGACTTACACATTCCAATGTGTTGGATAACTGTAATAATAGCGTAGCGTTCCATTCTTCCTCTAACTTATAATGCAAGTGGAATTTCCTGTACGGAAAATATACAGGAAACCAGTTTATACAAAATAATTTATTTAAACTATTTTCAACAAAGAATTTGAAAAATTGGAACTGAAGGTTGAAACTAGTAAATGAAAATATGAATAAGTCACTAAAGTCTATTTTTTTTTTAACCGTTTTCGCGAGCCTAGGTCAATTTTTATTGATGAAAAACAAAGGTGAAGAAAAAAATAAGCTATTTTTAAGCGTTTCCAGGTAATAACCGGAAGTTGATAGCGAGTCATTTTTCAATTTCCTATATTATTAAAAATAGAAAAATATAATAAACACTTTCTCAAAGCAACATTTTATGCGGGTTTTGAATATGGTATCACATTTTATTTACCATTTTTAGTTTTTTTAGTTATAATCTCAAATTTCGATTTCTACATATTAGACTTAATTATTAATAATATGATACCCTACACCCATGTGGGTAGAAATGGGTCATTGAATATATATATATATTAATAATATGCATTAGTCAGATGTTTTCTTTTTTGAATGCTTATTCAGATTGAATAAAGATTTTCAAGTTATCACTTGTATATTAATTCCTTCCCCCTCACCTCTAAAAAAAAATCTAAAATTGAACTACAAATTTAAGAAAACAAATAAATAATATTTATTGATGGTCGATAGCCTTTATTAGATAATATAGTATGAAAATATTTATTTATTTTATATTATGTTAGATTATATACAACATATTATATATTTTTTCTCGGATAATAAAGATTTAGTAGTAGTAATGTTTATTGTACAACGAAACATATTAAAATGTTTAAAATGCATACATAATTCTGTGCAGTATAGCAGAATCCTTTTGTCTTTGTCTAAATCTGAAAATTGTTTGTTTAATATTCTTTATTAAACAAAAAATTTCGACATCCGAAAGGGTACAAGAAGAAAGTTTATAATAATAAACAAAAAATACATATCCTATGTACAAAATGTGTTATAAATTAAATAAATGTAATTTGAAAATAATTATTATTTATTTAAATAACTGTGACCAAATAAATAAAAACTCTTTTCTATTGAAAAGAGTCTAACAAAAGTGTTTTTACAGTATTGATACAATTTATGTTAAAAATGATTTTTTTATTGTATATTTATTTTAATTTGTCTTCATTATGTTCCTTGTTATAGACCGTAATGGTTCCGGACAAACATCAGACGAAGACGAGTTCAACGATAACGCGAGTGTATTCAGCGGTTATTCCGAAGTCCGCAGCAATGAGGGAGACACAGACGAAGTGGACGAAGTCAGCCAACAGGAGGCTTTCGAAGAGAAATTAATAGAAGCCCTCGACGGGCTCACGCAGAAATCCGCACAGGGCCGTAAGACGACCTTCGAGGCGATCGGCAAAGCGTTCATCAAAAAATATGTGCCGGATTTCGTTTTCGACAGGCGGATAACAATCTGTGACGGGGTGGAAAGAGGACTCAAGAAGGGAAGGGGGGCCGAACAGGCAGCGGCCGCGAATCTGGCCTCGCTTCTATGCGTGCAATTAGGAGGGTCCGATGCCACCGAAGAGATTTGTCGGGTGTTGAAACCTATTTTGTTGATTATTGCAAATGATAAGGCTACAGCAGCTGTGGCTAGAGCAAAAGTAAGTAACAATTTAAATATTATATATATATATATATATATATATATTCAATGACCTTTTCTACCCATATGGGTGTAGGGTTAATTTAAATATTAATAATAAAAATAAATCAAATATAAGGCACAGGTTAAGTGGAAGAGCAGTTTTAGTTGGTCTCAACTAACTGAACTTCGCTTGTTCTGTAATGTAATTTAAATTGCAACAATATTTTTTTTTTTTTTCGAATAACAATTTATTATTATAATAAATTTTGCAATAAGTAAATAGAATTTATTTATTATAAAAAAATATACTTTTCTGTATTTACCATATTATAAGACATTCATTAAATTTCTACTCTTAATTTCAGTCATTCAATGCTCATTTGGTTATTTATATTAATGTTAACGTAACGTAAGTCAAAAAAAGTCACAGTAGCTAAACAAAGAATGATTATTTATCAATTTTCAATTTTTTTTTTGCATTAGATTTTCTCCAATCAGCCACTAACGAAGAATTCGAAGGTTTATCATTATAATTTTCAATTTCATTTCTAAATCTAAGATGCACACACACTTAAGTATCATCCAGACCCTCCAGACATTGAATTACATACTATTTTATGAAAGATTGAATATCCTTTCGTCACAAGATTTATTAAAAACAAATGTACATTTCATTATTCAATCTTTTATTAAATGTTTTTCTAAACCTATTCTAAAGTAAACGAACTGTTATCCTGGTTAGCCATACATATTGGCAGTTTTCACTGGCCCCATTGCGCTTTTATAAGTTGTGGTAGTACGCACTATTGTAACGCGGATGACACCAGAATGTTTTCTACAATTATGTATGTATTTTGTAAATAAATAAATAGTATAGCTCATCTTCATGTAACTCTACAATCATTAATGTATTGAATTATATAATGGACACTTGCTGTTCCATAACAATAATATATTCTATAATGGAACTTTTTTTTATATTTGAGAATATTTAATGCAAAGAACAAAAAAACATGTAAAATTTGAAACAATCCAACTTAGAATGTACAAAAAAAAATAAATTTGTGAATTAAATAAAATTTCAAATTATTTACAGTGTTACACCGCACTGGGTTTGATCACATTCTTATCAGGCGGTGAGATGGGTGAAGTTTTAGAATTAATGCAACAATTGGAACACGTCTTTTCCGGTAGTTATTTGAAAGGAGACGGATCCATTCCCAACGTTTCAATCGATTTGGTCACCGTTCATGCGGCTGCTTTAAGTGCCTGGACTCTACTCTTCACCTTAATGTCTTCAGGAGATGTCTACACAATGCTCGGAGAAGGACAAACGTTTTCCCCGTAAGTATTCTATACATCTTAAATTCTGCAGGGTGTTTCAAATTCGATCTTCACTATGTGGATCTCGCTTATTATAATAGATAGAGGATAGGTTTAAATTAGGTACTTCATGCAGATTTTCATACTGAATAATGTCCTGTTGAGAAAACCAGGCTAGTAAAGTGTCTTTGTTTTCAAGTAAAATGTGGTTCACAAAATGAGTTGTTTTGTTTCTTTGCATCATCAATTGACAAGTTCGCCTTCCTATGGAGGATGAAACATTTCCTATTATTTGTCATTGCTCAATAAATAAGCATTTATTAAAATGTCATTATAACTATTTAATCATAAACAAAATCTTTATTATTAAGTAAATGAGTATTCATTTTATTTTCTAAAAAGCCATTACTGATGGTGTAGGAGGTAATAAAGAATTTGATGGAAATGTTTTTCAACAATGACAATAGTGTTAGTGTGCAAATACAAACATGATTTAAAATAACAGCATTTGTATACTTTCGGCCTTATCTTTCTCTAGTCTAACTTTTCTTATAAATCAAAAAGATTGTAAGGAGACAGATCTGTACAGACAGATGTCCACACAAAAACTGTATGAATAAAAATCTGTCTCACAAAAGTGTTTTTACGGTATTGTTACAATTTATGTTAAAAATGAAGTTTTTTATTGTTATTTATATAAAGCAATATTTCAATGCAGGAAAGACATTTTTATAGCAATTTTTATTTTCTAATTGATGTAGAACTCATTCCATTAATAGCATGTTTCATTTCATCTGGATCATCATCAACTTTCTTATAAACACTGGATTGCTTTTCATCAGGCTCAAAACCTCTTATTTTTATTTGATTGCAACTTTACTGATTGTTTGAAATTAACTTTTCAATAAAAGTAATAATAATTCTACAAAATAACAAAATACTATACTGGGTGTAACATTTAACCTGACAAATAAAAAATACGCATCTCATGAAAAAACATTATGAGACCAAAAATTAATGTTGCCTAAGGGGACATCATCTTGTTCTAAATTCAGCCCCTGCTGCACCCTCAGTGGGTGAGGCGGGGGGAAACTTTGAAATTGAAACCACAATATTTTTCAAAAATCTATTCTCACATATTGCAATTATATTTAAGCTTCATTATTCGTAGGTTAAGTGGAAGATCAGTAACAGTTTAAGCTGACTGAACTTCGCCTACACTCATGACAGTTCATTTTGTATTTTTCTTTGTGATAAATAAAGGCATTATTATTATTATTATTTTATTAAATAAATATACTTGTATTTATTTTTTAAAAATCAATCTCCTGTTTAGCTGCAGAAATGCGGTGTTGTAGCATACAGTAAACAAACGGCACTCGTTATTGTTTATTTTCTATAATTTCACTTATACTTTTTTCTTCATACACAGATCAATCCAGCAGTTATCAGAATTGTTGCTTTCGCCTCATTTAGAATTGAGGTTGGCAGCTGGTGAAGCACTAGCAACTGTGTTCGAACTGGGAAGGGAGTGCCATGATGACTTCGCCGACGCCTACATTTCAGAACTTTCACAGACTCTACAGCAATTAGCAACAGACTCTCACAAGTATAGAGCGAAAAAGGATAGAAAGCAACAAAGGGCCACATTCAGGGATATTTTAAATTACATTGAGGTAAGTTTAGTTTATTTGCTTAATAATAAATAATCAATTTTTATATCAATATTTTAAAAATATATTATAGTACTAATAATTTTATTTGTTCCGATAATCTAAATACAGTATAATTAATGGTTTTAATATTTAGACATTGGTAGTTCATATTGTATGAAATAAATATGAATAAATTATTAAAAATCAACCAATAAAACACAGATTAGATTGAATAATTCAAGAGAATTTAAAATTGAATTTAAAATTTTAAATTCTCTTGAAAATGGGCTAATAACCCGAAACTAGTCGAGAATTTAAAGTTATTCAATCTAATCTGTGTTTTATTGGTTGATTTTTAATAATTTATTCATATAATTCTCTATACGTAAAGATTAAAAGAAAAAGCTTCAAACAATTCAATTTTAGGCTTAAACAAGCTATCATTTAAATATATTTTGAATATACAGGGTGTTCAATTTACTTTACTTACACATGTACATTGGAAATTATCGGTAACAAGTTTGCATGATTTTGACAAAGTTGTATTGCTTGGCAACTGGCTCGAGCCCATAGTGTGACGTGCTGCTGCCTAAAGCAATATGACTGTGCGAAAACATAGTATGAGTATCGAACCAATCACAACGCTGAAATGGAACTCTACATGAATTTGTTATCCCGACAACAATGATTTCTAAAATCTGATTGGTTTTAATTCATTCGTTTTTGGCTCACTTTCTTTGGCGGAATATAGAATATAGTAAACATAATAATAACATTGTGCCCTAAATTCCTCAGTTTTTTCGCAATTTAGAAAAATAGCATCCGCTTGTTTTTACATGAAATTAATAGGAATTGTACCTAGATTGATACATTACAATTTTTTTATTACATTACATTGGTGTATTGATAAAATTTGCATATTCAAGCCCTATTCCTTAATGTCATATTTTTGAATCACATCCTTTACTTGCACCATCTCTAAATATTGTTTAATTTCAATGAACAAAATTCACTAAACCGTCGAAAAGATGTTTGAAAGAATTAGTGTTGTGCAAAATCGAGTAATATAAGTAATCAAGTATTTCTAAATAAGCAATTTTAAATAAAAAAGACTTACTGTCTTTAAATTGATGCATTAAATTGATGTTTTTCAAAAAATAGGGAATGATTACTTTTAGTAATAGAATATGTTGCGTCAATAAAAATTTTCATATACTTAATTTTGCAGTAACAAAAGAGATCGAAAAGATCGACTTTACCCATCTCTAGAAAAACCCTTGAAGATGAGCTTGAAATTGGATTTTTTTTCCTATAGTGAACATGTATACAATAATATAATAATAATGATAACACAATAACACTAAATCTAGAGTAGACAGTCCAAGGGTAATAAAGGTGTTAATTATAGTCACATACTTATATATATATAATCGATGTCCCCTTTTACCAATTGGTGTCGGGAGTCACATACTTGTAACCCTTAAATATCCATGAAATTTGACATAAAAATTGGTATTGTAAAATCACAGATCCCTAATTATAATCGAATAATAAAAATAAAATTAAAAAAATAGATAAGATATATATATTAGTCTATTATATAAATAACAATATTTGTTTGCAGACGGATCAAATTCCACAACAGACCATAAAGTTCGGAAAGGAGACGCTCATTTTGGATAGTTGGACACGCATCAAACAGTACGATTCCCTCTGCAATACGCTGGGCTCAGGACTGAACGTCCACTTAGCAGAAAATGAACTGCTAAGAGAGATATTTGAGCTAGGGGACAGGATTATAATCAGTGAACTCGGTACAAAGAAACAATCAAAATTGGAAAGGGTATGTTCAATTTTAATCTTATTAAAAATTTACGAAGGATTGTGATTAAATAACGAATACATTTCCTTAATATCAGCCACATGTTTATTCTTCTAGTGTTTTTCCTTAGAACCTCTAAGAGGTTATTTTTTTTGCTGTGCTTAACATATTTATATTTCTTATATTGTTTGTGGAGACTTTAACTAATTAAATAAAAATGGATGTCCTTTCTCGTTTTTAAATAGGAAAAAGGCCATCCATTTTTATTTAAATAATGTTATTTATTAGCTTATTTCTAAAACAACAAATTTATAACTATCAAAATCCTTTTGTAGTGAGTGACATAATACTGCTTTATTTATTAGTTATGTATGAAATTTTAATTGAAACGTTTATTTTTCCAGCATTTACTAAACACTGCCGCTTGCAAAGCGAGGACGATTGTGAGAGGGAAGAATAGGGACAAGCGATCGGATTTTTAAAAATAAACTCCTGATTTTCCTCATACTGGCATAAAATTATATATACCTGTTGAATATATACATATATACAAAAAAGCATTGCAATTTAATTGACAGGCTCTATTGCCTTGATTAGTATAATTAATGTTAATTAAATAATTGTTTTCCTTTAATTACTATTTTAACTTTGTGTTTGGCTTTGTTTGTATAATCTTATACAATTGTAAATCAAAATATAGTTTAATAGTTCTTTTTTTTTTTCTTTATGTTGAATACTGTTTGTTTTACATTAATTTCTTAATAAATATAACTTTTTTTGTCATTTTAGTACTTGTGTTATTTCTCCCAATTTGAATATACAAATAATACAATTTTTATTTATTTAAAAAAAACTGTGACCAATTGAATAATTACTCTTTTCTATTACTAACAAAAATGAAATATCTGGAAATTTTATCATGTCAGTTTAAAGTTTTTTTTGCGTACAAAATTAAATTCCTTTTTTAATATTATTAGGCATATACAGTGAGGATTTTATTTTATTTAACATAGACCGATGTTTAATTCAATTTTAATTCACATAGTAATCATAAACTGTCCATAACAGTTCTTTACAATTTCAAACTCATTCAAAAATTAAGGTTCCTTGTAGTTTTTGACATTAATGATATTTTCGGAAATAACATAACACTGATATGTTCACAATTTTTACCTAAAATGCATTGCCATGGATTTTATTAAATTGCACGTAGGGCTATGTTCAATGAAATTAAACTCTCTCTGAATATTTTATAGAATATTATTATTACTAGATGATTTTAAGTTCAGTTTTAATTTAAACTAGTTACAAACTGTTTAAGTAATCCATAATTCAAATTCACAACAAATTTTATCTTGCAAATACAAATGCTGTATATTTTTAGTACAATAAGGGTTTAAATCCTGTGATCTTTCTTAAGTTAGCTGTGGAGAATTAATTATTTAAATAATACATTACATCCCTACACCACCATTATGGTAGATGGGGATTTTAGATTATATATATATATATCTTTGACGGAAAGACCATAGGTCGATAGCCTGTTCAAGCAAGCAAGAAAGAAACAAATATACCATAAAATATTGTAAATATATGTAAAACAAATAACTTTGAATAAAGATATTGTAGTAGTATATATATACATAATACATTAATAATGCCTGCGCTCACTTACTTTTGTGTTATTAAATGAGTAGAAGAATACATCGAAAATCAAACAAGCGGCAAACATTTACAGGACATGGGAAATTGCATGATGGAAGTTTGAATAAATACTTTTTCAGAATACTCCCGCTCAATGATGCACACGTCGCCATCTATCGGAATTACTGCGGACTGAAAAATGCAGTTCTGCTGTGATACCGCTAGATGGCGCTGAAGCACAGTGAACATTTCATAGCAAGTGGATTATTTTATTTTGATGCGATTTCGTGAAAATATAACTTTTTAGAAATGATCAGGCGGAAGAATAGGACCGGTATACGTAAGTTATGGAAATTGGTGACATTTTTTGAGAATTTATTACATAAAACACTTTTTAACATTTTTTGTTAATTAATAACATAATTTATGTATATATACATAAATTATGTTATTAATTAACAAAATGAAACACACAAGCTTTAAAATGGTTTGAAAATTATACGTGATTTTTTGTAACTCCTACTTTTCCGGGAAGGCTGGAATGAAAATTGATGATTTCGATACATTCCCTTCAGAATATTTTCTATAGCCGGCTTGTAGATTTATAGTTTAAAATTAGTCTTTCACGAATAGCTTCAAAAATGTTCACATTTAATACATTTACACATAATTTTTCTTTTCATTTTTTATATAAATATCTATATCTATGAAATTTTTACAAATGTGCCAAACTTCATTTCAATTGTTCAATAATTCATTCTTTTTAAAATATATTTATGTTTTGATTCATAACTAAATTTTCTGTGATTCTCATCTTTGTAATTCGTAATAAAAATAAACAAAGTCAAACACCCTCGATTTTTGGCCATGGGTTTAGTGTTGGGCAAAATCGAGCAATTTTGATTTTGCCCAACATTACTCATGCGTAAACATCGAGACAGTTTGCTTCAGGGTTTTCTATGGTTTGCTTTGATAATAGATAGCCAACCGCCTCGATGTGTAACCATGGGTAGTGAACCCTTGATTGAAAAAAATATAATTTTCAATCAACGGTTGAACAAAATAAAATCTTCTAGATTTTGCCCAACATTGATCCATGGGTAAAAATCTAAGGGGTTGGCTTTGTCAATAAATAAGCTAGGAATTGGAGCAAACTATGTAATCGAGTAATTTAAAATGAGCTCACTTATAATTGCTCATTTAACAATATTCGATACGAGCTCTGCTGTATAATATAATATTAATAAAAGAGATTAATTTAATATTTATTAATAAGCCAGAACAGTTACTAATATCAATAATATTACGAAAATTGTCATATAATTAATTTTGAAACAACAAAAAGATTGACTTTTTCTATCTTTACATGGGATTATAAAGTACTCTAGTCTTGGTGGAGGCCAATTTCATACTTAATCGTGATTGACTGTTTAATCCTGATTAAGTATCCGCGCTGCAAGGGCGCATTACATTTATTTTTCAAATAAAACAAGATTATTTTAAATTAATATAAATCTATGGATATTTTAAAACTAACTAACTTCACTTCAGTTATTCAATAATAAAACAATTACCCATCCTTAGCCTATCTTTATTCATCCCACGCTCACCGACAAAGCCGACCGACGCGACCTGCCGCGACAAAACACTCCAAACGTAATCATTTTTAAATGCCATTCTTTGTGACGTTTATCGTGCATTATACTCGTAAACATTTTCATTCCGCTCTCGTTAATCAACCCAAATGATTTTGTTTACGCAGTCCGTGTGTGGTGCCCGCCGCGAGCGGTCAATTTCATTCTCTCACTGAATAATTAAATGTCAAATGACGTATACGTGTGTATTATAAATAGATTTGCGATCATTTATTCCTAGGGACGGACGTAAGAGTGGTCGTGACCCCAAACTGACCTATGCAAGTGGTTAAAATCCTGTGAAAATGTGAAGGAGTTCGGAGGATTGTTCATCGAGTGTTTGTTTTTTTTTGGACAGGTAGTGAATCAGGATGGATCCCGAGTCAGACGGGGAACTCGATCCTCGTATTCAGATCGAGCTCGAGAATTTGAACAAATCTACGGATGAGATAAACAAGTTGGAAATCGAACTTGATGTAAGTTTAAATTCATTTCTTAGAAGTCTCATTTATATATCCTTTTTTTTATTATTTTTCAAAAACTTGGTGTTTTTATCGATGATTGATATATACTCATATGTCTTCAATCATCAATAAAAACACCCTTTTATAAAAGATTTAGTGTTCATAAAAAATAATTTTGAAATCTTTTGTGTCGTAACAAAACTTGTATATAAGTAGAAGTTTTTGTAATAATGTAAGTATTTAATTCTTCACCGGAAAAAGCTACAGTGTAGTGAAGCAATTGTATTTAAAATTAATAAAAAGTTGAAAA
This sequence comes from Philonthus spinipes, assembly GCA_963082785.1. Classification (NCBI taxonomy): domain Eukaryota; kingdom Metazoa; phylum Arthropoda; class Insecta; order Coleoptera; family Staphylinidae; genus Philonthus; species Philonthus spinipes. The sequence continues at coordinate 17,861,029 of OY720311.1, read as the reverse complement.
TAACCACGACACCAAATACAGGTAAAAGAGGATAATATTAAAAAAGTACGAAAAAGTTGAAAATCATAAAAAAAATGTTTTCAATAAAAATAATATAAGTATTTAATTTTTCACTGGAAGAAGCTACAGTGTAATGAAGCAATTGTATTTAAAATTAATAAAAAGTTGAAAATAACCTCGACACCAAATGCGGGTAAAAGAGTATAATATTAAAAAAGAAAGAAAAAGTTGAAAATCATAAAAAAATTGTTTTTAATAAAAATATTTTTAGTAGTTTTCAATTATTATAGTTATTCACAAGTCGAGAGATCGGCCCTTACTTGTTTTCACTCTGAATTTAGTCTTAAGTTGATTTCAAAACTGCTTTATTTCTTAGATGTAAAGTACTGTATATGGCAAAGTGTAAATGCTTTACGACAATAATCATGTTGTTGGTTATGAAAATATTTGGATGCAAATCATTCAAGAAAGATGCGAAAACAGTTAAATGGAGAAAGAAGTGTATTTTGATAAGACGAATAAAATGACACTTTCGAAATTTAAAAAAAGTCAAGGGTAACTAGATATTCTGAAATAAGTAAAATGTGTCAATTTTTTTTAAATCAATATAGCTTTATTATTATGGCAGATCGCACAGAACAATACATCTTACAGGTCGCAGTTCACATGAGGCTAATTTACGTCTCACTAGCCCCGTATAACCTATATGGCAGATCGCAAAAAAAAAAAAACGGTAGAGGGCTGTAATGTATTTGTATTAATGTGATTTATTTTTGAAATGTTTTTGTGACTAGCAAAAACAATTAGCCGTGAGAGGTGCGCCGTTGCAGCTAGACACAGCAGGGTTGTTCAAACCGTGATCGAATAAACAGGATTTTTGCAAGGGGCTTTAATGTTTCATTCATCATATACCTGAAGTTGTAGATAATTTTACACGGATTAAGAAAAAAAAAAATCAAAAAATATATTTCACTCTTATTTTCGGAGATATGCTACAAACTTACATATTTTGAAATGGAAACAATAGTTGGCTATGAAAGAAAATCATTGGATCCTTTAGTCCGATATAACATTATATCATTAATAAAATAAGGTGGGCTGAAAGACAAAGATGGTCGATAGCCATTTTAGAAATAATACAATAAATTGTATTGTATTTAACAATGCACCTAACCCCTGAAAGGGTATAATGGGAATATTGATTATATAAATATATTTAATAATGTACAAATAATCATAATAAATGAAAGACGACGCAAGCGCCATCTTTCGCCTAATTTCTTATGGCATCGTCAACGATTCGAGTCTACAAGGTAGATAACAGAGAATCGTTTCGTCCACTAAAGGAAGTCGAACTTGTCTTGTTTATGAGAACATGAAACGAAATTCATTTAATAAAATGTTCAGCCATCATTCATCTAACGTATGGATAATCATTGATTTTCAATCAGAAATGCGTGCCCGTTAATTGTTTGTCTATAAACAAATTCATTGCTGGGTCGCATTTCCAACACTTGACGTCGATTTTCAGTGTCAATTTTCCCAAACGGCGCACTTTTTTTCCAATTTTCTTTCAGAAATAGTTTAAACAATGTTTTTAGAAGTAATATAGTCAGAAATGCGTGCCCATTTATGGTTTGTCAATAAACAAATCCAATGAATTACTGTTTTATTTAGAAAATAATCACCGGCAGTTTAAATGATTTTGTTCTTTATACTATGAATGCTCTGTAAAATATAATACTGTGACCTATAAATAAAGGTAAATTATTTTTAAATAAGACTTAACAGTTATGCGGAAAAAAATCTTCATTGAGTCAACTGTTGTAGATACCAAACAAAACTGGTTTTGATGATTTAATTAACATTTTTATTCATTATTATAATGAGATAATAAACCCGAATTCGAATTTCCGGTATTTTTTATTATGTTTCATCCAATTATCTGATCTAATCAACCAGATATAGATAATGAAATTAATGATCATGACGTTTGAAAATATTGATGTGTAATGGATAAAAACAAGCTGAAAGCATTTAGGTTGATTGTTGCGTTGTAACATTAGTTTATTTTGTATTAAGGCTGGCGTTTATCGTATGTAAAATGAAGCGATTTTGTACCAATTGAATTCCTACAACAAACAAACCCTGAATAATGAATTTCATCATATTATATATCAAAATAATCCTAAAACTCCACAGATTTCGAACGAGTTATTTAAAAATTAATCTGATTAATAGTTTAGAAAAAAAATACGTCCAAAGTTAGCACATTTTATGCAAGGAATGTGCTATATTTTTACTTATTAATATAATTATTGAAAGAAAATGAAATATGTCGTAATAATCTACATTGAATGTAGTTATAGTTCAATACATTTTTTCGTCAGAAAATATTGCTGTTTACTTAGGAAGGTCGTTCCGAAAATATCATCACTTCCCGTGAAATTCGGTCATATTGAATAAAACCGGCAAGTTACATATAGTTTTCTGCATTTGACTAGACAAATATTAGTTCATTAAGTCTCATATAGATAGCGGGAAATAGTGTACTATATTTTAATAAATGTTATTTGCGTTTATCACCTTTAAATTATTTATAAAATTAACGTTATGAGTAATCATTTAAATAATTAATACTGTGGAAAAATATAAACAAAGTTTTTTAATTAATTTTCAAGAGATACTCAATAGATGTTTCTCCCCTCTTCTTAATAATGTTTGTGTATGTATGTGTATATGTGTTCGAACAGCTTAGTGCTGTTACACATTCAATGAACATGAGAAAGACAGAAATATCCAGTTATCTCTGCTTACCGCGATTCTACAACACACACGATCTGCATACCATTTTAAAATAATAAACACTTTAAATAGTGTTCAGTAAGCAGTATACAAATATGAATGAAATCTTTTTGCAAAGGTTTACTCAGTGAAAATATATTATTATATTTTTTTTAGATTTATAAAAAAATGTAATGTTTCAAATAATTTTATTTGAGGGGATTGTAATGAAAGACAAATGATCATAAATAAATAAATAAATATAATTGTAAAATTTCAATTATATAAGGGCTACTTTCTAAAATTATTTTCATATACAGGGTGTCCCATTTACCATTAGAGTATCAAAGTTATGTTTTTTTTAATGAAACACCCTACATATTATTATATTTTTAGATTCTACGTCCAAAATAACTATCGTTGTTATTGAGGTTATTAGTATCTTGTTAGATTCCAATCTAACGTGCACATGCAGTAATCACGCGCCTGTCGCATTTCTAAGCTTTTTAATACAAAACACGTACAATTTTTATTTTTCAAGAATTACAAATTCTAAATGTCAAACATCCTCAATTTCATTCGGATGTTTAATTATAATGTGGCGGCTAGCTAATTATCATTTCTATAACAAAACTAATTTCTAATTCAAACTCTCGAACATCCCTTATTAGAAACGGATGTGTCTATTGCTCTGCGCCAGCCACCTTAATTATACATTCAAACTCACGATTTTGGGAATCCATTCAATCTTTATGCTTAGGAATGCCAGGTACCTCAGATTCAGTGAACGCGTGTACGTGACACTAAGGGTACCACCCTTTGGTCACGCCCACGCCCACCAAGCGAAAGCTGATTGCTGGACGCGTACCACCACCTGTGATTTCTAACACTTCACCCCACATTATCAAAACTTATTGTTTCGGTTAAAAAGCTAATGTTTAAGCTTGTAAGACAGAATTGTTTTCTTGAATCACACACAGTTAACATCCATTCCCGTGTTCGGGTCAACTTGGTACCTTTTCTAGTTTTCAAACACAAACTTTATAATTAAGATTGTAACTAGTGTAAGAACAATATAGTTGATAGTAGTGAAGTTTGAGTATCATTGTGCATAAACCCCAAAGAACCCAGGTCTCCAACACAAAATTGGCGCAGTCGTGGTAGGATTCGTTGACGAAAGAATTGCTGAAACCTTCTTCAAGGAGCACACTTTCGGTGAAGCCCACTTCTTAACAACGAACTTTAATTATCGGTAAGTGTTTTCCTGTTATTTCTTTGGTAAATAGTGCATACAACAATGACCACTCAAGAGAATTTCCCTATCACATTCATTTGTTCATTAATTCCTAACTCATTTTCCGGAAATAGATACGAACTAGGGCAATTTATTGCTAATTGTAATAATGCAGTTTCACTTGCCGCTGATAACCAGCAAACACCATTACTATATTTCATATTATCTAAAATACAAGGCAAAGCGAAGGACCAGTTGGCCCAGCACTCTTTTGACAACTGGGAACAATTAAAAGAAAAATTAAAACTACTTTATCAAGATAAAAAACATTACTGTCAGATCATGGAAGATCTTAATAATTGCTCACAAAATCGTAATCAATCAGTAACTGAATACTATCAATTATTAGAAACACTTAATTCCAGAGCAATCTCTGCAATCAATCAATATACACAGGACAAAAATGATATTCCTGGAAAAATTAAAACTATTAACGAAATCACATTAAATAGATTCGTTCTTCATTCCAAACCTGAAATTTCACAAATGCTAAGGTGGAAAGATTTCGACAATTTAAATTCAGCTTTTAGTGCTGCTATTTCAGAAGAGCGTGCTCTTGCACTAAATTTTAAAAGTAACAATTATTCTCATAACAAAAAAATATTTCATAGTCAAACTCGTCCTCCTAACTATTCACAAAATCAAAAATCAATTAATATTATTAAATCTTGCGATATCTGTAAGAAAACAAATCACGAAACTGATAAATGTTTCTTTAAAAATAAAAGTAAATCGTGTAACTACTGCAAAAAACAAGGTCATGTTATATCAGAGTGCCGTAAAAGAGAATATAATAACAACAAATCAAAACAAGAACAACCCGTTAATTTAAACTTAAATCATTCTCTGAAAATGAGCACCGTTTCAGAGAATCTAGAACAAATTCAGGTGTTCCAGAATTAAAAATATTATTATCAAACGAAAATCTCAATTATGTCATTGTTAATTGTAGCTTAGCTCGCAATGAAAATAAACAATTAAAATTCTTAATCGATACAGGTGCGGGTGTCTCAATCATTAAAGCTAGCAAATTAGTTAAAAATACTAGATGTAATTTTAATGATAAACTAATCCTTCAGGGACTCAGTCCCAATAACCCTATTGAGACACTAGGCAGCTGTCAGATTCCCTTAAAATTTAAAAACGAATTCATTTATACAAAATTTCAAATTCTAAACTCTGTCTCGAATGTACCATTCGATGGGCTTTTGGGCAAGGACTTCTTCGAGAAGGAAAAGGCAACAATCAATTATTCCAATAAATCTTTGACAATTCGCGGAACTTCAATTACTCTACATACCGAAAAATCCGATCCATCAGTATATATGGTACCAAAAATTGTACTTGCTGCTCGATCTGAAACAGTTGTGGAGATTGAGGTAATGAATCCCGAAATCAAAGAGGGTATCATGCCGGAATTTGAAATCTCAAAAGGGATCTATCTTGCTAAATCCATTGTAAAAGTAAACAAAAATAAAAAGGCTCTAACTACTATTTTAAATACGAGATTAGTAGATCACGAATTTACTCCATTTTCAGTAGTACTCGATCCAATCCCTGAATCTAATTCAATCCTAAATCTAAATCATCAAATCTCTCATCAAAATAAAGATATAAATAGGAAAAATAATTTAATTCAAAATCTAAGATTAGATCACTTAAATGATGAAGAAAAACATCATGTATTAAAAACATGTACTAAGTTCATTGACATTTTTCATCTTCCTGGCGATAATCTCACTCAAACCGAATCTATTAAACATGAAATCAATATCTCTAATCCTAATCCTATTTATACAAAAACATACCGCTATCCGGAAGTCCATAAGAACGAAGTTAATAAACAGATAAATAAAATGCTACAGGACAAAATAATCCAACCTTCAAACTCTCCTTGGTCTTCTCCTCTTTGGGTTGTACCAAAGAAATTAGATGCATCTGGTGAACGTAAATGGAGAATCGTTGTCGATTTTAGAAAGCTAAACGATATCACTATTGGTGACAAATATCCGCTTCCGAATATCGAGGACATTTTAGACCAGTTAGGTCACTCCAAATATTTCACAACACTAGATTTAGCTTCTGGTTTTCATCAAATCCCAATGAGAGAATCAGATCAAGAAAAAACCGCATTTACTACTCCATTAGGGCATTATGAATTTAAACGTATGCCATTCGGATTAAAAAATGCCCCAGCAACCTTTCAAAGGTTAATGAACACTGTATTAACTGGACTTCAGGGAGTGCATTGTTTTGTATATTTAGACGACATCGTTATTTATGCTTCTTCATTGCAACAGCATGAAGAGAAATTAGAAACTGTATTTTCTAAACTAAGGGCAAATAATCTAAAACTTCAGCCGGACAAATGCGAATTTCTTAGACGAGAAGTCGCATATCTAGGTCATATTATCTCAGATGAAGGCGTTCGCCCTAATCCCGATAAAGTTCAAGCTATCAATAAATTTCAAACTCCCAAAAACGTAACGTCAATAAAATCATTCTTAGGTTTAGTCGGTTATTATAGAAAATTTATTCCTAACTTTGCAAATATCGCTAAACCTCTAACTCTTTTATTAAAAAAGGACACTCCTTTTGAGTGGACTGAAAAGCAAGATCAATCATTTTCAGAGTTCAAACGGATATTAATGTCAGAACCTCTTTTACAATATCCAAATTTTAATAAAGAATTTGTTCTTACTACTGATGCATCCAATGTCGCAATTGGAGCAGTTCTTAGTCAAGGTGAAATAGGACAAGATCTACCGATTGCATACGCATCACGCACTTTAAATCAATCGGAGAATCACTACACAACAACTGAAAAGGAACTTTTAGCAATAATATGGAGCATAAAACATTTTCGTCCTTATTTGTATGGTCGTAAATTTAAAATTGTAACCGATCATAAACCATTAACATGGTTATTTAATTGTAAAGACCCTGGTTCTAGATTAGTTAGATGGCGCTTACAAATTGCTGAGTATGATTACGAAATTGTTTATAAACCTGGGAAAATAAATTCCAATGCAGACGCTTTGTCTCGTATTGTGCCAGTGAATTTAGTTAAACACGAAGAATCGTTTGACGATTTTATTAAATTTCATTATACCTGCAATGATTCAATTCAAGTAGATATCGTCAACACTAGTAAATTAAATAAATTCCCTAATGTATTAATTTATTCAAAAGATTTAGACGATAATAATTTATTCAGCGAAGAAATTAAAGAAACATTTGACACATTAAAAATATCTGAACCAGTTTCTTTAAATTCATTCATAAAATTAAGTCGCAATGATGAAACGACATATTTGTGTATTGCTAAAAATTTCTATTTCGACAAATTAATATACAAAGATTTATATTATAGTCTAAGATCTGTTCGTAATGAATTAATAAAAACAATAAATAAAAATAACGATTCAATTTGCATTATAAGTCCTATATCTAATAACAAAAATATAAAAAAGAAAATGTTCTCTGAAATGATTTATTTTCTTTTCAAAGAAACTAAAATAAAACCCATAATCCTAGAAAATAATAAAATCGAAATCAATTCCGAGGAAGAAATCAAACAAATTCTAATCGATAATCACGACTCAAAATTAGCCGGACACTCAGGATTTCAACGAACATATAATAGAATTAAAGAAAAATATTATTGGTCAAGTATGAAAAATGACATTAAGAAATATATAAAAAACTGTCAGTCTTGTCAATTGAATAAAACTAATTTCAAACCGACTAAGGCACCAATGGAAATTACCACCACATCTGAAAAACCGTTTGATAGATTAGCTATTGACATTGTCGGTCCTCTTCCGCAAACAGAAAATAATAATCGATTTATTTTAACCATGCAAGACGATCTAACAAAATACTCTTACGCTACAGCCATACCAAACCATGAATCCAAAACAATAGCCGAAGAACTTACTAAATTCATTACCCTATTCGGAATTCCAAAAACTATCCTAAGTGATCAAGGTCCAGATTTCACTTCTAACCTCATTAAAAATTTAACTAAATTATTCCATACGAAACATATATTGTCGTCTCCGTACCACCCACAAACCAATGGAGCATTAGAGAGATCACACCTCACACTTAAAGATTATTTAAAACACTATATTAACGACAAACAAACGAATTGGGATGAATTTATTCCGTTTGCAATGTTCTCTTACAATACACATATACATAAATCCACGAACTTTAGTCCTTACGAACTTCTCTTTGGTAATAAACCGTTTTTGCCGTCTTCAATAACACAAGAGCCTCAAATATTATATACGTATGATGACTATATTAAATCTCTAAAACAAAAACTAAATTTTAGCCATCAAGTCGCTAAGACTAACATAATTAATTCCAAAATAAAATCAAAAGAGTATTACGACAGTAAAATTAATGAACATAATTTTAAAATCAATGACCTAGTTCTAATTAAAAACCACAAAATCAAATCAGGACTCAATAAAAAACTACAACCTAATTTCGCAGGTCCATTTAAAATTGTAGAAATTAATGACAACAAATCTGTTGTTATTCTTAAGAAAAACAAAAGGGTAACCTATCACATAAACGAATTGAAACCGTTTGTTTCAGATACATAAACGATGATGAAACTCAAATTCCTTTTCCCATTTACGTTACTTATTCCATTAGTCCTTTCCATTGACGAGCATTATGAAATTAAACACTTAGATAATAGCTCTGGATTATTTTACCACCATTTAGGAAAATCAAAATTAAGCAATTCTCGTTTTACCTTACTATCCTATTTTGATCTCAAAATCGTTGAGGAAAAATTTAATCAAATTGAAAAATTCTACAATTTAACATTAAGTAAATGTTGTGATAAACCTAATTTTAAAAATGAGCACTTACACTTTTACAGAAAAAAATTCTCTAGATCTCTTACTAATCGAAATCAATAGATTAAAACAAAAAATTCAATCAGTAAACTATCTCACTGGTCACACTTTTAGAAATGATAGATTCAAACGAGGTCTATTTAATGGGGTTTCATATGTAGTTAATTGGCTTTTTGGCATTCCTGATGCAGAAAATGCTAAATTTTATGATCAATCTATTAAGTCTTTATTTTATGATAACAAGAACGTTCAAAAATTAATGTCCCAACAAATAAAAGTTGTTTCTGGAGCGATAACTAATTTTAATTCATCATTACAAACTTTACGCATAAATGAAGAAAAATTAAATGAGAATATAATTCAATTCAATAATTTTGCCAAAATGATTTCAGAAAATTTAAAAGAAGTAAAAATTCAACAATTAATCATGGAGCAAGTAACTATATTGACTCAATTAGTAGCTGAATTAGAACACCATTGCGATGAACTTGTATCTTCAATTACATTAGCGCGAAAAAATATTTTTCATCCATTCGTCTTGTCACCTAATGATCTCATTAACGAATTAACTCAAGTAATATTACCAAAAGGAAAAGTGCTTCCCTTTGCTTTAGTATTCTCTGAAATTCATAAATATTTTGACATTTGCAAACTTGAAGTAGTTTATATTAACAGAAAAATTATATTTGCTATTAAAATCCCGCTTGTTGAAGAATTTGAATACAACATTTATAATGTATTACCTTTACCTATCCGTCATAATTCATCAAAATCATATTCATTCGTGAATCCCACTTTCCCTTACCTTCTCTTGAGTATCACACGTGTGTACTACGTGCCAATGAGAGACATGGGAAAATGCACCGAATCGTCGAAAGGAGAATACATCTGTCACGAATTACAAACGAGGCGAACTTCTGAAAAACCAATATGCGAGACTATGTTGCTCAATTCCGTGATTCGCAAGATGCCCGATTCATGTGACATTCGCACCAGCCAATTTGATCTGGAAATATGGCACCCATTGGGGAACAATGAATGGATTTTTGCTGTAACAACTCCAACAGAAATCACCATAAGTTGTCCTTCAAACGTTATTGTTAGCACGGAAATAAACTCAACCGGACTCATCCACTTACAAAATGAGTGCAAAGCCTATACACCAACCGTGGTATTAGAAGCAACGACAACAATGTTTCATGAAGTCCACCATATGGTACCGAATTTCAACATCTTGAACGACGATTGCTGCAATATTAACAATTCACACATCGAAGACTACATACCCATAAAATTAGCACCAATCAAAATAATAAATACGGGATTAGACGAATTAAAGATTGCGAACTTTAAACTACAACAAATGGACAAAATACTTGAGGAAAACTATGAAGAACCTAATAATTATCGAGGTTTATTTTCGATGATTACATCAGCCGTATTCAGCATTGCATTCCTAATACTAATCTGTTGTATTATACGCTGCTGCGGTTTAACAAGGTTATTTCGGAAACTATGTTGCTGTTCATCATCCGACCTAAAATGTCTCAAAATTTTCAATACAAACATCGCTACTCCAGTCACCAGGGAACAACTCGCAATGATAATTGATGAAGAAAATCAAGACAGGGACAACCAACCGATCGAACTCCAGACTATGACGGAAAATTCCCGACCTCGAAGATCCTCACCACCCTACCGGACCAGATCATATATGAGAGCTGCCCCAATAAACATGGAATAAGTGCAGTGAAGTTAAATGAAAAAATAAAAATGTGTAATAAAATCAGTGAAGTAAAGCTTGTGGAAAAGAAATGGAATAAGGACCAATGTAACGTAACAAACTTTTATTATTTTCTAAGTGTAATTAATTAGTTATATATTTTTCTCTTTTTCTTAAAAATCTATTATCATAGTGTATTGTAACAAATAATTTGCTCAAATCAATTATGTTAATTTATGAATCTTAATTAATTATTTAATCAATATCTCTTATTTTTATTAAATTTTATATTTATATTTTTTATTCTTATTGTATCGTTTAGTAATTCAAAGCTTAATTTCAATTCATTTCATTTATTAATTAACCTGTACTCTTTTTGTTAGCTACTAAATCATAAGGCCATTAAAACCTTATAATTTATTTTTATGGGGGAGGTGTTAGATTCCAATCTAACGTGCACATGCAGTAATCACGCGCCTGTCGCATTTCTAAGCTTTTTAATACAAAACACGTACAATTTTTATTTTTCAAGAATTACAAATTCTAAATGTCAAACATCCTCAATTTCATTCGGATGTTTAATTATAATGTGGCGGCTAGCTAATTATCATTTCTATAACAAAACTAATTTCTAATTCAAACTCTCGAACATCCCTTATTAGAAACGGATGTGTCTATTGCTCTGCGCCAGCCACCTTAATTATACATTCAAACTCACGATTTTGGGAATCCATTCAATCTTTATGCTTAGGAATGCCAGGTACCTCAGATTCAGTGAACGCGTGTACGTGACACTAAGGGTACCACCCTTTGGTCACGCCCACGCCCACCAAGCGAAAGCTGATTGCTGGACGCGTACCACCACCTGTGATTTCTAACACTTCACCCCACATTATCAAAACTTATTGTTTCGGTTAAAAAGCTAATGTTTAAGCTTGTAAGACAGAATTGTTTTCTTGAATCACACACAGTTAACATCCATTCCCGTGTTCGGGTCAACTTGGTACCTTTTCTAGTTTTCAAACACAAACTTTATAATTAAGATTGTAACTAGTGTAAGAACAATATAGTTGATAGTAGTGAAGTTTGAGTATCATTGTGCATAAACCCCAAAGAACCCAGGTCTCCAACAATCTAAACCTAGCGGTTTTTGAAATAATTGTAATTTTGTTAAAATCTAACCTAATTTTCAAATTTCAATAATTTGAGAAGTATTTAGGTTATATGCGGGAAATTTCCAGTGAAGTTAAGTAATGGATCATATTTTATTTTCCAATTATTAAATCTATAAAATATTTACAGGGTAGCCCAAAAAATTAAATTAATGAACAAGGATTTTAAGTGGCCCAAATGGATGCCAAATTTTTATTATGTCATTGAATGCACGTTTTAATTATTTATCAAAAGTTTCCTATAACTCGAAGCTCTTAGACATTTAGTTTTTGTGAAATGGCATAGAATCGATTTTTTACATAATTTGGGGTGCATTTTTTGATTAATATTTTAATAATTTTAGTTGGCTATGGAATTTAGAAATGTCAAATGTTTTAGTTGATCCGTCACTTTAGCTTACAAATTCGCTCCACCTAATAATTTATTTTGATTACTAATTACCATTCCAATCAGAATGATGTTAAATATTCTGTATATTCACAATACTATTGTTATAAAGTGACAGATTTTCCAATAATTGAGTTTTTATAACTCACATCCACTTTTTTATAAATCGGTTTAATAGTCTCTTTAAAATTATCGATTTAGAATTACTTCTTTAGCAAAAAGTATATGTATTGTTTCAGTTGGTTAATAAGGTCTCTTGATAACATTGTCCAAACATTACAAATATATCAAAACCCTTCTATTTTGAAAAATATTTTAAAAAGTATTACAGTACGTACATTCAAATAATAATGATACAAATATTCATAAAAATTCAAAATAATACTATGACAGCAAAAAACAAGTTTTTGAAAATTGAAGAGAAAGTTTAGATAAACTATTTGACATTTTGTAAATCACCTTGACTTAGAGCTTAGAGGTATAGGAAACCTTTAATAGATAATTATAATATTCATTTGAAATAATGTTAAAAAATATAGCATTCCATTTAAAAAAAAAGTTTGACCAACTTGATGTTCTTATTGAGTAAGTTTTATTTTTTGGGCCACTCTGTAGAAATTTAAAGGTTTTTGTAATTAAAAAATAAAATATGATTTATTGCTAAATATACCTGAAAATTTAGTATGCATAACCTAAATACTTTTCAAATGCTTGACATATGAAAATTAGATTAGATTTTAACAAAATTCCAATTATTTCAAAAACTGTTAGGTTTAGGTACTAATAACCTTAATAAAAACGATAGTTATTTTGAACGTAGAATCTAAAAATATAATAATATATAGGGTTTTTTCATTTTCAAAAATACAACTTTGATATTTTTATGGTATTTGGGACATCCTGTATAATATGAAAATAATTTTAGAAAGTAGCTCCTACTACCCCTACTCACCCCAGAAATCAAAATTTAAAATTAGGAAGTTAATAACAACTTTAGGTAAAATCAGAATAAATGTAAGAATGAAAATATTTTAGTTTGAAAAAGCTCCATTGCATATACAGTCAAAGTTAGAGTAGGTTTAAAGGGCATACAAATTTAATGAACCACTGTGTGCTTTGCATTAATTCTGTGATTTCTAAATTTACCTCTAAAAATGAGAATAAAAACATAACATCCATTGAGTAATTCTTTCGATGATACGACAAAATTCATCAAATATATTTATGCACTGTCTCATTATACACTAAAAAATAACAAACAGTATATTCATTCATTTCAATAAAAAAATAGACGCGTCAGCGTCGATTATCGAATACACATACATACACATATGTAAATCAAATATGAAAACCAAACTACAGTGTTCTACATATTTCTCAATTAGTTCGCTATTAAAATCGAGAGGCATCACCTCCTTGACGATTCGCAACTATCTCTGTCATCGCATCATTCCTTTTCTAGTAAACGCCAGCCTTAACCCTTAGTAAAATGTATCAATATATAAATGAAAATGATTTCCTTAAAATCAGGGATACTCTGTATGTAAAATGTTAATATTTTTCATTAAGTAAAGTAATAAATAAATTTATTATTAAAAAAATCGTTTTTTTTTTCAGATTATGATAGCAACATAAAGAAGCCTCTAAGTGTGGCGTTTTATTTATTATATTTTGAAAATTAATTTAAATAATTTTCAGTAATTTACCTAAATTAACAATCTTGTGAATGGTATTATAATTTACTGGAATGCAAAGAATGTGTACAATTCATTACAATTTATATTTTTTTAACCTGTGCTAATTAGTGAATAATAACCCACAAACCGAATTCAATAAGATAATAGAGGATTGTAATTTTGTTTATGAAAGTTTAACCAAATATAGATTCTTTATTATTTATTTAATTATAATTTTTCAATCAACATTTACACTTTTCATCAGCATAAACCATAAAACAACTAAATATTACATACAACTATCAAGAGAACATTATGGGTTTACAAACAGGTCACTGTGTACTCTAGAAACACCTACACACATTTCAGCTGACACAATGTTACTGCCGAATATTAATCGCGGGCCATAAAAATAAAAAAAAATATTTTATTTTTTTAAAATATTAAAATGAATTTATCACAAACGCACGTTTACCGACTGTACCTAAAAAGCTCCAATCGGATTATTAAAAGCTTTCAACAGCCGTTCCATTTTGCAAGAAAAGATATTTTTGTTTGTTTTTTTTCCGTTTTTTTATGAAACTCACTTCCCAGGATTTTTATAATCGGAGACGTGCAAATCGCTAAGTAATCATGCAATGAAGGCTAGCTTCCAACCTCTGTGAAGAAATCAGAGTATAAAGCCGGAAAAAGGTCCCGCTGAAAATTTCAGAGCAATCACCATCCAGTTTATTTGCCTCTCAGTCGATGATTTGACAAATCATGATATTGATTATTGACAATCAATTGTCAACAAATTGAAAATTCAAAGATGAAAAGCAGGCCCTTTTTACTTTCCCCGGACCTTGTACAAGGGAAAGTATTGTGATCATAAAAATTTTTGAATCACCAATTTCAACAAATATGCACGTTTTGAGGTCCATCGAGTTTGAAATTTTTGTCTGTGTGTGTGTCTGTGTGTTTCCGCGATAGCGCATAAACGGCTAGGTGGATTAAACCCAAACTTTATATCTAAGCTTTTTATTACAGTGGAATGATCTGAAAAGCTTTTGGTTAGAATCAAAACTCATTAAGTGCAACTTTACTCTTAGCGATTTTTCATTTTTTTATTCGGATAGAAAAATGTTTCAAATAAAAGTTGTAGATTTTGGAAAATAAATAATTTCTGTTATAAAACTTTTATTGTAGGACCTCCAGTTTTCATTTTATAAGCGGAAGAGTTTCGTTTACCTGATAAATTCAACATAACCTAAAGTGTGTGGCTAATTTTATTGTCAACATCACTTTTTTTTAATAAAAAAAATCAAAGCACTCTAGAGGAAAAAAGTTATCAATCTTATGATACAAAAATAAATGTTAATATAAATTTTAAATTACTTTTCCATTGAAATGAAATAAATTTTATTCAAACATAATAAATTTAAATCATAATATAAGTAAAAACAATATTAATTTCTTTCATGAATACGTAATTCATAGTAATATAGTAACAACAAATATAATCACGTTTTACGTAGGTATTTATTTTATCACCAACTGCGTCGGTAGATTCATCACGCTTTACCGTGCCGATTTGCAGCAGCAAATTAACATTATTTTGCAGTTAGATAAAGTACATTGACGTTACAAAAAATGTAACATTTCAAGCGAGTTAAAAATTTATCAAACATAATGACGTACAGTATTCCAAATCCGAGCGCGAGCTCCAGGGGGGGAATTGGAACAAAAAATTAAATTCAAAATTTCGAGATAAAAAAACATATCCACTCTATTATAGATACAGATAACCTTCTGATCGTGCATATTTATATTTTGTAACTCAATATATTATTTGCAATTAACACTTAAAGTTGATTGATTTAGAAAACTTCAATTTTATGGTATCTCACTCTTAAGTTTGCAATTAACACTTAAATTTATTTAGAAAAATAAAAATAAATAGATTTAGAAAAGTTCAATTTTGTGGTATTTTACTCTTAAGTTTAAATAATTTTTGACATGGATTGTAGACATACTATTAATGTCACATTATGCATAATTGTTTATAACATAATACTCTGTACTCCGTACAGTACTCTTTAAACACGTTTTGTTTAGATTTAACTTTTTCATTTGCGGCTGCTGCACCGTCTATCACAATTTAAAAAAAAAACTTCGTATAAAACCTACATAATTTTTGGTGTAGTCTTCGAATCTGCAATAAAATATCCCATATATTACTATTTAAGGTTTCAAAGTTGACCACCTGCCCCGCCCCCTGGGGTGTGGGAGCAAATTTTTTTTTTTTTACAGGATCGGATTTCCCCCTCATCACCATCAAACTTTTGTCCGAAACATATTTTTGTACGATGCATATATTTTGAGATATTCCACTGGATGAATTAAAATGGGTCACCCTGTATTTTAAATTTATTTATTTATTTAGTCTTATATAACATCGTTATATGTTCCTGTCTACTTCTCAGTGTGAGGCGTGTATTTTAAAAATAAATTTTAAATTTAGAAAGTGTTATATGAAAAATGCCAACTCAATGAGGTCTGGGTCTATCTCCAAAAATTAGTTCAATGTTTTCTTTATCTTTTGAAAAAAAAAAAAAAAATTGTATTTCCACTGGTGCTTTTTCATTTTTTTTTTAATCAGCGCGAGCAATTGAAATTGGGTCAAGTGAGGCCTATGTGCGGTAAATATCGCAATCAGGAGCACTATTCTCGAGCAACGTGCAATGATTTTAACGTTAGCGCCAAACAAGAAAAATAAAAACTCACTTAAAACGCACATGTAAAAATAAATTTAAAAAAATTAGGCAGTTACATAAAACATAGACAAATGTTTGTATGAAAGTCTCAGCCCTCACGATCTACGATTTTTCTAATCCCATAATGAAATTATTTTTTCTCTGGGAATTTATTGAACTAATATTCATTAAAATGACATTTAAAAAAAATATTTTTGCCTTTCTTAGCATTATTGTGTAAGAAGCACATCTGTTACAGAGAAAAGTCATCTAGTTTACGTTTACATTTTATATTAGCGGTTTGTTTGGGGCTGCCATTTTTGTAACAAATGGCATATTTGTCACACATTTTTTACTGTTTAAGTAACTGGAATAGATGTTGCTAAATTTCTTTAAAACCAAAATATGCTTTTAGTGTACAAATATATACAAACATCTTTATTCCAGCATAATTACAATGAAAAGAGGCTATTCTGTATTATAAATGTTATAAACTTAACATTTATAATACAGAATAGCCTCTTAACATGTTATAAACTGTTATAAACTTAACATTTATAATACAGAATAGCCTTTTTTCATTGTAATCATGCTGGAATAAAGATGTTTGTATACGTTATTTTTGATTGTTACAGTCTAAGCAGCTTTTTTATTTATTTATTTATTATCCAACAGATTCATAAGATATAATTATAGGATAAACTAGAAAAATACAATGATAGCGCATTTTAATAGATATGTATTCATAGAATGTGAATTTAATTAATAACGTACTTGCTAAACTTAATACTTCACATACGAACAGCCCCGAATATTTACTACATTATTACAAAATAAATGTTAACCTTTTATGCTCTGGAATCGGCCAGAGATCTTTCCTCCTTTTGAAACATATTTTTTTGTTTGTTGAAAAAATGCAATGATAGGTGTTATTTATTATGTCATTTTTCAACAATTAGATAATTTATTGATTATTTTATTTTATAGGAAGCAAATACAACGTTTCGAATGCTATTAAATGAATCAACAAGGCGGTTAAAGGTCCTATCGAAGAAACTGGGCAGCTGCATAGAACGTGCGCGGCCTTACTATGAGGCGGTCGAGGTGGCGAAAAAGGCGCAGCTCGAATGTCAGAAAGCGGCCGTGCTTTTCCAAAGGGCGAACGGTACTCCAGTGTTTAACCTATCACGCCTAAACATTATTAAGTCTTGTTTTCTTTATAGAAATCCACGCTGCCGCCAAAGAGACGGTGGCGCTAGCCGAACAGCAGTTCATGAGCAACCAACACGAGTGGCAGTTCGACAACGCCTGGCAGGAAATGCTGAATCATGCCACCATGAAGGTGAGTTAGAGAAAAGAGTTTATTATTGTTCGATTTTCCAATGTGTGGGTGAGAATGGGATGTGTGATAATTGCTGTGTTTGCGTGATGATTGAGTAATCGGGTATGATTGTTAGTTTGCGTTGCGGGATTGCTTGCTGTGGAAATATTAGCATTTGCTTTATTTTATTGTTTGTTCGTATATTTGTAATACGGTTAAATTGTGTAATTTATTCAGTTCGATGGTTATTTAAATACAACGACCTGTATAATTAATGAAATGTTTATGAAAACAACATTTTTAAAACAACGATGAAAACACAATTTTCTTTTTAATCTTGAAAAAAATATAAAGTACAGGAGCAGAAAGACCTTTGGTTGATAGCTTAGGACATACACTTTTCTTTTATTTATTTTGTCTTATATAACATTGTTATATGTGCCTCTCTACTTCTTAGTGTGAGGTGTTTTATTTTATTACAAACAATTAATTTTTGTAAATATGTATGTAATTGTCTGAATAAATATGCCACATGAAATTAGGCAACAGATGGCGCTTGCGTTATCTTTCCAATTATTATTATTCATAACTGAATAAAAATATTTGTACCATATTTTTAAGAATTTTTCTCCTTTAGAGTGCTTTGATTATTTTTTTTATTTTAAAAAATGATGTTAGCTATGAAAATGGTTACTTTCATAGCTAACATCATTTATGTGTCCACCAGTGTAGCAAAATATTAATAAAATTTTAACATTAAAATTTCAGTAAAATGAAATAAATATGAATAAATTATTAAAAATCAACCAATAAAACACAGATTAGAAAACTAGTTGAGAATTTAAAGTTATTCAATCTAATCTGTGTTTTATTGGTTGATTTTTAATAATTTATTCATATTTATTTCATACAATATGAACTACCAATGTCTAAATATTAAAACCATTAATTTCAGTAAAATATTATACATTTTTTTTATTTTAATCTTCTAGAAGTTCTAGTCTGAGATGTAGCTTATATTTCTTATTTGTACACCTGTTACAAACAAATATAAAGTTATCATTTTTTACGTGTTTTTTTTTTGTTTCGTCATATTTTAGTACTCTGAAGAGGTTTGAAATAGAAATAATAAAATTTACTGTTATCTTTAATGCTGATTGCTAGGCCTGAGCAACTTTGATAATCACTGCTTTTGTTTTCTTGAATGTGAATTTTCTTTGTTTTATTTTGTGAATTATTTTACCACGAATGTGTTTTCTTATTCCAGAACAATGGATGAAGATTCATTGTTACATCATCTTATTATAAATTATTATGAATACGAGTGAGATTAACTCTCCCGCTGAATGATGAATTATTCATTTAATTTAAGTTGAATATTATTGTTTAGTTTTGTTATGCACTGTTACACCATTTATTTTTTTGGTATAATTGCTTTTATTACATTTCATAAAAACACTTTTTAATTTATATGGTTATTTTTATTTTTTGCACAGAAAAGCTGTGTCTAACATTTTTATTTTTACTCCTATCCCGAAAGATATTCTCATTTTGTTTGTTGTCCCAATCAGGTTGATTGTTTCCACTTTTGTCTCTTTTTACCTGAACCACTACGGACTCCCCTTATAATATATATTACAATTTATAAATTTCAATCCAATTTGACGGTTGTTTAAGAAATTGTTACCATGTGAAGTACGGCGCATAGAAAAGGCATTTTCTGCGATTGATTTGATTTTGGTTTATTTCAAACATATTTAATAATGTTTTTTTACAGATGTGAAGTTAGCCATAGATTTCAAACTTTAATATTTTCCTTAATTTACAAGATAATTTGATTTAGGCATGTTACAAATACATCAATTAAAGGTTGGTGTAATTAATATAATGTGTTAATTTATTAAATACACCTCTAACCTACCAACCCTTAATTTTTTACGCACCCCCAAAATTTATATATAGATATTTACAATTGTGTACCTTCTCTGATCTAAAAGTAATTAACACCATTGGATTCAGCATACTTCAATGCATTATTTAAACAAATAAAATTCGGAACATTAACATTAATTACTTTTAAATTAAAGAAGGCGCACTTTATCTTTTTTTCATATTATAGAGAAATTCGGTTGTTTGGTGGAAGTTTTCATTTTTTTCTAAGTCATAAAAGTCCGGGACTTAGAAAAAAAAGACAAACTGCGCCTTCTCTAATTTAAAAGTAATTAATACCATTGAATGCAGTATACTTCAGTGCATTGTTTAAACAAATTCAATTCGTATCACCGGACTTTTATAGCTGCACCCTCCTTGATCGAAAACTAATTAACATAAATGGATTTAGGTTTCCCACTCTGGAAATACAATAACTTTAAGTTTTAATTTTATCTAAAATATAATGTTAAAATTTATTCTCAATGAACTCGATCAAGATTTTTTCACAGTTAGCTTTGCAAATTCGAAATTATGCAAAAAGCAATCATAATATAATTTCAAAATAAATATTATTTCTTACAATCGAATGTGTCAGTCAATTTTAAATATATTTTTTCAATATTTCATTTTTTTTTTTCTAAACTGTCTACCCATTTCTTAATACGAACATCTTGAAAAAAAAACATAGTGTTCTGAATTTTATTTGTTTAAACAATGCATTGAAGTATGTTGAATCCAATGGTGTTCATTTCTTTTATATCACAGAAGGCGCACTTTGTTGTTTTTTCACATTATAGAGAAATTCAGTTGTTTGATGGAAGTTTTATTTTTTTTCTAAATCATATAAGTCCAGTTTTCCGAATTTTATTTATTTAAGTAATGCATTGAAGAATGCTGAATCCATTAGTATTAATTACTTTTAGATCAGAGAAGGCACACAATTGTAAATATCTATATATAAATTTTGGGGTGTGTGTAAAAAATTAAACGTTGGTAGGTTAGGGGTGTAATTAATATAATGTGTTAAATTGATGTATTTGTTACATCCCTGTGTAAACAGAATCAATTTATTTCGTAAATTAAGGAAAATATTAAATTCACATTTAATGTTTTCATAAACAGAAGTTTGCCTTCCTTTAGTGGACGAAACAATGATTCTTGATCGTCTACCTTATAGACCCAAATCGTTGACGATGCCACTTGAAATTAAGCAAAAGGTGGCGCTTGCGTCGTCTTTAATTTATTATGAAAATATTAAAGTTTGAAATCTATAACTGGAATTTATAGCTAACTTCACATCCGCACGTTCTTTTGCTCAATAAACGTGGAACTCAATTCCAAGGCTTTTATATTATATTATATTATATTATATTATATTATATTATATTATATTATATTATATTATATTATATTATATTATATTATATTATATTATATTATATTATATTATATTATATTATATTATATTATATTATATTATATTATATTATATTATATTATATTATATTATATTATATTATATTATATTATATTATATTATATTATATTATATTATATTATATTATATTATATTAATGTTCATTTATAATTTATTACAAAACATTTGAATTTGTCCTATTTTATTAATTCGTATGTAATTGTGATTATTATTATATTATGTATACATAAAAATCCCCACATAAGGTCCCGTCAACTTGAGCAGAATTTAGGCATCTACAAAACAAGTGTTCTCTAAATTCTTCATCGACATAAATTTCATCCCTATTACGTATCATTGTATCAAGAACTTCGTGGCAACAATTTCTAAAATTGAGTGCAGTTTTGCAATTGCAACAGATACACAACTGTCACTTTGTTTCAATGATCCTATTCTCGGATGAAGCAAGTTTCATGAATCATGGCTAAATACAGGGTGCGGCAAAACAGACAGTGCAGTTTTGAATGTCTATTAAAAAAAAAAAAACGAAGCAATTTAAAGAAATGGGGTTAATTTTATTTTGCGTTTGTTATAATGAAATTTAAATTTAGTAAAACAAAACCAAGTGATTTCATACTAACACTAAATATGTTTTACCAAGTGATAAATGAGGAAAAAGTAAACAATTTATTTTATCTTAGTCAGTACATCATGCCGTTTTATGCATTAAGTCCTGATGCACAACCCCCCTGACACAATGAGATCGCTCCCATGTAGGTATCCCCACCACACAGTATGTACTGGGCGTTCCAAACTGCACTGTCTGTTTTGCCGCATACTTTAAATTTACACCATATTATTTTTTTCAGAATGTAAACAATTGCATAAAAAAATATTTTACAATAATGGCGATTGAATGCCAGATGTGCATGCTCGCGGATGCAAATGCAACATCATTTTTCGCGATTACAGCGCCGTCTATCATGCTAAAGAAAAAGTAAGCTAAGTAAATTCTCCTTTTTTTAACGAGAAATCTGATTCTGTAATAAAAATTATCATTTAAAAAATTGAGTTGGCCTTGATTTAGCGATAACAGTCCCATCTAGGACAAAGCTAATGTTACGTTATTATGGCCCTCTTCTATACAATTATTTTTTGCCCAGATCACTTCTGCGTAAAATTTATTGTTTTAGGTATTTCCTGAAAACACTTTAAATGGACCACCCTGTGTAAATTTCATCTTTTGACAATTCAACTTGCCCTTCAAAATTAATTTTATTGAAAACAATATTTTTGTGTTTCTAGTAAAATTTGCATTATTACTTCTTCTCTTTTTAAATCCCTAATAAAAATGTATTCAGGTTTCCTCGTGAAATAATTTTGTATTAAGATATTTTTGTATATGAGTCACCTTGTGTGTAAACAATAAGATATGATAATTTTAAAAATAACCTATCGCAATTTCTTAAAATATTCATAAATACCTAATTTTCATATGTTAAGGTTGAATATTTAGAATTTGCAGTGCATATCACTATTGGAATTCACATTGAAATTCTCCTCACTGACATTTAAACGTTTCAAATGCCTCTTACTTTTAATTCACATTTTCCACACGCGAACATTGCTTTTAATATAATGAATATTCAATAAGTTAGGAGTAAAATATTTGAAAGGGATTTTTGATTGTGTATCATTGAGTGCTTCTGTGTGTGCTTTGTAATTGAAGTGCTCTTGAACCGATAAGTGGGTTCACTAAGCAAACATTTACACAGGTTATTGGATGATACAATGAATGTAATCACATTTGCTCAGTGAGCGACATGGGTGGATTTTTTTAAGGAGGCAAATTATATTTCAATTGGCTGGAACACTTATTTAAAACGAGTTGCTCGTCAGGGTCAGTCGCATAAAAGTATGGGAATGTGTTTATCTGTAACGGATCATAGTTCAAAATAGGGAAGTGATTCACTTATGATTTGTAATTGTAGAGTGATTGAATGTAAATAATTAATCGCTTAATTATTTTTGCATTATTTTCATTTTACAAAGTTCAAGCTAAAATTCCCTCTTTAGCTATTAATTATTTTTATTTAATTTATTTCAAATAACTATGATCATGCGATTAAATCCTTTTTTTTTCTATTATCAATATGAAATATTTTTAATACTTTACCACTAAATCTTTATCTGAGAAAATATATATATAGAAAATCTTTATTTCTGAGAAATACGTTAAATTACATTACAATCATAAACCTCTAGTTAAGCCTCAGAAAATGGCTATCGACCATCGGTCTTTCTGCCTGTCTTTGTCCAGTTTAAGAAAATAATATATTGCATCTAATTTAATAGATATTTTTGCATAATATATTCGCATATAACTTCCACACCCGAAAGGGTACAAGAAAAAAGTTTATAATAATAATAATATTCCCAAATAAGGGCTATCGACCATAGGTCTTCTAATATTTTAAAATTGTAAAATATCAAATTATTAGAGGTTATTCTGCAAAAGAAATGTTAAGTTTTAGATGTACTTTATTAATTTTCATCACATTCCATGTATTTATATATCTATTACAAAAGCTGCTTAGACTGTGATCATAAAATAACATACACATTAAATTTAACTTTTTTTTACAGATATTTAAAATGTTTGCATGGAATAATAATAATAATAAACTATTTATTGATCGACTTATACAGGTAATAACAAAATTAAACATCGTACAAGCAGGGTTGGATGGGCTATATGGGAGACCGGGAAATTTCCCAGTGGGCCGGTGGCTAGTTTATCCAATGGACAAACTTTTTGTTGGGATGACACTATATACATATATATAATATTTCCCAGGCCACTACTATGCTGCCTATTCACTCCTGTGTACAAGTAAGGAATGAAATCAATAATTAGGGTATAAATTATTGTTGATTATTGATTTTATTCATTATTTGTATTAATGTATTAAATATGAATTAATGTAATAAACATAATTTTGTTATTACATGTATAAGTTGATCAATAAATAGATTATTATTATTATTATTCCAGGCAAACATTTTAAATGTCAAGAACCCATCTCACTTTCTCTCGAGCGTTTATTTGTCATGTCAAACACACACACATGTACACACAGCACTCTCAATAAAATAACTTTCCAATATCCTTAAAAGTGAATGATTAAAAATGCACCAGGCTTGTATAACATGAAACTCATGCAAATTAGATCGGTTACAGGGTTATAATTAGCAGCTGTTAATTCAATTAGTTTGCCGAAATGTTGTGCGTAATTTCGGGAATTTGCATTTTTGCATTCGTGGTTCGATGAATTATGCAGATTGTTTCACTGGAGAAAGAGGAGTAAATTGCTCCTTGCTCCGGCATTGAGCTTGACTTTGGGAGTTTATTCGAAGGAGTCGACCGTGGTTAATTGGAATTATTAATGAGCGTTTATTTTTACGATGCTTATGTAATTTTTAGAAATATGTACAGTTATTTTTTTCATTTAAATGTAAAATAACAAATGTTGCATATTTTTGAATGTTTTTTTTTTCATTCAAAAATAATCCTTAAAGAAAGAAGAAAAAAACATTCCAGGAAACTGAAAATAAAACAATGGAACATAAAAAGTGTTTATTTCTTATTTGCATAAAGTGAAAAATTGTTTTATTACCAATCGATTTCAAGTATACTTCTAAGAATTTCCAGCTTTATTTGCAGTAACAATAGTCAAGGACTATTATCAATGTAACATTGTTTATGTTTATCTAAAAAAACGTGTTTCCTGATTGCACTGAATTCATAAATATGCTGTAAATATTTGCACGAGG
This sequence comes from Philonthus spinipes, assembly GCA_963082785.1. Classification (NCBI taxonomy): domain Eukaryota; kingdom Metazoa; phylum Arthropoda; class Insecta; order Coleoptera; family Staphylinidae; genus Philonthus; species Philonthus spinipes. The sequence goes on along the minus strand of OY720311.1, from coordinate 17,835,873 downwards.
CGAAGTCAAAATATTCATATTTATGGAAAATGGCTTTGAAATTTATTGAGTGTAAAGTTATGAAGATTAAAGTGAAAATAAGCGTGGTATTTACACGACTCATTAATTTAGCCATTGTATGGAATATTTTTAAAATCATTATTACTCACAAATAATTCTCGGCTTTTGATGATATCATGCCTCTAAAAAATATATGTTGTTTGAGGAAATGTTGTGCAGTAATTAATTATTTAAATTTATTGATCAGTGGTTTTATATTTATACATTGCTATTTAAAGAATTATTTCTCTAAATAGCAATGTATAACAATTAACAAAAATTAACTATTTATGTTGTATTTGGAGTGGAATAACAGAGCCAAATAACAGAAATATTCAAAGTTGCATTCCATGTATTATTTGTAAATGCTACATTATTAAAATATAATCCTAAGAGTTCTTGATGAAACTGGAAATGATAGGCATGAAAATGACATGTGAACTTGACTGCTTACTCACTGAGGTCATAAAATCAATAAAGATTTTGGCATTTCCACCTCTTTCCTGTTCTCATCTATCCACACTATCACATTTACTGGTCCAAAATGAAGTTGTCGTAGTGTTTAAAAGAAATAATTAAAGTAGGCCTATGGCGGCCTATGGGATGAGGTTTAAGGTGTGATGTTTACCTGCATAGGTTCAAAAAATCGTTTTTATTTATCACAGAATTTGAAAGTATGTACTCGTCACCAATGATCCTTTTGTTGGCGAAGAGTACATACTACAGCCTACTCTACATAAGAACTGTAAGCCTGAAACCAGAAACTGTTAATTTAAAAAGAAATTTATTGGAAAAATACACTTTCATTTGATATTGAATTTGTTGGTGCATTACTTTTTTTACAAAAAAAAGTAAATTTAATTTAGGTATCTAGGATACTCCGCTATCAGGTAGAGATGAAAACTGTGCTTTCGGGACCCATCCTGGAAGAAATTTGTTTGGGAATAAGAATTTTTTATTTTGGGTGTATTGTGTTATGATCTCTAAAATAATAATGGATTATGTAATATGACATGATTGAGTTAAAAAAATTAATGAGATAAGTTGGTCAATGTGAATAAAATTCTTCTTTATGTTGGTTGTTGGTCGTGGAGACTTTAATTATTTAAATAAAAATAAGTAGGAGAAAGGACAAGTATTTTTATTTAAATAATGTGAATAAAAGTTGAATAATCATTAAAAAAGTATAATTAACACTATGAAATTAGATAAAATATTTATTCTTATTCTTAATTATGTATATTGCTTATTATTTTTTTCTATATACATATTTTATCATTGAATAGGTAATGGATGCTGAAAATCAGAAGGCTGAAAGTGGCAGAGAGCATCAAAAACGAGCAACATTATTCAACGCAGCTGAACAAAAGGTAAATAGGAATAAAATGGAAAACTATATTTAAGTATTTTTTTAAGTCCTTTAATATTTGGGTTGTCATTAAGTATGTATAGATTTAACTGAGATTGCATATGTATATGACTAGTGGCGTAGTTAGGGGTTGTAATCCCCCCCCCAAATTTTAATGACTGATTAAAAAAATTAACAAATGGTTTTGACAATGCTTAACAACTAATTGGAAAGAGGACAATGCTACCCACAGTCAAGGAAAGCAACACCTCCCGAAAGACATTATTATCGAGTGAATGCTAGAATTAGCGAAAATAACCAAATTCTAATAATGTAATACAAACAAAATAAAATTTTAAAAACTCATTATTATCATGTTAAAACATTACTAAAATGTGTGCTAAGTGGGTTGTTTATGAATTTATGGATTTCAGGTATAACAACCACCCCATTGTTAGCAGGTAGCAAAAATTAGAAATAAAGTTACTTGGAATAGAAATTTTATTTTTTTTTCCTGTTACTTTAATTCTATTCCACGTAACTTTATTTCTAATTTTTGCTACCTGCTGACTCCACCCCCACTGTTATGTCTGAAATAGGTATATATATACTGTAAGTAATTTTTAAACCCAAATCGTTGATAGGCATAAACGCCATTCCTTTTCTAAAAATTTGGCCTGCTGTGTGTTAACTATTTTCCTCAAACGAACACTCACGTTTGATTTCTCCATGGATATCAGTTTCAAATTCGTTCTTCCTGCTCATCCATCTCTAAAGCAGATGATGTGAACGCCAACTCTTCCCTATATCCCATTTGTAATTAATTGTGAATGGTTTAACTAAGGAGTACCTTGGGGAGATGTGGTCAGTACACATTTGCAGTAAGTATTTAGTGACCACATCTTCAATTTTGAAATGTCTACCTCCTGCTTTCCATACTCCAGAGAGATATTAGCCCATATACCCAAGACTTGCCTTTCCTTTGATCACCAGATCTAGTGCACTTGGTATTAATTATGTATAAGCAAATGAATTGCTATATTCTTGATACTTAAATAGGATAATTAATAAAATATTTTGTGTTACTCATATCACAGTTGCTTGGTGAAATAGGATTTAATCATTTTAAAAAAAGGGAAACTATTCAATATCGATATTTACTAAATAAATTTATTAAATAAAAATGATTTAAAAATATTTAATAAATTATTTTTACATTTATCTCTATGACTTTTGACTTACGTTACGTAAGTATGTTAAACAAATGCACATTAAAACAACTACTTCCCGGGCAAATACCCACGCTGGACATTGAATTACATAATGTACACCTGCTGTTGCACATCAATAAAATATTACATCATCCCGAATCAACTGCGTACTTGATCACTTTTAACACAGGTCGATTACTATTTTCAATTGGGTATCTTTTTCACTAAAATGTGTATATACAGTTTGCGTTTCTCTCGGTTCGGATTCATAATGTACACCTGCTGCTGCATATCAAATATTGAATAATGCAACAAAATTTTTTTTTGATCCGAGAAAAATTTTATGTAAGTCACAGAGATAAATGTGAAAATAATTTATTAATTATTTTCAAATCATTTTTATTTAATATATATACAGTTTGTTTCATAAACAAATGCTAAAAGAAAGTTACCTTTTTTAAACGGAACACCCTATATATCATTAAATATTTGGATTCTTTTGAGAATTCTAGATCATTTTTGTATATATTGTTCCATTTAAAAACAAAAAACTCGGAATTTTTAGTTTTTTAGTGGAAAAGATGTGCAGTTGAAAATACTAATCGACCTGTCTGAGCGTTTTTCTCGAAAAAAATTACCTGCAAATTAAATTAATTTGTTCCTTTCATTATGAACGTGTTGTAGAAAATTAAGTCTTTCCCGTTTGTAAATGAGTTATAAATACTGTTTAATTAAAAGTAACGTTTTATTTTGATGAGTCAGTGGAGTGGTGTTGTGTCACAGGGAATACCTGCAAACATTTGCAAGTATTTGTTAAACAAATTAATTGAATTCAAGGCTGTTGTTTATTTTATATTTAAATTATTACACCATATTAGTAAACATTACTGAAAATTATAGGAAGTATTCGGGTGTTCCATTTAAAATTGGTTTTCATTACATTTTTTTTTAAGATGTTTTGAGATCATATTTTTATATTCGTATTGGTCTTCAATTGGTTCTCATTAAACATGTTTCAGATATTCATAATGCCACTTGGTTGGTTAAGTTGAAACTAGTCAGAGAGAATAAAAAGTAATAGTGAAATAAACCAAGTGACTTTTATTTAATTATTAATATTCATAGACTAGCGAGTTTAGTCACTAGGACAGAAGGCACTACAATGGGTCTAAGGTTATAGCCTAAGTGGGTGCGTGAATTTGGGGAGGTTAACAAATTCACGTACCTTCAATCCTCTAATGGTATTGTTTCTTTTTTTTTTTTGGTATGTAACATAAGTCAAAATATCACAGTAGCTAAAGAGGGAATAATTTATTAATTATTTTTATTTCATTTAATTTTATTTAATTGTTTTTTTTTTTAATTTTAAATCTGAAACAAAATTTTTTGATGTTTTAGGTCCAACAATTAGAAGACCGTCTACGTAGGCACATAATCAAATCCAGACCGTACTTCGAGGAAAAAGTCCTATGCCAGGAGCAGCTCAACACACAAAAGGAACGCATCGACTGCCTCAAACAAGACATCACGAAAGTGAAAACTTCGTACTCACAATCCCTGAAGCAGTTGGAGCAAATTTCCAATGAGATTCACATGAAGCGCAAAGGCTACCTGGTCGAGAACGAGCTGCTGAACCGGCCCCGAGAACCCGGCGTCGGCGCGGAACTCTCCCCGAAACCCCAGACCTCTCAATCCCCACCATCCCCCAATCATTCGAAGCACTCGTCATTGCCCGATTTCAATTTAGAATTGGATAAATGCGAGGTGAGGAGTGTGAGCTCATACAGCGGCACGACCAGTTCTGCTGTGAGCGAAAAAGACGAGAACGAGGTGGATGATGATGAGTATCTAGATGAGCTAAAGCTGAAAGTGAAGGAGTTGGCTGTGAGGCCGATCGACGGGGGAGAGGGTAAAAGCACAGATAACGTCTGGGAGAATGAGCTGAAGAATACTGTGGATAAGCTGGATCACATGCTGATGCTTAAAGAGTGCGCTAGCGAGTTGAATAATTTTAAGATCAATTCACAAAGTTCCACCACGACTGATAATAATGTTAAAGAATCGTAAATTGTTTTTTTTTTTTTTCGTTATGTTTTTGTTTCGGTGAACTTTCCTGCGGTCTTGCCTCTAATGCTAGAACAAACATTTGTTTGGCATTTAATATAAATTGTATAGGAAGTGAATAAGATGACCAATTTAAATCGTTTGCATTCTTAAATTATTTATTGTAATATAAATCGTAGATTTAAATGAAAATGGAAGCAACGAAATCCCGTCTGTAGTGTTTAAATTATTGCAAAAAATGAAATTTGCAATTGTTGCTCCTGTGAACTCGCTGTGCCGACAAATACAGCAGGAATCTACTATTACACCATGATGAAATATTGTTTAAGTCATTTTGTAAAGTTCAACAATTTTGAAAATTTCATATAACAGAAAATAATTTCACGTTATCCGTAAACATAAGTAACTTGGCAAAGTGATATTGTTAATAAACAAGCAAAATTTAAATTGGTCCACAACGGGGACCTTGAGGTATCCCTGAATTTGCACTGATTGTATTTGATATAAATGAATGATCAAGCAAGCACCATCGATTGCTTAATAGCCATCACCACTTATCCATATGCTAACTTTTATTAAATGATCAAAGGTTCTTCAAAAAAATGATCAGTCTGATGTATTAGGTTTTGAAACACGAGTAGCAGAAAAATATTGAAAATATAAATACATAAATGCAGTGCAGCTATTCCATTTAATATTCGTGAGCTATTCCATATGTGAATTTATTAAGTTTAACGTGTACGTTATTAATTAATTAAACATTCTATGTACTATTTCACATTCTATGTTTCAAAAGCTGTTTAGACTGTGATGATAAAAAATAACATACACCTTAAACTCGACATTTTCCTTACAGAATAGCCTCGAATGTAAGCTATTTTAACTTTAAGTGAAAATGATAGAGCTTAACTTGACCTAGACTCGATTTGATCAAATTTAGTAGCTTTTAGATCAAGTTTTGGTTTGCTACATGGAACTGTCTTCAACTTATTTGCAGCTATCCTTTCTTCACTGCTATTATTTTTTATTTTAATATTTTCCACAAATGTTTCAAATAAACCTAACAGAAACAAAATCTTTCTTGTAGCAATAAAAAAACTCAATTTTGCAATCTTGTTGCTTTATGTGTGCACAAAGCCAGCTTGAATCAATATTGAAATACAGCATGAATTATATATTTCGGAAAATAGCAGTATTTGAATACCGAAACAGTTCTAAACAAAAACACATTTCTCTTCACTGTTATTATTTTTAGTACCAGATGTACATTCCTCACTGCTCTTATTTTTAATGGCAGATGTACATTTTGATCACAATGAGAACATTGTTAATTAAAAACAATTAAAGAAAAGTGTTTATGTTTAATCAATATTCACGTAAATTACAATCCCGTAATATAAACAGTACTATGTTGATTATTTTATACATTTTGATATAATCCAAGAATTATTTCTCAATTCTGAATCAATCCATGACTATTAGTACGGGCATTAGTGTTCATTTTTTTCTCAATGTTGCTGATATTTTAATGTATGTTGATGGCACTGCAATAAGCGGAAATCATGCGTAATCATCGTAAAAGTCTAATGACATTTTAATTAATTTTCACTTGTTTTTCTTTAATATACCATTTAAAAAATCACAATAAGCCTATCAGAAATAAATGTTCAGTTTATGAACATTAAATTCCTTCTAAAATGTATTCCTTTGAGGAAAAGATATTCATATAGTAATAAGCAGAAATTGAGCAGAAGTGTTTACGTTTAAATCGCAAACATTTTTTATTGTATAAGTTAGAAAAATAACCTAAAATCAAAATCCATAATAATATTACAATTGAATTGAATAAAATTTTATTTGAAAAATCATGAATTGATAAACATTTAAATTAAAACACTTGTTTATTTCTTTCTTCAGAATTTTATTTTTAAATGTCAGATGTACATTTCGAGTACTACTTACTCATTTTCAATAACATAAATCTGAAATTTGAAAATAAAATTGTGAAGAAAGGAATAAACAAGTGTTTTAATTTATTATAACATTCATTTAATAAATTCAGAGGATCTCTATTTTCTTTTGAAATAAATCGATTCTTACTCAACTGCTTATTTAAAACGCATCATCATCATGTCCGTGTTAATCTATAACTTATTTTATTGCACAGAGGTGTACATGAGCATTGTAAATAAAAATATCTCTATTTTACTTGTAAACGGCTTCACAGTACTTATTAATTGTTGAGGCTGCTACTTTGGATCCCAGTTATACAAAAAAAGTATAGTGTTTAATATATTAAATTAGCTACTGTGTATCCAACACTATATTCGAATTATTATTTTTAAATTCAATGAAAATAATTAATTACTTTTTTACCAAAAAGTGGTAAAAAATGTAGCAATTATTTTCATTGAATTGGATTTGGATTACCACGTAGTAACAGTTGAAACCATCGTGATGTTATTATTTTTAAATCTACGATACTTTTTTCTTGCATATAAACGAACAATTTTTTTTAGTTGAAATATTAATTCCTTCCTATACAATGCCTATTATTTTACTATATATATTTTTTTTAATCGAACGTACAAATTAAATTAATGACCCCGATTATAATTAATATCACTGCTGTGCAGATATTAATATATGTTTAATATTACAACCTTAAGGCTTTAAAGTTCATTAATTTAGGTTAATTTATATCACATCGATTGAAAATCAAAAATTTTATATGAAAGAATGAAACAAAACTATATCTAAATGACGGCTCAAAGCTGGTGAAATATATGTGTATTGCACGGAACTTTCGTTGTTTTGAAATTTGCTTGTACAAATATACAGTGTCGTATTTTAAGTAAATATGAATGCACTGTATATAAATATAACCAATTTTACATATTAAATGAAAAATAATACTTACCTATAAATGAATATTACTAGATGTGTAAGGGAAATAAATTGGACAGTGCGTTCCAAAGGCAGGGTTTTACGAAATTTCCGATTTGTTTGTGATTAGGAAAAAAAGAAATCGATCTGTTTTAGTTTAGAAGAGTTGTTGAAAACAAATGAATTCTAACGGATAATAAAACTGTAATGATCGCTTTTGTTTTTTTTTTTTATTATTTTTAATATTTACAAATTTTTATCCTAACATTAATTTATACATTAAATTAAAACCTCCTTATGTGGGGAGAGTAGAAACAATAACTAGAGGCAGATAAGTACAAAAAAAAAACATATATGAAGAAGGTAGAAACAATCGATTTTCTGGCACTGTTGTTGTTAAGGCACTAGATATTAGTTTGTTAAGAGTTTTTTTTGTTGTTTTATTCACGGGTTACTTGATTTTTTTTGTTTAACTCGTCGGAGACACGTACACACAAAATTATATTTTAGGGAAATAAATAATGCTATTTTGTTTAAAATTAATTGGTTTTTAGCGAGTCTTTTTCAGTGAGCACTAAGTTTATTTACAAAATTGCGCGGGTTTGCGAATTGGGGGAGGATTAAAGGGCTGCGTCTGCGCTGTAGTATCCGTTTCGGTTTAGCGGTTGCCTTTCGGGGGCGTCCGATGGTCGGTTTCTCTTGAAGAATCCACACTGAAAAAAATAGAAGAATGTTGAAAAGAGCAGTTTCGGAAATAATGCATTTATGAAATTAAACGTTGTATTTTTAGCTCACGTCCCTGGTCCAATATGTTTGAAAAACAGTTTTTCGTTTTTTTTTTTCGATTTTCTCGCCAGGGGGCGCTTAGATCGGTAGACAACCAAAAAAAAAAAAATCTTTAGCGTTTTCACATTCGAGTCTACACGAGTTACGATTATATATATAACTATAAGTATAAGATAGTATACTTTATTTTAACCAAACAGGAATTTATTTTTCCACTCAAGAATACGCCCTCAAAATAACACACTGCAGTGTAAGTAATTTCTGCAGTTGCAAAAAGGGAATGATCAAATTTTAGCGATCATTGCCAGTATTTTTCCTTGTTTAATTTAATTTAATTATATTTTTAGATTATTTCATTCTATATTAAGATGCTACTTACTTTATATAACAAAAAGATGAGAAGGAGAAGAATAATCGTGCCTGCGACAGCAGAAAGCACAACAACCCACAACGGCACAATGTCTGGCTTGATATCCGGATCTGGGGCGGGAACGGTTGTGAAAATCTCATGGCTGTGGATCTGCCTATCTAAAGGTGTTCCAATGTAAGGCAATTTACTAATTCTGGCCAGCATCATTGACGAAACCGATATCGGTTGTGATGTAATCTAAAATAATAAAATATATGAAAAGACATCAACAGTTATCTAAACGATGAAGATGATGGTGATTGAACTAAATTAATCAAAACATATAAAAAATAGTAGTAGTATTATATACTATATAGTAAAACTACTCAATATACTACAATTTTTATAAACAGGGTGTTCCACCGAGAAATCACATTGAAAGTATACGGACTTACAATTAATAACCGGAAGTGCTAGAATCTTGAAAATATTTTCATTAAAAAGAACATATTGGTTTGCATAAATGAGAAAAAATTATTACAATTCAACTACAGGAAATCCATATACTTTTATTGTGATTTCTCGGTGAGACACCCTGTATATTGATTAATTTAGTTCAACCACTAATATTTTTTTACTTTTGTAATTTTTCTCTACAATGATTGGAGAAGCAGGGAAATCCATATTTCTTATTTTACATATAAAATTCCTGTTTGCTCCTTACTTTCATATTAGATTCAATGGACATGGGAATCCAATATGAAAGTCGATATTTCGATCACAAATTTGATTTAAAAAAAATCTTAACTAAATTTAAGAGAGTTACAAAGTAAGTTTGATTTTACCGAAATATTAAACATATTAAAAATAGTTGAACAAAAAAATGTATTCAATTGATTCTTCTTGTGTATAATTAAATAGAAAAAGGTTTTTTTAACTTTGTATAAGAGAATTTTATAATTAGTCTGTGTTTTTTTTTAATATGACCATCAAATTAAAATGTAATTTTTAGTTGATAATGATAAGTATAAATATCTTTTTCTTCTCGAATCCTTATAAGCTGTCAGGATCGTATAAATATAAAATTGTGTTATACAAAGTTAAAAAATTGTTTAAATTTTATTCGATATTAATTCTATTTAATTAATTGTACTTACATTTTTCAAAGCACGGATGTTAATTCTGGATCTTAAAGCAATAATAGCATCTTGGTCTTTTTGCAGAGGTCCTACAGTACATCTGACCATTAAGCATTTTGTGGCTTTGCATTGCATGACGTTCCTAATATCGATGTCGTTTTCGTCCAAAATTTCCCTCCTCTTACGTCCAATGAAACGGTTATTGTAATCAGGCCTGTCTGTTGGTACGTTATCTCTGCCAATATAAGTCGGAGGTGGTCCTGTTCCAGAAGCCGACCAGCGCGATTCAGTTTTCGTTTGCCAGTTTGAACTACCTCCTCCTCCATGCTGTGAAGTAGCAGAAGATTCATGACCACCTGCACGTTGTCCATAAGATGAGGATGAAGAAGCTTCATAACCACCTCCATGTTGTCCATAAGATGAGGAAGAAGAACCTCCTCTACCATGCTGTCCATACGAAGAGGCGCCGTGATGTGAAGATGAAGCTGCTGAACCATGTTGGCTTCCACCTCCCAGTGTACCCAAATCGAGTCCTGTGGTTCTGAATCCTTGCCCTTGAGCAGCTGCCCCTAAATCAACACTGGAGCCTCCAATAGATCCTAAATCTAGCGTTGAAGTTCCATATCCATGTCCTCCAGCATGGCTATCGCCTCCTTGTTGCGACCAATGGGATTCGCTTTTGTTGTATCCTCTACTTCCAATTGTTACACCCTCATCGTAATTATTTTCAAATGAACCGTATTCTTCTTCTGAATAAGGTAACTCGACATTGTCAGTGCTTGAGCCGCTATGAGTTCTTCTATATTCTTCCTCGTATATCCGGCGTCTTTCTTCTTCTTCTTGAATTCTTCGACGTTGCTCCTCCTGTAACCTACGTCTTTCTTCATAAATTCTCCGTCTGTCTTCATCACTGTATCCGTCGCTGTAACCACCGTGCGCTCTGCGCCTCTCTTCTTCTTCGTGAACTCTCCTCCTTTCCTCTTCCTCATGAATCCTCCTTCTTTCTTCCTCATCATGAATCCTCCTCCTCTCCTCTTCCTCGTGAATCCTTCGCCGTTCTGCCTCTTCATGAATCCTCTTCCTCTCATCCTCCTCATACTTCCTGCGTCTTTCCTCCTCACTGACCCTCTTCCTTTGCTCCTCTTCGTGCACTCTGCGCCTTTCTTCCTCCTCATATATCCTCCGCCTCTCCTCTTCCTCATGCAGCCTTCTCCTCCTTTCCTCTTCTTCATGCACCCTCCTCCTCTCTTCCTCAATCCTCCTATCCTCATGCGGAACCGGAATTGGAATAGTTGTAGTGGGAACATCGTCCCAATTAAAGTGCCGACTCTTCGCCGTTGGAATATGTCCTGGATAATGACCCTCTTCGTAAATAGTACGGCCTCCATCAGTCGGGTTGAAGAATTGTCCAGAATGGCGGGTTTCCGACGTGGGGTAGTCTCCGTTTTGATCAATCCTACCCGAACCCGAAGATTGCGATGTGGAGGTAGAAATAAAATGCCCTCCAGTTTGTCCTTGTCCCTGTCTACCAGTTGACGTGTAGATTAAATTAGGTTTAACTTGCGTGCTTGAACCCGAACTTGAAGATGACCAGCTGGATGATCCGCTGGAGGAGTGATGAGTTGCCCCCCCTGTTGATCCGCTCGAGCTCATATGCATTCCTCCTGCTTCACCTGAAGTATGCATTGCTCCTCCTGAACTTGAATGAATTGCTCCTCCTGAACTTGAATGAATTGCTCCTCCAGAACTTGAATGAATTGCCCCTCCTGAACTTGATGATGAAGAGCTTCCAGCAGATCCTGATCCTCCGTGCTCGTAAGTCACTTTGTAATGCACTTTACCATCATCTCCAATATAGCTAGTATTTCTCATAATAGTTTGCGTGAATCCCGAGGTTATTTTAGCACCAGCCGGGATGTCATCAGGCCAACCCTCGCCGTAAGTCACCTTATAGTGCACCTTACCATCAGGACCTATATAGCTAGAGTTCCTCATGTAGGTTTGTTTAAACGTAGAGCTTCCCCCAGTGAAAACAATTCCTCCGGGGCCTTCAACCCCCTGACTTAATCTATATTGCAACCTACCATCTGGTCCATAAAAAGTAGAATTTCTCGTATAGGTTTTCCCCAAGATTCTCCCGGAAACTTGATCAGACGCAAAGTTTCCGTCATTGCTATAAGTAACCTTGTAGCGCATCCTTCCACTACCATCCTCGTATGTCGTGTTCCGTATGTACATGTGCGAATAACCATCTCCTATTCCTTGCGAACCACCCTGCCCTTCGTAAATTATTCTATAACGCACTTTTCCATCAGAGCCAATATAACTTTCATTCCTATAACTCTTCGCGAAGCCACTTCCTCCTTGTCCACCTCCCTGATAAGTCACCTTGTAGTGTACTTTACCGTCCGAGCCGATGTAACTTGTATTCTTCATGTGAGTACTGTGGCTAGGACCTGACGTCCAGGAGTGTTCTTCTACTCTGCTTCCACTTCCCGTGTCTTCAGAAACAATGACTCGTGTTCCTGATGTGGCTCCATCCGTCGAAGGTTTTTTGCCTCTTTGTTGGTGATCGAAGGAGGCGTCTCCGGTTTGCCTGAATTCATCTTCGAATTTGGAGTGGATCTTTCCACTGGCTACGGCACCGTGGGTGCCTTCGCCTTCTTCAATTACGATTCCGCCGGTTTGTCCTGCTGCCGTGGAGAAATCGCCTTTGGAGACGTCTATGCCCATTGATTCCCAAATCGATTTTTTTCTTATGTCCAACTGTAAGAAGAAATGCGAATGGATTTAAAATGATGTTAACAGATACAGGGTTAGTCAAAATTATCGGAAAACCTAAATAATTTTCAAAGAGTAAACAAAAAAAATATTTCAAATAGTTTATTGGACATCATTTAAATATATGTATTATGTTTTACAAGAACATAACAATTGGTTAAATATATCATACCTAAGTTAATTAATTGTTAAATGGCTATCGACCATAGGTCTTTCTGCCCCTATGTTTCATTACTAACAAATAAATGTAACAATATATAATGAATAATGAATTTTAATTATCTCTCTGTGCTGTCACGAGTTCACTTTAAGAGTTTATTTAATTTTAACAATTTGCTATGATAATTGAGAAAGCTTGTGTTATTCAAAAGGAATTAATCTTAAAATTATAAAATGTCAAAATATATCGGATATTTCACATTTTTGAATTCTAATATTAATTCTAACAACTTTTGTAGGAATTATTCAAAGTCGTATTGAACCTAACAGTCAAATAATTGAGGTAGATTAAATATTTTTTTCATTTTATTATTACTTCTTTATGATCTACTAAATTGAATAAAATAACAAAATTAATTCATTTATTTGTATATGTCAAAAACAGTAAAGCGTTATTGTGAAATATAGATTCAAATTGAAAATCCACGTGAATGTAGTTGTGTACCACAAGAGGGATCTATTCACGCCATTTTGGCATTGCATCCCCAATAGTTAAGAATAAAATCCCTAAAACGTATTCATGTCAACACAATGAGGTAATTTAAATTCATCATTAATAAGTTGTCATATTTATTTGTAAAATATAAGAATCGCTAAAAAATCAACAGAAAAAAATTGTTCAATTTTTTTATTTTCAGAATTTAAATGTCAAGAATTTTCATTAAAAAAGCATTTCGTAAAATAAACTAGTATAAAATAAATAATAAACTCTGGGTTCTGATATAGGCAAATAAATTTAAACTTTTTCAAATAATTAATTGTTGTGTGCCCCAAGCGGGTTCTGATTTTCCCCACATTGGCGCTGCAATCTAAAATTGCATCTCTGATAGAAAAGAAAAAAGAATCTCCTAAACTATATTCACGAAAACACAATAATACGGTAATTAAAATTCACCATTCATTATAAATTGTCATATTTAATTATAAAACATAAGAATTGCTAATAAATCAACAGAAAAGAAATGTTTAAATTTTCTATTTTACAGAATTTAAATGCAAACAACTTTCATTAAAAAAATCTGTAACTGTCAAATAAAACGAAGTATAAACGTAAATAATCTTTGTTTTTTCAAATTATTATTTGAAAACGCCTGTGAATGTAGTTCTAATTTCCGCCACTTAGGTGCTGCGATCTTAAATTTTATCTCCTAGTTAGGGGTTTCTTTATTCTTTAAAGAAACCCCTAAAATGTATTCATGACAACAAAATGAGGTAATTAAAATACATCATTCATTATAAGTTCATTGTAAGAAATAAGAAAGACTAACAATTCAACAAAAATAAAAATATGTTGAAATTTTCTATTTGCAGAATTTAAATGTCAACGACTTTGATTGAGAAAAAAACTGTAAGTGTCAAAACATACGAAGTGTATACATAAATAAATTTACACTTTTTCAAATAATTAAGTTATTTTGGCAATGGGAACTGTAGCGCTGCAGCGATTTACGAAAGCAGTGTCGCTGAACGGTACCGCTTTATGTGTGGCACTGCACCTTTTCAAGCTGTAAAGCATATATTTTTTCCGCTTGATCGCTTTTCAAGCCGCGCAGCTGTGAACAAAACCGCTATATTTTAGTGAGCGTCCTTAACCTCGAAAGCGTGTTCAGGGAGCATCAAGCGCTTTGCGCTGCAGCGCTACATGTCTAAAGTTTCCCTAAACGCGCCCAATTACAAAATAAAATATTTTTTTTCAAAAATTATTTTCTCGATTGCCAACAACTTTTATCTAAAACACATTTTTGTAACTGTTAAAATTATCAAGATATTTTAGAGCTGTAATAATGCTTGCACAAGTCATTTTGACTCATTTTGACATCTACGAAAGAACTTAAGAACTTAAGAAAACTGATTCCGAAATTAAATCTCAATCAGTTTATCGGACTAACTAGAGGTTAACAAATTTTGTTAGGAAAGTATAGGAAAATTATTTACTAATTCTTATTTAGTTAATCGCAAAGAGTGGCTCTATAAGTTTTATTTTTTATAACTTTTGAAATATTTTTTTTTTCTATTCTATTAAAATTGAGTTAAGTTAATAGAAATCATTTTTTGCCGAATCGGATGAAATTCGGCGAATTCGACAATATCGTGTCTTAATTTTAATACTAGAAACTGTAGGTTGCAATGACAACAAATTGAATCCGGCTATTTTGATATCTATGAAAAATGTTATTTAAAACAAATATTTACAATTTACTTATTCAACAATTAATAAGTAAATTGTAAAACAAATATTTACAATTTACTTATTCAACAATTAATAAGTAAATTATAAATATTTGTTTTAAATAACATTTTTCATAGATATCAAAATAGCTTCTTGATTTAATTTCACCACTACAAACTGAAATAGTTTGTCATGTCAACGAGTTACGGCACGTCAACCTGGCTATTTTGACAGTTATGAAAAATTTAATTTAAAACAAATTTTTACAATTCACTTATAAATTATTGATGTTTTTACTTTGTTATATATTGTGATTAAATTTTAATAAAATAAATACTTTTTTCTTTGTTTGTATAACTCGGTTTTGTATTGTTGACAACATTGTTAAACTATAGTCAACAATAAACAATCCGAATTATACAAACGAAGTGAAAAGTGTTTCATTTATCAAAATTATTTAGAATTCGATTCTAGTTTAGTTTGAAATTATTGTATCTAAATATTAAAATTAATGATTTACTTTGGTATGAAATACAAAAGATGGATTCACTATACTGAATCTGTCATTTTTTAATCTAAGTTCAAAATCGTTATTATCAACCACAGAAACTACAACACATAAAATTTGAAGAATATTACATATTCTTATTATTTTTAAGATTTTGACAAATCAAAACTACTTCGAAAAAAATACGCATCGTATAAAAAGCATAACGAGACGAAAAATTCATGTAGAAAAAAATTTTAAGTAATTTTGTCCCTTGAATCCGATTCTTGAATAAAAAAAAGGGATTCCAATATGAAATTTCAAAGTTATTTCCCGCCCCACCCTCTGAGGATACAACAAGAGGCTGATATTAGAATAAAATTATGTCCCATTAGGTAATGACCAATTCAGTTTCGGATGCTGAAATTAAGTCAAGAAGCCACAATAATTCGTAAGTGAATTGTAAATATTTGTTTTAAATTTTTGGTCCCGCGGCGTTCTTTCATACAATGCGTATTTTTCAAATTATTTTTATTTGCCAGGTTAAATAGTACACCCGGTATATGGTTTGAAGATTCACTTAAACTAGAAAAAGTGTTAAACTTTTTACTTACATCATATCCTCTGTAATTAGCTTCAGCCGGTTCGCATTTAACATTTCCGTAAGTGTGAGGTTGCTCCAAGAGATACAAGAGATCGTCACCACTGAGCGTGGCGTAGGGCCAAAGGAACAACATTTCGGCCTCGTTAATACTTGATGGTCCATTATTTTTGATGGTGTACAGATGTATTACTTGAGGACCTATATCTGCTTCCTTTTGTATAGTTTCAGAAGTATACAAGGATGCGTTGTAGTGAGCTTCTGATGGACGTGAAGTTCTAAAAAGTAATGGATATAAATTATTAGTTATGTAAGTTTCTACTTCGTTATATCGTTATTCAGATAAAGTATTGGTTATAGAAATTTAAAAAAATGTTTTTATTAAAAGGAACAGATACCATTTTTTTAGTAAATATTTCATGTATTGAAAAAAAAAATGCAATCGAATGAATATAAGGAGGACCTAAAGGCTTACAATCTTTTTTTTAATATTAAATAAGTAATGAAATAAAAGAAAAATTTAAAAACAAGCCTTTGTGGTTCATTTTACTTTGATATAGGATATACAAGTGTATAGAAAGTCAATACCCGTGGCTAAGACTCTCGAGAGACGTGCTGGACATTCGTCGGCCGATTAAATAAAAATAAATAAAAATATAGAAAGTCCCGGTTTGGTCAAATAATTCGAGAAATATACTTATTTTTGGCGTAATCAGGGACACAAAAAAGTTTCTAATAAAATCTACGCGATCATATTCTATGCCACCAACAGAATATGATTCTGATACAAAAAATGGTGATGTGCCCATCATAGTTTCCCTGGTGAATTAGGAGGAATTAGTTGTAGAATGAACATTTAATAGTAAATGAAAAATTATTAAATGAAAATATAGATTGTTGTCTTTTAAAGTTGAAGAAAAGTATTTGAAAGAATGTTACAATTTATTTTGTTATTTATTACATTACGAAGGCTTCACAAGTTTGCGAAAGACGTATGAGTTAATGAAATATGACAACATTTTGATGTTTTTTTTGACATAAAGATAATTCTTTATTTGTAAGGGAATTTATTAGACAGGCGAAGCTTATATCATGAAAACTAAAGGTCTTACAACGAAAAGATGAAAGAAAATATTATTTTTTTAAGATATACAACTTTTATGTGAAACATTCTTCGATGCAATCTATATATATTGATATATATAGATAGATAAGTTGTATATCTTAAAAAAATAATAGAATGTTTCACATAAAAGTTGTATATCTTAAAAAAATAATATTTTCTTTCATCTTTTCATCTGACACTTGTGGAAAATAAAGTTACACCTACTGAGTTTTGATTGTGATCAAAAGATTTTCAGATATTTCCACTGTTTGCTTGGATCTAACAAGGCGTGTGTTTCATGTTATTCGATAGATTAAACATGATTTTTTGTTTTGTTTTTGAATATCTTTTTCCCGAATTAATTGACCCTTCCGAAACTTTCTATACACCCTGAATTTTCCCTATAACTTTTTATTTTCTAAAATGCGTAATCAATGAGGAACATGGGCTAGACATTTTGGAAAGAAGATACTTGGACAGATCTGCCATCTCGCGGAGAAAGGGTGGAATTTTAAATGTTTAGGCGTAAGGGAGAGTGGGTCAGAGGATCCACGACATCCAATGTCTTAATAGATGGTTTTGAAAAATTTAAAGGCCATGATATTATTTAATTACGTGCTATATTCCAAAAACATTTATTGAAATATAAGGTGCATACATGTATTTTGATCAGCGACAATTATTGATCCGATGCCCAAAGAGGCAAGAAGAAGAAGAAGAAGAAGACAATTATTGGCGAAAATATGGAGTAACAATGCAAAAAACTGTTAAATTTGATGGTTTTCATGTTTATCTACATAAAATAATACTTGTCATTTAGTATTATTGGGAAGGCAATGAATTGCAAGACGAATTGGACGAAAAGCCAGCTTAAACTCTCCAAGAACTTACAAATAGCTTAGCAGTTGAAGCATTAATTCTTTCCAGACGTTTACATAATAAGAAAAATAAGGAAGGGAAATGGCTACCACATGAATTGATGCCATTTCAAACTGATTCAATATCGCGGTTTTATTGTTTGTCAAAAAAAGAGTTTTTTCTGGCATATTGCGACTGGCGATGAGAAGTGGATCTAGTCAGTGCCTACTAAAAGACATCTTTTAGTAGGCACTGATCTAGTGCGACAATCCCAAGCGCAAAAAGTCATGGGTTAGTCTAGGAGAGTTATCCATATCGACACTGAAATGGAATATTCATGGCTAAGTCTTATTGTGTAATGGTAGAATGGTAGGATCAGAAAGGTGTAGTGTATTACGAGTTATTAAAACCTAATGGAGCTATTACTGCAGATGTCTACCAATGTTAACTGAACCAATTCAATTTGAAATCGAATAACGTATTGTTGTAAGAAAGACCAGTCATCCTCTTGTATGATAACACTCGACCACACGTTGTAAGAGTTATTTGCGAAGGACGCATTGTTACAGTTCGAACGGGACGTACTGGTCAGACTAGTGCCTTCTGATTACCACTTGTTCAGATCGATGCAGCATGGCTTCTCTGGCGCACGGTTTCGAAATGCTGAATAATATAATGTTTCTTTTTCCTCTATCTTGTAATTGGTTTTCTTTTAATTTATAAGTTGACATTTTGTATGCTTAATATATGCAAACACATTTTGAATGTAGAAATGGTGAATCCGTAAATAAGTGAAATTAATAAAAAGTGCAAAACTTGCTACTAAACCAATAGTTTTAGAAAATAATGGAAAATATTTTAATTAATTCAATTGAACCAATTTTTAGAAATAAATTCATGTTTAAAGTGATGAGAATACATGCAATACTCATAATATCTTCGAAAAACTTTCATTAAGGAATTTAATAATTGTGGAGGATACTTATTGTGTTGTGCTACTTACCCACCAAGCTCCAATTTAGAATCTACCCAAATATGAATGGACCTGTCAATCCTGTTATCGGATGTAGTTTGCGCATTTTCAGGATTCGTACTATTCACAATCATGGAGAAGTCATAGCTCGGCTTCATACCTTCTTTGTGGTACGGTGTCATTTGGATTTTGAATTGCACCTTGAAAGAACAACGACTTAAAGTAGTGATATTAAGATGTAAGAATTAAAATGTTTCGAGTGGAAGAGCAGTTCATACATCGCATTCAACGTGGCTAAAGTATATCATATTACCATGTCTGGTCCTGTGGCTGTAGAGAGAATTTTAAAATATATCACCGCAATTCCAAATGGACACACGTGCTACGTCACTAGAGTAAGGTCTTTTCTCGTGTTTTCTTTTATTGGTGTAAAGAAAACACTCAAATTTTTTATACCAAATAAAAAAGTTATAAGTGTTTTCTTTACATCAAAATTGAAAATGTACTACGAAGTGAACGCCTCCAAGATCAAAGAATTTTTTTTATTGGTGTCTGTTGAACTATCGAATGTGCAGTTTTAAATGAAGAAAGAAAAAAGCATTATAATTAGATCTGATGTTGTTACTGTGAACACAATAAACGTATTTTTAATAAGTCTAAAGTCTAATATAATACATTCTATGTTCCTATATAAATTCATAAGCGAGCTATCCTAGCTACGTCATGCGTCATGCGGCTGCGGAACACACGTTTAAGTTCCATGCACCAGATAAGACGCCAGATGGCCTGGTAATAAGATATACTTTAGCGACATTTCATCACACCCACTTAGGAAAAACTCTAGCCCCATTGTGATAGTTTCTCTTCCAATGATTAGATCCACTCTGCGTAACCAGTAAAGTAGAAGATGTAAATAAAATCAGTTTCAGAACTTACAATTTTTCTAGCTGGCAACGGGTTACCAATGTCACACCGAACTGTGTTGTTTTCCAAAGCCGAGCACAAGATCCGCACTTCAGTCTTTTCGTCTTGAATGATTTTGTTGAAATCGACGCCGGGTGGCAGGTGGAGGTCAAAGGTTGATTCGAAGGAATCTTCGCCCTCGTTTTGGACGATTACATCGAAGATTAGTTTTTCGTTGGATCCTAGGAGATACCTTTGTACATTCCTGTAATACAAGAAGGTAGGGGTAAATATTTACTGAAGATGACATTAAGTCGAATTTCATTTAGCTAGCCATGAAGTAAAGTATGAATCAAATTTCTCATTACAGTGATTGATATAATATAACAAAAATATCATGGATCAAGAGATTCATCAATTGACTGTTTTGAATGAAAGTCATGAACTCAATATAATTAATGCTACCTTCACTAATTTTGAACTAAAGTAAATGATGAAATAAATATAATTACCAAATTGATATTCCTTTTAAATTGTATTTATATTTATGAATTGAAGAAATTTCAATGTACAACATTAAGATATAATTTAATATATATATATATATATATATAAATTAATTAAATATAAGTGGAAAAGAAGTACATCACGAATGTCTGTATAAATTGAATATAAGTGAACTTGAAGCACAGGTCTCTTGGGGTCGTCGGTAACGCATTCTAGAAGCTAGAAGCCGAGGAACAAATTCCATCAAAGATATTTATTTTCCACTTATATTTACTTCATTTAAATTATATCTCAATGTTGTACATTGCAATTTCAATGTTCTACATTGATTTTTTTCAATTCATAGATAATCATCAAACATACGCTGTAATTACAATAAAAATAGCGAACCGCGAGTGATTGAAAATTCAAATTCATTGACAGATCAAAACATACGTGAATGTAGTTGCGTACCCGAAACGGGTTCTGATTTTCACCACTTTCGCGCTACGATCTTAAATTAGTATCTCCAATAGCCAGCATAATTCACATTTATAAATTTGAATGGCTTTACTTTTATCAGTAAGCCATTCGTGTTAATACAACTACAAATATAAATATCCTTACGATTCAGCAATAAGTCTCAAGTTCGGAATGCAGATATTATCAGGACCGCAATTCTTATGCACGCTGATCGAATCCCTCTGTAACAAATCAGTTTTCATATCCAAAACTGGAGTAAGTGGTGCTCTTGGGTTCCTGTGACCTTGATGGACATTGCGCGTGTTCCTCATTGAATACCTGGCTTCGACTTCCAATGGCGTCAGCTTATCTCTAATGTCATGCTGGAATATGAACAAAAAATGTGCAATAATTGATGAAATATTTAAAGCAAAATATGCATACCTTGATATAAACAATTTTTTGTTTACAAACTTGCGTGCCATCCCTTTGTAAGTGGAATGTTTCGTTGAGGACATTTTTGTTTTCGTGCGAGATGAAGAACATGCGCGGTTGTTTTGTTTTCTTTGCGTCAAGTATATATTGGACTTCCAACTCTGCAATTGATGGTTATTGTAAGTAAATACATTTCGTTTAAATTTTACTTTAAAAGTACAACTATTACGCTTGTAAAAAAATAATAATTTTATCCATACTATTTTACTTTCAAAAAGTCAAATTAATACATCCAGGTGGTTGTACATCTACCAAGATATTGGGTTATTGGGAAAATAATTTGTTTTTTTCCAACTCTACAACATTTTTTAGGCAATAAATTCAAATCAGTAGGTAAAAAATTACTTGGATTCATTTTTTCGGCAGCAATAACCAAACATTTTATGAGCGATGAATCATGCTACTGCCAAAAAGATGGCGAATGGTATTGGATCAGAATAGACAGTATTTAATTCAATAAAATATTAATTAACTATAAGAAAATAGTCAATCAAGGTTGATTGTTTCCACGTTTGTCTCTTTTTACCCGAACCACTGCGGACTTCCCTTAGAAAATAGTCTTCTATTTTTATATAAAAAAAATATTTTCTGAACAACTCAAGAAAAACCAATTGTAAAGAATTATTTCTATCAAGGAAACACCATCACTTTCTTCATTAAGCTAAAAAACATATAATTATTCGTTTTCTTTTATCCACTTGTTTTGATAATTATCTAGTATAACTTCAAGCAGTAATTTCAATTTGCACCTTAGGTGTTCGTTTTGATAAGGATCTCACTAAAACTTTTAATTAATTCACATTTTGGTTTAATAAGTAATTGCAAATAACACTTTTTTGTGTTATTTGAAATTACTTCTTAATATTTTTTTTATTAATTAAAAGATTTATTTACGAATCAATTACAGAGTTAAATTGTTGTAATTTTATACTTACCGACGTTGTGTGGGACATTAACTCCACTGAATTTAAGGCAAACATCAATGCTGGTGCAAGGAACTTTCTGTCTGTTCACCAAAGTGCAATTCTTTTCGTCCAAGATGATTTGCTTATTAGCTGTCATAAAGCGCACGTAGCCGTCAATTTTTACTACTGGTCGCGCTCTGTAAAAATAATAATAATAATAATTTAAACTACAATTATTTTCAAATTCAAAATATTCTTTGATTTAGTAAATGTTAAATTGGACAAGATGTAGATATACCTAATATATTACATTATTTTAATTTAACAGTAAAAATAAAACTAAATTGCATATAATTGAATTTCATCATTTTATTTGACAAATTATAATTTTATATATATTTTTTAAATTGTTTAGGTGAAGTCTATTTTTTTAATGTGACCTGTTTACTGCAAACAGTTGTAGGCTTGTCTCTAAAGATGGATGAAAATCCCTTTCATCACATATAATTCATAACTTGTCAAATTAATTTAGAACATATTAAAATTTTAAGCACACGAATTAAGTAGATCACAAAGAATCTTGTTAGAAAATTCCTGACTATTATAGAAAATGAGTTAATTGAGTTAATTCAATCTTTTAATTTTTCAAGTGCAATTTATTACTAAAATAACAGAACACTTGAAGACTGAATTACAAGATAACACGAGAACAATCTTGTCTTAATCTATAAAACAAAGCTTGTATTAAACACACACAAATCTTGAAATATCAAACACGAGAATAATCTTGTCTTAACCTAAAAGACACAGTTTGTATTAAACACACTAAATTTTTAAAATTTCCTATTTTAAAGATCACATTAAAAAATAGATTTTATATTACTATTAATTTAAAGATAAAAAACTTTCACTTTTTTCAACTACGTAACGATCATTTTAAAAACTACAGGCTATCTGTTTTGTTATCTTAGCTAACTGATTATAATATTTTTTTATAGATACAATTATGAACAATTATAGTAGTGGGTTTTACCTAAAGAAGAAAGCGGAGTCCGTCAAGTAAGAACCAACGGCCATATCTGGATAATCGTTGTTATCCAAATCCAGACCTCCAGATAAAGAGAATCCGAAAGTTTCCATAGGAGGTCCATCAATGGAAACGTCTTTAGCATATATTACTTGCGAGTACTTGCTGCCGACTATTTTCGAACCGCCGTGATAGATGTAAACAGCGCCTCTTTCGTCGGGACCGTCATAGGGTGCACCGACAGCGAAATCTAAAAATCAAAATATATTTATTTAAAAACTTCATCTTTTTGAATACATATATACACATCTTAACTCAGACTATAGAAATAAAACAAAACAATAAAACATAAATAATTACAATATATGAAGGTGATAATTTGGCTGGGAATCGGTGGTTGAAAAAAATTACATCTAAAACAAATTATTAATAGTAAAAAAATATTCAAGAGGGAGCAGAAAGACTTTACTTATCAACCAGAGTTAAGTTTTTCTTAACTCTGGTTCGTGAGTTAAGTATTTCTGCTCCTTCTAGAAAAAAAAAAATACGATTAACAATTTGGTTTAGATGTGCTGTTTTGTTTTCAACAGCAGAAAGACTTTACTCATCAACCAGAGCTAAGTCTTTTTTAACACAGGTTGACAAGTTAAGTATTTCTGCTCTCTTTTGAATATTTATTTAATACTTATATGTAGAAAGACAACTTTGGTTGATGAGTAATGTCTTTCTGCTCCCTCTTGAATATTTTTTCTTTCTTTCTTAATCTTATCCTCTTTTACCCGTATTGGGTGTCGAGGTGAATATTTTTTTACGAATAATAATTTGGTTTAGATATATATTTTTTTCAACCACCAAAAAGTTTCGTTTCGTCTACATCGACTCGAATTGTCGACAATATAACTTCGAATTGCAAAATTTAACTAATTAAAGCAAATTTTTATTATTTCTATAAAGTACCTCCAAATCCGTCCAGATTGATATCACCCAAATATGCTAAAGACAGTCCGAATCTTCCTTTCGAGTTGAATCCATCTAAAGTATTCAACCGCCTGAATCTTTTCTGAAAATAGAATCGTAAACAATTATTATTAGTAATTATACCTAGTACAGGGATTTTCAACAAGAGATTTGTTTTTCAATAGGAGAAAAGCCGAACAATATGATAGATTTAATATTTGTTTTTTTTATATATTAGTAGTTAAAGATTTGGAAATTATTACAATGAATTGAATTTTGGCAATAAAATAACAAGAATCCACCATGAAGTTGGTGGATCTGTAAAAGTTATGTTTTGTAAAATTTGGTATATTTTCGATCGACTTTCCGAGATCGCTATTAAGAATTTGGTGGATAAATTTGAGTCGACAGGCTCTGTACATAATGTGAAAACATCGCATTCGTGAGCCACAATGTTGAAGAAGAACCGAATATATCAATTCCTTGACGTTCCCAACAATTGGAATAATCTACAACGACCATATGGAGAATTTTATGTAAGGATGTGGCTATGGAGCTTTAAAAAGTGCATTTGGTGCAAGAATTGAAGCCGGCCGACTATTCATATCAAAACTGATTCGCTGAAATTTATTCAAGAACAACCCGCTGGTTTTCCTGAAATAAATATTTTTTCAGACGAACCCCATTATTATTATTATTAAACATATTTATTACTGTGTTGATACAATATTTATATACTAATATATAACATTTCAAATTAATGAATTTTGAAATCAAATAAAACAGCAGAAGCCTTTCTGCCTGCCTATTTTCATTTGTCTGGATAGGCCTACATGCAAAATTGCCGTATTTGGAGTGCTGATATTTCTAGAACAAATATTGATATTATGTGGTCTTCAGAAGCGATTGGGATATTTTTTGATAATTCGGCTAACAATTCAATTTTGGTCAGTTATTTATGAATTTGGTTATCATTGATATGTGGTTTCAACAAGACAATTTAACATTTCACGTATACAGTAGCTCCAATTATAAAGACGCATAATATTACGGTGATTATGGTAAATTGATTATACTATCTAGAGATATTAACAATTCAATTTTAGCCTGTTATTGATGAATTTGTTTATCACTAATATGTAGTTTCAATAAGACAATTTAACATTTCACGTATGAATAGCTTCGATTATAAAGAAACATAATACAGGGTGGCGCAATGGGTATTGACTATTTTTGGGACGCCATTGACTAAAAGGGGTTAAAACGCAGGAGCAAGTGTTCGACATTTCATGCAGTTTCAGTCGTAATGAATTAGTGGTCGGTGCAACAATCTGTCTTTTGTGTTAAGGCATTTCACCACTCGGAGTCTGTAATAGCAATACAGAGACAATTTCGACTTGAATACAATGTTCTCAGGCGTGGTAGATTCCCTTGAAAGAATATTGAGAGGATACGGCAAGCCGTAACAAGAAGACCCAATCGTTTAACAAGGCGTCAAGCAGCAGCACCTGACATCTCAAGAAGTCTTTGTCGAATTTTACATAATGACCTAATATTTCATCCATACAAAATTCAAATTGTCCACAAAATTCTACTGCTGGTAGAATTTTTTGACAATTTTGTACACAATTTGTTGGTTTACTGGACAAACATTTTAAATAATCACTTAATGTCTGATGTAGCACATTTTCAGGATACCTTAACAAGCAAAATTATCGATACAATTTATTTAAACGACATTTTTTAACCATACATTAATTTACTATTTAAATTGGTGAGAAATATTAGGCTTATATTTAATTTCACTCTATTTTTTTAAGCTTTTCTGAATAGCATCAGGTTCCTCGAATTTCTTTTAAATAAACTGCCGTTATTACTGGAAGAACTTGTACCAATAATTTCAAGTAATGTGTGGCTACAATTGGATGGAGCTCCATCATGCTTTCTTCGTGATATTCGGCACTTTTAAATATTATCTTTGGCAATAGGTATATTAATAATGTATACTTAGAAATGCACATTTAGTGTGTAATTAAACCTGTAAATTAGTAAGTACGTTAACGCAATTGTTTTTATTCTTCTATATATGAAAAAAGCTTAACTCCCCAAATAATCATTACACTTACCGATGAATCTTTTCCTTGGTACACCACATAAACCCGTCCGACTTCATACTTCCCCTCATTATTAGGCTCCGTGTGCAACGGCGCTCCAATAATCAGATCGTCAGTCTTATCCCCATCAACATCTCCCGACGCAATCGCGTACCCGAAATACGCCCCTAATTGCCCTCCGGAAATGTTCTGATGACTAGTAAGGTTCCAAGTGAAGAGCACAATCTTTCCGTAAAGGTTGGCACCCCTGGGCATTCCCACGGCGACTCCTTGTTCGCCATCTCCAGTGAAATCCCCGACGGTTGCTGAATAACCCATGTAGGAATTGTCGTCCCTTTCGTTGCCGCTCTTCGTTGAGACGACACTCGGTCTCGTTTCCAGGCTTTGTTGGATGACTTGACCTGATGAAAAATGTTTTATTAAAGTAAATTTGTTTTGGTTGGGTTTCCTGGTTGTTGTGCTAAAAAGCGATTTGGTTACATCCAAAATTTATCACAAGCATTTTATTGGGATGATTTTTTTAGATAAGACAAAGAATGTGAAAAGCGTTGCAATTGATGTTTTATAAATAAAGGGTGTCTCAATAAGAGTGGAAAATGTATGGTATTTTACGAAGAAAATTTAGATATGCGTCATAAATATATCAAAATAATTGCATACTGAGTATTTTTTTTACAATACAGGGTTAGTCAAAATATATTTATGGATTCTACAAAAAACTAATTTCTGATATAAGTTCTTAGAATTCAAAAATGTGATAATATACAGGGAGTTTTACTTGAAAAGGGGCATTTTACCAATTTTCTTTGTAAATTGCTAATCCTGTATATTCAAATTTGAAGATCTTCTGAATATATCATTTTATTTTTCTAAAATACATTAAATAGTTCCAAAATATACTACCCAACATTTGTTTTAGAAATTGGGGATGGATATTTAGTTCTTAAAATTCATTAAATCATTTTTTTTAACTTCAAATTTATAAATTTAATAAAAAATATATTCTTAGAATTAATCTTGGAATTCAAACATATAAATATATTTAGGTTTTTTCATTTAAAAAACGTTTACCCAATTACCTAAGAAGATTGAACACCCTGTATATTCAAAATATATTTTTAAATCATAGCTTCTTTATAAGATACTTCTATTTGAAACATTTTTTGAAACGTTTTACTGTTTGAGAATTATTTAGGTGTAATTCTCAAACGAATAGTATTCATTTTTTTTTACTAGCTAGATTTAGACGGCGTCGCATTTTTTGTTACCATATGTCATTTGTTAAAACTTGCGACTTTTAATTCATGTTGACATTTATTCAATAGATATTTATTTAATAAACTTAATGTGATACAACTTTAAGGTTGTATCGCGTTAAGTTCATTAAATAAATAGGAATTGAATAAAATAATTAATTTTTAATAATAGTAATCCTTATATATATAATTGTAACTCGCGTAATAATCCAAGTAGGCTGGAAAATTATTCCTGTTTTTATAGGCGGCCACGGGTTACATTCTTTTTTTTCATATCTTATATATGTATAACAATGATTTTATAATATAATCCACATATATAAGTATTAAACATATATTATCCTTCAAACTCAATCTGAGAAGGGATCGTAAAAAATGACAGGTTTTTGGTAGAATATGAAGTGCGTTTGTGTTTTTGGGGCATTTATGACAGCGCGTGCATTCCCTTCCAAGCCATACACGTGTCTTACAATGAGAATATGAATCGAATGTCGATGTTCTCTAGAGCACTAATGAATGACTTGAAGATTTGCATTCTGTTAATTATTTGTCCCTTCGATTCCTAGATATTAATCAACATGCTTGTTCCAAGTTCTTTTGATTATGATTCCCTGATTTCGTTCCCCTAAATTGAGTTTGATGGATAATATTAAAGTAACATCGATTATGATTTTTTTTACAAACTAAAATTATTTTAAAAATTCTTTCACATAATAAAATACTTAAACTAATGCTAATAAAAAACTGTATGTTTATTATTAAGAGTAGTGTTTATAATTTCTATTAGATTATAAAAAATATTTGATAGTATTTAATATTCTAAAATATGTTTGCTTCACACATTAAGGCCAGTGTTTTCAATTGTGGCTTATGCACGGTTTAATTAATCTTCACATATATTTCGATTCAAATGAAATATAATCCAATAGTTTTGCCATATGAAACAGAACCAAAATAATATTTTGCCTTGCATTAATTTCTTAAACATTCTACTTTTTAAATCAAATAAAAATAACTTGAAAATAATTAATTTACTTAATTGAATCATTAATTTTCTTGATTGTGAAGACATTGTTTGAAAATCCATGATAACTTTAAATGATCTTTTCGCCTGAAGAAGCTACTGTGTAGCGATTATCGTGAACAATAAATTAAAGTGAAAATCAAAAAAAAACTTAATAGTTTCATTCCAGTTATGGAATAATTAATTAATTATTTTCTCCAACTTTTAGCTTACGTAACGTAAGTCCATTAAAACAACTACTCCTCGGGCAAATACCCCACCAGACATTGAACATGATTTAAATTAATTTAAATAATTCATATTTATTTTTATAACATTGTTGATATATACAATAAAACACTAGAAATAATAATTTTATCATTATTTTCACTTTAAAATATTTCATAAAAAGTTTATCCTCTATCATGCATTGCATCATTTCTTTTTTCTTTTTTAGGAAACACTCAGAATTGCAGTCTAATATATATATAATATATATATGTGACCAAGTGAATAAATACTCTTATTGTGGCATTCTACTTGTTTTTATATTCCTTTAGTGATATTGACGTATATAAACAATTAATTTATATATATAATCGATTTCTCCTTTTACTGTGTTTTTAGGGTTATTCTGTCTTGATACATGTTTTCCATATGTTTTTTCCTTAACCAACTTTTCTGCCTCGCTTATGTTAATTTCTATTTCTTGTAGTACTATTTGTCCAGTTTTCCAATGGTTTTCCTCTTCCACTGCTTGCAGTTGTAGTGGCTTCCCAAATATCTTTTTCAGGAACGGGATAATTCATTCTCTGTATATGTCCCTACCATTCCAGCTGTCTTTCTTCGACATATTCATGTATGCTCTTTGTATTTGGTTCTTCTCTTAGATCTACTTTCTTACTCTGTCTCTTCTTGTTACGCCTTTAACTCATCATAAGAGTATCATTTCTGGAGTTTGTTCTTTACTTTTCATTTTTTTACTAAGCGCCTATGTTTCGCATTCATAATGTCAATATGGATATATGTTCCCATATTGATATAGATGCGTTAATAAAAAATAAAAAGTAAAGTACAAGCTACAGAAACCAAATTAAATTCTTACGAGAAGCCAAGAAGTTTTAAAAATCGTCATTTTCGTTTTTTCTGTGTTTTTATCGTAAATCTAAATTCATCAGATGGCCCTGCCTTCATTTTCGTTTTTTCTATGTTTTTATCGTAAATCTAAATTCATCAGATGGCCCTGCCTTCTGATGAATTTTTTATTTACGGTATAATAGTTTTGCTATCTTTTTTTTCAATTCTATTTTTTTAAACTTAAAGCCACAATTGAATAACTAGGCCGAAAAGTGGTGGCAACTGTATTAAAATGGTGTAAGAAAAGAAAAATGTGTTTTATTTAAAATATTTTCCGCTCTTATTGAAGAATCACCCTTTCATATTTTACTTACTGGTCTTGCATCGCTTGCTTTAATTTTTTAATAAAATTAATAACTGATTAAATTCGAGTGATATTAAAGTATTCACTTGATGTTAAAATATTCGATTGTCGAACAACACAAATTAAATTTGTTAAGAGTTATTTAAAATGGGTGAGTGGTTTGCTTTATTATTTACACGATGTGAATAATATTAGATGTTGGCACCGGCTGAACGACCGATGGTCGATAGCCATTAAAATTATAAATTAATATTATAAAATTATGTATATTTATAAATTTTCAATAAAGATAATTGTATATACAGGGTGTATCGAATTCGAGTACTGCCATGGGGATTTATATTGTAAGATTATAAGAGATGAAGGGTTGGTTTAAATTCTGCAATAGTACTAAATGTAAATAGAGGGCGTGTTTAAATTTGACACTATTGCGTATTAATTATAGCAATAGTGACAAATGTAAATAGAGGCCGTGTTTATTGCAGAATGTTATCTGTCAGCTGGGTATATCGTTGGAGAGACTCGAATATTTGAAGCACCCTGTATAGATTTTGGCTTATCATCGTTTCGAATGTAAAAATTTTGGATGTATTTTCTGCCTAAACATTTAAACATCCATCCATCTACGGTTACCTGTAAAAATCGGTCTACAGAGAATTAACGCTTCAGCTACTGTTGTGGTTAACCACCACCACAAAATTATTCAATTAAATTAATGTTTTAATATATAGATAAACTAATTGTGATTAATTGTTTTGTGTGCTCGTTGGTATGTTTAAAAATGAAAACATATATTTTATTAATATACAAGGTGGTCAGAAAAGATGTGATACTCTTTAGGTAGGGCGGTCCATTGGTGGATTTCAAGTAGAAAAATTAAGTAAAAATATTCTTCTACATAACGTCTTATGAGCTGTGGTTCGTTCCTATTATGCTTTATATATTTTTAATAAAACCAATAGAACTTACAATAAAATATTTTTTCTTAATCTTATATTATTTTACCCGTATTGGGTCTCGAGGTTACAGTAAAATATACATTCATAGTTTCAATGATATAAGTTATAAATAAATTGGAAATTTCTACAATTTTCTAAAATTTTATTAAATGTTACTTCACATGACACAACAACTATTTTCTGTTAATTCTAATGATTACAGGTTAACAGAATCCTCGATTCGTTGTTTTGAACATTTACTTTATATACCATATGATCAGGAAGATTTCTTCTCTAGAGCGCTTTGATTTTTTTCTTTGTTTTACATATTGTTGACATCAGTGAATAAAAACAAATAAAACGTCACATGTGTCGTTATTTATGAAATCAGTAAAAAAATTAAATAATTACGACACAAGATCCGTTCAACCGCCTCCATCAAGGCATTGAAACACACACCTGTCTGATGATGTTCGAAAAACAAAATCCATACGATAGATGAATGGTGGTTGAACATTTTATTAAAAAAATACTACGAACATAAAATTTTCCTTGTCTAGAGTTACTTTTGAAATGGGACAAAGAGAAACTCAAGAAGGACGCCCATTCTTGATTTTCTCTCCAACCGTGTATTGTAGAATTCCGCGCTGCATTTCCCGCCATTGCAGTTTCCTACGACGATTTGCGGCATACTATTCAAGAATGTGTTCTAAAGTTTCGTGAAACAGGACCTGTAAATAGAATAAATGTAGATAGAAGATCTGTCGGTGGCAAACCAACAAAACGGACGTCTGAAACTATCTCAAACATATATATTATTATTGCTATTAAAACCATCGGATAGATGGTCCGTTTTGTTGGTTTGCCACCGACAGATCTTCTATCTACATTTATTCTATTTACAGCTCCTGTTTCACGAAACTTTAGAACACATTTTAGTAGACTTTTCATATGGAACATGCCAATCAATTCTTAAAAAATAATTAATTATTGCCAGAAATTTTTAGTGAATGCGTTTGACAATATGAAACGAAGAGTGGCGTTGTGTTTAAATAATGAAGGAGAACACTTTGAACATATGCTATAGATTTTAAGCTCTACTGCTCTACTGTAAATTGTACTTGCGATTATAATTAAATTCATTATTGGTATTCTACAAATTGATAGAATAACATAACCTATAATGTGTGGTTACCTTTGTGGCCAATATTATTTTTAAAGAAAAAAAAATCAACACTCCAGAAAAGAAAAGTTCATGGTCATATGGTGTATATTTTTATTTTTAATTTATACTTCAAACATGACATTTACTAGATTTATTAGATGTATAATTATTATTAACACTCGAAACATGTTTGATCTATTGTTGCTAAATTTATATGTCTTTAAAATGGCTCGTGTGGAGTTATAAAGAACAATACCAGATTTGTTTTGCTTAATTATTCTACTAGAAATTTACCAATGAACGTAAGTGAAGATTGTCACATCTCTTCACGCCTCCTTTATATACTAAGTTGTATAAGAAGATGAAGTATACATTTACAAACAATGCAAATAAAAAATATTGAACGATATTTTTCCATTCCATTAAAAGCCAATTGTAACATCGCACAGCAAAGAAAGTATCAACTCTTCACGAAATAAAACAGACGAGAGAGCAAAAAAGGACGCCATTATGCAAAGCATAAAGCCGAAACGTAACATATGTCGTAAGAGAGATGAATCCCATTCAAACGAAAGTACCCTATTCACAAAACAAGCACTTATTATGATCGAGCTTCTTTCACGAACAGGGAATGACTCCGCAGAAAACACTTTTCATCACGAAATTAAGATATCGCCGCGTTCAACAGTTATTCCAGTCCTCTCGGCCGTTTTGTAATTAAAGATCGAATATTTTCCTTTATGTTGACAATAAAAAGGAGTAAAACAATAGGCGCGTTTGATCGGAGATAATTTTTTATTTTCCACTGTGGCGCATTTTTTTATTGGGATCCATAAAACGGATTGTTGTTTTTGTGAGCTTATTGGTCATTGTCGATCACTATCGTGATTTTTATGTTGATTGTAATGGGACTTAATTATTTTCTTCGAGTTTGTCGTTTCTTATTTTTTTTTATCTTCATCTTTTTTTATATGTTCTTAGTATACATACAAATGTCTACTGTTGTAGTTCTGTTGAATATATTCAGATTGATAAAAATGAGTTTCGACCATCAACAAGAAAAATTCAAAACGATTTCTGTATTTAAAAAATTACAACTAGGTTCTACTCGTAGGTTTTAAATCAAAAAATCGATTATTTCAATAATCGAATACGAAACAATCGATTATTTTCGATAATCGAATGTTAATTTTTTCGTTCCTGTGAAGTATGTGATTCCAAACTCAAACATAGTTATTATATTCACTAGTGTTGAGCAAATTCGAGTAATATTGGTAATCGAGTACTTCTAATTCAGCAATTTTAAATAAATAAAGTCAATAAGTAACAATAATTTGATGTTTTTCAATAAATAGGAAATATTTACTTATGGTATTACATTAATTAAATTATGATATATTTAATTTTACAGTAACAAAAAGGATCGAAAAGATCGACTTTGCCCATTTCTAATATTTACTGTTTTTATAAGTATTTCAGGTATTTTGAAATTAAACATAAAAGGCTTTATAAGTGGCAGTGTTTCATTCTCCTCCTAATTATAGAGATGCATTTTAACTCCCAATAGGAGAATTTCGACTCGAAGTCTCATTTAAAATACATGGGAAAAGTGAAAATTGAATAAAAATGGGGCTAAAATGCATTCCCTTATATCTGAATTAAAAAAAAATAAAAACAATTTTCTATTAAATATTTTATATATATAAAAATAAAATAATAAAATTTGACATAAATATTGTCAATTTCTATTTATAATGAATATAGGAAGAGCATAGAAGGCTTAATTTTTTTATTTGATATTTCTTAATTTTTTTTCACCCTTTTTTTATATATATTTTTAATACATTAAGCCCGCAAAAAATGCAAGGTGTTTAGTTTCAAGCTCCTATTTATAGAAATGAATTATAACCTCCAAGAGGAGAATTTCGATTCGAAGTCCCATTTAAAATATATGGGAAAAGTGGAAATTGAATGAAAAGGAGGCTAGTTGAAAAATTTCCACCTGATATTCCTAGTGGATATAAGACGTTGCATCCCCTTAAGATTAAAGGGGGCGAAGTTGAGACCCCCACGATAAAATCAATATTTGACTCACGGATAAAAATCGCAAAATGATATCGAAAAAATCATAACTCGGAGCGTATTTGAGATATACGATTGCTTTACTTTTAGCCCTACTTTACGTAGTGTAAGTTTCAAAATCGACATGGGGTCGACTGATGAAAAAAAGTGAAGATTTTACCATGTTAAAATTTTAAGGATGATTTTTTTGCAGAGTGATTGTGTAAAGAAAGGGCTATTTCTGAAGTGTTTTTATAGTAGAAAAGTTTTTCATTTGAGTTTGACCGAAGCTCGATCGGACGCTTAATACGGAAGCTAAAAATCGGAGGTGTTTTTCGAGGAGAAACTATCGGTTTTTCTAAAATGGAGGGAACTTCGCGAAGAGGCCATCCCCGACTACATATACAACAAAATAAATGCATTTCAACAAAATTTAACAAAAATATTAATTCATTGTAAAGATAGAGATCAAAATTTAGATTTTATCAGATTTTTATACATAAATCGATTACTTTTATGTAGATAGTCAAATAGTACAGTATTGTAAAAAAATCATTCTGTATTTTGCATCTACAAAATTTTTTAATAGCAAAAAGCTGCCACGAACTGCTAGTATTTGAACCACAGGCAATCAAAAAATATATATTTTTAGGTCAAACTTACATTTATTCGTGTAATTAATTTATTTTTTATATTTTCCGTTCAAAACTATTAGAAACTTTTCTAGACACAAAATACAAATGATTTCTTTCACAATATATTACAATTTGACCATCTACATAAAAAAAGTTAAAAAATAATCGATTTATATATAAAAATGTAATAAAAATATAAATTTGAAGTTTTGGCTTTAAAATAAAATAATATTTTTGTTAAATCTTGTTGAAATGCATTTATTTTGTTGTATATGTAGTCGGGGATGACTTCTTCGTGGGGTTGGAAATTAGACGGACTGCATTTGTTTAAAACTTTAATAACTTTTTTCCATATTTTGAATTTTTTTGAATCCTTGACATCAGGAATTTAATAATGAATATGTTTATTTATCAAGTTTCAGAATATTCAGATGTTTTTTTTTACTAATAAATACCAGTTTTTCTCACATTCAGTCTACTGTGCTACTGTGATAGTCTCAAATTTAGTTACTCTTTGTTCATATTTCCTTGGCATGAACTTGGAGCGACAGAATTCCTCAGATTTTTCGGCGAGAAATTTAACTTATCTCCAATCATTGTTGATCACTCTGTAGCACGAAAATATATTTAAAATTACAAATTTGGTTTCACTTAACTGTAACAATAGTTTTTTTTAAATAAAATGTACAACTACCATTCATCTAGCGTATGAATAACTAATGATGGTCATTTCGGTTTTTCTGAACCTCATTAGACTAGTGAGTATCATGGGCTTTGCCTTGATGAAGGCGATTGAACGTATCTTGTGTTGGGATTAAAAACCTGATATGAATCACAATAAATGGAAGATAACGCAAGTGCCATCTATTGTCTAATTTCATGTGACATCGTCATTAGGCAATAGATGGCGTTTGCGTTCTCTTTCATTTATTATGATTCAACACAAGATCCATTCAATCGCCTTCATAAGGCATTGACTATGAAGAAACACACAAAAAAATGTTGTTCAAATAAATTTTACTGCCTTATTTAAATAAAATTGAAAAATCTATCTATTGCAAGATCTGATAACAGTGGATATCAATTATTTTCAACATTAATATTCGTTCATGGATCTTGTAGGCGTACCACGAAGGGTACATTTTCAATTTTTATGTAAAGAAATTTTTTTTTACTCCACTTATATTTTACTTCAGTGAATTAACTTTGACTTAGTTTAATTAGGATTATCGTGTAATTGAAATTAGTCACTAAAGAGAAAAAAGTGGTATAAAGAAGTTAAGTGTTTTCTTTACATCAAATGTTTTTTTTATATAAAATAGCTAAAGTACAGAGGCTTGCCCGCCTCTGCGATACTGGATTACCTGCATGGAACAGTCTGGTTGTAGCAGGGGAAGGCGGGCCTGTAATGAAGGGAGGCTAGGGGCCTTTTAGGCCTATGCACAGTGCTTATAGCACACCTTCACACATACATACATACATACAGCTAAAGTACAATAAAATCCGTAGCTAATTTAACACGGGTAACGGAAAGCACCACTGTTGGTAAAGCGTTTTCCCCTGTTTCCATCAGATCACTGATATTCGGGCTCATATAAGAGCTAAAAGACGAACTTAAAAACTGGAAATATATTAGTGTATGAAAATGTATTCTACTGCCATTTCCTATTAAAACTAGCTTAGGAAAAGATGTAATGATTTCATAATAAAATGTGCAATAAAATAAACCGAAAACAACATAGCTTCACGCCTATCAATAATTTTTGAAGCCATGCATACTTTCTAACAAACAATTTATTTTTAAATCCAACAATTGCTCTGCAACAACAGCGTGTTTTTTTAGTGGGTGAATTATTAATTAATAAATAAACTAAACAAAATTCCAGCTTACATGCCTAAAGCCTAAAGTGATATGAACGATGACAAAAACAAAAACATAAATAAAATTAAAAAAATAAAACTAAAACAAATTGTGATTTAGCGTTGTTAAAGCGATTAATATCGGGGTTTTAATAATTTACCCTGCACCGTTTTCTGGTTGGTAATTTTTGGTTTAATTTTTGTTGTTTAATATTTTTTGGTAAATAGTTTTATTTTTGTTGTTGTTGTGTGAGAGGGTTTTGTTACTCGCAGAGCGATTTTATGTACCTGCGCCGAACACTCCGCCGTAAATCCCAGGTATAAAGGGAAATGTTGCTTGTGCGTCAACTGAGTACATTTGTCCTGAAACACATTTTTTAATCATCTAACAAAGGTTTGGTTGGTTTCCTAAAGTACACTAAAATTTGAGTTAACTGGAGGGAGTTTCCTGTAAAGTGGAATGATTCCTGGGAAAAGGTTTATTTTCTCACCTTGCCAATACCAGCTGCCAGGTCCGCCGATGAAAAGTCTTTTGCCATCCTGCAAAAGAAAATAATATTTAATACTTACAACATTAAATATTATTCTAATGTAAAAATTGACTTTCATTTGCCACTTATATTTTTCAATTTTTTCTTGAACCATTTGAGATAGAGGACTTGATTGTATTAATTTTTTTTTGTAGTGATGGGCAAAGTCAAGTAATATAATCTGTATTAACAGATATATACAAAAGTAAAATACAGAATAAATAATGAAAGTTACACAATCAAATTATAATTTGAACTAGTTTAGAATTATTATTATATATTATTGTTTGTTATATTTTGCTTTTAATTAGTAGTTTACAGTTATTTTTTATTATTATTAATGTAAAAAGGTGAATTCCGTAAATAAAGTATTATTATTATTATTATATTCCTCAAATATATAACTTATATCTGTTAATTGGCTATCGACCTGTGGTCTTTCCACCTAAATAATAATAAAACAATGATTTTTAAGATAAATAAATAAATACAGAAAAATAATCCCATCGAAATGAATCCACTAATTCAAAATATTCAATCATCAACAAGAAATTAGAACACGAACAATAAAAAAAAAAACAAAGTGTAACAAT
Source organism: Philonthus spinipes (assembly GCA_963082785.1). Classification (NCBI taxonomy): domain Eukaryota; kingdom Metazoa; phylum Arthropoda; class Insecta; order Coleoptera; family Staphylinidae; genus Philonthus; species Philonthus spinipes. The sequence continues at coordinate 17,798,026 of OY720311.1, read as the reverse complement.
TAAGGCATTTTAACGCAATCTCGTTTTTATAGTCACCGCAGATAAAAGCTTTCAACCCGACACCCCGCGCCGAGATCTAAACCTCCGGGTAGGTGTAGTTAAGTGAACTTAAGTAACTCGGCACTCGGTTCTGGCATTTGTAACGATCCCGATTGAACATGCCCATTATCTAAAGTACCCCCCTATAAGCCGGACCAGACTCACACTAGACGCAATTGAATAAATGAATAATTACCACACTGTGCCAAAGAACATAAAGACGAAGAACAAGTAGTCGGAGAAGGCCGGTGAGAACGCTCGGGGATCTTTACTTAAAGTCTGCGCACGTCCTCCCACCAATTATAAATGGCGCGCAAAAAAAAAAACACACTCTGGCGCGCATCTATTACTCGGCATTGTTCTTTAACCGCGCGCGCAATTGCTCGCAAATTTGTTTCGACAAATGTAACGACATTGTTGATGGTTAAAGATGGAGAGGAGAAAAATAAAAGAAGACAAAAGAAAACGTGGAGTACTTAGGGAATTCCTTATTTGACTTTTCCCACCACTTGGAATGTTTCCTCTTTCTTTTATTTTTCATCCACTGGAATTTCAGTATGGTCTTTGACAAATAATAGATTTTTTTGTAATAATAATATTTATTTGCCCAATGGATACAAAAATTAATTCATGAGGATAAAAAATCAACAAATATACCGGGTGGCCATGCACCAATGGAATATCTCAAGAAATGTGGATCATACAAAAATGTTTCGGATAAAAGTTTTGAGGAAGAAATCTGGTAATGTAAAAATTGTAGCACCCCAATGAGACGGATTTTGTTTGCCAAATGGAGAATATCCATAAATATCAACTGTATATTCCCTACTACAAGCCACACAACATATTCAACGAGTCTATATTAAATATTAGAGCTGCTAATTTATTCATAATATATTTCTAGCTAATTGTTTTTAAAGTATGTCCCTGAACATTTAATATTGTCCTGACTAAATAAATAAATATTGGAAGGAATACCTAAGGAATTGCATTTATACAACATATCTCGATGCCATACTAAGTCAAAAAGCACATGACTTAGTATCGAGGAACAAAACTACTGATTTTCTACTTTCAAGATGTTTCGTGTGGCATTTTGCTGTAAGTATAGCTAGGGGTGGGGGAAGTGGACCGATGTACCTAAATAATTTAAATTATTTAGAATATTATTTATTCTAGCAATAGTGAAAAGAAATAAATAATCAGTAACGGAATAAATTCAATTTTTTATATGATGTTTCAGTGTGGGGCACTGGATAGAATGTGTAACATACAAAAAATGAAATAAAAATAATTAGTTTTCTTACGTGCATAATGAATTAATTATTTTCTCTGTAACTATTGCATTTTTTGACTTCCGTTACGTAAGTACTTTAAAACAAATATCCATTGAAACAAGTACTTCTTGGGAACATATCCCGCCAGGGTTGTTGCACAGCAATAGCAAAATGTATAATCTATATATTTAGTGCATGGAATAAAAACAGTTGCGTAATATAAGGCCATCTGCAGACACGAATTTCGGGATTTATCACTCGTCAGTATAGTCTGCTTTAGAAAAAATCCGGAATACATACATTCAGATGCCTGCAGAATTGCTACGGACTTTCGGACAATTTCTTGTGAAGCAATTCTACAGGGTGGGGCAGAGCATGTTGCTTATTTGAATTTTGCGCTATGGAGCGACGGTTGCTCGGAGGAGGGCGGGGGTAAGCACAATCGAAAGCATGCTTTTTAATATTTTATGACGTTTGAACCAGTTAGCAACATGGAGTGGACGAAAGTGCAACGCGCGTTCGCTGTCGAGGGGTATTTTAGTAATGATCGCTAGATAATTGCCACGCAAAGTGCATTCCAAGTATATTTCGAAATTGTGCCCCGTGACCGTGTTCCAGGTCGGCAGTCGACAGTTACATGGGTAAACAACTTCAGAGAAACTGGTGATATGAGAAAGAAGAAACCTGGACTTCCCCGAACAGTAAGAATCCCGCAAAACATTAGTAAGACAATATTGCATTAATTTCATCATTTGCCATTAGTATCCGGTTGACAGTGTTATGTAGGTCTATAGACGTCTAGTTTTTCGTGTTTGTAATTTTTATGTGAGCTTAGTCTTTGCGTAACTTTTGAATCACAGGCAATATTATCGAACAATTTTCTTTTCTAGGTTATATTGTTAGAATTAATTTTCAAAATACACAAAGAAGAAAATAAAAGATCACTAAGTGACCAAGAACTCGAGGAGATATCAAATGCACCTGATTTTTATGACATAGTTTGCGATTTTAGTGAATCTGAAAGCGAGGATAATTTAGAAAATAAACCATTTGAAGATGATGATAGCGATACCGATGAGCAGATACCTGGCTCTGCAGATTATGGGCAGCGAGTTAGAATCAGAAGATGACGATGTAATTTCATCAACTACGAGGTTCCCATTAACCCTCCAAGGGAAAAATGGACATCGCTGGTCAGTATTAACAGGAAAAACTTCAACAATACTAATGAAAAATAAAACTCATATAATTCAAGGACTAAAAAAAGGTTAGTCATCCTGTGTCGTGAAACAAGGTTAGCTCTCTAGGGTTAATATGGGCGAATTTAGTAATGGTTTAAGAAAATTTGTATCCGGACACGTACCTTTTAAACAGTACAAAAATGTAAATTAATCAACAATAATATGTACATTGAATGCACAAAAATTGACAATCCAGATCATGTAATTCCAAATTGTTTGAAGTGGAGAGAAGAAAGAAAAAAATGATACAGAAATTTGCCGAAATTAGTGTTAGTAAGGAAATAGTACAAATTGTGTTGTTTTCAGAAGAAAAAAATACAAAAAATTATAGACAAAATAATTCTTAAAAAAGAAGTAACAGAAAGGAATTTACAAGAAAATAATTAAAAGAATATCTATGGCTCACAATACCGGGTCTGGGTGAATTCCATTGAAGTAATATACAAATGTTGATTCTAGGGAGAATTATTTATTTTAAAAACCAAGTAGAATGATGGATTTAGTGGATGAAAGACCCTCACCATGGCTGTAAGCTGTCCCTTAACCACCTTAAAAAATATGTTTGAATTGGTGGCCATTGCTCTGTAATATCTGTGTGAACTGTATCACTACTTGTCTCGTATGTATTAAGTATTAAACCTACAAATTTATTTATAATATGACCCGCTTTGCAAATTGTTTTTAAATTATTGTAACGAAAGTGAAAGAAGAAACTTGAAACATCACTCTGAAATATTCCACAGAGCGTGCGACGGTAAACGCGGCGTCATCGAAAGTTCCGGAAAGTTCGAAAAACAAGCACGCTATATAAGCGCGCGCTAGTGGCGTGATTCTGATTAAACCCGATTTCGTAATAATATGTTCCTGAAAATGTAATTTTGTTCTAATTAAACACTTAAATATTTTAAACCATTTACTTCAAAATTTATTTCATTTATTTTTCTTCTACCCTTTAAAATTAGTATTTCAGATTTTTCTTCCACCAAACTTATATCTTTTTTTCCCTTTAATAATAATATAATAATAATAATAAATCTTTATTGCTTATCACCAAATTGGTATTACATTGTCTTAATAAAAAAATATATAAATATAAAAAATATGTATAAGTTAAAAAAAATAAAGCCTTATTCCCTTGGTATGTGATTTCACTCTCATTTTCTCCTGAAACTATTAGTCAGCAAATATCATACGTTTCACATTATTTCAAAATGGAATGAATTTTTAATGTTATTATAAAAATATTCGAGAGTACAGTCCCTAAAACTGATCCTTCTGGCACCCCACGTGTAATTTCCATTTTGGAAATTCTCCTATTAATATACTATATTTATAAGAGCTTTGTCCTTTGACCACCAATTAGGGACATTTTCTTTTTTTGTCAGTCATAGTGTCCCAAACTCCAATATTTAAGAGCTTTCACATAATAACTCCGTACTTCTAAATGTAACTTTAAACGGGATAATCTCGGCACAAATTGCACAAACTGATGAAGTTATGCAATAATGCAGTATTTTGTCGATATTTTTGTTTTGATTTGTATAAAGCAGTCAAACATTCCAGTATTTTAAACGCATATACAGCCCGACCTAGTGGACATCGAGTTTTGTCCGATTACTCGCCCAATTTGGTCCTAATGATGTTATACAAGATTATAATCAGAAAGAATAATCGAATTGAATGTGACAAATATCCAATCTTTAAGAAATAATGGTGATGGACCCATCATGGTATGTTAATTTTATCATTAAATTTATATACTGATTGCATCTTTCAATTTTTTAGAAAAACTAAGGATTTCATGATAAATTATTGTATAAAAAATATTTACCTCTTCAATAACAATAACTTTTTTTGGAAATATTTTTCGATTGAATTAATTTGTTCGAAAAAAAAAAGAACTGGAAAACTGCTGAGAGTAAAGTACCACTTCTGGTTGCAGTATTTAAAAAAAGATTTTAGATTTTCGGGAATAATTAAAATGTTTAATGCTAGACATCTCAGACACACAAACATATAAACATTTTTCAGAAATATAATATAATAAGTGAGAGAATCTTAATATATATATATATATATATATATATATATATATATATATATATATATACAGAGAGTTTTATGTAACACTGAACATACTAGAATGTACTCAATGTAAATGTTCCTATGTTCGATTTGTTCAGGAACGCATCAAAGCATTGGGTGCGATGTGATTGGCTACAATTTCTAATGTCAACTATTATGTCAAGTGCAACATGTATAATTATGAATATTATACATAACCGCAATGCATACCATAAAAATTGCTTGCGATAACTGGCAAGTGTAATTCATTTTTGACGTGGAAGGGTGTAGTTTGGGTTGACTATATTATTTTTAGAAATAGTAGCCAATCACATCGCACTCAATTCTTTGATGCGTTCCTGAACAAATCGAACATAGGAAAATTTACATTGAGTACATTCTAGTATGTTCGGTGTTACATAAAACTCTCTGTATATATATATATATATATATATATCAGTTGTTCTTAGCAATTTATTTTCACAATCAATCACAATCACAATACTTTCCCTATTTATTTAATATGGTGGATACATACTTTCCCTGTACAAGTAATCATTTATGTCATTTTTAGAGATTAAATTAAAATTATTTGGTCTAAATATTTTTTTTATATTTTCTTCTTGAAATATTAAATAAGCACAAAATACAAAATTATTTTTTTTATAAGACAGTATGATCAACTACATACAAAGGTGAGAAATAATCGATTTATGAAAATGTGATAAAAATTTAATTTTTAAACCCTCCTCTCTATAACCGGACCAAAATTACAATGAACGCATCCTGTACCTCTCAGAACAAACTTAACTTCGAAATTCTCTCCCAATTCTACATCCCCCGAAATAACTCCGTGAATCCTAAATTCATAAATCTCCCACAAACTCTGATCCAACTGATTACTCACTATAATCAAGACTAACTGTAATCTCAAACGCATATTCTCTCTTTTCTCATCTATAAATCACGCCCATAACATTCATAAAAATAATCTACTTTGACAGAAAAGGTACTGGCCGATAGCCATTTAACAAAATAAAAATGTTCTACTTATTGAATTATTTTAAACTATTGTATAAATAAAGACATGCAGGGCATAAAGATCTATGGTCGATAGCCCATAATAGACTACTAACACAATTGTACATATTGTTATAATAAATTTTGTAAAATTTTGTTGTCATATTGTCTGAATAAAGATGTTTGTATATAAAGGCATTATTTACTACTACTTTAATTTTTTATCTTTGGCTTCGAAATAAACGAGTTTTTCTGTATAAATAGAAAACAGTATTCATTCACTTGGTCACAGTTATTTAAATATATTAAATAAAAATGATTTGAAAATAATTAATAAATTATTTTCACATTTAGCTCTGTAATGTCTTATTGAAGTTAATTTATTTTATTGTTTATATTAATAAAAAATAAGGCGAAAAGACCACTGGTTGATAGCCAATTGACAGATATAAATTGTGCATTTATTTTTGTTACTTTTATTATTTATTTATTTTGTATACTTTTCTGAATTTAAAAAAAATGTAATGAAATCCTAAATTTAATTACTCCTACCGCTTTATTTGAATTTTTAAATCCGTGACATCAGGAATTTAACAAGGAGCTCAAAAAATGATTATATACTAAGTTTCAAAATATTTTGATGTTTCTTAATAATAGTTTTTCTCACATTCTGTCCACTACTATGCGGCATCCAATAAATTTAATACGAAAGAATACCGTCATAACTCTTCTTTGACTAACTTGCAAAAGATTGCTGGAGAGAGTGAAGAATGCAATATTATTGCAAAAGGATAATTAAGCAATTTCAAACCCTGGCATTTGATTGCAATTAATTTCACAAAAGCGTATTTCAGAATGACCAGGATCGGTGCTTCTTGTAATCTATCTTTTTTTATCGCGGCAATGAAAATTAAATTCTCGTCAAGATTTCTTTTCGCAGAATTTACGAGCTTCAAAAAGAAAGAAACCCGACCGGACGGACAACACGCAGCGATTAATCTGGCGCGTCCGTTTTGTTCCCTCATCGAAATCCGAATTCGATTACGATTGTACAAATTGATATTCATTCCACCACCTGTTGTTGTTGCCCGTCCAATTCCCACAATCGAATCATGGGCCCGTTATCATCTAATCGGAATCGCCTCTTAATGGAATGTCTCAATAAGAAATCGGCGAGCGATATGTAAATGTAATATGGGAACAATTACAAGAAAGCGAATGCGAATTCGAACGGGTCCGATACGTGGATGCAATGCGAGACGAGACGGGAGATGTCGGGCCGGCCTTTTTCGGCGCGGGACTTTAAATATGCATGTTTATTTTATTGCCGGCGATTCGCGGCATGTCGGGAGTTTTATTTATTCGCCGTTTCGACGGGGAAAAAATCGCGCACAGAGAATGGAGAAAACGCCGCCGAGACCGGTGTCCGGGAGTGCCAATATGGTATGCTTTAAATCGTTGAAATTATTTCGTGGACGTGATCCATCACTGTTGAGCCGACTCTGCGAGAGTGTTGCCAAATATAGTTGATAATTTAACTTTTGTGTTATGTCAAATTTATACAAGTATTTCGAAAATGGTATTAAATAAACCTCTTATGTTTACAATTAATTATGTACAGGATGATTCATGTTGGTGATGCCGCATATGGAAAACTACAGAAAACAACTTTTTATACTATCTGAAAAACGACTAAGGTATTCGTGCCTGCAACAATAATTTTATCTTATACATATTTTTTTATGTAACATAACAACTTTTGATTATTATTAGATTTTAAAACTTTAAAAGTAATTATTTCGAATATTTCAAATTCAGTATCATATAAATAGAAAAGAGTATTCATTCTATATTTACAAATCATTTTTATTTAATTTATTTAAATAACTGCAATAAATTTATTGCAAAAACAAACAAAAGGAACGTTATTTAATATAAGGCCATCTGCAAACACGTGTTTCGGGATCTATGCCTCGTCAGTACAGCTATGCCTTACATATAATAATTATTTACAAATCATTTTTATTTAAATAACTGTGACCGAGAGAATGAATACTCTTTTCTATTTATATGATACTGAATTTGAAGAAAAATCTTGACGAATAGATTTTTCTCGGATCAAAATTGGTTACATTATGCAATATTTTATTGATATGTAACAGCAGGTGTACATTATGTAATTCAATGTCCGGCGTGGGTATTTGCCCGGGAAGTAGTTGTTTTAATGTGCATTTGTTTAACGTACTTACGTAACGTAAGTTAAAAGTCACAAAGTGGAAATAATTTATTAATTATTTACAAATCATTTTTATTTAATTTATACAGTATCATATTTTTTAAGGGTATTTGGTCTTAGAATTTCATACTCTTTACCAATTCAAAATAAAAAATGGAAACTACTAAAAAAAATATCGCTTAGGTCATATCTCAAAAAATAATGACGATCATTAAATTACAATTACAGTAAAATATGTTATTTAAAATAATTGACCTGTCCATTTTTTTTTATTTTTTGGCGATAGTTACAGATTTTAACTCGCACTGTATATACAGGGTGGCTGAAAATTCATTGTCCAGTTTCAATAGCTAAAATATTAAAGATGCAATAATAAGTTCAATATGAAACTCAGTATACAAGATAAGATTTATCAATTAAGATAATTCTTTAACTTTCATCTACTGATGTAAAGTAACTCACGGCATTTCTAGCATCAAATGGTGAATGCGCCGGGCAATCCCAAGAGTATACTTAGAATTTTTCTACTTATTATGGTTTTTGAGAAATAACATAGTTATACTTTTTTTATATGGACATCATGGTCGACTATAGTCTAAACAACAGTTGTTATTTTTCACGGCCAACTTTACTAAAATTTAAAAACGCAGTATTTCCATTAATTATACAGGGTGGTTATAAATGATTGACCTATTTTTAAAAATTCGTACTTATTAAAGTATAAATCCAAAATTAATAATCTTTGTAGCCACGAAAAGTGGAAGTTTCAAAGTTTTTTAATACATTGTAAATGTTCAATGTGTCCATCGACAAACGTGGTAGCCAAACTCATCCCAAACGCGAGAAAGCGTATCTGCTATTTCTGAGTGAACGGCAGCAGAGATACGGTTCTCCAGATCTTTCTGGTTTCAGAGTTCTTTGTAGAGGACTTTAATTCTATCTTAAAAATAACGAATTTCCTAAATTCCAACAATAGATTAAACAATTCGCAGCATGGATATATTGCGGCAAAATCCACAATGAGCGCTATTTATGATTTCTTTGAGCGTTTGTTCTTTCAAACTTAAAAAAACAAGTAACAATTGGTATTTTTTATTTGCGTGGATCACAAAATCTTACCGCATAAATTAAAGAAAAATGAAATAAGAGGGATAGGATTAAAATGGTTCTATTCTTACCTGGAAGGTAAAAAAAAACAAGTAATTACTTTAAAAGATGGTATATCGGCCTTTTTAAAAGAAATAAATATTAATCTGGGGTTACCCTAAGGAAGCCTTACCGCACCAACACTATTCATTATTTTTATAAATCATTTAATTAACATTTAATGAAACGTTCAGTCACCATTCATCTAGCGTATGGATAACTAGTGATGGCCATTTCGGTTTTTCGAACTTCATCAGACTAGTGTGTTCCATGTGCAATGCCTTGATGAAGGCGACTGAACTGAAATTAATGTTATCAATAACTGTAGCAAAAAAAAAAAATAATTATGCGATGATATAATCCTTATCGTATCAGGTAAAATAATACAGGAAGCAAAAACTTTATAATTGAATAGCAGTACTACTGCGAATTGCAACGGCTTGAGTCAAAATTATTTAATGAAAGGAAACAACAAATAATAGTTACAAGGCTATCTGTAGACGTGCTTCTTGATTTCATTTCTCATCAGTACAGCTCTGCCCTGTAAGCCTGTAATGCTTTAACCAAAGTACCACGCTGTACAATAAGTTCAACAGACTAGAGAAACAAAGTTTAATTACTTTTAATTATGAACTGAATAGATTTGTTTTAAAAAAATTTAAATGCCAATAAATTAAATAAACAAGTTAACATTTATTTAACTATTGATCTAAAAATATGTACAAGCTGATAACAACAAATATTAAAACAAAGAAAATAATATGAAAATATAAACGAATAGATTGAAAATGAATTGAAATTAAAAGTTTCACAAATGTTATAGAGATTTAAACTTACTCGAGTCGGAAACAAAGGAGAACTGATCGAGGAATTCAGAATTTCTTCTCTGGAAGATGGTAAATTGCTGGGGGAAGGTTTTGGGGAGGCAAATGAACTAGGGGTAAACATCTGGTGTGAACGTGTGAAAAGTTGGATTTTTTCTATGTCAAGATTTGGAACCTATGCGATTTTTCGCGATCGTAAAATCGCCGTTCGGTTCCAAACAACAATAAAGTGATAAAATACAAATATGAAAAGAATAATTACAAAAAATTCTGATGAAATTTTAAAGAAAGAGATGTTAACTATGGCAGAAAAGTCAAAGTAAATAATGAAAATATATAAAATGAAAATAAAATTAACAACTTTTTAATATTTGTACTCATTACTTCCATGTAAAATACTCGTTACTTTACTACGTTTCATTGCCATCAATAACTACATTTATTTACAATTTTTAATAATAGCACAAAGCGCCATCTGTTACTTAATTTCTAAGTGGCATCGTCAACGAATAAAAAATGGATTCTACAAGAAAGGCAACCAAACAAATGCCATTTGGTCCACTAAAGGAATGCGAACTTGTTCCTTGATTATACAACTCATTTATTACATTTTTATATCATAATATCTACGTTTTCTATTTTTTTTTTGTACATTGTAACATTTATATAAGAATATAGACAAATTCATCTGGCATTTATCAAATGGCTGTCGACCAATGGTATTTCTCCCTACTTTTTCTATTTGATTACTTTTCGTAATACAGTTACTATACTTATTTCAACGAAAAATTATTATATGATTATATTCGGAATTTCTGTCACCATACATTTTTGTTCACAATTTTTTGTAGATTATTCGATTAACTCTAGCACTGATATTTGGATTTGATCCACAGGACCACGTAGAGCTCGAATTGTTATGATCAAAAACTAAGCTATAATTCTCAAGTTGAAAAACCCCTCACCCTCTCTTTAGTTACACCTATGCGGCTGGTTATTGGCATACATAGCGACAGCTGCTTAAGAAATAGTTTATCCAGTTTCTTACTACTACTACTTATTTTTTAATATTTTCATATATATATATATATATATATACAAGGTGTACAGAAAATGGGTGAAAACCTTCAGGTAACTCAATTCATTAATTAATTTTTAATAGAAAATCCAAATAAAAAAATGTTGTATGGTTCTTCATTGAGGCTCACGAGGTCTTCGGAATTTTAAATATGTGACTATAAATTAGTATTGTTTTTTAAATATTTCGTAAAAAATAAATAGCATTAACAATCAACACGTTTATAATTCCATTGATGTAAATGATTAATAAATCGAATATTTTTACAATTTTATAACTTCATCAGAAGCATTCTTTTAATGAAAATAGATCTGGCAACGATGCATGCTCGTTTGCAAATTTGATAATGTTGACGTTTATTTGATTGATTTGACATTAGTTTATTCGAAAAAAGTCTACGTAAATCTACAATTATTCGAATGACTTTCCAACGCGTTTTTTTGTACGATGTATTCGTTTATGCTGATATGTACATGGTATTTGGATTTTGCAACGGAAATTTTCTGTACACCTTGTATATATATAATCTTTATTTTTGAGAGTTTCATTAAATTACATCACAATATTTACAACATTACAATCATTATAAGCCTAAGAAATGCAGAGGATCCATAGAGTGGTATAAATTTTTTGACAATTACCATCCACATTTTACATTTCTGTGGATGCTGGGTTTGTGCTTCAAGAATCCAATGAGGATTCTTATTTGACCAATACCTTGAGTTATAGCGGTTAACTGTTTCATTTAAACAAAAAAGTTGCCTCATCAGAAAACTCTACATTAAAATGTAGCAAAATGGTCGTCGTCATTACAAATATCCATCAATCGTTCGGCAAACTCCAGCTACCTGGATTCTGGATCTTATATTTATATTGATGAAAAGAAAAAAATGAAATTTATTCTAATTAAAAAAAAATGCGTGCAGTTTTGATATCAAAGGCACTAAAAAAATCGGCAGAAAAATTGTGGAATAATTAAAAAAACTTAAAATATCTGTACGAAATCTTACTTTGTACATAAATTAAAATAATGAAGCACTGGTTTAAGTGAAATAACGTGCCGTGTTTGGTTCCGTCGTTTCAAAAACTGTGATTTCGATGTTGACGATCATTCGCATGAAGGAAGGTCAAAAACCTTCGAAGACGCTGAATTGGAGGCATTGCTCGATGAGGACCCGTGCTAAATGCAAAAAGAGCTTGTTCAGCATTAGGAGTTACCCGCCAAGCCATTTCCAAGCCATTTCCATACGAAAAAGTGATTCTACAACATGACAATGCTCGGCTTCACGTTACCAAACCCGTTAAAAACGCCTTAAATGGAAACCTACCCCATCCGCCATATTCTTCAGATATTGCGCCGTCCTATTATTGCTTGTTTCGTTCGATGGCATATGATCTGGTTAATTAGCAGTTCCGCTCATAACATCTCAAAATGGCTTGATTCGTGGATAGCCCCAAAGGACGAACACTTCTACCGTGACGGTATTCGAGCTCTACCAGTAAGGTTGAAAAAAAAAATCACAATAAAGTTGTAGTTTCATCAAAATAACAGCGAGACGTAGTTGCGCAAATAATATATTTTTTTAACAAAATTTTGGATTCCACGAAAGATATCCTAGTGGACAGTCTGTATGTATGTCTGTGTTTTAATTAACGATTTCATTAATTTTTTTCAGGACACCCTAGCATCTTGATACCATCAGCAGCAAAAATATGTTACAATTTAAAAAAAAGAATTTTATTTCAGTAATATTCCATCGTTTAGAATGATTATACGATTTGACCTATGTATGGTTATCTCTGGAAGTGTAACAATACGAATTAATACATGATATATCTAAAATGCAAATTAAACTTTTTTTCACCAATTGTATTACAGTACCTTGTAAAATGCGGACGCAATATTTCACGTGGGTAGGAACAATTAGCAATGAATTCTGGTCGGTTGTCGGTGGAACAATACAAGACACCGAAGCCCTGACCAAAAAAAGCTCACAAGAATCGCTCTCTAGCAACAGATCCTCTCCTCAGGAATCTACCGGCTAGTGCTGCTTGCTCCTTCTTTTCTCGTATGTAGCTCAGACTCAATTTCAATAAACCGCGCGCGCATAACATCGTATTTACATTTACAGGAGGCCGCTTTTATGAATCCCCTCGGCCGCCCGATGTTTATGGCGGTACTTTAAAAACATTACGCCGATGTTTCTCCTATCAACAGCACCATAAGCGATAACATCTCGCACGCTGATTTATACCCCTCTCGCCTTCCTTTCGTTTGTTGTCAGCAGGATTAACATCTACTGGTGCATAAAACATCAAACCACCGTTTATTCTGTGCGCATTTTCATTTTTCTATGTTAGACATTTTCTTTCTGTTATTTATAGAAGAAAAAATGTTCAAAATTCATCATAATAAAATGTTCATCTAGCGTATGGATAATTGGTGATGGCCATTTCGGTCTTTCGGACCACATCAGACCCAAATTATTGACGATACCATTTGAAATTAGGCAATAGATGGCGCTTGCTTTATCTTTCCAATTATGATAATAAATATTGATCATATTTATTGGAAAATATGATGAGCATTAGAGGAATTCATTCTTAACTAAATTCTTAAATTGAACTAAAAATTAAAGATAGATTCTTCTATATATACAAACAGAACACTATGGCAACAAAATTTATTACAATAATATTTACAATTGTGTTAGTAGTCTGTCATGGGCTAACGATCATAGGTTTTTCTACCCTGATTCTTATATTTTATTAATTTCTTAAGTCAATTGATCTGTCCTTGGAAATAAACAAAAACTTCTTATTTTTTCTCCTTTTTACTATTTAAAAACAATAATTTTATTAAATAAAGTGAGAAATACTTCTAAACTACTGTAACACTTTATTTTCACTGGTGAATTTCGGAAAACTCAGAAAACATAAAGTGAAACTGCATTGAAAAATAAAAATAAAGTGTTATATTAAACATTTACCTTCACCGCGATCACTTCCATCCGCGATCTCGTTGAAGACGGTACGTAAAAATTAATTAAAAATTGTTTAACAACTAAGGGCTTGCAGGGCATAGCTGTACTGATGAGGGATGAAATCCCGAAACACGTGTCTGCAGATGGCCTTGCAATTATTATTTGTTGTTTCCTTTCATTAAATAATTTCGACTCAAACCGTTGCAATTCGCAGTAGGGCTGCTATGCAACAACAAATATCTATTGTGTAATCCAATGTCCGGCGGGGTAAATGCTCGGGAAGTAGTTGTTTCAATAGATGTTTGTAAAACTTACAGTGTAAGTAATTTTTTGCAGTTGGAAAACGGGATTGATCGAATTTTATTGATCATTGCCAGAAAAAATTTTCCTTGTTTAATTTCATTGTAATTTAAATAACTGAAAATGTGTGAATCATCTTTGTTTCATTTTATTTAATTATATTAAAGTGTTTTTCATTAATTTGTTAATGTACTAAACATATGAAACGAAGCAGAAACTGTTTTTCATTAATATACTTAAATTCATGTTTAAATATATAAATGTAGACGCATCTCCACAATAGAAAATAAACGTATTTTTTTCTTTAATTTAAATACTTCTTTGGTAACTCAATTAATTTTTGACAAAAGTACTGCACTGAACTCATCATATAAGTCAAGTATAATAATCCCAGCTTAATTTTTATTAATATTCACCTAGCACAAAATCACCGTGTGTCTCCTCTTATTGATGTTGATGCATCTGTTTCAGATCATCTACACGAGATAACTTGAAATCCGAGACGGTAATTTGATTATGTCTATTAATCACGTATATGATGATTAATATTCGCAATTAGTAATATCTCGACGAGGGATTATTAATCAAGATCGAGATCTGGGAGGACCGTAGTCATTTATCTTGGTGATAAAAATTTTAAGTACACACGATTGTTGTCGTGATTAAATCCGGGTCATTAATATTGATACGTCTGTGGAAATCAACTTGGACCTTTTTGGTTTCTGTTTAATTGAGTTTAATGCACAATAATTTATATTAACGCGTGTAGAAATGCTTTGTCGTTGGGGAGTTGGGGAAAGTTTATTTACCCGTGGATGTTGGTTGATTGCTCTTTATCAATCAACCATATGTGATATGTGGAAAGTAGGAATACATTTCAGAGAAGATGAATTATTAAAATTCTTTTAGATTTTATATAATCTTTCGAATAAACACCTCTATGACGCTACTCTCATAATTCCGATAGAGAATGTCTTCACATTCTATCCGAAAAAATTGCAAAAAAAATTCTGTTTAATCTTTAAATTCTCGTAAGATTTAGGTGTAAATCCTAATAGTCCTCCTAATTTCAAAAAGCCCGCATTAAATTTATTTCAATTCATTGTATTATTTCACCCCTTCACCCACTAACGGTGGACGTACGATAAAATCATTTAATATAGATAGAAATACCTTGGGTCGATAGCCATTTGAGAGTGATAGGGACATCCACAAACAAATACTCCAATTACTGATATACTGTAAATAAATATTATACACTGTAAATGTTAACGTTCTGCCAATAAAGATATTGTCTCTCTATGATAAACAAAGACGCTGTTATAAAAACAGGAAACATAAAAAAATTAAATTCACCGCATGCGAGTGTTGGAAATTTCTCATTGGGTTTACCAATAAGTTTTATAATCCTCTTACATACAACGTCTGGCGCCTGCGAGCTTGCCATCAACCATTGTGTGCGTGCGCTTCTTCTTCTTTTTTTCTTTCGTGGAGACATCTTCCTGTGCTCTTGCATACTGATTCAATTGTCCCGAAACGATCCTTTCGCCCTTCTCATACACAATTTGGTCTTTTTTCAAAATTTATTTACATTCGCTACCGACCGCCGCATGTTTTCACGACCGAAAAGAATTCGTGACTTTCCCATAAGCGTACAAGAGGAATTGCGCCATTGTTTTTGATGGATGTTCAAAGTGGAATTATTTATATTGGGGCGTATAAGGACTCCGGTGTCCTTATAAATCCAAACGCACAACACTCATGAATTATTAAAACGTAAATGAAATAAAAAAAGATGCAATATCTATATTATGTACTTGGATATTTATTATTATTTACTATAAATGGGTAACTTTGAAAAAAAAAAAAAAATATATATATAAATTTGACGACGAAAGACAGTCGATGGTTATTTTCTGAGGCGTAACAATTGCAATTGATTGTAATTACGTAAATATTATTATTAAATTTCACTGAACTCTCACAAATTAATATTTGTTATGATTAATTATTAGTTAAAGGCTTCTGTTTTGTCATACAAAGTTGTTCAAATAATATACTTTTTAAATTTGATTGCATAACAAAGAATTAGGCTCGTTTTAAAAATTATGGCATTAATTTAAGTTTGGCTTAAATATAATAATAATAAATTTATTATCCAACAGGAAACTGAAGTCCAGTTACAGGATAATACAAAATAATAATACATAATTATAATAAACAAACTAATATGCCAACATCACTAAAAAAATCGTATAAATGAGGTATTTACTAAATTAAATATAATGTGAAATATTATTTTGGATCTACTTTACACGGTAGAATCATTTGTTATTGATTTAATTGAAAATAATTCATCAAGACAATGTATAAAGATTAATTATTTATTTATTTATTAACGGCCAAGCCTTTTTGAATACAATATTTAACAAAAATAGATAATACAATATATAAGTAAATATAATATAATACAAACACAATACTATTCATACTAAGAAGTATATATTAATTAACGTATAATTTAATACCGCTCAAATCGAACACTAGTACATCAAATTAAATTGACTGCGCAATAATATATATATATTTATATTTATTGACGGAAACTTCACCATTTTACAAAATTATAACAACTTTTATTGCTTAAGCTTAAGTTATATTAAAAAAATAATATTAATATCATCCCATTTCATTTTTAATCATATAATATTTTATTTCGCAATATAATATTCATAAGTATTTGTATAATAAATAATGGCAAACAGATAAACAGCGAGTATGCAAAGTGACTCGAGCGAAATCGTTGCTGGTACATTACTATAAATAAAGCCAGCAATATTTATTCTTTCTCATGGGCCATACCTTCGCTCTTCCTATACAATATATGTTTTTTTTTTTCATAATTATGCAACGGCACGCTCGGCGAATAATTTAATAATATGGTGCAACGACGGTCGTGTGCCATTTATAACAGAGAGACGTGCCTCTCGGGTTCTCTCAGTTCTTCTGCGATACGGATATATTTCCAGGGAAATGCACTATAAAACCATAAATGTTCGAGAGACTTAGATATCATTGTAATTTATTATTTACAATATTTTTTTATAACGCAATAACACTGCAATTATTTATTTTACGACTTCAATTGTCTATTATAAGTTTTCAATTTCAAAATATCAATTTAATTTCAATTTAATTTATTAATTATTTTCAAATCATTTTTATTTAATATATTTAAATAACTGTGACCAAGTGAATGAATACTCTTTTCTATTTATTTTAATTTCAGTATTTGGGATATTAATAATAGCCTACAAAAATCGTAGCATTATTCTATCAGCAATAATGCTAAGTTGCATTATTAATTTACTTTGTTTGTTATTCGCACCAATGATCATGGACATTGAATACTCTGGAATTATGGTGAATGTAAATTCGATCAAGACGAAGTTACTTGACGTGCAAGTGGAAATAAAACAAAAAGTTATGGCAGAAATAATAATAACTCAAGTGAACAAAATTATGTGAAAAACGTTGTGTTATAAATGTAAACAGTTTTGACATTTTGTGTTTAAAAGACAGCTGAATATCTTAGGAATCGCTCAGCAGTTAAAAAAAAGTCTATTTGAAATGTGCGGAAAATAGAAAACCAGATATAAGTAATGTGAGAATATTTGGAGTTAAAATTATAGTTCACACACCAAAAGACAAGCGAAGAAAATGGGACAAGAAGTTCCAACGTACTTCGTTGATTTTGGGGAAAATGTAAAATGATACAGATTGTACAATTCAGTGAATGATGAAGTTATCACCAACAGGGATGTAATCATTTCAGAGAAACAAATTGGAATGGCTGGACATTTTGTTGGAAATTTAAACCAAGATTCAGTCGGGGGCAATGAACCATCTAATAAAGCTAATTTAGATAAAAGTGTTCCAGAATCTGATGATGAAGACGACAGAGATTACATATCACCAGAAAACCTGCAAGTTGACTTGATCGGAGGCGTTTCGGAGAAACAGGTAGAAAAAGGTGTTTAATGACTATGTTGTGTATATGTATACCACAGAGGAGAATACAAATATTGTGGATGATCCAACAATTAGCAGAAGCATTGTCCAGACCTGACAGCAAGAAATGGATGGAAGCCATGTCAGAAGAAATGTCGTCTTTCGAAAATAATGAAGCATGGGATATTGTTGATCAATCAAAAAATGGAACAATTGAAGATTGTAAATGGGTATTTAAGCGGAAATATGATATTAATAATATACAAATATAAATGTGAATACAACCGTCTATATTTTTTTAAAAGCCTATATTTAATAAAAGAATACAATAATGTTGAATTAACAAAAATAACAATATCTTGATATAAAAAATAGCTGAGAAATATAAAATTGAAGTAATCAAATTTTTATCAGATTTTTTTATATCACATATAGAATGAATTATAACAATAAAAATTACATTATTTTCTTCATACAATAGCTGATTGCAAAATGCTAATGTTGTTAAATTAATCATTTAAATAATTTCTCCATGGTAAATCCAAATAAAGCAGAGAATTATGTTCGAGTTGAAAGCAGCATTAATTAATCGCCGTCAATCGTGATAAACGAGCACGAGCCGCACGGCTAACGAAAGCCCCTCCATTGAAATTAATAACAAAACTCTCCTCCATAGTTCCATAGAAAAGCAAATGATAATAAACCATTGAAGCGATTTTTCTCACTGATTCAAAAACCGTCCAATTTACTATTCCATTGAAACCTTTCGACGTAAATCCACGCTTCGCTGACCACCGTTTTTGGTATCGCCATAAAATATCTGTTATTAAACATAGTATTTATCACTGTTTAACGGTCCTCTGAAACCGTATAAAGGAATAAGAAACCGATTTTTTTTATTTTAAAAGCGCGTTTATTTTTTTCCACGTTCTTTTTTAATCACAACCTGCGGTGATTAAATTATTCACATATCCCCGATTTTCAAGATGAAAACGCATTAATTACAGCTGGGATTAAACAGCACTTCGTGAATTTTACGGTGTATTAATTTTAATAATTACGGTGAAGAAAGCGCTCTTCGCTTCCCAAAGGAATTTATTTATTAAGACGATGGCCATAATTGAAAGTCCTGTTCTTTCGATTAATTTCGGTAATTAATTGAGATTGCTCTCGCTGCGTGTAATTTGTATAATCGAATTAGTTTTATGTGGAAAGCAGCCATATGGAGTGGCTTTATATGGAAGCAATTTCGGAACGATCGGATCTCTTGTTGGTTTTTTCCCGATACGTGTTGATATTAATCGCATGCAAATTCGTCTCGACTTTCGACCACCTAGGAGACAAAATATCGTGTGTAATCGGATTTTCTTGTGGATTAAAAATGCATATAAAACTCATCTTATTTTTTTTTCGGGCAGGAAAGGAATTGAGACCGCCTTTATATGGAAACAAATCGCGTTTCAATGGGTTCAATCAGATTTTTAAAAATATATATCATCCGATGGCCGCGGATCTTGATAAGGAAACAAATAATATCATTTCGAACTGAATTAAGAAGGTTATTGTTCGTTCTTTCAGCGGATCGATTTTACGAGCTCCTTAAATTGACGTATGGAGATTTAATTCAATGCTAAACAGCACGAGCTTGTTCCCAATATCAATACATATCATATACAGGAGTTTTTACAGCTTGAACATGCTGTCCGAATGATAAATCTCGGCTAACAATGAAAATTTATTACACTTCAATTCCGGAATTCGAATTTTTTTATTACGTTTCGTTTATTTTTAGATTATTACCGTCATATTATTCTCTTATACTGAACAAGTTTATTTTCTTTAAGATTATCTATTATTAAAAGCTTGTATTTTATTTTTCATAGTTATTCAAATAATTAAAATACTTTTAAATGTTGTTCATATAATTTAATTATAAATAATAATTCATAGTTTTAATTATAAATAAATACGATGAGGAAGAAAGACCTCAGGACGATAGCCCATGACAAACTAACATCTTCATGCATATTTATGATTCGAATATATTGTTGTATATAAAATTTAATGTGGTTGTTTGTATAAAGATGTTTATATATATTTATATATACTTTAACTTTAACTTTATTTTACGGAATTCTCCATTATAATTGATTACATTATACAATAATTTACATATTTGTATATAATCAGGTAAGTATTCCTAAACTATTAATAATTAATAAGTAAGATAAGTGCATTCCCAAACGGTTCAAAGAATTGATTCAGTGTTGCTTATGACTTCACAAACTAACATCTACGGGTATATAATTACATAATGGAAACAATAATTTATATAAATACGTTATAATATATAACTGCAATTCATCAATTCATTTCAAATAATTTAGAGAACTTAAGACAGTGACGTTAGCAATCATGACGATTGAATAAAAAGACAAGAACTGGACAAAGACAGGCAAAAAGACCGATGGTCGATAGCCATTTTCTGAGGCTTAACTAGAGGTTTGTGATTGTAATGTAAATATTGTAATGTAATTTAACGTATTTCTCAGAAATAAAGATTTTCTACATATATATATAACTGTATAATATTGTAATTTGCAGCAAATAGAAAACGTTTTATTTTCGAAAATATAATCCAAAATATGCATAGACATGCAATTTTACAAAATAAATCAATTGAAATATAAAAACAATAATAAATATGAACCACCAGTGTATAAATTAATATTAACGAAATATAAAAAATAATAAATATGTTTTTAACTTGACTTGTAAGATAAAAGTGTTAAAATAAAATATAAAATAGCTACTTCGATGGCACAACATACAATTAATACAGGCAACAACCGCCGAATTGCATCACCACCGAACCATCTAACAGAGCCTCGGAAACAATTACTCAAAAACGAGTTGAAGACCCTTTTGGAAAGCGATACTACTCAAGAAACCAGCTCAACTTGTGCCGCAACCGTCGACCTATTGCCGAAAAGGGATGAAAGTATTCGCCTCTGTTTTGACTACAGGAAACTTAATACCATCCCCGAGGCCTATCCAAAGCCTCGAATTGACGATCTACTCCATTCAATCACCATTCCATAAGTAGTGGATATTGGCAAATTCTTGTCGCTCTGGATGACCAATTGAAAACCGGCTTCGTAACATCGTTGGGATCCTTTTGCTTCAAGCAAATGCCGTATGGCCTACGAAACGTCCCGATCATCTACCAAAGACTCATGAACCATTTCGTTCGAAAACTACCTGATGTTCGATTACTAGTCTATCCAGATGACCTTATCGTGCTGTCTTCAATATAAGAACAACACCTGGAAGATCTCCACCAAGTAATGGCTCAGCTCCGTGTCTATCGTCTGAAAATAAATAAAGAGAAGACGAAGTTTGCTGTATAGAAGTTGGCTATCTGGGACATCTCATTATGCCAGAAGAAATCAGGACCGATCCAGCGAAGACACAGGCAATCCAAGAGAGAAGAATCACAGGAAACAAAGAAGAGGTTCTTTAATTTATCCAAGCATATTCATGCTATCGACGATTCATATCCAACTTCGTAACAGTCACCAACCTAACAAAGAAAAGGGCCACATAGAAATGGGACGAAGAAGAAGAAACAGCCTTCATCAGCCTAAAAAACTTCTTTGAGAAGAACCAGTCCTTCAGCCAGAGAGCAGTAATCGTCCATTCACTATACGTTTTAACGCCAGCGAGTATGTTATAGGAGCAGTTATCGTCGTAGAAAAATAGGAGGAACATCCGGTCGAGTATGCTAGCCGACTTCTGACGAAACAAGAGAGAAATTACTCGACTACCGAACGTGAAGCCCACGGCATTGTTTGGACTATCATTTTAGAGGATATATCGAAAGATGTTAGCACCGATCATCAGGCTCTCAAATGGCTTATGAGTCTGAAATCCCCAACTGGTCGACTCGCACGATGGGCACTCATACTTTAAGCGTACAGTCTCATCATAGATTACATACTTGGGAGATTTAATCGAACGGCGGGCGCATTATCTCGATTGGGAAAGGAAGAAATGCCGCCCATGATCTCGTAAGTTGAAGTTCAATTGAATACTGCGTCAGGAAGAATTGAGCGAAAGACACAAAAAGAAGACGAAAAGCTGTAATATATCATCCAAAGCCTGGAAGATCCGATAGGGAATGAAAATACCTACTACTGGAGCAACAAAGGGTATGTTATGTTCCGAGGAGTTCTCCACCGATGCGATCCCGAATTGGGCGGACCAACCATTGGGCACGTTTCTACACTCACCTAATATCAATTGACAACGTAGAATCATCACTTCATGTCCACTGTGGAAGGTGGACGTCCAAGGAAAATACCAGATATGAACGATAACAACAAAACATACAATGTCTAAGCTTCAAAATAAATCACAAAGTATCACTTTTAATTAAAGATGCTTTATATACAAATATATTTATTAAATAAAAATGATTTGAAAATAATTAATAAATTATTTTCACATTTAGCTCTGTGACTATTGACTTACCTACGTAAGTACGTTAAACAAATGCACATTAAAACAACTACTTCCCGGGCAAATACCCACGCCGGACATTGAATTACATAATGTACACCTGCTGTTGCACATCAATAAAATATTGCATAATGCAACAAATTTTGATCCGAGAAAAATTCAATGTAAAAACAACAAAAGGAACGTTACATAATATAAGGCCATCTGCAGACACGTGTTTCGGGATCTATCCCTCGTCAGTACAGCTATGCCTTACATAATTTAAAGATGTTAAAATAAATCAATTAAATTAATTCAAATACAATCAGCACAATTAAATCAGTTATATTAAATCAAATTAAACTAAATCAATTTAAATTAAATTAAACCAAATTAATTCAATTTAAATCAAAACCGAATAAAATTAAACGAAAAGAATTGAATCAAATTAATTAAAAAGAGCGACCCTCACCTGCCGCGCGCTGAGATAGTAATGACCGGCGAAGGAGGACGTGCGCTCGTGTATTGTTGTTATCGCAAATTCACAAAAAACTTCTCTCGGTTCGGATTTGAATAAATGCCTCGCTGGCTATTAATATAAATAGAAAACAGTATTCATTCACTTGGTCACAGTTATTTAAACATATTAAATAAAAATGATTTGAAAATAATTAATAAATTATTTTCACATTTAGCTCTGTGACTATTGACTTACCTACGTAAGTACGTTAAACAAATGCACATTAAAACAACTACTTCCCGGGCAAATACCCACGCCGGACATTGAATTACATAATGTACACCTGCTGTTTGATTCAATTCTTTTCGTTTAATTTTATTCGGTTTTGATTTAAATTGAATTAATTTGGTTTAATTTAATTTAAATTGATTTAGTTTAATTTGATTTAATATAACTGATTTAATTGTGCTGATTGTATTTGAATTAATTTAATTGATTTATTTTAACATCTTTAAATTATGTAAGGCATAGCTGTACTGACGAGGGATAGATCCCGAAACACGTGTCTGCAGATGGCCTTATATTATGTAACGTTCCTTTTGTTGTTTTTACATTGAATTTTTCTCGGATCAAAATTTGTTGCATTATGCAATATTTTATTGATGTGCAACAGCAGGTGTACATTATGTAATTCAATGTCCGGCGTGGGTATTTGCCCGGGAAGTAGTTGTTTTAATGTGCATTTGTTTAACGTACTTACGTAGGTAAGTCAATAGTCACAGAGCTAAATGTGAAAATAATTTATTAATTATTTTCAAATCATTTTTATTTAATATGTTTAAATAACTGTGACCAAGTGAATGAATACTGTTTTCTATTTATATTAATAGCCAGCGAGGCATTTATTCAAATCCGAACCGAGAGAAGTTTTTTGTGAATTTGCGATAACAACAATACACGAGCGCACGTCCTCCTTCGCCGGTCATTACTATCTCAGCGCGCGGCAGGTGAGGGTCGCTCTTTTTAATTAATTTGATTCAATTCTTTTCGTTTAATTTTATTCGGTTTTGATTTAAATTGAATTAATTTGGTTTAATTTAATTTAAATTGATTTAGTTTAATTTGATTTAATATAACTGATTTAATTGTGCTGATTGTATTTGAATTAATTTAATTGATTTATTTTAACATCTTTAAATTATGTAAGGCATAGCTGTACTGACGAGGGATAGATCCCGAAACACGTGTCTGCAGATGGCCTTATATTATGTAACGTTCCTTTTGTTGTTTTTACATTGAATTTTTCTCGGATCAAAATTTGTTGCATTATGCAATATTTTATTGATGTGCAACAGCAGGTGTACATTATGTAATTCAATGTCCGGCGTGGGTATTTGCCCGGGAAGTAGTTGTTTTAATGTGCATTTGTTTAACGTACTTACGTAGGTAAGTCAATAGTCACAGAGCTAAATGTGAAAATAATTTATTAATTATTTTCAAATCATTTTTATTTAATATGTTTAAATAACTGTGACCAAGTGAATGAATACTGTTTTCTATTTATATTAATAGCCAGCGAGGCATTTATTCAAATCCGAACCGAGAGAAGTTTTTTGTGAATTTGCGATAACAACAATACACGAGCGCACGTCCTCCTTCGCCGGTCATTACTATCTCAGCGCGCGGCAGGTGAGGGTCGCTCTTTTTAATTAATTTGATTCAATTCTTTTCGTTTAATTTTATTCGGTTTTGATTTAAATTGAATTAATTTGGTTTAATTTAATTTAAATTGATTTAGTTTAATTTGATTTAATATAACTGATTTAATTGTGCTGATTGTATTTGAATTAATTTAATTGATTTATTTTAACATCTTTAAATTATGTAAGGCATAGCTGTACTGACGAGGGATAGATCCCGAAACACGTGTCTGCAGATGGCCTTATATTATGTAACGTTCCTTTTGTTGTTTTTACATTGAATTTTTCTCGGATCAAAATTTGTTGCATTATGCAATATTTTATTGATGTGCAACAGCAGGTGTACATTATGTAATTCAATGTCCGGCGTGGGTATTTGCCCGGGAAGTAGTTGTTTTAATGTGCATTTGTTTAACGTACTTACGTAGGTAAGTCAATAGTCACAGAGCTAAATGTGAAAATAATTTATTAATTATTTTCAAATCATTTTTATTTAATATGTTTAAATAACTGTGACCAAGTGAATGAATACTGTTTTCTATTTATACAAATATATTTATTCAGACAGTCACAATAATTAACATTTACACTTATAATATGAATAGATGGGTTAGTTGTCTGCAATGGGCTATTGGTCAGATGTCCTTTTGCCCTGTCGTGAATTTATTGTAATTTGTAAATAAAATCTGTGTTATCTAGCTGAGCCGTGATGAATGTTATTGACAATTAATGAATTGTGACTGAAGTGATTATGGTTAGGAGGGATATTAAGATTGCGAGGGATGCAAAAAAAAGTTAATGGCTAATTTTGTGGTAAAAGTTAATATACGTACGGTATTGTTGTGATTTGTGTGGATTCGTACAGGAATTCGTTAGAAGGATTGTGGAGTGGATTATTGGGATGCCGAAGTTTCGTGTTTCTAAGGGAGGATCATTCGGCTACCTGGAGATGATACAAGGATGAGAATTTTATGTGGTTAAAGAGGATGGCTCCGTACTCAGGGATCGACATATGGATTTATAAATGTATGTGGCAGATTTTAATGATATTTCTTCTTGCTTCTAAGTGAGCGATCTAAAATGCTTTGTTTGGATATTGGAAGTGAGTATGGATAGAGGGAGTGAAGTTGATTTTTTAGGCAGGAAACTGAATGGATAATCTGTGATGGATTGTATGGATGCGTTTAGAATTTTTTATTTGATTAGGGATTTGAAAGAGTGACGGGGCGATAATTGGAAACAAGGGAGGGATCACTTTCGAGTTTTGCTACTGGGGAGGAAAATATTGGTGAGGGTAATAATAATTGAACATTTTTATGATCAAATAATGGTTTTTCAGGACGTTTTTTTTTTGCATCATTGTATTTTTCTAGTTTATCCTGTAATTAAATCTTATGAATATGTTAGATAATAAATAAATAAATGGGATCTGAGGATGTTGTCATATCCTGGAGTAGAATTTCTACCAGAATATAGAATTGTAAAGTAATAAATTTCGTTTATTGAGTCATAATTTGGAGGAGGAATGGGATTTTTGTCGAAAGAATTGAATCATATTATAAAGGTTATCGTTATTTTCGTGATTTTAAATTGGGTTGAATGTCTTTTTTAGATGTTTATTAAATAAAACTCTTTTTAGCTTTGTTTGTATATCTTGTTATTTTATTATAGTGAGCAGAGTTTCGAAGCTTAGAGAATCATCATCAAACTAAAGGTTGACAACGATGCATAGAGCTCTCAAGTTACACAAAAAAGTTAAAAAGCGTTTTATTTAATAAAATCAACACGTTTTCCAGATGTGTTGCGAATATCTGTTAAATTAAGAAAACGTCAGTTAGTGGTGAGCCGACCGTTGAATCAATGAACTGTTTACTTTGTTCAATTTTGTTGATTAAATTATTATACAAAAATTGAACAACAAAGCGCGAATATATTATTTTTTTTACGTGGGAAGCATACGAAATGGTATTTTAATGCGCTCTATTAATCGTTTTTTTTTTTTAATTTTTCTCTTTTTTAAGTTAAAATAGACTTTCTTTATATACAAAAATAAAATGAAATTTAAAAAAATAAGCCATAAGAAATTTTATTTTTGATTTATAAATGGACAAGCAAATACATTGCAAGAAAACATGTGGCTCATGCAAAAAAATATTCGGGGCTATTCTGTAAGGTGAAAGTTAAGTTTAACGTGTATGTTATTTTTATCATTACAGTTTAAGCAGCTTTTGCAATATATATATATATATATATAATACACAGAATGTGAATGAATTTAATTATTAACGTAACATTACATTTTCTTTGCGGAATAGCCCCGATTATTTATAAATATATACATAATATATTTCATGATTATAACTAAAAATTATAATAATTTATATTAATGTTGCTGACAAGCAGTACTCACGACTTCTTCTTCTCGTTATTTTTTTTCCGTCCAAACTGACGCATTCATTAATCAAAATTCTTCACACTTCCCGAGAGTCTAATTAATAAAACGAAACGCGAAGCAATCTCCCCTCGTACTAATTAAAACACCATTGATGGCCCCCCTTTTTGGGGCCTTTAAAGCAACGCCGCCGACGACGACGGCCAAGTCCAAATCTGAATCTCTCCGGAGGTGAGGACGAAAAAAAACCGCCTGATTATGGTGCGTTTCCCTTAATGGCAGCCAAAACGTGCGAGACTAATTGAAATTGATGGTGCTCCCAAGAAATTGTGAAAATACTACAGCTCGCAAACTGAGAAAATTGAAGTGTAATTGTTTTTTTTTTTTTTATTTAAGATTTGTTTTATTTCTTTAAATTCTAAAAAGCAACGGTAAAAATATTATAAAATGAAAATAGAACAATAAAAATTGTATTTTTACGCAATTCTATTTGTCGACTTACACTCGCAAATGACTACTGCAATTAGTTGCAATTAACTGCAATTAATTATTGTCAATTACAAGGTTGAAACGAGCACTAAGTAGACATTTATTTGACACATAAGTGAAATGTAATGTCTAGAGGTTTGTTAACTGTCCATACATGTTATTGTTTTATTGTATTATAATACTATATGTTTTATGAAATGGAGATACATCATTAATAAACATTATTGGCTGAAAGACCGATAGTCGCAGGCCTTTTTGAAAATATTAAAAAAGATTGTATTGTATTTTACCATGTATAAATACCTCAATATAGCTGATTGTGTATACCGGGTGTACGATTTAACCTATAAAGTTAAACTCGAAATACGCTTCGTAACCGTTACGAGACCAAAAATTAATGTTTCTAAAGGGACATCTTTCTGTTCTAAATTCAGCCCCCTGCTGCCCCCTCAGTGGGCGGGGGCCGGACTTAACTTTGAAATCTCAAATTGGAACCCCCATTTTTTTTATTCAAAAACCGCAATTTGAGGATAAAAATTACATAAGATTTTGTTAGAATATTATTTTAATTTAATGCAGATGGCGCTGTAATCGCAAAAAATTAATTTAAAATAAATAAAAGTTTATTGGCTTTTTACGCATTATTTTCTTCGGTTGTACACTTCCGTCAGTAGAAAACTGATTAACAACTCTAACGAATGTAGAACATGATCTTACTTTTTCAGGAAAACGCTCAGAATAGATTCGAAAACGACTGCACAAAAATGGCAGTTTGTTTTTTAGTGGAGGTAAAGACCGCTTAAATATACATTTCATTTACAAAAAAAAAATCCAAAATATAATTGGTGCATTGAATTCCAAAATGGTACAATAAAGCCTTGTTAATATATATATATATATATATATATATATATATATATATACAAATATCTTTATTCAGATAATAACATTTTTATAAATATAAATTATATACATTGATAAGATTGTTTATCTGTTATGGGCTATCGACCAGAGGTCTTTCATCCTTGTTAATATTAATCATATAAATGTGGTTCTTATTTTTTTATCAAATGAGTAGACATAAGCCTTTTGTGTACAAAAATGTCAATCAAACTTTTTGTAAATACCAAAATATTAATTACAATTCGGACGAAAATCAAATAACTGTTAATAATAATAATTCATTTATTACGGAATCTAATTTTTACAAAAGTATTCATTAATAAACATTAATACAGTAAGTAAAACTTCCAATTCGTGTCATTCCTGAATACAGAATAGATTCGTGCGCTTGATTCAAAATGTCTTATTCATACAGCATTACCCAACCCCGGTGTCATGATTAATTAATACTTAACAAGTGTCGTTATCTCTTGCTCATTAAGGTTTTTATTTACGGCTGTGGGGAAACGAGGCAAAAAAGAAAATAAATAGTTAAAGATCTGGGCGTTAAAATATTTTCAGAGTTTAATGTAAAATGAGGAAAACATTCACCGTGCAGGTATCTCTATCGAAATCTCATTTAGGAATTTGGATTTTAGATATATGCGTGAACGAAACGATTCAGTTATCAATTTTGTTTTATATTTTTAAATTATTATTGCGAAAAGTTATATAGCAGATTATGAATTTATTAATTATTTTCAAATCATTTTTATTTAATATATTTGAATAACTGTGACCAAGTGAATAAATACTCTTTTCTATTTAGATTATGAAAAGATTTGCAACTGAATAGTCTTAAGTGTTACTTGTTTTCTTTTATGCCATAGATTGCAAAATTAAATATCCTTATAGTTTAAACTAAAAAAAAAAAAACTAATTCATTTAGGAAAATTCACTTTCTATAAATTATCACAGAATCTAAATTACATTAACATGATGAACAATCATAAATCGACATAATTTATTGAAATTATTATTTAAAATTATAAAATAACTTTTGCTAGTAGAACTCTAATTTATAAAGATAATAGGAACACAAACATTAAATGGTTTAATGAGGAATTAAAAGAAAACTTACAACTGATTTAATGAATTATACAAGGTGTTACAAAAATGTTGGGCGGATATACATAGGCTATAAATAAGCAAACAAGTTTATATAAACATATGTCCTAAAATGGTTCGTTACTGAGTTACAGCGGTGAATTTCAAGAAATTTACTTAAAGCTTTTCAGATCGATCTTAGGTAGGCTAATCCGTGCTTTTTGTTTTCAGTCCTGATAGTTGATTAAGTCATGTGATTAGTACCGTTTTCTAATTAATAATATAAAATGGCAAATTATGGGCAGAAAGACCTATGGTCGATAGCCCATGACAACAACGTTTGTAGGGCGCTTCGACGGTAAAGGTCATTCGCACAGACTACTAACAAAATTGTACATATTGTTATAATAAATTTTGTAAAATTTTGTTGTTATATTGTCTGAATAAAGATGTTTGTATATACGGCAAATTATTCCTTCGATGAGATGTCCGACATGCAGTTAATGTATGGTTTGGCTTATTGCAACAGAATAGAAGCAAGAAGGCTTTACGCAGACCATTTCCCAAACCGAGGTTTACTAAATGAAAAAAAAAATCGAAAGGCTTCATATTAGATTAAGGGAAACAGGATCCTTCAAACTAGTAATCCAAGATCGCGGCATACCACGAACTACAAGAACTTTGGACTTGGAAGAACGTGTGTTGGATCGTGTTGAAGAAAATGCAGGTGCTAGTACTCGAAGAATTGCTTTGGCGGAAGTTGTCGATCATGTGAGTGTATGGCGGATTTTAAGAACTAATCAGCTTTATCCGTAGCACCTGCAAAAAGTACAGGGACTCAGTGAGAATGACTTCCCACCACGAGAAGCTTACAGTGTATGGTTGTTGCTGACATGCGCCGCCGATCGTCTCTTTCTAAAGTGTGTCTTTCTTTAGCGATGAAGCTGGCTTTGCAAGAGATGGTATCGTGATTTTTTTTTTATAATTTACATGAGTGGCAAGAAGAAAATCCTCAAGCTATTATTCAGTCCAGACACCAAGCGCAGTTTTCATTAAATGTGTGGGCAGGAATTGCTTACGACTTCTTGATTGGTCCTTTTGTATTTTCCCGAAATATTTCTGGGCAGAATTATTTTTATTATTTAGAAAACGACTCACCAGGTTTGCTGGAAGATGTTTTAGTAAATGTTAGAGAACGCATGTGGTTCATGCATGACGGTGTACTGGCTTACTTCAGTCACACAGCACGCAAATTTTTAAATGCCGTATATCTTAGAAGATGGATTTGTCGTGGTGGATCTGTAGCGTGGCCTGCACGGTCCCTCCGATTTATATCCTCTCGAATGAGGACATTTAAAATCTATGGTACATTCTACTCCAATTCAAAATATTGAGGATCTTTAACGTAGAGTGGAAGATGGATACCAGCAAATTTGAAATACACCAGAAATTTTTGAGCGCGTGAGGCAGTCCATGATACGACGAGCTCAGTAGTGTGTTGCTGCCCTTGGAGGTAATTTTGAACATTTGTTATGATTAAATTCAGTATTGAACCATTTTAGGACATATGTTTATATAAACTGTTTTGTTGTAGAAACCGTTGTAACACCCTGTATATATGCATAATCTTTATTGACAAACGTAATACAATATCTGACGCCCATTTGGCTCAGAACTTGACAATTTTTCAAAGACTTTGGTAATATGAGAGAATAAAACAATACGACGATAATTCTCACTATTGCTTTACTCTCTCATGTTGCCAAAGTCTTCGAAAAATTACTTTATGATCAAATTTATAATTATGCATCATCTTATATTTCTCAGCAATACCATGTTTTTTTCCTAGACGTTGTACAACAACAAATCATGTTATTAATACACATGACATTGCTAGATCTTGAGATTTTTCGGGGCAAATTAATGTGATCTACGCAGACATGTCAAAAGCTTTTGATCGAGTGGACCACAGTCTCTTAATCAATAAACTCAAACACTTCGGGTTTTCCTCTAATTCGAAAATACTTATTTCCTCGTATCTCTCCCATCGTGAAACATACGTTTCTTTTGATAGCTTTAAATCAGACTCTCACTTTCCTAGTTCTGGGGTTCCGCAAGGATATGTGTTAGGGTCGCGTCATTAACCATCTCTTGGGTGTGACATTTTGATTTACATTAAAGTCAAAATGTCATTAACCATCTCTCGGGTGTGACATTTTGATTTACATTAAAGTCAAAATATCACAGATGCAAAAAGAGGAAATAATGTATTATTAATATTCTGAATTATTATACTAGAAAGCTTTCTTGATTGAAATATTCTCTGGAAGTCATATTTTAAATAAGCAAAAATGTATTATCTTACAGGTTTCAATAGAAATATTTTTTCCTCTGAAATACCATCGTAAGAAGATTGTGATTTTAGAATAATGAAGTCATTATCAATGATGAATACATTACAGTAAATAATTTATTATTTATATTCTGAATTATTATACTAAGAAGCTTTCTTGATTTAAAAATTCTGTGGAAGCGATATTTTAAATAAGCAAAAAAGTATTAACTTACAGGTTGCAATAGAAATTATTTTTCCTCTGAAATACCATCGTAAGAAGATTGTGATTTTAGAATAATGAAGTCATTATCAATGATGAATACATTACAGTAATACGAAGAATATATAAATAAAGAAAATGTAATTTGTCTTTAAAAAATGCAAGGAAATTCAAAATTGCAATCATACCATATCAAATTTAAGTTTATTGTAGATTATATCCTAAAATGTAATTACGATTAGTGAAGGGCAAAATCGATTATTTCTATAATCGAATATGAAATTTCAATAATCAAATGATGAAATAATGATTTAATCGTTTCTATGAGATGTCTCATTCAGAACTTAAAATTAAATAATATAAGTAATTTTTTTACAACTAATTGAACTATTTAATTATCTTTCGTAATTTACAAATAATTATTTAAATGGTCGATTTTGCCCATCACTAGTTACTATTGTTCGTAATTAAAATATAAACACATTTTTTTACTTACTTTTGTTATACCCGCACTGAATCCTGCTTGACAATATCCTTGTCTATGATAACCGTAGGCATCTGAAAAAGAAAAGAAAATAATTAAAAAAAATAACAATCGAAAGATTTATTTGCATAGTTGTCGAATGGGATTTACAGTTATTGCATCGAAGTATTTAAATTAATTAAAATTATGTAAGGCATTTTGTTCCGTCGAAAGAAAAAACGGTTCGAGTTGTAACGTCATGCTGTGATGGTTGAACAGATTATTATCGTTGGTTGCAAAATGTAATGTGCCAACTCATGTGTATGCAAAATTATGTTAATTTGTAAGGCAACATGGATATTTATCATTTTTTTATTACATTTTAATTGTAAATTATTTACTTTCGTAAATTATATTTTCTTCTTCGATTTAAATACATGGATAAAGTATTATAGATTATTAAATCAGTGTAAAGAGTAATTAATTAATAATATTGTTTCAAATTATTTTTATTTAATTTATTTAAATAACTGTGACCAAGTGAATGAATAATCTTTTCGATTTATATAAATAGCCGGCAATGCGTTTATTCAAATCTGAGCCGAGAGAAGTTTTTTGTGAATTTACGATAAGAACGAACACATTGAGTGATGGACACAAAGACGCGCGAACAATGTGTGCAATAATTTTGCAATAAAAAATGTACATGACGCAATATGTTATTGATATGCAGCAGCAGGTGTACATTGTGTAATTCAATGTCTGGCGGGCTATTTGTCCGAGAAGTAGTTGTTTTAATGTTCATTTGTTTAAAGTACTTACGTAACGTAAGTCAAAATGTCACAGAACTAAATGTAGAAGTTATTAATAACTTTCAAATCATTTTTATTTAATTTACATATTGTAATTATTTCCTGAAAAATATATTGTAAAAATCATTATGCTTAATAGATATTGAGCCCTATTCCCTATCGAAAACGATAAACTTGTGATTAGCAGGTTGAGTGATATATGAGAAACAAATTTAATCACACAATGGTGTTAGATCAGAAGTAAATGCATTTTTAATTTTTTTTATTGATAGAATTTAAAGATAAAACTGTAAGATTTATTTGAATTTTAAATTTATTTGTTTCGATTCAATTTATTTAATAAATTAATCTAATAAAAAAGTAAAGAGACAGACGTTACCGATTTATTTAAATCATCATAACAATGACATATTTGTGCATATACTCAAGAAATTCAAGAGATTATCTCATCGTCGAGTATGTGTCTAGTGTCTCCAGATTAACCTCTTCTTCTTGTGTAAACAAGATGAGTGTGCTGTGCTACTGATGGTATTTATAACATTTTCCTTTCGGTGGAATTCAACCCTACCGTTGTATGTCTTTCAGCGGGATACGTGCCCCGACTTCTTTGCTCCTAATTTAAACATTCCTTAGTTAATATCCAGAAGTTCATATTTAGAATGTCAAAACAAACAAGCTGGGAAGCGCATCTGCGCGCACTTGTGCCGGCAAGAGTGTTCATTGAGTGATATCGCGAAACGAAATAAAAGGATTAATTTATTCGATATTGGTAAACGGGCCGATGTAGGGCAATTAATTTAATTAATAAACGGTTCAGGGGGAAAATGCAAATTTCCAATTATGAAAGTAATTATCCGGATAACCTTTTTCCGTGTATTAATACGAGAGTGAGCTCTTTTTAATTAAAATTAATTAAATTTTACACGTACTCGCATTCATATGGTAATTTTGAGAAATGTATTTAAGGATTAACACGACAAGGGCTGTTAGTCTGATTAACAACTTAACAACATAGATAATTTAAAATTTACCATGTTATTTTATTAACGTTATGCATTTGGTTTATATCAATTTTAATTCAATTGTATATATAAAAAAATAAAACGACTTATTCTTGTTTTATTTACTGTGTAAAATTGTAAGCATATTATGAAAGAAATAATGAAGTGACAGAGTTTCATTATTTCTTTTATAATATGCTTACAATTTTATTTTATGTATAGTTTTAGCAACAAAAACGTGATTAATGAAAATGTTAATGATTTCACTAAATTCTTCATTAAAATTGCTTTACACTCATTATCTATTAATTTCGATATATCTTCCAACTTTTTATTCTAACAAGAACTAGTAAATGTGGGTGATATATAAAAATTGACTGTTTTTTTATTAGGACAATATTTTTCGACCTGAATTGTAAAAAATGCAAGTACATATTTACGTTATTAATTCTAGAGCCCGACTCTTTTTTTATCAATGATTATTTTCACTTTAGTGAACATTTGGAAACAATTTGCAGAAAGATGGCTATCTCTTTCTGCTAAACCGCAATCTTAACAAAAGTTGCGTAAAAATAATTGTTTCTCCAAATGAATAGTGGATCTGAAATAAAAGTTGAAAAGCAGAGAACGCCAAGCAAAAAAATATGAAATACTAGGGTTATAATATGAAAGTTCAAGTAAGAAACACTATTTATGATTTATAGGAATCGATCAATGATGTACAAAGCCGTTGGCAATTATCATTAAGCCAGTTAATATGACGCGTCTTGGTGTAACGAATAGAAGAATGAATACAACACCCTAGATTGCTAAAATTAAAATTAATAATAGCGAAATAATTAAGGAAATTGAATTGAAAGACAATTTAAAAAATGTAATTTTGATCGTACCAAATTACAGAGCAAAAATAATAGCGAAATGAACTTAGTTATTACATATATATTTTAGGTATACCATAAATTGTCAAGTTTTATGCTAAAAATCGTAATTTGGATAATGCGTTAAAAGCTAAACATTTATTTCCATAATGTAGGTAGCTTACGGCAAATCAAATATATTAATAGACAAAATATCAAAAATTGTTGTATTGTGCAATATGCAATTATGTAATTCAATATCTGGCTAGGTACAGGTCTGAGAAGTAGTTGTTTTGATGTACCGGGTGTCCAAAAAAAGAATGGTCACCGGCTATTCCTCAGGAACTATAAGTTGTAGAGCGTTCGAATAAAAAAAAATGTTAATGATATTGGTCGTGAGAAAATGCTGGAAATAATTTTCAAGTTCGCAACACTTCCGGTAGGGGGCATAATGAACATCCGAAAAACAGAAGCTAAAGAGGGAATAATTTATTAATTATTTTCAAATTCGTTTTATTTAATTTATTAATATAGTTTTCATTTTTTTATAGCATTATATTTATTGAGATTTTCTGATTTTGTAGAAATTAATTTTATTTCTTTATGTATTAACTTTTAAAAAAATCCATTTGCGGTGCATCCATATGAAATATCTAAAACAACATCAGCGAGCTCCGGTCATTTAAATATAGATGTAAAGTCGTGCCTTTCATGGATGACCTGCGTTCAACGCCATTAACTCTCAACCTAAATGAGCGCACTGGGGGGACTTCACGTATGTACAAAACGTGGAAAAAAGGGCGAAGCCCTAAACAAGAAGAAAAAAAAAACACAACTAGCAACGTGAATGTCGGTTTCGCTTATTCCACCGCATACACAAACTTTAGTGCCGATGATATTTTGACATTTCCTCGGTATTGATGTATCCCTTTCCCTGCTCAACCCTAAGGGAGTTAAATTTAGTCCCATTTTATTCACGTAACACAAATAAGTCTCAACCCCGGATGAATTACGAACAGAAGGGAAAAAAAGGGAGTGTATAAATAAATAAAATTCTGGGGATGTTTGGGGGATTTAATTGGGTGATTTAGTGGATGGATTTGTGTTTGGGCGGAGGGCGGGTTTTATAAAACAAAAATCTATTTTAATTAGAGGTAAATTGGTTGTTGCGTGAAATATAAGTAGAAATCGTTTAGTTTGAGGTGAGGAATGTTAATTGCGTCTTGTGAATGGCTTTAAAACGATGCTTGTGATTGATGGTTCTTCAACAACTTAAAAAAATACATACCGTGTGT
Organism: Philonthus spinipes; assembly: GCA_963082785.1. NCBI lineage: Eukaryota > Metazoa > Arthropoda > Insecta > Coleoptera > Staphylinidae > Philonthus > Philonthus spinipes. Next base: position 17,761,293 of record OY720311.1, on the reverse strand, counting down.
CCACTCTCAAAGCTAAAAATAGCACATTAATATGCGTATTTAATAAAATATTGAACCACCATTCATCTAACGTATGGATAACTGGTGATGGTCATTTCGGTCTTTCGCACCTCGTCAGACCATTGTATTCCATGTGCAATGCCTTGATGAAGGCGCAAGATTCGCATTGTGATTAAATATCTGATATGAATCACAATAAATTATTATAATTAATATGAATATTTATTATTTTATACAGGGCTATTATAAATGATAGATCAATTTTTTAAAATTCATATTTATTAAAGTATAAATCCAAAATTAACAATTTTGTAGCCATGAAAAGAGGAAGTTTCAAACTTCGTTAATGCATTAAAAATATTCAATGTTTCCGCCGTTTGTTGCACGACAAACGTCTATAATTTTTAGCTATGAAGCAACTTTCCACCATAGTCGAAAAGTCAGCAGACACAATGTTCACATATGGGGTTTGCAAAATTCATATTCAACATTGCAACATGAAAGAGACTCGCCGGAGATAAACGTGTTTTATACCTTGTCCTGTTCAAAAATGTATGGACCTCTTCTTTGCGGAAACAACTGTATCCAGAATAGCGTACATGGTCATGGAGCAATGGCTGTTCCCTCAAGTTGAATATTAAACTTTTATAATGATTTAGAAAAAAAAAACTTTGGAACTTCTTCTTTCATGGCTACAAAGATTGTTAATATTGGATTTGTATATTAATAAATACGAACTTTTAATCTGACTCCGAGCTAAAAATGCACAAAACAGACAGACATACGTAATGTAAGTCAAAAGTCGTAGAGCTAAATGTGGAAATAATTTATTAATTATTTACAAAACATTTTTATTTAATTTATTTAAATAACTGTGACCAAGAGAATGAATACTCTTTTCTATTTATAGAATAGACAAACTATATAGAACAGGAACTGGCATAAAATATGATGATAATTAATAACAAATAACCATAAAATACAATACAAATCCACTAAATAAAATTGTAATACAATTTTACAGGAATCAGTGCGTACTCCTTTGGACAACCTTTTGCTAACCTGGCAGAAGTATACTCGTTTTCCTAGTCTCTTATAATAATGATTTAGTACACTCAGAAGAATTTCCTCTCTTAAAAAAATAATATTGGGATCAATGAATTGATAAATTTCAATGAATTGAGATATAAATATAATATTTCCTCTTTTACCTTTCGGCGTTTAGGTATTTTCTTTTCTTCAGTTCTTTCACTTGTTGTTTCCACTTTTTATGTCCTGCGCTAATGTTTTACTGTCGTTCCATGTCCAACCATTTTGTTGTAATATTCGATATCTTTGTTCTATTCTCTTCCTGGCCAACAGTTTAAGCAAAAACAACAGGAAAAAGAAGTAACCCTACTTCTTTTTCCTGTTGTTTTTGATTTAACTATTTTCCTTACTTATCTACTCTTCGGCAGTCTCATCAGACATCCAAACCATCGAAGTTAGGTTTTCTCAACGTGTTTTCCAGAACATTCCAAGTTCAATATTTCTCTAATTTCTGTATTTCGCTTTTTGTCCATTCGTGTAAATCCAGCTATACTCAGTAGAAATTTCATTTCTGTCACTTCAATTTTCTTCTTCTGCTGTTTAGACAATGCCCATTATTCTGCTCTATATGTGAGTGTGTGTGTTATATACGCTTAATTTTGTTGAGACCTCCTTTCTATTTAAGAATCCATTTTTTATACTAGCATCTACTAGGCTATACCTGCTGTTATTCGAGCGTTAAGTTCTGAATCATTTATCCCCTGGGTTTAAAAAATAATTCCTCAATATTTTAATTAAAAACACTTCTAAACTTTGTTTTATATAACACTTTATACTTTTATAAAGTGTTATAAACACTTCTAAACTTTGTTTTGTATAACACTTTATAAAAGTATAACACTTTATACTTTATAAAAGTATAAAAGTGTTATACAAAACAAAGTTTAGAAGAGTTTTTAATTATCATACTTAAACATGTATAACGAAGTAGGAGCCTCCAAAATAGAAAATATTCCTCAATATTTTATTTAGTGTGCATGTTTCAGGCTTATATCTTTCATTTGTAGGTTTATTTGTTTGTCCTTTGTCTTTGCGAAAATCAATGTTTTTTTTTGTCAATATTAATATTCATACCTCTTGTCACCAGTTCTTGTATCCATACATTTACATCGTGTTGCAGATTTTCTTTGTTTTTATCTAATGAGACGATATTATCGGCAAATATACATGCCCCGATGGTAATTTTCTCCATATTAGTGTATCCTCCGTTTTTTTGTTTTCTTATTATATTCTGTTATTATTTCATCCATCAAAATAATAAATAGAAGAGGGCTTAGTACTTCTCCTTGTCATAACCTCTGATCTGTTATGATTTTGATTTGCAATTTCTTGTTCTTATTATGTTTATACTGTCACGAAAGATTGGGGACCCGCACAAAAATCCTGTCACGCCCCGGCTGCGGGGACTACCACGCTCTCGAGCATGGATGTCTGAACGGGGTAGACACTCAAGTCGGAATTGCAGGCCTTCCCGTGGCATCCTTGTGTCCCTATCTTGAATAGGACTAACTGCATGCGGTGAGGTCAACTCAGCCTTGGTGCTTGTCGCCATTAAATGATGAGTCGGGGGTGGGCAGTTAAAAGCCCGGGGGTGTCTATCCACCCCTCCGGCCCAAATGTGTGTTGGCCTCCGGCGGGCAGTGGTTTCGGTGGTATAGCGCTGATGCTACAAGGATGGAATATGGGGAGTGAAGGTAGAGTGCTTTATGGCAAAAGCTGGGTAAACGGAGTTTTGTTGAATGTTTCGAAAGATTGATTTAATTGCTTTTACACCATAATTCTTCAGGATGTTCCATATCATTTCTCGTGATAAAGCCCCACGAGAAATTATATGAAATGCCTTTTCTAAGCCAATACAACAGATAATTAGTTGTTTGTTAAACTTAAGGTTTTTTCGGCGAGCTCTCTTATGGTGCATATGTGATCTTGGACACATTATCCTTTTCTGAAGCCACTTTCTTTGCGCTTTATTTAATTTTTTCTTCACTGTCTTTCTTAGCAAAATATCTGACAAAAAAATCTGACAAAACAAATAGAATGTCGCGAATTGTGAATAGTTTCATAAAAAATATGGAAAACTACTACAAAGATTACAGAGGTGACATCCAAACTGCGACTACCGAGAGAGAACGTAGAAATATCATACGTGAATCTTCGAATTCGTCCTGTACTGTAATCTACGGCCAGTTTGAGGACTGTACAAAGAATAATTAAAAAGTGTGTACATCTGAAGAGACGTAGATTACAGAAAAAAGTCAGTTTTAATGCAAATGCATAAAGAAAATGGACTAAACTTTGCGAGAAACCATATTAATTGGGTTGACTAGTGGCAAAGGGTTATTTTTACGGACAAACAACGATTCTCTCTCGATGGTTCTGATGGATATCTGTAATATTTCCACGATGTGCGAAGAGAAGATAAGTTTGCGGCTCGTCATCATAACAGAGAAGCCAGCTTAATGGTATTTCATCTAAGGATGTCGTGCACTTAGAAATTTTAAATGGACAAAGATATAAAGACCAACTAACAAGTGTGAAACCTATCATAAATAGATCCATGGAAGGTTTACCATGGATTTTTCAACATACTTACGTTGCAAATCATACGGCACGGGTTGTTGGCACCTAGTTTGAAGACTAAAACATCGAAGTCCTAGGATGGCCCAGCGTATCGCCCGATTTAAACATTATAGAAAATGTGTGGGGATGGCTCACCAGACGAGTATATTGTGATGATCAACTGTTTTAAAACAGTGTAGAATTACAGAACGCAACAGATGCCACTTGGAACGCCACATCACAAGAATATTTAAATTTTTTGTTTAATTCGTTACCAAATCGACTATTTGAAGTTATTAGCAACAATGGAGGCCACTCACCATTAATGTTGTTAATTTAAGTTAAAAAGTTTTCTGTTATTAATTATTTTCAATTATTTGTTACAATAAAACTGATCGAATGCACAGAATATCCATATTTTTTGTTTCTGTATTGTGAGGTCTTAATAGCCTCGGCGGCTGCGCTAGAATTTTGATAGAAATGCAATAAATCAATTTTAACGCATTAATGAACTTATGATTTGGTTATAATTTTTAATGATATTTTATGCAACAGTACAATAAAGTCAGGATACTTGCCCTTTATATCATAATTTAAATAAACAAATAAAAAAAAAACATTGTATCTTAAATATTTGTGTATTATATTTTTTTCTGAGGCTAATCAGTTGTCGCGGAGTGTACAATTTACCAAGTGCTTAATGGGAAACGAATCATCGCCTATATATTTTATCATCTCCTCTTTGATCTGATCCACGTCCTTTGCCTTGCCATTTTTGAACGATTTTAGGGCTTCTTTACTTCGTTTATTAATATTTTTTCTGTTGTTTCTGTACACAATACTATCTCCCCTCTTTATGATGATTATTTCTTTACATTCCAGTAACTCCATAAAATGTTGCTTCCATCTCTCCAAGAATTTTTATTTTCAATAATTATTTCGCCACTTTTGTCCTGTATTATTTTTCTCTTTGTTTTTTATTTTCTTAAAGAATAATTTACCAATTCCCTTTCTGTATTCTTCATTTTTTTAACGAAAGTTTCCCATTCATCAGTTTTAGCTGCTATTATCATCTGTTTGACACCATTTCTTATTATTTTATATATATATAATTTAAATTAATTAAATATAAATGATATATATATATATATATATATATTATATTATATTATATATAGATATATACAGAGAGGTTTTTTTATCAGTATACATTATGAAAAGTGTATAATTTTAAAAAAAAAACACAAGTCAAACGCAATGTGTGTATGTTTAGTTGCTTATTTGGCATATATGTGTTCAATTGCGTGTTATATGCAACCAAACACACACACATAAATGCGCTTGACTCGCGTATTTTGCAGGTATACATAGGGGAAATGTATACTGTTAAAAAAAGATCTCTGTATATATATATATATATATATTTCTGATGGGATTTGAACCCATGTCCCTCGATTTCTAGCCGAGTTGTTTCATTTAAGAGAAGAAATATTCTTCTAACAATTTTCTTAAACAATCCAAATAGTTTGTTTTTAAAACAAAAGATATTTCTCAGTGTTTATAAAATCACAAGGTATCAAATCCGATGGATTGTAAATTAATTATTAAAATATATTTTAATATACATTTTTTAAGTGGTTTTGTTGCATCTAATATTATGTAAATTATAAAAAAAATCTATACAGTTCAAACATTGATTACTCCTTTACAATGACAGAAATTAACAATGACGAAATTCGAGATGGACAAATATTGAAAAGGAAACAAATTAAATATATTTCATTTAGTAAAAATATTATTTATATTTGTCAGAAGTGGGATTCGAACCCACGCCCACAGAAGTGGACTGCGACCTGAACGCAGCGCCTTAGACCACTCGGCCATCCTGACACTGATAACACTGATTTTTACCCTCAAACAGTTATCAGGGTCAATACAATTTAATAGAGTTACTACAATAATTTAATTAATCATTATTTACTTTTATAGTACAAATGAAACACATTTTAAAATAAAATATAAATATTATTGGTGATTGTTACATGACGTTTTGTGTTTACACATTTGAGAGTTCATAAAGTAAGCACACATCTTTACCTACTCATATATTTTATTGTATAAAGCCATAAGAAAGGAATAGATTACATATTATCTATTCCTTTCTTATGGCTTTATACATTAAACATGTTATAGAATATAAAAAAAATGGCATTAATATTTGCTGAAAATTTTCTTCACTAAGCTTTTATTATAATTTTTATTCAGTTTACTCTTTTATTTGGTATTTCTTAATCAAATAGGGTAAAGGGGATTAAGATAATTATTTATTTGACTTAAGCGTGACAAGTGCTCGGAAAATTGGAAGTGGGTGGATTCGATGAAAAATCGCGAGAGGAAGAAAAAAATATAGGGGTAATTCGGTTGCGAGACGTAGATTTTTGTGATTTTATTGTTTTTCGACGATTTTTCTGCGAAAATGACATTCAATAATTTGAAAAAAATCCAATGAGACCAAAAACGTGCGTTGTTCGGAGGCGGATCTTTTTTTTTTCTATGCAATTCATCCGTAAGTGTGTCGGTTCGGGCGTCAGTCTTGTTTTTGTTTAATGAAGGAAACGTGTGGATTTCATAGATTTGAATGTAGGCAAGGTTTTAATTTCTGAGGTAGGGTCCCCTGGGACTTTCGATTTGGGAGTTAAGATCGTCTGAGTGAGGCCGGGACCAAAACTCCTATAAGAAATACACGGGGAAGACATTCGACTACCTTAGCAGAGGCATAGTATAATTAATATATAGTTTGCCAATTTTAACAAGTATTTTAAATAACCTTACTCAACTTGGCCTAAATGAGTTGAAAGTATTAATATATTTTATTTTATATTATTTCTCAGAAGTATTCGTTATTTCAGAGAATTTTTTCTTTGACATTATAAACAGCAAAAAACATAAATAATTTTCCATTCCCTTGTATCATGTTTTCTTTCCAACACAATTCATGTATTCCCGCCTTTATCTCGACTTCGGAACGATACAAATAAATCCAAAACGGAAGGCTGAAAACTTGCGTGTGTTTTTATCTGGCCACCTTTATCATGCCCGCCACGTACGGTAGTCCAGTATTTATATCAAGATAACACCCGGAGACCTCCAGCTCACGGTTTCTCTCGATGCTATCTTCCGTTTCGGTGGCACTGTCAACGCCCTTTTATAAGCCACTACCATTTTTTTATCTTTCACCAGAAACGGGCGCAATTATCTTGATTTTAACGTGAAGGGAAGGGCAATTAGGCTTGAAAGGAATTAGGCCTCGGAATATTGGGAGGGGAGGATAAATTGTGTTGAAAGGTAAGCTGGTGCGGGCTGAGGGATTAGATGAGTTAGCGGTTTTTCCGGTGTTTTTGTTTGGCTGATTGGATTTGGCACGCTTTTAGTTTTCGGTTTCCTGGCGGTAATGTGGGCGGATGATTTAACGTTTTTATTTGTATTTTTAGAGGGTAGAAAAGTAAATATTGCACCATTGTGTTATGAATCATATGCCAACATTAAATTGTATGAGTGATTAACCTTATTATTTATCTAAAAATAAGAAATATTTTTTTAAATAAAAAGTAATTTTTAATTTGGATTTAGATCCATAACAATGTATTTTAATATTATCAAATTGTTTTGTTATTCAGAAAATAGAAACAAATTTAAAAAGTGATTTTTTTTCTTCGATCATACATCATCATAATTGAGATGTTTACAGTTACATTTCGTATAAAAAACATTACATTTTTATTTACAAGATGGCCATCGACCAGTTGCCTTTCAGCTTGTACGTATATTTTTTTGCACTTAAAGGTATGAATTTTTCAAATAATGAGTGAATTAACGTAATTTTCAAATTTCAAGTATTTGAGAAGTATTTAGGTTATGTACGGGAAATTTCCAGTGAAATTAAGCAATGGATTATATTTTATTTTCCAATTATTAAAATATTGATTGAATTCAAACATACTTTTTTGTATTATTATTTTATTATTTGCTTAAACAGGACAAGTTCGCCTACCTTTAGTGGACGAAACAATGATTCTCAGTCGTCTACCTTGTAGACCCAAATCGTTGATGATGCTACTTGAAATTAGGCAAAAGGTGGGGCTTGCGTCATCTTTAATTTATTATGAATACTTTTTGTAACATAATAATCATCAAAACAATCGCTCAATTAATGCAAATATTTCACATTAATTGGACGCCACGACATTTCCAACAGTAAACACACACATTTAATCGATCCGAGTGCATCGAAAGCCATTAATTAATAGATCCATGCCGGTTCCACGTTTTCTGCATAAATTCCCAAGTGTGGAAGTGTGGGTGAACCAGATCGGATCCGCTAATCGCGAATTTCCTGGGCACGTTTCACGTTTTATTTTCTCGGGGATCATCGACGGAAATAGCAGAAGCCTTCGCAATTAATTTGTCACGATTAACTCCGGTGGCAGTCTCAGTCACGAATGCTAATAAAGCCGATCGCATGATTTGCCTCTACGCCTTCCCTAAACGCTAATCTCACCGCCGGATCCGAACAACTGGAATTCGTTAAGTGTGTTTTTTATAAATTGTGAATTCACCGTTGGATCTTGATGGTATTGGGAGATTGGCTGTTTAAATATTTTTCGTTAATTATATATATATCTATCTGGTTCTGTTTTTATTTAGGGCGAGAATGTTTGGAATTGGATGAGATTTTCTTATCTAACATATTCACGCTCCGTTTGGAAACATATAGTAAATTATTCGAATATCTAACGTTATAATATCAATTGGTATATTTAATGGTATCTGTACTATCAAAGACTTCAAAAGATATTGGAAATCGTTAAACAATAATAAATATATATACATCTTTATTGACAGATATAGCAAATTAATAAAAAACAAATGATTATATTACAAGAAATATCTCCATATGAAAATTATCTGTCAAATGGCTATTGACCTGAGGGTTTTCAACATTCATGGAAATATTTTTATTATTGTTTATTGATTTCTATTTTTAAAAAAGTTCAAATATTTTTTTTAGAAGTTATTTCAGATAGTATGGATTTTATCATCATTTTACATTGTTTGTCAAAAAGTAAGGCTATTTAGCATTTAAACGATTACTCTAAAAATACTCAACAATTTAACATGATTATATTTTCAAAAACCACTCAATAACACACAATAATTATGTAATTAATTCAAAGGAATTTTAAACTAAGATAAACCATTAGAAATTATGTATTTAAAAAATAACACTTTCCAAAAGTAGATGGAACACCTCAACCAATTCGTATATACACATCTTTATTTCTTAAGTTATACATAGAATTTTTACATTTAATATTTATAATCATGGTTGGTAAATACATCAGGAAATGGCTATCGCTATCGACCATCGGTCTTTCTGTCTGTCTTTGTGTTGTTCTTGTCGTTTTCTTTAATTGTCATGATTGCTACCGTCCTTGTCTATATGGTCCGCTAAGATTGATGAAACAAATTGATGAATTGTTGTTGATGGATGATGGTTTTGTGAATTTTATATGAAGATTAGGGTTGCGAGGGATACAAAGGTGTTCTACAATGGATGTTATGTATGTATTAGTGGTTCATTTTAGGGTTGCAAGTATCTCTTTTATGGAGGGAATTTTGCATTTTTCATAAAGGAGTGTATTGGAAGGATTATGGAGGGGGTTATTGGGATGTCTGATTTTGGTGAGTATAAGTAGGGCTGATCTTCTCCGACCTCAATATTTCTTAAGACATTATATACCTTTTTCTCATTTATCACTTGGTAAAACATATTTAATAACCGTTTGTTATAATGAAATCACTTGATTTTGTTTTACTAAAATTTTGTTATATTTTCGACTAGTTTCGGCTAGATGCCATTTTCAAGAATGAATATATAAATGGATTTACAAACTATTATATACAAATTGGTTTTTATGATTATTTCGTCAGGTTTCTTAAGACATTGGGACGGGGACAAATTCTTAATATTATAGATATTAAAAAAAAAAAATGTTGTATGATTTTAAAGTTTTGGACGTAATGCAGTTACAATTGCCTCACAAATTTATTTAGGAAGAATATTAGTACAAAATAATATAAACGTTACTACAATACATTAATAATATAATAATACTGCTAACAAAGAACAGGCATCTCCTGAATTCCTTACATAATCCTTCAAATCCACTTTTTTGTAAAATAACTAATATTAGTTCAATGAACAAAAATACTTATTTTTGGACCACCAATTTCCCTAGAATCACACAATCCTAAACCTGATTTTTTCCCTCTGTATCCCACGTAGAAAAAATATAAATTCCTAAAGTAATTTTTCTAGTAATCTTCATGGATTCATTGCACCTCTTCACCACATTAATGGTAATAAAAACTTCGTGATTTATTTTAAATAATCGATTTTGCGTGATGAAACTTCATATCACACTATTTGATGATGATTTATCATCTGCCTGATGATGCTACTGTGCTGACGAAACAATTATAGCAGTGTCTCTATAACAAATTTTGTGGATATTGAAAAACTGCTGTTTTATTTGTAAATTATGTTTAATTTTGTAATATTTTCTTGAATATATATCTTTTAATAAAGATTATATATTAATTAATATTAGTATGAAGTGTACTTTTATACGTATTAAATATTATAACACTATTTCTTCCTTTATTTAATTTAGATAAATATTACAATCTTTATAACTTTTTATAATAACTAAAATTAATTTTTGAATTATTAAAATGCTCTAAAATTCAAGAATAATTACCCCTAAAAAGTTATTATCAGTCAGGATGGCCGAGTGGTCTAAGGCGCTGCGTTCAGGTCGCAGTCCACTTCTGTGGGCGTGGGTTCGAATCCCACTTCTGACATTGAAATTGTTTTTATGAAAATTAATACCAAACCAAAATGACATTTTAAATTGAAAAATAAATAATAGTAATAATAAATACGGATAGATTAGTAAAAAATCTAGCAATAAAATAAATTAAAACAAAGATTCAATTAAATAAATATAAATTCTATACTAGTTCCTGTTTATCAGCCCATTTTCAAGATTTTTAAATTGCTACAATAATTTTTTTATTGAAAGAGATATATTGATTTGTGATTCCAGGATTCGCCAAAAAGATGATATATATATATATATATATATATACGGTTTATCAATAGAATAGAGAGAAAAGCTATATTTATAACAAATCAGTGATGAATTTGATTGATGATTATTTAAATAATTTTCAGATAAATTTGCTTAGTCTCTTTGTCTATAACCTCCTCAAAATCATATGCACTTCTCTCAACTCCAATTCCAAGCTAAAAAAACGACATTATCTCTATTCTACTTTATTTCATCACTGCATGTCAATGACAATTAAAGTCTAGCAGAAAGACCATCGGCTGATTGATAGATTTTTTTAGGTAAAATATATTATTGCTAAGTATAAAATATATTTATAAAAAAAATCTCGTAAAATAATGTTTTTTTTTTGCTAGAATTGGTGCTTTTTTTAAGCGTTTTTAAGCACAAAAATATTGAAAAAAAAAAACGCTTAAAATAAGCACCAACTCTAGCAAAAAAACATTATTTTACGAGTTTTTTTTTATAAATATATTTTATACTTAGCAATAATATATTTTACCTAAACAAATCTATCACCAATATTTCGTAGGTCCGGTTTCTGAACGTATATTATTACTAAATTAATTTAACATTCGAAGAAAATGTCAATATTTTCAATTTTGTTCACATTAATCACTTGGTGAAACATTTTTAATTAATTCTTAAAAATAAAAAAAAAAAAACAAAGAAAATGTTAGAATCAGTTTTTGTAATGAATTTTATTTAATATAACTTAAATATTATTAAGTATACAATATCATTTGAAGACATTAAAACCTAATTTTATGATATTTTTTTAAAGTTCCCTGACTGAAAACCTTATTTACATTATATTCAAAATTTAAGTAACTTGCAAGATAAAAAATGTTCGGAAACCGGACATTAGTGAACTAAAATTTGTTTTTTGCTAGATCTTATCAAATCTTAGTTGTACAAAGTTGTACAAAACATTAATTAAAATAAATAATCCAAAAGTGTGCTGTAACATATCTAATTTAATTTATTCAAAAAACATAAATTATTTAATATTGCACAAAAATACAAAATGAAACTAAAATATATGAATAAACAGAAAAGATAATTAGTAAATATAATAAAAACGTAAAAAACTACTCCTGATGAAAACAGTTGATTATTAAAAGTTGTTATAAATTTTCCATAGTAAGGTTTTGTCTTCTATCATTCAAAATATATTTATAAATCTCCACATCAATACTCGTAATAGGTAAATGTTAAAATTTTGTTACAGTATCTGGATTTATTTCAAAATTTTCCATAATTTCTCAAGTTAGAATTGTCGATATATTTTGTAGCTTTTGTAATCCTTCGTTCTATGTGAATACATCTTCTAATTTTTATGTAATTATTTGGCCAATTTTCCCAGCGACTGTATGAATTGTTTGCAATTTAATAATTTGTATTTAATTTATTTAAATAACTGTGAGTAAATACTCTTTTTTATTTATATTAATAACCAGCGAGGAGTTTATTCAAATCTGAGCAGAGAAAAGTTTTTTGTGAATCTAAGATAACAGTGCATCTTTGTTTTGCCCGTCATTACTATCACAGTGCGCGGCAGCTGAGAGTCGCGCTTTTTATTTAATTTAATTCAATTCGTTTAATTTTTTTCGATTTTGATTTAAATTGAATTAATTTGGTTTATTTTAATTTAAATCGACTCAGTTTAATTTGATTTAATATAGTTGATTTAATTTGACTGAGTATAGTTGAATTAATTTAATTGATTTATTTTAACATCTTTAAGTTATGTAAGGCAGAGCTGTACTGACGAGGCATAGATCCCGAAACACGTGTCTGCAGATGGCCTTATATTATGTAACGTTCTTTTTGTTGTTTTTGCATTAAGATTTTTCTCGGATAAAAAATTTGTTGTATTATTCAATATTTTATTGATATGCAGCAGCATATACATTATGTACAATGTCCGGTGGGGTATTTGCCCGGGAAGTAGTTGTTTTATTGCGCATTTGTTTAACGTACTTACGTAACGTAAGTCAAAAGTCACAGAGCTAAATGTGGAAATAATTTATTAATTATTTTCAAATCTTTTTTAATTAATTTATATATATATATATATATATATATATACATATACATGTGTGTGTGTGAATATCATGTTTTTTAACAAGGTACACGTCAATCTTAACATTTTTGTTACAGAACAACTACGAATATTTATAATAATATCAAATATAATTAAAAATATCGGAAATTCAGGGCTCATGATGATAAAAAATAAAGTTCTAATTCTAATTAATATTACCACTAATTCTTTATTATCTGCGAAAAATAATACATTGTATATAATCCAACAGAATATAATAAATAAATATTTTTCTATATATCTCCAAATAAGGGTTATCAACCATAGGTCTTTCTGCCCACTAATTAATACAAACGCGACTATAATTATAATTAAATAACCACTGCCATTAACTCCACATCATGTTTTAATTTTTATTTGTGTAATAAAGCAATTTGTCCATCATCACCATCGATGACCATTTCCATTAGGCCCTAATTGAATCGGACATAAATTAAAGTTTTACGCCGATTGCGGCGCCGGCATCGTTAACGTTAAGCTCCTTCTTCTGGTCTTTAAATTATGCAGTAGTCGTCGTCGAAGGCGAATCTTCCTAATTTACGACATGCTGACTTTTATCCGATCGCGCGCGCTGACGTCGAAATAAAACGCATGTAGAACGAGCGAACGCGCACATGTGCCCCGCAGATGGCGGATGGTTGGTGAAAGAATTAAAAAAAAGAAACAAGAGCGAAAAGTAATATGGGACGTGGCACGTGGAACGAATCAACAAATTGAATTTAAAAAGAGGAATGGAAACGACTTTAACAATGCGGTGTGTAATTTTGCAAAATAAATCATTAATGAAGTCGATTTTGGAATTATGTACAATAAATAATATCTTGGAAGTAATATATTATATTAAATAAAAATGATTTGAAAATAATTAATAAATTATTTCCACATTTAGCTCTGTGACTATTGACTTACCTACGTAAGTACGTTAAACAAATGCACATTAAAACAACTACTTCCCTGGCAAATTCCCACGCCGGACATTGAATTACATAATGTACACCTGCTGTTGCACATCAATAAAATATTGCATAATGCAACAAATTTTCATCCGAGAAAAATTTAATGTAAAAACAACAAAAGGAACGTTACATAATATAAGGCCATCTGCAGACACGTGTTTCGGGATCTATCCCTCGTCAGTACAGCTCGTCACAGAGCTAAATGTGGAAATAATTTATTAATTATTTTCAAATCATTTTTATTTAATATATTTAAATAACTGTGACCAAGTGAATGAATACTCTTTTCTATTGTAATATATTATAATTGCTTTAACTTAGATTAGATTACTGAAAGTAGAGGAACAGTATATACGTATACTGTGGTGGAGGTTTCAAAAAGAGAAATTTGTGCGAAAATGGAAATCATTCGTGAAGGATTGCGTTGGATGATTCTTTGTGATTTAAAAAAAATGCCTTGCTCAACAAGAATGCATAAAATCGGTTCGTGAAATTTTGGTATTGAAGCACCATCAGAGGCGTGACTACCTTTCGAGCCTCCTCCCCACCAACCACAAAATAATTATTAAGGCCTCAAACTATATAAACTAAAAATATAAATTAATTGTTATTTGTTTTCTTAATTAAAAATTGTCGTTTTAAAACATATAAGTACATCTGCAATTTATTAATCTTTATTACTAAAAGCCAGTCGTGACTGAATAGTGAAAACCTTAGTCAATAACAATAAATTAAAACTTGTTTTTTTCCTTTCTTCACTTTTTATTTACACGTTAGATGTACATTTCGCTCACAATGTGGACTTTATCAATAACAAACTAAATTCTTAAAACTAACATACCCGTATATATACCTAAAGGGAATATCGAAAAAAAAAAAAAAAACAGAAAGTAATTGAGGGGATGGGTTGTCGGAACTGTTTGGCAGAGGGTTTACCTTATTTATTTTATTTTAGGTAAGGGGTATTATCGGAAAAACAAAAAGTAATTAAGAAGGAGATGGGTTGTTGAGAACGTTTGACGGAAGATTTCAATTTTTTAAAATTCTTTTTATATATTATTTAGGTAATAATTCCAGCAGAGGATTATCTAGGGGACTTAAGTCATAATTTAACAATACGCTTTTATTTTCGTGCATTTCTATGGCGTTAAGCATATTTAATTTTAAGTGCTTCGACTGTTTTAATAGTTTAATATTGTTTACTGAAAACATGTGACCTGTTGTTATAGCGTGGTTAGTTATAGCTGATTTTTCTGGATTTTTATATTTAAAATGATATTGATTTTCTTTGAACCGTTTTAAAACATTCCTTTGGGTTTGTCCCACGTAGAGTTTATCACAATTATTGCAATTAATAGAGTAAACACCAAATTGTCCAGGTAATCAACTTTAGTGAATGTGTTTCCAAGTGTGGTTTTTAATTTATTATTACAATAAAAGGCGGGATATCTTTAGTACAAGACAGATACAAGTAATAGTACAATAATATTCTTAGAATTTGGAAACAAAATATAATATCGATGTGATTTGTCTGATATGAACTATCGACCATAGGTCTTTCTGTCCATTATTTTCGATTTATCTAAGTTTTCCTTTGATGGTTTGCCATAGCACTGATTTCTCTACTTTTTCTTGATACACGGTGTAGCAATTTTTCTATTATCCTATCCGTTATTATAGATTTTCCGAATCAATATTGCACAAAATTCTTCAACGGTATATAGGCTAGGGGAAGTGTCTACTTTCAATATAAAGTTAATATTGCAAGCTTTAATTATATTAAATAAAAATGATTTGAAAATAATTAATAAATTATTTTCACATTTAGCTCTGTGACCTATCCCTCGTGATTGCATGAAGCTAAATCTGTCCAAAACATTGTTTCATCATCCAAAATCATGTTTATTCAAAATCTGAAGTAGTTTTCTAATATATTTTTAGATACATCTCTATCGCTCCGAACAACACCAATGAAAGACTATGAAATGGCTAGGCGAAAAGTATCAGAATTTACACGCCATACCAAAATGTTGACTTCAAATATTTTTGCTTTTAAATCTTATATCATCAGGAATATTCTCGTAATCATCCCTGTAGAAACCATCTCAGAGTTAAACAAAGTCGTCTGTCACAATCTTATTTGGTTTGAATAAATATTAAATTATAATTTACAAAGAAAATACCTTTCAATAAAGTGAAGAAGTAATTGTGATTTATGAAATTAAACTGTCAATTTTATTAATATAAGAATAAATAAAAAACAAACACAATTTTAAATTCTTACAATTACAATATTTGATACCGAGGACAAAAAATATTTATAGCGTCATTTATCATTTATATGAGTACAACTCAGACAAAAATTGATTATTCTTTAACGTGGAATCATAATCAAAAATATAAAGTACTTTCAATAATCCTTCTCTGAAGTTCATAGTTGAGGGAAACTCTATTTATTAACAGACAGGTTCTTCATAAATAATTTTTAATAATCCTTCCTTGAAGTTTCCAGTTGGGGGTAAATTTATTTATTAAGAGACAGGTTCCTAATAAATTAATTTGCCCCTAAGAATATTTGATGTTTTCTTGAAATAACAAAAAAAAACCCTGTATATGTAGACCAACGTGTACCGTTTGTTTTTTTATCAGTTGTTTTAAATCATACTACAAAAAACTAAATAAAAAGAAATGTGAAAATAATTAATTAATTAAAAACAAATCATACTACAAAAAACTAAATAAAAAGAAATGTGAAAATAATTAATTAATAAAAAATAAATAATTATTTATAAAAAATAAATAAATATTTTTTCTATAGCTACTGCAATTTTTTATTTATAAAACATAAGCATTTAAAAAAGAACAAACATTAATCGAAACAGTAACTTCCCGGGTAAAATACTCCGCCGTACATTTGTTAACGCAATGGACATTTGCTGTTGCATTATGCAATCTACAAATGATGGCATAATGCAACAATTTTTGATTTGAGAATATTTAATTCAAACAACAATAAAAAACTTTAATAAAAGGCCATATGTAGAAACGTGTTTCGGAATTAATTCATCGTCAATACAGCTGGCTTGTGAATTCGTAAAGTTTGTTAAATTAAATTATTAAATGTACCGTTCGTCAATAAAACTATTTCATATTATTATTTAAAATTAATTTATTTAACAAGTAATATATTCTATCGCATTAAATATAGAATATATTATTTTTCGGGGTATATTCAAGGATTTAGAATCCAGTGATTACAACAACATTAGAACATTGAGTAAGTCAGAAAAATAGTTTACAGTAAATATAATTGATAAAAACTTATAAAATTCACATAGTCATTTTAAGAAAAACATGTCACATGAAAATTACTTAGACTTATGACTGAAATTTTATTTAATTATCAATAAAGAACAATTTAAATAAAAATACTTGTCCTTTCTCCTACTTATTTCTTATTTCACTAGATATATTTCGGAAACTATGTTTCCATCTTCAGTAGTTGAAGTTTTTATAAATATAAATATGTTGTTATGGTATACAATATCCATAAAATTAAAATATTTAAACAATCATGTTAATTATAAACTAATCTAAATATAATTATACAATGTGCTAAAATTTATGAATTAATAAAATCTAAAAGGGAATTTTATAATGAACTAGTATCGAAATTTAAAAGATTATCTATGTGTTTTTTCATTTCAATAGACTCCAACATGTTTAATTTTGATTCACGTGAAAATTTAAAAAGTTTAACATTTTCAATCGAAAATTTATGTCCCGTATTTATTGAATGAAAAGCTACAGCAGATTTTTCAAAATTAAAGTTTTTAATCAAAATTAAACATGTTGGAGTCTATTGTATTAAATATTTTAAAAAATAGCAAGACTTAATTAGTTTTTGTATGTATAATCAATGTAGTTATCGATATATTTCATACTTGAAAGAAAAAAAAATGTAACAATTAAGATAGCATTTAATTAAACAGTTTGTCATAATGAGATGTAGCTCTTTGGTATGATAAAACTCATCACCAAAAAGCGTTTAATTAACTGTTATTTTAATTGCTAAAAGTTCTAAATTATGATGTATATATATTAATAACTACATTTATTATACGCAAAAAAATAAAAGTTTTTAAAAGATTGCTCTTTAGATTTTTAAAACGATACCTATCTTGCAAATAAAAACTTTAATATTCATTAGCATAGTCTTTTCGTCATTCATAAAAAAAGTTCAAGTAAAAATTATATTAATTTTAAAACACTTACTGGTTCTGCATGGTGAATACTCCGAAAAAGAACTGAAGTCCCCTTTGGCGACGTAGCATGTTCCGACAGGATCCCTTCGATCTTGTTTCTTCGAGTAGTAAACATATCGAGGAGCACATGCCTGAAATAACAGAAATGACAAGTTGTTAGATGGGGTGAATCGATCTTATTTTGTTGTTTGTTCGAGAATTTTTAACTTTTATTTTATGGATGAGAAAAAATTCATTATTTTCAATAATAATATTAAACATGTTTATTTTGACGATTACAATATATTTCTAATAATTCATTCATATAGCTTGATTAATTGGAAAATGACTATTATAATTGATAGATAACAGCTGATGTGTAACTGTCAAGCAGCATATAATATGAATTTATGAAATTCTATAAATTATTTTTTTTAATATTGTTGAAATTATTATTTAAAAATTATTTACTTCATGAAATAAAAATTAAAATTATTGTGTAGTGTAAAATTTCAATGACAAATTTCCAATTTATTTATATAAATTATAAATAAATTGGAAATTTGTAAAATTTCAATGAAAAATTTCCAATTTATTTATATAAGTTATAAATAAAATTGGATTATAAATTTATTTATATAAGTTATAAATAAATTGGAAATTTGTCATTGAAATTTTACAATACAGAATAATTTTAATTTTTGTTTCATGAAGTAAATAATTTTTAAATAATAATTTCAACAATATTAAAAAATAATTTATAGAATTTCATGAAATATAAATTAAAATTATTCTGTATTGTAAAATTTCAATGACAAATTTCCAATTTATTTATAACTTATGTAAATAAATTTATAATCCAATTTTATTTATAACTTATGTAAATAAATTGGAAATTTGTCATTGAAATTTTACACTACAGAATAACTTATATAAATAAATTTGAAATTTTTCATTGAAATTTTACACTACAGAATATAACTTATATAAACAATTTGGAAATTTGTCATTGAAATTTTACACTATAGAATAATTTTAATTTTTATTTCATGAAATAAATAATTATTATGGTTGTTTGTTTTAATGTTAGACAAGAAGCTCAGAAAAGGTGTAACAATCTTCAGGTAGAGTGTAATTAGTAAGTAAAAAATATTGAATTCTTATTAATAGGAAAATTAAGAAAATATTCATTTTATTATTTATTTAGTATTGATTTTCTTCAAAATATTTAAAGAATAAAAAGGATTTAAAAAACAAGTCAAATATTTCAAAAACTTCGCAAAACGTTATATAGAAACATTCTATAAATTAAATATAATTTTTTCTATTAATAAGAATTTAATAAATTTTTACTTACTAATTTTTATTAGAAATGAACCACTCTACCTGAATATTATTACACCTTTTCTGACCATCTTATATAATATTGAAATAAACAACTATAATAATTATTTGTTCAATTATACAATTAATCACTATCTTCATGAAATAAAATTTAATATATATGTATATATATATATATATATATATATATATATATAATACAATATATTACATGTATTATATACAATATAATCAACATTGTTCTGTATTATGGAGGCTTCTACTTCGTTATCCATTTTAATTTCACATACGTTATTTATTATGAAATCAAAATTATAATAATCTGAAAACCAGCAAAGATAAATATATACATTTCTACATAAAAAACAAATTTAAAAAATCCCAAATTGGATACAATATAATTATGATGAAGCAAAATAAAAATTGTATGACGGAAAATACTTATGTGAGTTGTGTACACACATAATTATAATTACAATTAAATTGACTGATTGAAATGTTGGATATTTACAAATATTACTGGTTCTCGTTTTATTGTCACTTATTCAAAACTTCTCGATATGATCCCAAATATGGGTCGTAATTGAAAGTATCGATGTGCGTGCATATAAGGAGGTTCCCCTTTGTTTTGGAAAACGCGGGACGTGTCAGTCGAAACGATCTCGGGCGAATCGGTCTTCTGGGCGTTGAATATTTTAATGGAGCTCTCCCTTGCCGGGCCGAAAATTGAACTTTTATTCGGCCATCGCCAAATAAAGCCCCCGTCGGAATTCTATTGGGAATCGTTTCTGCGACACACGTGCATCTCGATAATTTTAATTCACCGCATTGTTAATTAAAATTGTTTCCAGTGAGCTGTTCTTGCGTTGGGTGGCGGTCGTTAAAATGCACGTGCGTTTACAAATTTAGCTGCTATTGGTTTTGATTAGCATCAGCTTTTATGGCCGCTGAATGTTGATATTCTCACATGTCGACATTCAGTGGCCAAAAATAAAAATAATAAAGAGTTAAAGAGTGTGATTTTTGTCAATTAATATACTCAGTGACATTAAACGCTACACTAGGAAGTGAAGTGGTTGGAATTATTAGACCAAACTTTGCAGAAATATTTTACTAGTCAAAGGTAGTAATTAAATTGATTGGGTGAGTTACGTGAAGATCAAATGTAATTGATCACACTATTATTTTTAATTCCATATGCATATTTTGGACACAAAATGACCATTATCAATGGATTAATATTATTAATAGTCTGAAGAAAGGTTATTAGTGCTTTTTTATCAATTAAAGGTAGTAATTGATTAAAATTTCAAACAAATTAAACTAAAGATTATTAATAATGTGTTGGGTCACTCCTGCACCCTTCTAGGCATTAATTCCACCAGGTTGTCAATTTCTCTCTATGGTATTGCATCCCAGGCAATTTGTAGTTAATGTCGGAGAGCTTCTAGTGTCTACGGAGAATAGTCTAATTGGTTGTGTCTTCTGCTCATCATGTCCCACACACATTTAATGGGTGAAAGGTCGGGAGATCTGGGCGATTGCGGCAAGATGTTGACGTTAGACTCTTCGAAGCGCTCTTGCAATATGGGTGCCCATCCTCCACATTGCAAGAGCGCTGTATTGTGATTTCAGTCTTGAGTTGGACTTCGAAGAATATGAAGTTGCTTCTAAAATTACTCCCTTTGATTGTTAATTTCTGTTCCCGTAATATATAATAATAAGACATGCCTAAAATATTCCATTGATTTGAAAAATAACATCATATAATATAACATAAAATATATATAACATATATAATTACAAAAAAAAACAATCATAATAAATTAAAGACAAGTGCCACCTTTGTCTATTTGAATAGTTTAGGCATGTCTTATTATTATATATCACCTTTTGCCTAATTTTAATTGGCATCGTCAACGATTTTGGTCTGCAAGGTAGACGGCCGAGAATCATTATTTCGTTCACTAAAGGAAGCCGAACTTGTCCTGTTTATGAAAACAAGGAAAACGAAATTCACATTTAAATGTAAAAAAAAAACATGTTGATTTTTTTGCTTCAACCAGACTTATTACCATCTTCAAAATATTTTTTGACACAACGACTTTGATTAAGTACAATTTTTTTATAAAAATTTCCAATGTTTACTTTTCAGAGTCATTGTGGTACATACTGTAAGTTAAACAAATACGTAGTTAATTGATCTCAATAAGAATATTAGCTGTATTGCTAAAATAAATTCAAATTATTTAGAAGTTAAAAGGGACAAATAATTTCCATACATAATTTAAATACTTAATTGAAAGTAAGACATTGGGAGTCAATTGACAATTTGCATGCATATCAGATGGAAAAGAGGTGATCCGTTCGCGTGTCCACATTAAGATCGAACCATTTGATCTCCCGTGCATAATTGACCCATTAGCATAAACGACCGCCGCCGGATGGCCGATTCAATGGACCGAAATGTCGCGCGATAAAAGGAGGAGATTGATTCTGCTTAGAGTATTGACACCATTGACAGGACTCGAACCCGCTCTACCGCATTGCCGGTAGCCGATATGTCCGTATTTGCGATGGATGACCGCCAGTGCATTTTTTTTATTCTTCTCTTCTTTATCTGTAATTTCTGTACAACACGCTGAAAGAGGACATTTGATATGCCGCGGACGTTTGCCGTTGACAGTTCAACGTCTTCTCTACCCTTCCTCTTCTTCTTCTCCTTTTTCTTCTGCGGAATCGGTGTGTCGGTTATTTGATCGATTATTGGAAATTGTGTCATGTCAGGTGAAACCATGTGTAATTATTACGGTTAAGTGTAAATCCGTTTTCAATCTTTGAGGACGAACATTTAGATCAAATGTTATTGGATGTTTAAGTAAAGTTAAAATTCAATGATTAATTGTTCAAAGCTCCAATTTATTTAATATTGAATCACAGAATTCCATTTTAAATATAAAATAGAATGAAAATTATGTTATCCATATATTTTGACCAGGCAAAAATACAAAATCCAGACGGAAAGATTGATTGGGAGATTATTGCAATATAAATTTTAATATTTCATGTTTTATATTAATACTATTAATATATTTTTATTAGGATTTAATCCGTTTTTCATTATTTTAGTACAAAATGTTTCATTTTATCAGTTTATCGTAGACCATCTCTACTAAAAATAGTCTGTCTTTGAAAAAAAAAAAAAAAAAAAAACCCGTCACCGAATTTAATCATAATTATTGCATCGATTATATGTAGATATTGTATTACGTTTGTCAATAAAGATTATGCATGAATGAAAATTATAGAATTAAGTAAAAATTAAACATTTTGTTTGTTTGAAAATAAATAAAAAATAAATAATATTTTATGAAATAAATATGAATAAATTATTAATATTTATTTATCATACAATATGAACTATCAACGTCTAAATATTAAAACCATTAATTATAAGTAATATTTTATTCTGACTAGTTTCGATTTTAACATCGTTTTCAAAGAATAAGAAACTAGTCAGAATAAAATATTATTTCTAATTTATTGTTAAGCAAACCAAGTGTTTAATGTTTATGTAATTTTTTAAACATGTTTCACCCAGAGTTAAGTGAGAAATTAATTCAAGAGTAAAAATTATAGTATTTTAAGTGTTTAGTAGAATAGTAAAAAAGTCGATAGAATTAAACTTGTAAATGAAATTCACTTGGTTTTGTTTTACTTATGTGAATTTAATTTACAAGTTTAATTCTATATTAACAATGTTTTACCAAGTGATTAATGAGAAAAAGGTTTCTGATTAAAAGTCGATATTTTCCTTCAAAAATAAATACATTGTATGATTGATGAATTAAATACTCAGTATAGTCAATATTTGTAAAAATAATAAAAATTATTTACGAATTAATTAACTCACAGTTTAGGTAAGAAGAGAAATGGATAAGTAATTCTTTTCTTTTCATACCTAAAATGTAATTTAATTTAATTAAATAAAAGTGATTTGAAAATAATTAATGAATTATTTCCACATTTAGCTCTGTGACATTTTGACTTACGTTACGTAAGTACGGTATGCAGGACATTGAATTACATAATGTACACCTGCTGTTGCATATCAATAAAATATTGCATAATGCAACAAATTTTGAACGGAGAAAAATGCAATGCAAAAACCACAAAAATAACGTTACTTAATATAAGGCTATCTGCAGACACGTGTTTCGCGATCTTTTCCTCGTCAGTACAGCTTTGCCTTACATAACTTAAAGATGTTAAAATAAATCAATTAAATTAATCGAACTATACTCAGTCAAATTAAATCAATTATATTAAATCAAACCAAACCGATTTAAATTATTTTCACATCATTTTTATTTAATTTATTTAAATAACTGTGACCATGTGAATATTTTTTTTTATTTATATTTTAATTTAATTTATTTAAATTCAATAAAGAGAATTTGAAAATAATAAATAAATTACTTCTTCTTTAGCTACTGTGACATATTGACTTACGTTACGTAAATATTCCATTGAATTGGTTCAATTTATTATTAACCAGTAACTATTCTTACTAGTTGCTTAATATTAAAACAAGCATTTCATAAAACGAAACAAGGGGGCATTAATCTCTCATTTGCACGCTCCGGAATTTAATAAAACCCATTTAAGAAACCACACATCATCCAACCATACAATATCAGATCCCAAGTCTACATTCACCATCAAATACATCAAAACCCCATTGGTGGTAACCCGAGTTTAGATGAAACAATGATAAACCCGCAAAGGTATATTATAAAAAAAAGAAAACAGGTCGCATTTTTTTCATCTCCTTATTCTCCTCCTCGAAGACATCAATAAATTACACACACACACAATCCTCTTATTATCAGTTAATCCATCATCTAGTGTGCACGCACGGTATCTGTGTCCGTATTGCGAGGTGGAAATAATTTCGAACCGCGGTAACACATTGTAGATTCTAATCGTTGAATAACAAGCATGGCGGATGGGAGTATGTTGGCATCTTATGTCCGCCGGACGATTAACCAGATTGCATCATGGCAGTAATTTGCCATCTTCGAGAGTGCTCTATCGTTCGGGAGATTAACCTTTGGAAGTGTCGGCGGTTGTTTTATAATAGTTATTAAAATGTGAAGAGGTATTGGAACAACGTGTTTTTACAGTATCTGGAAAGTAATTGCAATCATTTGCTTTAATGACTATAATATAATATTTGACTAATTAAAAAATGTTTATATAAAATACGAAATATATAATGCATATATATTAGTTATTGGACAAAATTGAGTAATATTAGTAATTGAGTATTTCTAAATAAGCAATTTTAAGTAACGCCAATGAGTAAAAATAAATTGATGTTTTTTTTCAATAAATATGAAACATTTACTTATAATAATAGAATATGTTCCATTAATAAAATTAAGTAAATGATAAACTTAATTTTACAGTAACGAAAAAGATCGAAAAGATCGACTTTGCCCAACTCTAATATATACATTTCATTTCATTTTTTTCTAAAATAAAGAGGGAAGCAGGAATTTGCATATATAATACAATCCCGTCGCGCCAATATTAGGTATTTACACCGTATCCAAGATAAGAATGCACAGTATGAGGATCTTGAAAACATCATCTCGGAGATGAAAAATCGGATACAAAATTTGCAGGAGCCATTTTGTTGAGCTCAAATTGTAACAATTATAAAGTGCCATGAGCTTTTTTAACATCTTTTAAAATAAATTCAAATATTGAAGACATCTAAAATCCGAAAAGTTATTATTTTGGAAAAAAATCGAAAACCATAAACAATCATGAATTTCTGCGATCGGCATGTAAAAATAAATAATGTAACTTTTTCTTAATGTAGCCATCCTGTATCTTTTACCATTTTCAAGATCCCCATGCCGTGCATTCTTATCTTGAACACGGTTTTGTGGCGCGTGCTGCGCGGTTATGAGCTAAGTCCAAGTTCCCCGAAAACGGCTACCCCGATAGATAACATGGTATAAATCCATTATCTTGTATTGGCAGACCGCCGATTGAAGGTGCACGAGATGACTGAGACGGTGGGCATCACAAAATACCGTGTGGGTTATATCCTACATGAAATTCTGGGCATAAGGAAGCTATCAGCGCCATGGGTACCGCGATTTCTCACTTCGGACAACAAGCACAATCATGAGACCATTTCGCGCTGTTTAAGCGCAATCCGAAGGAGTTTCTACGTCGTTTCGTGAACGTCGACGAAACATGGATCCACTGGTACACACTAAAAATCAAGGAACAGCTTAAGGAACAGTCGAAACGATGGATTTCAGCTGGCGAACGTGGTTGAAGAAGGCGAAGACTGTTCTATCGGCCACAAAGTTGATGGCTACCGCTTTCAGAGATTCATAAGGTGTGATCTACGTGGACTACCTGGAAAAGAGCAAAAGAGTCACCGCGCTCTACAATGCCGAATTATTTTGGCGATTCGACGTCAGATTGCAAAAAAAAAACGCACCGTCTCATACCTCCGCAGTCGCCACGGCCAAATTGGTTGAAAAGCCTATGAACTACGTATTCTGAGGTTTGACCTCATGCGACTTATTTTTGTTTCCAAACAAAAAATCACTCACCGGGATGAAATTTCAGTCGAATGTGGAGGTTATCACCGCCGCGGAGAGCTTCTTTGCAGACCTTGAGAAAATTTATTTTTCAGACGGGTTAAAGAACTTGGAGTATCGCTGGGTCAAGTGTATCGAGTTAGAAGGAGATTATATTGAAAAATAATCACCAGTTTTCCAAAATGTTCATTTTTTCTTTTGTAGGACAAGTATTTATCTAACCGCCTAAGTAGATAGACGGCATCTTATGTAACTTTTGAAGAACTTAGTATCTTCAGGTCATATCATACGCCTACTCTAGATGAAAAATATCGCGGCTGGGTGCTTTCTGTCCAGAAAGGTATCTCCAAGAGAACCAAATGTACAACCATTTATATAAATTTACGAAAACTGAAATTTTGTTAATAGGCCAACGCCAGGCGGTTGTTGACCAATCACTCTAGAAGCATACAGAAGCAGCTTCTTCAAATGATTTAAATGGACAAGCGTCGATCTAAATTTATGGAAACCCGCCTAGCATTTTGGAAATAGACTATTGATCTCTAAGACCAACACAAGGCGATAGTTGAACATCTCTAGGATGTTACAGAAGCAGCGTATCCAATTCAATTAAATGGACAACTGTGGATGTAAATTTGCGGAAACCCGCCTGGTTTTATTTAACAGACCATTGGTTTCCAACATCCACACCATTCGTTTTTAACCATTTTCTCAAGAATATTACAGAAGAAGCTTGTCAGCGAAATAGGTTGATAACTATTGGCGTATGCAGGATTCTTGTTCGGGTCAAGAAGAGGCAAAAAGATGCCTGTTTCCAAAATACTTAGATGGACTCTCCCTTTTCCATATCAGGTTAAAAATTTCCAACAAACATTCCCTCATCATCGAGGGGAGTTGTTAAAATACCTGATATGGGAAGCCATTAAGACCGGAGGCTTTAGATTCGCCCATCAATCCGATTGCTTCTTCGAGTTCTTCATTTGAGAATTTTGCCTTATAACACGAGGAGATTTTTAGTTCACACTTGACGTCCAGGAAAACTTCTTAATAATTAATGCAGCTACTTCTGTGGCAGGATTTAGATGCTCTTTTTGATATCTCCTTTACGTTGGTTATACCGTACACTTTTACTCGCAAGATGAGTGTCATATTGCTTTTTTCCACACTTCGCCTATCGGTGTGGTTCAAGTGATAGCCGACCCCATAATATCTTTTTTGTGTCAAGAATAATACGGCTCGCCGCTACTTGAAAGCAATTGAAGATTTAGTTTAATATAGGTTCTTTTGAATTAAGTTCGCACCATTTCTAACTTTGCCATTAGTTGAGCTATAGAGTTGGTTGAATTAGTAGTAAATTTTCTGGGGATTACAATAGTGTAATCAGAAATAAAAGAATATAGCGTTATCAAGGTCAACAAAACATTTTTTTTAAATGGAACACTCTATATATATCACATGTATATTTATTCAAAGCCTTATTCTTCTCTTTTATTGTCATTTTTTCCTTTATATTTCACCAAGAAACGAGTGGATCGATCATATTCTCATTCGACTTTTTAACAAAACTGGAAGCTGTTTCTATTGCTCCTGTAAATTCTTGTACAGCGGTCTCGATTTTATCATCCATCGGTATAGTGCATGTTGGCTGAATACCAATCAATGCCAATCTGAATTGTCGAGACAATATTACAGAGGGACAAACTGACGTAGCGATGGGCAAAATCGATTGTTTTAAGAATTGACTTATCTGATAAATTCAAAAGATTGAAAGTTTAAACCTCTGAAAGGTATAGAAATAATAATTGTAATAACTATGTTTTAAATCATCGATCATATAAATACCTGCAGAATTAAATAATGGTTTTGTATTCTTAAAAAATTGTTTGTTATAAATTGTTGTTAAAAATTCACAATTGTAGTTTTCTACAAAAAATATAAATCCTGCACTCAAACATTAAGTTTATATGGTAATTAATTTATTATTTTCCTGTAAGTCATTTGTTACCTCGTTTATAATTCATTGTGATTACATGCAATTTGTATTGTTTTAGTTGTAAACATTAATTGTAAAATGATGAATTCCGTAAAAAATATAAAATAGAAAAATAAAATATTGACTTTACAAAAATTAAGGCCCGAAGAATTAAATAGTGGTTTTATACTCTTAAAAAATGTTTATTATAAGTTATTGTAAAAAGTTCACCTAAGATTTGAAAATAATTTTATGCCCTTAAAAAAATGATTCTTATAAATTATTGTTAAAACTTCATAAATGTAGTTTTCTACAAAAAATACAAATCATGAACTCAAACAATAAATTTATACGTTAATTAAAATAAAAGGCTTTAATTTTGATTTTATGATTTTAAAAAATTGTTTGTTACAAATTATTGTTAAAAACTCACAATCGTAGTGTCTACAAAAAAAAATAATTCGTGAACTCAAATATCAAATTTATATGGTAATTAATATATTGAGTTTACATAAAGACCTGAAAATTAAATAGTGATTTTATACTCTTAAAAACAATGTTTGATATAAATTATTGTTAAAAAAATGCAAAATTGTAGTTTTATACAAAAAAAAAAACAAATATAAATCGTGAATCCAAAAATTAAATTTATATGGTAATTATAATATTGAGTTGATTGAGTTTACTTGAATAAAAGCTTGAAGACTTGAATTATTAAATATTCAGAATTGTGTTAAGTTTAAATGGCAATTAAAATATTTAATTTACACAAATAAAGACCTGAAGAATCGAATGATGATTTTATACCCTTGAAAAATTGCTCATTATAAATAATTATTTAAACAAATGGATTTATTTCAGAAATTGATTTTGCATGTTAATTTAATTGTAATTACAAAATTATGAATTATATTCATACTTACTTTCTCATTAATCGTTTATTTATTTTTTAAATACCTTACAACCAGAATGCGGTTGATTAATATTAATTCATACTGTCATTAGATTATATTTCTGGAGAAATCACAAGAGGTATTCTTTTGTAGCAACAATAGATGCGCCTACATCGTGCAACAAGCGCATGAATATTTATTGCTTCACGATATTCAAAGACGGTTTGTAAAAGGTAATGGGCTCGACTGTTCATTTCATCGATACCGTCTCGTTGATTTCACGAATCGCGCCTCGAAAGCGCCCATCAATTGAACACACGTTCCTGATGAGCAAAATTTAATAAATCGCCTTCACATAAACGCCCAATAAATACCTGTCATATCATTCGCCGGCTAATGGGAAATTTTCAGAATGACCCTCGCGGTGACGTTTATTGCTTTGCATAAACTTTGGCCAATAGATTCCGTGACCCGAGACATAACGAACAACGTACAGTTACAGAAAATTAGCGATGGGTTTACGATTCGGAATCATGTTCCTAATGTTCCATGTTCCGTGTATGATTTACCTCCGATCGCGATCCGCTCTTTTGCCATTTGCATTTGGTACCGGCGTAATTTGCATAATGAAAAAGTACGCGCGCCACGATCGATTCGAAATGAAGGAAAGAACAACACACAATGCATGCTGTGCAATGATTGCTAAGTCTACAGAACGTTTTCTCATTGTGAAATTCACACACAAAAAAAAACTAATAAGAACGGAAACATTTTAGAATTATATAGGAAAATATAAAATTTAAACTCAATATCAATTCAACAATTTCCTACATAAATATAAAATTTCATTTTTGTATATTTAAAATTATTATACACAGTTTTTAACTATATTGTCTTGTTATTAGGATGTGTTTCCTGTTGGACAATAAAGATTTATTATTATTATAAAATATGTTTTTTTTATATTTTTTTTTATAAAAACATACCATCAAGAAAATGTTTCAAAGAGTTAAGAATTAAATTTTAGTTTATTACGTGTTAGAAGCTATAGAAAATATAAAATATATAAAGTTAATGTGATTATTATTATTGCTAATTACGATATCCAACAAAATAGACGCCTTTGAAACTTACAAAGTATATGAATTTCTGTAGAAGTCGATTAATTATAAATTAATCAAGTTAGATTACAATGATTTTAGTTTCGAACTAAATATTCTTGATATATAAATAGTATTAAAAAAAAGGATTTATTCACTTGGTCATAGTTATTTAAATAAATTAATTAAAAAAAAATGAAAATAATTAATTAATGAATTTTTATCCCTTTAGCTACAGTGATATTATGATTTATGTTACATAAGTACTTTAACAAATGTCTAATATGTAACATAAGTCATAATGTCATAGTAGTTAAAAGGAAAATGATTTATTAATTAATTATTTTCAAATTGTTTTTATTTAAATAAATAATAATCTAAAAAAATTCAGAATAGTTCAAGAATAGATAACAAGTTGAAAATATTAAATTTATTACCCATTCTTGAACCATTTAATTTTTTTTACATTACTATTTGTTTATACATACACATATTATTGTTTGTTTGTATCTTTGTTATATTTGTTGTGTCTTCATTTATATTGTATTGGAAAATTCCAAAAATTAATATTCTTATTAATAATAATATTATATAAGAATATTCTTACAATTCTTGTTGTTATATATTCATGATAAATTATACGATCATCATCATTTATTAAATTTCTCTACGGGTTTATTAATGAAATCCATTTCGCAATGTTTTCGTAACATTTCAAGCCTGGCCAGTGTTGGCCTAGATGTTTGCGAGGAGGAGGCGATCGCTCGGAATCGAGCACTGGTAGATCAAAGGAATTCTAATGGGCCGGGAGCATGGGTTTAATTAATTGGCCGTTTAATGCGGCAACACCAACATCATGACCATGTTCTTCATAATTTGTCTCGGAGCTAATTGTTCTTGGCGGTAAACACTTCTCCTTTTGTATCGTAAACGAGATACTCGACAACGGGAATTAATCTCGCTACTCGAATTGAATACGGACTGAATTTTTCAACAAACGAACACACACGGAATATTATTTAAATCGTATTCATCTTACATACACCTGCCCAAACAGCCATCCCAGCGTATACCAGAAATTCCCCATTAACAAATGACTTTTTATTTGCATAGGTCAACAATGAGAAGAAAGAATAAAAAGAAGAACACCTAGTCGATTCCATTAAATTGTCGGAACCCGAGATATTAAAATGCACGGCTAATTTATGCGGTATTCCTTTTCTGTGCGTGTAATATCTTCGGACAGCCTTTGGCGGCGAGAAACTGCCATCGTCAGGGGTCAGCGAGGTTAGATGCTTGTAATATATTTTTTTATTCCGCTCCTCCTCCTCTCCGTTTCATTTCATCCAACCTGCACCCTGAAATACCTCGCAATCTGCAATGCTTAAGTGGCGAGATTAATTGCGCCAAAGTGCTTGCGAGAAGTAACGAAATAAAAAAAGAAGAGGAGCAGCTTTGTGGTCTCGGGTTGGAAATGTTGCTGATGGCCATAAACTTGATGCTAAATAAAAGAAGTGGAGAACTTTTATTTGTGTCCACTTTTTTATTTAGAGTTTTTATAAAAATATCCATGGGTGAATTTGATGATTAAAATAAAAAGCACTATGTAACAATTTCAATTAATTTCATCAATTCAAAATGAAATAAAAATCAATTGTTAACATAAATTCTAGAATTATATTAATATTACTATAATATTAGTCTTTCATAAGCAGAATCAAATAAAAAAATACAATAAAGTAAACACATTCCGTCCTTACTTCATTTTTTTTTAAATATATATATTTTTTTAAATTAAAAGTGAAATAAGGACTGAATCTGTTTACTTTATTGTATTAAAACAACTTCACATAACTCAAATTAAAACCTAGTAAGAAAAAAAAATTAAACAAAGAATTTTAATATAATATATTTAACATGGCCAAAAAAAGAATAACAATTTTCAAATAGACTAAAGTAAATCTTTATTCGTTCTAGTAACATAATTATTTTACACTTGTCAATACATATAAACAAATTTTATAATTTATATTAATTAATAGTATAATTAATATATAATATAAAATTTGGTGATCATATTGACTCCTTGTACAGTAGACAGATTGTTTATGTAACAGCGAAGACAAAGCCTTAAACAGATAAAGGAATAATTATGATGCATATGAGCAGATACCAGAAACAGTAGGCCAAATGAAGCCTAATTTATATATTAATGATCGTCTTATTAATACATAAATTAGGCTTCAGTAAAACCTCATATTTTACTAGAGCTTTAACCGGCGTTATTGAGAAGTTCATAAATGTATAAAATGAATTGGTGATTAAATATTTCTTAATGCGATTTTTATATAAATTAAAAGATAGAATTTGATCATCACAAGGTAATACGTTAAAAATCGTATACTGTAATAAAGTTGCCCAGTTTTTGCTTTAGACAAGCGAAAACCTTTGATACGCTAGTCATTTCTGTTTCTGGTAATCATGAAAAAAATGTTACGATCTGATATATGGATATTATTTATGATGTACAGGAGGCACTCAAGGATAAATATACATGGTACAGTTAATATTTTAAGCATTTTGTATGCATTACGAAAATCTTTAAGAAATCCAAGACCCGATACTAATCGAATGGCTTTCCAACCAATTATGCCATAGGATATATGGGATTGAATAAAATAATAGAATGCAGTTTTGAACATTTCCACTGAAACAGATTTTTTTTAAGTCTCTTTAAAAATAAATATTTTGGCATTCCTCTGCGATGTGAATATTTCGTTTAATATAGAGGAGTGTTCCCAAACAATTATGCCATAGGATATATGGGACTGAATAAAACAATAGAATGCAGTTTTTGACATTTCTACAGACACAGATTTTTTTAAGCTTCTTAAAAAATAAATATTTTTGGAGAGTTTGCCTTTTAAATTTATCCCATGATATTCC
Organism: Philonthus spinipes; assembly: GCA_963082785.1. Taxonomy (NCBI): domain Eukaryota; kingdom Metazoa; phylum Arthropoda; class Insecta; order Coleoptera; family Staphylinidae; genus Philonthus; species Philonthus spinipes. Next base: position 17,728,261 of record OY720311.1, on the reverse strand, counting down.
CCTGTCAGTTTTGTATCAATGATCAATCCAAGCAATATTGCAGATTTTACCTGCGATGGAGAAATGTGTTTCAATGACATTGTTATTTCAATTGATTTTGATATGTGTAATTTCAATTTATTACAGTTAAACCACTCGATAACCACTTCTTTGCCAGCACTAAGTTTTGCTGATGCTTGTTCAAAGGTTGCATCTGTTGCTGACAAAGTTGTGTCATCTACATAGAGCACTGTCGATGTATGCAACAGGTTATGTGGGAGGTCATTGATGTAGATTAGGAACAAAAAATGGTCCCAAAATTGACCCTTGTGACACACCATTGAGCATTTCTTGGATCCCTGATAAATCATCGCCCTTTTTAGTTCATTGGCTATTTTCTAGTAGAAAATATAAGTAGAACAATTTTGTATTTGCGAGCGTATGTTCGAAGTAAACATCAAAAGTAACAAATTTATACAGGCTGTTCTATTAAGTGCGCACCATTGATAACTTTGTTATTAGTTCAGCACGAGAGTTGGTTAAATTATTAAAGTATGAGTAAATTTATCGGGAATTACAACAGCGTAATAATAAAAAAAAAACAAATCAATAGAGTATCGCGTTTTAAAAATATTAACAGAATAAACTTTTTTATAAATGGAATTTGTAATGGTGTATTATAACTTTTTTGTTAAAAATCTATTCTCTATTACGGTAAAATATATAATATCATAATTTGATAGAGAATAGATTTTTTAACAAAAAAAAAAAAATGTTATACACCATTCCAAATTCCATTAAAAAAGTTTCTTCTGTTAATATCATTTACACTATTCCAAACAATATTACAAATAAAAAATAAAACAAATAATATTGTATTTTCAGTAAAAAATTATTATTGTAAATAACAAAATAACAACAAATAATAAAAAATTTGGTTTCTCAATCTGTCAGTTAATTTTTCCATTTACTTCATTTTATTTATGTAAAACACAAAAAAATATTTATTGATGCACAAATTCCCTTCCTACAAAAGCCCATCTTCTGTTTAACTACCTATCCAATAATCCCATTGATATTTACTTTCTGGTCGATACCAATATTGAAATACCCGTTATCTTTAATCAGTGGTCCTACTTTCAAATTCCTTCTTCTACTTCCAATCATGTTTTGATTGGTGGCTCGAGTCTTTGCAAGACCTTGTATTAAACTTGGAAAAGCAGATCCGTCAAAAAAAAATCATGAATGAATGCCTGCATTATACTACTGATCTGTTCATGGAGAGTGAAAAGTGGTAGCTCTTCCTTTATTCATCACACATCCTCAATCAAAGATACAATCCTAATCAAAGCTTCCTTATACGATCACGTAATTATAATTGGCGATTTTAATCTACACATCACAAAACGAAAACAATTTTCATCCTTTATATCCTATTCAAATTTTGTCCGCATAAACACTGCCCCTACATTTATTATGTCCCAAAATCTATCGACAACTCCAGATACCATACTATGGACGATCAATATCCAGCACATGTCCCATAAGATCTCGTTAATCCCAGACTTAGACCCTCAAAGGTGAAAACCCTAACATAGCTATTTTAACGTTAGGATAGCAGGACCATACGAGCAGAATGCATTAATACTTGTATCAAAATAAATGGCTAATCAAGGGCTATTTTAGTGCTTTATTCCCGAATTAAGTGCTAACTTGGAAAAGCATATTTTCCACCCCAATAAATCGTTTCTCGAAAACCAACGAGAAAACTGCAACCAAATTGCACAAGAATTAATGGCTCAACATTCTTGAATTATATGCCCTATTTGCGATTTAAGTGCTCGACCTATAACTTGGAAAAATAATATTTTCCAACCCAACAATTTTTTTCTCGAAAACCAACGAACAGACTGCAACAAAATTATACATGAAATAAGGGCTAGTCATCCTTGAATTAAGTGCCCTATTCTTGATATAAGTGCTCCATTCCTAACTTGCAAAAAAAAAAAATTACCCTATAATTATGTTTTTTTCGGAGACCAATGAGAAGACCTCATCGATATGACAGCGTAATTAAATGCACGCCAAACTTAAAATAAATGTTCAACTGCAATTTTAAATTTCTTTAAAACCGAACATTAACTGTAATATGTAATAGAAAAAAATGATTTTAAAACTTTAACTTTTTAGTAGTAAATTTTAAGAATGGTTCTTTAACAAGTTGAGCGCCATCATTCCTTGCTTTCTTGAAGCTAGTGCCCCAAATTCAAGAATGATGAGCCCTTACTTAATTATACTTGTTTAGTTTATTTATGTTTTTTTTTTTTTTAGAAAACCCATTTTCCTTTTTAACATTGGATATTTCTTTATTTAAGTGGTGTTGGTCGGACAATGTACGTACAAACAGATATTTAAATGCGATGTCACATCACCATCCAGCTGAAATAGCGTCAGTAGCCAAATCCCTTTTAAAAAGAGCACGTACATTGTCCGACCAACACCACTTAAATAAAGAACTATCCAATGTTAAAAAGGCATTGATCCAAAATGGGTTTTCTAAAAAAAAAAAACATAAATAAACTAAACAGGGACAGAAATCAAGAAGCAAGAAGAGAAAATCCTTGTTGCAATGTCATCCAACCTTACATAAAAGGAACAACAGATAAAATCCTCTCAAAACACAATATTAGAACTTATAAAAAAAACAACACCTGGTTCGAACTCCAAACGAAATTATACCACTTGAGGCTCAAGGAGTTTTTGAAATCCCATGCGGTATGTGTGAGAAGAGCTATATAGGACAAACAAACCGCAAAATCAGCACCCGTCGAGACGAACACATTCTGGCAATTAGAAAATCCGATCCACAATCATCTTTATTTCAACATGTCATAATTTCAAATCATACAATTAATTTCGAAAAAAACAATATTTTAAAAAAGACTGATTTCTTCCATACAATGATAATTAGAGAAGTAATAGAAATTGAAAAGAGGCCAAATAGTTTAAATAAAAGGGATGATGCCAAAAGACTACCACCAATTTGGAAAACATTCCAGTCAAAATTCACTATCTTCATAAAATCAAGAAATTCAGAACCCGCTCCCTTCAGAAAATAATCTCGAAATTCAAACAGAGGGCACGAACACGTCTTCACGATCGCAAAACGGAAGAATCACCAGAAGCCAAACAAGAAATAAAAATAGTGCGTAGAAGTCTAACAAGTGGTTGCTAGAGCAATAAAATTAAATAGTTTTTTCCTGACGAAGATGACTGCGACGTCATCGAAACTTCGAACTGAAGATTTAATGGACCAGTTCCAAGAAAATACGCGGGATCAAACCCCGTCGACATAAATAATAATAATAATAATAAATGTTCAAAACAACTAATTGGTGAATCTTTTAACCTATAATTATTACAATTGATACAAAACAGCTGCTGTGTAACAGTAAAATAAAATTTTGTGTAATAAAGTAATTAAAAATAATAATTAAATCTGTAATAAAAATGTTCCTTTTTCTAATTCCCAATTCTAGATTGCAATAATAATTTATCTAATCAATTCCACCATCCTAACACTTAATTCATCTTAATTAAGATACATCGCCATGGGACTAATTAAACCGTACACCCATGTAAGTAATATGATTTATGCGATGCTAGTTAACCGATACTCTCCTCCGCAAGTTCTATTTTCGGTATGTTATTAGTCATAACGTGGTGAATAGTAACCATTATTTCTATTCTCCTCCACATTGAAAATAGCTCCGAGTTATTTATAAGATCGCGCTCCAGATTACTAAAAACAATAACAACACCTCTCGTATTTTGTTGCTTCTCTTTTTTTTGTTTTCCCCCTTGAGGGATTTTGTTAATTCAACCAACAGCTGCGTGTTTGGATTTATGGGTGTTGTGTTTTCTTTATTTTCGCTTTAGTTTTAGAACCATTGGTTTTAAAATTAAAAGAATGGGGGATGTTCCTTACGTGAAACGTTAAATTTAACGCTCATAATCTAAGTGAGTTTTATAATTGATAAATTTACTTACATTGTGACGTCAAAAAGTATTTTTTATGTTAAACTTAATCGTTTTTCGTAATCCTGAATATAAGCATATTAAATAAAAATGATTTGAAAATAATTAATAAATTATTTTCACATTTAGCTCTGTGACTTTTGACTTACGTTACGTAAGTACGTTAAACAAATGCACATTAAAACAACTACCTTCTGGGAAAATACCCAGAAATATTTTTTATTTAATATATTTAAATAACTGTGACCAAGTGAATGAATAATACTCTTTTCTATTTTTCTCAATATAAGCTTTAAACATACAAATGAAATACTAGATGCAGAAGTATTTCAATTATTTCTTCTTCTTCTGCTATCCCTTGTTGCCCCTTAGGGCGTCAGGTACTCGTTATCGAGCCATATACTCAATTATTTAAATAGTTTATTAAACGGTAATACAAAAGATTTTTATTCACGTGTTCACGTGTTATTTAAAATAAATTAAATAAAAAGAATATTCATAATTATAAGTCAAATTTATTTATTTATTATTAAATAATACAATCACGGAAAAATACATTTCCTATACAAGATTGTATATCATTTAAAACTAACTTAACTAAGTTTAACTAAAGAACGCAGAAGTAAAATAATAATTATGAGCCGTGCAATATATCTATTATGGAGTTAAAAGATATTTTGGAATTTATCATATTGAAAATGTCAAGAGCGGGATCTACTGAAAGTAATTTGTACGTATCGCAAATTCAACTCAAATAGATTTACATATAATCACATTTAAAAAAAATCAAATTTTTCGTTTTATCTTCTTATTTGCTGAATTATTGCGTCCAATGGTCAACATTTTAAGTATAAATACTTGTTCAGTCTTTCCATTTTGTTCTTTAAATCTATTAGAATTTTACAATATAAATCTTAAAAATGTAAAATATAAATATATAATTGATGTTTTGTATTTATCAACCAATTTTAAAATAAATTAAATTAAAAGTTAAAGTTATTAATTAATTAATAAAAAAATAATATTTGCTAATAAAACAATTTGTTTTATTACCAAATATTAAAATGGAGTTTCAACCATAGAGTATTTAAAAAATAAATAATTACTTTTATTTTCATTTACAACACGTTTGGAGTATTTAAGTGGTGTAATGTTTAATTAACTTCATTAATTTTCATCAGCTAACTTGAATTTTTCAGAAAATAATCTTTTTATTTATACAATACAAAATAATTAATTTGAAAAACTATGCAGGTGCTTTGAAAATCAGAAAATCAAATATATAATTTATATTTACTAAGAGGGCTTTATTATGTGTGTATGTGGGTGCTTATGGAGAATTCAATGTACACTGTTAACCCAAATTAAAATTAAATTATTCAATATTTTTTAAATTATTTTCACCTAAGGAGTGATATCATGATTAGAAAACGTTACCTATTAATCAATTTTTATTTATTTTGGCTATTGTGGCATTTGCGATATAACAAAATGCGAAAAAAGTTACATGAAATGCTTTTTCTAGTATATACCTAAATATCTTCATAAATAATTTGAATAATAAAAAGTAATATGTTCCATGACTTAGATAAAGAATTGTTGAAAATAAATATACCCAAAATATTGGCTTTCCACTCGTGGTCTTTCTGAATATATAAATTGTATTATTTTGTAAAGTTTATTAAAAGTAGTCTAAAATAATATGGAATGTTAATAGTAATTGTTCATTCATACTCTTTTATAATGAAATTTGAGTCTAGCTTAATTTAAAATACAACAATAAGTTTTAATTATTTCGATTCAAATGCAAAATCGATTTCTATTAATTTGTATTGCTGAATAAAATTAATTCAAAAAGCAAATGAACTCTATTAATTTTCATTTGATGCTGGAACGAAGAACGTATAAAAGACGAAGTGAGAACATTACTCCGTCTTTTATACCGCAGAGATCTTAAAGATACCAAATGGCATTACTCGTATTTATTGACCCGTGTTAAACCTCTGTTAAGACACGTGATGCGGCACCGTTCTCACATATATTGTATAACCAGATGGCAGGATATGCAAAAATAATATTTATCATAGGGGAAGTCGTTTCCTCGCTTTAGCAGGTATGCCCCGAAAATAAAAAAGACAGGAAAGAAAAAAAATACAAGAGACGGGTTCTTGATTTACGGCGCGAATATGGATGGCGTTTCTTTATAATTAACTGCGATTGTTATTTATGGAATTTGCGTACTGTTTGTCTTCATGATTATAAAAAGACGTAGGTGGAAAAACCACCGGATGATAGCTAATTAAAAGATATAAATTATATATTTGATTATTTATTTTACAATTTTTCTTAAAAAAAGTCTTTTACTCTCATAATAATAAGCGTAGCTTCTTCAAACTAAAGTTTAGTAATAGGCAAAATCTACTATTTAAATAATCAATTTATTTTAATTAAAATTACATTAAACAAAGAAAGTATAATTCGAAAATACTTGAATTAATTGTAGAAATAGTATTAAAAATAACGGATTTTACGTTTTGAAAAAAAAATCTCATAGGAATGATTATTGATGTGACTACAGTAGTGAAAGCCAAAATTGATTATTTCAATAATAATTTTCAATGATCAAATGTTGAGATCATTGAAAATTATTATTGAAATAATCAATTTTGGCTTTCACTACTGTAGTCACATCAATTAAATACTTTAATGATTGTTGGGTTACGCGAAGATGAGTTAAACTATTTAATAAAAGATTGCGTCTCTTCTCTTCACATTTTATTAAAAGCAGATATACATTTCGGTCACGATGTGACCATTATCAATGTTAATGTCAAATTAAAAAAAAAACGAAATGCTTTTAATAAATTTTGTGAAGAATACACAATCTTTCATTGAATAAATTAAGCTTTTATTGTATAAAAATCTTTTTTTAATTAAATACCAACGTGAAACGCTATAATTTCTTTACCACAGTTTTGTGTCTGTATTAATATATATACAAACATCTTTATTTGTGAAATTCCAACAATATAATAACAATACATAGAATAATGGTTTTCTATGTATTTTTTTTATTATTTTCAATAAAGACGATACATTAATAACTACAAATTTCACAAATTAGCTATCGACCAGTGGCCTTTCTGTCTATTTCTGCCTAGTCTAGTGTATTAATATTTTCTATATTTCTAACAATAAATTAAAAATAGTATTTTATATTCAAATTAAATCGTCAAGTATACCGTAGTTTAAAGTTTCACAATGGATTTTTAAAATAAACTATACTTTTTAACTTTTTCTGGCAGTTGTATTCCCTATGTTATATAACATTGTCATTATTTAGATTTTTTATTTTCATGTTAATTTATTATTAATTAGATTAGTTTGAGAAATCAAAATTGGGATGTTTCAAAATAAACTTTTGATGATTTTTTATCTCAGCTCATGGATTCCCAGAATTTTTTTTTTAAAATATTGTTTGTTATTTTTTAAAGTTAGCTTTGACGTCATTTTTATTGCTAAGAACTTTATTAACACATTTTGAGAATATAAATGTGTGATATTAAATAAAAATGATTTAAAAATAATTAATAAATTATTTCCACATTTAGCTCTGTGACTTTTAACTTACCTACGTAAGTACGTTAAACAAATGCACATTAAAACAACTACTACCCGGACAAATTCCGACGTCGGACATTGAATTACATAATGTACACTTGCCGTTGCACATCAATAAAATATTGCATAATACAACAAATTTTGATCCGAGAAAAATTTAATGTAAAAACAACAAAAGGATCGTTACTTAATACAAGGCCATCATTTTTATTTAATATATTTAAATAACTATGACCAAGTGAATGAATACTGTTTTCTATTTAAATTAAATGTGTGATGTTTCAAAATCATTTTTCTAGAGACATCCCAGCAATAGAGATAACCTGGCGCATAATCGATGGTTGAAATTTTACTTAATGAAACTCAATAATACATTATTTGTAAATAAAACAAAGGTTTTTTTTAAGTTTCACAAAAAATATTGTAGAAACACTGACACAATGGGGTCCGATAGTGCTGACGTCACGTATCGCGGCAATTTTAAAAGTGTGGCGTTTCAAAAAATTAAATCAACCTTATTGATTACGTATATAAGGATCATCAAAAACTTTAGTAGTGAACTCTTCAGTTATTATACATATTTAAGAAATACGCTTTATAAATAAGATAAATTAAACTGATATCTTCGAATTCATGTAAAAATTTGAAGAGAAAATTATGGATCTTGTCTGAAAAACGAAAATATTTAATTTTAATCAAACGTATGTCGGTCCTTAATAGCACACATGTGTCAGTTGCGACCAAAACATAACCTTAGTTTGTACAATTCTCGTTTTCTCTTGTGATTTACAGTGGTTGTTTAAATAAAATTCAATTTAAATTCTGTAAGTATTTATGTTATCTCTATTGTTTAATCATGTTTAAATGTTGTAACCGTAGATTAAATGTTATATCCTAACTGGTAATTAATTTATGGTTATTGGCTTTATAATGGTCATTTCCAGAAATAATTAAAGGGCAATGCTCTATTAAAGCATTAAACTGATTAACACTACTTTATTTATAATAAAGAATATGTAATCGATGGTGCAAGTCTATTCTTTGTGATACGTAGATAAATGTATTTAAAGCAATATTTCATTGTCATGACCATCGATTACAAATTAAAATATTTGATAATGAAAAACACTGTTAAAAATATATTTATATGAACATAATAACAGTTATACGAGCAACCTGTGATCTCTGCGCCACCTCTATGCTGTATAAAAATAATTTGAATTATAGAAACCAAAGAAGGAAATTGCATTTTTGCACTGCATTTATTTAAAATAAATTCCTTAATTGGTTAAAGTATATCGACAATGTAAATAATATTCTTACAATAAATTCAAAATTAGTACAATTTATTTACCAGTTGGGCTACAATGTTTCGTCGACTATTATAACATTTAACATTTCTGAACAATGGAAAAACATAAAAACTACATGTTTTACATGAGAGACTTGAATTATATATAAACATGCTACTGACCTAAAGCGAATTACTTGATAGATGCTGCACTAATGTTTATAATCTAATATATAGCTTATATCACTCGACATCGGAAAGTGTAAAAGGGATTAAGATTATATATATTTATACATATATAGTTTATATAAATAAACCTAAATAAAGCACAAGAAAACCTCACAGTAAATTGATTCCTCCTTAAAGAATGTCCAACTAATTTCCAATAATTGGGAAGCTAATAATCTTGTTTTTACAATATTCAACCGTTTATTTTGTTAATAACATTTTAGTCATAATCAATTGTCTTTATATATATAATCAATTGTACCCTTTCGGGTGTTGAGTTTCAATTGTCTTCATGTTTCTAAAATATGATCGGTCATTAAGCGAATCTGGGTTCAACTAATTAATCGAATATTATTGATAGATTCGACATTTATCTAAATAATTGAATTATGGACTCAAAATTTGAAAAACTGAATATTTTAATACTTGAATTTATAATTGATACATTTCTTTCAGTATTTTAATATAAAGGTCAATTTTTAAGTATATTTATAAATATATTTAAAATAAAGTGAAAAGTGAGTTTCTTGAATTAAATAAATTTCTTTGGATATCGATTCGATTATTTTGTCACATATATTGATTAAAATAGATTATTTTTTAAAAAGACCTTTTGGGTTGTACTAAAAAGATTTTTCGATTATTGAAATCATTTTAATGTTGTTAATCCCATTACAAAAATCATCAGTGTTGCCAATATCTATTCAGAATACATCATCTTGAATCATAGATAAAATTTACACATATTTTGAAAAATTATAAAATATGATGACTAAAACTTCAACACATAGCATACAGTCACTAAGGACATAAGCATACTTACATATTTGTCTTCCCTTTATTCTTTGCCTAATAAATTAGATGTCAACAAACGTATACTCTAGCCATACTACCTCTATGTTACAGGCTCTCTGACATATGCGTGTTTTTAAGGTCCGACATACGTTTCAATAAAAATCGAAATTTTAATTTTTCACGCTACTTCCTTGAATTTCTCTTCAAGTTTTCATCTTATTAACTAGATATAAGATTAATTTATCTTAATTATAAAGTTTATTTCTTAAATATGTATAATAATGGCGCAGTTTATCTCTAAAGTTTTAGGTGATCTTTATGTACGTATTCAATAAAGGTCATTTAAATTTTTGAAACGCCACACTTTTAAAATTGCCGCGTTATGTGACGTCAGCACTATCGGACCCCATTGTTTCCCCAACGCAGTGAAATCAATACATTTTGTGAAACTTAAGCAGTCGTTGTTTTATTTAATAATAACATAGAGTTTTATTCATCAACACGTTTAATTTTATTTTGTACAACATAATATTTCCTTATAACAGGATTTACCTTACCTAAAATGTCATCATTTGCCGCTAGCTCACTATCATAAAACCAGGAAGTTCAGCATAGTGTTCGATGAGAATTACTTCTCTACAAGTAACAAGCAATCGAACATAACAATTAATCACCAGTTTTCTCTTATGAATAATTAATTTGATTCTTTTTCGTGAACAATTACTTATTATCAATTCCCATATCTATTATGCGACATTAATGCTAATTAATGTTAATTTAGAAAGCATGTAATCATTTATTAAGATGATTAAAATTAACAAATATCTTTATTTCCAGGTAATAAATTCAAAATATACCAAATAAATCTGCCATCTGGTTCTCATTAATCACTTGAAGAAATAAATTATAAAATTATTATAAAATCACAACATTAGTAATTGAAAAAATACACTTAGTTTAATTTTAGGATGATTAAGGTAAAAATTAAAACACCTGATTTGTTTTACAATATAGCACATAACTTAGTTTCGCTTTATTAGAGTATTTTCAGAGTCACATAAAAGAAAACCGATATAAGCTTGTATATAAATTATTATAATCAGGGATTTTAAAATCGGAGAAGGCAGAAAGACTGATGGTGGAATGCCATTTTCTGAGGCTTAGCTAGATGTTTATGGTTGTAAATATTGTAATGTAATTTAATGTATCTCTCAGAAATAAAGATTTTTTATACAAGGTGTCCCTGAAAAGTCTGTACAAAATGATACCACATATTCCTGGTATCAAAATAATGCGATTTAACCAAATTTACTTCTATACCAAAATGCACGGTTACGGAGATATCGTCCTTCAAAAATTATTTTTTTTATTGATTTTTCTTAAATATCTTCCGATCGTTCTTTGGCAGCAAAGTGAAATTTGGCACACTTATTGGTATTAAGAAGGACTATCTTTTTGACCTTCTTTTGTTTTCCTAGATGCTACAGAAGTGGTAAAAAGTTGATCCTCAACTTATAAATCACTTCATAACTTTTTAACAGGTTGACCAATTTTTATTTTTTTCAATTCAAAATATAGGTATTTTTGTTTTAACGTTTTTTTGTCTCTTGTTTCATTTTGGTATTTATCATGGTTTTACCAGAAAATTGATTTTAAAGTAAGTTACATAGCATAGCTACTGTTGATTAACAGTATTAATCAAGTATACAGTAAATGCCATATTAATGTCAGTTAATATTTCAAATTATAAAAAACAGTTATTGCAATTTTTTAATCGATACAATGGAATAGTTATCATTTAATGAATTAACTAACATAGTTCTGGTTCATTATTTTAATTTTTATTTATTCAAAATGCAGGTATTTTTGTTTTAATGTTTTTTTTTTCTGTTTCATTTTGTTATTTATCAAGTTAACTTACTTCAATATCAATTTTCTGGGAAAACCATGATAAATAACAAAATGAAACAGAAAAAAAAAACATTAAAACCACTGTATCGATTAAAAAATTTCAATAACTGTTTTTTTTTAATTTGAAATATTAACTGTTTTTATTAATTGACATTAATATGGCATTTATTATATACTTGATTAATACCTACCATTCCTGGGACCAAAATTCGATTTAAGGTAATTTACCTCTAAGGTTAGGATATCTTATACCAAAATGCACGGTTATGGAGACATCGGCCTCCAAAAATATATTTTTTTATTGAAACAAATATTAATAATTATTTAATAATATCAAAACAACAATAAAAAAAAACAAGAATAAAATAAACAACATGTTACAATAAATGCTCAAAAAGATTTCCATTTTTTCTGATGCAGGTGTTTATCTTACGTAGTAAATTAAAATGTACTCTTTGCAGCATTCCTTCATTATTTTTTAAACAACTTGCAGCGTTTTCAATTCTTTGCCATAATTGTTCTCTTGACTCCACTGGTTTACTATAAACTTTTGACTTAAGGTAGCCCCATAAGAAGAAGTCCATTGGAGTCAGATCAGGGGATCGGGGAGGCCATTTGACTGGGGCATCATTACCTCTACCAATCCATTTGTTTGGGTAGGTTTGATGTAAATGATCCCTAACATTTACAGCAAAATATGCAGGTGCTCCATCGTGCATAAACCACATGTCTCTTATGATCCGTAATGGCAGATCCTCTAAAAGGTCCGGCAAAACATTTATTAAAAATGCCAAATAATTTTCTCCGTTTAAATTCCCTGGAAGAATAATAGGGCCAATTAAATATTTATCCACTAGTGCTGCCCAGACATTTATTTTAAATTCGTGTTGAAAGTGGCCTGTTCTTGTAGCATAGGGATTTTCATCTGCATAAACATGAGCATTACGAAGATTGATCATGCCTTTTCTTGTGAAAGCGGCTTCGTCCGTGAATAAAATATGCTTACAAAAATTAGGATTTTCTCCAAGTTGGTTGTTCAAAAATTGGCAAAATTCAAGTCTCTGTGCAGGGTCCGATTGCAAAAGGTCCTGAGTTAATCTCATATGATAGGGGTGCAGTAGTTGTTCCCTTATAACTCGATGGACAACACTCTTTGCGACACCCATCTCAGCTCCCAATCGTCTGGTACTTATAGTGGGGTCCTCTTCGACTCTTTCGACAATTTCTTCCTCTATGGCAGCTGTCCTAACAAAGCGGCTTCGACCTTGATTCACTGTAGTCTGTTTAAAATTGCCCATTTCCTGAAGACGTCTCTCCACTGCAGCAAACGTTTGGTGGTTTGGTATGCGTCGATTTGGAAATCTTTGTCTGTATTCTCTAACACTTGCTCTTCCGTTTCCACTACAAAATCCATAAACCAGAACCATGTCTGTTAATTCATTAAATGAAAACTCTTCCATTTTATCGATTAAAAACTTTTAATAACCTTGCTTATTTTTATTTGAAATGTTAACTGACATTAATATGACATTTATTACATACTTGATTAATACTGTTAATCAACACTAGGTATGCTATGTACTTATTTTAAAATCAATTTTCTGGTAAAACCATGATAAATATCAAAATGAAACAAGAGACAAAAAAACTTTAAAATAAAATTACCTACATTTTTAATAAAAAAAAATTAAAATTGGTCCATCTGTTAAAAAGTTATGAAGTGTTTTGTAAGTTGAGGATCAACTTTTTACCACTTCTGTAGCATTTAGAAAAACCAAAGAAGGTCAATAAGATAGTCCTTCCTAGCATCAATAAGTATGCCAAATTTCATTGTGCTACCTAAAGTCCATCAGAAGATATTTAACAAATTTTAATAACAAAAATGATTTTTGAAGACCGATATCTCCATAACCGTTGATTTTGGTATAGAAGTAAATTTGGTTAAATCGCATTATTTTAGACCCAGGAATATGTGGTAACATTTTGTACAGACATTTCAGGGACACCTTGTATATATATATATAAAATCGGAGAAGACTAAAGGTCTGGGTTATCATTAAAGCGGTGTTTTCCCTGTATTATGTGTTTCTAAACCTTTTCGCCATTCCACTGTTATAAAAAGCTTAGATATAAAGTTTGGGTTTAATCCATTTAGCTGTTTATGCGGAAAAACTCAGACATTTGAAATGATGGAATGGACTCAGGAGACCTCAATATTTGTTGAAATACTTTACCTTGGACAGGGGTCCGTGGAAAGTAAAAACTATAATTATACTTGATTTGTTTTATAATTTTATTTAAATTACACAAATAATAGTATAATTATTTGAGCAAATAAAACAAAATAATAACTAATTTTGTTAATAAGTATAATTAGTTGAGCAAATAAAATAAAAGTATAACTAATTTTGCTAATACGTATAATTTTTTGATTAAATAAAACAAAACTATGAAACAAATCAAATGTCCGGCAGCAGACCAAGGAAAATCAATATCGAGAACGACAATCCGATGAGTGTCATCAAGGTCTCCGAAGACGTCGTGCAACGGATGAAAGGACAAGAAGTTGTTAAAAAACCTGAATATGATGCGCAAGGATTGACCCCATCTCATGCACCCTTTTTATATGAACCCAGTTTGACATCAATTCAATTAAGACAAGCAAACGTCGAAGCACTCGCAGAGAATGATAAATACTGGAATAAGAGGGTGGAAACTTTGCAAAAGAGGCACCAACAAATGCAATCCAAAATGTAATTATATTTTTTTAAAATCTATAATTAATAATAGAACAAGTTTCAACAAGTGAGAAACTTATTTTAAAGTAAGTCAGGTTGGCCGAGCGGTCTAAGGCGCCAGATTTAAGCTCTGGTTCTCGAAAGGGAGCGTGGGTTCGAACCCCACACCTGACAACAAGGGGTTAATTTTTTATAGAATAGACTATTTTTCCTGTTTACATCCCTCACACTGAACTAATCAATAATTCTACAATTTCCCATCGCGTCAGCGCCTATCCTTTCGTGTAATCTAAAAATAATTACCCAACCAGCTTTCCCATTTGTAAAATTTGTCATTACTCACAAAGCGGCCCTCTCAATAAACGCCACTTGAAGACAGGCCGCGCCGGATCATCTCTAAAAGCACTTCGACCCCTCGCTCCTTAATTGAATAATTATAATCCAGTAGTAATTAAATATACGCACTTAATCGTCGGTGATGTTAACTAATGAATCTAGTAGGAGTCAACAGATCGGAATTTCTGGATGCTGATAATGATGTCTGGTAAAATTAAAATGAGAAAGAATGGCCGTATTATTTTATAGCAGTTGAATTTTTGAAGGCATGATTAGGATTCCACTAATGGAATTACAATGCCTACGATTTAGAATATGTTGGAAAGAAATTCCCATCAAAAGTTTACAATCATGTTGTATTGGTTTTAGAAAGATAATAAAATTACGAAGGAATACTAATTATTGTCAACAGTTAATAATAATACATTTTCTTTGGAAAACAGAAAAAGTATACTTAAAAAAAAAAGATGGTGCAGATGAAGTTTAATTAGTCTTAATCCACAGACGTTATAAATTATACATATCGCTCTTATGAAAGTTTATAATCAACAAATCCGATTGTCATTTAATAAAATGTTCAGCCACTATTCATCTAGCGTATGGAAAACTAGTGATGGCCATTTCGGTTTTTCGAACCTCATCAGACTAGTGTGTTCTATGTGCAATGCCTCGATGAAGGCGGCTGAATTTAGACGTATTTATTAAAAAAAATTATACAAAGTGCGTTTTTGATTACATTTACAAAATTTTAAGATGTATTTTTATAGAAATATCTTAATCCACCTTAACTATTTCAAACAAAATTTAAAATTAACTTAAATCTAAAACAAAACGGCAATAATATTTATTTACAAGGAATTATAATAATAAATAATAAATTCTTTATTTTCCAATGACTAAAAATATTACAGTAGTATAGGAATCGTCAAAAACACATAAGTATATAATAAAAAATATTTACAGATTGTTCAATTTATTTAAAATTATGTTCTTCAAGTTTTTTTGTTATGAGCGTTAATTGAACTTCGGGATTATGTCTATGTTATTATTCTGAAGGAATTGTGTAATTTCATGCTTTTGACGTTAGCGTTAAAAGTGCTTAATTTTTGTGATGTAAATTTAGAATTGTTTGTGTTCTTCACGGGAATATTTCCGGCATCAAAAATAATAGAATTTATTTCGAAAGTGTCAGTTGCAGATTTTAATATTATGACAGTTTTTGTTAATTGTCTCAATTATCTTCCCGAAGTTCAAAACTGAGAATAAAGATTTTAACTCACGTATAAGTGAACCTATCGAATCACTAGAATTTGGTAGGAGAATAAATTCTTTTGCGTAAATCTACATTTTCGCGTGTTTTAAACAATTGGGAGTAATTAAGATTGGAATTATTTATTTGTGTGTTTGATGTGTTAGGCAAACTGGGGCAATTTTGTTTATTTACTAATGGTGGTTTAGGGGTGGCTGAAATTGATTTTGGTAATTTTGAGGTATTTCTAATTTTCTGATCCATATATTTTTTGTGGGCAGAACAAACACGATAATTTGTTGGATGCGAATCATCACAGTTTGCACATTTTGGAGATGCTATTTGTGCAATACATTTTCCAGAGTGAGGCCCGGCACTTCAAATGCATTTGGGGGGGAAATGACAGAGATAACTTGAGTGGCCGAAAGATTGACATTTGTGACATTGTGGCGTATTACTGCTTTTAAATGATTCAATTTTTACGTGTACTTCACACAGAGTAATGGTTTTGTACAATTTTCTTGTGTTTTCTTTATCGGTGGTTCTTTTTATGAATGGGATAAGTTTAGAATCTCTTAAGGTAGTTCTTGACAATGCTACGACGGTTATTTCCATGTTCATGAGTTCTGTTTATACCTGCTCCAATTAAACATTCCTGGGCATGTTTTTAATAATAATTTTGATGGGTTTTTGATCTACAGTTCCATAAGTGAAATATTCAATTTTAAATGAAGATAAGTATAGATCGATAACGCAGCAGCATTGTCGGGTCTGACGTTTAAAAATAGCGAGGCATCTCGCAAATTTCACTCAATTTTTTGATTAGCGACATTTGGTCCTCTATTATGATGAATAGCGTGGGAAATTTTTTAGAGGTACTTGCTCTCATTTTCCTGGATTTATTAGGCGTTTCATCTCCATCTTCGCTATCGGACGAATCCGAAAGAACTTTGAAATGGCTGGAAGTGTTTACGTGGTACTCGATTTTCCTTTTATTGGATGTAGTATCCAATAAATCCGAAAGAACTTTGAAATGGTTGGAAGTGTTTACGTGGTACTCGATTTTCCTTTTATTGGATGTAGTATCCAATAAATCCGAAAGAACTTTGAAATGGTTGGAAGTGTTTACGTGGTACTCGATTTTCCTTTTATTGGATACTACATCCAATAAAAGGAAAATCGAGTACCACGTAAACACTTCCAACCATTTCAACCATTGGATACTACATCCAATAAAAGGAAAATCGAGTACCACGTAAACACTTCCAACCATTTCAAAGTTCTTTCGGATTCGTCCGATAGCGAAGATGGATACGGGGGTAGACTGGGATGATGTAGCTGAAGCTAGGTTACTTGGAGATGGACCAGGAGAGTAAATGATGGGGCTTTCGGGACTGGAGTCGTCCCTCATGGGTTTAAATTGTCTCAATAAACATTTACAAATCTAGAAATATTTTGATAAACAATATTTCTTTTGTAATAAAATACTTATTGATTACGATTATGACGAATTGTTTATTAAATAATTAAATAAATAGAAAGGGTTAAATAATGTTATTGTTTCGATATTGAATTCAAGGGAAGGGTTCATCGTATTGACATTAGCCGTCACACGATTTTGCCTTTCTCCGAGTGGTGCGAATGGGGGCTTCAGGGACGTAATGTTCCAAGTAGTGGTTTCTGGGGTGTTATGGAAGTAGATTTCTAAGATAACGATTTCCTGGATTTCTCACAACTGTGACAGTGACAGTACTTTTGAAGGCGACTGAACTGATCTTGTATTGTGGTTGTATACCTGATATTAATCATAATAAATGAAAGACAACGCAAGCGCCATCTTTCGCCTAATTTCATGTGGCATCGTCAACAATTCGAATCGGCGAGATATGACGCTTGCATTGTCTTTCATTTATTATGATTAAATCCGATAGTACCAAGTTTACTAAAAAATGAGTTATGCGAAGTGTATTTGATGAAATGAAAAACGATTCGTTCCTTACTTCACTTTTTATTTTTAATAAATGTACATTGTACCCGAAATGTACATTTAGCTATTAAAAATAACAAGTGAAGTAAGAAACTAATGGTACTCACTGTCAATAGCGAAAATCTGATAGTATTGAAATTATAGATCAGATCAACTTTCATACTCCTATTTTTAATGGAAGACGTAAACCATAGTTTTATCTATATAGTTAAGCTGAACTACGCCCGCTTATAAATATAATTTGTAGACTTTTTAATGACATTTGTAATAATAACACGTTGCGCATTATTATTGTTATTGTGTTTATTGATTCTGATTGGAAAACTCAGTGGTTATACTTGATCAAGGAGTTTAGTCTAAATTTTATCAAATCAATTGAATATATTGTATTTTGTAATTACAGATTGTCATTAATTGTAAAAAGGTGATTTTCCGTAAATAAAGAATTAATCAATTAATTAATTATAATGCAATACTCTCAACGTCTCATATTTTCTGTTCTTCTTAGCTGCTAACATGTATATTGTCCTGTAATTAGATTTACGTTGAGCAAAAAAACGTATTATTATTAAACTAAACTAAAGAACAATTTACAACAGAAATATTTAATAAAAAGTTGAGCCAGTCAAGGTGTAATATTAAATTTTAGGAGCAGAAACGAAAATAAGAAAATTTTTCATGACATCGTTCATAAATAATAATATAGGATTCATTATTTTTTGTAATCCGTCATTCTTAATATAAGGGATTTTCTTAGAGTGATTTATTAAATTGAAACATAACATACAAGGTGAATTAAAATACACTTAAATAATTCTCCAAACGTAAAGAAATTTAAAATAATGTTTTGAATAAAAGTATTTTTAATATAAATATGCTATATTATAATATATATTTATTATATAATAAAATGTTTCTAATATAAAAATGCTAAATTATAATATATACGTATTTACGCAGGGTTGTTGACGATTTGGATATCCTTTTGGTACTCATTTTTGATACTAGTTGCATTTCCATTGCAGAATTCAAATGTCATGTGCCTATCTGCATACTCGTTGAATGTATACATCTTCAGAAAATATGATGAATTTACACAAACTTACACAAAAAATTATGATAACTATATGTCAAAGTAATGTGAAATTTAATAAGGTTACATATAATAATAAAAATAGTTATCCATACGCTAGCTGAATGGTCGCTGAAGATTTCATTAAATAAAGATACATAGTTCTCTGATCTATTTAAATTAATAGATGCTTCCGGAGAAGTTATTAATTTGTTAAAGTTTCCAATTGATTGATCACCTATGTCATTTAAATTTACAAATATGCAATTAATTGCAAGTTCTATTGTTTTTTTCCAAAATATTTAGAAAATAATGCTAATTTCTAGAGACACATTTAATATTTTAACGGCCTCGTGAGATGTTACGAGGAAAAACAATATTTTTTGTCATTTACATTTTTTATCAAAAATTAATCAACGAATCAAACTACCTGAACACCTTTTCTGGCCACCTTGTATTTATATATTCAAAATATTTTTTAAATTTCTTTACGGTTGGAGAATTATTTAGGTGTACTTTAATTAACCTTGTATTTTATGTTTGAGATTAATAAATCACCATAAGAAAATCCCTTACATTAAAGTATGTTAAGCATGACGGATTACAAAAAATAACTCACAGCTTACAATTATTCATGCAAATCACAAAATCGAATCAAATAAATCTAAAAAAATCCGTGTTTACATAACACAAACCACTCGACACGGAAATAAATCTTTCCCTTTTTGACAATTCAATCGATTTTTTTTCCTCTCCAAAAAGGAGCGATTAGTCCCGGGAAGAAAATCCTCTTTCGTTGGCTTTGTATAATCCCCGGTGCGTGTGGAGGAAAAAATAAATAAAATGAGACCGTAACCGTGGACTTTAATCAAACGGAATAAACGCCGGACGTCTTTGATGTTCTGAAATAGAAATTAAATGCGTCGGGTTGATTGCCGGGTTTGTTTATATGTCTGCGCAATTTGCTTAAGAAATGGTTAATTCCGCGATGGCGCCCAGTGCAACGGCTCGGGTGCTTTAATTGATGATTAGAGAGGGGACTTGTAAATCGCAATTAAGGGCAAATGATTTTAATTAATTGATTGTATTGGTGGAAAGTTCTCATGGGTTTAAATTGTCTTACATATAAATATATATTTATATTAAATTTATTTGTATGTAATAAATATGTTAATATTTATTTACAAAAAATATTATTTACAGATAAAGTAAGAATAAAAAGTAAATATAGTATAAATAACATTATTAATAATTTTTTAATTTAAATTATGACACGAAAGAAAATATATATACAGAGAGTTTTATGTAACACCGAACATACTAGAATGTACTCAATGTAAATTTTCCTATGTTCGATGTGTACTGGAACGCATCAAACCATTGAGTGCGATGTGATTGGCTACTATTTCTAAAAATAATATAGTCAACCCAAACTACACCCTTTTCCGTCAAAAATGACTTACACTTGTCAGTTATCGCAAGCAAGTGATATTTACTGTTCTGGCTCTTAAAGCAGAAGTAGACGAAGAGTTGAATATCTTTACGTATCAATAATGTATACAAAGGAGGATACAATTTTTATGGTATGCATTGCGGTACTTAACCGCAATGCATACCATAAAAATGTAAATATTATACTTAATAATATTTATAATTATACATGTTGCACTTGACATAATAGTTGACATTAGAAATCGTAGCCAATCACATCGCACCCAATGCTTTGATGCGTTCCAGTACACATCGAACATAGGAAAATTTACATTGAGTACATTCTAGTATGTTCGGTGTTACATAAAACTCTCTGTATATATATATATATATATATTGTACTTACATCATATTTACATCAACAATTCTGAACGTAGGATAATTCTTCTTAAACGTTCATGATTTCATGAAACCTCATTGTTGGGTGACTATTTTTTTCGACCATATGGTAAATTTCGTGGTTATTTACAATGAATCACGAGCCGAACAACAAATGCGTTTCGTCATAGGTCGCGTTATTAATTTTGTGTTTCATCAGCGATTCGTGGATGGCACCCACACAATGTTTATGTCACTTACTTACTCAACCGAACAAAACGGCAGGCTACCTTAAATAATTCGATCGGAATTTCAATCCCACATGGTTGTTTACTATATGCAATGATCTAATGCATTAATTAGATTAATGCGTGCTCTGGAATTACTATTTAAATTAGTTTCACTGGAAACACTGGTGTTGTGATAATTTGAAATAATTTAAAACTACCGAAGTAAATTGGTCGCTAATTTTTTTAAAATAAATTATATTAAGAACAAAGTGTATGTAATCAAACCTTAAATATAATTGATAATCCCACGCAATCCTAACATTTCCCCAAAATACAAGTTTCCCTCATCTACCATTTATCATTTCATCTCATCCAACAATGCGGACTTTGATAATAACGTTAGCGATCATGACGATTAGATAGACAATGACAAGAACGAGACATAGACAGGCTGAAAGACCTCCGGTCGATAGCCGATTCATCTACAGAATATAATTCTAATTTTTGTATATTATAGTACATACATATACACATTTGAATAAAGATGGTTAGTTAGTTATAATTGACAGATTTTAATATAAAATCTCCCTTTTTCGCTCCTTCAATCACTTATCAAGCTGTGAATTATTCGTCAGCGGTGGATCCGGTAAATTATGAGATTTGCCGGATTTCAAATTTTTATCACTTGAACTTGTTTTTTTATTTCACCCCTGTGCCTATGTTTTGCCGTTTGGGGTGAACTTAGCGCCAATTTCGGTGATCTCCTGTTTGTCGTGTACTGTTAGTCTGTCGATCATTTCTTTTCTTCTTCTAGACGATCTTCAGCGTTGATGTCCTTTTTTGGATCTTGAAAGCGGATTTTTACATGAAAAATTCCGCCCCCAGGGCTTTCCTCATCAGATAGTTATTTAGTTGGATCAACAACTTCCTTGCCCCATAAAATCTTATTTTCAAGAATAATGAATATAATAATTTGGAGATAACGTAAGCGCCATGTATTCTTAATTTCATGTGGCATCGTCAAAGATTTTATTAAATAATGGATATAAATTTATAAGTATTAGTAGTAGTAGTAAAATAAAGATTGTATTTGGCATAAAAAGAAAATACAAATCAAACCATTTCTCATAATAACGGAATTTATACATTAATAAACAAAACAATAAAAAACAACAATTTCAATTAAAACAGTTCTTATTCTTTCAGCATTATGCAGTGGCGATATTATAACAATTGAGATCTATCCGAGGTGCGACTATTGTTTGTTGAAAGTTTATAAGTTAAGCACATAATTCCCAAGACGTACTTATGAAGTTATCAATGAAAATATATCAATTAATTAACGGATGTGCAAGATGAAATAATTGCCACCAATTACGTTTAACTATTTGCACTTCATTGTTCCCAACGGCGGGCTTTGAACACGGTGCACCTCTTTGATTGGAACCCATCAGCAGAACGAGATGAATTACTGCTTCTCAAATTGTACAGGATGTCATTAAGAGCTCCATCAAATAAATCAATTGCTAACTCGATTGATGATCATCATCATCATCCACTTCGGAAAACAAAAGTGTAACATGACGTAAAAAAAATATTGATTGAAATTATCTGAGTGTAGCTAAATAATATCTTCAATTGGATTTGTCAATTAATTACGTCGTTTTGTTACAATTTAATAAAATAAAAGATGCGGGTCTTGTATAATCATATGAAATCTATTGAGCAGGAAATGAATAAATTGCTATTATTAGAATAATAATAAATTATTTATGCAATAATAACTATCATAATTAATAATTGTAATATTTTGGTTAAAGAGTAAATGATTGATTTATTTTTATTATATATATACAGGGTGTCTCAGCGTGCGCGCCGAGTAGCTTTACGTCTAAATGTTTTTTTTTTTTTTTTCAAAATCGGCTTTCGCAGGCCTATGTAGGTCTATTAGGACCATATTTTAAAATTAGTATCAAACGTACAGGGTGTCCCATAAAAGCATGGCGTATCATAGTTATATTTTTTCTAATGGAATGACCCATATTTTATTTTTTTTCAGATTCTACATCAAGAAATAATATTTCATATGCCTAAACCTAATAACTTTTGAAATATTTAAATATTTTTGGAAAAATTGACGTTTTGAAAAAAAAAATCATAATTTTCAAATGAATGAATGAAAACAAATGAAATTTTGTGTCAGTATATCTGACTAATGGGTGAATATTTCAGTCTATTAAGAGGAATTTAAAATCTTAAGATGTTTTGATAGTTTAACATATCTCCAGAAGCACATTCAAAGTCAAATTTCGTGCTTATTTTAAATGGCACACCCTATATCTAATAGGCCTATCTTGTAGGAAATTGTATTGTCTTTCAGAAAGTATAAAGGTATTCTACACCTAAACCTAATAGTTATCATTTATTTTTCTTAGTAGCTTCAACTGTTATAAATTGGCTTTATAGGGAAACAAAAAATGAAATCAAACAATATTTTCCAAAACATTACATTTATTAATTGCCTTATTATTCGTCCTAACAATTGTTCATGTTGATTGATTAATGCAAATAAATATTTTTTAATGAAATAATTTTTCAAAAATGAACTTTATTTAACTTCTCACAATTGTTCATGTTAATTAATTGATGCAAATAAACTTATTTTAAACAAAACAACTAATACAAAACTGAAATTTATTTATGTTAGAAATGATTAAATATATTTGTTCATTATTCACTTACCACAATAGGTCCATCTTCGCCGGCGCTGGTGAGCGTCGCACCGAACCATTGGTCCGATTTGCTGTCGATGGGATTGCCCTTCAGGTCGACGTTGTGACCTGCGACAAAAAGGAATTGTTTCACTAAAGAACATTTAAAAAAAAAGTTGAGAGGACTAGTTGCGGCGAACGGTACACCGCGATGTTAGAAGACGTAAGAACCTGTCACATGCTGTTGCTCTTTTTTGGATTTTACTCACTCACTTCCAGTTAATCGAACTTAGCCTTATTTCTTGCAACTTCTAATAAATCAAGTCTTAAAGAACTCCATTGTTATTGTTTTATTAAAGTAATACAGTGTATTTTTTATCGATTTAATGACACATTAATATTAAGCAAAATAAAGTTAAATAAAAATGATTTGAAAATAATTAATAAATTATTTCCATATTTATCTCTGTGACTTTTGACTTACGTTATGTAAGTACGTTAAACAAATGCACATTAAAACAACTACTTTCCGGGCAAATATCCACGCCGGACATTGTATTACATAATGTACACCTGCTGTTGAATATAAATAAAATAAGTAGGTATACATTATGTAATTCAATGCCCGAACGTGGGTATTTGCCCGGGAAGTAGTTCTTTTTTTATGTGCATTTGTTTAACGTACTTACGTAACGTAAGTCAAAAGTCTAGCTAGCATGTACAAAATGCAAGTATATACTTATTACTTCTGGAGCCCGACTCTTTTTTTATCAATGATTATTTTCACTTTAGTATATAGATCTCTTTCTGCTAAAATTCAACCTTAAAATCTATAGAACTTACAATAAAATACTCAATCATAAATTTTCAATAACGTATGTTATAAATTTATAGAATTTTATAAAAAATATAATTTTTATTTTTAATGTATTTTCAACCATGACACTGGATATGTTAGATTTATGATTATAATTAATTCTTGCTTGGCTGTTTTGGAATTATAGGCAAGACATTATTTTGGTGAAGAGCATTCGATACTGTGAACGAATTTGTACACTCTCTACATTATATAATCGCTGTTGCTACTCCTTAGTTAGATATCTAAACCGCGTACACCTTAGAAAGGACGTATGACGTAGACATATGCGAATTTTTATAGCGAGAGAAGGATAAACAAACCTAAAATCCACTGAATCACGCCTCCTTATGCGCCAAAATTTTCTATACCATTTTACTCGATAATAACGTATTTTAGAAAATAGAAAAATAATAGAAAAATTATATTAAACACCAAAGTAAAACGAGCTTTAATGGCTTAGTTTTTCAAGTTTATATTTCTCTTATAAACTATTGTAACTTATTTACTTAATAGTAAATAAATAAAAAATGTAAACGTTGTAGGTCGCCGTTATAGTTATTCTAAATACAGAAAAGATAACATTTTTTTTTAATATATGAAATATTTACTAGAAAAACGGGCTTGAATTTTAGGCATGGTATCCATTCCTTTGAACCACTCTACCTGAAGATTGTTACCTGTATTTTTAATACTTCTGTTTTTATTTTGTAGAGTTGTAGTTTGTAAAGTGGTTTATCCGTCAATAAATATTTTAAAAAAATTATATAATTGCTATAACATGGTATTTATACAACTCATTTTATATTAAATATATTATAAATTAAATAAAAATGATTTGAAAATAATTAATTTCAATTTCAATTTCACTTTATTAACAGAATCTCCATTTATAAATTACATATTAAAAATTTTACAAAATATATGTATAAAAAAGGTAAATTGCCAATCACAAATTACGACAAAATACATAATATAAAATTATAAATTATTTCCAGATTTAGCTCTGTGACATCTTCACTTACGTTACTATGACCAAGTGAATGAATACTCTTTTCTATTATATTATATTATATTATATTATATTATATTATATTATATTATATTATATTATATTATATTATATTATATTATATTATATTATATTATATTATATTATATTATATTATATTATATTATATTATATTATATTATATTATATTATATTATATTACATAATTTATATAAAAAATCGAATTAAAAAAGTGTTGAAAGGTTGTACGAGTCTTTTTTTTTTAAATTTTCTTGACATTTTTATAACGCATATAAATCACAAGACGACATAAATTCACATATAGTTTACGATTTATTAACTAATAAAAATTTAATAATTAATAATCTAAAAATCAGTCCTTATTTACTACTCAATATAAGCGCGCTTATTAATTACAATGGGAGAAAGTAATGAAGTGATCATCATAATTATAAAAACTCCACCGCCTGCGGGGAAATAATCCACTCTTGACCGAGGCGTGTAATTTTTGACATCGTAATGCCCCCCTCTTCATCATTCGATGTTCTAATGATCGGGTTCGATTGTGGTAAATGATGAACTGCTCAATAAACAAACAAAACACCCATAAAATTGCCTATTTCCATGGGAGTATTCTTGTGCATGAGTAAATAACGTCTGGGACTATCATTAGTATCATTACTTCGGATTTTCTGGTTGAGACTAATGGGTTTTACAGATGGATTCGCCTTTTCCGAGCAAATCGGGTTTGTAATCAGCAAACTTTGTTGCGAATTGAGAAATGTCTGCGAGTTGATCATTTTATAAGCTTTTCTTTAATTCAATAACTAATTATAGAAAAGGAGATTTTCAGAAAAAAAAAAACAACTAATTGAATGATTGAGAAGGGACGTCGGCCGGTTTAAATTATTTTCGGGATATCTAGTCAGAAAAAAAAAATGTCGAAATTAACTAACTATGAAATAAATATGAATAAATAATAACGAAACTAGTCGAGAATTTAAAGTTATTCAATCTAATCTGTGTTTTATTGGTTGATTTTTTATAATTTATTCATATTTATTTCATACAATATGAACTACCAATGTCTAAATATTAAAACCATTAATTGTATATTAATTTCAATAATATAGAATTTCAAATATCTATCAAATTCTTTGTGTGTTTAAACTGTAATCACGAAAAAATATTCTTTGATAAAGAAAATAATAAACAGTGTTTTATTTCTTATATTTTATTTGTTAAACAACGTGTATCGAATACCATTCAATGAAGATAATATCATCCCGAAGACAAAAAGAGATGATTTTATGCCGCGCAATAAAATTCCCCGCTATATATAGAGCACGCGAGCGTGTTTGAGATCTCCATACAATGGGGAATATTGAGATCATGTTTTTATTGCCGATCTTTAAATTCGCCATTTAAAAGGTATAAACATTAATATATACGTGCGACAGGAAGAAGAAGAACGCGCTTCAAAATCGTCACGTTTCTGAATCGCACATTACCAAAACAATTAACAACAGATGGTGCTTGAATTTACACACGTCGCGCGTGACGTGAAATGACATTGCTAAATTAAACTTAAAAAAATCATATTAAAATTTATGATTTGAAGAAATATTCAAACTATACAATATTAACACTGTGTATCCTAAATAATATTCGACGGACTCAAATAAAAAGAAAAAATCATTCATTATTCATTTTAAAATTCACAAATTTCTCAAATTTCTGCAGATTCGATGAATATATTTTTTAATATATACAGAGAGGTTTTTTTTATGATTATACATTAGGGAAAGTGTATACCTGCAAAAAACGGGGATCAAACGCATTGAACATAATTTGAAGTCTAACATGATTGATTTATTTGGCATATATATGTTTAGTTGCGTGTTACAGGCAACTAAACACATACATCAATGTGTTGACTCGCGTATTTTGCAGGTATACATAGGGGAAATGTATACTAATAAAAAAAGCTCTGTGTATATAGAAAATCTCTATTTCTGAGAGATACATTACAATATTTACAACATTACAATCATAAACAACTAGTAAAGCCTCAGAAAATGGCTATCTGCCATTTTTTTAAAATTTGTTTAATAATTTGTTAAGAATAATCTCATTCTGGAAATTTCAGCAGAATTAATTCTCTCCGATATTTAGGATAAAAGTTCAACGAATAAATTCAATTCTTAAAAACTCATTACATATTCTTGCGTCTTCAATAAACATCCGTAAACACGTTTTAAGTAGTACATGATTTTTTTATAATTACTGTATTTTTTCGGGCTAAAACCGCACGGAATCGCGAGGATTATCATATTTATAAGCCATTAACTTTCCATTTCGCTAATACTTTCTTTTCGCCCTGTGAATTATATAAATGCACACACACGCCGCTTTAATAAATTAATTGTCGGCCTGATCCAGTTCAGTTCGCGCGGCGATATAAAAATAAAATCGTTTTACATTCCCTAAAATAAAACAATCACCGTTTATTTATCGCACATGCGGCGTTTCCTTCGCGTCGCACTGATTGCGTGATTGATAAATGGAGTATTTATGTAATTAATTACAAATATGCAGAGTATTTCGTCTTAATATTAATTTCTTTCGTATGGATTATGTAAACGTGTAGTACAATAAAATAAATTAAAATTATGTAATAATAATTAATTTATTGGAGTTAAAGACGATTTATACAGAATAATATTAATTTAAATTAAAAGGGAAAATTATTACAAATGTTGCATAATGAATGCCACATACAGAGCTTTTTATATTGCGCTATAAATAAAAATTAAGAGCATTTGGTTTCTTTAAACAAATAAATAATTTATTAACTTTTTTTACTTTCGCTTTCATTAATAAATGATTTAATTTAAAATAATAATTTATCACTCCACAATCCTTCCAACGAATACCTTTACGAATCCACCCAAATCTCAGCGTATATTAGCAAAAAAAGATAAGCTATCCCTTCTTACAAAATTCTGTATTCCACGTAACTTACAAAATAGAAACATCCTCCTATTACTATTCATCAATTCATTTGTGCGAATCATCAGGACAGTTCAGCTAGCCAGAATAGATTTTTACGTTGACCTCATCATAAATTTATGACAGAACTGAAAGATCTGTGGTCGATAGCCCAGACAGATTAACACCTACATGTATTGTAACTATTTATGTTATATTGTTTTGTATTATCTATTATTCGAATAAAAATATATGTATATATATATATAAAATATTGATGCAATTTACATAATTTAATGATGTAGGATGTGTCAAAGAAAAAGATTAAAATTTATCAAAAACATATAAGTTACATGGATAAATAGGTATGACAGGTTCACCAAAAATACAAAAAGAAGGCTGAACAAAGGAAAATGAAAATAGAGAAGATTGGCGACTAGGTTATAATATTATATATATATATATATATAATCGATGTCCCCATTTACCAATTGGTGTCGGGGGTTATAATATTTTAAGATAGAAATTGAGAGTTGCAGCACCAAATGGCGTTATGAACCGAAGATAAATTGAAATAATAGTGAATGCCTTTGTCCATGTGTATCCTTCGGTTTTATAAAATTATGTGTTCCTAATTATGACTTTAAAGTCTTTATCATTGAAACATTCTCATTGTTGTTGCAGGCGGAAAGAAAAATGTGAGAAACTTAAAATAGCTGGGAAGTCCGACAGAGTCCAGGAAATCTTCTGCGGAATGGTGAAAATCGTGAAATATGAAAATGATGAATAAAAACCCATGTGATTAAAATGTTAGCCACGGAGTAAAATCTTTGTATCATGGAACGATTATCAACTATTTCCTTTAAAACCTACTTATTTTTTTTATTTTTGATTAATTTCTCACTTATCCCGTGTTTGAATGAAGTAGGTAATATCTAAATTAAACACTTGGTTTGTTTTGCCTTAAACTTTTTATTTTCCGACTAGTTCCGGCTCATAGCTATTTTGAAGGAATGATGTACAGAGCTAAGGGCGGCAATATATATGTCATTTTTTATCCTTCGCTTCATTATTGTGATCGCTACAACGACGTTTTCTTTTAAGGTATATTTTTGAAGAGGTAGAAGTACATTTTGCTTACCGGACCAACCGAGATGTTGTTGACTCTGTACATTGATTCATTTCCTTATTGTTTTCATTAATGTTTTCCCTTT
Source organism: Philonthus spinipes (assembly GCA_963082785.1). Taxonomy (NCBI): domain Eukaryota; kingdom Metazoa; phylum Arthropoda; class Insecta; order Coleoptera; family Staphylinidae; genus Philonthus; species Philonthus spinipes. The sequence continues at coordinate 17,698,193 of OY720311.1, read as the reverse complement.
TCGATCAATAAAAATTGCGATGGACTTATGGAGATAGTCAGATAGTCAACTACTGAAGATGGTATAACAAACTCTTCCAAATCGAGTCTTACACCTGATGGCATGACAACATCTCTGAAAACTTGTTTTGTATCATCAGCATTATTGATATGTTAATACAATCATGTCATGACGAAATGGAAGACGAAAGAGTGATTATAATTAGGAACAATAGTTTTATTAACTATTTATATATTTTCGAGTTTACGTGAAGTGATTGATCACAAAATTGAAAGACTGTTATTCCTTACTCATTATAATGAGCACTTTGTGTCTCGAAATGTACATCTAACATACAAATAAAAAGTGAAGTAAGGAATAACTGTCTTTCTATTTTGTAATAGTTTTCTTGCCAAATAAAACTAAAAGGAGAAACAAAAAATAAATCACATAAGATAGAACCCAGCTTTTTTAATATAACTTATCAAATTTTTAACGTTGCCATTTGAAATTAGGTAATAGATGGCGCTTGCGTTATCTTTAATCTCTTATCAAATTTTACTTTAAAAAATTAAAATTTATTCGTACAGCCAACTTAAATATTTCTTTATTTCATATTTTTGTGTGATTAAATCGGCTCCTTGTAGGTTTAGGTAAAGTCTGAGAGTTGCAAACTCCGGACAATATTGCTGAAATTAGGTAATTTAATATAAGAGACATTAAAATCAACATTAAGCAATAAATGTTAAATTTAGGCAAATATTTCGAAACTTACTTATTTGTAAGGCAAAATTAGGCAAGAAAGATACTGTAAAGTTGATATTAGGTAAAAAGAAACTATGAAGTCGAAATTAGGCAATATGAAGTACCTTACAGTTTCTCTAAGGTTAAAATCAAATAATGTTTTATAGGTCAAAATTATGCAACAAATGTTACTTCAAAGTCAAAATTAATTTATAAAATACATTCTTAAGTTAAAGCCAGACAATAAAAAAAAACTTGTAATCAAATTTAAAAAAGGTCAAATATGAAAATCAGGTAATGAGGATTATATTATATGGTTGAAGTCATTACTCGGTGAGACATGTTTAAATTAATGTTAGTATCACGTACAGTATTTATTCCGATTTCGGAAACTTTAGAGATAGTCAAAAAATGATTTGAAAAATCATCAGTCAATTCAGTAATTATATTTAATTATATATATAAATAAATATTTTTTAAATACCATCGAACATATTACTGAACTAAATTATTTCTCTTTCAAACAATAAAATATATAAACAAACAGACGGCCTAGCAATGTGTTCACCTTTGAATCCTTTGCTAGCTGAGATATTTATGGAAAATGTTACAAATCTCGTATTGAATAGGCTTTCAGTCACACTTTAATTCTAGTATAAATATGTCGAAACATATTAATTTCATTTAATGTTACTAACAGACAAATTAACGTTTTTCTTAATGAAATTAACAATATTCCCTCAAAAATCAAATACACTGTTGAAATAATTCAATTATTTTCTTGGATCTAACCATTTCCAAAACTAACAACAAGAAACTTTCCTTCGTTTACCGATTCCTTGATTTCCTCCGACATTTTATTCAATATAAATACGCAGCTTTTAAATTCTATGCTACATAGAGCTCTTAATGTCTCTTTGTCAGCTTCAGCTTTAGAAACAGATATAAAAACAGAGTTTTCTGTTTTTATGTCTGTCAATCTTAAAAAATATTCTCTTATTACATTTTTTCTATTGATTTTTTTTATTTTCTAACTAACATTTCCAAAATATGTTTGATAATAGTGTTTTTATCATCCGGTTTTGATTTTCCTTTATATCGTAAACTTTTTATATCTGATTTTTATATATAATTTATTAATTATTTTCAAATCATTTTTATTTAATATATTTAAATAACTGTGGCCAAGTGAATGAATACTCTTTTCTATTTATCGTCATTTAACTTTAGTGGAGATCAGAAAGCAACTTATCAAAGTTCTTGGTACATCTGTGAGTATCTGGACAGTTCGTAGAAGATTGCAAGAAGTTGGCTTACAAGCTTGCAGACCAAGCGCTGTACGAAAACTACTCCCACGTCACCGAATAGCCAGGCTTAAATTTGCTCGCAAAGATTTGAATCGGACTTTGGTATAATGGATCACTATACTGTTTACGGACGAGTCTAGATTCTACCTACATTCACCAGATGGAAGAGAACGAGTATGGAGGCAACCGGGTGAACGATTTGCGGAGTGCTTAGCAATGGTTGAGGTTCAGTAATGGTATGAGCAGGAGTATCAATATATGACTGCACCGACTTGATTGTTGTTGATGGAGGATCGCTGACTACACAGCAGTATATAGAAGATATTTTGGAAAATTACGTAGTTCCATTTGCTTAATTTATTCGATGCAGGATAATGCGAGAACCCATTCTGCGAGGTGTATCACTGAATACTTGAATGCAGTTAGAATAAGAAAATTAAATTGTGGCGCTTCAAGAAGAATGGAAGAATATTGCACTGAATGATATTCGTGAGCTCATTAGTAGCATGAGCCGCCGAATGCAGGCAAAAGTTATGGCCAGAGGAAGCAATACAAATATTGAATTCCTGAAATGTTCACAGATAATCTCTGTTAAGTTAATTTTTCGGCAATGCATTTTCTTTAGTGTATACGTACCTTTATAATTTTCGCTTGTTGATGTTCATTAAATATACTGATAAGTACCATGCATTGTATTTTCTATACCCCATTGGTCTGTTTAATTATAAAACACAAAAAGTTTTCTTCTAAGTATTACAAAAAAAAAACAGTGACATAAAAAAATCATAGTGACCCGTTTTTTGCATCTAAGTGTACATAGGTCAGTATGGAGTTTTGATGTGAGATTAAGAAAGTATATGAGCGCATGTAGAAGTAATAAAACACGACGCATGTCATAGAGCATAACCATATACTCCAGCTAATCCCATTTTCAATTTTTTTTTTATATCGAGCCGATACAGGGCAAAATTTGGACTTCCTGGAATCATTGGAAATCTAGAAAGCGCGTATTCTTAAACGACCTAATCTCTTGACCTATTTTTAATGACGTAATGTCCTTTGTTTGTATGTGATTTAGTATATTTATACATATAAAAAAGATTGTAATTGTTTGTATCATTTGTTTGATAATGACCGATTAGGTCGAAACTAGTCACAAATAAACTATCTACGTGATACTAGCAAAGGGTTTAATTTGAAAATGTACCTTAATGAGAATTATGTTAAAGTCAAAATTAGGAAATAAGAATGATTTTAAAGTCAAAATCAGGTAATAAAAAAGACTTTCATTTATATAAAAAATATGAAAACATTTTGATAAATAATATTAATTACTTTTAATTATACTACAATGTCAAAATTAAAGATCTGTGAATCTAAATTAGGCAAATATTGAAATAAATACTGATTTGCAAGCCCATATTAGGCAATGAGATTGACTGTAAAGTTAAAATGAAATTCGTAGGTACAATGAGGGTTTTGAGAAGCATTCTGTTTCGTTAAACCATGTATATTTTTTCAATTGTTGAATTACTAAACTAAAAAATAAATTAGGAATTTAAATAAATACTAGCTTACAAATTTGTGAAATTCATGAGCATGATTAATACGAAATTTTTACATTTGAATTTAAGAGTCACAAATAAGTTATTATATGAATTATTGTAATATAAACAAATATGTATAATTACCGACAAAAGATATTTCTACTTAAAAAATCGGTTTATAGCTTAGAGAAAAACCGCATAACAAATACTCAATCTAAAATAAAACTATCCTTGTTATAGTTAAGTAAACCACACTGTTTACACGCATTAAAGTAAATATTTTATTTTGGGAAACCTACTTTTTTCCTGATTCACGCATGAAAATAAACTATGGTGAACACCACTAAAAATACGTTTTCTTCAAATATATTCACCCACACACTTTAAAATCATTCGTACTTATCTACTAAATAGACTTAATTTTACTCCTATCCCGAAAGATATTCTCATTTTGTTTGTTGTACCAATCAGGTTGATTGTTTCCACTTTTGTCTCTTTTTACCTGAACTACTTCGGACTTCCCTTAATTTTATTATTATTACCCCATAATAATAAAAACTTCTAATTGTGAATTAAAATGAAATCATTCGTCATTTTCTGAGGTATGTATAAATGTATGTATATGTATTATAAAATTATATAATGTAATACTCAGAAATAAAGATTTTCAATATATAAAATCATTGTTGTTTATTTACATCCATAGTTAAAATGTGTATGTTACATTGGCAAAAACATATTTTATAATTATTGTATAAATTGTTAACTGAGCAGTTGTAAATTGATTTATTTTCTATAAATATTTGATTTATAGAAATTGCGGTGGACTCATGGGGATAGTAAACTCAAGTGTTGAGCAGAATCGAGTGAATTTAGTAATCGAGTATTCCTGAATAAACAATTTTAAGTAGCTAAAGTTAATGAATAACATTAAATTGAAGTTTATTAATAAATTGGTGACACTTCCCAATTGACAAAAAATATATCCAGTAAACTCCTGAAGTGGATGGAAAAGCAACCTCTTCCAGTCATGATGGCATGACGTCATCTCTGAAAACTTGTACTATAACATCATTAAAAACTCGATTTAAATGTTAATGTAACATTTTATTCGAGTTTTTGAAATCATGTTTGTGTAAAATGGAATTTTCTGCTCTCGTGAATATGAAAATAATTAAAAGAGAAAAAGTAAAGGCTATTGAATATGAGATGTGCATGTACCTTTCGATTAAACGTACTTAAAAAAACCTTTTTTACTGACCGGATGTGCAGTAAGATTTCTTTAATAATTCTAGGAAATCGTCATATAAAAAAAAGATAACCGAAGATATATATATATATATATATATACAGGGTGTTTCAAATTCGAGTCTCACCATGGGGATCTCGCTTATTATAAGAGATAGAGGGTAGGTTTAAATTCGGCGCTTTTGCAGAATTTTATGCTGATTAATATCCCGTTGAGAAAACTAGGCTAAGTTTCTTTGTTTTCAAGAAAAATGAAAAAAACTGAAAAATGCGATTTTCTTTTTTTATTTATATCTTCGTTATTTAAAGCAACAATTCAATACAATGAAGACATTCTTATAGCACTTTTTTATGATCTAATTGATGGCGTACTAATTTTACTAATAGCATGTTTCGTTTCCCCCCATGGTGAGACTCGAATTTGAAACACCCTGTATAGACTCCTTTCTTTGCTACTTTATTTGTTTTAATCAAGTTATTATCATCTTAACGTAAGTCACTCAACCCAAACCTATATTATAATTAAAATATAAGGTCTACCTCATTCCTAATTTCTGTGAACCTCTAATAACATTTATGACAGGTTCAAGTAAGATTATTCATTAAAATTAAGATTGTGTATTGCTTGTTATAAAAATAAACAACACAGTTAAATAATATTAGACAAAAAATGGCTGTTCAAGTTACAATAAAAGACAACTTTAAAGTAGTTAAAAAATAAATGATTTATGTTTTTAATCATTCGCATTTATTTATTTAGTTTATGTATTTTTATTTTAATTTATGAAAATAGAATATCTTGTAAACCAATTAAACCGCGGAGAATATCTTGATATTGTCCAGCGCTAAAGTTCAGTAGAAAATTCATTCTCAGCCATAATGGATTTTCTGTCAGAATGAACAGAAATGGCGAATATAAAAATTATAAAAAAAACCTAAACTTCATATGTGATGTGCTTCACGTCGTAAACTTCAATTTTTTTTAAATTGTTTTCGGACAACCAAGTGTTATGCATTTTATTTCAATTTAATGGGAGTTTCAAATCGTGTACCATAAATTATTAACGCACTTTTTGTACCATTTAAAGATTTTTTTCTTCTGCGTTTTTCTTATTGAGAAAATTATATGAAACAAAACAACTTCTAAACCTACAAAAAAATATAGTGCCTTTATAGTTACTTCATTTTATACTTCACCATTATCTAATAAACTGTAAACCAAATCATTAAATCCCCCTTTTTTAATGCACTCACTTTTCTCGGAAAAACGCTTAATTTATTTCCATAAGTGTATTCGCAAGTAACACGTAATTACTTATTATGGAACATGTGTTCATGCCATTAATTATCATTGATTATATTGTAGTGTAATTTGCAGTATTTCACGCAGTCGCACTTCGAAACACACGCCTAATTAATAATTGTTAAGTCGGCTAAATGTAGGCGCCTAAATTTAAATAGTGGGCGTTTTGTGGGCTTAATGTGAACAGAAAGGATTTCACAAGAATGTTGCTGCATTTTTATGGTTGTCTATTCGAAAGGACGGCTTGTTTATGGAAAAATAATAATTATTAGGAGGAAATTCGATGTTTTTGATGTAAATTTAATACTTATATTTATATATGTACAGGGTGTTGCATTTTGGTGATGAAAATACACCACCCTTTATTTTAATTAATTTTTTCCTACTAAATTCAAATTTTCCTCGAATGCATTCATCCAAACCAATATTGGCGAATTAGAATAATTACCAATTTGTTTACCGAACTGATTTTTTTTCTACTTAATACATAAAAATGTAATTACCTATTCACATAATCGAATTCTAAAGGCTGACACTTTTTTTAAACAATTATTTCCATTTCAATGTATAGCTGTACTTTTTCTACAAAACCTTTACCTTAACAAATGAAAACAGATTGAATAACTCTAAATGTTCTACTAGTTTTGGGTTATTAAACCAATTTTTCAAGAGGACTTAAAAATAAATTCAACTAATACGTCTTGATGAATTTTTAAAAACCAATATTAAATAATGAAATTATAATCTGATACATTAATTGAATTTAATTTTAAATTCTCTTGAGAAAAATGGTCTAATAATCAGAAACCAATCGATAATTTTTTTTTTATTTAATCATTTATTTACGGATTCACCATTTCTACATTCAATTTAAAGTATATTTAATTTAATCTTTTTTTTGTCTAGGTTCTTAATAATTTATACATATTTTTTTTAGTAATTGCAAAAGTGTGAATCATCTCTGTTTATATATTTATTATTTATTTATATTTTAAAGAATTACGTGAATATAATAACGATCAGAAATAAACTATTTTAAAATAGTGAAGATAGTTTATAAGCGGTTAATCTTATCAAATTTATTTATTTCTTGAAATAAATAAACTAAACACTTTTATCATCCGATTCATTGCAATTCCAGGAATGTATTGCAGCATTTTCTTTTTAGCATAAGTAAGCACGTAAACTTATTTTTATCAGTACCTTTACGTTGCACATAAACATCAGTATGTATGACCTAGAAAGAATGCATAAAAAATATTTATGCAGTAATATATTTACCTCTATATCTCTTATAGCCTCTTACTCAATAGGTGACTAACATTACAAAAATACTCTTGGCGCGTTACCCAGACAGTTTATTTTTCTGTTTTCTTTATTTATAAAATCGTATTTCCTTAGTTTAATCTGCTCGATGTTAACAATTAAGATTTAATATGGAAGTGAAAGATTTTTAATGAAATATAAAAGGGTAAAATATGTTGTGATCTAATTAATTATTACGCTTAATTAAAGTAATTTATATATAAATAAATGTTGTTGCCCAAAAAGAAACAACAAAAGATACAATTTTAGGATAATATAAAATATACAAAAATACTTATGGTTGATAGCACTTGCGAAAAGGAAAAATTTAAATTTTTGTTAAAGAATGTAAGTTTATTTATTGTATTCCTTTTCTTCAATAAAGATAAGATAGTGGTGTAAAATATACAATATAAATAAACAATAGAATATACAAAAAAATAACATAGAGCAACAATTGTCGAAAAATTGTTGAATCTTTGAGGCGTTTACTTCATGGTACATTTTTAATTTTAGGATAAAAGAAAAAAAAGTTTTCAAAATAGGTATATAAAAACAATGTAATCAATATTGTAAGAACTTATTTTGATAATGATACGGTGTAGTAGAAACTAGCCACAGTGAAATAAATTATTAGTTGGTATAAAAATGTTATTAAGTGTTTTCTTTATCCAAATTGTCAAAAAGTTATCACAAAATAAATCGCAGTTTGAATTTACACAATTGTGAATATTACTCATAAAATTAAAAATAGCATTTAAAAAATGCATTTCAATTATATAGGAAAATTTAACCGAAAAACATCGAGTCAATTAACAAACATAATTAAAATGTAAACAAAAATATGAAATTTGCATATACTTAATTTTGTAATATATTTCTGTGAAGGGCAGAAAGACCCCAGGTCGATAGCCCAGGACAGACTAACACCTTCATACAAACTTATAATTGTACTATATAACTGTATATTATATAATGTTATTGCCTGAATAAAGATGTATATATATATATATATATATATATATATTTCTGTGAAGGAAGATTATGTAATTATAGAAAAATTATTGAAAATAATTAATTAAGACAGAAAGACCTATGGTCGATAGCCATTTTGTGTGTGATATACATAATCAATTATTCATACGTTTAAAGATTGTTATATATATATATATATAATTAAGTAATAAAAAATTGAGCCTTCACGTCAGGTGTAATTTACCTATTTGACTTAATAACAGGTTGATACTATATTATGATATTACTATTATAAATAGAATACACAATCAGAAACATAGTTTATTGATAATAATATTAATAGATTAATTAATTCGCGAAAAATAATTAACCACAAAAGTTTACGTATATTTGAGAAAATTATTAATGTAATCAAGTAACCATAATCAAAGATTATTTCATCTTCTACGAAACGTGATTAATAACAAGCATTGTTATAATTTTAAATGACCACGTAATGATCCTAGAGAAAGTACATTTATTTACGTAGATTTGTCATTTGTTTTTATTAACTTAAACATCCATTTCGTTATATACAACTGGCTAAAGAACACATGGTATTTCACAGATTTTATTTTAATTTTCCGACTAGTTTCGACTATAAGTCATTATTAAGGAATACCGAAATTTACAAAGGTGCCGAACTATATATACAAACTGTTTTTAAGTAAATTTAGGTAATACTGGATGTCATTATGAGAGAAATCCAAAGCTCCTTAATATTATTTACGATGGGTTTTCCAAAATTTAACGCCTTTCCGTACATATTGGTGGATATAAAAGTCGAACACATCGAACCAATATTCATCATTTGAAATTTGAAACCTCAAACCTATGTTTTATTAAAATCAACTAAGGAAATTTATTTTAAATGAGCACATATATTTTCAGTATTTTTCTTTATTTAATTGTAATTTAAATAGCTGTAAAACTTCTGTTTTATAGGTACATTTATATTAGTAATTTATTTTATATTCCTTTCTTCACTTTTTTTTATTAAAAACAAAAAAAAAAACGATCTGTAGTAATGATAGTCAAAATCGATTATTTTAATAAACGAATTTCAAATAATCTATTATTTTTTATAATTTTATGTCGATTTAATCGTTTTTATGAAATGTATTATTGAAAACTTAATTATTATATCCGTAATTTATTGAAGTGTTTTCAAATTTAATTTTCAATTTCTTTCATAATTTTTAAATAAATCGATTATTTAAATAATCGATTTTGTCCGTCACTAATCTGTAGAATTTGAGCACAAAGGACTTTTCCAATATTATATTTTTTATTATGAAATACAAATCTTTTCTACCTATTATTTGATTTTTTTTTCCATTGATCCGTTGATTTTCTTTAAGAAATAACTTTTTGCACACCATCCATCAGGTGATTTCTTTCAACTTAAATCCATTACCATTCAATATTTTTCACCGCTCCGCAAAAACCGTATCGCATAATGTTAATTTTATGCCGGACAACATCGCTTGAATGGCATCGGAATAATGAAGAAGTAAGCGCGCCGCATTTGCGAAGACCGCTCTTCAGCGCTAACGTAAAAATGGCGCATGTTATGAATTGCCGATCTGTGCTCTTTTTCCAAAACGTTCGCATTAATTAATAATTCATGCCGCAGTCGAGAAAATCCATTTGATTTATCGCATTGGTTGGAAAAGACAGCTAGATTTTCCAATAAGGAAGGCGGGGATCGCAAGAAGCTGGCTAGTTTCCGATGTAAATTCGCGATGCACGAACGGACGCGTTTCCATTTTGTTCACACAAGAAATGAATTGAATTAAAGACAATGTTGATTCAAAGAAAAGCAGGTTGATGGAGAAAATAAATATTTGGTTGAGAAAATAAATATGTGATACGTAATGGCAATCTTAATTTTAACACAAAATCAAAATTCAGTGTATAAAGAATATATATATATATATATATATATGAATAATAATTTAAATAAAAATCACTTGGTTTCTTTCACTAAAATAGAGAACATAATGAAAGATATTATAAAGAAAATATTTATTTTTGAGAGTTACATTAAATTACATCACAATATTTCCAACACTACATTAACTTACTAGGTGTAAATTGTCTCAGAAAATGGTTATAGACCATCGGTGTTTCTGCCCGTGTTTGTCCAGTTCTTGTTTTATTCAATCGTCATGATTGCTAAAGTCACTGTCAAGTTCTCCAATTTAATTGAGATGAATTGTCAATGAAGGATGGGCATATTTATGATTGGGATATGGCTGTTTTATAATAGGAGCTATGTGAGAATTGATAGCGAATTTTAAGGAAATGATTTCAAGTTTGAATGTTTCGTAGAGGAAAGTATTTGAAGGATTGTGGAGTGGATTATTAGGGTGTCTAATTTTTGTAATCACTTTAAGGAATGAGCGTTCACCGACTTCCAAGTTAGAACGTTAGGACGAGACTTGTGATGTAAGATAGCTTCGTATTTAAGCAGGGATAAACATATATATAAACAGGACAAGTTTGCCTTCCTTTAGTGGTCGAAACAATGATTCTCGGTCGTCTACCTTGTAGACCCAAATCGTTGACGATGCCGCTTGAAATTAGGCAAAAGGTGGCGCTTGCGTCGTCTTTAATTTATTATGATTATATATGTTTACTGTGGCTTTTGTAGAAATACCTTGATTTTTGTACGTGAGTGACCTAAAATGTTGAGACCTGCTCTTAACGCCTGATTTGAAGTTTTAGGTGTGATTGATGAAAGTTCAAAATTTAGTTAAATTCCTTTTAAAGCAATTAACAATACGACGTGGCTGAATAATAAAAGAAAAGGGGATTTATTCACTTGATCACAGTTAGTTAAATAAATTAAATGAAACGAATTTGAAAATAATTAATACATTATTTCCTCTTTAGCTACTGTGACAATTTGACTTATGTTACATAAGAATTATAAAAAATGTCTGTTGCAGAATAATTTTGAGCAGTAATGTGAATATAATTTATTTGAATTGACTCTTGAAAATGTGTCAAAATATCCATTAGAAATGTAATAATGTCTTTAGAAGATGTCAACTTGGAAATAATTAATTGTCTCATGTGTATTTCATTAATTTTTCGATTCAGATTTGACTGTCTAGTTTTGGTCCTCTGCCTGTCATATTAAGGGGTTAGAAAGCGTACAAAAACTTTACTTTATTAATAATAAAAAAAGACATTTAGTTACGCTTACTTAAAATACATTAAATAGTAAGAAATTTGAAAATATTTTTTTGTTATAAAAGTTAAAGAATTATTTCCTCTTTAGCTAATACTTAAAATACATTAAATAGTTAGAAATTTGAAAATATTGTTTTGTTATAAAAGTTAAAGAATTATTTCTTCTTTAGCTAATAATTACATAATGTGCGCACTTAAAAGACGACAAATATCTATTAAAACAACCTCTTCCAGAGTAAATTCATTCTAAACATTGATTATGTTCTATTACGTGGTTTACTGAAAGTATAAAAAAGTACATAAATAAGCGTCGTGAACATTCGATCCGAAAATTTATTGACAATCTCGCCAATTAATTAAAACACTTTAAACTTTGTTTATATAACACTAAAAATAATTTATTGTGACTATAGTTTCAACAATTCACAAATGTTATAAGCACACTAAAAGTTTAAAGTGTTATATTTAATTGATAAACAATGTATAACAAAGCTAAAGCCTCAGTTGTTAAAAATCTCGTCAATAGCATTATTGGTTTCATGATTTTTGTTAAATGATTTAAATGTGTCTCTTCCCGGAAGATTAGTACGAAATAAAAGTCATTACTAGACGAATTATATAAAGTACTCATCATTGAATCATATGTTTAATGCGCACATATAATTCAATGATGAATACTTTACTTAATTAAGGCTAAATTAACTAATTATTTTATTTTTACATACATAGCTTAATTACAAGTATTAACATTTACAATAGGATTTTATTGAGTTATGAGCTCATATAAGTTAATAAATAATTAAGGGAGTCATTCAACATAGGGGTTCTATGTTTATTTTTTGAACCAGATATTTTGAAAATAATTAATTTTTCAAATTTATTATAATTTATTTTAAATAACTGTGATAAACTCTTTCTTATTATAATTTCTTGAAATTTATTATTAAGGTATTATAATTTCATTACATTATTCGCGGTAAGAAATGTGTGACATATTTTCTCGGTTTATGGTGTAATTAAAACCACAAATTGTGGTATTAGGTATACATTTTGTGCATGGGCGTAGTTATACAAGTTTCAAAACAAATAATTAATGTGTAGTGAAAAAAAATAATAATAATATGAACAGTGAAGAGTTTATATTATGAAAATAAACATTTAAACATAGAGCATAAAATGCGCATTTCTCCCCTAAACAGGAGGATGAAATGCCGAAACTGATGAGATGAGAAAAATGTATCACAACAAGCGTATTTATCACAAAAATGCATAATTCATTCTTTTTTCAATAAAATAAATATAAATTGAAAGTAATCGATTTTTAACTTATATTAATAATTGTAAAAATGTAGATCAAACAACAAATATGTGGGTAGTCCCAGATGTACCGGACCAGACATGTAGATGGCGGTAGCTATTTGGAAATAATGATAATGGTAGACAGTACTAACATTCCAAAGCTTAAATTCGAAGATAGGAATTGCTACATTTTTTTTTTTAGATTTGTTTGGCAGACATTAATAAACATAGAAAAAAAATGAACATCATTATGTTATTTATTTTCATAATAGAAAAGAATATTCACACACCTTGTCACTTTTATTTAAATAAATTAAATAAAAAATATTTGAAAATAATTAGTAAATTATTTCCACATTTATTTGTGTGACATTTTGACTTATGTTACGAAAGAACTTTAGATAAATGCACGTTAAAACTACTACACAGGCAAATACCCCGCCAGACATTGAATTACAAAATGTACTCCTGCGCTGCATAAAATAAAACACAGATATGATTGAATAACTTTAAATTCTCGACTAGTGTTTTATTGATTGATTTTTGGTAATATATTCATATTTGTTTCATACAATATGAACTACCAATGTCTAAATATTAAAACCATTAATTATATTAAACTCTGTTTTTTTTTTATTTTTCCAAAACTAAATTATCATTAGTAGCTTAGGTTATTGGCTGTTTATCACCAACATGGCATCCTTTCAATTTTATTTTGTTCGGAGATATGTATTTTTAAGTGAATTATAAAAAGGCAACAAATTTTATCCGAATAACAAATATCTCGAAAACGGTTAAATTTGGAGGTTATGTTACTTAATAATTTTATTCATCGAATTTTATATATATAATCCTAATTCATAATAAAATATATAGCATTCCATTTAAAATAAGGGAGTTGCTGACGACTTTCAGTTATACCGGAAGTCGTATATTTTTGCAAATACACACAGGATTACTAAATATATAAATAAATATTTTCTGCATTTGGATATTGGCCAAATTGTTCTTTTTTTGCTGAAATATTTTATTATTATTAAGGGCCGTTTTACACATACAAGAATTCTCGCAGAAAGTTGTGCGAGAATTATATATAAAAGTTTTGCTATAATTATATATATAAAAATATTTTTCCTGTTTTACACAGCAAATAATTATTGAGGAAATAAGCAGAGCAGATTGTTTTTACAGTCGTCCAATACAAGCAGACGCGCCATTATGTGGTATGCTATTGCTTAATATTAATATGTAATGCACATGCGCAAACTTATAATATTTTTCTATATATAATTATATTATGAATTTATGTGAGAATTCTTGTGTGTGTAAAACGGCTCTAAAATATAGACACAGACACTAAACAAAAACTCCTTACACCTAACGGTAGAAAGGAAAAAATATTAAAAAAATATTAAAAAAAATATTATATTTAGACTAATTTTGATATTCGTTGAAACGCATATTTATATGTTGTCCTTTTTTTTAAATGAAATTCTTTAGGAATTGTTTCTAAAATACTAATAATAAGCTATATAAATAAGTATGCTACTACAGTCATTTATTTGTTACTCAGGACTATTACGTATGTGAAATATTAATTAAACGTGCATATTCTAAGCGAATTGATTTGCATTATTAGAATGTGAGCTTAAAAATAATGTTTACGTTAAATTGAACATTTTTTGTACGAAATAGCCCTGATTACTGTTTATTAGCATACACTCAGTTCATTCATTGCATCCTTGCCATATACAGCAAGGACGTTTAAAACACTGCTGAGCGATGCACCTCATCATCCAGCTGTACGCTCAACGAATGTGCACCAAGACCTTCGGGATCTGTATATGTTACTAATAAAGATAAGCAAACTCCATTTTTTGTATTTTTTTTATTAATATATAATAATTTTATTAAAGTGAATTATTCTGGAATAATAATAGAATAATCTTGAATTTTAACCACTTAAAATGGCACAGTTATAAATACTCAATTACTAAAAATTTTCGATTTTGATTAACTCTTATAAAATATCTGTGGGTATATGTGAAAAGTATACACAATTTAATAATTTATAAAAAAAATGTTATGTAATTCAAATGTTTAAATATTTCTATAAAACAATATTTGTAAATAAAACAACGCTTTTATAACTTTCACATACAACATTTATTGTAGCAGTAGCTCTACAATAAATTTTGTAAAACTTAAGGAAAAGTGTTGTGTTATTGTTTTACTTACAATTAGTATATTATGGAACTTCATCAATTAAAAGCCTCAACCATCGATTAATTCTTTAAAAAAATAATTTTCACTGCGTTAATAAAAATGCTCATTTAATAACCTATAAAAAATAATTTTTGCTTAGCACATTTTTTGTTATTAACTTTCAAACATATACGTAACATTTTTAGTTCTGCTAAATTAATTAATAATTTTTTACTGATTGTTAATGCTTCTACTTTGTTATACATCGCTGTACGATTAATAAAAACACTTTTTTTAACTTTGTTTGTATAACTGAAATGTATTTAGTGACTGTAGTTTCAGCGTTATTAATCCCTGGCTATTACCAATCTCCAATAAATGTACAAAAATTATTAATAGGCTGAAAGACCACTGGTCGATAGCCAGTTTCAAAGTTGGAAATATATTGTGAACGTTAGTGTAATTGTATATTCCAATCTCAGAAATAAAGATGTTTATGTATATATTATTAATAAAAATAACAACTACGCCTATGGTTTGTATTTATTTATTTTCAATGCAACTGTGCAATAATAAACAAATTCACACCGCAGTAATTAACCGCAACGTATTGATAACAATTTTATCAGGCGCCGGTTTTATGTCTAATATATTTGCGCTATATACACATAATTTATAATTATAAATATATCAAACGAAAAAAACACATATTTTTTGTACAAATCATAATAGGAATTATGAAGATATCTTTATATAAAAGCCAGCAAAACAGCGCGGATATTTTTAAAACCATTTTATATTTCGTTTAAATATATATATAACATCTTTATTTCTGCAGACAATTTTATATACAATAAATTAACAATATAATTCTTATAATATGTTATACGTTGTCCTTAGAAAACGGCTATCGACCATCGGTCTTTCTGCCTGTCCTTGTCCACTTCTTGTCTTGTTATCTAAAGGTCGTTTAAATATTTTGTTGTGATCAATCAAATTCAAATTTTTGCAAATAACAGTTTTATAATAAATCAAAACGAAATTGTATGTGTAAAAGTTCTAATAAATCAACTTTAACACCATGCCTAATCCCGCAACTCCATCAATTTCCTTACGCTCAACTCAGCCTCCTTTAGCAGCGAACAATTGCTCCGTGGCATCCGCGGTATTCTATTAGCCGAAGAAGCGGCGATAAATAAAAGGGTAATTCAGCATTGAAAACGTCCAGGTAATAAATAGATGAAATAATACAGACATATTTCCAGACAGTAATGGCTGCGAGAGAACAGTAATTGGCATTCGCATCGGCCGTTTTGCATCTAAGACCACACGTACTGGCGCTAATTAACAACTCCGCGCGAGATTTATCTGCGACATTCATTCGGACATGCTAATTAAGATTACTGAGACGACGCAAGAATACCAACCGAATAACAATTGCAAAAATTCGCTTCGCTACCAACGCAGAAGCACGAAATGGATTATAAAATAAATTAGGTTATAGAAAAGATTTTTAAATTAAATAAAAATTATTTGAAAATAATTAATAAATAATTTCCACATTGACTCTTTACTATCGAAATGATTTTTATTCAAAAGTAATCAAATAGGAAAATAATTAATAAAATTATTTATTTTCTCGATACCTAAAGTTGAGTGACATAAAGTAAGTACACAAATATCTATTGACTTTATTTATCTAATTATGATTTGCAAATAAATAGTCTGGCAAAATTTGCGTAAATTTGACTTTAAAATCACGTTTAGTGCCCAATATTGTTTTTAATGTCTCTCATATTACTTAATTCTGATATAGCTGAATTTTATTTATAAAGTCTCAAAAATTCAATAACATTTTAATATATATTTAAATATATTTCTTCTTTAGCCACTGCGACTTTTTTACTTACGTTACGTAAGTACATTCAAACAAATATTAATTAAAACAACTAATTCTCGGGCAAATACCCCTCCAGACATTGAATGACATACATACATTTTGTTGCTAACAATAAAAACGCACGCAAAATACGCGTCCGCCGCCGAACTTGATCATTTACAACGGAGATCGCAGCAGGGACGGTATGTTTAATTATTTTAATTTAACAACTTTGTAAATATATAAGGATTAATTCCGAAATACTTGTTTGCAGATAGCCTTGATTACGTATCGTTTTTTTTTTTGTTCTTTGCATTAAATATTTATCGAATAACAAAAGGTGCATCATACAATATGTTATTACTATGCAACAGAAAATGTATATTCCGTAATTCAAAATTTGGAGGGATATTTTTTCGAGAAGTAGTCGTTTTAATGGAACTTATGTAACGTAATTCAAAAAAGTCTCAGTAGCTAAAGAAAAAAAATATTTTGAAATGTATTTTTATTTAATTTAATAAAATTAAAATTAAGTTAAGGGGAGTTCACCGCCTTCATTTCAAAAACTTCTTTGTTTATGGTCAGAAAAATTTGAAAATTTTCAGGTGTATACTAGATTTAATTTCAAAACTATTGTCGGATTGTTTTTTTTTTATCATTTGTAGTTTTTGTGCTACACATTTTACTTTTAGTAATTTTGCCTAAAAAAAAATCCGTCCGACAAATTGTTCTTATTAAATTTAGAAATACAAATCAATTTAAAAAACAAAAATATTTAAATAAATAATGGAGAAATAGCATTTTTAAAAAGGTGTTATATTTACTAACATTTTAAGTTGATATGTGGTATACCAGTGTTTGCGCGCTGAGCGTAATAACCAATAGAATCGAAGAGGAGATGTATTGTGTGCAAGCGAGATGAAATGAAAAAAGAATGTATGTGCATGCGTTTTTTTTTTTCAACTATTAATTTCGATTATATATTTAAGAATTGGGTGTTTATTCTTTATATATCAGAAATAAATATTCATTATACTGTTAAAGTTATTGCAGGCTTTAGTGTACCGTCTCTATTATTAAGTTGTGTGCTTTTATTATTAGTGCGTGGATTCGCCAATTAAAATAGTGTATAAACAATTGTATATGATGGGAAGAGTTACTCGTATTAAACAAAAAATTAATCAGTAAGTACAAAACAAAATTTATGTGATACTTAATTTTTATCAAATACCCTTATGCCGCAACATTAAACACATTATTACATTATTAAATGCTTAGTGTGCTTAATTATTACGAATACTTGTATATTAACATTTAAAAAATGATTTTCTCTACTCTCTTAGATAGGACACATATAAGCACGCTTCCGCATATTTTATAGCACAGAACTTATTTGTAAAAATAACACATCTACATTGTCATTGAAATTTTTTACTATATCAGTTAAAAAGTGCATTTTATTAGTACAGTTACACATATTTTACTCATAAAACGTATATATGATATTAAAGATTTCTAACATATTTGTAAAAGTTTCATTGTATTATTTTATTATCAATAAGTTCTATTACACTTCTGCAAATATTGTATAAATATAAATTTATAATTATGCAATACATGATTTGACCCTGCGATATTTTATATAATTAATTAAGTGATTAACTGTTGGACCACCGGTATTTTTAAGAATTAAAATTTCCTGAGACGAATAGTCGTTTACGTTTACTATAGCTATAACATACATATTAGTTGCATATCGCACAATTAATATAATTATATTAATTGTTTTTTATCAATTATTATATTTTATTTGAAAAAAAAAAAAACATTTGCCTACCTCGATAGTAGTGTATTTAAAAAAAATATGCTTAGCAAAGCCTTATGGTCCGAAAACTTTGATAACAAAAATTGAATGTACAAATCATTTGCTCAGAAACTATTGTCTTCAATAAATAAATATGTAACGCCTGCACTACGCAAAGAAATAATTTCAAGGATTATTTGTTGTCGAATGGGCGTGAAGAAGGCTATACTTTGGTAAAAAGAAGAATTATCTATGGTGGAATTAATCGACAATTTAACTAAAGATATACAGAATTGTCCAAACCACGTATTTGGCAATCACACCAACTGCAGTCAATATTTTTGCACTGGACCGAAGATTGGTGAAGAAAATCTGATTCCTTCGCTGGAAGAATGTGGAGCTCTCAGAGATATACTAAGTCAAAACGCATATAGTCTATTATTAAACATGAATAATAATGCTGATGAATCGTATAATTCAATAGTTTCAAAGTTTGTAGGTGGTAAACGCATTAATTTTTTTTTAATAAAAAAAAGTTACGATATCAGGTGTCGAGCAGCATTAATTTCTTCCAATAATAAAAACGTTTGGCTCGAAGCAGTAGAATCCCCTTAATGTTGATTTTTTATTATTCTTATCATACTAAATTTAATTTGAACAAATAACGTTTTCTTCCAAATTCTTAATATCCAAAACCTTTTCAGCCTGGGAAAAAGCTCAAACAGAAAGAATATATCCATCGTATCGATAATATCACAGAGTAGTTATTAACTTATTATGTGATCATATTTAATAATCCTGCAACATCCATAAAACGCTCAGCAAACATGGCGTTTCCGCGCCGCAGAAAACACTATCTGCATCAAATAAAAACCGATAATAATATCAAAACACCATAATAACACAGCTCCGCACGTTACGGCGTCCATTCATTAAACGTTCGTGCACTTAATAGTCCACATAAATTCACATTAACATCTGGCTTCGGGTCTATTTATACTCCGCGCCGAGTTTCTCTCGGCCAAATTTAGTACAGCAGTTTCCGAATGAGGGGAAAAATAAGAAGAGATGCACAATTTGCAGCAGATTGTGCACACGGCGGGCCGTGGCGTGAAAGTGCTCGGGATTTTAATTAATTAGCTCGTTTCGGTATTAATTCGATTATGTTTATCTCTCCTCATGTGGGGAGAGATAGAAAGAGAGTGATATTGGCGTGAGGTCATGCCTTTTTTTTGGTGTTGAGTTTTCGATAACCTTCAGAGATTGTAATTTGCCAGTTTTTAATGAAATCATTGGAAGATATAAGTGTGTTAATTATGTTTTCATATTTTACGTACGTTACGTTCAGTAAAGGTTTACGAGGTTCCTTAGAGATGAAATATTTTAAAAAAATCTCCATTGCACGGTTGAATGGGATCTCGTTGTTTAAAAAAAAGTTGGTAGCCATTTCCGGTACAACTGGAAGTGATAGAAAGTTCCATAATTTCTATCACTTCCAGTTGTACCGGAAATGTCTACCAACTTTGTTTTTAAACAACGTGTCAATATTTTTGAACCTAGTCTATTTGAGGTTAATATTTGACAAATATTTTTTTAATTCAAAAACTGCAAGAATTATGTGCACATATTAATTAAATCCATATGAGACGGTAGACAATTGAATGAGGAATCGAAAAAAATAAATGCCTCGGTCAAGAACCCGGCCCTATCTGTATATCAAGAACAAATGTTAGATACTATCAAATTTTGTTACAAGAATGCAAGTATTCACATGTTTGTACTAAAAATCTTAAACGAGGTAAAAAAATCATATTTTTATGTTTAATAGAAAGAAAGAGGCTGAAAGACCACTGGTCGATAGCCAATTAACAGATATAAATTATACATTTGAGTTTGTTAATGTTTATTACTTATTTTGTATACTTTCTGTATATATATGTTTATAAAGATTATTATTATTATTATAGAAAGAAAGCTATACTATAAAATTGAAAATAATCGATTAAAAAAGAATCATTCTCTAGGATTTAATAAAAAGAATTAACATTTTTTTATCAATAGAAAAGAGTATCTGTTCACTCGGTCACAGTTATTTAAATATATTAAATAAAATGATTTAAAAATAATTAAAAAAATATTTCCACATTTAGCTTTAACATACTTACGTAACGTAAATCAAATGTGCTAAATGTGAAAATAATTTATTAATTATTTTCAAATTGTTTTTATTTAATATATTTTTTTATCTATAAAATAAAAAAAATAGAGTTTAAATAAAAAAAACTAATTAATATGTATATCAATTCACTAATTCTTGTTAAGAAGGTAAATTGTAAGATATAATGAAATCTAGTGAAATTCTTGAAATATTCATTGTGCCAAAAAATATAGATTAGAAATCGACATAAAAATGACCTTCATTATGTTTTACTGATTTTTATTTTTATTTTTTAATTTACACTTGTCGTGTTTGTTAAAATTAATTCGTGAATAATATTATTATATTTTAAATTTCACTTTATTAACGGAATCTCCATTTCCAAAGTACATTTATAATTACATATTAACAATTTACAAGAAAAGTGTGACACCCTAAAAACATTACAAAATATATATTTATTTCAAAGATTATTTGCGATGAATGCTTAAAAATTGACTGTAATTTCATTTATCATATTTCGCCTACCAAAGCTACATCAGACTTAATAAATAATGTTGTTGAAAATGTTGTAGTTGCAGTTTTAATTAAATTAAAATAATTCAAAAATAATTAGCAATTAATTATTCTCTTTCGATCATCCAGTATGGGTATTTATCCGGAAAATAATTGTTTAAATAGATATTTCTTTTCCTTTACTATTTATTTTGTAGGTCAATAATTTCAGAACAATTGAAAGAAAATAATTATTTGTTTAATTATATAAAATAAATATTAACAGGTTACTAAAAATCAGTCAATAAAACAAATAAAACACAGATTAGATTGAATAACTTTAAATTCTCGACTAGTTTCGGGTTATAAAGTCATTATTTTAAAGAGAATTAAAAAAATATAATCTCTTGAAAATGGGGTAATAACCCGAAACTAGTTGAGAATTTAAAGTTATTCAATCTAATCTGCGTTTTATTTGTTGTATTGGTTGATTTTTAGTAATATTGTATAAAATAAATATGAATAGATTTATTTTATACAATATGAACTACCAATGTTTAAATATCTCAAAAACGGTAAACGGTAGCTATTTAATATGTTATATTAAAAATGAAGAGTGATCAATTTTCTATTAAAATATCATAAAAAATATAGGGTGTCTCATTTAAGTAAAAAGAGAAAAAAATCATTTTGCATATTGCTTCACCTTGTATATAAAAATTTGTTTTAAGAGAAAAAAAGAGTATTTCTTTTATTATTAAGTATTTTTGCATTTGTATGGCGTTGACAGAATGTTTATTTCATTTTTCATTATTGAAATATTAGGCTCTAAACATCTATCGATTTCAACATTCATTTGTTTATAACTTTTAAAATATGAAAAATTCACCTATTAAATCTTATATAAAAAATGATTATTTTTAAACGTAGAATCGGAAATCTTCATAAAAAATATATCATTCCATTTAAAAAAAACATATGTTTGATACGTCATGTGATTATTGAACACCCTGTACATATGAAACTAATTTTAAAATGTGAAGTTTGACAGTATCTACTAATAATGTAAGTAACATTTTTGTATATTTCTTAATAACTGAGATATTGGACTTCATCGGAATCTTGCGCCACCCTGTATATATATATATTATTTAAATAAAACACTTGGTTTGTTTCACTTTTATATTTTCCGAATTTTTAAAGTTGTCGGTTTTCTAAAAAATAATACAAAGAAATCATAAAATGATGAAATACGTCAGGCAACAAGAACGGTTGCGATGGGGGAGAGTCAAATATCCTGGATGTTATTTGCGATGGGTTTATCCCGTTTTTACAATCATTGTTATCAAAAATATGATTATAATCGAAACAATGTTGTGAAAATCTAGTGGAGCATTTTTTATTTATTATTGACAGTCTGTGTTCTTTTAGACGTGTTCTGAAATTTCTTCCCGTTTATATATTAAAACTATTAATTGTTTAATTATTTGTCGAATGAAATATTCTGTATTTTATTTTTGCAATATGTTAGTAAAAAATCGTGACTAGCAACATGCTTTTCGGGAGTAATGCAATAATACTGTAGAAATCGAATTTATTCGATTTTTTTTTTGAAATAATTAATTCATTAATTATTTTCGAATAATTTTCTTTTAATGGCAATAAAAATATTATCATTGCAGTTTTAATTAAATGAAAAAATATAACTTGATCATAATTAAGAAATTAATTATTTTCTTTAAATTGTTAGTTTGCACAGTTTTCAGGAAAATAGTTTTTTTTTCAATAGATGTTTGTTTTCCTTTAATAATTATTTCGTAAATCAACAACTGCCGAGAAATTGAAGGAAATAATTAATTCTTTAATTATTTTCAATTTTTCTTCTTTTAATTCATATCAGACTTGTTTGTTTTTGTAATTTGTTTGTTGTAATTTTTATTAGTGACGTCACAAATTCAGTTCAAAATAGCGCATATTTGAACTGAGTTTGTGATTTTACTAATAAAAATTACATTGCTGTTAGTGTAAAAGAAGTGTATGCAAACAAACCTATCTGTTTCAATTAATGTGAACATTTAATTTGATAATTATACTCTAAAAAAAAATACTAACATACAAAATACTGTAGACTACATGTGTTCGCCTTTATTAAAGGCAGCAACAAAAAAAGTTATATATCTTCACATTTAGGATTTCCAGTCCCCTAATCTCGTTATAAGTGAAACATTTCTTTATGGCCCTATAAAAAGACGTAAGTTATGGCGTGGTCTAAAAAAATGTAAAATCTGTGCTTGTAAATCGTGGGATAACTATTAACCAAATATGACTCCTATGCTAAGTCATTATTTTAATTTTTCATAATAAAATGATTATGGGTTGCTGATTTTTTCTCCTGTAGCTCTTTTCTAATGCGATTTTACAAAAAGTCAAAACTGACAGTTGTTGATGACGCAAAATTTTGTTTTAAAATCATGGCTATTGTTATATATATATATATATATATACAAGGTGTACAGAAAATGAGTGAAAAGCTTTAGGTAGCGTGACTCTTTGACTAATTTTTAGATAAAAATATTAACGAAAATAAGTCACAAGGTCCTTCCTTAAGCCTCACGGGCCACTTAAAAGAACTATACATTTGGCAACGCTGGATCAAACAAGTGTGCATTTATCCTGTTTATAACTGCTACATCATCCGCTGGAGGTGTTGCATACACCTTTTCTTTTACAAACGAGCGTGCGTCGTTGTCAGATCTATTTTTATTAAAAGAATGCTTCTGATGAAGTTATAAAATTGTAAAAATATCCGATTTATTAATCATTTACATCAATGGAATTATACGTGTCTAATTGATTGTTAATGCTATTGATTTTTTACAAAACATTTAAAAAACAATACTAATTTATAGTCACATATTTAAAATTCCGAAGACCTCGTGAGCCTCAATGAAGAACCATACAACATTTTTTTATTTGGATTTTCTATTAAAAATTAATTAATGAATTGAGTTACCTGAAGGTTTTCACTCATTTTCTGTACACCTTGTATATATATATATCAAATTATTACTAATTTATATCTTCTTTTTCTTGTACTATTAGTCCTATTTTGACAATAAATACTAACCTATAATATATCATTTTAAATTATGAACAACTTTGATCTCTTATACTCTTGCTCTAAAATAATTAGGGGAGCAGGAAACTGCAAAAGTGTGATTTTACATGTAAATTGCTATTACCGAGTGGTCGGATCAGTACCTGGTATATACAATGTACTTCAGGAAAAAGGCTATCGACCGGTGGTCTTTCAGCCTACATATTAATATTTTCTCACGTGTAAGTAATATTTTCATGTTTTAGCAATATAATTATTTAAGTATTTATATAATGTTGTAATTATAATAATTGGAACACAATGGTCTGATGAGATCCGAAACCGAAAGATCGAATGAATGGCGACTGAACATTTTATTAATTATAATTATTAAATTAAAAATTATTAAAAGTGTATCACAAAATTGGGTATTTAGTTATTTGAATTTCATATTATTTTTAATACAAATTAATATATGGATTTAATCTAATAATCGAAAGAATTTTCATATTCCACATGAAAACACAACTTTTAACTGGAATTAGATAATACAATTCTTAAAAGGATTCAAATGTTATTCGAGACTAACAATACTCAATCACCAATATGAAATACAACGAATATGATACATGACAGAGCTGAAAAAATCAACGATACAATAAACCCATATCGTAATAAAAAAATTAATAAATATGAATAAATTCTAAGTTGAATAATGTTTACACCAGATGCAAAAAAGCGAAAAGTGCACGTGTAGTTTTATTTAAATATTTATTTACATTTTATGTATTTCTTCAATTTTGAATACGATTGAAGAGTAATAAACTATTGTTATATTTTTCTTAAATTTCAAAGGACTCAAAACCGAACGTGCGTAATTAGGCCCAATTCGAGATAAATGTCGGGCGGAGGATTATGTTGTAAACGCTCTTCTAGGAATCGATCTCAACCCGACACCACCTGAAAACATTGCTTGCCATTCTGTTTTTGCTTAACTTATATATTTTTCAAATTTCCCCTTGCTTTATACTCACACTCTTTTTCCGTTTTTCTAAAATGTGCATTTTAATTTTTAATCAAAAAGAGAGTCTGTTCTCAATATCAGGTATTTCAGTCGTATCCGCGATAAATTTATAAACTTCATTTTTAATATGATTAATAGTTTTAGTATTTAAACATTGGTAGTTCATATTGTATAAAATCAATATGAATAGATTATTAAAAATCAACAAATAAAACAAATAAAACACCGATTAGATTGAATAACTTTAAATTCTCGACTAGTATGTTTCGGCTTATTAACAAATTTTCATAGATATAGCCATATAAATTTAAATAACCCGAAACTAGTCGAGAATTTAAATTTATTCAATCTAATCTGTGTTTTATTGGTTGATTTTTAATAATTTGTTCATACTTATTTTATTCATTTTTAATTCTAAGTTTTTTTTTTCTGTATTTTTGTTGTTTGTTTTAATACTCAAGCTAGTTATTAAATAAATCGTTATTTAATATTACTAGTATCCGTAATTTTTATAACATATAACGCAAACCGCGTAAAATGCAAATAACTTTAAATTCTCCACTAGTTTCTGGTTTTTATCCAATTTTCAATAAAATTTTAAATATTCAATTATTTTATTGATAGAGTTTTAATAATTCATTCATATTTAGTTTTATAATAAAAATTGTTAACAATGTTTAAATATTAAAAGTATTAAGAGTAAAAAATGATGAAAAACAGGAACGCACAAAACCAGGATAAAAAGAATATTTTTCTCAATTATACGTTTCATGGGCTTTTAATAATTATCTGTACAGAAAATAACAGTATAATATGTTGGCAATGATAAATGAAGACAAACAAAATATATTTTCAATATGAACGCATTTAAAATTACAAGTTATATTCTATGAATAATAATGAATACTTTTGTCACTATAGCATTGGAAAGTGAAAATATTGAGTGGATTTACATTGGCAATGATGAAATATTTTAACAAACATGTAAAATGATTGATTTAGTGATATTTAACGATAAAACACATTTTTTCCATTTTTATATGACTTTCTAGTATCCCCAATAATTTTAAACAGGAAAAATTAATTTAATTTAATGTAATTTAATTTATTTTACGGAAAACTCCTTCATACAAAATGATAAGCATTTACATAAATCATCACAAATAATAAATACATAAATAAGTCAACTTTATCCCAGGTGGTTCGATAGTTCAAGATTAAGAATGGTACTTACAATAATAGAGCTGTACTAAATAAATATTCAATAAATAAACATAAAAAATAAATAATGAAACTATATAAAAATCAAATATAAAATAAAATATGTTCTATAATGTATCACAGATGTTATCCCAGCAAAAGAAAATACAAAAGCAATATATCACAGATAAATGTAGAATAAAACGTATTACTTATTAAAACACAAACTGAAAGAAAATTGAGTATACGCTTTCTTTAATTTTATAGAGATCTCTTATACTACTTTTAAAAATATAATTATAACATCTTCATTACTTTCACCCATTATGACAGAATAATAAATTTGATTCATATGTTGAAGAGAACGCATTAGCTGATTAAATCCGCAAGGAAACACGCAACTTGAGTGTTATCTGTGCACTTACCCTTTTCATCAAAGCGAACTTCTTGGCAAGAATTATCATTATCTACACTACATCTGTACACTGCACCGCCATTATTCACACCGGGTTGTCCGCTTGTGGCATTCGGCGCGCCCACCAAAACCCTAAAACAAAAAAATAAATTAGTCAAGAATTATGAATTAATAATTAACTGTAAGGCAAAATAATTGTAATGGTGCAAATTAAATTTGTTTAGCAAATATCATGCGGAATTGTGCATTGGATTGTATAATGGAAATTGCTGTAAAATGCAAGATATTTTTAATATAACCAAAGAAAACTAAATAGAAACATAATATTTTACAGTATGTTTGCAGGGTGTTGCATTTTGGTGGTGAAACGTTTTTATTTTAATAAATATCGAAAAACCGACCCTATGTCAATTTTTAATGATAAAAATAATGGTGAAGAAAAAAATTATATATATTTAACCGTTTCCGGGTAATAAGCGGAAGTTGACAACGAGTAATTTTTCGATTTCTGCTCTAATTTTTAGACCTCCCTGAATCAGAAAAAGTGGTATCTCGCTCAATTTTACATAAAAATAATATATATATATATGTATTAATTTTATTATACTAAATAGGTAAATGAAAGTAGTGTTGTGCACCGCTAATATTTTTTTCTATTGAAGTTATACAAAAATGTCTTTCCGTTCAAGATTCTGTACCTTGACATGGACATTCATGTAATACATTTGAAAATAGGTCATTTTTATGTAAAGTAGTTATTTCTCCAACGTAGATATTAGTTTTTATCTATATATAAATATATGTTTACAAGAGTGTGTGTATTGTACAAAATATTTTACTATTCAAGAAATAAATTTATTTTTTATTAAAAGCCGTATAAACGAACAGAAATCTACATACATACTTAATAAATCGAAGACTTAAAAATACGTGTTAATCTTCTTATAATACGTATTTTTAAGTCTTCGATTTTACCTGCGATTAGCGCCAGAGCGTGAAGTGGTTTTTATTAAATATGTGTGTTTATTTTATTCCAACTTTGATTTTTCAACCTAGCGGCATACATCTGAACTACTAGATACTATTTCACAATAAAAATTATGGCGTCGAAATAATTTGTTCTTATCGACTATTTAATAGGATTAACGAGTTTACAAATAATATATTATGAATGTATTTAATATGGATATTTAAGAGGAAGAGTTTCCACATGTAATTGAACGTGTTTAGTTTAGATTAGATGTACTTTTGTAAATTAAATTAATTTAAAAAAAAATATTTGTTTCACTTTTTTTGTTATTAAAAAATAATGTCATTCATCAATAAATAATCTGCCTGTAGTTAATGTTTATTTTTTTAAGACTGTATAACATTGTTAATCCCTTAAAACGGAAGCGTATTGGGGATCGTAGCCTCAATGGAATTAAATAAATGAAAATAATTAATTTACACAATTGAATAATTAATTCATTATTTTCCCTTTGGCTAGTGCATCTTTTTGACTTATATAACCTAAACAATTTTAAGTTTCGTAATCATTTGAATTTCGGAGATGTCCCATTTTCAATAACCGATCAATTTCTCTTATGATAATTTTTGCATCATTTTTTTTAATTTAACGGAATGCATTCTGGCAGTGATTCAATTCGCAGAAATAAAATTACACAACCCGTTCAAGTGTTCTGATTAATTGAGAACCATTACTCGAAAACGATTACGTTGTATTGGAAACAGCTGTTCCAACATGATGAAATTAATCCATATCTGGATGATGATTTTTTCCATCGGTTAACGCGGCGAGCACACCTTTCATGCTGCGATTAATTTATCGTCGGGATTTAATTTATACAAGTAATAGATGTGCCTATTTAAGGCCTAAACGGAACGACGTACAATTGCTTGCATATCATTTGACATATTGATTTTTAACAATTTAGATAAGGTGGTTTGATATTACTGATTTCAATGATTTGTTAAAAAAATATGAAGGTGTAATTCAATTCTTATGATTGCTAATGTTATGAAAAGATATAATGAAATCATGAATTATGGAAGGGGGATATTTAATATGGAAATTATGTTTTTATTACGGGGCATACAGAGCGGTAGTAAGAGGTGCCTGTGAATAGGATTAGAGACAAATTTTAAAGCACAGATGGAATTGGATAGGAGTGACTTGAGTGAGTTGATATAATATAATTTTGGAAGGGTCGTATAGCGGTTTTTAAGAGTGATGGATTTTAGTTAGCACTCTTAGAACAGATTTGGCTGCTATTTTTTAGAGTTAAATTGTGGGAATTAAGAATAAGGATTGATGCGTTATCAAGCAAAGGACGACAAATCAGTTAATAAATATGTACAGTCGTTTGCGTGCTAATACCGTTGTTTTTAAATGTTAGACTTCTAAAAGCTGTCGCCATTTTTTACTATTGCTTTCAGGGTCGCTGAATGAGTTTGAAGTGTCAATTTAGGATCAACTCAACACTCCTGAATGCGGGTAAGTAAGTATCAATTATGAATGAAATGAATGAATGAATTTAGGACCAAAATGAAAACCTGGGTATTTACATAGGTCTGAGGGAAAAAGTTTATCTGTTTATAGAGACAGAAAAGAAGTGTGAATTTGATGAACAGTGAAAAATAATAAGTAGTTGTGATTTGGTAGGATTTATAGAAATACACCAATTGGCAAACCTGGTATGAGATCCTGTAAAGTGTTGAGAGCTTTAAATAGACGAGGGAGAATTTTACAGAAATATGGTCTGAACATTGATCGGGGATGAGAAAACGTTATTACGAATAAGATGACGAATGTTTCTAATAGAAAGGAGAACATGGACTGATGATTTGGTATAATGTCGGACATCATCAATCCGATATTCGTCTCTGTACTAAAAACATTCATCATATCATCCATAATGTTAATCTCATCCACAGTATGAATACAAACAAGATTAGAATTGGAAATTAACGTGGAGAACTGTTTCGATTTTGTCTTGCTTATATTAAAATCTCCGATTAGGACAACAATCAACACGGTAAGCTTTTGTAAGGATGGTATCTTCAATGGATAAGGAAATATGTATGTAAACTAGAAAAATATGAAGGTGGAACTATAGGATATCTATAACACAGTGGAAACATTCATACATTTGGTTGTTGCACTGAAAGAAATATTTTCAAACAAGTGAATTTGGCAGTTTCTTGAATGGAATAATCACAAAAGCGTTTAAAGTAAACACCTAAACATAATTATGGGAATGAAGTTAAGATGGTTAAAATATCTTGGTACGTGGTACTAAGTTAATTGGCAATTTCCACCAAATATTCTCGCTTGACCAAGTAACTATAGTAACATTATAGTGAATTTTGGTTACTATAAACATGGTCATGTTTGGATTAAGGTTGCGGTTTAGTAGAAAGAGATAGCTATATAGTAAAATATAATTTTCGTGTATTACGTCAATTTACTACTTCAAGTTAGAAAATAAAATTGTAAGATATAATAAAATTAATAGGTCATATCTGCTAAGTTATTTGAATGCAGAATTTAGTTAAATCCTTTACATTTTCATTGCACAAGTTTTTATTAGGAAAAATATAATTTGAAATTTGCTATAAATTTGATCAATTTTCATTGTTTTTCATAATTGTTTTTCACACATACTAAACATTTAAATAATTTTTAATTCATATCTGCTTATTTTAAGATTACTTTAATGTATATTACAATATTGTTCATTGATCACAACAGCAATCTAACTTGAATTAGTTATTTCCAATATTTTTATAGCTATCTCTTTCGTCTAAACCGCACCCTTAAGCAATATATTTTATTAAATCTTAACAAAGTTAGAATGTTCGCTGGAAATACGTTACTTGGCATGCTGCCAGGCCGACAAGTTAAATGGTAAGCGTAATCATTATCACGTTTAAAATGTTCACTTATTTCTTTCAGTATGAGTTTAAGAGGATTGGATTTTTTCAATAAAATTTGTGGACTGGCTGCAGCAATAGAAGAAATATATTCAAAAGTGGATCATCCTGCATTATTTCTGTCAATTCGTTTTGTAAAAAAATGTAAATAATATTCCAATGGCAGGCGGAAAGACCTTAGGTCATTAGCTATTTCATGTAATATATGTGAATATAAATCTGCAAATACATTGCAAGTAATTATCTAAACTATGTATAAAGGATACATGAATAAAGAGGTTTAGTAGTAGTATGCCAATGTTAAACGTTTCTGAATGTTTGTAGTCTCTTTTTCAGTTAGTTTAAAAATTTGTCCCAAAATTGACTGTGATTTAAAATTTAAGATATTTTGTTGGATTGAGCCGCGAATGACCAAAGATATCGAAGCGCCATATAATTTCCCACTAACTAATTAAACGCTTTTGAAGTATGAATGGTCGAATTAGTTTGTTGTTAAAAAACCACGGCAAACTTTAACAGAAAATCGATGTTGAAAATTCGTTTCCGTTGTTTCATAAGAGTTTTGAAGTGCGTATGAATAATAATTTCTCGTATTCATTGTTTCATCTGTTTCAAATGTATATTTGTCCATAAAGAGAATTTACCCACAAACTTGCTGATGTGCAATTATGTAAGTAAAAAGTTAATCGGAGCTGCATAATCTGCAGGTTATAAATTTTGGACAGATTGTATGTGATATGGATATAATTGAAATTTATTCTCCACTAACTTTCATTCGACTACTGTGCTAACGAGACATCGATTAAATATTCTTCGTGTACTTGTATGGTTGAGTTTAGGGGGATTGGATTTTTTCAATATAATTTGTGGTCTGACTGCAGCACTAAAACCACCGCGCAGATTTTGGAAAGGATTTGAGGAAAGAATTTGGATAAAGAACCAGTTGCTGAATAAAAAAAGCCTTGTCGGTTTTAGTTTTTACCAATAGGACTGTGTAGATAAGATTATCGGTAAGGTAAAATAATAGGATTATCGGTAAAGTAATCAGATAAGATTTCCGGGACAAGGAGTTTCAATAAAGGAAATTGAAGGTATCCTTATTTTCTGAGAATTTGGGTCAATGCCGTTTCAATACCCAAAACGGGAATAACATGTAGGGGGTTGATATTTGGGAATTGACTTAGCATCCCCAAATGTCATAACTATAAACATCTTGTTATCTGAGAAGTTTACATGCGTGTCAGTATTGAAAGAATCGGTGAAGCGGGATTTAAGTTTTCTTTTATAACGAGAGCGTCTCTGTCAGTCATAGAGGGTTTGTTTATTTCATTTATTATATCAGTATATACGTTTAAGAAAAATATAATTTGTTTTTTTTTTGATTTTAAAAATCGTATTCTATTTAATTATGTCTATCTCGAAAATAATTGAATACTGTATGCTTCATAGAATTGTTAATTTTGTTGATAAGCATAAACTTTTAGCAAAGAGTCAGCATGGTTTCCGAGAAGGCAAATCAACAAAAACTGCTATAAACGAGTTCTATAAATTGATCACAGAATACTTGGATAAAGGAGAGTACCCAGTAGCAATATTTCTTGATTTAAGTTGTGCATTTGACTGTGTAAATATTAATTATTTAATGGATAAATTATATGGTTATGGCATCCGCGGTGTGGCATATAATTGGTTCTTATCTTATCTGAAAGGTCGCCGGAAAAGAGTTAAAATGGTTACAGGAAAATCTGAAGAATATGTATACCTGTCTCATGAAATAACTGTTGACATTGGGGTCCCACAAGGATCAATTTTAGGTCCTCTTCTATTTATATTATATATTAATGATTTATATAACTCAATTCCATATCACCTAATAACATATGCTGATGACACTGCTATAATAATTTCGGATGAATCAATTGTGGGGTATCACTGTAATGAAGCTTTAAAACTAACCTTAAACTGGCTAAATCAAAATCAATTATACTTAAATAAAGGTAAAACAGTGTTCAACAGGTTCCATACCAGACAGTGTAAAAGTAATCTTCAAATTGAAATAAATCTTTACAGTAATCATATCGAGTATGTAGATAGCACAAACTTCTTGGGAATAAAATGTGACCATAATCTTAATTGGCATAATCAAATTGAAGATCTAAAAAAGATGATAAACAAATACTACTATGTGATTAGATGCGTAAAAGATATTCTCGATATATGCCAGACAGTTATGATATATAAATCCATTATCGAGTCTCGATTACGATATAGTATGTGCCAATGGGGATCATTAAATTTGATAGGTGAATTATTTATCCTACAAAAAAAGAGTGATCCGCTGTTTTGTGGGAGTATCAAGTTGGGTCTCATTACGTAATACCTTCCGTACGTTAAATATTATTATTATTAAAAATTCAAATATTTCTGAAATTTCACGTACGGTATAGACCTGGGGCCTTATTCCTGAAATTGTTCGAATATTTCGGTGGTATGAAATCTGTCATTTAGATAAGAATTTACATGTGAATTTGACAGTTGCGTTCGAATGATTTCTTGCGATCGATTTCAGGAATAAGCCCCCTGATTATCTTAGAAGTAATTAAATTGATTGAGTGAGTTACGTGAAGATCAAATGTAATTGATAAAAGAGCACTAATATCTCGTGCTTTTTTTCTCTAGATGTTAGTGTTTTTTTTATCAATTAGGAGTAATGTTTTAAGATGACACATGCAATGTTTTCTCAAATGTAATAATCACACACCTATTCAAATATAAGCTTATTATGTCTATCTAAATTCAATTCACCGAGTAATATTTACTCAGCTGCACCAAACAATCCACGAAACCCATTTTTAGCCTCATCTCGAGCGTTCTTGAAAATTTTTATTTTCCAAAAAAAAAATCGCAACCTTATGGTCAGATTCCTCCGAGAATCAGGTCATACGGTGCCCACTATTGTTGAAGTCACACACGCGTGCCATATTAGGCCGGGACAGACAACACAAATGCCATTGAATGTCAGGCGCGGTTTTATACGCGAGCGCCGATATGGAGACGAAAAAAGCGGCCGTTCTTCTGCGAAATAAAAATGCGATCGCGCTTTGGCGCAAGTGAACTCCTTCGGCTAACGCCAAAATTGGCAAATGGCTCATTTGAATTTTTCATTGTTCGGCCGTAAGTTATTGCCTGCACGTAGAGGTTTTTATTTAATTCACAACTCGCATCGCACTTCCACCATATGCTCGATTCCTGTTGGTTTGTTTTTAATTCAATGCGAGAGGAAATTGGTCAATTCAAAGAATGTCTTTTGTTTTAAAAAATATTAACAAATCGAAATAAGATGATTAATAATGATTATTACAGGCTAAAAGACCGTTGGTCGACAGGCAATTTGTGTTATTTATAATGTAACCTAATGGTTTTCTAATCTATTGTTTTGTATTTACACAAACAAATATGTTTGTATATGTATATACAGCGTGTCCCACAGAATATGAACATTAAAAGTATATGAACTTCCAATTAACAGATTGTATTGAAATTCTTATTATTTATGTAAACCACTGGTTTACACACATTTTACAATTTAATGTGTGTGATTTTAGTTCAGACATAACTTTAGATTTCCAACGCCAACTTCGTCGTCGATTTTTGTTATACGCTCGATAGAATCAAAAGGTCAATACATTGAAAAAATAATTTTTCCCCATCTAATGTAACGTGGTTTCTTCAGCAAAAAAGGAAACGAATTCACAACACAGCTGGTACGTGGTGAAGCATTTTGAAAATTCAATATCAAACAAAGTAAAGAATTGAAATTAAAAATAATTTTATTATATCAGAAAAAATGAATATTTCGATTGTTAAGGCTGTTAATTTTTTAAAGTCTATCATAATTCTACAACTCTCACTATCAATCAACAGCTGTTTCCCTATGTTTACATGTTTTGTGCAATTGCTGTGTAATCTAATTAACGTCAATTACACGCTTTGTGAAGCCATGAAATAATTTACCGCCCATGTAAATTGCTTCTAATCAAATTCCAGTCTGAGGGAGGGTGGCGTAAAACAATTCGCTTCCGCCCTCATGTCGCCGCATTTGATCTCTACCCCCACAGGACGGGCGCGGATAATTATGCTATTAATTAAAAAAATACCCCATCGATCATATTATATAATAGTTAATAATTACTATTATTATTTTTCCATTGTTTCGTCTTTTTAAATTATTAAACTTTCGGTTACTTGCATGTTTTTTATTTGTGATTTTTCACTGAAGTTACTTGTAGAAAACTGACGAAAATAAAGATTCATAAATCATTAACAAATATGTGTTAATAGCGAAATAACATTGTATAAAATACATAAAGTGCTTTCATTATTCTAAATTACGATCTATAACAAACTAGAAATCTTAACAATTAACAAATAAACTGTTTATCTTCTTTATGTTGGTTATTGGTTGTGGAGACTTTAATTATTTAAATAAAAATGGTTGTCCCTTCTCCTACTTTTTATGGTGAGATAGCGATATAGTTCAGGAATAGCTAAACACTGCATAGAAAATGATAATTTTTTGGATAATAATCAAATGAAGATATTGTATACAGGTAATAAGGATATAGATTTTAAGAAAAGGTGTAGAAATAAATAGAGCTATTAAAAATGGAAAAACAATTCTTAATAACATCGAAGAAATTTGGAGCTCCCTCATCGCGACCACCTTTGTCACCTGACACTACTTGTCATTTATGTCGTTGTCAATTTTCTAAATTTTTATATCGGCATGTTTGTACTTTTAATTTAATTCGTTCCTTGAAAATGAACACTCGCCAAAACTATCGGAACTCAAATATAAAATTTAGTGAAACGAAGAAACAAGTGTATTAATTAAAATACTTCATAATTATTAGAAATGTTGAGTTTAACGTGTTTTATCATCACAGTTTAAGCAGCTTTTATAATAGATATATTATCATAGAATGTGTAATTAATTAATAACGTTCACGTTAAACCTAATATTTCCCTTATGGAATAGCCCCGAATATCATTGCTATCGAAAATAGACTTTCCTAAATTAAATAAAAATTATTTGAAAATAATTAATTATTTTCAATTATTTTTATCTATTTTTGATAGCAATTAATTATTAATTAATTATTCTCCCTTTAGCTATTGTGACTTTTTAACTTAAGTTACGTAAGTATTAATTAATTATTCTCCCTTTAGCTATTGTGATTTTTTGAC
This sequence comes from Philonthus spinipes, assembly GCA_963082785.1. NCBI lineage: Eukaryota > Metazoa > Arthropoda > Insecta > Coleoptera > Staphylinidae > Philonthus > Philonthus spinipes. The sequence goes on along the minus strand of OY720311.1, from coordinate 17,661,786 downwards.
TTAAGTTACGTAAGTAATTAGTCTAAGGGATATAGACCCGAGAGTTGTTTTAATATTCACTTGTTTTAAAGTACTTACAGACTTTTCTTCCTGGCACATAAAATTGCCTCAAATCCAGTAAATTTGAACTTGACTATATCCCTGTCTATCCCATGTAATAAAAGTTACTTCGCCACATTAATGAAAGTTAAATAATTACGAATATATCCGATAACGACTTTGCGCCTTTGTCGAAAGTTTCTGTCGATGTGGATATTGGCAATTATTTATTTTATTAATTTAACGAGATTCCTCTTACATACACAGAAAATTAAATACAATTAGCAATAATAACCGCACTTAATAACTAAATTATGCCATATATATATATATATATATATATATATATATATATATTTATAACGAACTCAGTGAGCTTCAAAAAATAACCCTTAACTAATATATCATAATTTTTTTGCGATAAGGTCATAAACATAAAAAAAGTATGGTGGAAAAACCTCTAGTCAGCAGCCTAAAAAGATATGAATTGAGTATTTGTTGACTTTTGATTGTTGACTCATTAATCAATTTGTGAAACATATTTATCACTGGATATTTAGGGTAATAAAAACACACTTGGTTTTTGTTTCACAAAAACTTATTTATTCATTGACTAGTTTCGGTCAGACGACCATTAGAGTTTAATCTTGTGACTTTGATTATAATATAATAAGGACCCTTATCAAAGTTACAAGTTTAATTTGTTACTTTGGTAATGGACAAGATTCATCGTATTACTTTAATTTGTGACTTTGGTAATGTACAAGATTCATCGTATTATTTTAATAATAGTGGTTATTTTATATTATCAAAGTTACAAGATTAATGTTGTGATTTTGATAATGGTCGAAACAAAACCAAGAGTGTTTTTATTACGCTAAATATCCAATGTAAAAATTTGTTTCTATAATTTTCATTATGTATTTTGAATATTTTTTGTAAATATCTTTTATTAAATATCTCTTTAAAAATATACAGGGGCGAAAAGATTGTTGACGATTGGAAACCAGTCGACAAAATAAAATCATAAATAAATTACCAGAACTATATGAAGTTTACTTCAATAAATATTTTTTTATTTATTTTATCTGTAATACGCAATTAATGTTTTAATCTTGTTATATCCCAATACATATTTTATTGCACTGTTTACTTTTCAGATTAATTCGAGGTGACATTTCACCTTTAAGCATTGATATTTTTTTGCAAAATCCAATACTTTCACTATTAAGTAGATTTTTGGGCGCCAGTTAAGTAAGACTGAAAGGAAATTGTTTGCAAGTACTTTCTACGTATCAGACACCCTTTCTCGCCGATTAAAAAAAAATCAACATGAAAAAAAAAAAAAAAAAAAAAAACACTTCAAAAGATTGCATATATTAAATAAATATTTTAATTTCTGTATTATGGAGGGTTCTATACCATAATTATTATAATTTTCAAAATATGAAATTAAATCTAAATTAATTAATTTTATATAACTGAATAAACACTTACTATGTTTTTACCATGATTATTTATTGTATTTATTTGTAAATAAATATATAAATTCACTACTTCAGTTTCGAATTTTGACACTCATTTTCAAGTTTTCAAGTGATACAAATTACATTAGTTTAACGAGATTATTTTCTATGGGACTATTTAAAAAAGTTTATTTGCATACACCTGCAAATATTAATGCATGAAATGAAAGAATTCGTGCAGAAATTCACGTAATCACTCAAGAAATGTTAGACAATGTTCAAAAAGCATTTGTGGATAGATTAGAGTATTGTCTGGTCGTTAACGGGCAGCACTTTAAACATTTCATTAAGTGTTAAATCCATTGATAATGGCCACTTTGTGTCCGAAATGTACATTTGGTAAAACAAAGTGTGAAAAAAGGTTATTATTGCTTTATTTATCAATTTCATTAAGGATTAAGTAATTACATTTTGTTATTCTCTCAATTCCCTTTATAAAATACATTTTGGTAAATATCGTCGTTATTTATCAACCGATTTAGATGAAAAAATCGTTGTATTCAGATTGAAATATATATATATATCAATTGAGGTGTCTTTGCATTTGAATTGTTAAAGTTGGGGAGGTGGACGAAGGTGTAGCGGGCTGAAACGTATATGTTGGGATAGTAATTTAAAAATAAAAATCGAGATGTCATATTTTTCTGAAACATTTTTATTTACGATTTTATAGAATTTATCCGTTACTTTTGGAAAGCACTGTATGGATTTTATTTTTTCAGAATATGGATTATGATTATGACTCGTATAATAAAATAAAATATTATATTTATTACATATTGAGAAAGCAAATCACATCAACAATCTTTATTAATTTTTAAAGCATAATACCGCTCATATATCTTGATAATATTTTGATTGTAACGCTCCGATAATAACAGCAATTACCATCGAGATTCGGACAAAGGAAACATCAGCTGTTATTATCGTGAGCCGGGGCGATAATTAGCACCTATATGCATCGAAAATATGGGAGGAGGGCACGGACCGTGTAAAAGGGTAGCCACTGGGTCTCAGAAATAAATGGAAAAAGAGTTCCGACTTTAAAAGTGACGGCAATTACCGCCGACAATACAATCCATCTCCTAACCTAGTAAACTAATTTGATAGATTGAGACAGGAAAGGGCGCGCCTTCGTCCCGTTTTTATGTGCAGCCCAGAATCAATAGCGGTATTAATAGTGCATTAATGGACACGGGCTGAAAACCTGACCTGTTAACCTATATATATATATATATATATATTTATATATATATATATATATATATATATATATTTATATATATATATATAAATATATTTATGTATACATATATCATTGATGTTTTTATTATTTTTATTTATATAACTATTTAACTATTTAAGGTAAAATGTAAAATAATAAATTTCAACTAGATATAACATATATTTTGCATATGAAATGTCACCGGTAATATCACCGAAATATTTTAAATAAAAAAGGATGTTAATAAAATTGGTCATAAGAAATGTTGGAAATAATTTTAGAGTTTGTAACTAGACTGGTAGGGGGCAGCAGAAAACAAAATGCTACGATTATTAAAAAAAAAAATATATAAAAAGTGTGTGGTCACTATTTCTTCGATTTCCACCAAAATAGTTTCAATAAAAAAAAGACACATAAATTTACCCTAAATTTTTATTTCCTATTATTATATAACATCTTTATTTCTGCAGACAATTTTATATACAATAAATTAACAATATAATTCTTATATGTTATACGTTGTCCTTAGAAAACGGTTATCGACCATCGGTCTTTCTGCCTTTTATTTCCTATTTTATTGGAAATACTAGCTAAAACGTCGAGCATCACCCACCTTAGCAGCGTGAAGTTAGCCGCGTTACACCGCTCAAACTTGACGCTTTACGAAGAACCGTACAGCATGTACAAAACTTAGACAGCGCATAACCCAACTTTTTGAAGTCACGATGAGTTTATGAAACAAAAATATTAAAGAATTGGTCTAAAGCCTAGAATCCTCCCTACACTCCACCCTGAAGTTGGCTGTGGAACACCGACGCTTAAAAACGAAAGTAATAAATTATTGCACATTTTCGACGTACAAATCCATTATTTCAATTGAAATTTTATATGTCTGTTTAATTATACAGTCAGGTTATTTCATAAAAAAGGCCATCTAGGTTAGTTGAATGAAAGGTTCCCAAGATAGGAACCGTAAACTAAAAAGTGTTATTTCATAGCCTTTTTTATGAAATAACACTTTTTTTTCTAGGTGAATGAAAAGTTCTTGGAGGTATTTACGTTTACCGGATCAAAAATATCAAATATTTTTTAATTGAATTATGTGACACTTTTAAGTGTACACAATATGCCATTATAGCTGCTTTCTCAAAATCAACTTATAAGTACTTGTTTTTTTTTTTTTTTCAGTTGAATCAAACAATATACCTGTCCATAAACGGCTTTTTTCGCGGGCGTCATTTTATTTGCTTATTTTACCTCGAGACGCTAGATCCGTATTCTGATGTCTTCGTTGAGGAAAGAGAATGCGTCGGTAATGTCGAAAAACAAATGGGGAATGTGATAAAACAGCAAAAACGCATAGGAGGCAAAGGACGAAAAATTGATAAATGACCCGACGAACTGCTACTGCTTGACGAATAGATGGAATTGTAACTCGAGCAACGATTTGAGCAATTTATTTTCGTAAGCACTCAACGAACCACTTGCCACGACATCAAAATTGTCCGGTGAGAGAGAGCAGTTCGTGCAGGTAGCACGTCGTCACTGGGAAGCTGAAGGACTTAGTCCACAAACCACCGATTTGCGAAGAAGTTCAGGCCATCATTTAATTTAAGAAGCCTTTTCAATCGAAGATTTGCTTCATCGATGTCTTGGTGGAAACACCAAAAATTCGAATGAAAGTTATGTGCTTGAAAGTTCTCTAAAACATTTGCACTGCGGGTTGCGCACCGTCAAAATTGCAACTTTTTTGTCAGTGAGTTTTTTCAACGAGGGATATTCTTCTATCCTGAAAATCATTTCCAAAATGGAGATCGATCGACGATCGCCGAATCAACGCTGTCTAGAGGAAACTATGTCTTGGTGGAAACACCCAAAATTTCGAATGAAAGTTGTATGCTTGAAAGTTATCTCTAAAACATTTGTACAGCGGGTTGCGCATCGTCAAAATTGCAACTTTTTTGTCAGTGAGTTTTTTCAACAAGGGATATTCTTCTATCCTGAAAATCATGTCCAAAACGGAGATCGATCGACGATCGCCGAATCAACGCTGTCTAGAGGAAACTATGTCTTGGTGGAAACACCCAAAATTTCGAATGAAAGTTGTGTGCTTGAAAGTTATCTCTATAACATTTGTACTGCGGGTTGCGCACCGTCAAAATTGCAACTTTTTTTTCAGTGAGTTTTTTCAACGAGGGATATTCTTCTATCCTGAAAATCATGTCCAAAATGGAGATCGATCGAAGATCACCGAATCAACGATGTCTAGAGGAATCTAACTCCAGCGGCACGAGCGGCTTTATTGAAATAAAGGACTACGAAATTGGAGCAAAATACCTTCTACGAGGAAGAGGAGAGCTAATTAATGTGCCGGCATCGCTAATTAACCGTAAGTTGCACAATATCTCGATTGGTCTAGAATCTTCCCAGGGTTTTTCCGAGAATTTATAGGGAAGGTTCAAATTTTTAACGATTTTGAGATAATCGCAATATTATATTTTCTATAGTGTTCATTCGCCCCCTGCCAGAAGAGTTACGAAGTTGAAAATTATTTCTAGAATTTTGTCATGACCAATTTCATTAAATAAGTGAGACAAACCAAGTGTTTTAATTTCAATTAAATCATCCTGAATTAATTCAAAAATGTTTCACCACGGGTTAAGTGAGAAATTAATTAAACATATATCAATTTAATTAATATATTTTTTTTATTTAAAAGCTTTAGTGCTCATAGTTCCTAAGATGTAGACGGTGACCTTTCTTATCTAGACAAACGGTACATTTCATCAGTTATTGACGAAAATATATCAAGCATTCCCAATAAAAAAAAAAAAAAATAGGAAAAAAACAAACATTATTTTAGGGTAAATTTGTGTTTTTTTTATTAGTGACCATCATTTTTATATTCTTTTTAAATAAATCGTAAATGATGTTTTTACACTATTGGAACAGCATTTCTTCCTTATTCAGTATAATATGTTGATTGTGAAGTTATTTTGATAAACTTCACATTCAACGACATAAAACTTGACATACCTTAATAAAAAATAACTTAAAATTCTATTCCTGGTGAATCAAAGTCCTCCAAGACACACATAAATCAACACACTTTCATTATTCACTAATTATCCCTTTTAACAAACAGAAATAAATCGCATTTTAATCATTAATAACTTCAAACGTTTAAAAATAAACCGGAATAGCAATTACACCGAACGTTTTCGATCAACTGAATTGAAATCTGCGAGCGCAATTATCACAAAAAAGAACAAGAAAAAAAAAAAAAAACGATGGCTCGCTCTGCGTACGCATTCTTGAGATAAGAAGATTAGTTACACCGAGTACAGGCAAATAAAAATTGTTTTAATTCAGGATGATTTAATTGAAATTAAAAATACTTGCTTTGTTTCACATATTTGTATTTTCTCCAACTAGTTTCGACCATTGGTCATCTTCAGTGAGGAATTCACATTAAAAAATTCAAAAATGTTTCACCACGGGTTAAGTGAGAAATTAATTAAACTTAAAAATTGTTTTTGTGTGTGTGCGCAGATTTAATACGATGATGAATTTTCAGTACTCAACGGCTACAAAAAATGATGAGTATTTTTTAAATTTTTAATCCATATTTATATCCATTTCTAGTCTCATGTAATGTTCAAGAAACATTTTATTCGCTGTATCATAATTAGTGTAATTTAATAATTTTGGATTAAATTCAGAACACTTTGTATGTTTGTTGTTGTATGTATATTAAATAAACGAAATTAATAAACCCTTCCCGTACGGGTTCTGAATTTCGTGAAGTATATATCTGATTAATTTTTCATTTAATACTTGGTGAAACATTTTTGAAGGTTCAAAAATACAGACTAAATCTGGTTTATTTCACTTGATATGCATATTTCTTCCGACTAGTTTTGGTACATTATCAAGGTATAATACACTGACCGGCAAAAAAAACCTGGCCATCAAGAAAAAATCACAAAATTACTAATATAATTCTTAGATTAATTTAATAATGATTTTAATCGAAATTAATATTCATTATTGAATAGAAATTCACCGAAAAAAAAATACAAATTAACGCAAAACGAAATTTAATTTAAAAAAAGTATAAAATTGTACAAAATATGGATTTTAATATTCATTAAAAAGTTGCTATTTTAACCGACAACCTTACGATGTCTAATAACGCGTATATCCTCCCTGTGCTTGAATCTCATCGCCTAATCGACGAGGGAATGAAGAAGACATCTTATAGTACGAATATAGCAATTTAACAAACTTTGATTCTTATTTATATGCCATTAAAACTCGGTTTAAAAAATATGTTATGGCGGCCGGTTTTTTTTATGTCGGTGTATATAGTAGACGAAACAACGATTGTTGGTCGTCTATCTTATAGACCCAAATCGTTGATGATGCCACATGAAATTAGTAAATAGATAGCGCTTGTGTCGTCTTCCGTTTATTTAAATATCATTTACTGCGTTTATTTCGTGTTTTAATTTACTTCATCATTTGTTTTAGGACAGTCTTAATTAACGTAGAATTAATTATATTATGATTGTGTTAAATAATTTGTTGATATTTCAAGTTGGTAAGAAACTTATTGAAAATTAACTCCATTTTTGTCGATTTTGAACTAAATCTTAAGGTACAACACTTTGTTAAACTTGATAATCATACAATTGTTATCTGGACACGTCCAGATATCTATAATAATTTGGGAAATTTAAAGCGTAAATTAATAATTTACGCGTTTATAATTTATTTCTGTTTACGTCGCGCGAAAATACATATTTTGATTCGAAAGAGAGTGCCAAATTTTGCCACTCTTATGTTGTATCTCCAATACACTTCGAAAATTATTGTTAGAGTAATAACAACCAACTTTATATGTAATTAAATGCATTTATATAAAAAAATATATAAATAGAAATACGTTTTTTTACCATTTCAAAAGAATTTCGCAATTATTTTGCTCAGAACAAACAATCCACGTTCAAAACGCAAAGAATCCATAAATTATCCATTCCAGCACGCATCATTCCAATTGCAAATTGATCCCGATTCCGATTCCCTACAACTCCACTAAAAATAACCCACATTTTTACGCAATAACAATAAATACCCGCCATACCTGGCCACCGCAAAAAAAACCCTCCGCAATTCCACTCGAATTATTCAATTTGCCATTATGCATTCCCTGTTCTTTCTTTTTATCAACCTCAACTTGCCTTTGAAGTGCCCTCGCATTCCTTTTCCTGATGCAGAGAGAAATTAAAAGTCGGCCGCGCCGTAAATATCGACAATTAAAACGTCTCGTGGATTTCGCCTTGATTGAAGCGTTTTCGGAGTTGCAGAAGATGAGTTAAGGTAATGGGCCTCGTTAAGTTGATTCATGCAGATCGTTTTGCTAATTTTATGGGTTGTGATGGGTATCTTGATGGGGAAAGAGGCGGTGTTTCGGCTAAAAGCTGCCTTTTCGGAACGGAGTATTTCGTTCTTTATTGGGCTCGACGTGTACCGATTCATCGGTTCGATTGGGTGGAAATTATGGGAGTTGATTTATTTTAATAAATTTTGACAAGTCAAATTGGCCGTTTAGTCTCATTTCCGACGACCTACAACGTTATTTTCTTGTTTATGTTGTACATATTTTACTTCATGTATTCATTATAGCTTTATTACATTTCTTTACATTTTACTGAATGAATTATAATTATAAACTTAACTATTCTTTTTTTTAAATTAATTATATATAATTCCTGTTCTTTCTCCTACTCTTTGTATTGAACTAAATTTGTTTCAAAAACTATATTTTCCAAAATATACTGCAACGAAATCTTCAAACACTTCATCAACAAAAAACCTCGACTCCTCCCATTAAATATAAATCATATTAGAACGCACATAGTTCTATGCACACAAAATATTTTTTTTACTAAATTCTATGTTTTCCTAAATTAACTGAAAGTTTTTAAAAGTCTGAAATGTATTATCACTAAAATTAATGGATTCCACAATTCAAATTTACAATTTTTAAAATACAATATAGAATTATTCCGCATTTTAAATAAATAAAATAAATCGGGGCAGAAGAGCCCGGATAGATTAAAACAATATTTATTTTTGTTAAGTTAATATAAATGTACGTATAAGCTTATGTAATGTTGTCCGAATAAATGTATATATACATATATATATATATATATATATATATATATATATATATATATATGTATATATATATATATAAAATAAAAACAATAAATGTCAACATACACACACAAATCATTTCTGGAAATACGCATCCGTGATTATTAACAATTCCATATTTTTACATATTACAATAACTCGAAATTTGCATCACAATGGAAGGATATTTATCGGACATAGCATGTAAGAAGTGGCTTCGCCAATTTCGAATGCTTCGCATTATCCATAAAAGAACACCTGATGTACGCATCCAGGCACATATTAACAACAATTAAATCATTTCGTGACAGGAGGTCATCAATAAAGCGAAAAACTACACGTCGAGAATTAATTTACAACTCATTGTCGACGACGTCGGATCGGGAATTCGTAATTTTTGTAACTATACGAGAATTTATAAATCGAACCGATTATGATTTTTATAATACAAATATGTGTGTGTCTGAGTGATATATTCGCTTAGATATAAATAATTACTTGTATAATCTTCTTTATGTTGACTATGGAGACTTTATTTAAAAAATATTCTTATGTCAAATAAAACGTCAAAATGCTGTCATATTTCATACATTTGTCGCAAATGAATATTCTGGAAAAGAAAAAGTGTGCAGAAATTTTGTGTAGCCATTGTAAGATAAGAAATAACAAACTGAATTATAATATTCTTCCAAATACTTGGCTTTAACTTTGAAAAACAATAAATCATTTTTTCAATTAATAACGTTGCTTATAATATTAAATGTTCATTCAAAAACAGGGGGGAGGGGGGTCGATAATATTTAAAATTGGGAAACATGGCTATAGTTGTCCACTTGAGCACTGGAGGCGCTGAAGTCTCAAGTGGAAAATTTAAATAACTTTATTTTTGGGTTTTTACAATGATTTATTTACTATTGGTGACTTTTATCGCCCTATAAGGCATTTTTCTTAAACATTTATACTTTTAAATGAATATTAAAAAAGTTCTAAATAAGGATCAGTTTGCCATTTTTCAATTTGATTGATGTAAATCATACGAATTGTTTTTGACAGTTTATTTTTTGTATTCGTCAGAAGTTTCTTCACTTTTTCTTATAAAACTACAACTGGTAAGTTATTATTTGTAGTTTAAAATACGTTTGCTTATTAATTTCTATGAATTGTATATTTTTGAAAGAATATACAAACTTAAAATTATGAACCAATCGAGCAATAATTAATTATTAATAAATATGATTTATTTCCCATATTCTCAGAATATGTTTTCGGTCTATAAATCTTCATTTTTTATTATATAGTTTATGCTTTTTACAATATTTTCTATCAGAAAAAAAATGTATTTAACATAGACGTTTTTGAAGTAATATTTATATCCATATTTTTCTAGATTCTTTAAGGAAAAGAGTTCATAAAATTATCCAGCCGAGAGATATCAATTAATTGAAATTATAACTGTTGTTTTAATTAATATATGAATAACAAGTTAAATGATTCTTTTATAAGTTTAATATATTCTACTTAAAAATATTGTTTTTTTATGTATTTTTTTAGATAATTTTATTAATTGCAATTTCTTATTTGTATAATCTACTGATATTTTTTTCTGTAAAATAGCACATTTATAAAAAACGTGAACAAAAAATTATAAATAGAAAAATATTCAAAAGTCCCGCCATTAGTTATATTATAGTGTGTATATGAACCTAACCTCAAAAACCTTATAAAGGTTTGAAACTTGGGTAATAGTTGTCCACTTGAACACTGGATGGCGTTGCGCGCGTTTTCAGCTAAATGCATGGATCTGGCCCTCTTATACTTTATCTCTATATTCAAGAACGTATTTGACCAAATTTACCGTGGAAAATATTATGATGGATACATCATCATTTTTTTTATATTGAATTCTTTTTAGGATAGAATTTGCAAAGTTGTATAATTTAAAATTAAATAATTGTTATTCCTTTTTCTACTATTTTATTTATATGCTAGATATATTTCGCATAATATGTTAAATAATAATATTATATTACGGAATGTTTATCAGATTCTACAAAAGTGCCAAATTTAAACATAATCTTTTATAATTTAATGGTTGTGGCTTTAGTATGGAACTACACCATAGAGATATGTGATGTCCAATTTTTATTCATTGCTTCAGTGTACTAAATTAATTTTATAATAAAAATAAGTAATGCTTTTCTTCTTAGCATAGAAAAAATATTCATTTTTTTTTGTAAAAACAATCTTTTTACAAAAAAAAAATGAATATTTTTTCTTATAAATAGTGTTTTTGCGTTTTATTTTTCCTCTATGCGTGTATATTCTTTGCATGAAAAGTTAAAGATCCGGAGAAAAACTTGAAAGTTCGCCACAAAGGACATTTTCTCGGTTCAATGGAACAGATTAAACCGATTCTAGAATTGCAAGGAAAACTCGTTTTATCTACATCCACAATAGATACGAGTCAGGTGTTCTCGTGAAATCATCTCCTCATGTTTGATTGAAACGAAAGAGAAAAATAAAACGCATTATTGGAAAACGTCTTACGGAAATCGATATTTCTTTGTTTTGAAAAAAAGATAAATGATATTAAACTTATATTAATGATTAGCAATTATTTAAATTTGATATTCAAACTTTATTGAAAAAATATAAAAATAATGAATTTATTTATTTATCTACGAAATTATCTTTATAAAATATTAAATACAGTAATTCAGGATAATTTAATTAATGGTTTTAATATTTAGACATTGGTAGTTCATATTGTATGAAATAAATATGAATAAATTATTAGAAATCAACCAATAAAACACAGATTAGATTAAATAACTTTAAATTCTCGACTAGTTTCGGGTTATTAGCCCATTTTAAAAAGAATTTAAAATTAAAAACAACACAAATTCCCCTTTTCATATTCATTTCAAATATAAGAATAATTCACATCCATCTGATATGAAAACGTCGAGAGCACGTGAAGGGAATATGCGATCCCGAAACTAACAGAAAAAAAAAGCAAACACAACGGGCTATCGTAATGTAGTATCTTTATAGAGGTATGATGATAGTATTATTATAGGGGCACCTGAATGATGACATCGTGTGCGCTCCGAGGTGGGTGAGGCTGCCGGACACCCACCAAGTTATCTACAAAACCTCCTGCCTTGGCTACCGTAATCGATATTTATGTACCTGTATTGTTTTTAAATGTTGGAACAGGGAATAAAAGAAAATCAACGTTTTTGCTCAACACATACACGTACACATGTTCCATGGGAAACGATAAAGTTATTCTACAAGAGTGTATTGAGACTTTGAGATAAGTTGTGTGGACGTATATTGTTGGGGATACAAGAATGGTAAGGTGGAAGGAACAAATGTGTTTGTGTGTATTATTTGTATAAATTTAATAAAATCGAAGTAAAGAAAACAAGGTAATTTCAATACAAATTTCTTGTAACCAAAATTGGTCATAATATACTCGTCAACAAAAAAAATCTGTTTTTATATTACAAAAAGTGAAACATTATCTATAAAGTAAGGATTGAAAGTTTTTTACTTACGATATTAAACTTTGAATTTAAAAAGTCACGAAACAGTTAGTCATACGAAAAACAGACATTCACTTCATTGTCCGATTGTCCACGAGTGAAATACAGAAAAACACATAATATACATAAAGGGTATATATTTAAAATATATATATATATAAATTAGAGAAATGTATATATCTGTATGGACAAATATAGTTGTATTAAATAAAAATTAATTGGAAAATAAATAATTTACACAATTGGATATCTAATTAAATATTTATTTTCCTTTTAGCTACTGCAAAAAAATGTACCACGAAGTGAACGCCTCCAAGATTCAAAAACTTTTATATATTTTTTTTTACTTTATACTTTCAATAACGTTAGGTTATTAAGAAAAACACTTCATACTGTATTAATACAAAAATGTCCATTATTGAACATTTGTTTAAAGCACTTATGTAATATAAGTCATAATGTCACAGAAAGTAAAGAGGAAATAATTTATTAATTAATTATATTTAAATTCTTTTTATTGCATTTATTTAAATAACTCTGACCAAGTGAATAAATTCTTTTTCTATTATTTTTTTGTTTAATTCACTTCATACTATTTCACACTATATTTGTGCAGTAAATTTCAGGAAGTGCGAGATGAGAAAAGTCATTCTGTATATAAATTAGTCTGAATATACCTATCGAGCATTTCACAGGATGGAGGGTTTAAATAATCTTAATTAAATACCATATAATTACTGTTTATTTTATACACTCTTTTCAACACGTTTCCATAAACTAAGATATCTTTTCTTCGAAACAGGAAATTAACGTCCCTTATCCTCGCGCGCACACACGCACCCATATAAACGGTATGCTTGTTACAAAATGTGCTAACAAGGTCGACCTTTTATCCAGTCCTACCACGAGCAATTTAGCGCCTCTGAAAGGCCGATTTCATTTCGATCGTTAATTTTTTATCATTCTCCTCCGCGCGGCCGAGGATTTATGAGGTCTCCTTCCCATCCAGGCTAACAAATTACCCAGCATAGAGGTTTTATTATTACCCGATGACCCATTTTTACTAACAAGCACAAATCTTCCTCGCAACAGGAAGGAAATATCATTCGACGATTACGTGGTGACAGATAATCTGCGTTTGTGTGTCCATCGTTATATCTTCACACATTTGGTTTCTTTTTTGTGGATTTTTTTTATACGGTAATTTACTTTTTCCTGTGTATAGAAAGATAAGATTATTACACGCATTTAATTTGATATTCAAATAGAATAATTTGATTTGCAATAATATAAGAAAGAATAATAGTTTTTAGTAGTTTATTAAATAATAAATTTATTTATTTTGTTAATCATATTTAAATTAAACCACATGAAGTGCATTTATAATTATTAATATTTACATGATGTTCTAAATGGTGATTAATGAGTAATTTAAATTATTACTTGTAATAGTTTTAAATCTTCTATTTTGTCCTCATTAATCACTATTGAAAACATGATTTAAATATTAATAATTATAAATGTACTTCATGTGAGTTTTTCCATAAAAGAAAAATGAATATGGAAATATGAAACATACCATGCGCAACAAAAATTACTAAAATATTCTACTTTTTATATACAGAGTGATCAACAATGATTGCAGATTATTCAAATTTCTCGACGAAAAATCTGGAAAGTTTTTATCGCTCCAAGTTTATGCCAAGGAAAATTGAATAAAGAGTAACTTATATTTGGCACCAACAGGGCGGTCCTTCATATTTTATCATTGCCTTTAAAAATTGAATGCATATCTTAAATGAACTTTACTTAGAAAGTAAAAAGTACCAATAATACATAAATATTATTATACTGGTTATGCTTTTAAATCATTTCCGAATGTAAGAAAAACAGTATAAGTATCCATGGAAAAATATTGTGCTTGCTAGTGGTGTTAAACCCAGTGATGATAAGAAAAGGATTTCAGCACCTGGCTCTTTAGGTGATGATGAAAAAAAAAAACTGAATCTATACACGTTTTGCCGAGTTTACATGAAGATGCGACCAAACATAATTTGAATTTGAGTGATTCAACAACTGAGTTCGACTTGGAAAAATTGGTGAAGTCTTTCGAGCCAAATCAAAGTTTTCTTGGCGAAGGATAAAGTTACTCAATTGTGTAAAAGATTTTGGTAAATTCATTTCAAATTAAGGAATAATGCTTCAAAAGCCATCAAACTCTTCGTAAAATCGGTTACAATAATCTTATCGTCAATTGGAATGATCTAAACCTGCGCCACAAAATTACAATTGATAGATAGATTTGACTTTTGACCTCGCACTACGCAAATGAGATGGCGGAACTCACACCTATAAAGGTGAATGATCTGATCAGATTCATTATGTGCTCAAACTGGATTGTATAAGGGGGAAGGATCTATATCCCTATGGTATCACAACGGAACCTAACCTAACCTAGATTTGACTTGAATTAATTTATGTTTCACTTGTTTTCTTCATGTTGTGACTAGTTTAGGTCAAACGACCATTATCAAGCTGTTGCAGTTTTCTTACTAACTAATTACATGAATGCGATTCTTATTTATAAATAAGGAATAAAAGCGATGGCGTGATAAAAGCGGTATGGCGTAATTTTACAAATATATCTATTGGCGGGGTTACATCAGAGTTGTTGTTAGTGACTTCTTTGCTTGGCTTATTTTATGTAAAAAATCCCAGCAATTAAATTTCTTGAATTTTTTAATTATTTTGAGGGGTTTGTACCATAATATATCGAAAAAGTGGTGTTCATCACTAAATAATAGAAGCCACAAAAATAATTCGTTTATATTATTTCAATTAATTTAATACTGCTACTACAATATCTTTATTCAAAGTTATTTTTTTTACATATATTTACAATATATTATGGTATGTTTGTTTATTTCTTGGTTGCTTGAATAGGCTATCGACCTATGGTCTTTCCGCCAAATTAATTTAGTATTAATAAACAAACTTTATTTCAAATTCATGATCAAAATAATAACAATTCAGAACATAAAAGAAATTGTGTCAAAAATTTTATAATATTTGTAACTTCAGTTTTGGTAAACATATTAGTATTTGATATATTTTTACGAAATCGGGTTTAATCAAACTCGGAAATAAGTAAAATAATGTCGATTTATTTATTTAGAGTACACTTAACACATTTATTTACACCACACTGTCACTATTTATTTAAAACGCGATGTTAAGCACTCGGACGTTCATGATTGCGCCACTAGCGCTCGATTATATAGCGTGCTTGTTTTTCGAACCTTCCGGAACTTTCGATGACGCCGGGTTTACCGTCGCGCACTGTGTGGAATGTTCTAGAGTGGTATTTACAGTTTCTTCTTTCACTTTCGTTACAATATCATAAAAGAATGAAAAATACAATTTAATACTTAATGGATATTGACTATTTTCTTCTAGCAAATCGAATACTTGATGAAATTATGATTTATTCAACATTAAATAGCTTAAATAAAGCGAACAGAGTGTTTTATTTCATTCAGGAATCAATCATGATTCCGAGATATTATTACAAGAAGTCGAGAATGGTGAAACACACCTGAGTGCGACACGAAAATAAGTCGGATGAATCAGAAGGATCTGGCACCGATTCAATTTTCCCCGATTGTATTTATAGGCGGGATTCGTGTTTTGATCAACATCAACAACATTAGCGCAAGATCGGACATAGTGGGACGCCTTTTCTTCTTCGGTTTCGCAATGAAATTTGCATTCGTGTGCGCTAACGTGTTTGTGTGTGTTTCAACAGGTTTCCGTGTGACATAATCCTTTCGGTTTTTGTTGGGCGTGAGTTGAGCGATTTCCGCAAGGTCGATCTTGGATGAGATCAGGCCATGGTCGATAACATGGGATATTCATGTTATTTAAAATATTTTTCTTATACTTTATACATATGTGTATATAAAATTGAAAAAAATGAACTAAATATATACTAAGCGGTGATTTCTGCCTGCATACATTAAAAAAATCGTTTTTTTTTTTAATCTCTGAGTTCAAAGGTGTGTACGTTTTATATTGATTGGATACAAATTGCAGAAGTTGTGTGAATTTATGCAAAGTTAGTGGAGACACATCTCAAATTTTTATATCACGATTAATCTCGAAATCACATTTTCAAACGCGCTGACTGCGATAATTCAATGTGTATTCAATCAATATGACAACGACTTTTTTTGTCTTGTATTCTAAACTATTTTTACTAGTCGTTGATCGTTCGCATTTTGCCTATTATTTATTTTCTATTTCTTACATTATTTAATGAAAGGAAACAATAAATAATAGTTACAAGGCTATCTGTAGACAGGTGTTTCGGGATTTCATCCCTCATCAGTACAGCTCTGCCCCCGATCAAAGACATACTTTTGGACCATTTTTCTCAAAATCTAACGACCAACGACAGCACTTATTCATTCTTAATGCAACGCAATTGGATTTTTTTATATCAGGTGATTTCTGAATCTCCAGGAGTCGTTACCGCAAAAATGACCTTTTTAAAAAGGTCTTCTACGGGGAACTGCGTCACGGGCACTCAGGACCTTTCGAGAAGATAAACAAATTCTAAATTGACGACAAATTTTTGCCAAATAAACTGGTGAAACTGGATTATACCCATTTTGTTTCGTTTTCGAGAAAAAAATCTTCTAACATATCATATTGATTCTTTTAACAATATTTACTATATTTGTTGGAAATTAGAAAATTTTAACATAATATATTATATTTTCTTCTACTTTTATTTATTAAAATATTTTTTTATTTTATTTTCATAGATATTTACAAATTGTACCACTGATATTCTAATTATAATTCTAGTTTAATTTTCTTGTAAGCGTAATAATTATAGAAACCTTAATTGTTTTGTATTGTATAGCCTGAATATATATTTAATGAATTGTTAGGGCTTTCACTTGGTTGTATACAGTGTATAATAACTTAATGAAACACTTTTAACTTTGTTATTAAGTTATATATTTAATGTACTCGTTATTCTTTACCGTCATAGTTTATACGAGATTGTAAAAGCAAAAAAATAAGCCTCACATTAAATTTAGTATTTCACAAACGAAATAGCCCCGATTATTATAAAATCAGATACTCAGGGAAATGTTTAACGTTTACCTATTATAGTTGCTTCGTAGACGGTGATGATAAAAAATAACGTACACGTTAAAATTAACATCTCCCTTAGAGAATAGCCCCGATTATCAAATCAGATAGAGAAAGATGTTTAAATATTTGTCTACAAACTTTTGAATTATTTTTTTAATCTATTAAATTAGTGAAACATTTGTTTTATCAATCTATGTTAAATTACAATCAATGAAAATAAAACTTTTCAAAACGCGTTTTTAATCACCTTACCAGCAAGTCTATTTGATTTATTAATAAAAATTGCAATAAATCCTGAATTACCGCACGAAAAATTGAGCATGTGTAACGATCATCTACACGCCTGCTTGTCCCAGTTTATTGTTGTGCAACCTGATCACTATTCAGCAAAGCTGAATCTCGCGTTGTGCCAACCGTACCAAGGACGAATTGTTTAACGCTAATAAAGACAGCGTTATCCTCCTTATGGTTTAGAATTTGCCGTTTATGGGTTAAAGTCGATGTAATATACATTCGAGCGTTTAAGAAATGGATTTGGACCGAAGAAATTTGGGTCTTCGTGACACTTTTCGGGAGTTGAAAATAACCTCGGCGCCATTGGGATGTGTGTAGGTGTGAAACTGATTTTTTTTTGTTTTGGAAGAATTTTTAATCACGAAAGTGGGCGAAATTTATATTTCCAGGTTTGCTTAAATAAACATGTACAAAATGTTTATTTGCTAATTGTGAGGCTTGTTGATTTAATTTTGATTTTATTAAGGTTTTTGTATACACCATAATCCGGTCTATTCCGTACGGGAAATAATAATAATAATAAGTCTTTATTGCCCAACAGGAAATATACATCCCAATTACAAGACAATATACATAAATCTATAGCCGTGTGTGTATAATATAATATAATATAATATAATATAATATAATATAATATAATATAATATAATATAATATAATATAATATAATATAATATAATATAATATAATATAATATAATATAATATAATATAATATAATATAATATAATATAATATATAAATTAACTTAATGCTAAAATATAAATGAATAGAATATTAAGCTGCTCTTTGTTATAATTGTGATAACAGAGATTTAATTGTATCATAGAATATATCGCAAGAGGAAGGTAAAGGAAATGTTTAAGTAAGTTACTTAATAAATTTACATTCTATGAATATATATCTATTACAAAGGCTCCTTATACTGTGATGTTAACCAATAACGTACACGTTAAACTTAACATTTTCATTGCAGAATAGACCCGATTATATTAAGTGAAATGTTAAATTAAATAAGCACGTTATTTTTTCGTAGTTGTCTAAGTGATTTTAAATATTGATATGTTATACATAGATTGAGAGGTTAAAAATAACGTGTACGTTAAATTTATTTAACATAGCCTACTAATTTGAAGCATCCCGTTAATGCGTTTTTTGAAAATCGTAGATTATCACAAAACATTAAAAATATTTAATTTACAATAAATAAAAGAGTATGAAATATTTAAAATTTAAATTATTCAAACAACAATTTTCATATCAATAGTCATTGTCATTGAACACAGCCGGGAAGGTAAGCGCTTAATTTATTTAAATTAATTCAGTTTAATTTAAGATCTTGAAATAATGTATGGTAGAACTGTACTGACGAGGAATAGATCCCGAAACACGTATCTGTAGATGGTCTTATATTAGTTTTGTTGATCTTTTTTTTTAATCTTCACATTAAACATTCTTGAATCAAAAAAAAGTTGTATGATGCAATATGTTACTGATATACAACAGTAAGTGTGTATTATGTAATTCAATATCTGGCGGGGTATTTTCCCGAGAAGTAGTTGTTTTAGTGTACAGTACTTAAGTAACGTAACTCAAAAATAACATGCAGAAGATGAAATAATTTATTAATTATTTTCAAATTCTTTTTATTCAGTAATTTTTATTTTTATTTTTATTAAAATTCAAATCTGATGTATATTAATTTTCCATGATCAAAAATAAATATTAAACACATTCCGATAATATGTGTTTTGAAAGTCGTGGATAATCAGAAGACGTAAAAAGGAGATAAACAAATTGGCCGCGGGTACAAAGGAGCCGTTTTCAAAAACAATAACGCACAGTGAGAAAATTATCACTGGCATGTGTTCAAGCAAATCATCCAGATAAACCATTTTATCTTCTCTTTCCTGTTTTCTACACGACCAGTTTAAATACAAAAAAGTAACAATTTGCACGTGATCTATTTTATTTTACATATAATTAAATTATTTTAAATAAATTTAATTTTTTGAATTAATATCTCACTTATCTCATGGTAAAACATCTTTATGTAATAATAAGGATGTATTTTAACCAAATCTTAATTAAAACACATTCTAATTATTAAGTATACTTTATTAAAATGTAATATATAATCATAAATATATTCTTAATTGACAAACAAATAAAATATTTACATATAATATAAACTATTACAATATACAATATAAAGGTCTACCAATTGGGTATCGACCTTTAGTCTTTTCGCCCGTACAATAGAATAAAATTCTACAAATTACTGATAGAAATACTTGGTATATGTAGCAATGATTTTTATTTTATTTTGCGACAAGTTTCGATAATAAGTCATTATCAAGGATTAGTTTATATTTCAAAATATTTTATAACGTGATAAAATAATTAAAGCAACAAAATTGTTTCAAATAGAGACAATTTGTATATTATTATATTTATTAACTTTATCAAATATCGTCATTAATTGTACACTCCGTCTTATTTATTTATTTACTTATACATTATTGTTTGAATTATTTATTCTGTTAATCCAACAACGCGTAAAACCACTTGGGATAACAATTGATTAATTTATTTATTAATTAGTATTCTGAGTTATTGTTTATTTGTATGAAATAACTTATTTATCTACTACTTATAGTAAAATTAAACAATTTTGTAAAATGATGAATTTTCCGTAAATAATTATTATTATTATATATTTTTTTATTAGTGATGGAAATGAAAATCTAGAAATTGATTTTATATTTAATTAATTACGGAATGTCCCTATTGTACGAAAGATAATTATATAACACAATGTCACATCTGTACAAATATCATTCAAATTATTAAAGAATTAATTCTATATATATATATATATGCACATCCATATTCAGACTATACAGATAATATAATATAAATAATTACAATACAAGTAGGTGTTAGTCTGTCTGGGCTATCGACCAGAGGTCTTTCTGTCCTGTCATGAATTTATGATTAAGTTAAAGAAAGATCTATACTAGCTAGCTAATTAATAAAATTAATTAATTTAAATAAATTAAAGAGAAGATTGTGAAAAGGTATATTCCGTACGACAAATATTTAATTTGTATTTAGATATAATTATTTAATGATAGAAATATGTATAAATGATTATTTCATTAATGAAATCCGTCGTATTTTTTTATTTATTATTTATTTATTATATATTTAATAATGTATAACCTACACAATAATATACAATCTGCAGAAAGAGCCATTTAATAATTAATTTGTGTGTAATATATTTAATTAATTATTGATATGTTCTTGTAACATACAACTTACAATCTAACTGTATATATATATGCTTCGATGGTAATGATAAAAACAACGTTTTCGTTAAATACAACACTTCACATTCCGAATAATCTTGAACATCAATTATAAATAATCAATTTCTGTATTTAAAATATGTATGTAATGTAGAGAAAATAAAGTATGAAGAATTATAATACAATTAACAGTTTGTTATGTGTGTATTTATAAACATTCCTAAAAATAAGCTGATAATAATATTTCCATAAACACTTGTAAAATATTAAAAATATTACCGCACTTCAAAAATAAGTTACGTTGGATATATTAAAATTCCAGCTGGACGCCCACGCGAAGTATGCAAAAACAATTGAAATTCTCGAGAGTTTAACGTGGGAAATCTCTCAAAAACCATATGTTCTTTTAATAAACAACAAATTTCGGAGAAAATTGAATCGCTGTCATAATGCTTGGACGTTCCTTAAAAAAATCCATCCTAAATTGAAATATTTGCATAATATTTAAATACAAATTCGGGTCTATTAAAAGAAACGGGACATTTATGAACTAATTTTAAACCAGGAAAAATATTTTAATTGAATGGAAATATTCATTGGTGATAATAATTCTTTACCCACATGGTTGAATATTTATGTAATATATTGATAAATTACTTATCCGTTATTGTTTGTTAATAGATTAAAGCCCACTTGCACCGACTATATAAATAAATAATTTTAAAGTTTATTATTATTATTATTAACCAAATCATTCTCGGGCAAATTTATTAATTATTTTCAAATCATTTTTATCTAGCAAAATTATTGTTATATAATATAAAATTATTATCCATCATTATTCTAAAGTTAGTATAATTAAAATAGTTTGAAATTATTCTGATCCCTTTATTTTGCAATATCTGACGTCTTTTCAAAGATCCACTATTGGAAGATACAGAATATTCCCTACAAAGTGTAAATATAACTTTTGTCATGTAAATATTATTTTAAATACTACCTAACCTTAACATCACTCCTAAATTCTCTCAACCTTTATTAACAATTCATTAATTCATATCATTAAATCTGCAGACATAGACAAAGATGGGTAGAAAGACCGACGGTTCATAGCCATTTTCTAAAGGCAGCGTATAATATGGTATAAGAATTTTATTGTTTAATTAATGTATATACAAGGTGTGATAATCTTCAGTTAATCAATTTTAAGTAGAAAAAAAATAATATAAAATAAAAAAAAAAATTAAAATAAAAAAATTAAATTAAAAAATGAAATAAAATAAAACACAAAAAATATTGGGTAATTATTCAATAAGCTTTATGAGGCCATTAATATCCTAAATATGGCTGAAAGACCTCCGGTCGATAGCCGATTCATCATCTACAGAATATAATTCTAATTTTTGTATATTATTGTACATACATATACACATTTGAATAAAGATGGTTAGTTAGTTATCCTAAATATGTGACTAGAATTTGTTTTTAACATATTATGTATAATTATTGATATTAATAATCGACTTATCATTAAATAATTATTTTCAATATTTAATTGGATGTTAATGCAACTAATTTTAATCAAATTATTTCAAAAATATTATTGATTTCTAGTCACATATATATTATATCAATGGCCTCGTGAGAGTTAATGAAGCACCGTACAATTTTTTTTACTTAAATTTTCTACTTGAAATTAATCAATGAACCACTTTACCTGAAGATAATCATACCTTTTCTGGCCACCTTGTTTTTATATTTTTTGGTGATTTTAATGTTGTTTAGAAATACTTTTATATAAAATAAATTATTCAACAAAATCATTCAAAAATATATATTTTTGTTATTTTATCAAAACATTTATTAATATTGAATCATACGTATAAAAGAAAAAAAAATCAACGGGACGAAAGCAATTCACGGTTCCAGTCGTGTCGTTGAGGCGGTTTCCTGGAGGCAGTCTACAAACTGGCGTCCGTTCCCTTTTGCTAAATATAATCTTGACGGGTGCGCCTCGCTAAAACAAGACTAATTGCCTTGGCAAGGAGCCATTCAGTATATAAAATCGTGATGTGTCTGTGTGCACGACCCATTACCAAAACTACCGATGGCCACTGATCACATAACGACAATTGAATCACTCGATTGTGATTAATATCGTTCAAAAATACATGCACCGGAAATAGAAATTAAAATATTTTGGATAATATTAATGTGTGGCCACCATAACTAAACACTTCGATTCTATTTGTGTGTATGTTGAAAACGGTGTTTTATCAACATTCTAAAAATAAGTAATATTATAAATATTTAAATTTCAATTTCAGCGAATCCAAATTATTCGAAAACAATAATAATTATCAAAGTGAATAAGAGTTTTTATTATAACTTAAAAACAATATATATCGAAGTAGAAGCCTCTATTCTGGGCTATTTCTGCAAGGGAAATTTTATGTTTAAGGGTGCTGTTTGAACTAGTAGATTGACGTAATACACGAAAATTAACGATTTATTTTTTTATTTAGACTCATACTTTATACTTGATAGATAAGAAATGTAATTACATATTCATATTATTAAATAACAATACAGTCTAAGTAATTTTTGTAATATATTTTGTATATATATATATATATTACAGGCTGTCCCATTTTAATCTTTCAGGTGGAATATATCGAGACAATTGCGCCCAATCAAAAAAGTTCTCTAATGCAAAGTTTAGTGGTTTGTAGGGGGACATTAGATTCTGTTATCAATTTCACCCCTCACCCCCCCCAGGGGGGTGAATAACAGGGGTAACTTCTGAATCTTAAATGGGAACCCCCATTTTTTATTGAAAATTCAGAAACTTTTTTGTATGGACAACAGGTGGCGCTGTAATCGTCAATATTAGATTATTTTACACTTAATCTAGAATTTATGTAAAAATGCCACCTAATGATTACAAAATAATCAGATTCCAGACATTTTTTATGCATTTATTTAAAAAATTCTTTCAATACAAACGTCAATGAAATCTAAAATTATCCAAAACAAAAGGCATTCTTGTCCGAAATGTTCACGCGATCCATTCGATTATTTCTGGATCGAAACGAATTGGTGGGCGGAACGAGCCCGGTGTGCGACTTTGAAGTCGCATTAAAGGCACATGTTGTGATTTTACAACTTCCTCTCAGTGCTTGTTTCAAGAAGGGCCTTATAGTTTTCGGACGGTACGCCGACAGGGCACCTTCTGTGGAACACGTGCGGAACAAAATCCATTTATCCGGAATTTGCCACTTCAACAAAAAAAAAGGGAAAAGAAAGAATAATAAAAATAAACGCAGGCGTTTCCAGATGTTATGCAAATTTGTATTTGCGGAAAATCTGGTTGTTTCGTTTATTACGAAATTGTGTGCAAAGTAACAGGACGTTGTAAAATTAGAAATTAGTAAGAAAATTATTCTTGGTTAAAGAGGAATATAGAATTGATAAATAAAGCACTAATAACCTTTCTTCACACTTTATTTGTTTTACCAAATGTACATTTCCATTGATAATGGTCACTTTGTGATAATGGTCACTTTGTGTCCGAAATGTACATTTGGTAAAACAAATAAAGTGTGAAGAAAGGTTATTAGTGCTTTATTTATCAATTCAATTTGATCTTCACGTAACTCAATCAATCAAGGAATATAGACATTTATACAATAATTAATTTATTCAAATAAAATGGTTGTCCTTTATCCTACTTATTTTTTATTGAACTATATATATTTAGAAATATTATGTTTCCATCTTCATTACTACTGATAATGGAAACATTATTTCCGAAATATAGTATTTAATTATAACTTGGTCGTCTGGCCAGCTTCTACTTCTGTTCTGATTAATTTAACTAGTAGTATTGTTTACTGTTGCATTTTATTTATACATGCGTTAGAATTTATAATATAATAACGAAAGTGAAAGAAGCAACTGGAAAGAACACTCTAGAATGTTCCACTGAGTACACGACGGTAAACGTGAACATTTCTGGAATATTCTCGAAGCACGCTATATAAGCTCAGGTTAGTGGCTTGGCGTTAAGTTTATTGCAAACGTCCAAGTACTCAACATATAGTTATAAATAAATAGTTACAGTCTGATGTTAATAAATGTGTTAAGTGTACTCTAAATAAATAAATAGACATTGTTTTACTTATTTCGAAATTTGATTAAACCCGATTTTGTAAAAATATCGATATTTATAGCAAAAGAGTTTCCGTAATAAATCCAATATAATGAAATATTGACATTAATATATCATGATCTATGGCGTCAAATGATTTACCAAAGTCAAGCATTGCTAAAATATAATCTTTGACACAGTCTCCAACACTAATTATTAGAGATGGGCAAAGTCGATCATTTCGATGTTTTTTTTTTATTACTGCAAAATTAAGTATATAGCAATTTTATGAAAGCAACGTATTCTATTAACATTAGTAATTGTTCACTATTTATTGAAAAATATTTATTATTACTTATTGACTTTGTTTAATTAAAATTGCTCATTTAGAAGTAATATTAGTATTACTCTATTTTGCCCAACACTACTAATTACATTGTCCGTAACATCGAATAAAGCCGTCGTAAAACTATGGTGAGGTCTAAAACGAGATTGTTGTTCCGACAAAAAAATTATATATATATACAAATATCTTTAATATAATTAATAGTTTTAATATTTAGACATTGGTAGTTCATATTGTATGAAATAAATATGAATAAAATATATAAATATAAAATATCTTTATTCAGACAACATTATATAAGCTTATACATATATTTATATTTACTTAACAAGAAAAAATATTGTGTTAGTCTGTCCGGGCTATAGAACTCGGGTTTTTCTGCACTGAGAAAATTATATTTTAATAAATCCTTTCGAAGCTGCTAATCAATAATCTGTCCTAGGATTTTTAGGATAATTAGTACATTTTTCAAAGGAAATTATTTCAATTAATACTACAATTGAATTAAAATATCTATTGTTTATATTTTCAGTAGTTTTTTGCACATGTTATAAAATGGAGATTCTGTATTAATTGAATTATTGTTATTATAATAAATGCTAAATTTAACATATGCGTTATTATTTAGCCTTAAAAATTTAATTACAAAATCCTTTAGACTGTGATGATAAAAATAATGTGTACGTAAAATATAACATTTCTCATACGGAAAAGCTACGACGATAGATAAATTCAGGAAATCATTTTGTAATTACCCATTAACCCATTCATTCACAAGAACCCCGATTTTCAAGATCGTATCTAAAGAGTAACTTTCTAATTGCAATTGTGTGCAAATTGAATGAAATTAGTGGGAAAACCCATCCCCAAACACCGCAACCACCTGCTTCTGCCTCTACTACGTGAACCCCCCAATAAAAGCTCTCGTGTTCAGGTAATTAAGGTATTTTGTAAACTTCATCCATCTGTCATTAATCTTTACGGGATTTCCCCACTAATAATTCCATTCAATAATCAGGATATGGAAACTACGCGATATTAACGTTAATGTCTATTAGGGTTAATGTAATCACAACCTGACACGCAGGTAGAATGGTGAATTGAATTGAGAGGGTGTTTGTACCTGTTTACTTAAAGAAAATGTTCGCATTTTTCTTGATTATTTAAATTATTTTCCGTAAATACAAATATATATTACATATTTAAATTTTAATTAATAAATAAGTAGTTAAATAATTAATAATAATAGGAAAAGACTTGGGATTTTTTTACATCAATACAATCATTATTTATTTAAATTTGAGTTATGTGAAGTTAGTTAATCACAATTAAAACACTTTTTATTCCTTACTTCACTTTTATTTTTTAAATACGTTAGATGTACATTTCGAGTGCCAAGCACTCATTATCAATAACTAATGTATTTAAAATGTATTGTATTTGTATGTATTGTATTAGTTATTGATAATGAGTGCTTGGCACTCGAAATGTACATCTAACGTATATAAAAAATGAAAGTGAAGTAAGGAATAAAAAGTGTTTTAATTGTGAATACAATCATTTACAAATTGTTATTAATTTAATTTTGTAAGATGAAAAAAATATCAATGCATGTAGTTGATACAATCAATTGAATTTATTCTCAATGTAAACATGAAACAGTAGGTGTTTTAAAGATGTTTATTTGTTATATTTTTGTTGTATGTGAAAGTAAATAATGCAGTGGAATGAAGGAACCAAATGTCGCATTTTACAAAAATATTTGTCGGAATAAAAACATGTTTAGTTACTTTAGGAATTAAGAAAAAAAAAAAAAGACGAATTTTGTAGATTATTTTTGTTTGTATTTGCGAAAGAAAAAAATGTTTAGGGGTGTGTTAAAATTAAGATAATGTGTTAAATTAATATATTTGTAATTAAGGAAAATATGTAATTGTGCAACAGTGCGAAATTTAAAACTACCCTCTATCATTAAATAAAAATGATTTGAAAATAATAAATTATTTCTACATTTAGCTCTGTGACATTTTGACTTACGTTAAATAATAAATACTCTTTTCTATTTATTCTACCCTCTATTTCTTATAATTAGCGAGGTGCCCATATTGAGACTCGAATTTGAAACGAATTTTTTTATCACTGAGAGTTACAATATTTACATCAATTCAATCATTTACAAATTTTTATTTAAAAAAAAAAGTATCGACCGACGGTGCCTAATATACATTATTTATCTTCCAAGAATGTTATATAAAGCAGCACTTAAAAAAGTAAGAAGAGAAAGCCGGGCGAGATTTATGTCCATCTAGTTCACAGATTTTCGTATGATAGATTAAATGCAGTGATGTGAGTTATGGACGTGAAATTTCGTCGAGCTGAAAGCGACCTCCCGCGTTTTATGGAATCGTGAATTTTGTGGTCAATTACGGTGGAATTTTATTATTATACACGGGCAACGCGTTATTATCTCAATTCATTTGTGGGAAACGAGCCGACGGATCCTATTTCCGAAAAGTTTACAATGTTAATAAATATCATTAAGTAACGAGATCGTGACTGCCCACGCTAAGTAATTGTAGACATGGGAATTAATTTAATAGGAGAATTTGGGATTTTATGAATTAAGACTTGGTATTCTTTTAACATGAATTACATTAAAAAGCAAAACTTCGATACTTGAAAAAAATATAGATGTAAATATTTATTACTTTTCCAAGCAGGTAGATTATACCAGAGAGGATATAAAGAAATAACTCGCATAATAAATAAATAAAAATGGTGTAGTTACCTACAACTGTGGGCTATCTACAAATGTCTCTGTATTAGTCTTAAGTTAATTACGGAATGTATTTTCATCCTATTGTTTTTACTGTTTATATTTGTAAATTCTTATATTAATTTACCAAAATTTCCTTTGTAATTAGACTATGTCTGTTGAGGAAATAAATATTATTATTATTATTAAGATGTATTGACAATATCTATACTAGCAGTAGTGTAACTATAAAAGTGATTTTTTTAATTAATACAAACGTTTTAGTTTTATATCAATAGAATTATGATTTATTGTACATCATCATAAACTCAAAACAGGAAGGAAAGACCTCCGATCGATAGCCCAGGAGAGACCATTTCATTTTATTATATATACATGATTTTTATAAACATTAATAATAAATTAAATAAATCTCAGTTAAGGCTGCGATTTTACGCCTAATAAACGGTGCGATTAACGACAGAGTGTGCAGTGGTTTTTACAAAATGTGTGTGTTTATTTTATTCCAAGTTTGATTTTTCAACCTAGCGGCAAATATTTGTACTACTAGATACTGTTCCACAATAAAAATTATGACGTCGAACTAAATTTGTTCTCATTGACTATTTTATAGGATTAAGGAGTGTACAAATAATAATATTATGATTGTTTTAAATATGGATATTAAGAGGAAGACTTTCTACGTATAATCAGATATATTTAATATAGATTAAATGTATTTTTGTAAATTAAATTAATTTTTGAAAAAATATTTTTTTCACTGTTTTTGTTTTTAAAAAATAAGAATCATCTGATGTCATTCATGAATAAATAAGCTATCTGCCTGTATTTAATGTTTATTTTTTTTATGACTGTATAAAATTGTTAATCCCTTAAAATAGAAATATATTGGGGATTGCAGCCTTAACTATATTTATTTATTTAACGGATTTACCTTATTACAAATCTACAATATAATTAATAATATCTATGTATAGTTGATTGTAGAACAAAAATAAAGAAATAACAACAACAACAAAAAAAAATAATTGGCGCCGCTAGTTGATAATAATGTGCCTTGCTAGATTAATGAAAGTCAGTCTTACGCTATCTGATATCTGCAGATAAATGAGCAAAAGGTTCGCATATTCATGTAGTGCTTCCCAAAAGTAACGAATGAATTCTATAAAATCTTAAATAAAAATAATTCAGAAAAATGCTCTGACACGTTGATTTTTATTTTTTAATTACTATCCTGACATACACTTTTCAGCCCCCTATACCTTAAGGGGTGGTAATCCCAACTATAAAAATTCAAATGGCAAAAACCTCTCGCGATATACCAATTGATAGATTTTTTTTTTCATTCTGAATGCAAAAATATTATTTCAAACAATAGTTTTAATAGACTTTGATTAAAACACTTGGTTTGTTTCACTGATTTTTTATTTTTACTCCGACATATCTGCCTGAGAATGACCTAAGTTCGAAAATAGTCGGAAAATCAGTGAAACAAACCAAGTGTTTTAATCAAAGTCTATTAATTAAATATGTTTCACCATGGGTTAAGTGAGAAATTACTTCAAAAAATAGTTTTAATGTTCCGAGGAAAGCCCTTATTTGCTTTCCTTGAAATATTAAAATTAATTCCCAAACACTTTTATTTACCTAGTTAAATTAACATGTATTACGAAGTAGAAGCCTCCACAATCAAGAAGCTATTATTCACCGTTATAAAAGAGTAGATTAAATTTCACTGCGCGTTATCATTGTTAACATTTTAATCCACTATATACCCAATGTTGGACCATACACTAAATTCCTCGAAGAACAAAAAAAGTAGAAACATTTTTAAGAAATAATTAATCACACTGAGAAGGTTTTACCACATGCCAACTAGGTACCAGACAAGACAATTAGAAGAAAAAGTATCGAATTACGGACTGCACCGAAAAGCCCACTTTTTTTTCTCCTTTTCATAAAGTTAATGAGCCATTTACGCAATGGCCATTTAATCACACAACATAATCCCACGAGCGCTCGTGTCCAGACACCTATTTATCACTCTCTTTTTTTCCATATAATTAATACATATTTCCGGAGCTATTCAGTGGCGTGTTTTAATTCAATTATGTAAGATGAAAAAAAAAAAAAAAATCAATGCACGTAGTTGATACAATCAATTGAATTTATTCTTAATGTAAACATCAAACAGTAGGTGTTTTAAAGGTGTTTATTTGTTATATTTCTGTTGTATGTGAAAGTAAATAATGCAGTGGGACGGAGGAACTAAATTTAGCACTTTACAACAATATTTGTCGGGATAAAAACATGTTTAGTTACTTTATGAATCTTCCTTATGTAGGTTGTTGGCTGTGGAGATTTTAATTATTTAAATAAAAATAGTTTCCGAAATATATTTCGTTTTATAAAAAAAAAAAATAAGTAGGAGAAAGGACAACTATTTTTATTTAAATAAATACTTTAGGAATAGGCAGAAAGACCTCGCGTCGATAGCCTATGAAAGGAAAACCTCAATTTATATACCGTATTATACTATACAATACTGTACTTAATATAATGTAAAAGTCCCTTGAATAAAGATATTTGTATATATACTTTAGGAATAACGAAAAAACTCTTTTTTCTTTATATTTGTGAAATAACAAAATGTTTGAGGGTGAGTTAAAATTAATATAATGAGTTAAATTAAAAAAAAAATATTAAAGCTTGAAATCTATGGCTAACTTCACATCCGTATTAATTAATTATTCAATTGAATAAATTAATTATTATCAATTTCTTTTTATTTGATTGAAATTGTTTTACATATTTATAAATTTTATAAATAAAAATTATTTGTAAATCTTTAACTAAAACAAAGCATACATAAAATGTTTTTTTAATGGTTTGAACAGTTCGATTCGTGGAATGTTTCAGTAGCTGAAGGGGAAATAATTAATTTTAACTAAAACATCTTTATTCATGTAACATTTATACATAGTTTAAATAATTATATATATATATATATTATATATACAAACATCTTTATTCAGACAACATTGCACAAGCTTATACATACATGTCCAGGCTATCGACCAGGGGTCAACCGAAGGTCTTTCCGCCTGTACTTAATTATTTTCCCTTAATTATTATTAAAAAAATCCTTTTATTTAATTTAATATGCAGTTATATTCCTTACTTTACTGGTTTGTGAATAATAGTACAGTAAGGAATATAATTGCGTGTAATTATTAATTTGCGTATTAATTATGAATTCATTTATGTGACTTGAAACTAAATAATCCATACACAGTCCTGTATACAATGACTCTGAGGATAGTGATGAATGGACCTTATTTATGGGGTTGGGATGGTTTCCATCTATCATCGAAAATGATGCTATAAAATTTATTCAAAATTTATAAACAACGATTAATAAAAAATACTTTTATGACAACACATGTTTCAAATAAATTTATCCGAATGGAGCCAACAAAAATCTAAACAGGGTGTTTTTTCTTGCAGTTAACGCTGGCTTATCGTAAACTTTTTATAATGCTGTCGAAGTCCGTCGAAATTATTTGTAGCTATTGGAATGATATTCAATGAATGAAACATAAAGTATAATAATACAAAACAAAATGCAGTATATTAATCTCATTTGCCGATAGAATACAAATTAAATTATTAATTAAATAATTTCTTATGAAATCATAGTAGAAAAAAAGAAAATGATTAATTATTTTCAAATTCTTTTATTTCATTTATTTTAAATAGTTATAGCCATATAGCTGTATGCAAAAAATAATTATTTAATTACATTACAATAGAAAAACCATATATTCTTTTCTATTGTAATGTAATTAAATAATTATTTTTTGCATACAGAATTTTACTTTTTCATCTTCAGGGTACGAATAATTATCAATTTAAAGACTCACTTAAATTCTGACGATAATAACATGCACTTTGAAATTGAACGTTTCATTTACGAAATTGCCCTGATTAATTAGATTAAGAACAGTAACATCAATTTGTTTTAGTACTTTAAAATCTCCACTTCAGATTGCTGAGCATACACTAAAACACCAGATGGAATAAAACGAAAGAGTTAAATTGGTTCAAAGAACATTAAAGTTTAAAAGTTGGTACTCTTCAATTATACGAAGTCATTATTTGATAGAATAACTAAATATTTTTTTTAATTATTATTATTTTATTTACACAATATAATTTTAATTTTGAGTTCATTACAATGGCTAAAAACATTTAAAAATCGTATTCCAACTGTATTTATATTCTAAAAAATATATTAAAATATGACAAATTTTAATTATATTATTTTAATTATTTAAAACATCATAATCATGGTTTTTATTTCAGCTCCCTAACACCTTCGCCCTTAAGGGGTGGTAACCCCAACTTTAAAAATTCAAATAGCAAAATCTTCTCGCGATACCCCAATAGACAGATTTTTTTCATTGTGAATGCAAAAATATTATTTTGAAATAATAGTTTTAATGTTTCAAGAAAATACTTTATTGGCTTTTTTTAAAACATTAAAATTAATTCCCAAACCCTATTATTTACGTAGTTAAATTAATATGTATTACGAAGCAGAAGCCTCCACAATCAAGAAGCTATTAAAAACATTTAAAAAAAAAGCTAAAAACATTTGAAAATTTGCATTCCTATTGTATTTATATTTTTAAAAATTGTCGTATTTTAATTAGAATATTTTAATTATTTAAAACAACATAATCATGGTTTTTATTTATTCTTTTTAAATGAAAATTCTAGCCTTAAGAAAATATTTTTTTATTTATGAAATTTATTTTTACTTAATCCAGGTGAAATACATTGATATATTGAAGACTTTTAAATAAATTATTACTTTGTTTTACAATTTAATTTTATTTACCACCTTGATAATGATCAAGTGTTGAAACTAGCAGGACAAAAACAGTATAATAATAATGGATTTCCCCAACTGTTTAAAAGTTTTTAATATTATTTGTTTATTAAAAAGAAATATATGTTTTATAATCTTTTAGTTATATATATATATTCAAGATCTTTATTAACACACAGGTACATGCATATATACTTGTTGTTATTATAATATTTAAACTTAAAAAAGAAAAATATGAAATTAGGTAATGTGACTGTTACTGTCAAATGTCTACCGACCAGAGGTCTTTCTGTCAAGGTTTGTCATTCCTGTCTAGCGTCAGTCATCAATGAGTGAAAGGATTAAATGATATATTCGAAAATGGTGTTTGGTGGGATTTTGTATTTTGGAGGAATTTCGGAGTTTCTGTGTATTTTAATTATTATTTCAGTTTATTAAATTATTCCATATATACATAAATATTAAATCAACGTATTCGGAATAGTTTTATATTTCGAACGCATCGTTTCTGCTCATTTGTTCTGCACCGAGTTGAGCCGAGGACAATATCGTGATGTCACCCATAAGGTACTGCTGTTAGCGCGGAAAATGTAAAAAAAGTGCTGTACTAAACTAGTACAGCAGTACTTTAACAGATTAGTTAAAAATAAAGTAACACCTAAATAATTCTCCAAACGTACGAGTTTTCAAAAACAGTTTCAAATAAAAAAAGGTTCTTGGACATAAACAATTAGGTAAACTTTTTTTTAATTGGAACACCCTATATATAAAATGTAAAAATATTTTTGAACTCTCATACTAATTTGAAGCATTTTTGTAGGAATTATTTATGTATAAAATGCATTGTTTTAAGTAATACGCAATTCATAGATATATATTATATTTGTTGTTTTATTACTTACTTTAATACTGTTTAATTATTTTGTCATGTACAAATTTTATAGCAACATTCTGGAAATAACTGACATAGCGTCAAAACAACGATACTTCAGACAAGGTCATAACAAAGACATTTGTTTGACGCTACGAAAACATATGATAAATGACAAACGCCATCTTCTACAATAAAGTAAATTGCTGGAATGAAAACCAATTTTGTTATACACCTCCTACACCCCCTCCCTCAGATGAAAATTTAGACGAAGAGACGTACTACGAACTGCTGCAGAACGGTAAAAATACCGCACCTGGACATGACAATGTATGCATAGAAATCCCAAAAGCACTCTCTTGCTCCATACTTACATAAATTCTACATATCCTGAACTATAATAGAAAGAAACATCAAGCATTTCCAGCGATATGGAAGCGTCGTATTATTATTTGCATCGGTATTAGATTTATGTAACACTCACCCCCTTCTCGTAAATAACTACCGTCGTATCACTCACAATTCACAATCAAGAATCCCGAAGTTGCTGAGATATCATCCCTCCGTACTCTCACACAAATCCTTCATCCGCAAAATCCTCTCTATAATTCGTCAAAAGTCCTTCTATATAAAACAACAAAAATATCACCAGTTGATGATAGACTTATTCAAGCAACTGTGCATCCCCAGAAATTCCGAAATCCCTTCTAAATTCAAAAACTCAACCATCACTTTATTTGACTATACAAAGTGGTCAGAAAAGGTGTGATAACCTTCAGGTAAATTGGTTCATTGATTAATTTCAAGTTGAAAATTCAAGTAAAAAAATATTCTACGGTTCTTCATTAAAACTCACGAGGCAATTGATATAATAATTATGTTACTAGAAATCAGTAATATTTGTGAAATATTTTTATTAAAATTTGTTCTATTAACATCCAGCTGAACTTTGCCAATATTTATTTAATGATAAGTCGATTATTAACAGCAATAATTATACATAAAATGTTAAAAACAAATTCCAGTCACATATATAGGATACTAAAGGCCTCATGAAGCTTATTGAATAATTAGCCAATATTTTTTGTGTTTTATTTTATTTAATTTTTTAATTTATTTTTTTTATTTTGAAAACTTTTATTAGTTTTTTCTACTTAAAATTGATCAACGAACCACTTTAACTGAAGATTATCACATCTTTTCTGGCCATCTTGTATATCCTCACTACACCGTACATAAATTACAACTACTATAAAGACGAAAAAAAAAAATAATAAGAAGAAGAAAACAAGGGCAGAGAGACATATTGTAGAGATAATATTCTCTTATTTTTCGAAAAATACATTAATTTATTCCAAAAGCGTGTCTCAACAATTAGTTGCGAAATTTAGGTTCGATATATAATTCTTAAAATTTAGTTAATCAGTTATTTATTTATTTTATAATTTGAGAAGTAAACATTTTATATAATACATTTTCTTACAATATTGTTACAATTTTCTTAGGTTTTAAAATTGAAAAAAAATTGGGGGTGTTCCATGTAAACACTCAACTTTACTCAATTATCTAGGTAAATTGAATACCCAAGAGACTTTTATTTGAAACATTTTTTGAAATATGTTTCCGAATTTGATAATAGAAAATTCCCGATGGTTTGTCAAGTGAAGACTCAAAATTTATACCAGTAAATCTTACACTTAGCGGTAGAAAGGAAAAAAGATAAAAAAAATCTTATTCATTCATTCTCTTCCACCTGGTAATACCTAACTCTCCCCATCAGTATCTAAAAATAACACAGCAATTTACCCTATTTAGGTGTTTCCGTAATTTTAACTAACCCTGTAGAACGAACGAACCTATAGAAGCAACTATAGTTATTTCCCTACAGAAATATATCAATTACTTTTAAAACTTTTCTTTTTATAAGAAATCCAACAAAATCCTTCCCACAACCCAGCGCGATCAAACACATAAACAATTTTAATGACCCGCATGTTTACAACCATCGATAAAACGACTAGCATTTCTTTTTTTTTCCTACATCCATTCAAAAGTTATCTGTTTAATAGGAAACTAGCAACGGATACGGACAAACGTTTCGATTTTGACGTTACGTGCGAGAGCGCCCACACGTTCGCAATATGTAACACGTATTACTTTCCGTGGGCAGTAAACGGGCAATTTTGAAATTGAAATTTAAATTCACCATTCGGCCTTCTTTCACTTCATCTTTGGGGCCTGAATGGCGTTGCCCACGCGCTCTTGCTTCCATTCACACTCGCACACGACTACACAGACGTATACACGTGTTGATGTCTTATTTCCACACGGCGTAATGATCTTGACTACTTGAGTGTAATACCTGAGGTTATGAGATGATTATTATTCTCGGGCTTCGGACTGTCTAAGGTTTTATTAAATTACCATCATTTAATAAAATAAAAAAAAAATATTAATTTATAATCATGTGTATTTGAAACACGTTTTTACCTTGTTTGTATAACGAGTTATAAAAAAGTGTTACATTTATTAAAATTGAAATACAATGTATAACAAAGTAAAAGCCTCAACAATTAAAATGTGTATTTAATTAATGAGAACAAAAAAGAAATATAATACGTTTAGTTATATCTTTACCTACTGTATTTATTAATTATCCAAATTATCTATTATTAGGACTGTTTTATATTTACTAAACATGTTTTGGCCATAATTAACCAAAGCAATAATGAAAATATTTTAATACTCGTTTATCACTAATAGGCCTATTTTAAATGGCTCAATTTAATAATATCTATTAAATTTTTGAACTAATTTTCATAATTACTGAATTATTACCAGGTGCATTTTTATGTAAATTTTACTACCTCTGGAGGGGAATATTTTAATATTTCATTAATTCAAATAGAAGAAGCTAATTAATACTTTAATTTTTTTAAATTGGTGGTTCATATTGTAATAATAAATATGAATAGATTATTAAAAATCCAGCAATAAAATAAATAAAAAGGTAGAATAAAATCAATAACATTAAATCTGGACTATTTTGAATTTTGTTGAAAATGGTTGGATAACCCGAAACTAGTCGAGAATTTATAGTTATTCAATTTAAATTTTGTTTTATTTATTTTGTTTGCAGATTTTTAAGAATCTATTTCTATTTAGTATGACAATAGACGCTGCAATAAAAAAAAAAACAACACAGTATTCTCCACAATAGCTATAAGAGATAATAATCGGGGCTATTCCATACGAGAAATATAAATAAATTAAATAAAAATAATTTGAAAATAATTAATAAATTATTTCCTCTTGAGCTACTGTGACATTTTGACTCATATTATATAAGTACTTTAAAGCAAAGTCAAAATGTTACTTTATTTTCATTTTTTAATTTAAATTATTCAAATAACTGAGGCCAAGTGAATTAATCCTTTTTGCAATTATTGAGAAATATAAAGTTTAAATAAAATAACGCATTTGCAACAGCAAATGTCTATTATTAGACATTTGTTAAAGTACTTATGTAACATAAGTCATTTGTCACAGTAGCAAAAGAGAAAATAATTTATTAATTAATTATTTTCAAATTCTTTTTATTTAATTTATTTAAATAGCTGTGACCAAGTGAAGTCTATTAATATAATGTTTAACTTGTACGTTAATATTAACATTTTATTCTATAAATATATTACAAAAGCTGCTTAGACTGTGATGATAAAAATGA
The DNA here is from genome assembly GCA_963082785.1 of Philonthus spinipes. Taxonomy (NCBI): domain Eukaryota; kingdom Metazoa; phylum Arthropoda; class Insecta; order Coleoptera; family Staphylinidae; genus Philonthus; species Philonthus spinipes. The sequence continues at coordinate 17,623,704 of OY720311.1, read as the reverse complement.
CGTACACGTTAAACTTAACATTTCTCTAAGGAAATAGGCCCGAATGTCTAGTAACAGAGAGAGAGCAATTTTCTGATGTGGCCAACCAAGGCGTCAATAATATAACTCTATCAGCTTTTGACACTGCTGTTAGTGAGGCTGTTACCGGTTACAGAAAGACATTGCATAAAGAAAAACAACCTATCAGAATCCGTTGAGACCGAAACTTCTGCCAGGACAGAGCGTGATTTAACTACAGTTATTGCTATTATTCAGCCACTGGGTATATTTCCAGCTCCAAGTTTTATTTAATTTTCGGATTGAGAAATAAGTAAAAACCTTCAAGGCCAATGAAAATAATTTTCGATGATACGGTGACTCCAATGAATATTCTACAATTCTGTATTGTGGAGGCTTCTACTTCGTTATACATGTTAATTTCACAATAAAACACTTATTACTTTGTTTTTATAACAAGTGTTATAGAAAAAAAGTATTAAGTATTTTCTTGTGAATATTCTACAAGTTTCTCGCGCTTTAACTCGCAAGGTAATATTTAGAAAAGATTTAATTGTTATGCAACGGAATCGCCTTAAATTATTGTACGCCGAGTTAAATGATAGCAAAAAGAAAAATGACGAATATTATCTAAAAATCAAATATATAATTGATGTTTCTATCATATCAACTGTAATACAACAGGTAGCTCCAAAAAACACCGCAACTCAAGAATAAATTCTTCCTATTCGCAATTTTACTATGAAAATGTACATGGTCTGGCAATTAAAACACGAAGTTTGTTAAAAAAATAATAAAATACTGTCAATCGATTGCGATATATTTGCATTCACTGAAAAGTGGCTATATAATGGTATTTTTATGCTGAACTGTCTTCTCCAAACTTATCTGTATTTAGATAAGAGAGCGAGTCGGTAAAAAGGGAGGCGGATGCATAATTGCTGCTTATTTCAAAAATCTCCACTAAAAACTCACCAATATCGCAACTTGAGGTTGTAAGGCAGATATTCTGACAATCATACTACAAGCTTATTAAAAAATTATCACTGTTATCTGTTTTTATATTCCTCCTGACTCAAATTTGTAAACATACCATCATACACTGGAATTAATTGAAGAACATATCGATTTTTCTACGCCGACTATCATTTTGGGGAACTTTAATCTACCGCAATATTACGAGAGTATACAGCATAATAACAATATATGATTTTCTGAATTCCAAAAAGTTATTTCAAACCAATACTATACCAAATAACAAGAACAGGCTCCTAGATCTAATATTGCATACAAATAACCTAAATTGTGTAACTTAGGAATAAATAGATCCAATCATTAAAATAGACACGTATCACCCTACAATTACATTTGAAGTCGAGGTAATAGAGGATTGTACGATTATATTCAAAAAGCAATCACTGCTTACTAAATTTAATTTTCAGAATTTTCCATTGCTGCATCAAAACGTTTTTGATTGTGACAGGGCTGATATTATTTCTTCCTATGATCCTACCAGTGATTGGGGTAATCTGTATTCTAAATTGAATAAAATTTTCAGTAATTGCGTTCATACAATAAAACATACTAAATTAAATAAAAAGAATTTGAAAATAATTAATTAATAAATTATTTTCTCTTTTGATAATTTATTAATTAGTTATTTTAAAATTCTTTTTATTTAAATAGAAAACAGTATTCACTCACTTGGTCACAGTTATTTAAATATATTAAATAAAAATGATTTGAAAATAATTAATAAATTATTTCCACATTTAGCTCTGTATTTGCCCGGGAAGTAGTTGTTTTAATGTACATTTGTTTAACGTACTTACGTAGGTAAGTCAAAAGTCACAGAGCTAAATGTGGAAATAATTTAATAATTATTTTCAAATCATTTTTATTTAATATCTTTTTATTTAATTTATTTAAATAACTGTAACCAAGTGAATAAATCTTTTTTCTATAATTAAGAAACTAAATCTTCAATATTGTTCTCTCAACAAACTAAGAACCTTAAAATTAATAAACTAGATATCTAATACTACTAAACTTCCACCGATGTTGCATTAATGATATGAGCCGACTGATTTAAATCGAAAATGATAAAGATTAAAAACATTACTTTGAGCAACAAGAATATATATCAATATATATCAAAAGTAATCATAAAGTAAAGGAGTTCTGGAATTATATCCGAAGTAAAAAATCAGTATATCAAAAGTAATCATAAAGTAAAGGAGTTCTGGAATTATATCCGAAGTAAAAACTCATCCAATCGTATCGCTGGAATAATGTCTTATTGTGAACAGATATTAAATTCTGAACAGGAAATTTTTAGCAGCCTAGGAACCTTCTTTAATAGTATTTATAGACATACCTCCAAATCCAAATTCAACCCACCGGAGTCCTTCTGCTTTAATGTTACCTTGCAAATTTGTGATATATCCGATAAAGATGTCATTAACTATGGAAATATTTGAAAGCCAGTTTCACACAGGAACCAGGGATATTCCCTCCATTATTATAAAGGATACAATTTTATCTCTCGCTACTCCAATTAAACATATCTTTAACTTAATTTTGTCATCAGTATTATTTTCACAAATTTAGAAAACCGTGCGCATATGTCCAGTTTTTAAGTCAGGAGATAAAAGCCTGGTCATAACTTATAAATCAATTGCACTACTTAATAATTTTGCAAAATTATTCTAAATAATTTTATCGAAGAAACTTTCTAATCATATTTCACCACACCAGCAATTTCGTTCTTAAACGATTAACAACCACAAACCTGGTTAATTTTACTCAGTTTGTATCAGAAGTTCTGGATCGTCGCGGACAAGTGGATGCGATTTATCTTGACTTTACAAAAGTATTTGACAGCGTCAGTCAAATTATTGTTCCTTGGGATTTCTCCACTACTGTGTTTGCTTATGGAGTCATATCTAAAAGACAGGAGCCAATATATTGAGTTATGTCGCTTCAAACCTCCTAAATTTTCTCCTAAAAGTTTTGTTCCCCAAGAGTCCATCCTTGGACCTTTATTATTTATATGTTTAAATAAATGATATTGAGTTAAATGTGAAAATAATTTATTAATTATTTTCTAATCATTTTTATTTAATTTATTTAAATAACTGTGGCCAAGTAAATGAATATTCTGTTTATAAATAGAATATTCATTCACTTGGTTGGATATTGTTGCAGAAACAACATCTAATTCTTTTTCAGGTAGATTCCGAATGAAGGATTTGCGAAAAAATGGGGAATAGTGCATATTAAACGACCTCCATTTGAATCTCAGCAAATATAATCTCATTAAAATTAACAACAACAAAAAATGAAAGATAACGCAAGCGCCGAAATGGCCGTCACTAGTTATCCATACGCTAGATGAATGGTGGCTGAATATTTTATTAAAAAAATAATAATAATACAGTGCGTCTATACTATTGTAAATTACCAGCTTACGGAGCATTGAGTTACTAAAAAACTTGGAATTTTGATCGATAATAAGTTAACATTTGTAAATTATTTAATAACATTTTAAGCCACCATTCATCTAATCTATGGATAACTAGTGATGGCCGTTTCAGTTTTTCGAATCTCATCAGGCTAGTGTGTTCCATGTGCAATGCCTTGATGAAGGCGGCTGAACGGATCTTGTATTATGATTATATACCTGATTTGTAGATCATATTAATGAAATCTGTAAATCAGGTAGTTAATTACTTGGCTTTGTAATTTGTAATTCTAAGGATTTTAATAATACCACAAAGAATATGTATTATACGTTTCAACTGGAAACATGTATTGTTCCTAAAAAATATAGATTAAATGTCATAATATGTACACTGTACAGAATTATGAATATGTACTTTTACATGTAAAGTTTAATATGCCCTCTCTGGATTTGCGAAGGAATACGAAATGTTCGACATTATTTATGCTTTAATTATTAATTAGATTTAACGGCAAAATTGATGCCCCTTTTCACTTTCTAAGATAAACTTTCTCACACCTCGATTAAATGCTAGATGTATTGGTTCCTTGATATATCCAACTGCAAAGCAAATGTCTTACAATACTCTCATATGTATGGAATGCTAAGTTTATGTAATGACATAGATGATAAAAATGATTTGAAAATAATTAATATCTATTTAATATTTCACCTTCCTCTCTTAAAAGGCAAGCGGCTATTTCAATGAATTATTTACGATATAAATATATACTTGCGGAATTTTATTTTCTCTGTGTTTTAAGTTATTTTTTTAGTTTATATTAATTTTAATTTAATGTTGAGAATACATTAATTATTATAAATAGATGGGAAAGTAAAGTTACTTTATGCCAGTGAAATGTTTAATTTCAGCATTTTGCATGAAGGTGATAATACTAAGCTCAGGTTTATTTTCTAAATTCATATTAAAAACAACATATTGCTTAATTTATAAAAATATAAATTTATAATATTATAAAAAAATATTATAATATTATAAAAAATGAAATTTTACCAACATTTTTTCAATTATAAAGATACATCAAATAAATCTCTGCTGTATTTTCACAACAACAAAAAATCCGACCAAGGTTATTCAATGCAAATGTTATAAAAAAAATGTACGTTCGCAATGTGGCCAGAATGCCTGAAGCTCTCTACACTTGACATTCACGTAATGGCGAGATTAACACACACACAAACATCGCGCTCTACTCTCTCATGTGCAAGTTTTATGCGTGTATGTGCGAGATTAATATTTTAAAATCTTATCACCACGTTGCGCTGTTTTATATAAATAGGATCCGGTGGAGAATGTCAAGGTGATGTGTATTTACCTAGAAATAGTTAATGACATAAAATGAAAATATAAACAAAAATTTATTTGTAAGAATATAAATATAAATTATAACATAATTAATGAAATGATAATATTAATAACACAATGCTGTAGCTATGCTGTTCACTCTTAAATAAATATCTTACACATAAAATTAATACATGTATTTTAGAATCTTGATTCCCAGACTGTTGGAAATACGCAATTATAAAACCTATTCCCAAAGTATGAAACTATAAAGAAATAAATTAACTAAGGCCAATTAGTATTCTTCCTATCTTATATAAACTAATAGAATATATTATCAATATCAAATATTATATATACAATCAAATCTATGAATTGTAGAAATTTTCAGTGTACAACACTGAGGTATAATTTAAATTAATTAAATATAAAGTGGAAAAGAAAAAAACATCTCTGATGGGATTCGAACCCATGTCCCCCGAGTGTACTACCAACTACACAGAGTCCTGTGATATCAAACCTCCATACAGTGCTTCAAATCCACCTATATTCAATTTATACAGACATTCGTGATGAGCGAGGACGATACACAATTATTTGTTGAACAAAATCGTATCTTCCCTAGACATCAATCTGGGTTTAGAAAAGGATAGAGATGTGAAACAACATTGCTTAAAATTGCAGATGACATATTATCTTCTAGTGACAACGGGTAACTGACTGGTCTAATTTTCTTAGACTACAGAAAGGCGTTTGATACAGTCCCCATATCATAAATTAATTCATATCTGCAAAAAATTGATATTTCTAAATTATTAATATATTTTATTAAAATAATTACCTGACTGGACAAATTAATTATATCAATCAAGATCTAATATTTTAGATATCAGCCAAGGTGTTCCTCGAAATTCCGTATTTAGTTCTCTCCTGTTTTCTACATACACATCTAATATTTTACAGAAACTCAAATCCTGCTCTGGCCATATGCTAATGATACTCTGTTTCCTTGTATGATGTCGGTTTAAAAGAGTAGTTTAAACCGAAATCATACAAGAAAACAGAATGCAAGATAAATATCGATCTGATCCAAACACATAAATACTCATGAATGTTGAACCTGACTTTAAATCCTCATAAATCATCGTTTATTCGTTTATCTAATATGTACACGAATATCCGAAGCTATAAATATTCATAAAAACGGGATAGCCAATCCTTATGTTGAAGCGGCGAAAAATCTTGGTGTAATTATCGATAATACCTTCCGCTCTAGGAAACAAATTAACAAATATATAAGTGTAGCATACATAAATATGAAAAAAACTCAATCTATACAGAATGCATCTTCATATAAAAATGAAATATATATATACAGAGAGCTTTTTTTAACAGTATACATTTCCCCTATATATACCTGCAAAATACGCGAGTCAAAAGCAATGAGATGTGTGTGTTTAGTTGCCTATAACACGCAGTTGAACACGCATATGCCAAATAAGCAACTAAACATACACACATTGCATCTGACTCGCGTTTTTTGCAGGTATACACTTCCCATAATGTATACTGATAAAAAAACCTCTCTGTATATATATATATATATATATATATATATTCGTGATGTTATTGTTTAATGTTACTATTTACACTATTAGCAATAATCTAGGTATTAAATCAATGATTTAAACCGAATCAAATAATTTTATTTTCGATTTTGAATTTAATGCACATCTTTATGGGATTCGTGGATAGTGTTTACAAATTATTTAATAAAATTACAAAAGACACATTCATGATTTTATTATTTAATCTCATTATTTGTATCTTAAGTTACAATCTATAATATTTTATCAATAGAATTAATTAAATTATATTGAAATATATACAAACATCTTTATTCAGACAATATGACAAAAAAAATTACAAAATTTATTAAAATAATATGTACAATTTTGTTAGTAGTCTGTCATGGGCTATCGACAATAAGTCTTTCTGCCATGTATGAATTTATGGTGATTTATATTCATATTTTCTTACAAAAAGATGTAATGTAATATTTCATTTCATTTTAATATTCATACAAGCACCAATCATTCAAACCGATTACTTATCTATCTTAATAATAATGTAGTTTTTTTTGTATATAATTATAGTACAAATGATTAATTTGTAAACGTTAGGGACGTGTAATAATAAAGCTATAATTATTCGAGTTCATTAACGTTTCGGTTCAAATCTCGTAACATGTGTAGTTACATGCACAGACGTCTTATTTATCACTTTCCTAGTCCTCGCATAGTGCCCTTATCACCATAATAATTACTCTTTTATTGCCACAGAGGGTCCATTATGTGCTTTAAATTATTTATCGTTTTTCTCCGGAGCTCTCAGATAAACCGCAGCCTACTAAAATAAAAGTTATCGACCGTATAATTCAAAATGGGAAGAGGATCGATTTGTTTTTCGAAATTATAATGACTAATTTAAATTCATTGTGATTATTTGAAATCGAATTGTTTGTATTAATCAGAAATTTGCTAAATGTATTTTAAATAGAAAATAACGAAATTGAAACTGGATACAATTTTTTTTTCTCTCCTTGCTTAAATTAGTCTATATAATTTATAAAGATTTGGAAAATTGTAATGCCTAAATATAAAACTTGCCTCATTGTACATTCATAATTTTATTTTTACACCGAATCGTCGGAAAGCAAAGTAAACTCTACGAAGTGCTGGAGGTCTATTTACGTGTGTGACACACGTATGCAAATAGTGTTTTATGAAAGTAATAAAATTGAAGGTTCTTTCGCGAAAATAACTACAAGACAACATTGCCATTCACGATCCATCAAAAAGTCTTGGTAGAAATATAAAAGAAATTATGAGCAATAAATAAAACGGAATGTAATTAAATTAATATAATAAACAATTAAGGGCAGAATGACCTTTAGTCGATAGACAGAGTAACACCTACATGTATTGTAATTATATGTGTTATATTGATATAAATAGAAAGCGTATTTACTCACTTGGTCACAGTTAATTAAATAAATTAAATAAAAATGATTTGAAAATAATTAATAAATTATTTCCACATTTAGCTTGTTACCGGCAAACATTTTTTGCCGGTCACAATAAAATTTTCAATTTTATTTTTCCAAAATAATTAAAATGAGTTTATCCCAAACGCACGTTTACCTACTGTGCCCAATCGGATTACCAAAAGCTATTAAGCGGCGATCCGTTTCGCGAGAAAGGATAATCTTTTCTTTATCGTTTCTCGTGAAACTCATTAGCCGGTATTTTGGTAATCCGAAAAGTGCAAATCGGTAATCGTGCCACAAAGGACAGCCTCCACCCCCTACGACGAAATCGGTGTATAAATCCGGAGAGCTGATCCGACACAAACCAGAGAGCAACCACCGTCCGTGCTACCTGCCTCTCCGTCGACGACCGCACCCGTCGACGCCGTTCACCTGGGTTGCTGTTAATTTGCATTATCGTTTTTTTTTTGTAATTGTTTAATATTTTATTTTTTGTTCGTGTATTTTTTGTTCGTGTAAATATACAAAATCATCATTTGGACCAGTTGTTTTGGATTAGTTGCTCTTCACGTGCTTCCTGAGCTACGGTCGTTCAAAGGAGTACCTTCCATCCTTTAACAAGCTTTGTGACTTTTGACTTACGTTACGTAAGTACGTTAAACAAATGCACATTAAAACAACTACTTCCCGGGTAAATACCCCGCCGGACATTGAATTACATAATGTACATCTGTTGCTGCAAATCAATAAATTGTATTGTTATATTTTATTGTATTATATTATGTGTATAATCTCAATAAAAATGTGTGTATATATAAACAATTAAATTCAATCATTAATAAAAAAAATGTTGTGCGAATTTAATCTAAATTGTACTCTAGAGAAAAACAATATATATTTACAGATATAATTACATTAGGATTTAAAATGTATATATTTATAAAAACACATTAATGAAAAGAATATTCTGCAAACTGGTTATCAACCAACAGCCTTTCAGCCTAATTCAATTCTACTTATATTAAATTATAGTTTCTGTAAAACACAACGTAATTAACATATTTACCTTATTATGCGCGCTTATTCATGTTTTTGGATCGAAGTGCAACATCAAAGACGTTTTATTTTTAAATATATTTACAATGATCCTAAAATCCCTCCGGAAAACAATACTCAACTTAATTTTTAATTCAAAGCAAATCGATTTTCCTGTAAATTACGTGAGATTTTAATATTTCCGATAATTATGCAGCGGTTATTGTTACGTATCAGTTCTCAAACATGATTACTCATTAATTCGTGCTCATCAAGTTTAAGTTTAATGACACTTCGCACTCCATTGATCGCGATGCGATCATTTTAAATTGAAGGTTAGTACACCATAACGATCTAACAAATTGCCGTATGCATGCTCGGAATATTTATCGGTTAATGGATTTTTTTGAGTCATGAATATTGTAATTATGGTGTGACACATTTTGGTTAATATTTTTGGTAAAACTGTCGTCAATGTTGAGAAACCGATTCCAACAGGTGTTTAAAATGTAAGCATAAATATATAATTAATATTCGAAGCAAATAAAAATGACAAATTCCCGCTTCCCGCGTGAATTTAAAGAAAAACTAAGAGAAATATGTCAGAATTTTAAAATATTTCTAAAATGTTGCTTTCTTTAATTTTAGTATCGATATATAATTAATAAATAATAAGTTACCGGGTGTTGACGTAATCAGATATACATAGGGATTTTAGACTTAAAAATAAATATAACTTAAAAATCTATGAAAAACGGCACTTCATTAATTAAAATAAGTGAATAATTTATAAATAATTAATAAATGTTGATTATATTGGCAAAATATTACGCATAAGCCTGGACTTATGAAAAAAAAATCCAAGTTAAATTGCAATCATAGGATTATGTCAAAAGTAATTTTCATTGGATTTTTATATGAGAGTCATGGCTAACGCAATTTGCAAATTTATTTACATTTAACTTATTATTTATTAATTATATATCGAAACTAAAATTGAAGAAAGCAACATTTTAGACATATTTTAAAATTCTGACACATTTTAATTCTCTCGGTTTTTCTCTAAAATCACGCGGGAAGCGTGAATTTGTCAAAAACATGTTTTTACAAGTAAAATACTGATCACGTCAACACCCGATATATAAGCAAACTTACAATTTATTTGCTTCTAATATTAATTATATATTTAAATTATATGTTAAATTTAAATAAATTTGCAACTTTGATTTGGTTCTCATTGATTACTTTATGAAACATTTTAACTAATATTGAATTTATTTACTTATAAATAAGTGAAACAAACCAAGTGTCTTTAATTTCAAATTCAATATAAATTTGCAAATTATTGCATAATTCAATTGCGTTAGCCATGACGCTCATATAAAAAATCCAATGAAAATTAAAATCATTTTTGACATAATCCTATGATTGCAATTTTATATGGATTTTTATTTTCATAAGTCCAGGCTTTTGTGTAATAGTAAATATAATTAACATTTATTAATTATTTATAAATTATTCACTTATATTAAAAGTTAATGAAGTGCCGTTTTCCATAGAGTTTTAAGCTATGAACATATTTTAAGATTTTGCAAATTTAGTCTTTCAGGTTTTCTCAAAAATGAACCGGTAAGCAGGAATTTGCATAAAATTGTTTTTACATTTAAAATCCCTATATATTTATTAATTGTATATCGATACTAAATTTGAAGAAAGCAACCTTTTACACAAATTTTAAAATTCTGACACATCTTTGAAATTCATGATTGTATTAATATTTTCTTTAAATCGCGTTTTTAATATATTTTCATTATATTCGAATTTCTTAAGAGTACTACGCATTATTTATGTATTTATTTATTGAATAAGCGGCGCGGTGTATCTTTTAAATAAAATCTTAAAAATAAAAGAAAAAATAATATCTAAATTAATATAAACGGACTCCGACAGAAGGATAGATGGTCGATAGCCGATTGACAAGAAACCTTTACATTTTCAAAATATTTTATATTGTTATTATTATTGTAAACTCAAAAAACTTGTCAATAAAGATGTATAACTAATTAATTAAAATAAATTGTAGAAATCAATTGTTCACATCATTCGTCATTATAATTATTCTATTGATTAAATAAGATGTAGAAATGCTCTAACTACAACCTTTAAGATTTAGATTATATATCTCTATGAGATATGATTAAGGATGCGGTTTAATAAAAAGAAATAGCTGTATAATAATTAGCAGTCACAAATTTGTATTTGTGCTAAATTAATGTTATGGTCTATGGAAAATGTTGTTTCATATATTAAAGTAATCTTAAAACATACAAAAATTTCATCAGATGAATTAAACTTTATTTTAATTATTACTTTTTCTCTAAAACAAGATTATGAAAAAATAAAATAAAAATAAAGTAGGTAGGTAATATTAAGTGATGGACAAAATCGATCATTTCAAAGATTGATCAATCAATGATCGAGTTGATCAAACAGATCAAGCCGAACGCAAAGATCGAGACAAAGGCAAAGGCAAGATCGAGTCGATGGCGCTGATTAAGATGATCAAACAGGTCGATTGAGTTGATCAGAACCCCTAAAAAGGTCTTAATCTTATGTGGTAACACAATGGGCATTGAATAGTCTAAGTGAGTCTACGGCTGCCACTTCTACCTAACCTAACTTAACCTACTCCCAAAAAACTACCATGTGAAACGTATCTGGAAAATTACAACCATTCTCAAAAGTCACCCCTGTAAAATGATTCCTTGAAAATCATCCCCCGAAAAAAGCACTTCTCAAAAAATTACCACTCGAAAAATAACAACTGTAAAAACACCCTTTAAATAAAATTTACCTGTTATTGATATTAAAACATCTGAAAAATCGCAACGTCTCTTAAAAATCACCTCTTCAAAACACTACCCCTGCAAAATTATTCTTTCAAAATCAAATTGCAAAAACGGCTCGATCTCTGTGATCAATGATCGAACGGCTCGATCACTTGCAAGGATCGAGCAGTCGATCTTTTTTAATCGATCTTGCCCAACACTAGTAATATTTATAAAACATAAAAATTAATAAATATTAATAAAGCTAAATAAATAATCTATTATTTTCTATAAACAAATTTTGATTTAAGGTTGAGGTTTAGAAGAAAATCTATACTTTTTTCTACTTATTTATTTATCAAAACTTCAACTACTGAAGATGAAATAATAGTTTGCGAAATATATCTTTAATAATCTATCTTCTATATCTATCTATATAGCAATAAAAACTCGTGCAACGAAATTGTCGAATTTTCGCTAAATTCTACATTCAAACAACTTTAAATTTATTACCTATTAATACCGTTATTTCTTACAATTTTTTTCTAACAAGAATTAGTGAATTAGCGTAATATGGAATAATAACCAATGTTTAAAATTTACTAATCTTATTTATGTTGATTGCTGGTTGTGGAAACTTTAATAAGTTAAATAAAAATGGTTGTCCATTTTCCTACTTATTTTTTTATCAAAACTTCAACAACTGAAGATGAAATGATAGTTTCCGAGATATATCTAGTTTAATAATAAAAAAAAATAAAAGTAAGTAGGAGAAAGGACAACCATTTTTACTTAAATATTTTAAATTTACAGGGGCATTTTTCAACTTGATAGATAAAAATTTAATGACCTATTTATATTACAAAATTTAAATAAAAACGTTTTTTAAACGATTATTTCTATTTTATTCTATGAATAATTATTTAATTACTCAATTTTTAAATTAATATATTTCAAAGGGCAGAAAGACCTCCGGTCGATAGCCCATGATAGACTACTAACCCATCAATATGTATTGTAAATATAAATATTTGTAAAGAATTGTAATTCTGCTGTCTGAATAAAGATGTTTGTATATATTTCAAATTTCTTTTATTCTTTATTTGTTATAGATTTTCTTCTAAACCACAACCTTAAATCAAAATTTGTTTGTAGAAAATAATAGATTATTTATTTATGTTCAGTATTAAAATTTATGTCTTAAAATTCAATGTTTTACCTCATATTCATCTGTACGCAATTATATTCAGTTATTATTTAATAACTCATAGTCATTAATTGTATTCAAAGTAATTAATTCAAAAGTAATAAAGCTTTTTTAATTACTAATTTGTAATAATCATTCGTACGATAGATAATTTATTTTATTTTTAATTTTATATTGTTGTTTGATATAATTTTTCTTAACAATTGCACAAATAATATCCATGTATTTTTTATTATACAAAGGAGAAGTTCGTAAATAAATAAATAAATTTCGTTTTCTATTACTGAAATAACCGATTTGCTCATCACTAATTATTTAATACAATAATTAGTAATAATAAATAAATTATAGCAATTGTATGTTACAAGCAAACACAGTGAGGATTTTATTTAATCGAAAATGGTTTTATGTTAAATTTAATAATAATTCAACAAAAAAAATCCTGAAATAATAACGATCGTCATGTAATATATATCCGAAAGAGTTTTTCAGAAGTTCTGAATGTTTTGAACTTGAGTGTTCTGTCAGTTTGTGACACTGCTGCGAAATTTTAAGAACAATTAAAACGCTGTTGATATCTTTTTGTGTAGTTCTAAACATAATTTTAATAAAATGTCTTCTGAAATTATTTAATATCATTTTGTTAAATATTTGTTATTATTATTAACATAAACCAACTATCTAAGTACTTAACTAATTTTCTGATAGAATTTTGTATATTTTCCCTGTAATTTGAAATATGTATTTTTTGTTGGGAAATAAATTAATATTATTATTTTATAAATAATTATTTTATTTTATATTTGATTTTTATATAGTTTCATTGCCTATTTATTTATTTATATGTTTATTTACTCAATATTTATATAGCACGTCTTTATTATTGTAAGTACCACTGAGATGACCGAGATGACACTTTTAATTTTGAACTGTCGAACCACTAGAGTTAAAGTTGACTTATTTGTGAATTTATTATTTGTTATGATTTATATAAATGCTTATCATTTTGTAGAAAGGAGATTTTCGTAAAATAAATTAAATTAAATTTATTTGAATATGTTGAGTTGATGCCTGCAATCCATCAAGGTTGCGGTTTAGTAGAAAGATATAGGTATATAGTAAAATGGAAATAATCGTTTGAAAAAAGATACTTTCTTTTAGATTTAATAATAAGAATATGTATTTACATTATTTTATCTACGAAGTATAATGTAACGGTCTAAATAAAAAATAAATCGTTAATTTTCGTGTATTACGTCAAGATACTAGTTCAAGTTAGAAAAGAAAATTGTAAGATATAATGAAATTAATAGGTCATGTCTGCTAAGTTATTTGAATGCAGAATTTAGTGAAATCCTTTAAATTTTCATTGCACAACTTTTTATTAGCAAAAATATAATTTGAAATTTGCTATAAATTTGATCAATTTTCATTATTTTTCATAATTGTTGTTCACAAACTAAATTTTGAAATAATTTTTAATTCATCTGATGAAATTCCTCCTTATTTTAAGATTACTTTAATGTATAAAACAATATTGTTCATTGATCACAACAGCAATCTAATTCGAATTAGTGATTGCAAATATTTATATAACTATCTCTTTTGTCTAAACCGCACCCTTAACATGGATTTTACAAATTGAAAATAGGGTTATGTTTAGTGTATATAATTGAATATTTAATAAAAAATATAGATCTTTTTTTAAATTTCTAAACCATCTTTAAGAATATTATCATTTTATATGACATATATATAGAGCGCGTTCACAATAACAGGAACAAATTCATATAAATTGCTCGTGATTATTTTTGAGACAAACGAAAAACGCTCGGACAGGTCGAATAGTATTTTCAATTGCGCATTTTTTCACCAAAAGTTTTATATACAGGGTGTCCCATAAACAAATGCTGATACGTTATGTTTTTCTTATTCTGAACACAATGTATTTAACATCTTTATCAGCAAAATTTTTTACAATATATATTTAAGAATAAATATGTCAAAATATACATATATTACATATTTATGTTTAGTAATTGGTTATCGACTAAAAAAAGCCTTTCAGGCTTATGATATAATAACTTAATAAAACACTTTTAACTTTGTTTGCACAACTATTATGATATAAAATTTATTCAGTGAAATAAGATTCTCACCGTATAAATTATATGCGTTATAAAATAGATGTATATCATCTATTTTAAAGTCCTAAAAGAATATCAATTATCATTTTACATGATAACCTTAAGATTAGGTATAATATTTCAAAACTACTTTTAAGTTTTTTTTAATATTGTATTTCCAGATGCATAACACAGCGAGCGTGTTTTCTCCCGAGCTGAAAACATCTCGCTATTCTAAAATTAAACCATAAACCGTAAAAATAAAGCGGAAAAACATAAAAAGCATCGAACTCACCAACTTCTCCCTCTTTCTTTGTGCGTCGCGACGGTGAATCCAAACATAGAAGAGCTCTGTCCCCGGTGCGTAACATAATTGACAGTATCCAAATTAAAACTATTCACAGCAAACAGAGAACTAAACAGAAAAATCACAACACTTTCCAGCCACATTTTCGCACTAAATACTAAATTAAAACTACTACTTAATAAATACTACAAAAAAATATTTCGTTATTCGCGATGAACTCCTCGCATCGTAAAGCGATTATTTTTTTAATTGATATTTCTCAGTCGGTCGTTTTGAGTTTTGCGTGTTAGCTGCCGATTTCGAAGGATTTTCGCGTACGCGCTTTTCTTTTTCGTTTTTGGCGAGTTAGTGTTTGGGCAGTGCGTGCGTGTGTGTATGGCACATTTTGAAAATTACGGACTTAGCGCTCCGGCATTCGGTGGGAACTACGGAGTGGGCCGAACGCTTGTGCGGGCCTCTTGCTTCGCGCGCGCCTGTCTTTATCGGTTTGCTGACAACACGCGCCATCTGTTTTTACGACTATGTATCTTAATTATATATTGTAATTATCTTTTAAATTACTTTATAAAAACATGAATTTATAAATGTGTCTGTACAATATTTGTGAATAATTTTTAATTAATTTTACTAGAAACTACGAAATAATATTCATTATATTTGAAAATAAATATAGGAATATTTTAAAAAATACACGAGAACTTCGAGAACATACAGTATATACTTATACTGTAAGTTCTCTTTGAAATCGCATCACAGGAATTTCTCCTGTATTATTTTAAAATTTAATTTTTACATAAATAGAATAGAGTATTTACTGATTTTCATTAAATGAAAATAATAAATTATTTCCACATTTAGCTCTGAGTATAGTTAAATTAATATATTTGAATTAATTTAATTGATTTATTTTAAGATATTTAAGTTATGTAAGGCAGAGCTGTACTGACTATGGATAGATCCGAAACACGTGCCTGCAGGTAGCCTTATATTATTATTTCACAAATTTGTGAAGAAAAGTTTTTATTAGTGTTTTTCTATATTTATAAATTAAATTATAATCATTATTATAAATTTTATTCTATAATTTTATAAAATTTAATATATTTTAACCCCGGACCCCTGTCTAAGGGAAAGTATTGTCATCGTAAAAATTTTCGAATAATGAAAAACGAATATGCACGTTTTGAGGTTTTGAAAAATGTATGTGCATGTGTGTCTGTGTGTTTCCGCGATAGCGCATAAACGGCTAAACGGATTGAATCAAAACGTTATATATAAGCTTTTTATCACAGTGGAATGATCAAAAAGCTTTCGGATAGAAACAAAACTCATTAAGTGCAATTTTTCTCTTAGCGATTTTTCTTTTTTTATTTCGAAGAGAAAAATATTTCAAATAACAGTTGCAGATCTTGAAAAAATAAATAATTTTTGTTATAAAACTTTTATTGTAGGACCTTCAGCTTTCATTTTATAAGCGGAAGAATTTAATCTACCTGATTAATTCTCTTAGAAATAAACAATTATTTTTATAATTCTCTTTATGTTGACTATGGAGACTTTAATTTTTTAAATAATTATTTTTATGTCAAATAAAACGTTAAAGTGCGAAATAAGAAACTAAATTATAATTTTCTTCGAAATACTCCGCTTTAACTTTAAAAGACAATAATCTCTTTTAATTTTTTCCTTTTCTATTAAATTTTCAATCAAAAACTTATTTGACCGAATTCACCGGGGAAAATACTATGATGGATACATCACCAATTTCTTAATTTAATTGTCGAAATTTCCAATTTATTTATAACTTATGCTAATGAAATTTTACAAATGTGTTTTTAATACTATTGAAAATAAAAACAATTTTGAAAAAACAAAATAAATAAAAAACTATACTTTTTTCTAGACACACATTTAATAGTTCATTATGAAGACGAATTCATTTATTAATAATTTAGATTATTTATCCAAACTTAATACATGAAACGGCCTACTTGAAGATTACGACACGTTTTATGACTAATATTTCGGCTTGTAAAATATCTTCCAGAGGAATGAATAATACCAACGGTAATACATTTTATTGAAAAATAGGTCAAAAGATGGGTTTATTAAGTCCAGCTGGTTGTTGATGATGGGGATGTCCAGATTAGCTCGGGCCTTGTGAATTTCCAGTGACTTCCAGTGACTCTAGCAGGTCACTGGAAACCCCGCGGTTTTCAACGCTGTATTATGCAAGGTAATAATGCTTGTCAGTATAAATATTAGTTAATTCCTTTTGTAAAATTTTTGGAAGTTTGTAAATGACGTCAATCTCCTGTTATTAAAAAAATATTATTTATACAAAATTAAAACAGAAGGATTTTCTTTATTTGAAATGAATATATCAGTCGAAGCAGCTTTTAAAACAATTCACATTGAAGACAATGGTAGAACATATACATTCATATTTTAATGCTAAAGAAATCGTTGAAGAAATTGAACTTAAAATTATTCTCGGTTTATAGACTAAGATGCTAGTATATAACGGTTGATTTAACGTTGAATCACGTTATAACTTTTTTTAACCAAAGAAGAATAAAAACAGTTCAATTCACTTTACTTCAGATTTGCACATTTAGTGAGTAATATAATCTGTGAAATAAAGTGAATACAACTGGTTTTATTCTTAATAAATTAAAGACGATGCAAGCGCCACCTTTTGCCTAATTTCAAGTGGCACCGTCAACGATTCGGGTCTACAAGGTAGATGAATGAATGGTGGCTGAACATTTCATTAAATGTGAATTTGGTTTTATTCTACTATATAGGCATATTTATCTTTTCTTTTTTTTTTAATATCGATACTATAAGAAAATGCTAACGATGTATTAAAAACCATAATTATGGCCAAAAAGTGTCTATATTGATCCTTTTTATTCAACTTCGATAGGAAACAAGAACGATACCACCATCCATTAAATCAGATGAAGGTGCAGTGAAACGCTCAATGAAGAAATTAATATTAATTGTGACATCTTTTGCGTAACGGAACATAGGAAAAATGAAGAACAACTCAACTCAATTAAACTAAATAATTACAACCTTGCCACAGCATTTTGTAGAAAATATAATCAACATGGAAGAGTAGGAATCTACATAAAAATGGCTTGGAATATCAATAGCTTAATTAGGTCTATAGTAAATGTTACCTTTAATATAAGTAATATATTTGTGGTTGTATATAAACCACCGAACGGCTGTATAGATGATTTTTTCAGTTTGTTTGAACGTTTATTAATAACACTGCACAATGAAAAAAAAAAAAACTAACTATAATTACAGGTGATTTTAACATTAACACTTTGATTGAAACGCAACAGAGTTAAAATTTCATTCAACCATTAAAAGAATATGGTTTCACAAAACTTTTTAATGAACCTACTAGAGTCACAAATAAATAATGACATGTATTGATAATATATTTATTAATCAAAACAATCTTGGTGAAACGTAAATTATAAATATGCATGTATCTGATCACTTGGCACAAAAGATTAAATTAACAACAGTTTCAAAGAACAGAAAAGGCTATTTAATAAAAAAAAATATGGAAAAAATTAGAACAAAATTGTCAAAATGTTAATTGGAACTATATCTATTTTATTGCTGAAAATAACGTTAATGAACAGTGGAACATGCTTTCCAGAAAAAAATCACGATAACAAAATCACAAAAAAGTAACTATGTCTGAAGAATTATAAAAATTCAAAAAAATATTAGAAATATTTTATGTGTTATATCGACAGTTAATTAAATACCTTGAAGACTATAATTGAACAAAATAGAAATATAACAAACTTTGGTTATGGGGATTTGCTCATTTAGGGATATTACGATTTTTTTCCATTCTGATTTCTGCGATTGCCTTTTTAATTTTCTTTCTTTGGCTCTTTTCTTCTTTTTTTTCTGTCTTGGTACTTTATTTCTATGTAAATCTAAGATAGTTTCATAAAATTGTTTATAACTGCATAAATGCAAAAAAATCTAAACAAACTTTATATAATTGGAAATTACTGTAAAAATTGTGTCGAATAATGTTATTTTTGACTATAGTCACAATTAAAAGAATGGAAGTTTGAGGTTATAACTCAAAAACTAAAAATTATAAATAAAATGTGATAACACATTCAAAGTTAGCATAAAGTGTTTATTATATTTTTAATAATAGGCATCATCAAAAACATGCCTCGGCTTTAACTTCCAGTTATAACTCGGTAACGGTTAAAGATTTATCATTTTTTCTTCGCCATTGTTTTTATCATTAAAAATTGGCTCAGGGTCCCGAAAACAGTTTTTCAATAAATCTTTAACCGTTACCGAGCTATAAGCGGAAGTTAAAGCCGAGGCATCTTTTTGAGGATCTCTTAAAATAAAAAAGTTTTCCACCACCAAAATGCGCCACCCTATACAGTAAAGTATATTTATATAAACTATTTAATGGTGTAAAAATTATATAGTCCGTTTCCCACTTATTCAATCTAAATTGATATTTTTTATATTACTTCTTTTTAAGGGCATGATCCTTTAAACGGTTGTCAGTATATTTGTCTGCAAATCTAAATGGTACGTTTTTTTAAAAAAAAACTGAAGATTGCATCGAATAGATGATTTTTTTTCTACATGCAGTAGTGAATTTCGTTTTTTTTATTTATTTATTTTTTGCTATTGTTGTTATTTCATTAAATTTTTATTTTTATATTTTGTGTTATATTCAATTAAAAAATATCAGCTACCTTTGGAAAATACTCTTCTTTCGATGTATTGTGAATGAATTATAAAAATAAAGTTTTTTTTTAGTTTACGCTTCAAAAAACATTAGCGAAATATATCTGATTTTTTTAAATACCGCTTTATTCGAGGAGCATAATTGACATCGAAAATGGTTTTAAAGTTCAAGCACTAACTACTAGATGGCTGTAGTTAAAAAATAGGCAACCAGTAAATGAAATGTCATCAACAAGTTGTCTGTGAAGCATTTAATTAATGCGTGACTCATCAAGGGGATTTGAAGCAAGAAGCATTTTAATTATATCCAATCATAGATTTAGTATACAAACTACATCTATGTGTCCAATCTTATATTTTCTGCAACCTAATATAACCGTATGTTGGGTTGCATCTTCTTGTTTAAAATTTAAAAGTACAATAGAGGTCAAATAGATCTTAATGTTAATTTTACTTAACTTTTTTACATTACAAAAGAAATATAAAATTCTGAAATTAAGAAAAAAACAACAGAATTAAATAGAGGTCAAATGAAAGAAAGTAATATTAGATGAAAGAGTTGAAAACAGTCTGTATAATTTTTGTCTGTGTTAAATCGTTTATACAAACATACATTGCTGTACAAATAATATTTATAATAATATATATGATGAAAAACTATTATAAATATTATTTGTACAGCAACGTATGTTTGTATAAACGATTTAACACAGACAAAAATTATACAGACTGTTTTCAACTCTTTCAATCTAATATTACTTTCTTTCATTTGACCGCTATTTAATTCTGTTGTTTTTTCTTAATTTCAGAATTTTATATTTCTTTTGTAATGTAAAAAAGTTAAGTAAAATTAACATTAAAACCATTCATCTATTGTACTTTTAAATTTTAAACAAGATGATGCAACCCAACATACAGTTATATACGAGGTGCTTCGGTAAAGCTTATATTTTTTTATATTTATACTAAACTAGAATAAATCATCTACTGTGAGAATTTTATTTCATTCAACATAAGTTAGCAACCACCTGTCGACAATTGAGATAAAGGGAAACGTATTCTATATAAGGTGAAATGCATTAAAAAAGACGCTGTAAAACTTATAAAAATATTTCTGTGTGCGAAATTTCCAATGTTCCGCATACTCTGACGCCGATCATTTTTCTTCAGCAGTAATGGCCCATTTAAATAGTTTATTTTTTTCTTTATAGACGTTTGGAAAACGGGTACTGGCTGTATATAATGTTGTATATAACCAGATGTGAATCAAAATCCATTAATATTTCTGAATTCAATAAATTGGATTTTACGACGAAATGATTTCTTGAACTGAAATTGATGATTCTTTCTTTATATCCATTTAGCTGAGGTTGCTTCTGTTCTGTTGTTCAACAATTAAAAATTTTATAATTTAAAATATCTTCAATTGCTCTTCCTACTTATGTAAGTTCTAAAGCTATTTCTATTTTTTTATTGGACTTGTTTAGAATTGAAGCTAAGTAAGAGGGGAAAATATACTTAATTTTAATATTTTTAATAGATAATTGATTATTGAAGCCATTACTTTGTGATACAAGTTTATGATTAACATGAAGGTAAACATGTTTTTATAATTAAAAAAAATGTTATTTAAAAACAAACAAATCAAGTGTTTAGCCATCTAAACAAGTGTATTAATATTGTGATCATGTTTCATCAAGTGATTAATGAGAACCAAATCAAAGAGTTATTTTAAAAAATAATATTTTATTAACAATCTTTTTACCTTTATATTTATAATTTTTACTAGACTCTCTCACTTTGAATTGATACTAAAATAACTCAGGAATTAAAAAATTAAAGAATATAATGCTACATCCATTTACAATAGTTGATGTAACAGAACTTCAAGCTTTTTTATTTCTTTTTCAGACTCTTATCATCTCATCTAGTATAAATTAGTACTCTGAAAATTAAGTTGTTTCTATGATCATTTGCAGCTGATTCTATATAGACTTAGCACGCACTTCTGAAAAATAAATTGATGGATATTTGGGAATTTCATAATCAGACTTTCTAAATTATTTTTTAAATCAATGAAAGGTTTTTTAGAAATTATTTTTATACTTACTTATGAACATAATATCAATTAATTCTACAGCCATTTAAATCTGAATTTAATGGAAAGATTCTACAGCGTCTTATAAGTTCTGGAATTGTTCAACAACAGTTTAAGACTTTTACGGATATTAGTCTGTAATTTTATAGCAATTGAAAGAAAATAATTAATTCCTAAATTAATATATTGTTATTTATAAAGTTTAACCATCTAAACGGACTTAATTATTCAAGTAGTACTAAAATTATTAGTTTTTTCCAATATTATTTATAAGTTGGAAGGAAGTATTATAATATAAAACTTTACACGAGTTTATAAGCTTATATCAACGAGGATAAAATACTAGTTACTCTATGCTTATATCAAGTATTTACTTCATCTAATGATTTATATTATGCAACTTAATTTGATTCAATCCTTCATGTAAAGGTTATTTGGGTTGCCTGCGTTGTGACTCACTGGCAACGAGTACAGATTTCCATCCACCTAAAATCTATTATTATGAAGAAAAATGCTCGATGGTTAAGACGCTCACTTGATGAAACTCCATAATACACTATTTTTAAATAAAACAACATTTTTTAAGTTTCACAAAATATATTGTATAAACACTGTTACAATGAATTTTTAAAAAACTTAAAAAAATGTTGTTTTTATTTACAATTAAGAAAAAAAAAAAAATGTGATCCGTTTCTCAGTACTGTAACTTTTAATCATTCTGAATTCGCAAAAATAATAAATAGATATTCGACTGTCGAAACCATTTTCTAAGATTTAACGATTTGTAAATATTTGTAAAGATGTAAATATTTTGATGTAATTTACTGTAAATTTTAGAAATTAATATTTTCTTTATACACTGCTCAACATTTGAACTAGTACATTTACATAACGTGCAGTATAAGTAAACAACCCTTCTTAGCCATTTGGCATGAATTTCTATATGATCAAGACTGTGTTTAAAAATGCAAACAAATGGCTATGGAATTATCAGATACTCGGAAAAGTAAGAAAAGTGTTAAGTTTAACATGTACGTTAATTAATATTCTCACAGTCTAAGCAGCTTATGTAATAGAAATATATTAATAGAATGTGAAATTAATTAATACATGTTAAAGTTAACATTACCTGTAGGGAATAGCCTTGACTATCTTGTATGAAACAAAAAAGTGTTAAAGAAAAAGTAGAAAACTGTCTTTCATAAATGTTCTTGTAAGTATATAGTTCAATTGTTGAGATTTGTATAATAAATATTTAAACAGGTAAATAAAACAAAATCATCAGAGTACATACAATTGTTAATTTATTTATGTATACAACATGAGAACATGGTCACAATATAATCTCTTATACATTAGTAAATTTTTGCGTGCAATCTCATTACATAAAATCCTGTGTGATTATATACAATACCATATTTTTTTGTTTGTTTGTTTATTAATTATTAATAATTATAAATGTTAATATCACAGCTCATATCTACATACATACACATTAAGTACATGTACTTATTTATATAAACATTTAAAACATTAAACACTCGATCATCGTATATTATTGAATTACTTTATATATTTAATTAAATATTTCTTCGCTGCACCAAGACAAAATTTACGGAATGCATTTTCGAAAGACTCCACGGGCTCAATTGATAGAGTCCTTTGAAATGCATTGCGTTGGATGTTTTCTGTAATCATTAGAGTATTTTTTTTATTTGTAGTACCTGGAATAAAAAGTAAAACACGTTTTGGTTTTTACTTTGAAAATGTTTCTATAAATAAACATTTGTTATTCGATGTTTGGGTAATACAAATAAAAAAATCTTTAAGAGTGTTCAAAAATTAAGATAAAATCAAGCATGATTTATATTAATTAGAATTAAACCATTTTGAGATGATTGTAATTAATTAATTAAGCTATTTTAAATTAATTAATTTTATTTATAGCCAGAGAAACGACCGGTCGATAACCAATTGAAGAAGATTACTTTTTGTGTGGCTATGTAAAATCAATGTTGTACCAGAATGAACCTCAAACTCGGGAAGACTTAAAAAATAACATAAGACAAGCAATTGCTGCGATTCCGGCTGAAATATGTCAGCATGTAAAGGGATCAATGTTGCACCCCCCACAGGTATGTATTGATAGAAATGGAAGTCACCTGGCCCATGTAATTTTTAAGTATTGGAGTTCAAAATAATTGAGAATGAAACTTGGAGTGGCCATCATTAATTTCCATCTATAATTTGTAAAAAAAAAAAAAAAGAACGATTTTGCTGTATATTTGTAGTAGATGTAAATGAGTCACTTATAATTTGACATCCTTTACATAAAAAGAAAAGAGAAACTACATTCGAACTGCAAATAGGAAGACGGTAGAATTCAGAACAAACCACGGTGAAAACAGGGAGGAATACTAAGCTCAGTACATTTCATATCACTAATGGATGACATTATAAAATAATTAAGAAATGAATCACAATTGGATACAAAAAATATGAGAAATATTGAAATAAAATAGTGAGCATTTTCAGATGACCTTGTTAGGAACAGAAAAAAAAAACTTAGTAAAAATGTTAGAATATGGAAAGAGGCTTTAAGCAAAAGAATGTTGTAAATAAATACAGAAAAGGCAAACGTAATAGTAATATATAAGGAAGACAAAATAATCAACATACAAGTAAATGGAGAAAAACCTACAGGAATCTAAGTATCTCGGATTAATAATAGTCAGTCAAGGAAAATACGACAATGACGTTACCAATAGAGTAATGACAGTGGGGAGAATGTATTGTACTCTAAGGAGATCCTTCATAAATAAGAAGGAGATATCAAAAAAATGACAATCTTTAGAGTAATATACATGCCAATACTGATTTATGGAAGCAAAACATGGGTGATGAAGAAAAGGCAAAAATTCAAGATACAGGCCTTAGAAATGAAATACTTTAGAAGATTATAGGTAGTTTCAAAGAGAGGTAGAATACGAAACGTAGACATAAGGAAACGTTTATTAAGATAGAAGAGGGATAATTAAGATGGTTTAGAGACATAAATAGAATGAGCGAAAAGAGTAAGTGAAATAAATTTGGGAGGCGAGAGGGATTGGAAAGAGAACAAAAGGAAGACCGCAAGAAACCTGGAATAATGCTATCAAGAAAACACTGAAGAAAAAAGGAAAACATGGAAACAGGCTAAAGAATTAGCAGTTAATAGAAAAGAGTGTATACATTTCAATAGAGAATGAAACGTAACCGGGACACTCAATTACCCGCATTGGAGGAAAATATTAATAAAGAAAGAAATTTAATTGAGAAAACATATAAGAACTACGCATTCATGTAATTTTAGAAGTTATAATACAAAATGTAATTGAAATATTTCTAGAAAATATTAAATTTCCCAAACATAAGAGAGATTTGCTTTCTTTTACGTTTGAGATATTTAATGTTTTTAATTTAAATATGGAAAAGTTCTAATCCGCGCAATTGTAAATTCTGAAATTCTAGAACTGGAGAAGAAAAAAATAAACAGCTGCGCAGGGGAACGGAATTCATAATACGAATAAACGCTTAGAAATAATTATAATTCTTCATTTCATAGTGCTTGTGTTAGATAAAATAAACCAAATGTTCGAAATTGTTAAAGATAAGTACTTTACAAAATAAGTCAAATATAGTATTAAAAGATGTAGCAAATTATAAAAATGTGGTCCGAAAACAGTGATTATAGTTGGCAGCTACAAGTAATAGAAAAATCATAATCAGTTTTACAATAAAAATACAGTTTTATCTTCAAAATCAATTCGTAAATAATATTATTATATAAATAATTGCCAATGTTATGACGTGCGTTTCCTTTTATTTCATTTACTTCTTTTATAATTTTGTGCATTTTTTATTGTAACGAGAGTGAAAGAAGAAACTGGAAAGATCACTCTGGAATGTTCCACAGAGCGCGCAACGGTAAACGCGCCGCCATCGAAAGTTCCGGAAAGTTCGAGAAACAAGCTATATAAGCGCGCGCTAGTGGCGCTGCAAGCAGTTAGTCTATCACGAACGTCCGAGTGCTTAACATTTCGTTATAAATAAATAGTGAAGTATTGTGTTAATAAATGTATTAAGTGTACTATAAATAAATAGACAATGTGTTATTTATTTCCGAGTCTGATTAAACCCGATTTCCTAACATTATATAAGTTGGTTCTCTTATATGCATTTTTTGGATCAATTGAAAGCAAATAGATCTAACATAAATTCCATTTGCTCACAGAAATCTCTGCGTCGATCAATATAGGCGATTTTCAAATCATTTCTAGTCCAGATTCCTAGGATGCAGCCGTTCATATTGGTGACTTTAATTTTCCCTTGATTTGGACGTACCATTGACGATTGCTATTAATTTTCAAGGAATTATTTTTAGGGTCGGTTTTAAAAAAAAATCAATATATTTGTTTTTAATAATTGCATCATTTACGACCCATCATCGATAAACAATTACAAACAAGCGTTGTAATATTAAACAAATACAAATATATGTTTATAATACTCTGAATAAGTCTGGTAATATAGAAATTGCTCTCTCTTGCATCATTTACAAGCCAACTTTCAGTAAAACAGTCAATAAAAATTTAGAAAAAAGAATGCTGCGTATAATTAGAATAACATGCGGATTGGAACGAACACCAAGATTCACAGCTGTTCTAACGGTTTTGAAACCGAAGTACTGTAACAATACAAATAATTTTTGCTGTGTATTAAATGAATTATAATTTAATTACAATTATAATTATTATAATTTATAATTTAATTTATTGATGATATTATATATTGTCTGTGTACAACAAAAAGTTATGACTAGTTCAAGTTGGCCAGAGGGAGCAATTCATCATATTTTAGTAATCATTGAAATAAATAAGTTTATAATCAAAACAATTTCAAATAGGCGATTGCAAAATATTAAATTAAATTCTACGAAACTAAAATATGCAATAAAAATTATTATTTAAACACATCATACTATTGGAAAGATAGACAGAGCGCCATCTTTTGACAAATTTATAAGTGGCACCGTCAACAATTTATAATTTATTCAGGGATACATTATGATTATGACGAGAAAACAATAAATTATTAAAAAATGTTAACATTTCATTGCAGAATATATAGAATATTTAGAAATACTAGTAGAATTAAAATACATTAGATTTTTTATTTATATTTTTTATATATTTCACCAAGGGCTAAGAAGAAAATGTATTCATCATATATGATATTTACAATTGGAATCGTCTACAATTTGAGACTACATGTTGTATAACTGTAATTGATGATCTTTTTTTGTGAATTTTAAATGATAACATAGTTTGTGTGTAATATTTTTTTTTACTGCAAATACAATAATTATGGAAGCACTTAATTTTCATGGAAGTATTAATAATTAATTGTGTAAATAATTTCAGCAATTATTTTAAAACAACTAAAATGTTTAACTAACTAATAATCTTTATACAAATGTGTATTTGTATGTACAATAATATATAAAGTTAGAATTATATTCTGTAATGAATCGGCTATCGACCGGCCTTTCAGCCAATCATTTTAATTTTACCATAAATTAGATAAAAAAATCTGAAAATAATCATCAAAAATTCGATCTTTCCCATTTTTACAATTTCACGAAAACTTAAATTAAAAAATCTGAAAACGATAACTAAAATTCTATCACTCCTATTTTTACATTTAATTGATTAATCATTAAATCAAATAAAGTATTCATTAATTTACTTTTTTAAATTGATTTAATGAATCTCAAGTTGAAGGTAATTCTGCTAAATTTTTCGAACACTCTTAATTATTACAATTCATCATTTTTCTTTTTTTAAATTGTTTATTATTATCTTTATCACATGTCTTTCCGATATACATAGAAACATGACATTAACACATGTAAGTAGTATTTTACTTATTTACTTTGATGGGATATGCAGTTTTAAGTTGTTTTCATTACTTACTTTTGTTTTCGGAGAAAGGAAAGTACAGTTACATGCAATTTTTATTCTAATATTTTTTTCCTACTAAATTTATTTACCCTGCAAGTGTTTTTTTTCTCTTTAATTTATAAAAATACTGATCGCCGCTATATTTTATAATTCCTTCCCTTGATGTTGGTCTATTAACATTCCGCTTCAGTCCTCTCAAGCACGTAAGAAAAAATATATGTTTTCTTTTAAATCTAACAAGCATTGTATTTATTTTTTGGTTTGTTTTTTTTAATATATGACGTACAGTCCGTTCTTTAAACATGTTTTTAAATATTTTAATAAAATTTAAGAATGTGTGTGCCGTAAAATTCAGTATTAATTTGTTATTGGGTGATTAAGAATTTTAATTTTTAGTGAAAAATGAAAATTCTTAATCAGCAAACGCGTGACAAACGTTGCGTATATATATATATATATATATATATATATATATATATATATACAGGGTGTCCTAAATATAATAGGATTGCATTGGTATCTTTCTTATTCTTAAAGTTAGAGATCTGGTTAAATGGGCATTGTTGTGCAGCTTTATATGCTGGTTCAGATTATGTTGAGAAATTTTTAAAATTCTGAGCAGTTTAGAAATTATTAAAAAAAACTAAAATCGCGTTTTTCTACAAAATCAAATATCTCAATTATTATTAAAAATGCAAAAAAAGTTTCAAATAAATGTTATTTGGTTTAATTAGGTGAACATAAAAATGAAGTCAAATTAAAATTCAACATGGCGGTTTTCGTGATATTAATACCAACTTTCTTATTTCAAATGGCCGCTATATATGATTTTTACATGCCTAAATATTAATAACTAATAATTTTTAGTTTTTTTTTAATAATCTATGAACTGCTCAAAATTTTAAAAATTTCTTAACATAATCTGAACCAGCATATAAAACTATACAATATTGCCCATTTAACTTTAGGAATAAAAAAATACCCAACAATTTGTTTTAAGTGACGTCATAGTTAGTACTTTTTCGTTGCCAAGTTTATATAATAACATATTTTAAAATAAAAGGGAAGATTATTAATTAAGTTCTCACTTAACCCGTGAAGATCCCTGAAGATGACCAACGGTCGAAACTAGTCGGAGAGATAAAATATAAATAGTGAAACAAACCAAGAGTTTTATTTAAAATAATATATATATATATCAAAAGGGAAGATGTTTTTTTTTAATTCTAATTTGGTGGAATTTTTCATAGTTGCCTTGTTGTTTGACAATTATGTCATCATCGTTAGCTGAAACTTGGTAGCCAGTAGCTAGTTCGCTTATTTTTGGACATATTTCCATTTCCTCCCGAATCACCCTGTATAATAGAATTAACAACGATTAAACTATTTGATTGGTTATTTGTACATGACTTATACCTGTTCAAAATCTCAAAATAAAATATTTATGCAAATCCTCATGATTATAGAATATCTATTACGAAAGTGTAAGTTCAAAAAGTACAGGAAGGTTTTACTAAAATGTTTAATCCATCTATATTTTGGTAATCTCAGATCTTAGTATTACCGATTAAAATTAATATGAATTTGAACATTTTAAAATATTTAAAAATACAAGATGAAGATAAAAAACATATATAATAATAGCGGATGAAAATCGGGGCTATTCCGTACATAAAATGTCAACGTGCTGTCGTCACAATTTAATCGATTTTTTTAATTAATTTGTATCCTTAGATTGCGAAATAACCTGTAGGTAACATTTAATATTTTGTCGTAAAAAATACCCTTGATTGGCTGTATTTTATTTAAATTTATTAATTTTTGATATCACCAATAAATGGGGCATTTAAAATAAACGTTTAAGTAATCATTTCTGCAGTATATACATCTTGGTATTGTGTAAGTGTTATTGTTTTAAGAAGGAATAAGTTATAATTAAGATGTATTTTAATTAGGATACTTGGTTGTTCGTTTCACCAAAATTTGTTACACGAATAACCAAGAGTCTCAATTAATATACATCCTAATTGTTATATAAACTTTTTTCACCACGGGATAAGTGAGAATTTAAGTAAAAATATAGGAAGTTAATTGACTCAAGCTAAAATAGTAAATTTAAATAATTTAAACTCTAAATACTTTACAAATGTTTTTTCGTTTTATTTATTTAATATTTTAACTTAATACATTTTCATTACATTTTCTGAATCAAAGTTTTTTTCGTCTTATTTATTTAATATTTTAACTTAATACATTTTTATTACATTTTCTGAATCAAAGTAAGAAAAAAATAATAATAATAAATGATGCAATCAATATTCAGTTGGATTTAAATTCGGTTTGTAATTGGTGTGGGGAAAATAAGCTTAACCTAAATGTGGATAAATGCAAAACCATAACGTTTTCAAGGCGTGTTACTTCAATGAACACTTCATACACTTTAAATAACATTGATGTGGAGCGTGTGACTTCTATGAAAGATCTTGGAGTTATAGTAAGCAGCAGATGGAACTTCTCTAACCATATTTCGAATATTGTTTCCAAGGCCTACCAATTAATCGGTTTCATTAAGCGAAACAGCAAGGATTTCTCTAATGAAAAGACTTTGTTGCTGCTATATAATTCCTTAGTACGTCCACATTTAGAGTATTGCTCCTCCCTGTGGTTACCTTACACTCAATGCAGTATTAATAAAATTGAGCTGATCCAGAGGAAGTTTTTAAAATACGTTTCATTTAAATTTGACATGCAGGAGTCATATACAAATTTACTGCATGTACTTAAACTTAAAAGCTTGGTGCAGAGACGCATTGACGCGGATGTACTACTTGTTTTTAAAATTTTACACGGGCTTATAGATTGTCCGGATCTACTTGAAAATATTGGCATTTGTGTTCCAGCTAGAATGCTGCGTAATGATGACACGTTTCACGTACCCTTCAGAAGTACGGATTATGGGAAAAATTCGGTTTCGGTGCGTATTCTGCGCCACGCTAATATGGTTAACTTTGATTTATTTGCAGGGAAGTATACATGTCTTAAAACCTATTTGCGAAGCCAATGATTTGTTTTATTGTTATAACGTATGCTATAATTTTGTGTATTTGTTCATTGTGTATTATAATTTTGATTTTTAATGTTAACTTTTTATTATTCATAATGTACATATTTAAGTGAAATGTCTGTTTTCTTAGTTTTAAGCTAAATTGTAAATGGTCTGCCGTATATTGAATAAATAAATAAATAAATAAATTTTCTTCTCATTTACATCATCAGAAAAATGTATTAAATTACAACTAAAAAATGTGATTATGTGTATCACTTTTTTTATATTTTACTCAATGAAAATACGAAAAGAAAATATATTTTCTTTTCATTTACCTGAACATCCAATATGCGACCAAGTGTACAAAACTCCTTCGTATTACTAAAATATGTTAAATTAAATATAATAATTGTGACTCATTCACTTGGAATAAATATGATTTTTAATTATTAAAAATGTGTTTATAATATTAAACTTGTATTTGAGATCTAAAATTTTATGGCACACACATCACAATCTTAATAGTAGCATCTTCCATTTCCCAACAAATCCCTTCATAATTTCAGCAATAGCAATCATAACATTATATTTATTATTTTGGTCTGATCAGTTCGTTTCCCTCTTATGTATGCTTTTTTCTTCAAAGAAGGTTGTTTATAAAAAGACTTATCCTAAAACCTATCAACATGTTCCCTAGTCCTCTAAGTGACAAATTATAAATTTGCACTGAAAGTAATCGCCAAACCATTCTTTACAATCGTATCCTTCTGTCCATCCTTATTTTCATTATTTGAATTCACGGTAATCGACCTTGAAGTCATCGTAATAGCCGACGTCGAAGGATCCCCTTTGCTGACCAGCGGTCCCAAATCGCATTCGTCTTCATTATTCGGGCATATCGACGTACCCCTGGTTTGTCTGAACTTAGCAGAGCACTGTCTGTTTTTCCTCGGGAAAACGCTGTTTTCCAAATGGAGCGTCGCGTTGATGTCCTTGCCGGCGGCGCAGGTGCAGGCTTTCAGGAAGCTCTTCTTGAAGTTGTCGCTCAGGAAGGCGTAGAGGATCGGGTTCATGGCGGAGTTCGAGTAGCTCAAGCACGCGGCCAGTAAATGGATAGTGACGACGAAGTGGTTCGAATGGATGTCGGAGTCGTTGGAGTCGCTGAAGGTGAGCGCTATTTGCGTTATCCAGTAAGGTGTCCAGCAGATTATGTAAACCGTTACGACTGTTAAGACCAAATTCGTGACTTTACGGTGGGAGCGTTTCTTTTCTTTAGATTTATTCTGCGGGCCTACAGTTTTCAATTTTTTAATAACCAAGCAGTAAAACACCAGAATTAGACTTAGGGGTATAGCGAAACTAAAAACGAAAGCGTATACAATAAAAGCCGAAGCGAAGGGCGTCGTTTTCGGGCTCCAATCAATTATACAAGACATCGTCGTAACTGGTTTCATTGTATCCTGGTCGATGCAGATGACATCAATCTCCTTCGAATGAATCAAGATTGGTATCATCAAAATTATACTGCAAGTCCACGCGAGGAAAGAAACAACCCTCGATATAAACGGCGTCCTCCATCGCGGTGAAGAAATCGGATGGCAAACCGCTATGTAGCGATCAGCGCTCATTATAAATAAGAAATGACTGCTGGTGAATTGGTTTATGCTGGTTAGTATTAGGTAGGCTTTACAGGTGAGATCTCCGAATATCCAAGAGCTTTTCATCATGGTAACTATGAGGAAGGGTATGCCTATAAGGAAGCATTCGTCGGCGATGGCTAGATTTACTATGTACATGTTCGTGACTGTTTGCATTTTGGAAAATCTGACTACGACGTAGATGACCAGCGTATTTCCAACTAGTCCGACGAAGCAGACGATTGCGTATAAAATTTCTTGGCATATTAGGCTGGTGGTCGGGCCGGTCTCCATTGGGCAATAGCGGGTTTCGTTCGTCATGTTCAGAGAGTCGTTCATTTTGATGTATTAAGAATCTGGAAAATGATATAGTATTAGTGTATTATTATCATTGCAATATAAAATACGTATTAGATCCAATTATAAAAATAGTAAACAAACATAACCTAAAATAAATAAATATTTAACAAAGGTGGGCTCTAATACATGGACAATTAGTACCAAAATAAAAAGAAAAGAAAAAAACTAATAAGTTGTGGAATAATTAATGACAGTAGATCAAAGTAGGCAAATATCCAAGTTCTCAAATATAACATTTAACTAAAATAATGTTAAACATGTATGAAATCGCTTGAATATTTTGAAATGTTTCAAAATATAACATTTAGAACATATATTAGACTAATCAAAATCTATTTATAGTAAATATTTGTAATCGCTATTTATCAAAATATCTGAGATACAACGTCAATCTGACTTTTATTAAGAGACATGAGTATTCAAAATTATGCTCATTTGATTAATTGCTCCTTTACATTTTGACAATATAAATATTTCTATGAAAATATTACCCTGGACGATTACGGGGAGCTGCGCAAGTTGCGCAGACATAAATAGGCCTCGTTAGGACCCTAATACTTCTTTCTTTTGGGTTATCAGAGACTATGTATCAGCACAGCCAGCCTACTTCATCATGATAGGCTAGCAGTGCCTAGGCAGATAATTCACTGATTTTTGTCATTTCTGGCCATTCCTTACCTAGTATGGCTTTTCTACTAAACTTTAGCGCTGAGCAATATAGGATATACTCCGCGGTTTCGTCCTCCAAACAGCATCCTCTACACCCTACTTCATCAAGATAGGTTAGCA
The DNA here is from genome assembly GCA_963082785.1 of Philonthus spinipes. Classification (NCBI taxonomy): domain Eukaryota; kingdom Metazoa; phylum Arthropoda; class Insecta; order Coleoptera; family Staphylinidae; genus Philonthus; species Philonthus spinipes. The sequence goes on along the minus strand of OY720311.1, from coordinate 17,589,651 downwards.
GTACATAGACAGAGAATTCACTGATTTTTGCCATTTCTGGCTAATCTTCACCTAGTATGCCTTTTCTACTAGACTTTAACGCTGGGTAATATCCAAGGATATACTTCGGGGTTTCGTACTCCAACCAACACCCTCCTGATTTCAACAATCCTCAATCTGTGGAGATGTGGTCTGTCTGCTGTGTCCAGTAAGATAGCCGCGATACGTTTTAAGTTCTCTTTGGACAGTCGTAAGTATTGATTGGCTCGTCTTTCGTTTGGGTACCGAAGGGTTTACTTAGAAAGCCTGCAGCCTGTTATTACTCTAGAATAACTATATTTTTAATTCTGAGGATGATAAGGAACCAATTAAACCGAAAATAATAACGGAAAGGCATAGAAAGCCATCTTAATATTCAATTAGAGTAAAAAATTCTTAGTAAATAGCTTAAAGCAGAAATACCCCAAGTTTTATTTGAGGGAATATACCTTAAATTAAAAAAAATCATTTAGTACTGATATACCTTTCATTTTAATAACGCAAGCCAAATTGTAAAAATACCAATATCAAATTATTCGAAAGGCTATTAAGAAAATAAGGCATAATATAACAATGGGACTTTAAGATTTTTAGTCGATAGCCCACACAGATTAACACCATCATGTTTTATTGTTGTTCTTTACCTTTCGATTCTTTATGCTTACTTGTAGGATATATACAATTCTATACAAGCTGAGCTATGAGATCTGTAAGGTACTAATAGAGGCTTCACTAAAAACTGATCTGTGGGAATATGTTAGAAGATAGCATATTCAACCAAAGTTCGTTGATCCAAACTATCAAGATTGGAAACAGAACGACAGGAAAGCCAAACCTGACATAATTTTGTGGCACATCACAGGAATTGTGGTTGAAATTAAAAGAAATTTATCAATGGACCGACAAGAAAAGCAACGCTGCTGAAACGTCTGTCATTACATAAAATATCAGAAGAAGCTGAAATCAGGAGACATTTAAATGATTTATTTAAAACTGTAGGTAAGCTCAAAGATATGAGTGTAGACATAAAAAGTTGGCGATAACGCTTCTCTACTCTCTACCGTCATGTTTTTAAAATTTTCGAATCACTATTCAGACAAGAGACACGTTTCCCAAACCAAAAACACTGCGAATTAAAATTATCCAAGAGGTGGATACAGGAAATATGAGTTGGTGTGAAGAGACAATGGATGTATTATGAAAAATAGTGAAAAAGTCATTTCAAGAAATCATTAACAGAGCAAGATAAACATAAAAAAGGATAAGAAGAGAAATGATGCAAAATAAAGTGTTTTACATATAAGAAGATTGAACATAAAGAGTCCATTAATCCCAATGACATCTGTATCATTGTTAATCCCAATGATTCAGATGTCATGGACTTTTTATGTTCAATCTTCTTATATGCAAAAACCTTATTTTAAGAGTGAATTCTGTGCAAAACGGAGAAGAAACTTATATTATCTTTGTAAAGTTGAAGATACTACGTGTGTTAGTTTAGTTAATTCTAAGCCGATGTTGAATCTAAATCGAATCGCATCGACAGAATTTTGGGACATGCAAAATTAAAATGCTTTAAGAATGGAGTAAGAAAGAAGGCAATCGCAGAGATTTATCTTAAAGAAGCTAATAAAATACATAGAGTGTGAAGTGTCTTAGTCACACTTCACACTCTATATATTTATTAGCATAAATTTTATGTAAGGATTCCTTTTTCGATTGGAGGAAGTACGCGCAAGAAAAAACTGAAAGATATCATTCATACAGATGCATGCGAATCAATGCAGATATAAATTCTTGATGCTAGATTTGCTAAATTATTCATAGAGTTCATTGGTGGTTATCCTAAGTTGTGCGAGATCAAGTTTTTAAAAACAAAGTGTGGAGTTTTTGAAGCTGCCAAAGAATTTATTAATAAGGTCGAAAACAAAAAAACAGATAAGACGGTAAAATGCATGCAATCGCATAACTGTCTTGGGTACAAGAACGAAGAGTTTGATTCGGATTTGAAACAGAATGAAATTGACAAAGGATTAACAGTACCATATATGCCTTAGCAAAATGGTGTAACAGAGAGGAAAAACCACATATTGAAGGAAACTACAAAATGTTAGCGAATGAATGCAAATTTGACGGATTCATTTTGGGCTGAAGCAGTAAATACTGCAAATAATTTGCGAAACAAAACTCTATTAAAGAGCTGGTCGCACTCCATTTGAAGTTTGGACTGGTAAAGTACCAAATGTGTCAAATTTTAATTTTATTCGGAAATCCTATTTATTATCTTAGCATTCCGATGAATGCAAAGGTTATTGCATATGGTCACAATAGAGAAGAGAAACGTGATTATGTGATATCAAATTTATAATATGATATTTAAAAAATGACAAATGTCAGAATGAAAAATTAAGTAAAAGTAAAGAAAGGGTGTTTGAACATGATACGTTATCATTAAAAAATATGAAAATCAGTTAAATTAAACTTAAAATAACGAAAACATTAAAAATGAAGATATGTGCACATATGAAAAAGCAGAAGAATGTGACGAAAATGCAGAAGAAGAGAAAAATATAGATGAAGAGATGATTATCGAAGAACCAAATAATGCACGCCCAGAGGTAGAGGGAAGTCCAAAATAATAATCAGGGATGAATACTTGAATTGATGGATACTTTGGTGCCTGACCAAATGGCATCCGGACGGCGGAGATAACAAAAAATAGGTTGCCAAGTAAATATAAAAAAAGAACATAAATGGAAAAGAGTATTCATTGGTCAGATTAAATTAAATAAAAATGATTTGAAAATAATTAATGAATTATTTCCACATTTAGCTGTGTGACATTTTGACTTACGTTACGTAAGTACTTTTAACAAATGCACATTATAACAAAAACTTCTCGGGCAAATACCCCGCCGGATATTGAATTATATAATGTACACCTGCTGTTGCATATCAATAAAATATTGCATCATGCAACAAATTTTTGATCCGAGAAAAATTCAATGCAAAAAATAACGTTACTTAATACTTATTGACGAGGGATAGATCCCGAAACACGTGTCTACAGATGGCCTTATATTAAGTAAGGTTTTTTTTGCATTGAATTTTTCTCGGAACATAATAAAATTGCCATTATTTCTGTTTGGAAGATAGAGCAGCCAGATCCAAGTGCCATGTGGATCTCAGTCCTTGGTTCACTGACTGCTGAACCCGCCATTTCACTCCTTCCTCTTTCTATTTAATATTAAATAAAAAAATATATATACACCTTGTAGATCTTAGATCATTAGAATTACAATAGTAGCAATATTATTTTCATTATATGAAATTATTGCCACAAAAATAGGTTAGAAATTCATTCCTCTTAAAATTAGCAATGTTTCATTGTAACCATTCAAATAAATTGCGCTTTAATCTGTCATTATAACTTACAATATACCAGGCGTGTCGGTAATTCGTTTTCGTTTCTTTTAACTGATGTCGCCATTTGTAACTGAGTAATGTTATGATTTGAGACATATGTCATTTTATTTTAGTGACAAAATCACAGCATAGCAGATTTACACTTCTTTGATAATGTCAAGATTTATGCTTGAAAACGTTAATTACTTTTCTTGTTTAATCAAATGAAAAAGCCACTGAATGTCATTGTTTATTGGTGGGCATGTTCTAACCATAAGAATAGACAAAAAATGTGCTGTTGGACTGAAAACGTTATGATGTTGAATTGCAGAAGTAGTTAATTTGTCGTTAAATTCACAAAAACTAAGAACACCTTGAATGGTATTTGTTTACCCCAGATGTTACAAAAAAATCAACAACCGAAGCGTCGACGTTTCTAATTCTTTATTGATATTTGGATTGAATGTGAGCCGAGTAATAATTTCGTTTCTATAACCACTCTAATGTTTGTTACCTTTCTTTGTACTATTTCCTTCGCTTTCCTTATTATTTTTTTTATTGCAAGATACGATATTCGTGGTTATATTTTTAAATTTTATCTATTTGTTTTGGTTTGTTGTATTTATTGTTTTGATTTATTATACAAAGTATAATAATGAATAATAATTCATTTCTAATATTAATATAAAAGGACGTTTTATCCTGATAAACGAGAAATAATTTAATATTCCGTCGAGTTAACATCCCTTGGAGTGGATATAAATACATTTTAATATAAATAACAGAATTTATATAGCTATACAGTAGAATTTTATATAGTATATATTCATTTTATTCAAAAGCCCGGATATACGCAGTCACGTAGAGCAAAATGCATTTCTCTATTAATTAAAACCCCATTTTTCAAACCCAGCCATCCACTATAAAATTTAATTTCACAAAATCACATTTTATCACAGCATTCCGGCTAATATTTCGAAACTTTCGCGACTGGAGTGCATTTATTAAAGTTCCCAGAATCGGGGAATCGAATGCAGCCCCACTCAATGGCAAATACTCGGCCGGAGCAATAATTCCAATTCCCTGGTCCTCCGGCCCGGCCGTGTATGTGTGCAGATGGGAAAATGGGAGACGGCGAAATCGGGGGCATTATCTGCTTTTGTGCGATTTACGGTATGGAATAAGTTCCATTGGACGAAAGTTTACGAGCTTTCGTTTTGCCTTACTTTGTTTATTTAGTTGCAGTGCTACGATAAGGCCGGGAAGGAATCGATTACAACAACAAGAAAAAAAAAAGGAAAGCGTTGAAGGAACGGGGAGAGAAATCCGACCCTAAGGTGGTTAGACACAATAAATAAATATTGCGTGTTTGGTTTCCTTGTGTTTTCAGCTAAATAAATATTTATTTTGGGTTTAAAGAAAATAGTCTGCAACATGCTTGTTATGCATAGAGTAGCGTATCTAAGCTAAATTCACAAAAGAAACGCAATCTGTCTGGGTCGATTACAATATGTAAGAAAGTTAAATTATTTCTGATTAAGTTATTTCATAAGCCCATAATAATAATAATAATAACATGATTTGATAAATTAAAACATGTTTTTAATTACTCGTGAATCTAAATTTCAAAATGGTTTGCTAATTGCACGGATGAAGGAGCGACGGTATTGGCAGCGTAGCCTTTAAAAATTTGGTCCCAATGGAGAAATTTTCAGAAACTCTGGATCTGCGTAAACTAAAAACATATTAAAGAAACCTTTATTGGCATACATCTATGTACTATTTTATAAAACTTTACCACGATAAAATATTTTTCATTATTTCAATTAAAATAACAGCGTTTCAGATTTATATTTTTTGAAAATGTGGAGTTTTGTGCTTAAAAACGTAAATTATTTAAATGTCTAATTTAAAATGAAGCCGCTGAAATTCATTGTTTATTAGTGGGCACAATCTAATCATTAGAACAACAGAGAAAATACGACCTGTAGGTGGACCGAAAACTTCATGTAAATATTTTATATGCAATCAGCTCTAACTATGCACCTTTTTATCACTATGTCCTACCCTAACGCCATCAAGATATTTACACTCGTCCAATCCTCTTTTTTTTTTCAATAAATCACTTTCCTATTATCACTTATGCAATTCGCATTCTTCACATTTATCCCTCCACGTAACCCACCTATAACAGATATATACAGGAAAATATACAAAATAAATAATAAAAATTACAAATTCAAATATAGAATTTGTTCGAGTTAGATAAGGAATTTTTATTATTTTTCAAAAATTCCTGTCCTTGAGCCGAAAATAGAAAAGGCGCCGCATTTAATTTATGCGTGAACAAGAGTTTGGCCAGCGTCGGTTGACCAGATGGGGTGCAGTTCACGGAGGAAGAGGAAAGCATCTTCCCCCACTTTATTGTATATATTTTTTTCCTTGTAAATATTTGTATTTTTTTCTGTAGTCATAAAGCTCACAACGGTATAAGAGTGAAGTCAAAATTAAAAGCAAAGTGTTACAAATTTTATTTTATATCTTTGAACAACCAAGTCCGAAAGTCGTTACAATCGTCGCCTTACAAACGACACCGTCTTTCAAGACAACTCAACATAATTTATATCTACTAATTGGCTATCTACCAGTGGTCTTTCCGATTTTGTTTGTGTTAATTGAAAATAGTATTATGATTATTAATTCTCTGCGTTAGAAGTCATTATCGAGAACGTTCGTAATTTAACTGTAATTAATGTGGTATAATAGTGCAATGAATTCATGAATAGTTATACTGGAGAATATACGTTTGAGGTCAATATTTTTATTACGTTGGATACATGTGTAATTGATCAGGTTTAGATTAATGGGATTTTAGACGAATTTCTGGGCATCTCCCATAAATTTCTCTCATGGACGTTTTCCTCCCTCATTCTCCATATCCACATTTCACTTAGCTCTGTTTATATTTCCTTCTCTTGTTAACCCAGTGTCATACATATGCTTTGGAACTCTCACATACATTTGCCATATGCCGTACATTTCCACCTCATTCTATTTTTCTTTACACCATCCTCCTACATTTATACCGACTTCTTACCATTCTCTCACCATATTTTGATGTCGGCATTTTATACACTTTTCTTCGCTCTGTTCTCTATCTTTACACATTACACATTACTCCAATACTCCTTTTACTCCTTAGATGTGGTGGCGTGGGTGAAGCAAAAATGGGTGGAAGTGTGGAACAGCAGGAGAATATAGACCGTAGCGCATACAATCCATGGTACACATGGTAGCAGGTACATGGAAGGGTATCTAAGCAATGGACGTATGTAAGAAGGATAAGGTACTGCTGGCTAGAGCGAGATGTGGGTCGGATGACAGAGGAAGAAAAATTGGATGGATGAACAGTATGGAAGGTGTGTGCTATGCAGATTAGGGCGGAGTACAGGGGAAAATGATATTCTCATTTTGTTTGTTGCCCCAATCATGTTGCTTTTCGGCCACTTTTCTACTGAGTTCTTCCTGATATATATTTCTTGTCTCAGAAAAGAATCTCCCCGTTTGCATTTTCTTTTTATCTTAATGACTGATTTTGATTGAAGTATTGCAGTTTATTTATCAGATAATGTAGATGCTAAATTTATATATATAATATAATATAATATAATATAATATAATATAATATAATATAATATAATATAATATAATATAATATAATATAATATAATATAATATAATATAATATAATATAATATAATATAATATAATATAAAGAGTTTAAACTTTTTTTTATATAGTGACTGTTCATTATATGAGGAACAAGTACTCAAACAGGACTTTATTTTTGCAACAATGCCTTATATATTTTTTGTAAAATATTTGCATTATGTCTAGCTCCATTTGGCTCCTTTAATTTCTTCGAATGGTATTAAAATTTACAAACATTTACATTAACATTACAAAAACTGTGTAAATTCAGTTTTATGTTCTTGGAATGCTAAGATTTTCTGATCTGAAGAGTAGGAAATTCGGAAATCAGAACTGATCGTTGTTTATTTATTTATAAATTTTTCAGGAGGTTAAGGTTTTTGCAACCTTCACCAACTATTCACATACTCACAGCTGTACCTCGAACGATAAATCGATCATCGATAGTAGTTGCCACCTTGATTTCTTTCTGCGATTACTAAGTTTCAAATTACATTGGGGCAAGGACTACTGTAGAGGCATATTCGTGGAGATCATCTTATAAATTTGTACTGCTGTACACGTGGAAATATCTTTGTTTTTATATATAAGCGCCCTGAAATGTCTAGCCCTGCTGGTTTTAGCAATTTTGGAGTAAGAAAAATGAATTTAGAATTGATTATGAAACTTAAATATTTACAATTGGGAGAAGAAACTATAGTATGCTTGTTAATGCTGATGTTATAGTAGGAGTTTTAATGTCGATGGAAAGAAATGATGAGTTGAGTTTTGTTTGGATTAATTGAGATGCGTCATGTTGTTAATCACATCGACCATTGTCGATCAAGGCTTGAAGGGTGCGCAGTGTTTTTGAGATCATGGAAGTATCAAAAATATCGTCATCGTTATCAGCGTTATCGTCGGTATATAGAAAAGGAAATAGCAGGATTTAGATGTGATTAATCTGAGTTATAATGGTCATGGGTAAATGTATAAACATTGGGAAAAGAGGGCAACGTCTCCTTGTTATAGGGTGAATGTTTGGAAATATGAACAAACTCGAATTGTTTTGATTAAAAACCTTATCAAAATCCGAAATTCATATTTCCAAACATTCACTCTACAGCAAGGAGACATTGCCCTCTTTTCCCAATGTTTATAAAATAAAAAAGAAATTTTTTTTAATATTTTTTGTAGCAAGTTTCACAAGACAATATGTTTGTTTTAAATTTAATGTAAAATAAAACGAAATATTGAAAGAAAAATTAATTCAAAAAGGATAAATTTCCTCGCGTTTACTAGGAAGTAATAAAAAAATATTAATCCAACCCTTTATATTTCCTACGCATTTTTGTCTATGTAAACGTCCGCGCGTTATAGCCCTCCCAATAAAATAATAATACGATGGATTTATTGTCGCTGATAAAAGGAAGAGAAGGCTGCGTAAGGGAATAGGACGGATAAATGAAACATTTGCCAGGGTAATTTGTAGCGCCGGTTCGTTACAATAGGAACGCTCACGCCGCCATAAATATTGCTGCCTTTTTTGATAATTATCACCGCCATAATTTACATTTAATTACACGACAGGGCGAAACAGTCCCATTTGTGTGGGTTTTTGTTGCCAAATAATTGCCGCCGAATCACTGCCCATTTAGATAAATGTTTTAAACAAAACCGAATTGCTTTATCTCAATCAACCTTTTATTAAACATAATAGATATTTAGTATTCTTTAATTGTTGTATTGTTCAAGTAGAAGTAAATATCTTTATTATTATACGTTTGTACAATAGTTTAAACACATTAAGTAATACATTTTTATTTTGATAAATACCTATCGGCCAGTAGCCTTTCTGCCATTGTTGATGATTTTTATAGGTGTATTGTGAAGTGCTGGTAATTTATAGGTGAGAAAAAAAATGCGTTTGAGGTGATAGTTCTGGTTACATATTTATGTAAGAATCCTCACATAAATCCGACATAAAAAAACCTTACACAACCCATCTAATAATTACAAAAAAAATGTGTTATCCCCTTACCTTATCTAAATGAATTACCCATCTATCCCTAGAACCTGTATACCTTCTCTGCATTACGATAAATCAAAATATCTATACAAATTCAAACATCCTCAATCCAACCTTCATGAATTTATTTCATCACGTATAAATAACTACCTTATGTACGAGGATAAGGACTGTCATCTGAAAGACCATGGTCGATAGACATCATGTAACTAAATATATATAATATTTTTGTAATTAATTTAAAATATATATCCGTAATTATTTTTTTAAACTCCACACCCATATGGGTAGAAAGAGTCATTGAATATATATATATATATATTAATAAAATATATTTCTTTATACAAACCATATGGTTAATACACATACGTTTGTTTAGTCTCTAAATAAATTTTACGAAGGGAATTTCAGTACAACTTTCTATTTTCGCCCCTTTTACGCAATCGAATTCCACAATTAAAACACACCCTTCCCTTCTCAAAGTGAATTATACTATCAAGTGCTGGCGATAAATAACCGCGCGAATAAAATCTTTACCGCGGGGGCTTGGAATTGTTTTGAGGGGTGGATGCTAATTGGGGCGTTAATTTAATGCGGATTTATGTGAAAAGCGGGGCGGAAGTGTTTACCCCTCTTTTCCGGCCGGGGATCTCTTCGCGATTTTAATTCGCTCAAAGTGGGCATTTCAGGGATTAAGTGGTTCATTTCGCTGTTTTATTTTTTTTGTAGGATTTGCTTCTGGTACAGTTGTTTGGATAGCATTGAAATTAAGAAATGTTTTGAATAGCTAGATTATTCTGAAGTTTTTTTGCTAATTAAGATAAATCCCATGGCCGCAACCAATACTATAATAATAATAATAATAATAAATAATAAAATTAAAGAAGAGAATTTGTTTATAAATTATTTGATTTAATTTATTTAAAAAAAACTACAAATTATTTTTAGAATGCACATCTAAAAGCCTAATCAATTGCCTATTTTATCATAATAGGCAATTGACTATGATCAAATAGGCATAGATAATTTATTAGGCTATTATTATTACTATTTTTTACTTTGCCTTCTAAAAATAATTTGGTCGTTTTTAGAAATATTTGACCGTGCTCTAAATCTCATGATTATTCCTGATGATAAATATTTCAATATATTCAAAGGTAGCAAAATCTGTTTCTATTAAAAAATATTGTATAACCATAGAAAATAAATTAAATTTTTAATTCTCTTGAAAATGGGCTTATAACCTGAAACCAGTCGAGAATTTAAAGTTATTTATTTTAATGAGTGTTTTTATTTATTTTATTCGAATATTTTTAATAATCTATTCATATTTATTATTACAATAAGCTTAGTTATACAAAAACGAAAATGTTTGTTAAAACAGACAACTGTTTAGAGACTTTTTTAAAGCCTTTGAATGTTTGTTGATATTGACCAGCCTTTTTTTTAAATGAATGGTATGCTTAGACATGAACTCTTAGGATTTGACGGGACATTTTTTTAGAGTCATTTACGAAATAAAAAGAACAGTTTGACCCTTCTGGTTGAATTGAAATAGAAAGAGGCGGTATTAATGAGTAAATTTATAATGAACTTCCAATTTTTAGAAAAATAATTTGAAGTTTCTGCATGGGCAATGATATTTTTAGACTCAACTACCTTTTTATAATAGATTAAATATTTTCCCAAATACTCGTTTATTTATTTTTTAAATAGAGTCGTTCATTATTGTATAGCGTGCAATATATATTCATTTGAAACTTTATTAATCACAATATAAATAAACAATCTCATACAGGTATAAAATTAGAGTTACAAATTCTATGTTCTGTTTTAATAAAAACACAACGGAAGTACAATAAATATTTCCATCATCTCCGTCTTTATTTTTGACAAATGTTTCCTTTAAATTAACGACGAATAAATTCCCCAATTCGTTTTCCATAATCCGATTCGTCGTTTTTTTTTCTGGTTCAAATGAATGGAACAATAATAAGATCATTGCTTTTACGCTGTAAAATAAATTTTCCCGCTTGCTGAAACGATGCGATAATAATATCAGTCATGCTGCAGGGACGCATTCAATTAATGAAAAGTTTTAATTTGTTCCGGACAATAACCCACTTCTCGCGTCCCTGGAATAATTAAAATCAGACCATGAATTTTAATCGTCGCACATTTTTAGTTAAAGTAATCTGTGATGCTATTATTCAATACGCTGATATCACGTTTTTATTTATTTATTTGATTTATTTTAAGCATGAATTTGAATAAGTTACGAAATGTTTTGCTTGCCTTACCGAAGTCCCAATACGCGAATGGTTCGACGCAATGGTGGAATTGAGATTTATAATAAAAATAATAAACAGACATTCGTCGTTCGTCCGAAGAATAAACAAATCGTTGGACGTCGCAAACAAATATAACTCTGACGGAATATTGAATAATAAAAAAACAATATTCGTCACGAAAGGATTGTCTCAACATTCTGGAATATATTTCAAAGACCTTTGCGCCTGTAGCACGTCGGACTGTAATAGTTTTGACTGCTAAATATGACATGACAATTTGATGTAACAACCGCATATTTAAATGGAATTTTGGATAAAAATATTTACTTGGAGATTCCCGAATATACTAATCAAACTTTACAGAAGATTATTCACAGAGTGAAGAATCGTCGAGAAGAAAAGCACGATAGATAATGGTAGACTTAGAAGAAGGAAATATCGTATTTCTTCTAAAAAGGCACTGTGTGACCTACGCCAAGTTGGACGACGTGTGTGCCACACGTTAATTATATAAATATATTAAAGGTATCAAGAGCAGAGCGACATCTGTAATTCAAAAGATAATCCAAATTAATTTACTTTTGTATTGAAATAAATATTTTTCGTTATTTACTTTTATTTATTCTGTTTAAATATAATCAAAACGCCACGCTGTATACATATAATTTGAAAAGAAACGTTTTTAAAAATCCTTCTGCGATCCTGAATACATAATGAAGAAGAACTAAAGAAATATGAATTGACTCAATCGAAGGAAGATCCTCATGTTTTCCACGAAAAACGACACGACTATATACTCTTGATGACTGTATATGTCGACGATATTGTAGTTGCATCAAGAAATAAAGACATTTGTTAGGAAGTTTCGAGATTAAATACCTCGGAGACGTTAATAACTGCCAGGATGTAGAATTTTCCCGACAATATACTGGCAATAAATGCATTAACGTGGATTTATTAAAGATTTACTTGATCGTTTTATAATAAAGGAATCTTTAGCAAATTCTCTCGAGCTAGATACAAAACTGCCAAGAGCGAAGAATAATTATCTCAAAACTGAGAAAATTGCCATACACAGAATTAATCGTCTCCCTCATGTGCCTCGCAGTTTGCACTAGATATATATATATAGCATATACTGTCAGTTATCTGAGTAAATTTAATTCATGCTACGATGACACTCATTGGACATCGACGAGAAAAGTAATTATATATCTAGGAAGAAATTCGTACATCGGGCTAAAATTGAAAAAAAAAAAAAATACACAGCCTTTAACAGGATACGTTGATGTGGATTGGGCTAACAGCCTCATCCATAGAAGATCCTATACTGGATTCACTTTTATTCTCGAATAGTGACCAGTCACTTGGGAATCACGGAAACAACCATTGTTTTTAAGGCTATCTACAGATACATGTTCCGACATGTATCCTTTGTCAGTACAGATATGCCTTATACTTTTTTGAAGTATTTAAATTAAATTAATTAAGCTGATACTTTATTAATACGATAAATCCCGATACAATTTTATGCAGATGCCTTAAATTGCGTAACGATTTTTTGTTCTTTGTATTAAAGATTCTCGAATTAATAATTGTTGCATTATACAATATTTTATTAGTATGATAAAGCAAATGTATTTTGCGGAATTTAATGTCTAGAGGGGTATTTGTCTGAGAAATCCTTGTTTAAATGGACATTTGTTTTAATGTACTTACATAACGTAAATCTAAAAGTTGCCATAGCTAAAAGAAAATAATTGTTTAGTCTTTGTTGAAACTACTTGATCAGTTTCAACTCGAACCCCTAATTTGCATTTTTTATTACGGCCTGTAAGATTAAGCTTTATTTATAGAAGTTGTGAGAGTTCACAATGGGCCTAGAAACGACCGAGCAGAATTGCGGCGAACGCGGAATGTGTGGTTATCGGTCTCCAAAAGACCAACATCTGGTGGACAAACACTTTCCAAAAGGGAAAACGTTATCACCTTCCCTTCGTCCCTTCACCATTGCAAGAAGAGGAACATTTTTCTAAACAACGGAGAGACGACTTCGAGACTTCATACAGTCAACATCGCGAAACAAATTTGTAAATTGTTGTTAATTAAATATAGTCAGTTTAAACTTAATTCAACGTAAACATTTTTTGGTCTTTCGAAACAGTCTTATTTGTTTAAAAATAATTTAATTTTGTATATTTTTATTTTTTTAATTCCTTTATTGTATATTTTATTGCAATTCTTAAATGTTTTTATAAACAGTGTGTAAATGTAGGGTTATTTTGTAAATACCCTTTTATAGGATTATAAAACATTCCAGTCTACAACACAATTGTGCGGATGAAGGGTATTTTCAGTCATTAATCGCGCATAGCCGATTTCAATATTTCATAGGAATCTATTTACGGTAATTAGCCGGGTCTTAGCTCAGGAATGCGTAATGATCATCCCATTAAAGCGTATCTTTTGTCTCTCCTTTTGTACACTTTGTAAATAATATTTCATTTTTCAGCTAAGTTCATCTTTTTTGTCAAATGCAAAGGTCGTGTCCAAGTGTACTTTTTTTGTAATATATTTTGAGTTTGTAATAGACGTGTTAAACATAACATTGTTGTTATTATTACCAAAGAAATAAACACAGGTGAATCATTTGAACCAGAGGAAACTACAATTCTCCCCAAATATTAATCAATTGAGTAAATTAATTATTTTATAATTCATTTTATTTGAATTAGATTAATTATAAATTTTTGATGATCTTAAACTAATATGTTCTTGTTTTAATTAAATGCACCAAAAGAAGTCCCTTAAGTCATTTTTCATTCGATTTTACTTCGAAGGTTGGAAAAGATTTTTGTATCCGTGAATTCGGATTTTCATTTTGGAGCAAGTATAATATAAATGATGCCACAACCCACTAAATTATCGACCAGCTCGTATGCTCCCGCTTAAAAAAAACGTATGCAAGAAGTGGCCATTGTTGACCATCTTAATTTTTGTTGTGGGCACCCAATATATTTATATTCGAATTATTTGAATTTTAGCAACGATATTCCATTTTGTATAGCGTGAATAACACCGTATATTAAAAAAATCAATGCTGAATTTACACCTCTAGGAAAAATACCTTAATTTAATGATAAAAAAATAAATCTCGTAACTTGTCAGGATAAAAATACTTTACTTAATCTGCAAACGACACAATCAAAGTTGTTTTCACCGAGAAATATTTTCCAATTATTTACTTCAAATGCACCTGCGGCAGTCGAATTCTGGGTAACTTATTTTTGTATGTTTCTAATTTGTATTTTCTGGAAGTAGTCTACTCATGAAATTTAATAATGTCGATGTAAATAGCATCCTAGTTCAAAGGTTTAATAATGTTAAAAATGACATTATAATATGAACATCATTATTCATGAAACATTTATACATACTTGGGTTAATTATTTACCATGTATTTGTAGAGTTATATATTTAACTGGATTATGTTAAATATTTACAGATTATTAATAATATCGATGGCAAAAGGTGTTGCTTTGTGATATTATTCTATATTTATAATTAGTGGTGATAAATAAACGCATTTACAGGAATAAATTTTAGATAACGACAGAAATTATAATTATTTGAATAAAATATTAAAATTCTGTAAGTGAAATGTTAAATTTAACGTGTACCTTATTTATCATCACCGTTTATGCAGCTTTTGTAAATAATATATATATATATATATATATTAATGTGGCCAAATTCCTATTGTAAAAAAATCAAGAGTAGTTATCCGATTTTTTTTATTTTCAAATTTATTTATTCTTAATTACCTAGTTATTTTTGCAGTTGCAAACAAAAAAAATATTTAATGACATAATTTTTATTTGGTTTATTTTTGCCATTTTACACGAACGCAATGAAGTACGCAGAGGGTTCTAATTAATTTTCCGAGGGTTAAATCAGCCTCCGTTACGCAGTTAATTAAAAAAACAAACAAAAAATGAAGAGTCCTTTTTTGCGTTCGAGTGTGCCCCGAATAAAAAGTAAAAGTGACGCAAATTGTTTTCATTTAAATTATTGTACTCGAAACGACCGGGATGCTCTCATCCAGTGAATTCCCGTGGGAAAATATTTCTCTTTTGGGAAATTCCAGTTAATAAACTTTATTACGGATAGCGCGGATATTGTGTTTCTTTCCCTTTTTCCGTTCTCTTCCTTTTCAAATTGCGACGTGCACCTTCTCTGCAAGCGCACGATTTTTATTTGAAAACTTAAACAGAGGATGAAATTATTATTGCAATTTTAGTCGAAGTGATATTTGAGCTTGATGTTATTTACTGGAGGGAATGGAAGACGGGGAATTGGAAAAATGTAAAGCTGGATTATATTTCATATCAGAGATTGAATTTGTGTTTCAGTAATTCAAATATTTTCAGTAGTGTGTAATAAATATGAAAATACAAAATTACACAATATTAATAAGTGAATAAAGATTTTTCCATTGAAGCTTATTATTATTAGCAAATTGTTTTTATTTAGCGATATTTTTTTTTACATTCAAAAATATACTTAAGTTAAACATGCATATTTTAAATATCTGAAATGTGTAAATAATTCAAAGTTTAATGTAATGGCAATATTATTCTGTCACCATTTTCATTTTGTAACATGTAAATAACATTTTGAAAATATTGATTATTATTATTATTATAACAATAGAAAATAGTATTCATTCACGTTCATTCACAGTTATTTAAAGTACTCACGTAACGTAAGTCAAAATGGCAAATTGATTAATAATTAAATATTTTTAAAGTCTTTTTAGTTATTTTATTATTTTTATATTGTTTTACTGTTATTATAACCCCGATAAAATTACTGTAATTATTATTCCACAATACATTTTAAATCCAATGAAATACATCTCTATAAAATTGTCCATCTTCCCGTTGTCGAAGGAACGAAAAACATATTTTATTTCTCTAATTACCAAGTCAAACAGAATGAAAGAAACCCCACCACGTTCCAATCAAAACTTTCCCAATTACATTATTTACGTGCTCTTACATCGAACCAGGAACAGGTTTTTGTTAGAGTTTAAGAGTTCCGATATTTTATCTAAACAATCAGAATTGGATTATCGAACTCAATTCCGCTGAGAGCCGTTCTAAGTAAATATTGAATGGAATAATTAGGAGTTATGGCCCTCGTTTTAAATGCGAATGCGTGTTTCCGAGTTATTTTTTATACTCGATTGTGATATACAGGGCGTCCCGTTAATTATGGGAAATAGCTTAAGCTCACATTTCTGGGACCAAATTATGATAAATCAATCGAACGTATCTATATACAAAAGTTAACTGTTAAGACGGAATCAACTTTAAACGTAAACAAAATTGTATTTATTTTATTCATAACAATTGAATACTTAATACGATTTGAATGAAATTTACTATCGTTTAATATGATAATATAAGACATGATTTGATTTAATATGAGTAGCATCACTTGATGCTAAGTTTAAAATATAACATAATCTATAAATAAATACAAAAATATATTTTTATTTAGACAAGTAATAAAATTTTTATTGAGTGTTCAATTTGGAGTATTTTTGTCTCTTTATAAATTTCCATAATTTGCATAGTTTGGTAAAAATAAAAATAAAATTAATAAATAAATGTAAATCAATTCCTTCTATATATTTAGTAAAATGCGAATATAGTTACCTGGAAAACGTGAATAAATATGACTTATTAGTAATTAATGTCATTATTATATTAAATATTTAGTTATTGAATCATTACATATTTATTAACATGTTCATTTTAAATTTTATTCGTTTTGAAAATAAATACGTCTATAATGTCTTAGGTAAGTAGGTTTTTTACTAAATATTTAATGTAATCCTTTTGTGCGAATACTGTAAAATTTATCAAAAATTATAAAGAGACAAAAAATGTTTAAAATTAAATAATCTTTGAAGTAAATTGAATTGTATGTCCGAATAAAAATATATTTAAATGTTTATGATGTTTAATGACTATTAATTGAACTTCGCCTACAAATCATGTATTTTCTTTGAAACTGCTTTGTTTTCTGGCCAAGAAAGACATTCATTATTACTATTACTATTATTATTATTATTATTATTATTATTATTTATGCAAAAGGGTTATTACTTTTCATGAGTGATGTAATGAAATATATATTTGATATTATAGTACATTTTTAATTGCATTTTTTACAAAAATCTTTTACAAAACCATATATCTTTCTATAGTAAAACAGAATTTTTCTTGTTCTCGTTTTGACGACGGACCCGATATTGCTGCATATATTGGGCTCGACGAGAGGATCAGATGGACGCTCTAAATTCATATAACTGCAATATGCGCGCTCTGGTTTGAAATGCGCTGAATTTATCTGCTGAACTGAGACGGGACTTTGCCCCAATAAAGTCTTTGTGAGTGAGTTATTACGATCGGAGAAAATGCATTTAAGATGGAAACACTGTAATAGATATATTTTCGTTGAACGTGCAGCGTGCGGGAAATTTCGCGAGAAATTTAATCGGTTTTGAATGGTTTGACAAAATGCATTGTAGAAATGTTTAATTGAAAAAAAAAATGTAATAAATATGTAATATTATTATTATTCGGACAGGAAGAACTATGGTCGAGAGCCCTTGTTTGGGAATATAAAATGAAAATATTTATTTTTTACATCATGTTAGTAAAGTAATCCATTATTTTTGCATGAAATTGAAGGCTTGATTACCATAATTAGAACGATCCGATTTAGGTCAAATATGCACCGTTTTATTTACTAACTTGTTGCCATTTTGAACGTAATTTCATTTTGATAGTCCATTTTCACAAGCCTCTCTTGAAGCAACATTTTTCACCAGCAAAATTGTTTGCCAAGGACAGGAACATATGGTGTCAGGTCCAACCAAATTTCCAGAACTGACAGAAACGATTAATATTTTTTTAGTAGGAAATCTCATACTTCTAACACCATTTAGTAGAAACCGATCAAACTTATACAACGCGAGATACAGATATTTAAAGCCTTCGATTGAAAAATAATGGATTTATTTTTATTACAATTAATACAATGTAATATTTTTTCTCGGATAATAAAGATTGTTAGTATTATTATTTTAAGTTGACATAGATTAATTTTAAAAATTATTATTTTTTTTTCTCTAATTGATTTCCATAAAAATTGCAAGAATTATAATTTTTTGAACGATTTTAATGTAATTTTAATAAATCATATATTTTCATGAAATAGAGTGATTATTAAATCAAACAAGTAGTTTCTTATTGCTTTTATTTGATTGCATATTAAGTAAATTTTAAGAAATAATATTTAATGAATTAAATAAAAATAACTTGAAAATAATTATTTAATAAATTATTTTTCCCTTATCTACTGTACCATTCTGACTTATGTTACATAAGCACTTTAAAAAATATCCAATAATAGCTATTTGCTGTTTCATAACAATAACATATTGTATAATGCAACAATATTTTAATTGGAAATATTTAATGTAAAAAACAAAAAAAAATTAAAGTTACATAATATAAGGCCATCTGAAGACACGTGTTTCGGGATTGCATTCCTCATCAGTACAGCTGTGCCTTATATAATTGCAAAGTTGTTAATTAAATTAATTAAAAACGTACTATTACCTCTGAGATTCGCGGTGCAAGTGAACGGAGAAAACGTTTCTGAAGAGGCAGGTCACACGATTGTCTTGTGTAGTGTTAACAATTAATTTTGAAATTTTATACAAATTTTTTTTTTTTTATTGTTTTGAACAATTAAACCAGTTAGTGTAATAATTTCTTATAATCTGAAGTTGAAAACAATGCCAAGAGTACATCAAAATCAATATTTTTTTAATTAACTGATTTTGAACGAAGCCGGACTTTCGCTAAGAGAAATTACTTGTTGTATAAACTAAAATATTACACCGGTATTGAAATATTGGCTCAAATGATCGGAGGAAGGGATTCAATAACATCGTATTGGAAGTCCGTCCACTGAGGTCTACATACCGTGAAAAACATCGAGTAAGACTTTTGGCTACAAGAGATGGGATTTTAACAACTCAATTGAAAATGATTTGGATGAGAAATGTACGACAAATTGACATTCTGGGTGATAAAGATGAATGAATTTGATGAAAACGAAAACGCGAAATAGGAGAGATAATTATTTGTAAAATCCACGATTTATATGACTGATTTATAATATATGGTTTATATCCAATTAATTTAAAAACAAAAATTTAAACGCAATTTATTTTCATATCTTACATTAAAAAAAAAGACATTAAACAATATTTAGTGCATTTAAAAATAAATCAATTATATTATCTTCATTAACAATGAAGAGTAGTAACCCATTCACTTTAATCCCAACAATGGTTTTAAATTACGGCTGTACTTTTGGTGAATGCGCCGGGAAAGAGGGAATTCATTCAGAGCTTTTTGGATCGGATAAGGAAGTTAATTACAGAGCGGAAATGACTGTCATTTGTCAAAACATAAAAAATAGAAGAATATAGGTTGGGGGGAGGGATTGAAGGGGAGAGGGAATGAATGGCGCACGTGTCCGCACGTGTCTATAGACTTTTCGATTGGATTAACGTTAGCACTTCAGTTTCGTTTGGACAGATAATCCGTTGAGTACACGATGAGGATACAGAAAAATCACGAATTGGAGATTTAATGAAAAAAAAAAAAGGTGTATATACTTAAAATATATTATCTACTTATTAATAATGGAGGCTTCTGTTTTGCTACAAATTAAAGATATTTTAAATGATGTGTATATAACGGATTCAATAATTTTGTGATTATAGTTACAAAAATTTACTTCTAGTTTGATAATAAGAATTATGAATCTTTGAAACTATTGTTTAATCTAGTTTAATCCCTATTCATCTAGCTTTTGGAATTATCAGTTTCTTTCATCAGAATGCAGTGCACATGAAACATATTTAATCAATTAATTTCCAAGTGTTTGGTAAACAGGAAAGTTTGCCTTCATTTTATTGGGCAAATAGCAATTTGTTCTGTTTACCTTGTAGAATAAAATTATTGATGCTTCTTAATAATAATAAATCTATTTCCAACAGATTTACGGGGAAACATACACGTAAAATAATAAGTAAATAAATTAAAGTGAATAAAAGTGTTCATGGCTTTAAAACTAAAATTAATTAATAGATATTTGCTCGATTTATTAAATTTATTATGGATTTGAAAATATTTTTTGTAACAAGTGTACAAATGAGGTTAAATTAATTTGAATTAAAATACTGAAATTAAACTTGGTTAAAAATTTGTGTTTTAAAAAATGTGGTGAAACATGTGGTGTTAGTTGAGGTTACAATTAAAAGTTTACTTTGAATTACTTTATCCAGCACTTGAAACATTACATAATGTTAAATACAAAACATATGTACACACTTACGATTCCTATGTTATTTAAAAATAATATTAAACTCAATGTAACGATGACAAAAATTGAACGTATTTAAATATGAGGTTTTAATCAATGACGAAACCTGTAATCTAGGCCAACAAAACAGACTTCAATATATATTTTTTTCTTTTTACAAATATTTTCATTTCAGCTGCTCTTTGTGCGATTCCAACGATTGCGGGCCGTTACGTATTATAAGCTGCATTTTAATTAAAATGTGAACTTCCACTCTGTTATTACGTCACGAAAATTGATGCCATACAACAAATTTAAAAATAATCTACATGGGAGCATTTATTGGCATACTCTAAATAAATTGTAATTTAAATACCAAATATTTGAACATTAAGAATTTAAAATGGAAATCCCTATGGTGTGTGAATCAATTCTACGCCAAAAATTGTGTACATTATATTTATTTATATATTAACTTTGGGGTAATTTAATTAATATTTCTTATTATAAAACTTCGTAATCAAAATACCATTTTATAGATAAAACAACAACGTAAACAGATCAAGTATTTCGTGTTTAACTAAACATTTCGGTGTTAATTAATTCCGGCCGCAATTTAGATCGGATCGATGGTGTTTTGTTAAGAGCCCAAAGGGTGAAAGAATCTGCGGAGGGGAAGAGGGGCCCTCGATTGATGGGCGATTTCGCTGTAATGATAGTTGGGGAATGTTTTGGGTGGCGAATGATTGATTAATTAAGCCTCGTTTGGGCTCATCGAGGCCGGATTAGATGAGGCTCGACCGGAATTAATCGGCGTGTGTCCGGTCGATTCATTGAATTTCGCCAGCTGTTTTCTATAGTCTAATATTAAGTGGTTAATTATCATAACAAATTGCTAATAATACAATACAGTTATATAAATAAATTTAATATATCTTACAATATGATGAGCGAAATATTTAACAATTTGATTTTACGACATAGACATGCCAAATTGTTATATCGATGTAAAGTTGTCTACGGATATTTTGTGCCTTGCGCATCCACTATGGCGAAGGCGCCGGGAAATTGTTAATGCATTTAGTAACAATATAAAAATAAGAAATAAACTTTACCTTGGGTCAGAGATTGCCAGAAATTACATTGAAAATCACTGCTGTCTGTCGTGAAGTTCTTGACTTTCTTGTGGCAATAAAAACAATTAAGAAATTTTATTTGTTGTTAATCCCTATAAAATTAATTGTAGCGTCAATTGTACCGCAAGGATCACATTACAAGCCAATATTACTTTTTCTTTTCATTAACGATTTGTATGAAGTTTTTGAAAACTGTATTTTTTTAATGTTTGCTAATGACGTTAAACTTTTTAAAATCATTCATACTGTTAATGATTTTCAATGCGACCTTAGCCGCTTATATAAATGGTGTGATAATAACTTTTTTCTAAATGTTATTATATGTCAATCTTTTATAACACATTTAAATTCACACTGAAGTTTTTCTCAAAAATGTAATTTAATTTATCTTGTGCTCTTGATTTAGCGCTCTCATGTTAATAATGTATAATTGAATCTTGCAGTTACGGTTATTATTACAATATTTTCTTTATTGTTTTATGTATTAAATGTATTTCACATCCCAACAAGACGCAAGGTATCCCTCTCTCTCCACTCCAACAATATCTACGTACATGAGATATAAATTACTGATCCGAAATACATAACCTTATTCGCATATTTCCTTCATTTCGCGAATGACACTGCATTGATAGTCCACCAACATATTCTTCCCAAAGCTCTTTATACCCTTCAAGAACTCATCGTCTCGATATCCTTGTGGTTCGCCTAATGATCCTCCATCAATTCCAATAAATCCCAACTTTTTATTTCCTAACACAATCCACTCACTTTAAAATTAATCTAAACTACATCCATTCCATCCTCGACATGTAAATAACTCCGTATTATATATAACCCTAAAGTAACCTTTAAATCTCATTCCTTTCAAATTAAAAAAAAAGTCCAGAACAGGATACGACGTTACAGAACAAAGGTATCTCCACTAAAACAGCGGACGGATATATATATAATGACCTGCTGTCCCCCTTCTGGACTATGGTTTCAATCCTCCACAACCTCCTCATCAACGACTAACAGACTGATATGACATAAAAGGGGCTTAGAAGTGTAGAGAGACCGATGATCAATAGCCATTCAGGAATAATAATATATAAAATATAATATATTTTACATAGGTTTTTCAGCTTGGAGCTAGGAGTCTGTTAGTCATTGATAAGTGATTTAATGAAAAGTAAATTTTCAGTAAAGATGATCTGTTAACTAAATTAATGAATTATTAGTTTAAATATTTGATTAATTTAATAATTGGTTAATTTAGTTCAACCTTAAGATGGAGTTTTAGATTAATTAATCAAATAAATTAATAAACAATACTAATTTATAGTCACATATTTAAAATTCCGAAGACCTCGTGAGCTCAATGAAGAACCATACAACATTTTTTTTATTTGGATTTTCTATTAAAAATTAATTAATGAATTGAGTTACCTGAAGGTTTTCACTCATTTTCTGTACATCTTGTATACAAACATCTTTATTCAGACAATATTACATAAGCTTATACATACATTTATATTTACTTAACAAAAATAAAAATTGTATTAGTCTCTCCGGGCTATCAACCTGAGGTCTTTCTGCCCATGTGCTTTTTATCAATAGTTTATTTTTGTAAAATTAACAAATAAATATAATAATTATTAAAACAGAATTAAACATCGATTAAAAACAATATGGCCATCAGTTATCCATCTGTGAATTTTGACTTACGTTACGTAAGTACGTTTAACAAATGCACATTAAAACAACTACTTCCCGGGCAAATACCCACGCCGGACATTGAATTACATAATGTACACCCGCTGTTGCATATCAATAAAATATTGCATAATGATTATTTATTTCATTTATTAACGGTTTCACTTTTACAATAATATACAAATATGTTGGATAAACTTAAAGCAAAAATTACAAAATAACCAATAGGTATGAATATATCCATAGTGTATGGATATATTCATACCTATTTGTGGTTGAACTGAATTAATTGTTTTTTAAATATTTTGTAAAAAATCAACAGCATTAACAATCAATTAGACACGTGTATAATTCCTTTGATGTAAATGATTAATAAATCGGATATTTTTACAATTTTATAACTTCATTAGAAGCATTCCTTTAATAAAAATAGATCTGGCAACGACGCACGCTTGTTTGTAACAGAAAATTTGTATGCAACACCTCCAGCGGATGATGTAGCAGTTATAAACAGGATAAATGCACACTTGTTTGATCCAGCGTTGCCAAAGGTATAGTTCTTTTAAGTGGCCCGTGAGGCTTAAGGAAGGACCGTGTGACTTATTTTCGTTAATATTTTTATCTAAAAATTAGTCAAAGAGTCACGCTACCTAAAGCTTTTCACTCATTCTGTACACCTTGTATATAAAGCGCACTGTGCTCGAAATGTGCATTTAGTGTTTTAAAAATAAATAAGTGGAGAAAGAAATATAATATAATTATTGCTATCAAAAAACTTCACGGACTCGCCAACAAATATCTTCGGTAATTTTTAAATACTATGATTTTTAATTGATTGTTTTCTCTGTTATTACCAAATAAAGAAACTATATATTTTTATATTTAAGTTAAAAAGACTGATATATTATTATTTATTAATAAAGTTTCACGTTTATCTATTTTTTCCATCGGAGTTATTACGTGGCTCCATAAAATTAAACCCACATATATTTCCTCTTCCCATTCATTATTAACCACTACTTTCTTTTATATCCCTAGCATCCTCCATCAGTCACATAAACTACATCCTATCAACAAACTTTGCTAACCCACCATCAGTTGAAAAAAAATCCTGAAGCGCATATCTCAGACCCTAAAACGCGCAAAGGGGGAAAATCCGGCTCCGCATCTAAATCACTTTCGATGGCCCTTGCATGCAAAACGCTGCAATATCACATGCGACGAGGATTTGTAACTCGAGTAAACTTTATCCGTGGAAATTCCCCCAATAGTTTTGTTTGTCGCTCGAACGGGCGAAATGCGGAGGAGTCGGCTTAGAGAGATACGGAGAGTTCAGGTGTTCTCATGAAAATGTAAGGATTAAAATGTTTTTTACGGTTTTTGGGAAAACTTGTGAAGAATATTTTTTTTTTGAATTATTTTTATTGTTCGGTTAAACGAATAAATATTCGTAAAGTAATATAATAAAAAGCAGGCGAAATTCAGTCAACATTATCTATAAAATATTTCTATATTTATTTTTTTTAATGTTAAAAGAGAGGGAAATTTCCCTCTCTTTTAACATTAAACATATTTTGTGTATCTTTTGTTTATGAAGCGCTAAAACCCAAAGCACTTAAAATAACGGTTATAAAAAAAGGTAACTCGTCTGGTGGAAGTGCGCTTAAATAAATAAATTTGATATATTTTGTACTCACTTTAAGGTTTAATTCTATTTCCAATTTTAGTCCTCGTATCTACTCCTCCGTTAAATAAATTGACGCTTTTATGGTGGTTGACATCGTGTTATAGCAGGTTATCTGAAACGAAAAAGAGAATTAATTTTATAAATTATTAACACATAGTATAAAATGCTAAGCGCGGCAATGTCGAGTAAAAAAGAACGTGACGCATTTTAGGGCTCTTCAGAATTCTGATAATCACAAAGACTTGAAGTGAACGAAATGGATGAATATCCATGCTAGAGATCAAATTGCCGATGAAAATACAAGGTCAAGCCGCGTTGTGCTCAACGAGAATTTGTATATTTTATTAGTAAAACACTTCATTTTATAATATAGAAAATGAACGGAAAGTGATTCTGCGAAAAAGCAATTAGATGTTTATCAGGCAGCAGAAAATCTTTCTTTATTTATTCAACATATAATAATGCCCTAGTAGAAATGTAGCAATATTGTATTAATATTTATATCTTGTATATACATTGAAACTGTTATTCTAAGTGCATTCAATATAGACACAATATTGAATGCCAAGAATGATACAATAATAAAATTCAATCCACACACAATAATGTCAAAATCCAGAATAAAATTAATGAATATTCAAACTGTGTACAATATAGACACTATATGTATTGTAACTATTGACACATTATTTATAATAATTATAGACACAATATTGTTTATGCCCTGAATAACAATAATTTGTGCATTTGTGACGGGAACTCGTTGATTCTTAATGATAGACCGAACGCCTGATTTTCGTTCACAAGTGTGATTATATGTGATCAATTGGATAGTTTGCTTATTTCTGAGGTGAGTACTCATAAAATATAAATATAATTGTGTGTCTGTATGTAATTAGTTTTATTAGTTAGAATAATAAGATAACCATAATCTCAAATTTCAATATTTTTTCAGATTACAATGCAATTTAAAATCAGCTGTAATGAATGTGTGCTATTGAATGTCTTTCACCATCAGCCTATGACAGGCGCGGACTGACACTTTTAACAGACTCCCAGTCTTCGGGAAAAATCAGCCCCCATAGTTGAGTTTAACCAAACACAGATCAATATTGAAACATTATTGTACCAACTTGAATCAAGCTTGAAATACAAGATTGGGTCAAACTAGAAATTTATTATCGAGTCAAGATTGTATCAACATGATACAAAAATATGTCAATATGTCAATCTTGTATAAATATTTAATTTCAAGTTGTATTTAAATATTGTATCAAACTACTATCGCGTCCACATCCTAATTTTGCTACAAGATTGTAGAATTGAAATTCAATAATGTCAACATTGCTACAAGATGTAATTTCTGCTAGGATAATTAATGTGTATATAAGAAATAAAATTTATAATTTAATGAAAATTGCAAAATAATAATTATATTTTAATAAATAAAGTATTAATTCATGTTTGAAAAAAAAGATAAATATTTTTCGATTAATAAAACCAAATATGTCCGCATAAATCAAAAATAATATTTCTCCTGTAATCAGATAGATATTGTGAACATATCGATGTCAATACTTCAACAAGAAAATTATTAGTGAAAATGCAATGACAACTTGGAATTAACATAAAATTATCTCTTATTAATTCATTGAAGGAAATACACATAAAAATTCTTAATCATTTCTATAAAAATTATCTGAAGAAAGAATAAATAAAAAGTAAACGTTTCGACCGCATCAGATCTCTTCAGTATGATATATTCAGGTTATTCTAAATTAAGTGCGCACCATTGCTAACTTTGTTATTAGTTGAGCTAGAGAGTCAGTTAAATTATTAAAACAGTAGTATATTTTCCGAGGATTACAGCTGTCAAATAAGAAAAAAAAAAACAAAAGAGATCGCGTTTTTTTTAAGGGACTCCTTATATATTTTATCAAAATTTCAAAATTTGGTATAAAAGGTAATTCGTAACAAAAAGTTATAATACACCATCACAAATGAAAATGTTATTCGCATATTAATATTGTATTTTCAGTTCCTGTATATAACAAAATAGTCAGTCAAGTCAGTAAAGTATTACAATGCTTTAGACTTTTATTTTATTTAATTAATGCGTATGGTCCACTATTACCGAATTAAGTCGAACCTATGATCCCTCTGGACCTGGACCTATACGTAAGTAATGGTGTGTTTACATTTAAATTTCCTCCACACCCCCCTATACTCTTAAGGGATATATCAAAGCTGGGAACTTCGATGACTCGCCCAGTATATGTAATTTAATAACTGTTAATTTCATTCATAGACTGAAAAACCCGATTTATAAATTAAGTCTAATTTCTCACATACACACCCTTTGTTGTTTCCCCGTTTATCAATTCTCAACACGGATGAGTAAGTACAATAAGGCGTACATTCCCGTAAACAGCAAAATTATTATCCACCATCCTTGGTGGATTAAACATACGTTCCGTGTTTACTGAAACCTGAGTTTCTGTCTGAATCGCCCACAGACCATAAATTCTAAAACAGGTCTTGCCTCCCAAACCGCATCCTTCACACTCACCCACCCTTATATACTGGATTGAATTAACGCGCTGAAATACCGACACGGGAAATTAATGAAAATAGTCCTACAAAAAAAATTACAACAACCCGACACGTGTATTTCTTGATTAATTGAAATTGCAAAAATGTTCGTAGGAAATGTAAAAAAAGTTATGAAAAAAATATTCTCATTTGGATTAATAAATAAATATTTTGATGCGTATTATTTTTATTTTGTATTTTGTCGTAATTTGTGAATGGTAATTTGCCTTTTTTATATATATGTTTTGTAATATTTTCAGAGCGTCACACTTTTCTTATAAAATTTTTAATATGTAATTATAATTGTAATTTGGAAATGGAGATTCCGTTAATAAAGTAAATTGAAATTGAAATTATTTTTTTAATTAGGAAAACTTGTAACGATCTATACATAAAATTTTATAGAAAAAATCTTAGGTATACAAGAGATGGCAGATGAATGGGTGCCAGCCAGAGCACCTTACGTGTAGTGTTTTGTATAAAATGAGAAAGGTCATCCTGGTAATTGTGGATTGGATGAAAGAGGAAGAAACATGGATGGGCGTAGTGTTTGGTAGGTATGCATGGTGTGAAAAGGGATGGGATACATGGGATCATATTGCGGAGGGTTTGCAAGGAGATATGTTAGGATTTGAAGGGAGGAAAACAGTAGAATGGTTAAGAGAGGATGGCGGAGGCTTGGGATCTTGGATGGGAAATATTAATAAGAAGAAGTTATTAACTTCAATTGCTTAAGAATGTATTTTTGTAGATTATACCAATAAGTGTATTTTTTATTACAGAAAAAATCTTAAGTAATTTGTCATTTTTATGACATCTCAGGCACCTCAGTTTGTATTTCAAAAGAATCCATATGCCTGTAAATAAGTTCCATAACAAAACTGATAATATTCACCAATTATTCATAAAATTATCCAAAATATTTCTCTTTGCAATTCTTTTTCTTTTTCTCCTTTTAACCCCGTTTGTTTCCCTTAGGGTAGATATTAGTATGTAGCCAAATATTTATGACATATACATAAAATTTATTATGGCCAATGAGTCGTCTACAAAGTCGGACAAAATCTTGTTAAAAAAAGACTCAAATAATATTGATTTTTGTTGCATATATTTTATAAAAAGGAGATACCGTAAATAAATAATAATAAAAAAAATAATCAATTATAAAATACGTAACTTTTAGATATCCAAAAATATTCAGTTAGCCTTGGTTCTTTAATGCAATTTTATTTCAAAAAAAGAACTGTTCTATTTTACTCATTTTAATGATTGTTACTATTTATATACAATATGAGAACGAGAAATTTGCTCTTATAGAGTGCACTCAATATATTTATTAAAAAAATGACAATACCAGTAACCATACGCATTAGGTTATGTTATTCTAACAAAACAAAAGAATTTGATTTGATACATAATGACACATGTGACGGTTTATTTGTTTTTATTCGCTGGTACAAACAAAATATAAAAAAATTAAAGCACTCAAGAGAAGAAAAGTTCTCGATTGTATGGTGGAATCATCTTTATTGAGATATTAATACACCTATATGATAAAATACAATACATTTATTTTATTTAATTAATACCAAAGTAACTTTTGCCATCGGTCTTTCATCAGGAAATCACTGTCTTAAATGGCATGTTCGTCTTTTAGTCGTTTATAAGACAGGAGATTAATTAATGAATAGCGACTGAAAAAAGAATTCTTTATTCTATGTCCATTATTGGACATTTGTTTTAAGTACTTATGAAACATAAGTCAAAATGTCGCAGTAGCTAAAGAGGGAATAATTTATTATTTCTTTATTATTTTTATTTAATTTAATGAATGAATAGTGTATTCAGGATAACGGAATTTTGAAGGGCTCCACATAAATAAAAATCCGATGTAAATTTTTTTATTTATTCTTCTTATATACATAGAAAATTAAATACAATTAGGAATAATGAGAGCACTTAACAACTAAATTATATAATTGATATACCAATACGGAAAACGAAAAGGGTTCACTCTGTGGATAAAATTATCAAAAAATAATATACTTACTGTATAGAAATAATTAAATATGAATATTATATTAAAAATCAACCAATAAAACACAGATTATATTGAATAACTTTAAATTCTCGACTAGTTCCGGGTGATTAGCCCATTTTCAGGAGAACTAATAATTAATTTTATTAAAACGAAGTAAAATTTTTTTATGTTAAAAATAATTAAATTAATCAATAAGCACGTCAACCATTATTTCAAGAATCGTTTCCAGTAAACTTATTTACTTTTGTTAAATGCCATAATAAGCATTTGAAACGTTACAACCCCACCGAGATCCGGCCTTAATGAAATTTGATGCATTCTTTATGGCATGCATAAAAATCCGTGATCCCTAGTATATCCGTTTTGGCCGTATATTTAATTATTATCCTTAAACACGGCCGTAAAGCCGACATAAAACAGGCCCAAATTGAATTAGGGCCGCGGCTAAGGGAAAACAACGGGGCGTGGGGAGGGGGCCGGGGATTGGTTTACGACGAGGCGTTTTCGCGAGTGCCCCAATAAAATATTTCATTAATAAAACGGCCGAATATTGAGTGGACGGGCCATGTGGGTCACGTCGAGATTAAGACGTTAAATTTGAATACATTTTATTGTATCTGGCAAAGGTTTTTTTAAAAATATATTTTCTTAGAATTGGGACTAGAAATGTTTTTTTTTTTGGCCATTTGTTTATTTATTTATTTATTTATACAAATCCAACAGACATAGTTCATTGACAGGGTTTACAATATTATTATTTTATATGGCGAGTACAAAGTTCATAAATTCGGTTTAAGACAATCTAAAACAACGCGTTTATAGTAAACAAATGGCATATTAAATATATCGATACAATTCGAGTATTGGTTGTAAAGGCGAGACATCCTTGGAATGGGGGAGTTCAGATAATAATTATTAGTGTTGGGCAAAATCGAATATTATTAGTAATCGAGTATTACTAAATGTGTCATTTTAAGTATTTAAAACGAAAAACTGATTTAAAATTTATGTTTATTAATAAATGGGAAGTTATTCTTGAAAATTTTATAATAAGTAACATTCATAACATTATAATATACTTAATTTAGCAATAATAAAAAGATCGACTTTGCCCATCACTAATAATTATATTGTGTTGTTTAGGTGACATAAATTGATGTCGGCTGAACAATGCGAGCAATTTGAGTATCTTTTAAAGCGCTGCATTTGTTATGTATATATTTTGCACATTTTATGTAAGGGGTATTAGGTTTTATACCCCGATCGCAAACGCCACATAAATTAACTATATTTTAAATCTGCGATAAAAGTAAATTAAAAAGAAAATACACAATTGACATTATTTTTACACTAACGCGGTCTTTCGTAGTGATTTATTATTAGACAAACAAGGATGAATGACGACGGATGGATAAAATGAACAAATGTAAACAGGGGATTGAAAGGAATAATTCGCAATGCTAATATGACTTTGCAAATCGAAACTGAGGCTATGATTCGAAATTTGTTGGGATACTTAAATTAATGGCTTTATTTTTTTAACTTATAAACCGGGGCTAATAAAATATATCATTGGAAAACTTTATTATCATATTTATGAAAAATTACAACAAATGGTTTAATATACATTTTGACTTTAAATGGACGCTCACTTCAGGTTTCTTTAACAAACAAGTAAACCACGAATATAAACTTCTTTAATATTTTAATTTTCCCCGACACCAATTGATAAAAGGGGTCACCGATTATATTTATATATTTGAATTTTGAAAGTTAATTTTAATATTTTAATTTTGAAAGTGATATAACACATCCCAAGGAAGAAGAGATAACTCAATTCTGGAAAAGTCTGTGGTAAAGACCTAGGCAACATAATGAAAACGCAATATGGATAGATAAAGAAGAAAAACAGGCGAATAATAACGAACAACTTAGATGAGTGAACAGTTAATGAACTTAAAACAGCAATAAACAAAACACACTGGAAAGTGTTAAGAATAGACCAAATACATAACTTTTGGTATAAGAAGTTCACAACTTCGCACCACCAACTAGCGAACCAGATCAACCATATTATGGGAGAACCTCAGACGTGTCCTACGTTCATAAGAGAGGGAAAAACATGTATCATCCCAAAAAATAAAGACACACACAGGACTCGGCAAACTACAGACCTATAACCTGCTTACGAACAATGTACAAAATAATAACATCAACAATAACTCACAAAATAGAATTCTACTTAGTAATAAATAATGTGACAACAGAAGAACAAAAATGATGTAGAAAAAGTACTCAAGGATGCAAAGAATAATTTATCATCGATACTGTTATAATGAAACAGGTAGAAAAACAGCAACGGAATCTAGTCACCTATTATATTGATTATAAGATAGCATATGACTCAGTCCTACACAGCTGGCTCTTGATAATACTTGATATACACAAAATTAACCATCATACACACATTTCTCAAACATATAATGGCACAGTGGAGAACCCGTATATATATATTTAATAAAAACGTGAATATAAAAACAGAGACAATCCAAATAAATACAGGAATATTTCAGGCAGATATATTTCTGCGATCCCCAATCACACGCCCTAAATGCTACCAACTATTGCTTCAATATCAAGCATGGAAATACTACTCAACATAAGATAAGCCACTTGTATACATGGATGATCCTTTCTAAAAGTTACCGAAACCTTTAGAACAAATGAACAGACGTATGCATTGATTGTGGCATGAATAAGTGTAAAACACTGGACATAGAAAGGGGAAAGTGGAAACCAGACGGAGATGAAGAGTTATTAAATGATGAGATACTTGAAAGCATGAATAAATACAAATACCTGGGATTTCAACAAAATACCAGAATTGACCTTGGGAAAACAAAAATTTTGCTAGTAACAAAGATTAAATAAAGTAAGTAGTATCTTCGAATATCAACTCTAAGCATATGGCTAAAGCGATAAATACATACGCTGTACCCAATCTTGACTTATTCGTTCGGAATAATAAAGTGGACAAAAACAGATCTAGAGGAATTAAAAATAACAACATGAAGAACTACGAAAAAATATAGAATACACCACCAAAAGATGTGGATGTAACATAGCTACACATTAAACAAACTGAATCGTTAAAACAATACTTTTAGACTAAAACATCAAGCAATTTACATAATGCGAAATACTGCAGGAAATAAAACATATATCAACCAATGTTTAACAAAAAAAAATGGGAATCAAAATCTATCCATGGAAGGTAATTCAATTTTTAATATTTCAATTTTGAAAGTGAAATTATAACACCTCCGAAGGAAGAAGAGATAATCCAATTCTGGAAATGTCCGTGTAGAAGACCTAGGCAACACAATAAAAACGGAAAATGGATAGATAAAGAAGAAAAACAGGCGTTCATTAATATAACAACTTGGATGAGTGAACAGTTAATGAACTTAAAACAGCAATAAACAAAACACAACTGGAAAGAATAATGATCCCCATATGAAAGTAACATAGAGTTGGCTCAGGCAAGGTCGTTTCTTTCCGGAAACAGAAGGGTTCGCAATAGCAATACAGGACCAAGTAATCATCACATTAAACTATAGAAAATATATCTTAAATGGCAGAAAGACCTCGGGTCGATGGCCTATGAAAGTACAACCTCAAATTATATACCGTATTATACTATACAATACTGTAGTTAATGTAATGTAAAAATCCCTTGAATAAAGATATTTGTATATATATATTAAAATAACAAAATATAGACAATGTCTCCTGCCGAAAATGTCATCTGTTTCCGGAATCCATGGAACATATAACAAGTGGATGCAAATTGTTAGCCGCGACACAGTACATGGAGTCACATAACTATGTTGCGAAAATTATCCATCAAGCTCTAGCTGTGAAATATCACGTTTCGAATGAATCCGATCCTTACTATATATATAAACCGGTACAAGTCATTGAGACAAATTCACATAAATTATACTGGGACAACACAGTAACAGCCAACAGACCGGATCTCGTATTAGTTGATAAAACACAAAGATCTACATACATAATTGACATAGCTGTACCAAGAGACCAAAATATATTAAGTATAATGGCAAAAATATGAAATATTGAAATAAGAAGGACGTGGAAGCAAGAAAAAGTTACTAATGTGCCATTTATATCAGTAACAAGAATTACACCTAAATCATTTATGGTAAATTTAAAGCTTTTGAACTGCCCCGGCTATATACACACAAATCTATAAAAAGCTATGATTCTATCAACACTGCCCATTAGAAGAAAATACCTACAATAGATAAATTGGTAACTTGGCTAAGCCCATTACCTTTCCACAAAACCAGAGTGATAACCCCCTGAGACACATAATGAAAATAATAATAAATTTATTACGGAATCTCCTTTTTATATAAAAAAATGTTATAAATATTCTAACTGATATACAGGTTGTCCGAAGAGGTAGTGGAGGGTTAGTAGTACGAAAATGAAATTTGGTGACTTTAAATGGTTGGAAATGATGCCTCCTTTCTGAATATATAGATTTCATTGTTGTTTCTCCATTTCCGTGAAAATTATATCAACGTCAGAATTTCGAATAGGACACCCTGTATATTTATAGAGTTTTTGAAAGGTGATTGAAAGACAAATAAAGATTTGTATTTTAATAAATACGGTTTTTTTAATGAGTCCATCATTTATAATAACTTGGAAAAAGAAACTTGATTAATTCTAAAGAAACTAATTAATTCAACTAAAATTTATTTTAATTTAAATGAAATAACTGCGATCAAGTGAAAAAATACTTCTTTTATTAAAAATTACCAATAAACCTTTCTCAAAAATCTATCTCCTGACACCTGAGTCGGTTTTTCTCTATCTAGTCTGGAAATAGGTTTTCTCTTTAAAACAATCCAAATGGCACCACCCTGTACACGGTATCAAATAAGTTTTGTATTTCTAATAGGAGTAAATGCAGAATTACGAAGGAGATAGAGTTATGTGAAATTTTTCATTATATATATAAAAAAAAATATAGACGATTGTATTCACTTTACTTCACAGGTTTTATTATACACTAAATATACCCGATGTCTAATGAAGAAAAGTCAAAAAGTGTAATTTTATGATACCTTTATTAGAACTTTTTTGAGATAATCTCAGTATTACTTTTCGACTGCTCATCGCAGCCCCCACCGGAAGAGTTACGAACTTGCAGCATTATCTCATGGTCATATTTATTGATTTATTTTATTTGAAAGCTTTAGGATTCATAGTTCTTGAGAAATAGCCGGCGACATTTCTTATTTGGACACCCGGTACATTTCGGATACTAAGTATCCATTATCTATGGTACATAGTTATTGATATCCGAAATGTATATTTAGTGTAATAATAAAACCTGTGAAGTAAAGTAAATACAATTGTCTATATTTTTTCTCTTCAGACTAATTATCAAGTTGAAAATATAGATATTAATAACATTGTATTCTAGTTATTTTTTCGTTAAAAAAACAATTAACAATTAAATCTAATATATTTTTCCATTAAATCGGTACAACTTTACAATTATGTAATCATCTTTTTCATCCATTTACAATGTCTTATAGTTAAATTAAATTTTCAGATCTATCGAAACACGTTTCAAATTTACACGCGCATCCCCTCATCTTTAACGATCACCCCCAATAGAATTGAACGATGAATTACAGGAAACGAAATTCGGTCACGTATTTTATTTATTTCATTTGCACGAGAATCACAGTCTCGCTATCTCTTCATGCAATATCTTCTATATCTGTATCGCAATATCTCCGTAGACTCAATAGCGCCCAGCTGCAAATCGAAATCTCTTTTCGCAAACTGCAATTTATTATTGCTGCTTTGCACGGAAGGAAGGACGATCGTATATCCAATTACGTCTAAATGCCTCGAGAAAAGGAGATAGATGAGGAATGGATAATTCATTTCAGTTATTTGATACCTGTCGACCCGGAAGGAACATTTTAATTGAAACTCGTGAACGAAAATTTATTAGAATTAATTATAAAATACGAAACGCGAAATTTCCTGTTGATTTCATACATTTTATAATTGTTGTTTACGAACTTAATCATTTTTTTTAATAATTATAAATGCGAATGTATTATACAAACAAGCAAACAATTATATATATATATATATACCATCTTTATTTCTGCAGACAATTTTATATACAATAAATTAACAATATAATTCTTATACTATATTATATGTTGTCCTTAGAAAACTGCAATTATTTAATAATAACACAAGAGTTTTTTTCCTTACTTCACTTTTTATTTTGATACTAACACTTCACGTAAACTCAAAACCCCTTTATTTACAATTATTTAACTATTGATTTATTTTTATGAAAACAACAAAACAAAAGAAATATATAAAAACACAAGAAATTAAAGATTAGTTGAATGAATTAAATAAAAATGATTTGAAAATAATTAATAAATTATTTCCACATTTAGCTCTGTGACTTTTGACTTACGTTACGTAAGTACGTGTACATAACGTAAGACATTTGAGCTAAATGTGGAAATAATTTATTAATTATTTTTAAATTATTTTTATTTAACTTATTTAAATAACTGTGACCAAGTAGTAAATACTCTTTTCTATTAGTTGAATGATTACAAATTTCAAATTGATAAGTTTACTTAAAAGTTTCACAAATGGTGAAGGGATTTAAAATTAGTTGTATCGAAGGAGAAACGATGGAGGAATTGAAATATTTTTCTCAGGAGGTTGGCAAGTTAGCGACATTTAAAGAAAATTGTTCGACATTTAAAGAAAATTGAGAAAGTGAAAAAGCTTGACAAATGTTTTCCGCGTGAAATGAACGAAAATTAAAAAAAAAAACGCCGTTTTAATGTATTATCTGCTACTTCGCTTACTTCTTCGCAACCAAAACGACCCGTTTTTCAACCAAATCGTCATCTGCGATGAAACGTGGGTTCTTTATGATAACTGAAGACGTTCAGCCAAATGGTTGGATCATGATGAAGCTCCCAAGCAGTGAAAAAATACTATTATTAGTAGTAGTTTATATTTTAATGTATCATCACGCATTAATTGTAAAAAATGGCCATCACCAGTTTTCCATAAGTTACGAGAATTATGGTTGAACATTTAATTAAATTGAATTATAGTTGCTAATCCAGAAGTGGCTATAGTTTTCAAATGAGATCTTTCAACTTTATTCGAAAATTAAAAGACTAACGATCATTCCTATTTATTGCTAACTCATCAACGTTTCCCCAAATCCATTCACGATTATTATACGAAACTTATTGGACGAATAGGATTACATTGGGAACGATCAAAACTTAATCGGGCGTCCGTAAAAAAACCGGCAATTTTCCAAACATTCAGATAAAGAGAATTTATAGCCGCCATTATCATTTTCCGTTCCATGTAACGCCATTTACATTCGGCTCGAAGGAGATCCATCAAATTGCACGGCGTCACTTTCACGTTTCTATTCCGCATAAATTCTAATGAAGCATAACAGATAGCTCGGCTTACGACTGCAACAGTAATGTATTTTGCTTCCTTTTTTTGATCTGCGATCTACTTTCTGAAAATAAACGTTGGCGTGATGAATGGATAACGTAGATAAGTGATTACAAGGATGATTGATAGGCATGAAATTATATAAAATGTTTAAGAGGTGAATTGAAATACAGAAAACAATTTAAAACACATCATAAAAATAATATAATATATATATATATATATATATATATATACTATACAAGGTGGCCAGAAAAGGTGTGATAATCTTCAGATTATTTTCAAATAGAAAATTTAAGTAAAAAAATATTGTACAGTTCTTCATTAACACTCACGATGCCATTGATTTAATAAATATGTGAATAGAAATCAGTAATACTTTTGAATTATTTTGATTAAAATTAGCTCTATTAACGTCCAGCTAAATACTGCAAATGTTTATTTAATGATAAGTCGATTATTATAGCAATAAATATACATAAAATGTTAAAAACAAATTCTAGTCACATATTTAGGATATATGGCCTCATAAAGCTTATTGAATAATAACCTAATATTTTTATATTAGGTAATTATTCATATATCCTAAATATGTGACTAGAATTTGTTTTTAACAATTTATGTATATTTATTGCTATAATAAATTATTTATTTAATTTTTTATTTTTTAAATTAATTTTTTATTTTAAAAACATTTTTTTAGCTTTTTCTTTACGAACCACTTTAACTGAAGATTATCACACCTTTTCTGGCCACCCTGTATAACATTAATTTTATAAATTGTTTAAGACTCGACGTAGTTTTGACAAAGGATTTTTTATTACATTA
The DNA here is from genome assembly GCA_963082785.1 of Philonthus spinipes. NCBI lineage: Eukaryota > Metazoa > Arthropoda > Insecta > Coleoptera > Staphylinidae > Philonthus > Philonthus spinipes. Next base: position 17,551,205 of record OY720311.1, on the reverse strand, counting down.
GAAGCCCTAACAACTGTATATTAGGACAAAATCGAGTTCATGTATAAATCAGGTATTTAACAGTTTATTTTTTTTTTCCTTTTTCTTTTGAAATTGAATTCGATGTAATTAGTTAATTAACAATAATTAGGGCCAAGCAGCAACACAAAAAACAAAATTATTATTATTTTCAGTACTATCATCTCTAATTAACACGAAAAATGTTCATTTTGTATGGCAACCAAATATTGGGACAGTATAAAGTAATTATTAAAAATGAAACAAAATAAGACAAGTAAGCTGTGAAACAATACAGAACGAAACGTCAGATTAATCACTTGTTGCTTTATTTTCGTCGCTGCGTTTATTGAACAAAATAGTGCGTGGTATCTCTACAACTTCTAAAATTCACGAGTTAGTCATTAAAAATGATTGCCGAAATACAACAATGCGTGAAATGGCGGATGAAGTTAATATTCCCTAAACAACAGTGTGGAATATAATTAAGCATTATGGAGAAACCGGAAATATCCTGGACAAAATTACAAAAGATCGGGCCGTCCAACATTACTTTCTGATAGAAACAAGAGATTATTAGTAAAACTGTGCAAAAAAGGCAGAAGAAATACTTTAAGGCAAACTACGACTGAATGGAATCACGAAATTGAATTAAATCTGTCAAGGGGATGCTGCCGCCAGTGGATTCATAAATGTAGACTCAAGGTTTATAAGGTTGAATTTCAAGCAAAAAACATGTTTCCTTATAGGCAAAGGAAAAACCACTGTTGACGGAAAAACAAAAGAAAGCCAGACTCACATGGGCAAAATCTAAATTATCTTGGTCGGCTGCAGACTGGTCCAGAATAATTTTTAGTGACGAATAAAAATTTGACGATGTGCGCAAACACGTGATTCGCTCAAAATATGAGACTTTTCACAAGGATTGCCTAAAACGTACCCTAAAATTTCCTAAAGGAGTGATGATTTGGGGCTGTATGACAGCTTCAGGATTAGGATGTTTTGAATTTATTGATTGTACCGTGAATGCTGCGAAATATTAACAAATACTGAAAAACAGTCTGCTACCAAGTATCGCCAAGTGGATTGTTGATGAAAATTACATTTTTCAACAGGATGGGGCGGCATGTCATACGGCCAAAACTACAAAAAAGTGGTTTGGCGAGCACAACGTAAATATTCTTTCTTGGCCTTCCAGCAGTCCTGACCTTAATGTCATAACATAAAATGAAACAAACATTGAGAAACAACCCACAACGGATATTATCTGAACATAGAGCCAAAATAGAGCATATTTGGAATTCAATTTCTCCTGAAATGTGCAGATGCTAAGCTGAGTCAATGCCTAGCGGAATTCAAGCTGTCATAAAATATAAGGGCGATGTTACTGCTATTTAGAAGTAAAATTCGTGAAATGTTGCAATATTTAGTTGACAAACAAAATAAATATTTTTCTTGTAAATTAGAGGTGATAGAATAATAATTTTGTTTTTTGTGTAGTTTATCGGCCCTAATTGTTTCTAATTAACTAATCACATAGTATTAAATTAAAAAAAAATGTTAGAAAATATAAATTAACTGTCCAACACTTGTATTTTATATGCATTTGATTTTGTCTCAATATACAGTTGTTAGGGCTTGTATTCCAATATTGATTTCTACTTATTCTTTCACGTCTGAAGAAAACCTTCCACGAATTCTACATATGCGGCAATATATGACCGTTTTTTGGGAATTCATGAAATTGCGGTGAAACCGAACATGCAGTCGGACATGCACGAAAATAGTTACCCTAATTTGCATATTTTCTCCCGCAGACCATTATTTGTTACCTCCGACGTGTCCAGTACCATACAGCGCTCAGTGAAATACACTTGAAAGTTTGGTGCACAAAGCAATAATTTCCGATTGGCTCAGTTTGAATTGCATTAGCAGGGAATTTATATCGCGAGAAATTAAAGTAAATTGCCAATTATCACTCCATAACTGAAGTGAGTCGACGGTCGATGGTAGACACCGTTAGTCTAATCATTTACTAGACAGTAAATGATGAGACTAATCATTATTTACTAGACACCGTCAACTCACGGAGAGTATTCAGTTATGGAGTGATAATTACTGATTTTTGTGGAAAATTCTTCTAGAATTATTTTATTGTTTGATACTTAAATACGAGACGTGTTTTACTTAAGAGGCCAGTATGTATATATTGGTAAATAGAGAAATAATGTAAAATGTTAAGCGCTGTAAAAAATAAGAAAGCAAAACATTTACATTTTGCTTTCACGAAATTATTTTCTTTGTTAGTTATAATGTTGTATATAATTTTATTCAATTTTAATATCAATACAACTCATACGTAAAGGGTCAATTATTAATAATTCAAATTTTCTTTTCATTTCGCCAATGTTTAGCTCTTTTAAAATGCTAAAAAACATTGCTTTTTATACCACCTATTTCTGACGTGTAAGAGTGAAATATTATTTCGTGATAGATGAAGATATATCATTACACACGCCAGATCTTCGCTTTTTCGTCACATGACTGATGCATATTTTATGAACCTCTCACAATTTATTTCAGTACGATACACACAGGACTTTTATAAAACTTCAACACGGTGTTTCACCAAGATACATCCTGACAAAACGATTTTTTTATGGAAATTACATTTTAATAATTGCTTTATGAAATAGTCTCCTTAGATTAAAATAATAACTTAAACAAATTATATTTCATTTGATTCCCCAAAATAGGTTCCATTCCCAGATTAAAGCCCGAATTAATTAAACCGCGACTTCACCTTATTGAATCATTTGCTTACAGCAAACACCCTCCAATAACTATCTATCAGTTCCATTCTTGTGTGTGAATTTGCGGTCGTGCCTGTTACTGAAATAGCAACACTTATCAATGTGTACATAAACAGCAAGTGCTCCACCTACACATAATAGTCCACACGAATGCGGTTAAGCAATTATGGCACTCGTGGGGCTGCCCCGGTGAATACTCCTAGAGGGAATAGGGCATAATGAGCCCATCCACAATACGACCACCCTTTCGCCATGGACGTAAGGGGGATGCATAATTATTTCAGTGTTTAGTTTCGTTTGTGTGGCCACCTCGGATGTAATTATGAGACAATGGCTCGTCCACGAAACGGTGCGTTTTATTAATTTTTAATTTGACCAGAGGCAAGTGTTTGTAATTTTGGAGCTTTTTGTGAAAAGTTTTTTAATTAAGTTATCCGAAAATGCGGAAATGCGGTATTTACTTTATGAGTACACAAATAAAATGATATTATGTAAATTTAAAGCTTACTGAAAACGTAATTATTTGAAATTAAATAAAAAGGAATTGAAAATAATTAATAAATTATTCCTTGCTTAGCTACTATGACATTTTAACATAAGTTACATAAGTACTTTAAAACAAATATACATTAAAACAATTACTTCTCGGGCCTGTACCCCGCCAGACAATAAATTAGATAATGAGTACTTTCCATATGAATAATATATTTCATAATGCAACATTTTGACTTTTCAACATTAAAAAAACGTTATGTAATTATATTACGCCATCTGAAGAAAAGTGCCTTACATAATTTTAAAGATGTTAAATTAATTAAATAAAACTAAAATAATAAATTAAGAGTATCGTATCATTAACGATTTTCTCATTAATCACTTTGTGAAATATGATTAAATAAATATGTAAGAATATTACTTTAAATAAAAATCAATTGATTTGTTTCACAAAATATTTGATTTATTCGGACTAGTTTCAAATATTTTGTCAAACAAACCAACTTATTTTTATTTAAAGTAATATTATTATATATATAAGCGTATCGTCCCGGCAAGTTTCAATTCCTATTTGACCAAGTGAATGAATATTCTTTCCTATTGTTAATAATAATTTGGTTTTTGAAATTAAGGTAAATAAAAATAAATTTCAGAATAATTAATTTAAAACAATTAACGAATTATTTTCCCTATAGCTACCGTAAATTTCAATTTACATAACGTAAGTAAGTTTTGACTAACGCATGATTGTTTTCTTTAATTTAATAATTCTGCCTGTTAAATCTTTTTTTTTGTATATTCCAGAACGATCGTGATGGTTTTGTAGGTAGAATTTCTTAGGATATTTGTCACCACATTCAAATCGTCAAACAAAACGTTAAATAGATATTTTTTCCGTAGTTCGAAGAAATACAGTTTTACAACTCTAAACGACTTTCCCGTGTGAAATTAGCCACATATTTCCATCCACGGATTTTAATGCATCCACCATCCACCTGGAGAGATCTTGACCAAATATTTAGCACGAGGCTTCCGTTTATTAACTTCACTTTTGTCTACGTTATTGAGAAGTTAAAGAGGACTAATTTCTAAACAGAATTAATCGAAAAAATATTCATTTTCTAAACAAGTTATAAAAACAATTCCCAAATTAAAAAATGACTAATTTATGTGCACTTTGAGTTCAATTTATTGCTTGCTTCCATTGCTTGTTATTACTAGTCTTAGAATATATCCAGATAATGAACATTTTTAGTATTTATTTTCGCCAAATTAATTGCTAATTATTCTCAAAAGTAGCTTTCATTTAAGCTGAACAGTATAAAATTAAACCCTTTCTGAAATTATAAACAAATAAACTAAGAGTTTTTAAATTTTCGAAATCGAAAAATAACGTTAATTCTCGTAAACTTCTTTAAATATTTAAATAATCGATTCTCTTCTCGAAATGTTTTCTGTGATAACTTTCATTCGGAAAGGTATAAGAGAAAAAAATAACTTTAATCGATCTCACTTCGCTCGCAAAATTGATTTGAGACTATCCATGTACTGAGCATGAGTTATAAAATTCTTATATTTTTTTTTTTAAATGGATGGTAAAACAGTTAGGATTGAAAAGCTAATTCATGGGGATGGGAATTGTTGCAAAAAGGTTTTCTTTTATTCACAACACACTCCTTTTTAAAGGGGTAATTATTTTTTTTAGAAATTTGATGTAAAGGGGTAATTAACAGGGGTTTCGTTTTCAGGTAAAAAAGAAAATCGATAATTTCTGTTTAATTTTCAGTGAGTGCGAAATAAAAAAATCATAACAATTATTTTGCGGCGTAGATTTACCTAACTATAAAGGATTTGTGTTTTCTAAGTCCTTTATTCTAGAATATACAAAAAACATCCCATTCTATAGTTTTTTTACTTATTTTATATTGTAGCAAAAAAAAAAGAATTAATTATAAAATATATGAATTTTTGAATGAATTAGTTTCAATCTAAATTGTGAGCGTTGGCGAGTTTTATATACTTATTTGGATTAGTCTCAAGATTGCGAGCGATAGTGAATCCTACAAATATCCTTGACGGGCAGAGCTTAAGCGTCAGGATTGTGAGTGTAAGCAAGCACTACAAAAATCCTTGACGAGCCGAGCTTAAGCGTTAGAATTGCGAGAGTTAGCAAGAACTACAAAAATCATTAATGGTCTAAGCTTGGACACATAAGCTTAGAACATTAATGATTTAATGATTTGAGTTTGCGAACGTTATCGAGCACTACAAAAATTCTTGACTGGCTGAGCTAAGTGTCAAGATTACGAGAGTTAGCAATCACTACAAAATTTCTTGATGGGCTGAACTTAAGTGCTAGGATTATGAGCGTTAGAGATCACTACAAAAATCTTTAATGGGCTGAGCTTAAACGCCAGGATTGTGAGTGTTAGCGAGTCCTGTAAAAATCCTTGACGGGCTGAGCTAAGTGTGAGGATTACGGGAGTTAGCGAGCACTACAAAAATCCTTGACTGGTTGAATTTAAACGCCAGGATTGTTAGTGTTAGCAAGCACTACAAAAATCCTTGACGGGCTAAGTTTAAGCGTCAGGATTGTGTGTGTTAGCGAGCACCATAAAAATCCTTGACGGACCGATCTTAAACGTTAGAATTGCAAGAGTTAGCAAGTACTACAAAAACTCTTGATGGTCTCAGCTTAAGTGTCAGGATTGCGAGCATTATAGAGCACTACAAAAATCTTTGACGGACTGAGCTAAGTGTGAGGATTACGAGTTAGTTAGTAAGCATTACTAAAATCCTTGATGGGCTAAGCTTAAGAGTTATGATTGCGAGCGTTAGCGAGCGCTACAAAAATTCTTGACGGGCTGAGCCTAAGCGTCAGGATCGTGTGTTAGCGAACATTACAAAAATCCTTGACGGGCCGAGCTTAAGCGTTAGAATTGCGAGAGTTGGCAAGCACTACAAAAATCCTTGATTGACTGAGCTTAATTATCAGGATCGAGAGCGTTAACGAGCCCTACAAAAATTCTTGATGGGTTGAGATAAGTGTCATGATTGCGAGCGTTACCAAGTCATATAAAAATCTTTGACGGACTGAGCTTAAGCGTTAGAATTGCGACAGTTAGCAAGCACTACAAAAACCCTTGATGGTCTGAGCTTAAGTGCAGGATTGTGAGCGTTATCGAGCACTACAAAAATCTTTGACGGATTGAGCTATGTGTGAGGATTACGAGAGTTAGCAAGCACTACTAAAATCCTTGATGGGCTAAGCTTAAGAGTTATGATTGCGAGAGTTAGCGAGCGCTACAAAACTCCTTGAAGGGCTGAGCTTGAGCGTCAGGATTGTGAGTGTAAGCGAGCACTACAAAAATCCTTGATGGTCCGAGCTTAAGTATTAGAATTTTGAGAGTTAGCAAGCACTACAAAAATCCTTGATTGGCTGAGCTTAATTGTAAAGATTGAGAGCGTTAACGAGCACCATAAAAATCCTTGACGATTGTGATTTTTAGCGAGCCGTATAAAACTCCTTCACGGACTGAGCTAAGAGTCAGGATTGCGAGAGTTATCAATCATTGCAGAATTTTTTGACGTGCTGAGCTTAAGCGTCAGGATTGTGAGTGTAAGCGAGCATTACAAAAATCCTTGATGGTCCGAGCTTAAGCATTAGAATTTTGAGAGTTAGCAAGCACTACAAAAATCCTTGATTGGCTGAGCTTAATTGTCAAGATTAAGAGCGTTAACGAGCACCACAAAAATCCTTGACGATTGTGATTGTTAGCGAGCCCTATAAAAATCCTTCACGGGCTGAGCTAAGAGTCAGGATTGCGAGAGTTATCAATCATTGCAGAATTTTTTGACGTGCTGAGCTGAAGCCTCAGGATTGTGAGTGTTAGCGAGCGATAACAAGTCGTATGAAAATATTTGACGGGATGAGCTTAATTGCCAGAATTGCGAGTAACATCGAACCCTATAAACATTTTGGTCCGGATGTATCAGGATTGCGATCGTTAACGAGCACTACAAAAATTGTTTACGAGCTAAGCTTCAGTATCAGGATTACGAGCATCAGCGAGTTCTACAAAAATCATTTAATCATGAGGTTAAGTTTTGGGATTGTAAGCATTAGCGAGCCCTATAAACATCCTTAACGATCTAAGCTTGAGTATCAAGTTTGCAAACTGTAGAGAGTTAGATTAAAGTTGTAACATCTCTGAACAGACCGCGCTTAAGGGTTAGGGTCCCACAAAACCCTAGATTGGTTTAGCTTAAGAATTATGGTTGTAAGAGAAACGAGCTCTATTAAAATTCTGGTCTGGCTTAAGTTAAAGTAACATCACACACGCCCAACCAATATCAATACACATACACGGAGCATATTCTTATACACGGAATACATAAATGGTGAATGCGCCGGGAATTACTTTAAAAGTAAATCGTTTGTAGTTGGAATTATATGGAATAGATTTTAGATTATTGTTCACAGTGTTGTAAGCTGCGTTTCCGCTAACTTTTAAGTCAATTGAAGACAGGATATTCCTTTTTTTTTCTTAAATTAACATTCTGCGTTAAAAAAAATATTGTTATAGTTACAAATGCAAAATAAAATATTTGATTTTCGATCTAGGTGATCTTAACAAAGAGTAAGTAGTTGATTAACCCATACACACAGAAATTGTAAAACAATCCAACTGTAAATATCAATTTAAATATAAATTCTCAGCTTTCTTCAATAAGTAAGTAAATTTAAATAAGTGTAGATGATTTCATTGTGGCACCTCGATGTACTATTTACTCAGACTTATGTATTTATGATTACTTAAAATATCTTGTAGATTTTTAATAGATTCTGTTGGATAATGTTTATTATAGTTTGAACTTTATTATATTCATATGAGATCTTGGACCGTTGCAAAATGTAACCTAATAAACTTACTTAATATAAAAAAAAATAAGTGTGACTCTTACTAACCTACTCTGCTAACAGATTCAAACAGTATAATAAAGAACACTTCCTTTGTTTTTGAAATTGATTTGCAAAGCAAGTGTTTTTTTTTATTATTTCATTTCAACTACTACATTTAAAATACGGTAGTTTCAAATGTTTGACTAAATGATAACTGAAAAAGTTTTTGTTATAATAAAATCACTTGGTTTTGTTTTGCTAAAATTTTATATATTTTCCACTAGTTTCGGCTAGATGCCATTTTCAAGACTGAATATATAAATGAATTTACAAACTCTTATATACAAATTGGTTTTTATGATTACTTCGTTAGGTAATAAGAGCGCTTAATATAGGGGAATTTTATAGGGCTTCGTTGTCATTTACTATGTTTTTTTTTTTCGCTTTAATATCTTTTTTGATCTCTAACGCCTCCCGATAATTCATCGTACACCCGTATTACCTGCGAATTTTATTTTTACATTATTTGAGAAAAAATGGTGTTCATGAGTGATACAATGTTTCGAAAATAGAGTGAACTCTTTCTTTTCTGATGTTTTTATATGTTTTTTTATTCTTGTGTCAAAAGATCGTCCGGTTTGTCCTATGTATATTGCATCACAATCATCACAGTTAATCTCATAAAAAAAAACACTTTTATTCAAATTATTGTTTTCGAATCTTATTTTATTATTCACTAATAATTTACTTATATTTATTGAGTTCGTCAAAGTTATGTTGTTGTTCTTTCCTTTAAGTAACTTTTTAATTTGTAAAGATAGGGGTTTTATATATTCCAATTTGTTCCACTAACCACTTCGTTTTTTACACTGTAAAAGTATTTAGATAGTTTTTCTTTTTGTTTTTTCTTTAACATGTTACTAATTAAATTTTGTGGGGAAATATTGTTTCTACCAATTAGTTTTATAGCGTTTACTTCCGTGTCGAAATATAATTTATTCATCGATATGTTGAGAAAATTATTCATGAAAATTAACATCAGCATTAAAACATTTTATTTTGTACATTCTTTTTTTTAAGTGTATTAAAATTAAATATAATATCTTAAACAATAAGTAGACTGTATTATATGCAATAAAAATTAGTTCGGTAGATTAAATAAAAACACAATCACCGAAAACAACCCCTATCCTCTAGGCCTTCGACGAAAAGCGAGATCCGCAGTTAAGTTTCCCTTATCTCCCAATTCCCCACCATCCATCCCATTTCTTTATTTAAGCCCGGCGGCATCCACCAGCGCGGGGAATAATAGACCAAAAGGGAAACCAGAAGACGTCCGTCCTTCCACAGTTCATCACGCCTCTAATTCACCTAAGGGCGTCCTAACCTAACCCAACCCAAACCGCAACCTTGTAATTCTCCCTCCGCCGATCGTAATCACTTTACAGGCCTCACGTACCCGACGCTTGCGTAACAATTTCATCAAACACATAAGCTAATCTACGGATTGATTGAGGGAAGGGAAAAGTGGCGTGGGAGGGTTAGGAATTAAAGTTCGAAGGGAAGAAGGCCGGGCGTTGACCTTTTCGCGCAAAGTTCGGGCTTATATTTTAGTAATTTATCGGGAAAAGATTTGTGCGTAGGCGTCAAGGAACTAACTAATACACCCTGCTCGTTCCCCGGCTCTCCCTAATTTATGTCTTGTCGCAACCCCCGCGCCCTTCGACATCCTTTGGAAAAAAGGGCAGGGAAGCACATAAAAATCTGTGGATTTATTTAATGCCGGCCACGCGCCGTCTTGCCAAATTGAAAAGTCTGGCCTTGGGCGCAAAAATCGCAGGAAGGGCGGAGCTCTTTAATTAAGTCGTTAATTAAAAAAAGGCGCCTGTTGAATTTAATTGAGAATAATGGGTTTATTTTTGCTTCGCTTAAAAAATAAACTTTTTATTTCTGTACTGAATTATTAGCATTAACATTTACATGAAAATATATGTAAAAAAATATAAACAATCCTGTTTTTTTTAAATGTTCTTCCAACTTACAACATAATTTATTTAATTATACATACTTTACATATTTTTTATAATACTTTTACATTATTTTTCTTATTTGTTTTTCTGTATTTCATATATTTACACATTTCTTTAATCCTATTATTTTTTCAGTATTGTACATTTTTGTTCGTTCCACACAACATTCAATTCATAACCTAATCATACGATTAAACGCCAAATTTATCGCCACAGAGGACTAAGGGAAATATATACTTAACGGTTAATAATCAATATCAATATTAATACTATTATTTTTCAATTTAAACAGATTGTGTTCGTGGTTGTAAAAGCCCTGCTGGCACTAAACAACATTTATTTATAATTGATTTTGAGATACTTTCGGAGTTTTGACTTTAATATGAATTACTATTTAATACTCTAAAATATTTTTACGTCGTCAAAAATGGATTATTGCAATACATATATTCTGCCGACCTATCAATCATCCATCATGGATTATCACTCTGTTGTAATGCCATAAATACGATTTTCTAAAAATCGGGTAATAAATAATATAATATTAGAACGTACGAAATCAGTGTAGAGTATGTTGAAAGCATTAAATAAGAACATCAGAAAGAGATTTTGATTAAATATGAGTAAATCGATGCTAGGCGATTTTCGATATATTTTTTTTTACTAATATTTCAAATTTGAAAAATAGAGACGCAAACAGCACTTTCCTTTAACGGCGAAATTATAATAAATTAAATAATGACCAGCCAATTTTCTTCACACCCCACAGCCGCATAAAAAGTCCATCATTTATCGTAAAATCAATTATGCAAATGCGCGCGAAACTGTCTGTGCGTAAACGAGGGAGAGAAATGCTCTAATAACAATGGACCGCAGGCGAGGAAGCTCATTAAGTGTTTCCAAAGCAAAAATAAGCGTAATTAATTGGCATGAACTGAGGCTAATTTATACAACAGACGAAAAATAAATAACGTTAACAAGGAAAACAATTTTCATTCGCATCAACATAATTTAATTAGGAAATGTAGAATTTCTATTTAAATCAAGTTTGTTTCCACAACAATTAATTGTGGAAATAAAACGGAAAATTTTCTTTTGATTATTTTAATTGGAGGTAAAATAAAACGTTTATTACAAAAAAATACTTCTTTCGAAGTGAAAAATTAATAATGAAATAAATAAATTTATATATTTATAGAAGGTAAACGTAAAGGATTATTATTTTTAAATCAATTTCTTTAGAAAAAGTTAATTAATAATGAAAAAAAAAAAAAAAAAAAATAATAACGTCAAAATAAAACAAGATTTATTACTTCTATATTTTCTTCCTAATTTAATCCTGGAATACGACCACCTGAAAATGGTTTCATTCGTTGCCAATGCTTCTAATAATAATAAAATATAAGAAATAGAATGTATCTCGCGAGAAAGACTACTTTTGAACTGAAAAATAATAAATAAGGAAATAAACAAATTAATCGGAGATAAAAGTAAACGTTTATTTTTGTAAAATCGACTTCTTTAGAATAGAATAATTAATAATGAAATAAAAAGAACGGCAAAAAACAAGATTCATTATTTTCTTCCTGTTTTAATCCTGGAATCCGGTTTGCTCGTAATATTCAAAGCGAAAGCGAGTTCTTTCCTATTGACGACACAACAGGGGAAAGATGAGACGGCTCGCGGGGGGTTTTGTAAATTATTTCAACCTGAAAGTTTCATTTTCACAATGGCGGGGATTAACCCCGCCGAATCGCGGGTAGGGAGGGTCGGCGCTAATTCGTTCTTTTATCCTTCGATATCCGGCGGAAGAAAATGGGAGAGGCATTTTCATCACGCCTTTATTGTCCCCAGACCGAATTAATTAGACCGACATAATTTCAGTCTGTGGGTAATGAAAAAAACAAAATAACAAAAAACGTCGCCGTTCCTCCGGGATTTGCTAAATAAAAGCGCTTTTTTGTGTTTGTTTGAAAATAAAAGGTTTGTACATAATTTTTGTTTAATTATTTCAGGATATTTTAATTGTGTTTAGCTTTAAAACGATTTTCGCGCGTCATTGAATTTGCCGGATATTTATTTCCGAAATAAAATAAATTGAAATGCTGTTTTCCGTTTCGCATTTTATAATTAATTCTTTCATTGAATTCCACCCTAGGGTAAAGTTTTTTCTTTGACAATAAAAACGAATACTGTTATTTACACAACTGCATACTTGATATAGTATTGCATAAATTCAATAATTTTGATTATAAAAATTATTAATATTCGAATTTAAAATATCTCAGCTAAAGCTGGTGTTACACTGCTTGGTTGAAAAATTCATCAACCCATACAATTTAATTTTCTGACTATATGGGAGGTTTGTAAAATGGCTGCTTTTGTTAAAATATTTTCTTACGGTCCTGTCGCTTTCAGGTCTCGAAGAAAGCCTTCGCTTACTACTCCTGTGCCTGATATAACTACTTGTAATTTTTGATTGTTTTTAGTTTGTAGATACGCTGCACATCTATTGCCAAATTTTTGTACATAGTTTTTTTCCCTTTCTGTTCTTGCAATATTGGGGGTAAGAGGTACAGCAAAATCTATAATAAGATCAGTATTATTTTATCAATGTAGACAATGTCTGGTCTGTTGTAATCTACAGTTTTGTCGGTGTGTATTGGTCTGTCCCAGTATAATGATTTTGCAGTAGAAACTTTTAAATTTTAAATGAACCATCAATGTTTCATTTTTCATTTCAAATTATTCCTCACTTTTTTAGTCACGCCACTTTATTACTCGATGCCAACAATAATCCAGCGTGATTTGTAAAAATCAATCGAATTTCGTATTCAGATCACTTGTTTGGTATCAGGAATAACATCCAGACATATGGTCATTATTGATGGGCTGTCGATAATGTTTGTCCGTTGGGATATGGCGGACGAAGCGGGAAATGGGAGCGAGGCCGTGGAAGAAAAAATGGAAATTTATGCCTCGAATTACATCTGTATCAAGTCTAGACTAGTTCTCTATCCGATATCGGCTGCCAAGAAAATATTTAATCCCGTATCGGCCGCACCGAAATGCACCGCATTCCGACACTCGGAGGAAAATAAATAAATGTTATTTGTTGGCTTCTTTGGAAAAGAAGTAAAAAAAAGAAGGGTATAATGAAAAACGGATATACGTGACATGATCTACAAATGTGGACTATTCGGATTTATCGAGATATGTGTAAGATTCATATAATTATTTTCCTTCTACACATTTTACTTACGTCATAAATTTATGTAGTAAATCATTAATTATATAATGGTTCATAATTTGTAAAAACATTGCTTTACCGCTACTCACTGTGTAATTTTTCCATTATTTTTATATTTCTAGTTAATTTATATAAATAATAATTCTTTATTCCGACGACTAAAACAAATATACATACAGGATTAGGTAAAATTATCAGAACACTCGAATAATCCACAAACTGAAAGAATTTTTCAAATAAAAGCTTCTTGGGCATAAAAAGACTATGATTTAAATATATTTTGAATTTACAAGGTGCTCTATTTACTTAGATATACATGCGTTTTTGATATGGGACAGTATGTAGATTTTCACATTTTTTTAATTCTAAGATTAATTGTAACCATTACATGCAAGAAAAACTAAAAAATGTATTATTTTTGTATTAGATTTGCTTTATCATTAACATTAATTCAATTTAATTACTTTTTCATATATTTTTGATTTTTATTAGTAGTTTGGTTCAAATAAATCTGTTTGCCCTCGCCGTTTTGAACAACCATCAAGTCGCTAAGCGATTAGCTTTAAGAATTCTAACCAAATAAGATCTCCTTACACAATCCATCAAATGCACTTATTTACGACATAACCCGTATAGCATGTATTGAACACTGTATTAACTGCTTCTCACAAACATTTGTATCCATTCCATTCAACCAAGAAATCCTCAACAAGTTATGTATCCCACGGAATTCTAATATAACTCCTAAATACAAATTCCGTAGCAATACTCTACACCAATTCGTTTCGTTATTTTAACCGGACAATAGTAATCATAACATAAAAAGACAGTAAATTCATTGAACACATTAATTTGTTCCAAAATGGACTTCATTATAATTTTTTGGGAAATTTTAGTTCGATGTTTAATTTTTAAAATAATTTAAATCATTTTTTAAATGTTTTAACTTAAAAATTACACATTTTATAAAAAAAAGCTAATCCAGGCGGACAAAATTATTAGCGTAGGCCTGTCTAATTCGGAATTTATAAGAATTCCAATCATTGAACTGATTGATTTATAATTTTAATAATTTTGGTGCGAGTTTAATTTATTATAATATCATCAACAAAGTGCCATTGTTAAATTTAATTTGGAAACGCCATGTGAATCAAATGATGAAATAAAAAGAAGCTAACCTGGGAGAAGGTTTAGCAATAAACCTCAGCGTATTGTTAAAGCACCGGATAGGTTACGATATGATCGATTTTGATTATATAAATAGATATATTTTTAAAAGGAGAGAGTTATTGTGATGTATTTTACAAGAGTTAAATTCATTTTATAGTTTTTGTTCGTATGTATTTTTTTGTGTATTGAGACCAGATATAGAGTCAGTGTGTACAGAACCGAGGAGGAATAAAGAACATTTAAACCGTTTCTCTGTGCATTATTTGCAATTATTAAGAAGTCTGACGATAATATAACAAAGTACTGATTTTGTTATAAAATAAAAATTAACGTGTCTCTTTAGTGTATTATGTGTACAAATTGAGTTTTGTACCACTTATGAGTATTTAATTAAAGTTAATTCACTTAAATGCACTACAGTCTAGAAATACCACAATATAAACCATTGTTAATAACAAAATTCAAATGAATTATAGTATTGTATGAATTAGTACAATTAGTGTACCGGAGTGAGTGCTGGGTGCTAAATGCTCAAGAAAAAAAAAATCGAAGCTTGGGAAAGAAAAATGCTTAGAGTCATTTATGGAGGTGTGCTGGAAAATGGAATCTGGAGGCGGAGAACCAATAACGAAGTTTATCAAAAATATAATGAAGGAACAATAACAACCACAATACGCCAAAACATATTGAGATGGCTAGAACACGTTTACAGACTACCAAACTCAAGGGTAATAAAAGCAGTGTATAAAGGAGGAGCGAAGGAGGAAGCAGAAGAGGTAGACAGAGAACTAGGAATTAATTACTGGAAAGTGCGGGTTAAAAATAGGGAGGAATGGAGAAAAACTGTCAAAGTGCTGAATTATTATTATTATTATGAATTAGTATGAACATGCTAAAAATATAAATAAAATAATACTGACAGTTGTCACTATTTTAAAGCGACGTTTGAGATTTTCTGCAATAATCGATAATTTATAAGTTTTTATTACAATTGTTTGGCATTATGGATATTATTCCAATGAAAACAGAAAAGATCCCCATGCTTAGTAAACATATCCCAATAACAAAGAGAAGCATTGCAGTGGAATTTGGTGTGAGTTTGGGTGCAATAAATAAATTATTAAAATAGAAGAGAGAGCCGGGAACTGTTCAGGCTCAGCGAAAAGAAAAGTGTGGAAGAAAAAGGAATACAACTCCTTGAGATAAAGCCAGTCTTCTGAGAAACAGAACAAAATCCAAGAAAAACAAGTCACGACCTTCATCAAGATTTAGAACGGGTTGGAGTTAAAATCCCTTACTCTCTAGCAGATGAAAGACTCTTGGAAGTTGTCAGAAAAGAAAAACAATTTTTGACTGAATTGGGCTAAAATATATGGATCGAAAATACCTGGAGGAAATTGATGTTCTCAGAAGAGACTTTCTATTGTAGAGTCAGCGATTAAAATTCATTCGAAAGAGGGTGGATGAAAAAGTTACTGCATCTCATTTTGTTTAATCAGTTAAACATTAAATTAAGATGATTTCTTTTAAAAATTGTGGGAAAACTAAGGACTTTATTAAAATTATTTGTTTAACGTACTTACGTAACGTAAGTCAAAAGACACAGAGCTAAATGTGGAAAAAATTTATTAATTATTTCCAAATCATTTTTATTTAATTTATTTAAATAACTGTGACCAAGTAAGTAAATACTCTTTTCTCTTTTTTAATGAAAGTTTTATATTAAGAAAAATGTGTTCCCTTTTAATATCTAGGACTGCAGTTTAATTTTTTTGTTTCGGTAAAATAATGGGTAATAAAACACTTCCCGGTGGAGTGTACAGCATTTAATATTTATAGGCGTCTATTTACGTGAGATTTATATATAGGAAATGTAATTTATCAATTGAATTAAAAAAAAACGAATGAATGAATGGGAATTAATTAAATAGCAGAGCGCAATGGTTAAAATTAGGTCAAAGTTGCATATTTAAAGCGACAAAAGTAGGTGTTAATTGACACTCATCACATTAAAATGGTATAACTTGCAATCAACCCGTCTTTCGAAAATAATTTATTCCACTGTTCTTTCAACCATAATCATTTATGCTTAATTAGCATTAGAAGACACTGTTTAAAAAAATCATCAATGCAATTTGAACATTTAGTGTGAAACTCAGAAATTGTGATTTAATAACAAAATATTCATATTCGTTGCTTTGAAACAGACCTACAACTATTTGCAGCAAGCTCACTCCAAATATTGAAATAATTCTTTACATTTAATTAAATGTGAGTTTCGTGAAGAATTGAAAGATATATGAAAACACTTTGTAAACTTTTCTTCACTTATTTATTTATTAACAGATGTACATTTCCATCACCATTGTTTGTAAAACATTGATAATGATCACATGGTGATCGAAATGTACATCTGTTAATAAAAAAAATAAGTGAAGGAAAGTGTACAAAGTGTTTTCATATAATATACATATTAAACCAATTAAATTAAAAGCATGTTTGAAACAGTTTGTAAATTTCCTTCTTTAATCATGACGTTAAATTCACACGACAGCTTTTCTGAATAAGATTAAGCCTAATAAAGATTAATTTTCAATTTGCGTAAATAATATCAAACAATTTATATTAATTAACCGAAGTAAAAACAAATACCAAACACAACCCTTCCAGTAAGAACACACTTAATGGACGAAATTTGATATTCTTTAGGTGTACAGTATCCACCAAATAATTAAATTATTTAATTAACCTAATTAAAACATCCAAGCCGGCGCTTTCGGGTATCGTCTTTATTAGGCTAAGCAGAAAACTAATTATAATTAGGCTATTAATTAATTCACCAGATTAGTTATCTGCGTCGTTCACATATCTTAATGGAGTTTCGCAAGTTGGTAGGGGGGCGAAAGACCTCATCGATCAAAAGGTTTTATAATTTAATTGTCGCCGGCAATTTAACATCTCTCGGAATGAATTATTATGTGTTCGCATGCGCCAATTCAATTTTCACCCGCCCTGAATGAATTTTCTGAGTGCAATTTGTCACGCTTTTAAATTAATTTATTACAACGTTTTGAGTGAAACTCATAAAACGTTTTTTTCTGTGAGAATCATTGTAAATATATTTAAGTGCCTCCAATACTGTTAAAAACAGTATTGATTTTTTACTATAGATTGAATTTGTTGATATTTTAAGGTTTTTTTAATTAAACACACTTTCAAGGATTACCATTCTTCGCCTGAAGAAGCAAAAAAACATGCGAAACAATTGTTGCGAATAAAGGACAAATTTATATGTCATCTTTATTGTAGAATTTACGTTAAGTATAATACAATACAATACATTTTATACAATATTCTTACTAAATGGCTATCGACCATCGGTCTTTCAGCCAATACAAATTTATATTTTGAAACAATTTTTAATTTGTAAAAATTTTAAAATGTTAAAAAAAAATGTTATTAGAGATCGAACAGTATATCGAGCGTGTAACAAAAATCGACGACGAAGTAGTATAGAGAACACATTCAGATACAAAAAACAAATAAATAAATACATTAGTCATGCATATGGAAACCTGAGAAAATTGTACCGTTATAGATCTAGTCTACTTATTATATGAAAAAATCACATTATGTAACGCTTTTGTTCTGTCTCATTTCAATTACTGTTCATCACTCTACAATCCAGCAATCGATCAATTTACAGCAAATATGATTCAAAATGTACAAAATTCCTGTTTGAGATTTATTTATGGGATACGTAAATTTTCACATAAACTCAATGATGCGGGTGGGGTAAGTATACATAGTAGAAGGGATATTCAGGCAGTTTTTTTCTATCACAAAATAATGATATCTCATAAACCACCTTACCTTTATAACAAACTCAAATTCCGTGAAGATGTTCATACCTTAAACACGAGGTTTAAAGGTCTATTATCACCTTCATTACATCGCACATCTCTTTTCGAACGATCTTTCTCCTACCAGATATGCAAAGTTAACAATACTATCCTGGTCAATTTAAAAAAAAAATAAACCTACTTCAATTTAAACGCCAGTATAAGCTCCACTTAGATAATTAAGTATATATGACTTGTAATTATAATGGATCTGTAATAATATATAAACGTAAATGTGCTCTACGAAAAAAAAAACATAATGTAATTCATACAATTATATATATATATATATATATATATATAAGGGTAAAGGGTAAAATATATATATATATATATAAATATTTACCCTTATTAATGCCGAGGTTTAGATGGAAGAACAAATGGATATTTATTCACCCGTTACTGAATCTCGCCTCGTGATTTGTATACGACGGTAATTTGTTTATATTTGCTATACTTTTAGTTCATGTATAAATGTTTAGAATATTTATTTTTCTGTTATTTTTATACTTTGTATTATATTTTTGATTATACAAATAAAGTTATTATTATTATTAATATTATTGTATTCTATTTAATAAAATAGAAGATAAATTACTTATTCAAGGATATTTAGATTATTGTTTATATTCATTCTTTTTTTTTTAAATTTAAAATAAAGTTTATGAGTTACTACTTTAATTATTAAAAAAGTTGCAACAAATATTATGTTATGATATAATTATTTTTTAATCGATTCATATCCGTTATTCGGCAAACACGAATATATAATTAGACGCCTATTTCACAAAATCCCAATTTATGTAATTTGTTTTCATTTCGTGAATAATGAAAAGGCAAATCACGATTTTCGGAAATGAACACATACCATGCCGAAAATAAAATCCCCTGTGAATTTAAATTATCGCTGTCCAATCATCGCAAATTTCAAACCGATCACATTTCCACTCAAAACGCAAATGCCGAAACACAATAAACCGAGCGCGAAACGACCGGCTCGTCCAAAAGCCGCCGGTAAACTACTTTCTCTTAAATATCAAACGGAATCCATTGCCTAACACGACCTACCTTAACATAACATGAAGATAACAAAAAAAACAATTCATAATTTATTTTATATAATATTTTGAAATTGATAAAAATTAATTGTGCGGCAATTTTCAAAAAATTGATTAATTGGCATATTCATAAATTCGCTCCATTAACGTTAGTTACCAAAATAAATATTAGATATTATGAGTGAAATGAATAGTCCACTAATTACGATTAATTAGTCGGAACAAAAAAATATTCATATGATTTACGTAATAAAAATAATAGGCTTCATTTAACTGGGATTAGCATTATCCACATATCAACAGTTCAATTAATTAAATTTTACAGATTTATTTTAGTAGTATTATTTACAATGAATCTATGAAACTTAAAAAAATGTGTTTCGCTTATCAAAAAGTTAAATTAGAATGTTATTAAGTCATATTGTTATTAGTTATTCTTGAATAACCGTTCATTTAGTAAAATTTCATTCATTAAAGCGCAATCCTCCGAAAAGCATATTAAACTTTCTTATTCATTCAATACACAATGGATACATTCACAATCTTAAATATCTCATATATAATCTATAAAAGTACGTGATGTGGGCACAAGCACTTTATTAAATTAAAGTTAACGTTACGCAAGTTTTATTGCACGTAAGCTTAGTGTGGATGCGTGTGCAAGATGGACGTCCGAGAAATTGCCGTTTCGATATCGCGTGGGCCGTGCGTGCTGGAAATATTTCGCGGGTTTAAATAATGAAGAGTTATGGGGAGGTAATAATTTATTTACGAACGGCGATAAATCAGTTTTATTAATCTCAAATCCACGAAGGATCGAGGTTGCGTTAACGGATTCACTTTCATAATTCATGTATTGTTTAATTTTATTTGTGTTAATTATTATACCGTTATTTTTACAATGCAAAAATGTTTTTGGTTATTTTTGTGGAAAAATGTAAACATGTATCCATAAACAGGATAAGTTCGCCTTCCTTTAGTGGACGAAATAATGATTCACGGTCATCTACCTCGTAGACACAAATCGTTGAATGCATGTAAATAACGTTTTACAGGAATTAAATTATTTCTCGTATTGTATGGTTTATCTTGAAAACTGTTATTCTTTAAAAATTCTATATTTCTGTGCATCATGAGCAAAAGTTTATAGATATAAATACATGGGATTGTTAAGATTCGTTGTGATATAAATATAGGTTTGCAAGAATTCCTGAATTCCAGATTAAACAGGAGTCTAACAATACGTTTCTGTGCAACAAAAATTCGTGCAATATTTGAACAATTGCCCCAACACGCAATGTTATAGCATATATGAGAGTATATAATGCGACGATAAATCGTTCGTAGGTTTTTTGCGTTTAGTACATTTTTCAGACTGAACAATAGATAATATAAGCTATTGATTTTTGTAACGACATACTCTATGTGATTATCCCATGTTAAGTATTTATCAATAAATAATCCTAAAAACTTTGTATTATCTATCGAAGAAAGAGATAGGTTTTCAAAATGAAATGTTTTTCGTTGAATTTTTGTATATTTTGTGGAGAACTGATATATTCTGTTTTTTTTTTTCGAAATCTATGATAAGCCTATTTTTTGTGCACCACTTGTAAAATTCATTTAACACACATCTTATATTAAATTTCAGTTATTCATCGTTATTTCCATGAATAAAAATAGTAGTATCATCTGCATACATAAAAACAGTATCGGATTTAATATTTAGAAGGAGGTCATTCATAGAGAAAATAAAAATGAGTAGCCCTAAAACACTACCCTGTGGTGTCCCTCTGTTAATTGAAAACAACTCAGATATTCCGGAGTTATAACGAATTCTAAATGATCTTTTTGAAAGATACGAAGCGATCCAATTGTTAATGACGCCTCTTAGTCCAATTACTTCTAACTTTCTAGATATAAATTTTATATTAATAACATCAAATGCACGCGACAAAACAAAAAATACACCGCCAACTTTTTTTTATTTTGGTTCAGAAGATTGTACCATTTCTGTTGTAGCACTCTCTGTTGACAGCCTGACTCTAAAGCCATTTTGCGCATTGCATAGAATATTATTTGAATTTAAAAAGTACATAATTCGTTAAAATACGGCCTTTTCAATAATTTTTGAAAATATACTTAGAATAGAGATCAGCCTGTAGTTTGATATATCATTTAAATTTCCTTTTTATATGTAGGATTTTTTTAGCTGGTTTTAATAACGATGGAAAGTTCCCTTCTTGTATTGATTTATTGAATAATAATGCAATTATCCAAATTAATTCGATTTTCTGCTGGCTGTTATGTTTTTATTTATTATATTTTGCTTAAAATATGTAGTTTATTTTGATTTTTACAGGTGTTCTTTATATTTCATTTGTAATTTCATTTTATTTCTTGTGAATGTGTATTGTCATTTAATTGCAAGATCGCCTTAAAAATATTAAGTTTTCATGTCCATTAAAACAAATTTGTGCAACGCAGGTTTGTCTTGGAAATTATTTTAATAGCAATTGAAAAGATAATGCATTAATGCCAGTCAGTATTACTAAAGATTGTAATTATATATTGACATTACTTTATATAGTTGTATTGTAAAGAATATCCAATACTATATTATATTGCGCTATAATTGTTTTTTTTTCCTTTCTTCTAATGTATCCCGTATTACATCTTATGAATCTGTTTAATAAATAAGTAACTAGTTCAGAAATAAGAAACTGTATTAAAAATATAAAATTCTAGCATTAAATAAAAATGATTTGAAAATAATTAATAAATTATTTCCACATTTAGCTTAATTAATTGTTATTTAATATATTTAAATAACTGTGACCAAGTAAATGAATACTCTTTTCTATTTATAAAATTCTAGCACATTATTATATGCAGTTATGCTGCGCTGCGCGAATTATTACAATTCTACATTTTTTTTTAATTGTAACTATTTCGTCCTGGTTGAATTAGTATATCCATAGAAACATTTAAAATAAAATTTTACTTTGCTTTCTATATAAATATCAATAAATCATTGTACAAAATCAGCTATTTCTATCACCTTTTAATAGTTTCTGCTACCAGGATTTCAAGAAATTTGAAATTGAAGTTAATAATTTTTCTTTTTTCATGTTTGTGGTTGATAAATTAAATCGGTAATGGACATTTAATTTAATAATAAGCCCTTAATTATTACGTTATTTTGTTGTAGTCTGCTCACTAGTTTTCGAGAAACATAATATTGGGGTAAAAAATATATTTTTTTAAAGTTAGGGTTCGAGCACTAAAATTTTAAATGGAGCACTTAATTCAAGGACGGGGAGCCCTTAATTCTTGTGCAATTTCGCTGCAGTCTGTTCGATAGTTTTAGAGAAATTTAATATTGGGTTAGAAAATATTTCTTTTTTCAGCTTACAACTTGAGCACTAAAATCATGAATAGGACACATAATTCAAGGATGACGAGCCTTTAATACCTGTGTAATTTATTTGCAGTCTGCTGCCTAGTTTTTTAGAAATATTATTTTGAGGTAGAAAATATTTTGTTTTTCAAGTTAGGAGTGGAGCATTTAAAATGGGAATAAGGCATTTAATTCAAGGATAGTGAG
Organism: Philonthus spinipes; assembly: GCA_963082785.1. Classification (NCBI taxonomy): domain Eukaryota; kingdom Metazoa; phylum Arthropoda; class Insecta; order Coleoptera; family Staphylinidae; genus Philonthus; species Philonthus spinipes. The sequence goes on along the minus strand of OY720311.1, from coordinate 17,527,980 downwards.
CCCTTAATTTCTATGTAATTGCTGTAGTCTGCTCGCTAGTTATCAAGAAACATAATTTTGTGTGAGAAAATCTATATTTTCAAGATAGGGCTGCAACACTAAAATTTGGAATTGAGCACATAATTGAAGGATAGTGAGCTCTTAATTCCTGTGCAATTTCGTTGTAGTGTGTTTAAGAAACTTGAATTTCGATTGCAAAATATTTTTTTCTAAAGGAGCACTTAAATCGGGAATAAGGCTTTAAAATAGCCCTTAATTAAACCTAAATTATTGTATAAGTTTTAGTGCATTTTAATCATTCCGCTATCTTAACAGAGGAAGTTATTTACAACAAAATTAAACTAAATTAATTTTAGGTTAATTACCCATTAAAGTTAATTTAGAAATATCTAGATGTTTCTATATGTCCATGATTGATAATATAAAATGCTTCCACAATTTGGTAGAGTTCACTTCTATTATCAACTTTTCTTAAATTACAAAAAAATGGTGTTCTAAAATGCTTTATATATAAAAAATAATTTATCACCCGCAAATATACTGAAGGAAAGTTCATGAATAATTTAACACTTCCGCTCATATAATTCAATACATAATAAAATGTTCATAAATGAATACGTATTAGATGTGTTTACATTAACTCCTTATTTTATGGTATCCAGTTCAAAATGTTAATGACATAAATAATTCAGATATTCACATTGCATAATCAAATCTTCTTCTCAGACGAAGCCACCTCTATTTCGACCCGTGTTGCATAATTAAAATTTGTTAATTTTTGGAAGCATACTCGCAGAAATAACGTGAAAGTCGTGGTGAATGCATCAAGAAAATAAAAGCTGATAAACATCTATAATCTCAAGAGACCGAATTTTCTTATGCGGTAAGTGTTAAGGCAAGCTATTATCCCATTAAAGAGACTTATTATACGTGAAATATTAATTTTAACATGTACGTTATTAATTCTATTCTATATAAATCTTGGTTAAATTTGAAAATGAATAAAAAGCAAATTAATTGAATTCACATTCCATGTGTATGTATCTATTAAAAAAAACTGCTTAGACGACTGTGATGATAAAAATATCGCCATATACGTTAAACTTAACATTTCCCTTACAGAATAGCCCAGATTATAGCGTCTGTTGTAATCTGTCCTCATCTAAACCAATTATATGTTAATAATGTAAAATAATAAAGCTTGACTCAACTTCGACTTATCCCATAATTTATTTAATTCTACTGTAGCTCGCTTTAAGTTTTCAGTTTTGTGAATAATTTCAAAGTGAAATTATCGATGAAAATATATAAAATTTTATATAACCATAATTCGATTGCTATTTGAAATAAAGAAAAATTAAGAATAATATGTTCGTGTTTGAAACATACAAAAATAAAGCATTTTAAAAGATGCAAACTGTTTTGTGATTTTCACGTATTGATATTATTTTCCCTCCTTTATCTTTCACAAGCATACGCATATCAAAGTAAACCCGTACATCTACAATCGCAGGAAATCGTAATCCGTTTTCAAGGAGCGCTTTACGCACTTAAAGAGTTTTTAATATCGCCTTTGACAACAACCTTTAAAGATTTATCAAATAATCCCCGGCGATCAAAAACATTTTCGCCTTTTTTTGTTTGCATCGGCACAGATTTCATTTACGATAATGGAAGAGTTTCCACGTATAAATATCGGCTTTTCTTCGCGAGAGCGGGGATCTCTATCTCTATCGCTCAAAAGCCGCTATAGCCTCCGATACATCAAACTTTATATCCATTTTTACATCAGTGCCCACATAAATATCTATGGGTATATTTTCTCTTTATATAAATATAAATCACGGAGACGAGGGGGATTTATTGTGAATAATGATTGAGGTTTTACGATGATAAAAAAATGAAAGAGAGAGAAAAAAAAAACACTCAAGTATTATCCTATTTTTATATTGTAGTAATGTATGGATTTATTTTGGATTGTGAAATATTCATGAGTGCATAAAAATTGTATGAAAGTGTATTCTATGTGTGAAAGACTTAATAATGAATGATTTGCGTAATACAGTTTATAATAAAAAATTTTAAAAAATAAATTGAGGTAAAAATATTATGGAACAATTAGGCGTTGCTTGTAAACATTTATACTTACTGCAATTTTTATGACACCTTGAAATAAAGAATATTTGTCTTAATAAATGAAAGACAATGCAAGCGCCATCTTTGGCATAATTTCATGTGTCATCGTCGATGATTTGGGTACAAGAGAGATGATTTGGGTCTACAAGGTGGACGACCGAGAATCATTGTTTCGTCCACTAAAGGAAGGCGAACTTGTCCTGTTTATGAGAACAGGAAACGAAATTCATTTAATAAAATGTTCAGCCACCATTCAACTAGCGTATGGATAACTAATGATGGCCATCACCAATTATCCATACGCGAGATGAATGGTGGCTCAACTTTTTATTAAAACAATATTTGATGTGAAAAAAAAGTAAACTAGGAAATTACGCTTCGCGAATATATTTTATGTATGATTGTTCAAATAATTTGTTTAAATCATAATGAATTTTATTTATTAAACATCTTATTATTGTAATGGAAATGTTTATAACAATATATTAAACTGTATACATTTCTGTATTGTGTGTTGTATATATTCCATATACATACAAACATACGTATTTAATTTTCTTATTATGCTTAAACTTAAAAAGAGCAGGTTTAATTAATATTGTAATTTTTTTAAGAAAATACGATATTATTTCATATAATTGGGATTTAAACTGTTAAGTCAGAAATTATGTCACATTTACTAACACAGTTTCGATTTACTTCCTTACTTTCGTATTCTTTCCACTTATGTAATTTTATTAAGTACCCGATACAATACAATAAAACAAGAGTAAGAGTAAGTAAGCATTTACTTTAAGCCTACACGGCGCGAACTTATGTGATCAACCTTCTGTAAATATATTGCTTAATTAATATATTTACGTCGGACTCAATTCACTTTTTTCTTTGTCGCGTAATTACTGGTCGATAATAATAATTACTTCCTTATTATCCGATTCCATGCATAATTTTATACAAGACATATTTTTATTTTACACCTATAAATTGTATTATTACGTTTTATGCAAAAAATACGAATTTGAATAAGTTAATTGAAAGACAATTATTTTTTTATTTATATTAATTTGTTAACGTATTCATTATGTTAGCTTTTTTCTTATTAACTAAGTTATAGTTATTCGGGGTGGAAAATGTGAAGTTTAACTTGTAGGTCATTAATTAATTCGTATTCATTATGTTAGCTTTTTTCTTATTAACTAAGTTATTCGGGGTGGAAAATATGAAGTTTAACATGTAGATTATTAATTAATTTATATTATACAAATATATAGCTATTGCATAAGCTGCTTAGATTGTGGTGATATAAATTAACGTCCACGTTAAACTCAACATTTCTCTTACAGAATAGCGCCGGTTAATTAATTTCTCCGAACCAAATTCATTCACTCTTCTAAAATCAATTAAATTTAAATCTATCGCTAGATAAAAAAAACATTTTCCGTTTGTTGCGAAATAATCGATGAGAATTATTTTATGTGAGACGTTTGTGAAAATTAATTTAATAGGAAATTATGCTAAAGCAGAGGATAATTTAGAGATACTTATTGGTTGCTACAGGTTGTAAAAAAAAAAAAAAAATAACGCGCTAAAATAACTAATAATTACTCAAATGAATAGTAATTATTGCCTGAAACATTGGAAATTGAATAAAATAATATAAAACAAGTGTTTTTATTTTAAATGGCTTAATATTTAATAGTTTCGTTTCAAGAAGAGTGTGGTAAATAAAGTATTTGTCGTATTCATCAATCATTGAAATATTTTTGTAAATGCTTCCAACATTTTAGTTCACTTCGATTGATCTCTCATTTTAATTAAAGAACCATCCATTGGTCATATTATACACAGGTAATATAAATGATGCGTTTTTTTTGCTTCCATAGTAATTACGAAATGATTAGCCGTTAAACGAGCTGTCATACTACGCTCACTTTTTTTAATTTATGATCAGTATACTCTGGCAAATCATTAATAAACTCATCCTACCAAATAATCCAAATTTATTCCGTGATATTTCCGAAAATCGTCCATCTGAGCAAGCGATCCGTTGAAATGTGAATAGATTTTCTGGCACAATAGAAGGTGGCCAGAGAAGGTGTGATAATCTCCAAGTAAAGTGATTAACTTCAAGCAGAAAATTTAAGTAAAAAAAAATTGTATTGTGGCTTATAACTCCTCGCGAGGGAATTTGAAGAAATGTAAATTTGGCAACAGTGGATCAATCAAGTGTTTAATTTAATATGAATCTCTAAATTTAACAAATCTAGAAAATTTTCATATATGAAGTATACATCAAAAATGAAAGACTAAAGTAAATGTTCGAATTGAAAACCATCCGCTTCTAAGCAGATTTAATGGGTACATCTTCAGATAGTATAATGAACTTACACAAAAAAATAGTATATGTCAAAGAGAATTGAAATTTAATAACATTACATAAGAAAATACGTAGTTGTCAGATCTATTTTTATTAAAAAGAATGCTTCTGAAGAAGTTATTAATTTGTTAAATTTTCCAATTTATTGATCACGTATGTCATTTCAATTTTACAAATGTGTAATTGATTGTAAGTTCCGTTGATTTTTTCCAAAATATTTAGAAAATAAAACTAATTTCCAGACACACTTTTAATATTTTAACGGCCTCGTGAGATGTTACGAGGAAGAAGATTATCACACCTTTTCTGGCCACCTTGTATAAATAATGCAATAACACCAACATATAAACATATAGAATGTGCGTACTGAAGAGGAAATCGCCGCTGTAAAAGAAAGTGTGAAAGAAAAGAAGATTGAAATTTATCGACTCGTCGACGGTTCCTGGAATTCGAGCTTTGTTCGTCCACAACGTGGAAAAGTTTGTGGAAAGATATATATATATATATATATATTGTTCTTTATTGTGATTTTATGACCGGTCTCTAGTAAATGGTTAGCCACTGCGGATTTATCGTAATTAAGGTGTTTGGCGTGTGCTAAATGTTCTTTAAATCGGGAATTAAGATTACGCTGTGTTTGACCTAATCCTCGCGCCTATCATTGGGTTACGGCAAGTCTTAGGGAACGCATTCAACAAACCAGATGAACTTGGCCAATCTGGTATTTATTTAATAGATTGTTGTAATTGTGATAAACACTATATTGGAGTATAGTTTGTTATCGAAAAGGACAGCAAGGTATTTACATACATAGAAGGGGGATATTCTTATATTGTTGTTAGCGATTATGTTAAAGTATGTAAGGCAGAGCTATACTGATGAGGGGTAGATCCCCAAAACACGTGTCTGCAGGTGACCTTATATTACGTAATGTTTCTATTTAAATTTTGATCTTGAAACAAAAAATGGTTGCATTACGCAATATGTTATTGATATGGATACTTAACAGCAAGTGTCCATTTTGAAATTAAATGTCTGGCTGGGTATACGCCTGAGAAGTAGTTGTTTTAATGTACTTACGTGACATAAGTCAACAATTTTTCTGTGGCTGAAGAGGGAATAATTTATAATTATTTTTAAAATTCGTACTATTTAATTAATTTAAATAACAGTGAAATATTCTATTAATAAAATTAATGGTATTATAAGTTCAAACACTAAGATTTCAATAACGAAACAAAATTTTAAATTATAAAGAAGACATTGTACACTTTTATTGTACGCGCAATGTATTTTTTTCTGTTGCTTTTTTATTTTAATTTGTTTTAAATTTTATAAAAATATTTTTTTTTATGACAGTCCCATAGGCGCATAAAATCATTTATCATTTCTTTATATTTAATACATCGTACGTTTTTTTCTTCACAACAAACAAAACGCCTGCCATCCCCGAGGAAAATCTTTCATTAATTATTTTTAGGGGATTTAAGCGATTGCGGGACGCCCATTTTTCACGCCCGATGAAACTAATTTTCGAATGTCCCTCATCTTTCCCGAATTTCCATTAAGCTCTCCTTCCCCCGTCATCGCCGGCGACATTATTTTCTTTCGTAATTAATTCATAAAGCTTTTCCGGCGCGAAAGTATCTCGAGAATGTTGTTTGTGGACTCGAAAAGTTCTTAATTGAAAACGTGAAATTTTACTTGCATAATCTCTTGTTGTGTGTGCATTTTTATTGGTTTTCAATAAATTGCATATTATCCCAAATTTATAATTAAAATATTGGATGGAATATACAATTCTGATAGGTTAATTTTGTCGATATATATATATATATATATATATATATATATATAATATATATAATCTTATATATATATATATATATATATATATATATATATAATATAGAGAGCTTTTTTTAACAGTATACATTTCCCCTATGTATACCTGCAAAATACGCGAGTCAAACGCATTGATGTGTGTGTGTTTAGTTGCCTATAACACACACTTGAACACATATATGTCAAATAAGCAACTAAACATACACACACTGCGTTTGACTCGCGTTTTTTGCAGTTATACACTTCCCATAATGTATACTGATAAAAAAACCTCTCTGTATATATAATCTTAATTATTGATAAAAAAATAATGGTTAATAATTTATTTGCTTATCCAATTATTATATAATTATAATTTAATTGCACAGTACATTAAAACTGCAGAAATCTTTCAACAGAAACAAAACAAGCGAACTAATCCATCAAAATCACATTTTCAATTAATCCCGTCTGGCGTTAAACTTTGCCCGTGTACATAATTTCCAAGAGCCTGCATTTTACATGAGGATTCTAATTAATTTAGTACTCGATAACAATTAATTTAACGTCGGCACAAGGACACGCGGTGCCTGTATTTAGCTAGGGAGGATTTAATGCTCTCATTTTCTGAGCCCCCGGATAATCCTTTGCGGATAATCACGGAACGCCGCCCCAAAGATTTCACCTGAAATAGGGGGGAAAGGAGGCTGTAAATCTCGAAAACCTGTTTTTCTCAAAGGGCGCACAAGTTTATCTTCAAGGAGAACCCGTGCGAGTTGGATAATAGATGAAGTTATAGGTTATTTCATAGCTTTCGTGTATTAAGGAAGATTTATTAAATTCTCACGTTTAGGTAGCGTTTAATTAATAATTTCGCAAAGTTTTCCTTTTAGATACTTTTTTAAAAGTATAATTGTAATTTAAACAATAAAATATATTGAAGTATCATAAGTTCAATATAGAATGTTGAACTATAGAAAAAATATAATGTTATATTATAAATTTAACTTTAACTTTATTTTACGGAATTCTCAATTATAATTGTTTACATTATACAATAATTTACATATTTGTATATATTTAGGTAGGTATTCCTAAACTATTAATAATTAATAAGTAAGAGAAGTGCATACCCAAACGGTTCAAAGAATTGATTCAATGTTGCTTATGACCTCACACACTAACATCTACGGGTATATAATTACATAATAGAAATTCTTCTTTCTATCTTTACTTCCAACATAGATTTAAGCCGGCATCCACAGCCTTATTCCTGGACATTCAAAAGGCCTTTGACTCAGTGTGGCACCGAGGTCTGCTGTATGCCACGCCCTTAATCTACCTGATCACCTAGTCCACATCCTAAACAATTTCCTTACAAAAAGATCACTCCAGGTAAAATTCCATTCCACCACATCCCGAAAATTCATCCCTGAACATGGTATCCCGCAAGGGTCTCCTCTCTCCCCCTTCTATATAAAATCTTATCTTTAGATTTATATAACCCTAATCCCACGTATTTCAATCTCGCCTGCTACGTCCTGCAATACGCTGACGACACCGTCTTTAAAACCCATGCATGAACCCTACCTAAAGCACTAAAAACCCTACAGCAACTAATATATTCCCTCGAACTATGATTCGCCAAATGGAGAATAAAAATTAATCAAAACAAATCCCAGCTTCTTATCTCCTATCGCCGCACAAATATCCCTATCCCTATCACCATTTCCATTTATCAAAAGCCCATCCTCCCTGCTCCGTATATCACGTACTTAGGAATCACCTTCGACCCTAAATTTAATTTCAAAAAACACAATGCCCTTAACAAAAACAAAATTACTGCTAGGGCTAAACACATCCGCGGTCTAACTTAAAAAAACAAGGGCATTTATAAAAGAAATGCCACTAAGATTTACAAAATGATATGTAGACCCCTATTAGACTACGGATCCATCCTCTACACCACATCCCCGAATCTCACCCTTCAAAACCAACAAATAAGCGAACGTTCATCCCAAAGGTCCCTAACAAAAATCAGACACCCCCTTAACCCACTTTACAACCCATATAACACCCTCCTCTACAACCGAACTGAAGTTATCCCTTTTATCTAACGGCTCCACAACCTATCCAAAATTCTCCAGAAAACAATCTAATTTCACAATTATCTTCCAATTTTGCATCCCCAGAGACGATAATATAATTCCTAAATTCAAAAATCCTTCACAAAGCCTATTCCAATTCATCACTTCCCTTATAAGACACCCCCATAAAATGCAGAAAGGCTGTTGGCCGATTGCCGATTGTCGGTAAATAAAATAATAATATTTATTGTTTATATTAAATAAAAATGATTTGAAAATAATTAATAAATTATTTTCACATTTATCTCTGTGACTATAGACTTACCTACGTAAGTACGTTAAACAAATGCACATTAAAACAACTTACGTAGGTAAGTCTATAGTCACAGAGATAAATGTGAAAATAATTTATTAATTATTTTCAAATCATTTTTATTTAATATATTTAAATAACTGTGACTAAGTGAATGAATACTGTTTTCTATTTATATTTATTGTTAATTTCTTTCACATTTATACAGGGTGAGTTTTTTTCGATGTTCTCTATGGGGATTTCGGAAACTATAAGAGATAGAAAAACGGTTAAATGGGGAAAGAAGTGTAGTTTTATAAGACGAATAAAATGACACTTTCAAAATATTTGAAAAAGTCAAGGGTAACTAGATATTTTGAAAAAAGTAAAATGTGTCGATTTTTTGAAATCAATATATCTCTATTATTATCATAGATAGAAAAAAACTGTAAAGGACAAAGTTGTACAAAATTTTACACAGATTAATAACAAAAAATCAAAAAAAATTTTCGCCCATATTTTGGGAGATATGACACAAACTTACCTTTTTTTAAATGGAAACAATAGTTGGCTATGACTTTATTAAAAGGGTTATTTTTTTCCCTTTAATCCGATATAACATATGCCATAGTTATTTTTAAAATAAAATAAGTTACAGTCGTTTTTAATTTTACCATCCACCAAAAAATAGTTAGCCATGAAAAAGACAAAAGTAAAACAATTGCGGTTGTTTATAGCAACGAAATCAATATTTAATTTATTATCTTTCTTTAGATTTGTCAAAAGCAACATAAAGTAAAATAATTCCGAAATTATCAAAATAATAATAGAAGAAAATTTTAAATATTACATAAGATGCTCAAAAAGTCCACCATTATTATTATGGCATAAAGTACATCTTTTTAAAATCGAATATGTGTTTTTTTTTACTTTTCTTCTGTCAATAGAATAAAATGTTTCAAGTACAGCTAGTCTAAGATCCTCCACAGATTGATATGATTGTTCATACACTTTGTTCTTCACATAACCCCACAGAAAAAAGTCTAAAACGGTGATACTTTTGAATGTTGGTAAAGATGGCTACCTACGATCGATATATTGATTATAATATTGTTCTGCAGCATCCGCAGCGTTTTTATTACACTGAATGTAACAAACAAGCATATCACGCTTTTCTTTGTTGGAAAAATTCATTATCACTTTAAAAAACTTATAACACGAAAAATATACAAAACAAACTTATCGAAACAAACCAAATATGGAAATAAATTAATGTGTGTTTAGAATAAACAACTGCAATTGTTTTACTTTTGTCTTTTTCATGGCTAACTAATTTTTGGTGTATGGTAAAATTAAAAAAGACTGTAACTTATTTTATTTTAAAAATAACTATGGCATATGTTATATCGGATTAAAGGGAAAAAAATAACCCTTTTAATAAAGTGATAGCCAACTACTGTTTCCATTTAAAAAAGGTAAGTTTGTGTCATATCTCCCAAAATAAGGGCGAAATTTTTTTTTGATTTTTTGTTATTAATCTGTGTAAAATTTCCTACAACTTTGTCCTTTACAGTTTTTTTCTATCTATGATAATAATAGAGATATATTGATTTCAAAAAATCGACACATTTTACTTTTTTCAAAATATCTAGTTAACCTTGACTTTTTTAAATATTTTGAAAGTGTCATTTTATTCGTCTTATAAAACTACACTTCTTTCCCCATTTAACCGTTTTTCTATCTCTTATAGTTTCCGAGATCTCCATAGAGAACATCGAAAAAAACTCACCCTGTATATTATTTCGGGATTATATTATTAACAATAATGCACTATCATACAAAATACAGGAAAAATACATGTACAGACCTTATTATTCCCGCAAATTCCAACACTTATTAACAAAAGAAACATTGTACGTTTCACCCTCTACTTGCATAGGTCTTAGTATAATTGATTTTGATAAAGAATTGTTTACAATTAAGACACACACACAGATAAAATTAATACGTGGAACAAAATAGAAGTTATCGATCCCTTGTCACTCTAAAATAGAAATACATCAAAAGGAAACAATAGTAATTTTTTAATACAACAAACTTAGGCAAATTGTTAATTAACATTAAAATAAAATCGGACAATAGTCGCTTGAACAAAATTAATATTTATGAATTACAATGTCATAAATGTGATGCATTGTACATCGGACAAATCGGTCGTTCGATTTTAGGATAAAAGAACACAAACGAGATACCGAAAATAGAAAATAAACAATATAAAAATTTTACTTACAAGCAATAAGGGATTGGTATTAAATTGTCGCGAAGGCTTGGAGATCCTGAAAAAAATTGATAAAAGATAATGAAAACGTTTGGAGTTCCCCGATACTCAATACCCTTATTGCCCAATAAAATATTTTCTAGTTGTAAAATAATAAACTTAATAGCAATAAATCATATATATATATATATATATATCATATATATATAGAACTCTGGTAAAAGTTATATATTCACATAGATATCAATTTGAACATCAATCATGATAATGGAATTAAGCCGAAACTACTTGAAGTTTTAAAAAAACATAAATAAAAGTAAACCAAGTGAATTTAATTTACAAATTTAATTTAGTACACGTTAAAGTTAACATTTCACGCACGGAATAACTCAGATGATCAATAATATTGTATAAATATTATTATGTGGGTAAAAAGACCTACCGTTAATTGCCCTTATTTTGGGAATATATTATTATAAAATTTATTTATTATTTTATATGCAATGTATTATTTTCTCATGTAATAAAGATTTAGTAGTATTATTACATAAACGAAATATATTTTTTTTTAACATTCTGATATAAGTTTTCTTTTATTTCGATATTTATTTATTCATTATACCATTATTATAATACGCAAACATATATTTTATTAACGAATGAGCGCACATGAAATTCGCTTTCAATGCTCGTCGACAGAACACGATTTAAGTAGATCACGAAAGCAAGATCGCGGTTTAATTTCTTTTGTGATTTCTTATAGCAGAAAGAAACCGCTTCGGAAAGTTTCAGTGATTTTTTTTTTTTGCGGAATTAACTATAACAGAAGTTAAAACTTTTAAATCTTTTTATGCCGGCGTGTCGACGGAGGAAAATCGATCGATTTGTTTTTTTTTTCTTTTTATTCCTCGCCGTGGATGGCACCTGTTGAATACGCTCTGGGATGGTCGCCGGCTTGGAAAATGCACAAAGTCGTTAGGCACGAATTTCCACGGGGAGCAGCGGAGTCTCTCTATATGGAATTAACGTCCCTATCGGTGTAAAATTATGCAAAGAAAAATGAAATATTATATCGTGTTATTTGCATAAATTTAGATTGTATTCAAAGTGAGCTTTCATTTTCGCTCCTCAATATTGTGAATTAGCGAATATAAAGAATAACCATAAAATATAACGTTTTATTGTAATTTATTATATTTAATAATTTTATAATATAAAAATCTAGTCTCTATTACAAAAAAAGGAAACCTGAATAACTGTAGTTTAGTTATTTATTTACTGAATCTCTATTTTACAATATACATTTAATTTACAAAATTTAATAAATAAAATCCTAAGTCTAATTGGTGTATGCAGTCCCAAAATGGTCCAAACAAAGCCCTACCAATATTAAGATAAAAATGCCCAACTTTACTACTTAATACAAGAAAATCATACAATAATCATACAAAAATATACATTAAAAAACACAATATTTCTGACTAAGTATACAACAGAAGGATTAATCAAAATATAACAAGCAATGAATTTGCAAAAGCAAATTATCACAGATGGAATGTCATGTGAAATTATAATTTCATTCCATTTAAGCGAAGCTTAATTTAAGCTAATTTAAAAGATAATAAAAAACGGGTTCTAATATTATGAAAACTGCCGATGTGCTCTAGGGGTTTGCATAACAGCTCGTATGTTTTATGAAGAGCATTTTGGAAAATTTAATCTTGTGTCTATATTAAATTTACATAAAATGGACATAAATAATTCTGCGCTCTTATTGGTTTCATTTTTAATTAAAATACCACCTTTCCGGATAAGACCATTTAGTGCAGCTAAAAAATCTTTTAAATAAAAATGATTTGAAAATAATTAATAAATTATTTCCACATTTAGCTCTGTGACTTTTGACTTACGTTACGTAAGTACTTTAAACAAATGCACATTAAAACAACTACTTCCCGGGCAAAAACCCACGCCGGACATTGAATTTCATAATGTACACCTGCTGTTTCACATCAATAAAATATTGCATTATAAATAATTTATAATTTATTTATAATTTAGAAATACCATGCAGAAAAGCTGACATGCCTTTGCAATATGTTCCATAGAAAAAAAATTACTGAGATCGACACCAAACCTCAATAAATTGGTTATTAATCATTTTACTCATTGCAATGAAAGGAAAATAGATTTTATTTTCAAACAAATTAATGAAATAACATGATGATTTTCTCATGTATCTAACTTTATCTATTAAACAATTTAAAAATCGTGCTAAAATTAAGGTTTTTGAAGCATATTTTGCAAAACAAGTCGAAGGGCGCGTAATGCCCAGACTTCTCGGTACCTTCTCGTCCTAAAAAAATCATGCTACTGCTGAAATTTGTACAGAAAAGTGTAAAACATCCACCTTGTTATGGCATGGTCTGTCATCAGTTCCAGTAGCATGGTAAGTTAACATGTGGAGAGAACGATACGTCAAGTCCAGTATTAGAAGATATTATAAAGTTAACTGAATTTCCCCAAATACCAGTTCCACCAAGGCCAGCGACATGAACCCCATCGAAAACGTTTAGGAATGTCTGAAGAGAGAAAAGGCCAAGGGGAAGATAACCTTTAAGGTTTTAAATTCAGTCAATAAAGAGACTCATTTGTCATTTCAAAATTAAAACAAATCGTCAAAAAAATGCATTAATAGCATGCCTCAAGGTGCAGAGGCAACAATAAAGCTCTTACCTTTATTGTTGCCTCTGCGGTTTGACAAAATAATAATTAATATTTAATTATGAAACTACCTTCAACAAATGGATAATAAACATTAAACTTTGCTTTATCAATAGTTTTACATGTAATATGATAGTGCAATCATTGAAAGTAACAAAAATAAATAAATTCTGATACCGATTGCAATAAATTAAGTAGGGACTGTAGCATCCCGACTAATTGAAATCGCATATAAGTTTATTTAATTATCTTTTAAATAATTATCTAAATTAAATAAAAAGAATTTGAAAATAATTTAAAAAATGATTCCCTTTTTAGTTACTGCAACTTTTTAACTTAGGTTATTACTAATTATTTTTTTTTAATTTATATAAATAGCTGCGATCAACTAAACAAATACCTTTTTCATTGTTAAATAATTGTAACATTAGGATCATGCATAATTTAAATCAAGAAAAACATTTTGAAGTTTGTTATATGACTGATTTTATTTAAGTTAAAAAAATGTACATGCATATTTTTTACAATAAATAAAAGCATACTATTTTATACATAATTCCAATTATAGCTCTTCAAGTCTCTTCGCTAAAAAAATACAATCCACTGGATTCTTTTATATCGCTGTACTTTTCCAGGATATCAAATGACCATACTTAATTTCTCCAAGTAAAGAAAATTACAGATTCCCATAAAAGAGCGTAATTTTTCGCAGAGGGCGGAGAAAAAACGGACGGACATTTATCCCGGGAAAAGAAAAAAGAACGCACGGGAATTTATCTTTGGGCATTAAAAATGTTCCACTGTGAAAAATAAGTCCACTCTGCTCTCGCAAGTTTGATGAAAACGTTCGCGGTAGCGCCAGTTTATATTTATTTTATTTTATCTGGCATTATTCAGGAAGTTATGTAGAGACGTTTTTAGGTAAATAAATCCCATGATATATTGACTATGTGGATGGACGTATTTAAATTATTGTAAAGCATAAAACGAATTGAAAAATTTAATATATAAAGTTATGTTAAAAAGGGTACAACAATTCAACAATTTAAAATGTGTTTATTAGTCTATCGTTTAATATTTAAACAATAAAATTATTTAGGATCAAAATGGACTAATGATTTTATTATCAGATGTAGTAGTAGTTGAGTGATTGATCACACACTGAAAGAAAAAAGTAATTATTACGCTTACCATTTAACTTGTCGGTCTGGGAGCATGCCAAGTAACGTACTTCCAGCAAATATTCTAACTTTATTAAGATTTAATAAAATATATTGCTTAATCTAAACAAGATCATGTTTATAGTAAACAAAATTCATTATAATGTTACTATAGTTACTTGGTCAAGAGAGAATATTTGGTGAAAATTAACAATTAACGTAGTACCACATACCAAGATAATTTAACCGTTTTACTTCATTCCGATAATTATGTTTAAGTTGTTTGTTTAAACGCCCTTGTGATTATTCCATTTAAGAAAAACCTCAACGTCTTATCAATCAACCTAGTAACTAACATTGATTATGTATATCACACAAAAATTAATTAATTGTTAAATGGCTATCAAAATTTATTATCATTTTTGCTCATTATGTATAACGGCGATTTCTGTAGTATATATGTCCTGGAAGTTGCGGTATAAAAAAGATGAAATATGCCGTGAAGCTGTTCTTGGTACCAGGAAATTGACTTTTGATAGTAGTACAGAACAATCAACCATGCTATGGATGAAGATGTGTATAAATGTAGCGTGTAATGCTTCCTGACGTCTAGATAAGGAGTCAAAATCATGACGCTGTAGGAGTCATAATTATTATTTAATTTATTTTTTTTTGCAAACTTTAGGGAAAGAAGTTTGGGACGCTCAGTAATGGGTTTGATGTTTGTTTGTTGATATAGGAGAATTACTTATTTTTTTACACAAAATTAATAAAAAAAAACATATTTATCATTGACAATTAAATGCCTTTCTGAATCCAGAAATATCAAGGATCAAAAACAAAATACCATTCACAAAATAATAACCCTCAAAATCCAATTGCATTTTTGAAGCAACTTTCATGAAATCATATTTTTTAAAAGAATTACATCACAATTTGCGCAGTTATAAATCAACAAACACCAAACTATTTTTTTTTTCGCTCATGGAATGCCGAAGAATTCGATCGCACTGAATTTGATCCATATATAAAATACCAAGAGGAAGGACAAGGCCACCAACTCTCGCGGCGATGTTGGTAAACGTTCCCCCATAACAGAATCTACCGAAGACAAAAAAAAGGAAGAGGAAAAATCCGACAGACAGCAAAACAGACCGTCGCGACGGCACTTTCTTGCGGCAAGTGAACTTATCGGTGCGTTACGCCGAAGAAAAGCTGAATATACGAGCGCGAAATATGGATTACGTCCAGTCGCATTGAACCGGACCCCCGGTGCGCGTTTCTGGTATCCCACAAGGATCAGTTTTCCCCAGCATATAATAAAATAATAATAAAAATATAAATATTACGCGAAACTGGAATCAGTATTTTATGTGATTATAAGCGAACAGTGATATTCTGTTAATTAAGTGTGTACGGTGGAGTAGAATGATCGCAGTGATTTAAAATTGAAATAAAATTACAAATATAATAAAAGCATTTTTAAAACATAAATAAATAAAAACCAAGTGAACACATACTATTTTCTAACATTAAAAATGCATTTGATTAATTTAAATTCTAATAATTTATCTTTATATGTTTCAAATACAGCCCCTTTGAATTTATAATTTTGTTTACGTTTATTGATTTATCAATTTTATATAAAAAAAACTATTGGTAAAAAGGAAATTGTGCTAGAAATTTTTATAAAGTAAATAAAATAAAGAAGTGAAGCAAGGAATATATATATATATATATTACTAAATCAAACTCTATTACATATTCGAATTTGTTTCATTTATATTTAATGTTTGTATGTTTTACGAATTTAAATTTTAACAATATATAAATATACGATTTTTTTTTCTTTTCTGTGTTCTAAAAACCATATTTACATTGAAAAAAATGAAAACCCTTTCAGAATAAAGATAAATCAAGCAACAAAATACCAATCAGAGAATTATAACCCTTATAAAACAATTGCATGTTTCGACTATGCTATTGGTACTTGTGATAAGAGTAAATAGGGCGAACAGATAATTTAAAATTAATTATCATCAGTGTGAATTAAACTTAATAATAATTTATTATCTACTAAAAAACTATATAACGCAACTGGACATAATATTAAAAAATGGTTTATAATACAATACTTTATTTCATGTGCAAATATGTGTTTTAATTCTAATATTCAGAAACATTATTTTAAATAAAGTTTTATTTCACATTATTTTCTGGGACTTTAATTGAAACAATCTAAAATAAATGTGATTAAGTAGAATTGAAAATAGTATAGATACTGTGTTGAATTTACTTCCGTTATATGAAAGACCATTAAGTTGAAATTTGTATTATTGTGAATTGTGTATTTTAACTATAAATTCAAATATTACAACTCTAATATTACATTTAAAACTATATAAGTGTATTTGAAAGTTGGAATGGACAAAAGTGCTATGTGGAATATTTATTTCTTTGTTTGAATTATATTAATTCTTCTAGAAAACGGTAAGTTCATTTAAGCATTTTACTATGTTAGTTTTTAGAAACGTATTACCAAAGTGAAATTGAACCATTTAAATTGAAGCCACAAACATTAGCAAAAGAATTTGAGGAGTAATTCCTATAATAGTGTTCGTGCGTCGATGTAAAATGTACATTTTTGTTTGTCACGTATTTGAAAGTGACACACTGAAAGAACCTTATTTACTTATAACACCTATTATACATAATACAGGATGAGTTATTGTCGCTTTTATTTTCGAGCACCGGAAAACCAAATAAATTGTCTGATTAGCTTTTAAAGTATTGCTATTTATTTTTTAGAATTAAGTTTTCGTCACTTATCTTCTGAAGTCAATGATAGATTTGAAAATAAATTAAATAAAAATGATTTGATAATAGTTAATAAATTATTTCCACATTTAGCTCTGTGAGATTTTGACTTACGTTACGTAAGTACTTTAGACGAACGTAACTTAAGTCAAAATGTCAGAGAGCTAAATGTGGATTTTTTTTATTTATTTATTTAATTTATATAAATAACTGTGACCAAATGAAAAAATACTCTTTTCCATTTATATTAAATGTTGATATGTAATAGCTTCGGTAAAAATTCAACAATAAAGGAAGAAGGTTAAATCTAATTATAAAATATACCATAGTATTATTAGTAATATGAATTACTATTTGTCAATTCGAGGAACTTTCATTGCATATTTTCAACTTCATTAAAGGGGGTCCCTTATTAAGCAGGCCAAAGTTAAGGTGTTTTTTGATCATTTTCTTTTTACAGTAGGTTTGTACGAATTGAGTTGGGTTTTCTATATGTTATAGATCCAAAAAACGTATTTTTCTGCCGTTGGTACTTCTAAGAAACGCTAGGTGCTTTTATCACTTGCAGGACAAGTGATAAAACAACCGTAAAGTGTTGAAACAATCGGCAGAAAAACTGATCAGTATTCCGAGACCTATACTAAATAATATCAAAGGTTTAAAATAAAACACTTAATGATTTTCAACTATTTTTTGTGTATTCCACGACAATTGTTTCGCAACGTTGTTGCTTCTTCTTCTTCTTATAAGTTCACCTGAAGAAGCAACAACGTTGCGAAACAATTGTCGTGAAATACACAAAAAAATTGTTGAAAATCATTAAGTGTTTTATTTTAAGTGATCATGGATTTTCAAAAATTAAGTGCCTCCACTATCTACGAATCTCAAAGGTACCAGAAGATTTTTCGAAATTCACAAAATTACCAAAATGGCGGCTCTAAAAAAAGGTTAGATTTTTTGCAAAAAAAATCACTACTGAAATGCGCATAAAAAATCGAAAAATTGGAGTATCCAAAAACCAAAAAATCTTATGTTACCTTTTAGACAACTTAATTTTCCACAAAACCAGAAAGAATCATCAAAATTAGTCGAAAAGTTTAGAATATATCAATCTCGCGAAGTTAAAAAATGTCGTTTCGAGAAAACCGCGTTTAAATATTGGAGTTGTATTAAAATTCTTTTAACGGAAGAATAACATTTTTTGCTGTATCTGTGTAACGACTTCGGATACTGAATTTTACCACAACACACTAGACAGTATAAGAATGCCGATAATGCAAAAAAAATAAATTTTGATTTTTTTAAATTTTAAAGTAGGGTCCGCCCTTAATTGAAGATGCAAGATGTGTTAATAGAGCAGTGTTCAAGTTATCGTCTAATAAATGCGTTATACATCGTAATTAATATTTCTATAAGTCTTAAAGGTTTTATTTTTTAACAATAAATTATAACTGAATAACTAGCCTCACAAATGCTATCAATTTGTAGTGTTAATTTCCGGTCGTCCACTGAAGATTCCGACCGCAGTTGTCAGCAAAACTCCAAGAGACCACAGCCTAATAGGCCGGAAATCAACACTACTAATCACACTGGTGGTGAAAGCCCACTCAGTTTGCTTTCAATATGTTGATAAAAAATAATTTTGAATTAATAAGCATCCCTTTATCTTTAATTCTCCAGCAACTTGCTATAGTGTATTGAAATTTGATAGAATTTCTTTTTCTATGAAAACCATTATAATTATTTTTGCTAAAATTTAACTGGAAATAATTTTCTATATACTAATAATGAGAAAAATCGATTAATTGAAGAATCCATTTATTTGAGAAATAGAAAATATAATGAAAGTTTATTTTCATAGTACCTCAACCACCATTTTTTGAATAAGTATTACAGTACCTACATACAAATAATAATGATGCAAATTCTCATCAAAATAATAACATGACAGCAAAAAATGTGTTTGAAAATAGAAGTGACAGTTTGAATAAATTATTTTAATATATTTTTTACAACTAAGTAAACATCTTTGAGTTAAGTTTTCTACTATAAATTAATAAATAATCCAAGTGTATAGCTCTTTTGTACATCACTATGAAATAGGAATACTTAATTTTTACTTTTTAATTAATCTAATTTCGGATCCATATTTTTGAAAATAATGTTTCAATTGCACACAAGACAAACCTACGAAAATCTATTTTAAGAAGTGAGAACCCGGAAAGTAAACTTTATTTATCGTTTTACGGACGATAAAACAGATAGGGGCGGGCGATAAATGCGCGATATTCCGCGAAATATTAATTGCCGTTTGGATTTTTCGTAATGTTCCGGTTATATTTACACGGCATTAAATTCAACACGGCCGTTAGGTTTTACGACAAAGCAATGTTTATCCGAAGTGCAATTAATGTTTGCGAATTGTTCGGTTTGGTCGGGTTCGATTCGTCGCGCGTTTACCTTTCTGTGGAATAATGAAATCATTCGGTACTTACACACTAAATGTGCTGGATGTTACAATCGCCGAACCTGAAACAAAGAAATATGCACTCAGTTAGTTACATCTATACTGGAAAGTTCGTGATTTAATATAATCAAATTACTGGAACTTTACGGGCCGCTTCTACAATTGATAATAATAGCTTTAGCAAAGTATACCTTTGGTATTGTGCATTTTAGTTTAACCGGTAAACAGCCTTCCGATTCTACAAACGTTTCAAATTTAACACTCATTTGGCATAACAAGTAAGTTTGTCTCTCCGGGTTTAAAAATTGTTGTTCGGCTCTTGGATTTATCCAAAACAACATACCTAATCTTTACTTTGAAAAACTAATTAGAAATAAATGATTAAATAACCCAAAATTATAATACTAAATAAATCAAACCTAATTAATAAAATATAATAAAACTAAATTTAAATACCAATAAATTGAATCAAAATAAACCTATGTAAATATAATAAATCTAGCCAATCTTTTTAAAACAAAAATGAGTACTAAATGTAAAACACAACACCAACAAGAAACACTAAATAATTATAAATGAAACTAATAAAAGCTAATCTTTATCAATCTAACATTAACTTATTTAATGAAGCACAAATAACTAAACATATACCAAAAAAGCTCTAAATACGATTTGGACTAACAATACAAAATTTATAAAAAAATTAAAATCACTAACAACACTAACAATACAATCAAACAAAGCAAAGATCCAAATTACGAACGCGTTACAATAATCCAAAACATAAGTTCACTACAAAGGATGATGCGCGTTTTTTTTTTTATTCTGTCTCAGGGGTCTTATTCCTGCAATTGATCACACGTTCCGATCGTACGAAACTGTAAAATTCTCTTGTAAATTCCTATATAAATGACAAATTTTGTATAATTGAACCTACTACCAATTTCATTTATCTCATTCTCCAAGCATGAGCTAAACTGCCGGAACGTTAACACTTCGTTCGTCCTAATAATGGTTTACCTCGCAATTGTAAAATCACCGCCTAAGGTTTGACCCTTGGGTGAAATTACCAAAGGTGTAACAATAGATTAAAGTAGCGGGACTAAATAGAATAATAATATAATGGGGGGCTATTCCGTGCGATAAATATTTATATGTACGTTATTACAAAACCTGCTTAGACTGTTATGATAAAAAATAACGTTAAATCTTCTTTGCAGAAAACTCCCTATTATATACTTTTTTTATTCTGAAACGTTCGTAAAATATGTAGGATTAATCATAATAATCAACTAAGCTATTCATAATCTAATAATAATCTAATTAAAAAAATCATTTCATTAGATACATACAGTGCGTTTACAATGAATGGAACAAATTCATTTAAATTGCTGTTGATTATTTTCTAGAAAAACATTTCGTCGAAAGGTCAATTAGTATTTTTAATTGCCCATATTTTTTACTAAACATCTTATATACAGGGTGTCCTATAAACAAATGCCAAAACAAAGCTACATTTTTATATATTATTATATATTTAAATTTTTTAGAAGAGTTTAGATATTTTATGTGTATCCTGTTCTATTCCCATCTTCAACTGTTTACGAAATAATGGCATTATTACATAATTCTATGTCAATCATTAAAAAAAAATGAAGAAATTCATAGCAAATGTTGCAAGGGCTCGCAATTAAGTTTAAATAAAAATTTACAGTAATAGATCACACAAAAATGACAATATAAAAATAATAGCTGTATAAGAAATTTCAAAAGGCTGACTTAGCATCATTAAACAATTGATAATATTGCGCAAACAGTTAAAGATAGCTATAGGACAGTATATAAGAAAAGTATCTTTAAGAAATCCAAATATCTAATAATATATATGGTGTTCCATTTAAAAAAATAAAAATGTATCAGTATTTATTTATAGGACATCCTGTATGTACAATTTTAGTGAAAAATATGTGCCAGTGAAAATACTAGCGAGCACGAGAAATTTAAACAAATTTGTTCCTTTTATTGTGAAAGCACTGTATATATAACCTAAAAATGGTATTTTTATTCATATACATTTCCGTGGCTAATATCACGACTGCACAAACTGGCGATTTCGTCTTCAAATTGCACCCAATATCAAATGAAGTACTTCTGTGATACTTTTATTGTTTGTCATGCGATCTATTTCAATATAGCACTAATTAGTCAAACAATAACAGCATTAGAAAGAACAACTGGAATGTCCTAAATCTTTATGCGTGTTTAAAAAAATATGATTTTTAAACTATTTGTTTTTATACAAACAACTAATTAAAAAGGGACAGTTTCTTTATTTATATCATGTCATTAGATTTTGTGTAATAAATTCATCTGCATTTGTGTCAATAAATCCATTAGTTTGTTATTCATTCATTTTGGAAACCACCATTAATAATATAATTATATTTATCAACCATAGAAATATATACAGAGAGATTTTCTTATAAGTATACATTAGGGAAAGTGTATACCTGCAAAAAAACGCGAGCCAACCTCATTGAATAATTAATGTGTGTATATTAAGTTGCCTATTTGGCATATGTGTGTTCAGTTGCGTGTTATAGGCAACCAAACACACACACATCAATGCATTTGACTCGCGTATTTTGCAGGTATACATAGGGCAAATGTATACTGATAAAAATAAAGCTCTCTGTATATATCGAGCGTATAACAAAAATCGACGACGAAGTTGGCCTTGCAAGTCTTGAGTCATGTCTGTACTAAGATCACACGCGTGTCTTGTCAACATGACACCCAGTACTTTGCACGTACGCGTATGATTTTAGTTCAGACATGACTTTAGATTTCCAATGACAACTTCGCCGTTGATTTTTGTTATAATATTAATTATTTATTAAAGAATAAAATAAAAAAAATGTGTTTAATATTACACGTAATTGAAATGAAACAAAGTATAAAATTTTGCTGTATATCCGACTGACGAATATTTTCAAAACAAAAACAAAGCGTGGATTCAATCATGCAGCACCGATACTTTTACCAGAGAGGGGGAACGTAATTCAACCGTGATTGATTTCTCCATCAATTTATTATACACACAAATATTGAAAAAGCTGCTTTGAATTGTACACACACATTTTATTACAAAACTATGAAATGAATTCTTTTAAATATGTTTTACACTTTTTTAGTAATATTATATTTATAAATATAATTTATAAACGTGTACGTTATTTCTTATCATCACAGTTTCAGAAGCTTTTGTAATAAATATGTATTCATCGAATGTAAATTTAGTTAATAACGTACAGGCTAAATATTTTCCGTACGGAATTGACCCGAATATATTAAAAATTTAAAATAAAAACATGAGAGAGTGTCAGAGTAAAATGTGTACTTAAAATAATGACATAATTTAATTTATATTATTTAATATACACAAACAAAATTAGAAAACGTACATGAATTCAAATTACGTTTGTTTCGGATGCGCTCGAATGAATTGAAAAAGAACGCCCCGCTGAAAGCCCATTATCTCAATTAGTTCCATTTAAAACGTGCCCGACTTTTAAACGTGTGTATGAAATTCCTGTAGAATTACCGCTGAACTTTATTTACATGCACTGTATGCTAATGTCGCATTAATATTCTCAGTGCACGTTAATTATAATCTACGGAATGAATTCGAAATATCACTGCCGCCCAACTATTGCTGTATAATTTACTCGAACGGAATGAAAATGGAAATGGCTTTCCTTTCCAATGAAGAAAAGAATTATTAGCTTAGCGTGGTTTATGTATTAATTAATGTTCAAAGCTGCTTAAAATGTGGTGAAATATTCTCTAATTTAGTTATTCGTTATATATATATATATATATATATATATACAGAGAGCTTTTCTTATCAGTATACATTTCCCCTATGTATACCTGCAAAATAGGCGAGTCAAACGCATTGATGTATGCATGTTTGGTTGTCTATAACATGCAACTGAGCACACATATGCCAAATAATCAACTAAACATACACACATTAATCGGTTCAATGCGTTTGATTCGCATTTTTCTAGGTATACACTTCCCCTATTGTATACTGATAAAAAACCTCCCAGTATATATCGAGCGTATAACAAAAATCGACGACGAAGTTGGCGTTTTAAAGTCTCGAGTCATGTCTGTACTAAGACTAAGATCACACGCGTGAAATGCTGGTTGCGGTTAAACATGACAACCAGTACTTTACATGGCTTTAGTATTCCAATGCCAACTTCGTCGTCGATTTTTGTTATACGTTCGATATATATATATATTATATATATATAATAATATTTATTAAAAATTAAGTTTATAAGAACATAATAAAAATTGATTAAAGCTATCATACAAAAATTAATTAATTGTTCAATGTCTAGCCTTAGATAAAAGTTAACATTAGTGTTTTCCCCTTAATTATCATTATTTAAGATGTTACCATAATTAGAGTTCTATAAAATGTAGTAATACAAGTATCTACAGTATCTACAAAACTAATTCGATTTCATCCACAAATTGCACAATCCTTTTTCAAACTCAATTCAATTCAAATTCCAAAAGCACACGCGACTGTGCAACAATGGGACACTTTTCGTGTGGAATTCTCGCAAGAGCCAAATCGAAAGTGTGCATTTGTTGCAGCAGGTTTATGTAAAATTCAATTAGAAGTTGTGTTCGAGAGAATTCGATCGCGTGCCGCATACAAAGTTGATATTTCAGTTTCCACTTGAAATCGGCGAACTAACTTTACATGTAATGGCATCATTAATTAAATGTTACGCTAACGCGATTCGATAATTTCAACATTGGGCCCAAGAGCGTGCGCGGATGTATGAAAAGCTTGGAATTGCTTAATTAAAGTGCTTGATTTGTTTAATCAATATTTAGGTAAATTTTATTTTTAGTTAAATTTATATATCCAAAACGAGACAACTTTAAATAAAGGGGATGTATCGATTCAATCAAAAGAAAATAATTAATCGGTTAATCAATAATAATCTAAAACTACAATACACAGGGTGGCCAGAAAATGTGTGATAATCTTCAGATAAAGTGGTTCGTTAATCAATTTTAAGTAGAAAAAAACTAAAGAAAAATATTATAAAAAAAAAAAAATTAAATTAAAAAAATAAAAAATTAAACAAAATGAAACACAACAAAATATTGGGTAATTATTCAATAAGCTTTATGAGGCTATTAATACCCTAAATATGTGACTAGAATTTGTTTTTAACATTTTATGTATAATTATTGCTATTAATAATCGACTTATCATTAAATAAACATTTGCAATGTTTAGCTGGATGTTAATAGAACTATTTTTAATCAAAATATTTCAAATTTCTGGTCACATATTTATTATATCAATGGCTATCTTCATTAACACTCACGAGGAGTGTTAATGAAGAACCATACAATATTTTTTTACTTATATTTTTTACTTGAAATTAATCAATGAACCACTTTGCCTGAAGATTATCACACCTTTTCTGCCGCCCTTTGTATATTAAATTATTACTCAAGCGGTTGACCTAAAAAAGTGGTTTATTTAAATTTATATATGACAGGCTGAAAGACTTCATTTTGATAGGCATTGTGCAGATAATTTTCACATAAGGATATTTCTTGTAATACGTTCATTTACATATTATTAATTTGGTATATCTCTCAATGAATATGTGTATATTATAATTGATTTCTTCTCGAGCATATACCCCTCCAGACATTGACTTACATAATGGACACTTGTATAAAAGTAACAATTTTTCATAAACGTAAAGAATAATAAACATTACGAAATAAAAGTGCATCTGAAGATACGTGTTTCTGGATCTCGGCGGTATAGCTCTTCCTTATAAAATTAAAAAAAAATAGTTTTTATTCAAATCTGTGTCGAGAATGTTTTTTTGTTGGGAAAAATAAAACGCGCGAACGGTGACCTCCGCCTATGAACTCAATCATTTTCATCTGAGATGCAGCCGGGATGGTACGCTTAATCTAATTTAATTAATTTAATTTAACATCTTCACAATTATATGATACAGAGTGGTACTGACGAGGGAGAGATCCCGAAATACATGTCTGCAGATGACTTTATGACCTTATATTACGTAACGTTGTTTGTTATTTGCATTAAATATTCTCGAATTATTATATTATATTATATTATATTATATTATATTATATTATATTATATTATATTATATTATATTATATTATATTATATTATATTATATTATATTATATTATATTATATTATATTATATTATATTATATTATATTATATTATATTCTTTTAATTTTTCAAATATACTAGGTGACATAAAAAACCGAACATCCAGTATAAAAATCCAGTATTTTCATAATATTTTGTATGATTATAATGGAAAACATTGTAAGCAAATGAACAAAATTTCTCTTTTAATTCAACGAACTTTACGGAATAAAAATATTAATAATGTGTCGATGGAGGACCATAAGTAGGAGATTCATATCTTCAATCATCTCTATACAATATGTTATTGTTATGCATATATTACCGAGAAGTAATTGTTTTAATGAATATTTGTTTTAAAATAGTTGTAGTAGCAATAAATAAATAATTAATTATTTTCAAATTCCTTTTATTTCATTTATTTAAGCTACACAGGAACTCTATAATAACTTAAAATTTCAATGAGCGCATACCTGTTTATATGATAAGATAAATGCAGATATTAGAGAGATAAAATATTAACATAAACTCAAATTATTACAATAAAGAATATTTTATGGAAATGCGTAATTAATGGCTATTTATATGATTATTTTTTACATTTTTGAAAAGCCAATAAATTTATTTACCAAAATTTAGTTGTGATAAAGAACACATTTAATAACTTTTGCATAGGAGGAATTAATATAAGATAACATTGTTAAGTGGAATTAAATAGTTAATATATGAAAGTGTACCACGAAGTAAACGTCTCAAGTATTCCTGTTCTGTTCCTTCCCTATGTTTTAGTCAATAAGAATATTGTGTTGATTACTGAGGCATTTAATTTTTGAAAATCCATTGATTAACATTGTTAATCCATTGATAATGGTCACTTTGTGACCGAAATGTACATTTGGTAATCCAAATAAAAGTGTGAAGAAAGGTTATTAGTGCTTTATTCGTCGAATTAATTTGATCTTCACGTAATTCAATCAATCAATTCATGAATACTTTATTATTCAGCTTTTTTGTATTGACTTTCACTACAATTATTTCGCTCCGTTTTACCTGGGGAAGCTCCAGGTAAAGAATTTTATCGTTAATATACTGGAGCTTAAAAGTAATGCAATACCACTTACAATTATTGAATATATTTAAATTTATATTCATTTTTTTAGGTCATGTAACTTATGTTTCAATTTGGTCCTTCGAATAAGTAACAATTGTATTAATTCATTTATTAAAGCAATAAGAACATTGTTGTAGTTGAAATAAAGTAAGTTTATATCCGTGGAAACTATTCTTAATTCTTTCTTGTTATTACTGATTTCGAATAAATATTATTTGAACACATAAATTAACCCATGAAATAAATTTGCTGCAACAAAAAAAAAAGGAAAATACAATACGACCCGATAACGCTTCTTACATTCCTTCGCCGGACATTCAAAAACACCCGAACCGCAAAGTAAAATTAAATCGAGTGTAACCACTCGCCGTGTAAAAAAAAAACTAACAAAAAAATTAACGCAGGAATTGGGTTAACGTTTTCGCCGGTTTCAAGCACGTGAAAGGACAATTGCCCTAGTGTCGTGTAATCAGCAATGCAGCGAGCGAATTCTGTAAAAACGCATTATCTAACAATCCACTGAAATTACATTTCGCGAAAAAGTTTGGAGCGAATTAATATTTAAAATGCATTATCTTCCTGTTTCAAACAAATATAAAAGTAATTGTGCTTTTAATGCACAAGAAACCAATAACATAAATAATATAATGTAACACGCATAATGTGTCTACCGGAAAAAGATAGTGTGTGATATAATCGTAATGTTCTACAAAACATAAAATTATAATAATAGAACGAATAAAGCACTAATAACCTTTCTTCACACTGTTATTTAAATTACCAAATGTACATTTGAGACACAAAGTAACCATTACCAATAGATTAACACTAAATACAAAACAAATATATATATATAAATATATATATATATATATATATATATATATATATATGGACAGGCAGATTGTTATATTGTTATACGACAGCGGAGGGTTTCAAAAAAAATAAGGAAAAATGTAAATTAAGAGGTAAACCAAACGAATGATCATGGTGGTAGAAACCAAGTAAATTGAATTAGGAAAAAATACAAAATATTGTAATGCAATTAAATCGAACAATGTATTATGAAGTGAACTTAAGTCCTTATTTTCAACCCAACCGCTGTTGTATAATAATCTGTCGGTCTATATATAGATTAAAATGTTTGTTTTGTATTTATTGTTAATAATTTGATAACAAGTCACTGTGTGTCCGAAATTTCCATTTAGTAATTCAAATAAAAGTGTGAACAAAGGTAATTAGTGCTTTATTCGTCAAATTAATTTCATCTTCACGCAATCCATTCAATCAATTTAGAAAAAGAGTATTTATTCACTTGATTACAGTCATTTAAAATAAATTAGAAGCATAGAATCTTGAAAATGATTAATTTACATAATTGAAAATTTAATTTCTTTCTCTTTAGCTACTGCAACTTTTTGACTTATATAATTTCAGTACTTTAAAAACATAACTATTTCTCGGACAGATTTTAAATATATTAACCGCGTCAGACATTAAACTGATGGATTTATAGAGAACGAAATGAATTATTCAATTGTGCAAATTAATTGTTTTCAATAACTGTATATTTTCGAGTTTACTTTAAAAAAAAAGTGAAGTTCTATTTTATGAATTGTTTTCAAATTTCTTAGTATTTAATTTCCATAAAATATGAATCGTGTCGAATTTTTTATAGCAGTGTTCAAAAATAAAATGTATATATTTTGTATATATTTTTTAAAAAATAAATTATGAGTAGATGGAGTTTTGATTTTCACATTATAATATTGATATAGCACTTTATATACCTTAAAATACACAATTTAAAATCCATTCCAGGTGAATCAAAATCCTCGAAGACATACATGCAAGCTCAATTCATTTCACTAATTATCACTTTTTATAAACAAAAATAAATCGCTTTCTTAATCATCAATTTCAAACGTTTGAAACGTTTGAAATTGATTATTAATTAAGAAATTAACCGGACTAACAAATATCCCGAGCGTTTTCGATAAACTGGATTGAAATCTGCGAGAGCAATTATAATTATCGCAAAAAAGCAAAAAAAGAGATAGCTCGCTCTGCGTACGCATTCTTGAGATAAGAAGATTAGCTGTACCTGACCCGCGCGCAGCAAATACATACATTTTAAATTGTTTTGGTGTGTGTGATTCATTTCTTAGAGAAGTGATAATTTGCACGATGATTTATTTTCCTTGCGCAAAAATATCAAATAAATTTTCATTTTTACTTTCCCCGGACACCTGGACAAGGGAAAATATTGTGATCGTCAAAATTTTCGAATCGCCAATTTCAACGAATATGAACGTTTTGAGGTCCCCGAGTCCATTCCATCGAGTTCTGATAAAACTAATTTCATGGCTCATAAACGGCTAAACTTATTTGACCAAAACATTATATCTAACCTTTCTATATAAGTGGAATGATCTGAAAAGGTTTTAGTTAGAATCATTAAGTGCAACTTTACTTTCAGCGATTTTTCACTTTTTAATTTGGATGGAAAAATATTTCAAATAAAAGTTGTAAGTCTTATTGTCAGTTTTCGTTTTAAATGCGGTAGAATTTCATCTACCTGATAAATTTCCTAGAAGTAAAAAATTATTTTCATAATTTTCTATACGTTGTCTGTGGAGAATTCAATTATTTAAATAATAATTTTATGTCAAATGAAATGTCAAAATGCCTCGAGAATATTTAAGAAGTATGGAGATATTTTATGAAGCCAATAATGTGAAGAAATAATAAATTAATTGTAATATTCTTCTAAATACACGACTTTAACTTTAAACGACAATCAATTTTTTTAATTATTTTTTTTACTATTAAATGAAATCACCGAGGAAGGTACCATGATGGATACATCCCCACTTTTCTAAATAATTTATGAGTCGATAGTGTTGATTTTCACATCACCATTTTTATATAAATATCAAATACCTTAAAAACATAATTGAAAATACATCCCAGGTGTATCAAAATCCTCGAAGACGCAATTCAATTCACATGTCACTTTTTATAAACACTAATAAATCGCGTTATTAATTATCAATAATTTCAAACGTTTTAAATTAAACCGGACTAGCAAATATGACGGGCGTTTTTCGATAAACTGGATTAAAATCTGCGAGCGCAATTATCGCAAAAAAAAAACAAAAAAAGATGACTCGCTCTGCGTACGCATTCTTTAGATAAGATTATTGTACCTGACCCACACACAGGCAAATGTATACGTATAAAATTGTTTTGGTGTTTAGAGAAATGATAATTGCTAATATTACAGATTTTACATGATGGTTTATTTTTCATGCGCAACAATGGCAATTTTTGTTCTCTTTTGCATTCTGTTTTAGTCTTCTGGAAGATAAAAAAAACACCTTATTCGCTGTTTTAATAATTTAATTAGATTTTCGTTATATAATAATCGGTAAGTGTATAACTCAAGAAATAAAGATGATAGGGTTTTTGAGTTACACTCTTAGCAATTATTATTTTTTTATTCGAAAAGAAAAATGTTTAAAATAACGTTGTGCTCAAATCTTTTAGTTAATTTAATTATTCACACCAATAAATCTAATTTGAAAAACTGTCTATTATTATATAAAATTTAATCCAAAATGGATTACAAAGCAAATTCTGTAAGCCCTCTGCGTAGACAAATGAGCGCCCCTTAACAAATGGCCACCGCCGTATCGATATTTTTGCGTAAAACCGACGCATGATTTTTTTCTTTAGGCTAGGTAAATGGAGTTATCCGTCAATTATATATTAACATTGTCTTATTTCAGACCCCTGTCTTAACAAATTAAAATTTTGTATTAAAATTACAATGCGTGTGTAGCAACCTATTAATTAATTTAATAGTCAGTTTTGTCGTTTATGTCAATATGTATTATTAATACTTACGGTGTCTTGTATATTTTATTTATTTTTTAGGGTTTTAACGTAGTTTATAATATTAATTTATGGAATATAATTCATTAAAAAATTCTACCTTTCATTATATTATTAAGATATCTTATTGTCAAATTCATGAATAATATTTACATGCCATATGAATTTCCGTCAAACTATAAACAAGAAAATGTGTGTTATTTGAATCTTTTCGTTGTTAAATTTATTTCCTTTTTTTATTTCGAATTCATCTCGGCAACCTTGATAATCAGCTGCAACTGCATACAAGCATTACATCTGATTATCTGTACGTCCACACAAGCGTACCAAGAAGATCCCGAAGTATTCTGATAATGCAAGCAGCATTAATTATGTGGCCATCGCAATAAACCTAAAGTAAACTCATTACGAAAGTCTCGATTCCACTAATATTCAGGGGTGGTTACGTACCCGCAAAATTGCTGGGTGGCCATCACAATTGAATATATGTGCATTTGCATTTTCGCACTTAATAAACCCCGAATTTTTCTGAGAGGTGCAAGTAACATCAATTGTAGATAGGTACCCGCAAAATTGCATGTGGCCATCACAATTAAGCCTACCAACGCCCGCAGATATTTTCACCCAATATTTTTAAATATTTTAACCCAAAGTAAATTAATTACGAAAATCTCGATGCCAGTGATAGGTGTGGCTACGTACCCGCAAAGTTGCTGGATGGCCATCACAATTAATCCTACTAATGCCCGCAGATATTTTGCTCAATGATTTTGATTATTTTAACCGTTACATTATTTAAAACTTTACGTATAATCATGACAGAAATTGAAATATTTTCAACGATAATTTTCTAATTAGATTAACACGGGAATTTTACTAACAGTTTTTACCCCCGATTAAATTAATGAGCTATCTTTTCCAATTTTACTATCCGCTATA
This sequence comes from Philonthus spinipes, assembly GCA_963082785.1. NCBI lineage: Eukaryota > Metazoa > Arthropoda > Insecta > Coleoptera > Staphylinidae > Philonthus > Philonthus spinipes. Next base: position 17,495,621 of record OY720311.1, on the reverse strand, counting down.
ACAGCCCAGAACCGAATGACATCATTTCTTTTCCCAACTTATTTCCTGACAACTCTTTCCTTCCCCGTCCAATAACTTTTCATGAATCATCAACATTTTTTTCGTTAAATTTTTCTGTTATTAAGTGGCGCACATATCAGAATAAATCTCAAGAACCTCCCATTCAGACAAAATAAAATATCACATCTCCGTTATATTTATACAAACATATACATCTTTATTCAGACAATAACTTTATGTAATATACAGTTATATAATACAATTATAAGTTTGTATGAATGTGTTAGTCTGTTCTGGGCTATTAACGTGAGGTCTTTCTGCCCTTTTTTTATTTAAATTATTTTAAAATTATTTAATTGCGTTTAAATACAATTTTACCAACAAATAATATAATATGAGACCCGAAAAATCCCCTACACAATCCATCAAACACTCTGTATGACACTTGTAAAATCCCACCCATTAAAGAACGCCTTGAAATTCTTTCCCTAAAATTTGCCACCAACCCCTTCATTCACGATTTCATTAAGTGTCTTTATGTCCCGCAACCTGACGATGACTCCCAGATATAAAACCCTAAAATCATCTATCAATTCATTGCATCAAATCATCCGAACATTTATAATGACGTTTGTGATCATGACTATTAAAGAAATAACATAGACTTGACAGAGACAGGCTGAAAGACCACTGGTCGATAGCCAATTTGTGAAATGTATTATGTATAATCTAGTAATGTAATGGTTTTCTAATGTATTATTTGTGTACGATTTGAATTTCACAACTAAATATGTTTGTATATATAATATGATATGTACCCTATTATAGATATTACAACATCTATGACATCTAATCAGCCCTAGATGTTTTCACGAGAAGTCGTAGGGTGTTATAGTTCAAATTGTTTTTCAAATAAATATATACAGGATGTCCTGTTAATGTTGGGAAATTTCGGCATTGCGATTAACTTTTGTATATGGATAAGTTCGGTTGAATCATCATATTTTGGTCCCAGGAACATGAGGCTAAGCTATTTCCCAACATTAACGGAACACCCTGTATATATTTATTTGAAAAACAATTTGAACCATAACACTCTACGACTCCTCGTGAAAACATCTAGTGCTGATTATAATTTAGTATTTAGCACATACTTAATTTTTTTTTAAATGTCATATTTTCGATTTGATATAGTTTACTTGAATAGTTGATAGTGGAAACATTTTACAATAAGGTCAGTACATTAACCGTATCGACTTAAGCCTTAATAGTGAAAGCATTTAAGTATTGAAAATCCAAATTACTTGACTAAATTAAAGAATAAATTTGTTTGGGAAATTATTTTACTTACATTTCCGAATATTCAATAAAATTTATATTCCTGAGGTCGTCCGTTAATTGCTGAGCATTCAAATTACCAATGTTGGATTGTAAATTAATTCAACGCTTCAGCGAGTTCGAGTTGAACCTGTTTGGCATTGAAATGATAAACTTCTGGGTGCAGGTGTTTATTAATAACAATCCGTTGCTGACAATAAAAATTGAAACGGATTTACAATCCAGTATTGACTGCAATTAAAAAGCGCAGAAAAGAATGAATTTAAGGGAATTTAATTGAATTTATTAATTCTCTTAATTGTATTAAGATTTTATTATACATTATAATTAACTTTGAATTTAATGAAAGTAAGTGAATTTAATACATTATCTTCATTTTATTAAGGGTTTGGTTTAGACGAAAGAGATAGCTATATAAATATTTGTAATCGCTAATTCGAGTTAGATTGCTGTTGTGATCAATGAACAAAAAAAAAACCTTTATTTGCATAACTTTACACACACAAAAAAATAACCCAACTTAAATACTTCATTTCTTTTCTTACTAAGATGCCAGACGTCTCCTCTGTTTTTCCCACCCCAGCCTTCTCAATCAATCAACAATATTGTATTATAAATGAAAGTATTTTTAAAATAAGCAAGAATTTAATCAGATGTATTAAAAATTATTTTAATGCTTAGTTTGTGTGAAAAAAAAAAATGAAAAAGCAATGAAAATTGATCAAATTTATAGCAAATTTTAAATTGACTTTTTGCTAATAAAAACTTGTGCAATGAAAATTTTCGTCCTCTTTAATTTATTATAATTAATTTAAATTAATTAAATATAAAGTGGAAAAGAAACATTTCTGATGGGATTTGAAGCTATGTCCTCCTATTGCCGATCGAGTGGTGGCACTACAGAGACGTGTGATATAAAATCTCCACACAGTTCTTCAAATCCACCTATATTCAATTTATACAGATATTAATTTAATTAATTAGACAAGTTGTGCAACACAGAGCCCAACTTATATACACAAGGACGACGAAGGAAGACGATCGGACTTCATAATTTTCTAAAAATTATGTGAACTTTTTAATAAGTAAAATTATAAGAAAGCTGTTTTCTTAAAAAAAATATGTTGTTTTATTTAGAAAGAATGTTTAATGAAAGTAAGTGAACTTAAGTGAATATAATAAATTGTCTTCATTTGAGTAAATGTTTTCAGTCCTTTGTAATTGCAGCCAAATGCAATGAAATAATTCAACGACATTTTATTATTTTTATTATTTTGGTAAATCGGTGTTTTATTTTATAATTTATTATATTAAATCAGTTCATTCCATCAATGCTAATCTGCCATTATCGAATTAAAGTTCCATATATTGCATTTTTTTTACAAAGGGTAAAGAAAGTCATTTTTACATGTACTTTATTTGCTAATTCACTACACTGCCGAATAAATGCAGACCTATTCTGTGGTTTAAGAAAGCATCAAATACACTTTTAATGTCTAACAGTATAACCTATATTGAGCAATAAATACAAATACAATATCATTTCAACCAATAACACACTATTACAAAATTTCTTTCCACTTAAAACAATTCCTAATAACACATTATTACACATTTAAGATGAATTATTACGCATTGAAACGTGTTTTTTAATTAGGCGTGTACGCCTGCTGTTTTTATAATCATCAATTACGTTGATCTCATTTCTCGGCTCTCAAAGCCATTGTTAATAAAAGTGCTATTGAACGCATTTATTTCACTTTCCTTCGATTTTACCTTGATGTAGAGAAGGAGAGTGTCTTTTTTATGGAATGTTTGCGTTTTGCGGAATCGCGTTTTAATTACTTAATGGTTCCAGCCCTAGTAGACTAATCCATTACGTTTACCTACTTTTATTTGCGTATTCGCTTCGCTATCAATCACAGATTTTTCAATTATGAAAGAGGCGATGACAAAAAAAAAACGGACCGAGCTTGTTTTTAAAAATATGTTTATTTTGAATACTACAGATAATTACTGATCACTGAGGCTTTTACTTCCTTATACATTGTGTAAAATTACAATAAAACACTTTTTAATAGAATTGTAACAGAATTCTGTTATACAAAGTTAAACAAGTGTTTTATTATAATTAGGATAAGTAAATAAATGATAATAGCCAATAAAATTAATCAAAAAAATGTCTAAAAGTAACGTTTATCAATGATCAACGTTATTTTTAGATATTGAATTTGAAAAAAAAATAACCATCTTAATAGACAGTTATTTATTTTAATTCCATGATAATGCTAAAAAAATATTTTTATTTACAAATATTTATTGTATATCCTACATTTGTTTCGCACACTTCTTGAACTAAATGTAATTTATATAATAATAATTTATCTAGAATCATAACGGATGATTTTTTATATTAAATATTGTTTTGTATGTATTCCGTTTTTAGTTTTTTTAGACGCGATTGTTTAAGATTAGATGATTAATTTTTAGTTTAAAAGGTATATATGTGAGTCTTCTTAGGTCTTCATCAATTTCATTTTCCGTTCCGTAAAACATATTTCATCGCCATTTCTTGTGGTGGAAAAGGGAGATAACATTAAAGTATTACATGAAAATACATGCTTTTCATCTTACGAAATACAGTTATTTAAGAAATTAATAAAAAACTTATTTCTCCTTTCTTCACACTTTTAATGTATTTAAGATGATAATTTCAACAAATTCAAATAATGATCCATTTACATAAGCAAAAAGCATTATTGCTGGCATTATTTATTTTTTGTTTTGTTTTCGTAAAAAGTACATTCACCGACAAACGTATTGCTCAACGAGTTGCGAGCAAGGCCGGTGAATTGTACAACCAACCTTTGGAAGAATTTTGTTTGTTCTTTCGGCAATTACAGCAATATATAATAATAAAGGCGGAAAAGTGGAAAATGAGCAATAAAGGATTTCCGAGTATTGCGGAATGCAATAAATAACGGAAATTAAAATTGAACACATACATACATTGTAAATTTATACTATTATAAAAAAAAAATATTATGAAATAGTAATAAAATGAGCATTTGGTATTAATAATTATAAGGAAAATGAATTTCAAAATTAAATAATAATTATTATTAATTATGTTTATATATAGCCGTACTCGATATTAAATGACTTTTCAATTGTTACAACAAAACAGTAGTGAATATTTCATAAATTATTATTAATCATATTTGTATAATGCGTATATTTATTTTAATCAACATGAAAGATATCGTGAAGGATCACGATATATTTCGTGAAGTGAATAGTTTGATGATTTTTTACTGAATTATTTCAATAAAAAAATTGTCAAATAGTTGGTATTTGACAATTTTTTTATTTGATCAAAGCCGTGAAGATCATATATCATCACGGCTTTGATCAAATGAAAAAAGTCAAGTCAAGCAATTTCCTTCTGCTCTATAGTGAAGCCACCAACATTGAGCGCTGACTTTCTATATCAGCTCTATGGTTCACTGATTTCAAAAATCGTCCCTGAACCGAATTTGATTAAACTGGTATCAAGTGTAAGGTGACCATACTATTGATGTGTATCCAAATAAGGTTTTACTAGTGTCATATACAATGTTCTGATAGTGTTGATATTAAAGCCTTCTGAAAATCTGTTAAATGCTGATTTAAATTAAGGTTTGAGGTAAACAGCCCGCTTAAATCTTTACCTTGGGGAGTATCCTTTAAAACACTAGCATTTAGAAAGTAATCAAATTGAATGACTCGTCCACGACTAAAGAAATCTTATATTTCTCAATGTTCAGGGACAAATTCTTCTCATTGAATCTTCTAGAAATCCTATACATATCGTTGAATCAGCATTTAATCTTCCCTGTCTTAATAGTACGAAACAGTTTAAGATCACCCGCATATATTATGGATCCAAGCTGATAAATGATCTTATGAACTGGATTCACTTGGTTGGTGCCTTAAATTTTAATTTCTATTTAACGACTGTAGTTAGAAATAGATCACTCTTTTGTTTGAATTGCCATCGCTCCAGTTACGTCTCTAATAACTTAATGTGTCGCATAATGAGATATTGTAATGTACTTTTGACCCATCCAAATTTCCATATTTTTTTATTCATATATTATGTTTAAACGTCATTTATCCTTCATTGATCTTTCAGAAATGTATCAATTATTACAAATTTTGTTTATTTTTAAATATTACTATTAAGAATGTTCCTCAGTACCTTTTTCCCCATTTTATAAATTAATTACTTTTATGAACTTTGTATCTGAAGTTAATTGCAAAATGGAGAAAATGGAGATTTTCGTAAAATAAATAAGTAAATAAATATAAATATAGAAGGAAGTTACAATTTATATATATATATATATATACATAATCTTTATTAACAAACGTAATAACAACACCTATATATAAAATTTTATAATACATGCTGTAAGAGTTTGCCAATTGGCTATCGACCAGTGGTCTTTCCGCCTGGATTTTGTATTTTCGTTGTTTTGAAAATATATGGATAAAATGTGATGATCGTTAACAGTCTATGTAAAAAGTCCCTGTCGAATATCTATGTCACATAACTGTCTTGAATGTTGTGAAATGAGTGATGAATTCATGGAGGGTTACGTTTGGGACTTATAGTTTTGTTACGATGAATGCACAGGGAGTTTATTAGCTCTATGTTTATGGGATTTGAGGCAAATTTTTGAGATAAAAAGGACAGTCTTTCTTTGATGGGAGTATTTTTTTATATTATAACCTATGTCGATGACTGTCATGGTTTACAAAATAATTTTAATAAAATAGTTTCTTTTTGTAGGAAAAATGGGTTAGAGTTAAATATAAAAAAAATGTAAATTTGTGTCTTATTAAAAAAAATCAAATGTAATAAATTATAGTTATAAAATCAATGGTGATCTTTTAGAACGTGTTATGGTATTTAAAGATTTAGGAGTATATTTTGATCAAACTTTCAGTTTTAATTACCACATAAATTATATTGTTAATAGTGCATTCAGATCATTGGGTTTTGTATGTCGTAATGCTTCTCAGTTTGTAAATATAAGTACCTTAATAACCTTGTATTCTGCTTTTATAAGGACTAAGTTGGAATATGGTGCTATGATCTGGTTCCCGCAGAATTAAATTCAAATAAAGAAACTTGAAGATGTCTAGCGCAAATTTTTAAAATTACTTTTTTACAAAATTGAAGGCACTTATCCGGAAAGAGGATTTGATCATAATCTATTACTAAATAAATTTAATATTCAGCCTCTTGAAGCTCGGAGGTATACTATATGTATAAAATATTTACATAATATTTTGCATGGGAAGGTTGATTCACCTTTATTTTTAGATAAAATTTGTTTCCGTATTCCAACTTTTCCGAGTAGACAAAAACCATATTTCTTCATAAACAAACATAGAACTAATGTCGGCTTAAAGTCACCTGTCAGCATTGTGTGTTCGTGTTTCAATAAAATATCAGACTCTACAGATATATTTTATGATTCACTTAATCAAATAATTAAAAATTTACAAAGGATACTTTAAGTTGGTTCATTTGTTTTATGTTACTTATGTATACAGTTATGTTATGTTTGTATTAATCGTAACTGCAGCTTAACTTTTTTTTATTTTTTATTTTGTCTTGTAATTAGGAAAATATGTATTTCCTGTTGGACAATAAAGATTATTATTATTATTATTATTATTATAAAAAACAAATATAAAATAAGCCCACAATTAGTACCTCGTGGTGCCCCTGATAAAACCAGGATATTTTCTTAAATATACCCGCTAATCCGCCAATACCGACATTTTGTGTTCAACCATTAAATCTTTAGCCAGATCAGTACACTTACTGCAATTCCCATGGCATCTAATTTATGTAAAAAATATTGTGATCAACTCTATCGAACGCTTTAGAGAAATACGTGTGGATTGGTTCAACCTGACTTCCAGTATCCAACGCGCTCTATAGATATGATTGCTATGCAGTTAGATTAGTGGTAGTAGATGTACCTCTCATAAAGCCATGCTGTTCATTAAGAATTCTGCCAGAAGACGCCTAGATAGATAGGTTAAGGTCAATTTTTGGTGAAAAAAAAAAAAAAAAAATACGTAAAGTGATTTTAAAATCAGTTTCTGGCAAAATTAGTGACTCTAAAGTCAATTTATTGTAACAGTAGACGTAAAGTAAATACAAATTATGATTAGTGATATACAATTAGTTTAAAGTGAATTTCTGGTGAAATTAGTGACGTGACGTGAATCTAAAATCAATAGCAACAATTGTTATGTAAAGTGACGTGAAAGCTAATTTCTGGCGAAAATAGTGACATACACTGATTTTAAACATAATTCTTGCCAAAATAAGTGACATACAATGACTGTGAAGTCAACATTTTATTAGAAAATATAAGTGCAATGTTACATAATTTTGCAAAAAATTCTGACGCAAAGTTACTTTATTACGAAAGTTTCTGTATAAAATAGTGGCATAAGTGACTTTAATTTTATGATTAGGCAAACATGGTCAGATACAAGTACATTAATAACAATTATAGAAAAAATAGTAAAACAAAACGATTTTGAAATCAATTTCTGTCAAATATGTGATTTTAAAGTCACAAGTAGGTAATAGTAGTGACTCACAATGATTTAATGGTATAAATAGTAATACACAGTTCCTTTAAAATGATAAATATACAAAAGGAGTAACATACAGTAATTTTAATTTCAAATTATAGCAAAAATTGTGAATTTGAAGTCAGAATCTGGTAAATTTGGTGACATAAAGTGTCCTCAAATTTATAATTAAGCAAAAATAGTGAAGTAAGTGATTTTAAGTCATAGACTGATTAAAACACTTGGTTTGTTTCACTGATTATTTATTTTTACTCCGACTAGTTTCAATACTAGGTCATTCTCAAGGAGATATTCACAAAATTCGATACTTATATAAAATTTTATAGCTAATTTCAGTTAATAAGGGCCGTCGCGATGGGAAAGTCTTCAATCTTTTTAAGCATGTTTTTTTTATAATTTTTATATCGCTGTGTTAAATAAACACATTTGGAGATTCAAGTCACTTTCCTTATTACCCGAATACAAAATATTTAAATTACTATTATTGAAAAAAAATGTTATGTTCTAGGCAATGTTGTGAAAGTCTCGTGAAAAAATAATATTTATTATTGCTTTTTTAAATTACCCTTTATATGATTGTCCTAATATTGACTTAAACTTACTTATACAAACAATTATTGCGTAATAAATCCAAAATAGACAAATTTGAAAAAAAGTGGCCTATACGAAATCAAATGCAGATATTGTGATTGTATTAAGTGAACAATACAATCAAAATATCTTTAAATTTAAATAAATCATAGGGTAGTTTCACAATTTATTTAATTTTTCTCCTTCTGGTTTCGACACTTCATACGGATCTCCTTGATAATGACCATCATGGAGATCCGTACAAAAGTTTACAATTCATTGAAACATTTCTACAACACATTATTTTACAAAAGTTTACAATTCATTGAAACATTTCTACAACACATTATTTTAGGTAATAAGGGTAAATCGTCGCACGATTTATTCATAATATATTGTCACAAAAATTTCTACGATTTCTGTTTTTTAGATATCATCAAAATTATTGACCGTTGATTTCTACAGTTTTTCACGTATTTATATATTTAATCCATCTCTAGAGATTTATTAAAAAAATAATAATACGAAATTATGAAACTAATTAAGCTTTCATTCAATAGTATTAGTCCTACTTTTAATTTAAAAAGTTAAATCAATAATGCGTTTTAATCTACTAATGTAATTTTCTTTTATTTGCAGAAGCAACTAACAAAAAATTAACAACATGTCTCTCCTGGAGGATATCAAGAAAGAACCCGAGATAATCTACGAACTAATCATAACAGTAATCGACTTACTCGGAATCCTAGCGAACATAATCCTAATAATAACGATTTCGCGCAGCAGGACGATGCGAACGAAAACGAATTTATACATACTGAACGTATCGATAGCGGACCTGCTCACGCTAATCGTGCTTTTAGTCTATTACGTCGATAAAAGGATCGTGCGTTTCTCGTACAAGAGCGGACATTACGAACACATACAATGCGTGTTGACGAATTTGGAGATATCTTTGCAGATAGTGACGATGACTTTCGTGATGATCCTGGTGTCGAATTGCTTGTTTAACATGAAATGTGCCTCCCAGGGGATCCTATTAGTCCTGATATGGAATTTCATGGTGGTAGTGCTTTATATCAATGTGCAGTATTGCAGGGGGGAGCTGACTTTTGTACAGGGCTCTGTATATGCCACCTTCATCACCGTTTTGTTGATTATTTTATTTACCAAATACTATTTAAGGTATGTATAATTATTAAATACATATTTTGTATGAACTAGTAGATAATTAAAGTATAATAATGTTATTAAATATTCTTCATATTTAATTGCATCATTGCATTGTTTCTTTTATTTGCAATATATTGCAAAATTTTTAAATATTTTCTACTCTTTCAATTTCTGGTTATTGTGCAAGGTGTCCTATTTTCGATGGCTTCTTCAAGTACAATTAATATTAAAGACAGAGAAAAATCAATATATGAATTTTAGTACAATTATCATTTAAAGCAAAAGAGACATAGCGAACTATGATTTGCATTTGACAAATACAAATTTATATCATATTTCAGAAATTTGAAACTTACGAGAAAATCTAAAGATCAAAAGCGTATTCGTAATATCGGAAAATCACGGAATATTTGCATCTTTTGCTGCTAATTTATACATATTTTTATTAGAAGTAGTAAGTAATATTGTTATATTTTTACTGTTAATTATACACAAGATTCTTAATTATAATATTATTTAATATGTTTTGGTATAATATTTATATATTATTTTGTTAAATAAATAAATCTGAAATAATTATATTTTTTTAATTATTTACGATCGACATCTTAAGTTAATTTCGTTATTTAAGGAACAGTTAATAATTATTACAAAATACAATATTAATCGATTCGAGATTTAACAGGTAATTAAAGTAATAATTCCTTGGTAAAGTATAACCATTGAGTTTTTCAATCAGAATCCTTACAGTTTGTTACTTTAAAAATATATTTATAATTTTTTTTTACGCAGGTGTAAAAATAAAGGTGACATCACTAGAGACGGCGCATTCCGCTTAAACTTCGCCACGATCTTCATGTGCCTCTGTTTGACGAGCTGGGTCGTCAATATAGCCGCAGAATTCAGCTTTAAAACGGACTCCATCTTCAAACATTTCATCCTGGCTTTCGGGACGTCGGTGAAAGTCGGAAAGAACATAGCCCTGGCGTTCTACCTCTTCAAATTCAACGAGATGTTCAAAGACAGCTTCCTGGCTTTATTCAATTGCAGGAGCGTCCAAATCAACGAATCCGTCAACTACTCGACTGATCAGACGTCGTTAGAAATTAGTATCCGTAATGAAAAAGTCTGAGAATTATAGAATTATTATTGATATAAAGAAAACAGTTATCTTTTTACTCCATTTTAAGAAAGAAGTCAATATGTTTTCTTTACATAAAAGCTAAAAAAGAATGCCTCTGAAATTCAAGAAAGTAAAAATATTATGTAGTAGGATGATGTTTTGAAAATGTTTGGAGGTGAAACATTTGCATTATGTATGGAAAATCAAGCGATGAAAATTAAAACGAATGGCTGTTTTAATAAAGAAATATTTTACTGAAAGCATACGAATTTTCTGCAATTGATTATAACCTCAAATTACACAAGAATGTCTTGAGTAGCTTTAGTGAAACATTTTGAAATATTTTGTTATAACTATATACTAAATACTTAAAATTGATCATTTATAATTATAGCCATGTAAGACAAAATATTTTTGTATTGTTTTTCTTTATTTAATTCAGAAGTTTTTAAATTCATAGAATTTCCAATTTTAATGAATACTTTATTGACTAGACTTGTTAATAGTTACTAATTTTCGACGGTTGAAGTTTTTGCTTGATGAAACTTCATAATGCACTAAGAAAACAGTTATCTTTTTACTCCACTTTATAGAATGACGAAGAAATCAATATGTTTTCTTTATATAAAATATGAAAAATTAGTAAAAAAAGAATGCCTCTAAGATTCAAGAAAGTAAAAATATTGTGTAGTAGGAAGATGTTTTGAAAATGTTTGGAGGTGAAACATTTGCATTATGTATAAAAATAAAACAACAGTTTTTTTAGGTTTTGTAGCTGTGTTCCTGTAATAAATTTTGTGAATGTTAAAAAAATTGTTGTTTTATTTACAAATAGTTATTAATTTTACTTGTAAATCCATTATAACTAAAATGGAGTTTCATCAGGTAACAGCAAATTCCAACAGGAATGTTTGGTTATTATTATAAAATAGTCAAAACTTACGAAAATTGTATTTGAATGAAGTTGTTCATTAAAAAAAAACTCGTTCTCTTTATATGTAGTCTTTTGATAATTTTTAAGAATGAATATGCGATGGATAAGATTATCTTGTTATCTTGTAAGATAATCAGGCAAGACAAGTAATTAAATGGTTCAGCAAGATTTTTTTAATATCAATATTTATACTTATTTTATTAATTTACATTCAAACTTTTCTCCACAATTCCTTCACAGTAATTTTCTTCAGGTGTACACTTACAGTAATAAAACCCGTACACCGTACAATAATTGCATTTCTCTGAGAAGCAAGCGCGATGATTCTCTTTTAATGCCCATCTTTTACTTTCGCGGACGCAAAGCCATCGTTTTTATGTAACTAGTCATGTATTTCGTTGATACAATAGGGAAGGATTTTGCAATTCCGCAATTAAACCGAACTTTCGGTCGCAAACAGAAAATAACAGCGCGACGTCAAACCGGAAATTTTCTACTTTCGACGTAATTGAGTGTTTCTTGTTTGGAAACCTTGCTGCCAGGAAGGTTGACGCACGGTTTATTTAACCGGAATGTCGAAAAAACGCTGGCGTGTTTGTAATTGCTGTGTTTATCCAATAACGTGCAATTGTGTTTATTGTGTATGACTGTATGTTTTTTTTTTAATAATATTAGATTGATTTAGGCCTCGTTATTAGTGAGGCAACACGATGCTAGGTGGATCATACCATGAATTATTGATGCGCACTAGTAATGGGCAAAATCGAAAATTATTTGAAGAACCGATTTTGTTGAAAAATACAAAATACTTCTAGAGATATTCAATTTTTTTTTATTTAATTGCAGACGTCTCTTTTGTACAATAAGATACATATTAAGATTACATGTACAATTGTTTACATACGGGTTGTTTTTATATTCTCTGACAAGGCATGAAAACAAAAGACTAGAAGAAAAACTAAATTTTATCTTTCAACACAGTTCCCCTGATATATTAAAGACGACGCAATCGCAACCTTTTGCCTAATTTCAAGTGACATCGTCAACGATTTGGGTCTACAAGGTAAACGACCGAGAATCAATGTTTCGTTCACTAAAGGAAGGCGAACTTGTCCTGTTTAAGCAAACAAGGAAAACAAAATTCACATTAATGAAACGTTCAGCTACCATTCATCTAGCGTATGGATAACACACTAGTCTGATGAGATTCGAAAAACCGAAATGGCCATCACTAGTTATCCATACGCTAGATGAATGGTGGCTGAACGTTTCATTAATGACAGTTCCCCTGCCTTTGAATACAGATATAACATCTCTTCAATAACATAATTAATATAAAATATTCATTGTTTTTTTTCTGCAAATGGCTCTCAATAGCTGCTATAAGTTCGTCATTGTCCCTAAATGTTATCCCCCTTAAAAATACTAAGGGGAAAGAAAAAATAGTCTCTTCACTTTAATGACATCTCTAAGGCGATGAATCATTTGCGCATAAGACTCACTCGTTATCGTACTACTCTTATTCATACAATCAATGAGCCAAATTCCCTGAGAGTCCAAACAAAAATGGTTGCCATTACTTTTCCTGCAGAAGGGGCGTCTTTAAACTTCTTGAAATGGCTGGAGCCCTTAAGATGCCACTGCATCGACTCTTATTTCGATTCAGGGTCATAATGATGAATCCAGAATTTATCTCCAGTAAAAGGTCGATTGATAATTAAATCTTGTTAATCTCTACAGCGCGCCAAGAATTGTTTCACAGGTCTCTACCCGAACACACATTTGGAATGGCGAAAGCATTCGTGGCACACATTTTGCACTCACCTTTGTCATTCCAAGGTAATCGTTTAAAATTATGAAAACTGTGGTTTCGAAAACTTCTAGTAAAGCTGCTAATTGTCGCTTCTTTTATCTTGTATCCTCCAGTACCAAATACTTGGTTTTTTAACAGAGCGCCCTGGACGGAGATCATATTTGAAAAATTTTAACCACTCGCAAATTGTTGACTTGGAAGGGCAAACATCCCGGTATACAGCCAACATCTCTTCACGAATCATTTTTGGGGGTTTTGCTTGTTTTGTTACAAATTTTATAACTGCCCGGTTTTCTATTTCAGTCATTTCGATGCGCTATTTACAAACTGACAGTTAATAAAATTAATAATATAAACCCAAATCGTTGACGATGCCACTTGAAATTAGGCAAAAGGTGGCGCTTGCGTCGTCTTTAATTTATTATGAATAAACGATATAATTATCATTCGATTATCAAATATTCGATAATTTCGTATTGGATTATCGAAATAATCGATTTTGCTCATCACTAATGCGCATGCAACCGAATGTGGTGTAATTAGATTTTGGTATGCGCACGCACTTATAACCAGCCTCCTTCGTGGTATCATCCAGCAATCATCGTGCAGTCCAGCAATAAATGAGGCTTTAACATTTATGTATATACACTTTTGTTATATTTATAAGATTTGTTTTAATTATATGAACTATGCTAGACACTTTAAAATAAATAAAAATGGATCGAACAAAAAAATATTCGACTAGTAAAATGGAAAGACTTTCAGAATTTATTCCATCGTAAACGTATTTATGAAACAATACCAAATATATTTTTTGTACCTTACTTTGTAAATTTTCAAATATTGTTATTGTTCTAGTATATTTCGTTTTATATGCAGGTTGTCTAAAATTTCTTTGGAACCGTAACAGTTAATGGAATTTTAACTAAAACCGTGTGGCCTAAAAGGATGTTGGTAAACTAATTTTTAGGTCAGTGTTCATCATCCAAAGTGTGGAATATGTAAACACGTCAAAACAAACAGATTGCAATTAACTGTAACAGATTTATGGCTTTTCATTAATGATCACAGGGATAATAAAATCAAATTTTAAATTAGAACAAAAATATATATTACGATAAGATTAGACAAGGAAACATTAAAGACATTGATCGATATATTACGATCATTCTCTTTTTCGAACTGCAAAAATTATTTACATTGTAATTTTTTAAAACAATTTCATCCCGAGCATATACACTGCCAGACATTGGATAATACAATAGATATTTGTTTGATACATACTACTGTGCATTGCAATGGTTATTGTGGAAAATATTTATTGAAAGGCAGCGATAAATCATAATTAAATAAATATAAATGACAAAACAACGATTTGGCAGACTATATCCTTGAATTGTTTTTTTTTTACAAAATTTAATTAACTGTTATAGTTTCAAAGATTTTGGATTCTCCCCTGTTTTTAAATTTTCAAGTAGACACACTGTATAATTACATTTATATAATTACTTATGACTGAATACACATTAGATTAGCATTAGAGTAGGTAGATATAAATTTGTCAGGTGTAAAGAAATATTAATATATTACAATAAGTTCTAGTATTCTAATTAAGTAAGGGATGACTGGTATGTATAAAGAATTGTTACTTTTCTAAAGATGTAATGTTTGTGTAATTGCAAAATATAATTATTTTTGTACAATTTTCATGTAACAGGAATCTGTTTCTATAGAATTTAACTGAATAAATCTTAATAAAAAAAACAATGTTATTATATTATTTAATAATTTAAACTAATAGTATTGATTTCCGGGCTATTGGGTCGTGGTCTGGTGGAGTTTAATCCAATCGTTTCACTAACTACTGCGGTCGGCATCTTCAGTGGTTCCGTGGGCGAAAGACGCACGAACTCCTCAATGTCTCCTCGACGACTGATGATTAGTTGCCCGGAAATCAACAATACTAATCACACTGGCGGTGCAAGCCTACGGAGTTTAATGATGATTGCAATTTTTAATTAGTAAAATATTATTGTATTTTATTTATTTTATTTTTTAATAACTGCATTTATATATAATTTCCTATTGAAGTTTCTTTGTAACAAAACGAATGTAAACGTTTTGTCAACTAAAAATTAAATTTATTTGTTTTATATAGTTCTTACTATTCACGTAACTGTTGATCAATATACATCAAGAGCCAAGTCTTCGAATACCATAAAATATGCTTTATTTTCAAAATTTCATCAGTAGAAGAAAATATACTTCAGTTATATGATCAATAATATTTTATTTTAAAAACAAAAACATCAAATAATAAACACAATTAATCCAATGACTCAGCATAAAGACAACCATCTGAAGCAATAGGTAAAATAATAAAATCTCATAATATTACTCTTAGTTTCAAATACAAAAAATTCACTACATAAATTACGAAATTACGAAATAACTTTCCGAACAACCTTATTGGGTTGTAATTTCGTTTTTCCCGACAGAGGATTTAATTGTATTTTTTGCGCCCAACTTCACACTTAAGCAGTATAATTTGTATATGCTTTGAGAGCTGTTGTAGCAAGGCTTGTATGTGGAAAATTCCAATTAATTCTACGCAGTTGTTTTTGGTTGGTGCCCCTTTAAATATAGAGAGCGATAAGCAGCATATTCGACATATCTTACTGTTTTACTACAGAAAGGGTAAAAATGCTGTTCAAGCCAGAAAAAAATTGACCGATGTGTATGGAGAAGGTATGTTGACATTGCGCCAATGACAAAACTGGTTCGCTAAATTTTGATCTGGCAATTTTGATGTCGAAGATGCACTTTTAAGCTTTTATAGATGCGATAAAGATATTAGTTGATGCGAACCGCCGAACAACGACACATGAGATCAGATTGAGGTTAAATTTATCAAATTCAACAGTTTATGACCACTTGAAAGGTCTGGGATCATCCTCGAAGCTCGATGTATGGGTTCCTCATGTTCTCACAGAAAGAAATCTGTGTCGCCGCTGTTATTTCATGAATAATTGACTGTCTTAATTAATAGAGTTCTAGTAATAATTTATATAAATTACACAGTTTAAATCCAATACACATAAACCTGATAAAATACAAGATGACCTTTTCTAGACTGAGATCTAATATTTCATTTACTTGCCACATTAACAATATATCACTATTAAAAATCAAATCATATCGTGATTTAAGAATTATTTTGATAGAGGCGAACAGTAAAACATAATTTATTTGGTTAGCGGTAATTGTTCATTCATTAATTGATGAATGGAATGATAATACCGAAATCCTTTAATTTGGAATTATTTTCTGTTTGGTGAGATAATTACAATTTAATTATATTGTACTCACAAATCTGTTCCTAATAAATGTTTATTTTGAAAGCATCATTAACCTAATGGCAATCAATAAACATATAAAATTCCATTGATGAACTTAATGAATTAATAAATGAATTGCAATTATTTACAATCATTGCATTTTAAATTACTTATAATTACAATGATATTTTTCTGTTTTCTTAATGGCGATTTTGAAAACTGTATGTGATATATACACTGAACGGCATAAAAAACCGGCCACCATAATATATTTTAAAATTTTTAATATGATCATCAAAGTTTGATAAATTGCTTTATTCGTATTCTAAAATGTCTTCTTCATGCCCACCACGCATACAAACCGAGAACGTTACAACGCATCAATGAAATTGTATAGGCAGAGTTGCCGAGAAAATTCCGATTTATTTGAAACCGTAACGGAACGTCACGATATACATTGGTCACCAAGATGGTGCAACTTGACCCCGCTAGATTTTTTCTTGTGGGGTTTTCTGAAGTCGTAGATCTATCTCAATAAGCCGCAATCTACCAATGCCTTCAAAGCCAATATAACCCAGGTCATCGCTGCTCAAATTCAGCCGGACTTATCCGGTAGAATCATTAAAAATTAGACCTCTTGGATTCGTACCACTATGAGAAACTACGACGAACATTTGAATGTTTGAATGATGTCACATTCCATACATAATGGCCTACATAGGCCTTTGAAATAAACAAAAAAATTCGTTAATACCTCACACACAGCTTGTTTCATTCTATATCAACATCGAGCAGTCCCTATTGGAAAACCCTTTAATTCTACACAACCAGTATCTAAAACAGAAATTTAATTGCCACTTGAACGTGGAGATAATTTCTTCAGTTGAAATGATCAAATACACTTTGGCATTTAATGAAATATACGATCGTCCAGATGTTCCAATCTGTACTAATGTTCTATATTCATCTGGAACCGGAACCGGAGACAAATGCATGAATACTGCTCTCTACTGAGAGAGATTCTCTAAAGAACAATTCAAAGATGAGCCACACTGATATATTGATTTAATATAATAACAATAGAAAGATTATTTATTCACGTGTTCACAGTTATTGAAATTATTATTTATTTAATTTTATAATGCAGATCTGTATTGACGATGAATGATTCCCGAAACGCGTGCCTGCAGATAACCTTATATTACACTTTTTTTACATTAAATATTCTCGAATCAAACAATTGTTGCATTATACAATATGTTATTGCTATGCAAGAGCAAATATCCATTATGTAAGTCAATGTCTGGAGGAGTGTAGGCCCGAGAAAAAGTTATTTTAATGTGCATTTGTTTTAAAGTACTTACGTAGCGTAAGTCAAAAAGTCGCAATGGCTAAAGGGAAAGTAATTGCTTAATGATTAATTATTTTCAAAATCTTTTGATTTAGTTTATGTAAAAGATAAATGTGATAATTATATATTAATTATTTTAAAATAATTTTTATTTAATTCGTATAAAAGTATGACGTTTCGAAATAAACTTTTTTATAGTTTTTATGTCTCAGTCCGATTTTTTTTTTCAAATTCCTAAAATACACTATTTGTATATTTTATGTTTTTTTTTTTATTTTAACGATGATTTGTTCACAAGGATTTTATCATTATAACAAATCCAAAGAAATTCAAACAGTGTTGCATGAAACGTCGAATATAACCGTTAGAAATAGTGAAATTTAAAATTATTTTAGAAAATCAATTGTGGTTGCTTAAATATAAATTTTACAGGAGGATTTAATTTAAATGAAAAACACAGTATTTAATATATAATTAAAATTATAATATATATTAATAGATGAATTCCCGGCACATCCACCATAGATGTGACGTACAAAAAAACATGGTTTCCAGCCATGGGGAGACTTCTCATCGGTACCGAAGTGTGTTGTAAATTTTGCCACCAAACATCTTTTGTTATTTTGTTTGTTTCCAGTATATAATAATAATAAAAATGTTATCATTTCATAAACTTTAAATTATATAAATATACTTATTTTCCAAAAACTAGTCAATAAGCGTAAAATATGTTAATCACCAGTGGTAAACTATGCAATTATGTTTTTGTCTCAATTATCTTCAACTGATTATAACATTAATGTATATTTTTGCCATTACGCATTGTACATAAAGTTGTATACCATAAATTTACTTACGATAAACAATTTATTCAAGCAATACAAATTAAATATTATTATTGGAGGCGAATGTGGTTTTCTCCAAGTTCTGAGGACTTCCTGTTTATTTTTGTATTAATAATAATAAAAAACAAAGTTTAACTCTCCGTTAACACACACGTTGAATAGTTTTTATGTACATCTATTTTTTATAGCGGAATGAGAACTCACTTAATATTAAAAAAAATATTTTACTAAATATTTACAAAAATGGTGAGGGTTTCTTGCGCCAATATTCGCTTTAATCCACATCGCTCAAGTCGGGGACCCGGATAGGACTCTGAATGATAATATTACCCCGCTCCGCGGTAACGGGGTGCAGGTATAGGAAGCTCACGGGGCTCCACCCCTATAAGACATTTTTACGCAGACACAAACGAGTCTCCCAGTGGCCTGTAACAGATGTTTCAATATCTGCGGTCGGGAGGAACCGTGATGCTTT
The DNA here is from genome assembly GCA_963082785.1 of Philonthus spinipes. NCBI lineage: Eukaryota > Metazoa > Arthropoda > Insecta > Coleoptera > Staphylinidae > Philonthus > Philonthus spinipes. The sequence continues at coordinate 17,475,995 of OY720311.1, read as the reverse complement.
TAATTTTATAATAGTATTTTTTTACTAATATATATATATATATATATACATAATCTTTATTGACAAACACCTACATATAACATACGATATTACGATACATGCTGTAAGAGTTTGCCAACTAGCTATCGACCCGTGGTCTTTCCGCCAGGATTTTGTATTTTCGTCGTTGTCAAAATAAACGGATATTTTACTATTAATTTCAATGAGATATATAAATTCATATGATATTGCTCAAAATTTAATGATCTGTCTAATATGTTGCTTTGTTAAATGTTACAATCTATTAAAATTAACTCTTCAAATTATTATTTATTAAATGAATAATGATTAATTATAACTTTTTAGCAAATATTTTAAATATTAAATATTTTGTGGAAGACGATGCTAATGTGCTGGTGGTGGCGCTTCCATTAATAAGAGGTGTCAGCGCATTTTAAATTTTTTAATAATTTAATTAACAACTTTGCAGGCACAGCTGTACTGACGAGGGATCAAATCCCGAAACACGTGTCTGCAGATAGCCTTATATTATGTAACCTCTATTTTATTTTGTTATTTGTTTTTTTTTTGCATTAAATATTTTCGATTTAAAAATGATAGCATTATAAAATATGTTATTGTTATGCAACAGCAAATGTCTATTATTAGATAAGTCATGAGTCATTATGTCACAGTAAGTAATGGAAAAATATATTATTAATTAATTATTTTCATTTTTTTATTTAAATTATTTTGGATAATAAGTTTATTAGGTCAATTTTAAAAGTTATAAACAATATAGGCTATTATTGAAATAAATGCAATTCATAATCGTTTTCTGACATTTAATAACAAATTTAATACTTAACCTAAAAGTATATTCTAATTGAATAAGAAAAAATGATATGAATGCGTGAAATAAATACATAAAATTTTTAATGCCAACGTAATATAATGAAATTAGTATTTAGTCTACATGAATTGTTTAAATAAATCAATGCAATAAGCATTTAGCATATACTTTGTTAAAAAAATTGTATACCAACTTTGTATTTGAGATTAAATATCTCAAAAAGGTGAAAGGTAGCTAATTTATTTGTTATATAAAAAATGAAGAGTGATCAATTTTCTATTAAAATATATCTTTTTTTATCAAAAAAGATCTCTATCAAATTATGATAAAATATATAAGAATAAATTACGTCCGTTTAAAAAGTCACATATTTAAACATTTTTTTCGAGCACTCTCTATAAAAATATTTTACTTCTGAAGTTATTATTGAATATAATGGTATTATTTCTTCCCATTTCCTATCTGCTTCCTTGTTCATTAAAAAAAATACAAGAATTAAAATGAGTGACATAATTTATTTGACAGCTAGAAATATAACAATATACTGAAAGAAAACTCGAAATGATGAAGATACGATTATTTGCATTTTCCGCAGAAATACCTCAACTTAGAGGTTATAGATATAGGAAACTTTTGATACATGATTATAACGTTCATTTAATAATTTAAAGTTCCAACTATTTCAAACATCGTAAGGTTCAGGAACTAACAACTTTAATAAATACGATAGTTAATTTGAGGGAAGTCCGAAGTGGTTCAGGTAAAAGAGACAAAAGTGGAAACAATCAACTTGATTGGAACAACAAATAATATGAGAATATCTTTCGGGATTGGAGTAAAAAAATGAGAATGGTTATTTATTATATTATATATTTATACATAATTAGTAATAAGTTTTATTTTAAGTAAATTAATTAATTAGAATGATTTTTAAAAGTTATTATTTTGCTTTAAAAAAACTGGATTATCTTCTGGCGTAGTGTATAGTGCAGTGAATTGTGAATTGGACTTCAGGGTCGGGGTTCCGGGTTCAAAACCCAAATATATATTTTTCACAATGAATGAAAAAAAAAATGCATTTAAACTGATAAATATTATTTTCGAAAAAGTAGTATTTTCAACTGAGCATCTCTTTATAATAAATCTAAATTCTTGTTTATGTATACAAGGTTTTTAGTCTAGAAAATACAGTACTAAAGTCACTAATAGACCTATTTTTTTTATTTAATTTGGTAACGTATATGTAACAATGGTTTTCTGTCATAATATTCTATTTTCTCTTGAACTTATTTCAACTTAACTTAACACTTGATGAAACATGTTTAAATAATTAGGTAAAAATGAATGATACCATTTGTTTCACAATAACAACTTAATTTATTTAGAATTTTGTCTTCTGGCTTGAGAATTTCTTGGTAATGAATCCTTGCTATTAAAAATCAGCGGACGTCTTTCTCTGGATGAAGTCCAATATCTCAGTTATTAAGAAATATACAAAAAATGTTACTCACATAATTTGTAGCTTCTGCAAAACTTCTCATTTTAAAATTAGTTTCATATATACAGTATAATCACATGACATATTAAACATATGTTTTTTTAATGAAATGATATACTTTATGAAGATTTTCGATTCTACGTATAAAAATAACAATTTTTGATATAAGATTTAATAGGCCAGTTTTTGATATTTTAAAAGTTATAAACAAATTAAAGTTGAAATCGATAGATGTTTGGAGCCTTTTATTTCAATAATGAAAAACGATATAAACATACTGTCAACGCTATACAATTGCAAAAATAGTTATTAATAAAAAATACTCGTTTTTTTTTCTTTTAGAGCAAATATTTATATACAAGGTGAAACAATACGGAAATTGATTTTTTTCTCTTTTTACGTAGATGGGACACCCTATATTTTTTATACTATTTTAATAGAAAATTGATCACTTCATTTTTTATATAACATATTAAAAAGCGTCAGAACAACTGATTTATTGTGAAAATTACGCTTAATATCATATTTAGTAAGTAAAGTACATTTCACGTTATATTTTAAAACACAAGTCCAGGTAGACGGGATCAAATTCAGGCACGTTCGTGGGTCTCCTTTGCAGATGTTTTGCAAGATTTCCCCTAATCCTCTGCGACAGTAAACCTTTGAGCTTTATGAGATAATCAGGAAACAAAACATGTTAATTGAAGTCTTCTTGAAAGCAACAAAACTGAGCAGTAGCGAAAAATAGGAGGATTAAGAAACACTACAATTAAATGTAAAAATATTGACAAATCAGATATATAATTTACAAGAATTATTAAAAATAAATAAAACATAGGTTAACCCCTTACCTCGTTGGGTAATAGTAAAATGCATTGATTTGCGGATATGTTTTCTCATTTTATTCTGACGTATGTAAATATATTGTGAATGAATGGTTAGAATATTCAATTTACTAAACAGTGCTATAGTATCGACTCCATAATCAACAACAAAAAAATCGTATCGTTCGCCTCAGTATCCGAAAAATACGCTACCAACCAGATGAGAGCCATTATGCAATTAAATAGTAAATAAAAAAGATTATAAGTGTGCGAAGTACGACACCTTGAAAAGCTCAATGATATGAACAGACCACAGATTTTATAACTTGGTAAATTCAACACTTTCATTATTATTCTCATTGATTACTCCTAAAATTTGATTACATAACGCGGCAATTTGAATAAAGGATGTTGTTTAATTACATGGACGGGTGTAACGTATCGCAATTTTCCGAGAAAATTGACGTCGAAATCATTTCAATTGATTTTCACGTTCGTCGCCGGCAATTGAAAAGGATATTAATTAACGCCCACGCAATAACTGCAAACATTATTACGACTTTGCGCCATTAGAGATAGAAACGTTTGTATTAATTGGAATTTCTGAATATGAATTCTTATGTGATTGGAAATAATAAAAAATGAACGAGGAAATTATTAACATTTGAGTGTATATTAAAGCGTTGAATAAAGTAAAGCGTATAATGATTAAATTTCTTGTTGTATTCATTCAATGGTTAATGAGATGGTTTGGTATTAAAACCATCTCATTAACATATATATATATAAATCTTTATTGGCAGATTATTTTTAACAAAGTAATAATAATAAATAAATACAATAAATAAGTAACATAAAAATAAATTCTTCTGCCAATTGGCTATCGACCGTTGGTCTTTCCGCATAATTTTGTAGGCGTTTGTCTTTGTCAGTTGCTGTGTCAAAAAGATTTTGATCGCTAATGTCGTCCATTGTCTTGTAAATTGAATTTACTCGTCGTAATCACTAAAGTCATGAAATGATGAAATGAAATCATGAATGGTAATGGTAAAACGTTTACGTTTGGGAGTGAACATATATATTATTTGACAACTTATATGTAACTATTAATGGTTACATATAAATATTTGCAAACAGCGAAATGAATTTATTATTGTTTGAGAATTATTACTGTATATCTATGAATTGTATTAATGTACAACATTAAGGTATAATTTAAATTTTAATAATTAAATATAAAGTAGAAAACAAACATCCCTGATGGGATATGAACCCACGTCCCCCGATTGCCGGTGCGCTACCAACTACACCACAGAGACCTGTGATATCAAATCTCCATACAGTGCTTCAAATCCACTTATATTCAATTTATACAGACATTCGTGATGGGCCCGAGGACGATACGCAGCGCTTACCTTTATAATTAATTATTCAAATATAAATTATACCTCAATGTTGTACGTCGAAAATTTCTGCAATTTATAAATATAAATGTAATTTAAAAGGAATGATAACTTGATTTGATTACTGTGTAATCGAAACAAGTCACTTAATAAAAATCCAAGTGGAATTAAAATATATCTTGTTTTTTTAAATCCGATAAATTACACTAATTCATCTCATCAATTATTCATTAATTTTATAATTCATTTAATAATATTGTATTTTTTTATTTTTAGTCTTGTAAGTGGTTTAATCTGTAGGGCAATAAATTATTATGAGTATTACTATTATTAATGAAGAAACAACACTGATTTTTTAAATATCATTTTTGATATAATAATCACAACAATTCCAAACCTTCGTCTCAATTCCCATGGCGAAAATAATACTAAAGGTGATTGTTCGGAAAATTAATATTTTTCCTTATTGTCAGGGATAAACGAACAAAAGCTAATAGGTCTCACTTTATATGGTAATCCACCCCTTCATGAAATGAACGGGGTCACACGGCATGAGCTAATCCACTGAACAGGATAAGTGGTTTAATGTTAAGCTTGAACTTCAAATGATAGGAAAAAATGTTAACATATACCTTAATTATTATTAGTTTATGTATTCGCTTATAAATACTCATTGGTATAAATTTGATAGTATCTTTATTTAATACGGCAAAATGGGGAAAATATAAGCGAATTTTAATTTTGTCTTACAATATAAATTATTCTTAACCAATACATAAAAGTCAGTATTGCTCCGATCAGCTTATGATATTTTTATTAAATTAGTATATTTCAATAACATTTTACGAAACAAAAACCTTGCCCCCTACCGCTATAAATCTCAGACCCAGTAGATTATATGGTTTTATCAAAGTCCATAAAATAAATAACCCAATACGTCCAGTAGTATCTTACATACAATCCACAACAAAGAAATTTTCAGAGGAATTAGTTTCCATTTTTAATTCAATTACGAACTTTATGGACAACACCTTCAGTAAAAACCTAATAGAATTAACTAAGATATTAAGGAATATAAAAATAGGTAATAATTGTAGATTAGTTTCATTTGATGTAACAAAAAAAATCTCCCTACAAGTTTGTATTCAATTAATCACCTTGATAAAAACAACGTAAAACCGACAATAACATTCCTAAATTCCTAAACTTACTTAACCTTATCCAGAACCATAATTACTCCTCATTTAATAATAAATTCTATTTACAAAAAAAAATTGTTTAGCAATGGGTTTACCCCTTAATCCCTTATTAGCAGAAGTATTTATGGAAAACTTCCACAATCCTTGCCTGAGGGGGGAGTCAGACAAAAAACCCTCTGTTTCAATTTCGACATTATTATCTGGAGAGAACTTGTTTTGAATTTCTTGAAACAGAGGGCACGAACACGTCTTCAGGATCAGAAAACAGAAGAATCACCAGAAGCCAAACAAGAAACACGAACATCTAGTAGCAATGCGTAGAAATGTAACAAGTGGTTGCTAGAGCAATATAATTAAATAGTTTATTCCTGAAAAAGATGACTGCGATGTCATCGAAACGTCGATCAGAAAATTTAATGGACCAGTTCCAAAGAAATATGCGGGATCAAACCCGAATAAATGCGTCAACATGTTACTCCCGCGAAAATCTACGTTATAACATATACAGAGAGCTTTTTTTATCAGTATACATTAGGCGAAGTGTATACCTGCAAAAAACGCGAGCCAAACGCAATGAACCGATTAATGTGTGTATGTTTAGTTGCTTATTTGGCATATGTGTGTTCAGTTGCGTGATATAGGCAACTAAACACACATACATTAATGCGTTTGACTCGCGTATTTTGCAGGTATACATAGGGGAAATGTATACTGATAAAAAAAGCTCTCTGTATATATATATATATAATATTCTTACTAAAAGGCTATCGGCAGATTTATGGGATAATTGAATTAGTCTTAGGGATATTGGGGTTATACCTGTTTTATTATACAAAGGGTTATAAAAGGAGAGTTTGGGTTACGAACATTTATTATTAATATAATTTAATTGTATTGGTTTATTATTTTCAGAAACTATATTACGCATTGTTATATTTCACGAGCACAATTAATTTCGATAATACAGACAACCTAGTTCTAAATAATTGATTTACATTATATAAATAATAAAATGAGACTTAATTAGCGTTAATCATCCAATATTCAGCAGTCCGGATTACAATTGATTAAATTTAATAAATGTCAACAAAAGGCCGTATATTAATTAACAGCGTCAAAGCTGCACAATGCGCACCAAAACCGAAACGAATGGATATTACAAATATCATGGACAGATATTTATTTATAATATTTTATTTTGAACTATTTCTATAGTCTGAATAAAGATGTGTCATCTTTATATTCAATTAATATAAATAAAAATCTGCCAACGATGTATATTTGTATTGTCCATCTGATTCGTTTTTGGTGCGCATTAACTGATTACGGCCTTCAACTTCATTATGCAACACGAAAATAAATTATACAATAATTGCAGCTTTTTTTATCGTATTAGAGGAAGAACTGGATAATAATAAATTTCCATTGAATGGGAAAAAGAGAGAGATAATTGATGGTGTGGATAAAAGTGGGGGTGAAGAGTGTTTAGTGTGAGTGGAACGAGCGCTTAGTGAGGATAGTGTTCAGTGGGAATTATGAGCAGAGTGTGGCTGTAATATTTATTTAATTCGGATTATTTATAGTGAAATAATATAAAAGTATTGGTATGTATTTCCAATTTATAATAAAATGTATTAGAAATAGATGAAAATTAAGTTAATTCGTACACATTACTGAACAAAAATATAAGCGAGTTCGTTCTAAAATTATATTTATTTTTGGTTCGCAAAATGCCGAATATTTAATAATAATATTATTACATTCGAAATATTCAAGAAAAAATGGGAAAATTATCTACTTTTTGTCTTAGCGCCCCCTATCGGCAATTAAATTACAATTTTTTGTGATTGTTGTCAATAATTTTATTCAGTAAGATAAGTTTTTTTGAATGACGTGAAAATCATTAAGATCGGTTAAAAAACAAAAGAGTTATGTGACATTAGCTCGTTACAATATGTAATAATAATATGTAATTCAGATGTGACCATACTTGATGAACTCCCCGATCTTCCATATCTCTTATAAAAATTACAAAGAATAACTAGGATTATTCGAGGAAAAAATAAATAGTTTATCAAACTAAATTGAATAAATTATCACAAATATATACATTGCTGAGCGAATAAATATTGAAACATACGCTTTTAGAAAACGAATATTGTGTTATTATCACAAAAAAGTGACGTAAAATGATATCTCATATTAACATTAAAAGGAGTTGCAAAGTTGGTTTGTAGTCCAAATTACTCACTGGCAATATTTATTAATTTTATATTTTTATTATTTATTGCAAGCAAAAAATATAGATTTTTTTTTAATTTATCATTGAAATAATAAATTATAATTATATATAAATAATTAATACTGTTTTATAAACAAATAAAGTTTTCTCTATATTTTTACATATATTTCAAAAAAAAAAAAGAAAGAATAATCGCGGTATAATCGTGTGAAGCAAAGTATGAAGCGGTTCAGTTTGAAGTGGACGACGCGCGACTTTCTATTTAAATGATGATGAAGCGGATTTAGGCCACCGGCACATTCTGCGTTTGCTCGTCGTGTGTTCTCTAAAATTAATGTCAGACGGTGTGTTATTGTTGAAAGAAGTGAATATGTGCATTTCGCGCGGCTTAGGAATCTGTCCGGATATAAAGTGCAACGAAATATTCCCTGAAGATCAAAAAACCTATTGAAACCAGCAGAGGTAAATAATTGTAGGTTTTATACATTTCAAAATTTCAGAACTTATGTGTGTTTTGATGATATTTATGTTTTATATCTTTATTATATTTATAAATGTATATTTAAATATATAGAAAAAAATTAATTAACACTAAAATTTGTAGTGTGACTCCATGTTTGAAAATCAGTTATCGACCAGGGGTCTTTCTTTTTATAATTATTTATGGTAAATAATTTAAATAGAAAAGTTAAAAAAAAGGTTTTCTATTTTTATTTTTTTTACAAACATTTTAATTAAAATAATTACAATAACTTGATAATAAATGAGGCTTCATACATTGTTTTGATAGTGATTTTTACAGATATAAAAACAACAATAATTTATAAATACTACAAAAGATAATCAGAAAATTGTTTTTTTTTCTTTCATACTATCAAATAAGTGTTTGTTTTAGTTATATTGAATTATTCTTTTTTTTTTCTCCTTCAATTTACGTTTGCTTTTATTATATATATATATATATATATATATATTCCATATACACATATTCTTAATTATTATTATTATTATATTACCATTATGTAAATTATTGTATATTTTCTCATGCTGGATTCTTCCTTTAGAAATATATATATATATATATATATTCAATGACCCTTTCTACCCATGTAGGTGTAGGGTTTAAAATCATTATTACTATTATTAAATAAATTTCTAAATTCATTTTATTGCGCTCTTGTTTAATATTAATAAATAGCATTAAAGGTTTCAAGAATGATCTAGTAATTCCACTTAATTATCTGATATTTATATACATTTATGAATTATCTCAATGGATGTGGATTATGTAAAACAATGGCTTGAAAAAGAAAAAAAGGAAAATCTAAACAGTGTCGATTAATTAATTAATTAAGTTAGCGCCAGTTCTCCAAAAGAGGTTTGCAAACATTTCGATGCGGCAATTTTGATCTCGAAAATGCATCACATTCTGTCCATTCGAAGCTGATGAAGACACAGTACGAACATTAATTGATGCAATAATCATCTGCCAGACAATGACACTATGATGGCGAAACAATTGTAGCAGTGACTAAATTTTGTGAAACTTAAAAACTGTATTATTTAAGAATAGAATCGATACTATAACAGTTTTTGGTGTGACTCTCGATTTTCAAATAAATATTAATGTCCATATTGTAATAGGATTTGCATCAAGAATAGTTAAATCCCTTTCAGTAATAAATTAAGGCTATTCCTTAGCCAAGTCCAGTATTAGCTGTTCAAAAATAAAAATCTGCTAAAAATATTAATTTGCGTGAATCCTCTAAAATTATTATAAATGAAAAAATGCAGTCAACACTTTCAAGAAAATTAGTGTAAAATTATTTAGATAATTTGCTCAATATAATTTTCATATTATTTTAATTATTATTATTATTATGCAGATAGAATACACTAGTCTGATGAGGTTTGAAAAACCGAAAAATTTTTTTTTTTATATATTTCCTATAAAAAAAAAAAACAGTTAAGAGAAAGAACATATTCTTGACATTTCTTAATTATCCTGTTACTCTTGACTTTTGCAAATATTTTTTTTTTAATCCGTACAAAAAATATTTTTCCATTATTATGTCGAATAGTTTAGAAAGTGTATCTTTTTAAATTATATATATTATATATTTATATTATATATTTTTTATTGGCAGTGTAATAGTGTACAAAATCACAAAAATATACTATACACTACAAACATGATAATACGTATAGGAAATAGAATAAGCAGTATGTAATCACACAGAAAACGAAATATTTCCGTTGTCCGATTTATAAAAATTAGGGTATAAATATACATAACTGGGCATGACTATCAAGCAATGAAAATATTACCAATCTATGATAGACTTCAATCCCTGGCTGAGCGTTTTGCGTGCTACGATTCAAATAAATATATTTGAATCTTTATCCAAGAGAACACCATTCTAGCCAAATCCCAAATACCATAATTCTAGGGGTAAAAATTAAGAAGAAATCAAAGACAGAAAGACCTATGATCGATAGCCCTTTGAGAATATATTATGAAAGTATTTATATTTTATATATCTACAAACATTCAGACAATATGACAACAAAATTTATTATAACAATATATATATATATTATGTTAGATTACGTCCAGTGTATTATTTTTTTTTTTCGGATAATAAAAATGTACTAGTATTAATGGTTATTAACAAAATAAATAATATTTTGTTTACGTTTGAAGATGAATTCTGGCTTAACGATTAACTTTTGTATATATATAGTTAAGTTCGGTGGAATCATCATAATTTGATTTCCCAAATTTAACGGGACATCCTGTATATAAAAAAAAACAAAATTTAATAAATCGTTCGCCTTTAGTGATCAAAACAACGATTAATTGTTAAATTGTTAACAATGTCACATACTAAACGCAAAAAATGTTACTAAAATTGAAAATATTTTATTTTATTTTTATTCAACCCGAATTTAATAATTCATTATATTCTAGGCATTATTATTATAATTTTTGTATCATGAAAGATTTTAACTAATTAGTATATATTATTATTTCATTCGATTCTTGCCTAATTTACTTTTACTCATAAAAGTATAGCGTATGCACTGTAAGTTAACTAAAATTAAATTAAAAATTAGTATACTGTTTTTGTTTATATGATTTATTTTAAAAGCATTCTCTTGAATAGAATCGTGGAATGGAGCGGAATATTATAAGCATAAGAAAATGTATTCCTCTATGTCAATTGACCGACGAGGATCATGACCAATAACTTGAAACTAGTAATCAACCAGAAGATAAAGAAAATAACAAAACTGCAAATGTATGCATAAAACGAATGATAATTAATAAACCCGCTGTTCTGACTAGTTCCAAAAGACCGAAGTGGCCATCAACAGCTTTCTATACGCTGGTGCTTGAACATTTTATTAAATGAATGATAATTATTTTAATTATTATATAGTCATTTGAATACTCATTTAAATGCTAATGAATTATCATCAAATAAAAATTGTTTCGACTATTTTGCACATTGAAATGGACTTTTGTTAAACATAGCAATTCTTTTTCTATTATTAATGCAGCACAATTATTTTGCAGTTTTATTCTTTGCGGAAAATTATCACAAAACGTTTATATTAAACAGTGCATATTATTTTGTATATAGTTGCAGTACAAGATTGGCCTTCCAGCAAAATGTACCTCAGATAATTCCCCCACTTCTTTATCTTGTGATAGCTTTTAATATTTGTGAAAATTATATTACTTGAAAATGGTTTAGAAACGTTGATAACATGGATTTTATTAAATTGAACACATTGATTTTAGGCCATTCAATGAAAAAAAAAAATCCTCACTGTATGCCTAACAGACGCATTGCTTCTTACATTGTCTGTCTACATCCTTCATTGTCTTCTTATTTTCAGTTGCTGATTCTGGATGTCTCAAATCTTCCAAAATCATATCTGTGCACCTACAAACCTATTGGTTCGTATATTTTCTGTTTATATCCTTCTTTTTCTTCTTCTTTATTTTTTCAGTTACTGATTCTCGATGTCTTAAATCTTCCAAAATCTTATCTGTACACCTAGTAGACCCATTGCTTCGTAAATTTTCTGTCTATATCCTTCTATGTCTTCTGTTTACGTGACTGAATATTACGTACGATGTCATTTATAAATAGGGTAAAAAGAATAGGGCTTAGATTCGAGCCTTGTGGTACCCCACTCAATGGAAAGAAACTCTTGGATTTATGCAACATGTATTCGAAATGATTGGCTGTTCCAGAAATGTAGGAATTTATAAGAGTAATCATATCCCTGCTATAACCCAAACTTTGTCAACACGACACTGTGATCGGATCGATAAAGTAAATGCTTTGCTAAAGTCTGTATGTATCACATCAACCTGCGCACGTTCATCAAGGTGATGAGAGACATACTCAGAAAATTTAATTAAATTATTTGCACTAGATTTTTTCTTCAAGAATCCGTGTTGATTATCAGAAATACAGTGTGATACGAGTAATTTTTCCACTGATTAGGGAATACCGATGTTTCTAATATTTTATTGAAGATATGACTTAAAGGCGCCAATAGAGCGTGTAAGCAATGTTTTATTAGAAACGATGATAAATTGCAAATGATTTCAGAAAATACAGTTGGTTCTAGTTATTAACTGGCTCTCTGCAATCCTTTAAATATAATTTAAAAATCTACTCTACAAGTAATTAATTATTCTTTTGTTGTTTCTTAGATTTTTATTATATCTATTAATTCACGTGAATAATGTTAATTATAGTATTTTTTGTTATTATATTATACATTGTCTAATAATAGGGGCTCCCGTAGATTGATGTATTATTATTATTATAAAATGATATGTATACCTTACACATATCATTTTGTGCAACCGTTGTAGTACTTTCTACAACATTTTTAGTCAATATATAGGTTTTTCAATAAATTCACTTGGCTTACTTAAACAAGAACATTTGCGAACATGTTTAACCAAGTAATAAGTAAGAACAAAGATAAATATAGTATTCGTCAAGTGATGTTTATTAACATTTTTTATTTGAAAATATTAATAATAGTAATGGGTGGAAGATACTAACTTCATGATATGCAATTTATTCATTCGCGGATTCCTAACAGGTCACGGTCATAGCGACTACTCCGCAAGGTAAATCGAAATTAAATTTCTAGACTCCTTAATTGTTGCACAAAAAATGTATTTAATATATTATATGTCTCATTTTCAAATAACTCATAAATAATACTAATTTCCATAACTTTCTTTGCAATTCATTTTAAAAATGTTTCAAGGACACTCAGTTTTCATATTTTCATGCGTAACACATTATTATTAATAAAACATTTCTAAGGTTGTCGTTGAAAATTATTTTTTTTTTAACCATAGAAACGTATATTTTATCTGTCCTATTACTAATAAAACATATTTCAATGTTTCCATTTCAAAAAATACCAATGCACAAACTCAACAATGAGTGTCGTTAGTATCTTTTTCTCCAGGAAATAACTTGTAATCATTGCACAAAGTCGTAATTACACCTGAGAGACCCCGGCTATTGCAAATCGCACAATCGTATGTTATTGTGTTCTTTTTGCGTTGGGAAATCGGTTGGAAGTGATGAAATTCATTAATTATAGACTCAAATTAAGTAAAAAAAATGATGAGAAGTAGTAATTAAAGTGACACAAATTAGCTTTGGTTGCGTTGCATTGTTGGTTACAGGAAATTACTGTAAATTAAAAGTCATTGGTTTAAAGGTATTATTATTTTTATTTGGCTTTTTTTTTCTTAATGTAAAAAGTAAAATATCAAGTAAGTCAAATGTTTCTTTTTTGTTACTTAATTCATTTATAATTTTTTGTTTGCTCGATACAACTAGGATTAAATTATAGCAAAAAAATCCAGAAAAACGGTAGCAAACACCGGTGTCCTATAAAAATGTTTTGAATAAAATATTATTGTTTTTATAAAGTTATAAAACAGCTATCAGTACTCTAGTACTAGTGTTCAATAGTTCGAGGCCGTGGCAGAGACATAAGTATTATAGATTCGATACATTTGAATACGCTTAACCCAGCGAGGTTGAAATGCACCGAGATTTTGAGCGGACACCGGTTTTGGCCTATAGGGAAGTTACGCCAGCGGACACCGGTGACCACCATGGCGCTCAACCTGCTAATATGTTCTTTGATTTAGAACCGTATTGATTATCGGAATTTATGGGAGAAATAAATAATTTATAATTAATAATTTTAATATTTAAACATTGGTAGTACATATTGTATGAAATTAAAATGAATAGAATTTTAAAAATCAACCAATAAAATATTTGCCCGGGAAGTAGTTGTTTTAATGTGCATTTGTTTAACGTACTTACGTAAGTAAGTCAATAGTCACAAAGCTAAATGTGGAAATAATTTATTAATTATTTTCAAATCATTTTTTATTTAATACAATAAAATATTATTTAAATAAACTAAATTGTAAATTCTCTTGAATATGGGCTGATAACCCGAAACTAGTCGAGAATTTAAAGTCATTCAATCTAATCTATGTTTTATTTGTTTTATTGGTTGATTTTTAATAATCTATTTATATTTATTTTATAAATAGTAACTTCATACATGTTTTCTTATTACCTATTTGTATTTCCCAAACCCGACTTTTGCAATGCGTATGTATATTTTTGTAAATGTAAAATGTAAATAAAAATCATTATTGCTATGATTTTTTATTAAAACAATTTGCATAGCACGTGAATTAATTACAATCTAAATAAAACGTCTAAATTAATTTAATAAAATTATGTTATAACCAAAAAAATCAGCTGTTTAAACATAACATTATTCCACACGAATTATGATTAGTAATTAATTCATATATTAACATTAAAATTAATCCGGATCAAAATTATCAACAATTATCAGACCCGTATTTTAGATCCAATTAAAACGGTGTTAACACTCATAAAGGTACATGAACTAGGGCATATAAATATGTATCCGCACGTAACATCATTCGGGAGTCCCGTTAGCCTCGCATGGAAGATACAAGTGAAAGCATTTAACCCAGAAATGAAAAAGAAGAAAGTTTTTTTTTTTTACGGTTGAGAAAAATTATGGATAAATATCGATTTAAATGGGCACGCGTTTAACGCCGTTTTCAATTTCTTAATTAGCAAATGGTGAAAATTTGTACAGTAAGTGATTCGCTGGATAATTTGATTAAATAATGTTTGCTCCGATGCGTTAATTAAACACTTTTATTTGCGATTTAATTATTGCATGGAGATAGTGAGTGTATTTTTCACTTTTTTTTTAGCTTCGAGCGTTTACAATTTTCACGTTTGATATTCTTACGTACTTAAATACTTATAATCTATGAAATTTGAGTGCTCGAGCATTTATCGCTAGATCACTCGTTGATTGGTAAACATAGCGATGCATGTTTAAGCACTCTAGTTTTATGGATTATAAGCATTTAAATACGCGAAAAATATCAAATGGGAAAATTGTAAACGATCACAGCTATACTGAGTGAAAACAAAAACAAAAACAAAAAATCACCATGCAATAATTAAATCGTAAATAAAAATGTTGGATTACTTGAAAAAAAAAAAAAACGCAACAAGAGTTATGGTTACTAATTGATTTTGACTAAATGAATCAATATATTTATATAATTTAGTTACCATTAAAATAACAAAACGCTATTCTAGGATATATATTTCTTTAAAGAATATGCGAGAAAGAAGTTTTAAGCGCAGAAATTAATATGAAAAAATATGTCTTTTCACACATTTTAATAATCCCATAAACATGGAACTAATAAACTCCCTATGCACTCTTCGTAACAAAAACATAAATTAAATAAAATGAAACAAATTAAGGGCTTACAGGGAAAAGCTGTACTGATGAGGGATGAAATCCCAAAATACGTGTCTACAGATAGCCTTGTAACTATTATTTGTTGTTTCCTTTCATTAAATAATTTCGACTCAAACCGTTGCAATTAGGAGTGGTAATGCAATGTAATAACAAATATCTATTGTGTAATCCATTTTCTGGGTTGGTAAATGCTCAGGAAGTAGATGTTTCAATAGATGTATTTAAAACTTACAGTGTAAGTTTTTTTTTGCAGATGGAAAAAGGGGTTGATCGAATTTTATTGATCATTGCCAGAAATTTTCTTTTTTCTAATTTCATTATTATAAATTTCTTTGATTCTTACTCATCATATTCAAAAATTATTCACGTGATTTTTTTATTGTAACAAGAATATTCAATTCCAATTTATACACCCAGAATTATTATTTTATACGTAATGGAATGTATAATGAAGTTTCAACATATTTTGAACATTTTTCAACTTCAGCTTTGCAAGAACAATCAGGGTGTTTATTTTTTTATCTTATATATATATAGAATATATATATATATAGTTATGAGGATGTATTCAATGGGATAGGTTGTGTTGATCAATAATCATTTGTAATTTTTAAATAGTAGCAAAACAGAAATAGTTTTATTGGAACTTATAATGGAAACGGCTCTTTTCAAATCATTGTGCAAATATTAATTGACTCTGACTTGAGATTTAACAGTTAGATATCATACAATTTTATATGCAAATAGCCGTGGATTTGAGACAGTTTTATTAAGAAATTTCAATTAATCGTTGAAATGGAATTTCTGAAATAGCTATTAACAACAGATGTAGCATCATAAGTAAGTGAATTTTTAATATAAATTATATTGGTTTGTTTTGATTTTTTCAATAACATCCTTGAATTATTGGGTCTTATAAAGTGTTGCCATGAAATTAAATTATATTGGAATTTGTTCCCTTTCGAAAATAGATGAGATTGTAAGATTATGTAACGTTTAAAAATAATAACAGTGCTTTGTATTAGTAGATAATTTAAATATATTAAGAAAAATCATCCTTTTAATTTTTTTTTCAATTCACAATTGTTGAATTTCTAGGAAAACAAGGTTTAATTGGACAGACCTAATGATATACAGAAAAAATATTGAAATTTAATATCAATATTCTAAAGAAATATAAATATAATCCAAATGGTTGTGTGGAAGGCCAGCAAGTTAATGTATCATGCATATTTATTTATTTATTTATTTAATTAACGGAGTCCATTAAATACAGTAACATACATACATGATACAATGAATAGTTACAATAATAAAATAATAGAATTAACAAAAAAAACACATTTTTAAAAACGAACTATTTAGCACTAAGTATACGGCGCAAAGAACTTACAGAATCTGTGAACATATCAAAGCTGGATACTTTAATAAATTCATTTGCATGCCTTAACATGCGTGTGATAGCCGACTGCTTCGCATAATCTGTTCTGTTATTTTTATAATGTCTGGATTTGCACAAAACATTGTTATTTATAAGTTTATTAATTGAAATTTCAGATGATTTCAAGTAACGATCACAATAATCACGTAAACTTGTGGACTTCTTCCGTAATACTTTTAATGATAGACTTTCACATTTTTACTCCGTCTCTTAGTTTTTTTTTTCATCTTACAGATCTAGTCGTTATTCTTCTTACTTTTGTGTACCATTTAATTGTACAATTTATGGTTATTGAAGCATTATCACTAGAATTATTTGTTCTGCCAATTCACTATTGAGTCAATCTGAATGTGATGTTTTTTCTTCGTCATATAATTTCATGCGTTACGTCGCATTATTTCTCATATGTTAATTACAATTTAAAATAATAAAATCTACATTTTTATTTTTTTTTGTCCTACGTTCTGTCATTTTCATATATATATATTATTGTCATATATATATATTAGATATAAATCTAAATATTTATATATATATATAAAATATGTTTATTTACAATTTTATAGAATTTATCCGTTACTTTTGAAACACCCTATATATATATATATATATATGGTGTCTCAGCGTGCTTGCTAAATGGTTTAAAGTTTCATAATCGGCTTTCGCAGCTGTATGTAGGTCTGTTAGGGCCATATTTTAAAATTAGTTTCAAATAAACAGGGTGTCCCATAAAAGCATGGCGTATCATCAAAAATAAAGTTAACTTTCATAATATGTTCATATGCCTAAACCTAATAATTTTTGAAATATTTAAATATTTTTGGAAAAATTGACGTTTCGAAAAAAATCATAACTATCAAATTTATTAATAAAAACAAATGAAATTTTGTATCAGTATATTAGACTAGATCTTAAGATTATATAAGATATTATATGTACACAGAGTATGTAGTTAATTAATAAAATACACGTTAAATTCAACATTTATTTTACAGAATAGCTCAAATTATTATGTTTAACGTTTTATATTCCTACTATTGTATCATATACTATAGTCTTCCACAATAAAGCATTATTATTACTAAAACTGTGTGATTTTCCTTAGTATTCGATAATATGTTTTTTTTTTTATATAACATAGCACATTTTATATCCTGCCATTTTCTTAACAATCATGATCGTCCTCGTTGATGAAAATTGCAGTAATTACTTCAAGTGTACATTTTTTTTATAACCGCTCAAAAACCCAGAAAATAATAGCTTGACGCGGTCGCGTTGGAAGCGTTGGACCTTGAGCGTTTAAAACGGAAACAATTTACTCTTTTTTTAATCAAAACATAACATCAGCTAGGATTTTCAATAACAAATGTAATATTTTAATGAATGTGTAATTTTCTTCAAAAGCCATTGGATTCGCTTTTGATGTGTGATATGGGAATACAATTTCAAATACATATATAAAATGCAAAGGACGGATATATCCTTAACATATAAATGATGATTAAATGTAAAAACTTATTTGTCAAATTGATTGCACTTGTCAGTAATATAATTCATTATTCAGATAATTAGCGAAATGGTGTAAATACTTTGGTAGAGCTGGGTTGGAAAAAAAAAGAGAAGAAGGGAAATGTGAAGATAGATGATGTGATGAAAAATGATGATATATAATAAATATATATGTAACAATGCCAATAAAAGTTGATTTTTTTAGTTAGGTCAGACACAATGTTTATTTTTGTTAAGTAATACAGTATACAAACTTATGTAATGTTGTCTGATAAAGATGTTTATATATATATACTTATTTAATTGTTAGTAAATTCGAGATATTGCGAAAAAATCAGGTTATTAATTAATTGAAATAAGGGATTATCTTAAAATAAAATTTCGGAATTTATTTTGATTTTTATACATTTCCATTTACTCAAGCATATCTAACAAGCAATGATTGGGATAGTTTAAGAAAACTTAAACCATCTAATCATTATTTTGAGATATGTTTGAGTCAATATATTATATATAATTGCGCAACTCTTCCTCAGTAATAATCACCTTGTACATGCATTACTTATTATTACTACATCTATATTCAGTACAATTTTGAGCAAGCTTTGTGTTTAGCAATCTAGGTGTGAAAGTAAACAAAAATACGCGAAGCCGAATATTATCGTAATTAAAAATAATTTATTAGTTAAACAATTTAGAGAAATTTAAAAATATATGTATTTTACTATTCAGGCGTCAGTATTACGTATTTTTGGTGCCAACTAAATATTTACATAAACGTATTTTAGACTGTTTACATATACTAAAATAACCCATTCAATGTTTAAAATATTTTGGTCTATCTTAAAAAAGAACATATTATGTTAGAAAAAAAATTAAGGATTTTTGAAATCTATATTTAAATTAAATACTTTATATATACAAGAAAGTATTTATAATACAAAAACGGGATTTATTCACTTGGTCACAGTTGTTTAAATATATTAAATTAAAATGATTTGAAAATAATTAATAAATTATTTCCACATTTAGCTCTGTGACTTTTGATATAAATAGAAAAGAATATATTTGACTTCAACATTTTTTTTTTTGAATCGAAAATATTTAATGCCAAAAAAAAATGTTGCATTATACAATAAGTTATTGTTATGCAACAGCAAATGTCTATTATTAGACATAACATAAGTCAAATTATCACAGTAGCTAAAGAGGAAATAATTTATTAATTATTTTCAAATTCTTTTTATTTAGGAAATTATTCGCTATGCCTTAATACTTAATGAAACATAATTTAAAAAAAGGATTTATTTACATGGAGACAGTAATTTAAAATAGATTAAACAAAAATAATATTTTAAAATTATTAATAAATTATTCCCTCCTTAGCTAAAGTAACATTTTTTTTTAATTATGTTACGTAAGTATTTTAAGACAGATGCACAGTTATTAATATGATTTAAAAACTTTGTGATTATAAATAAAATTAAAAAAAAAAAAGAAAAATGTGATGAAATCTCGAAAAACATGTCTGTAGAAAGATTTATATTACGTATTTTTTTCGTTTGTTTTCTTTGCATTAAATATTTTCGAATAAAAAATGTTTGTTTGAAATAATTGCGCTTGCAGATTTCAATACAGTTACAGGAAAATACACTATTAAATTTTAATTTTTAACGTAGGAAATATTCTTTTCATATATTTCATTATTTATTATGAACGCAATTTATTTTTATTTGCTAAAAGTGATAATTACAAAATGGTAAGTGAGTTAATATATGTATATATTGGCTGAAAGACCTCCGGTCGATAGCCGATTCATCTACAGAATATAATTCTAATTTTTGTATATTATTGTACATACATATACACATTTGAATAAAGATGGTTAGTTAGTTATGTATATATCTTGGAGACATTTGATTCATCTGAAAAGAATTTTTAGATGCTTTTTTTTTTTAAATTAAGACATGTATCTTTTTAAACAGGAGTAAAATCCATTTTTCATGGAGTATTAAACATTTTTTCCACTCAAATATTGTAAAAAATATATTTTAAAAACGACATATGTCGGTGTTCAAAT
The DNA here is from genome assembly GCA_963082785.1 of Philonthus spinipes. Taxonomy (NCBI): domain Eukaryota; kingdom Metazoa; phylum Arthropoda; class Insecta; order Coleoptera; family Staphylinidae; genus Philonthus; species Philonthus spinipes. Next base: position 17,455,065 of record OY720311.1, on the reverse strand, counting down.
CAAAAGTCATTTTATAATACATTTCATCACTTACTATTAAAAATAAACTAATTAAGGCAATTAATCAAGTTATATTAAGTATTATTTATTTTATTGAAATAATAAATAATTTAAAATATCCACTGAAATCCAGCGGAAAACAAGGTAAAGGAAATTTTGTAAATTATACTTAAAATGACAGCGCAAAAAAATAAATAACGTCATCATAAGTAAAATTAGCCTTCTTGACAAATAACTCCTTAACAACCAAATTTTGAAAAAAAAAAGTTTAAGCTATGAGCATCGAGTTCTGGGATGCCCTCAATTAAACATAAGTCTTAATTAAAAATATAAATATTAAATAAATTAAATAAAAATTATTATTTAGCTCTGTGACTTTTAATTTACGCTACGTAAGTACGTTAAACAAATGCACATTAAAACAACTACTTCCCGGGCAAATACCCACGCCGGGCATTGAATTACATAATGTACACCTGCTGTTGCAAATCAATAAAATATTGCATAATGCAACAAATTTTGATCCGAGAAAAATTCAATGTAATTGTTCCATTTATATTAAAAACATATTTGCACTCAAATCAATTAATATTTTTTTTATTTCATTTTTTAGAAACATACCAAATAAAAAATGGAGGAAGAAGTCGATTACATCTTAACCAACAACACAAATTCCACTGAGGACATCATAAGACCCTTACACTACGCCAAAGAAGCCATTATCCTGACAATCTGCCTAATCGGAATCATCTCGGACTCGCTCATAATCTACATCGTTGCCAAAAACAAGAAAATGCAATCGAGAACAAACATCCTCATAATGAATTTAGCAATAAACGACGCGATATACCTCCTAGGAACACCAGCCATTCTCTCGAGCATTCTATCATTGACGGGACTCCTGGAAGACCACACTTTCGGTTGCCTTGCAAACCACATAGACGCTGTTAGTCAATTCGCCTCGTGGCTGATTGTAGCTGCGATTATTTCAGACACGGTTATTAAAACGAAGAAATTGTCGACTAAAATAATAGTCGCAATTATCTACGCGATTCTAGCAGTTTTATTGCTTATAAGCACTACCATATGCCTCGTAGGTTGGCATTTCCCGATCGTATATTTAATCGCGGGAGTAGCGATTATCGCAATAACAATAACAATGTTTATTAAAGAAATAATAAAATGCTGTAGCAGGAAACCCAGCGGGGTTGCAGAACGCGAAATGATCCGCATGAATATCGGACGGATATTCACTTACGTTTGGTTTTCCAGTATAATGCTCCTGTTTATCGCGCACCCAATGATCGTCAAGCCTAGCTATGGGGTTATTTTAGAGTATATTTTGAGTTTTGGATATTTGTGTCCGCTGTATATTCTCCTGTATTTAGCTTCTGCGGACAAGTACTTTAAGTTGTGTTTGTTGAATATTTTCAGGAGGGAGGAGAATAAGTATAATATTGATGCTACCATCACGTTTGCCGATGAGTGTAATGATACTGGATTTGAAAATCCCGCTGTTAATATTAATTTCAATGAGTTGGATAGAAATAAAGTTACCACGTAATTGTTTTTTTGGTTGTGTTTGTGATATTATGTATATTGTGTGTGCATTTTTTAGAGTAAATATAATTTAATTATAAATATTCTTTTATTTTTTAGTGTACATAATAACAAATTTGTGTATATAGAATTGCATAAAATATAAATAGAAAAGAGTAAATATAACTTAAAGTTCAACTAAATTTAAAACAAATATCATGTTTAGAAATATATTTTAATAATACGAAAATAAATAGGTCATCGTTTATAAACGATGTGTCCTATTTTTTTATATATATATCGTTTACTTTATTAGCTTGAACAAAATTTTAGCATTTACGTTATTGTTTGCAATCTTATACAAAATTTTATCAATCAATTAGACAATTAGGTAAAAAAATAAACACGTGATTTATTTCACAATAAATTTGAAATAATATTTTATTCTAACTAGTTTCGATTTGTATTTGTATTATTCACTGAAAATTTTGTAAAAAACGAAACTAATCATAATAAAATATTATTTTAAATTTATTGTCAAACAAACCGGGTGTTTAATTTTAACCTGATTGTTTAAACATATTTCACCAAGTATTAATTGAAAAATTAATTCTAGAGACAATTAATCATATTCCTTAATGTGTTGATTTTAATTAATAAAAATACTTTGTATAATTTAAATTAAATGAAACATTATTAAACGTATAACGATGTAAATGATATAATTGGTAATATAGTCGAGCCGCGGAAAGCTTAAAATCGCATGAATCAAGATTTTAGTAAATGTATGTCCGTAAGAAAATTTGTTGCCACACTGAAATTCAGTGGCGGGATATTCAAAAATTCTTGAACACCACCTTATATATTTTCGTAATAGAGGAATTGTTTATATGTTTTATTAATACTAATAATTAATGAATGTGAAATAACTGTATAATTTAGCCAATTATGAGTGAAATTAAATTGTCGATCAAACTTCTTATTGTTACTGGAAATAATTTACTATGCATTTCATAAATTTCACGTTTCACAGCTTCCTTAATGTATTCTGGAATATCAACTGAGAGGTTGTTCTTTCGATGTCGTTTCTTTTGAGGCTGCGGGAACTTCAGTGCTAAACTGAAGTTCCCGCAGCTTGAGAAGCACGAAAACGATTTCTGGTCCGTAAAATCGTACTTGCACTGACACCGTAAGCTTCTGAAATTCTCTAAATATAATAAAACATGTCAGAATGTATTAGTTACTTTAATAATACCATTTAAAACTTACCTCTGTATTCAAAGTAATTTTATTTGGCGATTTGCGTTCAAAATAATTAAACACGTTAATCAACATATGTTGAGACTGACTTTTTAGCGACTTATTTCTGAGCATAATGAATTAAATTAAATTTTTACTTGATCGAAAATAAATCTAGAGCGCAATATAAATAAACTTTTTACGGTTATTTTATTTGACGTACGCGTGCCAAAGCGATGTAACGAACTTAGACCTACGTTTACGATGCTCGGTCTTTAACATGCAGACACACGTTTCGTCTTTTATTTCATACTGTTTCGTACATGATAGAAAAAGATGGATATAAAATGAAAAGCATTTCTTAGTACAAACATGCATGAGTCATCGTCACCTATCGGCGGATGAACTTTAATGATATTGATCAAAGTGATGATACATCATTTACTGATTTTCCAGGTATAGGGATCACGAGACCTCTGCCAGTTTCCAATAAATAGGCACATACTTTAAACTAAAGATTGTATTGAATAAGTATACTTATTGGATGTTCTTGGCAGATGTTTAAGAATTTATTTATTATTATTTATTTATTTAGTCATAACCAGGTGCTTTTTTTATTGATATTCGTTTTCATTTCCCCTTCCAGTTCCTATGGCGTTACTAGTTCTATTTCTTATTGGTTGATTCATTTATTTCTGGTAGAATTTTTGCTATGTCAATTTAATTTTGATGGAATGTATTTTGTAAATACAATAGTTAGCAAACTCTTTATTTATTTATTTATCTACAAATACATCTATCACAATACATATAACAGTAAATAAACACTTGCAGAAGTCGTTGCTTTTCCTGGCCTTGTCTCGGGAATTTGGAATCGCATTCGTTCCATCTCGGGCTAACGGTATTAGGGAATACATATTGCTATTTTTAAAAAATTGTTTTGTTCTATTTATTTATTAATTTATTTAGTGATTTTTCTTGGTTACTTCTAGCCCATGATACATTTTTTTTATTGGCAGATTCTAAGCTTTTCGTCTTTTTATACCTTTATTCATTCTTGATTTTCTTTCTCTTCTCAGTGACATTAATTTCGGGGAGGTTTTTGCCCAAAAATCTTTTATTACTACATATATTTGGAGCCTCATTTATATTCAAGAGTGTATTGAAAGAAATTTGTCAATGCATAAAGTATTTCACAAGTTACAGCCGGTTGAGTGAAACAATGCTCCGGCCAGAAAGTAAGCAGAGTCGCGCGCCCGACGCACGCTTTGATTTCAAACTTGTCACTACCTTAATTTTTTCATGTAGATAGCGTTAAATCTGTTTAAAATATGAGGTTTTAGTTTATTTTAAAACGTAATAGCGCACATCGTCTGAACGTAGTTCGTCGTCGATCGTCGAATAACCGACACCTGTCGCGCAATAGCAAGGGCTGACCCGGCAGGTGTCCCACTTCGAGAGAACGACGTAGGGCTGCCGTGACCCTAAGAAGACATTTCGGAGGAAGAAATTTACCATTAACATCACGCAAGAACAACAACTGCGAACCAGTGACGAGAGAGAGGATGAAGTTAGAACTTCCTCATATGAAGGGCCGATTTCCCATATAAGAAACCTTTCCTTCAAACACAGGATACAGCCCGCAGTCTCACTCCAGGGAATGGAGAAAGAAGGAGCACCATAAATTTACCTTTGCTAAGTATGGAAAAAATCAGGAGGAATGAAAAATTCGTCTGAATTATGGGATAAAATTAATGGGTAATACGTGCTCAAATCGTCCACGGAAAACGAAGTTTCGCGACAATGAACAGGACATATCTGTCAGCATTGTAATCGCGAAGATGACGTGTGAATCAAAATTATGATTCTTGATTATTTGACCGTTTTAAACTTTCTTTCCCAATTTTCAAAATGTAAGGACTGTAATGCGGATTGTTAAATTGATTAAGTGCGTTCTTCTAAATACTGGGATCTTACTTTAGAAGACAACAATCTATAAACTCTACAGATAATTTTAACAATATAACATAAATAATTACAATGCATGTAAGTGTTATTTTGTCTGGACTATCGACCAGAAGTCTTGCTGCCCCGACAACAATGTATTTTCTAATTAATTGTTGTTCATTTGCTTCATTAAAAAACGTATTTCACTTCATAATAGACACATTGCCATATTTATATTAAACTCGGATAATAGCATCCCTTTTTCCTTTTGTCCTGGTTTTCTATAGTTTTCGCCTTCTGTCTATTGCGACATTTACAAATAATATTGGTAAATGGCGCAATGCATTGAGGGTCAAAATAATATGATAACATGATAACATATATTTTTTAAAATTCCAAAAAATATATGTTATCTGAGTTGAATTACATTCATGGCTTTAGGAAAACTAATTAAGTATCAGAGCGACATTCCAGTGCGTTGATATTGTATGACCCGGTGAATACAAAGTTATGCGAAGTGATATTTGGCCATTCCTACGACTCCATCAAAAGTTATGCTATCGTACGAATACACAATTCCACGCCCCTTTCGCGTTAAATTATGAATAGCACTCCAAAAGATAAATTTAACATATAATATCTGTGTACGATCGATTACATTTACATACAATTCAAGTCGCTTCATTACGATTTTCCGCACGCATTAATTTAAAAAAAATCATAACCAACACAATTTTCTTTCTTACAAAAAGTAGCTTGTCTGCAGCTATCGGATTTAGCAATTATTGTGAATTAGTGTATATTCCTCCGGAAATCCGTGTTTCTTCTGAAATATTTTGGACACGTTAAAAAAAACAGCAAATAAATTTTAATAATAGAAAAGTGTATCTTTGTCAATTAATTAATTATTTTCAATTTTATTTTTATAAAGAAATTCACAGAAGAATTTAATTCGACTCTATTAAATTAAAAAATAAATTTTGATAAAAATCCAATAAAAAATCATTCTATAAAATAAATTATATATCTCGTATCCCACTAAAGACATTTTCCGTTTAATCCTTTCGTCAATTAACTTTAGGTATTTCAAATCGCTGAGAGCTGGTCATATGGACGCGTATCCGAGGCCAAGAAAGGAAAAAAAAAACTTTAGCTACATCAAAATACGCGTAATTATGCCTGACAATACTTCGCAGAAATGATGGATTTTGTGTATAACATCACACTGATGGTCATTTCAATAGGATTCTCCATAATTTTTGAGTGCTTAAGTATTCATCCCTAAGTTTGACTATCGCATTTATATTGCGCATCACTATAACTTTGCTCTTAGTTTTTCTATAATATTATTTAGATGGTTCCAGATATGTTATTTCAATTATTTGCTTGCATCATTATTTCTTGCATACTTCACTATTATATTAAAATTTTTTGTTTGTTAGTTAAATATATATCCATTGTTTGTGTTGTAACTTCCTTCTTTTCTGTTTATATATAAATATATATATATATATATAAATCTTTATTGGCAGAAAAGTAATAATAACAAATGAATACAATAAATAACTAACATAAAAATAAATTCTTCTGCCAATTGGCTATCGACCGTTGGTCTTTCCGCCTTTTCTGTTTATTTTATTGCAAGTATTTCCATTTTCTCTTTTGAACATCAATTTTTATTTCATTTTCTTTATTATTTATATATCTCACATATTACGTTGCGATTTAATATTTTCAACTTCTTCTGTTTTTTAAAACTAGTATATATATATATATATATATATATGTGTGTGTTTTATTCAAAATAATACAATATTAATTTGAATTAATATCAATTAATTGGTGAACCCGTCATTAGTTCTGAATCTGGGAAACATAAATCGTTTAATTAATAATGCCTAATTTATATAAACAAAATATTTATTACAAAAAAAATAACATAAAAAAGATTTATTCGTTTTTCATTTTGTTAGCATCCTTTTTATTCTTCTTCATTTTACCATTTTCATTAACCTCCGACTTTGCTTTCTTTTCTTTCTTTTTACCACTAACATCACCATTCTTTTTCATAATTTCCGCAAAATGCTTCCTATTACTAACTCTTCTTAAATATATGAAATACAAAAACACAAGAACCGGGAACACGTCTAAAATATTTTGCTTTTTAATTGTAGCTATACATAATGCTGTGACTAAGTACGGGACGTAAATCATCATCCTTAATAAATGTAACCTAACTTTATCGTCCTCGCTAACTTCATTGCTGTAGCGATAATTCCTGTATTCTTTCTTGATTATATTAATCAGTAAATACAAATTCAATATTATTACAATTAATATGAACACGCTTAAAAACGTAGCAAGTAATCCACGCTCGTAAACAATAACAGCCGCAGCTGAAACACCCGTTAATACAGTAATGAAATGAATCCAAGTCAAAACCTTCCAATTCTTCAAACTATCCGACTTCATTATTTTATCATTCACAAAAACCACGTAACACAGCAATTTATTCAAACAATAAATGGACGTATTCGCGGAAAACACAATTATGAACATGAAGGCGTTTTTTAAAGTCACACTCGTACGGTCGTAAATCAGGCAAATTGAAGCTAAGTGTACGATTTTCGTAATTAGATCAAAGACGAATATATTGCCGAGGACTGTGCGGGTTTTATTGGAGATTTTTAATCCGGTAAGTACGAAAAAGTTGTAGAGGATGAGGAATATGTTCAAGAGCTCTAATATCAGTAAGAGTTTCGCAGTGTCTGTGTAGAGGTATGGCACCATTAGTGTTAGTTTCTCTGAGAGTTTTTCATCTATGGGAATGTCGAATACCTAAAATAAAAGAAAATGTTTAATGTTTATGCCAAAACCATTTATGTTTGTATTGTAAATTGAAAGCGATTTTTAATCATGTACATTCAATAGTACATAAAAGGATTTATTCACTTCGTCATGCTCATTTAAATAAATTAAATAGAAAGAATTTGAAAATAACTAAAAAAAATATAGTATTCATATTTAGACATTGATAGTTCATATTGCATAAAATAAATATGAATATGTTTATAAAAGGAACCAATAATACAAATACAACACAGATTAAATTGAATTATTTTAAATTCTCGACTAGTTTCGGGTTATCAGCCCATTTTCAAGAGAATTTAAAATTTAGTTAATATTTCTTCGCGGAAACAACTGTAACTGAAATAGCTGTAATAAACTAAATTATAAAATATTCTTCTTTGTTTTATTTTTAATAGTCTATTCATATTTATTTAATATGATTAATAAATTATTTCTTCTTAAGCTACAGTGAAATTTTGACTTATGTTACATAAGTACTTTAAAACAAATTTTCAATAATGGACATTTGATGGCATAATAATAACATATTGTATAATGCAACAATTTTTGTATTGAAACCATCAATGTCCTTTCGATCATTTCCACCGGAGATCGCGTCCGGAACGGTACGTTTTTAATTAATTTAATTAACAACTTTGTAATTATACAAGGCATTGTTATACCGATGAGGGATGATATCCCGAAATACGTGTCTGCAGATGGCCTTATATTACCTCTTTTTTTTGCTTTTTACGTTAAATATTTTCGATGCAACAACAACATATTGTATAATGCAATACTTTTTTTAATCAGTAAATATAAATTCAATATTTAAAAGAACGATTTCGCATGAAATCGTTGTTCATTAAATTTAAAATAATGACTATTCTCACTGTATATAATTTATGTCTATTTGTTAAAAATAATTGAGTATGGAAACAATATAACAATATTTACTAATAATACCTCTCCATAATACATCACTTTATGGAAGAGGAACATTTTAGTTTTGAGGAAAGCATATAATAAATTACCAACAAAAATAAGATCCATAAACAACAGACATAGAACATAATTGAAAATGTATTTCATACAAAATCCATTCTATGGTATTTGGGAGTACTTTCACCACTAAAGAAAAGGTTCTGTTTTAAATTATATTCGTTGCTCAATGTTTTTAATTGTATTATGGTACTGCAATAGTGTTAACGTAATTATAATTATCATAAATTGGAAGAATGGCGATTTTTATCGTATTTTTGTGATTCAATGAACAATTTATTTACCATTCTTTTTACTGTAAACTCATACTTAAGTAAATTATGTGTTTTATAATCAATGACTCTAATTGATGATAAATAATAATAATACAAATATTACACATTTCATATTTGTTGAATAGTTGAGACTTCCACTTTGTTATGCATTGTTTTAAGTTGATATATTGAAACTTTTTTTAACTTTTTTTGTATTACTGTGAATATTGATACAAAGTGTTTCATTATATGAACCATATCATATTTTTTCAGTGATAAAAAAACATTCAAAAATGTTATTAAAAAATGGAGAGAAACATATACAGAAAAATAAAGCATTAATGGCTGAATGTTTACCTAAACAACGATTGATTTATATTAAAAATGATAAAAATGACAATAATAATAAATAAACGGAAAAATCCTTTGAACAAAATTATATTACATGTTGTGTAAAAATAAAAATATTTAATATAACTAACAAACATTTGCAAGAATTCAATTAAGGGTGCGGTTTAGAAGAAAGAGATAGCTATACAAATATGGGCAATCACTAATTTGAGTTAGATTGTTGTTGTGATCAATGAACAATAATGTATTATACATTAAAATAATCTTAAAATAAGCAGGAATTTCATGAGATAAATTAAAAATTATTTTAATGTTTAGTTTCTGTGAAAAATAATTATGATAAACAATGAAAATTGATCAAATTTATATCACATTTTAAATTAAATTATTGCTAATAAAATCTTGTGCAATGAAAATATAAAGGATTTCACTAAATTCTGCATTCAAATAACTTAGTAGGCATGACCTATTAATTTCATTATATCTTACAATTTTCTTTTCTAACTTAAACTAGTAAATTAACGTAATACATGAAAATTAACGATTTATTTTTTATTTAGACTGATACTTTATACTTGGTAGATAAAAAATGTAAATACACATTCATATTATGAAATTCAAAAGAATAGATCTATTTTCAAACGATTATTTCAATTTTACTATATAGCTATCTCTTTCCACTAAACCGCAACCTTAACAATAAAACTAAAAAAAAAATAAAATCAAGCAAAATTCTTCCGTGACACAGAAGTTGAACATTGAGCGTTACTTATTAATACATAAACTACGGGTTTAGTGAGAAATTAATTCAAACGACACAATCATTATTTCTTCAAAGTTGAAAGCCACTGTGGTACATAATGAATTTGAAATATTTTTTATTACATACCTCCATTTCTTTGTTATAATTCCCAGCTTTTTAATTGAAAGTTTTAAAATTTTATTAACTTGTAACCGACTCAGGTGAACGTAGTGAAGAATATAATTGATTAAGCGTGTGATATCTTATCAATTCCAATTGCATAAGGAGGGACAAATAAACGAAAATCATATTTAACCATTAATCTAATAGATTACAGTATTTCAAGTGGTTTGGTGATATCAAAAAGTATTTATTTTTACGATTTTGAAATATTATAAGAATATTCTAATAATATAAAATAATTATATTTAGTGTACGTTGTTCACTTTAAATTTATTTATGATTTATTATTAATGATTAAATAAGAATATTAATTTTATTTGGTACTACTATTACTAAATAAGTTCCACTTTATATCAAAGATATTATTCATATATTCAGAAAATAACACATTTATAGACATAAAAAAAACCAACTAAAATGACAGTTTTTCTGTTCTGGTCTATTGACCAAAGGTTTTTCTATCCATTTATCTTATATTATTTTAAAATCCTAAAAAAAAATCATATTTGATATTTCCAAAGTACTTAAAACAGTCTAACTTAATAATACGTGCTAGAAGTAAGAAAGGAATAACAACTGTAAATATTATTTGTTACTTCATGTCGAATAATTTCAATAAATAGTCATAACCTGAATGCACAGGTTAGTCCAAATTGCATGTTACTAAAGGGAATCTCGGTAATTAGCAGAGATAGAAAAAAAAATAATGGATGGCACATCGTTAAGCTCATTTTTTCAAGACAAACTCAGCGGTGAAACAGAAATTAGTTATTGTCTTTTTTTTTCAAGTTAAAGCCAAGAATTATTTTTTTTTTCCATTTTCGTTTTATTAATATCTCATTTATTTATTATTTTATAAAAATTAAAATTGAGTGTTCTTGAGCCAATTATTCAAGGAGAATTGAAGGCAATTAACATATTTTTTATTATCTCCTTCATTTAACAGATACAGCACATGGTTTTATTTTTTCAAATACTAATCATAGTTAGTCATGTCTTTAATAAATAGGCTATTTTTTCTCATTTCATTGATATACCATGTTAGTATGATTAGTTTTGATTTCATAGAGATATAATTTATTTTGTATAAATTTAAATACTTTTTTAAGCAAATACTTTAGGATTGTAAACAAAACAATGTTATTTTGTTTATGCTGTTTGTTTCTTTTATTTATTTTTTTTGTTTGTCGCTTTAATTAGTTTTGTGTTGTGTTTTAAATTAAATAAGTTTTTAAACATGCAAAACGCAAATTACAAAAAAATCGACATTTTAGAATGCTTTAAAAATTCAGATATTGCATTGGAAACGTATTTAAATCGATATCCAGAGACAAAGCGGCCAGATAAATCTATTTTCAAAAGATTGAAACAGAACCTCCTTAATCATGGATCTTTTAAGAAAAATATATCGTGAAAAAATATGCCGAAGAAATTGGGATTAATGTTATTGATGCCGTTCCGGCAATTTCGAGCAGACAAATTATGTATATCGAGAAATCGGACACTTGGTTGCAAAAAAAATAAATTCATTTCTTAGAAAATTCGAAAGAGGAACCATGCTGAAAATTTTGGACATAGACTCGAATTTTGCAACTGGTATAAGTAAAAATGTATAAGGAATACAAACTTTAACCAAAATATTATATAATTTGGACTGACGAGGCTTACTTTAGCTTTGCAGGAATTTTTAATAGGCATAATGCTAATTATTAGACCGATTCAAATCCCCATTGCACTGTTGACGTTAGAACTCTCCCACATAGCACAAAATATCGAATGGATATTCAATGTATATTCTCTAATGAATATTATGTATTAAATATGGATATTTATTATACTATATCCTATGGATATCCATAGAATATTAATTCCACAGATTTTAAAAATATACATTGCAACTCCATTTGACACTCAATGGATATCCGCGGATATTATAATATTCGAAAAGGGATATTCAATGCATATCCATTGGACGTGTTTGTGCTATGTTTCGTGTGTTTTACTTGGAAATAGAGTTTTGTGCTTAAAAATATACAATGGATGAATATATAAAGACATTTTATAACAAATAATTGATTATTACATAATGCCAAAGAATTGAAAAATATGTTTTCGTTAATCGCTTTATTTAATTCATTTGCAACACTCGATACTTAAAAACGAATCTTAGATATGACATCGATTAATCAATTAATTTCACTGTAATAAATATGAATACCTCATTAAAATTTTGCAGTTGGAAAAAGGGATTGACCAAATTTTATTTTTCATTGCCAGAAATTTTCCTTGTTTAATTTCATTGTAATTTAAATAACTGCAAATGTGTGAATCATCTTTGTTTCATTTTATTTAATTTCATTAAAAATGGACCAATAAAATAAATAAAACACAGATTACATTAAATTCCTTTAAATTTTCTACTAATTTCGGGTAATCAGCGCATTTTTAAGATTATCCAAAATTGTTTTTATTTAATTTTTATTATTTTATTTGTTTATTATTATTTTTAATTATTATTGTACATTTATTGATCGCATCGAAGAATCTTTAAAATAAAAATTGTAAATATTGAAGAAATAAATATTTTATTTTATTAACTCTTCCTTGTATCGCTTTTAGTGATTATTATTTTTTTATTCGGGTAGGAAAATGTTTCAAATAAAAGCTATAGATATTAAAAAAATAATAGTTTTTGTTATATCACGTTTTTTTATTATAGCACCTTTAGTTTTCATGTTATATGAGGAAAAATTTCGTTTGCCTGATAATTTTCTTTAGAAATAAACAATTATTTGAATTCTTCTTTATGTTGGTTGTTGGTTGTGGAGACTGTAATTATTTAAATAAAAATAGTTACTTTTATTACTTATTATTATTTTTTATTTATTTTTTATTAAAACTAAATATATTTCGGAAACTATGTTTCCATCTACAGTAGTGAAGTTTAACATAGTTTCTGAAATATATTTAGTTTAATAAAAATAAGTAGGAGAAAGGACAACTATTTTTATTTAAATAGTTATTTGTATGTAAATAAAAACATCAAAATTATGTCATGCGAAAGATGTATCGAGTTACTAAAATACTCAATACATCTTTCGCAAACATGAACAAAAATGTTCAATAAATGAATAATAGAGTGGTGAAATTTTATAAAGCCATTGTAAGGTAAGAAATAACTAAATAAAATGTAACATTCTTTCAAATACTTGGCTTTAAAAGAAAACAAATCTATATTTTCATTTAATAATTTTTCATTTGCTACTTAATGTTTATCCAAAACTAATTCACCGGGAAAAGTACTATAATGGCAAAATCACCAATTTTAATAATTTAATCACATTCATTATTTTAACATAAACTAATAAATGTTTACATATTATAAATTTTAATAAAAACAATTACTTACTGTTTTAAAGAACGTGCTAAGATTATAAACAATTTGAAAAATTGGCATATCCTCAGGCACATTGTCGAGAACTGATTTTATTACTTTAATTGTTAGTATCAATTGACGAATCGTAGACACCAACGCTTCCGCCATTTTTTATTATAAATTCCCATTTATTATTTGTTGTTTACCTGTTTTTTTTTTTGACACATTATTATTTATACTATTAATAATCAATAGTTTCCGTTCGTGATATAAACGTGACCATTTTGGTTATGGATTTAGTTTTAATAATGGAACGAATGGAATTTACGATAAAAATGCGTCTAAAAAGTCTAATACAGATAACCAGGTGGAAGAATGCAAGTTAAGTGCATGTCGACTTTAAAAATCCCCGTTAGAGGTTGGAATAATTGAGCACTTACGTTAGTTAGTATTTAATAATACATTAACGTACAAGTGCTTTGTTTATAATATTTTAGAGTATATTTATAATTAATTTATTTTATTTTGGGTGCTTTTAATAAACTTGAGTTTCAGTAATTTGGTCAGTGGTTTCCTGTTGGACAATAACTTTATATTTTTATTTAGATTTTAATTACCTTTTTTATCCAAACCTATGTTGGACCATTTTAGGATTCAATACACCAATTAGATTTTGGATTTTATTTATTAGTTTATTGTAAAATGGAAACTCCGCAAATAGAAACATAAAATTAAATGAAATAAAAGTATAAAGTTATTGCTCGACAGGAAACGAATAACCTAATTACTAAAACGTAAGTTCATTAAAAGCATCCAAAATAAAATAAAAACATTATACTAACAAAAGCTGATAAGAGAAATACAGCAACCATTTAAACAAAACAGGAATATACTGAAAACAAAAAAAAATAATAATTTATTGTGACTTTAAATTTTAATAATAATAATATATTTATTTACAAAATCACCTTTTTACAAATCTAATGCTACAAAAATAAATATTACGAATATATATATACAGGGTGAGTTTTTTCGAAGTTCTCTATGGGGATCTCGAAAAATATAAGAGATAGAAAAACGGTGAAGTGTAGTTTTATAAGACGAATAAATTGAGACTTTAAAAATATTTGAAAAAGTCAAGGGTAACTAGATATTTTGAAAAAAGTAAAATGTGTCAATTATTTAAAATCAATATATCTCTATTATTATCATAGATAGAAAAAAAAACTGTAAAGGACAAAGTTGCAGAAAATTTTACACAGATTAATAACAAAAAATAAAAAAAAATCGCCCATATTTTGGGAGATATGACACAAATTTACCTCTTTTAAATGGAAACAATAGTTGGCTATGACTTTATTAAAAAGGTTATTTTTTTACCTTTAATCCGACATAACATATGCCATAGTTATTTTTGAAATAAAATAAGTTACAGTCGTTTTTAATTTTACCATACACCAAAAAATAGTTAGCCATGAAAAAGACAAAAGTAAAACAATTTTGGAGACAATCTATAGTGGCCTTAAAATAAATATTGAAAAGTTTGCTACTTACACTATGTATACCGCCTAACTGTATATTCAATTATACTCATGGTATCCCATGACACATACCATGTATAAAAATTCTTGTACATGGAACGGAAATTATAGTAAAAATCTTGTTGTCAATTGGCTAACCATCGGAGGAGGCTTGCAAGCCAGAAATAAATTCCGTCAAAATTATGCTAGGAAATTTTCCAGATTGTCCTGCAACTACAATATAATCAACAGATTACTGTTTACTTCAGATCCTGTACTAACAGGTATGAAACCGAAACGAAACAACGAATCCCTTTCTGAAAGAAACCCTTGAAATGCTTCTTCCTGGTTCGGCTGAGATATCGATCATTTTTCTGCTGCCTGCTGACCCGAGTAACATGGCTGCATCCGGAATTGATAAAGAAAGCAGCGAAGAAGAAACATGATTTTGATTATTCGACATTTCGTTGTTTTAGTTATTAACATAATCACGTTCAAATACTCAGCATAAGTAATAAACTGTTAAATATCCATGAAATAACTGCCATAAATTGAACAAAAACATTCTATTTTAGATTATAAATATTAAATATTTAAGGGTAGGAAACCCCACATCAATTTTGAAAGATATATATATGATATATGAATCATATATATATGAATCATATATATATATATATATAAATTGATGTGGGGTTTCCTACCCTTAAATATTTCCATTTTTTTTTTCTTTTACGTAGATGTTTAAGTTATTGTTTGTATGAATTCTCATTTCTACCTTCAGTTCAAATTTAACAACGGCAGAGTTATACAGAAATAACAATTAGTTTACAGGAATTTTTTGATTACCCGTTTTAATCGCATTAATATTTGCAGACATTTTTAGGCATTATTTTCGTATTCTGCTTACAAAAATAAATAGTGTAAACTGCAAACATATTTTGGCTAACTTTTTGGGTGAAATACCCCAATGTGCGATGTCAGCAATTTTGGACCAATCTCGCTATAGTGTAACACATAGGTCAAATAGTCTGGGGACTAACTAATAGATGGCGCCAAAAGTGTGAAAATTCCATGACATTTCATGACACTACGTGTGTGAGTTTGTAAACGTGTCTTAATAAAATACTGCTATTTAATGGGTAAGAATACTGTACAAGCCTAGGAAAGGCTTGAAAAAAATGTTACCGGGAAAATTCTCCATTTGCTGATGGTATGCTGATTTAAAACGAAGATGCAGAATGCTCTAAAAAGAAAAAAAAAATACTTAAAAAAATGTAGGAAATTATTATGGGTTATCGCAAAGTGAAATTGCAGGAGATATTTGACGTCCTAAAAATATCAAAAGGCACCGTCTTCAAGACTTATTTCGAAGTGGGTGCCCGGTGTTCACAATAGAACAAAACCAACAAAGAATTGACAATCTTAGTGTTGTTTGGTCAATAGCGTCCAAAAGCCAAGAACCGGCAGGCAAGGTTATGGCCATGGTCGGTATTGTGGGATACGCTTGAAATATTGTCCATCGACCATCTTACTCGACCGATTGGGTGATCAGATCAATGGTAAAGAAAAAAAATATTAATGCAAAGTGCAAGATGGTATTCTTGATCTCTGTTAATATTATCTCGTTTAGATTATAAGTTATGATTAATATAGTGTGAGATTAATTATTAATACAAATAGCACAACCTGGAGCAAACACTTCATATTAAAATAGTAAAATCATCTTAAGGCTGCGATTATACGCCTAACTCTGTCGTAAATCGTACGGTTTACGATTTACAACAGAGTTTATAAAAAATGTGTGTGTTTATTTAATTCCAACTTTGATTTTTCAACCTAGCGGCAAATATCTGAACTACTAAATACTGATATACAGTAAAAATGATGGCGTCGAACTAAATTTGTTTTTATTGACTATTTTATAGAATTAAGGGGTATACAAACAATAATATTATGATTGTATTAAATGTGGATATTACGAAGAAGACTTTTCAAGGATAATCAGATATATTTAATATAGATTAAATGTATTTTTGTAAATTAACTTCATTATTGAAAAAATATTTTTTTCACATTTTTTGTTTAAAAAAAATCTGATATTGTTCATCAGTAAATAAGCTATCTGCCTGTATTTAATGTTTATTTTTTTATGGCTGTATACAATTTTTAATCCCATAAAACGGAAACGTATTGGGGATCGCAGCCTTAACGCAGAGTATTAGAATGGTTTTCTTGTTTTTTTTTTTATATTCTCTCGTTTAAATTTAATGCTATAATTAATAACGCTGAGAGGCAGAAAGAATAGTCGATAGCCATTTAAAAATTAATTAAGTTTTATGTGATATACTTAATTAATTATTGATATGAAGGATATTTAAATGAATAACTTTGTTAGTATAACACACTGTAGAAGACTTTGATTATTTAAACATTTTTGTAAACTTAATTTTTAATAAAGATTCTTATATATAATGCCGGATTTTAATTATTAATGCAAATACCACACAATCTGGAGAAAAAGCATCGGCCGTCTTTCCATGCACCTAGAGGCTCTAGCTGCGTTT
This sequence comes from Philonthus spinipes, assembly GCA_963082785.1. Classification (NCBI taxonomy): domain Eukaryota; kingdom Metazoa; phylum Arthropoda; class Insecta; order Coleoptera; family Staphylinidae; genus Philonthus; species Philonthus spinipes. The sequence continues at coordinate 17,437,495 of OY720311.1, read as the reverse complement.
TTATTATTAGCCCAGCGTCGGATCCCACTCGACTATTTTCAGAGTACGTGACAATTGCCCGGAATAATCCCATTGGTCAATATTTGCGGTATTTTTAATAACGTCCAGTTTACGTTCACAACACGAGCCAGACCATCCGTAGGATATATCCTCGTTTTGTTTGCTTCCCATTCCGTAATCCCCCTCGAAATTATCTCAGTCCCAGTGTATCGGATAATGGATAAACGCATACTTAATATTTGATTTGGGTGAGTGCGAAATTAAGAATTGTTTTATTGTTAATTATAATAATTATACGAAACATCAACGTGGTTTTCGTTTTATGTTCGTGGTTATCGACGTCTAAAATTAGCTGGTTGCGGGATAAAACACGGTGAAATCTATGTGGAATTTTGTGCGCGTGTTGAATTGAAAACTGTGCTTGTTGTAGTTACGAAAAAATGTGAGTGTGTGTGTCAAATGAGGTAATATCGTTTATGACAATTATGAGTTGTAATTTGTTTATGCTGAGTAATTTTTCGAGCGGTTAAGTTATTTGTTGTTTCCTCATTAATTTCTGAAAAAAGTGCTGCTCGTTATGCAGTCCATTTAAAATAGATTAAAAGTGGGATACCTTCAATTGTACTTTTATAAGTAAACGTAATATACGTAATTTCATCTTATTCCTTTTTGCGATAATAATTTTCTTTATGTTTAAAAGAACTGTATTAAATATAATGGATAATTTTAAACTGATTATAACACATTTCTACTTATATACACACACATCTTTATTCAATTTATACAGATAATTTAAAAGAATATAACATAAATAATTACAATACAAGTAGGTGTTAGTCCGCCTGGGTTAGCACTTTTCTGTTATATGAAATATTATTAAATTTAAAAATTTAATAGTTGAGGCTGTCACTTGGTGAAAATCCATATTAACATTTTGGCAAAAAACACACTTTGTTATTATTTCACCATTTATTAGTTGACACTGCAACAATTGTTTCGCTACACAGTAGCTTCATCAGGCAGATGAATAATAACATTATTAAATTCTTATACACTACTATATCATCTAATTAATGATTAATATATTTCATTAATTACTTATATAGTCATGCGTGTCTTTTAAGAAGAGTATATTCAAATTTTTTATTTTATTATTTTTTTAGAGTCGATAAAAGGTCCTTCAAAGATAAGAAGATTTATTTTTTATTGACTTTGTGATTAAAATTAAAAATAATAAACTAAAATTATTGAATATCCTATTCAATAATTTTAAATGACTAAACGTAACATTTAGGAAAACTAATTTTGTGAGGCTGAGGAATTATACCACAACTAAATCTTTAATACAAGAGAATAATAATAATGTACATAATCTAATATTATATTAAATTTAAAATTCTATTGAAAATGAGAATGTAAAGTTTTTCAATCTAATCTGTGTTTTATTGATTGATTTTTAATAATCTATTCATATTTACATCATACAATATGAACTACAATGTTTAAATATTAAAACTATTAATTTTCATAACACATTTTCAAATAAGGGCAATTGATATAGGTCTTTCTGCCCTTCTTTTCTTCTTTTTTTTTCTGTATTTATGGTAAATGGGATTTTAGTAGGGGTAGGAGGATTTACTGAGGATATATATTCAAAAAAAGTGGTCGTTGGATTTTTGAATTTATGAGTGTTGACGGGATTTCTGAGGATGCACAATTGTTTGAGTATCTCGTAATTATTATCGTTGCATGCAAATGGCTCAGGCAGTAATCAAAGTCTATAATAGATTGTTAATATTTATGTTGTTTAATAGAGAAGAATTTTGTAGGGATTTTCCAGAGGATTTTGTGGATGACGGAGATTTGTCAGAGTACAGAGGGATGATCTCCCAGCAACTTCGAAATTGTTGAGTGTGGCTTTGAGGAATTAAGGTACAGAATGAAGGAAATTAATAATGTTATTTGATTAATGAGATTTATTATATAAATAGAAAACAGTATTCATTTATTAGTCTCATTATGACAGTTTTTCAGAAATGATTGTTGATATAAGTTAATTGTTAATTTGAATGTTTCTTACAGAAATTTTAGCCTTAGTGCTATATCGCGGTCATGTTTAATTAGCAAAAGTCTTTCTTTCTTTATGCGAAGAAAGTTAGCCAAATAACTTTCTTCGTATGAAGAAGCCATAGCGTGACAAATTGTAGCAACATTCATTCGAGTAAAAATGTTGGTATCCAGAAACTTCCTGTATAATTCAAGGGATTGTTGTAGATTAGCACACACAGTTTCTGGAACAGTCAAAGCCATATAATAAAAAAATATACAAGGGTTAAAATGTATACTTAAAGATTTGCACCAATCGAGAAAAAGCAGTTAAAATTATCCCCAATACAATATTTGTTTCGCCTACCATATGTAAAATGAATGATATCAACCCTAAAAATTTAACCGAAAGTAATGTTTATGTCTCTAGGGCAGCTAAACTCATAACGGCAACATTTCATCCGCCACTGATTCCATCTACTTGGACACCATTGAAACGTCGCGTATTGTGACATTTCACGGAACATTTCTGAATCATTTATATTTCTGAATAATTGTAGTGATTGTATGAGAATAGATATTAATTGCGACAGTGACGAAGAATTTGCCAACTTTCCGCTAGAACTCCAAGATGAAGAAAACAATTTTATTCAAAATTTATTACCCACAAAATCAAGGCAAAAAAATATTAAACATTATTCATCAACTGGAAGAAGACTAATTAAACAAAAAACGCAACAGAAAATGTTTTACTCGCATATCTATCAGAAAGATCTAAGATTATAAATGCTGCTACGCTGTGGTCTGAATTTTCAATGTTGAAAAGCATTTTTAAAATTAAGGAAATATTAATTTCTATAATTTTCATAAAGTTTGAGAATTTTTGAACGAAAATTCTGTAAATTTTCAGCCCAAAAAGTTCCAAACTTTGTTTCAAGACAATGCATTAAGTTTTTCAAGGAAGCGGATGACTCTGAATGTCTTGTGTTGAAGGCAGGCAAATAATTGTAAATAAATTTATTTACTTCTATTATTATCGTTGAATTGTAGATTTATCTCATGATTGGGCTATACGAAGATTGTCGCCGAAATTAATTGTTAAATATAAAGCTTGACAACATGGACAATAGAAGATCCCTAGTGTGCTATTAGTTTTAAAAACCAATGGATAATGCCTAACTTCACATAATGGATTTACCCAGGAAAATAAGTTAGAACATATTTTAACTTCAGACCGGCTAATGACCTTTGCAGTCGAAGCCGGTAAAGTGGGAGGGGTTTTAGTGAATAGCCTTACAGAAAATTTATATTGATTGTTGCAGTTCCAGAAACAAAAAATAATGTTAATAGGACATTAATAACCACAAATAATACAGTAGATGGATTGAATATACTCGATTTCCCTTGGATCCATCCACATCCCTCACAATTGTTTATTCATATATTACAAGAAAAATAATAAATGCACAGTACAGTGGGTCGGAAAGAACAGATTCAGTAAAATTCCAGCAAAAGTTTCGTCTGTTTTTAAACTTCCAAATCCTGATACATACACAGGACACTGCTTCCGCCGTAGCTCGGCTACCCTTCTGGCTAACTTTGGGTGTGATTTTATAACAGCATGATGGTTAAGGTTCTTCAGCAGTTGCACAAGGATATATCGACGTGTGCTAATAAAATAAAATTAAAGTTTCACAAAACACCCTGACAAAAGCCTAATCATACTAACAAAGAAGTCACAACTTAAATATCAAATAATAATGATCAAATGAATCAATTGCCAGTTATTTCAGAAAATTACTATTTACGCTCAACTTCATTCATAGAAATAAGACACCATACTGCTAGCATTTTAAACACCTATCAAGTGCCTACACATTTTGGTGTTACTATTCATAATTGTGCGCGAGGGATAATCAACATTAATTACTTCAATAAATAATTTTGGACATTTTTATTACTGTTATTATTTATAAAAAATAAGATTTTTGTTATATTTTCTAATTTCTTGTATTTTTTTTTATTTGTAGGCACAAAACTATTGAGTGTAACTCTGACCGAAAAGCTTGACAATGTTAGCATCACAAGTGAGCGTAGCGTAACATCGTCAGGCTGCTAAAGCCTATTTTTGGCCCTTGGTACACTATATACAATTACGACTCTAGAAAATATTTTTTTTAATTTAAACTAAAGGGGAATTTGTGTCGATATATTTGTTTTAATACTTAGCGGGGAATTATTTTGTTTAGTTGCCAATGTCAAAATATTATATGTTAATTTATAAAACTTTAAAAAGTATATATTATAATTTTTATGGTATTCTCAGTAACCCTAATATCCTTCCTAAATACAAACTTCCTCCCATTACCATTAATCAATTCATTTGTGCAAATAATCAGGTCGGTTCAGCTAGATAGAAAAGATTTTTTTTTACTGCATCACAAATTCATGACAATAATGACAGAAAGATCTCTGGTCGATAGCCCAAACAGACTAACATATATATATATATATATATTTATGAACACCAAAAAAAAAAAAAAAAACGAATGAACATTGATGTTTTAAAATAACATACAATTCATCAATATCAATAATCAAGATATGAAATATAGACAAAAAAACTTTCTCTATCGACTATTTTTTTCAAAATTATTATTGAGTAATTAAATATAATAATACTTAATATAATATTTATTTCGTGGATTTATTAAATTACTAAATTTCTGTTTATAATTATCGCATATCTTAAAAAAAGTCTTAATAACTAAAACAATATATATATTTATGGTAAAGTCCATAAATATAAAAAGGACGGAATATCATACAATCGATAAATCATGTTTATAAATTTGTAAATTTCAATTATATCTTAGATTACCTTATATTTTAATTTTATATTTCTTTATTAAAAAATAGCTCAAAACGTCTGGTACGAAAACTGAAAACCAAATGAAAAATAAAAAACAGGAAGGAATATCAGCAAAAACTGCCACACACATTTACAAATCCATTTGCCGGCCCCTTTTAGATTACGTCTCTATCCTTTTTAATCACATAAAACCCTCATCCTTACATTATCTTCAGGTAGTTGAAACATCCTTTCTTAGAACCCTTACGAAACTTCTACATCCTAATAATCCACTCCATAATCCCTCTAACGAATTCCTGTATGAATCCACCCAAATCACTCCCATATCCCTGCGTATATTATCTCTTAACACATAATTTGCCAATAACCCAACAACCATTCGATTATTACAAAATTCTGCATCCCTCGCAATCTTAAAATCCCTCCCAATCATAAACATCCTTCAGTTACAATTCATCACTCATTTACATGACAGTTCTAGCTATCTGAACTGTCATGTAAATGAGTGATAAATTGTAACTAAAGTTTTTATTTGCAAATCACCATAAATTCATGACAGGACATCGACCTTTCGTCGATATACCATGATGGACTACTAACCCATCAATATGTATTGTAAATATAAATATTTGTAAAGAATTGTAATTGTGTTGTCTGAATAAAGATGTTTGTGTGTGTAGAAATAAAAACATTACTTAGCAAATTAAATATTTTACAGACAACGAAAAGTTTACATTTAATGGATTATCTGCTCTATTATCAATAAATAAATATACAAAACATGTTTTTAAAATGTTGAATTTTATTACATTAAAAATTATTCGAATACAATAAAATTGAAGGTCGAATATAATAAAGTGATATTTTAAAAATGTAAACTTTTTCTAATAAACTATGTGTTTACTTACCTTTTATTGAAATAATTAATTTCATTAAACGTGTAATTTGTCAAGTTATATAATTCTATTTATATTATTTGAATTTTTGTTCGTTCGTTTTTTTTTGCAAGTTTTAGTAGAATAGTGCGTTTAGCAAATGAAAACCAACTTAAATACTGTGCATAAAATTATAATTATTTTAATTATTTTACAATCCTATGGCTACCTAAATTGCTAGAGACCGACCACGCCTTCTTTGCCTACTGAGATCACAGTCGGGATGGTACGCTTAATTTGTTTAATTTAATTAGTTCAGTTTAATTAATTTAATTAAAAAAAATAACATGATTTGAATATAATTAATAAATAATTTCCATATTTCACACTGTGACATTTTAATTTTTGAGAAGTAATTGTTTTAATGTGCATTTGTCTAAAGTACTTACATAACGCAAGTTAAAACGTCACAGAGGGAAATGTGGAATAAATTTATTAGATATTTTGAAATTATTTTTATTTAATTTATTTAAATAATTAATGATTTAATACTCTTTTCTGTTGATAATTTAATTTAATATCTTTAAAACTATGTCAGGCAGAGCTAGACTGACGAGGGATTTATCCTGAAATACGTGCCTGCAGATGGCTTAATATTAAGAAACGTTTCTTGTTCTTTTCATTAAACGTGCTCGAATAAAAAAAAAATGCATTACGCTGTATGTTCTTGTTATTGCAAGTGTCCATAATTTAATTCAATATCTGGAAGGGTAAAGGCCCGACAAGTAGTTGTTTTAATGTACATTTGTTTAACGTACTTACATAACATAAGTCAAAATATCACAGGACCTATAGAGGGAATAATTAATTAATTGTTTTCAAATACTTTTTATTTAATTTATTGCTGTTAACAAATTGTTAATATAAATCTTTAAAATATTCGTTTTTTTTTGTTGGTAATCCAATTTCATGTTTTTCGTTTCTGGCTCATTATTATTTACATAAATAATCAACAATTCTTACTCAGCAATAGATATGCTCTTTAAATAATATTCCTGGAAAGGAACGCACGATTGATAATACTAAAGCGCAACAGAATCATACAAGTTGTATTTAAGTGAGTTATCATACAAATATTACTTATTTGTATGATAACTAACTACTTAACTGTATGATAAATTCGGAATATAATTTACTCTCGAAAATATTTGTTGGTGAGTAGGCGAACCTTTCTTGATTAGTAATTTAGTTTATACTGTGTGCATCATATACGGAGCGAACATATCTCCACTATAACATAATTTATAATCGAACGTCCGTCTTAGTGAGAAATGTAATTCGTGTCCAATTTGGTTTCCCATGATTCTTGTTGAAGCAACTAACATCATTTACAGAAAAATATATATACGATATTGTTCCTTCAGCTATATATATTAAGCGACCTTCTTGATATATTGAATTTTTCAAATCATATTATTCATATCTGCGATTTCTAATCAGTGGTTTATGATTTTGGTCACAAGTAGTGCTAACTGTGTTAGATGATGTTAGACATCAAAAATCGTGCTAATACTTTCGCAATATAGTGATTTAGGTCGAATAATATTCCGTTGTTTTTATAATTAATACTTAAACGACACACATTTTTAGCAATCCCAAATAATTTATGTTTAAATCATTTTTCTACTTATGTTTTATATTGTCTCTGATTTTATCATCTTTATAAAGGACTAGTAAATCATCTATGTTTTATCTTTATAAAGATAATGCATGGAACCATATTTCATTTCATTATTCATAACTTTGTTAGGATATTTGGCAGTTTGGTATTATATTATTTTCCACGTTGTTTGAATCAATTTATCGCTTTATTTAATTTACGTCCTCTTGTAGTTACTGAATTTTCATCATCCATTGAAATTATCTTCAACAGTGTGTAGAAAGCCTTTAATTTTCTTGATTATTTACAGATCTTCTTACTAAATCCATTTTTGATGAGGTTTCACCCTTATTTGGAAGACAATTTTCACCATATGAATCATTTGTCTCTTCATTTATCCTTGTTAATTTTTTGATTTCATCATTCATCGTAATTTCCTCCCAATAAGATTTCTGTTTCATGTTTTTATTAATCGGAATTTAGAATTCTTCAAATGAGTTAAACATGTATGATTCTACACTCGTTTCCAGAAATGTAACATCTCTGCTTTTATGAATATGCTTAGTAATCGGATCAGAAGTTATTTTGTTGGATTAAATATTAATTATGAAGATAACGGCATATTTTTTTCACTAAAAGCCCTATGTATCTAAGAATATTAATATAAATGAAAATCACATCGTTTATTTCACTTTTATTTAATTATTATTCTTACATATATATTTAATCATGTTTCACCAAGTGATTAATAAGAAAATAGTTGAAGATAATTTAAAAGCACAGCACACACTATATTCCGAAAGTTGTTGTATCCGAATCTAACGCACTTCATGTAAAGTAGTCTTCCATTTTTCACTATAACTCATGAATAGATGTAACTTTTTTGTCCAATTTTAATAGTTTATCTTTAGGAATCTCAACCATGACTGGTGAGCCAAAGATTTTCATTTTCATTTAACGTGAATCTTTTGACCAGACTACTTTTCTTCTGGTTTATTTTATTATACAACTCGATACAAATCTATTTACTTTTTCTGAATCCCTACCGAAGGGAAAGTACTGCGATTGTAAAAAAATCGAATCGCCAATTTCAAAGGATATGCATATTTCGAGGTGGATGGAAAAATGTTTCAAATAAAAGTTGTGGATCCTGAAAAAATATATATTTTATAAAACTTTTTATTGTAGGACCTTCAGTTTTCATTTTATAAGCAGAAGAATTTTGTGTTCTTGATAAATTCCCTTAGAACTAAAATTCTATAATCTTCTTTATGTTGGCTGTGGAGACTTTAGTTATTCAAATAATTATTCTTGTGTAAAATAAAAGGTCAAAATACTATAGTATTTCACACATCTTTCGTAAAAACAAACAGAATATTTAATAAATGAAACACTGAGGAGAAATGTTGTGAAGCCATTGTAAGGTAAGAAATAACAAACTAATTGTAATATTCTTGCAAATACTTGGCTTTAACTTTAAAAGACAATAATCTTTTTTTTTTTCAATTAATAATTTTTCCTTTACTATTAAACGTTCATTCAAAAACGTATTTTACCGAATTCACCTTGATAGACACATCACCATTTTTATAATATATAGCGGTTGTAGTATTAACTGCTTTTGTGATATAACTTTTATACAGTTTTGAGTCAAACTATATACATTTGGCTCTTTCCGCAATTGTGTTGTGATAAATAAACATTTGATTTCTGATAAATAATACTATTTGCTTGCAAAATTCTTCTATGTTGATATTGCCCTATTTCTTCCCATCATCAGTACATAAATTTGTTATTTCTATTTCATTTACAACTAACTGTTTAAGGTTGCGGTTTAGCAGAAAGAGATAGCAATACACTGAAGTGAAAATAATTACTTAGAAAAATATCGGCCTAATTAAAAAAAAAACAACAATCAATTATTACATTTCACCAAAATTCACTAGTTCTTGTTAGAATAAAGAATTGGAAGATATAATGAAATTAATAGGAAATGAGCGTAAAGATATTTTAATGAAGAATTTAGTGAAATCATTAAAATTGTCCTTTAAGTACGTTTTTGTTCGATATTGACATATAACTCTCAGATTTTCATTATTTCTCTCATAATTGTTTTTTATCAAATCTAAATAAAACAATAAATTTTAACTTATCTGGTGAAAATCCTGCATATTTTAAGAATAATTTTATGTATAATAAAATATTGTTCATTGATCTCAACAGCAATGTAACTCGAATTACTAACTGCAAATAATCATAATGCCAACTCTTTCTACTAAACCGCACCCTTAAATTCTTTGAACCTGTTACATACATGTTTTAAGAAATATACGAAATAAACAAATATTTAATCACATGAATCAGAATAGAATAAATATAAAATTAGTTGTTATAAATGTTGATTTTTTAAATGGTGCTCATGAATGATTTCCTTCAAATAAAATTTCACATTTATATTTTGTCATATAACCATTCCTTCATTCATTTTTTGTTAAAGTAGATATTTCCATGTCGAAACAATATGTTGAAGATATTTTCAGTTTTGGTTGAAATATACCTTCCTCATTCGTCTTAGGTTTTAAATAATTCTAAATGGTAAGTTGATTTTAACAATCACTTGCCGTTTAAGTTTAATATTGTACACCATGCAATTAATCTTATTATCTTATTGTTTTAATTTAATTTTCGATAATTTTGCAACTGATAATAAATTTACACTTCAGTATTTTTCAAGAGTTATCCCACTATTGTTTGTACATAATAAAGAGTTCCCGATATCTGTTATTTATTCGAAACTGTAATGTCATAAATGTCACTGTTTTCTTTTTCTGTTATACGGTACAGAAGTCATCTGATATGATAGACCTGTTTATGAGTTTTTATCACAAGACTTTTCATAACATTCAGAAGTTTTGTGATTCTTTTTTTTTTCAATAGTATATTTTCATTAATCTTTTAATTTTTATTAAAAAGCTATTTTCGTATTCACTGTAATTTCATTCTAATATGCTGCTTTCTATTCCCAAGTCAGAATATTTTAAATCTTGATTTCAGAATATTAAATAAAATTTATAGACAACGTATTTGTAGATTTATCCCTCATCAGTACATTTCAGCCATATATAATTACAAAGATCTTAAATCAAATTAATCAAACGCAACATCCTGGTGTATATGATCGAGGTCGGCGACGAACGTGAAGGCTATTATTAAAAAGTGAACTTTAATGATTAGAACGGTTCTTAAGACACTTAGTAACACTTTAAGACTAAGAAATCGAAATTAAAGTGCACCAAAGACCGTCAGTTTTAACTTTTATATCTTGAAATTCGTAGATGACAGAAATAATTTAAAAAAAGTAATACCAAACAAATGTTCACGGCAATTAATTTTAAAAGTATGTTATATATAATTTCTGAAATAGTTTTTCAAAATTCGTTCTCTTGTTTTTTAATCGGTCCCTATAGCAATAATTCCAAGGGAAACATTTTGATTTTTTTTTTCCAAGTGGACAATTTAAATTTCGCTTAACCACGATTTTTCAGCAATACAAAAAATCTGAAAGAGGCGCTAGGTGAAATGGATTTTTGAGAATTCTTTCACTAATTGTTTAAACACTCTATATGATACTAATTTCAAGAAAAACATTTTCCGGAAAAATGAGTTTTTTCAAGTGGATTTTTATTTCTCTGAGCCAGGATATTACAGTAATAGAAATAACAATTCTAAAGAGGATTTTCAAAATCGTTCACCAATTACTTAAATAAACTATTTATTTCATATTATGACTATGATAATACTAAGTAAATATTTTGGGGGAAAATGAGTTTTTTCCAAATGAATATTTTTTGAAAATAAAATGAACCAAAAAAGGTTTATTATTTAAATTACAATGAAATTAAGCAAGGAAAATTTCTGGCAATGATCAATAAAAATCGATCAATCCCTTTTTCCAACTACAAAAAAATTACTTACACTGTAAGTTTTACAAACATCTATTGAAACAACTACTCCCCGAGCATTTTTATTTCAATGAGTCACTATTTTAAAAATTTTATTTTATTTATCTCAGTATTACTTTCTTTGTTTTGATATTTTCTGTAATAATTTCTAATTATCAAAGCGGCTTTGTATCCTTGGGCTTAAGTATATCTACCATGTTATGTTCTTAATTTGTTTTTTTCTTTATATCAATCGTCCACCACTGCATCAGTTTCTAATGTGTTATATAATTATTTTTATTATTTTTTTAGGGGACGTCAACAATATCCATCACGTAAAAATGGACGAAATATTCGAGCCTATTTGGAAAAACGAAACATCCCCGGACATACAATCACACCTCTTACTCCACAATGACTTCTTCATAATAGCAGCCGCCGTGGGCATCGCAGCCAACGCCATAATCATCCACATGATAGCCACCAACAAGAAAATGCGCACGAACCACAACTTAATCCTCATGAATTACGCCATCGCGGACATTCTGACATTACTCTCAGTCATAATCAACACGAAATTCACTTTAAACCTACTGCATGTACCAATGGACTCGATGAAAGCGTTCTGCATACTAACGGACATTGATTCCACGTTTTATGTCATCGCGATAATTTTCGTATTTGCGTTGATATCGAAATCATCGTTTCAATATACGCTGCGGGTCAATTTGATTAATATGGCTGTGTTTTATTCAGTAATGCTCGCGATTTTGATAATCTCCTTTATTTCTTGTCAAGTGAATTATAATTTCCTATTTCTACCGTTGGTAGCAGTTTTGATGTACTTAGGTTTAGTCACGACTGTGATTTTAAAAGAAAACATTTGGAGGTGTTGTTGCAAGCTGGACGTTTTAAGCAGGGAAATGGTGATGAGGATGAATGTGGCCAGGATTTACACGTATTGCAGTTTAATTTCGGGTATTTGTTACTTTTTCACGGAGTTCGCCGATTTGGGATTTTGGGTGCAGTTGTATTTTAAATTCTTTCATGTTATGGGGTATTTGACGTCGTGCTGGATTCTTTTGTATCTGGCGTATGTTGATAAGAAGTTTCAGATTTGTTTGCTTAATTTATTTAGGAAGGAAGAGGATAAGTATAATATTGACGCCACGATAGGTTTTAGTGAAGAGGAGGGTGAACCAAGAGTGGATCCAGAAAATGTTGAATCAGTAACGGTAAATGCTGATGTTGAGAATAACGTGAGGGTTCAAGAAGAAAACGGCAAAAATATTATAGTTAATCCACAATTATGAGTATAACTCACAAATTTGTACATTTTTTAGGCGGGTAATTTAACAATATTTAAATGAATTTTAATAAATTATTTACTCATTTAAAGTAATACAACCATAAATAGCAATTATTGTTTAAATATTTATTTATTTATATATTACAAAATAGGCTGTAAAATAAATATATTTCTAAACTGTGAAATTTAATATAGATTATAATTAAAACAGTTATTAATTACCATAAAAAATAATAACATATCGCTTTACCAGATTAAGACAGAAAAAGAATAAAAGTATAATTGACTTTCCTATTTTATGCTTTGCTCTACGATCCCCTAAACACAGCTGGTTGGTAAACTACAGTTGGTCTTTTAATAAATTTTCTTATAATTCTATTAGAAGCATTACACAAAATTTCAACTGAAAAACAACAGCATGTCTATTGTGTTTGTTTGTTTTAATTTTTGCTTGGGAAGTAGTTGTTTCAATAAATACTTCTTTAAATTAATTAAAGGAAATTTGAAAATAATGTTTGTACACTATTGAATAAGTAATTAAATATATCCTTTACCTTTAGCTACCTCAAAATTTTAACTAAAATAACGTAGTACTTACAAAAAAAAATCATCCCATGAAACAAAAACATCCTGGGCAATTTCCCCCACCAGAATTGAACTACACAATGAGTATTTGCTGATACACCGTACATAAATTTCATATTTAGGTCGGAAAGTCAGTTATATTTGTATTATTTTTAAAATTATTCTAAGAAAATTATATGAATTGTTCTTTTTTGTATTGTATGTTTATCTTAAGTGATATTTTGATGTTTTTATTCTTGTTAAGTTTTTGTACATTATAACAATTTTTATAAACAGTTGTATTAAGATGTACTTTTAAATATAAAATGTGTTAATTGTAAAACAAACAAAATAAATGTTAATTAGATTTCTTTACTGCACATATTTTTCGTATTTATAAAAAATAAAGTCATTTTTAGTAGATTTTTATGAAATAATACCTTCTCTTATAAGTATGAGAGTGTAGATGTTTTAACAAATTGTAATTATTTAACAATCCAGAATTTAAAATTAAATTAAACAAGGAAAAATTACTGGAAATGATTAATAAAATTCAATCATTCCTTTTTTCCAACTGCAAAAATTACTTACACTGTAAGTTTTCAACAAAACATTTATTAAAACATCTACTTCCCGAGCATGTACCCCGCCAGATATTGGATTACATAAAAGATATTTATTTAATACATACAAGTACTAATGTGCATTGCATCAAAAACATTTGAAGAAAGGTAGATTCATCCCTAGTCAGTCCAGCTCTGTCCTGTAAGCACTCAGTTGTTAAACATTTTTACGTACCAACTTTACAGGGATCTCTGATGAAAATGATAGCGCTTGGTGACGGATGCGTAAAATGTGCGTAATGATCTGCCCGGAACAGAAAATCTTGGATTCATAAGTTTTTTATGAGCTTGCGCTGAAAACTACTAATTATAACAAAAACATACTCCTATTTGATTTTTATTTTTAACTAAACTTGTTTGATTAGGCGGAAAGAACTCTAATCGATAGCCAATTTTCGAACATGGAAATTAATACTAAAAATGTTTATTCATCGAGTTACCTCCAGAAAATAGGACTGACCTATAATTATAATTCGAATATTCAGTTTGTGAATAAATTATTTCAATATATGTATTGTAAACATTTTTAATGCTTGGAAATGAAAATTTTATAAATATCAAAAAATCGGCTTTTAAATTAAGAAAATATTCTTAAAACATCCTGGGAGATAATTAATGAAATTACTGGTCCATCCAGGAATGGAAACGAAATTGAAATAACTGGAAATAAAACTATATTATCAAATAATTTTAATAAGCATTTTACACACTGTAATCAACTCCCTGCATCAAGCAATATAATGTCGTCGGAATATGCCGAAAACCTGCAAATAAATAAAGAAAGTACATTTCTAAAACCAAAGTCTGAATCGGAGGTATACAATATTATAATATCAATCAAAATTAATTCATCGCCTGGCTATGACGGAATACCCATCAAGATAATAAAATCTGTTATAGATTATATCATGCAGCCGCTCACATATTAAATGAACTTGTGCTTAGAAAACTTTTTTTTTAAATGGAAACCTAAATGACTTAAATAACTATAGACCAATTAGTGTATTGCATCTTAAAAATATTGAAATCTATCATAAATGGCAGGTTAATGGATTTTTGGAAAAATATAAAATCACCTTTCCAATACATAATTCCATCCATAAAATCGCTGTATCATTTGAATCTAATGAAACACCATTGGGTGAACTACTAGACTTAAGAAAAGTATTTGAGATTCTAGATTAAGTTATTTAATTAGTAAACCACACAAGTACGGTATTCGTGGAGTTGCTCTAGGATTTATCCAATGCTATCTCTATAATATACCTCAATGTGTAAAAATCAAGGATACAATTTCTAGTAGTCAAAATCTGTTCAAAGGTATTCCACAGGGTAGTATACTGGGGCCTCTGTTATTCATTGTATATATTAATGACCTAACTCTAGTTGTTAAAAAAATGGAGTGCAGTTTTGAAATACATACAGGTGATACTAACCTGTTGATTCCCTGCAGCGATGTATCAGACAATATTGTATGATGTGATGTAATATTATCTAAATGTAATTGGTTGTTACAAGAAACCAACTGCACGGGAACAATTGAAATAATTTACTTTAATACAAATAGATAAAACAAGTTATAACCAGGACATATAAAAGCCTTACAACAAGTTAGTAAAAAAGTACGTCAAATTTCTCGGCAGAATGTTAGATGGTACACTTAATGGAAGATCCCATATCGACAAGCTTGAAAACCAATTAAGCACTGTATGTGACATGATACGAATGTTAAAAATATCGGGAGTACTATTGAATTTTATAAAATTAGTATACAATTATTTTTTTTGTTTGAGAATGAGCTATGGTAATAGGTAAGTAAGGTAAGGTTACTTAGAGATTGTTTATCGTATAAAAGAGAGTGGTCAGAATCAAGTTAAACTTGAAACGCGGAATATCGTGCTGAGGTTATTTAAGACAACATAATTTATTAACTTTATATGGTATGTACATGTATGAACTGATATTATTACATCTCAAAACTACGTCAATAAACCTCAATTCTCATCAGCATAGCTATTATACAAGGTCCCACAAGGACAATGCGCTATCAACACACAGGCTCGCGCTATAGGAAAGGAATCCTGATTAGGCTGCTATGAAATATCATAATCGCCTGTTAGGTAGGCGATTATGATATTTCAAATTAAAAAAAAAAAATAATAGATAATAAAATCATAACAACTGTGAAAAAAAAAAGAATTAGATGAACGAACTTTATCTTATTTCTGTGAGTAAAATTGATATTAATTAATTAGAATCATTAATCTACATAAGTGAATAGTTTTGTTTTTATATATGTATAAATGAGTGTTTATTAATGCACCCTTATAGTATAAATTGGTATATTAATATTATTTGCATTATTAAGTTTATTACTATTTTTAATTCATATTATACTGAATTGGTTATTTACTTATTTAACAGAATCCCCTTTTTTCAAAGAGTACTACAATTAATTTCACAAATATGAAGTGGTATATATAACGTGATTCACTTAGAAACATACAAATAATGTTTAATAAAAAATGTAAAATAATAATTTATATAATGTAAATACACAGATTTGAAAAAAATATTGATGCAAATATTTAATCGAAAGTTTAACTCTAAGAAATAACAAAAAACGTAAATATCATATTTTAAAGAATATATATAACGGGGTCACTTCGAAGCTACAATATGTTTAGAACAAAGAAAGAAAACATTTAAAAAAATGATTGAAAAAGTAAAGGTAAATATTAAACATTATTAATTATAATAAAAGTACCTCAAAATATAGCAGCATTTTCGGTAAAACACCGATTTACTGCAAATTTATTTTTTATATAAAATGTACCTTTGATTTTTTCCTTCATTAATTTATAATTTTAATATTAAATCGCGTCATTTGTTTGGATAATTTATTTATCTAAAATATTTATTATTCATAAGTATTATTTATTTATTTATTGCACATTTTATTCTTATACTTTTTTTACTGTTTTTTGCAAAACTATTTATTAATCAACAACTCCCTTTCTACAATAAAATAATCTGTGAAATTAAAAAATGGGCTTTTTTATTTAATTGGTAAAGTCACCTCTCCTAAGCGTTTAACAAATTCAAGTACATACAAACTATCATTTTAGATTGAATTGGTAGGTTTTGAAGAAAAAAATGTTTGGATAATTCTAATGAAATATGAGTGACTTGCACTTGTAAATTATTATGAGTATGCCAGCATACGCAACATATGCAATAACCTTTCATTCAGATGATATTCCTACACATTTCTTCCAGTTTAAGTATATCTCATTATTCTGAGACCACAAATGAAGTTTTTGTAGAGTTACTTGATTGTTAAGTGATGTAACCGATGTCTACGTTTTTAAATAATCCGCATATACAAAGAAAAAAAAAATGCAATGCAATTTTCAATGTTTAAATCACAGTTTTATTTAAATAATAAATACATTTACAATTATTGTGTATTCTTTTTGAGAATATGATATCGATGATTCTAAAAAATCTGCACAAAAGTTCGCAACTTATACATTAAAATGCAGTGCGTGTATGTATTCAAAGTGAAACAAGCTTTTACGGATCGAAACAATATTCTCAAAAATTATTCATTAAATCGAAAATAACCGCATTGTTTCATTCACGCCGGCATATTTGTTCCAATTTATTTCGTTCGTTAAAGCCCTGTCTGAATATCCCTTGCATTGTGCCACTTCATACATAACCAAACAGTTTGTGGTCGAATTTGCATGAAATACATTTTTTTTTTGTTTTACCTAAGCGCGGATGAAGCCCCGAATGGTGGACGCATTTTGCAAATTCAATATTTGACAAAACGTTGCGTTGTTTTGGGTTCGAAAACTTTAATAAATGTAAATATTGGAACAGGCCAGCACAACCAGATAAATATTAATTGTGTATTTATTCAAGTTTTTCATTGTGTTGAACAGTACCGTGTTTATATAAACTTTTGTATAGAATAAGGGGGTTTGATTAAATTATTTATCGAAGTATTGTGTGTATGCACTGATTACATTTTCATTTATTAAAAGTGTTCATTATTAAATTTTATATTAACTATTTTATAATATATTAATAGAAATATCCAATTTCTAAAATAAATATTTCAATAACTTTATTGGTATTTCGAAGTTGCGTTTCTTAATACGTAAATATATAGAATATATAGGGTATTTTTCTGTTAAAACCATCTAAACAAATAGCACTCTATAAGGTAGTAGAGTGCGTTCACAATGAAATCAACAAGTTCATTTAAATACCTGTTGTTTATTTTCTAGGAAAACACACCGGTAGGTTGGTTACACTAAAAATTTTGTATACAGGGTGTCTTATAATCACAAACCGATATAATCTTAGGGGATACAAAAATAATAATCATATAATATATATATATATATATATATACAGAGAGGTTTTTTTATTAATATACATATCCCCTATGTATACATGTAAAATACCCAAGTCAAACGCATTGATGTATGTGTTTAGTTGCCTATAATACGCAACCCGAACGATCGATTCCTTCAACTAGAATAATACAAAAAACCATTAAACAATTTATATATATATATATATATATATATATATATATATATATATATATAAATATATATAGAGAACATATTTATTGAGACAATTACAATTTATATTATACATTTATATTTAATTGCTATATAATTATTTTTGTTAGTCTGCCTGGGCTATCGACCAACAATCTTTCTGCCCTGTCTGAAATTACTAATTGTTATTTAAAAAGTAAAAAGAAATCAATAGGTTCTTTAACTGTCTGGATGCAACGAGCTAATAAATTGGTGAAGTATCACTAAAGGGGAATTATATTTGGAAATTATGTTAGGATTGCGGTGAATGCAGTATTTATTCAAAATTTCAAAATTGTTGGGGTTGGTGGAAAATTTGGTGCATAGGTTAAGTATTGGGGGTACTCTTGCAGTTTCGTAAATTAATTAATATTTATTAGTTAATCAAATAAAAGTACGTATCATAAATAATTTAAAAACAAGCGTCAATATTATTTTCTACACTAGTCGACTACCAATATAATCTAGATTGAATAACAAACAAATTAACAACGCAATAATTACGCTAATTATACCGAATTAATGGAAGTACACCGGCATTGATAATCAACAATTGTTTACAGCATCCGATGCTCGCATGCGCATAATGAATAAATACAATCGGATTACCAAATGAATTAGATCATCGGGAAGATTTAGTAAACATTTATATGTCAGCGATGTTTTCATTTTTATATTTGGACGCGGACGGGGGGGAATAAACACGGACATTATCGTTTTAACGGCGTCCGTTTTGGCTCGTTCTGACAGAAAACTATTCCGTAAAGTTTAGTTTTCGAAGATTTCTCGTTGTGATATGTTCTAAATTGCGCGAAGAAAAATAAGAAATAAGTTTTCGTGCAATATGGTCCGTTCACTAATTATGGTTGTATAGGTTGAATAAAGGAAAATCAATTATTTAAGTGAGGATATTTCAAAAGATAAATTGTAAGTAAAATCATGAATTAAATTATTTTATAAAATATAATCATTTTAATGAACCACGTTTAAATATTGTTATTAAATAGTCTTTATTGAATTTCATGTAATAAAATGTTTAAAAATATGTTATATAAATGTTGAGAAGGCAAAGTTCAGTTAAAGCCTGTTGTTGCTTTTACACTTACCTACAAATTGCAAACTTAATAAACTTAATAAATAAATCAATGTTCGCGACTGCATAATATTAGACAAAATAAGAATAAGAACTTGAAATAGATTTAACTGTTGCTAATATATAAAACAAATCATTTTGTAATTTTATATCTATAGAAAATCTTTATTTCTGAGAATTGCATTGAATTACATCACAATATTTCCATCACTACAATAATTTAGAAATTAATTAAGCCTTGGAAAATATCTGTCGTCCATCGAGATAAAGGAAAATTACATATTATTTATTCATGTTTAGATTAATTAAATTATGAGAAGAAATTAAATAAAAAGAATTTGGAAATAATTATGCAATGATTTTACTTTTAGTACGTTATTTTTTTGTAATTATAAGAAACACTGTTGATTAAGTAAAAGAAATGAAAGAGAAAAAATTGGATATATTTAACTTTAACTTTATTTTACGGAAATCTCCATTATAATTGTTGCTGAATTTGTTGCTGAATTTGTTGCAAAATTATTTGGCACTCTTATGGTTAATTTTTAGGGAAAAGTAATTATCATTACCTAATTTTGGCATTACAGTTATTTTCGAATTATTTTAATTGCCGAATTTAGAAAGCACTGTCATTTTAAGTTATTTAATTTTGATAGTAAAGTCACTTTTAGTCACTCATACTCTTCAATTTTGACAGTAGAGTCATTTTGAGTTACTCATATTTCATACTTTTGACTGTACGAACATTTTAAGTCACTCTGATTTCTTAATTTTAACAGTTAAATCAGTTTTAGTAACTCCCATTGCCTAATATTAACATTACTCATTTAATGTTACACGTGTTCCCTGATTTTGACATTACAATTAATCTAGAGCCATTATAATATTTTACATTAGGGTGGTCTCAGTTATCTCTCACTGCCTAATACCGATAAGGGAAACATTTGAAGTCCTCTTCATCGCCAAATTTTGACATTTTAATCACTTTAAAACACAATAATTGTCTGCTATTGAAAATAAAATCACTTTAAATGCCCATTTTTTACCATAAGGTTTTTGTTTAATACCAACTAATGACAACAGAAACACTTTTAATCACTCATCATTACCAACTATTGACAATAAAGTCACTCCCTTTGCCTATTATTGATATTAAAGGTATTTTAATCATTTTGATTGCCTATCATCGCCTTTAAAATTAAGTTTTTCACAGTAATTTCATAATATGGTCAATATCGGAGTCACACTCTTTGCCTATTATTAACGTTAAAGATACTTTAAGTCATTCTGGTTGCCTATTTTTGACGTTAAAATCAGTTATAGTTATTTTATAAAATGGATGTAAATATTGTTATTTAATTTAATCTGTCAAAAATATTTTCTCTATATTATGATTTATCTAATTTGGCGCGCGTCGCATTTAAAATCGAGAACATCAGAAACCGAGTTTATTGCATTTTTCACGCTTTGATCAACACGGTAATTGTCATTGTGTAATAAAAGAGTTTGCCAGAAATAAAACAGTATGTCAGTGTGCGTGTGTTTACGAGAGTATAGTTAAAATTGAGGATTTTAATTTTAGAAATGTTTATTGCATGCGTGCTTGGATGAAAGCACTTTGTTTGAGCATTCCGGCTTGAGCGGTGCGTGAGAGTTTCTTAATTGGTGCCGCTAGTTTTAATAATATTGTTAACTGGAATTACGGATTGTGGAAGTGAGTGAGTTGTATTTATATAAAAAAATAATTGCAATGGATTGCTTTTATACGTAAAATGGAAGGTGATTGATTAAAAAAAATAATCAATAAATATTATCATCTAATTGGTGTCAGTCGTTATATTTTGGCTATAAGTTATAATACATAAACTATTTAAACTTAATAATAATAATAATGTAACTGTTAAACTTATTATTTACCGTGTGGAATAGCCCCCGAATATATTGCTTTAAATTACCAGTATTCATGTGATAACTCAAATTGAAGCTAAATAAAAAAAAACATTTCTTTTGTTTATTATAAATATTATACGAAGTTAGAATTTCAATGTAATATATTTCATGTTATAATTGCTTAGTGGCTACTTACAATGCTTTAATTCGGGTTTAGTGAGTAATTAATAATTCATAAAATAATTTGAATTTATTAATAATGATAATTTATTCAATTTCTCATGATTACCTAAAATAAAAATAAAAAAAATAAAAATAATGAATGCTAATCTGTTTTGTAATATTTGTTTTCTCTTTATTTATCTTTTAAAATAGTTAAATCGTTTGAAACATTTCGTTTTTATAAACAAAACATTGATGTTTGGCCTTCACAATTAAAACTGGTTGGAAATTAAGAAATCGTGTCGCGCGAAAAAAAAAAAAAAGAAATAAATAAACGCATAAAGGTGTGTACAGACTGGAAATTTCTCGCCAGTTACAGATTATACGCTCTATGTTCGGATCGCCGGTGTAATGTAAGCATTATAAT
Source organism: Philonthus spinipes (assembly GCA_963082785.1). Taxonomy (NCBI): domain Eukaryota; kingdom Metazoa; phylum Arthropoda; class Insecta; order Coleoptera; family Staphylinidae; genus Philonthus; species Philonthus spinipes. The sequence continues at coordinate 17,415,414 of OY720311.1, read as the reverse complement.
ATCCGAATAAACTTATTACCAATAATAATGAGTTTTTTGTTTGTTAATTTATTATTGTAATAAAAATGGGTTTAGTTTCGTTCAGTTAAGAAATGAATCTCATTAGCCTACATTTCAGATTGATGATCTTTTATCCTTCATTATTGAGTTTTTTTTTAATTAGATTAGAGTATCCTGCAAGATTGCCTATTTAAATCATCATTATTTATTCAGTGAAAATAATTTATTTACTGATAATTGTAATTATGTATTTGACTAATACACATGCAGAGTACTGAAATCGTAAGTACTAAATTAATAGCAATAAAATAACCTTACAATGAAATTAAACAAGGAAAATTTCTGGCAATGATCAATAAAATTCGATCAATCCCTTTTTCCAACTGCAAAAAATACTTACACTGTAAGTTTTACAAACATCTATTGAAACAACTACTTCCCGAGCATTTATAACTGCAAACGTGTGAATCATCTTTGTTTCGTTTTATTTAATAAAATAATCTTTAACACAGAATTTAAAAAAGTATGGAATCAACAAAAACTAATTGAACATTTTATCCGGAATAACAACCTCGACTCGACTGCCCTCTATAATTATTTCAAAATACCTGAAAATTTATGGGTAAAATATAATTAACGGTGTGAGTTAATTGTTTCTGAGATATTGCTCTGATGTAATTTCTTCCTAAATAATATCTGTTGCTTTATAGAAAATCCTACTTTTGATGTCAAATGTTAATGTTCCACGGCAATAGATAATAACTCTTTCCAAATAAATGTTACACACGAGTTTGTACTAAAAGGAGATTATATAAAATAATAAAAGGAAAGCACATTGTATATTCACATTTTTTAAGAAATAAATTTAATATGTGATCCAGTCTACAAGATAAAGATTTTTTCAAATTAGTTAATTCATAGAAAGCACGCATAAAATTAACGAAAAAGTAAATGTTAATATTCTACTCTGGAATAAAATTATTGCTGCTGGCTCTAAGATTCGGTTAAACGTTTTAAAAAAGTATATAGCGAAGCAGAGTTTTGCAAATTTTAACATTTTTAAAAAGTTAAATTTAAGTTAATTAAATTTAACTTTTTACAATCTCCCAAACCTACATGTTTTTCATATTTTGTATTGTTTTAATAATTTCCAAATGTTATTTCTATTATAATATATATGATTGTCAGTCATCATATCAATAAAATTGAAATATAGTGTTGTATTTAGAAATTTTTAAAATTGCACCTATGGCGTAACTATTTAAAAATTCAATAAACTTCAATTCGATTAGAATTACAAAAAAATGGACGATTTTTGTTTCTAACCAAATTTATTAACTCGTAATTGAATAACTTTTTATATCTGCTTCTACAATGCATCCTCTTTATTGATACATAAAAATCCCTTGCAGCATACAGTACCGAATAAAAAGCATCACTGCTAATATCTGAATATTTTATGGTGGGACTGTTTTAATGTGTGTCAAAACCCAAATTCATTGAAAATAGTAGACTAAAACCAACTGGTAATAATATTAGTTATTTGTTAGTAATCTGCATTTTTAAAATCATAATAAAATATATCAAAGAAATCAAAATTGTTTATAAAAAGTTGCATGAACTCTTTAGGGGGTCTTTTCGCAAACATATTTGACACATCGAATGATCCTAATTTGCATCTGTTAGGAATTGTTAAATTTTTAAGGTTATTGGCTAGCTCTACAGGGTTTTAATGGAATGGGGATCGGTGAAGTTCGTGATAGTTTTAAAAATAGAGTTAAGTTCAATTGATATTTTGCGGGCTGGAGAGTTTATGTTTGAGACTACAGGACGGATAGGGTTGTCAGGTTTATGAATTTTCATAAATCCATATAGCCTTAGGGTTCTGCGATTTCCTATGAACAGATATTTTGTTTTAATATGTGGAAATAAGGAGTTATTGTTAATAATGGATTTTAATTTATTTATTAATTGCTTGGTTGGATCTTTCTTAATTTCTGTAATATTAGATGTGTTAATAAAGTTATCTACTTTTTAAATAAATTTTTCTTTTTTTTTTAAAATGACTATTTAGTTGCCTTTATCGGCTTTTGTTATTATTAAATTATTATTTTTAACTTTTTTGTTGTTTTGATTTTCTTTATGTCGGTTGTTAGTTGTGGAAACTTTAATTATTTAAATAAAAACAGTTGTTTCATTCAATAAATACGGGAGATAAATTTTCGATTGAAAATGTTAAACTTCTTAAATTTTTACGTGAATCAAAATTAAACATGTTGGAGTCTATTGAAATGAAAAAAACGCATAGATAATCTTTTAAATTTCGATACTAGTTCATTAAATAATCCCCTTTTAGATCTTATTAATTCATAAATTTTAGAACATTATATATAATTATATTTAGATTAGTTTATAGTTACCATGATTTTTAAATATTTTAATTTTATCAATATTGCGTTGTATACCATAACAACATATTTATATTTATAAAAACTTCAACTACTGAAGATGGAAACATAGTTTCCGAAATGTATCTAGTGAAATAAAAAAATAAGTGGGATAAAGGGCAACTATTTTTATTTAAATAATTGTTTTGACTGTTTTTGTGTTGGAGTCTGAAATGTTTTCTGATTGTTTTATTAGTTTGGCTATTTTTGATTTGTCAATTGGAGATATATTTGTGTCTATTGACGCTATTTCCGACTCTACTACTAGCGTTTCTTTAAAAGAGGAGCCATTGACATCTGGTGCATATTTTGGCCCTAACATTAATATTGAGTTCTCTTTTTGTGCGAATTCTATGTCTGTTTTGTTAATAAGTCTATTATAAAACACTGGCGTACCTTCTGATGCACTGCCGACGTTGTTTTGTTGTTGTGGGTGTTGTTGCTGTTGTTGTGTTAAAAGTTTTTCCAATTTCTTCTTTTGAGTGTAACTTTTCTTATGGTTCATCTTATTGACTCTGCTGCGTATATAGTCATCGAATTAGTCGAATTGTACTGGATGGAAATCGTTGGCTAATCCTACATGTAGCACTTTGATATATGTGTTGAGTACATCCCGTCGTTTGAACCAGAATTTAGCTTCTTGTTTCAGCCACGTTCTTTCTGCTGCTTAATCCGGGAATTTCTATCCTTAGCGATCAGATTGATCTAATGTACACCCCCCTTTTCGGAGCACTTTATATGTAATATATATTACCTGTACAACCCGTTTTTTTTAAGTACTTAGTTTGATAATGATTACCGTGTAATTGAAACCAGTCACTAAAGTAAAATAAAAGTGGTATAAAAAAGTTAAGTATTTTCTTTATATGAAAATTGAAAATGTACCACGAAGTGAACGCCTCCGAGATCCAAGATTGAATGACTTTTTTGAACTTCTAGAAAAAAGCTCACGCGGCTTCTGCATGTTCCCACTTATTGTATTTATTTAAATTCATATTCATTAAAAAAATAAAAGATCGAAGAGCATTTGTGTATATACGGTCGCCAAGCTCACATAGTCCGACACGAAATATAAATTTGTTAAGAAATAATAGTCTGAAACCCAGAACCGAACGTCTTATGCAACAAACTCAAACATAAAATAAAACAGATATAATTCAAACTTTTGCAGTTTTTAAATTACAACAAATTTAAACAATGACAATTTCTAAAAATGATCAATAAAATGTGATCAATTCCTTTTTCCAACTGCGAAAGATACTTAGACTGTAAGTTTTTAACAAACATCCTTACATAATATGTTAGATATTTGCTTGTTGCATACCAGTACTACTGATGAGGGATGAATCCTGAAACAAAGGATACAGATAGCTTTATAACTATGATTTATGGGTGCCGTTCATTAATTATTTTCGATTCAAACCGTTGAAAGTCGAAAATATTTAATGAACGGCACCCATAAATCATAATTATAAAGCTATCTGTATCCCATGTTTCGGGATTCGTCCCTCACCAGTACAGCTGCTCTGTAAGCCATTAGTTGTTAAATATTTTTACGTACCATCTTTGCCGGCATTTATGATTTATGGGCGCCTTTCATAAAATATTTTCGACTCAAATCGTTTCAATGGACAGTAGTACTGGTATTCAATAATCAAATATCTTAATATAGGTGGAAATAAATATTACTTACTTCACTTTAAAGTATATTTGAAGTAAAGTAAGGACATTTTATATTCACCTATATTATTATACTAACCTAAGTTATTCAGTGAAACAAATATCTCTTATGTAACGATGTTTGTTAAGAATTTACAGTAAAAGCAATTTTTGCATTTGGATAAAGTGGTGGTTCAAATTTTATTGATCATTGCCAGAAATGTTCATGTTTAATTTTATTGCGAACTCAAACAATACAGTATATTTATTTATTTATTGCAATTAATAACAAGAGGCGTTCGGAATACTGGGTCGAATATTTGAATGCTATAGAAAATGCAAAATTTATTGAAAATATATATTTTGCTTCTATAAACACATTAAGTAAGATCTCCCATTTATGTGTAAAAATAATGTCAATCATATGACCACCCAAGACCACGCGGTAACGAGCAATACGTTCATCGACGTTCTCGGTGACGTGTTTAAGAACATCTGGTGGAATGCAGTTAATATTCCTTTGAATTTCATCTTTCAATATTCAGTAGAAAATACAAAATTTATTGAATATATATATTTTTTTCTATAAACACATTAAGTAAGATCTCCCATTTATGTGCAAAAAATAATGTCCTTCATAAAATCACCCAAGACCACGCGGTAACGAGTAATTCGTTGATTGAAGTTCTCGGTGACGTGTTTAAGAACATCTGGTGGAATGCAGTTAATATTCGTTTGAATTTCATCTTTCAATATTCAGTAGAAAATACAAAATTTATTGAAAATATATATTTTTTCTATAAACACATTAAGTAAGATCTCCCATTTATATGTAAAAAATAATGTCCTTCGTATCCTTCAAGACCATGCGGTAACGAGCAATACGTTGATTGAAGTTCTCGATGACGTGTTTAAGAACATCCGGTGGAATGCAGTTAATATTGCTTTGCATTTCATCTTGCAATTAATGTGTTGTTTTTGGTTTATTCACGTACACTTTTGATCTCACAAATCCCCACAAAAAATTTACGCATGATTTGGCATGATTTGGTTGCCATGCAAAGAAATATTATTTTTATAAACAATTAAATAAAATTAAAATTTATTGTAAAGCAAACCACGTGTTTAATTTAACTAATTGTTTAAACATGTTTCACCAAATGTTAAGTGAGAAAATAATTAAAGAGTTATTGTTTTTATATTTTTCATTCAACATATTAATCGTTTCGCGGGATATTTAAGACAACGAATTCTGTCGCAAATGTTGAGAAATCAGGACGATTACGTACTGTTTGTGCGTTATTGATTATTATTAAGAAGGATATAACATGTACCATTTTGTTGATACAAAAAATGACGGAGAATAGGAATGATATTTTGTGTTCAAACAAAAAACGGCCGTTCTATTTTTAATTTATTTGTTTACGGAATACAATATAAATTTAATTTACAAAAAAACTAATTGGTGCATTGAATCCCAAAATGGTCGAACGAAACTTTATTAATATTAATCAATTTTCTTGACATTTGCAAAAGAATTGGTGGTATCAAACTTTCGGAATTTTTTATAATTTCAACACATGTATTATTGATTATTGACAAGATGAATAAACGGTCGTACTATTTTTGGAACCAAAAAATGACGCAGAAGAGCAATGTTTTCTGTTGTTCAAACAAAAAGCGGTCGTCCTGTTTCTTGACTTTTGCAACAGAATTTATGTTCTCAAACTGCCAGATATTTTTAATATTTCTATACATTGTTAACTTGTCATCTGCCCCACGGAAATTAATATCAATCTAAAGAGCTCAACACACAAAACCTACAAAGCTACTATTGGGAAGTATGGTAGATAACAATCATAAAACAAGCACGATTACTAAACGCCATATGACAAATCCGTCCTTACTTGCCTAACACATTTTAAATATAAATATATATTTAAATATTTATTAAATATTTTCTAAAATGTGTTTCAATTGCGTTTTCCAAACGATCAAACCATATTTATTTGATCTAAAATATAGTGTCAAATAAATGTCAAAGAATTTGAATAAAATAAAATAATTTGATATATTATGATAACATTTATAATAACTAATATATCTTTTTTTTAGAATGAACTTTGAAATGGAGGAATTCGCGCCTACGACCATCTTACCCCCCGAAGAAGAACAGCCACCAATCATTTATACCGGCCTGGACGCCTTCATCGACATAATAATCTTCTTGATGATCCTCACATGCGCTTTAATAATCTTCACAATCTCAATCAACAAACGTCTCCAGACGAGAACCTATTGGATCCTACTCAACTGGTCAGCCAACGAAATACTCTTCCTCGTATTCGCAGCTTTAAGAGAAGTCCTCGACCAGTTTTTAAACGGATGCCTCAAAATTAATTTGGGATTACTGTTCTTGGTAATCTGCACCACGCTTATGTTCATAATTGTCAGCTCTTTTGTAATTAATACGAATCATTCATTGAAGATTATTTTAGGATTGATGTACATATCAATAATCTTAATCTACACTGGATTGTATGTATTATGTACGATGCAATCTTTGATTTTACCTTCAATTGGCGTTTTCTTATTATCATTTCTTGTATTATTAATCACCGTTTTAGTTAAAGAATGCAATAAATGCATTAAGATGAAAAGCACGCCTTTGCGCGAGAAAACCGTGTTCCGCTTGAATTTAGCGAGGATTTATATTTACAATTGCGTCCTTATTAGTGTTTTGTATATTGTGTTCAGTAAAGATGTTTTAGATAATGCATTCGTTAGGCAGTTCGCGATGGCCTCTTTTATGTTAGCGCCTGTGTATATAATATTGTACGCCATGGCAGCTGATAAGAATTTCAAAATTGCCGTTCGGAATGTTTTTAGAAAGACTGGGGATCGAGAAGTGTTGGATGCTGAGGATAATTTAACGGATGATGACTATGTGGCTCCGGTTAATGTTTAGTTTAATTATAAATTTTATTTAAATAAATTATTATTTTATTGCAGATAGTTCTAGTTTATTTAATATTTTTAAGCATATAGTAACATATAGTAACTTTACATTTATTTATATAAAATATTTTTAATTAAATGAAACAGAGTGATTTATTTCTTCACTGGTCTGTTTCAAACCAGTTTATATGAAATAAATCAGTAAAGAAAAAGGAATATTAAGTGTTTCATATAATTAAATATTTCTTCACGTAACGTAACTTTAAACAAAATATCATGACAAAATATTTTTATTTTATTTCAATTTATCATTTTGGCGAATTATTATTATTCTTTGATAGCAAATTATTTCTTTGCTTTTTCGTTTATAACTTTATTTTATATTACTAATCTACATATATGAGTTCGTATTAATATATTAATTATATTGGTGACTGTTAAGGTTTTTTTCTTTTTGCGTTTATATTTGCGTTCAAAGTATTTACTATTGTATTTAAAATTAATTAGTAATACATATAATTTTATTGCATTTTACATGTATGTCTTATATTTGTAAAAATGGTATATTCCGTTAAATAAATAAATATTAAGGGAATTTTCCATTTTTATTATTTTTTTGTGTCTTTCACAAATATTAAATACAGCTATAAACGAAAGAAACAAATAAATAATTTCCTATCCAAGAATAATAAAAACGAAAAATTCGCTTGATTTAATTAATGTATTAATACGAACTCATTAATTTAGATTAAAAATAATTAAAGTCCGATGATGCACCTTTGAGGAACACTTATATTTATAGTTAGATAAGCTTTTTTTTAGGTAGTAACATTTTCATAACCAATTATTCTCACTCTGTCAGTAACAATAACTCGAATTACAAAGAAATACAGTTTATCCAACAAGAGATTTATATCTAACTTGTGAATTACTTAGGCTTATGTCTAGAAAAATATCAAAAGAATGATTACCAATTTCCAGAACTTCAGTAATTGTTGAATAGACGGAGTGACGGAATGCCGTGGCAGATGAAAATTATTATTTTAAATTATTTAAAAAAATAAATTTTGTGTAGGTGCATTGGTTTAGAATTTCACTTAATCTGTTGTACATAGATAACTTAAATAGTTTGAACAGTTTGAACATTAAACAATAATAGTTTCGAAGCATTTTTTTGTCATTTTTTTTTAATTGATTTATCTATTGATGATTTTCGTTTATCAGGAAAAAAGTCTTATTTTAATCACTATTGATAATGAGTATAGTGATAAGTGATAGATTCACTATTGATAATGAGTATAGTGATTAGTGATAGATTTACTATTAATAATGAGTACTTGATACTTGAAATGTACATATAGTGTATAAAAATAAAAAGTGAAGCAAGGACTGAATATGTCTACTTTATTGTATTCTTTCGATTGTTTATATTTTTCCCACACTTCCCAATAGCCAAAACAATTTGGTTATGCAACCTAAACAAACATCTAATTAATAAGAAATTCCGTAAAACAGCTGTATTTATCATTCTCGCAAAAATGAACTTTAATCCTAATTATTTCAAAAAAATGAAGGTCGTATTCCTTTGCGACTTGTAATTCAAATCGGAAAATATGCACCACTTGAAATCATTCAGTTTCGACCAACTCGCATCTAAGGACGCATCATCATGCAGGAAGTCGCCAATGTCATTCGATTAAATTAGAAAATTACAATTTTCGCAATCAAAATCAAACAAACAGCGTGAGTATTCACTTGGAAATATGTTTACATAAACAGATTTTGCGTGTTTTAATGGTATAATGTGTTTTGTGTGCAGGGAATGAGGTGTTCGGCTGATCAAATGCATTGTTTAAGAAAAAAATTAAGAAATATAAAAAGAGATGAAAAGAAATGAATGGTGTAAAATTTGGGATAACGATACATTTTAAATTATAATAATAAGAAGAAATTTAATTTGGAATAGGAAGTTCATTAAACCAAAGCTCTGGACAAATAATAACTACTTCTGATAAACGTGAGTAAAGTTTCACAAACGTAAAAATATTTTTTTTTAATTTGATTTAAGTGTGCACTTTCATAATTTAATTTAATAAAAACAATTCAATTAATATCCATCACATTATTTCTTAAATTATTCTTAGAAAGACAATTACAGATCGATTGTTTTCAGAAGAAATTAGATATGGTTTCGTTATTTCTTCATTAGTGTTTTAATTGAGCGATCTTCATTCATTGTATATTAATTTTTTGACTAATAATTAGCAATATGATTGATCATTTATTTATTTAACTATTATAGGCCAATATTTGTATACAAGTAATTATACGATCTAATCAACAAAATTATAAACTCTCAAATAGGCATCATTCTGAATACCTGCGTCATTTATAAATTAAGCTGAATAGTTAACTATCACACAATAAGGCAATAAGAGAAATGAAATATTAATGCAAAATTTATACCGCAACATTTGCTTATTTAAATGTAATATAGTGTAATAACCTTACCTAAAACAGGTACAAAAGAACATTCAAAATTTAAATTTAAATCTAATGTAATCTTAAATTCTTTCAGCATAACCATACAAAGTATAGCATTACTTTGGATCAATTGAGGAGGAACAACTCAAAAATGATATACGTATTAAGATTAATAGTCGGTTTAAAAGAAGATGACCATTTTTTTATTTTGATAATAAAAACTAGCTTCAAGCTTGAAAGTTAAAGCAATTTTAAAATAATACTTTCAACCACATATTAAGGACATCTCATTTAATTGGTAAGTGGAGTTACTTTAAAAAATCGAATAGATTTTTCGACAAATTGAATACGTTTAAAAAGTTTTAATTAAGGGGAAATTACTGACATCTTTTTAAAAACCATTTTTTATTTCTAAACAAAAAAAAATAATTTTGCATATGGATATCTAGATATAATTAAAAAGGTTTTATTGTGTGCCTTTTTAAAATCATGGCTAGTAGTCGTTTTACAGAATTATAGTTTTTACAAATAAAAATTAGTCAGTCTATTAATACATGTATAATGTCTGGCGGGGTACTTGCCCGAGACATGGATGTTTTAATGCACTTTTACTTTTGTTATAAAATAACGTAACTAAAAATGTCACAGTAGCTAAAGAAGAGGTAATTTATTATTTTTAAGTTACTTATATTTAAAAATCAAGCCATTATTTTTAATTAAGAAATATAAATTAATAAAATCATAAAATATAATTTAGAAAAAATAGCAATTTAATGTCCGCGGTTTCTTTGAATAATTAGTTCATTCGTAATAATTAATTTATTTAATTGAAAAAGGCAATTAATTGTTTAATTGAATGCAGATTTACTTTAAAAAAATACATATTTGTAATACTGATATTTCTAGCATAAATTTGCAAAAAGAGATTCCGTAATAAATGACTTTTTATTTTTATAAAATATGATCGGTAATATTTTTAAATGAATAACTTGTGATTTCAATTGCTTATAACTATACTTTTCGCACTTTTAAAGATATTTCAATTGATATTAAATAATTACGGGGTGATTCCCCTTTGATTTTTTTCTTTGTAACTGTAGTTTTTTTGGTTGGAATAAAAGTAGCCGTTTTCGGGACATTCATAAAGACCCTTAAATATCTTTATACATGTATTTCATCCAAACATTGAAATATCGCGATGAAATTATTATTGTTTAAATAATTATTTCAGCACGATTTTTTTTGTTTTGACATCATACCGGTAAAACCCCCTTAATATGAATTATTTTTTAAAGTAGTTTAATTGTGTGTGTTTTTTTTTTTAGGAACATTCATTGGAAACATAGCTCTTCCATTTTTGTTTTTTTTTGAAGATACAATAAAAACAGTGCTGGGAAAATTAGAAATTATTCGGAAGAAAAATGACAATATTACAACAATTTTCATTATTATTAATATGTTAGTGATAATTATGTTCCGTACTTTTGATTACGTACGTTAATCTGTTCCAAATATTTAAAAAGTAAAAAAACATAATTTCAGTCGAAGTTTGAAAAAATCGCAACCATGAATCAAACCGAAAGCATGTTGGAATTTCAATTGAATAAAACGGGAGACGTACTTGACATCGAAATTCCAATTGAACATAAAATATTCTCCGGCGTTTTAACAACCCTGATCATCATTGGAATTACCAGCGGATTATTATTCGATTCAATATTATGTTACTTAATCTATACAAGGAAGAATTTACACACAAGAACCTACGCGATTCTACTGCAATTTACTTACAACGATTTTTCAATACTGGTTAGAATTGGATTAGAATTAATCGACACACATTTCCTCGACTATAAATACCACGACATGCTGGTTGAATATGACGTTTTTTTAGTGGTAAATGGGATTGTGTTCATGCTGTTCCTTTTATCGACAACATTGGGAAAAACGGAAAAAATCAGATTTTTGTATCTGATTATAATATTCTATGCATTCGAATTAATTTTAATTATAATTTTATACTATCTCAATATTCCGCAAAATTATTTTAGTTACTATTACAACACTAGCATACTTTTAGTATTATTTTTATATTGCGTATTAGTAATTAATTTAAGTATTAAAGAATTTCTCAAATGCTATAAAAGAAATTCCGCGCCGTTTAGCGAATCCACCAAAATTAGAATGAATATAGTTAGAATTTTTACCGTCACTACTTTTTTGAGTATTATATTTGTGTTGTTATTTACGTTTGGCGGACGTAATCAATATCTGCTGGATTTTGCACGTATTGTTGTTGTTTTCATTTCAACGTTCATGTCTGTTTATTTGATTTTGGCGGATGAGTCTTACAAGCTTTGTTTTGTTGAATTATTCCAGCGCAAAGCAAATACGTATAATACAACTTCATCTGCTAGTGTTAATAATTTGGTATAACACAACAAATTATTTATATAGAAATATCTTTATTCAGACAATTACACTTTTACAAATATTAAGTATTTATACTAAAATTAAAATATGTCTGTCCTGGGCTATCTTTCTGCCCTAAATTATTTATTACTATTATATTACTTATTAAACAATGAAATTTTCCTTACTATTTATAACAGAAATCAGAATTACTTATTATTTTATTTTTTAAATAAATAATCGTAATTATTCCCAATATTTTTAATACCAAAATAGTAATAATAATAAAAATTTTTATTTGGAATTCATTGAAATACAAAATAAATATAAAGCAATAATAATAAAACAAAAGTGCAACTCTAAATAACCACAAACGTTCAGGCGACATTCAATTTGGCATTAAAGTTAATGATGAACTGGTTTTCCATCTAACCCTTAAAAGAATATAAGTGAACATATGTGCAACAGTAAAGAAAAAATGTAAGAAATAAAATAATATAATTTTTTCAGTACATTCCTTTGAAAATGGTCCAATAAACCAAAACTAATCGGAATAAATCTAATTTGTGAAACAATACCATGTGTCTTTTCTTTAAATTATTTAGAGGGGAAATAATTTATTAATTATTTTCAAATTCTTTTTACATACATAAACATCTTTATTTCTGAGATTAGAATATATATATATATATATATATTTCCAACTCAGAAACTGGCTATCGACCAGTGGATTTTAGCCTGAATTCTTTTTATTTAACATATTTTAAAATATCTAATTTAAACTTACCGTCGTTTATGCCAAATAACGATAAAGCAAATAAATGGAACATATTCAAATAATGAAGGAAAATGATTAAGTTATCAAAAACTGCTTGAAACAATTTCAGTTCAAACTCATTCAGAATTGTATCTTAATGATAAGTAATAAGACAGTTTATGATAATAATAATGATGATTGATTAATAGCGTTTAAACTATAATGATGGTAAAAATATTTCCATTGCAGTTTTAATTAAATTTCGAAAATAACGACCGTTTTAACTATTCTCTTTCAATAGTTCTGCAATGTGTAGTCTTACGAAATAAGTACTAAGGTAAAACAAATATCTATTGAAAAACTACTTTCCTGGCAAATAAACATGACGGAAATTAGTTTATTTTAATTTAGAATTTGAACTATCAGAAATTGTTCAAATTCAGTGTTAAACTCTTGGTTGGCTATTAAATAAAAAACTATCGTCGTTGTCACTTATTTAATCGCTTATCGTAGCAATTACAATAAAACAAAGTGAGTATAAAACTCAGGATATTTCGATTATCCCGTGGATGACGGATGTGAATATCTTATTACAAATACTCCAGTTAACGCTGACTATTAAAATATTGTACAGACACTGGCTGTCTGCTGGTCCGCTACCTGTTTATGTAGGGTGGCAAAATCCCACTCTTAGTCATTCTGAATAAATCTGATGTGGAATACCGCTTTTGGAAATGTTTGATGATTGAGTAAATTGTCATTGCTTATTATTATATTACGTTATTAATTGAATCATTATTATATTGCCATGTTCACTGAAATAAAATCATAACATATATATTTTTCTTGTATAATTTTAAAACAAATAATTTAAATTTGATAAAATAACGACTGTTTATTTATTAGATATAATTAAAACAATTCCAAAATACAAAAAAATAGAGAATGAAGAATGAATACGTGCAAGAGTCCGCAAAAAATTAAGTAGCGAAAGCATAGTGTACATACGTCTCTTAAGTAACAAATCAAATACAAATATATTGATACATTTCAAGATTCATAAAAAATAAACAAAACGATCCAATTATTTGTACGAACGAGCGAATGAATGAGTAGTAAACTCGATTTAATTGAAGCACTTAAATTACCGATAAACTAATAATATAATTGCAGGTAACAATCATAAAACCAATTACACAAAAAGCAGAATGTGTTAAATTACAGATTTCGAAATTGAATTAAAAATAATTGATGTTAATCATTAATAATTATATTTTGTATAATGGTCAATTTTTGTCAATAAAGTCTATTATTAGTATTACTTTATTTATTTATTTAAATATTCTATAACGAATAATTGGAATGGTTCTGATGAATTATTAATTTGAATACTTATTTATTACATTTAAAAAATACTCAGTTTAATTTACTAATGTTAAAAGCATTCCGCGAAGATTCTTATATTTTTTGCATTTTAAAAAATAAACTGGAAAATAAAATTATTTATAATAATTGGATAATTATTTAATTTTTCCTCTTAGCTGCTGCAACTTTAGACTTTGTTCAAGCTAATAATTCATACAAATAATTTTAAATATCCTTTAATATTGTCGCATTTTTTATAGTAAATGATATTGAAAATATTTTTATTATTAATGACATGTACAATGTTTAAGGACATTTAAAACTTATTTTAAAATTGCGTACTGTATATGGCATTAATAACCTTTTGTGTTGATTTTTTTAATAAAATATTTAAAACAATTTCAAAAGAAGAAATAAATTGTAATTGTTTATTATCGATTTTTATATAAAATATTTAAAGCTATACTAAAAGATGTTTAGAATTGCTTTGACCCAAAAGTAAATAAGTATGGACTAATTTTAGTAAAGCAGTCACAAATATAAATTAAATTTATTCCTGTATATTATCACTTTAAAAATATTGCTATTATTTTTAACTAAAGTTAATTTTTGATGATACAAATGTTGTTTTTGGTTCAAAAATATGTAATAAAATTAAAAAGTTGATTAAACCAGAACAAATTTACAACGTGAACATTTCTATAAATTTGAATTGGAAAATTAATAATGGTGTTTATTTTCTAGAAGACAATACAGAAAATATTTTGTGATGTTATTTGTATATTAAATTTTGCATAAATTGGTGCATTTTCCTACAAACAGAAGTCTATAAATTTATAGACAAAAATTTATTAATTTATAAAATTGTCTTGAAATAATTCGATTTTAATATAAGTAACTATTATTTATCCTTTTTGTGTAATTGGTAAACAAATTTTCAACGTTTACAAAAATACGTAAATTTTATTGAACGCTGGTGCTGATCAACTCATTCAAATGCTCCCCTTTCCCATTACCATCAGCGGGCTCATCAAACGTGGTCTTCCTGCACCTAATCGAATTCTTCAAACACTTATTAATCTTCTTGTCCTTCTTGTACATGAAATTAATCAAAATCACAGACACCAATGGAGGCAGCAAATCCAACAACTCCTTGAAAAGGTAAGTGTCCATCATCCTGTCAAGGAAGAAAATCGCGATGAAGAAAATCCAGCTCGAGTAATTGATCCTATCCAAAGCGTGCTTGAATTTCGTTTCCTCATCATGATGTTTAGTTTTCATATTCAAATAAACATCAGCCACTAAGGACAGCAATAACGTCGCTAGTAAAACGAAGAACGCTACGACGTACGTGAGATGTATCCTCTGAACGCTGTCGCGTATACAGAGCTCGATGTTTGCTAAAATGAAAATCAAAGTCATGCTGTATTGCACCGCGCATGTTATGTAGTAAGAAATTTTTGTGTTTAAAACAAAGAAGAGTAGAAGGCAGTTTATGGCGAAGATGTGCTTGGAGTTGACCACCACGCACATGGCCGTGTCGTCCGGGTGAAGGAAGAACCGTGTTAAAAGGGGCGCCATTATTGTGGAAATAGCGTCGCTTACTGCCCAGTTCGCCATGATCATGTTGGTGCGGGATCGCATGCACTTGTTGTAGCACACCATGTAGAAGACAAAGGCGTTGGAGAGGAGGCCTATGATGGTGGCTATGGCGACTAGGACGTCGAAGGTGGTTTTTAGGCCAGGGTTGGCCTCCACGTCTGTTTCGTTGAAGAAGGTGAGTAGGTCGTCTTTTGTCGACATTTTGTTGGGGGTTTAGTGTTTTGTTTCTGAAATAGTTTAATTTTTAATTTCTTGATCGTAGAAAGCATCATTGCTCAGAGAAAGAAGAATTTATGGGTAAATATGCATAACGAAGAAGACAACTAAAGGTTGTGAAGACGTAAAGAATTGGTGAAAAAGCTGAAGAGAAAAGAAGGAAGTTAAAATTGAGAAAACACAAAGAATGAATGGAAGAGCTGCAGAAAGAAGAATGAAATTCAAGTTTAGAAGGCACAAAGAATTGATAGAAAATCTGTAGAAAGGAAAAGGAAATTCAGGTTGAGAAGACACAAAGAATAGGTGGCAGCAGTAAGAAGAAATTAGTTTGATGCGTTCCTGAACAAATCGAACATAGGAAAATTTACATTGAGTACATTCTAGTATGTTCGGTGTTACATAAAACGCTCTGTATGTATGTATGTATGTATGTGTAACAAATAAACGAATTCAGAATGTACAAAATGCTTGTCTGAGATATATTTACGCATTACGAAAATTTAATAGAAAATCCCATAAATTAGAGATTCTGGTGGTTGTTTAAGAAAGAGCGTTGAATAATATAGGCTGCATGCTTATATAATAAAATATAAAAAACGCCCGCCATATCTATATAATAAAATTTCTTTTCGAGATGACATTCATAATATCAACACCCATTGTAAAGGCATCTCTTACACATGGGTCTGTAATTTTTGAACGTTCATTCTCTTATAATACATATCGACTTTATAATATATCACAAGCATTCAGGAGTCTTTCTCTACTAAAGACAAACTAAAAAAGTCGGTGTTAAAGAATGATTTGATATTAAGTTGAGATGATATGTTAATATCAATGTTATCAGTTTTTTATTCGTTTGTTTAATTTTCAATAATTCTATGTAACTTATATTATTATATCTTATGTTCTTTATAACAAGAAATTATATTATATATTTTAGGTTTGAACAGTATAACTGAGTCTCACTTAATAATTTACGTTTTTTGTGTATATTCTCCTCATCATACATAATATATGTTAAATTTGTAATGAAAACTTTATTCATTATTATGATTATATGAAATTTTTAATCAGACGGTACCAAAAAAAAATCTACAACTATTAATAATAACTACCCGCACCTGTTTTCTGCACATACAAAAAGGTTATTTAAAATAAAAAAAAAAACATTATCGAATGTTACATCGTAGTTTCAACTTTAAAATTTATAAAAGTGAACTTTCTAAAGTTTGCAAAGAAATACGACAAAGTATCAAACACGATCAAACGTCATTCATAGCCAGCGCTGAAAATTCTATTCGTACTGATCCGAAAAAACTTTGGAGATACGTTTCAAATAAAAATCTGAATCACACGTACCTCGCGCCATATCATACAATAATATTAATTGCATACAAATTTTTCACGTACCTTTGATAGTATATCAATTATTATTAAACAAGCTTTCTAACTTTGATTTTAGTTTCCATACTACAAGATTCATTGACTTATATCTTAAAAATAGAATTAATTATGTTCACTACAATGGCTTAAAATCATATGAGTTTGTTTCAACATCAGGTGTACCTCAAGGATCGAATCTGGGCTCCTTGTTGTTTAAATCTTTATTAATGATTTAATTATGAATATTGATTGTCACTTGTTGGTCTATGTTGATGACTTGAAGATATATAGTGAAATTACTAGCTATAATGATTTATTCCATGTGCAATCAAACCTAGAACGTATAAATCAATGGTGCACTCAGAATAAGCTTACCTTAAATAAGAAAAAAATGTATTTCTGTTAGCTTTGGTCGTGTGATAAGGTTTTCTTATTCTTATAATATAGACGGTTTTCCCCTTCAGAAACATGAAGAGGTGAAAGACCTTGGAGTTCTATTTGATAAATAAGTTACATTTGTCCCTCATATAAACAATACATGTAAATCTGCGTCTAAAACGATAGTTTTTATTATGAGATCAAGGAAATATTTTAGTAATATGAAAGTACTCAAATCCTTATATATTGAATTGGTCAGAACTAAGTTGGAATATGCTTCTGTTGTCTGGCATCCACATTATATAAATTTATCCTTATGTATCGAAAATGTACGCAGGCGCTTCTTGAAATTCTTGTCATTTAAAATTGATGGTATTTATCCCTCGCAGGATATTTATCAGATAGCATTGCTAGCAAGGTTTGACCTCAAATCTCTAACAACTAGATGAGAAATGTATAGTGCCAAGACTATTTACAAAATCATTCACAAATCTTGAGTAATAATTTTTATGTACCAAGAATAAACTCGCGCCATTATTATACATTTTGTAATCCTTTAGCCAAATCTAACACACTATACAAATCTCCACTATTTCATATGAGTAGGAATGCGAAAGTTCAATATGACGATATTTTTATGTAAACTTATTCCCAACTTCTAACATATCGCGTTATTGTCTGAAGTTAAGCTTGTAAAATTGCTTTATAATCTTTTGTATTCTCTCTCTTTTTGTTTGTATTGCTATCAGGTTATACGTTACTATTTTTTTATATATTTTGTATTTTTTTACTCTAGAATTAGTACCTTATTTCTTATATAAATACATTGTCCTATTAATGGTATCTGTTGGGCAATAAATAAATCATTTTATTATTAATAAAGTAAATTATGTTTCTGAATATTTCTCATCTGTTTATTCTTAAAATTCGAATTAAAATGATATAACGTTTAGTCAGTGTAACTCCAAGTCTAACATTATTGTTGACAAAATAACTTCTATAGATATCCTAAAAGCTGCTAAAAAAAGTGTGTTTTTAACGTAAACTGTGTCTTAAATACCTTCCTTTTTTTATAAATTTATTTTCTGTTATGTGTTAAAATTATGATGAAAATAATGACTTTATTTATTTATAAATAAATAAATAAGTAAATTGTATTTCCCAATTCTGGATTGTTATTTTCTTGTCCTGTAATTGTCATGACATGGGTGTTGTTCAGTAAAGTTATTATTATTATTATGAAACTAGTATCAATTATAAACATAAATTCCAGTTTATCACTTATATTTGCAATTGAAACAATTTTCATGTGACATTTTTTAACTTCTACTTTACTGTGACAGGTGGTTGTGGAGACAGTTTCATTAATTGAATAAACCTTTTCCTTGGCAGAGAAATAAAGAATTTTACAAATTCCGTGACTCAAACCATTAACATTTTTCATAAATTATAATTTTTATTAACTTCTTCATTTCAAACCCTTCTTCTGCTTACCGTAACGTGTAATTTACGGCAATTATTTAATTCCACGGATTCTGTCTTTATCCAGTGACGCAAGTACACAAATATCCTAATTAGTGTAATCTTAAATTATGTAGAGCACACCGAATTATTCAAGGCTCCACGAATTAACGTATTAATTGAGAATGCAAGTGCCTGAATTAATACACAAAGCATCTGCGCCCCAAGAAAACTGCCACTTGTCATTTGACATGTTAGATATTCTTGGAATTTTTATATATATACAAACATCTTTATTCAGACAATATGACAATAAAATTTTACAAAATTTATTATAACGAAATGTACAATTGTGTTAGTAGTCTGTCAGGGGCTATCGGCCATAGGTCTTTCTGCCTTTTTTATATAATTTTTTA
The DNA here is from genome assembly GCA_963082785.1 of Philonthus spinipes. NCBI lineage: Eukaryota > Metazoa > Arthropoda > Insecta > Coleoptera > Staphylinidae > Philonthus > Philonthus spinipes. Next base: position 17,395,873 of record OY720311.1, on the reverse strand, counting down.
ATATCGTTTGTTGAGGAATTAAAAATATAATAACTAAAATTAAATGATAATAATTTATTCTTTTCATTAATTAAAGAAGAAATAAATTAGAATATATGTTTAAATTAAAATTTAAATGACACAATACTAAATACATTTATTTTACATTTTAATCAATTAAATAATTTATAAAATAAACAAAATTTAATTTAATCAAATAATTGCTCCATATGCTTATTTTTTTTTCTATATCTCTTAGCGAATGCGGAGCACATGGTACCACACATATTTCTTTTTTTATTTCTCTATTCAAATACATTCTTTCAATTTTTGTCACACAGTAAAAATACTTCCGCAATTTTTTATGTTATTGTCTTTTTAATCATGTGGTCTATTAATTATCTTAATAGTAAGAACGACAGAAAAAGTGCTCGATTTATTTGGTTAGAAGAATTTGAACTTTTCGGTATTATTATTATATTTGTAGATGTTTCTTTTTCAAATAATTTATTGGATTTAGGAATTATTTGGTGGTTTACTAATCGTTAGATCGAATAAGTTGATACCATTCTTAATCAATTTTTCTGATGTTATCTGAAAATGACTGTTTAATGAGTTCAAAATATTTAATGGCAATCTTTAATTGTCCATTGATCATGTCCATATGAAGAGGACGTCATCAACATATCTTTTTTTAATGATCATTTTTGCTTTCTGGTTGATTTTAATAACTTATTTTTGAAATCATCCATAAATATTTCGATGATAACGGCAATCTGTCGGTTTGAGTGTTTATATTACCATTTAACTCAAAGTAGAATTGATTACGGCAAATTTTTATCTGTCATTTCTACTCGTTTTTTGAGTTTATAAATTGAATGTGTTTTGAATTGTTTTTCTAGTATAATTTTTAACTGCTATATCGGTATTGATGTGAAAATCGGTATTGATTTGAGATGTAAAATTATATTTTATTTTATATAACAAAACGAGTAGCAATATTTTTTTTAAATTTTAAAGTAGTAGTCAGAGTGGATGCTCAATCGATCAACTCCACAGCCTTGTTTGAATTGGATAAACATAAAATCGTGGTTAATTAAAATGGTGTTAATTGAATTCAACATTTTAATTTATGTTTAAAAATCTAAAATTGTTTCATATCACCATGATGTTTTTATAGCCTTTTCCATCTTTTTAGCGAATGCTGGGACATAAAATATTTTGCCTGCCCATTACTAAATATATTTTTTCTATTACAAAATATTGTTTACAAATGTTATTAAATTAAATTTTGATTTTTCAAAATTATTCATTTTTGTCTATTAATTTATTTATTTTGTTGGTAGAATTTTAACAATATAATAATAGCACATCACCATCAATTCAAAACAGGGTAGAAAGACCTCAGGTCGATAGCCCAGAACATACAAACCTTTATTTTAGTGTATATACTCAATGTTTGTAAAAATAAAATGTTCTTAATAAATATATTTGTATATATCCATAATTATAATTTCGTTTTATTTGTGTAATTTTTTTTATTGGTCCACAATCTCTTGAGAGCCACTTATGAGCTTCACCCAGTATATAAGAATAAATCAATTATTAAAAATTAATTTAATTTCAAATAGTATTACAATCGTAATTAATTGTTTCATCTGTACACATTTTACACGAAAATATTTCCTCGATACAAAATCTAATTTTATTATCAACAGTATAAAGGAACGCAATGGTAACAAAACCCAGCAATGGAATAGCGCTAAGTAACAATTCGACAACGAGGATATTGTACTCAAATTCATCCCAAAAGAAAATAAATATAATTGTAAAAATAAATAAATACTGAAGTCTTAAAAAACGCAACTTTAAAAGGCAATCAGAAGTTTCATTATTATTTCTTGTGAAAATAATTTTTATATCAATAACAACGCATGCTATTACTACAATTAAAAGCATGGAACAAATTAAAGCATACAACAAAAATAATACACTCTCAGATAACAATAATCTTACGAAAATTGTCGTTGTAAATATTATTAATAGAAACGCGTAAACAATAGGGCACATCGTCCTCACACTAGTATCACCATTTAAAAGAATAGAAATAAAAAGGCAGCTGACCGGGCATGCTTTCGAAAATACATAAAGTACAATCCTTAACTGTCCATCGTGATCTAAAAAGAATGTCGGTAAGATGGTTTCCGTAATGATCCAAATCGTGCAAGCCAGGGCCCAGTTGGCCAGGTAGATGTTAGTTCGTGTTTGCATACGTTTATTGCTTATTACTATGTAGATTATTAGGAAATTTGAAAGTAGACCTAGAAGAGAAGTGCATGCTATCAGGGTGTTAATTAGTGTGCTGGTTAAGGTTCTATCTTCAGTTTCAAGGGTGGCGTTTGCGTGCGTGATTATTTCCTCTTCCATTTTAGTTTTTAAGGTAAGTAATCTGAAAAATTAATAATTTCATAAAGTTAATCCGTGTTTTAGTAATCTGAAAAATTAATAATTTCATAAAGTTAATTCGTGTTACGATATTGTTAAGTAAAAATAATCAAGTTATTTTTTGTCAACGAGTGCTTTAAAAAACGTTTATAACTAATTTAAGAAAAAAATCGAGGTGCGTGAACTTAAAATAATTGACCGTAGATTGTCACCGGGAAACATTAACGGTTTTTAATTTGTACGGTTGAAACAATACGCAATCGATGTTATCATTCTATGCTTTTTAACGCAATATATTCTGTAAGAAACAAAACACTATTTATGTCATTTAATCGGGACTATTACGTACGGGAAATATTAAGTTTAACGTGTACAGGTTGATCGAAACTCTATTTCTCAGTTCTATTATAAGAAACGGAAAAACGATAGAAAAAATCAGAAAAGAGGTTCATTAATGGGATTAAGTAAGGTCCATTTTAAGCCAAAATTTATTAATTTTTTTTTCCAAAGTTAGAAACTCAAGTAATGGCCTTGATTTTATTTTTCTCAGAAACCTACTTATATTTTTGAATATTAAAATATAGGTTTTTTTCTGTGTAATTTTTGTGGTAAAAATGCTATGTTCTTTGGTTTAAAAATTATAAGCAAACTTGCAAAATGAAGTATTATAAAAAAATCCCAGTTATCGCGATTTAAACAAGTAGCCTTTGGAAACAAACAGCTATTATTAAACTAATATAAAACAATGTTTCTGAACATTGTTCAGATTCCCTTAGAAATAAGCAATTAGTTTTATAATCTTCTTTATTTTGGCTGTAATTATCTTTTGCAAACGCCTCCAGAATATTTAAGATAGAAAACTAGTCTGCAAAAATGTTGTGGACCCATTGTAAGGAAAGAAATAAACTAAATAATAATTTTCTTCCAAATACTCGGATTTAACTTTAAAAGGCAAAGATTAATTTTTGCAATTAATAAGTTTTCCTTTACTATTAAATGTTCATTTAAAAACGTATTTGACCGAATTCACCGAAGAAAGTACTATGATAGACCCATAACCATTTTTTTAATGTTAAACCTTTGTAACAGTATACTTTTAAAGAAACTCCAAAATAAATATTTTTTGTGTTATTCATTTATTTAATTTTAATATTTTCTTTTAAAATTATTACTGTATAATTTAAAATATTGATACGATAATGAAACGTTAAATATTTAACAAGTATGTATTACTTTATAAGAATTTAGGGTGTGGGGTTTTTATATCTATTAATTTTCCATCCATTTTGTTACACTACCATGTGTCTCTATATATGATAACGTAAAGACAATTCACAGTGGAGGGTGTTGAAACACTGGACTAATAAGATGAATAAGTGTACCTGTTCTACTCCCGAGCTTCGGGAGCATATCTTAATTAGAATCTGTCAGTGTGGGACGTTGTAGTGAATTAAATAAGTGGAATCTTTTAATAAATAGTAATAGTGTTGTATTAATATTTCCACATTATGGATACTTTCAATAAAATATTGTGAAAATAAATATTGATAAAAAAGCAGGTGCTACGTGAAACAGTATTCCAATGCAAAACGATTTTCCGTAGTTCATCATGATGGTAATTAGGGTTAATGTTGCAACGGGAGCATAATGAGTTACGGGCACGTATCCATATCCAGGACAACAGTAAGAGTACGAGTAGCCTCTAGTGTTGAGCAAAATCGAATAATATTAGTAATCGAGTATTACTAAATTTGTCATTTTAGGTATTTAAAACGAAAAAGTTATTAAAAGTTATTTCAAATTTATGTTTATTAATAAATAGGAAGTTATTTTTAATACTTTTATAATAAGTAATATTCATAAAATTATAAAATACTTATTTTAGCAGTAATAAAAGATCACCTTTGCCCATCACTAGTAGCCTCCGACTACCATTTTATATGAGTACGGTTATACTTGATATTTTGATGTTAAATCTGCACATTTAACAAAAAAAATTGAGGCGCAAAATTGCAGTCCTTCCATAATATCAAGTATAATCGTACTCAAGTAAAATGGTGGTCGGAGGCTACTCGTACTCTTACTGTTATTCTGATACGGGCACTTAATAAAAAATAGTTTTGTATTGTTTTGTTCATAAACAACATTATTATTGATTTATTCTCTTTTCAATTAAATATGAATAAATTTAATGTAGATTTTCTGAGTCTGTTTTAAGGTTCATTCTGGAATTTTTATTATCAATAAAAACATATTTCTAAAAACCATCTCAATGTATAAAATTTTGACATTATTAAAATCCATTCTATTCTTATTAGAATGAATATCTAAAGTATAAGAATTTTACCAATGAGAAGTTGGCCTTGTATCCGGCGCCTCCACCATCTGAATAAACATCAAATGTTGATATTATCTCAAGCAATTATTTACAAAATAGTGTTAATCCATTAATAATTAATCGCCTCATATTCTCTAATGACTTTAAAAACTTAAAAACATTTATTTTCACTAAATTATTGCAGTAAGAATTCAATGAAATTTGTATAAAAAAATGCCACATATATTTTGTTTTTTTTTTTTTTAAGAATTTTTAGTTAGACTTATAAATTATATACATTAGTGTTAGTTTTCCGTAGCATTTTGTTCCATTGTACGATTATAGTTTATACAATTCTGAATATTTCACTTAGATAGTGTTTAATATTAATAAATAATACTGTCAAAAAAAATGTGATATATAAACCTCTATTATTGGCTGTATTTATTAGTAAGAGAATTATAAAATAATAAATTTGATAAATTTTGTTACAATTAATTAACATTTTTCTGTGAATTATTTAATTTTATTTTACTACCGTTTTAATATTGTTACTGCTTAAACGTAGGAAAAAAATGTGTTTAATTTTCATGAATATATTTGCTTTTTTATTCGAACAATATTCTTTATAAGTTAAATATTAAAATAATTCTTGAAAATAACTGTTATTTTTAATTAATCGTGAAAACGCCCCAAAAGTATCCAGAATTCGCCAAGGGTGACTTAAAAAATTGTTTAATAAAAAATGAAACATATGGGGCATTTTGTATTGTTTAATTTTATAAATAAAAAATTCTTAAACATATATGCTTAATAAAAATGGTTTTAACTATATATTGAGTGCCCGACAAAGAAATTGTTTAAACAGAAATAAGGCATATGTGGCATTTTTTTAATTATTTAATATTATAAGCACAGCCTTAATAAACAATTATAGCCTATAAAATCAAAAATCGACAGCTTCCAAACAATAACTTTTTTTTCACTTTGAAAATTATACAAATTTCAATGAATTCTTACTTAAATAATTTACTGAAAATAAATATTTTTAAGTTTTTTTTTAATTTAGAGGATCTGAGGAGTTTGATTATTAATGGATTAACACTACTTAGTAAATAATTGTTACAGATATTATCAAAATTTTATATTTAGTCAGATGGTGGAGGCGCCAGATTCGTGGCTGGAAATTCGTAGCCAACTTCTCATCGGCTAGAATTATTACTTAGTCTACTGTCACTTTTATGTCTGTTTATGCGAGAGCGTAACCAACGAAGAGTTTGATCAACATAAACTAAGTTGCACCTAACACAAGGAGTTTTTGAAACCACATTAGAATTTATTAGCAATAATAGAGTTTTGCCTTTTAATTTTTTTTTTTTTTTAATATTGATAATTTATTCTAAATTATCAATATTTTTGTTACTATAACACAGAACTTTTACATTATTATTATTTATTTACATTTTTTAAATTATATGTTAGTTCAGGAACCTAGATTATTTTTACTTTCCCCGGACCCCTGTCTAAAGGAAATATTTGTCATCGCAAAAATTTTCGAATCGCCAATTTCAACGAATATTCACGTTTTGATGTCCCCTGAGTCCATTCCATCGAGTTTGTGTATGGCTGTATGTTTTCGCGATAGCGCATAAACGGCTAAACGGATTTAACAGTGTAATGATCCGAAAAGCTTTTGGTTAGAATCAAAACTCATTAATTGCAACTTTACTCTTAGCGATTATTCATTTGCCATTACCTTACAATGGCAAGAAATAACAAACTTCTTCAAAATACTCGGCTTTAACTTTAAAAAACAAGAATCCATTTTTTTCACTAATGATTTTTCCTTTACTATTAAATGTTTACTCATAGACGTATTTGACCGAAATCACTGGGGAAAGTACCATGATGGACACATTACCATTTTTTATTATTGAATTAATCACATTGATTTGTTTTACTCACAAAATTTGTTAAAAAAATTAAATTTGTTCGAGATATAGATAGCTGCGAGTACAGGAAATAAATTTCAGTAGTTGCAATGAATGTTAAGGAATTCCGTTTATTTTTAAAATTAATTCTAGGTACTATGAAATTATATGTTATGTCATAAATTATAAGAATATAATGTAGACACAACATAAAGAGAAAGTAAACATTGGTTTTTATATCAAAAATCATTTTTAAGCAATTTAATTGCAATTAAAACTTACATTATGCGGCAGCACTTCGCGTGATAAACGCAATTTTAATTGTATACTGGGATTTTAATTAATCTGTTGTAATTAATTAATTTATTTATTTATTATGAGAAAGAGATAGAGAGAGAGAGAAAAATAAGTAAACAATAAAGAAAACGAAATATATAAATAAGCAAACATTATTATCACTTAGGAAGGTTATTAATGCTTTCAAGAAGATAAGAACAAGACAGCGATAAGTAATAGTAATAATAAATAGTTTCTTGTTTTTATTCGTATTACCTCCGCCGAAAACAAATTTATCGTCGCTCCGCCACTGATAAGCGTTGATCTTGATCTATGGTGTGTTGATCTTTCGGGAGCACGATGTGCATCCAACAAAGCGCTGGTGATATCTAAATTACTCAAGTCTTTCGGGCACATTATTTACTCGCCCAGATAAATTTGTCCGCAGAGCGCGCGAATTGTGTATCATCGTGAACCTTGAACCGCGACCCTTTCGGAACGCCTCGTATTTCCCACTTCTTTCAATTTCGTATTGCAGATGTAAGTGAATTAAGCCTACTTTCCCTTATAAATAATTAGCGGAGTTTTTATGATGTATTTATTCAATTAAATTCTTGTCCTTTCGCCTACTCGTCTTAATATTACTTTCCATCGCATTGATAATAGTCATATCGCTAACGATTGAACACTGATTGATCAAATTGTGTGTACATGTAATTTTAAGAATGTGTTTGAATTCCATTGCGGTGTATTGTACATTCCACCCTACATCTCAAGTGACATTGTTGATTTTTATTTCTGATACTCTAGAATTAATTATTTTAGATGAACCAGTTTTAATATTTATGACTTTTTGCACAAAATTATACCAATACTTCTAATAATACAGTTTGTTCTAAAGTTAATTCTATAAAACATTTTGTTAACATCTTGAAACTTCACCAAACTTAATAACGTCATAAGTTGCTGAGGTAAAATTCTTCATTTAATTTTGTATAATTAAATATTAGTAACATATTGAAAATGAGGCTTTTGTTAATTTTACATAATAAAATACTTTTTTTATAAATATTAGTGGCCTCAATTAAATGGTAATGAAAAAGCTCAACTGGAGTAGTGTAAAGCATTAAACTTTAACGAGAGAACACTAAAACCTAGTGTTTACATAAACTAATATCGACATTTTCTTTTAGCAACAATAAAACAACTTTATCGTCGCAATATTTTCAAGATTACGGAAGTAAATGTGTGTCAATTTAAGAAATTTAACGAGCAGCGCCGGCGCTTTTAGAGGACAATTAACTCGATTTTTTATTGCTTTCGAATGCATTCAGTTCACTTACGTAAAAATAGCTCCGCAATTTGGTCATCCACACAAATAGGAGCCCTAGTTTCAATTACGCGGGCTTTGTTTTTATTGATACGCGTTAAGGAAAACCGACAAGAGAGAAAAACGGCTTTATTAAAAAGAAGGACTTTATTGCGTCAACTAGGCGTTAACTGTCGCGAATTAATTGCTCGCTAACGCAACGAAACAACTTCTCAAATTGAGATGTTATCGATTTAAAAAAATGGAGTTGTCATTCCATAAAAATTTTTATTAAATTTTATTAATAATTCAGATACTTATCATTTCTAATGGATTCTGTCAAAAATTAATTTGCTTTAATATTAATTAAATTATTAACTAATTTTTAAATAATCATAATATTTTCAAGAATAATTGGAATATTTTGCCCCTTCTTTCAAAATTATGTATTCCCCATAACCCTAATATTCTTCCTAAATCCAAATATCCTACCATCACAATTCATCAATTCATTTGCGCAAATCATCAGGACAGTTCAGCTAGCTCGCATAGATTTTTTCTTTGACTTCTTAACAATGAAAATGTTTATTTAATGATAAGTCGATTGTTAATAACAATAATTATACATAACATGTTAAAGACAAAATATAGTCACATATTCATGAAGCTTATTGGATAATTACCAAATATTTTTTTGTGTTATATTTTATTTAATTTTTAATTTTATTTATTATTTTTTTAAGATTTTTTTCTACTTATTATTGATTAACGAACCACTTTAACTAAAGATTATCACATCTTTTCTAGCCTCCCAGTATATAAGAATATTTTCATTTTATTTAAACATTTTTTTTTTCACAAAAATATATTAGTTTTAATTTATAATATTTAATAAGGTCAATCGTCGTTTAATTGACAATAAATAAATGGGTTTAACTAACGCGTTGACTGCCAAAGCACTTTCGAAGATTCCAGTACCAATTAAATGTAATCATATAATTGTATTAAAAACCTTAATTATAATACGTAATAATCATCAAAAACACTTAGACAATATACATTTTAAATTAAAGACGACGCAAGCGCCACCTTTTGCCTAATTTTTCATTAAATGTGAATACACATTTTATTTGTACACTTATTTGTTTTATTTATATCTTACTAAAGTTTATGTTCACTAAAGCCAACCCTGATTATTTCTTTTCTTCCCAGAGGCCAACTATTTATATTTACACTGTTATTCTACAAGGTTAGTAGTAGCGGTACAAAATTGATCTTTTAAAACGCTACGAGATAATCCGTAGTCGGCGTCCTTCGCGGGGAAACAACGTACTAGTTATCTCGTAGTTGGCAGTCAACGTGTTGAATAATTAATTAAGGATAGAAAGACCTAAAGATCTCTGCGGAGAGCCCAGTATAGACAAACTTTAATTTTATTGTGTTTATTTATTGTTAATGTTTGTAAAAAATGTATGTAATTGTCGGAATAAATATATTTGTATATAATTAGTGAAATTTATTTATTCCTTAAATCATCTGAACCTATGAAATCAGAATACAATTGAGGAATATAATTTAAATTAATTAAATATAATAAGTAAATATATTACAAATAAACTAATTAAATACAAATAAAATAATTAAATTTTAAATTCTCTTGAAAACCTGAAAGTAGTCGAGAATTTAAAGTTATTCAATATAATTTGTGTTTTAATTTTTTTTATGTTTTTAATTCATATTTATTATTAAATAATTTACTTTGGTATTCTACACTAAAAATCTTGTGTCAATTTTATAAATATATTTAAAAACAATAACTTAAACAATATTTACATTTGCTTGAATCGTTGGACAATAATCAATGAATTATATAAATATAAGGTATTTGTCAAATAAATTTGACTTTTTCTGAACTTGTGATTATGTAAAACAATTTGATATAATTGCTATAATCGAAACATGGCTCACTGAATTTATCTCAAATAATTCACTTATTTTCAACATATTTAACTTAATACGAAATAATAGACTGAATTACGGAGGAGAGGTGGCATTTTACATAAATAAAATTTTTAATTATTAGATTTTCCATACTGAATCCTTGCCTTTAATTGAACACTTATGGCAAAGATTAACAATTGATAAAATTACCATTGTTCTTGGTGTAGTATATTGGCCGTCAAAAGGTTATTTCAAATAATTCCTTAACACATTTGAAAAGTGTATATTTGAATATATTCTTAAAAAAACTTACGTACTTTGCATGGGTGACTTCAATATTAATTTGTTAAGTATCTCAACGTCAAGTAATGCCTTCTGAGAAACTCTTAGTTCTCTATCTCTGAAGCAAGTAACATCACAACCCACGCGTTAACTATATCAACTAAAACGTTATTGGATCTTATAATTAGCAATGAATCGAGTCACATTGAGATGTCAGGAACTAGTAATATATACTTATCCGATTATTTGTTAGTATTTTGTAAAATTACTATATCTAATCGAAAATCTCAGCCAAAAACAAATACAATGCGCAATTTTAAACACTTCAGTTACTATTTCTTTTTAACCTCAATTGTCATGAAATTTATGATATTGATGACACAAATACTAAATTGCGTATCTTTAAATAAGTTATCATAATTTATTCATCATGCATCTCTTACAACGGTTTGAATTATCAAAAACAGGAGCAGGTTAACATATAATTTTAAACAAATGATGAAAATTAGAGATAACATTTGTAAATGCTTTGAAAAATAAAAGATCCTATCCATTATGAATTTTATAGAAACATGAGAGAAACCTTACAACGAAAGCAATTTAAAAAATAATAAGAAATAAATAAATAAGAAATAGAATAATAAAAAATTAAATAAATTTAACATCTATAATAAAAACGATCTAAATATTCCCGATCAGTTAAGGAATCCTAATCAAATAAATTAAAACCAAAACGCAAATACGCCTATCTCCTCCTAATGAAACAATCAGTTCTAATGTGAATAATCGAGTACAAAGTGTAATTATTAATTACATTATAAATCTAGGCCACTTAATACTACGTGCGGAGTGGACAGGATACAATCCTTAGCCCGCTAATTTCCTCAATATATACCTGTTATATAGGAACCGCTATTAAATACTCTTCATTTCAATTATATGCAGATGATACCCAATTTTACTATACATTTCACGTTTATGATTTAGGGAATACACAGGACAAACGTAATTACGATATTAATAATTTAGCAAAACATTCTACTGCTCACATATTAATCACGCAAAAACTCAATTGATTATATTCGGGCCTAAGAAACTACGAAAATTAGTAGAATAGAGCTTAATACTAAAAATAAAAGATCAACCAATTCCTCCAACCAACTGTACAAGAAATTTTAATGTATATATGGACAATAACCTAACATTTAAATAAAATACCAGCTCCTTAATACACAAAGCGTTTATAGCATACCGTTCATCACCTTATACACCAAGAAACTTTTGTGTGAGTCTTTAGTCTTATCAAATCTTAATTACGTTATACACCAGTTTTCTAGATAGTGTAGAAATTAGTAGATTACATTACATGCGTCTAATTTTCGTTATTGATTGAAGGGCAAGAATTTCACATAAACTAGAAGAATGTAGTTTGTAAAACATGCAAAACCGGCAAAAGTTACACGCTGCTTGCTTCTAGTTTAAAATAATTTCTACGAAATGTTCACCTCTACAACAAAATTACATGTAGAAGTGACATTCACAACTTTAATGTACGATTTTGTCGTCTTCTTTCTATACCAAACTTTAACTGCAGTTTTTTTTAAGAAATCCTTCACCTATCAAATTACTGAACACGGTACCTTTCGTTTATGGCAGTTATAGGGATTTTAAACTGAATTATTTCAATATATTATATAATTCGCAAAGATTGTTAGATTAAAAAAATGTTTATACTTTATATATGTGTTTATCTTATCAGTATATCTGTGTTTAATGTTTATTTTCTAATAAGTAGGGTTTAAAGGAAGAGCAAGTTCGATAATTAGGTTTAAACATCTAATGTAGAAACTGATGTAAGTACTTTTGGTCCTTTATATTGTATATTGTACCATTATTATAATTTTTATTCTATTTGTTCTGTAAAGGAGACCAATAAATGATGTATTATTATTATTAACATTTTAAGATAATAATATAATTTTTATGAATAAATTCCTTATATCTTCATACACTTGCAGCAATAATTTAAAAATCATCCAAAAACACTAAAAAAATATTTCGTCTTGAAAAGTGGTCGTATCCGGTGCTTCACGCGAGCTCCGCAATTTATAATTGATGCAATTTTCTAGGTCATACAAATTATATAAAATTTGACATAAACTCAAATACAAAATTAATCCAATACATGAAACTTGGCCGCCGTGACGCGTCTCATTGAAAAACGTACAGTGGGATGGGGTTCAATATTTATTAGTCCGCAATTGCTCTTAAATATTAATAAAAACTTGATTGTGTGTATATAAAGTTATTAATTCGCATTTCCTGTGTGTTTCACCAGTGTATAAATTGGATTATATAGATTATGTAAGTAATTATTTGCACATTTTGTATGCTAAATAAAATTTGCCAATCACTATATATATTCTTTAAAAAATAAAATTTATTTCGTTAGCTCAGGATAACCAAACATGTTCATTTGATTCTTTATAATTAATGTTTGTAAATGTCTATTCGTTTTATTAAATATAATTTAATGATTGATTCGATTTTTTTAAAATTTACCACAGTTCAATATAATAATATAAAACATCATTTGTGTTAATATGATCACAAACAATTAATACTAAGTATCACACATATTAATATTTACTAGATGGCTAACTCCCTATATCAAGCCCAAAGCAAAAGTGATTATTTGTCCCATTTTAGATTAAATATTATGTAATAAGGCTGAAAGACCTCCGGTCGATAGCCCATTCATCATCTACGGAATATAATTCTAATTTTTGTATATTATTGTACATACGTATACACATTTGAATAAAGATGGTTAGTTAGTTATTATGTAATAATAGACAAATTTACAAATAAGATTTAATGACGTGAATAATTAACTTAAGTAAATGATTTTGGTTGTATAAATTTACAAAGAAAAAAAAATTGTTCTTTTTAATTGTAAAAAATACATTTTATGAATTTTTGCGGGGATCTACTAAATTTATTTACAATTTTGTAAATAGAGAAATTATTTTAAAATTGTTTATTTCGATAAAAAATCTATAGTGTTTCTAAAGGGGCAAGGGAATAATAAATATTCAGATTGCGCCACACAATTGATTACTATACAACTCAATTTAGCAAGAAATAATCTTATATACTTATGCAAGTAATATTAATTGTAATATAACTTCGTTACTTACATTGGTGGAGAGGAGCCTGTGAGAAATACTGCTATATATACTACTGTTTAGAATTATTAAATACACACGCTAATATAAAAAAAAGTTGTTTCTAAATCGTTTTTTTTTTATTTTTGCCACTAGGAGCTGAAGGTTCTCGTCATATTTACGTTAACTAATGTTAAAGCAACGTGACAACTAAATAAGCTTAAGTTTAACATTGTTTTCAAATTAAAGTGTTACACATGCAATCACTTTTCAACGCCGAGTTAGTCATCTAGTATATATTAACATCTATGCTAAGTATAGGATTCGGTAGTACCACTACAAATTCATTTAAATATATTTTTATTCGGACATACAATTGAATTAAAAAAATAGTTAGTTTTAAATATTTATTATCTCTATATAATTTTCGATAAATTTTATAATATTTGCATAAACAATTAAAATTCAAATCAGTTACATTACTTATTTAGTAAACAAACAAGTAGACATTGGCCTTGCGCGTTTAGTATATATAATATTTACATATTAATTTTCCAAGAGAATAAAATTTAAAGTTAATGTGTTGGTAAATATTTTTTTAATAACTAAATTTTTAGCAAATATTTAATATAATAATCATGAAATCATATTTATTTGCGTATTCTAGGTGAACAGATTCGCATTTTACAAAACAAATAGAAGGAATTGATTTGAATTTATTTTTTGTCCGGCCAAACTCAACAAATTATCGAAAATCATAAATAGACAAAAAAATAATCGATATTACTTGTTCAATACATTTATTCAAGTAATATTTTTTTAAATATTACTGTGTGTGTAAATAAAGAAGATATTTAAATATTTATTTATAGGTTATGTTATATTCTACATTAATCATCATCATGGTATTCATATTAACTTAGATTATGTGTTATATTATTATATTAAACTGTATTAAATTTCATTCAAATCGAATCAAGCATTCAACTTTTATCAATAAAATAAATATAATTTAGATAGAAAACAGTTTTCATTCCACTTGGTCACAGTTATTTAAATATATTAAATAAAAATGATTTGAAAATAATTAATAAATTATTTCACACACTTTTATTTAATATAAATATAATTTGTTTAAGTTTTACTATGAAGTCTTTAAATCGGAATTCGTAGTAAAACTTAAACTTATAAATATAGATAATTTTAGTTAAATCACAACATTTTGGTCCCGGGGTTAAGTCATTTTCCATTATTAAGAATACAAATCAAAACTAACCATCGGTTGCTTTACACATTGCATTAGGAATTATCATCAATTCTCTTCAAATAAATTAAAAATTAAACACTCGGGTAATTAGGGATTAATGCTTAAATATCGGTCAATGACAATGGGAACCTATGAAATTCGCTGATAATAACTCTTATTTATCAAACACCACATTAAAATAGATAGTTGTAAGTATACGTTTGTACGTTCATTCTTGATTATGGCATCGCGCCGAAACTAGTTGAATTAAATGCACAAACAAGTAAAAAAATCCACGTGTTCTAATATTCCTAAATTAATTTCATATAAAATATGTTTTTCAAAGTGATAATAGAAAAGACATTATCCAATATATTTTCAGGACAAGTGTAGGGAAAATACCCCAAAGCACTATCTTTTATTAAATTAAACTCGTAAATTAAATATACTTGTTTTTTTTTTACTTTCCTACTCCATCTATTGCCTAATTTTATGATTTTCATAATTTGGGTCTACAATAAAAATAATAATAATAATTTCTTCATTTCCCAATATGTAAAACCAATTACAGGGAAAATATATATTAATAATCATAACTAACTTAAAAACAAAGTAAAAATTAAAATTACGCAATAATTATAGAAAGGATACAACAATAAGAAACAAAGCTAAAAATGAAATCTGCAATGCAGACGGCCAAGATTTTTTTATTTTGTCCACTAATTATAGGCGAACTTGTCCTATTTATTAGACAAAGAAATGAAATTCATTTAATAAAAGGAAGCATTGAAAGTAAAACTGGTGACCCCTCTAGACCTCTTTCGCCAATTTATGACATTGTTTTATTTCGAGCAAAGTATAGATGTTTTTTTAGAACAGCAATACTGTTCATCATAGAAAAACATTTGCATGTTTGTTGTCCCTATAACTAAATCGACATGAGAGCGGAAGTATACGTTTTGGACATAACCGAGTTTTATATCTTCATTATTTCCAATAAAGACGTTCAACAAATTAGAAATTATAACAATGCTTGCATTTATATACCTGTT
This sequence comes from Philonthus spinipes, assembly GCA_963082785.1. Lineage (NCBI taxonomy): Eukaryota > Metazoa > Arthropoda > Insecta > Coleoptera > Staphylinidae > Philonthus > Philonthus spinipes. The sequence goes on along the minus strand of OY720311.1, from coordinate 17,379,928 downwards.
TAATGTTTTTATAAATCACTGTTAGTTTGAGAATGATGCGTTAATGACGTCGAAAGTGTAGTCACTAAATAAAATTAAGTTATACAAATAAAGTTAAAAAAAGTTTTCATTAATCGAATAACGACGTATAACAAAGGAGAAGTCTTAACAATTAGTAAATTAATTATAATAATACTTTAGAATAAATTTGTTAACTTTTTTAACGCGTTTAGCCTGTATACATACTACAGACGGATTTATTTTAAAAATCACTAATATAACAAATTTATTAGAAACAATTTTAATAATTTCTAATTTGTTGAACGTCGTTATTAGAAATAATGAAGATATAAAAAGTTGTTCGTTATATAAACAAAGTTTATTCATGTTACAATATTAAATTGAAATTTAATTTCCTTTAAACATATATTACATTTAACACATTCAAATAAATCTTCCCTTCTAAACGCTCGAATTATTTCCATAAAACAAATTAACCAGTGTAACGTGTACACGAAAATAATTGAAGCGTTTTGGCGTTTTGCTGGGAAAATGTAAGGCGCACGCTTTCGTGTGCATTTAATCTTGCATGAATTCAGGCCCACCTACGTCCAATTTGTTAAGGCGGCAGTCTCGTCAGCAAAAACTATGCAAATTAGTTGGTTCCATTCAACTATTATGTCATGGAAAGTTATTCATCCTCCTCAAAATTCTGTCACTCAGACGGCTAACTAGAAGCAATAAATTCGAATTAGACGCGTTATTTCTGGAATGCGACAAGATAATTAAGTGGTTAAAAAATGTGTGAATATATGGGTTGTGGTAATAACTAGTTCCCATTTTTTGTAGTCGTATTTGAATTTAATTTATTTTTTATTATTGTAATATGAACTTCTAATGTTTAAATATTATAAATATTAAATTATAATTATGTTTACATGTAAATGTACATTTATTTTAAAGCCATCTTTGAGACGAATTTTTCATTTTTAAACTTTTACATAATTATAATTCAATATATAAATATTTTAAAACATTGGGAGTTCATATTACAATAATAATAAATAAATTATCGATTTATCAAGAATCTACTAATACAATAAATATATTAAAGAGAATGAAACACACATGACTAACACATTTGCATTTATTTAAATTACAATGAATTTAAACGCTATCAAGTTTAATGTCATTGTAAAAATAAATATAAACACACACACAATTGAAAAAAAATCTAGCTGATCCACATTTTTTTTAGTTTCAAGCTCATTCTCAAGAAAAACTTAAAATTCTCGCGAATTGAGAATTTAAAGTTATTCAATTGTATTTGTGCTTTAAATTGTTTTATTCGTATACTTCTAACAATTTATGCATATTTATTAAAAATAAAAATCGCTTCACCATGAAATTTGTTTTCATATTATTAAAACAAATTAAATAAAAAGATGTAAGAAAAAAATCAATGCCAATCAAATGATAATTTATTTTCCCTACAACCACATAATATGTATAATACCGTGTCCAAGATAAGAATGCAGAGCATGATGATCTTGACGACGGTAAAAGATACAGGGTGGCTTAACTATTTAGAGTATTATTACATGCCGATTGCGGACATTTATAGTTTTGTACCGTTTTCGTTTTTTTTTAATGATTTTTTTTTCAGATTATTGCTTTTTCTAAATATTTAAAAACGAATGGCACTTCATCGTTGTTATTTTTTAAGCTCCACACAATGACGTTGTCAAATTTGTATCCGATATTTCATCTCCGAGATAATGTTTTCAAGAAAGTTACAGCATAGTATTTATGCCATTCTTTAACTTTCTGTAATCAAGCATATACCCCGCCGGACATTAGATTGCACAATGGATATTTGTTTGCTGCATAGCAGGACTACTGCGAATTTCAACGGTTTGAGTAGAAATTATTTAATGAAAGAAATCTGTAAATAATAATTATAAGGATATTTGTAGACACATTTAATTTCATTGTAATTTAAAAAACTGAAAATGTGTTAATAATTTTTGTTTCATTTTATTTAAGTATCTAAATTTATCGTAACTGTTTTTTGTTTAGGCCGCATATGAATCCATAATGATTCTAATCATGCTAGTTTTTCGTTGATTGCTCTGGAAATTATTCCTATACAATAATACCTGTGTGATCTCATTTTTGATTAAAACCTCGCTTATTGTTTTTTTCATCAATTTCGGCTACTTTAATAATACAACTGCATGACTAAATTTTCGCGTTTTTCTTGTGTTGTTCATGTTGATATTATTTTTTTTTAATTTTATTTATTTGTATAATCTGAAATAATTTTTATTTGTCGAATTAAACAGACGCCGTTCGTTCGTGTAATTTATCTCGTGTTGCAAAAACATACACAAAACGATATCTCTTGTATTACGCAAGCACCGCAGCACTTCCAGATATGAATAAATCCATAAACCAATAATTATTATCAATTAAAAATTTCATGTGGCAAGCAGACGTCTGGTTGTGTTTGTGCATTGGTGCTCTAATTAATATTAAATAAGAGAATTTTAAATTAATCGTTTGGAATATAATATAAGGTAAGAACTTATTTTATTATTTTGAATTAGTTAGAAATTATTGCGTAATTAAATTGCATTAACTTAAGCGAATTACCGAAATTTTATTTGAAATTAATTTAATTTTTTACATATATTTTTTATTATTTTCACGATTTGAAGTCCTGACTGATGCAATTTACTCACGTAATATTAAATAAATATTTATGCAGAATTGTTAAATTTACCGTATAAGTTCGTCTGGGGTATCAAACTTTGGTCTTTCTGTCCTATTATATACATTTAATAGTTCTTAATTATAAATCAATTTTTAAATTGAATGAAGATATATTTTTAATTCTAAATAAAAAAAAGTCGGAAACCTTAATGGCTCTAAATAACCTTTTTCATATATTAATTAATATTAATAATAATAAAAATTAAGCCAATGTCAGTAAAGTCACATCGTGGCTGTCATTGAGAAAATGTCTAAAACAGGCGTTTACATGTAAAGCCCGTGAATCTTATTAATTCTTATAAGATCGGAGGAATGCCAGCATAGAATGCCAAACATTTGTGTTGCTCCACGCTGTCGTATTTCGAAGTAAATATATGCGTTTTAACTATTTATTATTAATCCTTATATTTTTCTAGATTAAATGAATGAATTTGAAAATATTTAAAATATTATTCCCTCTTTGGCTACTGTGACATTTTTAACTTACGTCATGTAAGTATTTTAAAACAAATGTACAATTATGGACACTTGCTGTTGCATCATAACAATAACGTATTGTATAATGCAACTTTTTTTTTAATTGTTTGGTAACTGTGGTAGTGTGGGTTCAAGTCCTGTCTGTGGCGAGACTTTTCTAACGAAGAGTTCTCATCACAGAGTCCATGGATGTTGGTGATTTCTCCATTCTCATCTTAGACTTGGAATTATTTAAATATATATATATAAATTTGTGATGTTGTCCGATTAGCTGAAGCCGGTCTGTGTTCATCCTCATTTCATTATCCATACCCTAATAACCTATCCACACAAAAAAAACATTTTTTTATTCGAAAATATTTAATGCAAAAAAAAATAATAAGGTTATCTGCAGATACGTATTTCGGGATACATTACTGTACATTTGTTTTAAAATACTTACGTAACATAAGTAAAAAATGTCACAGTAGCTAAAGAGGTAATCATTTATCAATTATTTGTAGGTTCTTTTTATTTAATTTATTTAAATAACTCTGAATAAGTAAATAAATCCTATTTTGAAATATTTGTTTTAATAAAAAAAAAATGTTGGTTTATTTGATTGCTTGTTACATAAAATTGAAATAACAAGAACAATTAGAAAAAAACAACAAGAACCTTTATTGTAAAATTTTGTATTATAGTCTTCACTATTAATACGGCCACATTGGTATGAAGAGTGTATCCATTGTTTAATCCTCGTCTGAATAATTTTCATAACTACTTTTTTTAATATTAAATACGGTCAACACTTGTGGAAAATGTGGGGTTACACCAAGCCGCCCTTATATTGAATGTATTTTATTTATTTTATTTATTCCTTTGCCTATCTACCTATATTGAATGTAAATGTGCAAAAATATCATACAAAATGTAGTGGTTTCAATGACATCCAAATTATTGAATATTTTTATAAGAATGTTTATTTTGTACAAATACAATGATACAATGTATTATATAAAATAATCATATTTAATTTAATGTGAGCCTCATTGCAGTTGAATTAAATCCTTCTGTCCTCGCCTCATGATGTTGGGTAGTACCCGATTTCGCACAAACGGTATCAACGGAAATTTATGAATTTGCTAATTAAATTGAATTAATTCTCTCCACTTCGCCTAACTTATAACCAACCAACGAGTCGCTATATTAACTAATACGTGGTCAGTTTAATATATTCTAAGACGAAATTAAAAATCTTATTACCACCCGTATTGTTGCTATTGAAACTAGAATTGTTAGAATGGAAAATAATCATGCCAAACTTGAAAAAGAATTATCCAATATAACGGTTAAATAGACAGAGAAGTGCAGATTTATGAGCTGAATAAAAATCCACTTATACGATTTTCAAAAAAGGAAAAAAAGAATTCAATGTGCTAGTAGTTTAAAACTTATATCGCAGACGTAAATACATTTATATATTGTATAAAAGGCAGCACGATGCCGTTTACGAGAGAACAGATTACATACCTTAAAATAGTAATAAAGTAAATTTTAAATTAATTGTTTAAAGGTGATTTCTATCGAATATATTTGAGAAAATTATCTCGAAGGTCAATACCGAAAATGCGAAAAACTGGAACCTCATATATATGCTTTAATAAAGAGCGTGAATAGATTAGCCGAAACAATCAACCCGTAATAAAAACCTCTGAATATAAGATTTTCCAGATAGCCAGGGTGAACAATTAGAAACAAAACTAAATAATCAATTTAACAACAAATTACCCATTAAAAATGATTTGAATATTGCCGCCTGCTATCGGTCTGGTAAAAACAAAAACAACGCTGTGTCGCGACATGTTATCATCTGCTTTACTCGTCAGTGTGTTAACACAATTATGAAAGTTCGCCATCGATTAAAAAAATCTAGAATCGTTATTACTGAAGATATTTTCATTTAAAATTGGCGCCGGACAAACTCGGAATGAACAACGCATGTCTTTTAAGAGTTGCATATATGGAAAATCCACATTTATCGGAGAAGACTATAAACAGATATTTTTTAAGGCCATATAGATGAAATTCTGAAGAAAACGGAAGCTCAGCCTAACGCATATTTTTTATTTTTTGTCTTTATTCTCAAAATTTTTGTAAATTTATAATTTAATTTACAATATTTTCTTGTTGATACAGTTTAATTTATAATTAGTTTTGTGTATTATAATCTTTTGTGTTGACTTTGAGTTTTTTTTTCTATAATATTGAATTACCATTAAGTTATATTTAGCATTAATTTTATTTTGTATTTTTTTTACCACTTAATGTCTAATTATGATCTTATATATCTTTTGTGATTTACATATTATTTTACTTAGAAAGATTTACTCTTTACTTTCTATTATGAATTTATATAACTATTTTCCAGCTAATTAATTTAAATTGATATTTCTTTTAAATTATATTTATAACTATGAATTGTAGAAATGTACAAAATTGAGGTATAATTTAAATTTAATTAAATATAAAGTGGAAAAGAAACATCTCTGATGGGACTTGAACCCATGTCCCCCGATTGCCGGGTAGAGTACGCTACCAACAACTAAATTTAAATTATACCCCAATATTGTACATTGAAAATGTTTAAAATTTATATTTTATATATATATTATATATATTTAAATGTTTAAAATATTTAAATTTTATATTTCGAGGAGTGGAAGCGCGGAATGATTTCTTGCATTCATAAGCATGGAAACGAAGCTACTCTAATATCCAGTTATCGTCCGAAAACACTCCTCCCCGTCCTTGGTAAGCTATTCGAGTCCCTCATTCACAAAAAAACTATTCTCCCTTATCCTTGATCACATCCTGAAGTAGCAGTTTGGTTTCATAGAACATCGATCCCTTTCATTCTCCTCGCCATTCTAACGTCGAATTGCCAAACAGCACATCTTAGAAAGGCCATTGACTCTGTTTGGCATCGAAGTATATTATTCTTGTGCAATCCTTTATACTCAAAATACTGAACAGCTTCCTTACTAATTGATCCCTTTCACTTAGAATCCGCAATTCCTATACAGAATCCTTCGATCCTCACCAAGGACTTCCTCGAGTCTCTCCAAATATTTTTGTTAATGACACGCTGATCCTTTGTACTTAAATCCTTCCGCCTACTCACTCTTATATGCTGATGACACTGCCCTAATTACACATACCACTAACCTATACAAGCTTTAAGCACTATCTACATATAATCAAATTTCCCTATTTACGTTAGGTGTTGGAGTTGTGTTTTTAAGGTATTCTGTCTTGATCCATGTTTTCTATTTGTTTATATCCTCGGCCATCTTTTCCACCTCGCTTATCTTGATTTCACTTCCTTGCAATGCCTTCATTATACAATTTTCCAGTTTTCCAATGGTCTTCCTCTTCCTCAATTTCTCGGGGACTTAACTGAACTAATCAGATTTTAATTTTCAATTTTAGACTTTTAGAATTTTATTAAACCTACAATTTAGATTTGCTGTTTACTTAGTCGGGGATAGTTTTATATTTTCTCAAATTTTCTGTCTATTCCTTGTAAATGTCCCCACCATACCAGCTGTCTTTCTTCGACATATTTATGTATACTATTTCTTGTTGCCACACAGTTTAAGGTTTTATTGTAGAAACTTTTTATTGAGTTTATTAGGTGGATTACTATATTTCTTTGATTTAGAATGAACCAAACTAGGTTTCTTTTTATTTTATCAAAAGCGTATTCTAAGCCAATAAATACCATATATCCAAATTATATTCAAAATCATTTCTTATATACAGTGCCAATAAATTGATACATACTTTCCTTGAATGTTAAATATTTTTATATGCATTGAAAACCTTTATTTTTGAGTATTACATTATATAATTTTATAATACATATAAATACAATCATTTACAAATTGTTAAACCTCAGAAAATGGCCATCGACCGTCGGTCTTTCTGCCAAATATTTTTATAAGTAAATTAATTATAACTTTTGAGATATACATGTATTTCTTAAATAAATTAAAAACAAAAGTTATTTATTGAATGTCTCAATATTTTATAGCCGAAGTAATCATGGAAGAGGAACTCGAACGCGAATTCTACAACGACACAATGTTGGAAGACTACGAATACGACTACTCACCAAGCGTCAGTCGAATGATCCACCACATACTCTCTCTCTTATTTGCATTCATCGGTTTGATCTCGAACAGCCTAATAATCTACACCGTCGCAAAAACGAAATCACTCCACACGAAAACCTATATAATCTTGGCCAACTTCTGCATAAACGACAGTATATTCCTACTTACATTCCCCATCGGACTATCGCTCTTGAGATACGTGTACTGCTTCGAAAATGGCGCGTTCTACGTAATCATAGCCTGCATCATTATAATGTTTATCCTGCTGATTAACCCAATTATAAATAAAGAGAGCATCACTACGAAGCGGATTTTACAAACGCTGTACATTCCGTTATTAATAGTATCGTTCACGAACGCGCTGCTATGTTATTTAGACTATGAATTTAGATATAACCAAATAGTGCTTTTCGTAACGTATGGAATACTTTTTTTGACTGTGATTTTCTTCGAAATCGTCACAATTTGCAGAAGGAACCAGCAGGTTGTCGATGAGGATTATATTTTTAGATTCAACATATGTAGGATTTATACTTACAACGTGTTTATTTTATTGGTGACGCTCCTGTCAGGGCCTATACTATTTTATATAGTTCACTGGTTGCCGGATTTTGTTATTTTGAGCTACTTGTTAAATAGTTCCTATATGCTAGTGTATGCGATTTTTAAGAATAAGAAATTCAGCATGGCGTTTTTAAGCATTTTAAGGAGGGATAGTTATAAAATTGACGAAGGGTTGAATTCGCCAAATAATAATGAAGAAGTCGCTTAAATGTACGATTGGGTAACACTTTGGATTATTGTTTAATTTATCATAATGATAAATATACAAAGTGGCCAAACAATGTGCGAACACGTTCAGGTAGTGTGGTTCAATTTAATCTAAATTTATTGTATTGTTTCTTGTAACTCCTCGCAAGCCAATTTAAATAAATGCAAATTTCGTACCGGTGGATATAATAAATGTAAAATAATAATTATTATTTTGCTCATGTAAATATATGTTTTAAATCCGTACTCTCTAAATTTACTTTCCTTTAAATAGGCTTGCGAGAAGTTATATGCAGGTTAAGCCACCGTTGCCAAATTTACGTTTCTTTATCTAATAATAAATCCAAAAAAGTTCTAATGTCAAATGTAAGTGTCATGTTAACAATATGCACAAAAAAAAAATAATATATATATTGAGATTCGCTCCTTGGTAGGTGTAATGTATTCGCAAAATAGAATTAAGTATTCGGAGCGACGAATTTTCTTTATTTATATGGTTAATTCTGGCCACCTAAGAGATGGGATAAATTGTATAATATGTAAGACTTTTTTTAGAAAATAAAAACTATAAAAAAATATTATTCATTCGTTATAATGTACTCTTATATTGTAGTCCATTGTATATTGTCGTATATTTTTCTACTACAATGATTAAACATATAAAGTATAAAAATGGCCTTTTATTTTAATGAAATAAATCTGAGTATAAAATTATTTCATTTGCATATCTCTTATCATTATTTTTATATCATTAATATTCATAAATTTTAAACTTAAGGCTGTTTTTTTTTTATTTTTGGCTTTAACTTCAACTCTGCTTCAATGCGTCGGTCGGATCTACACTGTAAGAGAAATGTTAGAAAAAGTTACACACGCCTTAAGCGTTATTTTTATCAACACAGTCTATGCAACTTTTGTAGTAGATATAATATCGAGCGTATGACAAAAATCGACGACGAAGTTGGCATTGGCAACTAAAGTCATGTCTGAACTAAAATCACACGCGCACGCGTAAAGTACATGCTGTCACGTTCACAAGTCAGTTGTCACTGTTTAACCGCAACCAGCATTTCACGCGTGTGATCTTAGTACAGACATGACTTTAGATTTCCAACGCCAACTTCGTCGTCTATTTTTGTTATACGCTCGATATATACTTGCAATTTTAAAGAATTCCCGAACGGAATATGCCCGAATGTCACTGGAGAAATATATAAACAAGTAAAATATTCTCTATTAATTAAATGAATTTCATTCCCTCTTCTTATAAATACTACTACGTCTCCTTCCTTAAGTAGACAAAACAATGATTTTCGGTCGTGTACGTTTGCTTTATCTTTTCAATTTTTGTGATTAATATTTGCTAAATTAATACAAGACAAAATATTATTTTGTCTCCATTTTATATGGTAACACTATTAGTTTTTGTTTCATTTGAAAATAATCTATAAACGAAATGCAATAATGGTTAAGTTTAATTAAACCATCTTTACGTCGAGATTGAAAAACAGGGTCAAGTACGTATTTTCACTATTTTTTATTTAACACGGACCCCTGATCAAGGGAAAGAATTGTGATCGTAAAAAAAATCGTTTCGCCAATTTCAACGAATATGCACGTTTTGAGGTACAATAGTTAATCGCATAGGTTTCAGCTTGCCGGACATTTGCCATTTTCCCTACATAAACCATCTGTATACTAGATCAGTGTTCCAGGTGTCGGGTTGCTACTCTTCTCTTCCTCCTCATGGATAATTCTAAAAGGTTTACTTAGAGAGTAGCATGATGTCATGTAGTCGCTTCCCACTTGTAAAATTGGTTTGGTGATTACATGTTCAATTCTGGTGTGGTTGCTTTTAGGGTCCTAGCTTCCAGTCATTCGAAGTCGATAAGTCCCTAGCCTTGCCGTACAACGAGATCAAGTGGTTGGTGGTTTAGGAGGGTTTCCATCTGCGCCAGTTATCCATAAGCTGGCTAGTTGCTGAACTCTTGATTGAGCTTCCTGCGCACTTCCTAGTTCTACTTTTGAGTACAGTTAATAATCATTTTGAAATAAGCGGTCAAATTTTTGCAATATTAATATCGAAGGTCAATCCGATCGAATCCAATGCATGATGGACCAAGAAATGTGGCGGTAAGTGAGCCCGACTCGATTATGGAAAAAAATGCCTTTGTCGATTTTTAGACAATGAACAATTGTACTCATTGTAGATTAAGAAGGAATTAAGGAATATCGAGACATACGCACCCACGCTTATTTTATCTTTTCCACTACTTCTAAACCAGTATGAGCTTTATTATTATCTCGGGTTCCTTCTAAAGTAATAGACGTTATCGCCTAATTTTTACAAGTGTGAATTTATTACTTTCGGCTCCCTTGTTCTCGGATTCTTAAACATCTATACTAGGGAAGATATATGTTGATTATATAGTAGATTGATTTGAAGTTTCAGACTCCTTCATTTTGTTGGACGCTTCGGCTACATGCCAAAAGGTGTCACCTTTTCATCTTTCGTTGGATCATCGCTAATGTTGTTTACATTATTTTGTTGAGAAATTTTAAATAACTCGCTCTTTACTAATCAAAGAAACCATTTTTTTATTTGTAAAGTAACATTAATTTTATGTAAGATTTTGAATAGTGACTGACCTTGCAGAAAATCTTGCATGATGAACATAACCATATAATGATCTTTTTCCCATTCAAAATCCTCACTTCATTATCCTTTAGGACACTATTTCCACTATGTACTACGCCGTGGCATAATATGTGGCACTTTACAATTATGCTATTTAACTAAAAAAATGTTGTCGTAAGTTTTACACTTTGCTTCACAATGATCAGTCATATTATAGCTTAACCAATATAACCAACATATACATTGATTGAATCTGAAATATTTTAAATGCAAATTACTTTTTGCTATATTTGCATAAAAGATTTAAATTAAATGAAAATTATTTGAAAATAATTAATAAATTATTTCCACAATTAGATCTGTGACATTTTGAGTTATAAATTACATGTATGTCTACATTACTTAAAAAAAAGTTATTTATTGAATGCGTTCATATTTTACAGCCGAAGTAATTATGGAAGAGGAACTCGAACGCGAATTCTACAACGACACAATGTTGGAAGTCTACGACGACTCACTACGCCTAGGTCAATTAATCCACCACATACTTTCCCTCCTATTATCAACCATCGGTTTGATCTCGAACAGCATAATAATCTACACCATCGCAAAAACGAAACTACTCCACACGAAAACCTACATAATCCTGGCCAACTTCTGCATAAACGACTGCATATTCATAATTACATTCCCCATCGGAACAAAATTCTTCAATAACATGCACTGCTTCGAAAGAGGCGCGTTCAACGTAATCATAGCCTGTGTCGTTTTAATCTTCATCCTGCTGATTAACCCAATTATGAATAAAGAGAGCATTACTACGAAGCGGATTTTACAAACGCTGTACATACCGTTATTAACAATATCGTTCACGAACACGCTGCTTTGTTATTTAGAGTATAGAAAATCTAGATATTACGAATTAACGCTTTTCGTAGTGTATGCAATACTTTTAGCAACTTTGATTTTTTTTGAAATATACACAATTTGCAAGAGGAACCGGCAGACTTTCGATCAGGATTATATTTTTAGATTCAACATATGTAGGATTTATACTTATAACGTGTTGATTTTAATGGCGACGATCCTGTCAGACTCAATGCTTTACCACATATTTCTCTGGTTGCCAGATTTTATTATTTTGAGCTATTTGTTGAATAGTTCCTATATGTTGGTGTATGCGATTTTTAAAAATATGAAATTCAGAATGGCGCTTTTGGGCATTTTAAGGAGGGATAGTTATAAAATTGACGAAGGGTTGAATTTGCCTAATAACAATGGAGAAGTTGCTTAAATGTAGGATTGAATTACACTTATGATTATTATTTGATTTCTCATAGCGAAGAATAAATATACAAATTGGCTAGAAAATATGCGAGTATTTTCAGGCAGAATGGTTCATAGGTTAATTTCTAAGAGAATATTTAAAGTAAATTTATTGGATTGCTGCTTGAAACTCTTTGAAAGCCAATTTAAATAAATGTATATTTCCAACAGTGGATAAAATAATCGTCATTATTTTACACATGTAAATAAATCCACATTTCTTAAATTTACATATCTTTAGATTGGTTTGAGAGGAGTTAAATGCATGATTAGCCACTGTTGAAAAATATACATTTTAATACCCTATATTTCTTATAAATTTCTAATGTCAAGTGTATGTCTCATGTTTTCGTTTCCTGGCAGTATAAAGCATTCTCGAAATATATTTCGGAGCGACGTTTATTGTTTATAAATCTTGTTAATTCCGGCCACAATAAAGGTGGTATAAATTGTATAATATATAATTTATTTTTTGATATAAAAAATACTTAATAGAAAATCATTTGATTTATTACTTTCAATTCGTTATAATGTATTTCAATATTGTATATTCATTGTATATTGTCGTATATTTTTGACCTATATTAATTAAATTTATAAAGTATGAAAGAATGGCTTTTATTTTTATGAAATAAATGTTACTATAGAATTATTTCGCCAATAAATTATCTCTTATCATAATTTTAATATCATTAACACTCCTAAATTGTAATCCTTAGATTTTTTTAATTTTGGCTTTAGCTTAAACTCTGCTTCAATGCGTCACACTGTAGACTGAATCGGGTAAAACCTGGAAAAAACTCTAAATATTTATAAAAATTTACAAAAACGATGCACTTAGATGTCTGGGGTTGATTATTACGATTTTAATGTCCATTTAAAAAAAATAAAAATGGCGGATCCAATATGGCCAAACAAAAATTTATGAATTTTACGGAACCGCGTAAAACTATATTGGAGTTGCTGAGTAGGGAAAGTATTGTCAAATATATTTTATAACTTTAAATATTGCAATCACGTTCGGCGTCACCTTCTGCTACTTCGTCATAGCTCTCATTACATCCTTCGAAATTTTCGTTTGAAAGTGGCAGGGGTAATAATTTCACAACTTCTGATGGTAATAGATTACCATCATCTAGTTTTGGAGGTCGCAGGGAAGACATGAGTGGGTGGAATGAAAACGTCTGTCATTGTTTTTACGCGGAACATTTTTCGGCAAAAACGAATGTATTTATGTTCGCTTCCTACGCTACCTCAGATAACTGACCAATTGGAAGCGGTGAAGCTTCAAATTGGTTAACCGTGAATTAATACAATGTATGTGAAAGTCGGCATAGGATACCATGAATACAATTCAATATAACGCTTCGTAATTCCGAGACTATAATTTTTAAATTTCTCAATATTGATTGCACGCCCGCTCGACATCGCTTGTAACAAAACCAGAATTAATGGCACGTTAATTGTCTGTAATACCGTCGTTCGATGTACCAAACCTAGGTTTTGGCACATCAATAATCAAATCGAGACGTTCAAAAAATTGTTTTTGAATGGCAGCTTTACGGTTTGCTCTGCATGGCGGGCGTATCTTTTTTGCCCTTGTTGTCACCACCGAATTTATATGCTACACACAGAAACTATTCCATGAATCTAATCGATGCATACAAAAACGAACGCTAGAAACATTTAAATGGTGCAGTGCTCGCAAAAGTGCTCCAGTATTTTATCATATTACCGCAGTTTTTTCGTGTATAAAGTATAATTTTCAAATTCATGCACATAATGGTTTGTCCGCAATCGCGGAATTTGTATTCAAATCACTGATGAATTAGCCTTGGTATAGTGTTTTTTTATTATTATTATTTTGAGTGTAGACAATTTGTTCGGATATATTAGTAAGTCGGATATATTAGAGGTCAGTTATAAATCTGATTTATTGATTTCATCATCTACTATCATTCATAAATACGGAACATTTTAAACCTTTGTTTCTCTACTGTTTCCAGTCCGTGGTCCATTCCCAGAGTGTATGTGTTTTGTTTAACTCTCCGCGCACCGTGCGGTGCATAAAAAAATGCCCAGTGTTTTTTGTTTTTGTTTGTTTCTTCCCCAATTATATTATATAATTTAACTAGAACCATGGCTAAAAGAAATTAAGACACTAATGAACAGGAAAATGATACAATTAATACAAAAGATATAATTGAGGACATCAAACAATTAAAAAAATGTATGCAATATATATCAGATAGGTTTGATGAAAATGTGAAACAAAATGAAGAATTAAAGTGCATGCTAAATGAAATGTTAAAAAAGAAATTGAAGGAAGTAGAAGGCCGCTGCGCTGAGCTAGAGCAAGAAAATCTTAATAAGTGCATAAATCTAAGTTGTATCCCAAACTAAAATAAAAATGAAGATGTAAAAGTGGTTGTTGTTGAGGTGCTCGAAAGCATAAACTGCGAAACAAAAACTGATGATATTCTCGATGTATTTATGAAAGGGAGAAAATGACTCTGGTGTTAACACTAGTACAAGAACAAAACCTAAAATCACAACAAATATATCACAGATGCAACAATTGATGAAATGACAACCACAATTCATTGAACTTAGGCATTATTATTATATTATTAAGAAAATATTTGCTTAATTTAAATTGGTTATAAAATCCATTTACCGGTCTTTGTTATAACAATAACAAATTAATTTGTATTTATTTTCAAAATAATATCTTATATAAAGTACCAAGAAACCGTCTTCTGATATATAATTTAAATTTAAATATATTTATAAGTAACTGAATATTAACTTCAAAGATATACTTATAGGAGAAATAAATTACATGTAATTCTATAAATTATTTAAAAACAAGTTATTTATTGAATGTCTTAATGTTTTACAGCCGAAGTAATCATGGAAGAGGAACTCGAACGCGAATTCTACAACGACACAATGTCGGAAGACTACTACACTCCAAGCGTCACTTACATAATCCACCACATACTCTCCCTCTTATTATCCACAATAGGTTTGATCTCGAACAGCCTAATAATCTACACCGTCGCAAAAACGAAATTACTCCACACGAAAACCTACATAATTCTGGCCAACTTCTGCATAAACGACGCCATATTCCTAATTACATTCCCCATCGGAACTTCGCTCTTCAGAAGCCTGCACTGCTTCGAAACAGGCGCGTTCAACGTAGTCATAGCCTGCGTCATTCTAATCTTCATCCTACTGATTAACCCAATTATGAATAAAGAGAGCATTACTACGAAGCGGATTTTACAAACGTTGTACATACCGTTATTAACAATATCGTTCACGAACACGCTGCTTTGTCATTTACAATATAGATTGAAATATTACGAATTTACTCTTTTCGTTGTGTATGTAATACTTTTATTAACTGTGATTATTTTCGAAATTGTCACAATTTGCAAAAGGAATCGGCAGCTTGTCGATGAGGATTATATATTTAGATTCAACATATGTAGGATTTATACTTACAACGTGTTGCTTTTAATGGTGACGCTCCTGTCAGGCCCTATACTTTTTCACATATTTCACTGGGTGCAGGATTTTATAATTTTGAGCTACCTATTGAGTAGTTCCTATATGCTAGTGTATGCGATTTTTAAGAATAAGAAATTCAGCATGGCGTTTTTGAGCATTTTAAGGAGGGATAGTTATAAAATTGACGAAGGGTTGAATTCTCCTAATAATAATGAAGAAGTTGCTTAAATGTATGATTGGGTAAT
The DNA here is from genome assembly GCA_963082785.1 of Philonthus spinipes. NCBI lineage: Eukaryota > Metazoa > Arthropoda > Insecta > Coleoptera > Staphylinidae > Philonthus > Philonthus spinipes. Next base: position 17,364,041 of record OY720311.1, on the reverse strand, counting down.
AGATTGGATTATTATTTAATTTCTCAAAGTGGCTAAAAAAGGTGCAAATATCTTCAGGGAGAGTGGTTAATATGCTAATTTCAAGTAAAATATTTAAAATAAATATATTTAATTGCTGCTTCTAACTTCTCGGATACCTATTTAAATAAATTCCAAATTTGGCAATGATCGATTAAAGAAGTGTAAAATATTAATCATTATTTGACAGTTGTAAATAAATTTACACTTCCTAAATTTACAGTTCCTTAAATTGGTTTACAAGGAGTTATGTGTAAGATTAGCCACCGTTGCCAAATTTACATTTCTTTATCTTACAATAAATCTAATAATTTTCTAATGTTAAATCTCATGTTTAAAATATCCGTAAAAAAATAAAAACTGACAACGATTCGTTTCCTGGCGGGTTTAAAGCATTTGCGGAATAAAATTAATTACTTCGAGCGGCGTTTATTCTTTACTTCTCTTGTTAATTCTGGCCCCCAATATGGTGGTGTAAGTTGTATAATATATAATGTAGTTTTTTTTATAAAATAAATATAATAAACAGAAATCATTTCAATTATTATTTTTCATTCGTTATAATGTATTCTTATAGTTCATTGTATATTGTCGTATATTTTTGTACCATAATAATTAAATATATAAAGTATGAAAAATTGGCTTCTATTTTTATTAAATAAATATGACTACAAAATTATTTCATTTATAAATTATCTCTCTACAAAATTTTAATTTATTTCATTAATATTAAATTTATGAGTGTTAATCATAAATTCTAATCCTAAGACCTAGGTTTTCAATAATGGCTTTAACTTCAACTCTGCTTAAATCCTGTAAAAAAATGTTAAAATTAACTTATACGAAAATTACTTCCCGAAAAATGATTTGTTTTTTCAAACGTGTGCCAATTTGTTTAGAATCAAAATTTTAAAAATTGGGCCTGTATTTTTTAGAGTATACATCAGATATTTAGAAAACATTTACTTTTTTATTCTATGTCCATTTCTGTTTCCAGGATCTTTTCGCTCGTTTTCCCCTACACTCCGAGAATAACGTCCATTTTCTTTATTTTTTAGGTCATTTTTGAACATTTTCTTTTGGAAAAAGTCCGAAATAAAGTTCAATATGTATACAATGAATATATAAAAACAGTTTTTAAGTAGTACTTTTAGATTTTGCTTAAAAAAAAATTAGAATATGACTTGTTTCCTAGACTAGAGTGGCCTAACCCCTTAATAAATGAAGTATATGTTAAATATAGACGACTGTATTTTGGTTATTTTATTTAAATTACATGTGTGTATGTACAAGGTATGTATCCGACAACTGTCGACTTTTGTTAACATCGAAAAAATTACACAATAAATGTAATTTAATTTTTACATTAATATTAAAACAAAAATGTAAAAACCACCGGGTGGCATTTGTACACGGTTGGTTAAAATCATATGAATGCCTATAATAAATAATTATTGTGAAAATAAGAAGAGCAGATTGTTTTTAAAATCGTCCAATACATGCAGACGCGCCATTGTGTAGTATGCTATGCTTAACATTGTTGGGAGACTGTTATATATATATCTAGATTATTTTGAACATGTTCAATATATTTCTCGCGAGAATTCTCTCAAGAATTTAATAATATATTAAAATCTCTGTATTGGACATGCGCAAACTTATAATATTTTTCTATATATAATTATATTATAAATTTATGCGAAAATACTTGTGAGTGTAAAACGGCCCTAATGAACCTATTTGTGTGAAACTTTTACTGCGATGTAATCCACCTGGATTTTTCAAATACAGCATTTTCATACTTATCACTTTCGGTATTACCTGAAGTCGGTACTAACTAAAACCCAGTAAATTTCATTTAGATTCATCATATCATTTTATTATAAAAAATGGTAAAAAGTTATTGTTAATTCTAACATTTTTTATTATTTGAATAATCATAAATAGCAAAGTTTTTTTTATATACATATAAATAACAGCATTTATTTAGAGGTGTTTCAAATTAAAAGTGGAATTTAGTGAAATTCATACAGCTGAAACTTGATTTTTCAATTTAACTCCCTACATAATAATAGTAGTAATTCACCTGGAGGGTTATGTAACTGTAACATCTTTGATCTTTGGTGACTTGCCCAGGCGCACTCGGGCGGAAAAAAATTGAATACCCTTTGATATCGGCCGTTAGCTCATATTGTCCAACCCCCCCAAGTTAGCTTTTACTATGTGTGTGAGACCAAGAAGAAACCCCCCAGAAACGGCTACAATCGAATAGAAGTCAGAACCATGATAATAGGGAGAATAATACGCCTTAACAATATACCGACCCTAGTAACAATCAAGGATGCTTCGAGTGGACTGATGAGCTTAGGGATGGCCTTTTGGAGGTCTACATTAAAGGAGAGGTTACATAGCCCGAATAAAATCCTAATAGGCCCAAAAATTCCCCATGCATGAGGACCGACTACATAAATTACCTTCGCAGGTAGGATTATGTAGCCATTCCGAGAACGAATAAACCGAAAGCGGTAACCCCCGGAAGGCCAACTGAAGCACAGCGCAACAGAACATCAGACATTCCAATCCTAAATGAACGCAGATAACTATATCTGATACGATCGTTAAGATGACAGAATATTCCTAATGGGAATGCAGAAGTCCAGGATCGATTGCCACCAGATGCTAATCTCTGGCAGATAAAATGTCGGGTTTACTCTGTTGCCCAAAAGTTTCAATCTGAACTATTTCTAACAGTACAACTAACCTCAAAAAAAGGAGCAACGAGCAAAGACACTAAAAGAAAAAATACAAAGTTCATAGCAAAATGCATTTCATATCCAATGTCCTTTTAACGAAAAGAGTTCGCCGGATTATATCTTGAATTAGGCAAACCCATCACACAATCAATGAAGATACTGCTTACCATCAAGCATAGTTGCCTAAAACGGATTCGAATGCTGGTCGTGGTTAAAAAATCACTTATCAAACGGGCAAAGACAATATCACAAATACTATGCACATTGACATATTTTCTAAGCATCAAGGTTTTATTTGAATATGTCATCTAACAACTTTTCTGCTCAACGACACTTCGTGAAGATCGGCGGCCGCTGTAGTATACCAGTTCTCATTTCAAGGAATAGAAATTATTCCAACATTAATCATTTTCGTTTCTTCTGGACCATCATCAACTTTCTTATTTCTATCCTTTTTGTATATATATATATATATATATATATATATACGTAAAATATTGTGTTGGTTTATAAATTTTTAATAGAAACTCTTTACAAATAAAATAAGGCAGGAATAGAAATCAAACATGTATTCCTCATAATTAAATAATTTTCTAATAATCCAATCAAAATAGTTTATATTCAAAACGTTTATTAAATATTGTACAGAATTTACACAATTTCTCCTTTGTTTTTTTTTTATATTTTTTACAGTTGAAGAAATCAAGGAGGAAGAACTTGACAGATGACAGATGACCACGACCATAACGCTGGAGTTATCTTGCTAATCCACCGTATATTAACAATAATCCTCTCTTGCATCTCTTTAATCTCTGACGTCATAATAATCTACACCGTCACAAAAAAAACAAAATACTCCACACGAAGACCTTCATAATCTTGGCGAACCACTGCACAAACAACGCAATTTTCCTAATCACGTTCCCCTTGGATATTCTTTATTCGACCACATAAATCACTCTATCGCTAAAATTGGATTCACAGAATTACTAGCCTGCTTTGTTTTAATGTTCTTCTTGTTAATCAACTCAATTATGAATAAAGAAAGCATAACTATTGGAGGGATATTAAAGATGTACATTACGATTATACTAATACAAATTACGAAATTATTATGTTGTTATTTGGATTTAATTGTGCTATATTTCGAATTAATTATTTTTTCACCATTTGTTTTGCTTGTGGTTACAGTAATATTTTTTGAAATAATTAAATGTTTTAAAAAATACAACAGCATTGTCAACGCTAAATTCGTCTTTCGCTTTAATCTCTGCCGAATATATACCTATAACTTCTTTGTTTTAATATTAATTCTGTGGGGGCGCTTTACAATTTTAAATTCGATTGGGGTCATCATGGATTTCCTTACATTGGGTTTTCTGTTGAGTGATTTTTATATGTTAATGTATGTTTATTTCGCAGATAAAAAATTCAGAATGGCTTTTAGTAGTATTTTGATAAGGGATTCGTATAAAATTGATGACGAATTAAATTCAGCAAATATTTTAAATGGCGAGCAAAGCGATTAGAAATGGCTTAAAAAATGCGAGTTAGTGCGAAAAATGTTTGTTAGGCTGCAATATTATAATTGAACAAATAATTGCTAGTACTTTGTTTTGTTTTTAATTTAATTAAGGATTAAATCGCACCAAACATCATTTAAAAACAATGACTGAATAATATATAAAACGAATTTATAAATAATTAATTATTAATTAATTTCTTTTGCGGAGGTTTCTACTACTAATCCCCATCAAATATCTCGTTTATAGAAAGTGAAATCATGTCCCTAACCTGCGAGATCAAGAAGCTTCTAACGACAACGTCGATAATGTATCCCCACAAATCACGAAAACTGCAAACAATACAACTTTAATACATGATTTCTCAATAAGTGCAAGTGATAGGGTAAACAGTACAAAAATTGATTATTGGTAACAGTAATTTGCACTTGGATCCAGGGGACAATAACATGTGGGACAATAGTACAAATTTAAACAAAAACAATGAGTAAAAAGAAGTATCAAACAAAAAACAACGTAAAAGAAAACAAAAATCTTTTACATTTATTGCAACTGCTACTGAAATAAATATACCATTTGCGGAAAATCAATCTAAAAAATGGATTTTTGTCAAAAGATTGCACCAAGATGTAAATAATTTTCTAATAATCCAACTGACATTTATTATATTCAAAACGTATAATAAATATTGTAAAGCATTTACATAATTTCTTCTCTCTTTTTTTTTCAGTTGAAGAAATCATGGAGGAAGAACTTGAAATGGAATTCTACAACGAAACAATGACAGATGACCACGACCACAACGCTCAAGTGATCTTGCTACTCCACTATATATTAGCAATAATGTTCTCTTGCATGTCTTTAATCTCCGACGTCATTATAATCTACACCGTCACAAGAAACAAAATACTGCACACGAAGACCTTCATAATCTTGGCGAACCACTGCATAAACGACGGAATTTTCCAGATCTTGTTCCCCCTTGGATACTCCTTATTCGACTACATAAGTCACTGTTTAGCTAAAATTGGATTCACAGAATTACTAGCCTGCTTTGTTTTAATGTTTTTGTTGTTAATCAACCCAATTATGAATAAAGAAAGCATAACAATTGGGGCGATATTAAAGGCATTGTGCATACTGATGGTACTAATACAAATTACAACATTAATATGTTGTTATTTGGATTTGAGTGTGAAATATTTCGAATTTATTATTTTAGCAGCATTCGCTTTGCTTCTTATATCAGTAATACTTTTTGAAATAATTAAATGTTTCAAAAAATATAATAGCGTCGTCAACGCCGAGTTCGTCTTTCGCTTTAATATTTGCAGAATATATACCTATAATTTCTTTCTCTTAATATTAATTCTGTCGGGGCGCTTTACAATCTTAAATTCGATTGGCGTGTTCATGGATTTCATTGTACTGGGTTTCTTGTTGAGTGATTTTTATATGTTAATGTACGTTTATTTCTTTGATAAAACATTCAGAATGGCTCTTAGAAATATTTTGAAAAGGGATTCTTACAAAATTGATGCCGAATTAAATTCAGCAAATTTATTAAATGACGAATAAATTGCTTAAAAATACCAATTAAATGTTTGTTTCGTCGTTTCACGAAACATATCACGGTATGATATGTGTGGCAGCAATATTATAATTCAACAAATGATTGCTATATCTATTAATGTTTTAATACAATTTATATATATATATATATATGTTAATATTAATTTAATTTAAAATTTATTATGGTCTCATCAAAAATAGCTGTCATTAGTTTTTTTTTCCTAGAAATCTACTTTATCACACGAATATACCCAGTTGTATGTAATTAAACAATCTTCATCTTCCTGATATTGTACTGAATACCAACTTTTAGCGGTGTTTTTTCAATAAAAGTTATGAAATTAAAAAAAAAAATGTTTTATTTTATAATATTAATAGGTTCAAAAATACACTTAATTTGTTTCACTCCTCATTATTATTAAGTAGTGAAACAAATCAAGTGTATTTTTCAACCTATTAATATTGTGATCATATTTCATCAAGTGATTAATGAGAACTATATTAAAGATTTATTTTATAAGTTCAGTTTTACTTTCCTTAAATATTACATATTAGAAAAATATAAACCCAAGTTCAAGCAACTTATACACACGCTGTATATTAATCTTCCACAAATTTCCTTATTATTTATAGGCAGCTAATCTTTCCTTCCTCCAAACACACGCACACACACGCACACAAAAGCCGACTCTAATGAATTTTAATTAAAGCCCCCGAACGAACACTTTGTTAATTCACAATTCGCCCGAAATTTCAAGGGCTCCCGTCCAAGTTTCCAAACTTTCTTTAATGACCTTATCTTATCAGTTTCTAATGCATTATGTATTTAGGCTTGATAAAGAATACTTTCAAGTGGCGGAATTATCAATTTTCGCCGACGGCCTTTTGTTTAAACCAAAACATCGAGCAGTTGCTGGTGTGGAACTAGACGGTGTTTTCTAAGAAAAAGCGAACCGGTGATAGGAATCAAAGTCTTATTTTAAATATTTGAGTATGGTGTATTTTTTGGAGGGCGAAATGAAAAATGGGAGAGTGTGTGTTATCTAAATGAAGTGTAGATTTTTTTTCATATTTCGGATATCATGTTATATAACTAACTTGGAATAAGTTTGTGGTTGATAAAATCTAGATCGGGAGGAAATAAATGAAGGTTTAAATAGAAGGTAATTATTTTAAGATTTTTTTTTATTTGTGTTGTATTATAAATTATCTCCATATCAATCGATTATTCATCGATCATTCACAATGCAAATAAATGAAATAAATTTTAAGAAAAAAAAAAAATAGATATAATCAAACAAATTGAGATTGATGATTGGTTTTGATTTACCTGAAAAGTATAATCAAAATAATTAACACTGTTGTATCCTTTCTTCACACTTTACTTTCTAATGTTTAGATATATATTTCGAGTGCTATGCACTCATTATCATTATCAAATTGAGATTACAAATAATTTTAAAATTGACAATAAATAAAATAATAAATGATAGGAAAAACAAAATTTTCAAAAATTTAATATTCCCCACAAAAATTACTGAAAATGAAAAAGTACGCATCGATTTTTAGTGCTCCGCAAGTGCTCAGATAAACACTTTATGATTATTTTCACTTAATAATACTGTTACTCTAATTAATATTGTGTTTCCCATTTGTCGCTTATTGTAGTTAATTTAATATTGTTCAATAATTGGATTACCTGTTGAACAATAACGATTATTATTACTTTTATTGGTCATTTGGGTCAAAATTTATATAAACAATTTTAAAAATTGCTTCAACTGTTATAAAAAAAAACAATTATAAGTCAGTGTAATGAGCCCAAGATCTATATAGGGAAAGACTTTTTCAAGAAAAAATAAATAACTATTTCAAAGCGTTTTTAAACAAGAAAGAAAATTCTTCAGATTAAAATAATTTTAAAGAAGAACATTACACATTTAGCGGGGAATATGAAATCCTACATATCCGGAAGAAATTAAGAAAATTCGACATCATGCAAAAAAAAAATATTGCACAGATTCAACTGTTCAAATAGTCGTTTAAAAAATCTGTTCGTGAGCCAAATGATTCGGTTTGAAATATTCAGCTCCTTCACAGCCATGACTAATTTCGATATGGATACTCTTCTAGAATAGAATCCCTTAAGACGTCATTTATAGTCGAACGATTGTTAAAATCAATGGGGCACGATCCACGCTGGTTTTGAATAAAAAGAGCAAATTCGCGAGATGCTAACCTAGCGCAACTTTTCAAGCTATTTGTGCTTCCTTTTCTTTTTCAGATAAAAAGGTGAAAATCTGTAGTCGTGAAAACCCGACCGGGTGATAAAGGCTAGTTCATCATGAAATTTTGTGCTAAAATTTTAATTTGGGTTTTCGCTTAATTTCATGTAAAAGTTGACAGCGCTCGTTTGAATAAATAATGATGCAACGATGAAACAAATATGTTAAACAAAACAGGAATAATGATCGTAAAATAATGATAAATTTATAATAATGCAAATAATGATAAAGAATAATGGTAAATTAATAATAATCAAGATAAATTAATAATAAACGAAATATTCGCCCATGTAAACAAAAAACAATATTTTTGTATAAGAACAGTGAATAAAATATTCACGACTTAACTGATATTATGAATGTGTAAAATGAAACTTTACTATAATGACCGTACTATTGTTGATGCGAACAATAAACTGAGTTACTTAACTGTAAATAGCAAGAAGTGCAAGTTTATGTCATTCACTATGAATATTAATATTATTAAATTCGATTACAGTATATGTATTAATCTCTTAGAACAAGTTATTGTATTTAAAGACCTAGTGATATGGTTTAATGATAATTTTACAGTTAATATACATGTTCAAGAAACTGTCAACGGTTCCTTCAAGGCCTTAGGTTTTATAGTAAGAAACTCTTTGGATCCTAAAAATATCAAAGCGCTGAAAGCTCTCTTTAATGCCTGTGTTATATCAAAGTTAGAATTCGACTCTTTGATTTGGTACACTCTAACTCATTAAATAAATTATTTAGTAGAAAATGTCCAACGACAAATGCAGTTAGAGGTTTCAGAGATGAGTTAATACTGGACATATTAAATATGAACTCATTGAAAAACGTATAATGAAGTCTAGCATATCTTTTTTGTACAAAGTACTTCATGGCAGAATTGATTGTCTAGATATTTTTTAATTAGTTAATATACGTATTTTAACTTTTAACAGTCGAAACAATAACTTATATTGTTTCCAACCCAATAGTATATCACTTAAAATCAACTATTAGTATAGCATATGATATTTTCAATCAAAAACCTTCGGCGTGTGATATTTTTACCGATTATTTATCATCCTTCATAGCGAATTGTTTATTTATCTAATTATAAGTTAAAATTTGTATCTTTCATTTACGTATCTTCAAGTCGCGTACTATTATTATTATTTATTATTTATATAAATTATAAATAATCTATATATATATGAAATAGATATGAATAAATGGGCGTTATTTATTAACCCGAAACTAGTCGAGAATTTAATGTTATTCAATCTAATCTGTGTTTTATTTGGTGATTTTTAATAATCTATTCATATTTATTGTATACAAAATTAACTACCAACATAGAGTAACTATTATTTCATCCTCTTTGCAACCAATGTCTAAATTCTAAAACCATTAATTAATCTATATATAACTTACATACTTGTTTTGAAATTGGAAATGATCTCCTGTTGGACGATGAACGTTATTATTATTATAAAAAAAAACATTTATGAATATAAAATGTATATTCAAATTTAAATAAAACAACGTGCCCTGACTTCACACAGAATTATGTAATAAATAACGCCCATTTATTTAATAATTCCGTGTGGAGTCAGCGCGCTTCGATTTCGCTTCAATATTTATTGTAGAATCTAATATTTTTCATACATGTTTTACAATTACTAAATTATTAAATCGTCGTAATTATTCAAATCAAAAATTCATTCAAATATAACCTCAATAACCAACAATTCCAAAATTATTACTTAAGTTAAATAATATACAGGGTGTCCCATTAATATTGGGAAATGGCTTAACCTCAGATTCGAAGGACCAAAATATAATTATTCAACCGAACTTATATATATATATATATATATATAACGAAGTTAACCCCTAAGCCGGAATTTATCTTCAAACTTAAACAAAATATTATTTATTTTATTGATAAAAATTAAAAGCTTTATTCGATTTCAATGAAACACATAATTTGAGGTAATATGAGTATCATCATTTGATGGTAAGTGTAAAATTTAAAATAACCTATAAATAAATACCTAAATATATTTTTATTTGGACACGCCATAATATTTTTAAACATTTTACTTGAATGATTGTTTAATTTGGAGTTTTTTTGTCTCGTTTTAAATTTCGATTATTTGCACAGGTTGGTCAAAATAAATAAATAAAATTCAAACAAATTCCTTCAATTTATTTGGTGAAATGCGAATATTGTTATCTGGAAAATGTAAATAAATAATTAATAATGTAATTATTACATTAAATATTTGCTATAAATTTAGTAACTAAATCATTGGTTATTTATTGACATGTTAATTTTAAATTTTATTCTATTAGAAAATAAATGTATTATTTATGTCTTGGGTAACTTAGTTTATTGCCAAGTAATTAATGTAATTGATTTAAATTTAATTTTTTGTACGAAAACTGACAAATTTATGTATAATTATAAAAAGACAAACAACATTTTCAAATTAATTAATTTTTCAAGTAATATATTTTTTTAAATTTAATAGTGTAATCGAATAAAAGGATTTTTAAATGTTTATGTAGTTGTACTAGGTTATTCTATACTTTATTTAATTAATGGTGTTGTATTAACACAAATGATGTATTATACAATTATATAATAATAATAATAATAATAATAATAACTTAATTGCCCAACAGCTGAACCAATTACAGGACAATGTTATAAAAAAAAACTGATAATAAGTAATAATAATAATAGTAATTATATAATACAGTATACATAAAAAACATACAAAAATAATGAATTTCACAAACTATGCTAAATCACTGTCTCATTTGTGGTGAGAAAAATATGTCGTCAAACAATTATATTAATCCATCGTAAATTTTATAAAAATCGAATGAAGTATTTAATTGTTATTGATAAAACAAATAATATTTTGTTTATGTTTGAAGATGATTTCTGGCTTAATGGTTAACTTTTGTATATGAATAATTAAAATCGTCTTATTTTGGTCGCAGGAATTTGAAATTAATCCATTTCCCAACATATTAAGGGGATCCTCTGTATATCATTCATATATATATATATGTTTCGCCTCTTTTATCCAAAACAGAAATAATGTATCAGTGCTCCTTGTTTGAATTGCGATTGTATACAAATTATTTGAGTTAGATAATTCCGGAAGAATTTACGATTGCTTCGGTTCTTAGTGAACCAGTCTGTGAGTAACGAATAAACTTGGTCTAGTCACATAAGGAAGTGTAAGAAACAAAAATGGATTACATTGCAAGCTGGTTTGGTAATATATAAATTTAAATTTCATTAAAAACAATAAATATAAAAAATATACTGCTATTAGTTCAACTGACAAGACAATTTTTAAAGTATTTTCTTACATATTTGTAACTAAAATTATTTTTATTTTATTGTATAACTAATCAAACATGTTAAAAATGTATATACAGGCTGTCCCAAATTACGTGTTATTATAGGGAATCTCGGTTATAAGCAGAGATTGATAAGAAATGGATGGCGCATTCTCGAGCTCGTTTTTCAAGACAAACTCAACGGCAAAGCCGAAATTAACCACTTTCGATTAATATCTCATTTATTTATTATTTTATCAAAACGAAAATTGCATGTACTTTAGGCACTTTGTCATTGAAAGAAATTTACATATTTTTTTATCTGCTTAAATTTAAAAGGTACAGCACATAGATTTATTTTTTTAAATACAAATCATAATTGGCTAAAAAATTAATAAATAGCTTATTATTTTCTCTTTTCATTGAAATAACATATTAGTAAGTTTAGTTTTCATTTTATTGAGATATAATTTATTTTATATAAATTTTCAAACAAATGCAGTAGGCGTGTAAACAAAACAATGTTATTTTGTTTATGTAGTTTGTTTATTTTATTTTATGTTTGTGTTATCAATTAGTTTAATTTGTGCTTTAAATTAAATAAGAAATACTGTTGAGTTAATATTTCTTGATCACTGGTGCGGCGTATTAAATATTTTTTGATGGTGTAAACGCACTATTTATAATAACATTACAAATAAATTTGATGAATAATTAATTTTACGTAAATATTTTGAGTTTTTCATTTCCCATTTTTTTTTTTATTCGTACGACTTTGTCAGCAATGAGAAAATGATTTTGTGAAAACAAAATGAAATTATTTTCCCTTCTTATTTCTTTGTTAGAACGCCTAACATTTAAATTTTATTTTTTTATACATACACAACAGGCTCTAAAATGGACTTAGAATGATATATAACAATAATAATATTAGAGTTATACATAACAATACAATTTTTTTTACTTTGGATTTTTTACTAGAAATTAATTAATAGTATAAATACAGAGTAATTTATAAGAGTTGCACAAAACTCCGACTGTGTTTGGGAAGTCATTTTTTAAAAAAAATGTGATGTGAAGATTCACCGTATTTTGTTTATTTACATAACTACATCTGTTTACGCGGAACAACAATTGAACAAGTTTCTTTTAGTCGTTGGAGAGTACGGCCGAAAACTCTAGGACACGATTGATGTCCATCAGAAAATATTCGGCGATACTCTCAGACGCCTTAACATTGTTACTATTACAATACCCATTGAGATAAACAATATCTGTATATTCAGCTCTACTAAACTCACTCATTTTGACAACTGTTAACTTAAATGTTTCAAAAATTATATTGTATATTTCCATGATTAATTAGATTTTAAAGCTGTACTTTGATGATAATTAAATAAAATTTCAGTTCTGTAAATAAACCAAAATACGACCGTTATTCACACAACATTTTTTCTTAGAATGACTTCCTATCATCTGTCCTATCTTCCTGTCATTAATTGTAAAAAGGTGATTTTCAATAAATAAAGAATTAATTAATTAATTATAAACACGATATCAAAATTTATAAATCACCATATATTTACAAAAATTTACCTGTTTAATATTTACTAAAATTAATAATTGAATTATTTTTTCATAATTTTTATTTACAAATACAATTAACTAAATTATATAATATGGTTAATAACGTATTATTTCTCTTCTGTTTTAGAAAGAAGCAAAGAAACTAATAAAATGCCAACCGAATACGAAAACGTCTTCAAATACATGAGCGTAATCCTGGGCCTCCTTTCAGCCAGCTCTCTGTTTTACTTGAAATCCCTCAGAATCAACCCGAAGTACCAAACAATCTTCAACCGATGGCTCATCAACGAAATGATCCAGATGAAACTATGCTTCTACAAATACCTATTCGCGGATATCTCATTCACAAAACTCGACCAAGTAATGGACTTCCTCACCAAAACCACCTCCGCTTACTCCATATTAGTAATAATAATCCTCCTTTGTACTTTTATTAATGATAACATTGATGATTACAGAGGGGAAAATTTATTCACGAATTTCATTAAGAAAAACGTGATTTATATTTATATCATCGTGAACATCGTGTTGTGTTCGTATTTTCAAGGTGTCCAAATTTTTGCGTTTATTAATTTAGTGCTGACTATGTTCTTCGTGACTGGAATGACCTGCTGTGGGAACAAGAGGATGGACGAGACTTATTTGATTGCGGGCGTTGTTGTAGTTACGTGGTTTTTGTATTTTTTGGAGACAAATTTAAGGTTCAACGGTCATTTATCTCATGTGACTAATTTAACATCGTTGTTTATTATAATCATCCTGAAAAAACTTACTAAATATAATAATTAGGTTTAGTATATGAGTGTGAACAATTATTTGTATCTTTTGTCTTCTTATTTATTATAATTACATTAAAACATAATTAAAATAATTAAATGGGAATATATTTGTATGATGAATATAAACTAAAGAATTTGTATGTTATATAATTGCTTGTCTTGTCAATTTAAATAAAAATGATGTAAAAAATAATTTCAATAAATTAAATGAAAACGATATATTGGGCGGAAAAACCCATGGTCGATCGTCCAGACAGACTAAAACCTACATGTATTATAATTTTTTATTCTATATTGTTATATATTATATAACAACGGCAATAGATTAACGTTTTTAATAATTTATTTAAATTATTTTTTACATCATTTTTATTTAAATTGACAAGACAAGCAATTATATAACATACAAATTCTAGTGTTAATGTTATATAGAATTGTCTGCAGAAATTAAAATATTATATAGAAATAAATTATTACTATGAGGGCAGAAAGGCCTATGGTCGATAGCCCATGACAGACTACTAACACAATTGTACATATTGTTATAATAAATTTTGTAAATTTTAGTTGTTATATAGTCTGAATAAAGATGTTTTTATATTATTATTATGAAATAATCGAATAAATAATAACACAAGAGTTTTTTTCTTTACTTCATTTTTTATTTAGCACATTTAATGCACATTTTGACACACAAAGTGGTCATTATCAATAAAAAAAGTTTGTTACTGATAATGATCAAACTCAAAACTAATTTATTCAATCCAATAAAAATCACTTTGATTTAATTAATAGTTTTAATATTTAAACATTTTTTGTTTATATTATATACAATAAATATGAATAGATTATTAAAAATCATCCAATAAATCTGTATCATATTTGTTTTATTGGTTGATTTTTTTTAATAATCTATTCATATTTATTTTATCACTTGGATTGTTTCACGATAATAATTATTGAAACAAACCGAGCAATTATACAATTTGGTAAAATGTTTCATATTGCAATTTTAATTAAATTAAGAGAAAATAATTTAAATAAAAAGAATTTAAAAATAATTTTCTCTTCTGCATTTGTGACATTTTTTACTTGCCTTACATTTAAATAAATTATTTGTTAATTATTTTCTTATTATTTTTATTTAATTTACTTAAATAACTGTGACTAAATGAATGAATACTCTTGTCTATTAATAAAAGAAACATAATTTGAAATTGATTAATCAATTAATTAATCTTTCTAATTGCTCTGTAATTGAATATTTGCAAAGAAAGTACAATGAAATAGTTATTTTAATAGATATTTGTATATTTATTGTACCTACTTCATAAGTCTTTAATTGCAGAGCAGTTAGAAACAGAATAATAAATTAATTAATTAATTAATTTAAAAATATTTTCTTTTAAACGAAGTAAAGTTACAAAAAATATTCATAAATATATATATTATTACTAAGAAAGTTTTAAATGTCTATTTAATATTCTACAATCAAATAAAAAAAAACGGGATTTCAAGAATGCGATGAAGTAATGTATCCGACAAGTTTCGAACGGCGATAAGCCGCGCACAAATTTATAAATACATTCATTACCGTCATGTGTATAAATGGTAAATAGTGTTATCAAGAGTTCATAGATTAATGTTGCAGTAAAAACAAGAACCATGGTGTCCAAAAGGAAGTTTGTAGGTTAGATATATTTAAATAAGGGAATATTAATTAAAGGTAAGTTGATATGTTTAACAGTTATAATTATACAAATTTAATATGATATGCAAATAATCAGTTATGTGTTATTGATTGGCATGATAATTACGTAAATGAATTATTCAAATATTCAGAAATTAATTAGTTAATTGAATAAAATTGATTACAAATCACTTGATTTTATGTAAATTATATGAAACAATATTTAATAATGTAAAGCATCCAATTATTATAAATAAATTAATTACCGAGTTGCTCTTTCAACATACAAGTTCCAGAATTTAGATGTTGAATTAAAACAATATTGAATTTAATTATATGTATCTGTTCGTGTAATTTTATAATAATAATAATAATTTTTATTGACCCACCGGGAACATGTTCTCAATTACATAAAATATATATAAATAAACATAGATAAATACAAACAACACAAAAGCATTAAATATACACCATGTAAAGAGTACTAAACTTGAAATAGCAGGAGGGAACAAGAGACGATAGAGAATCGAAGATTATATCATTGTTCACAGGCATTTGATTATACATCTTACAAATAATTCCGAATTTAGAACCGTATAATGTTTTATTGTGTACGACACCAAAAATGACCTAATTTCTACTACTAAAAGTTGGAGCATGCATTTTTTTTGAAATAATTAATTATTTACAATATAACGATATTGGGAACGGGCAATCGACTACAGGTCTTCTAGCCTATCGTTTTTTTGTTCTTGTCTACTTACTCGTTAAGATCGCTAATTTTATTGTCAAAGTCCGCAGTAATGAATATCTTCACTTATTTTAAAATTATTAAATTATTTGCGTCTACAGTATTATCACTATTACATACTAAATTAGTTTAATATAATAATATCTTTTTTCTTTCTTCACTTTCTTTTTATTTTTTAACACTAGATGTACATTTCGAGTACAATATGCTCTTTATCAATAGTTTTTATGTAAAAGTGACAAATAAATAAATAAACATATAAATAAAATTAAATATACAAATGTGATGTGTTATTAAAAAAAACTGATAAAGGTAATGTTAAAAAAAAGTGAAGAAAGGAATAAAATATTATTATATTAAATGAAGAAACTTCACGTACTCACCAACCAATATCTAAATGAATTTGTTAGAATCAATTAAAATATTGTAACAAAAAAAAAGAAAATTGAAATGACTATTTTGAAACAAATGAATAACATTCAACATTACTTTATTATTTTATTAAGTTTCCGCGCAATATGGTAATCTCTGAATTCATGAAAATTCCCTCTCGAATTTTTACGATTCACTAAACAATTTTAGTTGATTTGCTTGCTACTCATGCGTAAATATACTCTTTTATGCGTCAATATAGCTTTGTTTTTATAATAAAATGCATTTCCGCTTTGTTTTTTAATATCTAAATTTTTTGTTTATTTTAGATATTAAAAAACAAAGCGGAAATGCATTTTATTATACTTATTCTTTATACTCAGGAAGCATATTTCGGTGGTTAATTAATAATACATTAAAACCGTACTTTTTTTCTTTATATTGGTGTAGATTACCCTTACACTTTACTATTGTCCTAGTCACTATTTTCACTAAAATAAAAGCACAAGTTATACAAACAAAGTTAGAAATTGTCTTATTTAATGCGCTCAAAATGAATAACGATTTACTGATATATGATAAATTATAAATAATTTTTTAGTTTCTATCAAAATATGGATATATATATTATTTTATGATGATATTTTTAAAGTGATTAATTTTAAATAATGCAAATGTCGACAGTATATAAGTCTCCTACTAATAAATTCAAGATAATTATTTTCACTTTGGATTAGTTCCTAATTTGGCACTTGGTTAATCATATTACTTAATCTAAATGTTTAAATAAATTAATACTTGGTATGGTTTCACAATTGTCAATTAATTTAATATAAATATTAATTTCATTCTCCTTTTTATTATTTTCTTTAGGATTTTTTTCTAAAATGATAATTATTTCATCTACAGGAATATTTGGATTAATATTTCGTCATCTTCAATATTTATATTTTTTAATTTTGTTGCCAAATTAAAGAAAATAATAAAACGGAGAATAAAATGATTTTTTATATTAAATTAACTAAATTAATAAATGAATTGCAATACTTTGGAATTTAACAATAAATTTTACAAACTCTTGTTACCGAGTGTTAATTTATTTAAACTTTTACATCATTATTTTCGTGTATTACTAAAATTTAAGCACAGAATAAGCAGAATCAGCATTAATTTATTTTCATTACTTTTTTTTGAAATTTTATCATAGAAAAATTATAATTAGCACTGATTCATCATCTTTTTCGGTTTTTCAAATATAAACACACAATAATCAGAATCAGCAAGATTTTATCGTCGTTTTCGTCTGTTGGTTTAATATAGGCAATTTAATGTACTTAAATGTTAAGCGCACTTACCGAAAAGCGAATGAAATTCAAATTAAGTTTAGACTGCATTACCTGTAAAATAAAAATAATTACTTAGCATATTCTGACAATGTTTAATGAAACAAATGTTTCTTCGATTTTAATTAATTTATAAGATATAAATATACGTAAAGTTGAGTGAACATGAATTATCGATTTTTTTTAGTTCATGTTATTTGAATTAATAGTTTCTAATCGAATAATTGTATTCATTTGTCTTTCGATAAGTAAATTGGTTAAATAATAATACCAATCTTTATTTTAAAATGTTATTTACAAAAAAAAAAATATAAAATTAATAAACACTCCCTAAACTTGAAAACTAGTATAAAGAGCAGGGAGAGACACTTTAGAGCATTAACATATTAACTATACGATCAACGCGAAAATATATTTAGAAGTGGTTGTGACGTCACTGCAGTCCATACTGGGCGAAACAATTGCATAATAATGTAAACGCATGACGTGCAAAGAATTATTAAAAAAACATCGATTTATTATAATAATTTATTGTTAAACATTAAGTAAATAATATCTACTCAAAATTACTTACAACTAAGGTATATATTTTGAATTTGTTAGTGTGCATTTATTTATGGAATAGTTGAAATACACTCACTAACTAATTTATTATTTTTTCCTCGCCTTTGATTTATGTTATTTATTATCATCTCTTCAGAAATTTATTTTTTTTCCGTGCGATTTGGCCATAAACATTTTATTCTTATATATGTTCTTTGTAGAACAAATGTTTTTATTATCTCTTTCGGTGTTTCATTAAATTTATTGATAATAATTGATGTTACATGTTTCACCACATTTTGAACATTTATTAAATTTTCTCCATGAAACTTTTTTTTCAAATTGTTTTGCTTTGAGTGCCCATTCTAAATTATGTCATACCATACCACCAAAACTTAAATACAGAATATATTAAATAAAAATTATTTGAAAATAATTAATAAATTATTTTCACATTTAGCTCTGTGACCTTTGTCTTACATTAAATTTTTCTCGGATCAAAATTTGTTGCATTATGCAATATTTTATTGATGTGCAACAGCAAGTGTACATTATGTAATTCAATTCTTGATATATTACAAAATATTTAAAGTCATTATAAATGCTAACATAGATTGTTTATTAATACTTTACTTCGTCAATGTATTTATTTCATTGTTGTTTTTTTTTAGAAACCAAAGAAGCCCGCAAGCAAAATGGAAACTCTGGAAATAATCAACGCTGTTTGTTCAGGCCTTGGAATCTCGCTAGATTTTGTGTTAATGTTCCTAATTTTCAACACCCGGAAAACAATAACGAAAATCAACATAATCATCCTGAATTATTCCCTCGCGGACTTATTAGGCCACATTGTCCTCCTGACATCATACTCCAAACAATTTATCACGGAAAACAGCATATGCACACTGAACTCCCTGAAAACGTTGCAACAACTCTCTTGCATATTACTCCTCCTCATCCTAGCCTTCGACTGCATACTAGAACTGAAAATAAAGGATTTTTTGTTACTCTTAGGTCTAATCTGGGCTTTATCCTGTTTCGTCTCGGTGCTGTCTTGTATATTATGTAGACTCTACGGAAATTCACACCCAATCAATGGAGTTATAGCAACTGTTTATGTAACGAGTACTGCGTTGATAATTGGAAGGAGGATTTATAATTGCATGAACGCGAGTAATAACAGCAGGGCCGATATCGTGTTGATTTATTTGTTCCTGACGTATTTGGACGTTGTCGAGATGATGGGCTTTCCGAAGACGGTGTTCGGAGTAATAGAATGGTTTTTGGAGCCGTTGCAGTTCGTTTTCGTGGGGGTTTTCTGCGTGTATTTATTTTTCGCCGACAAATACGTGCGGGAGTTTTGTTTGAAGTGCCCCAAGTGCAGTTTGCGAAAGAGCGAGTCGGTGGCGAACTTTGCCGGCAGCGATAGCGACTTTGATAAATACTCGGTGGATTTGAGTTACAGTCGGGCGAACGAGGAAATACGCGTGTGAACTTTATTTATTTGCAGACATATGTACTTTACCTAAGTAAATAAAAATATTAAATGGGATTTCAATTTTATTTTATTATGAGTTCAAATGAATGTTTTTGGCGCGTGGTTTTGCTTTGACTACAAAGCAAACACCAGAAATTCTTTATTAAAAAATTGTATTGCAATGTTTTATATTTTTTAAGGTTTTATTTCAATACTCTATTTAAAAAGAATTTTTAATAAACATTATTAATAAATTAAGGTCGCGATAATGCGCCTATTTTTATGCAACATATATGATTAATTATATATGCAATATTATATTAAAAGTATTAATAAAATGGTTCTCACATAATCATCTAAGACTAAATGAAAACATAACAAAATATATGCTTATCAGACAGAACAATAAAACAGTTAAAAATTTAAGTATAATAATAAATAATACTAAAATATCAAAAACCAGACGGAAAGACCTTCGGTCGAGAGCCAATTTATATACAAAATTTAGTTAACCATTGTAAATATATATTAAGTGGTATATATTGTAAATATGTATATAAATAAAGATGTTATTATATATAACAAAAACCAAAGAAATTAAATACTTAGCACATATAATAAGTAAAAAGTTTAAGTGGAAGAAACACCTATAATATCTAACAACAAAAACTTGCGCATTTTCGGGAGTTATGTACCGAACAGATAAATTATTCCAAAACAATCCAAATTCATTGTTACATGTGGTATTAATTATGTATGTAGTATTTGGAGTGAAACAAATGAACAAAACGTAAAAATACTAAAATGATATCAATTTTGAAAATAGTTTTACAACTTATATAAATTTACACCTACTAAGGATCTTTATAAATTAAAACCAGATTTAACGATAAAAAATAAAATTAACTTTGAAAGGTGTGTAACTATTCACAAATACATACACAGTAAAACAACATCGAAAATATAAATTTAAAAAATCAAAAGAATTGCACAATCACTACACGCGCATGCGCAGCAACAAAATTATTCAACCGAATTTAACTGATATCCTAAAAAATAACATAATTATAACAGGTGCAAATACTATAATAATTTACCTAAATCAATTAAACAGACAACTGACAGAACTCAATTTAAATCAAATCTTAAAGAATATTTCTTGAGGCTGCAGCAATTAACGTAACTTTAACTATATCCAATATCCTAACCTTTTAATATTTACGCTAACCGCCAATTTAAAATAATTAAACTAAATAAAATTTTCCTGTACCAACATTGATAATTTCTGTTGGAGATAAATTTCAATGGAAACATTGGAATTTATGTACCTAAGACTAAAAAATATATTATAATTAAACCAAAAAATGCACAGTTTAAAACCATTTTATAGATTAGTTTGTATCTATTATAATAACGCGCGAATATAAATAAAGGTTGGAAAGTGTCAATTAATTATATTAGAATAATTGGGACATATTTTAAGAAAGTGGAAGGTACTTATTCATATGCAGATCAATAAATTCGATTGCTTAATTCATCACATTCCACAGATTAAATTAATTGCGCCATCTACTCAAAAACGCGTGAACGACTTGTCACTTTAAACGACCAGAAAAGTGCTCAATTTTTAAAATACTGTAAAAATTAATTTGAGTATATTAAAGCAAATTTAAAGCAAAACTAGTTATTCTAAGAAAAAAAATCTTTTATACAGGGTGAGTTACCGTAGTGTTCGTCTTCGATATCTCTCTCGTCGTTATGTAAAATTATTTCCGTATATACAGGGTGTCCCATTATCTCGGAATTCATATAAACTTTGTCATTTAAAATGGATATATGTTATTTTTTTATTCCATTCCCCTTTAAATTGTCCTTACATCAATTTAACATCGCTTGTAGTTTTGACGAGCCGTTACTGCAGAAAAATATTTTCTAAAAATTCTGACAGTTGCAGTGGTATACTAAAAAATCATTACTATTTTGTGTTTTGAGATGAAGAAATAAAATTGTATAAACAATACTGAGATAGAATACCAATCTATTTAATATATTTTTAAATGTGAAATATTTTTATACATGTTTATTGTTTATTGTTTATTAACGGTAAGTCCATTTAAATACATATTGCTTTATACTAACTATACATTAAAAGATAAAGGAGGGTTGCAATATAAGTATAATTATAAAATGCTAATAAATTAAAAGTTATAAATAAGTTAAAATGTAAAATGACAAACATATACAAATACAAATAGAACAAACAATAGATTAGAATCAGAAAAAGAAATCACTGTGAGATATCACAGAGAAGTGACTTAAGTTGTTTTTTGCTGGTGATAGCAAAGTCAATGTTTGCAGAGTTGCAATGTACGGCAACTCTAGCCATGCCATAATTCCTACCATAGTTGGTTCTATGGAATGGTACGTTGAAGAGGTCAAAGAAGCGCAAACCCCTGCTCGAAAAATAATTTTAAATATGTGACTTTTCAAACAGATATAATTTTTTTTTTTAAATCGCACCCATAGTTACCATAAACTGATCCAAATAGGTACTAACAGATTAGTGGTTACCGATGTAGGGTCATTAATACCATCTATTGACAAAAATAGGAAAATACATTTTAGATGACTCAATATATAGAATGTCTAATTCATTTTTCGCTAATTTAATTTCTTCTCTAGTATGTATTTTAATTTTTCCTTTATTTTTTTTTTGTGTAAATTACTTTTCTGGGAAATGATTCCATCGAGTATTTAGAGTTCATGTATTTAATTTTGACATTAGGGAATTTTTGCTGGTTAAGTACTTCTTTTTTCAGTATTAAGGCATGTATCCAATCGATATACGTGGAAGTGTTCAGTTTTGGTTGCTACTTTTACTTCCATACTTCGTTGTTGGTGCATTGGATCGGTTGCTTCCTTCATTTTCTTCTTGACTATTGTGTCTTCCACTCTTCATTTGTTTTACTTATCGATTGTGATATTTCATTATCTTTATTGACATTATCTATACTTGTACTATAAATATGTTTTTACAGATTTTGTAACATCCTTTGTTGCCTTCTGTGGAGTTTCGTTTTTTTTATAAAGTTTGGTTCATATATATATACGTTCGAAATTGGATCCTAACAGGCAGACTAAATTTGTCCCTTCTTTAGGGTTACACTACAAAAAAAAAAAACAGTGAGAAAATTACGTTTTACTACATGATCTGAATTTACGTTTTTAAATTTAATGCTTACATGTGAGAAAAAGTGAACAAAACTAGTGTTATTGTACCAACGATATTTACAAAATACATTTAATAACATTGTTGGATTATTTTTAGGTTATGTCTGTTTTTTCGGCATTCTTGTTAACGAGTTACGAACAAAGGTGTTCCACTATCATATTACACTTTTAAATTTCTGCCTCCTAACTGGTCGAATGCCCTGTTAGGATCCAATGCCAAACGTCTATATATATATATATATATATATATACAGGGTGGCGCAAGATTTCGATGAAGTCCAATATCTCAGTTATAAAGAAATATACAAAAAAAAATGTTACTTACATTATTAGTAGCTACTGTCAAAATTCACATTTTAAAATTAATTTCATATATACAAGGTGTCCAATAATCACGTAACGTATCAAACATATGTTTTTTTAAATGGAATGATATATTTTTATGAAGATTTTCGATTCTACGTTTAAAAATAATCATTATTTATATAAGATTTAATAGGTCAATTTTTCATAGTTAGCGTTATGGAAAATCTATATGTGAGTCCGAAATAATGGTTTATCTTATAAATGAGCCAAAGTCATTCGAAATTTTAATTGTTACAATAAGATAAAACATCATTGCTTGTTTCTTTATTGTCATTTCTCTGTTTCCTCTGTAAAAACTACTAACTATGTGATATTGACATAAACACAATTTAAAGAGGAATCGAATAATATTATGATACATAAGGTGTTCCATTTAAACTAATACAGTTGATATCAATTCTGTGAAAATGGTTCATCCTGCACCAAAAGTGAAGCAAGTTTTATTAATGATGATTTTTTTTAAACGATTACAGAGATATCGAAGACGGGCACTTCGATGACGCACCCTGTATATGGGAAGAGAGGTATTCTCCACTTTGTTCAAATTATGTTTCGTTTTTAATTAATGTATTTATATTTTTAATAAATAAATATTTTAAATTTAGCTAGTGCAATACATATTGTAAGATAACAAAAAAACATGTAATAGTGACGCTTTTCTTTTTCTAAACAAATAAACGGTTAAAGAGTAAAATTGACCCTAAAAAAAGGCATTTGAGCACTCCTGCCCTTAAATATTTTTACTGTCATGATTGCTAATGTTATGAAAACATGTAATGTAGTCATAAATTAATTAATGGGAATATTAACTGTAGAAAAAAGATTTTCTATTTTATGTGTCATAATTTTGTAAATATTATTAGCATTAGCTTGACTAGCCATTTCTATGAATGTGTTGAAGAATATTCCAAGATAATATTTCCGTTAAAACTCGTATTTCAAAAATACAATAAATCATCGTATTATTCTAGCTGAGATCGCTAGTTTCCTGATAATTTCCTTTAGGCAGTTTATATGGGTTAATCGTACGTATTAATAGAATTAAATTGGAGTGCATAATAACCATTACACATGCAGTTTATGCAGCCGTTTATCTTCCTCCAGCAATTGAAGTAATAAAAGTAAAATCACGACCGTGATTTCCATTCTGGGTGTAATGTCGGGATAATCCGGATCAGTCATTAACTTTAGACTCTTGTGCTGTTAAGTCTTCGCGCTTGCCGAGGCGAGTTTATGATTGTTGAAAGTGTTTTATGTGGGTCTCTTCGGGAGGGTCACGTAAGTGCAATTATAGCCGAGATTACATTACATTTACGCTGCGTTATTTAATTAATTGCGGAAGCGTACCTTAAAGCGACCGGTTTACAGATTAACGCCTGTTTGCGTTTAAGCTGAAAATAACAATTGTACGCTAATTTAAATAATGTTATTTTATTCTATTGTGTTACTATAATACTATTCTTGTTACGATTAACGCGGATATTCTGTACATAAAATGTTGTATTTAACGTTATTTTTTTGACGTCATAAAATAAGCATACAATATATTATAAAACTCGCTTGAAGGAGACAAAAAAGAATAGCGTATGTCTTAAATTTAATATTTCACTAACGGAATATATCCGATAGTTTAAATTAGATAGTGTTGTAAAAATTAAATTACATATAAAATGAAATTTACAAACATTATTACAAATATTAAGTATATCCAAGCGGGGCTATTCTATAAGAGAAATGTTAAGTTTAACGTGTGCGTTATTTTTTATCGCCACAGTCTATGCCACTTTTATAATTGTGTGTGAGAGTGAGTGAATTCTGTGCGATCCTGATTCATTCAGCGATTATAGTGGTAAAATGTAAATGTTAATTATCAATACTTGGCAACACATTAGTATTAACTATTGTCATTAACATAGCACAATTTATTTGGCACTGATAACATCTATTAAGAGGAATAATTATTTAAAATTATTTAAAGATTTTAACGTGCTTCTACATATTAATTTATACGTTATTTTTTCGTATTACATTATTTGTTTTGTGATAATTGTCGTCACAATCCTGAACATAGGTTGGAACATTGAAATTACCTAATATTAAAATATTTTCAGTGTTGCTGCACAAAGTATGCATTTTGTGCAGCAAGATCAAAAAATGAATCCAAACAGTCAGCGGTGGGCGTGAGAGGAATGTAAATAAGAATAATTAAGAGCGCATTATTTCCTACAATCAAATTGCATGCTGTAAAATCAAATAAAGGGAACGCTTCTTCTAATGCTGATGTGTTAATACTAAGTGAGATATACTCTTCGTGGATTGCAAGTAAAGCGCCGCCTCCTCTAGAACGGTTTCGATCCTTACGATAAATTAAATAATTAAAATTTGGAAATAGTTCCACGATATCTACTACGTTTCAGTAAATGCAATAACATGAAATTCTTTATCCGCAACCAAAAAAAAAAATAAACTCATCAATTTTATTTTCCACACTACGAATATTTTGATAATAACAATACAATTTAAAAATATTTATTATTATCCCGTCATTACTATCACAGTGTGCGGCAGGTGAGAGTCGCTCTTTTTAATTAATTTGATTCAATTCGTTTCGTTTAATTTTATTCGGTTTTGATTTAAATTGAATTAATTTGGTTTAATATAATTTAAATTGATTTAGTTTAATTTGATATAATATAATTGATTTAATTTCGCTGATTGTATTTGAATTAATTTAATTGATTTATTTTAACATCTTTAAATTATGTAAGGCATAGCTGTACTGACGAGGAATAGATCCCGAAACACATGTCTGCAGTTGGCCTTATATTAAATAACGTTCCTTTTGTTGTTTTTACATTAAATTTTTTCGGATCAAAATTTTTTGCATTATGCAATAATTTATTTATGTGCAAGAGCAGGTGTACATTATGTAATTCAACATATACGTGCCTTCATTCCGGTTCTTCGTTTTCTCATTAATGAGGGACGATCATCCTGCTGTCCATGCTTCTTTAATAATGTTATCATTATCGTCAGATTCAATAATTTTCAAATTCTAAGTATAATATTGTTATAACATTTAATAAAAGCTACATATTACGTTTTTTTATTATTATAAATTTATGAATAATTTTTTATTCGCTGCATTTCGCTCCTCCTCCAACTCACTGTATTGTTTCTTGATATTTACCATACTATTTGGTGTGAGGAATGCGAAGAAGTGTGCAAGGCATGGGTGGATGGTAGGAGGAAGATAGATGAGTGGTTAAGAGAATATAGATGTGGCGTAGATATCTCGAAGAGACTGGGAAGATAGAAAGACGTAAGAAGAAAGGTAAAATAAATCTCGAGTGATGATTAAGTTGCGCTTTCGTTTGTTATTTTTGTATTTAAATAAAGGGTATATTTGATAGATTTGTATAATTTAGATTTAATTTTTATTTATAGAGGACACTGTCATAAATAAAGTTGGGTTACCCCGAAAATGTATATACTTACTTTTTCGCCTCTCTACAAGAAGTAATCAAAATTTATTGAACTCCGCCAATTCAGTAAATGGCGATGAACATATTTAAATCCGCTTTCCTTTTACGTCAAAAATAATTGGTGAAAAAAGGACTTTTACAGGGTACTTCAAATTCTGTTTCGTAAATTTCTAATACTTCTGAAAGAAATTCATTTATGTTGTTTAGGATCTTCCATAAACAGCAGAAAATGACCTGAAAATGTTTTAAAAATAATCGAATTAAGCTTTTTACAGATTTTAAAACAATTGGAGATACTTTAGAATCTTGTTTATAGAATTTATTAGACGTTTGGAATCTTCTACAATCGTCAATCACAAACCCGACTCAAACCAGTTGACAATCTTTACTGAAAATCTCTCTCTTTCTCTGGTTGTTCTCAGATAGTGTATTTCAATTAAGTCCCTTTCAAACAGGATCCTCGTGCGTCTCCCGCGGCCAAAACAAAGATTAATCAATTTATGTTTTGCCTTGTTTGTTTCGCCTTCGGCGGTTTCGCGTGTGCACAATACGCGCAAAAAAAGGTCGCGCTCTCGGGCGATTTTTACATAATGCGAATTAAAGAGATAAATTGGCCGGCTTCGTCCCTTATCAAAAAGGTGCCACACGAAACTTTAGTCGGCGACAAGACGCGCAACTAAACCGACTTGGCCGTGTCAACTTAAACGGTTCACGGGACGCGCACCACTTAAACGGCGCATGCAAATAAATTGGAAAGAGGTTATGTTGTTGTTTATGTAGAGATGGTGTGACATTAGAGGTAAATATAAACAATGGGCTGTGATTGCGTCGGGCTTTAAAAGGTAGACACGCCGGAGTGACGGTTTTTATTGAATTTATTCTAAATTGGCTTCAAGTGAAGTGTGTGCGTTCTTGTGTTGACCTTGGCGACAATTTTCAAAGGCTGAATAATGTGTAAATTGCCGGTTATTATTGAATCAAACGGACATTAACCATTTTTAAAACTTACATAATTTCATTTTCTACGCAATATTTTTGTCAATTCCAAAAACAACATTTGAATCACAAAAATATATTTAAATTGAAACAATTTTCAATAATTAATTAATACTAATTTTAAATCTTTCTTATCTAAACTATTATTTTTATAATACATTCACAAATTAAAGCTACCATAGGTCTTTTTCCCCATTAACTAATATTTATTGTAATTACAGATGAAATGACTACTTAAAATACTAAAAAATATTTTAGTTTTATTATATTATTTTAAGAAATTTGAAAATTTTACAAATTTAATTTTATTGAATCATATAATCTAAATTAATTAGCAATGTAACAATTCCCGTTTCAGTGAAATATTGCACCATTATTTACTTGATTACGTAAAAACCAAACAATTGTTACATAGCTACTTATTTTTTATTAAAACTTATTTGTTATTAGGTTTTTGATTTTAAAACCACGTATATCAAATATTTTAAAATACAGTATTATAGTTTTTAGCGTATTTCGCGTTAGAATTGTATGCTCTTTCCAGGTTCAGCATAAAAAATACTCTTTCAATTTAAAAAATAATATTGCCTAAATTATATCTCAAAAACAAAAAACGATTCTTAAGTGACAATTACAGTAAAATTTGTTTTATTTAAGATAAAAATTGACTTGTTCGAAGATTTTTTAAATGTTTACTAATAGATTTATTGAGATAGTTCCAGACTTTACAGTCGCACTGTTTAATAAATATTAAGTAAATATTTATTTTTTTTATATCGCACTCGAAAATTACGGGCATTCTAAATTTAATTGCTCAATTACCCAATATATTTCACGCAATAAATAAAGATATGAATAAGAATGAATAGATCATTTCGTGCCTCACGAATTCTGAACAGAAATTCACAAACTCGCGTAAAATAATTTTAAAGAAAACCGTAACGGTCCAATTTATTCGGAACTTTCTATTTATCCGAGGCGAAGAAATTGAAATTTTAATTTATTCCCGCCGTCTCAGGTAAATAACTCCGCGCGTGGAATTTGAGATATTTACTTAATTAATTGATGGAAGCCGTAAAGTTGCTCAGTGAAGTTCGTGAAAAGGAAAAATTGATTTAAAGTCCGTTCACAGGGATATACCGACGGCTCGTAACTTTTAAAAAGTTATACCTAGTCGGGGTGGATGAAATTTTCGAGACGAGTCGTGGAAACGTTTATAATGAATACAATTTTTTTTTAAATGTTGCGGCAAAATGGGGTTTCTCATTTATTATTGATGAATAAGTATGTCATTAATTTTACAAGAATAAATCTGCTTTAAGCATTTTAATTATTGTAAAATTAATGACAGCGACGCTAAGGCTGCCACTGCTACCCGAAATGAAAAAAAAAAATGTCTAAAATGGAAAATACAGTAATATTATAAGTGATGGATAACACATCCATTTGTTGTAAACATGTAAGATTTTAATACACGAGATGTTTCTATATATTTTATTACATACTTATGAATCTAAGAACAAAAATCAAATATATACAAAAAATACAAATATTCCCCGAGCAATTACGTCGGACATTGAATTACACCATATTTATTAATCAAATATCCTATTTAAATTTGCTACAATTACAGTGATAAATAATTTGTTTTATGTCAGTTTGCACCACCTTGTTTAAGCACTCCTTAGTGCTAAGTAATCCTTAACTCATGGTATAATTTAATTTAAGCCGCTGATGTTGGTGGCTTAACGTCACTAAGGGTTCCTTAGCATTGACGTACGACTGATTCTAACCTATACATTATAAATTTTTAGATAACGATTAAAGTAGAGAAAGCATTAAGAAAAATTAATGTAACACTTCTACATATTAAGTGTTAGATTATTACTAAAAGCAATGTGCTAAGTAGTTCCAAATATTGTTGAAGATGTTTTCTATTTAAATGATTACATAAAAAAAAACGCAACATCAAGAAGGGGACAAACTTAGCAGAAATATTTTACTATTAAAAATTATACAAAATATAAAGCAATTTTTACTAATAATGTGTTGAACCACCTCTATAAGTTTCACACTCCCGCACCCTTCTGAGCATGTATTCCAAAAAGTTGTCGATTTATCTGTAATTCATGCCGGATAACTTCTAATCTCTGTAGAGGATTGGCTAAATGCTTGAGCCCTCTATCCATTATATCCGACAAATATTCGATGGGCAGAAGGTCGAGCGATCTGGGTGGCCATGGCAAGATATTGACGTTTGGCTCGTCGAAGCGCTCCATTGAATATCTTGCAATGTGGAGACTGGCATTATCCTCAAACTCTTGGAAGAATGGACGGATATGGGGTTCTATCACATTATAAATATATCAGTGGGCTTTCATATTGTCTCGGATGAATACCAACCGAGACACATAAAAAGTATCACCCCATAGCATAATACCCACTGCGTGGTGCATATATCGCTCTACAAAAAACTGCATATGGCGTCGTTCTCCACATTTACATCTGACCCTGATGCGACCATCATGCATTCCCTAGCAGAATCAGGATTCGTCACTGAAGAACTCAATGCCATTCCATGTCCGAATCCAGTCCCACAATACACCACTGCAAACGTTGCTGTTAATGAAGAGCCGTCAGCGGAAGTACAAGTTGAGGTCGATAGTCGGTAAACTATACGAAGAGTTACAGAACGTCCATCGTTTGCAAACAATTGATCAGCTATTGATAAAATACTCGAGAATCGGCGGTCCTGGACCAAATTTGTCTGTTTTGGCCGTCCACCTCCTCTTCTACGACGCTATTGACATTCTGTAGATCATGTTTGATAACACCGTAATAGAAAGGATTGGTTACGGTTAAGGCGATTGGCAATTTCTCTGAATGAAAAATTACTCTCATATACTTCTGTTGAATGGACTTAGTTGTCGATAATTTTTACTTTATTGTACTTTAGGCATAATAGCAACCTTAAAACCCAAAAAAGATTTAAAAAAAATGCAAGTCAGAACGATAACGAAATCGATTTAATCTCGCAAGAAATACACCCGGTAATTTCGATTGTAACAACAAGTACAAAGTGAAATTTGCCATGACTACTTTATTATTTTAAAGTTTAATTAATCACCTTTCACTGGTTAAACATTTCTGCTAAGTTTGCCCCAAAAATTCCTACCCCTTCAAGGTCTTGCATTATTTTTTATGTCATTGAGTATAATTTGATATCATCAACTAACCTTAAGCACTCTAGGTGTTTAAAACAATATGCAGCATTTGTTATCAAAATATTAAACATTAAAGGCTCTTAGTGGGATCCTTATGATCCCTAGGATGAAACATACTCTACTAACATCGATAACGCGTGGTTTAATTCAATATGCCTACGTGAATGTACTCTGTTATCACCGACATATACGAACGGCTCCCTAATAGAAAGAATAAAAATTGATGATGGATGGTGCCAAATGGTTTCAATAAATTAGTGCAAATTCCCTTCCCTCTGCAAATGCATCACTAATACATTCGAACTTTAGTAGCTATTGATTAATACGTTCTAAATCCATGCTGGTACGTGGAAATTTAGGTTTAAAATTGGTGTCAAAAAATGTTATTAACTCTTGAAATAATTTATCAATCGCTGCTTGGAGAGATATTGATCATTTCCTTTTCCCTTAATGAATGTATTTATAATAAACAAAAACAAAACACCGCTTTTCTTTCTCTCACTTATTTTTATTTCGGTTAAATATATGAGATATTCTTTTTAAATATAATTAACCGAGTTAGAAAGAAATGCTCTCAATGAAGTCGGAGCACAGAAAAAAATGACACTGGTGTGGATCCCAGGGCATTCGGGTCAAATAGGCAATGAAAACGCAGACGGACTGGCCAAACAAGGCTCGTCAAAACCATTCGTAGGGCCGGAACCCTCCTGTGACATCACAAAAGCATCAGTTAAACAATCCATAAAAAATTGACGCAGACACGGGCCCAAACCTGGTAGACTAGTACACCAGGTCTTAGACAGGCGAAGGTATTCCTCAAAGGAAGAACGCCAAAACTAACAACAGACCTCCTCAAACAAGACAGGAAAATGGTCAGAGCGATAGTAGGTCTACTGACAAGACACTACAGGCTAAACAAGCACATGCGCAAATTAGGTTTATCTGAAGATTCGATCTGCAGATTCTGTGAAGAAGAGGAAGAAGACCCCCTTTACATTTAGTGTCAATGTGAGGCCCTATCCGGTATTAAATATCAACATATAGGGGTCAAAAAATCCAGTACAGAAAAGTATACCCAAGACTCACTGTCAGGGCTAATTGGACTAATCAAGGATGCGGCGCTGGAGCTAATCATCTGAGATACATGGGATCCACAATAGATCTGAAAAGGTCGCGATGGTACATGCCATGAGGCCGCCAAAACATTATCTATCTACCTATCTAAAAAGAAATAGGAGAACGGAAAGCAGTTTAGTTAAGAATTATAAATATATATTCATTAAGAGAAAAAAAATTACAGGCCAACATCTATGCTAAGAAATTAATTAATTTTAATTTATTAAACTTTATTATTACTAAAGATAGAAACGTTATTTCCGAAATATATTTAATAGAAATGAAAAAAAAAGTACTTTAGTTAGGAATGAAGAACATTCGCAATAAACACTCTTTAAAGATTCAATAGATTTTTTAATTGGATTATGCTTAGATTCACATTTTTCTAACAGTCAGGGAATATTTTTATATGAAGTAATCCACGGTTTTCCAGCCATTTTTTTCCATACGCTTCCACCAATGTCATCCACGGATTTTTATTCCCATTTCTTTACCTTAACATATTAATTATAAAATCGCTTGGAATATTATTGTTATCATTACAATTTTTTAATTTTTTTCTGTCATGCAATAATTTCAACATAGAAAACAAATTTCAAAGTCCAATACGGTTCACTTTGACGCACTTTACATTTGATTTCATTGCTTAGAATATTACTAGTTATCTTAAGTAATATCCTTGCCGATAAATCGAATGTAAGTGCACCAAAGTGAACCGTTTAGGACTTTGAACTTGATTCGATTTTATGTTGAAATCCGTGGATAACAAAAAATAATAATAATAATTAGCATTCTTTATTTTATAGTTCCCATTACATACAGATATACAGACTAAATTTCTAACTAAATTATAAAAATTTGTATATTTTTTTTTATAAAGCAATCTAAAATAAAATGGAAAAGAATTTGACATGAAGTCAATAAAAAAGAATAAAATAGGCGTATACATAAATAAAATACCTAATTAATTAATTGATTAAGGCTCTAATTCGCAGAGATTATTAAGTAATTGTTTTTTCAAATAATTTTACGGCCTTACAAAATTAAACGAAACGAATTGACTTAAATTAATTAAAAAGATTGATCCTCACCTGCCTCACGCTCTGATAGTAATGACGGGCGTTCATGCACTGTTATCGTAAATTCACAAAAAAACTTATCTCGGCTCAGATTTGAATAAACGCCTCGCTGGCAAATAATATAAATAGATCTTTAAGTTATGTCAGTCAGAGCTGTACTGACGAAGGATAGATCCTGAAACATGTGTCTGCAGATAACCAATTTCCCGTATATTATGAGCTTTATGAATTTCCAATAACTCAAGGAGATTCATCTTGCGATCTTTTTCCGCGAAATGTACGATAGACAGTACATCTTCATCAAAAGTATTATTATTATATATGAAATGTTTTGAAAATGGTGAATCATTTTTGTTTGCTGAAATAGAAAATATGTTGCTTGAGTCTACTTTTAAAATTTCTGTAACGTGACTTCAGGTTTCACTAATTAATCTTTGGTAATAGAATTGACTTATTTTTTTTATATTCCCTTGGCTTGATTTTTTTAGTCAACATGCACGAATTAGAAAATTATTATTTATTCGAAGATACGTTTCTTTGTATATTTTTATCATGCTGAAAAATGTCTTGTTATTAAGAAGTGTTCTCTTTCAAAGCTCGAGAATGTCTGTCGACACCAGAACAACCCTCCCTTTTTGAGTTAAAATAATATACGCATAATATTATATTGGAAAACAAAATATTAAATAACAAAATTAATAATATTTGAATTTAGACTGACTCGTTTATTTGTGGTTTCAATATTAACAGTGCGAACGAAGTAATGAATTCCTACATTTAGAAAAGCTAATGGTATGTACATAAATAAAATACACTAATTGATTATTATTAAAATGAATTATATATTAAGGAATAATATAGTAATCATAATAATATAAATTATTATTATTAAATGTACTAGGATACATTATATTTCGACTCATTGCAATTTTTACAAGTCTGTTTATGAATTCCAGAATTTTAATGTTTATTGGTTTAAATGTTTTATTTTTTAAAGCGATATTAGCATTATGTTTTGCTATTTTTTCTTATTTTTTTAAAGAAGCATTATTAAGGATGATAAGGGATAAATATACGATATTTTGGATGTCCGTGGATGTTGGGTACATGTATTTTTTTTTATTTTCAATGTCTTATTCTTAAACATTGGTTACTATAATGCCTTAAATGGTAAATACTTTGTTGAAATTAGTTTCCGAGGGGGGCGGGGATGTTGAAGGCCCTGAATATCATAAAATTTAAAACGGCAAATTTATATTTTAAGGAGCGTTATAAACAATAATAACTCGATCAGTAAAGGCGGGTTATCTATAAATGTCAATTTGTTAGTGCATTATACGTTTTCGTTATGAACATGTCTAAAAATTTAATGTTGTCATCTTTTTTTTCAACCGTCAATTTAATGTTTAGATGTAATGAAGTAATGAAATTTAAGAATTAGGTTAGTTGACGGTCAGTTTCAATAAAAGTGGCCAAGATATGATCACTATGCAAAAATATGTACCTAGTGGTGAGTTTAATATTTGTATCGACAAATTATTCATAAATATTTCAGCTAATAAAGGACTGAAAGGAAGAACTAACAACTCCTTCCGTTTGTTGCTATTCTTGAGTTGTCCTCTCATAACTTAGGAGACGATTTCATAAAATTTCTTCCACTTGGATTACAGAGATTTCCAATTTTTTTTAAATTTCGTTTGGGTAGCGAATTACGTTTCTTGTTGGAGGCTGTAACTCCTCTGATAGTTCAAACCAGATTAGGATAACGACTTAGTGAAGTAATCATCAAAATATAAACAAACGAAAGGAAACCGTATTATAATAATAATCCAAAACCAGAAATTAAGGGGAGAATCCATAAAATATAAACAAAATCATCATTCTAATAACTAATGCTAAAATAAGATATATTCCATTTTATTATATAATAATAGGATATTTAATAATTTATTTCCTATTAAATATTTTAAAATTGTTTTATATTTTTAGGAGGACAAAACCAGCAAACAATTTAAATAACAGAAACCAGAAAAGGAAAAACTTTCCGCAATGGATTACGATTTATTTTCAAACCTAAGCTTCAACTTCACATTCGACTCGGACGTATCTCCGGATGAATCAATGTCGATGATACTGCACGAAATAATTTTCTCCATAATATGCCTGGCGGGAGCCGTCGCGGACGGAATCGTCATTTACATAATCAACCGCTTCAAGAACATGAAAACCCCAACCAACACCTACGTAATGCACTGGCTGATCGGAGACGCCGTCTACCTCCTCTTGACTCCCTGCTTCTACCGGATTTTCTCAGCTTTTGAGAACTTCTTCGTCGGCGAGGAGGTCATCTGCGTCAGTTTCGAGCTGGCTTCCATCTTACAAATAACCAGCATTAGTTTTATAATCGTGTTGTGTGTGAATTGGTTTTTGAATACGTTTGGTGTTTTTACGGAAAAATTTCACATGCTGGTGATTTGTATAGTGTGGGCTTTAGCCTTGAGCGGTATTATCAGTTTTTCTAGTTTGTGCATCAGGAAACACTACACGCTTCTCTCACACCATACCTTATTCTTCTCATACGCTATACTGTTATTCATTTGCATTTCCATGCATGTCACTAAGTACTTCACGAAACATTACCACACTCACGAGAAGCTCAAGCTCAACATGACGCTAGTCACCGCCTACGTTATCTGCTGGCTACCAAGTTGGTTGTGTTTACTATTAGATAACATTATTGATAATTACTACGTTTTGTATTATTTATCAATTATCGCGGCGTGTTTGGGTTATTTAAACGCAATGGTCAACGTTTATGTATTTGTTAGAGTTGATAAGGGATTTCGGATGTGTTTTCTGCAGGTTTTTAGGTACGTACACAGGGATTACAGAGATGTTAATCAAGAGTTTGAGGATTCCGATGATAATTTTAATCAAGTGCATGTTAATGATTCGAGTAATGTAGGGATTTATAATGTTTATCATGAATGATTCTTTGTCGGTTATTTATAAGTGCTGAATTATTTATTATTTTTATATACAAATTTTTTCGTGTTAATAAAAATGTATATTTTTGTATTATATTTTATACCAGTATTTATGTTTAAAATAATACTACAAAGAATGGAATTACTTTTTACTTTTATTTTGTTATTCCTTATTAAAACAATTCAAATTTCTGATATATAATAAATTTATATACAGAGAGTCTCGCTGGGAATTAACATTAAAATTATATCGATTTTAAATTAATAAAGTTAGAATATCACAATTAAAACACTTTTTATTCCTTACTTCAGTTTTATTATTTTTTTTATATATACGTTAGATATACATTTCGAGTGCCAAGCACTCATTATCAATAACTAATAGTTTATGCTTGGCACTCGAAATGTACATCTAACGTATATAAAAAAAATAAAAGTGAAGTAAGTAATAAAAAGTGTTTTAATTGTGATTAACTAACTTCACATAACTCAAATTTAAACAATTAAAGTTAGATTACTTTATTCTAATATTGAAAATGTTATTGTTAACGAAAACCTATCAATCAAAAATATTCATTTAAGGACAAAACCAGTAAGGTTTATATTTATTATATATTGACTGGTTTATTGCTGGAGTTATTGCCTGCTTAACACACATAATCATATTAATTACGATATTAAAATTTTAATAAAATGATCTGACGAATTTGATCTATATAATCTTCATTAAATCGCTACAAAGACAGATAAAGATTTTATAAAAAATATTCCGAATGTAGAGAATTTACTAAAAAATAATAATTAAATAATGCCTCTAAGAACAGAATGCACAATGCAAAACAACTACTACCAATTCATATCCAAATTGCTCTTAATGATCTTAGTATCTATACTGAAATTGTATTATTATTTAATTTTTATTTGTTTAAACATTAGATTTATTAGAATAGAATTGTTGGAAAATATAAATTATTAATTGATTTCGAGTTATTAATTAAACAGTAATTATTATCTGTAAACGTAGCAATAATTTATATTTTGTAACAATTTCATAAATATTTTACGAATATTAATGGTCAATCTTACAAGCGTATTTGCAATAATTTACCATAAACCATCAATATTATTAGATAGAATAACTATCAAATTTCCATACGTTATCCGCGCAATTATTTATAGGAAACCGATACATTTCTGACGCCGAGTGATATTTCATTTCAGCCGTCAGTTGTCAGATATCCCCCGGATTTTCTGATATCTGCCATCAGGGATGGGATTATAAATAAGCCCCGATAATGTTATACCCCCTTTTCGTTCGATCCGACGTCCGGAAAATGCAATGATTTTATTTTTATTTTCTTCCGATAGTTCCACAAAAAAACCGGACCACATATTTCATTCAAAGGATGCGATCGTTATTTCATATTTTTCAATACGAACATTCGTTTCTGTATATTCATTAATGGAATTAATTATATTTCCATTTATTTTCTGAACAAAATGCGTGTTTTTATTAATGGTTAATGAGACCTTAATATTTTAATGGATTTAATAATTTATTTGAATCTATTAAAATATTAAATACTCACTGTAACTCTAGATAAATCCATTGAAACATTTCAGCATTTTAAAAACAGTTAAATTATGAACATACCCGACAATAACTTTTGTTGTGAACAATTAGTAATCATTACATTTTTCACGACAAGGACATAAACACGGAAAAGCATCCTGAAAAAAACACTGATAGCCAATTAACAGATGTAAATTATATATTTGATTTTATAATTTTACATAAATATTTTATGAATATTAATTGACCGTTATTGCAATTTCAGTCTTACAACCGCATCTGCCATTATTTACCATGAATCATCAATATTATTACATGGAATAACTATCAAATTTCCATTCGATTTTGTAATTTTTATTATTTATTAATTTTTTATATCTTCCTGTATATATCTGTTAATATAGATTATTATTATTAAAGTCTTATTTTGGGCTATTCTGTAAGGGAAATATTAAGTTTAACGTGTAAATTATTTTGGACGTTTTCGGAATTATTTGTTTGAAAAGTTGTTTTTGGCTGATAATTACATTTATTTTACTAATGATCGATTATAAGGTTGATCAAGACTCTTACATCATTCGCGATAACAATTTTATAAAAGAGGCACAAAGACGTGACAATATGCATATTTCCTTATAGCAATGCGGACACTGCAAGTGGCCGCGATTGTTATTTTTATGGGAAGATGTTTTCATTCCATGTAAAATGTAAGTTATATTTTATCATCACAGTCTAAGCAACTTTTGTAATGGATGTATGTACATAGTATGTGAAGTTAATTAATAACATACATGCTAGACTTAACATTTCCAGTACGGAATAACCCTTATTACTTATTAATATTTATAAAAGACTTGTATTTTACATTTGCGCTTTTATTTATAATTAATAGAAATATAATGATTTAAATGAATTATTTATTAATTTAACTGGAAAAATCACAACACGCCATTCATATAATGAATATTAATTAGTTATCCCGGCGCATTCACCATTAATACTGCGACTCGTTTCACATGCATTTATATGAATGCTTAATTTCAGCAGAAATAAATATAAATATATAACATAAATAGAAGCCTCCACAGTTAACAGTTTATAAATATATAATATCATACACTATGCATTTCTATGTGGTTTCGTTCAAAGTTTACAAACTATAATTGTCACACACAAACTACTCAGACTTAGTAATTATTTACAGTTGTTGGGAAAACTAGCTTGACGCAAATACAGCGCCCGGAGTAAATTGTTTTACTGGCAAAATTTTAGTGTGTGTCAGGTTTTACAACTCCAGTTCATGTTTACATACAACATTCTATTTAGAAATTTAGGGTGTATAGAATTTTTCATCTACAATGGAATTATACATACAACATAAAGTTTTGCGTAGAATTTAAAAACCCTTAGTCAGTGAATATTCTTTTCCGTTTAGACATATCTCATTTCAAGGTAGATTCTTATATCCCAAGTTTTTATGTCAAGAGTAGAGGTGTAATCAGATAATCAGATACAAATCGCTTACAAAAGAAGATATAATATATATATTTAAGGGTGCGGTTAAGAAGAAAGAGATAGCTATACAAAAATGGGCAATCACTAATTTGAATTAGATTGTTGTTGTGATCAATGAACAATATTGTATTATACATTAAAATAATCTTAAAATAAGCAGGAATTTCATCAGATGAATTAAAAATTATTTTAAAGTTTAGTTTCTGTGAAAAATAATTATGAAAAACAATGAAAATTGATCAAATTTATAGCAAATTTTAAATTAAATTTTTGCTAATAAAAACTTGTGCAATAAAAATTTAAAGGATTTCACTAAATTCAGCATTCAAATAACTTAGCAGACATGACCTATTAATTTCATTAAATCTTGCAATTTTCTTTTCTAACTTAAACTAGTAAATTGACGTAATACACGTAAAATTAACGATTTATTTTTTATTTAGACTGATACTTTATACTTGGTAGATAGAAAATGTAAATACACCTTCATATTATGAAATCCAAAAGTATAGCTCTATTTTCAAACGATTATTTCCATTTTACTATATAGCTATCTCTTTCCACTAATCCGCAACCTTAACTCGGACACTTATAAAGTACAATTACGATACATATGTATGCAATATATTTATCTGGTACTCTGAGTTTTTAAAAAGAGGTCTTTCTGTCCAAAAGGAAAATATTTTGTAAAATATTCAATTACCTATAAATATATTACATTGTTTACAATAAAGTTCATTATGATCCCATTGCTTAATTAGGATCGAAGGACAATAATATTAAATATTTAAAATGTGCTTGCAAAGTCCTGCCTTAAATTACACGTGTTGGAAGTTGCTCCGATAATTTAAGTTTAGATCACTTAAATTAAAAACTGTAAATCTCAGTATAGATGTAGAAACTGTAGCCACTACTGGTAAAAACAATAATAAACGAATTTAGCATTGCCTCAGCTGGCATAATTTTGAAAAAAGGCATAAAGATTTAATCGAAAAAAAAAAAAAATAATAATAGAAAAAGGGGGTTTATTCATTTGATGGCATTAATTTATTATCCCGGCGCATTCACCAATAATGATGCAACTTATTACACATGCCTTCATTTGAATACTTAATTTTGATGGAAATAAATATAAATGTGAAGAGGTTTTAGTAAGGAGAAGGTACTCTTTATTAAGGAATTCCCCTTCTCTTAATAAAGAGTTCTTCAATTTTCCAAAGGCCGTGTTAATGCCTAGGCTGTAAGTGCCTCGGGCCTAGATGCTTTTGAGTGGGCGTTAAAAATGACCGCAAAACGGTATTTTATTGTTCACAACGGCATTAATCTGTGCACATGACTATGAGCGCACCAACTGAATACGAATTACACCTCCGAAGTTTAATTTAAAGAGTCTAGAAATGAAATAATAATCGTTGCTTTCTCTTCAACAGCGGAGTGCCTTTTCGACGCGCTCATTTTTAACACAATTTGCCACTCTATAATGATTGTTAAATTATCAACAGTTCTAAACATCGCGTATGCATGCTCACTCAAAAACATCTAGGTTCTAGGCTCTTGACTCCTCACTATAAACAAGGCCTATGTATAAAAACAGCGCAAGACTCCTCAATTTAATAAAAGTACAAATAATAGATTTTCTATCGTTGGAATTCCGGAAGGAAAGAAACAATTATAATCCATTCA
This sequence comes from Philonthus spinipes, assembly GCA_963082785.1. Classification (NCBI taxonomy): domain Eukaryota; kingdom Metazoa; phylum Arthropoda; class Insecta; order Coleoptera; family Staphylinidae; genus Philonthus; species Philonthus spinipes. The sequence goes on along the minus strand of OY720311.1, from coordinate 17,322,742 downwards.
CTTTGGCGCATTAAAAGGCCTTCAATATTTTTTTGGACAACAGGTAGTAAAAATAATCCAATATTCTTAATTAATTTTAAGATTTCGCAACTACATAACAATTTTATTCTATATTTTCAATTTGAGTCTCATTAATCACTTGGTAAAACATTTTAGTAATATCAGGGATTGTTAAGTAAGTTTCACGCACGCGTGTAAAACAAACCAAGTGAAACTTACTTAACAATCCCCAAATTTTATTCTATTTTCATCTTATCCGGTTACTTATAACAAGAAATGTTTTATTTATAAATCGTAACTTTTAAATAAAAATTACAAATTTTCTAATCAGCCCAAATATAGTCGTATTTACGTCTTGCTTTCTACATCTTTGTTAACTCAACACTCTGTCAATGTCCCGCGCGTTAAAACCTAATTACAATTCCTCTCACTCGGCAGTCAAGTTTAAACTTTTCACGGTCGGCCTTTAACATGATTAAATAATGTCCGTACTTAATCAGGTTTGAGGCGGCGATGCGTAACTTAATTAATAATCGTTAAGAAGTGGCGTGCAAGGAGGGCGGCTTCAAGGACTATCGAATACTTCCTCACTTCCTTTCCTGTGCCCGAATTATTTCGACCGATTAACCCCGATGTCACCCTCACCTTAGGGTCGAATCCTCAATCCGCCTTTAAAAGGCGTGTTGGATTGTTGTACACGGTGATTCGCTTGTGAAAGGGAATGTTAGCAAAGGGATGCTAGACAGTGTTCTATTTTCGAATTTCCGCGTTTTTTAAATGAAATAATACAGAAAAGATTCACACTTTTGTCGTTTTTTAAATTATAATAAAATTAAACAAGGAAAAATTACAGGAGATGATGGATTAAATTTGATCATTCCCTTTTTCAACTGTCCAATTTACTTACACTGTAAGTTTTTGATAAACATCTAAGTAGTTTACAATGAAATTAAACAAGAAAAATTTCTGGCAATGATCAATTAAATTCGATCAATCCCTTTTATAACTGCAAAAAATACTTACACTGTAAGTTTTACAAAATTACACAATCCAATGTCCGGCGGGGTAAATGCTCGGCAAGTAGTTGTTTCAATAGATGTTTGTAAAACTTACAGTGTAAGTAATTTTTTGCAGTTCTAAACATACCTCGATGCATGTGTTCAAGGCTTCGCTTTCCGTCTGAAATATCGATGGGGACCGTCCTCGATTCGAATTATCGAGAGCCAGTGATACCAATTCCAACTCCATTCTCAGTATTAGATCCGCCAGAGAAACAAAGTATCGAAGAGCCTTGTAACTGCTTGATTTTCTCTTCAACATCCTAACGGCCATTGATTGCTACTTCAATCCTTGAATCGAAATCATATGTAGTCTTTGAGCATGAGTTTCGCATACGATGTTAAAATTACGAGAGTTGAATCTGATTTTGACAATTACAATTACAGAAACTATTATTCTTGTTAATAATATGTATCTAATATTATGATATAGAAAAATAAACATTTGTTTATTTATATAATAAAGTAAATACATATAAAAACAGCATATGTTACCTTACATTAACCGCAACTGTAAGTGAAACTGCAGGGTACACATTACAAAATCAACAACTACGATAATTTACGCATGCGAAATTACAGGCGAGGCTTTACTAGACACTGAAACCTGACTCGTTTAATTTATATTTCAGTCTAACGAAGTTTCCAAACTGCTTTACTATGGAAATGCGCCACTAAGAAAATTAGATTAGCCAAACCGTAAATATTCAATTCAGCATCTTCCTTACAACCACAACTTTAAATTAATTATCCGCGAGTCGATAGTTTGTTTAGAGTTTTCAGATTCCATCCAGTCGACCTTAGTTTCGTTTCATTTTTTATTTGTTTCTTTGCGAAAATCGAGGTGGAGTAATTAAGATTGTTTAATTGGAAAATGGGGCTCTCGAGTGGAAACTTTATTCGAGCGAAAATAATTCTTGTTTTTTTTTGCGTGTGCTATGGGGCATGCAATAATTTACAAGAGAATGTATTTAATACCTTACTGTTGGTGTTTCATGAAATGATATTAAGAATAAAAAAAATATCGCATTAATGTACATTGATGTATGTAAATGCAATGAATATAATAAACACTAAGAATATAATGTAGCGTCCAGAAATTCATATTTAAATTGAGATAGGGATATTTTATTAAGGCGGTCGATTGCCGATCTGCGGAATATAATTCTAATTTTATACATATTATTGTACATAAATATACACATTTAAATGAAAATTTTTAGTTAGTTATTTGGTTTATATGATTAAAATTAATATTACTGAAATTACGTAATTTTCTTTATTTTTATATAACTTCTAGTTATTTATATCACTGAAAGAATGCATTCGTTTCGAAACGGATGACGTACGGGTTGTGATGGTCCTGTGTACTCACCATTCTCATTTCATTTACAGTATTCATAAGATATAATAATTATTTTTAATCTAATCTAATCTGTAAACCCACCAACCTCCGCGCGTATTAATTTTGCAATCATGTCTTTTAGAGGAGAACAACAACGCATTAATGGGAAATCAATACAACGCGTGTTGTCAAAAAGAAGAATTTATTTCATAAACTGATACTTAATATCTTAAATCGGTCAAAAAAACTAACAAATGCGTGTAAAAAAAAATTGTTAGACAATGCAGTATATCATTATCTAACATATATTTTTGGCAGGCATTTATTAGTTTTTCGATTAAATTACTCATTGTTTTTTTTTTTTCATTTATGAAAAATGTAATTCACTTTAATGTTATACTGCACATTCTAAAAAATAATAATTATTTTTAATTCATTATACAATTTATCACACTAAATTCTGTATTGTACAAGAGCTAAATCTGATTTTGATAATTACAAATCTTAGCGTAATCTTGTAAGCTCCTCAATTACAAAAGAAAAGAGAGAATTTGAATTATATGATTAATAGCGATCTAACATATTAATAATAATAATAATAATAATAATACCTTATTAAAGGCTAAAGCCTTTTAACATAAAATAAAAAATAAATGATAAAATAATAAAATTTCTGGAAATGCCATATCATGGAGAACTTATCTCCTCTAGAGTGCTTTCAATATTTTTATTAAAAAAAATGATGAAATGATGTTAGCAATAAAGTGATTTGAATAGTAAGTGGAGCTTAAAATCTGTAGCAAATGTTAAATATGTTCTCTTTCATTATTTAAACACAATGCTAGTTGTTAACCGCACTCGCTAAATTTTTCTGGGTAATTGAATACACAATGAAGGTTATACGGAAATTTTTGAATATCTTGTTTAAGAATTGATTGGCATTTTCTATATGAAAGATCTACTTGCTGTGACTTTCGGGTAAATTCTTTAGGCGATGATTTTTTAGTTCCTCTATATTTGTGACATTTTGAGCTGTCCTTTTCGTTGATCTGCCACTGCTAGGTCTACTATTTAAAGTTCCTGTTTCAAAAAACTTTAGAACTATTCTTGAATAGCACATCGCAAGTTGTTGTAGGAAACTGCAATGGCGAGAAATGTAGCGCGGAATTCTTCAATACAGAGTTGGAGAAAATACGAAAAGGAAAAAAGTAAAAATGTTTACTGATTTGTTCAATGACGACACATGTGACGTTTTATTTGTTTTTATTCACTGGTGCAAATAAAATGTAAAATAAAAAACAAATCAAAGCATTGTAAAAAAGACTATGACGAAAACTGTTTTAATTTGATAAACAATTGGTACTATGCTTTAGACAAAACTCCTTTACCTCCCCACCAGACGATTTAGCAGATGTGACGGATTACTATACACTATTACACTCTAGTAAAAATTCCTCTCTCGGCTTCGATAAAATCCCCAGATACATCCTCAAAAAGCATCAAATTCATCAATTTCTTCTCAAAAATCTTCAATTATTATCAATATAATGTGTGAAGAAAGAATACAACAGGGTTAATTATTCATGAATATACTCTTCACGAAACTCGATAATATATAACAACTAATTACCTAAGACTGGACAGAAAAGTAACATTGGTATAATTTGATGTTTATAGTTAATTCACATCGATCCCAGTCCTGGGATTAAAAGCCATAATTAAAACAATGCTACAACAACATTGTGAACAAGAAACCGAGATTTATATTATTAATATTTGCCTATAACAAAATTACTTCTGCTTCAACGACAAATTTTACATTAAAAAATAGTCTGCCATCCCCAACTTCGCCATCCCTTAATGAATATTTTTAGTTTTTTATATGGGGAGGATTAGATCGAGAACTGGATACATTTCTACAATTTATTAACAACAAAACAAACATATAGAATTCATAATAGAGAAAGAAGAGAATGGCAAAATTAACGTTTTAGATCTCACAGTACGTATTAACAATAACAAACTTCAATACGCAATTTTCAGAAAACCGAACACAACGGACACCGTCATAAAGAACGATTCATTCTTTAGAACAAATCATGCGAGCAACACTTAATTCATATATCCATCGTCTACTATATATTACAATGTTTAAGAATGATTACAAAGAAGAACTAAACATCATACTATACAATTGCTAACAACAACAAATGTAACTAGAATACAGTCTTCAACACCCTAAAAAATGAGAAAATAAGGAAAAAAATATCTCCTATACAATCAGGGCTGCGAAAAAGATACAGAAATTGGTATATTCGCAGCAATAACATTCGTTAATAATACGAACACAAAAGTTATAAAGCAATTAAAATCTGACAATATAAAGGCAATACCATTCAATAGATCAAATTTAGCGCATAAAATAATTGACAAGTAAATTGAAAAAAAAAAAAAAGAATTATTAAAAATATCAGGGATTTATAAAAAAATGTTTAAATTGCGATGGCATATGGATAGACCAAATAGGGAGGAAATTTGAAACAAAACAACGCAAACATCAAAAACCAATAATCAACAGGACATCAAATTCAAGATTTGCGGAACATTGCAAGAACACAGAATAACACATGAGGCAGAATATACTGCTTCATGAAAAAAAAAACATGGTTAGCATAGAAGTAGAAGCATGGAAGTTAACGACAAAATTTAAAATGAAAATGAGATGAGAGATGGTAGCATTTAAAATGAAAATAAGAGTGAAGTGGGAGGAAGTGGATATACTAGAGAGACAAAGAGCGATTGGACGAAGTTGGTATAATCCTTTGTATGTGAGATGGTAGGTGTTTGGGGTTTGGCTAGGGTAAATTATGGCTATATTGAGTATGGATGAGAACGTAACCCTGGCAAGAGCTAGGTGTGTGTCGGAAGAGAGGGGAAGAAAGGTCTGGATGAATGAATAGTATAGGAGATATGTTTTGTGTGAGAATGGAAGAGATACTTGGGACCATTTAGAGAATGAATGTGAAGTGGAGGCTGTATGGGAAAATGAGGGTAGTGGAAATGAGTGGGTAGTGGAAAATGAGGCTAGTGAAAAATGAGGTAGTGAGAGAGAATGGGGCCCGAGTAAAAAAATGGTAAAGTTGGGGTGGAAGAAAAGGAGAAGAAGGGAATATCGAAAATAGAAGATGTGATGAAATATGATGATATAGATTATGTATATGTGATAATGCCAATAAAATTTGTTTTATTTTGTTCATAAACTGAACTTATTAAAGGGATTAGAGATTAAACAAGCTATCAACTTAATAACCAACATGAGATCAAGAATGCTTATATTATCATTGGCGCTGAATTATCCTTCAAATAGTTTCCATACATTTATATATACAGAGAGGTTTTTTTTATCAGTATACATTATGGTAAATGTATAACTGCAAAAAACGCGAGTCAAACGCAATGTATGTATGTTTAGTTGCTTATTTGGTATATATGTGTTCAATTGCGTGTTATAGGCAACTAAACACACACACATCAGTGCATTTGACTCGCGTATTTTGCAGGTATACATAGGGGAAATGTATACTGTTAAAAAAAGCTCTCTGTATATTGTAACATTTTTCAAATTCAAACTAGTTGTAAGTTTGAAAATTATCGTGACGGATGGAAACATGTGTCAGGTAACTGAAAATAAAAACATGGAACAAAATAAGTGTTTAAATTTATCCAATATGAAAAGTTGATTCCATGAAGAAAGTAACAGAACACGTATCGTATATATAATTTAGTTGTATAAACAAAGTGAAAGTGTTTAATTATCATAATTAATATTAGAAAATATAAATCATTCATTTGATTGCAGTTATTTAAAATTAATTTAATAATAATAATTTAAAAATAATTAATTAATTTCACTTAAGCTACTGTGACTTCTTTGACTTCCTTTACTTTAAGATCGAGAAGTAGTTGTTTTAATGAATTTTTGTTTTAAAGTTCTTACGTAACGTAAGCTATAAACGTAGTAGCATAAGGAAAAATAATTATTTAGCAATTAATTATATTTTTTATTTATTTTTTAAAATTCTTTTTATTTAAGTTATCAGTTAAAGCGAAAAGACCACTGGTTGATGATTCATAAGCAGATATAAATTATTTATTCGCTTTTGAAATTGTCATTATTTATTTTGTATATTTTTTCTATATATCTCTTAATAAAGATTATGCATTTACAAAATTTTAGTTGCTTTTTATGAATACAATTGTGCTGAAGTTTTCAATAAATACCTAAACTTACTTCAAGCAACAAAACGCTCATACATATTTACTGGAATTGAAACGTGGGCGTATTTCGTTTTGATAAAACGCCAAATCGTTGAAGTTTCGATACAGCCACCACCTTAAAACGCCTTTCAGTCGCAATTGTGCGCCGTTCTTAGATGGAAAACTATTTTTCTCATTTCCGAATAATATCGAAAACTTGGGAGAATGCGTTCGCGTCGAAACTATGTATTCAGGTGTGCACTGAGTGCACGATTTTAACATAAAATATCCATGCGATTCAGGACACAAATCCAATGGGATCGGGTTGTGTGGATTTTTATCGTCGTTCGGGATAAGTTGTGGTTGTTTGAAAGAACGGGATTTTGGCAAGAAGGAGAATGGCGAATGCCAAATGAGGGTAATACAGTTGATTTTTAGTGTGAGAAATTGTTCGGGAATTTGCTCAAGATTGGCAATTTGCATCAAGTCATAAAGATTTCTCTTTATTTTTCTAGCAACACTTTGTTCTTAATTCAAAATATATTTCATTTAATCAACATACGAATATTTTCCTAAAAAAAAATTTTGAATAATATAATATAATGTATTTTAACTATAGAGGCAACCCGACAACAAATGTTCACTGATTATATATATATATATATATATATATATATAGAGAGAGAGAGAGAGAGAGGCTTTCTGCCCTTCTCTGGTCGATAGCTTAAGACAGACAAGCACTAACATTTTATTGTATATACTAAATATTTGTAAAAATGTATGTAATTATCTGAATTAAGAAATTACTAAATAAATTAATTGAAGGGATTATTAAATTATTTTTTTTTGTTGATTTCATAATTCAATAATGAGAAATGAACTTAGCGCTGTAATAAACAAAGAACGAGCATCGCACATACATTAAAGTTTCAAGAAATTCCAAATATAGTGCGTCTCACCTTCGCGCCCTTAAAACGCAAAACTGTCACCCCGTTGAAGAACATCCCCTTAATGACAAACGCTCGCCCATAAATCCGCTTCATTGTCGCAGCCACACGTATCCTCCATCCGCTCTGATTTATATCCCTTTATGAGACACATTGTTCGAAACATAAAGGCATCCCTCGAATTTTGGCGCGCCTTTATTAAAACACAAGAGGTCACCCAAATAACGCAAAAAAAATAAGTGAAAGAAGAAAGAAATCGTGGATCGTAATAGGTTCGCGATGATTTATTAAATGGCAGTCTTTTATTTTGTATTATTCGAGAAAACAAGATGTTATTAAATTACGTTGATTTCATAAAAATCGAAGAAAAAACTCACACCTTTTCGTTTGTTCGATTCCACGAATAATAATTTCAATGTATAAATTTATTAAATTTTCTTCAATTAATTAATAATTTAAAATTAATTGGTTTTCCTTGAATGTTTATCATAATGTTATATTTTTTATTCACTCTTGAAGTTCATTAGATGTTTCTCCATTTTTCCTCAATATACAGTGCATCTTATAAATATAAAGGTCCACAATGCTACCACTATTTTTATATCCAATCACCAGGTACATAGCTACAAACCATCCAATTAGAGGAAGATGTCTTTGTTGTAATTTATATTTTTAAACTTAAATATTATTTCGGTCCTGATCAGATTTCTGTTTTCACCAAAATTGCATTTATTCTCTGTGACATTATTGTTAATCACCTAATCTTTATACGACACCGGCTAAATAGAAATCTAGCTTCATTATATGAAGAGAATTTAAGAGATCGGGTTGAATATAATAGAGGCATATGCATTGAGTCAACTATTTCTAAGCTACTGGGTATGTTAATTGCTGATAAAATTGCGTGGTCATAAAAGTATATATTATTAAAAATGGCATCATGAAGTTTCTAATAGAGGTTTCACAGTTACTAATTTAATGGAATTCAAATAATTTGTTAAAATTATCATGAAAATGTTTCTATGATAATTTTGCTTAAAAGAAAAATTTTGAATTAGGTGTGTTACGTGAAGATGATAAAAACTTGATTAAAACACTTTCTTATCTACTTTATTCGTAAGATTTAATATACCCCATTTAACACAGGTTTTCCTAATACTTTTGTAACCTTATTTAAATTTATTTGATTATCAATATCTATCTTTTTAGCTAAATTTGTTTTTCCACTAATAACTCTATACCCGCTTTCACTTAAATCTGTTAATCCCCATTCTTGCTATAAATTAGTGTTACATTTATTTGCACCACTATTGATAATGCTCAATTTGTGTCCAAAATGTACATCTGGTTAGATATAATGTAGTGAAGAAAGGTTTCTAAGTGTTTTAATCAAGAAAAAGAAAATAATTCGAAAATAATTAATAAATTTTATGTATGTATGTTTATGTTTATAATTCGTTCATTTGTTTTTTTTAGACGTTCTTGGAGGGTTCCTTTCGAAGTTTTTAAATGGGAATTATTATTGCTTTTTGAAATGCTGTCGAGTAGGAATTACTATTGAAGTGTGTATTGAAAACAATAGTAATAAGTCTGGCCTTTTAGGTGACTGATTTACAAAATTTTGTTTTCAAGATGTTGAAACGTTACATAGCGTTGCATAACTAACGTTATCGGGCCCCTGACTGGAGTCTTTTGAATGTGTCCGAGTTCACCCTGAGAGAGGGAGCCTACCTGAATGAGTTGAAGGGGGAGGGCATTCCAAAGCCGTATGAACAGCCTACATCCCAAATGAAGGAAAAGAAAGGCTGGTACAGAGAGTGAGGATCCTATCTACCCCCTGCCTTTTTGTCGGTTGAGGATAGGTAAAAGGGGTCTCATAACCCGCCTCTGGACGGTGTGGAAAAAGATCCCGGACCCCCAAATTTCAAAAATATAAACATGTTTCTGCACTGTGCTTTTATCAATTATAAAATCTATTTATGTAAAATTATTTTTATTGTGAATTTATAAATATACAAACAAAATAACTCAAGGTCGATAGCCATTTTCTTAGGTTCAATAATTTGTAGATAATTGTAATGATGTATAAATTGACGTAATTTAAACTAACTCTCAGAAATAAATTAAAGTGCGCACTTCTCCAAAAAAAAAGATTTTTTATAAATGCCTTGCAAGATTATTAATATGTAACTAAATAATTAAATTTAATCGACTTCAATAATAAACGCTGTTATATCAAAATTATGTCACTCGATCAATCTAGGAACGAGTCAATTGTGCATGACACGTCAATTATATCCACAAGCGTGGGTTTATTAATTTACCCCATTCACCCGTACGAAATTTCTCATCGAGCCAAAAAGCCACAATCGCCAGCCCCGGCAATTATACAGGCAATTTGCCATTTAATGGCACGTGGATACCATTCTAATCGACCGGCGTTTATGAAACACTAAATTAAATTTCCGAACGTTGATAATAACAATAAAAAATGCGATTTAACAGCGACCCCTTAAAAACATTTATCAAAATAATTAACTTATAGGGAACGAGAAATGGACGTCGTTTTGTTGTTAGGGATTCATTCTCAAATGAATATTCGTAAATTGGGGTATATTAAAATCACATAATAAATAAGGGATGTCTCCTGTTCAAAGCGAATCTATCTGTCTTCTGAGAATGAAGGCTCTTTTGATAATACCTGTTCACGAATTGATCACTCACTTTTCCGGTGCATATTCTTACGACTAGTACTTCCTTTCGTATTTTGTGGTTAAAGTAGGCTTGTTGCCAATGTTGACTATAATCAGCCCTTCTGCACGAGTAAAGACTCACATCTTTTTTTATGTCCGAGCTGCCCCAGACCGCATAGTGTGTGTTGTCGTTGCATCCTAGGATGAACTGTTACTTTTTCCCGCGCAGTATACCATTAAATCGCTTAATATGCGCGGTTGGCACGTTTTATCATCCTCTAGATAGTAAGCAGAGTAGATTACCCAGCTCCTTTCTCTATCATAGCTGTAAATACTTTTGTAACAAGGTCGTCCGTACAAAATCACAGTATTAGTGTACATATTACCCGATTGCTGCGGATTATACACGTCCTAGGTCTTAAGGCATTTCGGTTATGTTGTGACGCTGGATCTGCTACCTTTCCTCGGAGTAATCAGGGTTCTTGAAGGATGGCTATATTCAGGCCTTATTTATTAAACCTTCTGCACTGCGTTGCTGTGCCTCTTCCGGCACAGCATCTTTGGGCTCATTCTTCTACATTGGTACAGCTAACTTCCTGGCCTGTAGCTTTAAAATTCGGCTGATACCGCTGGATAAGGGCTGGTCCTTCGATGGTTTCGTGCTTAGTTCCATTTCCTCTTCCCCGGATATCTCTGTGCCTTGAGATTCGGCTTACTTTGGGGTTGTGGCCTCTGTGGCATGTGTTACCTATGTAGCCTTTCCCCCCTCCGTATTTTATTAGCCTCATCGATTCTGAGTCACAATCTCCAGTATCCAAAGAACGCGTTTTGTCCAGCCTTTCTAGTTCTTCTTTGGATTGATTGTCAATGAAGCAGGTCCACAGAACTACTTTGGCGTCAGGAATATTTTTCTACATCGTCCAGAGGCCAGTTATAAGATCCTTGTCACCTATCCTCAACCGAAAAGAAAGGCTGTGGGCAGATAATGAAGATCCTATCTGCCCCATGGATCGATTGGATCTGACCTCATTCAATAATACATATATAAAAAGAAGGGGTGGTATATGCCTGCAATGACAGTGTCAAATTCCTGGACATATTAGTGCAATATCCAAGCTACCTTAGTATTTATACTAATTGCTCGAGATCGAATATTTCGGTTGGATGTGCTTTTGTCATAGATAAAACAGCACTCTCGTGGTCATTCTACGGATCTACCAGTGTTTACATAGCTGAACTCTATGCCATCTATCAATATATCCTGTACTGCCTATGAACTCACTACAAATATTTTCTGATAGGTTTCATTGAGCGCAATGCAAAGTGTGTCGTCCATATACTCTACCGGTCCGTTAATTCAGCTCATCCAGTCATCGATGTGGGAAGTGTCTATGTCACAAAGCTTTAAAAAAAAGACTTTAAAATTTATTTTGTCGCTTAATTTTTATTTCAAAGTTCCTTTTCTTGCATAATCATGACAAAGTCTATTTGTTGCCTAACCTTGACTTTAAATAATGTTTCCGTCACTTGTATTAGCTCATTTTGATATTAAAGACAATTTTTCGTCACCTTTGTTCGCTGATCCCTATTTTAAATACAGCTTTCATCAATTTATTTGACTAGTTCTGACTTTACATGCATTTTTAGCACTTTTATATAATTATAATGATTTTAAATAGAATTTTCGTAACTTGTATGGACTAATACTGACTTTAAAGGCAATTCTTATAATTTTCATTAATTAGTTATGTCTTTAAATACATTTTGGTCACTTTCATTGTCTAAATTTGAATGGAAACGAACGTTTATTTATTTTATTGCCTAATAATTTAGAGATGCCTTTATTGTCTAATCGTTACTTCAAAGATTCTTTCTTTGTCTAATCTCGACTTTATACTTTGTCATATATTGTCTTTATAGAGGCTAAAATAGTTAATATATCTAATAGAAACAGGATTTATTCATATGGTTACAGTTATTTAAATATATTATTTTTTTGTTTGTGTGTTCTTTGCATTAAATATTTTCGAATAAAAAATTATTGCATTATACAAAATGTTATTGTTATTGAAGAGTAAGTGTCCATAACTTGTAACGTACACTTCTGTGCAATAAAATTAAGCAAACAAAATATGTTACCGTTTAAGGAGGACATGATAAGTTTCCTAGTTACGAAAAAAAATTGTCAATTTTATCATTGGTATTGAAACTGCTGCTGGGCAGTTAAAACCGACCCTAATTACACAACTAGATTATTGTGAAAAATTGTTATGAGACTTGTGCTTAATTTTATTGCACAGAAGTGTACGTAGTGCAACGTGATTCAGTATGTCACAGGGTCTTGTTGAGAGGGAATATTTTATTAATTATTTTCAAATTCTTTTTATTTAATTTAGTCAATATATATTTAATTCATACCCTCATAATTAATATGAAACACATTTAACGATTTATAATATGGGTTAATTATTATTATAATTTCAATAACATGAACTCTTAGTAGATATTAGTAATACCAAGATAGATGTAATTGTATAAATAAATATTAATCCTTAATATCTATTTACTTTTATCATTAAATAACATGGAATCTAGATTAATTAATGAAATATTAAAACATCAAATGAAGTAGAATTTTCATTTATCTTCAACTAATTGTAAATGTTTGTGTAGCGACTGAAGAAAAAAAAAAACGCGCGAGCGTACCTCATTACCATAGATGTTCGTTATATTTTCATCGACATCAAAGCGATCCGCGTATTCCTCCGTGCTTGTGCTCTATTATTACATTTTTTCCCTTCTAAACATATATTAAACAGCGCCCTGATTGTCTGCCATCGGGGAAAAGGCCGCCCACTCAATGTTTTCCGATGGGTGGCACAAATATAAGGAAATCAGTATCTAATTTTTTATCCCCCTTCCCACTGTCCGGGGGATAAAACCTGTCAAGATGAATGTGGCCACGTCTGGGATTTCCCCCCTAAGTTATAAATGATTCGTTCGTATTACGGCGGAGACGGAGTTTAATAAAAAAAATGTGCGAGTGGAAAGGAGAGAGGAGAGAAATCATTATAGTGTTTTTGACTTTGATCGGGTGTGATTTACTCCAACTGTGTTTATTATTCAGTTTTTATGGTGATTCTGCGCTGCGAATCACGTAAATAGTGTATTCTTAAAAAAATATTTATAACATATTTATAAATGAAAAATATTTAATATGTCATAAAATCGCAGCATCTAAAGGGAAGATAATTTATGGATTAATTAATTATTTTCAAATTCTTTTTATTTAATTTATTTAAATAACTGTGACCAAGTGAATAAACCTTTTTTGTATTGTTATTAACTGGGCTTTTACTATTTATTAATTTTATAATGACTGGGGTTTTATTTAAATTTCAATAAAAATGTGTATGAAAGACCTCTCGTTGATGGCCCAGGGGTAACAAATACTTTCATTTCACACATTCAGGAGGCCACACGACATTTATTCTTAAAAAAAAACAGGATTTTCAAAAAGACACAAACGGAAATATGAACGCTATTAACCTCGCATGACATAGATCGATTAATCGTACGATAAATGCCTAAGACGACCTTCTGATGCATATAATAGCCTGGAAATTAAACGCGAAATTGCGAAACGGATGGGAATATGACGTCTGCTTACTTGCATAATTATGCAAGCAATTAGTATCAGAAGCTCGCAGCATCATGTAACCATTAGAAAGTACACATATGCGGCATGTTTGTAAAGATTTTGTAAGAAAACCAAATTTGTTATTCTGCAAAAATTTGAATAAATTATAACAAAAAAAAACAATTTGAAATTACAGGTCAGAATTGTTTACGTGACTACACAATGCAACAAACTGGAAACAAATATACACTTACAACCGTGACGAGGTAAATGCACAATGGAATTCATTTAGTGAAAGTTTTACAAATACATTCAATAATCATTTCCCTGAAAATAAATTCACATAGAAAAAATAAACAAACAAAGAAAATTCACACTACAGAAGAAAATAAAAAAAGTGAAAAATGAACTGGACATTCATATAACATCCCGATATGACAATTCCTATATGAATTCATATCTAAATACCAAGAAAACATATAACAGACTATTAATAAAAGAAAGAGCTGATTCATATTCAAATATAATAGCAACTACCAAGAATAAAAGAAGAAGAACGTGGCAAATCTTAAACGAAATTAAAGGAAAAAATCACAAAACTCGAAATTAATATTGAGGGAAACAAAAAGGTAATTGCAAATAAATTCAATAATTATTTCCAAAATATTACGATGGATATCTATCTGACTGTAGATATAGTTGGAAACATAACACGAAACTCATTATCCCTAAATATTGAAAACAGCGATAAAAGTATATTCATAACACTAACAACTACAATGGAAGTTAAAAACACAATACATAATTTAAAAAACTCACACTCTTGTGGATATGACAACATCACAAGTATTATTTTAAAACAGTCTGGAGAAATAATAGCGGAACATCTGTCTTACATAATTAATTATTCCATGCAATACGATATGTTCCCAAACAGATTAAAAATAGTGATTATCATACCTATATTCGAAAAAGACTAAAGTAGAAAACTACCGACCGATTAGTTTATTGCCGGTATTCTCGAAAATTTTTGAATACTTAATGATAAATAGGCTGGTAAGTTTTATTAAAAAAACAACCTTAAATTCAAACCAACATAGAATTATTAAAGGGAAATCTACAATAAGAGCCATTTATGAGTAATACGAAACCATAATAAATAATTTCGAGAAAAATAACATCATACTGGGAATATTTATCACCTTATCTAAGGCTTACGATTGTACTGACCACAATCTTCTTATCGACAAACTAGAGAAAAATGGAATTAGAAGCCCCGTGCTGAACTGATTCAAATCGAACCTTTTGTATGGGCTACCGTAACTCAGGCCGCGGAAAATTCACGTCTGATCAACTACATATCATATAAAGCCACTATTATAATATTCTATTTAAATTACATAAGGGGTGAAGATGGGAAACTGGAGATATATAATACTCGCACACAAAACTTCATATATCCTAAACATACAAACAACAGAAAGGAAACAAGCGACCATTACATGGGCATACGATTATATAATTCATTACCAAAATATCTGAAAAACTATAAAAGTAATGTAAAAATTTTCAAAATAGAATTAAATAAATGTATTATAAACATTCAATATTACTTAATAAATGAATTCGTAGAACAACAATAACACGTATACATATGTACTGACTTGCATAAGGATATACAATAAATACAAATAAATGATATTCCGTAAATATAATGTATGTGTGTATAAATATGTATGTAATTAGATATAAGATAGATTTAAGCATTTTGAATTAACATTATCCATAATTTAGATAGAATTAGTACCAAAACCTGACACTCAATTTGTATGAAATGATTATGACACCTCGAAACGAAGAATATTTGATATCATATGATTTGATCTCCGCTGGACATGATCGCATACAATTGCCATGCGCAATCTCGATTAATTGTTATCAGCAAAAAATCTTTTTCGACTCAGATTTATATAAAGCCTCGCTGGAGATTAATAATAATAGAAAAAAGGATTTGTTCTTTATTTTAATTTTCACTATTTATTATGTATAATCTTAATACTTTAATAAGAAATCATTTACCATAGCATTAAGCAAATTATAAATGGTCCGGACTATATTGAATGAATAAATAAATCAGTTTTGAAATGGAATTGAAAAACTCTGCAAATCAACATTTCCGTATTATTAAAAAAAAATAATAATTATTATTCACTAAATGTGTTACTAAGTAAAATATGCACTATTAAAAAACAAATCGTTGAACTAAATTCGTGTTTATAAATTATAAATTCATTTTTTGTTGCAATTTTCATGTATTGGGGTAATTATCAACCCCTTATTCTCGCTACTACATTTAATTTATTAACAGGGTGCCCAAAAAGTATGGAAACAGTGATCCATTAGATTTAAATTCTATTATAATTTTGTACTTTACTTTCACGAGAATGGATCCGATTATTTTTATTTATGTCTCAGCAAATATATTGTTTTTTCAAGAATGGCCAATATTTGTATGAGTTGATATTAATTAATGAAATAAATCTGACTGTAGATGGTTCATTTTGTTATATTTCCTGTGGAAAATTTTAATTATTTAAATTATGTAAATAGTTAATTATTATTTTGAAAACAATTTACTCAAATTTAATGGATAACAATATTAAATAAAATAACTTGAAAATAATTAATGAATTATTTATTTTTTTCCATCTATAACATAGACGACTTTCGTTACGTAAGTACTTTAAAACAAATGCGCACTAAAACAACTACTTCTCGGGAAAATACCCTTCCAGATATTGATGCAACAACTTTTGATTAGAGAATATTTAATATAAAGAGTAAAAAAAGGAATAACAAAACTAAGTTATATAAGACTATCTGTAAACACGTGTAAAAATGTGACAGCTGCATAAGAAGAAATAATGTATTCATTATTTTCAAGTTGTTTTATTTAATTTATTTAAATACCTGCGATCAAGTGAATGAATACTATTTTCTATTGATAAACATTATGATTTACATTTTCTAATCATAGTTTAAATATCATATACAAAAACAATATACCTGGGTAGTAAGCAGGGTGTAAATATGAAAGATTAAATTAAAGTGTTCACCATTCAGGTGCTAATATTTAAGTTAGTTTATATAAATATTTTTTATCAAAACACTTATATTAATTAAAATAATATTTAATTCAATTTAATGGATTTCATACTTTTCCATTAAAATATAAAATCTGTTAACGAATTACCATTATTTTAACCACGAATAATATTTACGACCTCACCCAAACCGTATTTACATAAATTAATTAAAATAATGGATTTAATTGATAATGCAGTTGAATTAACACTAACAAACTAATGTGCTTTTCGCGTAGGGTGGCAAAACCGCGCCGCTGTATATGTATAATTACAATTTATTTGCGCTGGAAAATTAGCGCACATCCGAAACTCTATCAATATTTACTTAGAAATTATAGGCGCGCAAAACCCAGGCGCGATATGGAATTACATTTATCAAAGTCAAACACGATTCCGGCACCGAATATCATCGGTTTTGCCTTTGTTGCAGAGCGGCACATCCGCAACAAAGCTTAATCTAATCAATAATATTAATAATTCGAAATAATTACATATACTGATAGAAAACGTTAATATTAAAGAAGGAAATTAAATAAAGGTTGTTAGAAAATGATTTTCGCAATTACAATAACTGAATGTCAATATTTAAACAATTGTACATTTTTATTAAATTTGCATAACTTACTTTTTCTTAATTTATTAACAATAACTCAATACACTTGTCTCGGTTTAATCACCATGAAATCTTTTAGTACTAATTCTAAATTTAAGTTATTTCTCCTACCAATCAATTATTCGGACTATTTTTATTCTTTAACTGTATACAAAAAGATTACGCGCTTAATTTATTTAATTTAATCTAATTAATTCAGTTTAATTTAATTAAACATCTTGAAATTGTGCAAGGCAGAGCTGTATTGATGAGGGAGAGATCCGGAAAGACGTGTCTGCAGATGACTTTATATTACCAAATTTTGTTGCTCCTTTTTTACTCGTTACATTAAATATTCTGGAATCAATAAATGTTGCATTGTGCAATACGTTATTCCATGTAAAATAGCAAGTGTCCTATATGTATTTCAATATCTGATTTTTTAAATCAAATCCATATAAATTAAATAAAAAGAATTTGAAAATGATTTATTAATTAATTCAATTCAATTCATTTATTTACGGAAATCTCCTTTCTACAAAAACTGTAAACATTTACATAAATCATCATAAATAATAATACACAAATAAGTCAACTATTCAACATAAACTTTGAACATCTTTATCCCAAGTGATTTTACAATTCAAAATTAAGAGTGGTCAGGTAATCTCAGGGGTACATTACAAAATAGAAAATAAATAAATATTGAATAAATAAACATATAATTATTTTCAAATTCTTTTTATTTAATTTATTTAAATAACTGTGACCAAGTGCATGATTCCTTTTTTCAATTATTCAAATCCATATCCTGACATTTGACTCTCTTTGCCTCTGTTCCAATTTTTTTATCAAGTTGATTAATATGTGGCTTAAGAAAAATTATTTTTCATCAATCATATTTAATTCTGATTTTAAATACTCTTTTATAGTATTCAAAAGATTACTGATGAATGACGGATTAGAGAAAACTTTCTCTACGACTTTATAGATCAATATGCCATCCTTTGTTATATCAAGCTTGGTGTTCAGATTAGGCATATTGTAAATTTCCAATATGCCTAATGTCAAATTTTCCTTAAGAGTTAAAATAATGTTTTATATATCCATAAGCTTTATTGATAAACAAAATACAACACCTACATATAAAATATTGCAATACATGCTGTAAGCGTTTGCCATTTGGCTATCGACCAGTGGTCTTTCCGCCTGGATTTTGTATTTTCGTGCTTGTCAAAATATACGGATAAATGTTGCATTATGACAATAGTAGGTATTTTAATATAAGCACGTCACCGGAAACAATCTGCATACTGGTAAATAACCTTGTTGTCGACGCTGATCAAAAGGGGAGGGGTTTTAGTCGGTAGTCCTTCTGTCAGATGACTTAAGGGAGCCCGACACCTCGTCCGTAAAAGGATTTCCCCTCCCACAAAAAAAAAGTTATGATCGTTAACAGTCTATGTCAAAAGTCCCTGTCGGATATATATGTCACTTAACTGTCTTGAATGTTGTGTATATAATATTTTATTACAGCATAATAAACAAGAGTTTATCATTTTATCATTTCACATATTAAGAATAACTTAGTATAGTCACTGTAATTAATTTACAAGTATATATAAAAATATTTCATCTAAAAGTGTATTTAAAACGTACTACAAAGTTAATAAAGTACATTATTTTTAACATTTATAAATAAAAAAATACTAGAACACCCGGCGAATTCACCATATGTTAGATAATTGCACCAAGATATGATGCATCAATCAACTTAACACAAAACCAATTTTTGTACTCAGTTCAATAAAATCGTGTAAAAAATCATATCATCAATCATTTCCACGGGAAAAAGTTCAATTTAAACTGGACATTTTATATGTTTTCCTTTTTTCATTCTCGCAAGAAAAAAAAAGAAAAAATAAAGGGGAAAATGGGGCAATATAACATCATCATAACAGATATGTTTTCTTCCACTGCGGGAATATTTATGATGGAACATAGGGACCCTTATAATCTCGTTATTCGCTGGACGCTCGAAAAGTCGGAAGTGTTTTATAATATATGGATGCCAAGTTTTCGTTCGCATTTCTATTCATGTTACGTGCATGTTTTCGAGTCTACAAAGAAACATTTTTTTATCTGAGCCAGTTTGCACTTTTTAATATATTACAATTCTTTGTGAAGCGAGTGAATGGTTTTACATGTATATAATATACGCGTGAGTAATGTCTGAAATTGTCAACCGAAAGAAGTTTGTGAATCAGGAAAATCATTATTTCTGATTTTACATGTTATATTCTTATTTCATACGCACTGTATAACATACATCAAAATATATTCATTTGATTTGTATTGTATCGTGTGTATGACATAAGAATGTCATACACACGATACAATATAAAATCAGAAATATGGATTTTTCTAATTCACCGATCATTTTAGAGAAAACTTATAAGAGTATATTAAATATTAGCAAATTAATATCATGTCAGGGCTGTTAACGTATAAAATACCTTTATACTTTTTAAAAGACAATAACATTTCCTACAAGATAAGGCTATAAGATGTAGGGTGACCATTTAAAATTAGCACGAAATTAAGCTTTGAATGTGTTTCTGGAGTTACGTTAAATTATCAAAACATCTTAAGATTTTAAATTCCTGTAAATAGCCTAAAATATTCACCCATTAGTTTAAATACACTCATACAAAATTTCATTTGTATTCATTCTAAATGGATGAAAATGAGTTATGTTTTTATTTCAAAACGTGAATTTTTCCAAAAATATTTAAATATTTAAAAAATTATTAGGTTATTGCATATGAATACATTATAAAAGTTAACTTTATTTTTGATGTAGAATCCTAAAAAAAAAAAATATATGTGGTATTCCATTAGAAAAATGTAAGTATGATACGCCATGCTTTTATGGGACACCCTGTATATTTGAAACTAATTTTAAAATGTGGCTCTAATAGACCCACATACGCCTGCGAAATTACAATTACAATTTTTTTTAAGAGTCTTCCATTTATATTATCTAACATTTAATGCACATAACTATAATTATTGTTACGTCTATTTTGTATTTTGTACTTTTTTAAGAATTACACTTTTTCTAAATTTTGTATTTGCATCTTCATCTATGATTTATTTGTAGTGACTTTATAGAAGGTTTACTTTTCTATTGAATAGTTGAGGCTTTTATTTGTTAAAACTGCATCCATCCTTGCGTAGATAATGTAAAACATTAACATGTATATAGTTTCAAAATAATTTTTATTATCCCATAACAAGAATTTTGTTACAGAGTAGCATCATCAGGGGAAGATAATTTACATTTCTCTGTAATTGATACATGTATCTGTTGAGAAATTACATAAATAAATAAATTACTGTCTTCCAGAGGCACCATTACTTTTTTATATTCACGCACCATTTCCATTCGTTATAACATATTATACTTTAATAAAGTGTACCAACATGAAAATCTAAACATTTATGGTTCGAAATGTTGAGCAGTGTAGCTGGTTCGTTTTAAAAAAATCATACAATATATAAGTACGTTTTTTTTTTCGCAAGATATACATATAAAACTATTATACTTAGAAGAATATATATATATATATATATATATATATATAAATGTTAACTTACTGTTTTTTTGTTTAATTGATAGAATATGGTTCTTCTGTAATAATTTTTTTGCATTCCGAAAAATAATCCTGATTATGTAGAGAGAAACGCTTAAGAAGAATTTTTATATTCCTGGATTAGGCTATTTTGAATTATGATGCAATTTTCGATTATGTTATTTTTTAATCACATATGCCTTGGCAACTTGTATAGAATTTTCAAAGCAATTGCAACATTTTTAATTTTATAATCTGCCATTTTGTAAAACGCGCACTAAAATCGAATACCGGGCTGTTATAAAATTCCTAACAAATGAAAGCGGTTTGAAGCGGTGATATAACCATATTCAAAAGCAGGGAGCTATATTGAAAAATAAAATTTAGTTTTTCCTCTAGCCTTGTTTGGGAATATAAAAAGACCCCTTGGTTATAAATGCACCAGTTTAAATGCCCAGTAGTGTGGATTTACCTTGTTATTATACTACTTTAGATAGGCAATATCTATATATTTTTCTATAACTTTATAAGATATTTTATAAATAAAAAAACATTTAAATATTATTGTATTAATATGCAAAATAATAATTCGAAATATTCCAATAAATTCTGCACTTTTGATATATTTATATTTATAAAACGGCCGCAGTAAATAAAACTCGAAATCAATCACAATCCGTGTATTTCCCGCATTGAAATTGTTTTTTAATGGAGATAGACGTATTTGGATTCAAATTAAAAATGCAATCACGTCAGGTACAATTATTGTTTATTTTATTTTCATTAAATGTTTTTTATGAACAAAATGTTTTTTATATTTGTTAAAATCAATCAGCTAAATTGCGAAAACTTTGTTTTTAAATTGGTATTGATTGAACTGCTTGCAACGCAAATAGTAAATAAATATTAACAAATTTAATAAAGGAACATTTTATGTTTTACTGCATGTCACAAAATTATGAAAGTTTTTTAAATACGAAAGTATTTAAAATCAGAATTAAATGCGATTGAATAAAAATCATTTCACTCGAGCCACATATTAATCAACTTGATAAAAAATTTAGAGCATAGGCTAAGAAACTGAAATGGTAGCGGATACATTTTATACCAAAGGGTGATCGGAGAGAGGACTCCTCATGGCGCAAGCGACCAAAAAAGTCAGGAATTAAATTTCTCTGAATCTTTTATTGTATGAAAAATTTATATAGGAGCGATATTTTCTTTTTTCGCGCCATATAAAAACGCCATAAAAAATAACTGTTCATGGGTTAGAACAGTTATAATCAATTTTTGCCGCCACTTCATGTGAAACGTCGTAACATATTTTGCAAATAAAAAAATATTTTACTATTATTATTTACTATATTTGGTTTCAAATGAGTAAAATCCGCACCACTGCCATTCAAATAAAATTAATCTTTATGTAATCACATCAGGCAGCACGACAGAATTTGTTTTTTTTTTTTCGGAAATTACTTGGATTAATTTGTATTTTTTTAGCTACCTGAAATCAAGTAAAAATAGACTATGTTTTGCTGTCATCGCTTGCTTTACAACAGGGTCAAATGCAAACAATATGACAATTTTGTAATATAATTTTTATAATTAGAAAAGACTATTCATTCATTTTGTCACACTTATTTAATAAATTTAATAAAAATGATTTAAAAATAATTAATAAATTATTTTCACATTTAGCTCTGACACTTTGACTTATGTAACGTAAGTAAGTAAACATATGCACATTAAAACGACTACTTCTCGGGCAAATACCTCGACGGATTTTGAACTATTTAATGTACACCTACTATTGCATATAAATAAAATATTGCATGTTGCAACAATTTTTTTGATCCTAGAAAAATAATCTAAAAAACATAAAACAACACTACTTAATATAAGGCCATCTGCACTGTTTATCATATAGTTTGTTATTCACCAATAGTAAAAGCTTTTGCAATTATTAGAATGAAATTAATTTCGAAAAATCGCATTAAGATAATGTAAAAAAAAAATTGTTCAGACGAAATTCAAAACTTGGGCTTCTGAAAATTTATTAGCTAGTATTTGCCTTTTTTCTGAAATTCGGCTGGAAATGTGGTTACGATTAATTTATTACGCTGTCAAAATATGTTAATAACTCAATTTTCGCTTATTATTGATATCTATTTCATCATAACACAGTCACTGAAACAATGAATTTCAAGATCGCATAATATCAGGAAATTGAGCTGCTAATTAGAATATTTGATGATGTGATTTAACACGACCGGATTATTAGTCCATACAAAGCTAATCTATGTATTGTGGTTTTATAAATGAAAATAGGTAACGTGAAAACAAAATAATCTAGCCATTTGTAAGATATCTCCTTGTAATAAAGAATGAATCATTTTTAAATTGTTTGTTTATTTTGTTAAAAAATATTCTTGTCGATAAATCCTGTGTGTTTTTCAAAAACAAAAGACGATTTTGTGTAGTGAATTAAAATGTTATTCAAGTGAATATTGTCCACATGATTCCATACTAATAAAATTTAGTTCTTTGTTGGAAAAAAACTGGTCCACTTTATTTATGACCACCTTATTTGAATCAAACATTTTGCCATCTAAAAAAAAAAATACAGAGATCGGAACAAATGATAATCGGAAGGTTATATCTGCGGAACATAGTGGATGTGGCAGTATATCCATTCCGAGCTCTAAAAGTGGTAAAACTTGTATGTGGTTTCGTATTATCCTTTTTGAAGACTATATATGTATTGTTAACTAATTCGGATCATTTGTTCAACTCACGACAGTATACTTCAAAATTGATCGTTGCATTTTACACTTAACATTGTGTGATACGCTTTAAAAACGAATAATTTTCTAGACGAATGAGAAGTAAAAACATTAATGCTACGGACCTTTTTTCAGTAAGAAGAAAACCCCATATGTCGAGCCGTTTTAAATAATCGTGAAAGGTCAAATTGAAATAATGTAACCTCTCAGCGATCTCACGAGTTATCATTGTTTAGTTTGCATATGTGTTTTCGTCAGGTATAACTGGCCCTCCAGAGGGTAAATGATCAAAATTGCCAAATCGAAATTTTGCAAACCATTTTTGACACTGGCGCTTACATATCTTCTCCTTACACATAAGATAATTCGTTTCTTGCTGGAACGGCATGTTTACCATTTCTCAAGTGAAAAAGTAAAATTCTGTTTTTAACTCTTCATGTTGAAAAAGGTATCAACCAAAAACTACTGTATAGAATCAATCGATTTTTTAATGCATCCATTGCTTTGTTAGCTGCCGAAAAACATATCATTATGTGGCTTAAGTGTAAAGTTGTTCGCGAAAAATACAAAAGTGTATTACAATAAAATTAAACAAGGACAATTTCTGGCAATGATCAATAAAATTCGATCAATCCCCTTTTTTTCAACTGCAAAAAATACTTACACTGTAAGTTTTAGTTTAATTAAAATGAAATTGTTTCATTTTATTTAATTTAATTGAATACAAAAGTGTATTTTCTAAATAACCCTATAATTATTTTACTAGTGTCTGTGAATACTTACTAAATAAATCTAGTGAAGTGAATCCTAAACGAATAATATTAATTAAGTAATTGTTAACATTTTAAAGTTTAAAAAAAATAAACACATTTTCAAAATTTGTCCTTTATTAAAAATCAACCAATTTGTCCTTTATTTGCGACAATTGTTTCGCAGGTCTAATATAGCCTGGGGCAAAAAGAGGTAACAGGTGTGAAGCAATTGTCACGAATAAAGGACAAATTTATATTTTGAAACTATTTTTAATTTTTTTTAAATACCTTAAAATGTTAACAAGTATGGACTTTCAAAAATTAAAAGCCCCAACAATTAAATTAATTAACTAATATTAATTATTACTTGACAATGGCAAAAATACCTAAATTCGAGTTGTAATTCAATTAATAAACAGCAATAAAAACAAAGTAATAAATTTCATTTATGAACCCACCCTGTTTCAGCTAAACTTAGTAAATTAATCGAAAACGAAAATGTGTGTTCGCGAATAACACCGCCGATCCATCACGCAATTAAGCGAAATCACAAGCACCTTGTATTGCTAATTAAATGACGGGGCTCGTCCATTATTCACTCCGAATGTGGCGTATTAGCAAACCGGTCCGCTTTTATTAATGCGATAAATAATCATTAAAAGCGATGCACATTTATGAGAAAGCGGACCGTAAATCTTTTCACCCAATGAAAACTTGCACACACAAAGTGGTTATTATAATGTTAACATACATACGAGCTGCATGCAGTTTTTGAATTACGACTTAAAATGCTGTGCCAAGAAATATTGTGTAAAATGCACATGTTTTATGACCTGATTTTATGATTTAAATGGTCGGGGTGTAATGGAAGTTCTAATACTTTTTATTAACCACATTTTATGTTGAAGTAATGTATAGAAATAAATAATTGGTAATACTTTTTATTAATAAAATGAAATTAACAAATAACCTAACTACGAATTTTAATTTATATTATTTTAAACTTACTTATAATTGTTGTGTCTATAAATAATTCAACAATAAATGTTAAAACTAATTATCAAAATTCGTTAATTATGAAATTTACGAATTTGAAATTTCAGAGTTAGGGATTTTGTGATTATTGGTTTTAATATTTATTGCTGAATAACACAACATTAACAATAGCTAAAAATTATATCAATTAATTGATTATTGCAGAAAGTTTAATGAAACATGATGAATACTAATTAATTCCGCTAGATTTCGATTGATTAAAGGTGTAATGCGTTAGAGTTGTTTTAATAATATTTTGTAATTGAATACAATAATAAATATTAAACTAAACAATAGATGTCGCTTTGTATCACCTTTCCATATTATGAATAATAAATATTATGTCAACAGTTAACGAAAATGGATACATTTTGAAAACTATTAGGTTTACGTGTAGAATACCTTTATACTTTTTAAAAGACAATAACATTTCCTACAAGATAGGGCTATTAGATTAGGGTGTGTCATTTAAAAAAAAAGCACGAAATTCGACCTTGAATGTTTTTCTGGAGTTACGTTAAATTATCAAACATCTTAAAATTTTAAATTCCTGTAAATAGTCTAAAACACTCACCCATTAGTCTAATACACTGATACACAATTTCATTTCACCCAATTGAAAGTTAATTTTTTTTTGAACGTTAATTTTTCCAAAAATATTTAAATATTTCTAAAAGTATTAGGTTTAGCCATATGAACATATTATGAAATTATTTTTGATGCAGAATCTGAAAAAAAAAATGGGGTATTCCATTAGGAAAGTAAAACTATGATACGCTATGCTTTTATGGGTCATCCCATAGCATTTAGCCGTAAAGCTACTGGGCGCGCACGCTGAGACACACTGTATATATAGCAACATTAATAAAACTAATTAATGTTTCAAATAACTGAAACAACAAAAACTAAGTAATTGATCACCCGGGGTTTGATAACCTAATTAATATCTGTATAATTTGTGAAATAAAAACATAAATTACGGCCGTACAAATCACAATAACACAGCACAATCCGCGTATACACGTTAATCTTGCACAATTTCATCAGCCCCTAAATTAAATGTTAAATAACGCGTTCATTATAACTGTGGGTAATTAGGGAGGTTGTCGGCCTCGCCTGTTACAATGCTGATATACTAATCTCCATGTTTGAATTTTGATATTATCACGATTTGCATACCGCGACTCTTGTCGTCGGGCTTTCGCTCGCTGTTTGTTGGATAAACACGGTCGGGATTTAATTTATTTTCACGAATGGCAAACGTCCGTATAAAATTACCCTTATTTACGTAAACGAATTTAGATGGACTGAAGTCATTATTTATTAAGAAATAAATGAAGTTGATTTTATTTTAGCTTTAATATTTTGTTGCAGAAGTTGTTTTTTAGTATATTAAATAACTGATAAAATTTATCATTTCAACAAAATGGTAATATTAAATTTCAACAAACAACATTTAAATATACAGGTTGTTCTAAATTAAGTGCGCACCATTGCTGACTTTGTTATTAGTTGAGCAAGAAAGTCGGTTAAAATAGTAAATTTGCAGTCATATATTTTTTTTAATGGAACAACCCATGCATTTTATTAACATTTGATAGAAAATAGTATTTTTTGACAAAAAAGTTATAACAAGTGTTGTTATTGTACCATTTCTTAGGTAGATAACTTATTCTTTATATTAATCAAATCTAACTACAAAAAACAGTTGAAAAAAAAAACTTTAATTGGTTAGCAATACATTTTTTGTCATTCAGTGTCCGAATCATGGAATAATCTAAGTGTCGACTTAATAATCGACAAGAATTGCAAATCTTAGGTCGACAATTTCTACTCTATATTAACAATTAGAGATGCAGCTACAACACAACAGTTGCAGTACCAGAGATTCCGCCCTTTGGTTGGTAGTAATTATGATTTTTATCATCCGAATTTTTAATATTCTAAATGTCGAGTAAAAATCGACTAAAAATCGACCAAAGTAAGAAATCACAGGCCGGGAATTTATACTCCATATTAACTACAGAATAAATTGCTACAAAAAAAAAAAACAGTTTAAAAGTGATTTCGCCTCTTAAATATCCACCAGAATAATGGAAGTGACGAGCTAAAAATAGACTAGAGATATATATCCCAGATGAACAATTTCTACAATATGTTAATTGTTAGATTTCTGTCTATTAAAGACATTTTATAAAAGTATGCATTTCTATTCATAAATGTTCTGATTGTGTTAAATAGCTAATAATTTCGTGGTGGAATCGCCGGGTATTGAAAACTAGTAAAATAGTTTGTCTTAATATTGTAATATTAAATAAGGGTCCATCTGCAGAAAGAAAGGAATTATACATTTATTGCTTCCAGGATCCCATAATTACCGGATCTTCCATCGGAATTCATTACTGGTTAAACAAAAAAATAACCATTAAGAATTGATTGAAAAAGAGTTTCTTGAAAAAAAAAAAAAAATACAAATTTCATAAAATCAACTTACCAATTAATATAATTTGTTCAATCAGAATACATTGATGTTCATATAAATTATACCGCAATTTGTGGAGACATCAATTCCTATGTTCTATTTACAAACATATACTATTACATGAAATTAATTAGTACAATTTTTAACAATGTAATGGTTCCAACTAGGGTATATACAGATTTTATTTTTCGATAAAATTTGTTAAAAAAGTAATAATTAAATAAGGGAAATTATCCACACATTGTATCTTTGCTGCAGCAATTTTGTTTGTTTATATTTGACTACTCGTTAAAGGGCATCACTCTTTCTTTCGATTTATTATATCATAAACTTTAATTCAAACTAAGAGAGCTTTCTCTTTCATTCTTTAGATCTATACAACAAATAAATTAATTAACACCATTGTAATAATATCATTACCTTTCTGATTATAAGTACGTAGGTACTATGATAAAGTTTCACTCCTATGTATAGTTAAAACCTAAATTTAGATTTTAATCTTAAACTTTTCACTCTTTCGAAAGATATATATATATATAATTACTTACGTAATGTAACCAATAAACAGAAATTGTAACAGGACGAGCAAGTTTTTCCGTCCTCTCGAAGCAAATGCGGGACAGAAGTGCGTAGTCCCACACATTCTATTTGAGTTTTCAGTCAAAATGCACATGACAAGCAAATTAATATATGACAAAATAAGCACATATTTAGCAAACTTAATGAATGTAATTATTTATTGATATCTAAAAATGCCTTATTAAAATAAAATTAGTGCTGCTTGCCGTAAAACTCACTTAATGTCTTTTATTTCTTGTCCACAAATCATCCTTTTAATTTACAGGTGAAAACACGGTAAGTACCGATAATGCATGTTGACATAAATAACGGGCCTGGTAAATAATTAAAGGTTACTACATAATCACAACAAAACGACGTTATTGAAATTTCAATTGTAAATTTTAATAAAATCGGGGGTCGAACTATTTCAATTGTTGATTGTTGTCAAATGTATATTGTTTAACTATATATTTTGAATGAAAATTGAATGTAAAGTAGAACCATTTTAAGTTATGATATTTTATATGACAAAAAAAATTATAACAAATTAAACAAAGGAAGTGTAAACATTCTGACAGTTGACATTGGTTGACTATAGCTTGTATATCCTAAAGAAAAAATACTATTAAAGTATGACAATTTGAAAATATTGATTTTTGAAAATGAAAATGAATGTAATAACATATTAAACAAAAAAATGTATTAAATATAATTATGTCTTGATTGTGTTATTATAATTTTAGAGAAAATTGAATTTAAAGTAGTGTAATTTTGAAATATACCATTTTTTAAAAAATTACACCTTTAAGGCGGTTTGCGAGATCCAAGAAAATGTATAATAACAATTTAATAAAGAATAAAGTAAAGTCTTTTACAAGTGATATTTGTTCATTAGGAATAGTTTAAAGAACTTTAGAAAGATAATTGCATTTGAAGTATCGATTTTGAAAATATGATTATTTGAAAATGTTCTCAAAAGAGGAAATTATGGGTGCTGGCAATAATACCTATAGAAAATAAACTAATAATAATGTAAACATTTTGACATTTTAAATATATTGTATAATAATTGTATAAACATTTAGTGAAAGAAAATTGAATCTAAATTAGTGTACTTGGAAGAAAAAACATTTTAAAAATTTCACTTTGGGGATTTTTTAATTCACCATTAATTTGGGTAGGATGCAATTATAAAATT
Source organism: Philonthus spinipes (assembly GCA_963082785.1). NCBI lineage: Eukaryota > Metazoa > Arthropoda > Insecta > Coleoptera > Staphylinidae > Philonthus > Philonthus spinipes. The sequence continues at coordinate 17,292,618 of OY720311.1, read as the reverse complement.
GTTTCTAATCGCGTTTTAAAACTTTTGTTTTTTTTACACAAAAAGCTATAAAATGTTTTCCTTTAGTCGCTGATTTGTTATAAAAATCATTATTTAAATAATTAAAAACATGGTGAAATCGCTGGGTTATTGCCAGCTTCACATACATGCAAGATTCACATACATAACATTTTTAACTTGTCATTTTGTTTATCTGTAGTTTATGCTTCTATTTACTTTAGATATATAATTAATGTTAATTATAGTATATTTACTATTATTTATTTTAAGTTTACTAGTAAATACGATTTTTTTATTGTCTAATTAACTTAACTGCTCATAATCACTTATTAATAAAATTACTCGATTTATCCAATATTAAAAGAAGCAAATTACTTTTGACTTATTTAATTTATTGATATATTATAATTTAATCCAAAACAGTCGAAAAGACAAAAAACTTAATATGTCCTCAATCAATGATACAAATTTTATTAAAACAGCGTTATCTTGTATTGCAATTCTATTTATCTTAATATTCATTCAAAAACAGTTTTGCTTACATTCACAAAATTAACAAAAATATGTTTTACTCCTTTTCTCGATGTTTATTTTTTATTTTTCAATTATATTTCTTACCTGCATACGAGTCGTCCGTTATAATACTTTGATTTTTCTGAAACAAAAAAAGTAGTTAAAAAACGCAATAATACATTTTTTAAATGAAAAATATTTCTTTCTTATTTCTGCTACTATTTACTAATTTTACAATTCCAGCATTAACACCTGCCTCATTTTCATGTAGTAACAAATATTAGAAATATATAGACTAATATTTTTAGAAAATTAAATTAATATTGTACTACTGCAATTTGGTCATTAATGATTAATGTCCGGATTGTATGCAATATACGACGGTTTCTAAAAGGTTCAATTCATTGCTCACAATAATGTAAAGTAAGAAAATTTTTAGTTAAAATTGTAACTAAAAATTTTCTTTTTTTTAATAATATTAATTTTATAATCAAAAATCGAATACTATAGATAAAAATACATAAGATTTTATTAAAACATTATTTTTATTCGAAACAAAATTTAAATTTAATTTAAATTTAAAAAATAATATTTTTTACATTTAAATTTGTTAATTCAACATAATGTTAACAAAAAATGGATTTATGAATTAAATTGCTGTGATTGTGATTCACTTAATCTAAGATGACATAAGAAATTTTAAATAATAAACAGAACACGGGAAGTAAATAAATGCATAAACAATTACTATTGTTTAAATATTTAAAATAATTAAAAACTCAGGTAATTAGGTATGTCAACTTAATCTCCGGAAAGGATTCGAAATACAAAATGCCATTAAATGAGTAAACGCCTCGTTAACGATAATAGGAAACTTTGGTTGTCTCCAATTTTAAATCTCCTATTACCAGAAAGTGGATTTAAAAATATATACAACCAGTAATCTGTTTCTTCCGTATTACTCTTGATAATACATTAAAAAGAAAAACTAGTCGAATTATTAAATTATTTTGTTTGTGAAACATACCAAGTGCTCTTTATTTATATTTATAGAGATGTATATTTAAATTAAACTGTAAAATACATTTAAAGGACGGATTTGACAATTTCTTATATAGAAAATGCTCTTTCTCGCGGAAAAGGACAATACATGGTATTTTCATTTGTCATTCAGATAACGCGAAAATTTTTAAAATCTTTTATAATGTACTTCGTTTAGTTAATTAACAAACTCAGTGTCTTATACAAACAAAGTTATTTATTTGTTTAAAAATCCTTTAATTAAAAACCAAATATTCTTACTTGTTACAGTATAATGAAAATCCACTATCAAGCAGAATTTCTAATTTCACTAATTATCACTTTTCACAAACAAAAGTTGATCGCACACATCAAAATAATTGAATACGAACCTACTTGCGCCCGCAGGACAAGTACAATTAAAATTCTTATCTCAAGAATGCATTCGCAGAGCGAGCCATCGATTGGTTTTTCTCCTATTTTTTTTTTGCGATAATTGCTCTCGCAGATTTCAATGATGTTGAACGAAAAAGTGCGCTATACCGGTTTAATTTTCAATGTTTGGAATTATTGATGATTAAGAACGCGATTTATTTTTATGTATTGAAGAAATTTCAATGTACAACATTGAGGTATAATTTAAATTAATTAAATATAAGTGGAAAAGAAACATCTCTAGCCGAGTGCGTTACTAACTACATGACATAGACATATTATATTATATTATATTATATTATATTATATTATATTATATTATATTATATTATATTATATTATATTATATTATATTATATTATATTATATTATATTATATTATATTATATTATATTATATTATATTATATTATATTATATTATTTCATACACAAAAGGACCCAATTTTCCGTGTTAAAAAAATTTCATGAAATTAAGAATGCTCTTTGAAATTGCCGGCGAATATTCGCAATAGTGTAGGGAAGAAAATTAAACATTAATTTCGGTACGTGACCGGAAATTTTATACGGGTAAATGAAAAGTTTTATTATGAAAAGGGCAGCCTTGACTTCTCGTTATATTATTATCGCGCGCGCTAATAATGATCGTGATTAAACGGCACACAAATGGAATACAAACAAGTGTTATTAGATTTTTTTGCTCTGTTTGTATGTGATTTGCAGGGTCGTTCGGAACGTGCATCAGTTTTTAAATTGGGTTATTTTGAACAAACAACAAACGTAGATGTGAAATTTAATTCCGCGTTTGCAATGCACTAATGGAAATATCATATTACTTTCAATAAATAAATTTTAATGTTATTCTTTTTATTGATTAAAAAGATACCCTTTATTAACATATACCTTATGTATACATAAGAGATATACAGAGAGATTTTTTATAAGTATACATTAGGGGAAGTGTATACCTGCAAAAAAACGCGAGCCAACCGCATTGAATAATTAATGATTGTATGTTAAGTTGACTATTTGGCATATATGTGTTTAGTTGCGTGTTATAGGCAACTAAACACACATATATTAATGCATTTGACTCGCGTATTTTGCAGATATACATAGGGGAAATGTATACTGATGAAAAAAGCTCTCTGTATATTTATTCTATATAAGTAACATTATTATTAGTGATGCGCAAAGTCGATCTTTTATTATTTCTAAATTCAATATATTATAATTTTATGAATGTTACTTATTATAAATATATCAGAAATAACTTCCCATTTATTAATAAACATAAATTTAAAGTTACTTTTTAGTTTTAAATACTTAAAATGACACATTTAGTAATACTCGATTACTAATATTATTCGATTTTGCCCAACACTAATTATTATTAACAAAAAATGATTTTGTTATTATACATATAACATGATTATCTTGTTCTGGAATTGATTATCGATCGGAGATCTACCAACTTATAAGAGATATTAACAAAAACGACATACAACATAATGTTTTAGATCGTTATTTCAAATGATTAAATATAGTTAGTTCAGTTTTCAAAATAACTGTGTCGACATACGCCATTTTCTGTAGTTGAATTCTAAGTTCAATAAAGCCTTTCAATAGGTTATTCTTCAACAATTCCTTGAACTTAGAATTTCTGACATTCGACTTTTAGTGGAAAGAAAGATACCACAGGCAATCTTCCTTTCCACTAAAAGTCATCTGATATAGCAACGGTAAAACCAGCTTCACTTTTCTTAGATCTGTCTCCTAAATGTAAGCCTATATCTATTAAATCCGTAAACAAACTGAAAGCGATGACGTTTATAAAAAAATGAAGTTTAACGTCTACTAAAAGAATATATAATAGAAGCAAGTATTTCGTAGTGGAAAGCCCAAGCTCTTATCACTACAAACGAGAATCATAAACGATGAATGGTGATTGATTGCTCAAGGATTATAAATCATTTCACACAACTAGACGCTTATCCATTTCCTAGAATAAAAGATAGTGTAAAGAAAGGAGCTAATTACGAACTATACCACCAACTACCTACCACCAAGTTCCAATTACCGAAGCATATAGGACTTATACAGCTTTTGAAGTATGTGGACACATTTTTCAGTTTACTAGGGTTCCTTTCGGTATTAAAAATGCTGTTTTCAACGAGTCATTGATGAAATAATTGTGGTTGGAGTTTTGAAAGATACGTATTCTTATTAGTGATGGTAAAATCGATGTTATCAGTAATTGAATACGAAATAATCGACTATTTTCGAGAATCGTAATTATTATATTTACTGTTTATTATTTTAATTTATTTACTCTCCAATAATAATAAACACAAAATTAAATAGGTCATTTAATGTAACCTCAATCCCGTATTCAATGACGGCAATAATTAAATTAAAATCGATTTGTTATTAAAATTTGCTAATTGGTTATTTAAATTTGCATGGCTTCATGCATAATTATTCAAAAATACACTTAATTTTAAATTTCATTTGTAATCAAGTGAATAAAATATATAATAATTTAAATATATTCCAACCCATCGATTTGTCCAATAAACTCGTATAAGGAAAATATTTTACCAACATTGTTATATTCCACTTTAGTAACACTTTTCCCGCAGCGAAATATTTGAAAAGGCGCCGTGCTCAATTCGGAGTCGCCGAACGGCTGGGTTTCTGGTGTCTAGTTTCGGTATGGATGCACTTAAGCGCACCGAACTTCACACAGAAAGTCCATTCCGATTGAAATCGTAAAATTTTATATTTTTCCTTTAAAAGTATACGCGTCTCTCGTATTTTATTCGAACAGACGTGTCGGCATTATGTAATATGTCCATGTCGGGTTGACTGCAATGTTGTAATAAAAAAATACTCTATCGATTCATTGATTTCTTACTACCAATGTTTAAGCATATATTATTGTATTTATTTTATAATAGGCAACTAGTTTCTTGAGGAATATAAATGCTATTGTTGTTATTACTATACCATAGAATACTTAGTATTTCCTATAATATTAATTATTCTATGTTATCATTAATATTTCCAATACAAGCCGAAAGATTGTTGTTTTTCTTAAGAATATATATTTGTTTTAAATTGTTTCATATATTGTATATTACAGTAATTCCCGTTTGCACCGCCTTGGTTAAGTACTCCTTACATCACGACATGTGGTTTTTACCGCGTGCAAACGACGTCTAAGGTCTCAAGGGATCCTTATCGGTGATTTGTGATTGATTCTAACCTATACATTATATTTTTGTAGATAGTGATTAAAGGAGAGAAAGCAAACCAATAATGTTATAAATCAAATGGTCAAATTTATACATTCTTAAATAAATATGTTATTTAATGTGTTTTAAAATTAGTGTAAGGTTAATAACGGTAATAGTTACTCCAAATAATTGTGATTTTCTAAAATTAATAATAATTTTCAATGATTTTAAGGCTAGAAAGCGAGTATAATACGCTTTTGTGGATGAAATGAAGTTAGGCACTGACATTTTGCTACATTTGCCTCCAACTAAGGATACCTTAACTTAAATGAGTTTTTATATGAGCGATGTAATCCAGTCTGTACTATTCTTTCCTTGACTTTTAAGGAACCCTTAACTTAGGAGACCTTAAAGTAAAATCAGTACAAACGGGCACAAATTTATTATAATATATTTATTTTTAATATGGTTACAATTAAAACAAAACGATGCATCTGAACATGCATGATTTCTTTATGCAACTATTACCAACCTTAGGAAGTACTAGTTGATTGCTTATACGTCTAAAGTACCAACATGAATATATTTCAATACTACCTTGTACTTTTAAGCGCACGGGGGGTATTATTACATGATTTGGTCCTTCATTCAGATTCCTAAGTAATATTATTCCACTATTTCCGATTTTTGTTTTCACATCAATCCCGACCACCTTTTCCGCATACGTTTCACTTGTAGTTTTCACACATTCGCTTATAGTCTCATTTGTTTGAAAGAAAAATTTCATGCGGAGTCCATGGGTATATTTTGTCGTCTTAAATTAATACTGAAATATCAGACACTGGTCGAGAGGGCCTTGCCATTATCCTCAATTCATATTCTTAACGTTGTTATCCTTTCATTAAAAAAAAGTTACACGAATCGATGACTAAATTTCAAAGTAAATTTGCATAATTTGGTACCCTTATTCAAGCGTGAGTCTATTCATGATGATTTGTATACAGATAATAAAAGTCATAAAGTGATCACGGTATGATAGATCGCTGGACAGCTAACTCTTTTATTAGTTCTATCTTAGCAAACAAAACACGCTTTATAAATTATATAAACTATATTATATAAAAAAAAATCATTTATATTAAGCAAACGTACGAATTTTATTTCCGACATATAACCCTTTCGTAAATCCTAACTCTGCAAATAAAACACCCATTTTTATAAAATATATTATGTAAACCATTTAATTAACTTTTAAGCAATCGTACGAATTTTATTCAGATCTCAACGCACGGCCTTTCAGAACATCCTTTAATGTTAATTACCACCTTCACTGAACGAGAAAAGGTGAATATAAAACTGTGGAAAAGAACTCATTATTAAGGGAAAGTTCGTTTGTTCTTTTTTGCTCGTTTAAAGGCATTTTTGGGTCCGTTTGAAATCGTTCGAATGCAATTTACAATTATTGCCCCGTCATTATTCCAATGTGCAAGATTAACGGTGGAACATTTCGGGGTAAGCTTTTCGCGTCATTAGACTTTTGTTTTGCTTTTTATTAGAATACGAAAAAACACTTAAGACTTAAATTAAGCGTAAGAAAACCGTTTTTTGCGATTCTATGTGGGGAATAATAAAGATTTTATATGGATTTAATGACATTTTTAAAAATAAAATTTAAAAACTATGTAATTTTTAAAAGTGTCATTAATAAAGAGATTTTGTAATTTATGAATTAATAATTGTTTAGCATAATACATTTTTAAATATTGCATTTTAATTCACATAAAAACCAAGACCGATATTTATTTTTACAATTTGGTTATTTACAGGAACATAATTCTTTAGTATTAAATAAAGATGATTATAAAAGTTATAAACTGCGATTTTAATAATAATAATAATAATCTTTATTAACAGATATATACAGAAAGTATACAAAATAAGTAATAAACATTAACAAACTGAAATGTATAATTTATATCTGTTAATTGGCTATCGACCAGTGGTCTTTCAGTCTACTGCGATTTTAATAATTGTAATAAGTTAATAAATGACCAATATATAGCCAGCATAACATTATAAATACTAAAAAAAAAAAAAGAAATCATTTATCAATTGCATGGGACAAGTAGTGGACTTAAAAAATGATCACATTCGCACTTGAAAATAAAACCATAACATTTTGTTATTAAGTTTCTGTTCAATAAATCATATTTTCATATATATAAAATCATTCATATCCCCCACACACGGCCTATTAGTTAAAGAGATTTGTAGATGGAGACTGTTAAATAAGAAAAATTAATAAATAAAAACCCTATGTGTCAGACGAATAATATATTTTTTTGTAAATAAATAGAATTTAATTAAATAAAAATAATTTTAAAATGATTAATACATTTTGTAAATAAATTTCTATTGCTTCCAAAATGTCTAATTAATAAATGAATCCATATTTTGTTCTATTGTATTTACATTTTTGTTATTATTACATTTAAACCTAATCAATTCTACATATTGATATATTAGGTGTAATTGAAATAACAACATAATCGAACATTGTGTTATATTATTACTCGGCAGATAATTAATTAAAGAAACACATTAAAAACAGAGACAAAATATTAAAATGTAAATGTTTCGTATACTGTTGATAGTTATTAAGTTGAAATTTATTGATTACATGCTCATTTTACTCTTTATCGTAATTAGTATGCTATCATTACGTGTTTAATTTGAATATTATTTACCATTTATACAAATATTATGTGGTTGGAATTATAATCATGAATTTATTTCGTTGAATCTGAACAATTCTATTACTAAAATGTAAAACGTATATTAAACAAAATATTTCAAATAACACGAACGAGCGAGCAGTTGAAAATTAGTAGGATTTATATTCAGCGGTTTTGATCGTTATTTAAATAATAACAATTTCGAATATACCTCGATATTTTACTGGAGGCGTATCAGAATTACGCACGCAAAACATCATTAAATCTCGGATTTCCAATCCGAAATGACGCCGCGTTACATAAACAATCTATTAATTAAACCGCAAACCCCTATTTCACCGATGATTATTCGACTAGAAATCCACACGATAGCGTTTCCAACTAATAGACGGCGCCGCGTTAATATAACCGCGATTTAAAATGACAAATTGCGTCAGGAATTCTGTCACGTTAAATTGCGATAATTTAAATCTGAAAATTGGCCAATCCGTATGCGCGATGTTGTCTTAAAAATTCAGTCATTTGCATTTTTCTACGATAACATGCGTTATCGTCAACAAACGTATAACCGTTGGATATTTCATTGGAAAATTGCAACTCTAAAAGTTCTAGTACTTCATTAAAATACTTATTAAGACACTATTCAGGCAGTGATACTGGTGCTGCCACTTATGTGGCGGGCTCACCCTACGATATTACCACCGAAACCACAAAATACATGAGGGAATCTGTCATTAGAATATACACAGACGGATCCCCGAAAAAAAAAAACCTTCTAAACTCTACCGATAAACAAGAAGCAGTCATACTCTGATGATACTAACCTTCTAATTATAGGAAAAACACCGACTGATGTAGAAATCAAAGCTAATCACATCTACTGTAAAATACACACTTGTATACAGTAAAATAAGCTTATCCCAAACTTCTCAAAAACTAAGTCTATAATCTTCCAAACTAGAATTTCGAAAGTCGACTTATTAACTCTTCAACTTGATACACTGAACATAGACATATGAAATTCCAAATAATTAACAAATTATTTCCTCTTTAGCTACTGTGACAATTTGACTTATGTTACATAAGTACTATAACAAGTGTTTAATAATAGACATTTGCGGTTGCATAACATTAATAAATTTTTTAATGCAACAATTTTTGAATCGAAAATATTTAAAGCAAAAAAAAAAGTTACGTAATATATCAACATAATAAACGAAGGCAGGCCTCGATACGTAAAATATCGAGGGTACAGTAATTACAATGTGAACAGGCTGGCTGACGAATTATCACACTAATGCGTCCGTCTATAAGGCTCTTGTATTAACTGCTACATGCTAATATTCTAAGAAAATTTAGTTGATGGAATGATATCAATCATTACCTGGCAGTTCACAGTAAATTAAAACGCATTACCTCAATCCTGACAGGACACTGCAGACTTAGAGTAAGTATCTATAGACTAGGGATAGCAGAACCATCAGAGCGTAGAGGGTGCTGCTTGGAGAACTAAACTCCATACTACTTGAAGAATGGCCAGCTATGGAGGTAATTAGGAAATCTACCAACTTCGACAAGGTGGGCTGGCAGTATTAAGGACTGGAATTTGGTTATCTCAAAAGAAAGAAGCGTGTGAGCTGGTGCACATCTTTCTTTAAACCGGTACCGATAGGGAAGACACAATTAATTTTAGAATTTTGAAGCATTCACAATTCAGGACGATGAGTTGCAGAATTACCTCCCCAAACGGTAGTTGAACGACTTTCATAAGATTAATGGTAAGTCTCGTGATTTTAAATATAGTGTATTTCTCTGATTCTTTATACTTTCACTCTATCATTAGAGCTTTGTAGAAGCAGACTGGCCTCGCCACTGAATAAACAGCCATCTCAATCTTTAGCATTCCAATGTGTGGTGCTTATACTTGCCTTATTGTTTTCTGGCCTCTGGTCAACAATGCACATTCTTTAGCAAATTTGGACCTTAAATAACACATCGAGCTTTTTTCTTACCGTTTGCGTGCATATATGAGTACTTGTTGTATACAAAATCTAAATTAAGATTAATTTTGCAGCAAAAACTCTATTCTTCGATACAACCATAATCAAATGGTTCTTTATATTTTGAACAATATGTTAATTTTTTTTTTTTTCATATTGGGTGTGAAGAAAGGTCATCTATGTTTTTTCTTAATAGAAGGCTTTGAACCCAAAATCGCATCGGGTCATATTTATACTCAGGATGGTAAATTTGCGTAGAAAAACCTCACTTTGACGGTTTTCTGCTAGGTTGATTCAGCCGATTATTACAACGTGTCAAAGATAAAAGTGAATAAGGAGAAAATTCGCTATATTTTAAAATTTTGCTTAGAAAACAGCGAAAAAGCAACGCAACGCAAAAATTGTGAATGAAGTTTATGAGCCTCATTGATTCCGGTCCTGAGTTTTCATATAAAAGACTCTGCACGTTCTGGAAGACTTGTTCTAGTAAATGTCGATGGAATTATCGAAAAAGTGAATGAAGACCGGCATATGCGCAGCGTAGAGGTAGCCAAGGAGCTAAACATAACTAATAGAAGCGTTTTTGACAATTTTTGAAAGAGTGGATATGCCAAGAAGCTCGATGATTGGGTGCCACATGAGCTGACGCAAAATAATCTGGTGGATCGCATTTCCATTTGCGAATCTCTGCAAAATCGCAACTAAGTCAAATGGGTCGACTTAGCTCATGCGTGTAATGACCCATAACAAGAATATCCGAAAAATATAGTGGTAAAAGGTCGGCGATGCGCCACCAGACCGTTGTCAAGCTTGGATCAACGGACAGTTTTGCTGTGTGTTTGGTGGGAATGGAATACAGTGTAATGAGCTACTTCAGTTGAGCCAAACAAAATTCGGATGTATACTATCAGCAATTTGGCCGTTTAAAGCAGGCCAACAGGAAGGGGGTAATGTTTCATCAAGACAACGCCAGGCCACAAACGTGCCATAAGCTCCAGGAGCTTGATTGGAATGTTTTTATGCATCCTTCTTATAGTCTGGACATAGCACCAAGCGATTATCATCAGTTCAGATCGTTGCAAAATTCCCTTATGGGTGTAAAACTGGCTTCAATATAAACCAATGAAAATCATCTCTCCCAGTTTTTTGCTAATAGTGACAAGGAATTCTATGAGAAAGGAATCATAAATTTTCCTTCATAATGTCGACAAATAATCCTACAAAACGTCGCAGATTTGACCTAAATCCGATAACTCTAACAAAATTAAATAAAGGCTTGAAAAAAGTATAAAAAACATTAATGGCTTTTCTTCACACCCAATATTTATCATGACTCAAAAGAAAGTTAAAGATATATATGTTCTTTCTGAAAATGCAATTAACACGGAGAGCAGTTTCCGTAATTCGTGGATTTTACGACAGTAATTTTATGTACGCTGGGACGGTGCGCAATAAAAAGTCCGAGTGCATGAATTTAATTTACGTGTCCATAAAATATGCTGTTATGAATCATATATGTACATGACTAATTAAGCAGGACTTGTCTCAATTTGTATTTTATTGTGCGCAAAAATATGAAATTCAAGCCCTTCCATAGAATTAACTAGAAATGAAAGTTATGCATATTACAAGGTATTTTAATTAAGTAATCAAGTAATTAATAGTAAATTTTCAATAATTAATTAATCAATGAATAAAACATTTACTATGTTTTTACCACAAGTTATTTATTATATACAGGGTGTTGAATTGTATAGATCCCCTAATTATTTATTATTTGAAAGTATAGGTCTAATTAGATTATTAAAAACATTTATAGTGAGGGTAGCTCTCTAAATGTATTTACCTGTATAAATGTAACCTGTTTTGTAATTTAATTTTTATTATTAATCATCCTATATAAAGTTAACGTAATATTTACCTGAGGATTAAAACTTTCGCTTGTGTAAAATAAATATAATTTTGTTTAATTTTAAACAGAATGTTTCTATTTCCGTTCGAGTATTTTCGTCCGACACGGAAATTATTATCCAGTTGATTAAATTATTATTTTACGAGCAATGTTATAAACGGACATTTTAATGTAATTGGTGTTTCTGTCGTAGTCACGTGTTTCGTACATCCGTATACCGGGAATATATGTCTTTAATGTTGACACGAAAGTTATCTTCCAATTAGTGTAATTGGCGTGCAAGGATTTAACGCTTCAATTTTATGACGGGTGTTAATCTACTAGACTAGAAATGTAGGAAATTTAATATGCACTGGTTGCTGTAGTCGTTACGACCTTAAAATTAATAATTATTAATAATAGAAAAAAGATTTATTCACACGGTCAATTTATTAATTATTTTCAAATTCTTTTTCCTTAATTTAAAAATTATTATTTATTTACGGATTTCACCTTCCTATTCAATGTTATATAAAGAAATATAAGATAATTCATCATACAAAAGAATAAGCGCAGTATTTTCCATTACGTGTTTTATTATAGAGTGCGAGTTTAAAGTCTGAAACTATTGCAATAAATATTTTAATAAACGTTTCTGAAAAAAATCTTCGAATAGATCAATCTTTATCTTAAATTGAACATATTTTACTGCAATTGTTAATTAATTATCGTATTTTTTTGGCGATATGACCTAAGCCATATTTTTTTTTTATGAAAACCCTATTTTTTATGATGAATTTGAAAAGATCATATTTATTTTGAAATATTCCAGACAATTGTTTTTAAAATGTATAAACTAAAAACCTAATAACAATCAAGAGTTCGAAGTTTTAATAAAAAAATCAAGTAGACATGTACAAATTGCCATTTCAATCACATATCGCTCCATTAAATTCGTAAAAAAAAAAAACAAATAATAAGAACAGATAAACAAGCTCATGAAGAATTATCATCATTTTAACAATCTTCAAAACCGTTATCATTACCAACCTTATATTATATTTTTTTATAGTATAACAATTCCCCATTAGATGAATTAACATATTCATAATTTTTCGACTCGCTTATTTCATTGAAGTAAATTAAATCACTTCACTTCAGGATATTTAATTTATATGATAATGTATAATGAGTTCGGGATGAAAAAAAATCTCATTTTCGTTCACAACCCTCATATTTAAGTTCCGCCAGTCTTGAGTTCTTATAGGACTCATTATTGCTCGCGAAACAAGACAATGAAACTACTCCCCGTTGCAATAATTGCCCCCCTCCCCCTAATATTTTCTATGCCGCCCAACCAAGCTACCAGCTTCTTTGATCGCATTCATGACGTTTCCGCTCGGCTATTGTTTTTATAGAGCTCGTATTGCCTTTTTCGCAATATTTTGTTCGCAATATTGATTCCTATTTAATGACTCGCTTCCCTCGCAGTCTTGATACATAAGTTCAGTCAGTTTAATGTTTTTTTTACACTTAAGGTCGGTCAGTTCAAAGAAAGCTATAATAAAGCTCATTTCGCATGTAATCCTGACACTTAAGCTCGCTTGAGTTGCAATGCTGATACCTAAGCTCAGCCAGTGCAACGCTTTAATAGAGCTCGCTTATAATGCTGATACTTAAGTTCAGTCCACAGTTTTTATTACGATCGCTTCAGTGACATTGAAGCTCAGCCGGTCTTCAGTTTTTATAGGGATCGTTTTCGCTCACGAAACAAACGAACGAAATCTATAGCAATCTTGATATATAAATTATCTAAGCCAGTAGAGAGCTTCAATAGAGCTTGTTTCGCTCACAGTGCCGATAGTTAAGCTCAACCAACCCAGAGTTTTTATTAGGCTCGCATCGCTCTCAATCCTGATTTTCAGCTTGGCTAGTCCAAAGTTTTAAAAAAGCTCGCCTCTCTCGCAACCTGAAACATAAACTATTTAGTTCTCTTATAACCGTGACGTTTAAGCTGAACCATTCCTTTTTATAGGGCTCAGTATTGCTCGAGAAATAAAACAACCTCATATTGTTATAATTGCCACCCATATTATTTTTTACTGAATCAACAATTTAATTAAATAAAAAGATTTTGAAAATAATTAATTAATAAATTATTTTCCCTTTAGCTACTGTTACATAATGACTTATGTTACGTAAGTACTTTAACAAATGTCTAATAATAGACATTTGTTGCTGCAAAACAATAACATATTGCATAACGCAACAATTTTTCAATCAAAAATATTTAATACAAAAAACAAAAAAATTAAATAAAAGGTACTATAAGGCTATCTGCAGGCGCGTGTTTCGGTATTTGATCCCTCGTCAGTACAGCTGTGCCTTATATAATTGCAAACTTGTTTATTAAAATAATCAAAAACGCACTGCAACCTCTGAGATCCTCGATGTAAGTGAACGCAGAGCAGAGGTCAAATCTGAACAGAAAGGTCGCGTCATTATCATGCGCGATCTCGATAAATTGTTTTGTGCAAAAAATCTTTTCGACGGTGCGTTTTTAATTTTTAATTAATTTAATTAACAACTCTGCAATTTTCTATTCTTCCTAATCTTGATACTTAAGTTCAGCCGCTCCAAATCTATTATATAGCTCGCTTTGATTTTCCATACAAACATTATAACAGGAAATATTTCAACGGGAAATATTTTGTCATATAATTTTTAAACTGATATAATTGTAAAGCCTTCAAAAATTCGATTTTTTGTTAGTAACTTCACATCGGGTTTGCAGATTTGTATTACTTAGGGTTTAAATGATAACTTGAAATCTTGGAAATGATAAGCTTGGTTTTTGGAATTTTATGTCTACTTTTCTTTTGTTTTGAAAAAAAAAAGTGCTTCAAATAGAACCGCAAGGAGAACCAACTGCCACGGACAATTAATTATATCTGTCAACATTTCTACTTTTCCATTATTAAAATAGTTAACTGAAATGTTTCAGGAAAAAAAAAAACTTTTTAAGAGAATTAAAAAAATGCGATTTATTACATTAGATTTAATTTATATATTAATAACAATCAAGAGTTCCAAGTTTTAATAAAAAAATCAAGTAGACATGTACAAATTGCCATTTAAATCACATATCACACCATTAAATTCGTAAAAAACAGATAATAAGAACAGATAAACAAGCTGATGAAGAATTGTTTAACAATCTTCAAAACCGTTATCATTACCAACCTTTTTAAGAGAATTAAAAAAATGCGATTTATTACATTAGATTTAATTTATATATTAAACTAATGATGTGTTGCTCATCATACTGAAATTATTATTTCTATTATTTACGGCCTATCTATAAAATCTGCGTTTTTAATTAATTAATTAGTAGATTTTTAATAATCTATTCATACTTATTATTATAAATTAAAATATCTGCGTTTAAATATGAAAAGTATTAATTACATTAAATCTATTTTTTTTTTATTTAGAAAAAAAAAAGAGTTTGAATTTATATCTAAATAAAAATAAACCCACTCCACCTGTTTTACATCTTATTTAATTCAACATTATTACCATTCTACAACGTCTGTCGCTTAAACCCGCCTATAAAAATTTCCGTATCACAACATCCATCCATTCTGAAGCCCACGTCGCGTAACAGAGCGCATAAAACTCGAGCGCGAGCGCACTTTTCGAAACTGCACAGCGATAAAGTAGACACTTAATAAAAGCGGCTCGTAAAATATACTCGGATATTTTACGCAAAACGACACCGAATATTTTCCATTACGTCCCCATTGAGAGCACGACCAACCATCCGTGAAAGACAAAAGACACGTGAGAACACTCGTCTGGGAAACGTTTACTGTTTAACCACCTTTGACGATCAAAGGAATTTGTTTTTAAAAAATAAGAAATGAGGTAGAAATATTGTGGGATTTTATATCGTACTCAAACTTTGTATAATTTTATTCCAGTACACAAGTATTGTGAATAAAATATGAAATTATTAATACTCTTTCTTAATTATATTTTTTGGAAACAGAAAAGAGGATATAACATAAATAAAAATTTATATATTTCGTAAATTTTCTCTTGCAACCAATCGTTGATTAATTGGGAAGCGTTTTGTGCGCTTATTTGCGACCGATAATTTATATATTTCATCAATTTTCTCTTGCAGCCAATCGCTGATTGGTGAATTTCAAACAGACCGAAGTCATTAACACTGCTGACAATAGCAAAAGAGTAAAAACACCTAGGTTAACTTTAACTTTCTTTTTAAACGTTTTATATTTTAGAATTTTAGAAATTAAAAAGTATCAAACCGAGAACCGATTGTTAGAAAAATTAAAAGAAATGTGAATCCTTTGGCGACGAGACGCCCTTTGTAATGAAAAGGAATCGTGTTTCCACAGCAAGTTTATCTCTACAGCCATCGCCTACAACCATTTTTATGACACCGTGGTGCTTTCCACGACGTTCCATTGAGGTGGATTAAAGACGTTCCGAGTCTTCCGACGAAGTGTCAGTTCGTGTTTCTCGAAACTCTCGTTTCTCGTGCGTTGAGATCAAGTGCATCCTTCGCTTCACGCAATTTCTTAATCCGAGTACTCGCCTTTCTCGTCTCTCGCTCACAGCTTGTATGTTCATTTTTTCTTCGGAATATGAATAAATACATCGCAGCCGATGGCACGTAATGCAGGTGTCGAACGCTAGGCTTCTTTCCAGTTCATAGCTAGTACGTAGTCCGTTTCTTGTCATAAGAGTTTGTGGCGCGGTTTCTCACGTACGCCGCCATGCATATCAGCTCAGTCCAGGAGGCCTTCGGTAATTCGTTTTCGCGAAATTGTGCTCGAACTAAGTCTAGTAGCATGCGTTTCTAGCGTTCTATCACACCGTTTTCTTTCGGAATGTATACCATTGTATTTTCGTTTCAGCTGTTTGTCCGTTTGTCATTAAACTTCCACTCACCTAATGCATCCCCTTTCATCTCCAGGAAACCCATAAAGATGTAACGGCTGGTGTAATCTTAGATGGATGATGATGGTCCCATCAGGTCTCTCCACATCTTCGATGTAGCCTCATTCATAATCGAAGATTGCTCTCATTCCATTTTTAGTGAGGGCCCGCGCGGCGATGATACTCAGGCTGGTGTGTGGAGCAAACAACGTGTCTTTCACTGTAAACTCCAGAAAGACTACTAACAAGTTTTATCCTTACTAGTCCCTTTCCAGTAGATGGTATCGTGCTGCCACCTGCCATGGTGATGCCAACGGTAACTGTTTTCTTGTCGATGTGTGAAAAATAATCTTCAAATGGCATCAGGTGATGACTGGCTCCGGAATCGATGATCTAACAGTCTCTGTTTATCCTCCCATTCACGCAGTAGGCCTTCAGCGTCACAACCTAGACTTGTCGCCGAATTCGTGCGTTTTATTCTTCTTAGGACAAAAACGGGCGATATGACATTTGGAGCATACGTGGCTTTCCTTTTGCATAGGTTTCTTCTTCTCATGGTTATCATCCTAATTTGAGGCGCACCATCTTATGTCTTCCGTGACTTGTGGATCCTCCGGTTGTTGCTTTATCTATCTTTGCCACAAGTACTGCTTTCTGCCGCACTTCGTGACCCTCGGTATGTCGAGCGTCTTCTGCAAGGAAGCACTACCTGACAGTGGCATTTATTAAGACTGCTTCTGGGAGGTTACACAGTGCTGAGACTACGGTGTCCCATTCGTCTGATAACCCACAGAATCATCTTTAAGGGATGCTAATCATGGAACTAGTCTAATTTGTTGCAACAATTGATTGTGTGGATGTTTCTTCTGTTATCTGTAAAAACAGTAACTCTGTGACCTTAGTATCCTCATTTGCTGAAAAAATCTAATTTCAAAAGAGAAAAGTTACCATCGGAAGGAGAAAATCATAGAAGTTATTTCCTTATATTATTACCGAATATAACAAATATAAGAGAGGTGTGGATTTGTTGAAAACTTTATGTTATGAGAAGATACAAAATATATATCTGGATCCGTAAATGCTTTCTAGACGACGGT
Organism: Philonthus spinipes; assembly: GCA_963082785.1. Classification (NCBI taxonomy): domain Eukaryota; kingdom Metazoa; phylum Arthropoda; class Insecta; order Coleoptera; family Staphylinidae; genus Philonthus; species Philonthus spinipes. The sequence continues at coordinate 17,274,722 of OY720311.1, read as the reverse complement.
TGATTTAATTGTAATCTTATAAAGATTGCAAGTTGTAAGTTGGATTTCTTGTTTTCGTGATTGGAGTAGAAAATATATTTATTATATAATTTGATAACCTACACCGAAATGGGTAGAAAGGGTCATTGAATATATATATATATATATAATTTGATACGTGCTTAAGCTTTACCTTATAAATGATTCTATTTTTATAAATAAATGTATGTTTTATACTTAGAATGTAAGGTGATTGAGGGAGCAGAAGAAAAAATAAATACAATCAAATTAAACAAGGAAAAACTCTGGAAATGGTCAATTAAATTCGATCAATCCCTTTATTCAACTGTAAAAATTACTTGCACTGTAAGTTTTACAAACATCTATTCAAACAACTACTTCCTGAGCATTGAATTACACAATAGATATTTATTTGCTGCAGTAACAGTATTGCTGCGAATTGCAATAGTTTGAGACGAAATCATTTAATTAAAGGAAACGACAAATAATTGTTAAAAGTCTATCTGTACGTAAAAATTAATTAAAAAATTGTTTAACAACTAAGAGCTTAAAGGGCAGAGCTGTACCGATGAGGGATGAAATTCCGAAACACGTGTCTACAGATAGCCTTATAACAAATATTTGTTGTTTCCTTTCATTAAATTACTTCGACTCAAACCATTGCAATTCGCAATGTGTAATCAAATGTCCGGCGAGGTAAATGTTTGGGAATTGGTTGTTTCAATAGATGTTTGTAAAACTTCTAGTGTAAGTAATTTTTGCAGTCGGAAAAAGGGATTAAACGAATTTAATTGATCATTACAAGAAATTTTCCTCGTTTAATTTAATTGTAATTTACATGACTGCAAATGTTTAAATCACCTTTGTTTCATTTTATTTAAAAATACAATACAATTTTTAATATTCATTCTTATAGTTATATTTAAACCAGAATTCTATATAGTCCTTATATTTATATATTTACAAGGAATGTTAAAACTTTCACTAAAAGAACAGTTTTAAGCAAAAGTGTATTCGTTTCAGCTTAACGCAATCTTGTAAAACATTCGCGCGCGCGACCCCATCCAAAATTCCGGTCGTTTCAAACGGAAATATTTACTCAGCGCTTCTAAGGCGAGTGGAAACCCTTGTTAAGAATACGCCGAACGCTTTAGGAAGGAAAATCAAACTACATTCAAATTCTATATTGAAACTGCAATTTCTGCGAACATACACAGTGTGAAATGCAACGGAAAAACCGGCTGTGAAGCCGTTTGAAATTTCACACGTGACACGCCCGGTTAACCCTACAACTACCCGCGACGTTTATTTGAAAAGCGCCGGACGGGGTGCTTAAAAACCCTCTTCTAGTTCGACAATTCCTGGAGGGCGGAATCAAATTACTACACCCGTGCATGAATAATAAAAAAATACGAATCCTTTAGGTGCACTTATATAAAGGACACAGACGTTTATAAAAAAATGTATTTCTATTACACACCAAAATTTTAGAATTATGAAAAATATATTATTAAATTAAATAATATCCTAAAATATTCTAAATAATATTTTTTCAACAAGCGCGAGTAGAAATCAGTCCTCATTCCGAGCAACAAAAATTAATATGTGTTAAATGTAATATCAAAATCACTGTAATATATTCGAAAAGAAAAAAGATAAATATAATAAGCGGATTAAATACATCTTACCCATGGTCATTGCGCAATATTATTACATATATGTATTTTAAATAATAATTAAATATATAAATTATACGAATAAATATGAATGCAGTTCGTCCCAAAAGTAATGGATAAATTCTATAAAATCGTAAATAAAAATGTTTCAGGAAAATGCTCAGACACGTCGATTTTTAATTACTATCCTGACATTCACTTTTCGCTTGTCAGAGCATTTTCCTGAACTATTTTTATTTATGATTCAATAGAATTTATTTGTTATTTTTGAGAATCACTATATACATGAAAACGAAGGACTTAGAAGAATGAAATTTCGTAAATAATTATTTTTAAAAAAGTGGATTATTTTTATTTATTTATTTTTTATTATTTTGAAAATTCTGTAGCACTAAATGTTATTATAAAAATATGTACAACACGATTGGAATGATAATTGCTACTTCATGTATTGCATGCAATTACTATCGTTTCATGCTTATTGTTCAATAAACTAATTACCTATTAGTCACAAATAAATAATTCACTGCGGAATAATTACAAACCTATTGCAATTAAACCAAAACACTCACGTTTCCAATTTTAATCAAAGTATTTCCCATCTAACCTTCGCATAATCGACTAACGCTTAATCAATATTTATCCTCCTTAGTGAGAAATTATAATGAAATTCAATTGGGAACCCGTAAATTTCCCCATTCTGAATATCATCCAAACATCGAGCTGTACAAGACCCAATTAATGTAGTCCCAAATGTCCTATTTACATATCGGCGGGAGGCAATGGGCGGTGCTGTCGTTAAATCAAATTTATTCATGGTTCGCCCTTGCTTCGAATTTCTCACGGAAATTGACGGCCTCAATTGAGGTCTGTGTGTGTGTGTTATGTATGTGTTGTTTGCGAAACTTAAACTTTCAATACCCAAAATGGTTGGATTTGCCGTTCTGTTGAGCGTTAATTAAATCTGCATTTTGATTAAATCTGGATGCGATCAACAAATTTATTATTATAGAGAATTCTAATTCTATATCTAAATCATATTTCGAACAAAAAAATGTCAAAATATATCAACATTTATCAACATTTCATTATTGCAAATTATTCTATAATTGAAATATTAAATATAGACAATATTAACTGTCAAAATCATTTTACTTCTCACAAAAGCAATAATCTGATTTAAAAACATTTTTATTGTAGATTTTTTGTGAATTAATTTAAAAATTCCATTTATTCTTTAATTTTAAACGAACATTTCTCTTAATTTCGTATTGATAATAATTATTTCATTTTACACGGTACTTCTGTGATTTTAGTAATATCATAACTGGTATAATTATCAGTATCAGTTTAAAATAAAGTAATTAAAGACGCATGTGTTTATATTATCCGATCTACATTGTATTGATTTTACACCGTATATATTTATGGAAATCAAAAAGAAATAAATTTAAAGCATTCTGTTTTTTACGAGCTATAAAACCTCGCTTGCATTAAATTGTATACATAAAAAAATATTTCCATCGATTAAATTTTCAAATGAATACATTATATAAACGATGGGGTTTAATGACAAATGGAAAATTTTATTTTCCAATAATAACCCACTTTTCATTTATCCATTCGAGCCTTATGAAGATATTTCGGCAACGCTCCGCGCATTTCATGCAAAGTGAACGTTTCCACCATTCACTTTTTATAGGTGTTAAAATCCCCATTGAGGCGCGATTTAGCATGAGAGAGCTATCCCCCCAATAAAAATCTTTTCAGGCCACTTTTTAAAACCGCCACTTACGTTTTTTAGTGCCAGCGCTTTCGATTCGCCGCCGTCGGTTATCAGAACGTCCAGATTAGAATACGCTGAAGCAGTGATTAATTCTACTGTGCGAAAACAAACAAAAAAGGACGATTATGAGGTACATAGTAGGGATTCGGTTTTATTTTCTATTTTATTTTGTTCTTTGTCAGCGAAAATGAAGAAGTTGATATTTGCTCGCAACTTTCGCATTTAGTTTTTATTTGTAATAATAATAATTACATTGATTGCGCAAACGAAAAACCCCAAACAGAACACAAAAATATATGGTAATAATAAAAAATTGCAATGATTATTATAGAGAACAAACAAAGCTTTTTTAAAACAAAAATCTATCGGTGGTATAAGTGCTTTCTATAATTGACAAAGAAAGCCTTGTGTTATAGTTCGAATATCCGTCTCACTCGTATAAAGATCAATATATTTTTAATTAAGGCCGCAAAATTGGATTCAATTAAAAAAAACTGTAATTAATTCGAATGCGTTGTTAGCCTCATTGTTCGCTGGTTTGTAAATCAATACATACGGCAGGTGTGTGTTAACTTCTGATCAAATGGAATTAGCTGAATAATTAATTGATGAATACAATTTACGAGTTTACAGTGCATATTTTTTAAATTTAGAGGAACTAATTTATAAATAACTAATTACGCAGATAATAATAAATTTATTAAAATTCGGATTATTCATTTGAATGTTTTTAATCAGAGGTACATAATTATAACAAACTAATAAATATTGATAAAACATATGGAAATACATTTTTATAAATTTAATATTTACAGCCTGAAAGATCTCAATTGCCTCAGCAGGCAATTACATATACTAAACATGAATTATAACTTTAATAGCCTTTTACTTACTACTTTTTCAATGTTGGCCGCAAAATTACGGTCAATGGAGCGAGGTACCTTTCAATGATCACGGAGTTTGTTTTCAAAAAAATTGAACTTGGTATGTATGTGGTTTAAACAGGGCGGTACCAAATGTCACACTGCTGCGATACCACGATCCAATTAGGAGATGATTTTGCGAAGCAATTAATCTCATATTTTAGCGCAGTCAATTGGCCACTAAGATCGTACGATTCAACACCACTAGACTACAATTTTTGTTGGTTGGGACAAGCCAACCACCACTGCATCTTTGGAAAACAACATTACACGTGTCACTGAAGAGATACTGGCCGAAATATTGGAATAGGTGTGCAAAAATTAGACTTTCAGAATGGATTACGCGAAATATAGTCGCGGATAACATTTACATAAAATAATCTCTAAAAAGTAAATGGCAGGTATTGATTTATACTTCATCAGAAGCATTCTTTTAATGAAAATAGATCTGGCAACGACGCACGCTCGTTTGTATAAGAAAAGGTGTATGCAACACCTCCAGCGGATGATGTAGCAGTTATAAACAGAATAAATGCACACTTGTTTGATCCAGCGTTGCCAAATGTATAGGTCTTTTAAGTGGCCCGTGAGGCTTAAGGAAGGACCGTGTGACTTATTTTCGTTAATATTTTTATCTAAAAATTAGTCAAAGAGTCACGCTACCTAAAGCTTTTCACTTATTTTCTGTACACCTTGTATAATAGAATAAAGCTTTGCCTTAATAAATATTCAAAAATTTATCGACAAATCCAATTAATGCCAATGAAAAAACATTCTTGATTCAATTTTTATTAAATTAAAATAAAATTTTAATAGAAGATCGCATAGCTTATAAATTAAAAGAAAATAAATATAATTATTAACTGTTTTCTTTTAATACAATTATATTAATGTTTATTCATAAGAAATGTATTAGATAATAAATATGTTACCATTTATTTTGTCATTATTTTTAATAGAGAATAATATAGAGCGTCACACTTTTCTTATAAAATTTTTAATATGTAATTATAATTGTAATTTGGAAATGGAGATTCCGTTAATAAAGTAAATTGAAATTGAAAAGAAATTCCTTACATTGAGAACCCCCGTTAAATATTTTTAGTTTTGAAAAGAAATAAATCATATTCGCATTGTACCATCTACAACATCATGAATAGATGTTAAATAAGTATTAAATCAATTATCGTTGTAACCTAACTTAAAAGTAACATGTTTAAGAAATTGATTTTGGATATCCTCAGTAGTTAATATATCATGATTATTATATACATGCGACATTTTTTTAAAGCAAATTGATTTCAATATTTTGTTTTAATCAAACCATAATTATTTCACCTGAGCAGTCAACATTTAGATTTGACCTTTGTTAGTGCTTTTTGTGTAAATTGTGTTGTGTTTTTTTTTTAAATTTTTATTATTTGTAATTTAATTTAAGAATAACTAGCCATAATATGGATATGTGATTTGTATAGTTGTAATTGGACTTCCATAAGTAAATAATTATTGTTTGATCAAATAATATATTATTGTATGAACATATTTACATAAAACAATTAAAACAGGAAATTAATTTCACCAATTCACCTCCACGTTTTCGGGTTTATTGTGCGTGTGCGTAGATTCAGCATTTAAGCCGAAACTATTTTGTGCCTCGACGTTGCTTTTTATGTTGATTAATTAATCTGAACCAGCGCGGAAAACTGCGACCTGCATAGTTGATTTAATTACATGTAAATATTTGCCGGCGCTAATATCATTTTGCTTTGTGTAAACACCATTAAGCGCGAAATGCTTAATGCCTGTCAACATTTATACGCGTTTATGTGTGTGCGTGTACTTTGAAGGAGAATACAATTGTTTTTCTTATAATGGAATGGGGATTGTTGTTTTAGGTGATGAATATCGCTTTATTATTATAATTAATTTACTAATAATACAAACTGCTTTAAACATATTGTTAATTCCATTTAGTACGGGCAATTACAAATTAATCAAAAGCAATTTACAGTATTCGTTGGAAAAAAATACAATTTACTACACATTTAAAAGAAAATAATTGACGTACCTATTTCAAATATGAATAATAATCTTGAATTAAAATGTAGTAACGCACTCGGCTAGAAATCGGGAAACATGGGTTCATATCCCATCAGAGATGTTTCTTTTCCACTTAATTAAGTAAATTGTATCTCAATCTTGACAATTGCATTATTTTTAATTTCATAGATATAGACACAAATTAAAAGGAAAATCAATTTAATTATTTAAATTAAAAATGTACAAAAAATACATCAATAATTCTAGAAAATTTATTAATTTAATAAAATTGAATTAAGTACTTTTCATAGTATTATTAGTAGATTAATTAAAGCTTATATAAATAAAATTTTAAAATAAAATAATTCAAATGTATAAATTAAGGAAATTTTAAAATCATAAAATATAATTTAAAAAAGTGATGCAAAATACATTATCAGAAATTGTCGGGGTTTCTTGGTGTAGAGGTCCGTTTTTTACTTCATTTGCAACATTATTTTTTTCTGAAATCGAGTTTTTCCTTCAAACATATTAAAGGGTCATTAAATAAAATAGAGGCGAAGATAGTCCACGTACAGGTAGGAGGGTGGACTTGGCTCAGGTAAATGGGTGGTCCAAAATAGACGACACCAAAAAATATTAGAATATATGAGTGTAGCTATGATCCGAGCCACGGGAGCCAAAAAATGATTTTTGAAAATTCTACGCCCATAAAGCCCCTTAATCAATAGTTTAAAAAAAGAAACATATTATAATAATCAATATAATATAAAAATATTATATATAGGCATAGATTAAAACTCAGAATCGGTATTTAATCGACTATACTCACTTCAGTAAAATTCAAACTGATTGCAAAGCACTGTTTGTATGTGCTATTTTTGAATAAACGCCTGCACGCGCCATCTAACGCCGCTGAAAGGAAATGTATTTTATGTTGGCTAAACTTATGAGATTTTAGGGGATCAACGTTTATGTTGAAAAAATCAGAAACGAGGATTAGAAGATTAAGATACGTTACGTTAAATGAAATTTTTGCTAGCGATAATTAAAATTTTAAATAAATGCAGTCCGTCTAATTTCCAACTACATGTTAAAAAAATAATAAAACTTATTTTAGTGGTAAATACAATTCGTGATAACCTAAGTAAACTTTGTAGTTATTTTAAAACGCTGTGTATCTCACATCAAATGCCTACATTTTTTATGGTGATAATATTTATAATTAAAATGAAATGTTTTCGCATTGCGTCAAGTGTCTGCAGGAATAAAAATCATCGTTTTTAACATTTCATTGTAAAATCGTTAATGATAATGCTCTCAGAGCGGTCATACAGGGTTTCGGCAAGGATCATCAAAATTTTAGCTGCTAGATTGAATTGATAAAGGCAGTGTATTGCTGAATATTTTGAAGAAGAATTAGGTAGAGATTTGATCAATGATCTGAAAAGTGAACTAGGAGAAAAAATGAAGGATTTTATCGTCGGCTTATGTTTACCGCACAACGAGTACTTATGTGAATAGTTACACAAAGCCATGGAACCAATGAAGAAACTTTTATTGAGATTTTATACTCAAAGACCAATTTGTAAAGATTCTTATGTCTAACATAATATGGGCATCATCAGGGGTTCCACATGGTTCTCACCTGGGACCACTTCTGTTTTCGATATTTATAAATGATTTATCTAATGCACTCACTTGCCCTCACTTACTATTCGCGGATGACTTAAAGATTTTCCTTCAAATCAACAACATGCATGATTGCTCTATTCTAAAACATAATCTGTTGTTAATTCAGGACTGGTGCACGTCTAATGATATGTCATTGAATATAAGTAAATACCAGTTTATGCCATTTTCACGCTGTAAAGTGCCAAGATATTACAATTACATATTGAATGATATTCCTCTTTGTAGTGTAAATAATTTTTGTGACCTTGGGGTGTTGTTGGACTCTAAACTGTCCTACAAGTTACATATTGATCATATTGTAAACAAGGCAAATAAAATGCTTGGGTTTATAAAACGATCTACAGCAGATTTTAGTAACATACGTGCTCTAGTCATTTTATACAATGCACTAGTCAGATCACACCTGGAATACTGCTGCCTTATATGGTCATCACTCTATAAAACTCATGTGAACAGGTTAGAGTCTGTACAACACAAATTTTCTAAGGTCTTAGCATATAAATTAAGAATTGTTGGTATATATCTTACTCCCCAGCAATCATGTCAATATGTTGGGCTTGTGGAACTGCATAGTCGCAGAAAGTTAATTTCGGGGGCTGAGGATTCGACGTGATTTTGCCTTAAAAAAACTTCAACCATCTCACGCAGGTTTTCAAAGAGTACGTAGACGTATCTCGAAACACAATCGAGCAATTAATGCATCACCACATCGCCGGTGAAGTTTTGATTGCGTTCAAAACCTCACCGGCCTTAGCAGTAGTTGATTGCGTTCAAAGTCCCCAGCTTCCTTCGCAAAACGTCTCCAGAATGCCATGCACGACTTGGGCATAGACAAAAAATAGTCGCAAGCAGATCTGAAATCAATCTCGAAAACTTTAAAAAGAATTTGAGAGTTTTTACGATAAAACGTTATCCGGTTATGTATTGCGTGAAACATCCGGTTACTACAAGAAGGCATATGGCTTTAATTTTTAATGAAGTTTTTATGAATAAAATTAAAATAAACATGTAAATATCTGAAATGGGCTGAAAGACCTAATAGCCATTTATAAGTTTAGATCAAATATTTTGTATAATATATGTATATGTAAATACCACAATAAAGATGATTGTATATCTGAAATGTAGGTGAAATTATTAATTTTAAAACTCGTTTGTTCTACATGAATTTCGAATTGTTAAATGTATAATTAATTTTAAAAGTAAATCACTGGAAAATGATTTTAAGTTTCACAAATTTATTGTAGAAAACAGTTACTATTGTTTCGATACACAGGATCATCATCAGCAGCTGATGTAGTGGTTAAATAAATTAACACGGAGGGTATTTATGTATTTCAGATTTAACAGTGTAAGTATCTATGTGTGTATGTTTGTATGTATAATTATCTCCTGTTACTTTTTTTTTAGTCCACATAACTTTTATTACTTTTGCTACCTGTATCCTCTGTTATACCTGAAATACATAAATATAAATAAAATAGGTTACAATTAAGGCTGTTATTTTTACACTCTTCGCCAAACAACTTCAATTTTTTTAAGTAAAAAAGCATCATTTAATAAATATTTTCATTTTGTCGACAACTAAGAGATATTTAGCATATGTAACATACTTTAAATTATTAATGAAGGCGTTGAAGAGTAAATGGCCTAGGAGTGCCCCTTGGAAAATAATACCAGATGAAATTAGAAAAGAATTTGATATGTGTGGCGCAACAAAGACCAACTGGTTTCTATCACTCAAGTACGAATGTATCCAATACAAAAATATGCCGTTTTAATTTCAAAATTAATAGATGATGGTCAACAAATTCGAGAGCCTTCGATAAGTTTGTGTAAATAGCATCGATTTGACATGCTTTCTTGAAGGTTTCGTTGATACAGGTTGATTCTTGATTTACACGCATAATTGCGATTACATAATTTATTGATGTGTAGTGATGGGAAATTAAGAAAATCTAGTAAACGTAGTAGAAGTATCACAATAAGTGTTAGAAGTAATTCCCTCCATTTGAATGCATAGCTGCTAATCCATCCTCATGCGTGGCATAAATCAGCGTGTTGCCGAATTAACTCGACAGATGCATGAATACGATTTTGCAACTCTTTGCTCTGTATTAACTTCAGCTGAGTACATCAAACTTTTGAAGTATCTTGAAAAAGAAGTCAATGGGATTTAGTTCAGGCAACCTACAAGGCCAAGTAGTTGTACCTCCACGACCTATTTATCTTCCCAGAAATGTGATATTAAGATCATTTCTTTCCTCTGGCACAAAATGTGGTGGTGCACCATCGTGAAGGAAATATATTCGCAGTCAAACGTCAAGATTAACTTCCTTCAGAAATGTTTCTTGCAAAAATTCTAAATAAGCATCACTATAATTCTAGCCTATATATTCACTGAAAATCGCTCGTCGAATGGCGTGTGGGTTTTCCATTGCTCAAAAATTCTTATTGTGAAAATTTTGCATACCTTTACGCGAAAATTTTAGGTGCCATATTTTTTTTTTACAAATAAGGGAAACTATAATTCAACACTATTAATTTAACTGACAGATACAACTCAGGACAAATCTCCGTTAATACGATACTTTATTTCAATATATATCAAGAAATATACTTCCCCACAATTATGTGTATTAGCCGAGAATCTACCTGTATAAAAATAATAAAAAAAGATTTTTCTTTGTATAATATATAATATATTTTGTTCAAATGAGATTTTCGTTGATAAATAAATAAATTGTTGGAAACTCCACCTTATTTTTAATTTTACAATTTACAATGAACGAATTTAAACAAGAATTTTTTTTAGTTTTATTTTAAATAATAACTTATATTTGTTAAAAGATAATGAATGCTTTATAAAACAATTAATTACAAAAAATATAACAAAACACCCTTCACATACCTTCCGTTCAGCAGCCTGCGTCCCCCCCTTTTTTTTTTCGCCAAAACACAAGACCGCACAGTTTAATTTATAACACCTGGCGCACGACTGGCAAAACCTGCAAACAAACGAAAAATGGGAATTAAATATGAGTTGATGCGACATTGGAATTCGTACGGGAATGCGAGTTTTATATTCTTTTTATTTCGTCCTGCGCGCGAGGAGGAGACGCCGCATTTTCTCTTTATGCGACCCATTCGCGAAATGAATGGACATAAAAGGATATAATATTGTTCATATTGCTCGGACATCACTAAAAATTCGCATTAAAACAAATTTCTTCGGACATTCCAAACAATGTTGCGGGATTGTTATTTTTTGTCTCGTTTGTATACATCATACAGGAATTTATTTATTAAATACTTTTGTTTTTGTTAACTTTTTTATTATGTTTGTGTAATAATGAAACATTTATTAGAAAATTAATACAAGTTAAGAATTAATTAAATTAATTAACCATTTGACCAGGGAAAAATTATTGGTAATAATCAATAAAATTCCATCATTCCCTTTTCAAACTGCAAAAAATACTTACACTATAAGTTTTTGACAAATATCTATTGAAATAACTACTTTCCGACCATATACTCCGCCGGACATTATATTACACAATAGATATTTGTTTATTGCATACTATTACAACTGAGCATTGCAACGGTTTGGATCGAAAATATAAAATGAAGGGCACAAACAAGTCATAATTACAGTTATCCATAGATTTTGGTCAAAAAATTACTGTCGAAGAAATTTTTACAGTTGATCATTACCTTGATCGAATTTGATTAAGTATTCTTAAAAAATCTTCATATATTATAATATTTGTATTCCTAATATTTATGGTATAAAATATCAACATTTTAATACAAGAGAAAATCACACCCTTGCAAAAATAAAATTCAGGACTAATCCAAACTCGTTTTCAGCAACAATCAATCATCCCCGAGATATAAATCATTTATATATATTTTTTCTAGGTGTATCCGCGACAACAGCAAAAAAAAACATTTTTTTAGAAGAGGGCGAAAAATAACGACATTTCATTCATGTTTAAGCGAAAATGAAAAACGTTCAATCGTAAATAATGTTTTATAAATTGTCGCACGCGCTGCCAAGTGTTGCGAAGCGTAGACGTGAAATTATATCCAGCATTAATACATGTACTGCCAGCGAAAATAACTTGTTCGTGGGGAGTCCGTCGAGTGTATTCAAGAATTGTAAGTGAACCTGCTTGCTTTCAGGTTGTATCCATGTGATGTCAAAATATTTTTTAACGGCTTGTAAACAGAGGCCAGGAAAATTAATGTGTGTATTTTTAAAGTAGTTTTATTATAAACCATTCCTTAATTTCAAAAGCAATTTTTATAATAAAAGTATTTTAATAAATAAAAATCTATACAAGAAGAAGGCGTCTCCATCAAAACAGCAACCCACATTTATGAATCGGCCTTGTCGGCCTCTTTTAGACAATGAAGCTATCCTTTTTGCATGATTTAAATCATCCAGCAATTACCACCTCCAACTCACAGAAGAATCTTCCTTAAGAATCCTGGCTAAACTTAGACATCCTAACAATCCACTTCACAATCCTTCCAATGAATTTCTTTACGATTCTAACTAATTCACACCCATATCTCAACTTATAATAAACTTTAACGAAAAAATACAAAGTAATTGAAATTATTGTGATATATAGGGTAGCCAGAAAAGGTGTGATAATCTTTATGTAAAGTGGTCTGTTAATCAATTTTAATAGAAAAAATTTAAAAAAAATGTTTTTTAAAATAAAAAATTAAATTAAATTAAACACAAAAAAGAAATGTTGGATAATTATTCAATAAGCTATATGAGGCCATTAATATCCTAAATATATGACTAGAATTTGTTTTCAAAATATTATGTATAATTATTGCTATTAATAATCGACTTATCATTAAATAAATATTTGCAATGTTTAGTTGGATGTAAATAGAACTAATTTTAATCAAAATATTTCAAAAATATTACTAATTTCTAGTCAAATATATATTATATCAATGGCCTCGTGGGCGTTAATGAAGAACCGTACAATAGTTTTTTACTTGAATTTTCTACTTGAAATTAATCAATGAACCAATTTACCCGAAGAAAAATCTTAATTGTTCATAGAAATAAATTGGCCACACAAGCTTAGACGCCGGACATGGTCCTCTTCGGTTGCCATTTTGAAAGGGATATACATCGAGCATATAAGTTACACAAGCACTTTTCTTACTCGGAGAGTTTATAAATAAGACGAAAAAAAAAAAAAACGCAAGGTTCCAAGTGTTTTACTTTACCAAAAAAAATCCGTTTAAAAAAAGGCCATCGGAACTGAAGGGGGTTGAGTAAAATACCCTGATACGACTTAGAAATATTTAACCAAATTTAAGAGAAAGGAACCCGACAACTAGTTATAGTAATTGTTTAAGCAAATTGTGAGGATATTTGCTAGAAGAATAAGATTAATGTTAAAAAAATAAATCCAAAATAGTTAATTTGAAAAATAATAATAAATTATTTCCTTTTTTGTATGTGTGAAATTTTTAACTTACGTTAGATAAATATTTTAAATCAAATTCACTTTACTACAAATACCCCGCCAGATATTGAATTACATAATACACACTTTCTTTTTTCCTTCGATACAAACTATTTAGTTTGTATTTATATTTGATTGTTAAAAAAAATGTTCACAGAATTTTGAAATGTAATCAAAAATATTATGTTTTATGCAATGCCATAATAATAACTGGAAAGATAATAACAATTTTGATTTTATAATTATTAAATTTTCTTATAAAATATATTTATAAGAAAAATCTCCAATCCAATTTAATAAATTCCCCATAAAAACATATTTTCATGCCGTTGACATGAACTAAGTTAATTAAATCCGTCCAATATATCAATATATACTTCTTCCTATTTATATTAACAATATTATATATATATATATATATATTCTGGGCATTTTAATTAAAATGCCTTTAATGTTATTTGAGTTAATATTTATCTTTGCCCTTGATATTAGTTTTTTGTTTCGCTTTCAATTAAACGTTAAATATACACCTCCCTTTGATATTTTCAGAAATAATTAAAATGTCTTAAAATGTTATAATAATTATTATTAAATAAATTCAGTTGATTTTCCTCGCGAAATAATATTTTAATATCTTATTTTTTAAACTAAACATGACAGATATCTAGATAAATGGTAATATTTGAACTACAGCCACTGTTCCATCGACTGTGAAAATTCATTCGCTCGCTCTAGAGGGGACATTCTTTTGTATTTCCGAAAAAAAGCACAGAACTATTCAACTTCCATCATAATACATAAGGAACCCAATACGTCTGTAAAAAATCTTTATTACAATACAAACAATAAAATCGAGATATACAGAGAGCTTTTTTTATAAGTATACATTTCTCATACGTTTTTGCAGGTATATACTTCCCCTAATGTATACCGATAAAAAATCCTCTCTGTATAACAAAACTCAGTATACAATTGGTTTATATATTTATTTATTTCTTAACTGAATATCCTTTTTTACATACATACAATAAAATAATGAACAATACAAATAAAAAAAAACATATTCATACGCACATGCTAACCTGCAGAAACATTTAATATCCTCTAACAATAATAACAAAATATCATAAATAGCAATCAATTAATTTGTATTTCTTGTGCTGAAATATAGAATGAATTTAAATAAAACAACATAAATGAACTATTCAACGCCTTTCAAGTTAACTCGTTTTAATATATTAAACGTATATTAAAACATTTATATGAAATTATAATTAAATTCAAATTAAATCTTGAGACTAAAGTATTAGCATATCGCACAAGCCGGTCAATGGGAGAAGAATTACCATAATTGGTAGAATGATACGGTAATTTGAATAGCGGCTTGGATCTACTGTTCACAACGCGGGGAATATTAAAATGTAGTCTTTCAATAAGTTCTGTACAATCAGTCATGAAAACCATTAACCCGCCCACGAAGAAAATTCAAGTTAAGCAATTTTCTTCTGTTCTGTGAATCTAAGTTAGATTAGGTTTTAATGTAAACAGCCTTAAGACTGTACACTTAGATCCATAGGGCCCGTTATGATACCATAGCAATAGAAACCCAATTAGAGGACACAATGATCCCGATCAAATAATTCACCTCTATAGATGAGAGATCCGCCAGCTTATTTACATAGTGCAAACCAAGGTACTTAATACTTTTCCATCAAGGGCAGGACATGGTCCTAGATACTGGAATATTGATTTTTCATCCTCCTCGGCAAGGCATTCTCTGTAAAAATCATTGTATTTGAGCCTCATCTTGTGTGCATGTCTGCATTGAAGACAGTGTCTCGTGATGATGCAAACTGTCTTCCTTATATCGATTCTGCTAAGTGCAATCACTCTTTTACTACTTTCCATATCACACATAAGCCATAACTGTCTTGTTGTATGACACGTGTTCTCTTCCCTGCACCTTAGGTTGACCAATGACATCATTTGGTCCCTCAATAATCTCTTTCATTGCACAAGGGGGATGTCGGCGGAGAGTTCTGTAGATGGGTTCCTCATGTTTGCCTCCTTCCTTGCGAGGCCGTCAGCAATTGAGTTTCCCTTGATATAGCTGTAACCCAGTACCAAAATGAGTCGCACATCATAAGTATTCTACAGTTTGTTGAATAGATTTTTACAGTTCCTGGTCATCTTGGAGGTGCAGTAGGAACTGTTTAATTCTCCAATGGCTATCCGTGATGAACCTACCTATCCCGTCCTATCCCGTCATTTATAGCCATGATTTCCTCCCTGCAGGACACTGCAGTGGTTCGGAGGTTGAAAGGATTCAGAATCCTTCCGTGATCCTGTTTGCTAATATTGCATTTCCCGACCTAGTTGATTCTGATCGCTGTAGCAACATATCTGCAGTAAAGGTAAAGGAATCTAAGTTAAGAGCCACCAACATTGAGCTGTGGCTAAATGACCTTCGATCTCCGCTAGTCCTATATTGCACTGATTTTAAAAATCGTCCCTGAACCGATTCAATTACTTTACACTGATACGAAGTGTTAGGTAACCATACTATCGATGTGTTTTCCAAATGAGGTCTTATTAATGTCATATACAATGTTCAGATAGTGTTGGTATTAAAGCCTTCTAAAAATCTAATAAGGAATTCAAGAGATTTTAATGCCCTATTGTGAATAAAGTTAATATGTTGATTAAAATTAAGATTTGAGGTAATTTTTTATTACTAAAAATGTAATAAGAAAGATATATTCTGATCTCATTTTCAATGTTTTCTTTTTCACATCTTTTAGGAACCACTGAACAGAAAGTGCATATAAATTAAAAACTAATGCAGCGAATTATTTATTATATTTGTAATAATAAATATGAATAGATTATTAAAAAATCAACAAATAAAGTATACAAAAACGTAAATAAAATTTAAAAACTTTAAATTCTCGTATAGTTTCGGTTTATCAGCCCATTTTCAAGAGAATTGAAAATACTAGGGACTATTAAAAAATAATAAAATATTATCATAATATATCTGTTTCAATAATGAATGTTTAAAGAGGAAAGTTGTGCCAAAAATACGTTAATATAAAAGATACTTCTCATATATAACTCATAACAATTTAGTTTAGGTGATTCGTCATTTTTTCGTAAAGCGTTAAATTATTATTCGGAAGACTGTATGTGACAAGGAATTTGTGATAATCTGTGAATATAATAACAACAAAAAATAAATTAATTAAGAAATTAAAATTAAAGAATACAAAGTGGGAAACATATTTTTATTTTAATTTATTTTATTTATTTATTTACGGAATCTCCATTTTTTTGATAACCTAAATCTAATTTGTGTATTGAATCACAAAATGGTGCAATAAAATTTTATTAAATTTCAGACAATAATGCTCAACCTTGCTGTTTAAAAAAAACACATAATAATCGTACAAAAATATACATTTATTATTTAATTACTGTGAATTGTAAATATTGACAAAGTCAAAATAAAAAGAAAAACTGCATTTAAAAATAACAGTACCAAACGGCATTGAAATTATTGTTGTTGTTAATATAAATTAATTAAGTTTGACAGAATAAATAAAATCTTAATATTGAAATCACAAGGGAAAGTAAGTTAATTCAGATTCTAATATTTAAAAAAAAAACACGTATATGTTTTCATCGTAATTACTGTGCATTGTAAATATTAACAAAGTCGAAATAAAAAGAAAATGTGCATCTAATAATGGCTGTAGTAAAAGGCACTGAAATGGCTGTTGTTAATATAAATTAATTAAGTTTGATCAGAATAAATAAAAGCTTTATATTGAAATTCATATACGAGACTTTAGGAAACGTAATGAACATCAAAACTGTTCGTCGTGTTTAATAAATATTCTTAATGAAGTTTGAACAAATTGCAAATATTTCATTAAATCCACGTCTAAACGTCTCGTCGAATATTAATAAGTCGAAACATTCCATTAAATACATTTAAATCAAATAAATACGACCGGGAATATATTCGGAGTTCACGCAAACAGGACAGACAAACAACATTAGCATAATTCCCCAACTTGGCGGCTGAGGGCGATCAATGGGCACCCGTCTGAGATTTACAAGTCCCGCATCTGTACCACAAAACGAGAATTATTCAAAATATTTCCAATATCGATAAAAAGGCGAACGACAAAATTGCAACTACGAAATGGCCAATCCTCGTAATCAGACCACGTATAAACCCATCAAATTTTACCTAAGCTCTTTATGTGTAATAATATAGAAGTAGGTCGATTTTTATTAGCCGGAAACTTCATAAATGGAATTCAGAAATTTACCGGAATATATTGAATATGAAGATTGGACTTTCGTTCGTTTACAAAAGTGATTTTATCATACATTGTAATTATGTTTTATATACAAAAACAAATATTAAGGAAGAAAAGACGATTAATGTTATATCAACAAATATCCATTAAATTTTGTAACATGATTCTCATCTAATATAGAAACGTTACTACAAGGAATAATTGATATTAGCATTTTATTATTTAATGAAATACAAACTAGTAAATAATAAGTATGTAGCTAAGCTGCAAGATATTCTTTAATATTATGAATGAAAATTGCAATCATAAATCAAATGGATGACCATATGAATTATTATATGAGTTATATGAGCATTTGTACAATAATATGAATGATTATGAGATAAATTGAATACTTTCTTTTTATTGAATAATTGTCTGATTGAATAATTATCATTTAAATGGTTCGCTAACTATTTAAAATTAATTGAGTTCTTCTATAACAATTATTATTAAAATATTATTTAAACATGATTGCTTCAATAACAAATAAATAATAGCCGTTTTTGATGATCAAACAAAATATAATGTAAGATAAGAAAGATAAATTAAAGTTGCATTAATCTATAATTTCAACTAAAGCCAACATTTACGATTATACACAACTACTTCTCAGGCAAATACCTCGCCGGTATACATTATGTAATTCAATGTCCGACGGGGTCTTTGCCCGGGAAGTATTTGTTTTATTGTGCATTTGCTTAAAGTACTTACGTAACGTAAGTCAAAATGTCACAGCGCAAAATGTGAAAATTACGTTTCCTACGCAAGGTCAATTTTTATCACCGGTTTATTAAATAATTCTCAAGAATTTTGTCATCAGTGCATCAACTGGCATCATCAACTTCGCGCAATAGCATATTACTACCGCACTACAAGCTTTTACAGACATTAAGCCTACGTTGGCCGATGCCGTCATGCTTGTGACTTAGAATCTTGTTGCCGAAGTAATTTTAATGGCCGGTTCTTCCGTTGGTGCCGCATTACAACAAAAAAGTACTGGTGGCTTTCAACCACTTGCTTTCTCTTCCAAATCTTTAAGCATAGCAGAACGTAAATATAACACACGACAGGCGAGAATTATTAGCCGTCTATTTGGCAATAAATAGGTTCCCTTATTTAATTTAAAGTCGCGAATTTACAATCTTTACTGAAAAGGTGTGATAATATTCAGTAAAACTGGTTCGTTAATCAATTTTAAGTAGAAAAAATCTTATCATTAAATTAAATTAACTGGATGTTAATAGAACTAATTTTAATCGAAATATTTCAAAAATATTACTGATTTCTAGTCACACATTTATTGTCAATGGCCTTGTAGGCGTTAATGAAGAACCGTATAATATTGTTTTACTTAAATTGTCTACTTGAAATTAATCAATGAACAACTTTACCTGAAGATATCTCAATTTTTCTGACCACCTTGTATAAAGTAAAAAATAAAAAGAAAAGAAAAATAATCAATTAATAGAAATAAATAATTAATTTATCGACCCTTTTTAATGCACTTAAATGCGCAATTTAAAATCCTCAACAAATTTCTTTCAAGATTTTTCAAGCCATCAAAAACTCCATGCATTAAGTAATAAAGCCACGATAATATTTTTACGCTTGTTATATCGTTATCTCGTTAAGTTTTCTCGTTGGAAATAATCTTTGGGGAAGTTGAACGAAGTTACCTGGATCAGGCTTAGACTGACGCGGGGATCTTATTAATAACAAGTCAACTTAAAAACTTTCCTCCTACGTGCAGATAGACAACGGCGAAATCTCCCCGCGAGATGGAAAGTTTTCACAAACAAGTTTGCAGTTTAATAGAAATTAACTTCAACGAGTTTATTGTTATTTGATATTTATTGTTGGTTAATTCCAAATAAATTTATACATTTTAAAATTAAATACTGAATTTGATTCTCAACTATTTATTTAGATTAAAAACGTTTTTTTTTTAATTTTAACAATGTTTCCGAGTTTCAACTATTTATTGGATTAAGAATTTAAACCATGTATTTTTTCAACTAAATATATTCTGGAAACTATGTTTCGATCTTCAGTAGTTCCAATTTTTATAAAACGACGAAAATATAGATTACGAAAATATATTAACGTCAATTAATATGTAGAAGGAAGGACAACCAATTTTGTTTAAATTAATACAACAATTTTCTTGATTATATTGATTCGATTTTATTTTATTGATAATAATCTTAACTTCTAAATTAATTGCATGTATTCTATTTCTTGGTTCTATGTTATCGCGTTCTTTTTCAATACATATCACATTCGTTTCACTTTTTAATTCGCTCCCAATTGTTACTGCATCGCATTTTCCAATTATTTTCGCATATTATTAAATCATTTGGTTTTACAAGAAACTGACACTTTTTTTTTCGATCTCCTGCATTCCCCGGAATTGCGCGGGTTCCTCAGTACGTAATTCTCCAATTTTCCTCACTTTACTGTAGCTAATTCGCATTCCAAACATTTTCTCGGAGTGCCAGTAATGCAATCCATGCAACAGCAGTCGCATAGAAGTTGCATGTTTTTTTTTTTAATTTTATTTTTGAAAAAACAAACATTTGGTAATGAACTGTCTAAATCAATACACAAGACGTATATTCTTCAGTTTCAATAACCATCATAAAAAAGACTACAACATTCAGGGTGCTTATAATTGTATGTTAAATTTAGTCGATTTTAAAATGATGCAAACTAAATTTTCTTAAATGGAACACCCTATATATGTTTACATAATTTTTTGCTCATTATCAGATAATTTGTATTAATATTTCCTACTTTCTAAATTTAGCATATTAAAACGATATTTCTGGCAAAAATTTAATAATAATACAATTTTTATTAATTAATGTTTTGTACATTAAGCAATTAAATGTAAAAAGGAAAAAAAAACTAACAGAAATAGAAGCAACATTTTTTTATTGTTATTCAAATATGACCGGAAGTACCACTGCCTTGAAATGATTTTTTTTTTCCTATCTCTCATCTTGAAAATATTTTAGAAAAAATGGCACTAATGATGTAGGTAACATAAATTTTCAAAATTTTTCAATGACTGAATTCTGAGAAATCGGTAGCAGCCGTTTGTATTGGGGCGCTTTGTATATAAATATTTTTTTGTAGTTGACACAATTTTCTCTTTTTCATTTATAGGTCGACTCTCCCTATCTGTTAACCTAATAAAAGTTATTGTTTATGTGACCGACCCGATAAAATCCACCTTTCATCCGGAACGGAGTCGACGTCCTCCGTATTCCAGTATATCAGCAAATCTGCTCGTCCACCCCCCTTCGACCGATTCAACTAGTTTTCCCCAATTTCGCAAATTGATTCCCATTATCCGTGATTTCGGGCCGTAAATAATGTTCCGTCCCGGACGGGCCGCGATAAGTCCCGTTAATCGTCTCCGTATACCATACGCAGTGTTCCCATTATAAATTGCAAGCATTAACAAAATCTCAAACAGATTAATTTGCCTCGGATGGCTCGGATTATGGAAGTTTATAATACGCAACTTTGATGGATAGTTTTGATAATGCTAGATACAATTTCTCACGAGATTGTTGGAAAACCCTTTATATGTAATAAAAAAGAAAAACATATTCCAGGGCTATACATTCATATTTTAAAAAAAATGCTCATGGTTCTTTCCCCGTTGAATTCGGTCAAATAAGTGTTTAAATGGAAATTTAATAATAAATGAAAAATTAATGAAAAATAATATCCAAAACAATGTGTTTTAAAATTAAAACGAAGTCTTTAAAAAAATGTTACTATTTATTTTATTATTTCCTACCTTATAATGCTTTTAAACAAATCCGACACTATATCTCTTGAACATGTTCTGGTCGTTTGCGATAGATTTATTGAGTTGCTGAAATAAAACAGCATTTTTATTTTATATTTTATGAGTAATTGTATGTCAGTATATGTATAAGTATATATGAATAAATATACCATTTTTTTATACTGCAGAATAATATTGGAAAACTTAATTTAAAAAAAATACAAAAAAATATGTTAAATAAAATGAAACAAAGATGATTCACACATTTGCAGTTATTTAAATTACAATGAAATTAAACAAGGAAAATTTCTGGCAATGATCAATAAAATTCCATCAATCCCTATTTTCAACTGCAAAAAAATACTTACACTGTAAGTTTTACAAACATCTATTGAAACAACTACTTCCCGGGCATTTACCCTGCCGGACATTGGATTACACAATTTGCAATTCGCAGTAGTACTGCTATGCAACAACAAATATCCATTGTGTAATCCAATGTCCGGCGGGGTAAATGCCCGGGAAGTAGTTGTTTCAATAGATGTTTGTAAAACTTACAGTGTAAGTATTTTTTGCAGTTGAAAATAGGGATTGATCGAATTTTATTGATCATTGCCAGAAATTTTTCTTGTTTAATTTCATTGTAAAAAAAATGTGCTTATTACAGTATTATAGAAAAGAGTATTCATTCACATGCTCAGAGTTATTTAGTTTATAAAACAATTTGAAAATAATTAATTTACTCAGTTAAATAAATAATTAATTAACACCTTTAAAATTAATTAATTTCTCTTTAGCTACTGTGACTTTTGACTTACGTTACGTAAGTACTATAAAACTATTATGTAATATGATGTATAGAGCGGTATTTCCCAGACAAGTAGTTGTTTTAATGGATATTTTTTTAAAGTACTTACGTAGCGTAAGTCAAAAAGTCGCAATAGTTAAAGAGAAAATAATTATTTAATTATTATATTCAGTAAACTAATTATTTTGACTTTATTTATATATACAAATATCTTTATTCAGACAGCAGAATTATAATTCTCTAGAAATATTTATATTTACAATAAATATTGGTGGGTTAGTAGTCTGTCATGGGCTATCGACCAAAGGTCTTTCTGCCCTGTCATAAATTTATGGTGATTTGCTAATAAGAACTTTGCTAGCTAGTCATGTAAATGAGTGATGAATTGTAACAGAAGGGTGTTTATGCTTGGGAAGGATATTAAGGTTGCGAGGGATGCAGAATTTAGTAAGTTGAATTTATTGTTATTATATATATCGTTATTTTCAATTGATTGCATTTTTTTCAATATTTATTCGTAGTCCTGACATTTTGATCCCGCACTCAATTTTCATTATTCCGTAAAGATCTTAATGCAGTTAAAAAATATTGGATTACCATTTTGTAAAAGGCCATAGTAATCTAAATTGCAGATTTAATTTCCGCCGAGTAATTAGACATGGGAAATCCATTGACACCGTAATTGAATTCCAAACGCAACAAACACAATTTGTTATGCAATTACTTTGCTTGTTGTTCCATTATCGAATATTAACAACGGTAATAAAATTAGCACGAGACTTTATGTCCGGAGAATTGGCGAAACATGCAAGCCCTGTATCAAGTTATACACTCCCGTTTGTGCCGGTGGGCGTACGTGTGAGTGTGTTTGAGTGTGTAAAAGTCATCACCGTGGCATGTGGGTTTTATCGTGCTACGTAAATCATACGAAATAAACAAGTAATGCTTCTGTTGAACGTCACTTCACGGATAAATTAGTTGTAAGGTGAAAATGGTTATGTAAAGATTGCGATTTGGATTGATTGTCTCTCAATCAAAGTCTAACGGTGTATAGAAAATATCGTTCAAGCTTGATTGATTTGTTTGGATAGTATACATGTATTGCAATATTTCTGGTTAAACACAAAGTAAATAAATAATTTTATTAAATCAACTTTAAATGTATCTTTTATTAACAAAATTTAAGAAGCAATTACGTGCTTGCTATTCTATTTTCTCAATTCATTCTACATAAATGCCTTCGACTGCAATCAGTCTCACTTTTGATGACGAAAACCGATGCTATTCTTCAAAATTATGGAAAAACTAGTGGTTTTGCGATAAAGTCAATTATATAGGAAATAATATAACATTTATATTTTATTCCTTTATTGACTTTTGAATTTTTAATATTAAATATAAATTTGGAACACATTGTGCCCTTTATCAATAGTTTTTTTTATATTAAAAACCATCAGTATTAAAAATAGGAAAGTGAAGAAAGGAGTAAAAATATAAATATTATAGCAAGAAAACTTGACGTACTCACCAACAAATATCTTCGATATAGGAAGTGCATACATTTTTTTTTTCATTTTGTCTTGAATAGATAAAAATGTTTCCTTTGAAATGTTTTTCCGCAAAAAATGATTTGAGTAGAATGCAGCCCCGCAACCCTCCCCTAAAAAATAAATCAACAACTTATTGTTTTAGAAATTTAACTAAAACCTTTAACAAGTCTGTTATTATTAATAGGGTCAATAATTTTTGTCTTGCATTTTTTACATTTTAGTTTATTATTTTCTTCCTTCTTGTTCTATTTGACAGGTATGCTTGATCATACATATTCACGTTAAATTCCTTATAAATTTCCATGTGTTCCAGAGCGTTGAGTTTCATTTCTTTGTTTTCTATGTGTAGAACTTTTTCTTTTTTTCCACTCATCTTAAAAAGCAGCAACATACATTCGGAGAAAAAAAGTTCTACACATAGAAAACAAAGGAAGACAAGTCAACGCCCCAAAACACATGGAAATTAATAAAAGGTAAGTAAGAGGAATATTGTTAAGACCCACAGTCGATAGCCATTTTACCATTAATTAACTATAAGTGTATTACATTGTACGATATTTTGAATTAATGCCACAATAAAGATGTTTATATGTATATATTATATATATACAGGGTGGCGCAAGATTCCGATGAAGTCCAATATCTCAGTTATTTAGAAATTTACAAAAAGATATTACTGACATAATTTGTAGCTATTGTAAAACTTCACATTTTAAAATTGGTTTCATATATACAGGGTGTCCAATAATCACGTGACGTATCAAACATATGATTTTTTAAATGGAATGCTATATTTTTTATGTCGATTTTAGATTCTACGCTTAAAATTAATCATTTTTGACATAAGGTTTATTAGGTCAGTTTTTAATATTTTAAAAGTTATAAACAATTTAAGGTTGAAATCAATGGAAGATTGGGGCCTTATTTTTCAAAAATGAAAAACGATGTAAACTTTCTGTTAACGCAATTTAATTGAAAAAAATGCTTAATAATATTAGGAATAATCGTTTGTTACCATAAAGCAAATGTTGTGTACAGGGTGAAACAATACGCAAAATGATTTTTTTCTTTTTTCACTTAAATGGAACACCCTATATTTTTTACACTATTTCGATAGAAAATTGATTGTTCTTTAATTTTTGTATAATAAACTATACCCCTATCTGTTATAATTTTTTCACAATTTCAATTCAAAGTACAAAATTATAAGTTTCGCTTATAATCTATAATTTAAGTAGGCTATAATTAAAACAAATGCAATTCATAATCGTTTTCTGGTATTTAATAACATACTTACTCCCTAACCTAAGAGGATATTCAAATGACAATCGATATTTAAAGGCGTATGAAAAATATAAAGAAAATAGTTGCTCAACGATTATTTAGCGAGTTATAATGGTTATTGGGACATATTTTTTAAGAAAAAAAATTGTAAAATGTTTGAATGCTATTGTATTTAAAAAAAATGTGAATGTGTGAAATAAATACATAAAAATGTTAACAAAATATAATGATATAAATATTTTATTATATCACTTAGTATCTATTTTCGGTTTATCAGTCAACATGAATTGTTTAAATAAATCAATTTAAGAAGCATATAGGAATATTTTAAATATTTTTCGAATAATAACCAAAAAATATAGTTGTTGTTAGTTTTTAACAATTAAATTAATCATTTATTGAAGAAGTATGTTTAACTGCACCAGTGTTACAAAATATAACGTAAAATGTACTTTACTTACTAATTATAATATTAAGCGTTGAAAGTTACTAAATAAATTAGTTGTTCTGGCGCGGCCTACTTTGATTAAAAATTCTATACCAAATTATTTAATCAAATGCAATTTTGGAGAATAAATTGATGATAATAATAGGAATCGTAAAATCTGTTTAAAAATAAATTATTAATATTAACATACCTTAATAGAAAAAATAACTTCCAACCCATTCCTGGTGAATCGAAAACCAACTCACCTTCACCACTCACTAATTACCACTTGTTCATAAACAAAAATAAATCGCGTTTTTAATTATTAATAATTTCTAACATTAAAAATTAAACCGGAATAGTGAACACTGCGCGTTTTCGGACGACTGAATCGAAATACAAGAGCGCAATTATCGCAAATCAAGAAGAAAAAAAAAACGATCGACGACTCACTCCGAGAACGCATTCCTGAGATAAGAAGATTCGTTGTACCTGGATCCTGGCGCACAGCCAAGAACATACCTATTTAAATTGTTGTATTTTCAATATTATCGCGTATTAAAATAATTACAGCTTAATATTTATTTACTTTTTTTATTCTCATTTATCCCGTGGTAAAAAAAATATGTATGAATTATAATGTATTTTAATTAATACACTTGATTATTCGTTTCACTAAATTATATTATATTTGTGTTCGCGTAACTTTCACAACTAAATAAATTAGTTGTTCTGGCACGGCCTACTTTGATTAAAAATTCTATACCAAATTTGTATTTGAGATTAAATATCTCAAAAACGGTAAATAGTAGCTATTTAATATGTTATATAAAAAATGAAGAGTGATTAATTTTCTATTAAAATAGTATAAAAAATATAGGGTGTCCCATTTAAGTAAAAAGAGAAAAAAATCATTTTGCGTATTGCTTCACCTTGTATACAAAAAAAATTTTTAAGAGAAAAAAAAAGTATTTCTTTTATTATTAAGTATTTTTGCATTTGTATGGCGTTGACAGAATGTTTATTTGATTTTTCATTATTGAAATATTAGGCTCTAAACATCTATCGATTTCAACATTCATTTGTTTATAACTTTTAAACTATGAAAAATTGACCTATTAAATCTTATATAAAAAATGATTATTTTTAAACGTAGAATCGAAAATCTTCATCGAAAATATATCATTCCATTTAAAAAAACATATGTTTGATACGTTACGTGATTATTGGACACCTTGTATATATGAAACTAATTTTAAAATGTGAATTTTGACAGTAGCTACTAAAAATGTAAGTAACATTTTTTTGTATATTTCTTTATAACTGAGATATTGGACTTCATCGTAATCTTGCGCCACCCTGTATATATATATATTTTTTTTTTCAAAGACAAAACCGGTCTGACAAATTTACTCTTATTAAATTTGTTTAATTTACCCCACCATTGCCAACACCCCCCAATACATTAACACATTATATATATTTATTTGTAAAATAGTAGGTTAATTATCATTCTTCACCTCAAGAAACCACAAAAGCATGCGAAACAATTGTCAGGAATAAAGGATAAATTTATATTTTGAAAGTGAGTTTAATTGTCATGCCGTCAGGACTTAATGCATAAAACAGCATGATGTACCGATTAATATAAAATAAACGTAATTTCTTTAAATTATGCCGTGTTTTTAATAGCCCTTCAAAACTGCACTGTCTGTTTAACGCAACCTTTACAATACATTTTATATATTATATAAAAATGGCTATCGACCATCGGCCTTTCAGCCATGCATTTATTATTTATCTATTTGAATGCTTTCTATTTATTATTATATAATTCAGTCTAATAAATTATCTACTTAATAAATTCCATTATAAGCACTAATGAAATTATAATCACGGGATAAACACTGTAACAACATCGATTACACTTCAGCTTGCAAATTCGAAGGTAGCTTTGAAGTGAAATTAATTTAAACACATATTATACCTAAAACGTAATTAAATTCACGGAGAGTATTCAGTTATAGAGTGATAATTGGCAATGCACTTTACATTCTAGCGAACTAAACTACCCGCTGATGCAATTTAAAGTGAGTTAACCGGAAATGCACGAATTATCCCGGTGCACACAAAATTTTCAAGTGCATTTCACTGTTTTCACTCAATAATCCAGTTGTTATAGCTAGGAACTGGCGAGGGATTAATTCAATACTAGCTCCTATTAGGAGTTTAACTAAGAGAATACAATTCGTAATGAATTGGTTATAATCATATAACACTATTTTTACTTTCCCCGGACCCCTGTCCAAGGGGACGTCAGACCTATGACATCTCTTGAAAACCACTTCGGATACTTACGTCTCTCTTTGAATATACATTTAGGAATAGATTGATAAAGTGCGCAGTTAATGACATCATAAAATAAATATAATCCCAAATTCACATCTGAATGGTTAAAAGATTCCAATCAAGAGAAGCTTTTTTAAAGTATAATTTGGTGGCGCTTTCATTAATTGTATACATTTTAAAATTACATGATATCGAGATATTAAGCCCAGGATGATAATTGTTGTCAAGAAAAGGATAATATTCATGTTCAATTTTACACTCTAAATTGGTATTGACTAAATCTAGTGTGTTATTTAGGTGATTATTAATATTATTTCTACATTTACAAATAGTAAAAAAATATATTGTGTTCTAGGCAGTTCCTTCCTCCTATCTTCCCCTCAAGAAGATGGTCCGTGCGTTGGCCCGTCTTGGGTTATCGGTATTAAAGGATACCTGTTTTTTATTTTGTTTTATGGTTTTTCTTACGTTGTTTTATAACAAGTAGGTTTCGATTTTTAGTTTAAATGCTGGATATTTTAGCATCTGTATGTATTTGTCTATAAATAAATAAATAATAAATAAATAAATACATTTATTGACCAACAGATAAACATAAAGATCAACAAAATTCCAATTCTATGTTATTATATTGTTGTATCGTTTCCGTGGTTAGTAAGTGTGCAAATTGTTTTGATTTAAAAAGTTCTCTTCTAATATTTGATTTTCTTCGTGTTTCATAGTTGTGTGTATCCTTGTTTTTTATTAGAGATATATCGGCTTTTATGGTTTTGTTTTTTTATTTTGTGTAATAATTTCAAATTAAGTTAAGCCAAGAAAGGCACATGAATTGAATATAGTTATTGCTTTTTCGGACTTACTCCTAAAAGTTATACGAGGACAATTAAAATCTCGCGCTAGGACAATGGGAAAATTATTAAAATTAATTAGCCTTAGTAGGTCAAAAATAGACTCAATTACAAAAACTGGTACGTCCGGTGAAATATAGACGATAATAAGATGCATATAAGTTGTATTAATATTATTTTTACAAAAAAAGTGGGGGTTACAGATTTAATATGACCCGTAGGTAAAACATCAAGATAACAGTGCTTTGCTGCAACTGACAGGCCACCACCTAACGGTCAGGTAGTAGAAAATCACGATCAGAATGAATTATTTTATATTGATTAATATGTATAATACATCTTGTATTGTAGCAATCATGACTAGTTTTAAGCTCTAGGCTGTTTGGTTATTTATTTACAGTAGCTTAATAAATATGTGTGTTTTTTTTTCAATTAATTTATTAAGAACTTAGTATAATTATGGGTTATTTTCATGGTTCAAAGATATTTAATATAAAAGCTTTTCACTTTGATGTTTTGCTCTCAAATTTCATCCAGAGACTTTTTTAAATTAAATTTATTTATAAAATATTGAATTATATCGGTAATGCCAATGAAGAAAAAAAAATGTGTATATTATTTCAGCAAAAAAGATATATAGAAAGTAAATTAAATTATAACACAAACCTAAAACAAATTTAATTTACAAAACATCGTCTCGCGTTTTCTTTCAACATTCCTGTTGAAATACGCTCAATATAATTGAGCGTATTTTTAATTAAACCCATTCATACATATGTTTCAGTTTCATGACTTTTCATCGTGAATGCTTTCAGCGATATTCAATTAAGTTTAACCAAAACGGACTTTTAATTTGCCGTGTTTGTCCGAGCACGTGTATTCCGTTTCCGGTGAATATCGGTCAGGCTTGTTGCGGTGAATTAAACGGAGACCACGCTTACATCCGCCGGTGGCAATTTCCGGTCGGAATGCTATTACATTGAGACTTTACCGTCCTCTCCTCCGTACGGATTTCTAACGAGATGCTTTCGATATTTTACAACAGGGATTGCATTCGCGCTTATTTTCCGCTATTACATTTGGATTTTACGTAATGCATCCGCTCTCACGTCCGGAATTAATTATGACCTGGAAGCTGTGAATTAGTTCGGACTGACTAAGTTTAAAATTGTATAATTATATAACATGTTCAATCCATAAACAATCTTTTTTAAATATTAAGTTTTCAAGAACATATTAATAATTGATTAAGTATATAACACAAAAAATATTAATTTGTTAAATGGCCATCAATCTGAATTTTAAATAACCTGTTTTTTTTAATTATATGTAACAACGGGTCATGATTGCTAATATTGTCCAATTAGTCATAATGAAAGTGTAATTCAATTGTAATGATTGCTGATATTATGGAAAGATGTAATAAACTCATGAATTGAGGGAGAGGAATATCTACGGTAGGAAATTATGTTCTTACTACGGGGAATACAAAGCGGCTGTAGTAGGTCAAGGTAAATAGGATGGGAGGTAATTTATGTAGCAAGGAATTCTAGATGGAATTGGATAGTGACTCAATAGAAAATTTGACGAATTGTGTAATGGATTTTGTGGATGACAAATTTTCATTAGCACGCTTATAGTCGATCTTTCCTAGGTTAGTTATTGTTTTATGAAAGTAGGTACAGTTAGCCGATTCTAAGTTAGGACGTGCCTCCATGGCCATCCTGCGGTTTTGAGATAAGGGACCGGATGTTGCATTTTCCGGTTGATAATAATTTAGAAAAAGAGGAAAACGGAGGCTGATTAGAAAAAGAGGCTCGTTTAGAAAAAAATAAATAAAAAGGAGTCTCTATTTCTAAATGATTATCATATATAATATAGAATTTAATTAAGTTCACAGCACAAATATGACAGAGAATATTTCAAAAGAATAGAACGCATGGACAAACATTTTTTTTAATGACAGATTTAAATTGTTTAAGCGCCAGGAATTTTACTTCTACCTTTAGTGTATTGTAAAATTTGGAAGACCGATAATTTTTCGCATTTTGCGACTTGTGTAGTCTTACCCGTTTTGGATAAATATTACCACTAGTTCTAGTGTTATGGCAGTGAATAGACATAAATAAATTCTACCCTGAAATATTATTTTTTTTACATAAATGAGACATTGCGATGTGTACAAACGCAGCAAGATAACAATGAGCAATTATTGAAATATAGTCGAACGGTCATCTCTGCAGTGGAATCCACCCAATATATGCACAGCCCTTCCTTGTAATTTAAATATACGGTGCAAACATGGCGCATATGCTGCCAAATCATATGCCTTATTAGCATGGAGACACTCGCCATGTTTGCACATTTAACTTAATGTGTATTTGTTTAACATACTTAAGTAACGTAAGTCAAAATGTCACAGAGCTAAATGTGGAAATAATGTATTAATTATTATCAAACAATTTTTATTTAATTTAGCAACAGTGCTATTTTATTTTGCTACGTCTAATCCGTTTGCCCGATTAATTAAAGTAGTATCATCAGCGCATATTTATTTACTTTGAACGTAGTATCGACATAGTCTGGTAGGTCAATGATATATATTATGAATAATAGTCGCCGTAAAGTGGACCCCTGGAGAACTTTGACTGGGAGTATATTTAACTCACAATTAGCGTATTTGACACTTTGTAATCTATTGGTTAACTACAAAAAATAGATCTTACAGGTCGCAGTTCACATGAGGCTAAATTACGTCTCACTGGCTCAGTATAACCTATATTGGTTAAGTAAGACATAACCAAATATTTGCTAGGTTCATCAAACCGTAATATTCTCATTTTCCAACTAATGTCATAATTAACACAGTCAAACGCTCTGCTTAGATCCCCAAAAGCTGTCATTGCAAAATCTTCCTGTTTATATGATGACAATAACTCATCTAGTTAAATCGATCAGAATAGACGTGCGGTTCTTAAACAGGATTCAGCGGTAATTTAAGGTACCACAAGTACACTACAAGGGTGGCGCAAATTTTGTAATATTCGACATTTACTTCAGTTTTAAACATTGAATATCTGCAAAATATAATTCTTTCTGTAAGAGATTTAAGGAAATTTGCATTTAAATTGAATACAAAAATATGTAAAATATGAATTATTAAATTAATTGTGTTATAAATTCAACTAAATATTAATGGTAAAATTAATATCCATCATTTAATTTAATATCTTACACCAAACACATTCCCATTAATATAATAAAATTTTAATATAAAATCAATAAACCATAAACGTGATATTTACCGTGACCTTTTTTATATATATACAAAAAATCGCAATTCTCCTCAGGAAAGAAGAGTGTGTGTTTGTTCAGATATGGGTCAACATAAAATAATTGACCATAAAACTGATCATAAAATCTCACCGGTTACAATGTGGGGTGCGCCTATATTTGTGCGCTACTTTTACTTCAAATATATTTTATGTAATATAAATAAACACCGTGACCGTTATATATTCTACGCTCGTTGATTGATTAAGACCAATAAACATAGTATTTAATGGATTTCGCTGAAAACTGAATGGTGTTGTTTTATAAAGTTGTTAATAAAATGTCGAGTTAACGGTGTGTAAAGTAATCCATAATAATTTGATCGTGTTTACTGAGGGATGCGTTGCACAAATATGTTCAATGTGTTTACGTATAATTTATGTTATGTTTACCAGCCTGCTTCTAAAAATATATTTTTGCAATAATATGCATACCTGAAGAAATTCGCAATCTTAATTAGATTTTTGTTTTAATTGTTAATAATATGCATAATCAAAATAAATCTATAATGGAATTTGTTTCTTCTTAAACACTATTTGTATATTTATATTCATTTAGAGTTAATTTTAACAATGATTAATTGTTACAATTATTATTTTGTCAAACGAAATACGTATTTTACTGCCATGTTTATTATAATAAATATTAATGATTCAAACCTACAAAGAATAATTGAAAGTATTCCTTTTATTTTATTTATTATAAATATTTAAAAAATAAGTAAATTTGTATTAAAATGGCAATATAAATGATCTTATCGTTCACAACGAAAACTGTGACCAAATAGATAAATCCTGTTTTCTATTATTATTAATAGCCAGAGGGATTTTTATCTTAATATGTGTCGAAAATGTTTTTTTTGTCGTTGTCAATGACAAACGCGCGCATTGTTCTTTTACGTCACCAATTTCCATTATTCTCACCTGAGATCGTAGCAGAGACGGTAAGTTTATTAAATTTTATTAAAAAACTTTAAAAATTATAAGGCATAGCTGTACTGAAGAAAGTATATTATATATTATACAATATATTATTGATATGCAACATCAAATGTTAATTGTATCTGGGGGAGTATTTATTCGAGAAGCTGTTTCAATGGATGTTTGTTTCAAAGTACTTACGTAACGAATGTTAAAAAGTGGCAATAGCCAAAAAATAAATAATTAATAATTCAATTGAGAAAATCGATTATTTTCAAATTAGCTTCATTTGATTTAGATTGAAATGATATTCAATTAATATTAGTAATATCATTAAAATAAAAGCAAATATTATATTGATAAATATTTCTGTGTCGATATACTTAATATTAATATATAATTAATTAGAAAGATCAATAGCCCAGGACAAACACTTTCGTTTTATTTTCAGTACTCAATGTTTCTAAAAGAATATGTAATTGTCTGAATAATGATTTCCAAATTTTTATAGCATAACATTAGAAAAATTATAATTTTTAAAATAATCTTGTTTTAATAATTACACGTTATGATTGTCGATACAATACAAGTTATAGAAACGAAGTAAAAAGTGTCTAATTTATAAAAATTGAATAGAAAAGTATTTATTCACTTGGTCACGACAATTTAAAATAAATTAAATAAAAGAAATTTGAATGTTAATTTCAAATCAAATTAAATATAAAAAATGACGTTTCCTCATGGCAACATTTATTGAATATTACTTAACATATATATATTTCATAAAAATCTTGATTGAAATTATTTCTAAACGGGTATTAAAAGAATAAAACGGTGCCACAATACAAACAGAATTCAGTTATACTGAAATAATAAACAAGCTGTCTATTTCGCCAATGTAATAAAATGTATCTACGAATCCGACAACTATTTCTCGGTTAGTTTTCCAGAGCGTGACTGACGTAGGAAATTAAAAACGTTTCCGGCGCAAGAGCGCAAAACATATTTCCGCTATATCCAAAGATGTTGGACATCGTTCAAGTTTTGCACTTTATTACGCTAGCTATCAGAGATTTGTGAAAGGCTCCCACTGGCTTTGATGTATTCGAGTTTGTAAAGATAACTTTATTAGTATCATTATTTTGTTAGTGGATTGAATAATGTTAATAAAAAATCATAAAACAAACATTTTAATTTTAAAAGAATATATTGTTTTAATCAAAACTAATGTACGTTTAGTTTAGTCAATATATATAATATGTAATTATCCAACGAATATTTTAATTTTATTACAATTTGAAAGAGTGAATATTTTTCCTCCATATATGGCAATAAAATATTAAATAGAAATGATTTGAAAAATGTTGACTTACGTTACAAAAGTACGTTAAACAAGGACATATTAAAACAAATACTTTCCGGGCAAATAATGTGCGTTTGTTTAACGTACTTACGTAACGTAAGTCAAAAGCAAAGAGCTAAATGTAGAAATAATTTATTAATCATTTTCAAATCATTTTTATTTAATTTATTTAAATAATTTTGACGAAGTGAGAAAATCCTCTTTTCTATTTATAGCAATAACGAATCTTTCCGCTAGCCGTACTTCCTTAATTGGTTTGGACATGTCTGCCGCACTTCTGGAGGTTTACTTACTTGACCAAAACGTTTCAATGAATGTGTTCCCAAAAAACAAATATTTGATTATTTTAAGAATTTTACTGACTTATTTCAATTTAAATAATACAATGAAATTCTTAATAAGTTTGAGGCGTTGTTTGATTTACTATTATGTAACCATAAGGTTGATTTATTGGTTTCATATTCTGATGTACCACTTGGTATCGAGGAAAGTAATCATTCTACACTGAAAATAATAGTTTGAAGAGATCCAAACGTTATCTATGCGCCTTTTCCTGGCAATAACAATAAAAGGTTAAATTTCCATACGACAAATTATATTTCATTGGATGACGACCATTGATTTGTGGAAAGTGGTCTGGAAGCTATTGATGAGATTGATGAAATGCTGAAAACTCTTTACGAAACTCTCAACCCAATTCTAAACAGAAATGTGCTATATTTAATTCTAATAAATAAACCATCCCTCATGATTCACATTGGAAATTAAATCTAACCTTTATTGTTATCAATAAACAGTTTTATAATTCCGATTGTGTATTTTATTTTGTGATAAACATATTAATATAAAACACAACTAATAAATTCTATGAGACACTATTTAAAATGATGTAAATTCATGCGGAAAATATTGCTTTAAAAACAAGAGAGAAAAAACAAACATCGCTAAAATTCGATTAATGTAAAATTGTTGCGGGGATTGATATGAAAAAAGAAAATAAACATAACGCTAAAAAAACGATTTCGCGGAGCTAAATAACAATTTCCCTACGTACACATGCAAACAACCACTCTTTGAGTGTCAATGAATTCCTCGTGTACCGAAAATTCTGGGCGTATGCTTTTCCGAAAGCCCTGTGTGCGCGTTGTGGCAGATGTCGGTATAACCAACCCGAAAGGGAAGTTTTAAAACTATTTTACGTGACCTGAAAGTGCAAGTCGTCGGAATTTCCCTTTCGTTCCCGAAGGGGACGCGTATACACCCGTCTGCGATGCAAATTTCTAGACAATAACACGCCATGTGTCATCGCACAGACAAAACATATTAATCACGAACACGCTCCATAATTCAAGGCGTAAAAAGATACTGGATAAAAATTGCGACGGTGTGAGGCTCAAAAGTATAACATAATCTGATTTGAGCATTTTAAGTAGTAAATTTAATTTATTATTAATTAATTTATTAATAAATAAATCTTTATTTAATTCTTATATTTACAGACATCTTTATTCATACTTAACAAATAATACTTAAGAATATAATATTATTTATATTTTAATTTTCTCATTTATCACTTAGTTTTGTTTTACTTAATTGTTTATTTGTTTGAAGTGATAATTATTTTGAATACAACATTAATTTTTACAATACATGTATATGTTAGTCTGTCAGGGCTATTGATTAGAGTTAATTTTTTAATAAAAAAGATGATTTAAATTAATTAATTAATTTTCCATAATTTATCTTATTTATTGTTATTTGTTATTTATATTGTGCACATTAGATAAAATTTTTTATTATTTATTTAGACAGGAAACCTCTTTTACAATAAACGGCAACATAAATTTATTGTTAAACAATAATTACAATATTTAAGCAGAATCTCTGAAATAAAATAATAATAATTTATTAATAATTAAATTAAATTACTACTTTAAAGTTTATCTCTCTTTAAAAATATATTTTTGTTTAATTCATCAAACACCTAAAAGGGCATTAGGATTCGTGATGAAGAAGATTTGTGTTTAATTGATTTTAAATAACTGTGATTATGTGATTAAAATACTATTTTTTATTATTACTTATAATCAGGAAGGAATAATATTTTTCTTCCTTGGACAAGGGGATGAACAAATTTTTTTTTCTATATTATAAATTTATTTATACATCTGCTTCATGATGCCACTATGTTGGCTAAATAATTGTAGCACTCTCTACAATACATTTTTAAAACTTAAAAAAACTGTTATTTTACTTACATGTTGTTATGTATATCAAGTAAACGCCTCAACCATCGATTATTTATTATACACGTTTATATGTGTTCCAAATAATAAGAATAATTCTAATAAAAAATAAATACCTTTTGACAGCCATAGGACTCACAGTTGTAAAAGCGTCTCATAAAAGTCATGGAAACGAGTTAAATAAACCAGGAAAAAAATGGCAACAGCGAATGGAGTTGTAAAATAAAGGATAACGACGCAGATAAAATCTGGCGATAAGCGGGCGCGCTGAATCCTCCCTCTCCGAACAAATTCCCCGAAATTGAACACAGTCAAAATTGAAAGGAGATTAATTTGAATAGGTGCTCGATCGGGTCGAGGATCGTTTAAGCCCAAATTGAAATCTGTTTTAATGGCTTTTAGTTCGAGAAAAGGAAGAAATTATGCGATTGTGTAGTCAGATTGGACGTTTATAAGATTACTTGTTGTAATGTAAAGATTGGGAATTTTATTTGCGCTGCTCTGAATAAGACGCAATATATTTCACGCATTGAATTTAGCATACTTCTTGATAATATGTTTTAAATTCATTTGAATGAATATGAGATGATTTATATTAAAAAAAATGATTTAAATTAATGAATTAATTTTCCGTAATTTATCTTATTTATTGTTATTTTTTATTGATATTTTGCACATTACATAATATTTGTTATTATTTATTTATTTATGTAGACGGGAAACCCCTTTTACAATAAACGGCAACATAAATTTACTTAGTTAAACAATAATTACAATATTTAAGCATTTATTGTTATTTTTTATTGATATTTTGCACATTAGATAA
The DNA here is from genome assembly GCA_963082785.1 of Philonthus spinipes. Lineage (NCBI taxonomy): Eukaryota > Metazoa > Arthropoda > Insecta > Coleoptera > Staphylinidae > Philonthus > Philonthus spinipes. Next base: position 17,236,969 of record OY720311.1, on the reverse strand, counting down.
TATTTGTTATTATTTACTTATTTATGTAGACGGGAAACCCCTTTCACAATAAACGGCAACATAAATTTATTTAGTTAAACAATAATTACAATATTTAAGCATTATCTCTAAAACGAAATTATAAAAATAATCATTTATCAATAATTAAATTAAATTACTACTTTAAAGTTTATCTCCCTTTAAAAATATATTTTCAGATTAACAATAACTTCTGTAGTATACATTAAATTAAAATCAATTTAAATCAATGATAATATATATTTCTTAAATATAAACTCGAATTTCTTAAAAACGCATGTAAACCTTTCTTGTAGTCGAATATTTATTGTTATGTTCGATTATAAATCGCCTAATGTCATCTGAGAGATAGCCAAAATTGGCACTTTAACCTTTATGTATTCTAATATTATGTCCTTACCAAAAAATCCCATTTAACAGGTTATCAAGTATGAAATGGACCAAAAGATGCACATAATTTATTTCGATTTTTTCCAATAAAAACTTTGTGTATTTAATCAAAATATGCAAGTCGACTGCATGCAAGTAGAACACTGCTACGTTCACGGATACATCCAATGTACCTTTTCCCTTAAAGATTTTTTTAAACAAAAACAAAAGAAGCTGCTCGATAATTGCAGTGAGATCAGAAATGAAATTAGGAAAAGCCAACCCTCTAATAAAATAAAAAGCACCCAATGAATTAATGTATCCACTGCCATCATAATCGGTGATTTTAATGTTAATGTAACAAAAAATGACAACTTTCTTCTTTTGAGTCTAATTCATACAGATTCAATTTTTATTATGCCAAAGAATCAATTCTACACTCCAGATCTGATTCTTGCCCCTAGTAATAAAAAACATTTGATACACTTGTCCATAAAATTATCCCTAACCGTAACGCCTTACATTCTTGTACCGACTAAAATTACATATAGATATAAGGACTGCGATATTAAACCAACAGAAAATATGACAAACTACATTAAACGCCAAGAAGTCATTTGCTCCCATTCCATATCCTCATATCTTTGGAAATTAATTTCAACCAAAATAATTGAGCAATAAATTACATTGTGTATATTTTGTGAAGTGAACATTTATCTAATATGAAACGACGATCAGCCATCCATCTAATATTTAATTCTGACATTAATTCTATATAACACCCTTGCTTATGATATCTACCCAAAGTGACTACGTAAAAATCTATGTTGAATTAGCTCTAATTTATTATTATGCATAGACGTATTTTTTTGTTTGAATTCAGTGAGTTACGTGAAGATGATAATAACTTGAATAAAAACACTTAGAATCCTTTCTTCACTACTTTATTTGTTACTAGATGTACATTTCGGACACAAAATGACCATTTTCAATGGTTGACTCTCAGTATCAACCATTGATAATGGTTGATAATGATTAGTGGGTAAAGTAGTGAAGAAAGGATTCTAATTTTAATTCAAATGTATACTTATACGGAGACAAAAATGAAGCGAATGAATGTACAATATTGTAATTGCAAGCATGAAGGACTTATATCTTTACATATACTACAAACAAATCCCCACATTTTTAAAGCTTTGCTGCAAATATATATGATGTGTGAGTTAAATACAGGTTTACTATCAAATTTTATTCTTAAATCTTTCAACTCAGTTGATTTATGAAATTGAAGAAATTGCGGAGTAGAACACTGAGATATAATTTAAATTAAACAAATATAAGGGTAAAAGAAACATCTCCGATGGGATTTGAACTCATGTCCCCCGATTTATTTATTATTTCTCAGTGTTGTACGATTGAATTTCATGGATATACTTATAATTTAAAAAGAATATTAATTTAAGTAGTCAGTTGATTTCGCTATGTTATTACCATATGTAAAATGAAGAATGGCAAGTTTACGAGAAAAAGACACATGATTACATTTATTCATATTAAGGTGTGATTTAAATATACGTTTAATTATTTATATAGGGTATATAAAAAGTCCCGAGACGGTTAAATAATTCGAATAAATATAAAACTAATAGAAAAACAAAAATGGACGATAGCCCATGACAGACTACTAACCCATCAATATGCATTGTAAATATAAATATTTGTAAAGAATTGTAATTCTGCTGTATGAATAAAGATGTTTGTATACAAAAATACGTTTTCAATATTTAAAAAAATGTATCAAATGATAATAATAAATGGGAACCCCCATTTTCTACTGCAGATTGTAATTATACTCTAGAAACAACATAGCATTTATTTGAAGCATGTTTTTAGTATTCATGATAAATGGTTCTCTAATCGAAAAATAAGTTCTATCTAAATTCCTACGTGGAGGATTCAAAAGGCATAAAATCCTAATGTTCAGCGACAGCCAAGCAGCTCTAAAAGCGCTTGACAACTACAATATCCAATTTGAGCCAACATATGAATGCATCCAAAACCTGGAAATAATAAACACTGAACACTGCGGCGTACGCCGGTACATACAGGGGAGGATGGCAATGGTCTGACAGAGGATCACGTAGATCTTACATTGAACCAGAACCAATGATATCAATATCAAAGAAAATAATAAGACCATGCATAAGAAAATGTTCGAGCGCTGAAATAAACTGGCAGGGCACAGGGACAGCAAACTAATGTTGGAAAACCCTGCCTTGAAGCGCTACTGTGACTCCAAGGCTCAAAAGAAATACCTTAAAACAGCCACAGGCATTATAACTGGATACCTATATTTGGCACTTCGAAATTTACCTGAGATTTCCTATATTTAAGTGAATAAAAAATGTAAAAATTAGGAAAATAATCTCACTTAGGACAGAAAGACCTATGGTCGATAGCCCATGACAGACTACTAACACAATTATACATATTGTTATAATAAATTTTGTAAAATTTTGTTGTCATATTGTCTGAATAAAGATGTTTGTATATACTCTCATTTGGAGACTAATATAATAAAACATAAGGACTCAGGTAGAGCCGGTTACTTTATGGACCAGCTAACAGCTGAGAAAACGAAACATAATAATGACAAATGAATATGATTCCTGTTCAGTGCTTGCAAAAATATTTAATATTTTTGAAATAGATTTCACTTATTTTTAAACTTTGTCATTTCCCACATAATTTTCCGGCAGTACACCTCACTGAATCAAGTTCCCTAGCACTTTTACGATATGTAAAATACAGCCGTCAAACTGTAAAAATGCAGGCGCGCGTAATTTATGGCGTGAGTATGTCACCACATCACCTACTCCATTACTCTTACAGGGCATCACAACACCGACGGCGACGACAACAACAAAAAATCCCTATCCATTTTTATTCGCGCCCTCTTTCTCTTTCTCCTTTTTCCTGAAGCGATGATATATTTTAAGTTTTTTTTATTCCGCTGCTCAGCGCCCTAATAAGTGTTTGCTTTTTATACACATAAAACAAGAATAATGGGCGCACCAGTGAAGTGTTGTATTTTACGATGGAAGGGCTCGTATTTCACGCCCAGGGAGAGGAAAGCGCCGCCCAGACAGGTAATTCAAGATTCACACACAGGCTCAGTAGGAGGAAGGAGATTGTAGTATAAGGATTGAAAGAATTTATCGCTTTTCGAAGCCAAAGAGTTGTTTCAATTAGTCAATTGTTAAAATAAAATAAAATAAAATAAAATAAAATAAAATAAAATAAAATAAAATAAAATAAAATAAAATAAAATAAAATAAAATAAAATAAAATAAAATAAAATAAAATAAAATAAAATAAAATAAAATAAAATAAAATAAAATAAAATAAAATAAAATAAAATAAAATAAAATAAAATAAAATAAAATAAAATAAAATAAAATAAAATAAAATAAAATAAAATAAAATAAAATAAAATAAAATAAAATAAAATAAAATAAAATAAAATAAAATAAAATAAAATAAAATAAAATAAAATAAAATAAAATAAAATAAAATAAAATAAAATAAAATAAAATAAAATAAAATAAAATAAAATAAAATAAAATAAAATAAAATAAAATAAAATAAAATAAAATAAAATAAAATAAAATAAAATAAAATAAAATAAAATAAAATAAAATAAAATAAAATAAAATAAAATAAAATAAAATAAAATAAAATAAAATAAAATAAAATAAAATTCTGGACCATCATCAACTTTCTTATTTCTTATGGATGCTATATTCGTTTTTTATAAGATTAAAATCCTCTATTTTTTCTGATTACAATGATATCATACCTTTATTGTAATTAGTTATGTTCATATTTGCAACTTTCTTTATTAACACTAAAAAAGAACTCATTTATAGCAACTAGATGAATATCATTCTATCATTGATGGTCAAAATTAAAAATTAAATATTACCATTTATTAAATATTTAAATTGTTTAATTTTTATTATCAAGAGAGTCTTTTCAGAATCCATAAATGTACCCTATTTTATAAGGTTTTGGGTTATTAAAGGCAAACCAAAGCTTGAATATGACACCCCATGTTTGTGTCATTGCAAAACTTTTTTATAAATATTATATTCAGAGAGCTACAAGTTACATTATATTTTCTATTGATTACTTTTAATTTCATGGCATACGTGATTTTTTTACGGCAATGGTCCAGAAGAATCGAAACATGCTATTAGTAAAATGATTACGCCATCAATTAGACCATAAAAGGTGGCATAAGAATGTATGCATTGTATTTAAATATTGCTCCAAATAACGAAGATATTAATTAAAAAAGGAAAATCGCATTGTGAGTTCTTGTTTTTTTTTTGACAATGAAACTTAGCCCTAGTTTTCTCAACTGGATATTAATCAGCATGAAATTCTGAAAAGTGCTAAATTAAAACCTACCCTCTATCTATTATAATAAGCAAGATCCCCATGGTCATACTCGAATTTGAAACACCATGTATATCCATCGTCAAATATTTGAAAGGTTTATAGTGTCTTGGTATAGACACACTTTCTCTGTACAACATCGTTTTCACATGCTTAGTTAATTGATAATCGGTATAAATACGTAACTTTTTTTTCAATAAAGCAGTTATTTTCTGGTAGTTGAGCATGACTTTTATTTTTACAATCCTCTGAGTCGGTAACATTACAAAATTTTTATAAATTGTTCGTTTATTAAAAATAAGTTATACATTCTGTAGTGTATGTTACAGAATTTATAAAATAATAATTAGAATTATGCTGAAAGTGTTCATTACACAATAAATTTTCAAAGAATATTTTTTTAATTATTTTAATTCATAAACTTAATTAAAATATTCTATCATAATTTATTTTATGACAATTCTACACACACATTTGTGTTGGTGGCGTTTTATACATAAATAAATAATCGCTTTATTTAATAACAAACACCAAGTAAAATTCCCCGAGATAACAAACTCGTAATAAAGTTAACCAAGCGATAAATTCATGAATAAAGCACAAGCGACTACACTTAATTCACATTTTTTTTCTTATTCCCATTTTTTCGCATGATAGAGTAACCGAGTAATAACGCTACACCATAAAACTTCTGGCATTTAGTCTTAAAATTAATGTTGGAAAGATTAAACTGTAGCGTTTAGAGAAAGGAGGAGAAGGGGAGAAAAAAAAAGCGGAACGGGAACGCTCCTTATTTCGAAAGTGTTCTCCGTGCAGATAAACACCTTTTCATCTGAAAGTTTTTAATGGCTGCCGGTCGTTTTTTTTTTGCATCCGCCTCCATTAAAACTTTTCAGTTTAGGTTTTTCTATGATTTGCGGCCTCTTGAATATGTCTTTTTTATTTTATAAAATAAATTACAACAATGTAGATAATACGTAAATTAAAGGCATTTTTAATAAATTGCATTCAATGGTTCTGCCATCCATACACTTATTTGAGATGTTTGAGTATACGTGAAATGTTTTCATATTAAAACAAAATTAAAATTATGTTTCATTCCTTACTTCACTTTATTGAATACATTCAGAATAAAGTGAAGACGAAAAATAATAATAAAATTTAATAAAGGAGGTGAGGTTTGTAGGGCGCTTCTATGGCAAAGGTCATTCGCGCGTTTTAATAATAAAGGAAACTCGCTATTTAACAAAATGTAGTTATAAATAATACACTAAAAATAATTAAATAATTTTGTAATATTGTATCACCTAACAAAAATTATACAATTAAACTGAATTATGACTATGTGTGCAATTTAATAGACTAAATATTCGTGGATTTGAAGCACTGTATGGAGATTTGATATCACAGGTCTCTGTGGTGCAGTTGATAGCCCACTCGGCCTGCAATCGGGGGACATGGGTTCGAATCAAGTCAGAGATGTTTCTTTTCCACTTTATATTTACTTAATTCAAATTATAACTCAATGCTGTACTTTGAAAAATCTCTACAATTTATAGACTTGTATACAGGAAGTATCGAGCATATATCAAAAATCGACGACGAAGTTGGCGTTGGAAATCTCGAGTCATATATGTACTAAGATCACAAGCGTGTTTACGATAATTAGAGGTTATTGAAATCTGACAGCTACTACTTTACGCGTACGCGTGTAATTTTAGTTCAGACATGACTATAATTCCAATGCCAACTTCGTCGTCGATTTTTGTTGTACTCTCGTTATATATATTTAGTTTTACATGAACCATTCAAATACTTGCATATGTAATGTATTTTGTTGTTTATTTGTCATTTAAAAATGGACAAATAAATACATTGCGATGTAACTTATCACTTAGATAAAAAAAAAATGTTGCCTTTACATTTTATACATCAAACTTGTTTTATTTTATTTTTGTTTTTCATTTGTGATTTTTTTTTCATATATTTATAGGCAATTATTACAAATATAATAATATTTACAATATATTCATATTTACACGCTGTCCCCTGAAATTTTGAATAGGGGCATTTGAATGCATTACTTGACATTTAGTTACCACGCTCGTTTTTTGCATAGCGACCCATTATAATAATAATAATCGAGATTTAATAAAACACATTATATTACATTACTCATATTCAAAATTTCAGGGGACAACATGTATATAATTTTTATTAGTAATTTTCAAAATTTAATTTCAATATTAAATAACAATAAATTTTAATTGTTTTTTATCACAGGAATATGGTGTATTAAACAATGCATAAAAATTAATTGTACTAAAAAAAGAATCTGGGATAGGATATTGTAACAAATTGAGAAGTTTATCTCGGTCAATGTTCAGTCATCATGAATGCATTACAATGGACCCAAGTTTAATGTTCGAATTCCACTCAAATAACATTCGAAATATGTTATCGCTATTATCTCCATTATATAGTTTGCCATTACATACACGTTCATGAATATTACTATAGTTGAAATAGTCAAATAATCGATGGTATTTCTGAAATGTTTGAATATATTTTAAATACTTCCCGGCGCATTCGCCATTAATAATAAGGAATATGCAAGGCGCGCAACTTTTGATTTTAAAACCACATGGATTAGTGATACCAATATATATATTTTTTAGTTCGCTACGGTTGATTGCAAACTGTCGAATATCGACGTTTATTTCGAAAAAAAAAAAAAAAAAAAACTCAGCGAGGATGGGTGATAATTATTTTTGTAAGCGATTAAGCACGGCGCGTCATTTATTGTAATCTAAAAAAAAATACTAAAATAATAGCAATAATAATAAATGCCTTTGTTTCTTCATAATTTTTACAATATAAACATAAATATTATTGTATTAGGCGAAGTTCAGACAGGCTCACGCCCGTCGCTTCTCTTCCACTTAATCTACCAAAATAAATATTAAGTTTAAATGTATAGATAACTGAAATATAAATAAAAAATATCTTTCTCATTTACTCTGATTTATTAGCAAGAAATTTTCATTTAATATTCATTTTGTGGAGTACATAAGTTATAAGAAAAACTTGTTTTTTAAAAAAAAAAATTTCCCATGGGGGTCAAAAATCGATATTTATATTAGAATAAATGACACGCAATGAAACTTACAAGTTATTATTTTTTAAAGGAATGATGTGAAGCGCGTAATGTTTCTCAGATTTATAGTTTTCAATGTTTATGAATTATAAATGTGAATAACATTTTTATTTAGTTATGATGGTTTGTGAACTTTTTAAAAAATCGATATTTATATCAGAAATAATGCTACACGAGGTGGTCGGATTCATTTTTAGGTATGACACGAGGTGGATAGCGTTTTTGACAGAAAAAAAAAACATGAGTTAGTGATGAGAAAAACGTTTTTTTTTTTTTTCTTTAGTTAAGTTTAATAGTTCATGGTGTGAAAAATCGGTATTTATATCGGAAACTATAATACTCGTCGAGGCTTGAAAGTTATTATTTTTTAAGGGATGATGCGGGGTGCTTAATGTTTGTTTAGATTTATAATTTTCAATGTACGTGTATTGTTTTTAAATTAGTTATGGCTGTTTGCAAACTTTGTCAAAAGTTGAAAATTATATCGGAAAGAATTATATACAGTGAGATGGTTGAAATTTTTTAAGAGATGAAGCCCGCATTATCTATTAAACTTCTGATTTTTAAAGTATATGTATATGTCATAATATGTTTTTTAAATATTTGTAAACTTTGTCCAAAATCGACATTTATATCTGAAAGAATAATACTAGGCGAGGCGGGGTGGAATTTTTAAGGAATGATTCAGTTATGGTAGTTTAAGAACCTTGTCAAATGTCGACATTTATTTCAGAAAGAAAAATACTGAGACGGGGCAATATTTTTTAAGGGACGATACGGCGCATAACGTATTTCTGATTTTTGATTTAGAAAATACATAAATTGGTGCAAACTTTATCAAAAATTGATATTAATACCGAAAAGAATGACCACCCAGCGAAGCGGACTCGTAATATTTTTTTAAATTTATTTATCATTTTCAAAATACATAAATTTTAACTGAAAAATCTTATCATGTCCTCCTCAAACTATAACATATTTTGTGTACTTAATTTTATTGCACAGAAGTGTGCATGGATAAGAATATTGTTTTAAAATTAGTTATGACTATTTGCGAACATTGTCAATAGTCGTCATTTATATGGGAAAGAATGATAGTCAACAAGGCGAAGTAGGAATTATTATTTTATAGGATAATACGAGACTCGTAATATTTTTTTGACACTTGGTTTTTAAATTACATTACTCATAAGAATAACATTTTTCAATAATGGTTGTCTGCAAATTTTCTCAAAAATGGACATAATATTGAAAATAATGATTTTCAATGAGGCGGATAGTAATTATTTTTTCAATGGATGATTCCGTCTGTTTTGGGGTGCTACCGATAATTCCTCTGCACAAAGCTGGGATGTAGAGTGGAACTTTTTCATTTTTTTAAATAACTTTTTGAGTATATACCCGATATTATTCATAAAAAATTAAAGACGACGCAAGCGCCACCTTTTATCTAATTTCAAGTGGCATCGTCAACGATTTGAGTCTACAAAGTAGACGACCGAGAATCATTGTTTCGTCCACTAAAGGAATGCGAACTTTTCCTTGTATATGTTGCTTTAGCTAACGAGAAAATAATTTATTAATCAATCAATTATCTAAATTAATTTCTTATGATTAAAAAAATATTATTATAAAGAGTTTATATTAAAATTCTAAACAACTTCTAATAACATTTTAAAACTTTCTTTTAATAACACAATCTAGACGAAAATCAATGACTCTCCTCGCTGAAAACTTTTTTACGATGTACACTTTTTTTGCATGGTGTAAGCAAGTTTACAACGTTCAGTCTCATCGAATTACGCCGATAAATCCGAACTAACAACTTTTACTCCATCTTATTTTCAACCGCCCGCCCCCTCCTCCATTCCGCCGTGTCTAGATTTTTTTTCTCCCCTCGAGTACTTTTTCATCCTGCCCGCACTATTCCAATCAATCATCCTTCGACTTTATTTTAAGCAAATTGAATATACCGCGGACACGATTGCGTAAAAAATTGCGAATCTGATTTGCACAGACGAGTCGTAAAACTACAATACCGGGAAAAGTTTCACGGGAGTTTAGATGTGTATAAGGGGTGTTTTATATGTTTTGTCTGTTGGAATGATGGAAAGATAAGCGGATTTTGAGTATAATATACGTATTATTAAAAAATATAGATTATAGAATGAACATTTTTGCGTTTAATTTAAAATTATGATGTTACGAACGACTTTAAATATAATCGGAAGAAATAAAAGTATGAAAATATTATTATTTGAAAAGTAATGCTAGATTACATATACAGCTAATGTTTTATATAAGTAAGTTTATTAAAAGTGCATATATAATTAACAAACTTTCCCTGTGCTATTTAATAATCCTGTGGATTTCCAAACTTTTCTTTAAATATGATAATAAAAACATAATAAAATGCATTGAGTATTTCTTTCGGTTATACGAAAAAAGCAATTAATATATTTAAATACTGTCTCATTACAAAAAAAAACATATTTATTCATTTCTATAAAAATAATGAACAAACTAGCATCGGTTGTTGAAAACATAGACACATGTAGATATGTAATTTAAATAATAATGCCAAACCATAATATTTTTATAAAATAATTCGCTATAAAATCGAGAGGCCATCACCTCTTTGATGATCGGCAACTATCTCTGTCACCACATTATTTCTTTTCTAGCCTTAATAGTATATAAATTATTCATTGTAAATACATATCATTCTGATGATCATTATTAATTGATCATCAGAATATGATACCATTTTACAAAATGCATTGTGAAAACTTCATGCTTATACAATTATATTCGGGGCTATTATTAAGGGGAAACTAAACTTTAAATTAATGTGTATGTTATATTTTATCATCCCGGCCTAAGCAACTTTTGTAATATATAATGTGAAATTAATCAATAACGTAAATGTTAAACCTAACGTTTCCTGTATATAATAGCCCACATTATTTAGCTTAAAGCGCATTAATTTTAAAACCCACTAACTCGAAGGCACTTTGCGTTAAAACAAATTAATTTTTAAACATATTTCGGGACTTTGAAGACTCCATTTATAATCCATCATTATATATTTTTTAATTTTTTTCATTCATACATTTTACATTAATCACTGTGTTCGTTATTGAACACAACATTTTACTTCACTCTTTTCCATTCGCGCATAAAACAATGCATCATTATACCCATTGTTGCAACTTTATGACACGAAAATGATATTGGCATCAATTTGCGATCGCTTTCGAACAAATCGAAAAATCAGGCCCAGTCGATTAAATTGGACGGGTGTTGTTTTTCATCCACTTTCGAACTGATGGGAATTAAAAGTTGGATTTTTCCATTCCCGACGGAGACGGACAGCGAACGAGCACAGGATGTTCGGTAATTAATCCAATTTTTGTTACAGCAAAACAAAAAAGAAAACAAAGCGAATAAAACCCAATCTAGACACATATTATTGTATATTGTACTGTTAGTTTACAGAATCGTATTTACAAAGTTATACACGTTGTCGCCTGAAATTTTGAATTTTTAGGCTTGGATTATATACATTTTTTGCATAATTTTCACTTGATTTTTTTGTCATAAATTTGTATTAAATTTGTCAAATTTTATATAAAAAAATGTTTTTAAATAATAATTTTTTTTTAATAATTTTTGTTATTATTTTCGATTCAAAATTTAATTTCTTGGCAATATTATATGTTAAATTAATTTCTGATTGTCTTTAGTAATTGGATAAAAAATGCTCGATAAATCATTGAATTAAATGCTGTTTACGTTAGAAGACACGCGACAGGAATTTTATAATCGTCTGGGATATTGTTTGGCTCAACAAGATGTTTTCGAACAGTTAATAAGATGAACATTGTATTCGTTTGTTACTCGTTACGTTAGAATTGAGTTTGTAAAATTTTTATTATGTACATGAATACTTTTTTCTTATTCTTTTTTCTAGGAGTTTTTGCAATGTTATTTAAGAAACTTTTTTTTCAGAATTTTATTTCAACAATTTTTATCTCGAAAAGTCAAATCCATGGAAAAATGCCTTCGTGATTTTTGGTTGTACAGCAGATAAAGTGCAAATTATAAATTAGCTGGCTGATCGAGAATTGACGAACGAAACAAATTACGCTCTACGTTGCCACCCTGTATTTGATTACACTGGTAAGATTATTTTGCAAACGAGTGTACATGTACGAGTGTACGTTGCGCCAACCAGATAATGTATGTGCTATAATTCGCGATAACTCCGCATGAGTGAGGGAGACAGCCTCTGAATACTTGCCTAAATTTTCACACGAATTTACCATATGATATTGAAGTTTGGTTTAAATTATAAAATCCCTTAATTTTCAATTATTTAAATTCACAAATAAAAAATAAACTCACCCAGTACTGAATCGAGAAGAAAAATAAAAACTGAAAAAGAAAAAAATCATTAGTTTTAGATGTGAAACAGGAAGTTTATAATTTTAAATATTAAGTAGTTCATAAGCTTTATTTGGCATAAAAAGGAAAATACAAATCAATATATTTCTTATCATAGCGAAATCGATACATAAATACACAAAACCAAAAAAAAACAAATTCTTACTAAAATGTTTCTTCTTGTTTCACTGGCTCTTAAATTAGTAATGTTTGTGTTGGGTTTACTTAATTTTCCACATTTTGAACTATAGTTGGAAGACCACGAATATATTTACTCTTCAGGCTCGTTTCACAAGCATATCATATACATGTTAATTTATGTTTTTGCGTCCCAATAGAACAGTTTAATATTTTTTAAGATAATTTGTCATTTTTGTATTACCTAAGTCTTGTTTTGCTTCATTTTTAATAAATATACAAACATTTTTATTCAGATAATTACATGTATTTCTACAAAAATTAAATAAAAATAAAAGTATTTGTTTGTCCTGTGCTATCGACCAGAGGTCTTTCTGCCATGTCTGGAGCCCTGAATAGTACATCTAATTAAATCATAAATTAAAGATTAAATCAAATAATAGGCTTTCTCGGATAGACTTTAATACATTTACTTAACTTTACTAATTAGACATAAACAATAACGCGTTTCGATATTAGAGCGGAGGCTTAAGCATTCGGCGTTCTATATTACAGCAGTTTCGGCCATTTTCAGGCGATTCCAGGGTAAGAACGACACCATTAGAACCGGCGCTGTTGCGCTAACTTTCAGGACGCGGCCAGGATAACAACCCGTCGGACCCCTTACGTGTTTCTCCATATAATTATCCAATAAAGCTGAATACTGCCCGCTATTCTAAATTACCAAAATTAAATTCCCAAACTGAATAGTATTTAGAAGATTACTATTATGTATAATATGTGGAATTAGCAAAAATAAAAAATAAATAAGAGTAACCGCAAGTATTGAGTTATCCTCGCGATGGATGAAAACTTAAAGGAAAGGAGGAATTAAAGGTACAGCCTTTAATTCCTCTTGAGAAAATCTTGAAACACTTTAACATATATATTGCCGCTGTTGAATATAAATAATTGGGTGGATGGACGGGTAAGTGTTAAAGTAGCTAGAAACATAAGAAAAATAAAATAAGAAATTGTGGCTTACTGTCCATAAATAGAAAAATAATGAAGGAAAATGCACGAACTATTGAAAATCAGAAATTGTAACAACCCAATAGTTTTGTTGATTAAGGGTTATTGGTATTATTTCAACTTCATGTAATTTGTTTTTAAGCTTCTAACATTGTATAATAATATAGTCTCCATGGTATATTAATTAGTTTTGTTTATGTTTTTTTTTGTTTGCAGTGTTTCATTAGTTGGTTAACATATTTTAATTATATCGGTGTGAATGTTTTTTTTGTTGCTTCTGTGTGTAAATATCTCGATCCCTTGTCTATAAGTATTTGAATTTATATTTTGTTTTCAATTGTCTAGCTTTGTAAAATAATACATTTTTCAGTTGTGTATGTTGATGTAAATTTAATTTTGTTTTCCTTTTAAATCGCATTCTTCTGTTTTTAAAGTTCCAACGGTTTATCTAATTTCTATGATTCTTCGTTTTAGATCGTTCTTAGTGTGGCCATTATTGGACTCTTTTAATTTTTTCATCTCTTCTGTAAGTGTGTATTATTTCTCCAAGTTCTATTTTTATTTTTAAGGTTTCTATTATTTTCGCTGAATTTTCACTGGATTTTCGTTTTTATTTAATTGTTTTTTCCATTCTGACAATGATTAAGTCGTTTTTAATTTTTTTTTATTTTCGAATTTTTCCAGTTAAGATTCAACCCACTGCATTCATTCTTATATTTTTTGATTTTTCTCTTTGCTTATTTCTAACAGCTATTTCTATTTCGAGTTTTCTTTTCTCATTTCTTCAAAACTTTAATTTAAGTAAATCATTGATTCCTGGAGTTCTTTTATAGTTTCAAAAAGTATTTTGTTTGTTACATGTTCATCGTTGTCGTCCACTTTTTTTCTGATTTTATATTTATTTCCAGAATACATTCTATGAGTTTTAAATTACGATTTAGTTTTTTCTTCTTTTTTTAAATTTTTTTTATTAATACTTATTATTATGTTACTTTTTGAGGGATGGAGTATTATGTAATAGTGAAATCAAAAACGGAGACACGACACCCCGGGGGTGATGAGGGCGATTTTCTAAAGACAAACACAGGTAACACGCCGATTGAAATACAAATACATTACCAAAAAAATTGGGTTTTGAGTTCACTGATCTCTGAAAAAAAAAAAGAAATATATATTAATTTTACATTCGGATAAAAAAGGTAGATTTATATTAATATTCCCAATTCCACGAGTTAGTGTACGGATTTGAGTTAATTATTGGTTTTTTTGTATAGTTTCTAGTGTTTCAATATGTTTCAATTTTTGATATTGTGAAGATAATGTGTTGTTTGGTTAACATACCACGGTTTATGTTAGTATCACTGGTTTATCTTATAAAATTTTGCGTAAAACGGAGCACTATTGTACACATGTAGACGTATATGCTTAATGTTGATTTTCTATCAATAAGGGAGATGTCGAAGACCGGCACTTTGATGACACCTTGTATATATAGGCGATTTTAGTATTGCAACAGGGACAATTTTGGCTGCTTGAGTGAAGAAATAATTCACATGTTTCGACGCCGGTAATGGTATATAAAAGTTCATTTTCGATAAAAAGGCAGGGCAATCTATTTCATTACACAACACAAACATTTTAAACTTTTTTACTGATAAATGACTTACGTGTCATTATGTTTAATAATTTAACATCACTGATTCTAAATGTAACCCTACCTTTTTTTAGCTTACTATTGTTTCTCATTATAATATAATATAATATAATATAATATAATATAATATAATATAATATAATATAATATAATATAATATAATATAATATAATATAAAATAATATAATATAATATAATATAATATAATATAATATAATATAATATAATATAATATAATATAATATAATATAAAATAATTTTGCAATGAGGTTTAAAGATGTATTATGAATTATAATTATACCGAGTGTCTGGGATAAGGGGCAAACATAAGAATTTAACATGAAAAATTAAATATGTGTAATTATTACTTCCCCTATTAATTTCAGAGAAAAATAGTAAAGGAATATTTTTTAGTTTACGTTTGTACCAGAATCCATATTATCGAAATGCTACAAAAAAAATTAAATGATGAAAAATAAATATAATGCATGCTTGTTGTTTCGGATAAATCATATTAATAATACGTAATTAGTCGAATAAAAATCATTTTTTCATTACAAAGATAATTTATTGCGGTTTTTCATAAATTTCAAATGGCCCAATAATATTATCATTAAAAATACCAGCCCAATTTTTTTTGGAAACTAGGTTCATGACATTAGTCAAACTCATGGCAAGGGTTTTCATTAAATGGTACATTGTTGAACTTATTTTTATTAATTTTGAGGTGGATTCTCGTACAAACGTAAATAAAATGCATGCATTTAATACAGCAAAAAATATTTCTTTACGATTTTTCTCTGAAATTAATAGGGGAGTTAATAATTACACAGATTTAATTTTACATGTTAAATTCCAATGTTCGCTCCTTATCCTAGACACTCGGTATAATTATTATTCATAATACATCTTTAAACCTCATTGCAATATTAATTATATTTGCAAATTTTTTATCACTTATTATTTATTTCCTTTAATTGGTTTAGAATAAAGTTATTATTATCAATATATAATACTGAAAAGAAAAAAAAAGAGAGAAGAATATATTTCGAGTTAAAAAGAAATAATTGATTAAAAAATATTATGAAAGGCAGTTTATAATTAAATAAGTTTGTTTCAACTGTTTTAGGGAAAGTAATTTAATTAAACGTATATTGACAAGTTAAAACTTTTTTTCGTTTTATTTAAGCAGGATTAAAAAGTTTTTTCGAAACAATTTTGCTTGTTGCGAATTAACATATTTAATGTGTTTACTCACTTAAATACAATTAAGTTTGAAAATAACTAAATTATAATATTTGAATAATTAATTATTTATTTTCACTTTAGACACTGCAACCTTTTGACTATATAACGTAAGTACTTTAAACATGACAAAGATCCATTGAAATAAATACCACGAATATAGGGCAAATACCCTGCCGGACATTGAACTACATAATGGAGAAGTTGTGTTAATTTACTGTTGAAATTATAATTTATTTATTTAACGGACTTACCATAAAAATCTACAATATTAATAATATTTATGTATAGTGGATTGTAGAACAAGAAATAAGAAATAATAACAATAACAAGAAAACAAATATTTGGCGCTGATAGATGATAATACCGCGTCTTGCTTAGATTAATGTAAGTCAGTCTTCGCTACCTAATATTCAAAGATAAATTAGCAAAAATTCAAACAGGATATTCAGCTCTAAAAGAACCTTTAGAGGCCAGTAAATTTTGTAAAGACCATCAACTTTACAATTGTCCATCAGAAGATCACGCAGATTTCCGAGGACTCTCTGGACATTCAGGAGGTGGATACTGCGGCTGTGGATATGTCTACAGCAAATAGAGTTGGTAACGCGTGTGTTCCGTTCAACAGATGTGCTTGAATGCATTTCAGACAATTAAACGTAAAAAAATGTGTTCGTTTATTTATTTTTAAAGCGAAATAACAATAAATTTAACACTTAAAAATAAAGGTATTAGAGCGAAAACAGCTGAATTTGTCGTCTTGTACTTGAATACGCATAAATATTTTTTCATAATCCTCACCTTAAAACCCTAACTAATATATGAATTACTATCAGATCAGCTCTAAAAATTCTAACTAAAATCCTTTACCCGCTACACAACCGATCTAGCATCCTAATATATCACCTCACCCAAATCACTACTATACAATCCCGTCTATAATTCCTTGCTACAAAATTTGCCTCTAATCTATTCACTTTGATATACTACTGCGGTATTCCCCACAATAAGAACATAATTTCTTATAGTACCTATATCCCTCTTCCTCAATTCATGATTGTATTACATCTTTCCACACATTAGCAATCATGACAATTTAACTAAATCTTCATTATAACTTATAGTACGAAATTAGCAAGCATGACCCGTTTTACACGTAATAAGGCAAAGATGGTTTATTTAAAATTCAGGCAGAAGATGGTCGATAGCCATTTAACAATTAAATATTTTTGTGTGATATACTTTATCAATTATCGCTAGGTTCTTGTAAACTTAATCGTTAATAAAGATTGTTATATTTATAATAAATAGTATGTTATTATTTTTTTCAGTAAGTAAAAAAGTGATCCTGAAATAAAACACATAATTAAACATCTTTGTATACCCCGCAACCCCAATATTACTCCAAAATTTAAATTCCCTGCAGTTGCAATTTTTCACTTAATTTCATCAAATAATGCGGACTTTAGTAATAACGTTAGCTATCATGACGAGTAAGTAGACAACGATAAGAACAATATAAAGACAGGCGGAAAGACCTCGATAGCCATTTCGTAAAATTACAGCATATGTATTGTAAATAAAATATAAGATCGATAAATAAATTAATTAATTAATAGAAGACAAATAAAATTGAAAAACAATATGTATTCCCTAATACCGTTAGCCCGAGATGGAACAAATGCGATCCAAAATTCCCGAGGCGAGAACAGGGAAGGCAACGACTTCTGCAAGTGTTCATCTATATGTATTATATTAGAAATATTTGTAGACAAAAATAAAGAATTCAATAATAAATTAATAATATTTAATTTTGTAAATTTAAACGAATAATGATGTTGTATATATAATACGTATGAATCATCTCTGTTTTATTTCAATTAAAAAAAAGAGAAATTAATTATTTACAAAAAAAAACTGTTTAGTAAAAGTACAAATAGTGTGAAATAAAAGCAAAAACTATAAGCAGTCACGTTTTTTTTATACGTCGACACTATAGGTAATTTAGTATGATGTACACGACACAATTTATTTTTTACGGTTACACCAGCGCGATCCTTTAACGCCCCTCTGAAGACGTTTAGTGATTTGGCGGGCTTACTCATTCACCCCCTTAAAAGATACGTGACCCGAATACAAGCCTACAACTTGTTGTGGGGGGTGGATTTTTCGCAAATGGAGTGTCCGAGTGTGCTCGGTCAAGCTTCAAAACCGGCCGAAGTGACGACTTCTCCCTTAACTGAACAGCTGTTTGGGGAATTGCGAGGGGTTACTTTAATGTTTCCATTCCGAGCCCCCTTCCACGCTTCCTTTCTCTCCACATATATATATATATATCTATATATATACGTACTCCTCTCGCAACTCGAAACGAGTAATCTCCTCGGCGATGTAAAAGGAAAGTAAGAGATAAGAAAGCACCGGCTAAATCGACATTTCAATGTCGGGACGCTCCGCTGGGCTTTTCCTTTAACTTTTTTTTGCTGTCTGTGTGTTATTGAAATGGATTTTTTTTTGCGTTGTCTTGATGATGGGTATATTTGCTGAAGGTGTGATCAAGTGGAATAAATTAATTGCCCGCTTTAGATTTTGTAAGGAAAAGTTTCTTTTACAAAGGTTTATTTGATATAAAGGATCTGGAAGCAATTTTAAGAATTGCTCATTAAACTTTTCTATATTCTTATTCAATTTACCGTTAATTAAATATCTATAGAATTCTTGCTCTCTGGCGCTATTAAACTTGTGTAAATATATTAAAAAAAAAAAACATACAATAAAAGAAGTCAACATTTGTCACTAGATTCACCTATTTTAATGGTGTAAATCAGTGTTCTGGTTATTGTAATCTTAGGAGAAACAGAGTACAGTTTAATAAATAATATCAGAATAAATCATTTCGCGAAGCGTAATTGGAGTCTCCAAAATAAGAATAAATGTTTATAACCAATGCTTAATGCCTATGTAAATAATATTCTTCTTATAAAAATTAAAAGCTTTTAAGCTCGACAGTTCTGATCTAAATTCTAAAAATGTCCTGTTAAATTTGACAATAACAATTTATTGTCAAATGTCCTGTTAAATTTGACAATAAATTGTTATTGTCAAATTTAACAGGACATTTTTAGAATTTAGATCAGAACTGTCGAGGTTAAAAGCTTTCAATTTTTTGTTTATTAAATAAATAAATTTTTCAATCCACTTTCTACAGTATCAAATTAAATAAAATTCACCCTTGAAAATCCCTATTTATACACAACATCATTCTTTTGTTAAAAAAAAATCACCCAACGCACACGAAAATGAATCAATTCGCAGTAATGGAATCCTCCATCCACGCATCATCCCCTATGTATATTAACCCCCCGCAGGAAAAAAAATGAAATTAACCCCGGCGGTTGTAAATTCATATAGACTAAAAAAACAGCGGCAATTTATCAGACTGCAAAAGCCATTGACCATGAAACTTTGTGAAAATTTATGGCGGCGAAAAAGTGGAAGCACGTGTACGAGGATCAAGGACGATCCTTTTTTTTTTCGTTTCGCCAACCTGGGATGTTTACACTGCTGGTCTCCCTGGATAAATATCGAAATGAGAATTAACGGTGGGAGCGCGATTGTGTTAGACGTAAAATGTGGTTCAAATTAATTCTGTTAAATTATGTTTTATGCATCATAGACGTTATAATATACATTTGAGAATAATAATATAATAATATTATATATGAAAAGTAACCTATATTTTCATATATAGTATTATTAATTATTAAATGAAGATCGTAGTACATTTTCAAATCATATACTTGAAAATAATCAAACATTTCAAAATTTTAATAGTAACAAAATATTGAATCGTTGTGAGAAAGGTAGACAATTAGAAACATTGGAAGTAATAGAAATTTATTTATACAATAAAGACTCAAATTCATTGCTTCTGAATGAACAAGTGAATCTCTGTAGTTTGATATAAATTCAACTTTTCCATCTAATAAAGCATTTTTTGTTTGTTTTTCAATATAACTTTTTAAAAATGATTAATATATACTGGGTGTCTCAGCGTGTGTGCCGAGTAGCTTTACGGCTAAATGGTTTATTTTTTTCAAAATCGGTTTTCACAGGCGTATGTAACTTTTATTTGTTTTCATTCACCCATTTGAAAGTTATGATTTTTTTCGAAATCTCATTTAGTCTAAAAATATTTAAATATTTCAAAAATTATTAGAAATAGGACCATATTTTAAAATTAGTTTTAAATATACAGTGTGTCCCATTAAAGCATGGAGTACGATAGTTATATTTTTTCTAATGGAATGCCCCATATTTTTTTTTTCAGATTCTACATCAAAACAAAGTTAAGTTACATAATATGTTTGTATTCCTAAACCTAATAATTTTTTAAATATTTAAATATTATAACGTTCAAATCAATGAATGAAAGCAAATGAAATTTTGTATCAGTATATTTGACCAATAGGTGAATATTTTAGACTATTAACAGAAATTTAAAATATTAAGATGTGTTGATAATTTAACTTAACTTCAGAGACACATTGAATGTGCCCCTGAAGTTCGAATTTGGTGTTTATTTTAAATGGCATACCCTACATCTAATAGCCATATCTTGCAGGAAATGTTATTGTCTTTCAAAAAGTATAGAGGTATTTTACACGTAAACCTAATAGTTTTAAAGATATATCCATTTTTGTTAACTTTTAACATAATATTTATTATTCACAATATGAAAAGGTGATATAAAGCGCCATCTATTGTTAAATACCCATTAGTCTGATGCACTGATACAAACTTTTATTTGTTTTCATTCACCCATTTGAAAGTTATGATTTTTTTCGAAATCTCATTTTGTCTAAAAATATTTAAATATTTCAAAAATTATTAGATTTAGACTTATGAATATATCATAAAGGTTAATTTTATTAGCAATTAAGTTTACAATAAGGTAACAAACATTGATTATGTATATCATACAAAAATTAATTAATTTATATATGGTATATACTTTTACTTACGACTTAATAACATATTCTGAATAAACTAAATTATTTTATAATTAAACTAATATAAACTTTTCAAGAATATTTAAGGTAAAAATTTTAGAAAAAATGCAATAATAAATATTATAATAGATAAAAACGATAAAGTAAAAGGATTGTTATTTCCGGTTTCAAATACATTCTTCGATTTTTGGCAAAGGGCTACAGAATTAAAACCTAAAAAACATTACCAAACCTTCCCCACCAACTTTACCAAACTTTACCCCAATATTCTTATTAACGAGTTATTGAAACTATAAATATGTGTGGCATTTTGTACCTTAAATGTACAGGATGTCTTATTTTCGATATTTTTTCAAGTAAAGTACCATTAATATTAAAGATAGAGCCAAACCAATACATGTTTACAGGGCTCGATTTTAATGCTGATGACTTGTACGTCATCAAAATTTCAATTGGTTTAGAGTAATACGTAAAAAGCAAAATCCGCAGGTGTCCACTTAATCCAAGGTTCGTCGTTATACACCCGAATACTAACTTAATCATTTTAGTAAGCTTAAAAGCAAAAATCCATCAAAATCCTGGGAAAATATATCGTCAGGCATCGGGCATATGTCTGATGCCTAACGATATATTTTCCCAAGATTTTTATGGATTTTTGCTTTTAAAAAAAGCATGAAAAATGATTATCCAGTGCGACGATTTCTTGATTCTGGTCTATTTAATTTGGAGAACGAAAAACGTTTTTCAATATAAGTCCATTTGCAGACACGTGTTCCAGGATTTATGCCTCGCCAGTACAGCTTTGTTTAACCTTTAAAATTGATAAAACCTAATTATTAAATTTCGCCGAGATCTCAAATGTTAATCTTCGCGCTCGGCGACGGACATAGACTTGTTTCAATGATTTTTTAAGATATACTAGTTAATTGTGAGCAAATAAAAAAATATTCGATTTTAATGAATGTTTATAAAAATCCTGCGCTCTATACAAAAAAATATATACGTTTTATTATATGAATATCTAGAAAATGGTACTAATTTCTATAGTATATGTAAATATGAGATTTTTATACATAGTCTGATGACAGTATCAAGTGTCATAATAAAAAAAATACTATAAGAATGTCTTGTCATACATTTTTATTATCTAATTAAGAAGTCGAGCCATTTTTGTTTGTTTAAAGGTTTTATTTTATAAATGATGAAAATTACAATAAAATGCATTATAGCAAAAACATCAACGAATTACTTTAACAAGATCTTAATTACAATTGGGAATTTCGCTAATTACACCAATTAGAAAACAATTTCGGTCGATTACCGGTGCACGTTAAAGCGCACCCGAGTTGAACATATCCACATCCAGACGACCCACCGCCGTCGGTCAAAGGTCCTTTACGAGCCGCCTCACAGCCGACGGAGCAATCGCCTTTAATTGAAACGACCGGAAATCTGCGCTGGTCGGCGTAACTAACCCAACCTGACCCCAACCGTAAATTTTAATCTTACCCCTCGCACACATGTGTTGCGTAAAAAAAAAACAACCCCCGAAGAATATTAAAATTTCCTATGATGTATCGGACTCACAATTGCTGGAAACGTGTGTTTAATGAAATTTCGAGGATTATTGTTTTGATTTATACGTGAAAGGGGTCGCTACGGGTTTCAGTAGCGTTTGTAAGGAGATATTTCATATTTAAAAACATTGCATCAAGCAGTAAGATACGTCTGAACGTATTTTAATTAATTTAAATAGGCGAAGCAACAATAATCGCGGAATTTTCCGCTATTATTATTTTTTATTTCAATTAAACATTTCGCTGTGGATTTTTCTGTTTCCATTACAATATTCCTCCGATTTATTTTACTTCCCTTCTTCGTCCCTCTTTCACCCAGAGATTTGATTTATAGCTTCGCGAACCGAGCGGGTCTATAAAAAATCCTTTCAGCGGATTCAATCAACTTACCAACGCTACACTGGTGCACGAACAAAGACGACAATCAATTATGCAATTTTATCTTGCCCCTCATACCGCGCGCCCTCCAACACATCCGTGAAAGCGAGGAATCAGCATTCTTTGGCGTTTTCATGTGGTTTTTGTAATTAGTTTTGACTTGCTTCTTTATTGCACTAAATTGTTAATAATTCAAAATAGTAAATAAAGGGAAAATTAATTGTTATAAATTATTTATTTTCAAATTAATCGTTATTTAATTTTCCTCAGTTATCGATTTCAAGTTAAAAGTATTTAGACGTCGATATGTTTTCATACATTTCAATGCCAACAGTCTACTTTAAATTTTAAATCACATGAAACTCAATGTCCCAGAGGACATAACAGAAGGGACCGGGAACGGCTTTCGTTTTGAAAGGTTGTTGATCCACTTACCGTTAAGTTGGCTGATCCCGGGGCCAGAGAGAAACGCCACAACCTCTTTAATGGTGCAAAAGACGTGAAATGAAAATATCCGATGATGATGATGACTGGAAAAAACCGGACGAGAATTCCGTCCGGAAAACTACTCCCGACTTTTCTTATATTGTTCGAATGGTTTTCACAGTTGAATTCAGAAGTAATTTCGGAATTACAATTCAGCGCACATTTTATTGAGAATGTTTAATGGGTTTTATTTTTTTATTTGAATTGCGCAATTATTTTAACGTTGTTTGATATAATGTTAATATAATTTAAATGAAATAATATTTTTTTTATAATAATTTATAGACTAATTCAAATATTTTTTTTTTTTTTCGAAAATAAAATAATTCAATAATGGATACCCTTTGTTATTAAACTGGACGAACAGCGAAGTGCAAGCATACAATCAGACAATAAAATACATATTAACTAAATTTATTCATTAATCATAAACTATGGAAGTGTACTTCCGTGCAATAAAATTAAGTACAAATCATAACAATTTTTCACAATATTCTAGTTGTGTAATTTGGATCTGTTTTAATTGCCTTGCAGCAGTTTCAATAGATGATAAAATACCAAATTTGAAAATAAAACCTTCACTAAAAAAATCAAAACCTTTTAAAAAACACTTGCAATAAATACAACAAAGCTTTTTTTTCTAATAACGGGTCATGATACCATTTCCAGCAATTATTGCATCCAATTGCCGAGGAACTGAATGAATTAATTGCCTCCAATTATTTTGATCGTCCGCCAGATCTTTTCAGGTATTTTGTACTACTGCCCATACTTATTCAGAGTTCTCAGGGTGAATTTCTTTGGTACAAGATTTGTATCATTCTGCCTCATACATTTTCAATTGGGTTAATGTCTGGACTATCTGCAACCCATGGTAATTTTTCAACGTTGTTATTTTGATTACAATGAAATTAAACAAGGAAAATTTTTTCTGGCAATGATCAATAAAATTCGATCAATCCCGTTTTCCAACTGCAAAAAATTACTTACACTGTGTAAGTAATTTGAAAATAAATAATTGCAATAAATACAACAAAGCTTTTTTTTCTAATAACGGGTCATGATACCATTTCCAGCAATTATTGCATCCAATTGCCGAGGAACTGAATGAATTAATTGCCTCCAATTATTTTGATCGTCCGCCAGATCTTTTCAGGTATTTTGTACTACTGCCCATAATTATTCAGAGTTCTCAGGGTGAATTTCTTTGGTACAAGATTTGTATCATTCTGCCTCATACATTTTCAATTGGGTTAATGTCTGGACTATCTGCAACCCATGGTAATTTTTCAACGTTGTTATTTACACAGTGTAAGTAATTTTTTGCAGTTGGAAAACGGGATTGATCGAATTTTATTGATCATTGCCAGAAAAAATTTTCCTTGTTTAATTTCATTGTAATCAAAATAACAATGTTGAAAAAATTTTCCTTGTTTAATTTCATTGTAATCAAAATAACAATGTTGAAAAATTACCATTGATCGAATTTTATTGATCATTGCCAGAAAAAATTTTCCTTGTTTAATTTCATTGTAATTTAAATAACTGCAAATGTGTGAATCATCTTTGTTTCATTTTATTTAATTTGTTATTTTGAAACAAGTTTCTGACAATATTAGCAGTATGGACCGGGCTATTGTCATGCTGGAAGATGAAACTGTTGTTGGGGTACAAATATCCCACAGAAGGTATCATAACATTTTTTAAAATTTGTAAGTAATTGTCCGCATTAAATCGTCCATCAACTTTCCAAGAAACTCCCATTCCTTTGCAGTTAATCCCTGCCCACCTTTGATACTGAATCTTCCTGATTTTCGGACTGTGTTCGTCGTTGGTGAATTTGAATACTTTTTAGTCTGTAAATATTACTCGTTCCCAAAATGCCAGATCTCTGTAAACGTAATTTAATGCAAATTCTTAGCTGCTACTTTATTTTGTAAATCTGACGATTTTACTCTCCTGCATACTTTTGATCGAGAACCGGGAAATTCTTGTGCAACCTTAGTGCCTCTTGCGGACTCGATAGAGTTTTGCCTTAAATACTCGATAAGAGCTGTATCTTCATCTTAAAACTCTCAGTCGCCCAGATCCTGCTTTCCTTCTAATTTAAAGTAATGACTGAAAATAATAAATATACTTATTCTAATTGTTGTGCAATTAAAGATTATTGCATTGCAATACTGAGATGCAACGGCAAATATATTTTGTGTAATTCAATGTAAGGCGTGGGTATTTGTCCGTGAAGTAATTGTTTCAATAGATATTTATATTTTCTTTATAATTAATTCCTAAAACTTTAATTGCCGAGTAATTAGAAAGAGAATAATTAATTATTTAATTATTTTCAAATTCTTTACTTTTAATGCAATTAATACTACAATGTGGAACGCTTCGGCAACTTTTACAACTACATGTTTACATGAATATTAGCACACATTTAGCAGTAGCTAAAGAGGAAATTAATTTTATTTACTTTATTAACACACATATTTAAACAGTATTTTTTGAGTACACGGTAAATAAGAATTCATTCTTTTTTATTAATTTTCCTAATCACTAAAACAAATAAACCAAGCGTTATAATTTATCACATTCATCACTAATTGTATCAAACATTAAATGAAACCTTATTATCATTTACTTTAAATTTTATTTAAAGTTCTATTTGTGGAAAACATATTATATTTTAATTAATTCAAATACATTCATAACCCGATGTATGTAAGCTTGCTAGGCGGTAACGCAAATAATTATTCATTTGACGAGAAACATAATGCCTAAGACAAGTTTCCGGTGAACTTGAGACGTTATATAGCAACCCGGGATTAGCATTCGGAGGCTCAATGAGATCCATAACTCCCCTTTCGTGTATTGTTCCCCCTCGAGAATAATGCGATAAGTTTTGAGGTCGGGAAAGATACCTTTGCTAATTGTATCAAAGTGCGGACATTCAGCTAATGATTAATTTTAATATTATTATTATTATTAATCTCATGTAATGAATCAAAGGAATGGTTTGCGTTATTCAGCGTTAATTGTATTTAATAACGGAAATAAATGATTGTTGGTGCTTATGTGTTTATTTGTTTAATGGTTGAGATTGTCACTTAAGGAAACAACATATTTACGATACTAAATTAATAAATAATAAATTAAAAATCTGTTCGTTTAAAGAGATTTTTAGTTTCACATTGAAACAAAAAAAAAAGATTTAAAATTATTGTTTTAAAAACTATGTTGTATACAAAAAAATAGTTTTTGTATACACCAAATTTTTTTAAATTTATTTACCATAAATGGGAAACTCATTTAACATTATCAAAATAAAAAAAATAGATGTATAAATATTCTCAATATTGTAAACGCTTAAATATTCTAATCATATACAAACACACATTTTTACTTTCCCCGGACCCCTGTCAAAGGGAAAGTATTGTGATCGTGAAAATTTTCGAACCGCCAATTTCAACAAATATGCACGTTTTGAGGTCCCCTGAGTCCATTCCATCGAGTTTTGAAAAATGTGTGTGTGTGTGTCTGTGTTAAGCTCTTTCTTCTCCATACCTGATTATGACAATTGAAGTCACCAGCCAGTACGGTACAATTGATGAATAATTTACGTATTTATTAATTTTCAATATTTTGTCACCAAGGTTTTCTTATTTTCTTATCTACAATAATACAATTTTGTTGACAATAACCTGGATATTGATCGATTTAACAATTATCGTCATCTTATTTTTTTTTTAATTTTTATAATTTAAAAAAGATGAAAACATGATATATAAATTAAATATTTTTTGGAGAGAGCATGCTCTTCCAGAATTTTTAAACTCTCGCATTCAAAGAGGAATGAAAACTAGGTGTTACGATAACTTACATTTTATTTTACAATACAATTTCCTCTAAATATATTATTTATTTTTGTGCTTTTGTCATTATTCTGATATTATACATTGTATATGTATATTAATTGTATATTTTTTTAAATATTTATGTATTATTTACTATTGTTATTACTATCTGCTATGTACACAAATATATGTTTATAATTATTTGATAATACATTAATTGTATTCGATTATTTGCTTTTATTTAATGCTTACCTTTCCTTGCTTTTTGTTTATAAACCTACACATTTCAGTTAATACTAAATATACGAAAATTGTTTTAGATAGAATTCATTTTCTTCACAGAATAAAATTATTATCACATATACAGTGCCTATGAAATATAAACAGTTCAATTAGTTGTAACTTGATTATTTATAGGTATAAAAAAACTATTTTTACAATAATCGACTCAAAATTAAAAATGTCTGCAAGATCGACATATTTTTAACTCAATATTAAGTTAAACAAAATTAAATGGTTAGCATAGAAAATGATTCAATTTAAATGAAAGAACTTAACTGTACATTTTATAAACAATCAGGTACGAATATATATTAATTTCAAGCATTCGATTTCTCTTCCATGGCGAAATTCGTAAATTATTTGAGAAAAGAAAAAAAAACAGTATACAGCCCAACGAAGCGTCGGCCGAACCATCTCATTTATGGCCTCCAATAAATTTCCGGTCTTTCTGACAAGTGCCAGATCGTTATACGACAGCCGTAAAAACGCCAGTACAGAAAAATCTTTTCAAAAAATTATTTATTAATATGCAAAGAATCGCAGCTATTTATTGACGGATTGCGATAAAATTCGTCTCATTGTAAGTATTGTGTTTATGCTACTACAAAACATTAGCAATATTCCATAATAATAAATTAGAAAAAAGTGGCAAAACGGCCAAAAACAATATTATTTTTTTTTAATGAATGGCAAATAACTTTATATTTTGTATTAATTTTATCAAATTTTCTCACGACATGAACTATACCATAGCTACTGCACTGTAAAATCAGGGTATTTTCTAAAAGCAATTACTTTAAATTCTTTGCAGTAACCTAATTTCTTTGTTTTAAGTCAGTACCAATATTTTTTGTATATATATTATTCTTATGATTAGGATAATAATATATATTACAGTCATTAATTATTTAATTTATTAATTTATTTAAATAAAGTGTAAGGGATTAATTAAAGAGTGCAAGAAATGCACCCTCCCCTTAAATATGTTAATTTAATGTTAATTATAAAATTATTTCCTGTGAATTGACCATTATTACTTTAATAAAATAATAGTTACATATTAAATATAAGAGAAGTAACAATCATCAACCATAATCATCTTTTCCTCTACACTTGGGTTCGGGCGTCATTTACGACGAGTCTTGTGCAGTGCAACAATACGATTAGTCCCGCATTGATTTGTACATAAAACATTATGGGGAATGCCGGTTTAGTTATCATCCAATCAGCGACGCAATCTTAACACGACTTTCAAATAATTAAAAAAATAAATGCTAATTTATACTTTCATCTAACAAAATTAAAACCAAATGAATGTGATTTGAACAAGTTTCGTGTTATTTTAAATAAATCATTGCGCCTTTTCATTCTCGATTCGTTGATAATTATAAAACTTTTATTTTGTGCGTAGTTTACTTAAAGGAACGATCGCCGTTCAATAAATATTTACTTCATGGAAATGTAATTTCGCGATTGAAAACGCAAGGACACGAAGGTTGTTAATACCGTCGTAAAGGCTGAGAGAGACAAGTGTATTTAATAAATTACACCTGTAGGATCACAGAGGAAATGAATAAAAGAATTGTAATGGTAATGAAGTGGACAGAACAAAAAATTAGACTTATTTAATTTTAATAAAATAAGCCAGAAAGACCATTGATCGATTGCAATTATTAACATATTTGAATTGCCAAATTTTTTTGATATTTTTTTATTATTTATTTTGAATACTACTACTAAATCTTTATTAACTGAAAAAAAAAATACAATCTAAATAATCTAACATAATATAAAAATAAATATTTTCGCAAAATATTTTCAAATAACGGCTATCGACCGTCTTTCTATCATATTTTGAATATTATGCCAACAAATGTTAAGGAAGACAAGTAACGGACAGTAAGTAAAAAATCAAAATTAATTCAAATTTTATTTAATTAAAGTTAAAACTCATTTTAAATAACCTCAAATGTATTTAATCTATAAATTTTGCCATATTATATTCCCATTAAGAATTACTATATATAATAATACAATTAAACGTTACTTCTTATTTGCATTAAAGCACTTCCCAATTAAAACTTAATTAAACATACTCGATTCCCATTCCCAACTAACGCTACTAGTAACTCGTTCCACTAAACAAATAATCCTGGTATTATTGGAAAATCTGCGAGCCTTAACAATTCACCTTCCTCCATAAGCCAGTAATTGCGATATTTCGGGGTGTGTTCATTTCCCGGAATAATTGGCGAATTGTTTCGGCGCGTGCAACAAATTCTGCGGGAACCGGATGTATTACAACGAAAGCTCGGATCGCGGGGATTTAATCAGCATGCAAATATTTCTATTGTCTACGCGGGTTTGGCTGTAGGAAATATCCAGATGACGTGGGCTTATCCATTTAAGATAGTGTTCGTTGGATGATTTATAGACAATGAGAAACTAGAACAGGAAATATGTAAGCAATTAGTTTTCCGAAGTGTTTTATTAAAGCAAATGTATGTTTTGTGATGCTATTTCAATTTAATTGTTTAATATATCTAATGTTAAAAAATATGAATCTAGTTGTATATCTTTGGAACCATTTGTCCGATCAATATGAAATTTAGAAAATTTATTTGATTAATTTATTGGAAAACATGCTATGTATTATAATATAATATCATTAAAAGAATTATTTTCCCCAAACCACTGTCCAAGGGATAGTATCGTTAACGTAAAAAAAATAAAATCGCCAATTTCAACGGATATAAACCGTTTTGAGTCCATTTCATCGAGTATTGAGAAATATTTTTGTATGCGTATGTATCGGTATGTTTACACGACAGCGCAAAAACGGCTAAAAAGATTAAACCCGAACGTTATATCTAATTGAAGTAATAGTGAACAACAAAATATACGAAACATTTACAAGGGAAATCGGATTAGGAAAAAGCGGAGGATTGAGTCCCTTGATGTTTATAATATATATGGATGAGGTAGTTAAAACAACCGCAACACAGTGCAGTAAAATAATACTAGGATACACATACATGAAAGGACTACAAGTATTTGAAGCAGCATTTGTAGATGATATTTTAATATTTGCACTGAACAAAAAGGAACTTCACAAAAATCCAGAAGAATGGAATAACGCGCTAGAATCATATGAAACGACATTGACCATCAAAGAAAACAGGACATAGAAATACAAGAAAGAATAAACAAAACTGTTTAATTATACTATACTATTAAGGAAACATTTATTAAGCGAGCATAAATATCGAAGGAAACAAAAATAAAAGTCTTCAAAACTATATACAGACCTATACTTACATATGGTTGCGAATCCTGGAACTTGACATAACAGCAAAGAAGTACAATACAAGCGATTGAAATGAAATACTTAAAAATAGTGAAATGAGTACCGAATGGAGACAGATTAAGAAATACCGAAATAAGGAAAGAAGGCGAATATCAGCCATTCCTACAAATGATAAATGGTGGTGGGGATACGAATCGAAGAAAAAGACCAGTCACGGAAGTATGTGAAGTAAAAATACAGAAAACAAAAAAAAAGGAGAGCGAGACAAACATGGGACGGAACTATTGCAACAATACTGGACAGAAAATGACTAACTTAGGTAGAAGCAAAGAAATTAGCGAAGGACAGAAAGGAATAAGTGAAGTTTATATTTGGATGAACATTCCTGTAACAAATCATACACCAAAATTTGGTAAAAGGATATAAGATTATATGTATATAATATATCCAAGCTCTTTATAAGAGTATAAAGATCTAAAAAGCTTTGTGTCAGAATCAAAACTCATTAAGTGCATCTTTACTCATCATTTTTTATTTTCCAAAATTGTTAGGCAAATTTTGATCGCATCGCAGAATGTTTCAAATAAAAGTATATTTTCTTTTAGTAATTTTTTGTTGCATCTTCATTTTTTAAGCGGCACCCTTAGCGATTATATTCAGATAGAAAAAAAATTTGTAGATCTTGAAAACCTAATACTTTTTATTATATGACCTTTAGTTTTTAGGTTATAAGTCGAAGAATTGCATCTGCCTGATAAATTCCATTAGAAACAATTGATTTTATATCAAACGAAATGTCAAAATGCTAATATATTTCAGTAACACAATATATATTTCCCAAACGCTTCAAAAATGTTCAATAAATGAAAAACAGTGTTTACAAATTTTGTGAAGCATTACAAGGTAAGAAATAACAAAATAAATTGTAACATTCTTCCAAATACTTGACTTTAACTTTAAAAGACAACAATCAATTTTTTCACTTAATAATTTTTTATTTCGTATTAAATGTTTTTTTTTTTAAATATATATATTTGACCGAATTCACGGGGGGGTTGTACCATGATGCACACATCATTATTTTAATTAATCAAAGGTATTTTAGAAAGAATGTAATACGTGTTAGAATGGATTAAATGTATTTCAGAACGCACGAAACATATTATTTAAAATTAACAAAATAAAGAAATCGAACAATTGTTTCAGTGATTAAATAATTTACGAATTTAAGCATTAACATAAGGTGTTTCAAAAACTTTGGAAGTAAATCATAGAAATATTTTTTCTATTATTCGTAATTTAATTCTCACTTACAAAAAGAAAATATTTTTATCGATAAATGTGCTGTTTATGGAATATAAATATTAAGAAATATATTTGTAAGATGACAATTAGGTCATTATCTTTTTCTTAAGACAAATGTTAAAAAGTTTGAGGAAGAATTTCGCACAAAACGCAATAAAAAAAATGAAATAAAGTTATGAACGAATTGTTATGAATGTGAACCGATGGGAAAATTAGGCGAGTTATATAATTAATAATCCGGCGCATCCACCAAAATGAAATATTAATTTAAATAATTGTTTTGACATCACATCCACAGTGGATTCGAAACATTTGCACACTAACATTACCCACAAAATGCGATAATTTACTTTAATATATATTGATCTTTTATAAACTTTGACGATATATTAAACAATTTCCAAATTATAAAAAAAAACATAGTTTCCAAAATTCGCATTTTCATTTTATTTTATATCATAATTTACTTGAGCACTTAATAAACGACAAATTTAAACTTTCTGAAATAAATCGTTAACAATAGCTAATTTCTTAATAGACTTGTTGCTAGCTTGCACATTCGTTTAATTTAAAAAAAAAGCATAACTCTGAAAATCCACCTCTTATTTTTAATTTTCTTTTATAATACGTTTAAGTCATTAATAAACAATAAATGTCAATGGTCAAAAATGTGTCGGATTATGAATTATTTCTAGCTCTTGCGTACATTCAATATACTAGTAGTATACCTAGTCTCTTCGTAGTAGTACTATGTTATCAGTATACGTCAGCTTCCACATTTTATCTCTCCCTAGCACAGCCCTACCCGATTGCCTTTTCATTTCATCTAACTCACTTATCTAAATTTTAAATAATGATTCACATATTACACGCTAATAAAATTGTCATAGTGGAATAAATTAGTTTTGTAGTATTTATTAGTCAAATAATTAACGATATAATTTTTTAAATTATTAATAAATTGACTATTTAATTACATTGGCTATCTTACTAAGATATCTGTCAAAATAAATTGTTTTATGGCCAAATTGTAATAAGGGCAGAAGAAATACATATTCCGGGTGCTGATTCAACCGCTCGGTAATAATAATTTACCAATTTACATGTAAAATCACACTTTTGAAGTTTCCTGCTCCCCTAATTATTTTATAGCAAAAGCATACGAAATCTAAGTTGTTCTGAATTTAAAATGCTATATAATAGGTCGGTATTTATTTTAAAAATATTACTAATAGCAGAACAAAACGAAGATATAAATTAGTAATAATTTGAAAAAATAACAATAGTCATGATTTTATAACAAAATTTTGCGTCATCAACAACTATTAGTTGTTTTTAATAAAATCAACCCTGACCACCTAGATCTCCAAATCTTTCTCCGTGCGCAGTACTCTCGGTAGGAGAGAAGACAACTCGTTTAACTCGTTCACCAGAAACCTTGACTTGAATTAACAGTAATTGATAGTATCTTGAAAATATTTCTATTGAGAAGAACGTATTGTTTTATATGAACGGTAATAATTTCATTACAATCCATCCATAGAAAATCATATATTTGCAAATTTTATCTGACATTTTGACCCAAGCGTGCCTATGAAGGAAACATAATTACCTTTTATGTATGATTTACAAAATAACTTATTAAAATTACACCTGAAAATAGTTGCAAATAGTAATAATATACTTTATTAAAATGATGAACCGTTTCCTCTTGAAATTCTTGAGGCAGTTGGTTTTATTTTTTAGTGGAAACAAATATCAACGCTCCATACGAACAATAAAGTTACTTATTGGTTAATGTATAGTCTGACTGTTCGTTTGCGATATTTCTCTTACTTAAGTATTGTTTCAATTAATTATATACTCCGTTAAAATTTTAGTAATCACATATAAATATTCATTTGTTAGTGTGGCTAAAATATATCTTATCACCAGGTTTTCTAGAGTTAATTGAGAGAAATTGCGAAAAATTCCATTTTATAAATTAAGAATAGGAATCATATGGCGTCATTACGGTAGGGCCATTGACGTTTTACATTTTAAGTAAGCTTCTAGGCGACTGTAGAACGTGCGTTACGCATTGGGGTATTTTTCAACTTTTAAATGAATTAATTACTTAATAACTCTTAACGTTGTTATATTAAAATATGTATTTCTGGGCTCCGAAGTATGGAGAACATGATGGTTTACTTAGTTTCGTTAATATTGAAAATTGAAAAATTGTTTTGTTGTTTTTTTTGCTTCGGTTACGCCCCTCTTTCTTTCGTACTGGCATTTGTAATGTATGTCGAAATGAAAGGGTTAGCAGAAATTATATATTTGTTAACTACACTACAATTATATTTGCTAATATATTGTACATATTATAAGATAATGGAAAATATTGGTAATTTAATATCTATGCAAAAAATAAAAAAATAAAAAAAAAATAACTTAATCACTAATCTTATACAAGTACTGCTCCTTATTTCAGTAAATAACAGCCGTCTTGAAACAATTTTTGTGGAAATCAACAGTTGAAGGAACAAACATTTGCAAAGGACACGGCAAATATTTGCCCGTTCGCTAATGTGAAAAGTGAAAGTGGATGATTTGGGTCAAGTGGCCGGGTTCAATAACTGAAGGGGATGTTTGGGCGCGAAAACAATGCGCCCCTAATTAGTTCTTAAATTGATGCCCTCATTTATCCTCCCGACGTCTTACAAATTGATGCGAACGAGGGCTGTTGGTGAGACTTACTTTACTGCTTTTTATGTTCTTTATTGCAAAAAAGGGGGAGAAATAATTTCCCTTTTTCTCTTCTTTCAAGTGATACATATTTATATAATTATATATAAAATGTAAATGTTTTCATTAGGGGTATTATTCACATCATTAAAATATTAATAATGCAATAAATTAGATAAAAATAAAATGTATAGAAAAATTAAATTATTCATGGTTTTTAAAATTAAACACATTTTCAATAATATGTACCTATTTTGAAAGTTGTTTAAGTTAAAAAAATAAAAATATTAGCAAGTATGATTTTTAAAAAATTATCAGCCTCAATAATAATGTTATTAAAATTAAATTAATAATACAATTGTTATTTATGATTTTAGAAAATTAAAAACAATTATTTATAAATTCACTTTAAAAGAAGTTAGATCTGTTAGAAAATAACAGTAAAGAATATCGCCCAAAATTTTGATACAAAGATTTTTTTATATTTTGTGTATTGTTAAACATTAGGTTAGGTTAGGTTCGAGTGGCAGCAGCCTCAAGACTGCTCACTTAGGCCCACTTAATTGTTAAACATTAAAAATCATACTTTTCTTTTTTGTAAAAAAAAACAGTCTAGCGTAGGTGTTTCAGTCCAGTGTTTAACAGCGATTATGTTTTATTGTGTGCATGGTGACGCCTAGGTAGAAAGAGGGATACTTTATCTTCATTTCTCCCCCTTACTACTTTTGTAATCATAAAGGAGAGAAATACATATATTGACTGAACGTTGTCTGATTTTTGAACTATCATAATCATAATCTGTCATAAACGTTACTGTAAATGCACGCTTGTGTAGAAATAACGATAAGAAATCTTCGTCGTTGACCTATCTATCTTGAGCGCTACCTGGTGCACGGTTAGATTCTTGAATTGAACAGTTACAAAGGGCTATGTTCAAAGAAATTAAATCCTCACTGTATATATTAAACTGTATTCTTTGTTCGAGAGCTAAACAGACACCATTAACTTGGGTGCACAATTAAAAATAATGTGAGGACTCATTTTTGCAAACGGTTGTCATTTACAAAGTATAACAAAAAGCACCGCACACACTTAACAAAAACAGTTGTACAAAGAGCATATTATGATGATCATTAAAAAAACTTACTTTGATGTGAATATCGGAGATACGTTTGAGCGAAAAAACCTGAAAAAATAGAACGTGATTTAGTTCGCATAAAGAATAAAGCAAATAAATTAAACGCTGGGTATTAAATGGAACCTTGATAGGCGATTTATCATCACACACGCGCCCGTTATTGCCTCATTTCCTCGAATATGAATCGCGGAATGAAACTCTCTCCATGTGCGGAAGTTTTTAATATGCGCATATTCTATAATATGCAAACAATGTTACCCGGTCTGTTGTGGTATGGGAAAAATATATTATTAGTTGTTTATTGCTATTTTTAGCTTTTTATTGTGCACATACTAACTTAATTGCTACTATTAAATATTTATATTTTATTATAAATATAACTTTTGTTGTTCGTATTAACAGTAGAATAATTATAAATTAATTTGCAAAATAATATTACCAGAGCAATAAAACCCGTATGGGTAAAGTGGGGCTTAGATTGTTTTGTTTACAGGAAGGTCGGCAATTCTTCTGCATCATTTGCATTTTACCTGCTGTAGACTAAAATTGCATTATATCAGTTTGGCGGTTTCTTGGTGGATTTGACTTTAATAGATTTTTTTTGCTGTAATTGCATCTCATATGTAAATATATAATCATAGCTTTAGTCATAATTCGTAACTAAGTCATCCTGATTCATAACTTCCTATTAAACAGGTCCTACCAGATCTTCCAAGCTCTTTCCCATTTCTTTCTAATTTTACAAGGTATTCCTAAACGTTCTCCCTTTTTCTACTCCTCTGCAATATTTATTTTCATGATGTATACATATTTGGGCACACATATTTTATTTGATACGTCCTGTATGAACAAAACGAAGAAAAAACAGATTTATCTCTCAAATGAGCTAAATATTATATACTGCACGCACGCTAATGGCATTTATTCTACCTTTTCTCATTCCTTTTGGACGTTATTTCCGTTTTCGCCGGCGGGAAAACATCAATCAACAATCCCACGGGATTTCTGAATATTACTCACGCATTATTTACCTTTTTTTTCGATAGATGTAATCAACTGTTAAATTACACAATCGAGGTGCAAAAATAATTAATTATTCAAAAGAACATTCCATTTATGTGAAATTGCTTATATTCTATTGTAAGCCCAAATAATTTGAATTTTAAAATCTTTTATTATTGCAAATTTTCAAAATGAAAATACACAGAAAGAATATTAATTTAATTATTTTTTTTATTAATTTATCTACTATTATATTTATTAGCCAAACATTCTTTCATTCCATCTAAGCCTGGTGCTAAAAATGGCGGATCAAAATAAATCTATAAAAATCGCTACTTTTTATATAATTCCACAAAATATCGCCTCGATCGCCTACAATCACTATTAACAACATAACAATATCCCCCTCTCATGTATGCAAGTACCTTGGTATTCTTATCGATTTCAAACTACTCTTCAAATCCAACATTCCATCCTTAAAAACTAAAATCAAAATAAGTGCACGTCATTTTAGATCGATCACATACAAATAAAAAGGTATAAGTGTAAAAACAGCCACACACATTTATAAATCAATTTGCTGACCTTTAACCAAATCAAACCAGCTTCTATATATCACATCCAAGTTGCCGAAAGATCCTCCCTAAGAATACTAACCAAACTTAGACATTTTAACAACCCTCCCCACAATCCTTCCAACGAATTCCTTTATGAATCCATCAAAGTCACACCTATATCTCAACGTATTACAAACCATTAAAAAAAATGCATACCCGTTCTTACATAATTCTGTATTTCCCGAAATTCTAACATCCTCCCAAAATATATCCAACCTACTCTCATAATTAATTAATTCATCAAGCTGCTTTGAGACAGTTCAGCTAGCTAGCACAGACAATTTTATTGCAAATCGCCATCAATTCAAGACAGGGCAGAAAAACCTCCGGTCGATAGCCCAGGACAAACAAACCTTTGTTTTAATGTATATACTCAATGTTCATAAAAATGTAATTGTCTGAATAAAGATATTTGTGTCTCATTAATCACTTGGTAAAACATTTGTTGACATTGGCAATGTTAAATGATTGTTAACGTGATTTATCAGTCATATATTTGTATATATATTTATTAGCCAGATAAATTTTACATTCCATGCATGCATATTAAATGGTGTATAATATTATATACAACGATATAACATAAATATTTATAAGACATGTAGGTATTAGTATGTCTGGATTCTCGAAGAAAGTATTAATATCAAATATATATTTATTCTTCTGACGATTTCCTTTGCTACTTCCAAAAGACTGTCCGTTATTTACAGTATTTGCAATTTATCTTCAATTCATAGTCTTAAATACAAATACAATAAATTGTCCTTATGTTTATCTATTTTTGATAGCTTACAGCATATTTAATAGAAAAGAGCTTGATTGTTTTAATAATTGAATATTTTCTATTGAAAAATAATGACCTGTTTTTAATTGCGTATGTTGACGATTTGGCTAACTTAGTAAGCGGTAAGCATCAACGTGCAATAAGTGATGGAGGATGCAAACTGCCCTTTTATACTTGTTTTATTCTAAAATATTTAATGATACAAAGTTGTCAAGAAAAATTACCATAAATTCAAACTTATTCTAACGGCCTATAACAAAAAATGTACTTAATTGTTTTCAAAATTATTTATTTTTAATTAATTTTCTTTATCCATTTAAATAAATCCAAACATCAATAGAACATAACCATTTCTATTGCAGACCGCTAATAATAATTATGGATGTAAACAGCAATTTAATATTCGTCTTTTAAATTATAATTAATATTCGTTGATTATGATTCACTGGGAATTATCAAAGACCGGCAAACACAATGCGCATCGCGCATCCATATTCACAAGTAATCCCAATAACTCCCCACTGTTTCCGGACAAAAGCACGTATCCACGGCTTTCCACTCAATCCACATCCAGTACGTTTTTCAGAATAGACTATATGTATGCACAGAACCATAATCACAACCACAAAGAAGCGCAATTAATGTAATGGGAGTGAAACAATGGATATGAAGATAGAAGCAATAAGAAGTCCTGAAAATGTTTCACTGCTAATTCAAAGAATATCCTCCTCCTTATACTAGTGTTGTATTCTCAACTATTGTGTTTTTTTTTCTTAATTTGCGCCTGATTGGGATTCATATAGTAAAAACTTTCCAGTAAAATAGAGTTCAATTGAAATATGACTGAAATATTTAAATAAAAAATATAGGAATGAAATAAATTAAAACACAATTTAAATAAATTTAATAATTGATTGATCAAGCTTATAATTGTTAAAAGTTCATAATTACTTATATTAAATATCACTGGTTAGTCTTTAAATGTCTATTGTAATCTCGCTACAATTGTATCAGCACACTGTGGCCTCTTCTCATAATTTCTTTGCTTGATGAAGGCACTGTGTGATTAAACAATTGTAGCGAGATTATAATAGATATTGAAAGTCTAAACAGTGATGTTTAATATAAGTAAATTTAATAACTTTAAATTCAAAATTTTCTTGGGAATGAACTTATAAATTTTCAAATAGAATGTATAACTAAATGCGAAAATGTATTTGATTTTAACCCATCGTTGCTTTTATCGATTATTTGACAGTTTCTTCTTATGTTTATTTGTAAATCAAAATATTTTTTATTATTTTTCGCTTCATAAATAATACCTGTGTGCTTTTAAGTGTAAAATATTTTGTAGATAATACATTTCTTATTATTACCCGGAAGCATATTTAAAATATCAGAGTAAAGAAACCCGCGAATGAATCACCAAAGTAAAATTTTCTTAAACACTAATTTCAAACTTAACCTTACTTCAATACAAACTCACTCTAACTTATTTTCCCTGGAACCGCAACTCCCTGACATTATGATTTCCGGCACGCCGCTTTTCAAACTTCGAAAACTCGACTTTATGTCACTTTAGTTTTCAAGTTTTCAAACTGGACGAAAGCGATCGCACATTACCAACAACTTGGCCGCCGCCGCTGCCGCCAAACTGCACAATATAGAGTGGTTGATTAATTTGCAATTTATTAAATCATTCACTCTTTGCGTGGAACTTTAATTGTGCAAGAATCAACGGTGTGCGTGGGTTAATTAATCTCATGCGGCTGCTTTGAAATGCCGGTCTTGATTAAAGGGATTCGAAATAATTAATGTTCATGTGTGGCGCAAAGGATTGTAATTGTGGAAATATTAATGGATATTCAATAACGGAATTTCGATGGATGTAATTGATATCAAAGTGAACAGAAGTGGATGTTAATTAATAGTTATTAAATATTATTTTGACGGTATGCTTAGTGGCTTATTAAGGAATTTATAAGGTAATTAATTTATATTCCGATTTATTTGTAATTGAAACAAATCCTATTTTAGTTATTATTATAACGTAAAATTAATTCTTGGCCTCAAAATACAAGAAATAGATCACTAAATATTAATTTTCAGCTGATTGCATAAAAAATCCTTTATAAACTCTTACGAATTGTTAAATGTATTTTTATGACTTATGCGAAGAGATACATTACAAAAAAATATAAAAAAAAACACCTTGTATTCCTTTCTTCACTTGTATATTTAATTACAATTTTGTCAGCTATTGAGAATGGACTCTGTTCGGGCAAAATGTACTTTCCTCTGGTTCAAAGGATTCACCCGTGATTTTAATTCTTTGGTAATAATAACAACAATGTTTTGTTTAACACGTCTATTACCAACTCAAAATATATTACAAAATAAACTTTACAAAATGGATACAAGACTTTCCAATCTACAACACAATAGTGCGGAGTATTGTAGATTGGAATGTCTTATAATCCCAAAAAAGGTATTTACAAAATACCCCAAGATTTGTATACTGTTAATAAAATTAGCATAAAAACATTTACAAACTGCAATAAAGTATACAATAAAAATAAAATAATTTAACAAATAAAACTAAACGGACACATAATACCTGATTTAATTGCTAAATATACATTTATTAATATAAAAGTGAAGAAAGGAATGCAGTGTTCTTTTATATTCCTACGAATTGTGATAAAACAATGGTTAGCATCGCTTTATTATCGTCAAATCCCACACATATTAATATAAAAAGTAAAGTCAACATAAAAAACTATATGGATTCTTCATTTATTTGTTCTCCTCAATAAGTCTTTCTCTGAGGTCGCATTCATAGTCAGACCACAAAATGCTGGCTGCTAATTGCATTAACCTTGAAATGCACTATTTTTTTGTGTGCGCACAGAAGAAATTTTGATCACGAGTGTGCGCATCCTGTTTAAAATTAATCCTCTTTATGTTAACCTAACATCAAGCTGTCAGACTATAAGTGCGACATAACACGTTATTTACTGAGGTACAGTTAGAGTTTATAAATTGTTAATGATCGAAATTATTTCAGTGAATTTGTTTAGCAATATTTTTCAAAATAATGAAAAAAAAAAAACTTTGAAAATTAAATATTATTCGACGGTTTAATTATTTCATGATCACCACCCAAGCTCTATCTGTAAACATTCATTCATATTTCATTTAGATTTTGGTTATACGTGTAAGGTGACTGAATAGTAGAAGCCTAAGAAAAAAAAAATATTACAACGGTAATGCATTCAATAAATTTAGCCGATGACGATGGGGCTTTAATAAAAGTTTCCGAGGAAATTGTAAACTAAACGGGAACTAACGACTCTGTAATGAAACAAGAATAGATTTAGAAACAATTCGGTGTTTATCCAGCGCACTTAAACAGTTTTCGATGATTGACTTATAATATAAACTTTCGGCGATGTTTTGCGAAATTCCTGAAAATATTTATATCCCGGTGCTAAAATGTAATTAAAACACACACTAACAAAATTACCTACAAAATAAAATAAGAGTGTGGAAATATTATTGCAACAAAAAGATTATTTAGATATTTTGTAAAAATAATAAATAAAGTAGGTAATATTTTTGATTATAACATATTTTTACATTATAATACGCACAATGAAATCTCCATGAGTCCAATAAATTGATAAGCGAACATATGTTCGCTAAACGTTATCTGTCCATTTTTAATCCCAAACTAATTATTCAACATAATTAGTGATAAGAACCAAAATAAACGCAAAACTTTCTGATTATCTCCTGATAATTATATTATGGCTTTATCGTAATGCAATTATTTGGGAGCCCCATGTATAAAACTAAAACAAATAACATATTTCAGTCATAAAGTAGTATTGCCCAGATAAATAGACAAAACAAATAATATGTTTAATTTATTGAATTTAGATCATCTTATACACAGCATGAGAGAGAGTAATATAGCTTATAAAATTTTATAGTTAATCTCTTCTGCAAAATAAAAACATAAACTGATTAAATTTTTCACATTGATTTTATAGTTATTAAAAAAATAAACAAAATGGGCGGAAAGACCATTAGTAGGTTGCCAATTGGCGAACTTTTATAATATACATTGTAATATGTTAAGTTATATGTAGATACTTCATTACGTTTATCAATAAAGATTTATATACAGGGTGGTGCATCGGACGACGCACCATAGGGATTTCAATGTATTTTTTTAAATTCTCATTTATTTACTTCCCACGTCATTTTATCAAAAAAATCATAAGATAGGTTTTTTGTGGGGATCAAAAAACTGAGTCTAATACACCCACTTGAGAATGTAAAGGGCCATGTATTTATTCAAATCACAATTATTTACTTTTATCGTAAAACCAATAACAGTTTTTATGTAGAGTATACAAAAATATTTCTTAATAGTTTTATTTTACAGATTTTAAAGACAATTAATCTTTGTATCTAAGCTTTCTATAACAGTGAAATGATCTGAAAAGCTTTTGGTTAGAAGAAAAACTCATTAAATGCAACTTTACTCTTAACGATTTTTCATTTTTTTATTATTAAACTCTAACTCCTGATAAAAAAACTGCAGTATTTATCTCTTATTTAAAATAATGTTTAATGAAAATAATTACTTATAAAATTGTTTATTTGTTTAAATTTGCTGCATTTTCATTAAAGGACTCCATGTAGTTAAATTTTCGGCTGTGTATCTGTCGGGGAAGTTGTTGTTTCAATGGATGTGTCGCGTCTCAATAGCGGGAGTCCCAAGCAGATCGAAACCCGACCAGCAACTCGGGGTTGCTTTTGTTATTTTCAATTATCAGCGACAGTGAGGACTCTTTTGTACATTTTTATTAGGATGCAATTTAGTTTCCGTTAAATGCAAATAACCGCTTTTAAACATTTTGTATATATTTTGAAAAATGTAAATAGAAATAAATATCCCGTTTATCTTCCGTTTCATAACCTTCTCCTTATTAAACACGATTCTCCCACTAATATTTCTAACCAACAGAAAAATAAGATTCAAAACCTTGTTGTGGGTGTAACTCATTTATAAACTTGGAAATATGTATATTTATCGAATTCGATCTCTAGAAATAAACGTATGAACATCAAAACGTACGTCGTGTTTTATTTTTATGTGTCCAACGAAACTGCAAACCAACAGGATGTGTCCCATTTTAAGTGATTACATAATATAAGTAATTATTTAATTTCTATTAATTATTTTGAAATTTGTTCTAATTTAATTTAAATAAGCAAGTGAATAAAATATTACTTTCTTCAATTAAAGTAATTCAATAAAAATCAATATTAATCAGTTATTCAAAACACAACATTTGTTTACAATGTTGTCGACACCAAAACGATTAATTCGAGCACGCAGTTGTGTCCGATTCGCAGAGCTGTTGTTAATTTATTATCTTGTTTTTGTAGGTAATAACATTTCTGGTAACCCCGAAATTCCCAACTGCATCGGGCGGAACACCGTGCGTGCAATAATG
Organism: Philonthus spinipes; assembly: GCA_963082785.1. NCBI lineage: Eukaryota > Metazoa > Arthropoda > Insecta > Coleoptera > Staphylinidae > Philonthus > Philonthus spinipes. The sequence continues at coordinate 17,192,470 of OY720311.1, read as the reverse complement.
TTAAACCTGACGTTTGTACACGTATGTGACATGTATAATCAATACCCTGCTAAATTAGTACCTTTGATACGCTACGAATATAAAACACATCTCACGTCGTTGAAAAAAAAATTCGTGCATGATTTGGCGCTTATATTTGTACCAAATGATCGAAAACTTTTCTACTCTGGAACGCTTTGATTTTCTTCTTTATTTTACATTTTGTTGGCGCCAGTGTAAAAAAAAAAAACTTCACATGTCTTATTACTTATCAAATCAATTTATCAGAATAACTTAACAGATAGCGTGTGGTTACTTTTATTGCCAACATCATTGCTTTTTTTTAATAAAAATATTCAAAGCACTCTAGGGAAGAAAAGTTTTGGATTATAAGCTATTTATTTTGAAAATCATAAATAATACCACTTTTTTTTAAATAATGATGATCATCATCATTTCTCAACAATCACATCATATCTTAATAAAATAACTACCACTCCGGTTTGCTGATAAAAATGTCGATTTTTAACACACAATAACTAAATGAACAAACGTTATTTTTAATATCACTCATCATATTTTAAAGTAAAAGAGTATTTAGAAAGATGTTTATCCGATCGGCTACGGATTCTAATAGGTTTGCCTAGGGGTCGATGCCCTTAAACCTTGTAAATTGCAACCCCCTAACCTTTCCGCAACTCAAGCTTTTTATCTTCGCGAATCATTCGCTATGGATAAAAAAATTAAATTTGTTCGAAATGTACATATATGTATACCAAAAGCACTACCTTCCTTGTGGAGTTACGCTGCTTCATAATGAATACTTTACAATCCTATTTGTAGAGTGGATTAATCCCTGTATATAATTGATTTACACGTGAGATTTTCTATAATTAATGTACATCTAGTGTTGAAGTAAGAAACGAATCTTTCATTTATCTTATATAATACTTCACATAACTCATCAATAAAACTCAGTTCAAGTATTTAGTACTTTAAATTGAAAGAGAGGAAGTGATATCTCGAAAATCGAATAAATCTCACTTATATTAGAGGGAAAAAATGAAATCGATACATTTAGCTTTATTTAATGATTATTAAAAGCAACAAAAAACGCTTATATCAGATAGAAACAACATTCGCGCGGAGCAATAAAAATGGAAATCGCACACAGCCACAGCAGAGCGCACAGGCCGACCAGCACCGGGGAGCTTATTCCAACTGAAACATTGCGTTCTCCCCCATCCGGAGCTCAAAACGGGCATTATCGTATTATCAGATTAGATCATGTGCCCCATACATCAGAGTTTCGCGCAATTTGTGTCCGCTTAATAAAAGCTCTTTTTTATATCTAATTAAGGTGTTTCCGTTTCGGATTGCGGAAGGGAATTTCGCAATTAGACCGGAAAACCTCGACTCGCCCAGCGCGGATCCGGTTGCATTTCGGGCGCGGGAAGGCGAGGGGCGGGGATTGTATTAATTAAAAGCGCAACAAGAACGCAGAAATATGCGCTACAAAGAACAAACGCTGGGATTTCGTTTTGGTTTTAATTAAATTTATTTCTGTAATTAATTTGTTGTGAAACAAAGTGAACTTGCTGGATTGTTGAAATGGCTAAGGTAATTTTAAATCATAACAGTATTTCTGCGTAAATTAAATTTAGACTATTTAATTAGAAAATGAAAATAAAATCTCACTTTAGTTATGAATGGCTGATTACATTTTCTTTTTTGTAGTTGTTTTTTTTTTTTTTATTGTTACATGAAACTTATAACAATATATCTTCCCTGTGGAAATTCAAAAATGAATGTAAATATTTGCTGACATCTCTAAAGCGCTCAAAGAAAATTGGAATAATAATTAAAGTTATTAAGTTATTCGAATTTTCGCGCTTCGATACTGTTACAATTTCAAGGGAGATTGGGACAGGACATCATCCATAGGATTGATTAAAAGTCAGCGGAAGATGGGGAACCGCAGAAAAGCTGGATGAGGAGCGACGCAACGACCATGTTCATGTTGACATCTGCGCTGGATTATTGACAGTTTTCTCATTAAATAAGAAGGTTTGTTCAATTGTCAAGAAAGGGAAGAACGCCAAAATCTACGCTGAAAAGGAACACGAGCTAGCGGCCGATGACACCAGAAACTACTCCTCTAGTCTGAGGAATAGAGAAAACTTAAGACTCCCACCGAGATATACCGCGAATATCGCTGTGGTACAGGAGCCGTAGACCTACTTAGAATTCATAGGCGGCAGGGAGTTCAGGGATTGGTCAAACGCAATCACTGAGAAATTCAAAGAGGAACAACACGTGGCAACTCCTGAAGAGAACTGGCAAAATGAAGATCTAAATGAGCCTTTTCCATTAAGGATGCAACATCGAACAAGCCAAGGTTAAAGGCCAGGCTGTGTGCTAAAGGATTTTCTTAAGAGAAGAGAGTTGACCACGACGATATTATCTTACCCATGACAAGATTTGAATCGATAAGAATCTTGTTGGCCACATCAGTCAGATACAATTACAAAATACTCTGGTTCGATGTATGCATGGTATTCATATATGGGGACCTACAAAGATATCATCTACATGGACCCACCACAAGTCGGCGATGATGAAGGCTATAAACTGCTGAAGTCGCACTACAGATTAAAATAGAAATCACGTTGCTCGAACAAGTAGTTCAATCAGTTCATGCTAGACCAAGGGTTGCGACGAGGAAAAGCAGACAAATGCGTCTACAGGAGGAGTAGCGCCAATTCGACAATCTTTCAGATTCTCTACGTCATTGACGGGCTCGTGATGTCGTCAGATGATGCATTGCTTCGTGAATAATTTGCGGAAGCAATTCGAGATAACTGTATCGCCACCTGGACTTTATTATTGGGATAAAAATCCTGAAACCAACTGTCGTCATATTTTAATTCACAAGTCTAATTACATTCGCGATGTGATCGAGAAGAATTGCTTGCAGGATGCAGTAGTCGTCAGCACTCCAGCTGATCCGCCCGTGAGACTGGACGAACAAAGTAGCGAGAACGCCTATCCGTACCGGGAGGCTGTGGGATCATTAAATTTCGCAGCGATTGTGACACGACTAGACATAATGCTCGCCAGGAATCAACTTAGTAGATATACTTCGAACAATAGCTTGACACACTGGAATGACGTCAAGCGTATCCTTAAGTAATCGAAGGGTATACCAATTTGGGATTGAGTATCGTCGAGACATGGAGATGTCCCACGTCATGGGATTTTCCGACTGCAATTTTGGAAACAACTTAAACACCTACCGATCCACGTCAATAACACAACCGATATTCTTTAAACGTATAGGCTGGTATTGTAGATAGTGCTATTCTTAGTCCATTTATCCTCGATGGACGTTTATATGATGCTGCATATTTAATTTTTGCAAAGAAATTTCTCTGCATCAGTAATATGGACCTTGCACAACTCCTGCATAGTTGGCAATTATTTAAATGCACAGTTTCCTTTTTCATAGCTCGGCACGTTTGATCCTGTTCATTGGGCGCCACAATGCTTAAATCATTTGGATTATTTACTGCGAGGCACTGTTAAAAATGTTAATAAATAAACTGAAACTGAAGAATTTTAACACCTCCTACTGAAAATAATAAATGCGTTCGATTGCATTGAGAAGCGAACAATTCAAAATGCAGTGGATGAAATGAATCCTAGGACCAATCTTTGCATCAGGATCTCAGTCGCTCAAAAAATGGGATACTTTTTTTTCTCCAATTTAAGCGACCTCGTGCATTATATCGCTTTCAATATACCAATGGTGAGCGTTGAAAAGTTAACCATTCTGAATACATCTTAATTATGGTAATGTTTAATAAAAAAAAAAAACGACAAGGATATAAACACGAAGAAGCAAGCTGAAAGATCACTGAATATTAATAACACGTTATACGTTTGATTATGTATTTTTTTGTCATCTGTTAATGAATATTATTATTATTATTATTATTAAAAACATGATTGTACAAAACCTTGATTCATTTAATAACCACAAACAACTATAGCCCTCCGTAGTCCTTTACACACTTAAGTACCAATTAACCTACTAATATAAATTAATTAATTATCATCTTATAATTGGATTATTTCCGCACAGAGATTAAACTCAATTGAGCCTCGCCAGTTTGAACTTAGGATCCATCTGCTAAATCCACACGTATATTTATTCCCCTCCTGAACGTACGTGTGTTTGTATGCTTATGTGGGTCTTTCAAACACATTCCGACCTATTTATCTGTGTGAGTGTTGCTTACTACAGATCTCCCCTTTAATTGTTATGCACGACTATAGTTATTAAATTTAATTGTACACTTTCGATCTAATGGAATTAGCATGGCTGGAGAGTGCGGGATTTGCGCGCCCGATTCTCTATTACGTTTAATATCTGTTTACGTTCGGATGTTTGTCTATAATCGTGTTTTCCTTTAAAGACAAACCTGGATTAAACTATTCACCTATATAGTTGGGATTGTTAATTTGGATTGATTGGTTTGTTATTCTAGGCAAACAATTGGTTTTCGTAATTATATACGATGGGCAACAACATAATAAGCAATAATTGTAATAACTGATTAACTTATCTTTAATGAAATAATTAATGTGTATTTTGCAATCGCGAATGTTGTCGGTATTTCAAATAAAAGTGCCCTTTTCAATAAAAGTACACAATTTAATTTAATTAGGGCTAGGTTATTAGATAAATTAAATTTAGAAAATAATATTAAACGATGATATAAATCAAATAAATAAATGCAATTAAAATATCATGATTTTGTAATGACATCAGGCAAATTAATATAATGTGAATGGGTTTTGAACCGGGTAAATGTGGACATAAACAAATCAAAATCATAATTTTCAGCTAGAATATTTGCACACCTCATGAAACGGTTAATAGGACTGATAATATCATAATTGGTCGAAAGAAATATAAGGTGGAATAAAAGTCTGTACTTTGAGTGAATATTACGAAGTATGTTAAAGTGTAACAACTCAATCAAAATATCACAGGTCATAGCGTCACTCACTAATTTATATAAAAAAGGTAAATCTAAGAAAATTCTTCTTTCTGAAAGCGATCCAATATAATATTGCTGAGCATCTCATAACAAAATCTTACCCATTTTAAAATAAATGAATTTCTTTTTTTAGAATAAAGTGACCAAACCACATTTAGAATCTACGTCATTCTAAGTGAAGACGAGCCAATGGTAAATGTTTTAATTATTGAATCTCTAAACTCTTTGCTAAACCTATTAATGAATCCTATTACATTTAATGTTTCATTGCATACATATGAAATATGTTCACTGAATTCAAATTTGGGCGTAAAAATGGCACCCAAGTCATTAACTGATTTTAGATTTGCTAAATATTGACCGTTTAATAAATTCTTAAAATTATTGGCATGCTCACAGTATTTGAGATTAAAATTTTGTGGCCAAAACTCAAGTTTTGAACTTTTACTTTACATTGGTTTAAGTTCAGTTTTATGATGTCCTATTCTCAAATGATCATTAATCGTTGTTATTTATATGCCTCCCATTACTAATCGATAAATACAATGCCCAAAAGATTGCACACTCGAAGGTTATGTTAATTGAAACGCATAGTCTTGCTTCAAAATGAAAAAGTGTAATTTTATGATATCTTTATTAAATCTTTTTTTCAGATAATCTTTTTAACAATCTTTGCAGCCACGAAAAAAGGGATGTTTCATAGTTTTTTAAGTACGTGTTGTGAGATGGCTACTATAGAGCACAAAGTTTTCTATGTGTTCGAGTTCGCAAAAAGTGAGTCGCAAATTGTAATGGAGCGGGCATTTCGTACCAAATTCGGTATTGAAGCATCAACTAGAAAATCCATTAGAACAGGCCGACCGCGTGTGTCCGAGGACGATGTCAGACGTACCGAAAAAAGTTTTGTTTTGTAAGTCTACCTATAGAGCTAGTAGAAAATATGGAATACCCCAATCAACTGAATAGAAAGCACCTCGCTGTACGAAACTTTTTGAATGAATTGTTTTCTCGGCGCTGAATGGGTCGTAGGGGAAATAAAGACGTGGCTCTATACTTCAAACCATAGAGACCTCCTAATCTCACCTCATGAGATCTTTCTTTATTAGGTTGTGTTAAGGAAGCTGTTTACGTCCCGCCTCGATCTATGTAACTACTGTCGTGCAACAAACGGTGAATATATTGAACATTTGTAATGTATTGAAAAACTTTGAATCTTCCTCGTTTCACGGCTATAAAGTTTGTTAATTTTGAATTTGCACTTTAATCAATACGATTGTTTAAAAATTGATCCATCATTTATAATAAACCTGTATAATAAATTAAGTAAGAAGAATTTGAATTTAACTAATAAATGTTATTATTATTATTATTATTACGCACAGAATATAACTACTTACTTAAATTATTTCATTTTTAGCGAATTGTTTTCAATACTAAATAATCCAAGTATAAATCAGACTTCTTGTATCTCCTCATTAGTTTTCTGTTTCTAGTTTACAAAGTAAATAAAATACGTAATAATATATTAAAGCAATATAGTTTTACTATACTATTACATTTAGTAACGCGCGTGCCAGGTTAGTTTTACATAAATGGAACAAGTGCAGCATTCTCTGTGGTACAATTAATTCGCGAATATCAAGAAACTCTCGTAAATCATCCGTTGTGAAAATTAACTAATAAAATACGCAAAAAAAACAGGGGATTCAATTAATCGTGAAAATAAATCAGCATTAAGGTCGTCGCAATAAAGAATAATTATTCAGATTGTAATCACGTTCCATATATATCATTCGACTTACACAAAATTCATTATCACACAAAAAGTGGCATTCTCCGAATGTATTCATAAAGTGACTGTAATAAATGTTGAAGTTTCATCCAGCAAACAGAAATTTCAGTCTCACCCTGAAATACCTTTTTATGAGTCATTAATGTAATAGCCACCCCCGCCGGCTTTTAATTTATGCCAGGTAATTGGATTAATTACTTCATCTCGGTTAATGGGAAATTAACGTTTCGTTTGGGATTGCTTTTAATTCTTATTCTTGCGGGAGGCAATTATGACCCCATTTCCAATATAAACAAATTTTGGTTGAAATTATTTTTGTGCGAAAATATGTTGGGTGGAATGAGCGGAAATTTGATAGCTATTTTAATTAATTTACGAAACAAAATGCTTTAGGATAGAAAAAAAAAAAACAAGATGACTTTTATATACCACTTGGATTTTTATTAAACGTGACTACTATTTACTATTGTTTGAGAATGATTACCGAGTAATGGATACTGGTCACGATAAATAAAAATCCACAAAATTGAAGAAAATGCGTTAGATTTGTACTTTTAGACAAAACTATGTATGGTTGGCTGCATTTTGGCGGCGAATCTTAAAATAATTACCATTAAAAAAATAACGTATTTTAAAAGAAGAGAATCTAGTTTCTAAAATATTTTAAATATTTTATTTTTTTTTGCGTTTCCAAACATCAATAATAAACATATTTATTATGGATTTTAATTGACTTAAAAAAATTACAATTTTAAACTAAATATTTACTATTGAATAAAAATATACAATGATTCATATATTTTGATCATCTCCTGATATTGCATTATCTCTCTCAAATTCATCAAACATTCACAACTCTATCACATCCACGATTCGGCCTTTTTTATAATATTGTTTTAAGATATGTTAGCGTGAAAAAGCAATGTCTAAAATGATTTATGATTAAATTAAATTAAATAATTTTAAAATAATGAGTTAACTAAACTGAATAATTAATAAATTATTTCTCCTTAGCCGTGACTGTTTGACTTATGTTACTTAAATACTTAAAAACAACTACTTCTCGGGCAACTATCCTCCAGACATTGAATTACACAATTGATATTAGCTGCTGCATTGCAATAACATAAATAAAGCATAATGCAACATTTTTTTTATTCGAGAATATTTAATGCAACGAATAAGCAAAAGCTACCTAATATACACGTGTTTTCAGATAGCACATCTGTAGACACGTGTACCGGAATATATCCCTCGTAGGTACAGCTCTGTCTAATAAAATTTTAAAGTTATTAATTTAAATTAATCAAACGTACCGTCCCTGAGTTGTTGATTAATTTGTAATTGACCTAGCCGACTGGAATTTGACAATATGTTATTGAAGGTTCCATTTGATTCTAACATTTAAATTAACATCGTAAATTTATAAAAACGTATGCATGTAAGTTCCAATACATAGAATTCATTCATAAATTTTTATCTGTATAGAATTGTTTAATTATAACAGGCAAATGCCTGAATTTCTTTAGATTACATTGCCCGTAGTTAATAGATTAGGTTCAATTATTCGCAAATAGGACAAATAATAATAATAAAATTAAATAATATTACTTAATATATATATATATATATATATATATATATATATACTAACTAATTCTAATCGTTTGAAGTTCATTTATGTAATCTATACAGGATTTTAAAGTTTTATTTTGTTGTATATGTAGTTGTGTTGTATTGTTTCACATCGTTATAAGGTATGTTACTTTTTATATAATTAAATAAAACTTTAATAGTGCAAAGCCTAATTTAATATAACGTTGTTTATTACTAAGCCATGTGTAATTGAGAAACATATTTATATATTTCAGTTATTTAAATATTTTACCTAAATTCAGTTTATTTTTTAAATAATTCATCATTTTTTTAACCATAATAGCATTTCCGTGAAGTATCGTGACCTTAACCTATAATAACACCACCGATCCTATATTTATCCCGAATGGAAATTCTCCCTCAAGGAAGTAAAAAAAAGGAAAAATATCGAAAAGCCCGCGAGCGTTAAATTATAGATTACTCTAGAAAGACCCTTTTCAAGCCGTCCATATCGCGGCAAAAATCCTCACCTCGACTCTATATCCCACTCAAAAACATATTTCCCCGGACCGGCGTGTTTTATGGAAATGCCATCCACCTGGATTGCGCCTTTACATCGACGGAATTTCGAATTGAGCCGCTCGCGGGGGGTGAAACAACAATGCGAGACTTACGGAAAATGAATTAAAAAATACGGGAGCGTTTTTCTGCGGTGGTTGAATTGAAGAGTTTTTTTTTGTAATGTTTTTTGTCGAGAGAGGAAATTGAAGTGGAAAGCTTGAAATGGCTTCGGAGTGAAAATCAATTGCCCATTCCACGCTATTGGCCAGCTTGCACTTTCGCCTGCTGGTGAAATGGAGACAAACAAATGTTGCTTTTCTGTTGTTATCGTTTCTTTCAGCATTAGAAGTACAAATAAAAGTGCATATTTTATTAATTGTGGTAAAAACTAAAGTAATATTAATTTACAAATCTTAAGACAAGATTCAGTTTAATTAGCAGTTAGACTGGTCTATCATCTAAACCTGACTAAAAATATATACACTTTTATATGCAGAAATAATAGGTAAAGAGTAGTCAGGCGATTAAAAGTAAACTATAACACAAGATAATAAACAATTGTGATTGTTAGATATTTTAAATGCATTTAGCAAATGCTGAATATTTTAAACGTTTCAAATCTGCTGATAATAAATTATAAACTTGATATATTTGAAAAGAGAACGATCGTTAGAATAGAGCAGTTTTATGTTAAGATACTTTAAATCTATTATTATACTTAACTTATACACTTACAAATAGCCATAATACTTCTTTAGTTCAACTCATACTTTCTTGAGAAGCATCGTTTCTTGAAAAATAAACGAGGATGTGTTAAAAACCACAGTTTCATTGATATATTCTAATTCTTTAGAAAAGTTAAGATAGAAACAAATACTATATTTAAAAATTTTCAAGCGGTAAAAACTTTCAATAACCTCAATTAACTCAATTAAAACACCCTTTATATTGCAGGTTTAAATATAGTTTAACAATTTGCCAGTACAGTGACAGAGTCGAAAATTTCAAAATTGTTCAACGACACAGAATGGCAATTATGTTACTAATTAAATTCCTTTTCACGAAATCGATACACGATTAATAATAACGCGAGAATTTTACAACTAAGAGCGCCCTCAATGGAGTCTCGCGTATCAATATCGGTCCCCAGTTCACGCTCAAAAGCGTCATAAAGTTGCGTGTATTACAGGAAAGACACTTTCCGGCTGCATTATTGCCAACTGAGCGATCAAAAGACCCCCGGTGTGTCGTGGGGTGGGATTTTTGCGTGGGCTGGAAAATTATTTGTAAACTTACTGTGGCGTGGCTCGTCCGTAAATAAATATCTGTATTGATCAGCGGGGAATCTGCAATGAAGAAGCGTTTGACACAGATATTAAACAAACAGGCTTTAATGTTTACCATGGCTATGAAATTTCAAAATTGGATAGATATTTCATTAAATGTCATATTTTTACAAATAAAAAATAAATAGTAGTCATGCAATCTAAAGGATTTTAAAAATTATAATTGAAGAAATTCTACATTTGAATTATTTATTCAGAATATTTAAATATTGTTAATTATGAGGTATTTTATTTAAGAATAACATTAAACCATCAAGTTGGCAACTCAGTTTTTGCTGCTTCATGCATTATTTAAAAAAAATTTAAATCAAAATTAACAAATTGATTGTTTTAATATTTAAACATTAGTAGTTTATATTGTTATAATATGAATAGATTATTAAAAATCTACCAATAAAGTAAATAAAACACAGACTAAATAGAATAATTTTAAATTATCGGCTAGTTTCGAGTTATCAGCACATTATCAAGAGATAACTCTAGTCCACAATTTAAAGTTATTCAATTTAATCTGTGTTTTATTCATTTTTTTGTAGATTTTTAATAATCTATTCATATTTATTATTAAAATTAACAAAACTAATATATAATAATTTGAATACTAAAGAGTATTTATACACTTGGTCAAAGTTATTTAATAAATTAAATATGAATGATTTGAAAATAATTAATTAATTATTTCCACATTTAGCTCTGTGATATTTTGACTTATGTTACGTAAGTACTTTTAAAATCTTTAAACTATGCTAAGCAGAGCTATATTGACGAAGGATAGATTCTGAAACAAGTGTCTGCAGATGGTCTTATATTAGGTAACATTATTTTGTGTGTTTTTTACATTGATTTTTTCTCTGATCAAAAATGAATGTTGCAATATTTTATTAATATGCAAAAGCAGGGACACATTATGTAATTCAATGTCCGGCAGGGTATATGCCCGGGAAGTAGATGTTTTAATGTACATTTGGAAATAATTTATTAATTATTTTCAAATAAATTTTATTTAATTTATATAATAATTATTTTGTCAATTGTTAATTACTTTAACGTTGTGAAACATGTTTTTATCAATTAAATAAAACACTTTAAACTTTGCTTGTATATGACTAAAATTAATTTATTGTGACTAAAGTTTCAACAATTTGCACTTGTCATTATTAAAGAAATAAAAGTTTTATAATGATTTATCATTATTTAATAATTTTGTCATTATTATGTTTTTCTTTGTTGATTACATTGAAATTAAGAATCACTCACATATGCTTTTCTTTGTCTCTTTTTTTCCTCATTTTAAAAGTTATATTGGGCGTTTGTCTCAATTTCAATTTATTTGGATGTTTAGCAAAAACGTAAGGATCCCAAATCTGTTTAAAATAAATTCCTTAGCCATTCCATTAAGATTTATGTTATTAATATATTATTAAGAGGTAAGGTTAATCAAATTTAATTTAAAATATATATTATACCATATGATCGAGATCTTTTCCCTTCTAGAGTGCTGTGATTTTTTACTTTACATTTTTTGCCAACAAACGTATTTATCAAGTGTAAAAATGTTTACTACCGAACTTAAAGTTTTCCTTATCGAAAACTACTTCTTAAATGGGACAAAGAGAGAAAATCAAAAATAGGCGTATTTCCTAAACAGAGTATTGAAGAATTCCGCGCTGTATTTCCTGCCATTGCTATTTAACAAGATGCTCTAAAGTTTCGTGAAACACATGTGGTGAAAGTGCCGGGCTATTGCCGTAAACATTACAACCTTAACACTTTTTTTTTTTTTTGATGCAGGATTAATTACTAATATAAATAAACATTGGTTAAATCATATAACAGGTCGTTATTTTTATAGCTGATTAAATTATAACTCAGTCCGCTTTTAAAAAAGTGCTCTCAGTTTTTTTTTATGTGTGCGCCCAGTAAAAGCTTAATGAAACAATAATAAACATCCGTTCGGTTTTTATTAGTCTTGCACCGAAACGGCCGCGCTGTCTGCCGCGATATATTGCCGCCTTATTTGAGTCTTAAGGGCTCGATAACTTTATATTATATAGAAAAGTGCAACGTAAAGCGGGCTTAATGGAATTTACTTTCGTGCGCTGCAGTTATGAAAACTGTGATAAAATCTAATTGCAAACAAACACGGCGCTCTTTTGTTGGTTCTCTCGAAGATTTATTAATTTATAATTTTCAGTTTGTTTGCCGTTGTGCTCGTTCGCAGTGCACGTTTTTGTGTTTGTATACAGTTTATTAATTTGTATAATCTCAGCATGCATCTTTTTTTATATTTTTAATCTGTATTACAGATAATATAATATTTAACAGGAAATCAAATTTCATTATTTGAATATTTTATTGACAATGTTGTATTTTTTTAAAATTACTGATAAATCCGTTGCATAATTAAAATGTGCCTCAACATCTATAACGTAAAGAAGATCAAAAAAATAAGTTTAAATTAAGTAAGATTAACTATCTGGAACCCGCTCGGCGTCCAGTGAACTCCACAGGATCTATGCATGTTGTTTCTAAATTTATGTGAAAGATTTTAAAGGGTGATTTTTCGGAAAAACTTAAGGGGATCTTTTATATATTTTTTCTTAAAAACTTTACAGATCTGTAAAGTTAAGAAAAAAATGTTTTTATTTCATATTTCTACCATGGAACTATTTAGAAAATGAAATTTAGCATATCTCAAAAAATGGCGCTTTTTTACGATTGTTGTAACGCTAAAATATTTATACGAAGATAATATTTATATTTTCAATTCATTTGTGCGAATCATCAGGGAAGTTCAGCTAGTTAGCTTAATGTTTTCTTTAGCTTCATCATAAATTCGTGACTGGGTAGAAAGACATTACTCATCAAATAAAAATAAGATATTTTGAAGAATTCTGGCTTAAAACAGAACTGAAAATATATATGAAACTTAAAACAACTATAATAACAATAATAATGCTTTTGTTATTGATTGCTTGTGGTTGTGTGAGTTTTAAGTAAAAGAGATAAAAATTGTCTTTTTTAATAGATGGGACTTGTGTAGAATTGTAGTTGGTGTGAAATGTAATTATTTTTCATGAAAAATTTCTTTCATTCAACATTTCATTCTTTTTAACTTCTATTCCACATATTTCTCTTCCGTTTCATTAAGAACTTATTGTACTAAAAAAAAAAAACACTCTCCGCGCACATTATTTTCAACTTTCTTCGCAAATCGATAAGATCTCCTCATCCCGGAATTAACAGAGGAGGCCGAGTCAAGGTCGTGTAAACACAAAATTTATCGAGTTCTGAAGTACAATTAATTTCCAGGGCGATCCGCAATCTTGGCGCCCGAACAATTTCTTTGAGATATTACCGGATACAGTGGAAAATTATCAAGCCGCGATAAACGCCCACAGTATCATCAATCAACCGCCATTAAAACAAATCCCGCCTTCTCGCAACTATGATAAATTAATCCGCGCCATTCACTAGTTCCGAATACAAAATCCTAGATACGGGCTTAATAAACGCCAATCAAGTCGAATTGAAAAAAAGAAGGGTTATCTGGATCGGTATTGAATGGATATTGAATAAAAGATAATAAAATAGGGAAAATAAAGAAAATAAATAAATCAATTATATCTTATTAATTACACCCGTCCATTTTAACGACTTGAAATATCGAATATTGAAACAATATAATAAAAAATAGTGAGCCTCTCTTTTTTAAAAATGTGATAACGTTTCGTAGTGATACGTAACAAGATCTTAATAAACGCCAAATATGTGAGAATAAGAAAATAAAGGGTTCTTTATTGTATAGGTAATTAAATAAGGAAATATAACAAAAATATTGAAATGCCTACATTCCAGGCAAAAACTTCTTCAGTTATTGAATTACACCAGTGGTACTCAAAGATGGTGCCGTGGCACCTTAGGATGCGGCAACATTTTTTAAATAATTAAATTCAATTAAAAATAAACTTGTTAAATATATAAATAAAAATAATTAAATTCAATTAAAAATAAACTTGTTAAATATATAAATAAATACTTATAATATATTAAAATTGGTTATTTTTTACAATTCATTTTTTTTTTTTTTCTTTATTTGTCAATATTATATTTTGGGATTGTAGTACGTCGTTAAGATTTGTAGTCTTTTATGCGAACTTTGACTAAATTCAAAAATAATTGTTACGAGCTGGTTAACTCCCATTGGAGCAGTGCATGAGACGAGAAAGACCTCCAAAGCTTCAATGCATCACGGAGTCCTCCTCACTCCGACATTCCAGCCTGTATATTTAATAGGCTTTAGATAAACATATATATTACAATATAGAACGTCTATCTTGCACGGGTAAATGTACAGATAAAACTCCTTCAAGAGAAGAGATACGATCACAATAATTTGCTTCTTCATACCGAGGTGAGATAGCTTTCAAAAGATTGCCATTAATTCGTATGTTTGAACTTAAATAAGAATTATTAATATTTTTTAAGAAGGAAATATATCACAATTTTGTGTATTATTATAAAATGATTTAGGTATTGCAATCTAACTTATTTGACAGACATTTTTGATCATCTGAACAAATTGAACTCCAGCATGCAAAGAAGAAATGAAAATATTTCATTATCTGCAGATAAAATTTGGAAGTTTATTCGGTTGTTGAGATCTCCTGGTTCTGAGATCCAACCGATGGTTTATAAATATGGAGATTGAAATAAAATATATTTAACACTAATACTTCTATTAACTCCAACAAACACAATATTTACAGATATTATACAGTCTAAACTTTACAAAATACGTCTTTATTTTTTGAATGGTCGTAAGTGATTTTTAAAATATTGCTAAAGATAAAAAAATACACTACAACTAGGTGGGGGTGTGTGCTGCACACATTACAGGACGCGTCGCAGGTAACAAAAATGGTTTAAGGGAGAAAATTTGCAAATTAAGTGTGGATGACGTAGTTTTGTGAAAACTAAATTCACTAATTTCCTTATTAAATGCCGTGCGCACTGAAGTGTAACATTTTACTTAACACCATAAAAATATCACTTTATAGTTTTTGTAGGATTTGTAGGACAGATTCTAGGATGTAACCCTTTACTCATTTTGTTTGAAACAGACTACTTTAATTTATTGTTAATATTTATAGACCAATAAGAAAAAAAAACAAATATTGCAGAGAATGTTCTTATAAGTTTAAATTTTATGATTAAACTTATTTACATATACTTTATAAACTTTAAGCCATTTTTATGGATACTTTCATTTATGCGGAATATTGTAATAATGGAGGGTATTTTTACAGCGATATAAATCACTCAGTCACGCGGTCCGGCGTGAAATATACATGAAAGTGCAGATAATACAACATCCATTTACTTTTTTAAACGTTTTATATTATAAATATTTACCAGCAACAACGCTCCGAGGAAACGCTGACATATAAAGATAAGAATTGAGTTTATATTTCATAAATAAATATAACTTAGTCGGCTTGATTTTATCTAGAGAGAATATTTTGTATTTAAAAGAGGAAATCTAAATTAAAATCAGCAACGTATCCTTTAGATTTATCGACTCATATTCTCAATTACATTCTAGCCAAATTTTATTAAGCTGTATTTATCGTAATTAATGGATAACATTGGAAATAGCAAATAATTTATTATTTTAACGTATTAAGTTTAACATCAATTAATAATCAATTATCACCTAATCACCTAAGTAAACATTGTATTTGTAACTCCAAGGTAGCGGTAGTCAACTTTTTTTTTTAAATGACACCATATTTATTTTTTGTTCAATTCGGATAGGGGTAACTTTCCTGCACCCGAATATCTATCTCAACTATACGCTTAGTTAACAAAAAAAAAATGAATATAGGTTTTGTTGTTTACAAGTAAATGTATGAATAAAGTAAGAAAATGTCCAAACCGGTTTATTTTATAAAAAGAAACATATATGGCTACGAAAATTATAAAAAAATAAATAAACTATTTCATTAACTTTTAAAAATGCCCACCACCTACTTCTAAACATAAGAGTTATGTTATGTTTATGAAAAACTCCCTGAATGCAGACACGTTTCAAAACATCACGATTTAATTTACGGCATTCAATGCTAATCCAATTTTTCAGATCTTCAAAATCATTTAATGGTGTCTTATAAACCCTTTATTTAAAATATGGCCAGAGAATAAAATCTAAAGGAGTTAGATCTGAAGATCCACTTGGTACCATTTTGATTTCCGAACCAATTTGTTATAATTCCAACTTTATGTGGTGGAGTTTGATCGTATTGAAAGATCATGTCAAGTATAATATTCATGGGAATATCTTCTAGATAATAATCCAATTCATTCCTTAAAAAGTTTAAGAATCTATCCCCCGTTAAAGTTCCGTTATAAAATAAAGGCCCTATAAGATATCTATTAACAATTCCACACCACACGTTGATACCCCAAATTGTTTGGAAATTTATGTCCCTTATCCAGTGTGGATTATTTTCGGACCAATAATGGCAATTATATCTATTTACTTTACCATTGTTATGAAAACGGGGTTCATCTGACCACAAGATATACGGCAACATTTCTATTTCCTGCATAGTTGCTAACAATTCAACAATTGTGATGCGAGGTTCGAAGTCTCTTGCAAGTAATCTTTGATGCAAATGGATTGTAAACGGCATTGCTTTAAAATCCTCTGAATAGATGCATACGAAATATTGCACTCACATTGTATTTCTCGAATAGAGATATATGAGGATTTACTAAAACTCGACCCAAAATATCGACTTTTTTATCGTCATTTGTGGCTGTTTTTTAATCAGCTTGAATTTCTTTAAATGGCCCACTTTCCAAAAGATTCTAGCCTAATTTGGGGAATATTTTTACCGATAGAAGATGTCTGTCTGGATTACGTTCAGCATAAAAACGTTTCGATGCCTTATTGTTTTTACTACACTCCTCATAAGTTAAAATCATGCCTAATTTTTCTTGATTCATATATTCCATATTTGTTAACGCGCTGATTAATAAAAACTATAATAAGTTAATTGAAAGGATTAACCTGTTTTTTGACATGTGACATTTGGTTTAGCATTTGTTTCCAAATTAAATAACTACGTATGATTGTTTTTGAAATAAACCGATTTGGATATTTTCTTATTTTATTCTTTTTTTTTTTTAGCTAAGCGTAGAGTTGTGATGGATATTCGGGTGCAGAAAATGTCCCTCTTTCGGAATTGAACAAAAAATAGAAAATTGAAAAAAAAGTTGACTATAGCCACCTTGACTGTTATCATGGTATTATCAATTAAATAGAGAATTTCCTGCGGTTTGCAAAAATATATGGTTTGTTATAGTTTACTATCAAAATAAAAAAAATAAAAATAGAAAGGGGTGGAACATCAAACTGAATGACCCTCTATTTATACAAACATCTTTATTAAAATAATTGCTGAACTTTGCACAAATTACTCTAATTTAAATGTGTGTTTAATTTGATCAAAATCCATACCATAGAAAAACCATTAACACGACGAAAAGATTTTCCTATGTAAATCCCTATGAGGCCTGGATAAAAAAAATGCACTGTATATATATATGTTTATCTGTAATTAGGCACTGTTTGTTGAGAAACAAATTACTATTATTATTATTATTACAAAAAATATAAATGAATTATAATCGTATAGTTTCAAGCATTATTATGTATACAAACTTATGATTCACAATAAATCTAGTTTACTTCATAAATCCTGTAAGACATATTCAATAAATTTGCATGCTGCCGTAAGATCGTTTTCACTTCATGAAAAATGTAGTAAATTCCCGTTACCAGGGCGTGCACTGAAGTTATTACGCCGAACGACTGCCGTGCACTATGAATATTTCGCTTCGTACATACATACTTTTCATGAAACATCTCCCGCGAAATACAAATCTCTCTATTATTTAATATGAACTCGTCTTTTTCGTACAGCGATCTGACAATGTTTGCGTCTGCTCTTAGACTTTAGTCTAGAGTCTAGACACTGCTCGCTAACGCGGCGCGTAATGCGATACAAAGGGTGAACCTTTTTGCACCCCATTTTCTGTAGAAATGCACCAACATACTCAATATTGTGGGTGATAATTGAAGATATAACATAAACACAAATTAAAATAATACACAGTTAAATTAATATTATTTATCATATATATTTGAGAATATATCATAAAAATATTTATTTATTATATTATCTTAGATTATATACAATGTATTATTTTTCTCAAGTAATAAATATTTGGTGATGTTATTTCGCCTATATTGATACTTCACTTTTTTAAAATAATTATATCGCGTAAGACGCGTTAGACAATCGTGAATATTTAATTTAATTTAAATTATAAAATGTAATGCGTTTATTTAAAATATACAATTTTTTATTAATTATTATTATAGTTTTGCCCAGTAATCTGTTGATTTTAGTATTTGTATAATAAATTGTATATTTTTTCCTGATTTACCACTTGGCAAAACATATTATTAATAACCGTTTGTTATAATGAAACCACTTGGTTTTATTTTTACTAAAATTTTGTTATATTTTTCAATTAAATAAAATGAAACAAAGATGATTCAGATATTTGCAATTATTTAAATTACATTTAAATTACATTGAAACTAAACAAGGAAACTTTCTGGCAATGATAAATAAAATTCGATCAATCCCTTTTTCAAACTGCAAAAAATGACTTACACTGTAAGTTTTACAAACATCTATTGAAACATCCCGAAACAACTATCTACAGATAGCCTTATAACTATTATTTGTTGTTTCCTTTCATTAAATAATTTTAACTTAAACCGTTGCTATTCGCAGTAGTGCTGCTATGCAACAACAAATATCTATTGTGTAATCCAATGTCCGGCGGGGATAATTGCTCGGGAAGTAGTTGTTTCAATAGATGTTTGTAAAACTTACAGTGTAAGTATTTTTTTGCAGTTGGTAAAAGGGATTGATAGAATTTTATTGATGATTGCCAGAAATTTTCCTTGTTTAATTTCATTGTAATATTTTTCAATGTTCCACAATAAAACAATGAAATTCAACTTTTTAAAAATTGTGTTAGGTTTAACATTTTATTGTGGAACATTCATTATTTTAATGAGAGTTTTGCTGTTATTTGCTGAAGTCTTATCTAAAGTGGTCGTAAATTGTATTAGACGTTTTTTCATATCTTTATTAATTGCTGTGAATTTTGTAATCAAGCGAGATCGCAATTTTAAGTAGGAGATTCAATCAAAGTTTCTGTTTTTTTTCTTCTGAGATCATATTGTTAAAGGTTAATAATTAATGTTTGAAAAGGGGCATGCGAATTAACGTCTATGCAATTAAGACAATTGGTTGATTTTCCATAAATGTTGAATTCTAGATTGTTTTTGTTTTGAATGACTCATAATTAAAAAAAGAAGAAGTAGGTCATTTGATTCAGTGTGGCGCGTAATATTATTGCTGGGATATAAACCAAGACATTGGTTTATATCCCTTCACCAATATTAGAGAAAAATAAACGAAATTAAATTACAAATTTAATCAATTACACTTTACGACTAGATTCTTTTTTTTATAATGAGTGATAAACTCTAATAAGAACATTGTATTGTTTTAAATATACGAAGAAATAATATTACAAACTTATTCATTCTCAATATAGATTATATAAACAAATGTTACTTTCATTTAGGCTAACTAGGCGAATCAAAAAAAAAATGAGGGTTCTCATTTAAAATTAGGATGTAGACCTCCGTGGACCACCTTAGGGGCTTTATCGTAACTTTTGCCCACTACAGTTCAAATTGCCCCTCTAAAATATGCGGAGTTTATTTGAAAATTGTTCTCATTAAATCAATTATTGTTGAGATATTTGAGTGTCTCTAGATAAATGAGATCCTATAGATTCTAGGGTATAATTTTTTTTCTGTTTCTTTTACTGTGTTTTCGTTTTTCTGCCAGCCGAAGTTTCTATAACAATCGCCATCCCGTGTCAAAATCTGTACTTATTTTTCCTTAACACCCTCTCTCCAAAAACATAATCTCAAATCTAGCAACAATTTTCACTTGTTTAATTTTTTAATTTCTTCTATAACTTTTCTTCCGATTATGAGTACTGAAAAATACTACGATAAACTTTGTTACATTTTTACTCTTTATTTTCAATTTTAAATCTAACCCTCATATTTCCTCTTGTTCATTTTAATTCAGCTGTTCATGTTTGATTTTGTTTTATTTATATTTTTGTTAGTCTTTAACTAATTTTTAATATCTTCTTGAATCACGTTTATACAATAAATAGTTTGTTTTGTTTATAATACAACATGTCTATTTAAATTGATCGAAAATCGAACTTTTATTTATTTAACAAAAATATAAAACTTAATAGAAAAGATTGATATTCGGCCCTATTACCCATCGAAAACGTTAAAATTAAAAGTTGACAGTTATATTAGGATGCCGGTGGACGATAACGTGTGTGGTGACGTTTCTGCATAATTCCATATTCCGGATCACATGTTATTCTTCCAATGTTAAAAACCAATATAGATATATCGCTAAAAATAGATAAAGTATATTATATGTCCAATTAGTAAGGCAAGGCCGATAAATTTCAACGATATGCTCAGTGAAAAGCTGTTGAATTCTAACAATTGAAGAAAACCAAAGAGCAATGAAAAAAACGTAAACTTATTGAAAAAAAAAAAAAACATTAAAAATCAAAGTTGTAATTTGGTTTTCACCGATTTAATGTTTCTAAATATTTATATGATTTTATTAATGTTTCATTGCACTGTTGAGCTGTTTATTATTTGTAAATTTTGCAATTCATATCATGGGTAAATGGGTTTGATTATTTTCAAGATTCCTATATTTTTTTACATAAAACGGTAATCGCCCTGTTTTTTTAACCTACACAGTTCTCCCATTAAGAAAATGCATTAAATATACGTCTTTGAAGAAAAAAAAAGACACACACGTTCATCAATTTTATAGAGATACTATGGGTACCTGAAGGAGTAATGAATAAATTCAATTTTACAAGAGAACATTTGCAAAAAATAACAAGATTGTTTAAACCATAAAATTCCATTTTAACCGTCACTAAAATAAGTTTGAGTTGAAAATAACGTACAAAAGATGTAAAACGTTTTAATAACTTGCAATATTTAGGTGCCTGGTATTTCAATCAATTTTAAAGGGTGTCATGGCATCAAGCGTTAACTGAGATAACAGTTTAGGGCGACACAGAATACCAAACCGACATATAACGTAACCTTGAAGAATTACGTGCTGTCAAACATAAAAACATAACGTTTTCGATAGGGAATAGACCCGATTAATACATAGAATAACGCGAAAACTTGGTTAAGGCGGGATGCATTTTGGAAAATCACGAAATGATGTGGGAATCAAATCAATCAATTTAGTGATTTAAAAAATATAAAAGAAAAGTTGTTTTTCATCTAGTGATTGCTGATTAAGAAAACGCACTCACTAGTAAATCTTAGTGCGGAGTTTAATATTGATAAACTATGTTGCAGGCGGTACATTGCTGACATGTCAATATTTTACAAACTACTAAATGGTGTTATTCAATGTCCGGTTCTTCTTTTGAGTGTATGTTTATCTGTAAAATATGTTGGCCATTTAAGTCGAAACCCGCCTCCGATTACACGACTTATGCGTACAGCAAATTTTGTATTAAACATTTGCCTCGAATTAACTTTTATTTGTAGTTTTTTTGTTTCTATTTATTATTTTTACTTTGTAAAAAAGTTTATATTTTTTTGTAAAATGGTTTATCCTTTAATAAAAATTGATTATTTATTATTTAATTAAATCACATGCTCCGAGGTGTTTCTTGTAGCTGGTTGTTTTAAACCTCTCGCAACGAATTAGGAGCGCGTAATCCCACGTTTTTTTTTATTTTAAATAAAATATACAAGGAATATATAATTTAATTATAATCACAATAAGGCGTTGAAATTTTAAAGTTATTTTGTTGCCTTAATTTTTCGATTAATTCGTGTTACTTGCTTAAACTCATTTAATGACTTTTATTTATTGTCCACTATTAATTTTCTTTTTTGACAGACATACAACACGGTAAATACTGAAAATATATATTTATACAAGTAACGAACCTGGGATAGAACATTTTCGGGTTGTAATTTAAATCACAACGTAGGGCCTGAAGCAATTATAAATTTGCCCAATACCGACGTGGAATCATTTCAAGTTTTTCGTCTAAATTTTTGGGGAATATCAGTTCACTGAGAACAAGTATTTATTACCCATAGAAGAACAATCACTAAAAATATTTTGCCTGAGGTACACCTGCAATCGATTCCTGAGGTCGAAAATCATGTTTTTTTTTTAATCTCATTGCGTTCGAATAACTATTACATGTTTTTTTAATAAGTGAACTTTCTCTTATAAAAATAATACCACTCATACGACACCTGGTAAAAAGAATACGCCCGATATATATTGTTAATGATTAATAATAAATATTAAAATAAAGTACTTAATATACTAGGACGCAAGCTGTTTGGCTGTCTTTTTAGCGAAATCAATAGTTAAAATACGAATGCTAGATTTAAGTGAAGGCGAACAAGATTTTTGTTTAGGATTTTTTTTTGATGAACATAACTTTATATAATTTTATATGGTCGTTACTCCCATTTATAAATGTTACCCAGTACTTTTATTATGTTTATATTCTATATGTACAATCACATACAACGTCGTATATAGTCTTTCGATAAAGATTGATTTAGTTCAAATTAAATTTTGTTATTTGATAAGCCAACACATGAATGATGTGTTTGTCCATAACGCATTAATTAACATATTACATAAATACGAAGATATAAATATCACGTTTTCTTCGAATTCTTTTGAAATATGGCTGTATTTGTAATTGCTTTTCGCATCTAATTGCTTTTTTATCAATATACTGTTTAAAACGATAAATAGTTTCGTTTTGCTTTTTTTTTTTCGAAGTAATAATTTTAACGAGCCCTCCCCGAATAAAACAGGTCATATTCTGAATATTTCTTTTACAAAAAAGTGGTTTTGTGGCTATTTTCTCTGTTGCACTTGGGAACGTACACAGTGCAAAATATGCATTAAAAATAACCCTATACGGAAGACATTATTATTATTATTATTCATAAAAGTGCAGCATTTTATTTCAAGAACTATTTACAATTTTCGATTATGCCGGAAGTAAATATTTACACCTTTTATCGAGCCGCGCAAATCCCAGATTTTATGTCAAGTTTTATTTCACTCATTTTATTTGTTTCAGTTGTAGAGCGTTCAGCAGCAAGTTGTTTATGTCGTTATGAGTGACGTAAAATATTAATGGCGTTTCAAGTAGCGAACTCCACTTTTGAATGCGTTTTTTTATTTATATATAAATACTAGTTTAAAATAAGCCATGAAAATGTGCTCTGAAAGATAAAAGCGGAGGATTTATAAAAGATTTGTTAAATAAAACATAAATAACACATGAGAATTAACAACAAGAATTACAGTACGTGAAAATAATTGTAACAAATTTATCTATCCAATAGTAATATTGATCTATCTCTGTTTTCGAGTACGTGCTAATTGAAATGTAAATCTGACCTTTAAATATAAAATTGTGAAGAAAGGAATAAACATATATATTTTTAATCAAAAATTACTTAACTAAAACACTAATTAAGTAATTTTTGATTAAAAATATTGAAATAAAATATTATTACACTATAGCAGCACTATTATTACACTATGGTGCTGCTATAGTGTAATAAAACTCTTAATTGTAAATTATTACACTGTTTTTTTTTTATTATTTAAGAGTATTTGATTATGTTTCATATGTATTTATGTTTATGCATAATGATTTTTAATTTGACTCTACTTTATTGTATGCACCATTATTTAAATAGTTTTACGTCTAGAAGTAAAAATGAAAACAAAAAATGTTCAACCAACAATTCATTGAAGAATTAACAGACTTCCTTCTGGATTCAACCAACGCTCCAATCTACCAACACTTTCTTTACTAGAAGTCTAGGCATCGCTTAATTCTCTCACTCTCAATAAACCTGACGGAGCCCGCTAGCAATGTCTAAATTTGTGCCACTTAACTGTCGACCCTGTACATGCAATACAAATAAAATACCAGTGCTTATTGTAATTAATTTTCTAGCTACAATAAAAAAACAAATTATTAAACACTTCTACGAGATAAGCGTCTCGTGAATTTTCCAATACAAACCGAATAAAAAAAAACGGAAATTATTAAACACTTCCACGAGACGAGCATTTCGTGAATTTCCCAATACAAACCGAATCAACAAAAAAATCCGCATTATTGGAAATGTTTATCATACACTTGAGCACAATGGACAGGACAGATCGAAGAGCTGGCCAGAACGTTCACAGTTCCGTCTAAAAAAATAAAAAAATAAATAGAGACAGGAGGATAATAACGACGTCGATAATAAAATAAAAACGAGATCCCGACGTCCGCATTGTGTCCCATATATTTTCCTCCTCTCGATTGTTATTTTATTTCTGTATACTCTCTCTCGCAGAGTCGAGGCGAGTCTATAATTATTTTTAGCATTGATGAAAGCCCTGTTTATTTACCGGCCACTAAACTTTCTGTGTATAATAGGAAAGTTAAACACGCGCGCGATTTTCTTTTTCAATTTTTTTTTTCGCTCTGGACTAGATAGTTCATCTGTCCGCGCGTTTAAACCATAAATATGGAATAATTGAAGCGTTAATATTGCTTCGATGCGAGTTAAAGATGGTGGAAATTTTTTAATGGTTGAAATTTTATTATGGTGAATAAAATAAATAAACGTGTGTGTACTTATGTTACAAAATGAACAACTTTATAGATGATTGAACTACTGGCATGTAATATTTAAATAATTGTACACTATTTAAATATTACATGCCAGTAGTTCAATCATCTATAAAGTTGTTCATTTTGTAACATAAGTACACACAAGTATAATTGTAGATTCTTACGTCGAGGGTTTAAGCTAAAATGGCACAAGTTAAAAAATCCACTTTTTAATATAAAAATGAATTAACCATATACCAAGATTAAAGACTTCTGAGGTGTGAAAATCATTAAATTTAAAATAATCATAAAGAAGATAATTCACCCGCGATGAAAAATACGAGGGGAAATAAGTTACGAAATTATTATAAAGTCCAAAATGATCCAGTTTATTTAGTAAAATTATATAATTAATAGTTTGAAATGCATGACAAAAGTCACTGTATATTTCAATATCTTGTTGGCTATTTTCAAAAATGTTGCTTAAATATTGCGTATTGATCGTCAGGTTTTATATTTTTGATAGAAAATATGAAACCTGGATAAACATTTTTTGCCTTCATTAGATTTTCCATCGTATGTTATTTTTATTTATGGCGTTGTAATATCTTCCCCAGTTGTCGTGCCATGGATACTATAAATATCAAGAAGTTTTTCATACACTTCATAGCTTTTGTTTAGTCCTCGAATAAAAATCAATTCCTGAGCCGTTACTGTCAGATCTGTTGACTCATGCAAAGCCAGAGAAAATCACTCAAGGTGTTCATTTCTGTATGACAGTTGAAAAAATATTTTCTGATATATCTTATACCCTTCGAGCCACGGTGTTTGCTGAAAAACTGAAAATTTTAAATAAATTTACCTTTTCGGAGCACATTTGTTCGGCTACTGTAATTACGCATTATTTGATCATTTCTCTACACATCACTGCTGACACTAGTTGCAGATAAGGGCCTGCAACAGTATTGACTTTCCTAAATAAAGATTGCTGCAATTTCAATCCGCGCTTGAAAAATATAAAAAAGTCTATCATTTGAGATATCGCAAGGGGTGCTTTACTATTTGAATTTTTAAAGTTGGGGTTGCCACCCCTTGGGAGGCTTAAAAATGTATGTCAGGATAGCATTTTAAAAATAAAAATCGATGTGTAAGAGCATTTTTCTAAAATATGTTTATATAAGATGCTATAGAATTTATCCATTACTTTTGAAACATCCTGTATATAGATTATATAGTTAGTAAATATTTTTAATATCACGAATAAATTGTCTACATTGATTACACATTTAAATAATAAAACTATTACATGAAGTTTGTTCCAACTTATCACTTTCTTGTTGCAAAGAATTTAATTACAAAACTGAATTGAATTTTTACATTGCAAATGGAAACCAATGTATGATATAACGAATTAATAGGTGAATGCGCCGGGCCGGATGAACATTTAATAATTCACACCGCACGAAATGTCCATTTTGTAAATTCAATACGAACGCATGCTGACCTTTTTTTCGGTCGTTTCGTTCTGTTCATGGTGAATTTAACCCCGACAACAGCAATAAATGTTTGTTACCTTAAGTGGGGTCCACAGTATCTGTATATAAGGTCAGGATAAGTGATGACCGTAATTCAGCAGAAGAAAGGAACGAGGGTGAAGTGTAATGCCGGATCTTGTTTTTTTTTATTCTTCGCGCATAAGATGGAATTGTTTCATTTGCAAATGTGCAAAATTTAATTCGTTTCTTAAATATTTAATTTAATTATACCGGGTGTGACATGGGGATTTTACATGAAAAAAAAAAAAAAACAAGTTTATGCAAATTCCTGCTTCCCAGTCAATTTTAATGAAACAAAGGAGAATTTAAATGTTTTTAGAAGCCAAAAATCTATGAACATCGACTATTTATTAGCTTTTAAAATCGATGTATAATTATATAAGCATTTAGTAAAATTGATTATTTTTTAAAAAAATATCGCGTGTTTTAATTATATTAATCATGACTTATCAAAAAATATCTGTTAAATTTCAATCATAGAAATATATCAAAAGTAACGTTTATTTTAAATGCATCTTTTATATGAAAGTCATAATGGAATTTAATTATGCAATAATTTCCAAAATTAATTAATGTTAAGTTGTTATTTATACTCCGATTATCAGAATCAGACGTGAGCGTACAAAATGGATGGTCACTAAAAAAAGAGCTGGGAGTAGTGATATTAGTCAGCTAGAATTCAGACAACAAAATGCTCAATGTTACCTAATACGATAGGCAACGCTAACTAAAAAATGGACGACGATCGAAATGTTCTGGATCAACGATCGAAGATTCTGCCAGAAATTCAGTTTGATGGAGCTGATAATTTCATCGAGTGCAAGCAAACGCCATAAGGGAAGTGCGGTTCGCACATAGTATTAAAAATGTGTATTAGTTTTATGTATTGATTTTTTTGCTAGTTTCCATAGAAAATACCAATGACATAATACGATTTTTGTGACTTGTTCTCGAATAAAAATATATTCCTACTTTGTTTTGTTTACTGCCTAGCGTTTCATATATGGAACACTCAGTATCTCCTAAATCAAAAGTAATACAAAAGAAAATCCAATTTTAAAATGTTTTTATAAATATATGTGATAGAAGGACGTCATTGGTAATACGTTTCTGACTAAAAAAATCTCACATTGATGTGTTAAGCGACTACTGGAAAACCGGGTAAATTTAAATGGAATTAATAACTATCGTGAAAGTGAAATTCTGTCAATTTTCCAATTGAACTATATTATTTAATTAATTATTTTTTTATTTATTTTAATTAGGATGCCGAACAATACATGTAAATTTTAACTAAACTGAAACAAGATTTAATAATAGAAAAGAGTATTTATTCAATTAGTCACAGTTATTTCGTTTAACAAAAGTTTTATTAATTTAATCGAAAATTAAAAAAAAGATAATTCCGCATTATGTAAAACATTTCATAAATTACAAATTGCTTTTCTGTCATTCCCTGAAACGTCGCCTCGTGCCATCTTTATTATATACACTTGACACTATTCAGCTTAATGAAAGGGCATAATAGAATAACTGATTCATCTGGGACAGGAAACGAAGGTCGAGAATTCTCCCCGTTCCTCCTCCGTGAAAGAGGAAATATTACCGAGGACACTCTCAGGAAATATTTATAGTTGAATTTAGTTGTTTACCTGCTACGGTGCAATGTTTCCGCTTCGCTTTGTTCGCCATAAATAAACACCAGTATGGCACGGAGGGTGGAAATTCTTAAAAAGAAAATGTAAATACGAAACAAGAAAAATTAAATGAAAATGACGAAAATTTTAAATTGGACAAAAAATATTTTTTATATAATTTATTTTAAATAACTGTAGGCCCATGTGAATAAATACTTTTTTTTCTTTTATGGCCTTGGATACGCGTCCATATGGCCAGCTCTCAGCGGTTTGAGAAGAATGAAAAAAAAACATTTTATTAACTTTTACAACTTTCATTTTGCATCCTTTAACATGAAATGATAAGATCATAACGATTCATATTATTTGTTGCTAGAAGTTCATTAATACAATGAGGAGGTGAAATATTTAATTTATAAAGGCCTTTTTAGAACTCTTGTCTTTGATTATAACAGTTTTCACAAGAATATATGGTTTCGTATCTCTGGAATACTTTTATTATTATTAACCAAAGAAGGGTAAAGTTGATATTTTCTTAAAGTTCTTTAATACCTTTATTAATAAACTCCAATTTACTATTATTATTACTGTAGCTACTTAAAATTGGTTATTCAGAAATACTCGATTACTAAATTCACTCGATTTTGCACATCACTCAAATTAATAGCCAACGAAAACTGTGTTTAATTCTCCATTAATGCTTAAATTAACAATTAAACAACATTTTTCTTCACTTTTCATTATTCTACACTATTTGTAATGAATAAATGGAGAATTAAACAATTTTTTTTTCACGATTTTTAATTGATTTGTTTGATTTGTTATCGCGATTTATAAATCTCTCAAAGAGTTAATTCAAAACAGAATTTCTTTGATTTCTAAATTATATGTGTATCTTAAATCATTCCTTATTTTGACCATATCAGAGTTGTATTATTTTATAATTTATTTCTGTAGATGTATTTCCTGTCTGCAATAAAACATCTGCTGGAATAAATTATAAAATAATACAATTCTGATGTGGCTAAAACAAGGACATTATTACAACTACTTTATTCGTCGAGATTCCGAACGCAGCGGACAATTCCGCGAGTGCTCTCACATGCTTGAAGTTTTTTTATGATATTTCCGTACATTCTTAAAGTGGAATTCACACCATCTCAAAGAGCTTCTTCTGTACATTCTTCTGATAATAACATAAATTCAAATTGTGCTAGAGCAAAATCTAAATATCAGACAATTTTCTGAACACTCGCGGGTGAGGTTTTTTTTATTAGACATCATCTCTTATTTGTGGTGTTTTAATTCAACAAGAACTAAGTCTTAATCCTCTCCTTTTCTTTAAACGTCAAATATATTATCATTATTTATTTTATAATTGATGCCTTTTAAAACTTTTTTAGTTATATCTCTCATATCTTCTCTTTTATCTTGTTTCAGAATTCTATTTAAATTGATAAATTTATGAAAGCTTTGTTGCTCTAGTTCTCGACAATTTCCTTCCAATTCAATTAGTTTAGATTTTAGATTTTCATTTTCTTTTTTGAAATCTTCATTATGGCTTTCAGCTCCTCATTTTGTTTCATAGTTCCATCGAAATTATCCGACATAAATTCTACAACCTTTTTTTTATTTTTAAATTCTGCTATAAGTTCTTCCATATTTCTTATGTTACTTTCCGCTTAATTTTCGCGATACTCCTTATATTTTTAGAAGGCATTTTCTTCTTAATTTAATTTAAATTAAAAAAATAACGATTAAGTTGTTTAGTTCTAAGAACAACAGTTGGAAATATTACGTGGATACTCTTTTCACACCACAGTGTCCATTATATTGACTAACATAACACATAAAAGGCTAGACAATGGAAGGAACAAACATAAGAGAACAATAGAAAACATTGATATAGCTTTAGCAAGTTAATTTAAAATGTATAACATCATTGACAGAAAACAATATTTTTATCAAGAGGGAAAAGAAGCAAGACAGATTACACAACATGCATGTGTCTTATTGTTGATTTCTATAATGTTTTCGAGAAAATAAGCAGAAAAAGCTTAATTAAAACAATTATACGATTAGTTATTTAATTATCTGCAAGACAAAATTTTCCGAGCAAAAATAGGATATCAAACAGTTTGTTAAAACACTTTTTAGCTATCTTAATTAGTTGTCGTATTAATTGGGGAAAGTGCGCGTTTAGAAATTACCCCAATAAAGTGTTACCGAGAAACGAACAAAAGTATGCGCGAACATTGGCCAGCAAGGGTGGCATTCAGTTCAGCAACCCTGCAAAGTAGCTTCGGGAAACACCTTTGAAATTAGGTGATGATATATAAATTCCTATGCAGAGGCTGTAAAAAAGACACTGTCAAACATTCAAACGTATGACGTCCCACGAGCAGAGGAACAGCTCCAGTGGAAACTGACCGACAAAGAGATACTGGGCATTGTCAGATCTGATTAGTATCAGGGAGAGGACGTACCACAATGAGCCTAAAGTTTAGCCTAAGTGGGTATGGTGTAGGAACTGCCGCCCTACCCTAAAATACTTAATCCTTAATCTTTCTACCGGAACACATAATGACAAAAATATGTACTGCATGATATATTTTGTCACGGTCGTCCGGTAGAAAATCTTTTAGATAAAATAATCAATTGATAATGAGCTATTGTATTTAAGTGCATTGCCCTGCATGTGAATTTCTTATAACAGACTTACAACCCATAAAAAGACCCATTATAACTGCAGGCAACAACACGAAAAAGACTCAGCAACTTTTAATTAGACAACTGACAGACTCGCGATGTATATTTAATAAATTAAAAAAAAATTGCAGGAATGCAGACAGCAAGTGGTTTGTATGAAATTAAGAGATAATAAACATGGAGGGCGAAAGAAAACACACCTAAGTGATTTATTTGACAGTTTAGCTAGGAATATTTTGCCGGAAATATCAGGCTAGCAAGGATAAAATTTGTTGTTAACAATATTATCAACTTTTACAGCTTATTACTTGAAATTGGTTTAATACCGTTCTGTTTTTTTTTGTTGTTGGACAGTTTCCTATTAAAAAATATTGTATGCTTTAAAAAAATTTAAAAACTTTGTTTAAAAATTAATTTTCTTCAAAATGAAACGGTTGGAAATTCGCACTATTATAAAATATGAGTCGAAGTACGGCATCGCCGACCGCGCGAAATATTGATAGTGTAGTTAGCTTTAGTGTTATTATACAGCAGACAATATCAAATTGGTTCGCCAAATTTTATTCTTAAGCTTACTTCATCAAGTTTTCTTGTCACAAATCTAATCCATTTTTGAATCGAATTATCACTTGTGATGAGAAATGGATGCAATATAATCGCGAACGTTCAGCACAGTCGTTAGATAAGGACGAATCATCAAAGCACATTCCAAAGTGTAATATTCATCAAAAGTAGCCGATGGTCAAGGTTTGGTGGTCTATCCTAGGTGTGATCCATTATGACTTCATGAAACCTGGCTCATCGATTACAGTAACCAACTGGACGAATTGATGCAAAAACTTAAAGAAAAATAGTTTTGATTGTTCAACAGATCGACTCCTATCTTACTACATGATAACGCTAAACCACACACTACACAAATAACCATGGCAAAACAACAGGAATTGAAGTTGGAACTTCTTCATCATCCTCCACACTCACAAGACCTAGACTCCATTGACAACCACTTCTTCCGCAATTTTTTAGTTGGGAAACAATTTAATTCTGACAATTGACCGGCCTGAACAACCTGCCGCTTAAATAGGAAAAGTTTATACACAATATGGGTGTATACTTTGATGAATAAAATAATTCCTTATATTTATAGGTTATCGAGAAACTTTGCCTTTATTTCTACAAATTTCATCCTTGATGAACTGATAAAATCAAGTACATTTAAATTGAGGGAGATAAAACAACAATTGGTGGAGAAATCTGAATGAACAGGCGATTGCCATATTTGAATTATATCGCATATTAAAAAAACTGAATTTTAATAAATGAAACACTTTTTTACTTTGTTTGTATAACTCGGATTATACAAACAAAGTAAAAAAGTGTTTCATTTATTAAAATTGAATTACGATGTTTAACAATGTAGAAGCCTCAACAATTAACAAGTTAAAAAAACTCAAATTTCATAGAATTAATTGAATAAGCAAAAACTAATCAAAATAATGTTCTTTTCTTTATAAATTAATTTGTATATATATATATATATATATATATATATTGTTCGTTGGTATTAATAATAAGTATGATAATTATACGCAAGTATGATTGATTGAATGATTTGATTCACAGTGGCGAGACGGACGGGATGAGTCAAAAAATATTCTTCTTATTATTAAGATTACGATTAAACAAATCGACCTCTTCTGTTTTAATTTTCAAAGCGAATAAAATGAGGCAAACAAAAAAAAAAGAAAAACAAAATTCGTGCGTAAATAAACGTCGGCGCGGGTAAATTGATATCATCGAGCTTTTTAATCAGCCGGGATGGAAAAGGAAAATTAGGAAAGAGCTGGTAAGAATAATTGCCGACATTTGAAAATTCATGGAGTATCACTTAGTATTAATTAAAGGGCCTCGGAGTGGCATGGGGGAGTAGTATGAGGTGGAGAGCGAAGGTCCCCCCATTATGTTCGCCCTCTTCGTGCACTTCCCCGAAAACCGGCTTATTGATTGCACTTCAATGTCACGGCCCAGTTTAAGACTTTCCGGGTCAAAGTTCCCATTCGCGTTATCTTCGAATCTGTTTGGAACTTCTCGCGAGAGTTATAATTCAGTTTTCTCGGATAAACAAATGTGTTATCACAATCACTTGATTAATTAATTTTTAAGTAATTAATTAATTAATATAATTTATTTCAATGTGGTTAATTTATAAAGCGTGACTGACTTCTCATTGTCTAGTTTATATCTGCTAGAAATACTAAATTATTTAATGGAATTTCCTATACTGGATGTTTCAAATTCGAGTCATACAATGGGGATTTAAATTTGTCACTTTTGCAAAATTTCATGCAGAATAAAATTCCGTTGAGAAAACTAGGCTAAATTTCTTTCTTTTCAATAAAAATTAAAAAGAAAACTGATAAATGCGATATTCTTTTTTATATATCTTCGTTATTTGGATTTTGCTTAAAAAAGTATTTCGGGAATGTTACAGCGGTTTTTAAAAATGACAGAAAATACAAAAGCATATTTAGCGTTTTTCTTCTCGGCAACCATTCAATATTTTGCGATGTAGTACTAATAAACGTTTCTCAAAAAATCGATCCTTGACGCCTAAGTTTTTTTTATAAAATTTAATTTAATGTTAATTATATTAAATTTTATTATGCAGTTGGTACTTATGAAGATTCCATAGTACTACAAAATCATCTGAATATGTTGTCAGAATGGTGTTAAAGTAATCACTTAGACATTGACAAATAGTTATGACATATTTTCGAAAACTTCATAACATTACCTTTGATTGCAAATTAAGTGGTTTTAGCTTAGAATGTGTGAAAACATATACAGATCTGGGTATAATAGATCAAAATAAATTCTGTTTTCATAACCATTTTTGTAAACGATTCTAATAAAATGCTGGGATTTATTTTGAGAAACACTAGAGAATTGACATCATTGGATCCGTTAACTTGTTTCTATAACAGTGTCATTCGCAGGCTTGAATATGGTGGAATTGTGTGGAATCCATATTATAAAACCAACATTTCTGATATAGAAAACGTTCAAAAGAAATTCTTGAAAGCGTTATATTTCGGCAAACATGCTATATATCTAACACGCAATTATGAATACTCCAGTCTACTAAACGAATTTTCCATTGTAAATTTAGAGAGTAGACGGATAGCTGCTCACATAGTTTTCATATACAAATTTCTTAAGAGTCAAATTCGAGCAACTTTTATCAAAACTAACGTTCTGCGTTCCAACTATAAAGACAAGAACCAACAATGTTTTTAGCATACTTACTTGTAAGACTAATTATAGTTTAAGATCGCCAATATATAATTTCTGTACATATGTGAACAAGTATTGTCATGACCTGAACATGTATTTTGGTCCACTACATTTTGTGTATAGGTATGTGTCTGCTATGTCATTTGTAAACCTTCATATTAATCAATATGTTTATTAAATTACTCTATTGTATTAATTGAATTTGTGTATTATTCTTAATATGAAGTTAATCTGTTGGATAATAAAATTATTATTATAAAAAAATATTATTAGAAAACGTATGGTTAAATACAATTATTCCTGCATTCGGAAGCTATTTACCATATTACATCTTTTTGCGGCGCATAATCAAATCAATAACCTATAAATTATAAGTTTTTATTTATTTTTTCAGCAATAACATTTTAGAATAAATAAAAGATTATTCGTAACAATTGGTTTCACTAAGTTAATGAATTCAGAAATAGAAGTAAATTCCTAACCAATCATTCGAAATTTAAATATTTTACAATTGTCAGATTAGTGTTTGTAAATTCATTTGTACCAATAATATCCAAATATTTGAATTTATTGATATAAACTTTATTCACCTCTATAAATTTTGATTCATGGTATAAAAATCACTTAATTAAATTTTCTAACACAATTTGTGTTCTGTATTAATTTAATCTTTCGAAATTATTAATTTTATTTCGACGCATATAATCTAGTAGTTGCAAACTTAGAAGTACTTTAAAACAATTCTATTAAGATGCTTTTATATTAACGTCATGCGAAAGAGTTTTATAAAATGTAGATACATTTCTTATCATCGATAAAAATGGCAAACGTCATTTTCGGGAAATGATTCTTATAACATAAAATTTCGGTTATGATTAATATTTACAATTGTGCCATTTATACTACATACTAGAGATGGGCAAAGTCGATCTTTTCGATCTTTTTTGTGACAGCAAAATGAAGTTTATGACAATTTTCTTAATGTTATTTATAATGTTATTTTTGGAAAGTTTTGCCCATTGATTAATAAACTTAATTTTATTGTTATTTATTAACTTTAGCTACTTAAAATTGGTTATTCAGAAATATTCGATTACTAAATTCACTCGATTTTGCCCAACACTACTACATACTGTTTTTCGTATATTTTTTATACTTTATAATAATTTTTGAACAAAACTACATTTATTTGTAAATGAATTTTAGCATATTGTTCCCCATCTTTAGCTGTTTGAGATCTAAATTACATACTAGTGCTTTAAATAGCGCGGTGTGTCAATTTTTGTATATTTCAGATAAAGAATATCCCAAAAAAGGTATTTTGTGATTTTTTTTGCGAAGTTTTTTTCAGTTATATACAAATTAAGTCTTGGGAAATACCGTGATACCACGAATGTCTTACACGTTATCCAATTCTATTATTAATAACAGTCTATTTGTTCTCGACAGATGATGATTGTAATCTTATTTGCATTTTAATATCGCATTGTTTGAGTTTTCGCGATAGCGCATAAACGGCTACATGGATTGAAGCAAAATTTTATATCTAAACTTTTTATAACAGTGGAATGACCTGAAAAGCTTTTTATCATAATCAAAATTCAATAAGTGCAACTTTAGTCTTAGCGATTTTTCATTTTTTAATTCGAATAGAAAAATATTTCAAATAAAAGTTGTAGATCTTAAAAAAATAACATTTTTTTGTTATAAAACTTTTATTATAGGACCTTTAGTTTTTATTTTATAAGCAGAAGAATTTCATCTACCTGATAAATTCACTTAGAAACACAGCTATAATCTTCTTTATTATAGCTGTGGAGATTTTAATTATTTAAATAATTATTTTTATATCAACTAAAACGTCAAAATGCTTTAAAAGAGAACAATCCATTTGTTCAATCAATATTTTTTTACTTTCCCATTAAATTTTTATTGAAAAACTTATTTGACCGAATTCACCGGGGAAAGTACCATGATGGACACATCACCATTTTTTAAAACTATAACCATTTACATATAGGGTATCTGTAATACTGAATAGCAAATAAATATTCGAAAATCTAAGAAACCATTTCAGCACAATTGATTTTCTCAACTGAAGTGTAATTAAAACGAGAAATCGTTGCTTTTTCTTGCAAAACTAATTCCATTTACTAATTTATATATTTTTCATTCAGTTGTATTTTATGTAAAAATTATTAAGAATTATTTTCCTAAAATATTGCTTCTTTAAAATCTTAAAACCACAAATTAGTATATGCGTTTTATTATTATGAATAAAAAATTCAACAAAAATTGTCAAATTTAACAAGGTGTAAATAATAATGTAGCGGATATAAAAAATAAACAGGTCATTTCCACAAGCCCGGTCTATATTTACGCGACAGTACGCTATTTTAATGTTAATTAAAGCGCTTTTTCGCAAATTAGCACCGCGGGCAATTTGTAATCGGCGCCCTGATTAAAACCGTGCAGATTTCCACGATAATGATCGGGCCAACATTGCGACGGGGATTCCTGAAATATTTGTTAGGAGGACTTTGAATGATTGCCGTGATTTATTTGCCGAAAGGCGCGCGCGTTTTATTTTTACACGGGCCTCGCTGCATTGATTTAGGAATTTTTGTTGTGCTTATAAATAAAATCAATATCCAGCCATAGTGGAAATGAAAATAAAATTTGCAAAAATATGTATCTGTTTATTTTATTTATCTGTTATCTATAGGGTGGTCTATTTTGGTGGTGTCACTTATGGCAAACCTTATTATATTAAGAGAAGCCGAAAATCTAATGCCTCTAATCCAATCCAATTTGATTTTTTTTTTCTAGTAAATCTATTTATTTTCCATTAACGTGGACACTTTTATAAATCTAACACATAACTATAAATAATAATTCATACATTTTGATTATCCTCTGGTAATGCTATGTACTATTTTGATTAATAGCATGATTGTTCATTTAATAATAATAATATTTTGTCGAATAAAAAAGCCAGTGAAGGGCTAAAATAATACATAATATTATGACCATAAATAATAACAGCCAGACACACTAAAAGTAATTATACAGGGTATTTTTAATTGATATGAAATATTTTAAAATGTGATTTTCAGAAAAGAGTAAAGGCAGCCTTTTATACAACTTTTTGTCTAAAACCCATTCCTTGCCAAGTTACAGCCCTTAGGCTTACAAAAAAATAAAAAATAATATACCCAATATGAACGACTTTAGACTTTAGAAGAGTAAAATATTTACAAGTGGCACTTTATGACGATTGTTGTAATCCTAATATGTTCTTACAAGGGGATGAAACTATCAATCTTTATATTAATTTGTAATGTAAATGTAGGGTGGGCTACGAATAACGGCCTTAAAGTGTTTACAGGAGAAAATTGAAAAAAAAATGAAGGGTTTAATGCGATCTCTTGAAGGAAAATATTATTACTTTGTTATTTTAAATAGAAAAACCCTATATATATATATATATATTGGATTCCATTCAATTTTCTACTCACTCAAATCGATCTATGTCCACATAACTCATACAGTTTTTGCGTTAAAAATTTATATGTCAAATATGAACCTCAAATAGACGTTTTAAAAAATGCCTATAACTTCTAGATAGACAGACGAGTTACATCTTTAATTTTTACTAATGATTGCTCTATTATTACAAAAAATAACAGTGTTACACACCATTGATACGGATTCAAGTCAATCCGAAACTGATTTTCATGCTGAAGTTGGTAAAATTTCTATGTGTTATATTTTCTTCAAATACAAAGAAAAATATGAAGTACATATATGGAATAAGTAAATTAATTGATATCCGTGAATTGCAAAATATACATGTTATTAAATGATTCTAATGAATCATATAATATAATAATAATATAATAATTACAAATAAATATATATATATATATATATATTTTAATCTTTTTTCCTTTCTACCGTTAGGTGTAAGGAGACAAATAAATATTATATAAATATAATGTGGCGAGCGAGTTAAGTGGTGGCACGCGCGAAAATATCGGTTAACCAGTAAATGCGATTCGTCGTAAAATTACGGGCGCTTGGAATTAAAAAAATCATTAGTACCGACTTTGAAGCCAATCCCCTAGAAACATTTTTCGACTTGAAAGTTGAAACACCATTTATTTATTTAATTGTGAATTACAGAAAAATTAATATTGTAATTGCAATATTATTTTTTCAAAAAGATACTTCAGTGAGTAATTATTTAAGTATATTGATGAGAAAGATTTTAAAGGGTAATTTTTAGCAATATTATAGGAGGTCTTTGATATATGTATTTTTTTCTTCTTCTTCAAAACCCCTTTCTTTGCAAATCACAGCCGCATAAAATTAAGGGAAAAAATGTTTTTTTTTTTTATTTCATATAAAACATATAAAACTGTTCCTCATTAAAATTGCACTTTTTGACGATTTTTGTAACCCCAAAATATAATTACATGGAGGTACAAAAATCAACCCCTATAATATTTTGCATAAGAACTTTTTAATGCGTCTACATTGTTCTATTTCAAAAATTGATTTACGTGGAGGTTGAATCGCTCAACTTAATCTGCATTTTTTTCCGTCTGTTGATATTTTCTCCTAAAATTTTTAGTTTGATCACAAAAAAATAAAATAATATCATAGGCTTATTTGTCATTATTTCATTCTTCTAAATTGTTCGATAGTAGATATATAAAATAAAAGCATTGTTTCCCTTAACTTAAAAAAATAAATGAAAGACCCCCCTTAATTTTAATTTTTGCTGAAAAATCACCCTTTATAAGCTTTTGTGTCAATTTAGAAACACCCTATACATACACACATTCAGGGTGGGCCACAAATAACGGCCATTAAAAATTTTCAGGGTCCTTGAGCGCGGAAAAAAATGAAAAAATTCTAGATTTCAAGGTTGAATGCGACCACCTCATGGTAAATATTTTGACTTTCTTTTACTTCCGGTTGTACCGGAAATGGCTACCATTTTTGTTATTTTAAATGAAACACCATACGTTTTATTCTTTTACAGATTCTCCGTTCAATTGCCTAAGCAAACATATCGATTTATATCTACATAACACTTACAGTTTTTGAGTTTCAGGTTAAAATTTGACAAATAAATTTTTACCTCAAAAAGTGTTTCTTAGAAGGCTTTATAGACTTCAGAAATGTCAAGAAACTAATATTAACCCATAAATTTAAACACGTTCATG
Organism: Philonthus spinipes; assembly: GCA_963082785.1. NCBI lineage: Eukaryota > Metazoa > Arthropoda > Insecta > Coleoptera > Staphylinidae > Philonthus > Philonthus spinipes. The sequence goes on along the minus strand of OY720311.1, from coordinate 17,152,799 downwards.
TTACGAAAGATCAGAAACTAATAATATAGAATTTATTTCGAACTTTACAGTTCTAGAATCAATACTAACTTAAGCAACAAATACCTGTAAGATTTGAAAAATCATACCATTAATATAGTATATTTATAATATAGATCAATTCATAATAATATTTTAGAGTGGAAAAGCAATACTATAAATTACTTTCAAGCAATTAATAATTGGCTTACCTAAATGAAATTTTAATAATTCTACAAAAATATATGGATAAGGCGGAAAGACCTTCGGTCGTTAGCCATTTCATGTAATATAGTTGAATATAAATCTATATATACATTGTAAATAATTATGTAAACTATGAAATTAAACAAGGAAAATTTCTGGCAATGATCAATAAAATTCGATCAATATCTTTTTCCAACTGCAAAAAATACTTACACTGTAAGTTTTACAAACATCTATTGAAACAACTACTTCCCGAGCATTTACCCCGCCGGACATTGTAAAACTTACAGTGTAAGTATTTTTTGCAGTTGGAAAAAGGGATTGATCGAATTTTATTGATCATTGCCAGAAATTTTCCTTGTTTAATTTCATTGTAATTTAAATAACTGCAAATGTGTGAATCATCTTTGCTTCATTTTATTTAATCTAAACTATGTATAAATGTTACATGAATAAAGATATTTAGTAGTAGTATGTGGATATAACAATTGCTGTTTTATTTCGTTCCAAAATTGATAAATTTTAAATGTTATTATTTTATAAAACCAATAATCAAGATGTTTAATAATACGTTTGTTTGTATTATATTTTTTGTCATAAATAAAAAAAAAATGTCCCAGATTTTGAAGTATTTAAATTACATTTGCGTATAAAATCCAATAAAATAAAACCCACATAAAACAATACATTCAGTTCGTATTACATATTTTCTGAAAGTAAATGTATTATTAAAAAAGCTCAGTATCTTTAGATAAACATCATATTTATTGAGTGTATTGTGTAACACAACAAATTGCAAAAATAAAAATAGAAAATATCGACAAAGAAGTAAAACGCCCCAGTAATTGATAAATATGGTTTTATCGAGAGCATCATTTTCCTCTCAATACAAACAACGCATGTATATTTTGTATAAAGAGGGATTGTTGATAATTAAGGCCCTTATTTACATTTGACCTTCATTCGAGGCCATCACAAATGCCTAGTTAATGATGTATATCATACGGCCGTATCAAAAGTCATGATTGCTAATGCGTTGTAAAGATCTTACGAGTTCTACTTCAAGGTAGTTTCACGTTTGAGATGTAATATATTTTTTTTGAAAACATAATGTTTAAAAAATGATGTTTAATTTGTTTTCTTAGTTATTTATTGATGAAACGGCATAACATCTTTATATATTACAGTATATATTGTTACACTAAAAAACAGTATTATTATTATTTCTATATAGAATATTACAATTAAATAACTGTATAAGTTAAAAACAAGATAAACAATATTAAAATACAATGAAGTAAAACGAATATTATTGCAACGCCATAGGAACCCCTTATGTACCATTGAACTCATAATTAAAATATATTAAATAAAAATGATTGAAAATAATTAATAAATTATTTCCACATTTAGCTTACGTAAGTAAGTCAATAGTGTGACTATTATTGACTTACTTACGTAAGTAAGTCAATAGTCACAGAGCTAAATGTGGAAATAATTTATTAATTATTTTCAATCATTTTTATTTAATATATTTAAATAACTGTGACCAAGTGGAATGAATACTTGTTTTCTATTTACATAATTAAAATATTGATCCGCTTCCAAAGAAATAAAACAATGGATATAATGTAAACATTGCCAATTGGCAGGCTTTTACAATATACTTTATAATAATTTATTTTATATGTAGATACTTTATTACGTTTTTCAATAAAGATTATGTTTATATATTATTAAATAAAAATAACGCAAAGCTATTCTAATTAAACAGAGTAAATAATTTAAAATAAAAAAGGTCTTTAATTTAAATATAAAGTTTTGTGTTTATATTAGTTTAATTCATAACGATATTGGTTTAATTTTAAAGGCAATTATCGCTACAGCATAAGTGGATTAACATGCACAGAGATTATTATAATAGGGATATAAATTCGAGACAAACCGAGCTCAAGTAATTTTCATATTCGAACAACATATATCCATTTATTGCAACTAGTTCCGAACTAGTTTAAACTTGCAGTTTCTCCGCCCGTAATGCTAATATTTATGCGATGAACGATGTTGAAACCCTCCGTCGTTTATCTAGTTAATTGTAAGCTCTTTAAGTTTTGTTACAACATACACAAAGAAGTAGTAAGAAGAATTAGAGTAATATTAAACTTCGTAAAAGTTAAGGTTGAATATGAAGGCATTAATAAAAACATATTGCAAGATTTTTTTATATGGAGTTCATACAAAATTAATTAAATCTTAAATTTATTTGAGATATATTAAGAAAAATAAATCATCGATAAAAATATGACTTTCTTTTAGTCTACATAAGATTTTGAAAAAACTATTAATACTTAAACGCTAATAAAATCTTCATACCGCCAAATCCATACCCAAAACGTCCAGATTAATTCTTAAACTTGTCAACTTCACATATTCATATTTTCAATTTTAATTCGCGCAGCGAGGAATTTACTGAATGAGGAGAAAATGTTTAATCGATGGCGCCGTATATTTCCCTTTTTGTTTTATCGAAGCTGAATTGGAATGTTCGCGCGATAAATAATTCGTCTATTGTCAAGTGCAAGTGGATCGTTCAGATGCATCCGCCTAAATGTGGAAGTATTCACAGGCAATCCAAACCCTTAATATATTCCATGTGGCCCGAGGAGCAATAAAAATTTTATCACACCGCGCCAACCATCCTTTATATTAAACCCGGATGCCCGACCATCCTCACGAACTTGACCGTGACACTGAAAGTCTGCATTTCTGCGAGTTTTCTATTCTGTACATGGTGTGGAATGGATGTAGTTTGATTAGGATATTTACATGAAATATTATTATTTCATTTAAATCTTCTAACTAAACTGGATAATGGATCCAGTTGAAAAAAAAAAACATATTGTAAAGTATAATTCAGTATAATCTAATAACAAATATTGATTTCGAGATAATAAATCGCTCCAATATGATGACTAATCAACGGAAGCTATCGTCGGGGGATTAATTAGTAATTTCCTGTAATGGCGCATTTATTCATCCGTTTTTTTTTTTCAATTAGCGCCCAGCATTTTTAATTTAGCGGATTAAGAAAAGTGACGAGCTATCCGCTAAATCCAGCTGAATAATCAGGCTGTTTGCAAAGAATAGGATAATGGTTATATACATTGTATCAGTTTATATTATTATTAAATAACTATTTGTCATTTTGAAACGGTATAAATGATAGCATGATAGGTGATGGTAATTGTAGGTTAAAAAAGAGTGTATTATAATATAATGTGAAATAAACATCGACAATTACTTCTGTGGTTGAATTGCAATATATTGTCATGTTTTTAAAAACTTTCAAGGTATCACAAGATTTAAATACGATAAACTTATACACAGCTGACAAAACAACAAACTTTAAATGCTCGAATATAAGTAATTATTATCTCGTTGTTCAGATAATTTAATGTTTCTTTTTATTTTGTTTGGTTGGTAACTTTTTAAAGATTTGTTCATATGTATTATTGCAATATGAACTACCAGTGTTTTAATATTGGTTAAATAAATAATATTTTATAAATAAATAAGGAACCAATATCAATTACACAAAGTACGTTTATTTACGTCAATTTCCAATTTACCCACAAGTACAAATCCCGCAAATAAAAGTCACGAATATACGCTTCGGCCTACATAAGTATACGCGCTTAAAAGTATTAAAACAACATCGGATAGCATTTTCTGTTAGAAATGCGGCCCCTCGCGCAGATCAACTGATTTATAACCGGGAATGCCGGGTCGGCGTAAAACTGAAACTCTGTGTACATTTTACGATACACTCGGGTCCGTGCTTTGAATCCAAAAGAGCATCAGTGGGGACTTTACGCTGAAAATCGATTCAATGATTTTTTTGTTCGCCGTGATTGTGTGTACTCATCCACTCATTGTCAGGGCCAATGTCGTTGGTGTTTTTTTCCCTGCGGGGATTGTTTTACGAGATAAAAATTTTACGAGCTTAAATCGTGATTTGGCCGAGGGTTTCGGTGTTCATGGACATATGTCGACGATGATTGTATTTTTTACGGTAAAATTTAAGTCAGTGGAATTTATATTCAGATAAGAAAATACTATTATGTTTCCTTGTTATGTATAATCTAACCCATAATAATATATAACAAGGAAAAAAAAACGGTTTTTCTTATCATAATCTAAATTCACTCAACATAAATAATTACATTTTATTATATCAACTGCCCTTTAAATATTTTTCTCCACATTCTTCTCTTATAATGTGATGGATTGGTGATCCATTCATAGGAACAAAATTCGCTTAAAATTTATATTTTAAAAATGAAGAAATAATTTATTAATTATTTTCGGATCATTTTATTTAATATATTTAAATAATCTGTGACCAAGTAGAATGAATACTGTTTTCTATTTATTTAATGCATGTTTTTATAATTCTCTGTTTAAAATAATAATGATTAGGTTTCTTTATTTTTTGACAGGACTTCTTTCCACGTGCTCCGATTTCTGATGAAAATGTTTCCAATAGGTAGCAAAGATATATTTTCTTATTTCTCTCAGGAAGCGGGAGCATTTCTGGTGAAATTCGTATATATTGTTATTGATTCCTCGTAAATATGTTAATTGTCTGAATTTACTATAAGTTTTTATATATCTTCTTTTGACAAATAAAAACAAAACAATTAATACTATATATAGATGGGAAAAAAACTTTATAATAAATTCTTGTACCTATATTTGGCACAAGATCGTTAATATGTTTGCACATGTTCTTCATCAATTGAGCACAGCATAATTTTAAAATAAAATAAAAATATTTTCATGAGTAGATCGACCGCTTAGAAATTGAAATCAGTTACTACAATATTGCAATATTGTAAGGTCATTAAATATTTCACATACTGCATTTATAATTACTAAACTAAACTCTGATATAATTGTACTGATTGGGAACTAATTCATATTTTTACCTAAATAATAAGTTTTAAACACTTCTAGCCATAGTGCAATATCATGTTTATTATGTTGTGAAGAAATCATTTCAAATATTGGTAGAGATTTTTCCAATATTAGTTTGAACAACTAAAGAATAGTATAGAATACGTCCACATTATTCTGGATTTCGCATCACAGAACCTGTTGCATCAATTTGTATCACAGAACCTGTAGCATCAATTTGTAAGTTTGGCACATTCTTTTGAATATAATGTTTATTTTGATTTTCATTGAAATTACATTCAAATTATCACTTTTAGATCTGTCGAATTTAGAATTCGCTTTAGATTTAATTTTCGTATATACACATTCACATTTTTTTTTTGTAAACCTTAATAATTTTAAAATAGATCTATTTATATCGTTACTGCGAATATCTAATGCAGTATCACTTTGATTAAATGAAGTATATATTAAAACAACTATTTCTCAGCCATTTACCCCTCCATAAATAGGATTACATACTGGATATTTGCTGTTGCATGGCAATAACATGTATAATAAACATTTTTTATTCGAGAATGTTTAATGCAAAAAAAATATGCTGGCACGCTTTTCGGGATTCATTTTTCGTCAGTACAGTTATAAAATTTTAAAGTTGTTAGATAAAATTAAATCTCAAAAGTAAATGATCGAGCTCAGCGACGGACGCTAACAATGTTCGTTCTTATCGTTCACAAACATTTATTTTTTTTGTTTATTTCGGACTACAAAATTATTACTTTAGTATAAATTTTAATTTTACAGGAGGCGATACAAACTGATAATATAACACAGATTCAAATTGCCAATATATATCATTTTATTGAACCCTGCTAACTTCTCTTAATTTGTGACTTACGCCAATTGTCTAGGTCGTAGGTTGGTTCTTCTAATTTTGCGTTTCTTTCTTTTTTTTTTTCGAGTTGCGCCCTTTGCGCAAACATATAATTTATTCTGGAATCCTTATTTGTATGTTTATGTTAGTTTTATTTTGTATTCGTGCATTTGCTGTTAGAATGTCAATTTAATTTAATTTAACGTTTGTAATGTTTCCTTGTTATTAGGCTACAGCCTGTGATGGGAATAAATAAATAAATAAATAATGGACCCATTTTTTTTTTAATATAAAAGTACAAATTCAAAATTAGCAATCCTTATAGCCAGGAAAAGAGGAAGATGCAAAGTTTTCTTTTAATACATTATAAATATTCAATGTATCCACCGTTCGAACGCGAATTACCAAAGATGTTGAAGCACTGTATAATTTCCGACTAACCAACTCCACAATTTAAAAAATCCCTTAGCTTCAACAGACTGGAACTGTGAGTAAATTCCACAAATGATGAAGGATGACGCGTTTCTAAAGCTTATATTTTTTAGCTACGAAGCAATTTTCTATCTTAGTAGAAAAGTCAACAGACACAATGTTCGCACATGGGGATTGCAAAATCTACATTCAACATTGTAACATGAAAAACTTTTAACTTCCTTTTTTCTTGGTTACAAATATTGTTAATTTTGGATTTGTACTTTAATAAATACGAATTTTTAAAAATAGGTCTATCATTGATAGTAACCCTGTATTTTGAAAAAAAAAAAACAATTTCCAGGAATACGAATTTTTAAAAATATGTCTATCATTTATAATAACCCTGTATTATGAAAAAAAAAAAACAATTTCCAGGAATATGAATTTTTTAAAATATGTCTATCATTAATAATAACCCTGTATTATGAAAAAAAAAACAATTTCTAGGAACTGGAGGTGCCACCGGTATATAGCCGAAAGTTAAACATCTTTAACTCCGCGAAATAATGACAATAATAAAACAAACCATCCGAGAATTTAGTTCTCTCTGTTCATCCGTATCATCCCCAATCAATGCCTACGAGATGATAATTCGCAGTGTCGCGTTTTATTGCGATCGCGTCTAGACAAACAAGCCCGTCCAGAAGCCGGTTATAATTTACTGGCCGTAAAGTTGACACGAACGCCGGATTATTAGGGAATTGCATTCGGGCTGTATATACGTATCGCATTCGGATGCATTATCGAAATTACCGACGTTTATTACAGGCTGTAAAGTATTTATTGGTATTGCCAGCAGATATATATATTTACATGAGGGTAGATTCTGTAAGCAGAGTCACGGTAATAAAGTTTGTCTGACATGATACAAAAGGTGTGTATTTTGTATTGACACATTATTAGTCGAGTTGTATATTAAATTTCAACTCAATATATTTCACCACTATGATTAACTTCTTTCTCATTAATCGCTTGGAAAAAATATTTACTAATATATACGTTTTTAATTGAATTCACTTGGTTTGTTTTACCGATAAGTGAATTGAATTACTATCCTATACAGGGTGTTTCATTTAACTTGAAACTGCTAAATATCTGGAGAATAAAGCATTATATTAAAAAATGTTTCAAATAAACCCACAATATTTTCGAGGAGCAAATTATCCTGTTATAATAATTTTTGCACCGTGCCCCCCTGGGGAGCTAGGTACGGGTCAACTTTGAAATTTTAAATACAAACCCCTTCAATTTATTTTTGATTTGGACTGTACATCAGAAAATAAATAACTTTTGCCTAATAAAACTTTTTTTAAGACGTGGCAGATGGCGCTCTAATTAAAGATAAAGTTTTGGATATTAAATTATTTTTAAATGATTATTAGACGTTATTCAGAAAATCTATTTTAATTTACATTATCAACCGCAATAGAACAACCTATCATGGTTTTCACACCTCGCTAGATGGCGCTACATTCGCCAGAATTGACAACTGGTTACTGCAAGTCAAAAAAAAGTTTTTGAGGATGAGCTATGGAAGATCTAAATTTAGAACTGCGGCGGAAGATGTGGTTTCAGCATGATGGTTATCCAGCCTATTATTCAGTTATTTCACGGGAAGTACTGGATCGTAATTTCCATGATCATTGAATTGGCAGAGGTGTTCCGGTTAATTGGCCAGATCACCAGACCTTACGTCACCAGATTTCTTTTTGTCTTAATGATAAAGTTTACGCAAATTTTCCAACCAGCAGAGAAGGCATGATGGATAGTATTCGAAATGCTTGTGCACAAATTGATGGAAATATACTTTTAAGTTGTGTGCAGTTATTTGAAATACGCATTAATAAATGCATCGAAGATGGAGGTCATCATTTTGGAGCATCTGCGGGACAAAAATTATTATAATAGGGTAATTTTCTCCTCGAAAATATTGGGAGTTTATTTGAAACATTTTTTGATATAATAAATAAATTCTCCAGATATTTAGCAGTCTCAAGTTAAATGAAACTCCCTGTATATAAGATGAATTGAAGAAATGTTGAATGTACAACATTGAGATATAATTTAAATTAATAAATATAAGTGGAAAGGAAACATATCCGATGGGATTTGAACCCAACTCCTATTTTCGATGATGATTCTTTTCCACTTATATTTAGTTAATTCAAATTATATCTAAATGTTGTACATTCAACATTTCTTCAATTCATCTTATATAAAATATAATAATATATAATATAATATAATATAATATAATATAATATAATATAATATAATATAATATAATATAATATAATATAATATAATATAATATAATATAATATAATATAATATAATATAATATAATATAATATATCAATGTTGTACACATAAAATTTCTTCAATTTAGAGATATAAATATAATTTAAAAAGGAAAATCAATTTAATTGACTATTTATGAGAACAAATCCTTTATTTCTTAAAAATCTATAATGTTCAAATTAATTTAAATTGTCTATATTTAAAATTGCATTTTCATCGACACTCTTATTGTCCGCAGTATTTAACAATATGCAGAATTCATTTAATTAATTATTAGATTGAAATGCCGGTGATGGATGAGGCGTATTCCATTTCAATACTTTATGATAATGACGGCGAAATGGAGAAGTAGTGGGAAGTGAAGATTAATGATGATTTTCTCTGCTCGAGCGTATATTAATCGCCATATCTGGGCCTAAGTGGATGAAAGTTGAAGAATTTATTTGATGAAAACTTTTATCAATTTCCTTAACACGCCTAACGCCATCCATTAATGCATACCGTTCGCAATGTGCGTGGATAAATAGATTTTCAACGTCATTTATTTTAACAGTTTTCGCCATACGTTTTATCTAAATCATTTAAATAAATTAAATATAGAGAATTAGAAAATTAAAAAAAAATACTGCGACATTTTGACTTAGATTACGTAACTACTTTAAAAGCAAATGTACAATGATATACACTCTTTATTAATTAAAGTAAAATAACATAGGCAAGACAAATTAAACAAAAAAAAAATGTTGTTTGTTTTGTTTAATATGTCTTGTCTTTGTAAAACATTGCATGACATCGAACCACTTTAGTTCAGATGAATGTAAATTAACATATCCAGATAGTAAGGGCTTGGTTTTAAACTATCGGCAAGCACTTGGAATCTCTAAAAGCATTAAGGCGGGAAAATTATTACGAAGAACTGTCGAATTCTCCGATAATAAAATCTTATTTGATTGAACACAAAAAAATCTATATATTTAATTAAATCGGTTTTTCATCTTTTTGTAAACACTATTGATATTGGCATATACGCTGAAACTTGTAGGATAATATAAATAAATTAATAAGTGAAACAATACGAAGTGAATTATTTTCAAAACCTTCATTTTTAAATTATAATTGAAAATGTTTAATGAAAAATTAATTAAAGATATACTAAAAAATCAAATGATTTTTTTAAAATACTTTAAACAGTTGCCGAAATGGTAATTATAATAACTGTGTTTGAGTTTTGAATCTAAGATTTCATAGAAGACATAAAATAAATATACAATTATTAACAATCGATTATATTGTATTCGATTTTTGAAATAATCGAGTTTGCCACTAAAGCTGTTTAAATTATTTAGATAATTATTAGTTATGTATAATAATATTTTATAAAATATATCGATAGCCATTTTTGAGGCTTAATAATTTGTACATGATGTAATTTAATTTAACTGTCGGGAATAAAGATTTTTTCTTTATTTTTTGTTCTTGAAATCATTTTACTTAAGGTAATTCGATAGTCGTATTAAAAAACAATAATGTAAATAGAAAATTTTATTCGTAATTTCACATCATATAAATAAGAAAAAAAAAATCCAAACCACAAATTAAATAACATACTAATTTTACCGACCCAACGCGCCAATTTCACATGAATTTTAATGAAACCGCAATGTTTGATTATACTGTTTCATTGAAATCTTCGAACCCAATTACTTCATGCATAATAGTAAGTAGTAATTTCATACATAAATAATCCTTTCCGAAAATTGATGGTAGAACTAAACTGAATTTTTAATTCAACGATTGACTTTATACATTTCTAAAAAAATCCTGTTCAATTTGATAACAAAATTAAAAATATTCCCAATTGCAACAGCTGTAAATTATTTTTCTTTAATATCATAATATATTCACGAAAATACAACCCGAAGAATGCATGCTATTTACTATTCATTTTTTAAATTAAAATAAAGTCAACCCAATAGTTAATATATCATTTTAATGCAAAATAAGTTCGAAATGTCAATTGATAAAAATGGCAAAAGAACTATTTGTTCATTAATAAAGAATCGATTAATGGTTTCGAAAAATTTGGGAGACCGAACTAAGATCCGTTATTCGAATAGTTTCTAATAATGCGAAGTTACACTTGCATAAATAAAATATAATTAAATAATTGTGAACAAATGAATAAATATCTTTTTTTATTAATCAACCTCTACGTTCTATTATGTTATTATTTTTTTATTACTTTTTGTGTACTTGTATGTTGCTGCTATCTATTTTAAGCAGTAACATACAATTTTATGTTAAAATTAACTGAAAAATTTGTTTTTGATACAATTTTTGTTATATATATTCAATATAAAATCAACTGAACTGCTGCTTTCCACCCTAATTTGTATTTGTAAATTCCTCAATATATTTTACATGCTTTAAAATTTGTGAGAAATTAATAAAGAATCAAGGACTAATTTTGTTCCATTTATTATCGCAAACATATTCCTTTTCATTTCCTTTCAAAATCAAATATTTTCCGTCAAACTTAAGATCTTTAATTAAACGCATGTTAAAAATAAGGTTTAACATAAAATGAAATTCGAATGCGGTTTAATTTACTTCGTCTTAATTAAACGACTCAGGTTCAACAATTAAAATCGAATCGCAATTCCAGCAAATTTACATAAAAAAAACGTTGAATGAGACTTTCAAATTTATCAACTCACTCGAAATTACATCTTTGATCGCATTTGGGGTGTATAAATTATGCATTAACAGAAATCAATTCTGTTAATGGCGCAAACGGAATATTACAAGAAGGATAAATACGCTTTAATTTCATTTCTCTTTTACATTCGATAGAAGCCGTAATAATGTTGTAGTGAAGTAACAACATATTGATTAATTTGATTTTAATTTGTATAATTCATTGCAGAAACGATTATTTTTAAAACCATTTAGGAATATTTAAATGTTTTTATTATTAAATAGGTGAGTATAATCTAATTTCTTCATAAAATTCATTGCTAATCCCATACGATCACGATATGCCTTTTGTATTATGCACGTTGTCCTATGAAATTTTGATGTAATGTAATGTGTTTGTATAGTACCTCGATTATTATTATTATTGGTCGCTATACAAAAAACTCGGCTGGCCAAATAATGCATTCAAATTTCAAGAGACAACATGTATGTTATTGTTGGCTATTAATATCAATAGAAAAGATAATCGTTATAATATAGTTTTATTTTCTCGAGAACATTGCATTTAGAAATTTCTTTTATTTACGAAAATGTCACATTCATGCACACACACAACTCAATAAAGCCATAATTACATTTCATCCGAACTCCAATTCAACATCAATTAACGCACTCCTTTTAATCAAACAAACATTACCAACCAATCTGATGCGAATACCTCATAATGCTCGTCCGATGAACGCAATTAATTAGCGAGATCGCGCTCACCTTTAATTAAAACGGAATTTCTATAATGAAGATACGAGCTGGCCATTGCAAACACATGGGGGAGAGCAACATCGGCCGGAATTATAACCAGCCAGCGATTTTTCACGGGCTCTAATTAACTCTCTGTGTCCACAAGATTAATACAAACAGTAGTTTTTTATCATCGTGGACTGACTGGTATTCACAATTAGAATCACATATCAGGTGTAAATATTTGTGGCGAGATAAAGGATTGTTTGTGCTGTGCGTTATTTTGTAATGTTTAAATTGAGTGAATAAATATGCATTTATAATATGAAAAGTGTATTGAAATTAATTGTATAATTATTCATATTATTCCTGGAAACATTTCTATTTATAACACTTATAATAACAACATTTATAATGTGAAAAGTTGCATAAGTATTTTTATTATTACTAAAATTATATATCTTAAACAAGTTGAATATCTATTATTATGTTACAACTAGTATAGATCGAATGAATAATTTTAAATAGTTGTAGTATTATGTACTTGCATATACTTTTATCACCGATATTTATTTGTAAAAATGCGAAGTATCAATGCAAATTACCTAATCTAACTGTTAAATGTGATAGTTTCGACATGTTTCCTCATAAAGTAACAATATTCCATTTGGTATTACTGAGTTACTGAGTTTACAGATATTAATCATGTAACACTCAACATTATTAATAATGGAGGCTTCTACTTCATTATACATTGTTTTAAGGGTGCGGTTTAGAAGAAAGAGATAGCTATACAAATATGGGCAATCACTAATATGAGTTAGATTGTTGTTATGATCAATGAACAATATTGTATTATACATTAAAATAATCTTAAAATAAGCAGGAATTTCATCGGATAAATTAAAAATTATTTTAATGTTTAGTTTCTGTGAAAAATATTTATGAAAATCAATGAAAATTGATCAAATTTATAGCAAATTTTAAATTAAATTTTTGCTAATAAAAACTTGTGCAATGAAAATTTAAAGGATTTCACTAAATTCTGCATTCAAATAACTCAGCAGACATGACCTATTAATTTCATTATATCTTACAATTTTCTTTTCTAGCTTAAACTAGTAAATTGACGTAATACACGAAAATTAACGATTTATTTTTTATTTAGACTGATACTTTATACTTGGTAGATAAAAAATGTAAATAAACATTCATATTATGAAATCCAAAAGAATAGCTCCATTTTCGAACGATTATTTACATTTTACTATATAGCTATCTCTTTCCACTAAACCGCAACCTTAAGTTTTAATTAATACACCGATTCACTTTGTTTGTATAACTTTAATTTTTATGTTAGCGACTCTTCGTTTGATAATGATAAGTTAAAATTGTAAAAGCTATGGTCATTAAAATAAAATTATAGTTATATAAACAAAGTGAATCAGTGTTTTTATTAAAACACCCAAAATGCATTTTCGACATCCATTACTGATTGATTTGAAGAAATTTACAGCAGAAGTCCATCAAACACTTAGATGCGTATGGTGCTTCATAGTATTCCGATTTTCAGTTATTATTTCAACGATTTAATAGTGGTGATTTTGATGTCAATGACAAAGATCGCAATAAAAAAAATCGAAGAAAATAAATCACAAAACTTATTAAACGAAATTTGAGACAGTTTATTTTTGGCACTTTTCGTGTAGGCCAGCATTTGTTGTAGATACTTGTTAGCATCTCGAGAGCATTTCTGCCAATGCCTTTTATTATATTTTTGTGAACTCGTCGTGTCCTGCTAAGTTAGCCCTCTTTGCTAATCTAATTGCTTCTGTTATTTCTTCCATTTTAATATTTTCTGCTTTCTTTTCTTGATTTGTGTGATCTACATATTCGGGATCATTTTTGTTTTGTTTTGATTTTGTATGTCCAGCAGGTCCGTAAAATATTTTTTCCACTTCTTTATGATTTCGATTTCCTCTGTTAATATTATGAAGTCTTTTCCATTCATTATTCTAAAGTCATGTTTTTTCCTTTTTTTTCAGATTTTTTAATACTGTGTAAAATAATTTCTGATTTGAATTACTACATTTCTCCGTTTTTGTGCCGAGTCTTCCCACGTCTCTTTTTTTGGCTCTGATACCTTTACTTATACCCATTTTTTTATTTATTCTTCAGATTACTATAGTATCCTTCTTCCCATGATACGTTGTCCTTAGATGTTTTTTTAATCTGAACCTGTTGTGCCATTTCTTCGCTCGACCATCGTCTCAGTTTCTTATTTCAGTTAATGATCGTTGTCCCACAGATCTCCTTAGCTGCTGTTATTATTACTTCTTTCATTTTTTTTTCTTCATAGTTCTTCTAACTCTGTATCATCCCACTCAAGTTTCTTCTCTCTAAATCGTGCCTCTTTTTTCTGTGTATTGGCTTGCTATGCTTTGTGTATTTATATGGCTTTATCACTGCATATAATTTTTTGCACTAATTTTTTTTGACTCTGTATTCATTATTTGTCCAACCAATAAGTAATGGTAACCTTAGATTACGGCTCCCCTATGCACTCTTGCAAACATCAATGAAACGTTTTTTTTTTTTCTTTCTTTAAAACAATGAGTATATTTAGGTAAAATTATTGTAAACAATGGAGTGCTTTATGTTGATTGCAAACCATTATGGCATACTTGCAAACTTTCAAGAAAAAACGAACTAATGCTTTCAGATTTTGGATGACCTGGCTGTTGCTAAATAAAGACGAAGTATTCTGTTGCCCGTGGTTGGCCATCTTGAGTGTACAAGAACCGGGGTCTTTTTTCGCTAGGTCCTCAGAACACACCTGACTGAATGGCGATGGAAATGACATACAGGTACTACTGATCCTTACTCAGCTCTGCATCATCTAGTAAAAATAATTTCTTAATTGCCAGAACTTTCTTTGACTTATTAGGACAGTGGCAGATACTTCTATTTGGATTTTTCAACCGTTTTAAACAGCTACTGTCTTTCCTAGACTTATTCTGGTATTACTGAAGAAGATTTTGAAGTTTTTTATGAAATGAAATAATTCAATCAGTGATTGTTTTTGGATTGCCTTTTCACACTCCGGTCGCAGCAACCTTAGCTACGTTCACGAAGGAAAAGTGCTTTCAAATGCGCTTTATTGAACTTTTTGTCAAAACAGGTCCGAAAGACATTCTTGGACTTCGGCAGTTGATTCTCCGGCAAACTGTGTAGAGAGTAGAGTGCCGAATATAGGGCGCGTAAAAGAATATCGGGTTCAATCTACTCTAGAAGAAATATTCTGGTATGTTGAGAATCAAAAATAAAGCGAAACAAGTAGGAACAGATTAAAACGAGTCGAGATGGAAACATGGCGTCATGGTTTTCCGAGGTGTCACTAGAAAATCATAAAAGAAATCTGTTAAAACGGTAATCAATAACTTAACAAAAAATACACTAGATATCTCCACATATTTCTGTTTATCTTTTCTTTTCGTCTTATTCAGTACAATTTCTAATTTACATTATATTTTCTACCTGATTTTCGGGGCTTAAATGAAAATCCTGGTTCTATCAATCGCCTTTTTTGGTATGTCGAGACACTTTTTATGACCGCTCGAAATGAATTTTACCATTCCGACTAACGGGTCGTCGTTCAAAGCTACGAGCCAATTTCCATGTTTTCATGAAATTTTCAAAATTTCAAGGGCGCTGCGGGGATAGTAAATATTAACCGATTGGACTGATAATTTTTGTAGTTTCATTTGACTTCGTTTCATAACTTTTCCTCATCTTCATTATCCAAAATCACATAAAATTCGTATCAGATAAAGTACGTTTAAAGTGACTTTACTCATATTATGTAAGAATTATTTCAATTGGTGATTTTTGTCTTAATGTTTGTTTTACATTGTCAACATTTTGTACAAGTCTCATCCTGTAAATATACACATACTATTACAAGCTTTATACTAAATGTTTTGATCTAATGAAAAGATTTATTCACCCCGATGGCGCGCAGGTTTAACGCTACGCTAGCATGCGATTCCAGATGCATTCCAGGACCTGATGGGACTGGTCGTACTATGAGTGGTTTGATTGTTCTCCCTTTCAAAATTTCTAATACTTACAAGAGTTACTGCATAGAATTGTTATAATATAGCGATACCCATATTTTAGTAGGAAGAAAATGAAAGTTTTTTTATATACCTGATTGATAAATTAAATTAAAAGAATTTTAAAGTAATTAATTAATTAATAATTTTTCCTTTAGTTACTGTGACATTATTACTTATGTTACATAAGTAATGTCCAAAAATAGACATTTGCTGTTGCATAACAATAACATTGTATAATGCAACAATTTTTGAATCGAAAATATTTATTGCAAAAAAACAAAAAAATTTAATAAAAGTTAGGTAATCTAAGGCTATCTGCAGACACGTGTTTCGGGATTTAATCCTTCATCAGTACAGCTGTGCCTTATATAATTGCAAAGTTGTTAATTAAATTAAATAAAAACTCACTGTCACCTCTGAAATCCTCGATGTAAGTGAACGCAGATGACGTTTCTGGACAGGCATGTCACGCGATTATCGTTTGCGATCTCGATAAATTGTTTTCAGCAAAAAATCTTTTCGATTAGGATTTTAATAAAGCCTCGGCTGTTAATAATAATAGGATTCTAATATTACGTCATTGATTGTTTTTTTATTTACAAGAGCTACAAATTCTGTAACACTTTGAATAACTCAAGATACACTCATCGCATGAAAATGTGGTTCATTTATTTTAATTAATTTTTCATTCGATGCCTACATCATGCGTCATGTAAATATAAAAATCTATAGTGAACACCTTGTAAATCTTACTAAAGCTGAACGTTTCATTAAATGTGAATTTCGTTTTCCTTGTTTGCTTAAACAGGACAAGTTCGCCTTCCTTTAGTGGACGAAACAATGATTCTCGGTCGTCTACCTTGTAGACCCAAATCGTTGACGATGCCACTTGAAATTAGGCAAAAGATGGCGCTTGCGTCGTCTTTAATTAATTATGATTTAATTAATTATGCTTACTAAAGCTGCTTAAAACCACACATTTGTAATTATTGATTATACGATTCAAAAAATAATAACCGTATTTAGCGCGTTTTAAAAAATAGTGATTTTATGTTCTATCACTCCATTAGAAAATTTAGTGGACGGAAACAGATTTAAAAAAATGCAATAAATGCAAACGCATTCAGCGCGTGGAAATATTAATACCCCATACATTTCCTGCGTATGTGTTATGTTTGAAGTTAATGCATGGAAATCCGGAATTTCCATTATTTAACGAGGATTTATCATCATTACAGCTTATTAATAACTGATGACAGTTTTATTACACCCCTTCGATCGCATGGCTTCAATGGATATTTATTAACAAATTTATTTATTAAATATAAGAATACATTTGTGATAACAGTAATAAAAAAATATAACAATAATAAATTAATTTCCCATCAGAAATACAGATTATCCAATTAAAGGGAAACATATATTAAAAATAATAAGTAAATAAATTAAATTCAGATATTCCTAAATAATATTACATTAGCAAGTAGTGATACAATTATATGAATAAATTATTAGAAATCTGCCAACAAAATAAATAAAGGCAGAGATTAAAATGAATAACTTTAAATGATCGACTAGATTATAGTTATGGACTGTTTCAAGATAATTCAAAATTTCATTTTTTATTTATATTTCTGATTGTTTAATTGATTTGTGTTCACAAACTAAAACAGACAGCCAGTTTTGTGTATTTTTTGAAACGCTGAAAGTAGCTCTTTCTCTCTCCAAGAAAACTGTTTCCCTTTCACTCAGTAGCGTTTACACTCTCCAGCTGACACTGTACAAAGTAAGATAATATAGAAGAATCTGTTCCTCCTTTATAATTAATCTCGTTTGTAGCATTAAAATATCCTACTCAGGTAACAATTCTGTTTAAAATGAATTATTTTCATAGGAAGTGTGTATTTTTCTTTTTGCGATAGCTATAAACTAAATCGACAAACTATCTATATATTGTAGACGCTATTTTTTAATTACCCGCCTGCGCGCTATCTAGCGCCGCGGACAGGAAATGTATTTAATGCTGGCTAAACTTATGAGATTTCAGGGAAGCTATGTTCAGGTTGAAAAATCATAGAGAATGATTAGAACATTAAGGTTACATTACGTTACGTGAAATTGTTTTTAGAGATTATTGAAGTTTTAAACAAATGCAGTCCGTTCAATTTCCACCCCACTAAGAGGCTATCCCCGATTATAGTATAACGACAGAATTAAATAAAAGAGTACATATCAATTACATTGAAATATATATTATCATCATGAATAATTTTTAAAATAAATGAATACATTCTCACATAATACTATTACTTAAAAAATAAGATTAAATTTTACCAATATACAATTATTTATCCTCTGGATAGCTGTAAATACGCAGAAGACATGTCATGGCCACCAATTATACAAGAACTTTAAAAGTATTAAAAATACTTAATATTTTACAACATAACTTTGACAGAATATCAAACACATTTATCAAAACAACAAATGTGCAATGTTTACGCCAACATTTAAAACTAGCGTCACCTGGGCCACGGAAACAATGTCAGAGAGAAACAGAATTTAGCTTAGAGATTTCTATCGAGCTATCCCGGCCTGTTAGTAGCCTTTTCTACTGCTAATTTCATGAAATTAATTAAAACATGAATTCATTTCGAAAGTATACGTCAAAATTAAAAGAAGTGAAATATTTTTAAATGAAATTGTATTCATTTAAAAATATAGTAAAATATTTCAATGTAAAATGATCGTTTTCATTATTTTTTTTTTCTTATTTAATTTTATATAAAAGTAAATTTATTATTAATAATATAAACGACCTATATTTAATTATATAAATGTATTATTGTTATTAATTCTCAATCTACTATAAACGAATAAATTTCTTTGTATACTTCACACTGCAAAACGCAACTCCTTTAACAACCCAACAAACACACTCCCAGACCGAACAAGACAAATTCAGTTCGACTCCAAACAGCAAAAAAAAGGGCACACTATTTTTCAATATCCGTCGAGAACATTTACATGCCTTTACAGAAGAAAAGAGGAATATTCAAATAAGTCCTCGCGAGTCATTGCGCCCTGAAACGTTCCCGGAGATAGAGTGTAGGGGGGTAAATATGCATCTAACGGCGGGAAGACAGAGAGAGAAATAGTGGGGAACAATTGCCAATCGGGTTTTTCGCAAATTCGTCTGAATGGTGGGACGGGGAGAACCGAGGGTGGGGATTTTATGGAAATTTTAACGACGCGGAACGCTTTTTAATAAAGATCCCTTCATAAACAGCTGAGACACGCTATTGATTTTGATTTTTACAGTTTTCGCTCTCGTTTGATGATGGATAGTTTTTTTTTTTCTTTTAGAGGGGCGCGGGGTGAGTGGAAAGGGTGGGAATACATATACATGTAGAAATTTTCTTGGATCAGGACCAAAATGTGGGCTTTTAAAGTTTAGCAATATATTTTCCTAAAGCTTTATAATAATATGGACATTAACAATAATTTTATTATTAGCGACATATTTTTTGTTCCTTTCAAACAACGTGCTCAAGAAAGTAATAAATTTTATGAATACATTTTTTCATTGATTAAATATAATACCGAAAAGTATAAATGTATTTATGGTAAAATTATAATATATATAGTGTGGAAATTACGTAGCAGATAAATACTATAATTCCGTTAATACAATAACAATATTGAATTAAAAGTATTTTTGCAAGTAAAAAAAATAAAGTCATCAATAATCTTTTAACGTCAACCTTCATTTTAGATTTTGGGAGAGTTTTGAATTTATTTTCAATCATTCAACATTTTGAATAGATTACATAAGAAAAAAATATTTTCTTATTCATTGCGCCCCTTACCTGAAGAATTACGAACTTTAAAAATATGTCCTAAATTTTCTAATGATCAATTTCATTAATATTTTTTGTTTGTTTGCTTGGAATATCTACGACTGATTGTTCCTAAAATATAGCCGGTGAACTTTCTTATTTGGACACCCCGTACAAACAAGGTATCGAAGCTCACAAGCTGCATATAGCGGATTGAAAATATACACTAGTAAGGATATAGTATTTTTAAATTGTTCGGCAATACTTGTACGGTAGATGTAATTTTTTACTGCGATGACACATTTTTAGAAAATATTTTTAATCTTTTTGTTATAATCTATTTTATACAATTTTTATTTTAAAAATCAGTGGCTCTTGTTCCAACCCTGGCATTAGTGTAATGAATATCTATATTGTTTTATTTAGTTTGACAATTTTTGTGAATTTGCACATTCCATTTTAAGGATATTTTATCAACTTTTGAGAAAGGATTGCGAACATTTTGGAAAAACGTACACATGTCTGTGCTTAAACTATAATATAATGACAATTGAATTTTTATTAACTCAGTTTCATAAACATGGTAATAAATACAAAACATAATAATATTTATTAAATTTTTTCAATGAAGCGTACGATTAAACAATGTATTATAACAATTTTCGTTAATTCTCATTGATGTATCTATATTCAATCGTAAGGAACAGCAAGCAAACGTATATTGGGTATTTTGTAAAGATGTTCCGTAAATTAGAAAAAAGAAATGAAAAAAAAAAAAAAACGTACAAACAGTCTTTGTTAAAGTTTTTCTGTAAATTTAAATACTGATGAAAAAATAAATAACACAGACAAAAGTAATATCGACTAAATATTTCTTATTCTTATTTCACAAACATAAAGAGGATATCGATTCGACGTCTGATTTTGTTGAAAGCCAAGTATCTTATTAAATATAAAATAAACAAAAAGACAACACTTCCCCTTAAGTTACTTTAACTCTGTATTCCTTTTGTATTTTCTAAATAAACCCAATTCAATTTTATTCTCTTGCCAATTAATTATTTCCGTTCGGTTCAGAATATACGTATACAGAAAAACGGTCCCTTTTATTTATCGGATGAAACACTCGAAGTGAAATCTTTCAAAGAGATCGCTTCATATAAATTCCAATCGGCAAACACGGTTCTAATTGTGTCTCCATTCCATGCGCACGTTCATTGAACCGTCACATTATTGCCTCCATTCACTTGATGTGTACTTTAATAATCCTAATATTTACCCAGGAATTAACCGGGGATCAAATGAATCGGTTTGTTTTATTTATGTGTGATTGTAATTTCTCAAATGGATTACGTATACTTGACAGTTTTTAACTTGAAATCTGTGATTTTAGTTAATTTGAGTGATTCAGTTAATGGAATTTTTTTATGTATTTTTTATTATACATACAATTATCTTTATTGTAAAATTTACATTAAGTGCAATACAATACATTTTATATAATATTCTTCCTAAGTGGCTATCGACCATCGGTTTTTCAGCCAGGATTCCATCTCTTTATGTCATGTCATGTCAGTCTGTTAGTCGTTGATGTAGTTTCAGGATAGCGGAATTTGGAAGATATATTCGGGTTACATTTAAGGCATAGTCTGTTTAATATGTCTTAGGTTACGGGATTTGTGGCAAATTAGGATAATTGGGTAATATTTATTATTACTGTGGAATTATCAATTTTACATAAAGAATGTATAATAAAATATGATTGGGTAGAAAGACCTATGGTTGATAGACCATGACAGACTACTAACACAATTGTACAAATTGTTATAATAAATTTTGTAAATTTTTGTTGTCATATTGTGTGAATAAAGATGTTTTTATATATAAAATATAATTAAAGTAAAACATATAGCAACTCTGAGCGAACATTTTGCAAGTAATCCTTATAATTTACCCCTCTCAACATTTTGTATCCTATGATTTTTATTCAAAATATAATCACCATCCTCTTACAATTCATTAATTCATTACTGTCGTCAATTTAGAATTGTTTCAGCTTCTTCGAAGGTACTGAGAACCCGTGAGGCAGCTCCCCGTAGACCATTTTAAAAAAGGTCTTTTGCGGTGGCGGCTCCCGGAGATGTAGAAAATATATATCAAAAAAATAATTGTGTTGCATCAAGAATGATTTCGATTTTAAGAAAAAAATGTTTGCTCAGCACTAAAAATCTGTTTTTGATCAGCTGTAAAAAATAGGAAATAAATAATGGGCGAAATCTGGACGATCAACGGGTAGAAAAAAGAGTTTAGAATACAAGACAAAAAGCCGCTGTCATATAGAATGAATGCACCACTTTGAAAATGTGGTTTCGAGATAATCGCGTTTAAAGATTTCAGATGTATTCATTAGGATCTCGACTAACTATTATTATATGTAATAAGCAAGCGGAATCAGTATTTTCATATCATTATAAATACAGATCCTGCGCACCCCAGATCAGTATAGTTTTGTCATCCTTGTTGGCCTATTACGCCCTGGTTTTAAAGTTGTGGAAATTAAATTAAGTGGAGTTAATTAATATTATAT
Organism: Philonthus spinipes; assembly: GCA_963082785.1. Classification (NCBI taxonomy): domain Eukaryota; kingdom Metazoa; phylum Arthropoda; class Insecta; order Coleoptera; family Staphylinidae; genus Philonthus; species Philonthus spinipes. The sequence goes on along the minus strand of OY720311.1, from coordinate 17,130,011 downwards.
TATACAGAAAACACGTTAGTGTTAGTTAAAAATTGTCGTCGTGCTTTACTAAAAAACGTTCACATAATAACATATGAAAATTACAAAAACAGTTAAACATAATAACAATTTCACGGGTGGGATCTGTTTTAAAAAGCACCCTGTTGTAGGAAGCAAAGTTTAACTTTGGTTCAGGACGTAACAATATAAATGTTATAATCGTATTATATAATAGTCTGAATAAATATATTTGCATACGGGGTTAATTAAAATGAGCGGAACACCAAAATAATTCTCACACTGTGAGAATTTCAAAAAAAGCGTCTTGTTTGTAAACAAGCTATACTTCAAAAATATTTTTAAATTATAGGGTGTACAATTTACTAAGATAATGAGGTATATTTCCGTTTTTAAAATGGAACATCCTTTATATTTTCACATTTTTGAATTTTAAGATTAATTCTATGCACTTTTTCCTGGAATCTGTTTTCAATAAAATCATTGTTTATAAATTATAAATAATTTATAAATGCATAAGATTATATTTGTTTTAATATATATACATCTTTATTCAGACAATAACTTTATATAATATACAGTTATATAGTTATATAGTACAATTATTACGTGCTAGTCTGTTCTGTTCAATCGATCTACGGTCAGAAAGCCCTGTCATGAATTTATTGTGAATTTAGAAATATCTGTGCTAGCTAGCTGAACTGTCTTGTTCGTACTGATGAATTGATGAATGATGAGACTAGGGTGTGAATGTTTGGGAAGCATGTTTGGATTTCAGAATTTATTGAGAAGGGATTTGTTATAAGAGTTGTTTGCGAATTTTTGGGAAAGGCTTACCAAACATTGGTCTATGGGTGTAACATAGGTGGATTGGTAAAGGTATTCGTTCGAGGGATTGTGAAGGGGGTTATTGGGGTGTCGAAGTTTGATAAGGATTCGTAGGGAGGATCTTTCGGCAACTATGGATATGACTATAATTTAATATGGGCCGGAATATAGATTTGTATATCTGCGAAGCGGTATTGATGTTAATGCCCTGGTGCTTATACGTGAGCGATCTAAAATACCGAGCCCTTGTTTTAATATTTACTTTAATTCTGTTTAATTATTCTGTATTATATATGTGGAAAAATATTATAAATTTCAAGAATATGAATTACAAAAACATAAAAAATATGCATTAAACAAAAAAGTAATGATATTATAATAAAGTCATTATATTTTTGTAGATTTGCGCAGTGGCGATATCGCAAACGATGAGGTCTATCCGAGGTGCGATTATTGCTAGTTGAAAACTATATTTTTGTAGAATGCATCATTTTTAGGTTTTAAGTAATTCAGATTCTTGAACTTAAAAATATTTTTCCACATACATAATATTATTTTTATTTATTTATTTTGTAAGACACCAATAAGTGATTCATTGTTGTTATAATTATTAAAATTCTATAAGAAATATATTTGGAGATATGACATAAGCCATACTATGTGTAATGATAAATTTAGAATCCTCTTCAGTACTGAAATCTACGTGATTTCTCATCTAACGCAAATATTTTCGTATCATTGATAAAAAGTATTGTGTACGAGAATATGTTTAAAAATCAATAAACAAGAAATGAGTTTTTATCTAATTTGCATTAATAATAAATTTAACACTTACACAGTTAATCCTGTTTTTCTCGTGAAACTAATGAAAAACACGTTGGAAATTATAAATGAACAATTAACACTGCTTGAATCGTATCAATAGAAATTTAGATCAGAGGCGTTAATTTACGATTATAAAATTATATACATACAAACATTTTCTTTCGCCTGTTTTGTGAATATGATAAACAAAACCGGTTTACATGAGTCATCATCGGCCGATCTGATTGGTCTTAGTGGTTTTATCTCGCCGGTCTCTCGCACCACCACCCTTATTACGATTATTAAATGAGATGGACCACATGATCTTTCTTTGTTTTCAACCTTCTCTTTCCCACTCATTTTATTATTAACATGCTACTCATTGTTTTGAATTCAATTAATTGTAATTTTTATTAAGGGGGAAATAATATTTATTTAGTAAAATGCGAATCTAGTTACCAGCTTTCTGTTATAATAATTATACGCCGTGTCAAAGCGAAGAATGCATAGCATAGAAATCTTAAAGACGTAAAAGATACAGGGGTCTTTAATTAGTTGCACTGTGTTTACTAGTCAATTGCAGAAATTCATGATTGTTTACCGTTTTCGAAATTTTCCAAAAAAAAAAAAAAATATTTCTTATTTCACCTTCTTTCATTTTTATTAAAAAAATTAATAGCACTCTTTTTGTTTGTTTTTTTAAGCTCTAGTTACCCCGAAAATTTCCTATACATTTAGTTTTTTGAATTATTACTTATTTATTAACATATTAATTTTGAATTTTATTCTCTTAGAAAATAAATGTGTCGAGAATGCTTTGGGTAAATAAGAAATGATTCAAAAACTAAATGTATAGCAAATATATAATGTAATAATTGCATTAATTACTACTAAGTCACATTTTTTAACGTTTTCCGGGTAACTAGTTTCACATTATTCCAAATAAATAGAAGGGATTAATTTGAATTTTATTTTTTTACAACTAAACTGTGCAAATTATCGAAATTTATGAAGAGATAAAAAACACTCCAAATTAAACGTTCATTTAATTATATTCTTAAAGATATTATTACTCATCTTAATAAAAAGATATTTAAGTATTTATTTATAGTTTATTTTATATTTCACACCTACCAAGTGATGGTACTCATATTAAATCAAATAATGTGTTATAATATATGAAACGATAGTAAATTTCATTCAAATCGAATAAAGCATTCAATTGTTATTAATAAAACAAATAATATTTTGTTTAAGTTTAACGTTTAACTTATGTATATAGATGAGTTCGGTTGAATCGTAATATTTTGGTCCCAGGAATTTGAGGTTAAGCCATTTCCCAATATTAACGGGACACCCTGTATAGAAAAAATGTAATTTTTTTGAACGCAGAAAATGTAACTAATAAAAACAAATTCCAGAAACAAGTATCAAACGGAATGTAAGAAGGTTATTAAACAATGTAAAATATAATATAATAAGATAATAGTAAATAAAAAATAATCCTAAACCAATTTTATACAGATTGCGCAATTCCATCACAGATGTTTTTTTTTTCACTAAAATTTAATATTTACAAACATCTACATTCAGACAATATGACAACATTTTACAAAATTTATTATAACAATATGTACACTATCGACCATGGGTCTTTCTGCCCTGTATGAATTTATGATGATTTGCAAATTAAAACTATGCTAGCTAGCTGAACTCTCATGTATGCATTAGTTATGAATTGGTGGATACTGACCGAAGGGTTGTTATGTTTTGGGGTTGCGAGGAATGCAATATTTTGTAAGGAGGGATAAATTGTGAGGGTTTTGAGCAAATTTTGTGGAGTGGGTGCGTATACGCTGGGATATGGGCGTTATTTGGGTGAATTCGTAAAGTAATTCGTTAGAGGGATTATGAAGTGGGTTATTGGGATGCCGGAGTTTAGTAAGGGTTCTTAGAGAGGATCGTTCAGATACTTAAATATATCGTTAATGACTGGTTCAATTCAAGACACATATCTAGACATGCGCGTAGCCACATCCTACTGCATAATGCATTTCGTGTTTAACGCGCACAGCTAATCACATTTGTGGTAGAATTGATTTCTTAAACACGTCGACTAGGTTAATTAGGAGGAGTCTCGCGGATATTGTACACTAAATGTTAGCTTGCCCACATACACAATGGATCTGGGGATGTCGCTAAATAATCAGTTTCGTCCATTAAATCGTCATTTGGAGGAGGAATGGTGTTTTTGTCGAAAGAATTGAACTAGTCATTAACGATATTAAAAAAAGTTATCGTCATAGTCATTATTGTTTATTGGTCTGAATGTCTTCTGTAAATGTCTTGCAAATGTCTGTGAGATTAGAAAATCGTCCGTCAGTGGTGTACCGCTCGTTGAAACAATTATTTTATTTAATATGTGTGTCTTTTTATAACGCAAGAGTTTTTTTTTTAATTTCTGTCCACTTATATTTAATTAATTTAAATTAAATCTCAATGTTGTACATTGAAATTTATTTAATTTTTAAATACGAATATAATTTAAAAGGAATATTAAATTCATATTCCTTCCTATTAACTGCATAAAGATGGTTATCAAATATGCAAACATTTAAACAATATTAATCCTCCATTCTACGAAGTTAGTAAAAAGTTATACTACCAAATGCAAAATTAATTTTATTAAATTTGAAAAACCTATTCACCTCTATCCCTGCTAATGAAAGAAATTTTATATAATTAAACAGATAATACCAACTACCGAAAATATTAAAATAAGAGTTTTTCCCTTCTCTTCATTCGGAATCCGTAGGTATTTCATAATTGGTACTTGTTAAATAGTTCCTCCTCGTATTTCTAAGCTCATTTGTCTTATATTTTCTCCTATAATCATTAATTTCTTCTTTTTAATGCTATTTATCATTCCGTAATATTGTAATGCGGTGTTTTATTTCCATAATGTAATTTTTTGCGAAGAGGATAATATCGTCGGCAAAGGCGGCTTCCGATATTTCTATTTTTAGAATATTCCTGTGCCCTATTAGTGTTTTTCTCGTTTTCTTGTTGCATGTTATAATTACCTGGTCCATATATATTATAAATAATCCACGACTCAATCCTCCAACTTGCCGTAATTCTTGCTATGATTTAAAAATTGTTAATGTCTAATTGTTATATATGACCATATTAATGGCATCTCCATAAATGTTTTGTAATATGTTCAGTATTTTTTCCGTGATTCCTTAACAACTTTTGAGAATTCGCCATAGTATAATGTTGAGTTTTGGGAGATTCATATAGGAGCAATACTAACTTCGGTATTTTGGGTTAAACTACATACTATGACGATTCATTTAACACTGTGATTTTCTGTAGACACATTTCCTTCTTATGAAAAAATTAATACTTGCGCAACGTTGTTACTAAGTAAATTATAAATATTTAAAATTATGGGTCTGAAATTTGTTCCAATTGTCGTAATTTGTGATTGGTAATTTGCCTTTTTTTATACATATGTTTTATAATCTTTTTAGAGCGTCACACTTTTCTTATAAAATTTTTAATATGTAATTATAATTGTAATTTGGAAATGGAGATTCCGTTAATAAAGTAAATTGAAAAAAAAATTTGTTGTAATAGTCCATTGAACCAATAATTGCAAACCCTTTAATAACTATATCTCAATACAATAGTTTTCCCGTAAGTATTTCTTCCAAAAATTTATAAAAGCATTAGATGTGTTCTTTTTCTCCTGTATATTTTTTTATGTTATTTGTTTGATGTTATATATATTGTTCTGTACACTTCTACCTCATAACTTTGCTCTGTCATTCTTCTAGAGTATTTTTTTGTCACTGATAAAATTCTTTTGTGCAATAGTTTAATTTCATGGCAGTATTATTTCCCGGTAGTTTTTACAGTAATCAAATATTTGCCAATTATGTACATTTACCGAGTTTTACTTTTAAATAATTAACGTATAAAAGGTTAATTTTATTCAAAGCGGTATTTGATAAAACTGTTTGTGCTCTAATATCATTTCATTAAACGATTCATTCATTTACATGTAATTAACCGAAGAACTATATAAACCGACATTTGTATCAGTATTTCACATTCAAACATACGTTTGTGAAACAATGTTTAAGATTATTATTTTGTTCTTTCTTTCAATTACTGTATACACAGTAAACGCAGTTTGTGAAACCGATTATGTGGGTAATCATTTAATGGTAAGATATACTTTTTTGTTCTAATTATATTTTACTTACATATTCAATAAATGGGCTTTTAAAATTTCGATCAAGTTTATTAAATAAATATTCACGTAACTCTAGAAAAAAATGTACATTGTTGTTATTATTTTAGAATTCGACATATAAAAATGCATATACAGTGAATATTTCATTGTACAAATAGAAAAGAGATTTAATAAATTAAATAAAAAAAGAGCTAAGTGTGGAAATATTTAATGAATTATTTTAATTTTTTTTTTATTTAATTGATTTAATTTTATTTAACATGGTTCTATGAAAATTTGTTCATGTAATCTCAAATCAAGCACGTACTGTTTATAATTTTAACTTTGTTTCTACGATTGATTCAATTTATGCTCATAATTGATGGTCGTTTTTTAGTTATATAATGGACTAATTTTGGTGTAATAAAATTCTCAATATGTAATTCAAATTAAACTGTTTACTGCAATTTTAGTAGTTTCTCGATTTTATTCAACAACAAAAATAAGTAAACGTTAAGTTAAACGTTCGAGATTCAATATTTTATTTATAATTAAAAAAAAATCATAACTTTAAAATAATAGAACATGTTAAAGGTATATTTATTAATAATTAAAATAAGATTTATGCATGAAATATTTTCGATTTAAAAATTGGTGCATTATACAATATGTTATTGTTAAGTAACAGCATATGTCCATTATTGGACATTTGTTAAAGTACTTATGTAACATAAGTCATAATGTCACAGTAGCTAAAGAGAAAATAATTTATTAATGAATTAATTATTAATGGTTTTAATTTTTAGACATTGGTAATTCATATGTATGAAATAAATTTTAAATTCTCTTGAAAATGGGCTAATAACCCGAAACTAGTCGAGAATTTAAAGTTATTCAATCTAATCTGTGTTTTATTAGTTGAATTTTAATAATTTATTCAAATTTATTTCATAATTAATTATTTTTAAATTATTTTTATTTAATTTATGTATAATTATTAATTCCTTACTGAAAATATAAATTATTGTTATATATATATATATAAATATATATATAGTAAACATTTCAATAATTACATCCCAAAATGTTTTAATTATTACAAAAGTAAATGAAAAAATATTCAAAAACTGAATAAATAGAAATAAACTGCTTTCTGTTATAATAATTATACACTGTGTCAAAGCGAAGAATGCATAGCATAGAAATCTTAATGACGTAAAAGATACAGGGTGGCTTTAATTAGTTGCACTATGTTTACTAGTCAATTGCAGAAATTCATGATTGTTTATTGTTTTCGAAATTTTCCGAAAAAAAAAACAATATTTATTATTTCACCTTCTTTCACTTTTGTTTCAAAATTTAATAGCCCTTTTTGTTTTTTAAGCTCTACAAACGTCTTCATTTTTTTATCCGATGTTTCATTTTTGAGATAATGTTTTCAAGATCCCCACGTATTCTTATCATGGACGCGGTCTATGAGTTCTTTAAGAAATAATACTCACTTTATTATTTAAGTTTAAATAAATAGTAATTCAATTATTATTTTATTACTCAAGACATTATCAAGAGTGTCTTGATAATAACCTGACAATCAGGGCTAATATGTAAAAGAAATTATAAGTTTAACGTGTACGTTAATTTTATCATCACAGTCTAGGGGACTTTTCTCGAAGATATGTATTCATAGAAAGTGAATTTACTTAATAACGTACTCGTTAAGCTTAACAGTTATAGTATGGAATAGCCCCGAATATTAAATAATTTATATTTATAAAAAAAATAATAAATTTGAAATGTCTCATCAAAACATGCAACTGAATAACACTTAAAACTACTTAATAATTGGGAGATTACGAAAACGACATCTACTGTCTAATTTTATGAGGCATTGTGAACGATTTGAGCTTATAGACTCAAATCATTCACTATGACGATCGAGAATCGCTGTATCGTCCACTAAAAGAAGGCGAACTTGTCCTGTTTATTAAATTACATCTATATATTTAAAATTATGTTGCCCTACCAACTTTTCAGGATCTCGCGAAACCACGAAAAGAATCCATCCAAAGCATCTGCGAGAAATGCATGGCCAGACACAACGTGGATCTTTCGTCGTTGGCTGAAGTGGAAGAAATGAAGCAAACTAATCCGTCGTACGCTTTGAAATGTTACTATAAATGCTACTTCCAATCATACGGAGCGATGGACGAGGAAGGAAATTTACTCATGAATAATATAATTGACAAAATCAGTGACAAAGATCTCGAAAGTGCGAAAATGTGTGCAGAAAAAACAACGGATGAAGATTTATGTGAAAAAGCATTCAATATGTACGTTTGTTTTGTACGTAATCGTTAAGGATTGAAATATTTGTTATATGCAATGTTATTTTCGATTAATCTAATAAATTTTAATGTAATGTACGTAAATTAAAAATATTGTGTGAATCAAATAAAAAGTTGAAAGGTATTAATTCGTTTTTTAACCTTTAAAGTTGTTTAATTAAATTAATTAAACCTACTTTCTTTGCTGAAATTCAGAGTTTACTATTTTATTAATATTTAAACGATTTTCCAATTTATGTCATTATTGTGTCGAATAAAATTTATGAAAAATTGTTATTTTTCTTTAAATAATTTTTCATAAATATTATTAAAGATACAATATATAGGGTGATTTTTTTATCTTGAGACAATTAAATATATTGAAAATTAAGAATCTAATCAAGAAATGTTTCGAATAAAATTTGTTTGTCTCAGAGGGGCCTATTGGATGATAACAAAAATCGACGACGAAGTTGGCATTGGAAATCTAAAGTCATGTCTGAACTAAAATCACACGCGTACGCGTAAAGTACTGGCTGTCATGTTGAAACTGTTTAACCGCAACCAGCCTTTCATGCGTGTGATCTTAGTACAGACATGATTCGAGACTTCCAACGCCAACTTGTTCGTCGATTTTTGTTATACGCTCGATATTTTCTGCGTATCTAATGAATCAAATTACCAAGGAAATAGTAATATAATAATAATTAATTTAAATAAATAAATAAATTAATTAAATTAATTGTTCAGCCAGCATTCATCCATCGTATGGATAAATAGTGATGGCCATTTCGGTTTTTCGAACCTCATCAGACTAGTGTGTTCCATGCGCAATGCCTTGACGAAGGCGCTTGCGTCGTCTTTCATTTATTAAGAAAAATAAACTTTTACATATAAAATTGCAACAGTACAACAATAGTTAACATATAAATTTAACACACAAATAAAATTAAATTCTACTTTCATTGTCTTAATTCATGATTTAAAGTCAACATTAAATGACTTATCAAAATAGGCTTTCCTTAAAATAATTGAGAAAATAAAACAAAAACATAAATATTTACATTTCCTACAAGTGCAGCTAAATAAATATTGGGTAGTATACTAATTTCAGAGAAGGCTTGGAGATAAATGAAGCTACAAAATCGGGAAAACATGTGATCAATAACAAGCTATGGATCTCCCCAATAACGAATGCCCTTATTACCTGTTTTTTTTTATATAAATATTATGTAAAAAGTATCCTCTGCATATTCTTTAATAAGGGCTAGAAGCCGAAACTAGTCGTAATAAAGTAAAACGTAAGTGAAACAAACCAACTGTTTTTATTTAGAATTTTAAAAACATCTTCTTTTAATCATTCCAATCCGTGTTTGTTGTTGAAAATACCGACAATTAAATCCGCATTATTTTTAGGACGCGTTCTTCCTCGCGGGTAAATATTTATTCCCCTTTCGCAAATGCAAAGTGGTTCTTAATGAATTATGTGCAGAAATATTTATGCACTTTCTTTTTTCAAGCGAAGGCCAACATAAACTTTTCTGCTTGTTTACACTCACTGAGGATAAAAGAAATACGATTCAGGGGTGATGAATGGCCCATAATTTCACAAACTGGATTGTTTTCCATTCGATTTTGAATTGTATATTTTTTGTAAAAAAAGAAAAAACCTTGATAAAAACTGTGACGAATATTAAGTTATGAAATTACGTTGAATAAATGAATGCAGTTTTTAATTATTATAAATTAATGGTTTAAATAAATTAAATAATATATAACTTATATTCATCATGACGGTTTCGACTATAACTTAGCTGTAATTCATTATTAAATCTGCTAAACGAGCAATCACATTTAGTGTATACGCCGCTTTTTGAAATTTTGTAATATTCATTAAGACAATGAAAATTTTTGACAATGATCAATAAAATTCAATCACTTTTTCCCAACTGCAAAAACCGTTGCAATTCATAGTAGTACTACTGTGTAACAACAAATATCTATTGTGTAATCCAATGCTCAGGAATTAGTTATTTCAATAGATGTTTATAAAACTTACAGTGTAAGTAATTTTTGCAGTTGGGAAAAAGGGATTGATCGAATGTTATTGATCATTGCCAGAAATTGTCTTTGTTTAATTTCATTGTAATTTAAATAACTGAAAATGTGTGAATTATCTTTATTTCATTTTATTTAATTCACATTTTTTTTGTTTATAGAAAGATGAAATGCATAACGCACGCTGTGTGGGACTCCTTCACTATATAAAGAGTCCTTGACACAGTTTTCTATCCGAACGAAAAAATTAACTGTCACTAACTTAACTTAAGAACCAAAGGTCCCACAACAAAATGATAATAGAAGAAAATGCTCATCTCTATATAAAATTTATATTTGAAAAATTCTTCGATGCGATCAATTTTTACTAACAAAATGCTAATATTCAAAAAAAAAAAACGCTAAGAGTAAAGAGAGATTGTGACCAAACGCTTTTCAGATCTCATAACTTACATAAAAAGTCCGGAAATAATGTTGGTTCAATTTATTCAGCCGTTTTGGCGTAATCGCGGAAACACAACACACACAGATATATTTTAAAAATGGATGGACCTCAAAACGTGAACATGCGTTGAAATTTGTAGAATCGATTTTTTTCCGATCGCAATACTTTCCCTTAGACAAGGGTCCGGGAAAAGTTAAAATTGGTGTATGTAAGGGAATACCTATATAGTGATGGAATTGACCATTTGTCATGGACACTTGTAACGGTCGTAATTGCCATCGTTAAGAAAAAATATAATAATTCAAATAAAACATTAATTAAATTAATTTAATGTTTTAATGTATACAACCATTTATGCATAATTGTAATTCCACATTTTGAATTAATTTGTCCATTTTTGTTTATGTCTTATTTCCTAATTATTATTTATTAATTGAGCAACAATTCTTCTTTGAAATTCTTTGAAATAATGTTTATGTTTATTAAATAAATGTAAATTGATTTGTTGAAAATTGGCAATGGAGATTTTTTGCGGAGAGCGCAAAGGTAAATCCGCGGACACATTGGGGATTGGATTATCTTCTGATGTGATAGTTTGTTAAATATATAAATATGTGTGATCGCCGTAAAAAAATAAATAGCTAAGTGCTTATTTCTCCAGGATGCTCAAAATCTTCAGTTAATTATTCATATTTTTTGAAATTCGAATTTATCTAATTCGATTAATTGTAGTACGGTTTCTTGTACCGATCGCAAATCAAGCGGAACGGTTTTTCTCAGCTTATCTGAGGCCATCATCAACCCCTAAGAAATAATATGGTGAAGCTAGGCGTGGGAGTGGTGAGATCAGATGGTGAAATATATCTTCCTGGTTTCTGTGGCGTCCATCTTGGTGAAATAAAAGGAGCTTCTGGATTCAGAGAGCAGAGCAGAGATCAGGGATAAGATAAGTTACAGGATAAGTTATTTTTTTGCTTCTCTCTTATTCGTTTTTTTTTAGTCGATCATAATTTAAATTAATATTGTTTGAAGTGTAAATTTAAGAATGAGCCGATTCACATATAATATAATAAAATACATCATACAAATAATTTAATTACTAGAATTATTGTGTAGTTTCAGTTAATTTAGTTTTACTAGAGTAGTAGTAGGTAAATTAACTTATAAATACATTTTTTATACCTAGTTTTTTGTAGAATTTACCGAGTGATTTTTAATTAATTTACAGGACGAGGAAACTGTAGATAATTTAATTTATATTGAATTTAAATTAATTAAGTAATGTTTTTTTGAGTAAAGAGATATTTCTTTGTGGAAATTATAGTCTGCTAAGACAAAGTTGTTATTAATTTTTATTAAGTTAATTTACCTAATCAAATTATTACAAATAATAGCATAATATTTTATTTTCAAAGCTTATTATTAGAATTTGTTAGCCTCGTTTTCTTTAATGAAGAGTTGAATTTATTTAAGTGAAGTTGTTTGTTGAATTTATATTCCATAATTAAGGGGATGCAGGTATTAATTGATATTTTTCATTAAGCAAATAAATACTTATGATTATTTATAAATTACAAAGTGTAAAGGTTAAGGTGACGTCATTTTTTTCTTGGGTTAAGGAAGTATGTAACAGTCGTTAATTATTTGAGCGTTTTTTAGATATAAACAAAGTTTAATATTACGAATTTAGTTAGAGTTTATTTAATGACTGAGTAATATTTTTTTATTTAAATTTAAAGTCCAACTTAGATTACATTTAGATTAGATATTTCGTTTGTATCAATTATCATTAATTTAATTTCAACATTTTAATATGTTCCAATATTGATAATAATTTATGTACATGTTAATTTTTTATTATTTAATAAATTTGATTGTATTTTCCTTAACTCCTAATTATCTTTTTTGCCCTTTCTTGGTTCAGGTGGAAAAGCCTTTTTTTATTACTTTTAAAATAAAACAAAGTGGCGCCCAAATTATTTTTTATTTTTTTAATTTAATTTACCACGACCTGCCTTCAGATTTTGAACTACCGTATGCGGTTACACACTCAAATTCAGACGGTTAAGGTCCAGATTTTCGGCGCCTGACATCACTAAATAAAAAATGTAAAGGCTGCTAGGATTGAATTTAATTTAACAACTTAAAAATATTATAAAGCAGAGCTGTACTGAGGCGGGACGTAACGTTTTTGTTCATTGGATTAAATATTCTCAAATCTAAAAATTATTGCATTATACAATAAGTTATTGCCATGCAACAACAAATTAATAGTTTAGGAATACTTACCTGATTATATACAAATATGTAAATTATTGTATAATGTATTCAATTATAATGGAGAATTCCGTAAAATAAAGTTAAAGTTAAACAAAATGTCTATTATGTAATTCAATACCTGTAGGGGCGTTTGCTCTATATGTAATTGTTTTAATGGATATTTATTTTCAAAGTACTTACGTAATGTAAGGATAAAGTCGTAATAACTAAAGAAGAAATAGTTTATTAATGAAATATTAATGAAAATAATTTACATTTAATGAAACGTTCAGTCACCATTCATCTAGCGTATGGATTAAATGTGAATTTCGTTTCCTTGTTTTTATAAACAGGACAAGTTCGCCTTCCTTTAGTGGACGAAACAATGATTCTCAGTCGTCTACCTTGTAGACCCAAATCGTTGACGATGCCACTTGAAATTAGGCAAAAGGTGGCGCTTGCGTCGTCTTTAATTGAAAATTATTTAGTAAATTAATTATTTTCAAATTATTTTTATTTAATATAATCACACGAATTATCGACCAACAATAACGAAAGCTATTTCTTTTTATTAAACCTCACGTTAAAATTGTTTAGAATCATTTGTTTTTTAACACACTATTATAGAATAACAATAATAATATATTTTTATTGACATTTTTTGAGTTGGCAATAATGAGAGTAATACAAATATTTTAAAAATATAAAGGTCAATCGATCTTTCTTCCCATCTGTTAAATTTTTTGTCATTGACTTTTTTTACAAATTATTTCGTCGTTGATCTTCATTGTTAAACTATAATTTGAAATCGTCAATTTAAGTGAGTATGCCTTGGAAGTATGCAATGAATTTAAATATTGTTACGGAGGGATTTCTACGGACGGGTTTTGTGTTTTTTGTGTGTGGAAGGTCGTAAATGGTTGGATAAAGGGCATTTTTTTAGGAGATAACAATGCTACGTTGTTCAATGGAAAGGATTTTTGTTCATTTATATATGAGTATGCTTCATGTGTGAGAAAAACCTTAGTTATATTTTACGTCAGTTAAAATGCAAAACAACCTTTATTGACATTTCCTTTCTTTACATGAGTTTCCTTATATATTTTCATAATACCCCTTCTTTTCTCCGTTTCCCATCCCAATCTTCTCAAAATATTTAAAAACTAATTTAAAATTATTAATTATTTATAAAATATGAACATTCACAAAAAATCCCTTTACTTCCACTGAAAAAAAATCTCCCTAAACGAAAAATCACCTAATGTTTAAACAATCCCCTCTTCCCATCCCGAACAAGAAAAAACCCCAAAGCATCCGCGTTAATGTATTCTCCCGCCGTTGCGCAATTTCCTAATTTGAATATTCAAATTTTTCGTCGTGTATTTTTTTGTTGCGGCAAAACATGTGTAAGTAAAGTGCTTAGTATGCCAGCAAGGCGTATTTAAATATCACCCGGAAGTGCGTTATCCTCTCCCTCTTTTTTTTTTTTTTTCTTTTTCGAGCATTGTTTGTAATTAAAGTATAAATTCACTTGACACCCCTTGCTTGAATGTACAGTGTAATAAGAATGCAACGACAAAAAGTGGAGTAATTTACAATTTAAATAAATTTCAACACTCGGGGAAGGATTCAAGCGATTCGCAAATTAACTCCGCCTTTTTTGCTTTGTTTAAGGTGGGTTTAAATTAGAGCGTGTTTAAATAACTGGGCTGTTGTAGATTACGGATTTTTTGTATATTCATGAATTTGAGGTCGAAAAGTTTTAATAAAATGTATAGTGTAGATAAAAATGTTTGAATGAAATTCCTAACAAAAGAAAACATTAAATTTTATACTTTGAAAAGAGAACTGCTAACTTCTAATAATCTTTAAGATATATATCTATTGTTAAAACATATTCGAATTATAAAATTAAAATCTTACCTCGGGAGATGATTCTTTCGCAGGGTGATTGCAGAAAGACAAGGCAATTTCCCGTGTATTAAAAAACGCCCTCCCGAGCAAATTTACTCTAAATTTTAATAATTTAATTGGATAAATAATTAGCCCTTTATCACTGATCGATTTCCCCGTTATGAAGTTTCGTGTTTTCCCAACAAGTACGACCGTTACTTCTTTTCGTGGTTTATAATAATTTACAAAGAAGACATTGAAAATTGAATAGAAAGGTAAAGCGAAACTTCTGGGAAGGTAGATTTCACGTAGAATAACATGGATTTAGCGTGGATCAAATGTCATCGATGAACGTAGATGTAAAATATGTCAATGATAACTTAAATGAAATAAAGAAGGTGGCAGATTTGTAGTAGAGGGTGATTTTAAAGCAAGAATTGTAGAGTTATAGCAGGAGGAATTAATGAAAAGGGAGAACTAATCAATAGAAAGTCTTAGGAGAAGATTTTAAATGGAGAAGACTAGAAGTTGGTTAATTGAGGAGGGGTAGGAGGTATTAAGTGGAAGGAGATTGGGAAGGAAAGACAACTTATGTTCGGACACATGAATAATCTGAAAAAATAGCTTGAGGATTAAAGGAGTTTATTTTATTTTAAATATACTTATAAACCAAACTTTCTAATAATCATATTTCAAGTAATAATACAGAAGTTAAATGCTAGGGTTATAATGTTACGCACAGTAGAAATAAGTGTGAGAAGTCGGAATGTAAAGAAGGATATTTATTCAGAACCTTTATTTTTACGAAAACTACTTAACAGTAGCTATAACAAAACAGGTGCTCCTTTATTTTATCTAATGTTATTATTAGATCCAATATTCAAGAAAGTGCAAATTATTATATTTGCAAGTCAACTCATTGTAAATAATAATACAAATAAAATATTATTAAATAAGAAGAATTTCAAATTAATTAATAAATTATGCCCTGTTTTCTCTCCTTACGAAATATTGCATTCCTCGCAACCCTAATATTCCCCCAAAACATAACAACCCTGCGGTCACTATCCACCAATTAATTTACTCATGTATACATGACAGTTCAGCTAGCTAGCATAGTTTTAATTTGCAAATCAACATAAATTCAAACAGGGCAGAAATACCTATGCTCAATAGCCCATGACAGACCATTAACACAATTGTATAATAAATTTTGTAAAATTTTGTTCTCCATATTGTATGAATAAAGATGTTTGTATATATATTTCCCATTTTATGATTTTCAATTCTTTTTATTTAATTATTTTAGATAACTGTGACTATGTGAATAAATCTTTTTTTCTATTATAAATAATAATATTATATTAATGTTGCCTATAACCTCGTTACATATGGGTATGCCATGAATTCTGTACCATGACGCAAATGAAATAAATTTTGTAAGTTTGAATGCAGGTCAATAATATATTCGGGATATTAAGGAGAGCGAAATATTGGCGAATTCCAGCAGCGAGCTTATTTAGGGATAATATAATAATTTAATCCTGTTCCGATTAGAGATCTAAAATTAAAATCAAGTATTCTTGGCTCATTGCGTTTAATTGAATCAACAGAAAACTACAGTCTGTAATTGAATTTGAAAGCAAACATTTAAGCCTATTTCAAATCAAAATATTAGTTCTATTATGATTTAAATCGAAATATATATATATATGAATTTATATTTCTGATATCATTTTCTTTTTTAATTAATGTTATGTTACAATATCATATTTTGTGTAATTGCGAAATGCAGTAAATAAATAAATATATTGGCGAAAAGACCTTCGGTCTATAACCAATTGATATATAGATCTAATTTAATCATTGTAAATGTATGTATAGTCGTATATCTTATAACGTTGTATATAAATAAAGATGTTAGTTACTTAAATAAATATAATTTAAGCTGAAAAAAAAACATGTGAATAGATCATTCGTTTGTGGCAAATTCTAAAAATTATTGAAACATCTTTAATATGTTCGATTTCGAGTCGAAGTGAAATTGCAAACTATATATATACTATATATTTTTGATTTTTTCTACAAGACATATTAATTAAAATTAATGTCACGGGTAAAAATTACTGGCAATTATCAATAAAATATGATCATTCACTTTTTTCAACTACAAAAATTAATTACACTAAGTTTTTGACATGCATCCTTACATAATAAATTTTTGTTTGTTGCATACCAGTACTACTGTGCATTGCAACAGTTTGAGTCGAAAATATTTTAATTTAATGAATTTGCTTGTGTAAGTAATTTTAATAGTTGGAAAAAGGAAATGTAAATTTCATATACCATCCAACTCTACCTTACACAATTGTGTAAAAAAATCGCTTCAAAGTCTAAAGGCGGCAATAAAAAAGAATCAAATATTGTATTAGAAGAACTTGGCTATGGTAATGGAGGATCCAAGGAGAAGTACAAAAACAATTTGGAAAACTGTCATTGCCAGAGTCCAAGATTTCTTGCTGGCATTGAAATTTCTACGGATGATATTGATTTTTATCCAAGACTTTACAAAGAGCGGTTTATGTTACGTCACATTAACATGAACAGTACTTTGTAAAATCTTGCATAAAAATCGATATCATCCGTAGAAATTTCAATGGCACCCAGAAATCTTGGACTCTGATAATGACAGCACAACATTTTTTCGTGAAAATAATTCAGAACAGAGAAATTCAGGACAAGCACTGTCTCTTATCAATTTCCTTTACTGATGCTTGCACCTTCGCCCTAAATAATGAGCTAAAGGCACAAAACTTGTCTCAGGATAATCCACGAAGTTCTGTAAGAGCGAGAACCCAATACCCTCAGAAAATTAATATTTGGGCTGGCATTCTTAATAATAAAATTTTTGGACCATTTGAGATAAAAGGGAATTTAAACTCCAAGACATATTTAGAACTTTTAATCAATGTCGTCGGTCCTGCAGTTGAGGAAACTGCAAATGAATACCAGGAGGTTTAGTTCCAGCACGATAGCTGTTCCGCACATTTTGGTTAACATGTGAGAGCCTATTTCAATGATTTTTATCTAAATCGCTGGATTGGTACGCTAAACCTGCAAGCCAGATGTTCTGACCTTGCAATGTGCGATTTCTTTTTATGGCCTCACCTTAAAAATAAAATTTATAACCGATATCACCTAAATATTTATTCTCTGAGGGATGTTGAAATATTTGCCAGAGCCAGCTCATCAATGTGACAATGCTATTTATGATACGTTAGGTTATAATTAATTGAAAAAGGAGGTTTATTTGTTATAAAAAATCTGTTAATTTGTATTAAAGTTTACATTGTATTTATTCTTTTATAACTAGTTCGTTTTAGTTTAGATTTTTATTTGTAATAAAATTATTGTCGTGTCCAGTTTACTAAAAAATAAATCAATTATTTAGTAAGAATAATCTTAAAACAAAACAACGTTTTTTTGTGAGTTTTTCATTTCATCGTTCGCATATTTCTTCACGAAGTGGTTTCATATGAATAAATAGATTGCAATATTAGATAACAAAGTGTTACAATGGAGTTTCATAATGTATCCGCCTCATTAATTTATAATTAACACTTTCGTGACGAAAAAATGCACAAGAAACGCCTCTCTTCAACAACTGTAAAATAACGTGTAATGTAGACATCTGCTTCTTCATAGACGTAAGCGCAACATTAAAAGTTATGAAAAAACTATGTACGTAAGCGGGAGTGTTAAAAACTACGGAAAAAGACCTCGTCTCGAAAGGGTTGAAAAGTAAGCATTTGTAAAAAATAAGTGAGTCCTTCATCCAACATGACATCAAACGAAAAGATATTATAATTAATTATTAAAATTCTATAACACTATTTCCCCAGGGCCAGGTTTTGTGGTTAACACTCGATATATTTGTTACACGTTGTAACTGAATATTACATTTATTTGGGAAAATATATTGGTATTTTTATATTAAAATACAAACAGTTATAGACAGAATAATAATTGGAAAACTTACAGTACATGCCAACAAATGTTTCAAGCAATCAATAAATAGAGCTGTTTAATAATGTTTATATAAGTATTAGTGTTAGTTATTTTCAATAAAAGTATACTATATTTCTGTATCGAAAAAATTAATTAAAATAATCAATTAATAATAATAACAATAATAATATTTACTTCCTCAACAGACATAGTCTAATTACAAAGGAAATTTTGGTAAATTAATATAAGAATTTACAAATATAAACAGTAAAAACAATAGGATAAAAATACATTCTGTAATTAACTTAAGACTAATACAGAGACATTTGTAGATAGCCCACAGTTGTAGGTAACTACACCATTTTATTTATTTATTAGATATAATCAACGAAAAAAAAAACGAACGACAAATGAAATTTTCTGGTTAATTACGATGTGTAAATTTAACGCAAATGTTATTTTCATCTTCATCGTCTAAGAATACATATCAATTAGAAAACTCGCTTTAGATTTTAACGATAAAGAATGATCCTTAAATTTAATATTTTATTTACAGAACAGCGCCAGTTTTTATAAACTAGCTTCCATCTTGTATTTTATAAATATAGTGCGGATTTATATTTTTTTATATGATTTATTTGCTCATTCGTATGCAAGTAGCGTAAATATACGTTTCTCTAAAAAATAAATGGAAGTACCAAGTTTTTTTGCATATAACTTAATATTTCGAGATTTTGTCACATATAATTTATTTGAGCATACATTCGCATAAAACAACATATACAGGCTTATTATAAAAAATAGAGGGTAGGTTTAAATTCGGCACTTTTGCAGATTTTCATGCCAATTAATATTCCGTCGAGTAAACTGTACTAAGTTTATTTGTTTTCAAGAAACATGAAAAAATAAACTTTAAAATGCGATTTTCTTTTTATTTTTATTACTTCGTTATTTGAAGCATTAATTCAATACAATGAAGACATTCTTGTAGCACTTTTTTATGATCGAATGGCGTACTAATTTTACTAATAGTATGTTTCATTTCTTCTGGACCATCATCAACTCTCTAATTTCTAACGGGCGCCGTATTGGTTCTTATATATATATATATATATATATATATCTTTATTCAGACTATATAGATAATTTTAACAATATAACAATATAAATAATAACAATACATGTAGGTGTTAGTCCGTCTGGACTATCGACCAGAGGTCTTTCTGCCCTGTCGTGAATTTATGATGAAGTTAAATCTATGCTAGCTAGCTGAACTGTCCTGATGATTTACACAAATGAATTGATGTATGGTGATTGTAGGATGTTTGTATTTAGGAAGGATATTAGGGTTATGGGGAATACAGAATTTTGTAAGGTTTTTTTATCATGTTAAAATCCTCTATTTTTCTGATTACAATGATACCATGAAAATTAAAAGTAAACTATAGAAATTATAACGTAACTTGTAGCTTTGTAAATACAATATTTTAAAAAAGTTTTGCATTGGAACAAAAACTTACATAATGATTATTTTACAAACTAAAAATTATTTCAAAAATAGTAATATGCGGAATATCAACATTAATATTAATAAAAATATTAACACAAAAAACATTTCTTTAATTTATTTTCAAAAAACATGCTTAGCAGCAACAAAAATTCAAAGGTGTTTCTTAAATTATTTATTGTAGTGTACAAATTCCCTCTGAAAATTTTATTGAATTTCGAGACAAAATTATTAATGTTTTATAATCTCCTAAGTAATGTTCTGACTATACACATTTGGCCAAACATTTATTCTAAAGGGACATTGGGTCTCATATTCAAGCTTTGTTTTGCATTTAAATCGCTTAAAACACTATAAAATTAGACACTCTTGGTAATAAAAATTGACGATTTAAATATTTAATAAATAGTAATATTTAATTTTAAATTTTGACAATCAATGACAGAATAACATCCATCTAGTTGCTAGAAATGAGTGTTTCTTTAGTGCCAATAAAGAAAATTCCAAAAAGATAACTAATTACAATAAAGGTATAATATATGAAATCATTGTAATCAGAATAAATATAGGATTTAATTTGATAAAAAAAACAATATTGCGCCCATAAGAAATAAAAAAAGTTGATGATGGTCCAGAAGAAACGAAACATACTATTAGTAAAATTAGTACGCCATCGATTAGATTCTATAAGAATGTCTTCATTTTATTGAAATATTACTTCAAATAACGAAGATATAATTAAAAAAAGAAAATCGCATTTCTTAGTTTTTTTCATTTTTTCTTGAAAACAAAAAAAACGTAGCCCAGTTTTCTCAACAGGATATTAATCAGCATGAAATTCTGCAACAGTGCCGAATTTAAACCTACCATTTATCTCTTATAATAAGCGAAATCCCAATGGTGAGACTCGAATTTGAAACACCCTGTATATATCCAATACAAAAATTGCTTAGGTCATAATGATGAAAAATAACGTGCACGTTAAAATTAACATTTCTCTTAGAGAAAAACCTCTATTGAGAAAAACGTAATCTATAAATATATTAAAAAAAAATTTGTTCAAAGATAAAATATAATACATCGTTTGATTAATTATTTAAATGCAAAATTTCATTATAGTAAGGACATACAGAGAGCTTTTTTTATCAGTATACATTTCCCCTATGTATACCTGCAAAATATGCGAGTCAAACGCAATGATGTATGTGTGTTTAGTTGCCTATATCACGTCACTGAGCACACATATGCTAAATAAACAACTAAATATACACACATTAATCGGTTCAATGCGCTCAACTGGCATTTTTTCCTTTAATGTATACTGATAAAAAAACCTCTCTGTATATACTACATATATGTTCTTACTACAATGAAAGTTTTGAATTAAATAAGTTTTCAGTTATTTAACGCACGTGTGCAATATGTTGTAAATCATATAGGTTAACTTCAGTCGTGGTATACGTATTTAAAATTACATTTAATTATAAATTTGTTCGTTCGAGTTTAGCAAGTCCTGACTTTTTTTCTGATGATAAATTATCCTAATAAATTGTAGCTGGTAATTTTTTTAAATAATTCATTAGATTGATGTCCCGTCAATTAAACGATGCCAAAATCTAAACGAGAAAAAATAGTCTCACCCAAATTCAAAAAATCTGCAGGTGCGTGCGTAATTTTGGCATCGGCGTCGCCCACAGGTGAACGAACAGGAGAGCGCAAAGACGCGGTTGAAAAAAAAATTAGATATACCGCGCGTACTTTTCCCTCTATGTTGTTATTATTAAAATCCCACGCGTCTCGACGCGAATCCCGTCTAACACCGGCGCACGTTGACAATCTACTGTTCTCTCTTCGCTGCCGAGCAGAGGAGCACAAGTCCGTGCGTTGCGCGCGTCGCGACGCCCTGAACTGACTCCAGACGCCCGCCACCGCCGCCGCCGTCGGCCCGTCCCTTGCGCTTCTTGTCTCTTTATCGGTGTTTTGCCGAAAATCGGCGATAAGTGATTGCCGGCGATGATGTCTCTGCGAGAGATCGCGCCAGTGGAACGGTGGAAAGGGGCTCTCCGATTGTTGATGAATTGAGATAAGGGCGCGCTCCGTGGTGTTAATGGGGGTGTTATAATAGATTATATATAAAGAATGTCTTTTCTTACATGAACTGAACTATAACTATAGATAAAACCATTAAAGAATGTATTGATTATTAATTAAGTCTGTGATTTCGTAATGAAACAAAAAAATGGTGATGTGTCCATCATGCTACTTTATCCGGTGAATTCCGTCAAATGAGTTTTTGATTGAACATTTAATGGTAAATAAAAAGTTATTAAATGAAATTTTGAATTGTTGTGTTTTAAATTTAAAGACAAATATTTAGAACTTAATGTGTTATTTCTGACTTTACAATGACTACAAATGTTAACACTATATAAAATTGTTTCTTGAAATATAACGGTTTTTTGACGTTTTATTTGACATAAAAATAATTATTACAGTAATTAAAGTCTCCACAACCAACATAGAGAAGATGATAAAAATAATTGTTTATTTCTAAGAGAATTTATCAGGTGGATGAAATTTTTCCGCTTATTAAATAAAAACTGAAGGTCCTATAATAAAAATTTTATAAAAAAAATGTTAATTTTTTCAAGATCTACAACTTTTACTTAAAACATTTTTCTATCAAATTAAAAAAAAATGAAAAAAACGCTAAGAGCAAAGTTGCACTTAATAAGATTTCATTTTAACCAAACGTTTTTCAGATCATTCGCTAAAAATCGCTAAGAGCAAAGTTGCATTTAATGAGTTTTCATTTTAACCAAACGCTTCTCAGATCATTCCACTTCAAGCCAGTTATTTGTTAACCATTTCCCCTTTGGTATGGTCTTCACTGTATCTGCGTCATACGTCATCTAGGACAATACTACCCAGAAAGTGTGTTCTTAGCATTATCTGAGAGTCTCGGCCTTCATTTTCCGTCCGCCCTTATTATTTCGCCCAAAAAATTGAGATTTGATATACAGAAAATATTGCAAATATTTTCGAAATGCAAGCTATTTTTTAATGCACATTAGGACTCTGCGGTGATCTGCATTTATCGCATTTTGTAAAATAATTAATGTTATTCTATTAAAAGCATAATGATTTTTTTTTCAAGTTAATTTAAATTTGTGTTAGATTTCCCATATATGATGTTTTTAAGAAATCCCCAAAAAGATAAATCGAACGGAGTTCTAGCCAAAACATTCGCTGATTTTTGCCGCCCTCCAATTTTATTATATTTCTTTCGTCTCAGTTTTTAAAACTGCTATAAAATTTTGTTTCAACCTTAAACGTGATTATTAGTCAATAGTATCTCTGGATACTCAGCTAAATATGCATTTAATGCTACTGAATAATTTTCTTCATATAAAATATATATTTTAAACATTTCGTATTTTTTCTTCATTAGAAAAAATCATTTTTATTAATGATGTATAAAAGATTGCTTACATTTATATAATTTAAATAAAAAATAATTTTAAGAAAATTTAACTCTTCAACATTCTTAAATTTACTACATGTTATTCAGATTTGAATATTAAAAGCATGAATTTTAGAAAAAAAATCAAAGTTTCTATTAAAAACAATGTTAGGCTTGTAGTGTTATTTTCTAAAAGTAATTTAATTACAAAGTTGATTTTTATAATAATTTATAAAAGTATAATGCGCGGAGCCAGAAAGTTTCATATTTTTTTATTGGAAATTAAGCTATAAATTAATTATTTTGTGTCGCTTTTCCTTCCAATTTATGACATTTGGAATATTTTGTAATTAATTGAATCGAAAATAACTATTTACAATATTTCACTCGGTAGAGTGTAACAGAAGTTTTCAAATGGTATACCAAGAAAGCAATGTTTTATTCAAAAATCAAATTGGTTAATATATTGACCTGAGTTACAATTTATTTAAAAAATGAATGCATAAAGTATTTTTTATACTCTCTAATCTATTTAAACCACTATTTTAAATTTACGAATAACTACAGTTTCGAGAATTGAATCGATTAAGTATATAAAATAACGGGTACATTGTTTTTACGACGCATCATGTTATTAGTAAGAGTGGAATATGGAGATTAGTTTTTAATGATGAATTACCAACATTATCCACATTCTTATCCCAGCGCAGGATTACTATTTTACAAAAGTTGATTTGTTATATATAAGAAATATTTAATACATATTTCTGAGAGCTACATCAAATTAAATTACAATATTCACATCATTGCAATCATCTACAAATATTTAAACCTTAGAAAATTGCCATCAAACATCGCTTTTCCGCCTTTTTATTTGTTTTCCAACGTTATTGAATCCAACATCGTTAAATTGTTTGCTTAGATAATTACCAGTCCGAGCATTATTTATTCAAACTAATAATATTCAAATATATTCATAGAGCAGACAAGATGGAACAGGTTCCCGAGGGATTAGAAAATAATAATAAAAAAATCCGTCCAGTCGTCTGACCCGAAGTCACCTCACTGTTGGTGATACATTATTCACGGCCCTTGAAAGTACACGCGAGTCTTGACTGCACCGGCACAAACTTATTTATAATGCATCTAGTAGCACACTTGCAAAGAAACGGCGTTTGCATTGTAAAATTCAAGCAACACTTCAGTAGTGTCAAGATTTATCGCGATATATTTATGCATGTAAATAAGTTTATACAGTGTGAATACATTTTATATATACAGGTCGTTAAGTGCGCAACATTTTTTATTAGTTGAGAGAGTGTCGATTAAATTGGAAAAATAGTACTCTAATCAGAACAACACAAAAGCAACGCATTTTCAAAATATACCTGTGTACAAACGAGAAAGTTAAGTAATGGATAAATTCAGTAAATTCCAATGTTGCATTCAAATTTAAAACAATAAATAACAAAACATAAATAAGAAAAATGCAATAACAATTAAACAGGGTAATACCAAAATAAATAAATATAAAAAATAATTAAATAAATATAGAAATAAAATTACATAGGTTATAAACTTTAAATTGATTCAGTTGAAAAAGTTCATTATTGTGTAAGGATTTCTAAACCCTTGTAAATTATTGAGGCTACTTTGTTATACATTGTAATTCAATTTTAATAAATGAAACACTTTTTATTTTGTTTGTATAACTCGAAGTTAAACAAACAAAGTAAAAAAGTGTTTCATTTATTAAAAAAAATCTAAACCCAATTAACATCAACTCCCCCAAATAATCCTTCGTCGATGAAAGCGGAGGTAGTTTTTAAACGGAATCTCCTTTTCGTTGCATATTTGGATTTTAAGGGAATTTAAGTTTCTATTCTGAAATAATATTCAACTACAATTCTTTAGAGTAGACGCTTTTAAATATTAGAGTTGAATACCACAAGATATGCTTATTCTATTAAAAAAGTTCAAATAAGAAGCCCGTAATATTATAAGGGCTTCTTAACTCTATTAAAGTCAATTTCCCTAAATAAACCTCCCTCGATGAGGTCG
Organism: Philonthus spinipes; assembly: GCA_963082785.1. Taxonomy (NCBI): domain Eukaryota; kingdom Metazoa; phylum Arthropoda; class Insecta; order Coleoptera; family Staphylinidae; genus Philonthus; species Philonthus spinipes. The sequence continues at coordinate 17,104,121 of OY720311.1, read as the reverse complement.
GGTATCATTTTTTAAGGGTGCGGTTTAGACGAAAGAGATAGCTATATAAATTTTGGCAATCACTAATTCGAATTAGATTGCTGTTGTGATCAATGAACAATATTGTATTATACATTAAAGTAATCTTAAAATAAACAGGAATTTCATCACATGAATTAAAATTTATTTTAATGTTTAGTTTGTGTGAAAAACAATGAAAATTGATCAAATTTATAGCAAATTTCACATTATATTTTTTCTAATATAAACTTGCGCAATGAAAATTTAAAGGATTTCACTAAATTTTGCAATCTAATAACTTAGCAGACATGACCTATTAATTTCATTATATCTTACAATTTTATTTTCTAACTTGAACTAGTAAATTGACGTAATACACGAAAATTAACGATTTATTTTTTATTTAGTCTGATTCTTTATACTTGGTAGATAAAAAATGTAAATACATATTCATATTATTAAATCCAAAAGAATGGCTCTTTTTTCAATCAATTATTTCCATTTTACTATATAGCTATCTCTTTCTACTAAACCGCAACCTTAAAGGAAATCTTTTTTAATGAGGATTCGGTATGTAGGGAATAATCAGTTTCTTTTGTGTAATCCTCAGGGAATAGATTACTAGTTTGCTATATTTAATTAACTTACTTTAGAGTTTGTAATAAAAGGCAATAAGCAATAATGCTAAGTTACATTTGAATAAACTGGCTAATTTTAAATTCTACAGCTTCCTGTGACTTCACTCATTCTCTTTTATTTGTTTTAATATTTATAATTGTTGAAATTTCATAAAGATACGAAGTAAAAAGTTGAAGTAAAATTATTTGTTTTAATAAATTCACTGCTCCTTTGTGGCGATCTTGCACTGTCCCCGATTAAAAGCACTCAGAATGGAACATTTATTAGAGAAACGTAAGCATCGGTGGTTCAGTGGTAGAATGCTCGCCTGCCACGCGGGCGGCCCGGGTTCGATTCCCGGCCGATGCAGACCTTTTATAAACTATTCTCGGTTACATGATCGGGGATATATTCTCCTTAAGAAATGTAATGTTTAACGTGACCTTAATTTTTTTATCATAAAACTCTGAAAAACACTTTTGTAATAGATATTAATGTTGAGAATTGTATTGGTACTTCTGCTTATACACTAGTGCACCCTTGCTGAGATTTTAACGTTTTCGGATTCTAAACTTTTCTGTCGTTTTCTGCTTACATAAAAATGCAAACCAGACAAAGTTTCAGAAAACGACAGTAACTCGGTGAGAGAGTGCAGGAGATTCAGTACAATATAGCAAACAAAAGCAATGAATTAGTGCTGAATTATCAAACTGTCTAAGTTTTCACAACCAGTGTAATTATAGTTGCTGATTTCTTTCCGGATTACACTCCAACAGACCACAGCCTAATAGCCCGGAAATCAACTAAGATACTTTTGCTGAATTGTTGGAATATGTATTATTTTGTCCATTTACTTATTAAAAAGCAATGTTCATATTTAATCAAATTTTTGTCTTAAAAAAATACAGACCAACATATAGTTAATCTGTAATATAATTAAATTTCTCATATCATCCTGGCTTCATTATAGACGGATTTTATTTTTAATACAGCTAGAAATTCATATTTCGCGTATTTAACTTATCGGTATTAATGCTGAATCGCATACAGTGTTTCAAATTAGTAGCAGTACAAAACGTCACAGCTTTCATTCAATACGTAGTAGTTCGCCCCGATTCTTTGCAAGCCCTAATCAATATCAATGTGCATGTAAATAAAACCAATCATATAGTACAATCATCTATAAGTTTGCAAACTTAATAAGAAGCTGTTAGTTTCTTTCAATATTTTAAATATCTCTCACAATATTAATATATAACATATTTTAGATGGTTAGGAAATAATGGCTTTAAGATTTGTGGATTTACAGATGTCTTCGTGCTCATCTATGACATGTTTTTCCTGTTTTATTTCTTTGCTGATTTCCAGACCTTCTCTAAAATGTAATTCTACCATCTCACTACCTGAATATAAAATTTGGAAATCGTCTCAATTGAAAGATTAGACGCGATGTACTTTATGATGCTAGAAGGCATTCAACAGCCGACATTGGGAAGCCATAGAAATTTTGTGCTTTCATACTAAGGACACAAGGCAAAAAGAATAATTTGTTGTTTCTTATTTAAGTAAAAAGAAGTATTAATATATTGAATTGGAGACAATAATATTGCAGTAATTTCATCCGAAAAGAAGAAAATAATCATAATAAGAATAGTTAATTTGATATTAATACCATACATGGCATATTTACTGATGATAAATTTGAAAGACATGTTTTGGGCGAAGTTGATGTACCAGAAGGTGCGTGAAGCTGCGATCTTGAAATAAAGGATAGCTTTCAAACTAATTTGTCAAATTGAACCATATAATATCAATGATTTCTTAGAGTATAAGTCATAAAATTATTATTTCCTTTACACTATTTTATACATTAGATATGAATTGTATATCTGTATGAAATAAAGAGTTTATTATTATTATTATTTCATTTTTGTACTTGGTTGTTTCTAAAACCACAAAACGGCCGGAGAGCATTAAGAGCTTAGGGAGAAGTCACTCCATTCAGCTGTCAAGTAAAGTTACATAGATAAGAACTTCGTATCGATGTAGCAGGTTTGTAGTATAGAATTAGAGATTTCAGTCCATTAGGAAGTCCGATTGTAGCTAAATTATTATTATTAAATCTAACTGGATATGCTGAGACAAAACTTGCTTTCATTCAGACTGCTCCCTCTTCAACTTATTATCATTTATTAGATTCATTGGTGTTTATCAAAAAGTTGTCTTACAAGAAAACCTAAAAATGAAAAGTTTCTACCGATTCAAATATTGATCAGTTTCTTTTATGATATAAAGTCTTAATATATTCCCATTTGTGTTAACAGCCAGTATAATGTCTTAAATTAAATAACATTATAATAAGAATTTCGTTGTGCAAATTTGATACAGGCGAGTGAAAGTAATGACGGACCTTTTAAAGCGACACCGAAATGTGAAATTCACGCATACTCTGAAAATGTATCGCGCGAACGTGTCGAAACGCGAACGAAGGGAATGGGAACGAAAAGGGTCCTCTGCGAAAGGGATAAGGAGCCAAGGACAAGGCGATGGCACAGATTGCGCCTTTTATGATCTCAGATGTCGCCTAATATAAACAGGGAGGAGAGAATACGGAAATTTAGCTCGAAAATTGCCGCTTGTTCTTTTTTATCATACCAATTTTCCATTATTTTACGCTCATGTAAAATTCACCAATATAAGCTATCTAAAACAATCTTCATTTCTTTGAATTCCTCGAAACGCGTTAAATTTATCATTGAATTATAAATTTACATTTCTCAACCTTTTCTCTTGCATTTTTTATTAAAATTGCATTGAAATAAAATCTGAAGAAAAATAAAAAAATAAAATATGAGGTTTTCCATTAGAAACGATATAACTATGATACGCCATGCTTTTATGGGATACCGAATATATTTGAAACTAATTTTAAAACATGGTCCTAATAAACCTACATATGCCTGCGAAAGCTGATTTTGAAAAAAAAATAACCATTTAGACGTAAGCTACTCGGCGCGCACGCTGAGACACCCTGTATATATAGGGTATTCCGTTAAAAATAACAAAGTTGGTAGCCATTTCCATGGACCATTTTTGAGGTATATATATATTCATCATAACTTAAACCATACAGATAGTACAGAGCATATAATATAATTATTTACAATACATGTGTTTGTCTGTTTGGGCTGTTGATTTTTTGCCCTGTCATGAGTTTTTGATGAAGTCAAAGCAAAAATCTATTCTAACTAGCTGAATAGTCCTGAGGATTCGCATAAATGAGTTGATGAATAATGATGGGGGGATGTTTGTATTTAGGAAGGTTATACAATACAGAATCAGGATTATTGTTTTTTTTTATTTAAGGCTAATATATGCTGGGATGTAGGTGGGATTTGGGTGGATTCATAAAGGTATTCGTTGAAAGCATTATGGAATGGGTTGTTGGGATGTTGGGAAGTCTGAGTTTGGTGTGGATTATTTCGTCGCCTTGCAGATGTTTTTATTTAAATTATCTTAAAATTACATATTTGGTTTTAAATTTAGTTTAATAATTTCATAAAAAATAAAACAATATGGACCTAAGTACAGATATTATAAATGTGTACTCCATTATCACCCACAAATGTTTATTTCATGTAAGTAATTCTTTGGTACACCCTCAAATAAACTTTTTATTGGACTTCTTTCATTTTAAAATTAAAGTAGTTTTATTTATGCGCATATCAAAAATTCACAAATTTATTTCATTAAAAACAATTTAAAAATCTGCATCGGCCGGGAATCGAACCCGGGCCGCCCGCGTGGCAGGCGAGCATTCTACCACTGAACCACCGATGCTTATGGAATTCTAATAAATGTTCATGATTTTGCTAATATACTTTCAAGGATGACTTATGAACAACATATGGCTTATCTGGAAATATATATCGATGACAGTGATGCAGACGAATCTAGAGGCAAGTTTTTCCAGGAGATAATTTTCAGATGATGAATGGTTGCCACGGAAAAAAACTAATTCCCAAGAAGAAGAAAGAATCATCGACGTCTAAAGTTGAGGATGTTTTCAATGATATAGAAAATAATGTAGAAGTAGAAGAAAATAGCTAAGAAAAAATTCAGATGCGGAGGTGGAGGAAGAAGCTGATGCACTTCATCCATGCAAGGATGGAACTAAGTGGAATTCAGCGCCCCCAAAAAATATTTTGCGTCAAATTTCTGGCCCTACAAAAGCTACCAAAATGCTTTCTATCGAGAACACATTCAAACGCATTTTCTCTCCAGTAATGTGCAATATTATAATTCGAGAAACTAACCGGAACTAACATCAGAGGAATTTATGGATATTTGAGCATATTGATAGCAACAGGTGTCTATCATTCAAATACAGAAGACAAAAGAACTATGGAAAACTACAGCTTATACATTATATCGAACAGCAATGCCTAACGAGAGATTTGTGGAAATACAGCGATTTTTGAGGTTCGATAATATGAATACAAGGGCGTGTAAGCTAGAAACTGACAAGGCATCAGCAATTTTGGAAATCTGGCTACTAATAAATGAAAATTTGAGGTCAAACTATGTGTCTACAGAATCTCTGACTGTAGACGAACAACTTTTCCCTTTTCTAGGTTGAACCCGTTTCACACAATATATGCCAGCGAAACCTGCAAAGTATGGCTTGGAAATTTGGTGAATTTGTGATGCTCATACATCGTATCCATTGACTGGACAAATCAATACTGATTAATCTGCTGAAACTCAAGAATAGAATGAAGGAGAAAGAGTTGTGAAAGACCTTTGCTTTCAATGCAAAAACACAGGTGGAAATATAACAATGGATAATTCCTTTACTATATTGCCTTTAGCAAAGTTTTTGTTGTCGTGTAACCTGACACTTGTTGGTACTTTGAAGAAGAATAAGCCATACATACAATCTAATATGTTATCGAATAAAACACGCGAAGAATTGTCTTTAAAATTTGTCTTTGAACAAGACAAAGTTATTATGGTGTCGTATGTTCCAAAGCGTAATGAAACAGTTATTTTACTGTCAACAATGCACCATAACGCTACTATCAACAACGGACCTAAGAAGAAGCCAGAAATAATTCACTATTAAAATGCAACCAAAGGAGGTGTCAATATTATGGACAAAATGGTGTCACATTACACAACAAATCATCCGTTCAACCAAAGGAGGTGTCAATATTATGGACAAAATGGTGTCACATTACACAACAAATCATCCGTTCATCGGATAATGACGGGGAGAGACGCGAGCACTGGCTGGGAGTGAAAAAAAGCCGAGCGGGAGGGAAGGGATTACGGCATGGATAGGAGTATTTCTAACAGTAGACATCAATTTCCAGCTATGTTGGACCAGATATTTTCTTAATATTATTTGTTTATATGTATTGTATTTGCTATAATAAAGTATTTTCTATATATTACAAAAAAAAAAAAACTATGGCCTGTAGCTTTGTTTTTTTTTTTATTTTTCAACATAATTGATGTCGCAGCTTTGACAACTGTCATTATCTACATGGAAAATAATCCAAAACTAGCTTCTAAGAATTACAGACGTCGACTTTTTCTATAAAATCTTACAAAAGATATGTCAATAACACTTATAGAACTTACAGCAGGATATCCACGTTACTTGCAACATTTTAGTATACGATCAGGCATAGAGTGTATGTTAGGGCAATCGATAGTTCAGCAAAAACCTGCAGAGGATATGGTACAGGAGATTCGTCTGGGCGTCTTCCGATCACAGGAAGGTGTTATATATGCAGAACGGTGATAATTCAAAGGAAGACCAGAAAAGCGTTCGTGGTTTGTGCAGCATACACAAAAAGTGGAGAAATGTATTACTTGTAGTAACATTTAGTTATATTGTATTTTGAAACAATAAAACATGTACTGAGAAATAGTTGTACTATAAATCACTATTGAATAGAATCCAATTTACCTACTTGAGCCATGTGGTACCCGGGTACCCTCATCATAACAAATGCAAAAACAAAGTTTGCGATTCGTTCTATGAAATTTATGTTTTATTTCAAGAATATGTATTCATCCAAAGTATATTTGAGATGTCACAAAAGATGATGGCCAAATCAATTGAAAAAGATTGAATATTATATGAATGAATTTGAAATAGGTACCCGGGTATAGCGTCGTGTGGATGAGGGTTAATAGAAAGTTTTGAATTGTAAAGCCATGTACCCTTTGCCAAAGATACATTTAAATTAAGCCCTCCCTACTTATACCTAAATATTCCCTGTGTGAAATGAGAATTATTATAATTCATAAGTGTCCTGTGTTTGGAACATTTTTCTGTGACTTATTATCAACCACCACTCGTGTTTTTTTTGTTTATAATAAACAACAGCAAAATATTCATACATTTGGTGGTAAAAACGATCACTGTTGTTTTGAAATAGAAATTATTATTAATGTTGCATTTTTAAATGATATATAGTGTTAGCGCCATCTATATTATAAATGTTACCTTATAATTTCATTTATTTTCTTATCGATCTAGAATTACATATCTATTATTTTAAATAAACGTCAATAAATATTAAATGTGGTATAAAATTAATAATTGGGTATTAGATGTAAAAGCGAAGAAAATGCCATAGTTTGAATTTATTAGGGCATGTTTTTCGACCTCGAGTCATCCCTTCCATTTGACTTTATCGTCTGGTTGGTTTGTGCGTGTGTGCTTTTTTTTTTTTGGTATAGCACCGATGAGAGGAAGAAGGACAAAAATAAGTTATAAACATTTCGGCATGCAGCGCTCCAAGCGGTTTTCAGGACACACTACTAAACTTTGAAAGCAATAATGAAACGACATAATTCATTTATATGGATTCATAAATATACACAATTTCGATAGTGCACTGTGATAATAATGACATTAGCAACCCCCTCTCATTCTCACATTCTTTACACATGTCATAAATTTTAATTTTCGCACTTCATACACGTCAATTTTTCATTATATATGTCTAAAGAAAAGAAACCAGTTGCAAAGCACAGGATCCCGAAAAAACCCAACTTCGAAAGAGACCGGTGCGTAAGAAAAGAACATGTCGATTTCCACATTACCGAAAAATCAAAAAACGCAACGGCGATGCCGGTGGACTACACATTCCACAGGTACAGGGAAATTAAGGAAACCGCAACGGAATTCGCGAGCAGAGGCAGGTTGGGCATCATCAACATAAGCGAAAACAAAAAATTCCTGAGCCAATCATTCTGGCTGAGCAGCAACCTCATCCGCGACATCAAGAACATCGACAACATGATCGAATCAGTGATTGAATACCCCGACCGATTGGGCTTCGTTGATTTATCCCATAACCAGATTAAGGTAATCGACGCGGGGCTCCTTAAATTCAAAAATCTGAAAGTGTTATATCTGCACGATAATAAAATAAGCGAGATGGAAGAGATTTTTAAATTACGAGAACTTACAAAACTACAACATCTAACATTATTTGGAAACCCGTTTTACGAGAAGACCCGATTGGGGAATATACGGACGGTGGTTAAAAACATCCTTCCGCAAATTAAAAAATTGGATTATAACAGATTAGCTGGGATTGAGACTGAATTGCCAGTGGGGGCGCATGTGTTAAGGTTTTTGGAGAAGAAGGAGGGAAGGGTTCCTTCCTATATTCCTTGCATGGGTTCTAATGAAAGAAAGTCGGGGAAAACGCATTCTCGTCCGAAAGAAAAGAAGGAAAAAGCTGCAGCTGAGTATAAAAATAAAAAGGCGCATAAAATTAGTAATAAAAAGGATGTAAAAGACGATGTTAGTAATATAGAGGTCGAATGTCTTTGTTCGACCCATGAGTGCTCTTAATTTGAATAAATTTAATTCATAAATTATGGAATTTATTTATTATGTATTTGATTTAGTATTATATATTTTGATTCAAAATCGATTTACTCTATTGAATTATTGTTAAATTTCGAATTTTTTTATATTACATTTAAATGATACTATAAATTATTATTATTATAATTTTTATTAATTTAGAGGCTGCATTCGTTTAATGGATTATTTATTCCAGGAGGGTTGGCTTTGCCTAGTTTAATTTCTGGCCTTACTGCTACAATCAATTCACCTTGTTTATTGTGATTAGGAATTCAGGAGGGGATTTGAATTGAAGACCAATTGTTAAAACTAAAATAGATAGTTTTAACCATCTTAGACATATGAATGGGATTATTTATTAAAAAATGGAAGAGTAGATGATATTTTTCAGAAACAGACCTCCGAGCGGTGAACTGTATGCTTTTTTTTATTCGATCACAGTTTGATTAAATCTAGCCGGCATGCTAAAAATTATTTTACAATCTCTCTTAATACAATTTTTAACAAAATAAAAACATCCATTTTAGCCTACCCATAACAACGATTGCGCATAGCGCTTACAATGGCTAGTTAATTCTGCCTCGGGTGAAAGCACTCTGCAGCCACCATATTAGCCACGGCAGGTTTATAACTCACGACTAAACAGTATATATGAAACCCATGCTAGCCATACATGATAATTTGGACGTGTTTAAAATGAATTCCAGTTGTCGGTTCAACTGAAGGAATGATGTTAGGCTCTTTTAGATCGAACATGACAATAAACATTCTATTGCTTGTAGTATAAATCGTAGTCGTAACTTTTTAATTAAGTCTTGCCCATCTTTGTGTGTCTATTATTTATTTCAAGAGTGTATGTGTCAATTATGCAGTCATGATGGGTGATAGGTCTATGAATGCCTGATTTTTTTTTGAATTTTTGATATGATTTCTTATATGTGTTCTGAATTTTTATGTTGGGTAGACCTTCAATGAGGGCCAGTGGTCTTCTAGGGCATTTTTTATACGATGCTTCTTGCATAGTATCTCCGCAAGCCTTACATTTTGGTAGTCTCAATTATTATAAATTATAAATTGGGAAGAAAAGCGATATAAATTAATTGTTTTCACATGCAAAAGAATAAAGCCAGGGTAATGCCCATTATCACAAGTAGATAAAAACAATGATTAAATTGGATGAATTAAGTTTCGAATTGCTTCCTCATCCACTGTACTCCTCAGATTTGGCCACCATCGACTACTGGCTTGAAAAAAAAAAACATGAAAAAAAGCTCCAGGGAAATAAATTTGGCTTGAATGAATAAGTAATAGCCGAAGCGTAAGCATTAAAAAAAATCGTTTTACATTAAGGGCATCGAAAAGTTAGATAAGCGTTCGTATGAATGTATTACTCTTGAAAGAAAGTACGTTGATGAATAAAGTGGAATTCATAAAATAAATATTTTTCTTCGGTAGACTAGAGAATTATTAAGTGATATGTTATAAATAGCAAGAAAGAAATTTTAAGGTTCAGTCGAATGTTATAAATTATTATTTTAATTTACGGTTAAATTTATCTTCAAGCTTCGCCTCATTGGTAAAGTGGAGTGCATTAATTTTAATTTTTACTAACGAATGTGATAAATTTAGACAAGCACTATATAAAAAGAAATAATTAAAGGAACATTCCATAAATCATTACAAAACGGACCTAAACGACGCACTGATTTCCTCTTTTAACAAATCGTACAAAAGACGCAAAGGATCCATTCTCATGTATTCTATTATAAACCAACACTGATTAATAATTCTTTCTCTCGCGCGCGATATATTACACCACTATAACGCATTTACTATATTTACTCCTTGTTTTTCTTTGAGAAAAAAATCCCAAACGTTCCGCGTCAATCATAAATTAATCCGCTCAAGTATGCGATATAACATTTAACAGTTTCTCGGTTGTGTTTTATCGCTCTTTCCTGTGCGCGGGAGAATATAAAAAAAGTTCCGAGTGTGTATTAATACACACACAAGAACTGCACCGGGTGAGAACTTCTGGGCCGCTTGCCAAATTATGTCATTTTTTTATTGCCGCGATAATGTACAGCAGATATGTGTCATATGTAATAAAGACGGATCTATATTTCTCATAAAAAAATTATTTATAATAGAAAATACAGATAAAATATCTTGAAAATGTTGATTGAAAAATTAATGTGATAATGCTAATGCGTGGATTGATAATTAAATAATACTTATATAGTTGATGCAAGTATTATTTAATTAGCGTTATATATTAATATTTTTAAATACCCAGTTCATAAATTTTAATTAGAGGATATTCCATTAAAATAGGTATAATTTTAATTGTTTTATTTAGAACTAATTAATGGAAGATCTGACTCAATTTTACGTAGAAAATCTATAAATATCAGTTTTTAGAGTTTCCATAATTTTAGCGGAAAGCAAAATAAACGGGTGTCCCAAAATGACAAAAATCATTTATAAATAAAAACACAGGGTGTGCTATGAATACTTTGTTAGTGGAATAATTAATTACATATAGAGTGAATTCAACACGTGTCTGCAGATGGCCTTATAATAAGTGACGTTCCTTTTGTTGCTTTTACGTTAAATTTTTCTCGGATCAAAACCTTGTTGCATTATGCAATATTTTATTGATGTGCAACAGCAGGTGTACATTATGTAATTCAATGTCCGGCGTGGGTATTTACCCGGGAAGTAGTTGTTTTAATGTGCATTTGTTTAACGTACTTACTTCAAAAGTCACAGAGCTAAATGTGAAAATTATTTATTAATTATTTTCAAATCATTTTTATTTAATATATTTAAATAACTGCGACCAATTGAATGAATAAATACTCTTTTCTATTTATCAGCATAATGTTACATAAGGACTGAATGAATATGACTCGACAGAAGAGAAAGGGAAGAACTCAACATCATAAAAAAACAGCTATGGAACTATTAACATAATGGAAAATGATATTATATCAAAGTACTCAGAAACTGTTAATCTAGTAAAACAATAGAAACATGTCAATGATAATAACACTAGTCTTGAAAATTTTTGGAAAACATACCAGGAGATATTTACAAGAACTGCAAGAAAAATATGTGGAATATTAAAAGTTATAAACTTATAAAAACAAATAAGAAGGATAAATGGAAAATATACCTACAACACCGAACAAACGAAAACTATAAAACATATAAAACTTCCTTTGAAAAAAAAAAAAAAATGGAAGAAGACAATAAAGCAAACCAAAACATATTCACTGAAACATTTAATATCATAAAAACAAAAACATAATGGACCAATGAAAAATAAAAACAACATAATACTGAAAGAAGTTGATCATGCATAGATGGAAAGAATACTTCAAGGAACTTCTGAATGTTACACAAGAGTATACAGAAGAGAGATGGTGTAATATTCCCCACACATAAAAATAAGACACAAAAAGATGTAACAACTACAGAGACAAAACGTTACTAAGCAAATCATTAAAAAAATTACGTGAATATGCTGGAAAAAATATTGATGGAAATAGTGAAACCTATAGTGGGGTAAAGTCAAAGTGGCTTCAGGAAAGGAAGACGTATCCAGGATCATACCTCTCAAACAAGTATTTACAAAATGTGACAACAATAACAGATATGCACTATGTGCTTTTGTAGATCAATAAAATGTGTTTGATAGGATGAAACAAAAACTGTATGTCAAATACTAGAGAACAAAGAAGTGGACGCAGGGTTGATAGAGGTAATAAAAGACATATACAACGAGACTACCAAATATATAATAAATAAAAACAAAAGATCCGAGCAATTTACAACACACAAAGGTCTAAGATAAGAAGGAGTACCAAGTCCATTTCTGTTTAAAATATACGTGGATGAAACAATCAAAATATGTTATCTTGAAATAAAACTCTTGAATATTTGATACTGATACACGAAACCTGTTTATTTATCAGAATGTGCGTTTGCTGACGATGTTGTAATATTTTCCAGAATCGAAAAAGACACAACTTAAATGTCTGACATACAACTAATAGAATATAATATGAAGATCAATAGCAACAAAATAGTAGTAATGTTGATGGGAAAAAACATAAAAGAAATTAAGATAGAACTGGACAAAAATATCATAGAACAAGGGGAGAATTTCAAATATCGAGGAATAGTAATAAACTAATACGGGAACCAAGATAACGACTTAATTGGAAAAATAGAAAAAAAAAAACGGGACGATTATATTATATTATATTATATTATATTATATTATATTATATTATATTATATTATATTATATTATATTATATTATATTATATTATATTATATTATATTATATTATATTATATTATATTATATTATATTATATTATATTATATTATATTATATTATATTATATTATATTATATTATATTATACATTAGGGTGACAATTATTCCATTAAGAAACATGTCTATCAGCACAAAAATGACAGTATTTGGAACAATATTTAGACCAATCCTGACATATGGGTGAGGAATATAGAAATGAACAAGAAGACGAATAGCAAAATACAAGCAATGGAAATAAAATATCTAAAAGGAGTAAAGACAGATTAAAGAACTCATAAATCAAAAAGGAACTACATATTCAATCCATAAACGAATATATAGAAGAACGACAACTGAGATGGTAAGGGCATATGGTGTGGATGAACAAACGAGTGCAGTTAAAGAAGGTCTGGACATCAAAAAAACAAATACGTAGAGGCAGAAGGAGACCGCCAAAAACTTTGGAGGACATCGAGAAGAACAATACTTTAAGAAGAGGATCCACAGTGGAGGACGCCAAGCAAATTACAATAGACAGAACTCAATCGAAAAAATATGTAAGAAACGGAGAATGCTAAATAAATAATAAAACCCGACACCCTATGATAAAAAGGATTACTCTTTATATACATATATAAATAAAAAGTTATTATACCTAACAAAATTGCTTTAAAGAAGCAAATAAATGATATGGACATCGCTTCAATCAGTTTAAACTACACAGATTCGACTATAATGTCTGCAAAAAGGAAAATAATAATAATAAAAGAATTTAACGATAAACTAATTAGAGGGAAGTCTCAAGGAATATGACGTGTTTCAACTAAAAAGGAGCAAATAAATTTCCTCGTCGTTTTAAACAAATCATATCGAAGAAATATTGTTTAATAAATCCAAATAAACTAAAATTATAGGGTTTAAAATATACAGGACAGAATGTCGGAGTGGGAAAATTGAAATCTCGGAGTTTAATCGGAACCATCATAATGCAAACATCTCCCGTTCACAATATTTTCTTTACATAATTTAAAATTGTATTTTCATCTTTATAGAATAATTTTAATAACTGACGATAAGTCTTAAATTTTCTAATAGAAAATATAAATATTTATAATTTAACCCACTTGCATTAGAGCAGGGTGCAAGATGAGCAGGCGCTCCAACGCCAGGTGTCGTATGTATCTCGGAGTCCTCCCCACTCCGACATTCCGGCCTGTATATTTAATAGGCACTGATGTCAGGTAATAAATTTGTTTTGAATATTTATAATGGAGTAACAAAAATATAGATTGTTTTAAGGGTCGATAAAATAAAGAATGTAAGGTTATTGCGAAATCAAATATTTATGAAATTAATTTTTATACTTTTTATATTCTGGTTATATTGTCCATCCTTGTTTTTATGCACCACTTAAGCCAAGGTAAACAAATATTAATAAATTACATAGTACTCCAATGATGAGTTTCAGTACGGTATAATTTCTTAAGTCAAAAAGGAACTGAAATCTTATTCGACTTAAGAAATTATAGCATGTTTAAGACAAACAATATGAAATTAATTATATAACAACACTATATTGCTTCCTCTATGTGAATATAATAAACTCATTTAAGTAAATATCTTGAAGACTTTACGATATAATTTCTTAAGTCAAAAAGGAACTGAAATCTTATTCGACGTAAGAAATTATAGCATGTTTAAGACAAACAATATGAAATTAATTATATAACAACCCTATATTGCTTCCTCTATGTGAATATAATAAACCCATTTAAGTAAAAATCTTGGAGACTTTACTTTCAATAGATTAATGTGTTGACGAGCTTTCAGATGCCACTAATATTTGTTAATTTTATTAACACATCATCATAAATTATGAATAACCTTAAATTACCCTCATCCCCAGAGATATCCTAATTAACAAGTCTCGCCTGCTGAATGTATTACAGACTTTCATTAAAACTCATTGAATGGCGCTCGCTTATAAAATCCTCATCTAGTCATTTTTTACCTACGTCTCGACATGGAACTAAAATAGATCCTTAATATACGACTACAACTCGCCATCAGGCCGTTGTACTGTGGGTGTTGATGTTTACGACCACCTTTTGCGCATTAATTCAAGCATCTGCGAATCCCTTAGAATAAAAAAAAAACAAGAATATTAAATAAATACAGAGAGCGCGCTTCTTAACCTCGCAGCAGAATATCATTCGAAAAGTTCAATAATCCTTGAATAAATGAATATTAATTGAAATTAAAATAGCATTAACACGTTTGTCTGTTAGGGATTAAACTGATTCAGAATATTGAAATATACCTTTGAAATGTGTTTAATATGGTATAATATAAGAATTTGTAAAAGATATATTTTCCAAATATCTATTTGAATCTACAAATGCGCTACGGTATTTTCAAATTTATGCGACGTATAAAATTAAAAAAAAATACTAACAAGAAATAAAAATTAATAAGAAAACAATAAATTTGTTAGAGGATAAATGAAAGAGAGTAAGGTGACAAGCTGCAATGGAGGGTTGGGAGAAGATTTTTTATTTATATTTAATGGGCGTCACGTGATCCAACAAACTGCAGAATCCAACATACAATTTAATAACTGTATTTAAAAAAAATACACAGGTTGATTATTTTCAATTGCGCATATTTTTCACCAAAACAAATGCTGATATACCTGAAGATAATCACATCTTTTCTCGCCACCTTGTATATAAGATTGAACTTTTTCCTTGACCCACTCTAAATATGTAATAAAGTTTTGACAATATATCTCAATTAGTGTTACAAATCAATCAAAAAAAAAAAAAAAAACAAGTAATGTTACTGTGTTCGCTCTACTAATTAAATTATGTTCTTTAAATTAGGAAGTTTGTGGTGCCCCATTTTATCGAATAAAATTCTTACTTATTTACAACAAATATAAAGTATACATAATGTAGAAATATTTGGTTGTCATTCTTCAACCTCATTATTATCAATAACTGCGAATCTAGATGGGTTTATAAATTCTCGACAAAAGCACGTAACGCCGGCCGTCCATTTTCCCGTTTCACGAAAAATGATAGCATCTCGCGGACTTGAGCTATTGCCACTGCATGATAGAAACATTAATTTATAATTCCACTCGAGAAGGGACAGTGTTTTTTATCCGTTTTTTTTCTCTCATCTCTAAGAGGTTCTTATTTATTTACATCTGCAGTACTTCTCTTTTTCCGTTCAGAAAATAAAAGGAAAACACGATGAAAAATGTTGACGTGTCTGCTATAATGTTTTGTGCCCTTGGGGGAGGTAATTTTATATAAACACTACTCATGTTTTATTTTTTATTTTATATTTAAATAAAATTAAAGACATATCTAAATTCTAATGATTTCGTTCGATATTAGGTAATTAATATTTCCCTAAATTAATGAAAACTTTATTACGATTTCTACCATTTTAACTATTTCGTATTGTGCTCCAAATATATTTAAAAATAAAGATGTTAAGAAACAAGAAACAAATTGAGAGTGCGTTCATAATGAAAGGAACAAGTTAATTTAAACTGCTCGTAATTATTTTCCTGCAAAACGCTCCGATAGGTCGATTGGTGTTTTTAGCTGGACATCTTTTAACCAAAAAATGTATATGCAGGGTGCCCCACAAACAAATGCCGATACAAAGTAACCTTTTTTAAATATAAGATCATATATATTATTACATAATAATTGTGAAGTATTTTAATTAGTGCACTTGGTTGTTCGTTTCACTAAATTTTATATTTAAATTCCGACTCGTCAAAACTAGTCGGAACTTAAATATAAGATTTAGTGAAGCTGACAATCAGGTGCGTTGGTTAAAATACTTCATAATTATGAAATAAAATAATTATTTCGTTTGTAAAAATACAAAACAGTAAATTATCGAAATAAAATAATAATCTCAATTGCATGTTATTGAAATCAATTAATTATTCCAATTATTTGTTGAATAAACCGCAGAATTTTAAGCATGAAAAAGAATTCGAGCATTTCTTTTTAAACTCGAAATATTTTAAAATTTTACTTCCGAACATTTATTCTCTGATTTAATTTTTAATAATCACAAAACAATTTATTGATAATATCATTGTTTAACAAGCGAAGAGTCGTATTAAAAAGATCATGCTCTCCTTATTTTTCTATGCCCACACAAAGAGGATGAATACCTAATTAATTGTTATAACATATAGTTTATATACAGTCTTTATTGTAAAAAAAGAAAATAAACGCAAATTCTATGTGCTGAAAGTTGAAAAATGTTTCCTATTTCTAGATATTTCTGAGAATTAAATTAATTTATTATATTTATAAATATATTTAAAGAAGAAGTTTAAAAAAATTAAATAATGGACACTAACAGTATCGCTTGCCCAGTTTAGTATAATTTTATTGTAATTAAATTTTAAGCGTCTTATTTTTATTCCGTTTAATCCGAAAAAAGAAAGTTTTTTTAATGGAAATCGTCTTTTTATATATAATTTGTAATTAATTAAAACTATTGTTTTAATCGGCAGTTGCAATAAAATATTAAATCCGAAAAACAATTGTTGACTTAACCGACAACAATTGTTATTTTAAATCAACCAAATCATGAAAAAAAAAATACTTGGAGTTAAATTAAATAATTGGAAAAAATTATGTTTATCTTAATTGAACGCACTTTTATTTTAAATCAACCAAATTATTGAAGAAATTAGTTTTTTAGGGGTGGGAGGGCAGCAGCAGCGCCTTGATGACGTTATTACTTAATAATAATTCCAGAAGTATTTGAATTGAAACAATTTTTATTTTAAATCAGTCGAATCATTGAAAAAAAAAATTCTCGTATTTGAATTAATTAATTGAAATAACTGTTATTTTAAATCAACCAAATAAATGAAAGAAACACTCATGTTTAAATTAAATTTAATGCAAAATAATTAATCCCAAAAACAATTTAATGTTTACTTTAATTGAAACAACTTTTATTTTTAAATTATTCAAATTATTGATAAAACTACTTGAGGTGCAATTAAATAACTGCATTGCATTAATTTTTGCAAGATGGTTCTCAAAAAATTAATATTTTGTCCTTAATAGAAACAGCTTTTATTTTAAATCAATCTAATGATTGAAGAAATTACTTGGGGTTAAATTAAATAAATAGAAAATAATTAAAAAATTATATTTTATCTGAATTGAAACGTTTATTTTAAATGAACCAAATAAATAAAATATTTACTTGAGGTTAAATTATATAACTGCAAAATAAAGCGAAAAAATTATTTGTATCTTAATCAAATGCATAATAATAAAACTTTAATTGAAACAACTTATATTTTAATTCAATTTAATTATAGAGAAAATTACGAGAGGTTCAAAAAATAACTGCATGATAATTTCAAAAATTGTTTACCCTAATTGAAACAACTTTTATTTCAAATCATTAAAAAAAATACTCATTATTGAATTAAATAACTGCAATTAACAAAATCGTTTCTATTAATCTGGATTTATTCCTTTGTTGCAACTACCAATTATTGTTTAATTATTTTTTTATCTAAATTAAATTGTTTTCTCTTTTTAAGTCTGTTTAGTGATCATAACTAAAAGATCTAACATATCCCAGGAAGTTATTATTATTTTTTTTTGTAGAAAAAAAATGTGTTTTTTTTTTAATTACCGTGATGGTTATTGTAGTTCTTAAACATTTGTGGTTGGTTTACTTAGAGTTTATTTGTTAACTGAATAACTGATGGATTTTATTACATATTTGGATTCCTTACATATTCGTTAAATAAAACCGAGCATTCTGAAACTTTTTTTTATAATGAGTATCAATTTAATCATGAAATGTAAATTATTCATGTAGTGTGACACTTAGGTCACTTTTTGAGGTATGATTGCAATTTAAAGTCGATTTTTTCATAAATCATAATGCCAAAAATGAAATTTTACAACAGTAGTTAAATAAATATATGTTAATTATACATAAATTTTAAAATTCTAAACACATGTTTCTTGTATTTTTTTTTCCTCTAAAATTAAACAGGGAATCAGGAATTTGCATAAATTTATTTTACATGTAAAATCCCTATGTGTACCTGATCGTACCAACACTTGGTATATTGATGGTTAGAATTCGAATGTTTTATTTGTTAATTCATGCTATTTCCTCGTATACGCTGTAATCTAAAAAAATATTTCATTAATCTAATAAGCAATTTCTGTTAACTAATAAATTCAACCGCAACACGTCCGTACCAAATTTAATTTCCAACTTTAAATTAATAGTTTCAACACGTAATATAATTTGCTAATGGCTTAAGTTGAAATCATATACGTCTGGATTACACGGATCTTGTTTGTGGATTGTAACGAGTATGATTTATGCGCGCAACTTTAATGTAATTGCTCCCACATAATGGGGAAAACTTAAAATCGGTTTAGTTAATTATTTACAAATTAATTATGTTAATATAATGTAATAATCATAAGTATTTTATATAAACTATTTAGTATTACAAAATGTAAAATTAAAAAAAAATGAAGCCAAAGTAAAAATGAGAAAACCGAGGTTAATAGCCCATTTCGAAAGAATGAGTCAAATACCATAAATATAAATAACTAAATATATTGGATTATATATGTATATAATTTATATACATTTTACAGGGAGTATCAGCGTGCGCGTCAAGTAGCTTTGCGGCTAAATGGTTCATTTTTTTTTTTTTTCAAAATCCGTTTACGCAGGAGTTTGTAGGTGTATTAGGACCAAATTTTAAAGTTATTTTTAAAATAACAAAAAGCATGGTTTATCATAGTTATTTTTTTATGGAAAACCCCCTATTTGATTTTTTCAGATTCTGCATCAAAAAATTGGGTAAATTTTGTTATAGGATCATATGCCTAAACCTAATATTTTTTTGAAATATTTAAACATTTTTGTAGAAATTGACGTTTCGCAAAAAAATAATATCTTTCAAATAGGTGAATGAAAACAAATGAAATTATGTGTCAATACATCAAACTAATGGGTGAATATTTTAGGCTATTTACAGGAATTAAAAATTGTAAGATGTTTTGATAATTTAAAGTATATCCAGAACACATTTATGGTCAAATTTCCTGTTCAGTTTAAATAGCTCACCCTAAGTATAATAAACCTATCTTGTAGCAAATTGTATTATCTTTCAAAAAGTATAAATGTATTCTACACCATATTTTGAATTAATTTCTCACTTAACTCGTGGTGAAACATATTTAATTAATAGACTTTGATTAAATCAGTGAAACAAACCAAGTGTTTTAATCAAAGTAATCTTTTTTTATAATTTTCGACATAATAATTATTAGAGTCAATTATTGGAATAGGGTAGTGTGTAGTTTTTGTTTATAAAGAATATCAGTTCATACAATCAATCATTAACTAGTGTTTAAAATGAGTAGCTTTTATTTATAAACAAATTTAGTTTACACATTCGTATCATTTGTAACGGCTGCTAAAATGATATGATCCTTAAATGAAAGAATTAATATGATCCTAGTAATAAGGAAATATTATGAAAATTGTCTCTTAGCGGAAAGAGTATATAACGAAAAGTACCCTGATAAGAGACAGCCTAGTAAGAAGACACTGGATGAAGTTTTAAATACATATATACAGAAATGTTCACATCGCTATGTAGTATCTATATTGTAATCCTTCGTGGGACACATTTTTTTTAAGAAAAAAAAATTGTATAATGTTAGAATGCTATTGAATTAGACAAAAAAATATATGTTAATGCATGAAATAAATATATAAAAAATTTTAATACTAACAAAATATAATGATATAAGTATTTAATTATTTTACTTTCGGTTTTTCAGTCTAGATGAATTGTTGAAATAAATCAATTTAACAAACATATAGGGATATTTTAAATATTTTTCGAATAATAAGCAAAAAATATATTTCTTGTAAGCTTTTAACAATTAAATTCATTATTTATTAAAATAGTATGTTTATAAAATATAACGTAAAATGTACTTTACTTACTAAATATGATATTAAGCATAACTTTCACAACAAAATAAATCAGTTGTGGCGCGGCCTACTTTGGTTAAAAATTCTATACCAAATTTGTATTTGAGATTAAATATCTCAAAAAACGGTGAACGGTAGCTATTTGATATAATATATAAAAATGAAGAGTGATCAATTTTCTATTAAAATAGTACAAAAATTATAGGGTCTTCCATTTAAGTAAAAAAGAGAAAAAAAAAAATCATTTTGCGTATTTCTTCACTTTGTATACAAAAACTTGCTTTAAGAGAAAAAAGAGTATTTCTTGTATTAAGTATTTTTGCAATTGTATAGCGTCGACAGAATGTTTATTTCGTTTTACATTATTGAAATATAAGGCTCTAAACATCTATCGATTTCAACATTCATTTGTTTATAACTTTCAGAATATCAAATATTGATCAATTAAATCTTATATAAAAAATGAAAATTTTTAAAAGTAAAATCGAAAATCTTCATAAAAAGTATACCATTCTGTTAAAAAAAAAACAAATGTTTGATTCGTCACGTAATTATTGAACACCCTGTATATATAAAACTAATTTTAAAATATGAAGTTTAACAGTAACTACAAATTATGTCAGTAACATTTTTGTATATTTTTAAATAACTGACATATTGGACTTCGTCGGAATCTGGCGCCACCCTGTATGTGTTGAATTTATAATAAAAAATCCTACCGTATATAACATCTTCTACTTTTGTGTACAAAAAATGAGGTGATGATGATTTATCAGGATGTGGAATTAGTTTTTTAATATCATATTCATAAATTAAAATGTCATTTTTTAATGAATACAACAATTTGAAAAAACAAAAATCATAAAAAATGTATTTTTGTAAAATTTCATAAAACAATCGTGAATTTCTGCGATCATCATAAAATCATACTAAATAGTGCAACTTTTTCCTATTTTATCTTTTACAGTTTTCAAGATCCCCACGTTGTGCATTCATATCTTGGACATAAACCGTGTCTAAGATCAAAATGTAGGACCGGGAAAATGAAAGTAAACGTTTAATTAAAAAAAATCTCTCGGATTTATCATATGTGGTTTCTTGTCTTCTAGAAAATCATAAAAACGTAGATAGAGAATTTAATTAAATAACTGTATGTGAATAAATACTCTTTTCTATTGATATAAAAGTTTATTTACTTAATGTAAAAACAAGAGTTAGTTGCGTTTACTAACAGTTTTTTTTTACAAGCGATCTAATAAGCACTAGAAAGGTCCTTTGTTATTTGATCAAGATCAATAATAACAAAATAAAAACACTGCAAATAATACGGAGCGAATCCATATTTGTTGATTCAGAACGCTTTCTAAAATAATAATAAAGCTACACATCTCTATCCTCATCAACAAATACCTTTCATATATTAAATGTAACGATGGAAAATCCTTGTAAATAAAATAAATACAAGCGATACTCGTTTGGGGAAAAAACAAAATAATATTAATCATAAACGTCCACGAAGGCGAACTTCCAGTGTGGCTGTTTTCAGGCGGAAAAATGATCGCATAAAATTGGACGCTCGTATTATAATATAAATAAGGCACCCTAATATAATTTACATTTTTCCTGTTTTGTCAATTCTGCTTAGGGCTGCCAATCCTTTTTTTGTGAAAATATATGCTGACTACGTTTTCCCTTTTATCTACACACACGCCCCGGCTGGAAATTCTTAAAGTCGGTTTTTTAAGAGATATCAATGATGATACGAAATAATAAATTTTTAACAGCGTATGCATTTTATTTTTAAGTTTATAAATTATTCACACTTAATAATAATGTAAAAAAATAAACTAATCGAGCAAATAGAAACAATTAATTTTTTTTACTTATCATTTTACATTATTGTCAAAATATTTTAATAAGTGATAAATGAGAAAATTATTCAAGAAATAAAAAGATGTATCAAAATTCATTTGAATAACAAAATGTACATTTTAATTAATTGAGACCATTATCTACTGATTATGATGTCATTAAAATGAATTCGTATGTAAATTTAACTCAACGGCATTTGTTACAAGGAAAGCTAATTTTGTATTAAATACATCCTAATTAAAATTCCTCGTTTCTAATATCTTTTGAATAAAACGCTACAAATTTGCATATAATTAAACAAGGGCTATATAAATGCGATTGTTACATTTTAAATTTAACATTCTAACAAGCAAATAAAAAAAGTAAATAATGATAAAACTTCTAGTTTTTATTGCAATTGCAGTCTATACTGTCAATGCAGTATGTGAAAAAGATTACGTAGGGTCTCATTTGATGGTGAGTTTATTATAAATTATTATTAATTTTGTCTGTTTGTTTTTATACGAATTCATTGCACGTTTGTGTTTTATATTTTTTTCTAATAATAATTGATTATTTATTTATTGTGATTTTTTTTGTTATTTGTGATAAATACAATTTCAATGCTCGTTTTGTTTTAATTCTCAAGATTTATCATTTTTTCTTTGCAAATTTAGTAAAATATATGTTCCAATTTTCAAATTGATTCGAAAAATTGTTGCAAAGATTTTCAAACGATTCCATAATCATTAAGCGTTCTGTGAATAAAGAGAGTAAAAATGGTTTCTTTGCTTTCTTCTTTTATCACATCACCGGTCAAACTAAGAAAATCATTTTTTGAGACTTTTCTCTTTACTCGTCAACTTGCCATCCTTCAAATGTGATAGGTTCATTCCAACGCTCCTCTTACTTTTCGATGCCTTTTATGTATAGCAATTTTTCTCAAATTAAGCCACAGTTTCGGCAATTACTCCTTTATTTGAACCAAATTTTATTCTCAGGAGCAA
This sequence comes from Philonthus spinipes, assembly GCA_963082785.1. Classification (NCBI taxonomy): domain Eukaryota; kingdom Metazoa; phylum Arthropoda; class Insecta; order Coleoptera; family Staphylinidae; genus Philonthus; species Philonthus spinipes. The sequence goes on along the minus strand of OY720311.1, from coordinate 17,080,373 downwards.
TTGATAAAACGTACTAATATCTTTTCTTCATACTTTTATTTTTATTCCATTTGTACATTTCGGACACAATGTGACCATTATCAATGGATTAATACTGAGAATTTTTTGTTTCTGGTGCGGTGTGAGCAAACATGTAAAATTATATAGAAAATACCTTACGATTTTTTCAAGGTGTCAGCATTTTTACACATCATTTTATGTTGTTGTTTTTTTAACTAATTTCTGGACATGTTTTATGTTTTTAGCGTTATCGGTGTATAACCGCATTTAAATTTATCATACAAGTCAATAATACTTCATTTTCCTCATGTAATATTCGCGCTAATTAATTAAAAAATACGACATTTGCATTTCCATTCCATTATTCGACTCAGATGGAAACAGGTTAGCGCTGTTTTATCGTCCTCAGACCCATCACAAGTATCTGTATAAATTGAATATAAGTAAACTTGAATGTCTCTGTGATCTAGCGACATGAGTTTAAATTCAATGAGAGATGTTTCTTTTCTAATTATTTTTAATTAATTTAAATTGTATCTGTATCAATGTTGTACATTGAAATTTCTTCAATTCATAAACCTGTTAATTTTATAAGATGCCAAATGATCGTATTAATATGGATCAATAAGTCGCGGGACTAACCAATAGAAATACATTTTTTTTTTCAAAAAATTCTAATTTATTGGTGTAGATGAATAAAATCTCCTTTAACAGTGATACAATCACTCCAACGCTTCTTTAACAATTATATGCCTTACTTGTAGAACGATTTATATTTATTCATATCTTTATTTTTTCAGACTGGTTCAAGATTACGTAGGGAATATTTGAATAGTGTTTGCGAAAAATGCATGGTTCAAAATAATGTGGAACTTTCGTCTTTGACGAAAGTAGAAGGGAAGGGTAATAGCAATCCACCACACAATGTCAAATGCTATTATAAATGCTACTTCGAATCATACGGAACGATGGATCAACAAGGAAATTTCCATGTGGATAAAATAATAGATAAAATGACCGACAAAAAAATGGATATGGCGAGGATGTGCACGCGAAATAAAACAGAAGAAGATATATGCGAGAGGGCCTACAATATGTACGATTGTTTTGTACGACATGTTTAAAAACGGATTATTATATTAGACCAATAAAAGAATTTGTCAATGTTATTACAAAAATGATATTAACGTATTCTTATATCTAACTAAAATTCTTGAATTAAATACAGTCTTATAGAAAAAGTATACTTGCTTTTGTTGAATTCTCTACATTAAAAAAAATTATTTACTTTACAGTGTATCAAATTCTTTACATTTGTACAAAATCTGATCCTATTACGTCCTCTTATGTTAATATAAATCTGTTACATTCAAATTTATTAAAATAAAAATATATTTATATATAATCACAATTCTAAATAACATTTATTGTTATTTTGTTCTCTTATTTGCTAAATTGTTGTGTCTAATGGTCCACACTTTAAGTACAAGTACTGGTTTCATGCGTTCCATTTAGTTTTATAATCCGTATAAATTTAGTTGAAATAAAAACTAAATTAATAATTAATATTTATACATTGGTTGCCCCCATATTTTATTAATAAATATTATTAAAAATCTACGATTAAAACTACTAAGAACGCGATTAAATTGAATAACTTTAAATTCTCGACGGATTTCGGGCTGTTAGCACATTGTCAAGAGAATTAAATTTTGAAATTTAATAATTATGAATTTATTCGTCATATATTGAAAAAAAAAATCACATGTGATCAATTGAAAATCCACATGGAATACGTGTACATAAATACTAACAAAAATTTAGTTTTAATGTATTTTGCACGCATCTTAATTTTTATTTGTACACCGGAAGATTAGGTGGTGGCATCATTTCAAACAATTGTTATAATTTATTTCTATTTTATTTTTCAGTTTTTGTATTCAATTATTCGATTGGAAATTATTTTATTTCAATCCTATTGCTTTTGTTATTATCTTGTAAGAGAAAATAAACAATTTTGTCGCACTGGCTACGTATGACGAATAAATTCATTATTTCCTGATTGATATACTGATTTATTTTCATATTACTCGAATGAAGGGCGCAAAAATATTGACACGTTGGAAATGATTTTTTTCCACATTCAGTTCAGTGAACACTGACAGTAGCCGGTACAGGAATTACTCAATTGTGAAAAATTTTGGGAGCAAAAAAATAGAAATAACTCAAACACTACTTGCTCTAGATATAGGTATTTATATACCTTTTATGTTGTAAATTATATTACCCTATTGGACAAAATATTGGTCATTCCGTTTGAAAAAAATGAGTTATGATGTTTTTAAGTGGGCACTGAATTGTTGATATCTACTATCAAAATTAACCGATGATAATCCATCTCGGATAAGTATGCGAACAATTCTAAATAGGTTCATCTTTTAAAATTAAATCTACACGTATTTACATTGACTTTAGACATATCGAGTTCATATTGGAATGTAAATGTAAATGCGGAATGATAAGCATCCTCTGCAAGTGACGCATAAGTTTCTCATTGGATATAACAATTCAAGTTCGAATAGAGGAGATCTAATATATTATTAGATATATTAGGTATTGTAATTTTAATAAATGAAACACTTTTTTACTTTGTTTGTATAACTCGGATTTATACAAACAAAGTAAAAAAAGTGTTTCATTTATTAAAATTGAATTACAATGTATAACAAAGTAGAATTCTCAACAATTAACAAGTTATATTAGGTTTTGTGTTATATTGCTAAAGGCCTATGGAATTACAAAAATTGATAATATGAGGAGCTTTGTGAGACAGGTTAAGAGGTACATTAGACATGGTAGGACAATTGAAATCACCTAGTAGAATTATTTTAGTAGTTTCAAAATTGTATTGCAATAATATATCAAAAAATAGTTTTACATCTGGTTTCGGTATGTTTGGTGAAATATAAATAGGAATCCGATTGAGCTAACTAGTTTTAAGTTTACATTTATATAACAATATGTCAATAAGTGGAACTTAGATTTTAATATGGTTCGTTCGAATTATCTCAATTTTGTAAGTATTACGGCAATCAGTACACCGCCGCCCCTATATTTGTCAGTGAGAAATGCATCACGATTTGTTCTGAGAACTGTATATGCGTCATTAAATAGTTCATTGATATTTACAGAGCAGTTTAACCAGGATTCTGTAATAAATAATATATCATAATCGCAAGGATTGGTAGTGTCATAAAATGTTTACGTTCTGATAGTATGCCGTGATGTTTTCTGTTAGTATTGAATTTCAAGTTGACTTAGGGGTTTGTAGCTACAACTCGAGGAAGACCTTTGATGTATCTTATTATCAGGTTAAATTCGCCCTTCTCACGTCTCTCTCAAGTTCACCTCGAACAGCTTTCAGGATTTAACTTTGCATTGGAGTTATAACCGTCCATACCATTTTTGAGATCGATGCTCTTGCATATTTTCATGAAGTCAACTGCCTGTACTTTCGAGTTGAACTGAAGTTTAATTGGCCTAGGATTCAACCCAACTTTGCCTACTCTAAATGAAAACACATTAGATAGAGCAGCAACAGCAGTCTTGTTTATTTCTACGAGCTTTTTTAAAGAATTTAAATCTTTGATTTAATTTAGGTTAAACATTTTTAGGTTAAGTTATATTGAACACCATAACATTGCATGCACTCTTATTTCTGTCTTCAAATTTGGGGAAACAGAAACATTTTATTCACCGGAAATGCACTCAGGGGAAATATTCCATGATTGGTTCAAGTTAGACTAATACATTTTCCATCAGTAGATTTATAGCAGTTTCTTATTTTGTTCGGAGGTATGGACTGATTACAAAGTGTGCAGGTGTTCATACATTAATGACACGACAAACATAGACATTGCTTCACACCAACGCGACTTTTCGTGGTGACCAACAGTAAATAAGATACACAGAAATTAAGGACAAAGGTAAGTACATAAGAGAACAAAGGTCTGATACAAAACTTAATAAAAAAGTATTGTAAAGTAATTTCCAATACAGGTAAATTAAAATTATCAGGGATCGTTGACCTCAGATGAATGCACGACGTGGTTCAACCTGGAAAGATATCCACTAGCAGGAAAAAAAAAACGCTACAAGGGATCTGTGTAGCCCAGCAATATGGACCACAATGTAATATTGAAATCAATGATTACTCCAGTTGTAAAAGGCGGATTATAATCAAAGTTAGTAGATATATAAACAGTACTTAGCTGATGCTCGCCACCAAATTTTACTAAATAAACCGCAGCCAAGACAGCTCAAGTCGGAGAAACTTCTGGAGCAGCTCACAGAGACAGCTAAAACGTTCAATAATACTTGTGTTCCCGCCGAAAAATTTGGGAAGTTTTATCGCTCTAAGTTTATGTCAAGGAAAAATGAAAAATAGAGTAAATAATTTTGACACTAACAGCGTCACGCATCGTATTTTGTCATTATACATTTTTTCTAATCTACGTTTATGAAATAATGTGTGTTAATTTTCATAATTCTTATATAGGACAAACAGGAAGAACTTTCTATAAGAAAGTAAGTATATATTAGGCAATAAGAGTGACTTAGAAGTCATAATTAGGTAATGAAAATAACTAAAAAAGTCAAAAACCGAGCAATGCGTTTGAATTCAAAATAAGGCAATAGAAAAATACTTTGAAGTCAGAAACGGGGAACAAGTGTGATTTTAATCTCAAAATGAGGCACAGTAGCTATAGAGTAGAAAAAATAAACATCCCAATATTAAATAATCATTTATAATGATTTAAATATTGTTTTTAATATAATTTATCAAATGTAAATACTAATTTAATTTCAGCTATAATGCTAAATAATTAGATTTAATAATTGTATAATTAAATATTTCTAATATAAATTCAATTTCCCACAATATAGGAAAATATATATATCATTAAGGAATCCGGTACATTACACATAATTAGAGATCAGAAAGTCAGTCGGCGACATTATAGCACAAACTACCTGGTACCTCCCAATAATACAATTCAAGTCTGGAAAGTTAAGCCCGTTTCTGTTATTCCCGTCTTCCCGTTAATGGCATCCGAGTTCGTTCTCCCAAATTTAAATGGATTATACGGGGCGAAGCGCGCGTATAATCCGAACGAACGAGAACAGAAAATCCTCGCAATAAGGGCACACGAGATCCCCGCCGTTCTGAATTACGTGTGTAATAACAATTTATCCCCTTCTGGTGATGATGGTGGATACTTTCGAGGAGGACGAGATTCGATCGAGGATCATCCAGATCATCCAATTGCCGAATTAATATGATTTGCATGGGTCGTGAGTGAACCCCTGGTCGTTTTAATGGTAATTAATGTAAGGGCTCTGAGTGGTGCAAAACGTTCGCTAATATGATGGGTTAAGTTACTGGATTGGGAATGTTGCATTGCTAATTAACAGAGGTTGGGTGTGTTTTATTATATTTAAACATTTTATTGATTATTAAACATCACTAAAAAAATCAAAATTTATAGTAAGTGCATTTATTATTTATATAGTATATTGACATTAATAAAAAAATTAATCATGTATATATTAACCATATATATGAATATATCTTTATTCAGACAATTATATACATTTTTAGACACTTCTTAGTAAAGAAGATAATCTCCATTTTAGCCGGACTAACCGACAGAAAGTAATTTTCATACAACCGTATTGTGCGCTAAATCGGAGCGCGATCGCAGGAGTAAAAAAATAAATTCAAATTTACTCATTAACAACAAAAATTATATTAAACAATATTTCGAGTTTTTACAATACAGAAAAGGAAAATCTATAATTTAGAGAGTGGGAATCAACGGTTTCATTAAAATGGGTAAAGATGTTGCAAATTTTTTAAAACTGCTGAATGCCGAAACATATTCTGGATACAGCTTCAGAAGATCTTAGCCACTATTCTTATAGATGCTGGGGGAGATTTCCAATCATTGAAACGACACGGAGGATGGAAATCTTTTACGGTAGCGGTAAGCTACATAAATAATTCTATTAAAAATAATATCGATATGGCAACAAACATTTCTGGTACAATTAATAATAATAATAATCTTCATTAACAGGTATATACAGCAAAAAAACTAAATAAATATTAAGAAATTACAAAATCAAATGTATATTTTATATCTAATTGGCTATCGACCAATGGTCTTTCCGCCTGGTTTTACGTGTTTATGTCTTTGTCGTGAAAGTGGCACAGGTGCATTTATTAACACTGAAAACAAAATTATTATACAGAATGCTAGTTTTAATGAAAACGTTATTATGTCCGTAACTAATAATAATGATAATGTTAATATTTCTAATGTTGAATTGTCACGTTATATAATTGTCTACATTTAATTTGATAAAACAAATATAAAATAAATATTGTGTTATATATTGTTGATATCGTGAACAAAGTATAGTGTTCAATTCGCATATAATAGCTATTAATCACTCGAACAACTTGCTCCACTCGCTTATGGTTCGTTTCGGAAACATCTTTCTCGTGATTAGTAGCCATCATTATTGTACAAGATACTATTGATTGAAAAGATATAAATACGCCATTATAAAAGATAATTAAATTTTAAGATAATGTTTGCAATAAAAAAATAATCCTTATTAAAATGTAATAATACGTATAATTTATTTACGAATATTAATACGCCCTGTTATAGCATTCGGTGTAAGTTTGCTGAATAAATTTAACAATTGTTTTATATGTAGTAAATTTCTATTCAATAACCCAACGCCTGAAACAATTCTAGCAATTTCCAACTAACGTCTATAACTCATCCTACTAATACATTATCAGCTTACGAGTGCGAACCATGCGAAATTGTAAATCTTGTCAGGTTTTGTGCAGATAATTTACGAACGGCCGTACGTCAAACGACGTCGTTTTTAAAACGCGCCGGCATCAATCAAGCCGACCCGATAATTATGTTTCCCGATTAATATTTCCTTGTGGAAAGTGAAAGGCCCCGGAAAATCCGGGACCTCGCCGCATTTACATCCGATCGACAAGTACTTTTTCCTTCCATCGCCCGCCCACGCTCCGATGATTTATGCGCGTCGGAATAAATATAATAAATTTTCGCAAATCAGCCAGGATGTTGGAATCGTTGCGTTATTAAATTTTTGCTTTTTTCGGGGTGGGTGTTAAGGATTTTTCCGATTGCGAATGTTTTGATTGAATGCGTTTAAGGATGAAAGGCAAATACGGGATTTCTTGGAATTAATTTTCGTTTAAATGATTTATAGCAAATTTTCACGCTCCTTTAGTGCTACATTATAAATTAAAAAAATCTTCAACGACTTTATTTCATGTAATGTCTTTATACCGTAGTAAATATATTTCTATAATTTAATGTGTCTTGATGGTAATAAATATTAATTATATTGAAAGCTTATAAATTTAATAAAACATTAACAATATTGCCTTAATTAAATATTTTCCGTTATTTATTAAAATTAAATATTTTATTTTCCAATCTGCCAATAATGGCTGGTCGACCAGAGATCTGCTTAATGCTTTCCTTTATCTACGCTTCCACTAATCTCTCTAGCGTTCTTGTGTTATTACAATGCACACGGACGTGAACAATGTGTGCGTTTTTAACGAAAATTCACAAAAAAAAAACTTCTTTCGGCTCAGGTTTGAATATATAAATATTAGTTTAGTTTAATTTTGGTTTGATTATGTTTGCATTCATTTACTTAAAATCAGTCTGTAACTGGATTTATTCGTTGATTAAGTAAATTAATAAATAAAAAAACGCCTCGCTGGTTGTTAATATAAATAACCAATATGCTAAAGCAAGGAATAATAGTGGAAGGAGTTATACAATATAATAAGTCGCCAATAAGAAGGCAGATATCGAAATATTTAAAATAATTCGAAAGAACAAACAAAAAATGTATCGTTATTTTGATGTATGAATGATTGTGAGAGTTACTTATGTCTGTGAATGTATAATATGGATAGGTCTATATTAATTAACTTCATCCATTACATCATAAAATCATACCCGTAAATTACACAACATTTTACCTTTAATACAAATATTAATCTTATTTTGTAAAATTGTCCTGTAAATGGGTCTCCTGTTGGGCAATAAATGATATTATTATTATTATTATTATTATTATTATTATTATTATTATTATTATTATTATTATTATTATTATTATTATTACATTTATTACAAAAAATGAAGCAGTCTCCACCACCATGTCAATATAAATATTATTTAATATAATTTTAAAATCGAAATAGTTTCTCCAGATGTTGAAGGATATCGATGAATGGAGTTTATCTTTAACACAGGATGTGTACGCGAAAGGCTCAAGAGACATAACGATACAAATAGCAAAGAACCTGCGGGGATCGGATGTTGGGCAACCGGCCTCTGTTTCTTAGTATGGAATTCGCCTCGCTGGTCACATCAATCACAATTCCTCACCCCCTGGGAAAGAGGCCGGCGATGTGCATTCGAGCTTGTCCCGGATAAATGATCAATCCACTAGTTCACTACTACAGGAAACAATTTCATATTTTGCTTAGTAGAAGCTGTAATCCTATGTATATACAACTGACCAGAATAACAATAAAATCAATTTAATAGATGTTTTCATGTAATTGTCTTATTTTTTCATATAATTGTGTTTTATTTATTCAAATTAATATCGATTTGAATTAAATAAGAGCCTTAACGAATTAAAATTAAAATGCTAATTTTGTATAACTATAACTTGAATAAATAAAACACAATCATATGGAAACAGTTACAATAATAAACATTATTGCTTTAGTTAATTGTTGGTTGAGTAAAAATATAACACAACGTACCTATTTATTGTTATTGCGTTTACTTCTAGAAATCAATTCTACACATTTACATATTTAAACCGTTTTCAAATTCTTTTCCCTCACAGACGGCATTCTAAATAAAATAATCTTATTGTCTGAGGAGATTAGAGGGTGGAGATTGCTCATAAAGGATAAGATGATGAGACGGAAGACAAAAAGTGTATTCGCCTTATTTTTGCGTGTAAACATTTGTATCTTGTAGAAAAAGTACAAATCGGGGAAACATGAGTATGTGCATTTAATGGTTACCTAATTCTCCTTTAATACATACATACAATAGCGCCGTCTGGACGTGCTTATTCGCGAATAATAAAAATCAACTCCACGCAGCGCGGGTTGTTGATCCTTTCTAACCTAAGTGGATGATCGCACTGTTAAGCGCGAGAAATTAATTCTATTGCACCTCCAATGTGGTCAGGGATTGCAAAATTTGTTAAACAAGCTAGCGAATAGATGTGACGTGGGACTCATTTGGGTGCCGAGTCACAGTGATATAAGGGGAAACTCAATTGCTGACAGCCTTGCAAGGAAGAAGACAAAAGTGAGGGACCCATCAATTTAACTCTCTGCCGACATCCCCTCTGCCGGAATTCAAGAGATTATTGAGGGATCAAATGATGTTTTTGGTCAACTTAAGGGAAGAGGACACGTGTCATACAACAAGGCAATTATGGCCTATGAGTGATATGGAAAATAGCAAAAGATTGATTGCATTAAGCAGAATCGATATTAGGAATACAGTGAGCATCATAGCGGGACACTGTCTTCTGGGCAGATACGCACACAAGATGAGACTCAAATTCAATGATTTTTTGCAGAGAATGCCTGGATGAGGAGACGGAAGAAACAGTACTCCACTATCTAGGACAATGTCGTGCTATCGAGGGGAAAAGAATTAAGTACCTCGGTTTGCGCTATGCAAATGAGCTGGCAGATCTCTCACCTATTAAGGTGAATGACCTGATCAGGTTCATTAGGTGCTCAAATTGGATTGTATAGAAGGAAGTATCTACATCTCTATGGTAGCACAATAGGCCCTATAGGCCTAAGAGAACAGTATTAGGGCTGTTACCATTGTAACCTAACCTAACCTAATTGGTTTGTTTCCTAAAATATTTTTATTTCTGTAGAAGGCTCTATTCGCTATATGGATTTTTTCTCCGTCAGATGGAATTGCTATTCCTAGGTATTTAAATTAAATTTGGTTAACTTCTCCAAATCAAATTGACCAATTCTTAGTTTGTTTAGAATGATTTTTTTTCTTTTCTAAATCGCATTCATTTTTTCTTTTCGGTGTTAATTTTTGAACTCTTTCTATAATGATTAATTAATACTTTTTTGATTAAGTGTCTTTGTTTAGTGATTTATATAGTAACATCAGTGTAAGCAATGAGATGGCATCCTTTTGCTCTTAATGTGTGTGTTTTTTTATTTTTCTTAATATGTATTCAAGAGCCACATTGAATAAGCTCGCGGATGGCCAAACTCCTTGTCTAATTCCCTTGTTTATTCTAAATCATTGTGTTTGTATTGTGGCTTTGGATCAATCTTACTAATTTTTCTGGAAGTTGTAATTTATTTAAAAGAAGGATAAGTTTGTCCCTTTTACTGAATCGAATTTCACCTAAGTGAAACAAACCAAGTGTTTTAATTTTAATTAAATCATCCTGAATTAATTCAAAAATGTTTCACCGCCGGTTAAGTGAGAAATTAATTAGACATATGATTAAAATTAATTAACACATACAGTATCCTCTGAGATCCCCGATGGAAATGATCGTTAGAGGACGTTTTTGGACTGAATAAATCCTCACTTTTCTATTATTATTAATAGCCAGTGATGCTTTATTAAAATGCGAGTCGAAAAGATTTTTTGCAAAAAACAATTTATCGAAATCGCGCGACATTCGCGCGACCGCCCGTCAAAAAAACGTCCTCCAACGATCACTTCCATCGAGGACCTCAGAGGAGACGGTGCGTTTTAATTAATTTTAATCAATTTAATTATCAACTTTACAATTACATAACTCAAAACCTAACATAATAATTAAAATGGCTGTTCAAACCTTCGTATTTTCAATTCTAATTCCGGTTACGAGGTATCATAGTGTTATACACATTCAGTGAATTACATCATTTATAGTAGTGTACTTTTTCCCAATTTTAACATTAACCAAAGTGAGTCAATCAAATAATTCTCTGTTAATCCGTAAAAAGTTTAGAAAATCATCTTATAACTGAACCCGATGATTCAATTATTCGGTTCATTCAGTAATATTTTGTGGGTGTACTTATCTCTGTCAATAAATTACTGGTTAGCCCATTTTCTAACCTTTCGTGAGCTTTTTTTATTTTTCTCACTGACGACTACAGCAATAAATAACTCAAATCAATTTCACAAAACATCCCTCCACTTTTATGAAATTTTATTTGGGACTGATTGTTCAATATTATTATATTTGCGGTTGTTCGATATTGCAATATATTTCACAATCATCAATATCGCTTCCACACGATACAATTGCGTACGCAAACTAAAATATTTTGCAATAAAATTTACCATCTAGGGCTGCTATAAAATTTTGAGCAACCTACATTATGCAATAATGTTAAGCGTGTATGGGCTAGTCAACCGTGTGGTGTTGATGCTTAGAGTATGATTATACCGTGTTTTGGCAGTTGATAAAAATATTGAAAATATTATTATTTATTTATCTCAAGTTCCAATAATTTTTAAATTAGTTTAATTACTAAGACATAATTTAATTCATAAGACTGTATTATTGTATCATTGAAATAATTAAAAGAAAATGGATTCATTTGAATTAGAACAATGTAATGTTTTTAAAATTGATTTTAAATGATAATAATTTTGAATATTTTTTTAAATAGTAGGCTTAGTTCACTGACATCAATCGTAATTGTCAAAGTGTTCCAATTTATTGTACTCCTTTTATTGAAAGAATGTCGGTTTATACCACCCAAGAAAAGATTAAAATGGTGATGGAATACATAAAAGGTCTATCAAGTAGACAAGTGCGTGATCATTTCTCCGTGGAGTATCCAGGACGGCCAATTCCAAATCAGAAAACAATTCTAAAATTTTACAACAACTTTGTTAAATTTGGTTGTGTTAATGCGGAACATAGTGGAGGAAGAAAACATGCAAATCGGGTTGTGACAGAAGACTTGAGGGAAAATGTGTCTTTGGCAATTGAAGAAAATCCATTAATAAGTGTGACAAAATTATCCAGCCAATTTCAAGTTACACGAAGCAGTTCCGGCAGCTTCAAAATGTGAAAAGACATTTTAAAGATAGGCTAGGTCATTGTTTAGCTGCTAATGGGCAACAGTTTGAACATTTACTTTAATGTTATGGTTTTTTAAGTTATTGTATTGCCTAGTTTAAGTTAATTAATTAAAGTTTATTGAATATTGAAAACTAATTTGAAATAATTAACTAAACCTTAATATCTTTCCAAAATAAACTCTTTTGTGTAATCCATCACTATTTAAATCTTTTCTTGGTCTACACCGTCATCAACATTCTTGCAATAAAAGATGTACAATAAACTAAAATACTTTGACAACTTCAGTAGATGTCAGAGAACTAAGCCTATTAATTAAGAAAATATTTAAAATCATCATTATTTTAAATCACTATTTAGAAAATTAAAATAATTTAAAAACTGCTGAACTGCACAAATTACTCTAATTTAAATGTGTGTTTAATTTGATCAAAATCCATACCATAGAAAAACCATTAACACGACGAAAAGATTTTCCTATGTAAATCCCTATGAGGCCTGGATAAAAAATGCACTGTATAATTAGAATGTCATTAAATTAAAATAATCAAACGTACCGTCCCTTCTGCGATTTCCAGTGTAAGTGATCGAGTCCAGTGACGGATGTGAATGCTTAGCGCATTCTTAATAGTTTTTGAAAGAAAATAAAATGTTTCGACTTAAATTTAAATATAGTGTCGCTGGCTATTATTAATAATAGAAAAAAAGTGTCTATTCACAAGGTCGCAGTTATTTAAAATAAATTAAATAAGTCAAAATGTTATAGTAACTGAAGAGGGAATAATTTATTAATTATTTTCAAATTATTTTCATTTAATTCATTAGATAATTGTATATTTATATTTTTATTGCTCTAATTCATATTAATGCATTTTCTTTTAATTATTTTAATATTTAAGCGAAATACGTATTCCACCAACACTCCGTGGACAATAAACCGGAAGTTAATATTCAAACGGAAACATCTCCTTTGCGAAAAGTTGTAAATTTTTAAATTAAACCGGCACGGAACCTTCCCATATATTTCTTTTTAAAGCCAAACACCCTCTAACGAAGTGTCGTGAAATAAAAGCCATCCACGGGAAAACGACGACGAGCAAAAAAAGAACGGCGAGCCCCTTGTTTCTGTATATTAGATTCATCGGGGCCTGTTTCGTCCCTAATATCGCATTCAACATTAAATATGGAACACATTACACATTCAAAATATCACATTTGCATGCTTCCGTTGCCCGCTTCTCGTCTACATATATTACATTAAATGTATCTCGGATTCGGTTCGTTTTCATCAGCGAATTTCAGCGGAAATCGTGTGTTTTAAAAGTGCGCTGTTTGTTTTTTTTACCTGTTTCTTTTTTATTTTATTCATTTTGCGAACGATGTTTTTTTTTGGTGTATTTTAAAAAGATTTATCTTTAATGTACTTCATTTCGTACGGGTAAATAAAGATGATTACATCAGCGTGGGTCCAAACAATTAGATTTCGCCTGTTGGCATCCAGAATGAAAGCTGTTCGTTATAAAAGTGCCTGCAGTGGCAATAAAATATTTTTTTGTTGCTACTTATATTCAAATTTAATTCTTGAATCGCTTAAGAAATATATAAAAAACTTTATAAAATCCTTAAAAAATATATTTATTACATTCAGTCTAGCAAAATTTTGTAATATTTGACTCGGTCGGTGAAAACATTGTGAATGCCATTTGGCGCTAGCTACATATTTCTTTCAGGAATCATAATTGAAATATTATTATATATAATATATTATAAAGACTATCGAACAATAAAAAGGTCAAAAATTAGGTATATTGAAAGCAATTTATTTGCACGATGAAAACTTAAATGAAGGAACGAACAAGTTTTTGTATAATTTTCTTCACTCTAATGTTTGATTTTAATACAACTTTCTATTTCATATTTTTTTAAACCATATACTATTTAATTTTTATAGTTTTCACTTTCAGTTTAATTTAAAAATTGTTTATATACAGGACGAGTCAACAATAATTTTGGATGCTTCTTTGGTAATTAACTGAACTTTATTAATAAATTATTTATTTTCTAACGACTAGTGAGATGTCGAAGACTGGTATTCGACATCTCACTAGTCGTTAGAAAATAAATAATTTATTAATAAAGTTCAGTTAATTACCAAAGAAGCATAATCCAAAATTATTTTTATATATTCAGGATGTTCCATTTTCCCGCAATTGATATAAACTTTATTATTCTAAATGGAATGCAGTATATATTATTTTCTATTCTATCCCTTTTTAAATAACATTCCAACAATATAATATGGTTCGTAGTTTTGAATAGACGTTACTGCAGAACAAAATATTTTATAAATAAATATAAATAGTGACAGTGTGGTGTTAGTAAATGTGTTAAATGTATTGAAAATAAATAAATAGACGTTGTGTTACTTATTTCAGACTTTGATTAAACAAGCAGGCCTCAAATATTATCTTCAACCAGGGATTGATTATATCCAAAGCTATCTGTAATTCCGCAGGAATGATGCCGCCTGGACCCGCGGTTGAACTCCTCCTTGGTGTCAGACAAACCCCTCTCCCACCAAAATCGGAGGGAAAATAAGTCTCCATTAGCTCCTCTAAGTGCGATCGCAGGGTTCTCCGATGGTATTTTCATGAGCCGGCTGGCCGCGGAGCCTTCCTCGATATCTCATTGCAGAAAGCTCTTCAAAAGGACCCATTTGCTTGCTTTTAAAGGCTCTGACACTGTTAAACTGCTTGATCTATTTTATATAATTACTGTGAGAAATGCTGCATGGGACTAACAAAATGCATATGATTGTATATACAAAACATAAATAATAAGATTTTATTACAGCCCAATGAGAATATTCGAACTAACCGGATAGAACGAATCAAACCAAACAGCGCGCAATAAAAAAAAAAATAAAAAAACACAATAAATTGAATCAATAGTGGAAATGATAAATTTCCAATTTATAAGAGACACAGACGTTATGATTTATTCGCGTGCATTAGTTACGGTGACACGATCTATTGGATGAACACTTGGAATCTGCAACTATCTGCGTGATTTACGCGTTCCCATGGTGGATATATTTTCGAATTAAATTTATGCCGGTTAAACTTTCCGGCCGTGTCTCGAATGAAATAAATAGATGAGTTTTGGATTACGTGAGGACAATTATTGGCGTCCATGCGAGTTAACGGAATTAATTATAACTAGATTTGTGAAATTTACGCGAAAAGTTTTTATAGGATTTGATAATTAGATGTATTGTTTTGGATATACATCAAAATAATATGAATTGAAGAAATTTTAAAAATGATTTTAAATCAAGCCAATTTCAATAAACTACAACGCCGATGTGAAGTTATTTAGCATTTGTCAAGACTGTTGATGAAATTTTAAACACTTATTTAAAGTTTTAAATAATTTTATATTGTGTAAATGCGACCATAAATCTAATTATTTTTACAGAATATGATATTTAAATTCAAATTACGATTTTAGTACTCCAATAATAATTGAAACAATTTCCATGATATTTTTTTACTTCCTTTTAGTAAGTTCTAAACTGTGCCTTGGAAATGGTCATAGGTTGACGAGACGAATATTCAAAGTTCATAATGTCCATTTTAGTACTTAAATAAGATTAATATTATATAATTAGGTTATTGTTGCAATGCAAGCAATTATTTAAATGAACGTTTTTTTTATTAATTTTGAAATGAATTGTGAGAGGTTCATCACATAATTAACAGCTAATGGGATTTAAGGTTAAAAAATTGAATATAAATGTTTCTGTGGTGTAGTAACGCACTCGGCTAAAAATCGGGGGAAATGGATTCAAGTCCCATGAGAGATATTTAATTAATTTAAAATTATATATAAATGTTGTAGATTGAAATTTCTTTAATTCATATATATATATATATTTATATAATTTAAAACGAATATCAATTTAATTAATTAATTAAAGAAATACATCGAGTGAACGTGTTGCATGAAAGTTATAGTAGAAATATTCTGTTATTGATAATTGCACTAATTGCTCTTCCTATGTATTACATATAATAGTTATATCTGGAAGCACTAACTAAGTTTCTGAAAATAATCAGATTTAGTATGCGTCGCAGCGCCAGGAAAATATTTCAACATAATGAAAATGTGTCGCAAGAAAATTTTCTAACATGTCTATTCGAGAGGAATAAAGCTACTGCACTTCAAAACTTACCAGTTTGGAATACTTTAACGGACCGTCCGTTTAATCATTTTCATGCACTCAAGTTACTGTACTAAATCTCATGAAATACTTTTAAAAATCTCGAACGCTATTCACGACGAGTGAAAAGATTTGTCTTGCAAACTTATTGAATTCTATCGCTCTAAATTTTCGATAATGTGGAATACAATTTATTTGCAAGAGAAAAATTCACGTAATAAGATCATTGAATTTAACTTAAGTACAGGGTATTCGATTCGTAATAATTCTTTATACAATATATTTATTTATATGAAGTTGTACCTACCACACTATGCAGCGTGTGGAATAACTCTTAATTTCTTTATTAAGTCCGTTGTGTGTGTTTATATATATATATATATATATATATATATATATATTATAAGTATTATATATACTTATGCTGTTATTTTGATTATTTATAAGTTATGAATCTACAAAATTATTGTGTGACGCTAGTAATTTCAGTAATAACGCGGCGTTTACGCCATTTTTTGTAATATTGTAAATAATATTTTTACAACAAAAATAGGGTTGAATCAAACATATTTTTAAAAACAAAATTGAAAAATGCGAAAATAAACTATGCCATAATTGCAACTTAGCCAATTTAATAATAAATTGAAAAATCACAAAGTCAATAATGTTTTTTTTTTTTTTTTTTCGGGAACCATATTTCAGATTTAATTTTCTTTCCCTGATGTCTAAACAATTATTAATCGATTCTGTTAGATTATTGATTTAGAAGTCTTGATTTATACAAGTCTTAATAAGGCCTGAAACCATGTTGGTTCAAGTATCTTAGTAACAATTTAATGGAGTGTAAAACTATAATCTTTGATGCAACATCCCACTCAACCAATTTTCCTGTTATTGAACTCGTTTATCAAGCCCATTCAATTCATTACCTGTAACAGGTAATGGGCCCAGCACGGTTCCAGTGTGAAAGAGATTCGTAACTGGGATTTCGTTGAAAGATCCCATTTCAAAATTGGAAATTCTGTAATGGGGATGTTGAAAGAACTTCGAAATGGAAATAAGGAATGTTTGCTCAAAAGTCACTTTATGGATTGCGACAAGCTGGAAGAAGTTTGTACACTAAGCTAGACTCCACTCTTAAAAAGCTAGGAGCTGTACCCATGAAATCAGACTTTTTATTATTTATAGACAAAGTATCACAGAGCTCAAATTGAGAATAATTTATTAATTATTTTCAAATCATTTTTGTTTAATTTTAATATTGATACTATTGATTATTTTAATAATACGGTTATAGTTTAATTTTAGTTTTAGCATAAATATGTATGATACATACTTGTTTAAATTTTTATTCATAACTTTTTTGTATTACTTCAATTGGACTCAAAATTTGATATTTGATATTTGCTGAAGTTTTTGTATTTCAGATCCAAAAAAATATGTCTTTCCTCGTTCTGGGCCTGGATTGATAAAAAATATTTATTAATTTGCCCCAAAATAAAAATCTGAACATTCGGCAAATCGTGATGACCAAAAAAATAGGGATCCCCATCTATTCACCTCTCAAAAAAGATTATATCAAAATAATTTAGCACGCTTTAGAAAATGTCACCTGATGGTGATAAACTAATTCAATTTTGTTGTTTTTGTTATAAATTTTATTAACCACAAAAAGTTTTCCAATGACATTTGAAATTTTTAATTTGAAATTTTCTTTTATATATATCTTGTGATAGAGTAAAGGTATTGAGATGCGGTTTACATCAAACTTTTTACATTTTCACGGACTTTCTATTGATACTAAGAAAAATATATCATTCCATTTTAAATTTGTAAGAAAAATGGGAAAATTTTATTATTTTTAACTTGCAGTTACGTAAAATAAATAGTTTGAAATCAGAGAAAGAGTGATTAATTGAAAATTATTATTGATTTTTAAAAATTAATTACTTCGGTTACAACGATTTGGCTAATAGTTTGAAATTAGAGAAACAGTGATTAATTGAAAATTATTATTGATTTTTAAAAAATAATTACTTCGGTTACAACGATTTGGCTAGGAATTTAGACTGGATTAATTAATATCACTTCTTCTTAAATTAAAAGTTGAAGGAATGTTCGCATTAACTGTAATTATTATTTTAGTTCCATTTCAAAAAATAAAATTAATAATAATAGAAAGGTGTATTTATTCAATTATTCACAGATACCTAAATAAATTAAATTAAACAAATTGAAAATGATTTATAAATCATTGCCTTTATAACTACTGCTACTTTTTTGACTTACGTTATCTAAGTATCTTAAGACATATATCCATTAAAAAATTTTCGGGCATATAACCTACCAGACTTTGAATTTTATATGCCCGAAAATTGGTTGTTTTAAAGTAATCACGTAAGTCAAAAAGTCGCAGTTGCTAAAGAGGAAATAATTTATTACTTATTTTCATTTTTGTATTTAATTTATAAATTACAATAAGAGAAAATAGTGGACACGTCACTATTGTCTCTTATTGTAATTAAATATATTTTGGTACTGGGTTAAATAAGATTTTGAATGAAAATTTAATAAGAAAAGATAAATAATTTATTGAAAAAATGGATTGTTGTCTTTTAAAGCACTTTGACCATTTATTTGACATAAAAATAATTATTTAAAGTCTCGACAGTCAACATAAAGAAGATTTAAAAAATGGTGGTATGTTCGTCATGACACTTTCCTCCGTGAATTCGGTCAATTAAGTTTTTAAATAAACAGTTAATAGTAAAGGAAAAATTGTTAATTGAAAAAATGAATCGTTGCAGTTCTAAAGTTAAATCCGAGTATTTAGAAGAATATTAGTTTATTTCTTACCTTACAATGGTTCTAAAACATTTTTCCAGACTATTATTCTTTCTTGAATATTCTCAGGGCGATTGTGAAGGATGACGGCATTATGAGGTTTTATTTGACACAAAAATAATTATTTCAATAATGAAAGCCTCCACAGCCAACATATAAATAATTGCTTATTTTTAAGGCAATTTATCAGGTAGACGAAATTCTTTCGCTTATAAAATGAAAACCGGATTTCCTACAATAAAAGTTTTATAACAAAAATTATTTATTTTCCAAGATTTACAAATTTTATTTGAAACATTTTTCTATCCAAATTCAAAAATGGTGATGTATCCATCATGGTGAATTCGGTCAAATAAGTTTCTGATTGAAAATTTTTCTTACCTTACAATGACAAAAATTTCTCCGCATCCTTTTTAATTATTTTTACACTTGAGGCGATTGACGGCACATTGACGTTTAATTTGTCATTAAATTAATTATTTCATTAATTACTTTAAGCCAACATAAAAATAATTGCTTATTTCTAAGGCAATTTATCAGGTAAACGAAATTCTTCCTTTTATAAAATGAAAACCGAAGGTTAAACAATAAATGTTTTATAACAGAAATTATTTATTTTCCAAGATCTACAACTTTTACTTGAAATATTACTTTCCCCGGACCCCTGTCCAAGGGAAAGTATTGTGATCGTGAAAATTTTCGAACCGCCAATTTCAACAAATGTGCACGTTTTGAGGTCCCCTGAGTCCATTCCATCGAGTTTTGAAAAATGTCTGTGTGTGTGTCTGTGTGTTTCCGCGATAGCGCCTAAACGGCTAAATGGATTAAGACCAAACTTTATATCTAAGCTTTATATAACAGTGGAATGATCTGAAAAGCTTTTGGTTAGAATCAAAACTCATTAAGTGCAACTTTACTCTTAGCAATTTTTCATTTTTTAATTCGGATAGAAAAATGTTTCAAATAAAAGTTTTAGATCTTGGAAAATAAATAATTTCTGTTATAAAACTTTTAATGTAAGACCTCCGGTTTTCATTTTATAAGCATTTATCTGATAAATTCCCTTAGAGATTTTAATTATTGAAATAATTATTTTAATGACAAATAAAACGTCAAAGTGCCGTCAAATTCAACTTATCATTCGCAAACGCCTCCAGTTTGCAAAAATGAAGAAGAGTGTGGAGGAATGATTTGAACCTATTGTAAGGTAAGAAATAACACACTTAATTACAATATTCTTCTAAATACTCGGGTTTAACTTTAAAATATAACAATCACTTTTTTCTATTAATCATTTTGCTTTCCTATTAAATTTTCTATCAGAAACTTATTTGACCGTATTTACCGGGGAAAGTGCCATGATGGACACATCACCATTTTTTTCTATCCGAACTAAAAAATGAAAAATCGCTAAGAGTAAAGTTGCCATTAATGAGTTTTGATTCTAACCAAAAACTTTTTAGATCATTCCACTGCTATAAAAAGCTTAGATATAAAGTTTGGGCTTAATCCATTTAGCCATTTATGCGCTTTCGCGGAAACACACAGCCACACACACTTTTCAAAACTAGATAGAATGGACTCAGGGGACCTCAAAAACGTGCATATTTGTTTAAATTGGCGGTTAGAAAATTTTCACGAATACAATACTTTCCCTTGGACAGGGGTCTAGGCAAAGTAAAAATGGTTAAAAAATTAAACACATAATTGGTCCTTTACATTTATTAAATACTGTTATTTCATTTATTTTTTTTTTGTTGTAATTTTTAACATTCAATAAATTTAGAATATCCATGCAAGTTCTTCATTCCTATGTCCAATAATTAATAATTACGCAAAAAACAGTCATATAATCTATACGACTTTTCGCACAAATCTTCATCTGTAATTTTTTTCGTACACATGTTTGCCAATTCTCGAGATTTATCATCCATTTTGTCGATTAAGTTTTTCACAAAAATATTTCCCTGCTCATCCATAGTTCCATATGATTGGAAATAACATTTATAGTAACATTTCACATCGTACGAGGGAATGCTGTCATCCATGTGTTCAACTTTCGCTAGCGACGGAAGATCTACGTTATTTTCCACCATGCATTTCTCGCATATGCTTTGGATGGACTCTTTCCTTGGTTTTGAGAGATCCTAAAAATAATTAGGAATATTTTGAATTAATTTTTCACTTAATCCGTGGTGAAATATATTTAATTAATAGACATTGATTAAAACACTTGGTTACATAACAAATATTCCTAATTAATAGACAAACAACAACAATAACAAATATATAACATATATATATAAATATAACAAATATTCCTGATTAATAGATTAAAACCCTTGGTTTGTTTCACTGATTTTTTATTTTTACTTTTTTTTGGAGTAAAAACAAAAAATCAGTGCAACAAAACAAGTGTTTTAATCAAAGTCTATTAATCAGGAATATTTGTTATGTATTGTGATGGTGCATTGTTGTTTCTAATTGTTTTTCTCAGTAATACCTAATTATTAAATTATGAGATAAAAATAATAAATTAAACATTGTGGTGAGATATCAATCTCAGATTGAATTTCCTCTTCTGTAACCCTGATCCTCTGACCCTTCGAAATATACAAATAGCAGAAAGATCAGCCCTCAAAGTGCTAAAAAATAAGACATTTCCAAAACCCACTCCATTATCCATTAAACACACTCCTATACGAACCAACAAATATCCTTCCCATTGAACAACATATCCTCTCCCAAAAATTTGCCCTAAATCCAACCACCCGCGACTTTCTACACTCTTTATGTATCCCACGTAACACAAGACTAGTCCGTAAAAATCCCTCCACAATAATACTTCAATTAATTACATCCTTTCAAGACATAGACTAAATTGACCCTGATCGATTCTATAGACAGTTTAACAATGAATACCATCGACAAAATAAATTGTAAAAGAAAATAAAGACAATTAATAATAATACAAGCAGAAAGACCTATGGTCGATAGCCGATTGACAAGAAACCTTTACATTTTAAAAATATTTTATATTCTTCTTATTATTATTGTAAACTCAAAAAAAAAACTTGTCAATAAAGATGTGAAACTAACTAATAATTACTTTAATTATAATTTAATTTATTACTATAAAATAAAAGCCTGTTTGTATATCGTTCTTTGTCTTCTTTTTAATTTTTATTCACATTTAATCTTAAACCAAATTGTTTCTTTAGTCAGGATATTTTTTCTTTATATAATAAATTTGCTTAGACTCAAGATTAGGTAAACACGATTTTCGATTTTTTTTCTGAGACATATCTATTTCGGCCCGAAAATGACGAATCTAGTTTCCGTTTCTTTAGGAAACTTATCTTTTTTCATAGATATTTTTATAGTTGTTCGCGACAAAATTCTATTAAATCTTTACACCAATCACACGTAATTTAACACCAATTTTATACTATATTAAGATTGGACCTACCGTTTGCTTAAAATTTATAATTAAAAATTAAGATTTTGGGCTTGATGGGTTATATTAATAGCATAATCTAGGTTTGGTGAATAAAAGGTTCTGAAGATAGAAGATGCCCATAAAAAAAGATTTTTTAGTAAAATCAGCTTTTACCTAACCTTGGTGGTCCTTTTTAATGTGAAATAACCTCATTTAATTAACGCTTTCTATTTTGAGAACCTTTTATTTAACTCAAGGTGATATAGACCTTTCTCTTAAAATTAAAAAAAAAATCGTAAATTAAACAGGGTTAGTTTAATTTACGATTTTTTTTTAATTTTAAGTTTTCTGTAAAGAGTAAATCTAATCTTAATAAAACTTTATTTCCGTGCACACCCTGTATAATCAAAAATATTTTTCTGAGTACATCCTAAGACCCAAGTAAAGTTTCCAAAATATCAAAGTCCTAATTTGATTAGAAACTGAGCTATCGAAGACGGGAACTGTGATGCAGGACCCTGTATAATAATTATTATTTAAGAGGAAAATAAAAATAGAATGGTGTAATAGACAGTTTTGTGTGAATAATGAGTAGGAACGTTAGTTTGATGCAAATGTGTCCCACAAAATGAAAAAATAAGTTGAAAAAACACTATATAAAGATATGTGTAATGAGGAATTTTAACAGTAAATTGTAACTAAATTATAATTTTCCGTAAGAAACGAACTTCATATTCGTTATTTTCTCGCAAAACTGCATAGAGTAACTTAATAAAATCATTGAAAATCATGTTTCCGTATTCTGGAATTGACTCATAAATTCTACACATCAATTAGTAATAAAATTTGACCATGAATTTTGCTCCCATTGCATTTTAAATTAGCACTCATGAAACATTTTTTGAAAGCTATGGATAAAACCAGTGTTGGTTTCCAGTATCTGCAAAAAATGTTTTCTAGCAAAACGTTTTTTTTTTAATTTAAACTCTTACTAATAATTTATGATATTAATAAAAAAATATAATTATTGTAATTATAATTAAATACAATACAGAGCTTCTTAAAATAAAATAAAAGCCTGTCTGTTTATTATTTTTTTCTTTCTCTTGTTTTTTTTTTATTTTAAACTAAAATTGTTTCTTTTGTTAAGATTTTGATTCTGTATTTAATAAATTATACATAGTAAATAGTAACAAAAATATGAGTTTAATTTTTTTTAATTCAGAATTATTAAATTTTAATTAAATATCATGTTTATAACTATTAATATTTCGAGTATAAATTAAGTTTTCAAATTTATATATCGGTAAATTAATGAAAAAAAAAAGTTAAAATTAACACAAATTTGAGAATCGCATATTTAAAGAAATAAATGTGCAGTCTCTCCGCACACATTTCACATTTCTTAATTTCTTCAATTGAAACACAACTTACTCTCAAATGGTTCCCAATGTAATCAATTTCACACACTGCATTCACTGTATATACAGTTATCGCAAGAATGACAAGGAGTTTGAAGTTTAACATTTTTTTGTTTGCTATATTAGCGTAAGTTAGGATGGAAGATCTATTAATAGAAACAAGTTTATATAGTAAAATTGAAAACAATATGTAAATTAATTCAGCATAATCTAATTTCAATTGAATATAATTTTCTGATTACTTTGTGTAAAATAAACGTTTTGTAGCACCAATTATTTAAATTTATTCAAACGTTCTTCATTTGTAAGTTATCAATTATAATTACTTTCTTATCAATTAAACAACAAATGCATTACGAGAATTTTGAAGAATTCATCGCGTATTTTTTGGTAATTATTCTTTATCATATATGTTTTATTAACTCATATAAATTCAATGATTTAAAAGCCGTTGCATATCAATAAAATATTGCATAATGCAACAAATTTTGATCCGAGAAAAATTTAATTCAAAAACAACAACAAAAAAAAAACGTTACGTAATATAAGGTCATCTGCAGACTCGTGTTTCGGGATCTATCCCTCATCAGTACAGCTCTGCCTTACATAATTTAAAGATGTTAAAATAAATCAACTAAATTAATTCAACTATACTCAGTGAAATTAAGTCAATTATATTAAATCATATTAAATTAAATCGATTTAAATGAAATGCAACGAAATTAATTCAACTCAAATAAAAAGCGAATAAAATTAAATTAAACGAATTGAATTAAATTAATTAAAAAGAGCGAACCTCACCCAGCAGGTATATATTATGTAATTCAATATTTGGCGTGGGTATTTACCCGGGAAATAGTTGTTTTAATGTGCATTTGTTTAAAGTATTTACGTAACGTCAGTCAAAAGTTACAGAGATAAATGTGAGAATAATTTATTAATTATTTTCAAATCATTTTTATTTAATTAAAAAAAAAACTTATTTGCGGTAAAACAAACATGACATTCAATGATTACATTTATGAGCTCAGATAGTAATAATAATAAAACAACAAATAATAATCATTATATATACAGATTATTTCTAGGATCTTTCAAATTTACAGAAACAATCCATTGAAAGCATTTATAAGAAATGTATGTTGAGGCACAACGTCGATCTTCCTTCGTTGGTGAAAGTCGAAGAGATGCACAACAGCAACCCCTCGTGTGATGTGAAATGTTACTATAAATGTTATTTCCAATCATACGGATCAATGGACCAAGAGGGAAAAATATATGCGAATAATATTATTGATAAAAAGGAATACAAATCTCGCGAAGCGGTAATTATGTGCGCGGAAAATATAGCAGGTGTCAACTAATGCGAAAAAGCGTATAAAATATACGACTGTTATTTGCGAAAGGTTTAATTACATTATTTCTGAATAATTAAAAAAAAAGTGAAAATAAAAATTGAAGACAAATAATAAACGGATAACAACACTTGATTTTTTTACATTAGTCTCACGTTTAAAATACACTCCTAGAGTTTATCCCATTCCTTCCGACTCACCCTGTATATATCCGTTGACTTTTGTTTATACATTTTTGTTATTCGGGCATATAATTAAATATGAAGTATTCTGTGTGTTATTTAAAAATAATTGATTTACATTTTATTATACGACTAATCAAATATACAACTGATTAAATTTCTAATGAAAACTTGTGGATAAAGATTATTATTTGTGATATTACATTTTTTAAATGAAATGTAGGACAGCAATCTTTAAAATACATATACTTTTTTCCCAAGTTACTTCTCTGTGTTCGTGAATAATATACACCCAGTATGTATTTCCCATGACGAATAATTAATCCAGCATTTCCATTACGCTACTTACGAAATTTTCCATTCATTTCGATCCCCAAAGGGAAGAAAACGAGCATCCTTTTTTGAATATTCAACCTGAACAATCCTGGCCCACCGATTAATTGTACACGATGCGAATCCCCGGGGAATCAAAACAAGAATTTTAAGTTGCGCTTAAATTGGTATCTCCCGCCGAGGAAACTCCCAATAAACGTGATTTAAGGGCGCTTACTGCGGGCTCGCCGAGTGTTATGCCCCGAAATTTATATTACTTCACAAACTGCGCCACTTTGTCGAAAAGACTCGCGAATTTCCTCGGTGCACTTCCAGTTGGCAGGGGGTGGGTATTATGTATTTAAGCCCCGGTCATGGGAAATTGAGTCTTTCGCAATGGCGCGTATTTACCGTTACGCTGTGAATATTTGTTTCTGTGTAAAATGGAAGAAATCTCCGGGGTGAAATTCGGAGATAAAATAAGAGAATGCTACAATGAAAGCACAATATAACAAGACTAGAAGTGTAATAAGACAAGATATGATTAGAGGAGCCAACAGTGTAAAGTTGTAAAAGTCATTGTACGTTTACGTATTATAATATATAATGCAAATGAAGAAAACTGCCTCTATAAAAATGCTTTCAAATAGATTATCGTACCTAATTAATAATGATATATAATAAAATAAATGAATTTAAGGGAAGCTTTTCATCGAAATGCCCAAAAAATGGGCAAAATTTGGATTTTTTTCCGCGATGATAAAATGCACATAGACAAGGGGTTGGGAATTCAGAATACTAGTACATTGACCTGTATTGTCAAAAATTTTATTAAAAAAAAACAAAATGGCGGCTGTGATAACCATTTCAACTGGGACATGTCAGCACGAAATAGGTCCACGGTGTACATCATAGCGTCTCTCGAACAATATGTAACCAAATAAGGGCAACAACACCAAAAAGTCAACTAAACTAGCGGGAGCATAGACCTAAATAACTTGAAAATAATTCAAAATTTGACTATTTGGTTCAATCTTAAGCTTTTTGGTCAATTTTTTTCTATTTCAGGGGCGCATAAAAAATACTTTAGACAAACAATTTATCAATTTTATAGGTCTATACTCGGAAGACCAATGTTTTCTATCGATTGACGAAAGATAGAAGTTTTTTAATTGGACCGATCTCAAATAAGACTGTACACCGTCTTAAAAAATCATGTTCCGAGAAAAACGCCTTTAAAGTTTTGGCAACAGTTTCAATTGAATATTAGTGCAAAAATGTCATTTTCATCTAATGATGACATGATATAATAGGTTTTGGACCCAGCCGATTACGAATTTGAAGACAGTTTTTCAAAATTCAAAATGGCCGATCCGATATGGCGGCCCAAAAGAAAAAACATTTGCAATTTCACAAAAATCGAAAATTACGGGTGTTACTTCTTGATTACTTTTCGAAGGATCATTGAATAATATTCAAAATAATTTAACCACACCAACACCACATATACAGAATGTACAAAAATGAATTTATCGTCGCCGATCAAAGTCTCGAGTTCGTCTGATCTTTTCTTCTCTTCGCTTTCTTCCCGAGGGTTACTCGCCGGAAATGCGGAAAAACACCCCCCACTAGTCTATTGTTCTATATCTGGGCAGCGGTGGTGTGTCCGCCAGATGATGGAATTGCAGGACGCTTTCTTTTCGTTCACCGAAACCCGCTAGCAAGATTTATTGCCGTATTTTTGGAAACGCGCACAAATCTTCCAAACGGAACACTTAACTATCAGCACTTTTATCCCTGGACAGGAGCCCCTGTCATAAAATGTAAATTTGTTGGGACTAGCTAGGTAGTCGCAACAACGGGTTTGCGCTAGAAATTACGGATTTTGATATGTTTAAACATGGATTTGAGGTACTATATGATAAAGTAAAAAAATGACGAATTCCATTTCCATTTCGACTCAACATTTTTGTTTCTTAGTGCGTTCGATAACTAAAAATTAGTCGGCGATGCCAGAACTGTATAGTATCTCCTCCTCCAATTCAAACTGCTCCTGCTGATTGATTGTTCCGTTCTTTTTCTCGAGATAAGCCATCCTTGCGTAGCTGCAGACCTTCCGTTCGGGAGCCTACAGACGCTAGTTGTCAAAAGTTCGGGTGAAATATCTTTAACAATGCCGAGGTGCCTTCGTTGTCTAAGACTTTTCCATATATATGATGCATCGCCATACACTCTGGAAACGTGCATAATGCCGTAACAAGTATCTATCTGAGCCGCCCGTCTCGGATGTTAAGAGTCTCATAGCGGCCGCACAAAGGTTCAAACAATGGCTTGTAGAAACTGTTCTTATGTGCGGATCAAAAAACCCTTTTAATATATTTATATTATACTATATTTACAATATAGTAGACACTTTAAAAAATGCAAACAAAAAATGTTTTTCAAAATTTAAGATGAGAACCTCTCCTTAGAATTTTGAAAAATTCATTATAGAAATAAAAAATATAACAATTTAGAGTAAATAGGCACTGTTAAATTTAATACGAAATATACGCATTTCAATGGGACATTTTTACTAATAATTTAGAATGTTCAATTTTTTAAAATATATATCTAATTTTAATAAAATAATCTTTATTAGTCGAATAATTCACACCCACTTATAGCACAAAAAAAACAAAGGTAATATAAAAACGTAAGAAATAATCAGTGATAAGTTAAACTATTATAAGAGTTAACAATACATCTCTTCAATATGAATAAAAAATATTCCTTTTTAAGGCTGCGATATTTCATACCAATATAGTAATTAACCATCGGACATTGCTCTAGTAACAAATTATAGAATAACAAAATTCAATAAAATGTATTATTGCATTTAAAAAGAAAATACATAGTGATATTTTTTATAAAATAATGCACACAATATAGTAAACTAATTTCACACATACAAGGCGTTCTATTACAGCTAATTTATTGTATTAATATGATATTCAGTTTTACTCATATTTTAGTGTATTTTGTTATCACTGAAATATGCAGAAGATAAGTTTCTCTGTAATTGTATCACTTTGAAAAATAATCATTAATAAAAATCGATGATAACATTAGAATTGAGCTGAATCAAATATTATTTTCAATTTCATAAAATTGTAACATTTTCATCATTTCATAACATTTCACTAAATTAAATGCATGATAAATTTAAATTTAGAATGGAATTACGTTTTGTTTGCGATTGATTAACATTAAATAAATGTACATTATATTCTTCTGCAATTTGTTTATTTATATCTTATATTCCTAGTTTTTTTTCTGTATTTCATATTTTATTTAATTATTCCTTGTTTTGTTTTCGATCTTTCTTAAGAATATCATATCCATTGCATTTATTCCTGATTTTTGTACTTCGGTCATCGCTCATAATTTTGTATTGAGATTAGAGACATGTGCAAACATAGAGAAATATGTTAACTAAAATTACACCGTTGGTAATGGCTATCGAACATAGTGGTATTGAAATAACCACAGATGTAATCAAGACCAAGATACTAGATATGAACACAGATGGCATAAGTCATTAAAACAATGCGTTGTTAATTACAAAACAGCAAAGTTATCAATAAACCGAAGAAAGAAGTGAAAGAAATACAGTGCTTTAAATGTAAACAATATGGACATTTTGCATAAAACTGCTAAAAACTAAATAAAGTCACCGCTCAGGACATAAGCGCATTTAATATAGCATTTCTAGATTCAACAATTAACAACGACGACTAGAATACCCACTGAGCAAAAAAAAAAAAAAACATTGCATTACACATAGCATCAATATTACAGCGCAAAAAGCAATGTTTCGTTTTAAGTTGCATTAATGTTGCAGAATCGTTGAATGTCCGTCTGCATATTGCTGTAGGCGAACATGGTAATGCTGCCCGAAAATATTGCTGTGTTGATAAAGCAACATCCAAGCAATTCAAACCATCACGAGGATTGCATATAATACAAATTGAATGTATGTTAATTTATATATTATGTTATGGGCATACATAGATTTGGTATGTAATGTTTTAAAAAGTTTATTAATTAGAAAGACAATGCAAGGGTTATCTATTACCTAACTTCAATTGAGATCGTTAGCAATTTGGGTCTACAAGATAGACAAACCAAAATCGTTGTCTCATCCACTAAAGAAAGTCGAATCAGTTAAGGCGAATGTCTCCTATTTAAAATAAAATTAGTTTCCGTGGCTGAACGGATCTTGTGTTATGATTAAATAACCTTATATTAATCATAATAATTTAAAAAACAACGCAAGGGCCATTTATTTTCATGTGGCGTTTACTATATACTAAATATATATACTAAATTTTATACATATTTTATTCGAACAAAATATATAATTATGTTCTTCTTTTGCATCTTCTTTTTGTTTCTTTTATAATTTGTTTATCTTCCTATATTTTTTTCCATCAGATTGAAGTAATAACATATGGTAAACGTTGCAAATTACGTTTACCTGATATTTCTGAAGTTTTTTAAGGTTTATTATTTCGTATAAAACGTTGATGATTTCTTAATTTTCTCGTGAAACTGATTTTTTGAAGGATTAGTTATCTCAAAACTTTTAAATTAAAAAATATAGCAAAATTCATTCGGTCAATATAGTCGCCGCGTTGTTTAATTTTTCATGCATAAACATTTTTGAATAAGGAAAGTGAAAACTTAAAATTGTTTTGTTACATCAGTACTACTGCTATAATTAAATTAAAAAATTGAAACACATTTTAGGCCATCAAGATCGAATTAAACGGATGTTTAGGAGAAAATTAAATCGAATCCAAATTTTATTTAAAAGCTTTAAAAAAGTTAATTATCAATTTCCTATTTTCTATTTATATTAATTATCAATAATTCACACATAAGAGAAATTATGAAAACTAACGTTTGCTAGGACCCCACACTCAATCAATCATTCCTGGCATTTGTATGCCGATTCTAAATCACTGGATTCTTACAAATTGGCTTTTATCCGTTTGCTGAATTTTTCTCTC
Source organism: Philonthus spinipes (assembly GCA_963082785.1). NCBI lineage: Eukaryota > Metazoa > Arthropoda > Insecta > Coleoptera > Staphylinidae > Philonthus > Philonthus spinipes. The sequence goes on along the minus strand of OY720311.1, from coordinate 17,049,301 downwards.
ATTTATACAATATCGAAATGGAATAAATCCGGTGGAATCATATTCTGTGATTTTTTGTTCGTGAAAAAGGAATATGAAAATGGTGGGCATTAATCACGGAATACTGCCGACGTAACGGTCACTCCGCACGCGAAATTCCAATATATTTCTGGGAATGTAATTTCTTTCAACTAGAAACACGTTCAATCGATATCATCTCGACTCTGTGAGGATTTGATGTGCATTTATTGCTTTATATATATATTTTACAAGAATAATTAGCTAATAACCCATCGAAGAGGCATATTGTTTTTAACATAATAAATATAAAGTAATTTATTTTATTAAATAAAATACTTTTTTAACTTTCTTTGTATTACTTGTTATTTTATTTTAGTTTCGAATAATAGAGCTTCATTATCAAACTAAAAGTAATTTACATTAACAATTGAAGCGGATTATATAGGCGGTAACATCTTTGAAAAGGGGGATGTATATTAGGTCAAGCTGGTCATTGATTACGAGGATTTCCGGGTTAGCGTGAGCTCTGTAAATTTCCAAGAACTCTAGAAGGTCCATCTTCATACCCTTTTCAGCAAAGAGTGTAATCGAAAGTACATCCTTCCTAAAAGTATTTTTTATTCTATTAAATGTTTTGCGAAGGATGAGTTTTCAACTAGACTTTGCCGAAAAGAACGGATATGTTCCTGGAGTCTAATATTGAAACTACGACCAGTTTTCCCTATATACACTCCCTTTCAATCATTAGAAGTATGTTTATATATTCCCGATTTGTGAGAATAGCAACTCACTTGTAATGATTGTAAGGGAGTGTATATAGGGCAAACTGGTCGTAGTTTCAATATTAGACTCTAGGAACATATCAGTTCTTTTCGGCTAGGTACTGTGTCATACGCTGCTTTTAGGTACCGCGTACTGGCAGAGGAAGGTATATGTATATATACGCACTCAACCATCCGCTCTAGCTTAAATATTTGCTCGCCTGTTATATGAAATTTTGATATTAGATTAAAAGAATATTTAATATCATATAAGTTGAAACAAGATAAATCAACATTTTCTAATCACTTGATAGAAGAGCATATTTTTGGAAAGGATATACTTTCGGTTTTACATTTCGCTGAAAAGGGCCGTAAAATGAACCTTCTTGAGTCGTTAGAAATTCATAAAGCAAAATTCAATCCGAGAATTCCGCTAATAATTGACAGGACTGACCTCTTGTATACCCCTCTTTTTGACGTTTTTAACTGATTCTTAATTTTTAAGTATATATAAAGACTTCAGTGTTAATTTTAAGTACTTGGTTTGATTATGACTCGCCGAAGAGTCGAAACTAGTCACCGTAAAAATAAAAAGTGAATACAAAGAAGTAATTAGTCTTATTAATTTAAATGATGAGATTATGTCAACATCTCAATGGATAATTGATGAACAGTATGGATTCCTTATAGAAAAACTATGAGGAACCTAATGATATACCATGGCTTTATTTTCAAAAGCTTTGGAAAAAGGATGTCAGTTACAGTTAGTAACTTTTCACACTTATTTATTGTCCTTTTTTATTAGTTTAGGATTACAAAACCATCATCAAAGGATCAATCATTTTATAAACCGAAACTATTCAGAAAAAAAAACAATAAATAAATATGAAACGTTAACGAGTATTTATTATAAATTTCTTATGATGAAAATTTAATAAAAAAAAGTATTAATGATAATTCCATGCTATGCGCCTTCAAACGGGACATACGGTATACCATAATAAACTACATTAATCAAGATTAAATTTAATCGCAATTAAGTCACCCAATTTTCGCCGGATAATCGTATGAATATGTAAATAATCCGAAACGATAAAGTTATTTCGCAGTCAATGACAGACATGTAATTATTAAAAATTAAAGTGAATCGTATGTAATCATGCGTCTGTTTATTTTATTGTTACTTTTTCGCAATGTTGTTTTTCATGAATATAAATCGAATTATTGCCCTGCTAATGAAGACTATGTTCGTTTAGACAAGCGTGAATGCTACTATAATCCTTCAATTGGCGCTAATGTGGTAAATATTGAATGTGATTATAATATGTCAAAGTTACGGAAACACCTAAATAATTGTCAAATAGTAATTTTTTTTCAAAAAAAAAAAAAAAAAAAAAACGTTCGTGTGAATAAAGAAGCTGTCATTTAAAATTATTTTGAATATGTATAGTGATCAAGTTATTAATATAATTGTGTATATTTGCGTGTTTTTTTTATAATGAAACACCCAATATATTTTCACATTTTTTATATAATTTATAAGTTATAAAACATCATTAAGTGATGCTTCAGAATTAAATATTGAATCCAAATTTTATAACAATGTGTTAGAAATTTTAGGAAAATATTATTGTGTTTATAGAAATATAGAAATATATCTTCCAAATTATCTTACATTTTTAAAGAAATTGGTAAACTTTCCGTTTTCAAACGGAACACCCTTTATGGTATTAGATTGATTTAATTCTACAATCTCTTTTTACAGATTATTTTTTGTAGAATGTATAATTTTTAAGTTTTGAGTTTAGCAGATTGTTGAAATTAAGAGTATTTTCTTACATACAAATAGATTTATTTCAACAACACGGCTAAAAAATACGAAATAAAAAAAAAATGAAATAAATAAACAGAATTAAAATTAATGGGAAATAAATGTAATCTTGTACATTAATGAATGCAATAAATCTTAAAAGCAACTATTATTATAGGATTCTACAAACAGTTCTTAAAAATTATCTTAAAATTCAAAAATATGGAAATATTAAAACCCAATGTGTTCTATTTTAAAAACTCAAGTTTGCCCAATTATCTTAGCAAAGTATATCTCGTTTATTAATACTAGTTTCGTAAGCAGCGTTTTACACACGAGTGTGCATGGTCCAGTATCTGAATTACCATTGATAAACATTTTTATTATTTAATTGATTAGCTTAAGAATGTGTAGCATAGGTGACGTTCAACTAACATTTATATTTATGTCAATAGTAATGACTGTCTGATTTATACATACTAGTAATGATTCAACGAAAATTGTCTATTTGCCAGAATAGACGATTTGTTTCGTGCACTTCCGTCAATTACGGCACAACGTGTGTTGTTAAAAATTCCATTTGTAAAACGCATTTTACATAGTGAGGGTAGAAAAAAATATATTTGAACGATAGCTTGTTGATTTCCAAGAAGATTTTATTTGAAACTTTTTTTAAAAAATCTTACGGTTAGAGAATTAATTATAAGTTCCTGTAGATTTAACTTACTACTTATATTGTATATACATCTATAATTTATAATATACAATAAACATATTACAAAAAATATTCTTATATGAAAATTATCTACTAAATAGCCATTGACTTGCGGTCTTTTATCATGTGAAAGTGTTTATTTATAAGAAGATAAAAATAACGGTGATTAATTGACCATATTAATTTCCCTAATTATTTTGTATTTACATTTAACCCCCTTGTTATAATTAATCTCGCTCGTAATCATCGGCATTTTATTTTAAATAAATACAGTTTTTTTATTTCAACAATAAAGACCTTATTATAAATTTTTATTACAAAAATACATTCTTTATTAATACCACTATTGTTTCAATGTTATAATATACTGATATACTATATAATTTCATCATTATAAAAATATTATAAATGAGAATAATACATACATCATTCGCTTTTATCTAATAACTTCATGGCTAAGATAATTAGACATTGTCGATCATGACGCCACTTGACAGTCAGACAGAGATATTAAAGTATATAATACACTAGAGATAAGACAGGATTTTCTGGAAACACGCTGAAAACCTCAGGTCTTTACCTATTTGCCAGATAATTTTCATAACCATTGTCCCAACAAGAGCACCGGATTAAAAAAAACATTAATTTTTTGAATTAAGTAAACATTTTTATTTCAACATTAAGAAAAATGGTTCCGATTAAAGGTGAAATACATCACATTACTAGCCACAACGAAACCATTGGCTTTTTCGCATAAATGGCTGATATTCACCAAAACCGTGCCGTAATTTCTCTTTAATACATTCAACTGTTTCAGGCTCATTAGCTAACATTTTTTCCTTCACACATCCATGGATCTAGGCAAGGTCCTAAGCGACCTTGCACGCGTGCAAATGTAGATATTTTACCAAAATTAAGGTCAAATAAATCAAGAAAAATCAAGCCAAGGGACCATGCCCAACGTCGTGGATATGTGAAGAAAAAAATGTATGCTAATAAACCTAAAAGAGGAAATACGGCGCGGTATTGGTGTAATACAGTTTTGAAAAACGTTTTCACATTAGGATAATGTGAAAACGTTTTTCAAAATTTCAACAAAAGAATAATCCTATACCAAAGGTGTCAATGAAATACTAATGAAAATTGAATGAAAGAAATGTTAATATTTCTAAAGTTTGGGAATTTTAATTAAGAGATTATTATTCATTTATGACATTATTTTTCCATAATTTTCAAATGTATAATTAATACAGAATGATTAGATAAAACCGAAATACCTTTTTGTTATTATTAACTAAATATTATATATATATATATATAATTAAAATAAATAAAAAAACATAAACTCTGCAATATATTTATGTACAAAATTCATAATGATGCAAGTATTTGTCTAATAAATATTTTTTAATACAAGGGCTAAATTTAAATCTACAATTTTTAGATGGAAATGATAACTAATAATGGTTATCAATACAGAATCTATGAAGCTATTACTTCTGATGGTTATATATTGAATTTCTTCAGAATTTTCAAAAGTGCAGACAACTTTGGAGGTAATGTAATTTATTTTCAACACGGTTTACTTAGCGATTCTGGGAATTTCCTTGCTGATGGAAAATCTAGTTTAGGTGAGATTTATTTAATTTGAGCCACATAATATAATATAATATAATATAATATAATATAATATAATATAATATAATATAATATAATATAATAAAAGGGCAGAAAGACCTATGGTCGATAGCTCATGACAGACTACTAACACAATTGTACATATTGTTATAATACACTTTGTATATTTTTGTTGTTATTTTGTTTGAAAAATTTTGTTTGTATATATATAATATAACATACCTACACTCAACTAATAAAAACCATGGCGAAGAGCATTGCACGACATTTCAAATCACTATTATGCCAACAAAGGCATAACAACAAAACAGCAACATCTATAAAATGATCTCTCGATCTCTGTTTGACCACCAAACAACCCCTTAGAAAACCCATCCAATGCACTCCTTTAGGAAAAAATGATATTAGTCCTCAATCCCAACGAATTACCCATCATAAAAACACAAAAAAAATGCCTCAAAGTCCCTCATCCTGGAACTTTTAAACCTTCTTTGTATTACGAGAAATCGCAACTTTCCTGTGAAATTCACATTCTTAATCCAACTTTTATGAAATCATATCATCACACATAAATAACTAACTGACATACGAGATAAAGGACAAGGACTGCCAGCTGAAAGAGACGTAGTTGACACCCATCCTGTAAATAAATATGTATTGAAAAAAAAATTAAATAGCACAGCTGTACTGGTGAGGGATGAAATCCCGAAACACGTGTCTGCGGATAGCCTTATAATTTTAATAAAAAAAAATGTTTTTGGCATTAAATATTTTCAATTTAGAAATTGTTGTGTTATTGTTATCCAACAGCAAATGTCTATTATTAGACATTTGTTATAGTACGTATGTAACATAAGTCAAATTGTCGAGGAAAATAATTTATTAATTTAATAAAAATAGTTTGAAAATACTATTTTTATTTAACTTATTTAAATAGCTGTGATCAAGTGAATAACCCCCCCCCCCCCTTTTTTTTTCTATTAAATATGTATTGTTTTGTAAACTTAATATAACTGTAAATCTCCGCCTTATGCGCATAATTCATACTCGTGCGTAAAGTTCTACTTACTACCGACGTTATATAGTATACTATAACACCCATATTTCTTTTTAAATGACCAAATAATAGCTAATTCAGTAGAAAGAATTAGTTTTTATTATATTATATAAATTAATTTAATTTCAATTATATTAATACTAGAATAATGTTACAAATTGTATAATTACTTACTTTAAATACAAATAGAAAAAAATATTTATTCACTTGGTCACAGTTATTTAAAAAATATAAATAAAAATGTTTTGAAAATAATTATTAAATTATTTCCACATTTAGCTCTGTGATATTTTGACTTACGTTGCATAAATACTTTGCGCATTATAAATTTTCGTTAATAAGTAATTCTGTCAGCATTTCAGTTGGCAGAACATGGTTATGATGTCTTTCTCGGAAATAGCAGAGGAACGCCATATTCAAGAAATCATATCCACCCTAAAATCACACATGAAGAATATTGGAATTACAGGTAAAATTATTTAGATATTTTTTTTAATTAAGAATTTATTGTTTATAACTACTACATTACTTTTTCAATTTGTTAAATAAATATATTATGCACCTCTATATTAAATTTATAATTTTTGTTAGGATAAATTTACTTAATTTTATTAATAGTTTCGAGGAAATGGCAATTTTTGATGTACCAGCCACTCTTCAAAAAATTTCTGAAATTACCAATTCGCAGGAAATTGTGTATATCGGACATTCGATGGGCGGAGCCATATCAGCAATATATGCGACACAAAAGAAAGAGCACGCTAAAAAATGCATCAAAGCTTTCGTCAATATTGCTCCTGTAATTTATTTCGAAAATTATGAAAGCCCACTCCAGTATTTGGCACAGTATTTAAGTGTTTTCCAAGTAAGTAAGTACGTACATAATAAATGTTAAAATAATAATTATAATAGTCAATCAATTGTATTTCAGAGATTATATTAAAATAATACTGAATAATTGATAAAAAGCACTAATAACCTTTCTTCACACTTAAAATTGTGAAGAAAGGTTATTAGTGCTTTTTTATCAATTACATTTGATCTTCACGTAACTCACCCAATCAATTTAATACTGAATAACTTACTGCTGAATATGCACGTAAATTATTGAGTATTTTTTTAATACAATCTTAGAACAATATTATTTGGATTATTTCAAACTATTTTACGCAGTACATTATACACACGTACTATTTTAATCTTCTTAATTATTAATAAAACTGTTTTCCTTTCTATTAGTTTAATTATTTGTACTAAATACAAAAAATTATTATAATAAAATAAGAGACAGTAAAACAGTTTTATTAGTTATTACTTTTTTCAGTAAATGTCGAAAAAGTTTAATTAAAAAAAAAAATAATTTTTAGTAAAACAAAGTGTGTGTGTGCAAAGATATACACGCATATTTGTCACTTTGTTAAACATTGATTACGAACTAAAATACGAAATAAAATAATACAAAACAGAACTGTGCCATTTCCTTTGCATAAACAAGTTATTAAATTGGTGATAATTATTTTACATTACCTCACCCTAAGTGGTCTAATTAGCACGAATAAAAAAGGAATCAATTCGTAATCAATTACTAAAGCTTGCGCCAGGTAAAAAAATCGAATAAATACACTCAACTAGTTTTCTTTTTTAATGTAAAAATTAAAAAAACATACCATTATTAAAATTAAATAAACAATAATTAATAAATTATTTCGTCATTGGTTACTGTAACATTTCTGACTTATGTTACGTAAGTACTTTAAAACAAACGTACATTAAAACAACTAATTCTCGGGCAAATACCCGACCAGACATGAATTACATAATGGACACCTTCTGTTGCATATCAATAAAATATTACATAATGCAACATTTGTTTGATACGAGAATATTTAATGTATAGAGTAAAAACATTATGTAATATAAGACCATCTGTAGACACGTGTCACGGGATCGGCAAAATGTTGCAATATGTAATATGTAATTAATATGCAAAAGCATGAATTATGTAATTAAATGTTTGGTGCGGTATTTGTCCGAGTAATAGTTGTTAAATGTACATTTGTTTTAAAGTACTTACGTAACGTAAGTCAAAAATGGCACAGCTATAAATGGAAATAATAAATTAATTATTTTAAAATTATTTTTATATAATTTATTTAATCAACTGTGACCAAGTGAGTGAATACTCTCTTCTATTGATACAATTTGACTCTGAAACGATATCTGTTGAATGCAAAATACAGGAACGAAGAGAGTCGAACAATATGTTTGTAGATGATTTGTAGTCAAATGTTTTACGGACGCTAAGCTGAAACGTAATCGCTGTCCACTGGAATCTGAGTCTTGGTGTAGGTATAGATTGGAGATGAATTTAAACATCCCACTCACCATATTGTCCATTAATATTCCATTTACGATGATCATTCATCGATGTACTTATCGGATTGCTTAGTAATCATTATGAAGTTACGATTTATTGTTTGATAATAACAAGTGAAAGATGTTGAAACTAATGTATCACTGAATTGATAATATTTTAATGCAAGTATTATTTAAAAATGCATATATAATAAAACGGAGTGTATTTTATTATTACAGAGTATAATGAATTATTTCGATATTCAAGCATTTAACGATAAGAAATTTCTGCAGCCATTTTTAATAACACTTTGTTCGAGATACCCAACTGTAATTCTTTGCACGAAATTAATGGAATCAAGTTTGGGTGATAGCGATATTTCTCGACGTTCGGTAAGTTACATTAATTCATCTTCTAATATTTTAATTTTTAAGTTCTTAATATTTTTTCCATCGAATAGACTAAAGATGTATGTTTTTATAATCGACATCGATATGGTAACTTTTGTCCGTTAGTCGATTAACTGTTGTATTTGGTTTCAGTATCTCTAAAAACATTTTATATATTATCATATAAATACATTTTGTATTAAAACACTAATTAAGATATTCAGTACTAATAATTAACATCAATATTGTATTTATAACAAATATTTATTTGCCCAAGAAATATTATTTACATTTTAAATTTGAATTATAATATGTTTCGAGAGAAAACTAAGTTGAACTTAAGAAATATAAATATAATTTTAGAGAATAAAATAATCATTTTTGGAAAAATATATATCTTATTCAAATTAATGAAATTAATTCGAAAAGTTAAGATACGACACATAGAAAACATAATTAGTTTTTAAATTCTATCACATTCATTTTAATCAATTGAATTAAATGATTTTAATGCGCTGAATTACTGGAAGATGATGTTAAATGTAAATAAAACTCACTTTATACCTTTCTTAAAATTTATGCATAAAATACATAATAATAACTTTAAAGAGAGGTCGCCTGCTTATTTATATTTAAATAAAAAGAATTTGAAAACAATTATTAATCAATCATTTTCCTTTTAGCTACTGTGGCATTTTGACTAACGTTGCGGAAATACTTTAAAACTAATGTTATTAAGACACCCGTAATTAGAATAGTCACCGGCTATAACTCAGAAATTATGAGTCTTAGAGCTAAATAATTGTTAATAAAATTTTTCATGAGAAAATGCTGGAAATAATTTTAAAGTTCTCTGGTAGGGGGCGCAATGAAATATAATACTGTGATTATCTCAAAAAAAGTTCAAACAATGGTTTCCTAAAACTACGATTATTGAAATTGCGATGAGTTTATGAATAAAAAATGTTAGTAACTTTTTAGCTTTTCTCTTAAAGTGAAGACTGGGGTAACGTTCGAATTTGTAATGAGCAAATGTCAAATTATTCTTTTGTTTTTTACACAATTTTAATGATTTTCATTTAATATGAAACAACTTACCATACTTAATAAAATTCATTACAAATATAGCAAAGCTACAATATTTTTTCGTCGATGGGTGGCGCTAAGTTAAAAGTAAATGATTTTTTTCACTTTTTCTTAAAAAAAAATCGAATATAATGACGTATTTTTCCTAGCTTAAATTGAAAGAGGTTGAAAAAAATAAGAAATGCAGTAAAAACCATAAATCCATATATTTAACCCATTACAAGTTATACACAAAAATATTTAGAATAAAAATTACTAATGTCATTTGAAGAAACATTTTGCGTTCAATAAAATGTATGACAAAAATTATAACATTGAATTATTTTGTCACCGTTAAGTGTGGTCTTTAAAAAAATCCCCAATTTTTCAATTTTACTTTCTCCACATAAAATAAATGGGAATCAAACTGATATTGAAAGAAAAAAAATCAAATCCCTGATTACAACTTTTACCCTGAGTGTTTATGGAAAATTTTATGAAATATATCTGTATTTCAGCAAAAATGGCTAAAAAATTATTAACATTTGTATTCATAAACTCATCGCGATTTCAATAAGCGTAGTTATATAGGATATCTTTTTATGATTTTTTTAAGATAATCAGAGTATTATGTTTTTTAGTGTTAATTGCTTACCCTACCGGAAGACTTACAAACATGAAAATTATTTCCAGTATATTCTTTTGACCTCTATTATTAACATTATTTTATTGGAAAGCTCTATGTTTCATAATTCCTGAAATATAGTTGGCATACTTTCTTATTTGGACACTCAGTACATTACAACAACTACGTCTCGGACCTCAAAATGTGTTGCATTAAACAAAACGTTATTGCTTTGTAACAGCAAGTGTCCATTATATAATTCAATATCTGGCAGTCTAAAGGCCCGTTCTCTGAACGCTAATGTAGTGGCAGAGGCCATCTATAAATTTAGAATATAATGGCGTTGACTGTGCGAATAAAATAAATAAGAAAATAATGAATAATCAAAGTAGTTAATTAAAATAAATAAAATTAGTAATGCATAGAAATTATACATTTATAGTATTAACAAAAAAATTCAAATTTAAGACTAATTATCATTTTCTATAGTATTATTTTTTTAACAAATTTATATTCCATTATTCTATTCAAAATATTTGCTAGAACAAGCCATTTTCACAAATATCGATTTTTTGCAAGGTAATTTTATATTGTTGTACGTATAAACTCTTAATAATTTAGTATAAAATAATATTACAATTTTGTTGTCACAAATGTCGTTTTTTTTTAATTACTAAAAAAAAAAATCATAAACTTAAATAACTTCAAATTCAAAAGATGTGATGATCTTCAGCAAATCTTTCTCTATGGACAAGAAATGTTAAATTATGTCGAATCACAGGCGTGACTCTTACTTACTGGTTTGTGTATTCTGTGGTTTCATTTAAATATGTTGAAACAGTGGTTTTAAAGTGATAATTAAAGAATCATATACATAGAGCTTTTTTTATCAGTATACATTTCCCCTATGTATACCTGCAAAAAACGCGAGTCAAATGCATTAATGTATGTGTGTTTAGTTGCCTATAACACGCAACATACACACATTATTCAGTTCAATGCGTTTGACGTTTTTTGCAGGTATACAATTCTTCTAATGTATACTGATAAAAAAACCTCTGTGTATATATATTCAATTATGTTGTCAACTATAATTGAATATGCTTGTTCTTAGGATATTGTGCCATTGTTGGCTTCACAATTATCATCATCAGCCTTTAAGCCGATTTACCATTACCTACAAATTTTGAGAAATAATGGAAAATTTACGAGATACGATTATGGGCGAAGAAAAAATTATATGATCTACAAAGATTTCAAGCCACCTGAGTACAATTTTAGCAACATTGATTTACCAATGTATATATTTTACAGTGACCATGATTTATTGGCCAAGGAACAGGTAATTATTTCCAATAAGTTCAACCAGGAATTTTCACTCAATAGACATTCCTAGTTGTAAATTTTAAAAAATGTTTAATTTTTTTTGAATAATTTTAACGTTAAATCCGTATGTCGCGCTGTTATAATGAATAAAGGCACACTTTACCTACTATTATGGTATGGGATTTCATTAGATTCGCACTATCTATGTAATTCGCGGAAAGATACATTGGATTTTTTCCATCTGGCGTTTTTTGTTGCGTTCGTCGTTTATTCCAAATCTGGTTCACATGAAAAGTATCAGTATTTGTTATGTAAAATCATGTTGTTCTTACGTTGTTTTATTCTTAGTATCCTTCGACTTGTTTATCTTACAACGTTTTTGATTAGTTGTGATCATTATTAACTCAGTTTTTAGGGTTGTAGTAATGTCACCATAAAGCGACAATAAAATTAATTATAACAGGAATTACCCCATTATTTTTGTATTAAGAATGCCCTTAGATTGCAATACTTCTATATTTAATATATTGGGAAAATCAAATATTATATTCTGTTTCAGTCTGTAAGAAAATTCTACAACACGATTTCGTCCATGGAAAAGCGGATGATCAAAATACCAGAAGAAGATGGAATTATTTTTAATCATCACGATTTTTTGAATAGTGAATATGTGAAAGAAATATTCCATAAGCCGTTTTTTGAATTACTCAAATCGATCTACGAATGAAAAAGTTACTTGTACGTATAAGAAAATGATATTTTTTTATAATTATTACTACCTAAAGATGTAGTAGATGAATTTGTAAATTTATGAAATTAATCAGATTATTCATAGTTCGAAGTGTTAATTTAAAGTTATAATAATATATATATGAATAATAAATAAAATACGAGAGATTATAACAATAGCGATTTTTGCATTTAACAATTCATTATTTTTTATTTATTAAATATGTATGTTTTATATTGAACTAATTTTATATAAATAAAATACTATATTTTCTAAAGAAGTGACATTAATTGTTATTATTTCTGCAAATTCATAATCATTCCTACGTAGTTTGTTGAACCCTCTTTCGTGCGTTTCAGCGATAAAAACTATCAGAAAGCGGCCGTTTCAGGACGTCTCGGTAAGTGTTATGGTGTTGGATACTCACATGCTCTATTTAATAGTCCTACAATAAGCGTTTTATTTTTAGACGATGGAGTTTCAAGGAGACGTATTGATAGCTGGTTTTCTGTGTTAATTCAGAAAATAGTTCTTGAATTGTATGTCATTAAATTGTTATATTTAAAAATCGCAAATGCTATTTTTGTGCCTCATAAGTTGAGGACAAGAAAACATAAATACAATATAAAAGAAATTGTACTTAGTATTAAATATTATTATAAATACATGGTAGTCGCAAAAAGTGAGAATTTCTTCAGGTAATGTGATTCGTTTGGATACATTGATAGAGTCATGTAAAGAGCTATTTTATTATACATTCTCAACTCTACAACTTCAAGATGTTTTAAAACGTTAGGTTGGTGATTAAGAAAAATAATATCAGCGAATTCCAGCACTCTCTGACTACTCTACAACTTCAAGATGTTTTAAAATGTTAGGTTGGTGATTAAGAAAAATAATATCAGCGAATTCCAGCACAAGTTAATAAATAAAAATCGTCGTATTAATTGATTAATTCCTACTATTGCTAGTTGAAATTTGCTAAATCGGTAAATTAGAAATTCAGTTTATTTCTTAAACCTTAGTGACAATATTTGTTAAAAAAATGATCTTGTTAAAACTACTTTGATGTCAGAAACTCATTTCGTACAAAATAATTTAATACCTATAAATTAAAATTAAAAAAAAACTCGAATCACGCTCTCTTGTTTGAAAACACCCACGCAATTTTCAAGGAAAGTCTCAATTAAGCTCCAGTGAAAGCAACCTCTCGTTTCATTTAAACAACCCACAAAAGCAAGCGGGCCTGATTGATTCATCATCCTCATTTATAACATTATCTCACCGAAGCAAACAAAAAATACGAAAACTTTCTCCCGGGGTTAAATTGCGCGGCTAGTTTTAGGCCTATCATTTATCATGCTTTATCCGCCCTTTTTAAGGAAATTCTACCATTTTACTTGTGTAATGTATTAAATGAGCGACGCCTGGATGTCTGGTGATTCCTCACGGGGGTAATCATTCCGTTTAATTTCATCATAATTTTCGGCTGAAAGACCTCGGGTCGATACCTATTTCGCAATATAGTAACATGCATGTATTATAAATAATAATTAATTATGTAAAATAACACGAATATTATTTATATATATGTATATATATATATATATATATATATATATATATAGAAAATCTTTATTTCTGAGAAATACGTTAAATTACATTACAATATTTACATTACAATCATAAACCTCTAGTTAAGCCTCAGAAAATGGCTATCGACTTATATATAATAATCGTTATTAAGTTATATATAATAATCGTTACTGACATATAAGGTCAGATTATAGGAAATTAACACAAAATACAAAGCGGAAAGTCCACAGATCAAAAGGTAATAATTAATTTATTAATTGTTCAGGCTTTCACTTGGTTATACATTTTGAGTTTATTAAATAAAACTCTTTTCTAACTTTGTTTGTAATACTAATAATTATATATTTGATTTTATAACTTTCATTTTTGTATATATCTGTCAAAAAAGATTATATATTATATGTAATAATGTTTTGTAATCATTTTAGAGCGTCACACTGTTCTTATAAAATTTTTAATATGTAATTATGATTGTAATTTGGAAATGGAGATTCCGTTAATAAAGTAAATTGAAATTGAAATAAAAATGACAGAATCATAAATTATATATCATTTATATGTGATAATTGGCAATCCACCAATGGTCTTTCCACCTGATCAATAATTGTCTAAATAATTTTATTGAAATTATTAATAATGCAAAATTATATAAACAATAATTTTCAAAAAAATAATTATTATAATAATTAGTTATGTAAACATATATGAATAATAATTTTCTAAAAATGTTTTTATGTAAATAGGGAAGTTTGAGTATTTTTTAATTACCCTTAGTGCAGGCGCAAAAAAAAACCGTGAGGGTGTAGTTAAAATGCACTCGGGATTGAAAGAGTGGGTTGTTAAGTTTTAACAACGGTTGATAATCGTAATGGCTCAAGTTGAAAGTGAGGTTTTTTTTATGCTGGTTGGTGTTTTCGCTTTAATGGCGGAGAATGTACACAATGTAACTAAAATGTGTAAAGAAAAAACAAGAGTGTTCTCTCTAATATATTTCCTCCAGGAATATATACGGATAATACGACGTTTAAAAGTAATTTCCGTAAGATGCTAGTGATTATTAGTGTAATTAGGGATGATTTATTTATAAAAGATGCGCATTTAAAAATCATGTTTAATACATTAACGCCCAGTGGTATATAAATTGATGACTGGATATAAATTATAGTAAGTAATATAAACGTTATTATATACAATAATTTATATTTATTTATAATACTGTGAATATCGTAAACCTGAAGAGTTAGATTTTTTAAATTCCAGCTTCTTTTTTTGCATTTTTGTTCACATTTAAACAGACTTTCCTTTATTTTCATGGCGGTTAACGGGTTAAGAATGTGCATTCAATAAATATGATAAAATCGAATGCCATTTAGTAAGTCATGAAGTGATACGAGTAAATATAGCGAGTACTAAAATGTAAAGGAACTGCTGTTTTTAACCAGTTGCGATAATTATAGCGGTTTAATAAAGGAAAAAATCTATTGGGAATTTTATGAAACTGGTTTTTATTGACATTAATTACATCTCTCTTTTAAGTCAATTGATAGCATTATTTTAAACATTTAAAAGAATAGTTTTTATCATTTCTAAACCAAAACCGTATTTTTTATTAATGTATGTTATTTATATATTATTTCGTCTATTGTAATGCTTAAACCTGAAATTTTTATTTATAATAATGCCAATTATTTTTGTATTGATAGCATTATTTTAAAGATTTAAAACAAAAGTTTTTATCACTTCTAAGCCAAAATCCAATTTTTTTATTAATGTATGTTATTTATATATTATTTCGTCTATTGTAATGCTTAAACCTAAAATTTTTATTTATAATAATGCCAATTATTTTTACCGAGTTTTCATGCGACCAACTATGCATTGAGAGTTTACAATAAAACATTTTTTTACAAAGTCCTACTTCCCTATTCATTTTCGATAAAAAAAATTGAAAGAATTGAAATATGTGAAATTTGAAAATCTGTCTAAAATGTTATTTTGTTCAATTCTAGAAACAATGCATAAACAAAAAATAATTAATTAAATGCAATTAAATTTTCGAATTATTGCCCAATTAAATTGCATTAGCCATAACTTTCACCTCAATTGAGAGAGCAGGACCAAATGAGCAAAATGCACTAAAACATACCAAAATTAAGGGCTAATTAAGGCCAATTTTAGTGCCTTATTCTCGATTTGAAGGCTCCACCCAAAAGTAAAAAAAGTACTTATTAAAAAAATAAATCAAGCTTTTGGAAAATGTTACTTCATCACGTTCAAAGTATTGCGCGATGCGAATTGCTAAAAAGGGTGCCGATGTCGTTCCATACTATACGATTGTATGTTGATATTCTTCAATTGCTTCTTTTGAGTTGAATCTTCATAATTTTCGTTGGAATTGTTGATCATAGTGGTGTATATTGATTTGCCTGTACATCTTTTCTATATCCATAGATTTAGTATTTAAATAGATGAAGCACGATGGAGTGGGAATAGGCTACCGCTTGTGCCATAATCTTAGGTTAGGTTTTCTGTTTGTAAACACATTGATCGATTTGACCACGAATTTTAAAATTATCTAAACAGTAAACATATTTGTAATTAATATCACATTATTTATTTATATATACATATATATCTATATTATAATAATGGCATTTGTATGAAGAGAAAAATCCTTAAATTATAATAATTGCTGAAAACCCTCAAAAAAGCAAGATCATTTACTAATTTTATAACTTATAGAAAATTATTTAATAAATTTATAACAATTAGAATATACAGTTTTTAAAATTGATGTAATTTCCGGTGAATCCGAAGGTGCAACTAATCCGCTCACATCATCACTTTACACCAATGTCTATTTAATATTAACTTGCCAAATTTAAAATTTATATCTCGAATAATAAAATACAAAAGTAGCATTTATTCCGATTTCAAACGATGTATACAAAGAACGCAAACAGCAGCTGACGATAATAAAACAAGAGTAAACACCCCCCGCACCTCAGATGTTGGCACGCTGAAAACGGGCGCATGCTTTATCTATTTGCATACTACGTCTATGTCTATATCTGCCATGATTACAATTTTGTGCATGCGCCATCGTAACATGATTTCAGAAAGATCTTGTTGTAGAGAGGGATCGGTTTGGACATCGTTTTACTTGATGCATCAATGACAATACGGAATTTTGTTATACTGCTTGGTTATCTGATGACTGGTTGGTGGGGAATGTGGAATGCTCCATGATTGTATGATTGTTTCGGAACTTTTGTTATGTGCCCCAAGTTAAAGGATTTTTGTATGAAACTTGAATACCGTTGAGTGTTTTGTATTTCGTAAATTTCTTTTCCAATTGTATGATTCTTGCGGCTGCTTGGCTACGAGAATATCCTAATGTTAACATTGTATTTTTTGAACGGAATCCGTACCGTGTATCTCCCATCAGATTCACGTGTGGCTGTGCTTAGACAATAGTCTTCGAACTCTGTCTCCGCATCGCTTGGTGGTTTGGGTGTATGTATTTCTTATGTCTTCCAGAATTTTATATGTTGCCATTATGCTGCAGCTGTTCATGAATATTTTGGCTATTTGTGATTCATGAAACTCCGCTTAATAAGCACCCAAATTCAAATTGTTGCCCTATTAGGTTTTGTTTCGATCAATCTTTTACAAGATGATGGCTTCGTATTTCAATTAGTGCATCAATTTGTCCTGGAATATTGAAGGTGGGATCAACCATCCACTTGTTGTTTCAGGTACTATTTAAGTTCGAAAGTTTGTATATTGGCAGAGACTCTGTTAATTCTGGAAGGATAATAAAATCTGAATTCATGTTAAATATTCTTGGGATTCTCGGCAACTTGATTACGTTAATCTTCCATTTTGTTGTTGCTTTGACTCCAGTAATCGGGAGCCCCAATGTTTGCGCAGCTTCTTCAGTGATTAATGAGATCTGTAACCCTGTATCGATTAGAACATTTAACTATTTATTTTCGCCATTTGCAGCTATTGCTTGAATAATGGCAGTAGCCAATACATGTATCTTAGGTTATACGGGGCTAGTGAGACGTAAATTAGCCTCATGTGAACTGCGACCTGTAAGATATATTGTTCTGATACATGTATCTTAGTATCCAGCTTGTTTATCTGCAGTTACTGCACATTCATTTCTTGCGTTGTAGCTGATTTGTTATCAGTGGATTGTTGAATCGTTTATCGGGATGCTCTGTTATTTTACAGCTTATCCCAATGCAGCAATGTGTGATGGAACCCTTCTCATTGCCAGCATATTCTGTAACTTCTGTACTGTAATATCGGATGATCTCTGAGGCAGTTTATACATAGATGTCTCTGTCTTATCTCCGCATTCCTTTCTTTTGCGGATAGGTTTTTAAATCTATCTCATTTCATAATAGAATGTAATTCAGAGCAAAATATACACTTCTTATTGTGGTCACGTTTTCGGTTCTACGCGTTTTTGTTTTGCCCCTGATATCTTGATGGATGTTGAGATACAACTTTTGATTGATGGTCTTTGTTATTAGAATATTCTAGCGACTGGCATCTTTGTCTTAGAAATATCGACATTGATTGTAATGATTGAATTTTGTTTAGATTTTTTAAACCTTGATGATATAATCATCTTGTTTCTGTGTCCCATCTTTTGTGCATGATTTCGATTAACACATTGCGTCGACATCTAACATTACTCCTGATGGGATTCGTGTTGTATTTGCGGTAGAGACAGAATTATTTTTAGTAATACTAATAATCGTTTATTTCGTCAGCATCAGCATTTCAAAGCATCTTGGCAGATGATGCTTTGAAATTGTCTTCGGAAATGGTTAGATATTGAATTAGTGCGGCAACTTCACCTATTATGTACGACTTCAAGTATTGCAGCGTTTCAATCTTGCTTAGGGCAATGTTGTTAATTATTGTTTTGTTGAATAAATCTTTGAACAATGTCCACTTCTCCTAACTGCTCGAGAATATTGATAATTTGATTTTCGGCAAATTTACCACGTGTGCTGCTGGCATTTCGCGTATTCTCTATTGGAGAATTTCTGAATATTTGTCGACGTTGGTTTCTTACATTTCAAACTCGTTGCTCACATTGTAGTTATCGGTGTAGTGCCCTATTATTTTTTTCACGTAGTTCTTGTGTATTATCCCATTGTTTTTTTAGTCGTTACCATAGGGATCCGGTTTCTTTTGGTTCTTTTTTTCGATGATGGTATTCATTTTTCTCGTGAGACGACTGAATATTTCTTCTTGCTTTTGTAACCGAATTTGCTGTTCCTTTAAAGACGAAGTTTTTGTATAAGTTATTTTTTTATCGTAAGATGAACCGATGACACGTTCCATTTTGGCGGTCAGTCAATTAGTATTTTTGGAATGAAGACTGGTGATTGGGCCTGCTGCGAGCTAGACCCAGCTTTCGGATTTATGGGAAATAATTGGCGTTTAGGCTTGATTCGGGCTTGACCCAGTTAGCTGTTTTGTTCGAAGGACCATGTAATAGTTCAGCGTAGAGTACTGGATTTAAAATAGGTACGTATTGCAAAGTAATAATCCAAGTAAATAACAGAAGCAATCAAATAAGTTTTTTTAATTATAGTCTTCTTCTATGAACGAGGGCCATAATCTTAAAATCTAATATATTTTTTTTTTATTTGTACTTCATAATATATACTTCCGGATATATAATATTAATTTAAAATGATGTATCGTCCTTTGAATGGCGGCCCTAAAAATGCTAACTAAAATACGTTACCCTCAAAACTCGTCACACAACCATTCCAACATCCCATTCTATCACCTGATCGAAGTTATACTTATCCGTTTGAAAGCTCACATGTGACGCTACATTTCTTGCGGCGACAGTTTTGTTATGCATTGTTTGGGTTAAAAGTTACAAACGTTCGAAAATGAGTGAAATTTCCGAATAAATCCGTCATTTGATGCTGTTTCACTATAGAATATATATTTACGGTGAGGATGCTGTAAGAGATCGTACCGTGCTTAATTGGTTTGAATGTTCTCGTCGTGGAAATTTGGACCTGAAAGATTTGCCTTGTTCCAGGCGGCCTCTCACTGAAAGAGCCGACTAAATTTTGGACATGATTGAGATATAAGCATGGTGAAACGTCACAAACAACGGCCAAGTCTGGATTAAGGACCAATAAGGTTATACTGTGCGTATGGTAGGATTGAAAGGGAATCGTCTACTACGAAATTTTTAACCGGATCGAACGGCCAATTGAGCTCTGCTGTCAGCAACTGACCAGATTAGACTAGGCAATTCGAAATTATCAGTCAAAATTGGTTAATAGAAAAGGCCTGGTGTTTTAGTAGTGTATCACAACATACACCACTAAAACACCAAGCCTCACACATCTTTGGTGACCCGGCAAAAACTGACAGAGTTTGACAGGGACGTTTAATGTATTCATCATATAGCCCGGACATTGTACCGTCTGACTATCACTTGTTTCGGTCTCTGCAAAACTGCATTGATGAAAAAAAAGGCCAACAAAAGTTCAGCCGAAAAAAAACATGTCTTCAAGTTTTTCGCCGAGAAATAACCGAAGTTCTACAATGATGGAAATATGAAGCTACTCGAATAATGGCAAAAAATTCATAGTAATCATAATAATGATAAATAATGAGCAATATATACTTGATTAAAAAATGATTTTCAATAAAGAAAAGATACCATTCAAAAATGATTAAAAAAAAATCGGAAAATACTATTAATTGTTAAAAGATATTTATAAAAATATAAGAATTTTAAGATTCCGTTACTTAAACAATTTCAACACTTTCCTACAATAAAAATGATATATAACGACGGCGGTTTTTACTTTCTCTCTTTCTCCTGTTCGCGCACGTAATAGCTGGTGGTCATAAAATACCGAACTATGCGGAACCGCGGCTCGTGTGTGCGGATTGAGCAACCCTTAAATTGGGACGTTTCTTACCGGATGACTTTACACCCCTCAACGTGGACCATTAGCGAATTCATTTAATGTCCCCTTCTAATCTGTCAGAAGGGACACGACGCCGCCCCGGGGAAAGCGTTTTAATTAAATTCAAATTACCTTCGCAACTGAAACAGAATCGGACGTTTTGTGCTCATTATGAATTTCTCAAACGTAGTAGGACAGTGCTTTAGCTAAGTAATTTTAGTTAATTACACGATTTATCTCATAATGATTTAATTAAGGGTCATTGTTTATTATATACGGGGATTATAATTGCGTTATTAATACAGTCTGGATTTCGATATAACCATAATTATTATTATTTTTTATTTAAAAAAGAGCAAATCGAGTGAATAATGCAATCACACGTAAAACTTATAGTATATGCCTTTTCTTGTTTTTCTTTGGAAATTTATTTTTATCTTTCTCGTCTACATCCTCATAATGTTTTATATCGCACTGTTTATTCAATGGTAACAAAATAAAATCATTTTTTATGAGCTCGCCGCAGTTAATATTCCTCAATTTAGTAACATCATTCTATTGCTTTCACTTTACAACCCTAAATCCCCTGAGCAATAAACCATCAAAGAAGACAATATCACCCCCTTAACACGTTCACACCTCCATTGCAATCGGCATTTGGATTTCTGGATGCAATGAAATAAAAAAAGAAACAAACAGGAAAACACGCGTTCGGCGATACGTCTGGAATTCGCACGAGTATCGTAAAGAATCGAGTTCCTTCCACCAGTCCTCGTTTATTTTAATGCCGGAGCCAGGACTTTACCACCCTGAACGTTGTTATGTCCTGGCCATTGCACCACATAATCTCGTGGGGGGGTGGGGGAAGAGGGAAGTGTTGGATTTCCGGTTTACATAAAGCGGCTCCGTGGATTGGGAACAATGGGTTTTTATATGGTGGTTTTTCAATATACTCGTAAAATAAATGAGGGTGCGTTCTAAAGACGAAAAAAAAAGGTTAATCTAAATGCGGAGATAGAGGTGGTTTGGTGTGTAAGCATGTGTTGAATTAATCATGCGAAAGAATGTGCTACAGTGGTAGGGCGTATCTTTAATATCTTTCATTTTAGTCGAGTATAATGATTTTGTTTGTATTTCATTTGTAAACATAAATTTCTCAATATATTGTAGTAATCCGATAAGATTACCTTTCGACATTAGTAAGAGAAGTTACTAATATCGAGTAGACACACCCCGTTTATTTATTTACTAACTTAACGAGTTAGTAGCTTAATAAAATGCACAAATTAATTATATAAATATAAATACTTATAATTAAACTATCCATCAGACACCTGAAAAGATATACGGATTCCAGAAAAAGTAGAAGTTAATTAAACTATATGTTTCTGAATAAAATGATTAGTTTATACTATCAGCGAATATATCAATCATTGAGACTATAATTAGTTAATGTGCCCTTGCGATTCAATGATGAGTATTTTTTATAATAGGTCTGGCATGCACCCAAGTTATGCTGTATTTTTATGTAGTATTAGATTATTATTAGTTTAAGTATTAACTCATTCATTTTTTTAAATATTTTTATAAAATGTAATTTTAGTTTATATCCCTGTAAGTGGACTGTATGTCTGTTGGGTGGAAATAAATAAATAAATAAATAAATGTCTTTTTATTTGGCAGTAACCTTCCGGAGACAGAACAATTTAGATCATTTAACAACTCATGACAATCGATAGTAAATTAAATAAAAATAATTTGAAAATACCTAATTATTAAACTATCAATAATGTCATCGATTATTTTGTAAATAAATTCGCTGTCTTCGTTTTCACCACGCTTATATAAGGTATTTATTTTTAATAGAGCACATAATTAAACAAAATCAATATTACTGAGTGGTATGACGAGGTTAAAATTAATGAAGCGCAAATAACTTTCTAGCCTATCAATATGACAAGCATTATGAAGTGAATAATTAGGTAAAAATTAAACATGTTTCACCAAGTGTTAAGTGAGAAATTACTTCAAGAGTCATTATGAAGTGACCAAACTGGCCTATTATATTCTAAATGTGATCTCTCTTTTGAGTCATACAACAAATTTAAAATAATTTTAGCCCTAAATGTGACCCTTACGGTACATCTGCCGCCACATTAATTAGATTTGAAATTAAATTCTTTATTTTCAAAAACTGGATTTTTTGACTCTAATGGCAAAGTAGGTTAGTACTACTTTGCCATTTTTTTCTACAATTTTCATTCTTCATGACCTGATAATTTCAATTTGTAAATGTATTTTTAATTAAATAGAAATGGAAATATTTTGTTATTAAATTATTATATTATATTATATTATATTATATTATATTATATTATATTATATTATATTATATTATATTATATTATATTATATTATATTATATTATATTATATTATATTATATTATATTATATTATATTATATTATATTATATTATATTATATTATATTATATTATATTATTAATTATAATACCTTCATGTAAATTGCTGAATGTATTTTAAGTTATGAAAAATTATTAATTAACCAGGCAACGAAAATACGCGCCCACTGCGTGGAGTGTCAAGTATTTCGGACAAAATGTAATGCAAGATTCTTTAAATTGAATTTTAAAAACGGAGCAATAAAATTTCCTTTAATTCATTCCATTCCTGCAATATGATTTCGATAACCTGTCTAATATAAAATGTATTAAAGGAATTTTTATTAATCCATCTCTAGATCCATTCACTTTAATGTCCTCCCCCAAAACATTTCCACACTCTCTTCCACTAAAACCAAACTTGTAATTGCGCCGTTATGAATTTATAGATTCGGCCATAATCATTAAACAATCCGTGTGAAATGAGAAATTTCGCGCTTTATCCAATTGAAAATTCCCGCAATAACTCCACGTAATATCACCTCTTGATTTTCATGCCCCCAACAAAATTTTAATTAAAACCGTCAAGTGGATTAAATGAAAGGCACAAAAAAGCGACAATTATGTTACTACTCTCGCGTGTATTATACACGTACACGTTGTGTATGTAAATTGAATAGATATGCATGGGAGATTAAATAAAGTTTTAAGTTAACTAATTACTTTTTTTATTTCATCAAATGTGTATTAAGTAATTGAAATTAATCTCATTCTATACCTTAAAATTATAAAATAATCAAATAAATCTATTATAATACAGTATAAAAAAAATAGTTTATTAGATTTTCGTTAATAATATCTGCTCTACGTTCATTCAATTTTATTTCTAAAGATAAACCGTTTTACTTCAAATCTCTCCATTCCTTAATAAATTCCACTAGATTTAAAAAAATGCAGAATTACGAGTGAAAGTATTTTAATAATTAAACAAATTAAGCGCCTGTGAAGAAAAACTTATTATCTTGCACAAAAAGAACCTTATAAAATTTACAAGAGCAAATAATCACATGTAATTCAATCAAATATTTTACCGTGAAAAGTTAACCGCAAGAAATACAGTGCAATCAGTCACCAGAATCTAAAGAGATAATAGATAATACAGAACAATATAATATAAATAATTATAATAAATGTAAGTGTTAATTTGTCTGAACCATTTACAAGAGGCCATGGATTTATGATGGTGTGGAAGAAAAAAATCTATGCTTGCAAACTGAACTGTCCTAATCATGAGTTCATGAATGATGGTGGGAGGATGTTTGTTTATATCAAGGATATTGGGGTTACCGGAAATACAGAATTTTGTAAGAAGGGATTGATCAATAGTTCTTTCAATTAATTGAGATTTTTTATCTCTTTTTTCACAATTTGACCTTTTTTTGCACTGCAAAAAAACACACACACACACTTGCGCGAGAGAATTAGCAGCAGTGATTTGAGTTTAGAGGAGAGCTGACAGAAACGGTAAGTCTGGATCCTTTTTGACCCTTTATCATATATGGTAGTCAGCGTTCTCTATCAGCAGGCCGGTTGTAACTCGTCTTAAGTCATTAGACACGAATGCCGCGGTTGCTACCGAAAATAAAACACTACACAGGGATTATTTTGAATTATTGTACAATATTGAGGTATAATTTAAATTAATTAAATATAAAGTGAAAAAGAAACATCTCTGATGGGATTTGAACCCATGTCCCCCGATTTCCAGTCGAGTGCGTTATATTTAATTATTTTAAATTATATCTCAATGTTGTACATTGAAATTTCTAAAATTCATAACTATTGATGGTCTACCCGAAAACACAATGAAATTATGTTTGACGTTGTTAAGAATTTTTTTGTTAAGGCTGCGGTTTAGACGAAAGAGATAGCTATACAAATATGGGCAATCACTAATTTGAGTTAGATTGCTGTTGCGGTCAATGAACAATATTGTATTATACATTAAAGAAATCTTAAAATAAGCAGAAATTTCAATAGATCAATTAAAAATTATTTTAATATTTAGTTTGTGTGAAAAACAATTATGAAAAGCAATGAAAATTGATCAAATTTATATCAAATTTCAAATTATATTTTTGTTAATAAAAACTTGTGCAATGAAAATTTAAAGGATTTCACTAAATTCTGCATTCATATAACTCAGCAGACACCACCTATTAATTTCATTATATCTTACAATTTTCTTTTCTAACTTGAACTAGTAAATTGACTTAATACACGAAAATTAACGATTTATTTTTTTATTTAGATTGATACTTTATACTTGGTTGATAAAAAAATATAAATACATATTGATATTATTAAATCCAAAAGAATGGCTCCTTTTTTAAACGATTATTTCCATTTTACTGTATAGCTATCTCCTAGTCGTTTAATATAACCAAGCATCCTTAGAACCCGCATACAAATTCTACTAATATGACTTCCAAATGTCAATTTTCTGTCTAAAGTAGGAAAATATAAAGGTTTAGATTTCCTATAAAACCGTATTACTTTACATTTCTTAATATTAAGTAAAAGATAGTTTTCACAACACCAATCGTGAATAGAAAATAAGTCTTCTTGCAACAATAAGCAATCATTTGTTGATTTGTTGAGTCGATTCTTTTAAATAGCTTTAAATCATCGGCGAAAAGACGAATGTTTAATGACACGATGTATATCATTGACAAAAATTAAAAACAGCAACGGCCCGCAATGAGACCCTTGCGGAACACCCGAATCCACTTTAATTTCCTTAGAAAGATGGTTTTTACGTTTTACACATTGAATACGATCGATTAAAAAACTAGCAGTAAGCTTTCCAATCAAAATTTCATGGTTGACACGATCAAATGCTTTAGCAAAGTCAGTAAAAAATCGTGTCAACTGAGCTATTATCCTCAAATGCATTTATAATGTATGAACTGAAAGAGAAAAGATTAGTTGAGGTAGATTTGCCAGATCGGAATCTATGTTGCTCATTTGAGACTAAGCTATCGAACAGTTTCGAATTAACCGATTGCAGAGAGATACCACGGTAATTTTTAATGTCATTTTTTTACCGGATTTAAACAAGGGGATGATATAACGCTTTTTCCAGCAGTTAGGGAAGACATTTTTAGATAGCTATGCCTCAAATAATAAAAATATTGGAACTGTGATAGAATAAATACAATTTATAAGAAATGTGGCGGGTTTAGTGCTCTTGTTGCGTTTTTACTTTGATATAGCTTCAAATATTTCACTTTTCGATATTTTAAATGGCATAGGAATAACCTTAGATGAAATATTGAATGATGGCATGTTTAAATGTTGATATTTGCTATAAACTGAGGAGAAATATTCCGCGAATAAATTCACGCAATCTGAACCATTCGTGCTGGTCTCAGAGCTAAAACGCATAACATTTGAAAAATCAGAAAATGAATTTTTTGAATTCACAAAGTTCCAGAAATTCTTAGGATTTCTACATATGCTTACATTTACTGAATTAACATATTCAGTATACAATATATTCCTTAGATTTAGACATTATGAGCGCAAATGTTTAAATTTACTGTAATTCTCAGAAGTTTGGCACTTTTGTGAGCGGTCCGTTTTTGATTAATTACCTTAATTAGTTTTGTGGTAAACCAAACTGGATAACTTGATGGCTTAATGCATTTTAGTGGTATATATTGCTCAATAACATTATACAGTATACCGTAAAATGAAGCAACCCTGCTATCAATCGGACCGTCTAATATTTTCTGACAATCATGAAATCCCGAAACACGTGTCTACAGATAGCCTTGTAACTATTATTTGTTGTTTCCTTTCATTAAATAAATTCGACTCAAACCGTTGCAATTCGCAGTAGTGCTGCTATGCAAGAACAAATAACTATTGTTAAATCCAATGTCCGGCGGGGTAATGCTCGGGAAATAGTTGTTTCAATAGATGTTTGTAAAAGTTACAGTGTAAGTATTTTTTTGCAGTTGGAAAAAGGGATTGATCGAATTTTATTGATCATTCCCAGAAATCTGTGAAAGTTTCAACTTGGGATAATGCATAATCATTGATCGTATAATCGAAAATTTTTTGTAATTTATTCCCAGTATAAGACAATGTCTTTCATTTTGAAATACTTAAAGTAAAGCCATTGGTACTACACCACGCCTCTATCTGGTCGAGATTATGTTGAATGTTCACATAATCATCTAACGTATAATTAGGATTACATAATAAATTTTCAGATCGTCTCCAAACATTACTTGTTATGAATAACTACATCGACAATATAGTTTATAAAACAATTGAACAATTTAAAAAATTAGTTTTTTTTTCTAAGTTGAGAGGGCAATTTAAAACATTACTTTTGAATATTGCTGCAACCTGATTAGATGAAAGGGGCGGACAAGCATAGATATTACTAACATATAACGTAACATTAGTAACCAAAACGTTTACGATTAATTGCTCAATTTTATTGATAGATTATATAGTGGTTAACAGATTTCACAAACGCATATAAAAATGAATTAACTGCTACTAAAACTCCACATCCACGCTTCTTTTGAGATAAAATTCATTATGAAAAACATTATAATTATTTACAAAAAGTTCACAGTTAGTCACGTTATCAGTAAACCATGTGTCGGTAAGTGCAAGTAGATCAAAATCACTAACAGCACTATTAGAATAAATCTTCTTACATTTAAAATTCAAACCATGAACAGTTTGTTGGTAGATCATTACCGGTACATATTTGTTTACGAAAACTCACCACTTTTGGTATTTTTGTATTTTTTTGCAGTTGGAAAAAGGGATTAATCGAATTTTATTGATTATTGCTAGAAAATTTTTAATTTCATTGTAATTTAAATGGCTGCAAATGTGTGAATCATCTTTGTTTCATTTTATTTAATTTCACAGACTTGGCAGTGATATTTGACAAGAAATTGTCATTCAACAATCATATTGTAATGGCCGCTTGTAACTTTTTAACAAAAACGAATCGTACCCCTCTTCATTACCAAATATATATATATATATATATATATATATATATATATATGTAATTATGAAATTATGAGAGCTATCATCTGGCAAAGTTTGTCATAGAGCTTGTAAAACACCCTGTATTTAAATAATTTAAAAGTAATTTCAATTTAATTAATTGACCTATGATCATTTTTTTGAAAACTTACCATTATTACCTTTCAATGAATGATTTTTAACAATTTTATTTATACACTCTATTTTTTTTTGTAAGTCAAATACCAAATAAAATTTATGATGAAAACATATTTTCATGAAATATTTCCAAAAGTACATTTCGCTAACATCGAATAATACATCACGGGAACAAATTTATCTAAGAATGAAGAGAAAGAGAATGTGAGCGAGGGAATATCCTTAAATTTCAGACTAGACGTTGATTAATCTGAGAGTGAGGATGATCCCAGGAAAACCGTCCTGGGCGGAAACTAATTCAAACAGCGGCCACCTTTCGAGGTTAACGTTATAATTTATGGGCCTATTCCTTACAAAGTCGCCGTAATACAATACAAACACTCCCTTGTACTTATAACACACAACAAATGAAAATAACAACGAATCAAAATAACGATTTGTTTATTTAAGAGATTTTTAATTACTGTATATATAAAACTTTAATAAAATACTTCGATTGTTTAAATTTTATTGCAATAAACAAAGCGTTTTATTTAAATTTTGTGTAGACTTAAATAGGTTTCACCACCATTAAGTGAAAACTTGATTAATTATATCTTAACCGGTGAATTCCATTTTTATTTATTTAGGGAATTTGTATTAATTATAATTAGTTTTTCATTAAACAATATTATTTTTGATTGTGTTATTATTATTGATTTTTCAACACCATCGGGAATTAGAGATACGACACGGCAATGAATGAATATAAACAGGCAAACTGCGGACGGGTACGCATTTTTGATTTTTTATATTACTTTTAGAAACATTGTTTAAACTATTGCTAAGTCTAACATCATATTTTTATAGACTCTTTGTCAAAAAATCTGGACACCGACGTAAATGTCTGTTATCATAAGAAAAAAGCTTCTTTTCTATTTTTGTATTACAATTATCTATAAAGTAAGGATTCGAAGCAGGAAAACGATACTAAACTTTTAATTCAATTAGAAAAAGTCACAAAACAGTCGTGTGGGACAATAAAGTGTTACTATTATTAATTGATAATGAAGATGATGTCTCATTGGTGACAACATTTCTAAAACTGTAATTTTTATTTTGCTTACAAGCTTTCATTTATTTCTCAAACAGTCATTGTGATATTCCTGAATAGTGGTCAGTCAGGACAATTTGCATTTCTTAATATTCAATAGTTTTCAATTTATGTCACATTTTTAAATTATTTCTTCCTCGCCGTAAAATAACAGAAATTAAATTGCATGGAAACTTAATATTTTTCCAATAAGATTTCAATGAATTTGTATATATAACATAATATTCAACTAACATTGAATGTCATCTATAACTTTTTTTTTATTTTGTCTTGTAAACAAATAAGCTTAGTTATTAGTCAAGATATAACATTTAAAGCAGCATTATATCTCTTATAAAAAGCAAGATCTCTATGGTTTCTATGATTTTTCTATAAATTGACAATTATTTGTAATTTTCCTTGAAACTTAATATAAAATTGTAGCCTCCGTATATAATAATTTGTACATGGAATCCAACTACGAGACACTTATATACCACTCGAAAAGCATTTCCTTATTAAAACATTCATTTAAAGCTTAATTAAATAAAAATGCGGAACTTGCTGAAGGACTTTTCCGATCCATAAAATAAACCGCAAATTCGCCGGCGCGCGCGGGCATAATTTGGCAAGATGTAATGCCCATTAATACAAATCCTCCCACGGCCATAAAAATAAAAGACGCAAGAAACACTACTTCCACTTTTCTCTCCGTTTTTTTTTTTTTTCTTTCTTTCTTAATTAATTTCCAAAGGCCGTGCCCGCAATTCGTAAACTACACGGCCCAAGAAATACGGTTTTATTTACCGAATGCGGGGTTTTATAATAAAGTGTTTTCCCTTGTCGAGGGGACTTTTTTTGTTCTTCTTCTTCTTCGGTTTCGATGTGTAGGCAAATTGTCCGCTTAACTTACGATTTGTGCGATGATAAAAGAATGGAATTTCCGAAAGGGCTTATTTGTAAAGATTCATGTTATGAGATTTATTTATTAAATTTAATTAAATATTTGTTCATCATTTTGAAAATATTTAAGACGTAGATTATTGAAAATCATTTCTTTAATCATATATAGATGCTTAAAAAATTTGAAAACAATTTAACTTTTGTTTAATCTTGTAAAGACGTTTAATACGATTCTGTATACGAGATGATGAGAAGATGTTTAATACGATTCTTCCTACGATTTACAAAATAAAAATTGTTTTCTAAGAAAATGATTAAATAATTTGTTTTCAAATGATATACGTAGAAAATAATTTTCAAATGGTGAACAAATAGTTCATTAAATCGAATAATTGAAACTCATAACATTCAATCTTCACGAACAAGCATTCCGAAAATTCATTTTTTTTATCGTCGCACAAATCGTAAATTACGGCCTACATAAATTTTGAAATTATGAAAAAATACCATATAATCGAGAACTTTCTTCTATATAGTGCTTTGATTTTTTAAATAAAAAATAATTTTGAGATTAAAAATTACGACATGACATAAGTTAAGTTATTTTAACAAATTAAACACTTTAATTTTATAAATAATTGTCATTAACCCTAATCCACATTTTTAGTTTATAACTTTGATAAAGAGTGTAAATAATTTTAAAATATGGAACCCCTTCAAAAATGTAACTCGCCAGGATGTTCACAAAGTGGATGTATTCGAAAAATGGGATAAACCCCAATTGGAACAGGAGAATGATTCTACGGGTCCAATTGTGACGTCACATTTCGCGGCAATTTTCAAACTGTAGCGTTTCAAAAATTTACGTAAGTAACCAGAAAAATCACCTAGAATTTTAGAGATAAATTAAGCGGTTATTATGCATATTTAATAAATAATCTTTATAATTAAGAAAAAGTAATGTTATAATTAATAATATTAAAACTTGAAGAGAAATTCATGGAAGTATCGTGAAAAATTAAAATTTCAATGTTTATTTAAATGTATGTTGGACCTTAAAAATACGCAAATGTCATGGAGTCTGTAACATAGAAGTAGTATGGTTAGAGAATACGTTTGTTCACATTAAATTTACTAGGCAAATAATAAAGGGATGACAAATATGTAAACATGATTATGGATAACGTTCGGGACATGCATGCATGCGACGGCATGACCTATTCCTAGATCATGCCCCGCTCCGATCTTTTACCTTTCGGGAGCACCACTCGTATAAGGTGGTATAAACGTCATACCATTGAAACCACAGTCCGTCGGAGGCAAACACGTGTGAACCGGAGGGGCGAATAACACAAAATCAGAAAATATTTCCAAGAGAAAACGAAAATTGTACACACTGAGGGTATGATTTGATCACAATTGACACGTGTGTGCTTTTAAGGGACGATATACTTTTGATTAAAATTAAAAATTTTCATTTTTCACGCAATGTCCATAATTGTCTCTTCAATTTTTAGAATTAGAATAAATCAGTTTAATTTATCTTATTTATACAATGTATTACTTAAATATGTATAATAACTGAGGAATTCACCACTAAAAAATCTCGGATCCAATTGCTATGGAAAAATTTCATTGTCAAAAATTTAAAAATTTTCAAATAAATATTTATATTTAATTATTTTATTTAAAGGTTATGTGCTTAAATTATATCGCCGATTTTGATTTTAGTATTTCGCAGTTCCCCTTTAAATAATGTTGGCAGCTCATGTCTCTAAAGTTCAAGAACTATTATTGCAACTGAATCCTTATCAAACCGACATCAACAGGATCCGAACAGAAGCTGCATACTAGTCGTAGTTTACTTACTTACCTCTGGCGGAGGCGAACATTTTGATGAAGAATTATGAAAGGATAAGGAAATTATAAAAATAAAAATGCAGAATTAGAAGACTACAAAAATCTAATAAAACGATTAAAATCATAACTTTCAAGGAACACATAACGAAGGAGACCTTAAAACAAAATAGGTGCAAACGGGCATGAATCGTGTTTGCAAACTCTCAAACATGAAAATCTATTGATGTCGCGTTATTTTCTTTTGTTTCCAACCTCTTACAGTTCCATACAGCACACTGTGTAATTAAAACCATACTCGATTTTTAATTAATCTGTAAGTATGCATTCATTAGATCTACTATTATGTTTATCCATTTTTAAATTTAATACACTTAAAGCTCATTCGAGCCCGCCCCGAAATCGAGCCATAATTAATCACAATCCTCGTGGATGCGCTTTTGAACTCGGCCTAATTAATTGTTAGCGCTAATTAATTAATTAATTGCGTTATGCTACGTATTTCGTAATGGATATTCTTGTTTTTCTTTCTATCTTGCCTTTCCGTTCCACCCTCGTCGAGCGTTTATTAATGGCATATTTTTTCATTCTGTTGAACACTATATGAAAGTTTGCGCTGCATTTTTATTAATTAGCGTAAACACAGAACCCACCTGTGTTTTCAAACGGACGTCAGAGGTTATTGTTTGAAGTCTGAAATAATGCAAAAAAAAAGAAAAAAAAATTAAATTCAGATAATTTATTACACAAATAAGTAAATAAAAAAAACATTTTTCACTTGACCAGAGTTATTAAAAATTAAATTATTTAAAAAAAAATACACCATATAACATGTTTTTGTTTATGGGCATGTTTTGAGGTAATAGTCAAGAAGGCTTCGCTAATGTCATACTTACGTCTTTGGCCCAAAGTATCAATGGTTCAGAGTTTTCTTGATTTTTCATTGGCATTATCGAGTATATATATATATACAAAGAGTTTTATGTAACACCGAACATACTAGAATGTACTCAATGTAAATGTTCCTATGTTCGATTTGATCAGGAAAGCATCAAAGCATTGAGTGCGATGTGATTGGCTACTATTTCTAAAAATAATATAGTCAACCCAAACTACACCTTTCTCCGACAAAAATGACTTACACTTGTCAGTTATCGCAAGCAAGAGATTTTTACTGTTCTTGCGCTTTAAGCAGATGTAGACTAAGAGTTGGACATATTTACGTATCAATAATGTATACAAAGAAGGAGAAGATTTTTACGGTATGCATTACAGTTAAGTATAATATCCATAATAAAACATATTGCACTTGGCATAATAGTTGACAAATATAAATTATTTCTGATGGGGAGAGTGTAAATTGCGTTGACTATATTACCGTTAGAAATTGTAGCCAATCACATCGCACCTAATGCTTTGATGCGTCCCAGTATACACCGAACATAGGAAAATGTACATTGAGTACATTCTAGTATGTTCGGTGTTACATAAAACTCTCTGTATAATGACTTATGTTAGGAATAGTGCTCATTGAGTTGACTCGTGTTTCTATATGTGCAGCTTGTATATTGTCCCGAAGAAAATTAAACAAAAATTCAAGCCTGTACAAAAATCACTCTGTTGTACGAAGCCTCACACGTATTGGCCCCACACGTTGATCATACCGATCAACATTAGAAGCGTGATATAAAGGCGAATGCAGAGCTATGCCCTTTGCAATTTCACAAATGTGGAGAAGTTAAAAAATCATAGAAAGACTACTACTTTTGTTTGTCAAATATCACAGACTTTAAAAGATAAAAAAAAACCAACACGACATTAAAAAAAGACCTTTATTGGCATCATTTCTTTACATCATCAAGGTTTTCACATCTAATACTACCCTTCCTTCTCTTTTCCCTCTCCAGCTTCTCCAACGTCCTTACCCAAACTCCAACCTCTCTCATCCACTCCATCATCCTCCCACTTCCTTTCTCTCTCCCCCCATTCATCCTTCACCCCCTCGCATTCTTCCACCAAGTGGCCCCACGTATCCTTTCCATGCTGACACAATACACACCTTCCATATTCTTTCCCCATCCATACTTTTCTTCCTCGCTCCTCTGATCGACACCTCGCCCTTGCCACAATCACCCTATCCTATTTTTATTAATCCCCTCTCTATCAAAAATCTCGGAACTCTTCCATGCACCTGCCACCTCCCATACATATCATTGTACTCACTTCTCTCCATACACCCTTGCCTTTCCTGCCCTTCCACCTCCTTCTCTTTCTCCTTTACCCACTCATCCACCTTCACCCCATTCCATTACTTTCGCCTCCGACAACCCTACCCTCTCATACATTTTCCTCTACTCGCCCCTCCATATACCCTCACCCCCACACACGCTCGTCAACACGACATTATATATCCCGATCTTGTGTCAAGTAGTGCACCAGTTCCTCACTCTAAAACTAGATCTGTTCCGACGCTGCTTTATTCAGTAACAGAATAATTTGACCACCAAAATCTAAATAATTGTGTTCTCTATGAAAATTAAATGCAGAAATTATGATATACAGATAAATAGAATGGAATAATTTAGACCCCAGTTACTGAGTTAGAACTGCTGTTGTTTGATCGTTTCATGTGTTTGTTGGTCTTTACTTATTTTTTCCTGCTTTCTCCTGCCACATGTTTTTCACTTGCCTTCCATCAATCATCCTTCATATATGTCCAAACCAATTGAGTTGGTTCTATTCTATTCTGTTTGCTATAGATTCTACTCCCAATTCTTCACGGACCCTCATTTCTGATTATGTCTCGCCTGATTATAAAGGGTGTTTTTTTTTGTGTGTCTTAACTTCCGGTAGACATCCGTGTCAAAAAAACTGTCTCTTTGTGCACTTCTAGTGTCAAACTCTTTCAGTATAATCTGGAAAATAATCAAAGAACATTTAACATCAGAAAAACGCTTGCAAGTGTGGAATTTATTATAAAAACCAGTGTTCTGTGCGTCGAATTTATACTTCGCCAATTTTATGCTGAACATAATCGCTCAACCGAGCGATGTATTCGCCAAATTATCCCCAAATTTCGAACGGATTTTATGCTGCTAGATTTTAAAAATAAAACAAGACTAAAAACTGTGCGTTCCCAAGAAACTATCACCGCTGTTACTGATAGCGTTGAAGAAGACCCAAGTTTGTCAATTCGTCGACGTTCACAAGAACGTCGACTATTTGGAAAATTTTGTGCAGATTTTCGACTAGTGCATTACAAAATCCAACTTGTCCAAAAACTCAAGCCGCAAGACCACCTTTTGCGTCGAACTTTCGCTAAATGGACTCAAAATCAATTGAAAGTGGACTTAGAATTTAACCGCAGTTTTTTAGCGACGAAGCTAATTATTGGCTAAATTATTGCGTTAATAAGTAGTCGGTATTGGAGTGAAAATAATCCAAAAATGAGTCAACAATTGTCGTTAGTGCTGAAAAATGCACTGTATGTGGGCATCATGGGCATCGCATATATTGGGCCGTTAATGGAGAGCATTACGGTGTGATTTTCAATAATTATTTAATTCCGAATTTGAATGGTATTATTAATGCTATTGAAAAGATATGGTTCCAACAAGATGGCGCTACAAGTCACACAGTCAAGGCAACCATGGATTTATTGAGGGAACAATTCGGTGGGAAAATAATTTCGAGGAACGGACCTGTTAACTGGGCACTAAGGTCATGTGACTTAACCCCTTATATTATTTTCTTTGGGGTTATGTTATGTTATGACTGACTAAAATCCGTCACCCTCAAAATCCTCTACACAACCCGTCAAACATCCAATTATATAACATAACCAAAATCATTACTCCGTTTACAATCCCATTTTAACCTGTTACAGTTTTTCTGTATTCCATGAAATAAAAACATATTTTCCCAACGCATATTTCCGTCTTTCTTAATTCATGAATTAATTGCATTATTTCATAACAGTAGCAATCATAACAATTGAACTTATGGGAGGGTATTAGCAATCATGACACGTTTTTACACATATTAAGACAAAGACGGTTCATTTAAAACTGGGGCAGAAAGACCTACGGTCGATAGCCATTTAACAATTAATTATTTTTTGTGTGATATACTTAATCAATGTTTGCTACGTTATTGTGAACTTAATTATTAATCAAGAATATAAAAATAATTTTTGGTGGTTCATATTATAATCATTAATATGAGTAAATAATTTTAAAAACTCTCAATCATACAAATTAAAACGAAAACCATAATGAATATATTTAAATTCCCGACCTGTTTTGGGTTGTCATTTATAAGAGAATATAAATATTTTAAATAATGTATTCATATATATTATGATGAAATACAACGTTTCAAAACAAATCCCTTTCTACGCACGTGTAAGCAATAAATTCTAGACATTTATCGGGCTATTGTGTCTTGTTGAATTGTTTCATATAGCAAAGTTTGCTCAATGTGAGATTAATTATATTGACGCCCGCTTACCGAATCGTTATTAATTATTGATTTGTGGGGAAATTATCACACCCGGATTCGAATCTTCCTGCTGGTTTGATTCCATTTGCGGGATTCATGATGACAACACGATTATTTTATTGATATATTTATCCTGAAGGAAAAGGATATTTTTGGATAACGATATTACAGAATATAATAAAATCGTGTAGTTCAAAAATTAATATAGGCATTTTTAAAATAATAATTATTATAGGCAGAAATATTTTCAATAGCAAATAAGAGACAAACAAAATAAATTGATAGTTAACTTTTATATACCGTTATTAATGTTATGTATTTAATAGCAACAATGATTAATTCACTTGGTCGTAGTTAATTAAATAAATTAAAAGTAAGTAAAATAAGTCAAAATGTCACAGTAGCTAAAGAGGGAATAACCACTCGCAAATGACGATTATTTGGCACAATATCAGACATTTTCATACAACCAAAAGTGTATGATGCAACAACAAAATCACTAGTGTGTCAAAGCGGTTTGTTTACGATATGTCTAAGCTTGGATCATGATATTTTGGTTATGTCACGATCGACCAGCACTTACTACTGGAGCCATATCTTTAAAAGCAGTGGGAACTTAGTTGCGCAACTAATAATTTTAACTAAATATTTTAATAGGATTCATTTGCTATGAAAAATGATTGCTTTTTATATAAATAAATTTATAATAAACATAATCCTAGAATTTTGAATTAATTAAATAAAATACTTAATAATTATATTAAATTACTCTTCCTCATTTTTTTATTGTTTGTTATCGTTGAACATATGTCTTAGTTAACAATTTCAAGTCAGAATCTTACTTTACCAGCTTTGGTGTTCCCTCAGGCTCAATATTAGGCCCATTGTTCTTTAGTTTAGTTATTATTGATTTGTCTGACCTTCTAACTTGTAAACACCTTCTTAACGCAGATGACTTGAAGTGATATGCAAATATTTTATCACACTTATTGCCATCAGTTTCAATATCAAATTGATCAATTGCTAATTGGTGTACTATTAATAATGTTACTTTAATAGTCTTAAGTACAAATTTCGGTCATTCACTAATAGACAGTGTGCGATTTAATATATTTATAAAGTTTCCAACAGTGCAGTCGAACATGTTTGTCTCTTTAAAGATTTGGACGTTGTATTTGAATCCCCATGTACAATCATTGATTAGTGATTCTTTCAGGGCATTTGAGTTTATTCATCTCAAATATTTAAGTATATATTCAGCGTATTGGGATCATGAAATCCCAATACGCTGAAGTCCTAATTCAACGTTTTATTCAGCTCCAAGTTATTCTAACTTGGAGCTGAAGAAAACGTTGTCACTTTGATTTGGTATCCTCAGACGCAACTTCAAATACATTTAATTGATAACGTTCAATGTAAGTTTCTCAAATACTTACAACTATGTTGCACGTACAAATAGTACAGGAATTGCTATATTGTTCAAAAAAATTGTGAGGAAAGATCTTTCGAAATAACACAAAACCTACTTGCTATAGATATAGGTATATATATATATATATATATACATAAGACTCCAGGAGGATTTACCAGATAAGTCACCCTTTGCTAAACATTTTATTGAAAACCATTACACTTTTAGCAAGTATGTCCTTTCGGTAATACACTTTATCAAAAAGGGTCAAAAGATGGACCTCCTGGAGTCACTGGAAATCCACAAATCCCGCACTAATTCGGAAAACCCCGTCATGAACGATCAGCTTGACTTAATATACACCCCTATGTTTAATGCTGTAATGGTAGTAGGTAAAAAACGCTTGTATTTATATACCTGTTAATTGTTTTTGTAAATCACTGTTAGTTTGAGAATGACGCGTTAATGACGTCCAAACTATAGTCACTAAATAAAATTAAGTTATACAAAGTTAAACAAGTGTTTTCAGGTTGAAAGACCTCCGGTCGATAGCTGATTCATCATCTACAGAATATAATTCTAATTTTTGTATATTATTGTACATATATATACACATTTGAATAAAGATGGTTAGTTAGTTAAGTGTTTTCATTAATATATATATTTCTCCAATCTCCAAAACTAAAAAATATAACATTGTAAAAATATAAAGAATATTGTGAGTTTCATTAAAAGATCAATGAGAATCATATTGAAGATTTAAAATATATATTATTTTATAGAATCTCTCACAGTTCAATATATTTTGTAAAAATAACTAATTTAAAATGTAAATATTAAATCACCCATTCTTAATAAAAATCAAGACATTTCGAGCGTTTCTATTTCCATGGAACGCAATTTGGAATTCTTAAGGAAAACGCGAGAGGACAATAATTGTAAATGAATCGGCCCGATTTCCCTCTGATCACGTCCAATTGTCGAAGGCTACACCTTTGGCACGGAGAGGATTTTCAGGAGTCGAATAAAGCCAGGATCGTATAAATTATTCATGATTGGTACTATCGGAAGCCGGGCGACTGCTTAATTAAATTTAAAATTAGAAAAGTTCGTAATTGCTGTCTGCGCCATTAAAAGGCGTAGACTGTATACGTGTTTTCGGTGCATATAAATTGAGTAGATATTTCACTAAACTGAAAAAAGTTTTGCAATTTAAAGTTTACATTAAAATTAATATATGATGTATAGATATCAATTATCAATTATAGTATTTAAAAACAAGTAGTTTTTAAATGCTATAATAAATAATAAAAAATACTATAAAAAATAATCATATACACTGGAGCTCAAAAGTAATTCAAAATCCAGAAAGAATGTTTTAAATGTTTTTGTATTAAATTTATGTTCAGTTTACAGAATAAACGAATACTATTTGATGCTGGTTGAACAAAAATACTGACAAAATTTCAATAATTTGTTGGTCCGCCGTGGTGTTTATAGAACTCTCTAACTCAGCGAGCATAGACCGAATCAGGAGCCGTGTTAACTTTACAGGAATTTTCCGTTAAACGTTTGGTAGTTAACCATTTGGAGCGCTCAACGCAGAAATGTCTCTTTCTAGATTATTTCCGTCCTTCTACTCACAGCTACTATATCAAAAAAAGCACGCACGCATAAATATAATGTCTGCCATTCTACACGTATGTCCTTAATTTGTGTCATGATTTACTTTGAAATTTATTCATAAAATATGCAAAAAATAATGTTGTAGAACATCTAAATAAATGCATTACTGAAATTTGGCGGATTATACAGTCGAGTAAGCATTAATCAGTAAGAAATAATATTTGTTATTGAATTATATCAATAACAAACAATATTTCTTACAAACAAACATAACAAAGCGTAATTTGATTTTATATTTGTATTTTCCCTAATTACAAAAGTATAGTCAAGTTTTGTTATACTTATTTACAATAATGTATCTTTAGTATATTTAGTGCATTTCTTATAATGAAATAATTCATTGCAAAAAAATAGTTATTATTGACATATTTGTACAAACAAAAGGAAGAACAGTGAGAAAAAAATGTTTAAATATTAAACGCACACGTTTTGTCGCAACGTATTACAAAAAATATTATTTGTTATAAAATTATATGATTATTGTTTATCTGTTTGCATGTTCCTTTGAAATTGCAATAATGTAGAACATTTATTTTATATTCTTAAGATTATCATATTTGTTACTTCTTATTTACCTTTCGAAGGACCATTGAATAATATTCAAAATAATTAACGTAAAGATTTATATTAATGATTACAACACATATACAAAATTTGTACATTATTGAATTTATCGTCGCCGATGTTGACTCTTCAAAGTCTCGAGTTCGTCTACGATTCTCCCACGGGTGTTACTCGAATCTCCGTTTGTATATTTAAAGCGCATGCGTGGTGTGGCTCAATACGGCCGGCCACGCTTCCCACGATCTTTCCCGTTTCGCCGCAATCCGCCCGACCGTTCCCACACCATTGCAAATGCGCAAACTAATATTAATGAGGGTTGGGATACGGCTGAATGTCAGGTAAAACCACAACACTATATCTCTATGTAGTCGCAACAATATTATTACAAATCTAAAATATTTACCAATGTTTCACTTTTATAATATCAGATTATAATTTGATTTTAAAAAATAGTGAAACAATATTGGCAAAATATGAATTATTAAAATAATTTAAATTAACGCGGGATTTCCCTCCTCCGCCTCATTCCGCTGCTCGAGTCAACACTAACGACGCTTGTGGTTTCTGGGGCATACTAAACGAAACTTTGAACAAATCTTTCTATTGGAATTTTCAATCCAAGTAAATCAGTGGACCGAATCAAGTGGTTGATGTCTTCTTATAGCAAGACAGATGCGCAATTGGACCAAAGTTCTTGGTGGCAATAGCAATTGCTGAAATTCCAATGCTATCCCATACATGTTCTATTGGCGATAAATCAGGGCAGGTAAACTTTTCGTCAATTGATTTTTTTTGCATGCAGATTACTAAACAATATTCTGAAGGAAAAATTATATACGGCATTTTGATTTTTTTTTAAATAACATCCAGATGGCAGCGCTAATGCCAGCAATATGTGTAAAAAGAAATTAACCAAAAGGAATAAATATTCTGACAGTTGAATATCGTTAACTGTAGATTATCTTATAATAATAATAATTTTTATTAGGAGATATATATAGCAAAAAAATTCAAACTCAAATGTGTAATTTATATCTGTTAATTGACCATCGACCAATGGTCTTTCCACCTGGATTTTCGTATTTATGTCCTTGTCTTGAAAGAGTTAAGGTAATATCTAACTGTCTGTGTCAGAAGTCATTGTCGGTTATCTTCGTAATTTAACTATCAATAATGTGGTAAATTGATGCAATGAATTCATGAAGAGTTATAGAGGGGAATTTACATTTGAGATTTATATTTTTATTACGTTTACTGTAGAATTTGAGGCGAATTTGTGGACAAAAAAGAAAGTCTCTGTTCTATAGGAGTTAAAATATTTATTTTATAAAGAAGTGTATTTGAAGGAGTATGTAAGGGGATTAGGGGATTTTTGCTAGCATCTTACTATAATTTTAAACAAAATTGAATTGCAGTATAGCTATTTTAAATTATGATCCTTTTAATGAAAATAAAAAAAAATTATAAAAAATTAACTAAATGGAAAGTAAACTTTCTTTCAATTAATATCTCTTGACTATAGATTGTTTGACCATATTCTGAAAATTACAATTAAAGAATGTCATTTTGAAAATAATTATAAACGGAAATGACAACCAGTTGGTGGCAGCGCGATTTAGAAAAAAAATCTGAGATACGAACAGAAAGCATTATGGTAGTGACGTTTTAAAGTATATTAAGGACTAATGTAGATAATTAAGTAAATTTCAATTTTATCATTTAATGCAACGTTAATTTAATTTAATATTTATTAAAGCCCTTTATGAAAAAAAAAAACATGTAATTAAAACATCCTTATAAATATTAAAAGTGTTCATTATAATTTCATTTGCAGGCGCAACTTTAAATAGACCGTCCACCCCATTTAATTTCTCGGTTTAAATGAAATTGGGTAATTATTTCGAGCAGAAGTTTTACTTTAATAGTAATGATAAAAAATATTCCTCGTAGTTTGACCGCGTAGTATACCCGACCCAGTTTTTAAATGTAATTAGTTACACGCTGCAACTAAACACGAAAAAAAGTGTGCACTTTCAAAAGATCTCACTTCCGTTACATAAAGGTTTTCCGTATTTTAACATCTCAATTACCGAATAAACCCGTAAATGGTTTGTTGCATTTCTGTGCGCATTGTCTTTAAAATGTGTGTAGTAAAAGAATATTTTTTACGAAATCGGGTTTAATCAGACTCGGAAATAAGTAAAACAATGTTAATTTATTTATTTAGAATACACTTAACACATTTATTTTCACCACATGGTCGCTATTTATTTATTACGCGATGTTGAGCACTCGAACGTTAATTATTGACTGACTGGAACTGACCGACCGCAGCGCCGCTAGCGCGCGCGCGTTTTTATAGCGTGCTTGTTTCTTGAACTTTCATGAACTTTCGATGACGCCGCGTTTACCATCGCGCGCTCTCTAGAACATTCTAGAGTGATATTTCCAGTTTCTTCTTTCAATTTCGTTGCAATATGAAATATTTTCTTATAAAATAAATATAAGGAAAATTTAAAATAATTAATTTACAATAATTGAATAATTAATTATTTTATTTACTATTTACAAAGAAACAAGTTATTTCAATGACATATAAAAAATAATATCCCTTTTAATAAGTAAAGAAATTTATGGTTTCAACAATTTGGCTGTTGCACCATCTTGCAACAGCTAAGTTGTCTGTCTGAAATGTTTCCTAATAAAATTATCGCAAATAATGGTGATATATATTGGCCAGATCGCTCACCTGATTTGTGACCTCTAGATTACGAAGAATTATATTAGTAACTAATTTTTTTCAGCAATTAAGAAGAAACATTTTTTGCTCAGTGCAAAATTTAAGGAAAAGAGAAGAATTATGTTTGAAGGTGAGTGGCGATATATTCGAACAGACAGTTACTCAAATTTCGTGAAATTATAGTTCATAAAGATATTTAATTTGTGTATTATTATTTTATATTTACAAATAGTTTCATCAAGTGGTAGAGTGATTATTCTGTTGTTGGTCATTCCCCCAAAAATGTAGTTGTGGGCCTTAGAAATTGTGCAACTCTTTCCAAGGCACTCTACAATAAATAAAAGATTGAGATGTTTCATATGAAACGCAAAATAAATTATAAGTGTGATATACCCTTGAAAAAAGGGTGATATACCCTTAAGAAAAGAACTTCTTTCCAAAAATATGAAAATTCATAATAGCGCCCATAAGAAAAACAAAAGTTGGCTATGGTTCCAGCAAAAATATTATAGTAATTTTAAAAGTAAGTACACTACTAAATTTCTGATTAAAATGTGCCTCTATAATGTAAAAGTTACAAATTCCTAGATCCAATAATTTTGAACCAAAAA
This sequence comes from Philonthus spinipes, assembly GCA_963082785.1. NCBI lineage: Eukaryota > Metazoa > Arthropoda > Insecta > Coleoptera > Staphylinidae > Philonthus > Philonthus spinipes. The sequence continues at coordinate 17,005,293 of OY720311.1, read as the reverse complement.
ATAAAAACGAAATTAAAAAAAAAACTGTGTTTTTGGCAATATCTTGAAAACGAAAAATGATATTTCAAATTTGTTTTTATATTATTGTTAGGCTCCAAATTTCACATATTTGCCCTAATTTAACCAACTCTCTAACTTTTCAAATAACCGAGATCCCCATGCATTTCTTCGACATACGGAGACCCTGTATAGCGGGATACTTATTTAATAAATATTCCAAAAGGTTTATTTTAAATGCATATTTTATATGATAATCGTGGCAAATATGATATTTAGCATATTTAATTACATATTAATTAATTACTCATCAATTCTAAAATTAGCTTTAAACAATAAGTGTTAACATATTTAAATTGTGTTAGTTTGTCTCAAAAATTAATGGGGAAGCAGGAATCTGAATAAAATTGCTTTTACATCTAAAATATTGTAACTATTCATTGTATCATGTATGTATGTTACTATATTTAATGGCCTCCGTTAATTGAATAAATAAATAAATAAATAAAATAAATAAAATCTCTATACCCTGTATCGACTTGTAGGAAGCAATATATGTAAATTTCAAAGTGTACCATTTAGCACTTTTACAAAAATTCATGATAATTAACATTCCGTTGAGAAATCTGGGTTAAGTTATTTTGTTAAAAAAATTAAAGAAACTGAAAAATGCCATTTTTTTATTTATATCTTCGTTATTTAAGGCAATATTTAAATAAATTTAAGACTTTCTTATAGCACTTTTAATGATCTAATTAATTACATACTTATTTTCATCATCAACTTTCTTATTACTCGCGATTTTTTTTTTGATCACATTAAAATTTTCATTTTTTTTCTAAATTAAATGACATAAGATGTTATACTTTTATTGTAATAATTATGCTTTTTCATATTTTCTCTATTATAACTAAATAAGTATTCATTTATAGCAATTGGATAGAAGTTATTCTGTCCTTGGTTATTTTATAATCTCTGAATTAATCAATATTTTGTTATGTTCTGATTATGCATATATATATATAAATATCTTTATTTATGAATTTTGTACAATGAGGTGTGTGTTTACATTTTAACATATGTTATAATACTGTGATTATGCATATTTAGTCAATTTGTTAGTTTAGAGAAATATTGGGATCTCATATCTTAAATTTCTTTTGCCTTTTCAAACTCAAAAAATCTTTAAAAATTTGACACATTTATGAATTCTATTCAAACACTTCTGATAATAAATTGAATGATTTAAATATTTCAACAATAGTAATATTTAATATAAAATACTGACATTTGAAATATGACTATATATTAAATATTTAAATCATTCCATTTATTACTAGGAATTGATGTTGAAAAACAACATCAATTTATCAAGTAATAATAGTCCTTTAGTGTAAATAAATAATGTAATACATTATCGCGAATTTTGAGGCATATTAATTTTTCTTCGCCCAATGCCTACCTAACTTTGAAACTTCTCAGTGCCTATCACCTGATCTACACCATCATTTCAAATTAAACCTACGATATACAGGGTGGACCGCGAATAACGGCCATTGAAAGTTTACGGGGTTCGTGACAGAGCAAAAAATTGAAAAAAATATTACATTCCACGGTTGAATGCGATCTCCTCATCGAAAACATCTCGACTTTCTATTACTTGCGGTTGTACCGAAAATTGCTACCAACTTTGTGCTTTTAAATGGAACGCCCTATATTTTTTAATCCCCGTTCAATTGCCTACCCACTTACATGGAATTATCTCCAGATAAGGCTTAGAGTTTTTGCATTTAAATTTTATTTGTCAAATGTTAACTTCAAATAGACGTTTTGAAAAATGCTTATAACTTCCAGTAGGAACTAAAATGTTGAGCGGCAATTCGAATTGTTACTAATATTACCTTTCGAAATAATGAAAATAATATGTGTCCATTATGACAAAGGCTATTTCAAAAGTGACAATATTTCAGTGCCCATTTAAAAACAGCATATTTAATCTCTCTATTGAAACGAATATGTTTAATTGATAAGGAGTAATTTATTATAATTTAATATGAATTGTTTCATAATTGATAATATTTAGCAAAAGTTAATCACAATTTATTAATTACCAATTAATTATTAATAAATTTTATTTGTCAAATGTTGACTTCAAATAGATGTTTTGAAAAATGCTTATAACTTCCAGTATGAACTAAAATGATGAGCGGCAACTCGAATTGTTACTAATGTTACCTTCGAAATAAAAACAAAATAATATGTGTCAATTTTGACAAAAGCTATTTCAAAAGTGACAATATTTCAGTGTCCATTTAAAAACAGCATATTTAATCTCTCCATTGAAACCAATATGTTTAATTGATAAGGAGTAATTTATTACAATTTAATATGAATTGTTTCATAAATGATAATATTTAGCAAAAGTTAATCACAATTTATTAATTACCAATTAATTATTAATCGATATTAAAAAGTTAATAAACCATCGTTATTCATTGACTTTTTAATTCTTTTTTTTTTCTTTCTAAAATGAACAAAAAGCAAGAATTAATAGAAAATGCGTTTTGAATATAAAATTTCTACGTATATAATTTTTAATACCTTACCATTTAAGTAAATCCGGCTTGCTCTGTATCTGATTTATTTTAGCTGTCAAACTTATAATTAATTTTTATTATAAATTATTAGTTACTCAAATTTTTATTCCAAATTTCATTTTGATCGAATAAATGGTTCCTTTATTGTATGCAGATTTAAATTTATAATTGTGTGCTCCAAGCATCGACAAAAAAAAGGTGTTGAGTAATTATCTTACTTTAATTATAAATTCGAATTACTGAATACTGCATTTCAATATTTGAAGTTTCAATAATATAGTTCCTAAAATTAGTTATTATTATTATTTGACTTGTGGGGCTGTGGTCGCACTTCGACCTAGAGATCTTTTGTATCTCTCATATAAAATAAGTTATAGTATAGTGATATAGCAGCAATAAATATGTTAAGAACATAAAACAAATTAAAATAAATTAAACAGGCAGAAAGACCCATGGTCGATAGCCCGTGACAAAAATACTAACACAATTGTATATATTGTTATAAAAATTTTGTAAAATTTTGTTGTTATATTGTCTGAATAAAGATGTTTGTATATATATAAATTAAACACTTCAATTTTGTATAACACAAATTATTTATTACTATGACTGCAGTTTCGACAAATTAACAGAGTGAATCTGTTTGATAATGGCAAGTTAATTTGTCGAAACTGTAGTCACATTTATACATAATTTGTGTTATATAAACAAAGTTGAGGTGTTTTATTTATTTTAATTAACATGTATAACGAATTAGAAGCCTCCACTGTTCTCAATGTTAAGGATATGTTAATATAAAGAGTATGAGCATGAATGAAGTACACATGAAGATCATATATTTGTTGTTTGAGGTAATTGTTGTAACAATTTAATTATAAATCAGTCAGAGTACATGTTTCGACATCTGTTGATATTTTGTCGAATCTTGCAACTTCCCGCACTACGGAATAGAGAAATCTACAATACGAATTTTTACAGATTTCTTCTTCGTGATTAAAATATGGAAATTTTTCCTTCTTGCAAAAAGTGATTATCGCAAGTAGGTAACTTTACAATCCATTGTAATGATAGAAAGATTTCTGCTATTGTAATTGATAATTTAATTAAAGTGTTTTTATTGATAAGTTGGTGTATTACAACTAATCAGATTCACATATTGTATTGTTGAGTGAAATATTATAAAGATGCACAGCCTTATGGAAGAAAACGACAGTGTACGATGTGTTCGCCGCTGTGGGGGCGTTAATGTATTAGGCCCTCTGATGCCCTACTCATAAACCAGCGTAAAAAGCGCGCACGGATGTGATTTAAAAACGCGCTCGCTGTGTCAAAATTCCAGACTGTATCAACTCTCAAATAAAAAAAAAAAAACACCACAATTATTTTGCTTCGTTCACTTTTAACACAACTCTTTTAAAACGTTGCTATAATGAATAATTATTTATAAATTAACTATTTAATCCCCAAGTGTAAGTGTATATTTATACTTGTACATAATTTTAGCAAAAATATAATTGTTGTTAGGATGTTGGATAACATTATGTTTGCTGTATGGAGTGTCAAATATCACTGATGAGTATATATAATGTGTAAATCATTCACAAAAAGGCAAGTTAGCTAATTAAACCACCCCAAACAATTATTGGATGACTTGATTTTCGAACTTTAGAAATCTCAACGATCGAAAATGCAGTATTTCCATTACCTATTTCGAAGAGGCATTAGGACCCCAATAAATTCCAGAATGTCTGCACTTCTCTTGAGACTTTTAAAATAGACCAATTGGTAGAAAAATTTGCATAAAGGCTTCATCGCTGCTTGAAGTATTATAAACATACTCAGCCGCCGAAGATCGTGGCGGAATCGTTCACGAGCGGCCACTGAGACAGGGGGACACGAAAAAATACAGAAAACAACATCTTGCGGTATTTTGAAGTACAATGTACACTTCTGTGCAATAAAATTAAACACACAAAATATGTTATAGTTTAAGGAGGACATGATAAGTTTGTATATCATCCCTTTATTGTAATTAGTTATCTTCTTTTTGGAATTTTCTTTAAAAGCACAAATTTATAGCAACTTGGTGGATGTCATTCTGTCATTGATTGTCAAAATTTAAAACAAAATATTACTATTTATTAAATATTTAAATCCTTCTATTTTTATTATTTTGGAATTCATAAATGTATCTCATTTTATAGGGTTTCTCTGGCGAATCTGTTCCGTTTTCTAGGTTCCTATAAAATTTCTTTTATTCCTCAAGCAACAATTTGTTTTGAGTTTTCCATTGCAATGTTTCATTATATCTAGTCTTGCACGTTTTAACTTTATCTTTTGTTTCGATATATCTTGATGATCTTTAATTTTCTTAATAAGGCCATTGTCCGTCTTTTTGAGTTTTAGTGTTTTACATATGTTGTCAATCTGCTTTTGTAGTGTGGTAAATCTTGTTCCTTTAAGGTATTCTACAAGTTGTTCATATTGAGCTCTCATTTTATTTATACATTTCTCTAACCTACTCTTCGATGGTTCTTTATCTGCACCGCTTTAATCTCTATTAAGTAAATGATTGTGTGTATATTTTCTGTTCTTCAGTTAGGTTGGTTATCTCTGTATTCCATTAATAAATGATTTATTTATTAGACATTAGAGTAGAAGTATTTTTTCGTATTTAGCTTTAGTATGTTTGGTATCTTTACTTTGTCTGATATTTTTAAATAAATATTCTTTTGTAATATAAGTTGTTTCTATTTCCCGACTCACTATTATTTCAGATCCGTCCGTTTCTACTTGTACTTCTACTCGTATGGGTTCTTCATATATATGGTGTTCTAAGAGTTCTTCATTTAATTATTTAGCTACATTTATATTTTCTATATTGGATGGTTGATGCCATTACTTTGTGATTCATGTTTAAATTAATAAGGTAATTTTTTAAAGTAAACACTTTGCTGGTATCACGTACACAATTTATTTTCTACTTTATGAATTATCTTATCATGTTATTTTAATGTCGTCCATTTTTAGGTGTGAAAAGTAATTCATTTTTACTATTGCTCTGCATCTGTCCACTGCATTATGTTCGGTTAGATAAAGTTCTGGCACCTACTTTTGAATTTCTTGATGGAATAATTGTCTTTATCCAAGAAGTGGGGTATCTTGGCACTTGTTAACTTGGAATGAAGTATTCATTTCTTTTGTCCAGCCTATGCGTTTTTTTTTTTGCTTCTATTCCTAGTAGCACCAATATATAGGCTTGGTTGTGAGCTTGTGTAGTTAGAGTATTCATCACTTCCTCCTCGATGATTACTTCGTTTCAGCTCGGTGACATTGATGTTTACTGGATTTTCGAAGGGTTGTTGCACACCTAACGGCCAAAATACACCATCTATTCGGCCGCGGAGTATGTTACACAATGCCTGATAGAGTTGTATCCGAGGTAATTTTATTATTTTCACTCGTATTAAGGTTATGGTGCATTTTATACCTTATGCCAAGTTATGGCTGCGATTTCGGGCTTGCAGCATTCGACTTACATAGGAGTCCTACTCTGTATAAATTATTATTATATCAATTCACGCTCGTTTTTTTTTTTCAAATGAGTTTGGTTTAAAAAATGCGCTATACCAAACGCATAATTTCCGAATTGCTCAAAATCCAATGCCGGATCACCACGTCTTTAGTGCCTTGATCCTGATTGTCACCTTAATTGCCTATTTCCCTAAAATTACACTGACCGTGCCTATTGTCGAAGTACAGGCCTTTAACAAAATCAGGTAAGAGTAAAAAGTACAGTTTTTAATAAAATAATAAAAATTATCGAAATTTTTGCAGTAACAAACAATAAAAACAAATAAATAATAGCCGGTGCAGGATGTTTACTGCAATACTACAATCGGATGGATAATATCATAATTCCACAACAAAACAAGCGTTTGGTTTGTAAAATGAAAATATATTCATTTATTAACTAATTTAACGTTGTTGCAAAACCAAAATAACGACAATAAGAATTCTATGATTATTGTTGTTAAATCATTGATTAACGACGTCGAATTCCGGTAGCATCAAACAAAGCAATTGACTTTATTTATACTGTAAAAGAAAAATAAGTAAAGTTGTATCATACATATGCTACAATGAAACTAAACATAGAAATATTCTAGCAATGATCAATAACAATCGATCAATCCCGTTTTCCAATTGCAAAAATTAATTACACTACAATTGCTTTCATCTGAGATGCCAGTGAAAACGATTCATAAAAATTGTTTAGGGATGAATCCCGAAACACGAATCTACAGATATCCTTCTAATTATTATTTATGGTTTCTTCCTTTCATTAAATATTTTCGACTCAAACCGTTACAATACACAGTAGTACTAGTATGCAATAAATAAATATCTATTGTCAATTGTCTAATACAATATCCTGGTATATTCTCGGAACGTAGTTGTTTCAGTAGATATTTATCAACAATTTACAGTTTAAGTAATTATAGCAGTTTGAAAACCGAATTGATCGAATGTTATTGATCATTGCCAGATTTTTTTCTTATATAATTTCGTTGTAATTTAATTAATTGCAAATGTGTCAATCATTTTTTTTATTTTATTTAATTCACACATATATATTGAAAGAAGCAATAAAATGATTTGTTAGCAGATATTTAATTAATATTGAATTCGAAATGAAAGGCACTTGGTTTGTTTCACTTATTTTTTATTTTCCAACTAGTTTCGGAGTGCTAGATATCTTCGCACTCGTTAACCACATTTGATTTATTCCGTCATTCCGTATTCTTGTTAAAGTTTTATATAAAGATAATCGGGGCTATTCTGTAAGAGAAATGTTAGTTTAACGTGTACGATATTTTTATCATCACAGTCTTAACAGCTTTTGTAATAGATTTATATTCATAGAATCTGAATTTATTTAATAACGTACACGTTAAAGGTAACTTTTCCCATAGGATAATAATGAATTTTAATAGCAATTGAGTAGGCACTCTGCTCTTAAAAAGCCCCTCACAATCGAAGCAAAGCAATCCAAAGATCAAGGTACGGTGTTTCAGGATGTGTAAATTGGATAAATCAGTAAGTCACGTTACAAATAAACGAAAATAATTTATTTAAAACAAGCACACATAATTAATTTAAATATTTGCATAAATGGAAATCCTTTAGAAACAATAAACATTCCATTTATGAAATCTCGCAGGCAGAGTAATTCCCACGTAATTGTATACAGGCATGTTACGCATCTTAAATGTGTAGTTTAGATTTTAATGACGTAAGTGATGAAAAGTAAGACATAAAATATAATGTCAGTGCTTTATGAATTTAATTACCAATAAATATAAAGCTCTTTTAGTGATGAACTTACTCTACAATTTTATTAATTATTTTTTATTTATTTATTTAATTTAAATAAAATTGAAGAAAAAAAATACATTATTTGTAAATAAAAAAACTGTTTTTTTACGTTTCACAAAATTTTATTATAGAGGCACCGCTACAATTATTTCGCCAACACAGCGATTTCTTCAAGAAGATAAAAGCTTGATGATGCAAACACAATTGTAGCAATGTCTCTACAATAAATTTTGTAAAACTTAAAAAATGATGTTTCATTTACAAATAGTGTATTATAGAGTTTCATTAAGTAAAAGCCTCAATAATCGATTGAAAAATCTTAATTAGGATTAATATTTATATACGAAACTAGTAGATAGATGTTATAAGGAATGTATTCAATGTAAAATTTATTGATATGCAGCTGCAGGTGTAATACTTACATACAGAACTTATGTAAAAAATATCACAGAGATAAATGTGGTAATAATTTACTAATTATTTTAAAATCATTATTATTTAATTAATTGTAAACATTGTTATTAATATAATCAGAATGTAAATTAATATTAAAAAATATCTACCGCACACAGTTATTATTTTGTTGTTGCTTTCCAGCATGCGGAAAACTCCCGGGAATTTAATTTTAATCTTATTAAATTGAAATATTACAATTTATGTTACAGGAAGAGCTAAATATAAGTTTGTATAATAGTAAATTCTGAAAATTGGATGATAAACACGAAGCGTAAATTAAAATTTAAAGTTTAAAAGAGTAAATAAAACCGCTGATGTATGTTATTAGTATATATAGCTCTAAAACTTCATCGGTTTTTACGATGCTGGAAACCGGGCCGTGTTTCCTATATGTTTTCGTTTTCTCCAATTTATTTTAAATTAAGGGTATTCATTACATGATATGATTTAAGCAAGATTACCAAAATTCAAGTAAATTAACAAAGTGGATTTGTTGTTTATTTACGCGTGATTTTTATAAAGTGTCTTAGCCGATGCGTCATGTATCACAAAGAAATGTTGCTCGACTAATAGACCTTAACTATAACTTTTGTTTATAAACATATTTTTTTTATTTTGTAAAATGAAAACGGAAATCATTCATAATTTATAGTTACTTAAATTAAAACTAAATGGGTATTGATTATTTTTATTTCAACGCAGCAGAAATTACTTACACTGTAGGTATTAGATAAACATCAATTGAAATAATTACTTCCCGGGCATATACATACTGGAAGTGTGATCGTGAATTTGCTTACTAATTTATATTCATTGAGTAACATTTAGATACATACTTTAAAAAAAGCTTTATTAAAAAATTATGAAAAATTTGAGGTATGTGGTTCATTTTGAATAATCGCCCGCATTTTTTTGTCTAGATGACTATACGAAAATTATTTATGTATCCTCGATCGATACATGTATTTTTTTATTTTACACGTTTTGCAACAAAAAGTTATGGAGTGGGCACTATCACATCATAAAAAATTGTAATACGTTATTTATGGTACACTTCCCTGTGAATTCGGTAAAATATTTTTTTTAATAAACATTTAAAGTTAAAGCTAAGTATTTGGCTTCACAAAATTTCTCCACGCCATTTTTCAATTCTTGAAGATTTTTTAGGCGTTTGCGTTCATAAATTTTTATGTCAAATAAAACGTCAAAATGTTGCATTGGTCGCGTTCAGGGAACTGTAGCGCTTAAGCGCTTTACGAAAGCGGTTTCGCTGAACGGTACCGCTTTATGTGTGGCGCTGTACCGCTTTATCAAGCGGTGAAGCATATATTTTTTCCGCTTGATCGCTTTTCAAGCCGTGCAGATGTAAACAAAACGACCATATTTTCGTGAGCGTCCTTAACCTCGAAAGCGTGTTCAGGGAACATCAAGCGCTTTGCGCTGTAGCGCTACATCTCTAAAATTCCCTGAACGCGACCATTAATTAATTAAATCAATAAATGTGATTTAACAAATTATGACATTTTGACGTTTTATTGGACATAAAAATGATTTATAAAGATGGTTGTAATGTTTCACATTGCTGTTTTAACTGAATTAAAAATTGAATTTGAAAATAATTAATAAATTAATTAATCTCTTTCTAATTGCACAGCAATTAATTACTTACGAAGTAAGTATACAGAAAATACAAATATCTATTGAAACCCATACTTCTCGGGCAACAAATACTCACGCCGGACACTGAATTACACAAAAGATAATTGCCGTTGCATCTCAGCAAAGATGATAAAGCAACGTTTTTCGAATCAAGAATATTTCACATGAACAAAATTAAATATACATAAAAGGCTAACTGTGTTCACGAGTTTAGGGATTTATTCCTCGTTTTTATTTTAATAAATGTTCAAAACCGTACCGTTTTCTCCGGGAATACGAGCTTCTATTTAAATTCTATTTTAATTTCAAAATTTTGTATCAAGAATGTTTTCATTGACATTAATAAGTTATGTCTTCCAGTCACATCCGTCGTGTCCCCCGCATTCGCAGAGGAAACGGCGGATAAAGAGAGAAAAGAAGACGGACAAAAGGAAAAGAAAAGCGCTGACTGACAAGAAATAAGATTAGTTGTGGACACACAATGCCCTACATATAAGGATATCCTGTCGAGAGTTAAGACGGGTATCAGCAGGAAAGCAGCTGAAGCAGTTACGGGCACTAAGATGTCTAATGCCGGCAAACTGGTCGTAGAGCTGGAAGAAGGAGCCGATGGCAAAGAAATGCACGGAATCACGGGGAATGAGAAGGTGACTACCACCAGAGGCGGTATGGCTGAGATTGAGATTAAGGGACTCGACGCTATGATTGATAAGGACCTAGTAGAAAGAACACTATGTAAGATTAGGGGAAGAGCTGGTGCATAAGTGGGATATCCGAAACCATGGCAGGGCAGAGAGGCTAAGAATCGCGATGCTGGAGTACACTATCACAGATGGCCATAACTTGATCAGACGGGGAAGTATACGTATTGGCTGGAATAGGTGAACGATTTAGCTTATGAAGGATTTAGGGCATATAGGAAATGCAGGGATTATGGTCACGGCGAACGAGAGTGCAAAGCCTTATAGAACACACTTGTGCCTCAGGTGCAGTCAGAAGGATCATAAGAGCTCCACCTGCTTTCTCTACAAAGAAAAAGGTACGAGCAGCTGCCACTTTCGCGAGAGCAAGGAATGCAGGGTCTATCAGGAGGCTTTTAAAACGGGAGCACGCATGAAGAGCAGTCAGTCGAAACATGAACGGAATGCAGGAAAGCGGATATAAATCTCTCAAATCAACCTAAAGCAAGCTGAAGATTCTCCAGCTTAATTTGAACAGATGCCGTGCGGCGCATGATGTACTGACACATACCGCCGACGAGGATGAGGCAGACGTCTAATGCATAATGGAACTTAACGACACCAAAGCCACAAGCGTGTTAATAAAGAGGGACGTCGCAAATTCTCAATTGTAGTGCATGTGAAGGACTTTAAATAGAGAGTTGGAAGACCCTTTCGAAGGACATATGGATCAAGGTGAATGACGTGCTGATTTTCAGCGCCTACATAATGCCAAACGTAGGGCAGGATGCGGTTAGCGAATAGTTAGAGAACCTGGGACGCTGTGTAAGAGCAGTAGCGACAGTGACCACGGGGGACTTTAAGTCCAGTTGCTGGAGTTAACCAAGGAGTGACGCCAGGGGAAGGCTTTTTTGGAAGTAGTGCGTGACTATGAAACTCTTACTGATAAACGTGGGCGACGTGCTCACCTTCACAAAATTCACAAAATCGGATGTCATATCCTCTCACATCGATCTAACACTTGCAGGCGCGGGGTTCGTTGGGGCAGTCACGGACTGGAAGGTCACAGATGAAGAGACTTTGAGCGACCTATATAATATATGGTCGGAAGCAACTCAGCCCCAAGGTTATTGGGGAGGTGGAGCTTGGTGCGTTTGGACAGGGAGGTCTTTGTCAAGACTTTGGTGGACACGACTTGTAGAGTAGTGGACGCAGACTCTAAAGCGGCCGGCCTAACGGCGCTTATAAAATAGTTTTGTGGAAGCTATACACCAAGGGCCAAAGAATGGGGCGATAAAAAAACGTACAGTTTTGGTGTCCCGCCATTGCGGACCCAGGACGAGCTGCAATTGCTACCAGGAAATATTTAACAAGGGCCAAAAGGCACGGGATTAACAAAGAGGTACAGGTAAAAATCCTGCGGAAATGAAATCACAAGAAGCAAGCAGGCCTGCTGCAAGAGGCTGTGCGAGAAAATGGAGCGGGACCGCTAAGACAGGCCTTATCAAATAGTTACTGGCAAGCTTAAAAATCGAGAACATGGGGATAACACACTATTATCGGGAGGAGCGGACATACCGGTGGGGCTATTCTCGCCAAGGATTTAAAGAAATAAATTGCAGGTCTTAATTGTGTTTTAATTAATTCATTATGTCATGCTAGATGCTGTTTGTTAATTATATTTTTATCCGACTTGTAAATAAAACACGTTTAACTTTGTTTTATTACTGACCTAATACAAATGAATAGAAATATTTTGAATTATTAATAATTTGTGAATTATGTGTAATAAACTTAAGTGCAACATTTGAACATTTTATTTCATCTGAAGGATGAATTCGTCGAAGGGTATAACGCATATTTATCCTGCTAAGGAAAATCTGTCGGGGGTGTGAAAACAGGGTTCGTGTTGATATTGGAAAAGGGAACGGAATTTATGACCGGAAGAGGATGGCTCTAAGAACGGTGAAAAACAAAACGAATAGCCTGAAATAACATACATCACTGAGCTCCCTTATTTTGACAACGAATTTATAAATGAGAAAAATATTCATTATATCTTATTTTAGATTAAAACAAAAAAACTTCCACTTGGAAATATTAAGATCGTGTACGATATAACTTATTGTGAAACTTTAATTTGCATTTTATTTTTCATAAGTTGTATTTCTATATGTTTTTGTTTGTTAATTCGTTAAGCTTACATACGCAAGAAATGTTTATTAAAACGAGAAATACTATTGCCTAAACGACAAACAAATTATTATTTCGGTATAGTTTGAAATCAAAATTCGTAAAAACAAAACCGTGTGTTTTACTTGTATAATCAATAAAAAATGTATAATTATAACCATTCATTTAAAATAATTGCATGTAATACATACATTTCAGTAAATATTGAACTAGGGATTAATATATTTATTTAATTAATCCGGGAGGGCCGCACGCTCATAATTATTGTAACGATCACCGCGGCATGTATGTGAAGCCGCATTTGTAGTGGGGTAGATGCTATGAAATTCAAGAAATTTCAGTATACTACACGGAGATATTAATATTAATTAAATATAAGTGGAAAAACATCTCTAATGGGATTTCAATTTCATAGTAATAAATTTAATTTAAAAGTAAAATCAATTTAATTAAGTCTAATGGTAGCTGGATCATATCTGTAAAGATAATAAAGATTTTTTCCATTGTATCAGCTTCGAACAGATCGTTTGTTTTTTTATGAATTGTGTGTATTTGGCTGCACAAATTGCTGAGCATAAATTTAGGGGATTTAAGCACTTGTATCATTCGATGTTAACGGAGGTAAGCAAAGTAAGTGTTTTTCTTCGAGTTTTAATAGTTTGTGATGGTGCATTTTAAATAGTAGTATAATAAATTATAATTAACACCTTTAAGGTAAGTACTTATTTATTGTTAGTAATTTCACAGATTATGATCTATGTGCTGTAGTGTTCATATCGTTTATGTAAAATGTGACCGATTTTGGTACGTAGGTTGCAGTTATAAAAACTGCAAACTCCACGTAATCATTATCAAATTACTTCTGTATGTAATTTTGTTAACATTAATTTTGATTAATTTGTTATTGTAAGTAGACAGAAACACTACTAATTATTGTTTTATTTTTATTAGGATCATTAATAAAAATAAAACAATAATTTTAAAAATTGTATAAGTGGCCCTAATTTTCTCATTTAGATACAATTCGCAATTTATAAATAAAATTAATTGTAATAAATCCATACTAATTAAAATGTGTTTGTTAACTTTAGATGCTGTTCGCATAAAGTACGTCGAAGCCGTGGTCACTGAAATTATAAGTAATTGTTTAGCAACAATTGGGTTTGGTCGAATAAAGTCAAAACAGGCCATACTAAAAGAGTAAGCTAATTAGTGCTTTATTTATTGTGTTTTTTTAACGAGGCTTTTTGTTTCAGAAAAAAGGAGTGCGCCTTGCGAGTCCCTTTCAGAGAAAAATATTGAATATGAATTTGTTTTAAATTGTTTATTCATGTAATAAAATATGGGTTTATCTTATATATTATAAATTGACCCCAATGATTATAAAACTGATATACTAAATGTTAAGAACCAAAACATAGTCAACAAAGTGGGATTAATTAATTATAGTGAATATTTGTTAAATGTTATGTTGATTAATTCAATTTTAGATTTTTATAATAAATGATTATCTTACTAAGTTTTAATGATTCAAATTATATTAGTACAATGTGTCCAATTTTTAACGAACGGTTTTATGATTGTGATATATTTTGTGATACGCTTTCATCAATATTATTACGCTACTAATTCTTTTAACAATTTGTAATCTTTATTTGTATATTTTATTGTTTTCGTATCTATATTTGTACTGGTATTTATATTCTTATTTATCTTGTTATTACTATAATGTAAAAATATTATGTATTATCCTGTAATTGGGCTACCGTTTTCTGTTGGGTAATAAATTTATTATTATTATTATTAAATTTTAGCACATAAATAATTGTAAAGCATATTTGCTTTGACTAAGTTTTTGGTTCGCAATCAGTTTATATAATGTACTATCTTGAAAATACATAGTACATTCTATGTAGTTGCAATTGTATTGCTACTACATATATTTTTCTATATAGTACTATACAGTTTTAAGTATGTAGTTACTATGCTGAATATATGTAATATTTTCTATATAAAGTAAACCATATTGCTAAAATATAGATATCTATATAGAAACTACATAGTTTATTCTATATAATTTTAACTGTGTTATCACTATATAGTACCCATATAGTAAATTTTATATAGTTTGTCCTATATAGATTTCTATATAGTATCTATTTACAGAAATGTTGCCATCGCTATGTAGTAACTATTTTGGAATATAGCGATTTCTATGTAGTTACTATATATAATTTCTTCCTTGCAACTAGAGCCTGCCTCATGCGACATAAATGATAACTATCGCATCGGTGGACAAAAACATAATTCGCCAAGACCGTTACTAATCAAATTTAATAATAATTATTTGAAATATGCAGTAATGAAAAATGCTAAAAATCTCAAGGGAAGTGACATATTTATTAATAAGGATTTATCAAATGAAGATCGTAAAATTCAGAAATCATTAAGGATGTTTAAGAATCGTGCTTTGAAGGCTGGTGTTTCATCGTACATCATTGGCAACAATCTGAAAGTAGGGGAGAAACTGTATAGTACTCAATATTTAACCGCACATCTAGATTTTTTGCTCGGGAATTCTGCCAACGATAGCAACACACCATCAAATCAAATAATAAATGCGTCTACTCAACCATTAGTTCAGAATACAATTTGTAACTCACAACAGCCCCAGGTGCTTAGTCAGCAGTCATCGTCTCGTTATACTACTATTGTTAAATATATACTATCAAAATGCTAAACACCAAATGTAGATCAGTATATTGTCATAGTGCGGTCAGTAACTATTCTATCATAGCTTTTACAGAAACCTGGCCCTCTAGCAACATCAATAATAGTGAATTATTTGTTAATAATTATATAGTTTACCACAATGATCGGGATCGTGAGGTATCTAATAAAATAAACTGGAAGTGTCCTATTGGCTGTGCACTCATCACTTAATTCATCTATAGTTTCTTTCGATGGCGCCACTTTGTCTATAAATCGTATTGACTTACTTATTATAAAGATCGTCTTTAATCGAATTGATTGTTATATATTAAATGTCTATTTAATTCAATTTATAGATGTACTGGATAGTCTGTCTTTTCTTCTTAATAACAATATATTCATACTTGGTGAATCTTAACGAGTTTAGCACTAATCCTGTCATTAATAATTGTTGCAGTCATTTACATAATTGCGTCGAGTTTTTAGGCTTACAACAAGAAAATGTAATAGCAAATAAGTATAACAAAATTCTCGATATTTTTCTTTGTAATATTTCGTGTCATGTAACGAGAGCGGATAACCGAATATTATTGGAAGATAAACATCATCCTGCTCTTGATATTAATTGCCTGTTACCTCTAAAAGTAACAATAATATATTTTTATAACTGTAACTCTTGCACATTTAACTTTAAAAAAGCTAATTTACATAAATTGTATAAATCAATTTCTAATATTGATTGGTCTAATGTTATATTCAATTACGATCTGAACTCCTCGTGTTCCTTGTTTTACGATAAATTGTATGCATCATTTCTAAAAAGTGTCCCTTACTCACGGCTTTCTGTGAATAATATTAACTATCCTACTTGGTTTTCTAAAGAGCTTAAACGTATCTTAAAATTAAAGAAGAGTTTTTTTTTTAAATTGAAAAACAAATTTCCTTTTTCGATGTTTTTCAAGTTAAAATATGGTTGTTTACGTAAACAAGCGAAACAGCTATCAAACTCTTACTTTCTAAATTTTGTCTCTACATCTGAAACGAAATTATGAAAAGAGCCCAAGAAATCGGGTCATTTATTAATATTATTAAAAATAAGAGTTCGATTCCTCTCGTAATGAAATTTGAAGGAAATTATTTACGTAACTGGTCCGATATAGTTAACTCATTTGCGACTGGCTTTTCTAAATCCTTCACATCGTCGTCTTCACCCTACATTCATTTCAACGATTTAAATACTGACAATCACCTCACGATCCCTGTGTTCAGTAAGTCAGATACTGAAAATGCTCTTAATAAGTTAAGGAATAAGCTTAGCTCTGGACCTGACGGTGTTCCTGCCTTAGTTCTCAAGGACTGTAGATCTGCCATTTCAAATCCTTTAAAACACATTTTTAACCAGTTTTGAAAACAAAATTTATTTCCCAACATTTGGAAAATTACACGAAGTATACCAATGGTGATAAGGAATCAATAATAAATTATCGTTTGATAGTAATTATTTCTAATGTAGCCAAATGCTTTGAGATTCTCCTATGCTCTTATATAAACTTTTTTTTTAATAATAGTTTAATTCAGAACCAACATGGTTTCAGGCCAAATCGTTCAACAGCCACAAATCCATTTATTCAAACTCAATTTATTTCGAATCATTTAAACCACCAATTTCATGTAGACGTTACATATACTGATATATCGAAGTCATTCGATCAAGTTAATCACAATATTTTGCTATCAAAATTATTTGTTATTGGTTTCTCAATACCACTATGCAAGTTGATCCAAAGCTACCTGTCTCAGCGACCACTCTTTGTCGAATATGGTGGATTCAAATCTGCTCAATTTATTGCAACTTCTATCGTGCCTCAAAGGTCAAACTCTGCACCATTTCATTTTAATTGTTTCATCAACGATATATTAAAAAATATAGAATCCAATGCACTGATTATTGCTGAGGATTTTGCATCATTTGGAACCCAAAATATGACAAATACTCTAACTTAGTTGAGAGTGTTCAAAAACGTTTTGTTAAATATCTATACTTAAAGACATTTGGTAATTACCCAAGTGAAGAGTTGACTTACGAAGCGTTCCTGAATAGCTTTAATTTACATAATTTAAAAAATCGTCGAAAAGCTCACTAAATTACATTTATTTATAAAATCTTAAATAATTATATTGATTCTCCATAAATTTTGGCTCAAATTAATATTCAAGTTCCAAAACCCATTCGACAAGAACGTTTTTTCCATTAACCGATACCAAAAACTAATTTACTTTTAGGCTCACCGTTGTCTGCAATGTATACATATTCAATTTTAGTAGCATTAAAGTGTGTTTTAATACTATTTTAACTTTTTTACACTTAAGTACTTATACTTATTATCGTGTTCGATGTTGTACACTTATTTAAAAAAAACAGTTATAATTAGATGTAAGGTTAGTATTAGATAGATCTATCTATCTATCTAAGGTTAGTATTATGTAGTTTTATATTCTGAGACTCGTTTTTTTGTATTTTTTTATAGATCTTATGTGTAATTCATTACATCTTGTTTCGTATCATATGGATTTGGGATTAGTTTAGTATTGCAATCTGTTATTGGAATTTAATTCCCGTTGATTGCATGAATAAATAAATAAATGTTCATTCAAAAACGTATTTGGTCGAATTCGTCGAGAGAAGTACCATGACGGACACATACCATTTTTAGTTAATAATATGAATGTTCAGTTTAATAAAATTCATGGCAATGATCATAAGGCTATGTTTATGAAATAAGAACCTCCTTGTACGTTATTCTAACAGAGCAATAATAAAGTTTTCATTAATTCAGACTAATTACAACGTATAAATAAATCACGTGTAATACAAGATATCCAAAAAGAGAGGTTTCCTGTTAACTAGTTCTCAAACCCATTAAGATTCAGCGCACGAATTTGCGAAATAAACGCACGAGAAACACCGCGTCTTACAATGTGTACCACCAACAAACGCTCGCTGGCGGAACGATCAGTAAACGGAAAAACTCTTTTCCCACCGCGAAGACGGCACACTTTCCTCAAGCGTCGCGACGCTCCAGCGACAGTACGCTCGTGGACGCCGCGCGGGATCGACGTGCCGACGCACCGCGAAATTACGCGCGCTCGCCGGAAATAGTTTCGCGACTTTTACGTGAAATATTAGTTGTTGAATGTAAAATGTGCAGAGGTCTGTTTGATTTTCCGAGTAAACACTTTGGGAACTCGGATGTTTGAACAAACAAATAATCTGAATTTGCGACTTCGTAAACAAACGTAAAACTATTTGGAACAATTCGGTTAGATAATGGACGTAATCAACGTACTTCCTTTTTGAATAATCTATGGCGATTTTTTTGTTGGTGTATGTGGTCTTTAGTGTTTTACGTGAAGTTAATGTGTTGGTCAGCTCAAATTTAATTTTAAGGTAAGTTTTGTTATATTCTTTCAAGTAACAAAATTAATTCATTTTAATAATTTTACTAATACGTAAAAATTTTTAATAAAGAAATATTTATTGTCTATACATTTATTTATATATACGAATAAATAAATAATTAATGATAATAAGAACATTTTTTTTAGAAATTACATGATTTTCCATTTATAAAAGCAACATAATTATTATAAAATAGATAAAATAAATTTTGAAAATAATTAAAGAAATTCAGCATAATTTAATTAAAATTAAAACGGTTGGTTTATTTCATTTATTAATTTTTGCTGCGATTAGCTTCGACCATTGGTCATCTTCATGGAGGATTTTAATTAAATTATCCCGAATTATTTCAAAAATGTTTCCCCGCGGGTCAAGTAAAAAATTAATTAAGCATTATTAAAGAAAATTAATAATTTTTCCATGAGTGTATAATGGAATATTTTCAAAAAATTATAGTGTTTAAATATACAAAAACAATAATTAAAATAATTTATTCATAGCGTTCTCTTATATTATGTTTTCTCGAAAAGTTCTGAAAGTTTGCACTACTCTTCGCTTATCCAAACATATGCATTCAGTATTATTTTAAAATAAAGGAGCATTAATTAAGCAGATATTTCGATTGCGTAAAGAAAACTTCCACAATAAATATAAAACGTTATCTATTCAATCTATTATGTTTAAAAAAATAGCATTAACTGAAAAGTTGCAAATGTATTTCCAACTGATCAAGCTTTTTATTGCCATTATCTTTGATAAATTGATCATGACATGTGGTGACGTTCATTTAGTAGTTAATACTAAAATTCCACCGCATATCAATTTAATTTTTTTACAAACCGTTCACGTAACGTGCTCTTTTCCGTTTCATAGCCTCTTAAGATTTTCCATGAATTGTCATTACCACCAAGATTCCTAGACTTTTTTACGGCAGGCCAGTGAACGAACATACTGCAACCAGCGAATGTCGTAAACAATGCGGTGGCATCCGACGAGTTGCCCTAGGACAACTTCATCGGGCTAAACCGATGAAGTTAGCCATAACTTTTCATCCATAAATCGAGCATCCACAAACAATGCAAAATATTGTTTTTTATGGCCACTTGATCCTTTTAACAAATATGATTTTTTATATGTATAATTAAGTGTTTTAACATTTTATTTAAAAATTAATTTTTGTAACTTGACTCCAAGTAAAATTAATCGATACAGAATTTCCCATTTAAACAGATTATTTTTTATTTCCAAAACAATTAAAAGAATTTGTTATTTGGTCCCCGTTAAATGATCTACAGTAGTTTATTGATGTTGGTTTTACGTATACAATTGTTTAAATAATTTTACTGACTTAGTACTATATTCGGCCAATTTTAAATAAATAAAAACTTAATTAAAGACGACGCAAGCGCCACCTTTTACCTAATTTCAAGTGGCATCGTCAACGATTTGGGTCTACAAGGTAGACGACCGAGAATCATTGTTTCGTCCACTAAAGGAAGGCGAACTTGTCCTGTTTAAGCAATTAAATGTAAATAAAAACTTATTGTTTGAGGCATTTTATTTGAAAAGTTTCAGATTGCAATGATGAAACAATGCTTTATTAACAATTTGAACTATTACTTCATGTACTTTTTAAGGTGACGTGTTTGAATGTAATTTTAATTCAATATTAAAATATTGAAAACTATGTGTTTGAGATTATACAGTGCGTTCACAATGAAAGGAACAAATCAGTAGCGTAGCTTGCCCTGTGGGGGCCCTTTTAGGAAAAATTAAAATAAAACACTAAAACATTTAAAAATAAATGAACCAACCATGCATATTAAAAAACTTAACCGAAAAAATTATACAAATGTTTTGGTGTTTACATAGGTACTTTACTTGCCTTTTTATGCGAACGTATTTATTAAATCCTCCATAGCTGAAGAAGACTTCAGTTTTGTAAATTTTGCTTTTTCTATTGATAATATTGGGCGCGTTCAAGGCAATTTTAAGCATGCAGCGCTTGATGTTCCCTGAACACGTTCACGAAAATATGGCGGTTTTGTTTACAGCAGCGCGTCACGAAAAACGATCAAGCGGAAAAAATATATGCTTTACCGCTTGATAAAGCGCTACAGCGCCACACATAAAGCGGTACCGTTCAGCGACACCGCTTTCGTATAGCGCTGCAGCACTGCAGTTGCCTGAACGCGACCATTGATAAGTCCGATAGCTTTTTTTGACCTATAGATGTTCTAAGATGTTTTTTAATCAATTTTAGCTTAGAAAAACTTTTTTCAGCTATTGCCGTTGTAACAGGAAAAAATAATCAGCATCCTGTTATAACCTCCGGAAAACAAGAAGCGATGCGATTGAAATTTATTGATAATAGTTCTGCAAGTTATTTAATGTTATTAATTAAATTAATTTCTGATTTCAAACAGTTTTTTAAACTAATTAAGTGGTCGTATGGATCATTATTATCTTTAAAAACATTGTTGTATTTGGTTGTCAAAAATAATATTGATGAAAGTGTATTACAGAATATATCACAATCATAAAATCGATCGTTAAAAATTCGACACATTGTACTAATAGAAGAACGTAAACCAGACATATTTCGACTGAAGTGAAGAAGGTTTTTGTTGCCCGTTGATTACTGGAGCATGAAGGTTAATCTAGCTTAATATATCACTGCTGTCGATATGGTTCTGTAAAATCTTAAACAAAAATGAAATAGTAGCTGTTGGCAATTTTGAGAAGCATGGCGTGATGAAATCCTTCAGGAGGGTAGTGCCCAAGTAGTTAAAAATGCAGAAATTTTGCAAATTTTCTTTGAACACTTTCAATTAGTAAAATTTGTTGTTAAGTGTAAGGAAATAAAATCAAAGAACAATATTCCAGTTTAGATCGGACGTAAGCGTTAAATATATATATTTCAAAGCTACATGATTTCGCAAGTCTGCAAAATTGCGATATATCAAACCTAGAGCCTTAAAAGAGCTGGCCGCCATTGTAATTATAAGTAAATTTATCATTTAATCATACGAACAGATCTTCAAAGGTACGCACTTTTTCTAGAATATTGTTATCGATGGAGAAATTAAATGTAAAGTATTGATTTTTTAAATAATAGACATACATTTCTATTTTTTCCGAATTTAACAGTATTTTATTAGATACACTCCAATCTGAATCAATATTAATCTGATTTTGCAAGTGTATACAGCCTTTAGGCGCATTGATAAAGGAATAGATTTTTAAGTCGTCTGTATGTAATAGATTAATTACACTCGACAGGTCGTTAATGAAAATAATAAATAGAAGCGGCCCTAGGACAGATCCTTGCGGAACCACCTAACTAGGAAAAAAAGAGTCCGATTTAAAGCTATAAAAGGAACTTAAGTTTCACGATAGGAGAGATACAAAGAGTTCCAGTTTATTAATGAAGACACTATGGTCCATTCGATCAAATGCTTTGATATGTCTATGTGGATCACATCAATATGCTCCGATTAATCTAAAGATCCAGCAATGCTATGTGTAATAGTAGCAAAATTTGTTGCTGTATAACGGCTAGGAACAAAACCATGTTATTGTTGAGAAATATAAAATGATGCATGATTATAAATTTGACTATAAAGTGATTTTTCAAAGACTTTAATAATATGAGAGAGTAAATAGTAAATAGACCGATAATTCTCAATATTGCTACGATTGAAAGATGGTTTAGGTATAGGACAAATAGAAGTGATGTTTAATTTTATCGGGAAATATTCACGTATTAATTCATATTTTAAAGATAATTGAAGTCGGTTAACAGTTAACTGTTCTAAAGGCAGGTATTTGGTTCCAACCGTTGGATGTTTTGTTAGTAAGATTCTTAAGTGATTATGCAATGTTTTAGGAGAGATTAAGGAGAAGCTAAAATTAGAAATGCTACTCTAGGGTGATGAACTGTTTATTAGAAAATATTGTGGATGAGGTAGATTCACATATTGAGATTATTCTTCAAATCCTTCAGCAATATCAAAAGACGTATCAAATGTTTTATCGTTTAATGAAAAAAAAAATGATGTCCTGAATTTCCTACTGTAGAAATTCAGGACATCATTTTATGATTTCATGTACGCCCAAAATTGTTTAGGATTATCAGAAAGTTGGTTTTCAACATTGGTAATATAACTTCTATAATTGGATAATAACTACAATTGACATGAAATTACCAGATTTTTGCTAAATTGCATTACACTAAAATAATAATAGCGTTAATTAGACGATGCAGTACCTTTCGCCCGAAAACAATATCGTAATTGATTTTTACTGCGGGCCCGCCGAGTGTTATGCCTTTAATTACTTTACAAAATACTCGCGAATTTCCTCGGTGCACTTCCAGTAGGCAGGGGCTGGTATTATGTATTTAATCCCCGGTCCTTGATGTTGAAATGGTCCAGATTTGAAAATAATGTTTATTTCGTGTTCTGTAGGGCTGTTACCAAAATTTGCTCTATCTGAAGAAGAATTATTATTAATCGACGTGAAGTTACCCACGGATTTCTAGCCACGGATAAATATATAAAATTAATGGTTTTAATATTTAGACATTGGTAGTTCATATTGTATGAAATAAATATGAATAAATTATTAAAAATCAACCAATAAAACACAGATTAGATTGAATAACTTTAAATTCTCGACTATTTTCGGGTTATTAGCCCATTTTCAAGATAATTTAAAATTTGTTTTATTAAATTTCTATGGATATTTACATTTAATAAAACAAATTTTAAATTCTCTTGAAAATGGGCTAATAACCCGAAACTAGTCGAGAATTTAAAGTTATTCAATCTAATCTGGGTTTTATTGGTTGATTTTTAATAATTTATTCGTATTTATTTCATAAAATATATAAAATTTATAAAAAAAGTTAAGAAATACATACCCCTAATTTTATTGTTTTAAATGATTATTTAAACCTTTGGCAACAATCTAAGATGAAAAACAAGTTTCTGAATTGTGACAAACATCTTCGTTTTGTACCTTGAATCTGATATGTATAAGTTTTTATTCGAGGCTAATAATTGACCGATGTGAAGTTACGCACGGATTTTCAGCCACGGATTTGTCAGGCTCCTCAACCATGGCGGAGGCGTCGGGTAAATTATTTATTTTAAAAGTGATTCATTCATAAGCTGAGCGTTAAAAAAAGTTACGAAAGGCATACTCCTGATTTTATTGTTTTAAATGATTATTTAGACCTTTAGCAACAATCTAAGAAGAAAAAGAAGTTTATGAATTGTGGCAAACACCTTCGTTTTGGACTTAGATTCTATAGGAAATCCGTGGCTGAAGTTTAAAAATGTATAAAAACAGTTACGAAGTACATACCCCTGATCTTATTATTTTAAATAATTATATAGACCTTTAGCAACAATATAAGTAGAAAAACAAGTTTCTGATTTGTGACAAACACCTTCGTTTTGGACTTATAAAAGTTACCGATGTGAAGTTACCCTCGGATTTCCAGCCACGGATTTTTAATGTTCTTCCAACATGGCAGAAGCGCCGAGTAAATTATTAATTCAGGTTCAAAGTCCAAAACGAAGGTGTTTGTCACAATTCAGAAACTTGTTTTTGTTTTTAGATTATTGCTAAAGGTCTAAGTAATCATTTAAAACAATAAAATTAGGGGTATGTATTTCGTAACTTCTTTTATAATTTTTTAAACTTCAGCCATGGATTTCGTATAGAGAGACGAACTTTCTAAGTCCAAAACGAAGGTGTTTGTCACAATTCAGAAACTTGTTTTTGTTCATAGATTGTTGCTAAAGGTCTAAATAATCATTTAATTCAACAAAATCAGGGGTATTTATTTCGTAAAGACGAAATTTCGTCTCTTTCTACGAAATCCGTTGCTGAAGTTTAAAAATTTATAAAAAAATTACAAAATACATACGCCTGATTTTATTGTTTTAAATGATTATTTAGACTTTTAGCAACAATCTAAGAAGAAAAACAAATTTCTAAATTGTGACAAACACCTTCGTTTTGGACCTTGAATCTAATATGTCTAAGTCTTTATTAGAGGCTAATAATTTAAAGTAAAAATTATTTTAAATTCAGTTGGACATATCTTATGACAGTTCTTGTACAATTGGGTTATTTTCATTGGTTTATAAGCTGTGAATCACTTTTAAAATAAATAATTTACCCGGCGCCTCCGCCATGGTAGAGGAGCCGGACAAATCCGTGGGTAACTTCACATCGGTAAAAAAACTGACAGATTACCAAAGTCAATTTTGGTAATCAGACGCGTTTACAGCGCCACCTATCATGCTGCCTAAAAAGACTGTTAAGTAAATTGTATCGGGGAATTTGATTCCGTAATAAAAAAAAATAGAACTTTTACTTAAAAAATGATTTGACATTGATTTAGCGACAACAGGTCCATCTAGGACAAAGCCAAAGTTACATTCTTCTATACGATTATTTTTTGTTCAGGGCATTTCTGCGTAAAATTTATTGTTTTCGAGAAATTTATGGCATCAATTTTTAATTTAGAAAATGTATTTGATTAATTACCATCTATTTTTGACAAAATTTAAAGCAGTTTGAGAGCTAGTCAAACTATTTATGATACAGAGCCAACTCGTTTCTTTTTAATTATACGCTTATTCATAATTATGCTTCATAGATATAAATTAGTTAAATAGGTGTTATAAGTTTTATATTGATCGAATCAGTAGTTCCAAACATATTTAATTCGTTCCATACTAATTTTCTGAGTACCCTTCATTATTAAGACAGAAACAGGACTAAGTTATATATATATATATATATACATATTTGTTTAAATAGAAGTCACACTTGGCAATGCTATGAATAAATTGGTTATTTTTTCCTTTTCGTTGAGATATAATTTCTGTTTTCGGTATTGCATTTTTCTCGAAAACAGAGCTCGACGATGCCCCATTTTTTCTATCTTCTCTATCGAAATTCCATATAATAACACCTAATTTGGGCCATCCTGTAGACCTTCGTCTAAATTCGATTTTTTCATAGGGGCATTTTTCGAAAATGGTATTTATGGAATTAGGAGACTTTAAATTGATAATTATGTAATTAATTTGTGTTGTATTATTAACAATTTGATTTATTTCACGATCACAAAAAAATGATTTAATAAATAAAATCAATTATTTCCTTTATTGTTCTGCACTTTAACACGTACACTGTTAGTTTGTTAATAACGCAGTATTGACGTAAAAATCATAGTTATGAAATAAATTTCAATTATACAAATTAAGCTAGAACTATTTTCATTAATCGAATAAATAACGGTGTGTAACTTCTTTTTTATTTTATATAGTTATTTGATTAAGGAAAACACTTCTAATTTTGTTTGTTTAATGAAATTTATCCCTAGCAATAAATGAATTGACTTACAAGGTACTTAGAAGTAACAAATATCTATTTAAATAAGTTCTTCCTGAGCAAATAACCAAGGAGAATTTCGAATTACACAATAGATACAAAGAAATAAAAACATTATTTTATAAAAAAAATCCAAACATTGTTATTATTAGCAATTTGATTTATTTCACGATCAAAAAAAATTATTTAATAAATAAAATCAATTATTTCCTTTATTATTCTGTACTTTAAAACCTACACCGTTAGTTTGTTAATAACGCTGTATTGACGTAAAAATCATAGTTATGAAATAAATTTCAATTATACAAATTAAGCTAGAACTATTTTCATTAATCGAATGAATAACGGTGTGTAACTTCTTCTTTATTTTATATAGTTATTTGATTAAGGAAAACACTTCTAATTTTGTTTGTTTAAAGAAATTTATCCCTAGCAATAAATGAATTGACTTACAAGGTACTTAGAAGTAACAAATATCTATTTAAATAAGTTCTTCCTGGGCAAATAACCAAGGAGAATTTCGAATTACACAATAGATACAAAGAAATATAAACATTATTTTATAAAAAAATCCAAACATTTTCGTTATGATTATTGTATATTTTCTTATCCTATATAAATATAAAATTTAAATATGTTATCTATAATGAAAATATATATATTTATTGCAAAATGCAATTCTAGTATTTTTTAAAAATGAGTTTACTTTCTTTCTTAATCCTGAAATACTATGAAATCCGCACAACGTTTCCAACAGTAATTATATTCTCATCTATTATTCAATAAAGTGTAATTTGTTCCAAAAATTACGATAAAAAAATATGAAGGTATAATTTTCTGCAATATCATAAAGTGAGGGATTACAGAGCAATTATGCCCTCATTTTTCGGCGAACAAACTTCACATTTTCGGACGTTAATCTTTATTAAATCTAATTATAACTCGATTTGCATAAACCCTCCGCGATGTTATAACTGTCGCTTTATTTATAAACTTCAATCACGCGAACCTCGCAGAAACGTGAGCATGATTAAACCCTTGACCTTTTACGCAATATATGTATACACACAACAAAGTCGGAATAACTTAATTGAATATTATCGCAGCGATTGATCTGACAATGCATTTCAGTACACAGGCGATTTATCACCCGATGGATGGATTACTCTAGCTTCGGGTGCATTTTTTGTAAAGCATTTGTTTACATTCAATTATTAATTCAAGTTCGTTGGTGCAACATATTCAGTGTTATTGAAATCAAGTTGACGTTTTATTTGTCATTAAAATAATTATTTAAATAATTAAAGGCTCCAGCCAACAAAAAAAGATTATAAATATAATAGTTTATTTCTAAGGGAATTTATCAGGTGGATGAAATTCTTCCGCTTATAAAATGAAAACTACAAAAAAGTGTTAGAATTAAATTATTTGTTTTTTTTTAATGAGAAAAATATACAACGCAAAATTACATCTAGTATTAAGTTATACAAGCGGGCTCTACCAGTATATTTCTTATAGACAGAAATATGTCTTTAATATGGTTGTAGTGAATATCATAAACATCGCTGAAAATATTGAAGGTACAGGACATTTCAATAAAAGAAGAGTGAGTTCAAATATTTGTTCTCGATGTAGTACTATAAAACGTGTTAATCGAGCGCGTGACACGAGAAGGTACATTAAATGATAATTTATATAGTATATCTTGACAGTCTACCATATTATTCACAATTTTATATAGAAATTTAATACTCTCAAATTTACGCCGTATATACAGAGAAATCTTCATCTGTTATATTTAGTAGATTTCTATAGAGGAAATTTTGCCTTTATGTGAGAGTAATAGTAACGGGTCCACATTAATGATGCATATTCTAGTTTAGAACGAACAAGTGAGTAATATAGCATCTTGATAAATTTTAAACTCTTGAAATCACGCATTTGTCGAATAACGAATCCTAAACATTTGTAAGAGGAGGTGTAATATTTGAGATGTGAAGACTAAATATAAGTTGACTATCGAAAGTTACACCTAGAACTTTGAAAGTGTTACAACGTTCAATAGATATTCCGTTCACATTATAATTATATGAGATTGGTGACTTTCTTCTGGTGTAATTGACTATTTTACACTTAGCGATAGTTATTATTACAAGATTATCATCACAACATTTAATCAGCGTATTAAATTGGTCTTGTAAAAATTCACAATCATTATTCGACTTAACAACGCAATAGATCTTTAAGTTTTCGGCATATGCGAGCGTATTACATTTAAGAAGAACATCATTCATATATATCAGAAATAGTAGAAGCCCCAAATTAGAGCCTTGAGGTACCCCAGATTTCGGTACATATCCAGAAGATTCAAAATTATTGTGTATTACACACGCCTGTCTAATTAAATAATTTAAAAACACGACAGATGGCGCTGTGTGGTTATTTATGTTTTTATATTCAACCGCCTTTTTTTGTAGTTGTTTACATTCTGTTAAAAATAATATGGAGTAAATTTTTGGTACATTTAATTTAAGACTCTAATTCTGGTAACATCGACCGACTCGCAAAAGATTAATATAAATATTATATTTAGAAATTAAAAGAAACTGGAATTTCGTATCCGCTCGATATCCTAGCTGGAGGCTACTTTGTAGAAAGCTGAAACGAAAAGGCTGGTTAGAAGAAATATGTTGTATTTTACCTGAAATTATCTCTAGAGTGATGGCCATTCACTTCTAGACATTTTGCGATCCTTGTTTCAAATGCTCTCCAAACTTCTCGAAGGGTAACCTTCTTGATGTTGGCACAAGCATTGCGAATATGCTGCTTTATGTCATCTGGCATCGTCGGTCAGCATTCCATACAGGAAAAAGTATGAAGCTGTCAAATCCACGACTAATCCATTGTTTGGAAATCAGAAATAAATATCACGGACTCTAAACTCGCGTGGTGTATATCTGGATTTGTGTTTCAGTACACTTTTCAACATATCATCGTTCTCTTTGGCATCCAATAATTTGCTTCCTACTAGCATTCACCACTACTGCAGGTTTCAGGTGACATTATGTACAATATGGTTACTTCTGTGAAGAAATATATGTTTAATCAAGTAGACTATAATGCTCTAAATATGTATTTCAATAACATAAAATGGGATTTTATTCAATTAGACTCAGATATCGAAACAGTTGTCAATAGATTTTACGATATCATTTATTATGCAATAGATAATTTTGTTCCTTATGTTTATATAAAATGTAATAAAATATCGGCTTCAGCATTCTCCTGGCGTAATGTACGTCTTCCTGTCTAAATGTACACTCACCCCACATGAAGAAAATTTGTTAAGTAAAGGTTTAAAATCCAAAAACAAATAATAAATCCAACATAGAACAACTTCCAATCGATACGGAGTTTGCCTTAAATTCTGTATCTGAATCTCACTCAATATCAACAATAAATTACTAGAACATAAAATGTGCTGAGATCTTAAGTAAAAAAGATGTAGACAAATGTATAAAAAATCAGTTTGAACAAAAGGCAATTATATCAATAAGAAACAAAGTTAAATCAGAAAATTTGATAAATTGTAAAGCCGACAAAGGGAACACAATAACATTAATGGACAAAATCGAACACACAAATTAAACAGAGTCACTCTTCAACAGTTCAAGCTTTAAAATTCCTGAAACAGACCCAACAAATAATTTTCAAATAGCTTTAAAATGTATATTAAAGTCTTGTAAATTCTTCATAAACCCTAACGTTTTTTTTTTTTTTAATTAGTCTATATGAATCCTTAGACCCCCCTTGCTTTACAGTCTTCCGAAAATACACAAAGAAAACGTGCCCATTCGCCCTGTAGTACCATATATGAACGCCCCCACATATCGACTTTGCAAATTATTGGACAAAATAATTCCTTAATTTTGAATTTTTAACTTAAAATATGCGATTAAAAACTCAACAGAATTTGTAAATTTCATCAGAAAAATACAAATCCCCCCTGGAGCCAAATTAATTTCTTTCGATATAAAAAGTCTATTCACTTCAGTGCCTATCAGAAAATTAATTCTTAAAAACAAAAGAGATGCAATTTCCAAATCCTCAACAGCAAAAAGATAATTACAAATTTTTATAAATCAAAAATATTCAATTTAAAATAATTTTGGTCTAAAATTATTTTAAATTGAATATCATCTATTTTCAAACCGAAGGCCTTGCAATGGGATCGCTACTCTCACCACTTTTTGATGAAATATTCATGAACTATTTCGAAGAATTAATTTTAACAGATTCCAATCCCAAGTTTAAAGAAAATATTTTCCACTGGTCAAGATATGTAGATGACATTTTTTTGTATTTTTAGAGGAACAGACAGACAACTCAACCATTTCTTAAATTATTTAAACTCTATAGAATGTTCTATACAATTTACTATAGAAAAAGAAGAAAACAACAAACTTAATTTTCTTGATTTGACCCTTCAGCGCAATGGAGAAAAAAATCCTATTTAATATTTACAGCAAAGCAACATTAAGTGATAAAATAATACCATCATACTCCAATCAATCTGTACAAATTAAAATAAGCGCTTTCCATAGCCATTAAATAATCTATTAACTATAATAGATTACTTAATGTACCCCCAAGCGAGACTGACTTTAATAAAGAACTGAATACCATAAAAACTATAGCTACCAACAATGGATATGAAGAAGATTTAATTGATCACTTAATCAACAAAACGCGAAAACGTTCTTTATTAAAGTTAATCTATGCGGGATCTGAAATTGTTCTATAAAAAATGTATACACCTATAAAATATGTAAACAAAAAATCGCAATCAATAATAAATATACTTAAAAAACTGAATGTCAACCCTATTTGTGTTAATGAAAATAATTAAAAAAATGTTTAACTAGTAAAGAAAAAATCGATAAATGTGAGAAGTGGCGTTTATCAAATAAAGTGCAACGATTGCGAAGCCTTATATATCGGCCAAACAGGTCGAAAATTCAACACTAGATTAAAAGAACACAAAAAGTCAATTTTAGATAGAAAAGCTAACACAAGTTTCACAAAATATTGCATTGATGAAAATCACTTCTTTAGATCATCCGAGTTAAAAGTTGCAAGTATATAAAAAAAAACTAAATTATTGGGAAATCCTGTACATAAAAGCTGCTTTGAATATAAGTTTATATATAACCAACGATAATTTAGATGCAATAAACAGCCCGCTGATCGATGCGTTTATACATTTATTTAGGTTTAATTAGATTTTTCCGCATAATCCGCTTTAAGTACAAAAAAAACGCTTCGTTTGTAAATTTGCGCCCCAATAATTAAACGTTCCACTAATCCGTGTCCTGCAAATCAGATTATCTATTGCATAAGTAACACAACCGCTCCTCTTTTTACTTCATTAATTTTGTAACCTTTATAATGATCGTCTGACCGAAACTACTCAGTGAATAAATAC
This sequence comes from Philonthus spinipes, assembly GCA_963082785.1. NCBI lineage: Eukaryota > Metazoa > Arthropoda > Insecta > Coleoptera > Staphylinidae > Philonthus > Philonthus spinipes. Next base: position 16,973,259 of record OY720311.1, on the reverse strand, counting down.
GTTTAAATTTCTGTGAAACAAAAACCAAGTGTGTTTTTATTACCCTAAATTTCCAGTTATACTATTATATTAAACCTTGGTAAATTTTGTATAAAAAAAAAACAATGAAGCACTCGATTGTTATTAATAAAAAAATATATTTTGTTTAAGTTTGAAGATGATTTCTGGCTTAACAGTTAATTTTTTCAGATAGATAAGTTTAAGATATTTTGGTCCCAGAAACTTGAGGTTAAGCCATTTCCCAACATTAACGGGACACCCTGTACATAGTAATAAAATTAATTTTACATACACACTCTCTCACTTTCAATTAATTACATTATAAATATTATCTTAATCACTTCAAATTTATTGATAAAAGCTTAGCACGGATGAAGTATGTAACTAATTGTGGCACACAGCGAAATGATAATTTGAGCGCCATATGGCATCTAAATACGATACAATAAAAATTTCACCGTATAATTAGGACGATAGTCACGCGCGTCGTCGTTTTTTTAATACAATTGGCAATCGAATAATCGATTAATTACGTATGGATATCAGGTTTGGAAGTAATGTTTGAGGTTTGAACACAGGAAGAATGAATGCGTGAATATTTAAATTTTGATTAAATGCTGAATGGAGTGAAATACAATTTGAGATTTCAATTTAAACAAGAAAAAATATAATTACAGATTTTTAAGTAATTAGAAAATCTAAGGAATAATTCTTAATAAAAATCTTTTAAAATAAATATCTGATATTCGAAGACTTTTGTTGGTGAATACATGAAGTTTAATTGATAGTAATATTTATGATATATTCCTTTCATCACTTCTTAATTTTAAAAAATACTATATGTATATTTCGAGCATATAGTGCTCTTTATCAATAGTTTTTTTATAAAATTGATAAATAAATAGACATAAATGGAATTAAATATACAAATCAGTTGTATTTGAAAGTAAGATAAAGGTAAATCGTTAAGTCAAATCAATTAATTTTAATAAATTGTTGTTTAATGGAGATCAGTCGAAATTTAAATCCCACCTAAAATCACCACTTTTTGACAAATATTTTTATGAACCACTTAGAAAATGTTGTTAAATCGAAATTTTCCAATTTTCAAAATTTGTGGCTTATATACGTAGACGATATTTTTGCTTCTTTTTCCAACATAATGTTAATATTCAAATTTTTATTAATGGCTTAAATATTTGCTTATCAATTTTATAAAAATACTATTGACAAGCAGCACTTTATGCTCGAAAAGTACATATAGTAATTTTTAAAATAAAAAAGTGAAAAAAGTAATATAATATAAATATTACCATCTGATATTTCGATTACATTGACAAATTGAGAGAACAATCCTTAATTAGGATAATATTTATTAATTAAGACAAAACATATGCAACTTATAATAGAAATAGAATGAGCTTTTTATGATGTTATTAATGAACAATAAAAAACAGCCAAACTTCACCGGCTTCAGATTAAATGCAGATATATTATAAAATTGAAATATATTAATACTGAAAATTATCACAAAAATAATTGAAATTATTTAATAAACGGAAAATTATACAGGGTCCTGCAACAGTGTGTCGGGATTTCCTAGCGCCATTCCCGTGAAAAAAAAAAAAAAAAAAATGTTTCGTACAAAAAATTATCGATTTAAAAATCTTTATGGCGTAAAATTATTTTCAAACATACAGGGTGTCCCAATTTTGCAGTATAACAAAAATATTTGTTTTTTTTAATGGAACACCCTGTATTTATTCAACTTTTCTAATGACATTTTTCAACCTCTACATTGTTGTCCATTTAGTTTTTTATTATATTACAGTTGCCAATTTAATTTTTTTTTCTTGAAGTATCATGTATAAGCAAGCTCAACTCTAAAAAATCGTAGCGACCTCGTTTTTTTGAAGGTAAGAATAACTTTTAGCAAATGTCTCAGTGTGGTTAATACGCAACGTTTTATTAATGCAATTGCAATTTAGTAGTACAGGGTGTTCAGAGAAATATGCCAAACTTTGCAAATTTCAAAGCGGTATAAGCCATTTTTTTTAAATGGAATCCTCCCTATTTTATGTCATTATTCGATAGGTCTTTTTCTTCTCTTCAATTTTGCCGTTTTTTTTTAGGTTATTACAAAAACTACTGTAGCCAGTAAAGTATCGTCTGAAAGTCTGTTTTTTTTAATTACTTTGTGAGACGTATGCGCTTTTTTTATCGAATTTTTCAGAGTTGACAAATATATTCTTACCGAATCACATTAACGTAATTTACATTCGTGATATTTTATGACACTAATACTTGTAATACATCAACAAAGAGTTTGCTGCGCATTAAACGAATCTACTTTCACCATAATCCCGGGCGTGTTGGATTATATAATCTCGTTAAAAAAATCCGCTAGTTTGATTTGACATTAATTGATTTAAGTGAATTCCATACAAACAAATAAGTTAGGTACTCAGATACTGACAAATATGAGATTATTTTCTTAAATTCTTAATTAATAATACTTATTTAATTGTAATCGATTGAGCTCGACTCCATAAAGAAATGCACACTTTTTGTAGACATATGAGAGATTATATGAATAATTTATAAAGGATACTTTTGGTCATATTTAACGAATATACAGATATTACTACAAAAATACGAATTGAAAAATGATTTGATGTGTTCATTGCATTAATAGGCGCGAAATCATCCAGGAATATGAATTGCTTGCGAGATGGGAACAGCCGCGCTTCGCATCGCTACGACCAGCATGCGTCTTTGTTTGTTAATTATTAATTTTACAAGAGCGGATTGTTTACTCAATTGCTATTTAAATAACTTCATTTATATATTAATGAAAAATTACAATTCTGGATTAATTATTAATTCTTTGATGGTATTTTATAATATTAAAACTAAATAATGCTAAGTAATTAATAAAATTTGCCGATAAAAAAAAGATACAACTTCCAGCTTTTAATTCATATGTATTGACTTTTTAATGTTTCAAAATCTATTTTTAAAATTAAAAAAATACTGTAAATTATAAATTGGTATAAATTATAATGAAATAGGATAGAAAGACCCAGTCTATCACAGATAGACAAACATTTATTTAAGTTATTTATGATTTATTATCTATTTAGTCTGAATAAAGATGTATGTAAATATAGTGAAATAAAAAATATTATTTGTATATTACTTAAAATTCATTTAAATTCAATTCATTTATTTTAAACTCTCATTTTTTCACTTACAATAAATTATTTATAACATAATTTACTCAGTTATTATTATGTAATCAAAAGCGGTTATAAATTCCACATTATGAAATTAACGGAAGTCTTTCTGTCCTATTTCATTATATATATATATATATATATATATATATATATATATAACAATCTTTATTAACAATTAAGTTTACAATAAGGTAACAAACATTGATTATGTATATCACACAAAAAATAATTAATTGTTAAATGGCTATCGACCAGAGGCCTTTCTGCCTATTTCATTGTATTTTATACTAATTTATAATTTACAGTATTTTTTATTTAATTTTAAAAATAGATTTTAAAACATTAGAAAGTCAATACATATGAATTAAAAGAAGGATGTTTTTTTTATTGGAAAATTTGATTAATTAATTAGCATTATTTCGTTTTAATATTATAGAATATCTGGATCACTCTTTAGTGATCTAAAATTTGAATTTTAAGGGAAGTCCGAAGACAAAAGCGGAAACTATCAATCTTGATTGAGACAACAAACAAAATGACAATATTTTTTGGAATCGTAATATTATAGATAATAATTTTCATCGAAATGTTATTACAATTAAAATATATTAATGAATAATTAAATAAATTTTGAGAAATTTTTGGATTACCAAAGATGTGCAATGAAGGGTATTTTACTCTTAATCAAGAATGATTAGTCTTTTCACTTTATATTTTTATTTATAATTTAATTAAAAAAATGAAATTATAGTTTACATTGAAATGTTCTAAACTTAGAGTCCTCATATATTTTCATTCTTCACCAAAAAGTTTTAAAATTAAAAAAAATCTGCCCTTAATCGTCAAATTGAAATTTAAATTTACATAATTGGTAAAGGGAAGAATAATATTATTTCATAGTCGGAAAGATCACCGGTCGATAGCCAATTGGTAAACTCTTATAGCGTGTATTGTAATATTTTATATATAGGTGTATTTCGTTTGTTAATAAAGATTATGTATATATATTATATATATATATAATTTCATGCTTGTTTGGAAATGTTATTTGGTTAATTGATAATATATCGAGTATTAAATTAAATAAAATGAAACAAAGATGATTCACACATTTGCAGTTATTTAAATTACAATGAAATTAAACAAGGAAAATTTCTGGCAATGATCAATAAAAAAAGAGATTGATCGAATTTTATTGATCATTGCCAGAAATTTTCCTTGTTTAATTTCATTGTAATGTGTATTAAATTTGTTATAATTACCAATAAACTATTGAGAATATTATTAAATATTTTTACTTGTTATTTATGTTTGAATATATTATTACGATATTTATTAATCCTCTCATATAAATGTATCGATTGGTTTTATTCAAAATAGTTTCGGGAAAACAAGCCGAGCACAACTTTTGAAATTCTGGAGATAAAGAACAGGGGATCAACGAACTTGTTATAGAAAAGTTGTTGCCATTTCATATGTGTTTTTGTATGTGGGCGATTCGATGTAAATCGTGCGTATGGGCATCAAATGAAATCAGTGCGCGTCTAGTATTTTCGGGTTGTGTGAATATGTATGTTCTAAATAATTTATGTAATCATTACAATATTTAAATACAATAGGAAACTTATTAAATATTATCAGATACGTGTCGTCTGGATGAAGTAGTAGTATGCTCTTATTAAAAATATTAATAACATTATTTTGTCTCCTTCATTATTTTCAAAAAGCTGATATTGTTTTTTTGTTTTTAATAAATGTTTTAAGCATTAAAAATAAAACATATGAATGTAAGACCAACAGTAATTACTAAATACATTTCTTAGTTTCATTAAATGTAAGAAATTTATTTTGCATTTTTTCAAATCTATCTACGTTATTAAATGCAAATTGACATATTTTGAATAATAACATTTTTTCTATTAATTTTCTCAAAATTAAAAAAAAAATGTTACGAGACCAAAAATTAATGTTTCCTAAGGGGTCATTTTTCTATTCTAAATGCAACCTCAGTGATTATTCCACACCAAACATTAACTGACAAAGGACTCTGATGAATTACTTCACGAATCCAGTGCGAGTTTTCTAAATTCCAATAATGCATGTTATGGCGCTTAACATAATCGTGGTTTGTACATCTTGATTCATCAGAGTCGTACATGACCAAAAAATGTCTGGTTAAATCTTATATTATCTTGTTCGAATTTTATTAATTAGAATAAGTCATTATTATAGGCTATAAATCGATCCGTGTATACAGTAATTGTTAATTAAATGGGTAAGTAGTATTAGTTTGCTAATTAACGCTCTCGTGTTGATTAATCGCATACACCCAGTTGAGACCACCAGTTTCTTACCATCGCAGCGAGACCACAACGATAGAGAATTATCTTTCATGACAACATGTGATTAATAGTTGGGATATTATTGCAAAACCCATTGTCCTCAGATAAATTATTCGTTTCCTATTATGTTTGCAAGATTTTCTTATAAATTATTATTGCAATTTAAAAAATGAATACAAGGTTTTATTTATAGTAATCGATTGCAATTATTTATTAATTTGTAATTCAACAATTTTATTGCGTAGAATTCGATTAAATAAGATCTTCTCCGCAATAGTTTATTAGAGGCAATTATTTTAAGGTAAAAAAATATTCATTATTTATATGCGTTTAAATTTTCAATTTTAACTAATTTTGAATATTTCGGATAAGTTCAATAAATATACAAGGTGACCCAATTTAAATCCTGTGGAAAATCTCGATAAATATGCATATAAATATTCATCGTATAAAAAATGTTTCAAACAAAAGTTAAATCAAATAAAATGAAACAGAAATGATTCACACATTTGCAGTTATTTAAATTACAATGAAATCAAACAAGGAAAATTTTTGCAATGATCAATAAAATTCGATCAATCCCTTTTTCCAACTGCAAAAAAATACTTACACTGTAAGTTTTACAAACATCTATTGAAACAACTACTTCCCGAGCATTTACCCCGCCCGACATTGGATTACACAATAGATATTTGTTGTTGCATAGCAGCACTACTGCGAATTGCAACGGTTTGAGTCGAAATTAGTTAATGAAAGGAAACAACAAATAATAGTTACAAGGCTATATGTAGACAGGTAGCCTTTATATTTGTACCTTATATAAAAAATAAAAACTTTCGTACTTTTCCAATAAATAATATATTTTATTAATAAATTTAAATGTTAGGTCATTTTTAGACACCCTTTATATATTTTCTTGCTCTAGTAATGAAATTGAATCTAATTTATATTTCATCCTCGCTATATATTACCTTAAGAAAACAAGAGCATTATTTAACATATTACAAGATAATTTGTATTAACAAGAAGAATTAATATTTGCAAAGCTTGTGTAAATTTAAACATTCCTGTCAGTTGTATTATTTACTTGGATTAATTAAGTAGATACATACAAAACGCACGTGCATATTTAGTTTATGCAAAGATTGCCTTGACTTTAAATAGTATGAACTCATTATTTGTTATGTATAGTTTAAATTATTGTTATAAAAAATAACGTAGTGAACTGTTTTAATTATGATAATATTATTTTATTAATTAATGTTGTAATACTCGTTGATTTTTTACAAATTTTAATTTATCAAATTTCCAAACACCTCCTTGGTGTATTTGTTAATTTTAATCAATTTACGACCATTTCATTATATAATTCCATGTTAATATTAGACGACTTTAAAGTATCTTACAACTCTGCATTAAACATGTATAACTGTAACTTTGCCAAAACGCGAACGCTAACAAACCATATTCAAACTAAAACAATTAAACTCTATTGCAAATATTAAGAAAATGTACTTGGATTTAATCTTGTGTAATTTTAAACTTATTAATGCCTAACACGAGCACGAATTAAATCCATTTGTTACTGAATAATTACATCACCCCCTCTATGAATTTTACTAACAATATCATTTTCCGCAAAGAAAGCAATATTTCCGTGTACGTCAAAAAACAATTTTTTATTATTTTTTTATTTGTTATATTTATTGAATACTTCGTCAGGAAATATTATGTTTTTAAAAATGCATATTTTTGTACGATTATTATGTTTGTTTTGCTAGTATTCAGGAGCGAATTTGAGCATTATTATCTTGATATTAGAGTTCATTGGACCATATTGGGATTCAATGCACTAATTAGATTTTGGATTTTATTTATTAGTTTCTGGAAAATCATGTGTATATTGTAAAATGGAGATTTAGTAAATAAATAAAGAAAATATTTATAAGGAAAATTAATTTCACATGTAAAACAATTTTCTTTAAATAGAAAAGAGTATTATTCATTCACTTAGTCACAGTTATTTAAATATATTAAATAAAAATGATTTGAAAATAATTTATAAATTATTTTCACATTTAGATCTGTGAGATTTGACTTACGTTACGTAAGTACGTTAAAAAAATGCACATTAAAACAACTACTTCGCGGGCTAATACCCACGCCGGACATTGAATTACATAATGTACACCTGCTGTTGCGTATCAATAAAACATTACATAATCCAACAAATTGCACGTTTTTTGCTTCGATATATGACGAAGATTTATGTATCTCCAAGAGATTTCTCACCATTCCCTGAGCGCTCCTTAAAATGGAGAATAATTTTCTTCTTCAGCTCGCTTTGTCGTATTGTCGTAGAGTTAGATCCTTGTTAATATAAACACCAGAAAGTTCAACGTGCTTCATCAACGTTTTCGTGTTGCGCAAAATACTGTGAGTGATATCAGCAGATTCAAGTATCACTTTAAAGTACGTCCTATACTTTGGTGTCATTGCGCTTTGAACCCAAACGGTAAATATTTACAATGTCATCATTGACAATTTTTTGATTTTTTTTCAACGTCTAAGATATATTTACATTCATCCTCCTTGATTTAATTTTCTACAATGTTAGAGATAATTATGTTTTTATCTCTCCTTTTTTGTTCATAAACTATATACAGGGTGGCGCAAGATTCTGATGAAGACTAATATCTGAGTTATATAGAAATATTCAAAAAAAAGTTACTTACATAATTTGTAGCTACTATTAATACGCACATTTTAAAAATTATAGGGTGTCCAATAATCACGTGACGTATCAAACATATGTTTTTTGAATGGAATGCTATACTTTTCATATCGATTTTAGATTCTACGATTAATTTTAATAATTTTTGCTTTAAGGTTTATTAGGCCGATTTTTGAATGTTGAAATTGATGGATGTTTGGGGCCTTATAATTTGGAATTGAAAATGAATCAAATATTCTGTAAACGCAACGTAATTAGAAAAATATTCAATAATCTAAACAATATTCGCTTCTTGATTTTAAAGTAAATTTTACATACAGGTTGCAACAACAAGCAAAATTCTATTTTTACTTAATTGTATTATTTAAGTAGACAATTATTCCCTCTTACATTTTTATATAATATTCCCTATACCTAACTTTTGGAATTATTGAGATAATTCAATTTAATAGAGATATTTTTACTTTCCCCGGACCCCTGTCCAAGGGAAAGTATTGTGATCGTGAAAATTTTCGAACCGCCAATTTCAACAAATATGCACGTTTTGAGGTCCCCTGAGTCCATTCCATCGAGTTTTGAAAAATGTCTGTGTGTGTGTCTGTGTGTCGGTGTATCTGTGTGCCTGTGTGTTTCCGCGATAGCCGTAAAATGACAACTGGTCGAACTAGTTAAAACACAAATAAAAAAAATTGTGAGACAATCAAAGTGTATTAAATATAATACTTCATAATTATTACATAAAAAATGTTTCACCACTGGATAAGTGAGAATTTAATTCAAAATGAAGGTTTATTAGTTTCAGAGTGAGAGGTTTTGGGGCAATTCGTTTGAATAAGGGGATAACACCAATTTTTTTGTAACGGAGTGTATTGTATAGATTGTGTATGGGCTTGTTTCAATGTTGAACTTTTGCGAGGATCTTAGAGCTTGTTATTCTTATTTATTAATACATTTTTTACATTTTTAAATTTATTCTTTGACTCATATTTTCCATTTTTCAATGTTTCTACATTTCTTCCCAAAAATGCATTTCAAGTATATTTTCTGAAATTGGTATTTACTTGACTCTTTACTCAATAAATTATTTCTGCGTACATCATTGATTATCTTTCCGTTTAATTCTAATTTTAATTCATAATCTATTTCTATTGCTTTGTTAACTAATTCATTAAAATTATTAAAATCCCTGGTTATCAAAATATCAAAGTTAAAAAATTCTGCTTCTAAATAGTAAAAAAAATCATCATTCGTAAGCATTTTAATATTGAAAATTCAATTGTTCTAATCTAGTTGCAATTACTTGAACGGATTCCTTACAATAATGGCTTTCATTTAACATGTGTTTTTAAATTGAAAAAAAAAAACGGATTTTGAAGGTCAAACATGTCAATTTAAAATGTCTTTAAAATCATTCCTTGCGTTATATTTGGCAAATTTAATAACTGTTGATTTTTGTATTCATATTTACATAACGTATGTCATTGTTACAGTGGCTAAAAAGAATTGTACATACGTTATGTAAGTATGAATACAAAAATCAACGATTATTAAATTTTCCAAATATAACGCAAGGAATAATTTGAAAGACATTTTAAATTGGCATGTTTGACCTTCAAAATCTATTTTTTTCAATTTAAAAACAAATATTAAATGATTTATTTTAATTCACTGATTATAGAGGCTTCTACTTCGTAATACATTGTTAGATATAAATAAAAGCACTGTCTATTACTTTGTTTGTACAACAATTAATTGTTAGTTAAAAGTTAAACGAACAAAGTGATACACAGTGTTTATATTAATATTGTACTTTATTTTTCTCATTCCAAATTGTAACACTTGTATTATTTATATTATTCCATGTAGAATTTTCTTCCTAATCACTATGCCTCAATCCCCAATGGATTAAAAGTTAAATGCAAAATCTGTTTTTTCTCCACCATTTTAATAGCTATTTTGATAAATAAAAATAGAAGGTTGCTTTGCAAATCATTTTATTATTATATGATTGTAAGTTGCCCGAAGATTAATTGCGAGGAATGGCGAGTATTATGCGAACTTATTGCAGCGTTTGAATGACGAAAAAAAATAAAATAAATGGCCGCATTTGGTGAAAAAAAAGTATTGTTTCTACAAGACTTGTTCACACATCCGCTTTCGCAATGAAGAAAATCAATGAGTTATAGTTCGAATTACTCCTTCATGTACCCTATTCACCAGATTTAGCACTCCTTGGACTATTTTTCGTTTCTAAAGTTGAAAAAAATTGAATAGCTCGTCGATTTTCACTATAAACAGGGTATTGAAGCTATCAAACACCGATGGAAAAAGTGTATCGAGTTAAAAGGGAACAATGCAATGGTATTTTTTTTTTTTAATTATTTTGTGTTTTATTTATTAGGCTGGATATTTCTGGGACTGCTCTCGTTTACCATACATAATTCACTTTTTAAACTATACCATGTATCCGTTTGAAGACATATTACATTGAATTTCCATCTAATTTTTGAATACATTTCTTATGTCTGTTAAATTAACAGGATTGCAATTGCAAACATAGTATTGATTCAGTTAGTCAAAGTTATTTAAAAGAATTCAATAAAATGATTTTGATATTAATTCTCTGAGTCAATTTTGTTTATTTTTTGTGTGGGTTCGGTTGCTTTTAAGACATCTAAAATCGCAATAGTGCTATCAGAGATAAAATTCCAATTTATTATCTTTACTATTTCACTTGAATAAAATTATTTCATAAAAAATATTTATTCTTCTTGCCAATAAATTAACAATTCTTGGCGAGTTTTACCTTCTACTTTTTTTTCTGTTTCGATTTCTAAATCTATTTTTAGCGCCCGCATCGCAGACCTTATCAGCATTCGCCTATCACAGACGAATACATAAACGCTAAATTAGTGTAGGCTGATTAACTAAACTAATCGAACCTTAATTCGTCACCAGAATAACATTAAACCTGACAAACTGGGGCACTCCTGATAGTGATAATACGTTTTTTTTCGTTTATTTGTTTTCACATCATTAAACATACACAATGTGTGAAAATATTTCTCATGTTTTTTTTTTTAATTTAATAAGCGTATAGTAAAATGAATATTTTTTGTTTTTCGAATAATAACCTAAAAATAATTTCTGTTTGTTTTTAATAATTAAACTAATTATTTAATAATTTACAAAAAATAACTTAAAATGTACTTTACTTATTAAATATGATAATAAGCGTAACTTTCACAACTAATCAGTTTTTTTTTCACGCAGTCTACATTGGTTAAAATTTCTATACCAAATTTGCATTTTTGCATTATGAAATTAAATATCTCAAATACTTTAAACTTTAACTATTTAATATGTCATATAAAAAATAAAGAGTGGTATATTTTCTATCGAAATAGCATTAGAAAATATAAGATGTTCCATTTAAGTAAAAAAAAAAAGAAAAAAAAAACATTTTGCGTATTGATTCACCCGGTATACAAAATTTGCTTTAATATAAGAAAGGACGAACCGTCGTCGTTAGATAATTAAGTATTTTTCAGTTACTTCTCGTTTCTCATTCAATAACATTTCAAACAGATGTAGTTCTGTAAATAATTAAAAGTTTTTTTTTAAATGATCTCCCGAACACGATATCAAAGTTTTGTACACTTATTATAAGGCACGATTTTTAATTAAATACGAGAAATATACCGCAGCCAAACCCATGTCACCATTATGGTACAAAAAAGTTCTTTAAGATAACGTGATGGATTATTTCAATATTTTTTGTGGGCTCAGTTGCTCAAAATCTATAAGGTATTATAACTTTCAGCTAAGGATATTTATTTATTTATTTAACGCCTTTTTACAAATCTACAATATAATTAGTAATATTTATGTGTTGTGGTTTGTTGAATAAAAATAAAGCAATAATAGCAACAACAAGATTTGTACACCTATTATAATTCATCAGTATTAATTGCCCCAGTATTTTAAAAAAATATTCTTTAAGATGACATGATGGATTTTTATTAATATTTTTTGTCGATTCAGTGGATCAAAATCCATAAAAAAATGTATCTTTCAGCTAAGGTATATAAACCGTATAATCTAGTGTATTTAACAACTAATATTATTGTCTATTTGGTTTTAAGAATATTATTTTATTTTAAAAATCATTCAGATCGTGATTTTTGTATTATTTCGAAATTTATTTCCTGAATTTTCTAACGAATTATAATATTAACAAGATTCCATTGTTATTAAAGGATTGCATCAATTAAGAAATATAATACATCGTTAAAACATAGGGTGCTCATGACATCAAAGCATATGATAATACGATTAATTTAATTGAAATACGATGTTTCTGCCGATTGTGCAACAGAAATTAATCTTTGCTTTAAAATATGTTATATTCTGTTCCTGATAGGTTAATTACCATCAAGGCAGGTAAATTATCAAATATCCAGAGTAGAGTTTGCACACGAGAATATGATAAAGTTGTTTTTCTTTTAATGGAATATTTTATTTAAACGTATTTTTAAAAATATCAAAATTAACATCAAGTCTATCAATTATATGTTGAGACATACAAGGCCGGTTTCACGGCCCTTCTGAGAAGGGCTAGCAACACGCAGCCAAGAACCGACAACATATATCAATATACATATTTAGTTAGTAGTTAGTAGTTTTGACTGGCAGTTACTGCGGAAAATAATATTTTCTAAAAGGGGAGGAAAGATGAGATTTCGTACTAAAAAAATCGGACAGTTTTGTGATTATTTAGCTCAGTTTTGTTTGAGCGCATGTAAGTCTAAATTAAAAATAAACTACTAAACAACGAAATACAATAAACATAAAACTACCATACAGATATTGAATCTCGATTCGGAAGGCTTATCGCCTTTGCTTTAACATTTTTAACCTGAAATAAAAAGAATAAGATTAAACGAATAATGTAATATAGTTCACGTTCAATAAAATAATAATTTATAATATTTTTAAAATTCGTTTTGGTGGTTTTGTCGATTATTTAAGTAAAAATGGTTATCTACTTTCTTCTACATATAAAAAAAAAACAAAGAAAGATTACTTATAAAAAACAATCATTTTTGTGTTCAATTTCTTAAACGAAAACGTTTCAGTTTCGTATTTGAAGCATTAAAACCTCGATTGATGTATCGAATATATGCGGGCCGGGCAGATGAATTGCCGATTTCTGGAAATAAGGAAACGTCCATGACACACACGTGCCAGGGAAAACTTCTGAAGGAGTTAGCGTTTCCGCTTCCGCGATTTTACGATACCGACAGAAAGTTGTATCGGATTAATCATCATCCACGTTCACAAGTCCGCTCACATCTGCGCCCCGGTTTCATATCAGTTATTTATTCTTAGAAATTTCGACGTAATAACAAACAAAAATGTGTCTAGGTAATACAGAATTGATGTTTATTTGTAATAATGTCAGAGAGTGAGATATAATTGAAGCAGCCTATCTAAAAATTAAATATCATTTACAATACATATATTTTAGCACATGTTTACGAAATGGCTATCGACTAAAAGTTTTTTCGCCTGTCTTTGTCTTTCTTTGTTCTTTCGTTTTCTACTTATTCGTCATGATCGCTGTCGTTATTGGCGAAGATAAAGAATGATGAAAATGAAAATGAAAAAAAAAAAAGATTTTCTTTTCTTTTAATTATAGACTGCCCGGCAATCCAAATATGACCCCAAAATATAAATGAAAATGAAAAAAAAAAGATTTTCTTTTCTTTTAATTATAAACTGCCCGGCAATCCAAATATGACCCCAAAATATAAATTCCCTACAGTTACGATTTTTCACATTCATGCATTGTTTGATGAAATTAAGTGAAAAATCGTAACTGTACAGTTACGATTTTTCACTTAAAATCTTTTTTTTTTTTTTCATTTTCATTTTCATCATTCTTTATCTTCTGATAAATAGCTTATTTTTCGAATATCTACCGGGAATAAAAAATGTTTCGAATAAAAGCTACATGTTAGTAAAACGAGTAAAAATTGAAATATCTGCTACACTGTTATATCTATAATAAGTATAAAAATTATATTTCGACAAGGATAACATTTTATTTTAGACCTTATTATAAATGAGAAAAAATAAAATGGAGTTTCAGAAGATAAAATGCGCTAAATCTAAACAACCCAATTGCAAATATAGAGTAATGCATTACTTCATTAAAGGAAAGTAAAGAAATTTGACCCAGTTTTCCCAACAGAATATTAACCAGCATGAAATTATTAATTAGTGCACAATTGATGCCTACCCTCTATATTTTATAATAAGCGAGATCCCCATGGTGAGGCTCGAATTTGAAACATGTATATCAAACTAAATCATAAACACCAACTACACATTATTAACTCGAGTTAGGATCGATAAGAGCAACTGCATCCTGAAGCGAGTTGAGGTGATACAAGCCAATCATGTACGCAAATAGTCACTGTCAACAGATTGCAAATTTGCATGTAGTAATGAAAATATTTCTGTTGCATTTATTTAATAATAAACATGTAATAATTTAATTAATACTTTAAAAATTCAAACATTCGTGATTCATATTTAATAATATATATAAATGGATTATTAATAATCTACCAATAATATAAGTAAAAACACAGATTAAAATGAATAACTTTAAATTCTCGACTAGTTTCGGATTATCAGCCCATTAAAAAAAATCAAATTTAATTCATTTAAATGTCTATGGTTATAAAATAATTTTTAATAGAAAAAAAAGATATATTCGCCAACAAGGTGGAAAAACAATTCTTCCGAATCATTATTGAATTATTTTGGTAAAATATAATAAATTATTTAATTATAAATAAATTGATCTGCTCAAAAGAATTGAAAATACTTAAAATATATAAACAATTTTTAAATTCAGCAGTAATTTAGTAATAAAACTTACTTGGCTACTGAAGGCGCTTAATGTAAAATTATTAGTGATGGACAAGATCAATCAAAAAAGATCGACTGCCCTATCCTTGCAGGTCGAAGATCAAGCGACTCTATCATTTTGATCAGTGATCGAGCCGATCTCTTTGAGCGGCTTGAACTTTTCGGAATACCTTGTGAAGTGCGTATCGTTCGGCCAAGATATGATCGATCATTAAATTAAGCTATTCCTTCAAGCCATTTGGTTTTATGCAAAGTGAGACAGTTTTTTTTATTAATTTCTTTACTAAATACATTTGTCATTCGACAAAAAGAATCGGGGCTATTATGTCAAGAAAATTTTAAGTTTAACATGTACGTCACTTTTAATCATCACAGTCTAAGCAACTTTTGTAATAGGAATATATACATAGAATGTGAACTTAATTAATAACTTACACGTTAAACTTAACATTTCCCTTACGGAATATCCCCGAATATGTAGAATATAACAAATTCAATATGTTATTTCTTCTAGCAATTAATATAGAATATACGGTCTTCTTAGTTCTTTCATAATTCACTTTCATTGAGTGAGTGTAATTGATTATTATTATTATTTCACTTTTTGGACTGTACTGGCATTTCGACCTAAAAATCTTTTGTGCCTCCCCTTATGAAAAATAATTTTAATTTAATTTGTTACATCACATGAAATACCTATCCTTTTAAAGTACTCTAAAAAGTTTTTAATCTTGAAATATCTTAGTTCATCAATAATGACGAAGTAGTTCCCCAAGAACCCTTGTCTTACACGAGCTAAAGACTCGTATTCTGTTAGGAGATAGATGTCTCCCTTTCCATAAAACATAATCTATACATTTCATCAACGACTAATCCCACGTTTTTCAGGTGGCCCTTAACTGGGACATGTTCTGTTAGAATTCCTTAATTGATTATTTGTCGAGTTCCACATTTTTGCAGCCTTGTCGATTTATTTATGTTTTTAAGGTGTATTTAACATTCAGCATTATTATTGAAAATATTTAATTGACTTTCTAAAAAAAAATTTTGAAATTATTTTCGAGTTTCCAAAATTCATAGTTGATTATTTTAATGGTTTCATTTTAATTTATATGTTAGTGCTTTATACGGATAGTTGTTTTTGCCGGTGAGGGGGGCGTCTGATAATTTGATTTTCAAAGAATAATCTTACAGAGGGTGTTTTTACAGTTGTTATTTTTCGAGGGGTATATTTTGCTTTTTGCGGAGGATGATTTTATGTGATAAAATAATATTTTTTATTTGTGCATTTTCCAGTCTAAACATTTTATATACATATATATGTATTGTATTTGTATTTGTATTTGTAAATGAGTACGTCATCGACTATATCATAAAAAAGTGCTATAAGAATGTCTTCATTGTGTTGAATTATTGCTTCAAATAACGAAGATATAAATAAAAAAGAAAATCGCATTTTTCAGTTTTTTTCAACGGGATATTAATCAGCATGAAATTCTGCAAAAGTGCTAAAATTCAACCTATACTCAATCTCTTATAATAAGCGAGATCCTCATGGTGAGACTCGAATTTGAAACACCCTGTATATGTAACTTTGTGTAATAGCGACAAAACTTATTTTTTTTTGCTTCTTCCTCGTTTCCGTTTCGTTTCTCGCGTTTGATAAAGTATCGAGAAGGGAATGATCTAACATTTTATTTGTTGCCTAAATGTACCGTTTTCACGTCGGAAATGCGAAGCCATAAATTCGCAGAAAAACCGCCCCGACGTCGGTGCCCTTGAAACTTTCACCTCTCGACAATAAGTCGAGAATCCCGTGTCGCTTTTTTAACCCCGGCAAATTAATCTTGTTCGGAATTCGAATAAAACAGAGACATCAATGCTAAGTAATGATTCCTTATTTCTCCCTTTTCGTTATAAAATCAATGGTGCTTAATTAAATTTTTTTAATTATGAAAATTCTTTGTGTTTGATTTTACATGCAAAATATGCAAGGAATTTTTAAATTAATGCTAACGATTTTAATGGGTGAATTTTCAGCAAAACCAAAGGGGGTATTTTATTATAGTTAAAAATTGTTTTTATTTGATATATTCACTATTAAAAAATGTAAAGTGAAAAAACATATGCAAATAATAAAAGAATACAATTTTAACGTCACATCAATTATCAAAATGTGTCATATTATTAGGAACATCTATTAAAACAGCATTTCAGAAATTAAAATATAAACACGACATTTTGAAATTAATAAACCTTATTTTTTAATGGAAACAATAAACTAAATACGGATAAAGAGTTTCTCATAAATTAAATAAGTGAACTTTGTTAGTTAATCGAGCGGGTTATAATTAATCTATTTTTAGAGTTGAGTAGTTCGCTCGAGCACGGAAAATCGTATTAAGATTGCTCTTCATTGAGAGTGGAAGTGGAAATAAAAATGCCAGGAAAACTTTCTGTAGCTTGAGTAACTGCTGGATAAATCGAGATGCATTAACGTCAACTCTGGTTGTATTAAATTTATTTCATTGCCCTTTTAGCAAGTAGGGCATTGATGCATCGCAAAAAACAATATAACATTTAACTGCTTTACATATCTTGAATGAATGCATTCGCATTATAATTAGAATAATATTTTTATCAATAATATATATGCAAGGACTGCAAGACTTAATCGATAGCCCAGACAGACTAATATTTACATATATATCATTTTTTATGCTATATTACTTTGTATTATCAGCATAGTTTAAATATATATGTGTTTAAAAACATATATTTTATAAATTAGATATAAAAAAAACAACCATGAACATAAATATTTCGTTATTAATCCCTGTGTGAAAAGAAGCAAATTAAGGTTGTCTTTTAGAACATTCCCAGTGAAACTAGCGGTCCATTTTAATCCGTTCCATAATTTAATAATAACAAGAAATTATAATTAATGATCCTCTCTTTTTTTTAATATAAATTGATAAATTATATTTCTATTTTTATAAGCACGCTTTTATTTAATATTTCATTCGTGCAATGTAGGATAAGAGAGAAATGTCTTTCCGGTCATTTCGCGAAAGCCTGAAATGGATCGGTATCGAAATGGCTTTCGTTTTAGCAGTGGACACATGTGAAGCAAGGGAATGTTCTGAACAGCAGGACTGTACTCAGTTTCACAATGGGATACCTATACAGGGCATAAAAGATATGCTTCTATGTAAACAATGTCATTAGCGATTCTAATGTTGCAAATACATATTATTAAAATTGATTGCCGGAAAGATCACAGGTCGATCGCCAATTAACATATATTAATTATATACTTCACTTTGTAACTTTCATTATTTTGTATATTTTTTTATATATCGAGAGATTGTTTATCAGTATACATTAGGCGAACTGTATACCTGCAAATAAAACTATGTCAAACGCATTGAACCGATTAATGTGGGTATGTTTAGTTGCCTATAACACACAACTAAACGTCAAACGCTAAACTTCAAAGTGTTTGAAATATTTGATCGATAAGCATGTTTTCTATGAATTCAAAGTAGCCAAATACCTCGGTTAGGATAATTCTAAAAATAATTAAACTAAAACATTTTCTTTGGAAGGTTGTATGTTTCGTTCTCTTTATTCTATTGAAAAACGCAACAAAATAAATCATGACTAACACTGCATGTGTTACCGTCACAAGCAATTTCTTTTTTTTTATTAAAAATACGTCACTTAATATTATTAAGAAATTACAGGTAAAAAATATTAAGAGATTTTATTAAGGCAATTTGAAAGAAAAGTAACAGTGAAAAACAATAAACTTGAAATAAATAATTGGAATAAGTGCTAGAAATGACCACCAGAAACTGCAAGACTGTAATTCAAACGATCGCGAAAATTCTTCCACATTGTGCATTTCAATATTTTCATAAACAGAAATTGAAAATTGTTTAATTGTTTTTTGAATTATCCTAGTACATGGGGGATATGTATACTGTTAAAAAAACTCTCTGTATATATATATATATATATATATATATACAGGGTGTCTCAGCGTGCGCGCCGAGTAGCTTTACGGCTAAATGGTTTATTTTTTGCAAAATCGGCTTTCACAGGCGTATGTAGGTCTATTAGGACCACATTTTAAAATTAGTTTCAAATATACAGGGTGTCCCATAAAAGCATGGCGTATCATAGTTATATTTTTTCTAATGGAATGACCTATATTTTATATTTTTTTCAGATTCTACATCAAAAATAAAGTTAACTTTTATCATATATTCATATGCCTAAACCTAACAATTTTTGAAATATTTAAATATTTTTGGAAAAATTGACGTTTCGAATAAAAATCATAACTCTCAAATGGATGAATGAAAACAGATGAAATTTTGTACCAATATATTAGACTAATGGGTGAATATTTTAGGCTATTTACAGGAATTTAAAATCTTAAGATGATTTGATAATCTAACGTAACTCCAGAAACACATTCAAGGTCAAATTTCATGCTTATTTTAAATGGCACACCCTATATCTAATAGCCCTATCTTGTAGAAAATTATATTGTCTTTCAAAAAGTATAAAGATATTTTTTACCTAAACCTAATAGTTTTCAAGATATATGCATTTTCGTTAACTTTTGACATAATATTTATTATTCATAATATATTGTTCAATATAATATTTATTATTATTATTATTATTATTATTATTATTCCATAAAGGCAAGAGTTTAGTTATTGTTTATAAATAAAGTCAGTTGACCCAACAAATGATTTTCGAGATATTTCCTATATTAATACACTAATTTTATTAATTGTGAATATACTAATTGCATTATTTATTTACACATGTGTAAATTATTTGATAAAAACTTGTTAGAATTGTAAAACAAATATAACGAAATACATCAAATAAATTGACAAAATAGTATTAAAAGTAATTTATAATTAATTTTCAAAAATACTACCATCGAATACATAATTAAATTTTATTTTAAATGATATTTTGACATTTCTCAGCATATTAGGTATAATTGATCTAAATGTATTATTAATTTATTATTTCTGCTTTCCATGTATTCTTCCATTTCATTGCTTATTAAACCACCTTTTTTGACGAATATTCAATGGAATTAAACTTGTAATTGTGTCTCATCATTATTAGTTACTGTATTCAAGGTAATTTTTTTTTCAAATACTTCATACTACCTACAGTTTTGAATGTATTTAAAACTTCCTCTACAGTCTTCTTATTAGGATGTCTTCCATCAGAGAACATTTTGCACACTAAGAGACAATCTTAATAACATTACATTATTATTAGAATCATGTTAATTCTTTCATTTAAAGGAACATTATTTTTTCAATTATTAGTAATAATACGAATGTGTCAATTAAATTTGCTTATAAACAAAAGCCTATTAGAATAACTGGCAATAATAATTATTAAATTAAGCAATAGATGGCGCTTTATGTTACATTTGTCGTATTAAAATAACGATAATGACGAAAATTAACAAAAATGGATATATCTTGAAAACTATTAGGTTTAGGTGTAGAATACCTTTATACTTTCTGAAAGACAATACAATTTCCTACAAGATAGGCCTATTAGATATAGGGTGTGCCATTTAAAATAAGCACGAAATTTGACTTTGAATGTGCTTCTGGAGATATGTTAAACTATCAAAACATCTTAAGATTTTAAATTCCTCTTAATACTCTGAAATATTCACCCATTAGTCAGATATACTGATACAAAATTTCATTTGTTTTCATTCATTCATTTGAAAGTTATGATTTTTTTGCAAAACGTCAATTTTTCCAAAAATATTTAAATATTTCAAAAATTATTAGGTTTAGGCATATGAACATATTATGAAAGTTAACTTTATTTTTGATGTAGAATCTGAAAAAAATATAAAATATGGGTCATTCCATTAGAAAAAATATAACTATGATACGCCATGCTTTTATGGGACACCCTGTACGTTTGATACTAATTTTAAAATGTGGTCCTAATAGACCTACATAGGCCTGCGAAAGCCGATTTTGAAGAAAATAAACCATTTAGACGTAAAGCTACTCGGCGCGCACGCTGAGACACCCTGTATATATATATATATATTAATTAAGATTATTATTATTAATACATTACATAATTTTGTTACTATACATAAAATATTATTACTACAATGAAATTTCTGGCAATTATCAACAAAATTCGATCAATCCCTTTTTTTAACTGAATTTTTACACTGTAATTGTAATATGATTATCTTGTTAACAATATTCAAATTATTTCAAAAATCGTTAGGTTTGGCTGCTAAGGCACTTTCGAAGACCAATTTCAATTAATCTAATTAAAAACGTGAATTATAGTACATATTAATCATAAAATTGCTTATAGAATGATTTTTAAATCAAAAATAATAAAATTATTATTAAGATATGAATAAGAGTAGTTGCCCAGAGGCAACTATTTACATTTACTCAGTTATTCTATGAGACTAGTCGTAGCGGAATAAAATTGATTTGTGAAGACGCTATGAGATAACTCATAGTTGGCATCCTTGGAGGGAAAGCAACGTACTGGTTATCTTGTAGCTGATTATTAATGTGTTAATGAAAACGGATTTTATTTTTAAAGTAGAAAATACAATTTTATGGCTTTTGGGACACCATATATTATATGAAAATAATTTTAGTAGCCCTTATAAGCCCCTGTACACCCCAGATATCCAAATTTTAAATAGTAATGACTTTTGCCACAGTAATCCGTTTTTTATAGCTTAAATAACCCGGTACAAAATCGATTTATTATAAAAATTTAGTTTCGCGTTTCTGATTAAAAAAAATCGATGAATAAACTTTATTGATTTTATCGTTTCCTTCTTCTAGAAAAGTAGCTTGAATTAGTAATTTCCTAAAAACGAATAATTTATAATAATAATAATAACCATTTATTTTTCAATCACTACAGCCATCAATGTGAAGTTACCTCACGGTTTTTGTGCCCGGCACCTTCACCATCGCACATTTCTTTATTAATTTGCATTATATTTCTGAGAATTAATTTTAAATTGTCTATTAGATTTCAACAGAACCGTCAAATAAAACGTACTTTAAAGTTTTTACAAGGAATTTTCTAACGAAACATTAAACTTTACGTCTTATGGCAGTAGTATTCACAATATGCTATAACACTTTTAATTTATTTTATTTTGACGTTAATTTGTTACTGAGGAACATATTAACAAACTATGAGAATATATTGTTTGTATCAAAATAACCCTTTTTTATACTATTTTGTCTACGGATCCCCTGAAAATTTTCCAATTAAGGGAGATATGATTTTTTACGCCGAAGCGGTTCATCGATACTCTTGCGCGTATCGGGTGTATGCGTGTTTCGGCATAAAATTGCGGACGCTTGTAATTAAAACAAAATCATATCTCCCTTAATTAAATCAATCTTGACATAAATTTGACATGGTCACACAGATTTTCTACAGATTATGATGGTGTGAATTAAATTTTGAGCCATTCCTTCCAAAAAGATTTGAACCTTTCCGAAGTTAAAAAATCATTTATAAAATTGAGAATTACAGAAAAAATAATATTGCTATTACTGTAAAAGATACTATAGAAAACCTCACGGCATTTTAAAGTACAATGTACATACTCATTTAAATACAAAATTGGGATCATTATATCTTATAATAACTGTAATATATATTTTTTATATATCGCATTTTTCGCCATATTTTATTCATTTCAAATTGCTCAACTTTAACAACTTTATGAATTAATTGAGTAAATTGTTTCATCAATTTAGGTTAACAGGTATTAATAAAAGTAGAATAAGATGCTAATAACAGATTATTTAATTTTTGAGATTTATTTTTTGTGTCCTCCCTGCCCATGTGGCCGCTCACAAATGATTCCGCAAGGTGTGCGTTAGATACATCATCACATTTTGAAAGGCAGAATATAAACTGGGCGTTTTAAATGTTTTCCCATGTTTCTTTATTTTCTTTCCAGAGAAATTCCAATTTGTCATTATTAAAAAAAATTAAAATTACCATTAAAATTTCAAAGCGCCATCAATCAGTAACGAAATAATTTAATGTTGTTATATTAGTTATAATTTATTTTATTTATATTGCCACATAATATTCTTAAAATTTACAAAAACAATTTATAATTCTAGAAATTCTTTTAATTAAAAGATGTCATAGGATTAAGAGAAAAACTTGCTGTTTTCATTATTTTTACCCTCTTTCTATTGAGACTAAGAAACATATACCATTGCATTTGAAATTTTGAAGAAAAAATTATCTACATTTTAACTTGCCGCCGCCTATAGGCGATAAAATTACTTATATTTGTGATTGTTACCAATAATTTTATTCAGTATGATAAGTTCTGTCGGATGACATGAAAATCATTAAGATCGACAAATGGATGTAATCATTTGCACTATAACGGTTTTCATAATTATCATGTATCCAATAAATTAACATATATATATGATACATATTTCTGAAAACAATTCCATAAAAGTAAATTAACAATAGAATTCTTATACTATATTATCCGTTGTCTTTAGAAAACAGCAATCAAGCGTTGGTATTTCTGCCAATTTCAATAAATATTTTATTCTGTTTTTAAAAAGTATGTGTTCTAACAACAAATATCTATTTTTTTACACATTAATAAGACCAAATGTATAATGGTCTTATTAATGTGTAAAAAAATAGATATTTGTTGTTAGAATAGAATAAGATATAATTATTCTAATTAAAATAATAACGATTCACAATTTTCAGAGATTCTTCTCAAAATGATATCACATTTTTATATATAATACTTTTATAAATATATTTTTCATAAAAATATTATTATATTTAATCTTAAAATTTAGATGCGCGATTGAAATAAAACGCTGACAATATCGTCTTCATAAATTCTCCAGCGGGTTCCATTTTTATCGAGGAAAAGCTAGCGGGCATTCCGATTCTGTATCATGTTTATGACCCCGATTTCCTAACTTGGACTTTATTTAAGACAATTCCCGATACAGTGTACAGTATACAAATAGCTGTTCTAAATGTATCAATCTTAAAGTAACGATAACATTCAAACGCAATGAGCAGTATTACATTTATTCAATTCCCTCAAATCCGCATGAAGCAAAAAAAAGAAGGGAAAAGGAAATAACGCGCTGAATTTCAATCAACGTTTATTGGTTATAATCAATAGGAAATGTGGCCTCGATAATTTTATAAAATAGAATAAATATATATTTATATTAATTAATTTAAAAATAGGTTTAATTATGTAATGATACAGACTCCTTTGCTATTCACAAAATTAATAAAATCCGTTTTTTGATTGCTACAGCTCCACGAAAGTCCCTCGCGAAGTCATCAGATCTGGCAACATGAAGAAATACGTTTTCGCTAATATTACTTTTGTAAATACAGATTATCTCATTATTATCGACACACACACAGATTAATTTTAACAAAATTGAATGTACAAGAAACCTTTCACCAATAATCAAAAAACAGTTCAAAGCGAACGAATTTAATATCATCATGACTAATCGAATAAATTTAAGAAAAATACTTTGTAATTCTAACTTTAGTAAATTAGAATAAAGTGGAGTTTACGAATTAAAATGTAATGATTGCAATGCAATCTACATCGGTCAAACCGGTAGATCCTTCAAATCTTGATGGAAAGAACGTAATAATAAATTACAATCAACCGGATTAGCAAAAATTGTATGGCACTGGGACATTATTTCAATACGGAAAATCATACAATTTTATATACAGGTAATAAAGACAGCATCTTAAACCACCGAGGCAGCCTATAACCCATAAAATCGAAAAAAAAAAAACCCTCGTGAATGATAATGAGGACATATGGAATTTCCTGATCATAAGCGCCTGTCTAACCTGATGCACAAAAATTGTGTATATAAACTTTATAACTTTAAAATATGTACATTCCTTGAAATTAGTTCAAAGTAGTTTCTATAATTTGTTTACAAATTAATTTATATATATTTCAATCGTATTTCACCATATGATGAAGTTCATATTTTGGAAAATCGTTTTAAGAGTTTCCAGAGATGGGAAAGGTGTTGGTAAGCCTCGTCGGTTAGGCGAGTCCATTGTGCGTTTTTGACAATGCGTAGTTCTTCCTTAATTTCGCTTTGTAAGCGCTTGAGGAGGTTATTGGAGAGAGGGCGGCGAGTTTGCTGCCATAAGCGCTGAGTGCGATTTTTTTCGCGTAGTTCAGGGGATAAATAACTTTTTCCGCCACAAGTTGGGCTTTAGAAGCGCCGGAGAGCAAGCTGAATGGTGTGAGCGAGGAGATTAATTCCCTCATTTATTTGCTCTATATTATTCCCAGTTTTGTGAATTTTGTCAATCGAATTGAGTATATTATTTGTAATTTTTTGTCAGTTGCTGTTAGTAAAGATTTCTGGATATTTGTGCTTATCTAACATAACAGATCAGCACAAATATCCAGAAAAACTGGGTTGTGATATGAATATAACTCGGAAATCAACCAAATGTCGAGATTGTGCTCAATCCTGTTGAGAAGGAAGAAGGCGATATTATCGAGGCGAGAATCATTGGTGTGGTTCAATGTTGGGGCAGTTTGGTTTACTGCTCTGATCGGAAAAGGATGTTGTACGATAAAGTTGTTTAATTCACGGCCTTTTTTGCTGTTAAGGGTGAAAGATAATAAATTTGTCAAATCTGATAAGGCATCAAAGATTCGCTGCTACAATTATGATGGTCTAAGACACATGGATATTATGCTTAGCATTAGAGTCCCTTCCGATTACAGTATAAATATAATTGATTTGAATTTTGTTTT
Source organism: Philonthus spinipes (assembly GCA_963082785.1). Classification (NCBI taxonomy): domain Eukaryota; kingdom Metazoa; phylum Arthropoda; class Insecta; order Coleoptera; family Staphylinidae; genus Philonthus; species Philonthus spinipes. Next base: position 16,947,105 of record OY720311.1, on the reverse strand, counting down.
TTTTTTTTGCAGATACTGCAAGATTTATCAAAACGTATAGAGAGACAAAAAAAAACTAACACTTCTTTCAACATTTTTTTTAATTCAATTGTGTGTCTTAATAAAAAAAAATATTTAAAGGTTTATGTAGTGGTTCTACTGTATTCTATACTTAATATTGTTTGATGTTGGTAATATTAACACAAATGATAGTTATTGTATAAAACCATGGCAAAATTAATAAAAATATAATGAAGCATTCAATTGGTATTAATAAAACAAATAATAATTTGTTTAAATTTGACGATAATTTCTGGCTTAACAATTAACTTTATTTATATAGATAAGTTTGGTTAAATCAACATATTTTGGTCCCAGGTACTTGAGGTTTCCCAACGAGTAATCATGTATAGAGAAGATTGAGAATGAAGTTAATGACAGTGTCAGGTCACAATGGCGGTCGCGATGGGGGAGCTACATATTTTGTCTGTACATTTAGTTATTTCCTTGATAATGACCACTCATTGAACATAGTTGGAACTTATTTTTAATAATAGTAAAATGAATAACAAAGTGTCTTAATTAAAATACATAATTATGAATAATGTTTAAATTAAAGCATTATAAAAATGTGCAACATATTACATTGTCCTGATTTAATGTAGAATACAAATCTCTACAGAAATGGAAATACGAAAACTATTTACGGCAATTCAAAACAAACATTTTGTGATCAAAACTATCTTAGATTTATTTTATTTACAAAATAAACGTTTACCCTCCTTTGTGTATATTCCATCTGTAACTACAAAACATACAAAAAGACAACACCTGTTAAGTACATTTTCAGAGCGAACGTGCTTCCCGAACCACGCCGTTCCTTAAAGTATTCACTGTAAATATTTGCTGAGATGAAACTTGCGACTAAAGCGGTTTGCGTGTAAATCCCTTGAGAAAACTTCTTGTTGTTGTCGACCTTTTTTATCGTGTGACAGGTCTTGTAAGGGGAACATTTGGAAATACTCGGGTTTTCGGGATTATCTGCCACTAGAAAATACATAAGGGGAGGTACACGTGAAGGATTAATTTAGAGTTATCGCAATATATTTAATATAAATAAATAGTCGAGACAGACTAAAAGCTAAAATATTGTAATTTATTTATGTCATAATAATTGAAATCAATTGTATCCGTCCATATACATCCTCTACGATCATTTCCACCTGAGGTCGTAGGCGTGACAGTGCGTTTGTAGTTAGCACAGTTGCACTGATGAGGGATGAAACCCCGAATCACATATCTGCAGATAGCCTTATATTATTTACTTTTTGTTTTAAAGTTTTGTATTTTTGATTCGAAAATTGTTATACAATACGTTATTGTTATGCAACTGAAAATGCCCATTATTAGATATTAGTTAAAGTACTTATGCAACAAAAGTGAAAATGTCACAGCAAGTATAGAGGAAATAATTTATGAATAATTTTCAAATTTTATTAGTTATATTTTAATATTTGTATAATTTTTATATATTTGCTTTATACATTTTTACGTGATATTTCATCTGTGAAAATTTGCTTTTGCAAATACATCGCTTAGTAATATATTCTGTGATACAAACGGTTATATTTTACTATTAATATATATTTATTTTTAATATACTACGTCAGGAAATGTTATGTTTTTAAAAATGTATATTTTTGTTTTATTATTATGTATATTTTTTCTTGCATTCAACAGTAAAGTTGTGCATTATTATTTTAATATTAATACGGTATTTTTTGATCATATAACTGTGTATTGAATGCCATTTCAATACACAGTTTAGATGTTATTTATTAGTTTTTGTAAATGAAATGTATATTTTATAATGGAGATTCTGTAAAAATTAAATTGAATACAGATGTGCGTAAATGTGCAACAAAAATTGAAATTGCGGCCTGTTTATTTTAAAATTAATTGTAGCTTTTAATGAGCAATACATTTTAATTCTATTAAATTGTTATGTAAATAGTTTGATGCAAACGGAAAGCTTTTAATTATTTGGGGTGAACAATTTTTGTGATTGTAATTACTCCGTTATTGATTATTTATTTATAACAATAAATACTAATAGATTGTTAACATGGTACCAATATAACAAATGGAAACTCGATTTAAATACAATAACTTTAAAATTAAATATTATTATATAAAATGTTTAATTATTTTTGCATGTGTTTTACAAAAATTAAATAAATATAATTAAAAATAAAATTTTTCAATTAAATAAAAATGACTTGAAAATAATTAATATATATTTCTACAGTTGGCTCTGTGACATTTTTACTTACGTGACGTAAGTACCTTAAACAAATGAGCATTAAAACAACTACTTCCCTGGCAAATACCCCGCCGGATATTGAACTACAGAAGGTACAAATGCTGTTGCATATGAATAATTGCATCATGAAACAAATTGTTTGATCCGAGAAAAAATCAATGGAAAAACGAAAAACAACGCTACATAATATAAGGCCATCTGCAGACACATATTTTGGGATTAATCCGATAGCTATGAAGATTATAAGAAAGAAATAACAAAAACCAAGAAAATGATACAGACCGAAAAACAGAGAACATGGGAAGAGTTCGGAAACAAGATGGAAGAGAGTGCGAAACGAAAACAGAAGATATTCTACAAGACATTAAAGAATATAAGAAAAGACAAAAAAGATGAATATATCAGGAGAAAAGACGAAACGGGAAAATTAATAATGAATGCAGAAGAAGCAATGGAAAGGTAGAGGACATAGTTCGAAAAACTACTAAATCAAGACTATGAGCCAAATCAAGAAAAAGACCAAACATTAAGCTATGGAAAGAAGAAAAAAATCCAAAAGAATGGGAAGTAGGAATGATAGTTCCGATATACATTCACACATGGTAGCAAGACAGTGTGTAAAAATTATAGAGGAATCACACTAATAGGAACAGCTATGAAATTATATGAAAAGATAATAGAAAAATGAATGTGGAAAATAGCTGAAGAGAAGCATCACAATCTCAGAGTGGGTTCAGACCGAACAGGAGTATACACGATCACATTTTTACACTAAAGACGATAATAAACAGGACACTAGAGAGAAAAAAAAAATCAATATATATATAGAATACTTAGACATGGAAAAGGGCATTAGACAAAGTACAAAGAGAAAGAATTTCGGAGGGACTATAAAAATGAAAATTAAAAACAAACTGAAAAGAGTGACACAGAATATATGCAATGAGACTAGAAATACAATTATATCGAAGAACTAAAAGTCTAAGGAGTTGATAACCGAACAAAGTGTAAGACAAGAAGCCTAAGTCCGTTAATATTCATTATATACATGGGCCAAATTTTGACAGAGGTAGATAAGATTACAAAACCTACACTGATGGCATATAGAAAGTTAAAAATTATAGAAATCCAACATTGCGCATTTGCAGACGACATCGCCATAATAGCTAATAGTCAACATGAACTCTATGATAAACTGTCGAGATGGAATATAATATTGGAAAAATACGGCATGAACATAAATACCGACAAAACCAAAGTAACGGCAATAATAGGAGAGAATACAAATATGAACATTAAAGTGGAAAACAAGAAAGTGAAACAAGTAAAACAATATAAATATCTAGGAGTGATCATACAGGATTCAGGACAACATAGAATAATAGAATAAACCAGACAAACAAACTATACCACACATTAAACAAATACATAACAGGAAAACGAGAAATCAAAAAATATACGAAAGTATAAGTACTCCCACAATAAATACTCCCACAATAAAAAAATAAATTTGTATCCCAGATACATGGTTTTATCAATTACGAAGAAATGAACGCGATCACTTTCATCTGAGATCCCGGTAAAGACAACATAAAAAAAATGTTTAACAAATAAGGGCTTACAGGACAGAGCTACACGGATGAGGGATGAATCCCGAAACACGTGTCTACAGGAAACCTTGTAATTATTATTTGTCGTTTCCTTTCATTAAATATTTTCTACTCAAACCGTTGCAATGCTACTGCTACTACTGTAGTAGTGATATGCAACAACCAAGTATCTATTGTGTACTTCAATGCCCGGAGGGGTATATGCTCGTGAAGTAGTTGTTTCAATAAATATTTGTCTAAAACGTACAATGTAAGTGTTTTTTGCAATTGGAAAAAGGGATTGACCGAATTTTATTGATAATTGCCAGAAATTTTCCTCGCTTAATTTCGTTATACATGAAATGTATCCGCTAAGAGTGAGGTAAATTATTTTAAACTCGTTATAATAATTTACAAGTAATTGTCGAGATAATATATCTTCAGAATTCAAAGAAAACCAAATCGGTTAATAATTAATTTTCAAAAAAAAAAAAATGGTGTGATTACCTCTAATTGATATGCGACTCCGCAGCGAGTACCATATCTGAAAGGATTTAAAAAATTATAATAGCGTTGATATTTATTTCGAATAAAGTAACGAAGTTTTATATGATAATTAATTAACCATAATTGAAATAAAATCGTTGAAATCCAAATTACGTAAAAATAACGTAAAAAAATTGTGTTTTTTGTAGATTTTTTAATATATTTATTCATATTTATTATTTTATTACAAACTGCGAAAGTTTAAATATTATAAATATGAGAAATATTTATTTCATTTTCACAATTAAAAAAAAAATGCAATATTACCGGAAGACATTTCTTAAGGATGATTTATTTTCGTTTATTTTTGTCCAAGGATATATCCCCTGATTTGAATGAATAAGTCCCCTTGCCTTCTGGATATTTATCATCCACCCTAGAAATGGAAAAGCCGAGGGTTGAGTATTCTTCGTTCCAGGGCGCATTTTTGCATATCGTTTGCGCTTGTACGAGTGCGTGTGGAGTTTTGCTGAACTTCAGCTCGGCGCATTTACGTCGCTTAATAATTCATAAAATCCTCCCTCATAACAAATTGTTATGCTCTCGCTTTTTTAGAGTCGGGAATTGTAAAACATCAACATTCATATATTATTCCAGATTTCGTTTGGAAGTATGAGTTTGGATTTATGTGAACAAGTTAGGCGGAGTAGTGGGAAGTCTTCGCTTCTCAATATATTTCCACGGCTATAAAACAATTTAACGAAGTAAGAAGATTTAAAAATTTACAAAATTTTTTGACAGCTATATACGTTAAGTTAATAATCACTAATGAGCGTAAAGGGTAAGTGGTGAGATTAAGGATGGGAAATAATGGAGATCCATCTAGTTGTAGATGGAGAGAAATGAATTTCGGATTATAACTTTTAGTTGAGTTGAATTTGTATAAAAGGCCTCGATCAAACAAACAGAATCGTACACTTTTCTGATGTCCAAAAATATGCTCGCTGGCCTTCGAAGTATATCCTGTGGATGTTGTACATAAGAATTGATACCGGAAGAGCAGTTATTGTTTTCTTTACAAAGCCAAATTTAAATGGTAAATTGAAAACAGAAAACATAATAAACTCTTTCTCATAGCAATATTTTACGATGACTTCGAATATGCTATCACATTTTATTTATCATTTATAGTTTTTAAGTTATAACCTCAAACTTTTATTTTATAAATTATGATTATAATGTCGAAAATGACATTATTGGGTATATTTTGTTTCATATATTTCAAATATATATATAGTTTTTTTGCGTTTTTTTTTTTTCAAAGTTTCAACAATTTTATGAAATTATCTCAGCTTGCCATGGAAACAAATGATGAAGAAAAATAAGCAGCCATACAATATTGTTTCTTATTATTTTATTGTTTAATACTGTAATTTTTCGCTAATGTGTGTTAAAGTTTTAAGTATGACTTATTCATAAAGCGAAAAGTTGGATATGATAAACTGTCGTATATAATGTAACGAAAACTCGGCGGAATCAAGAAAGCTATAAGAAAACATATACTAGGAATGTAGGTAACCATGGAAGAAATTATTTCCAAAATTAAAGAATAATTTAATTACTTTTGGAAGATTTTATAGATATGTAGCGGGTAACTATAAAAAACAAATTATGAATGTGAAGAAGTATGTGTATTAGCTGACAAGCGGTATTGCCCAAGCAAGTAAAACGAGCAACTATAATCGAAGAATCAAAAGTATTACGTATTTAAAAAGAAAACAGAAATTTACGGCTTACTATTTAAAAAAATGTCCAGGATTTTTTTATAAACAGCAACAGTAAACAAATTATATTTTGCATGTTGCATATTAATAATTGAGACCTGTATGCTGAATTTCACAATAAATTTATTTAGTCGGATGAATCATTTATTTCTACGTCAGGAATTTTTAATAGACATAATACACATCGATGGGCTCGAACTAATCCAAATGAGATATTTCCCCGGCGAACTCAAGGCCGGAAAGGATTTTCTTTGTCCGCATTTTTATGGAAGAACTCCCTGGATTATTTTTCATACAAGGAAACATTAAAAAGCTCAAGATATTTGTATATCATTAAAGAAAATATTTAAAATTAGATAGATGATATTCCATTAGATGAGCGTATTAAATTCCGTTTCAATGTAAAATGCCGTCAATGTAAGAAGATATTTAAATAAAAAAAAATATATATTAATAAGTGTATCGGAAACAACGGATGAATAAAGTGATCTCCAAGATAACCTAACCCCATTAGATATGATTCTTTGGGGATACGTGAAAACTGGGTTATACAGCTCATAATATGTCACATTGAATGTCTTAAAAAATCATTTTCAAAATTTAATAAACTAAAGAAATGAAAAATTTGTTCATTCAATTAAAAAAAAAGTTGTCAAAATGTTCAACAAAATAATGGAAGTCACATTGAATAATTATTTATTTGTTTTATTTCATTGTTAGTGTGGATTCACAATGGACGTAAGCATAAGGAATACATAAGCGTAAGAATTACTTAAAGTTGGATTCCGTGTATTTCAACGGCGTTTTTCACAATGAATTATGTTTTATGTTGTTTATGGTAGAACACAACTCTCCGTACGTAATACATTAAAACGTTCATAAATTTCAACTTTTTACGTAAATCTTATGGATATCCATAGATATATTATATGCTACATCTATGTGGATATCCAACAATGTCAGGAAACTCATTAAGCAACGATGTAAGCTATTATTTATTTGTGGTTTAATTATAATTTTGAGCGTGATTTTAAAATGGTCAGCACTGGTTTTTCATTCATATTGTAATTCAATAAACTTTGACCAAAGACTGAGGAGCTATATAAACTTCCATCGCTACATGATGGGTCATGTAGCGATGTTTATATAGCTGCTATATCAATATACATAAAATTATAATTGGCATCACAAATATCCAATAAAATAATGATAAAATAAGTTTTATAATTATAGAATACTGTTCTAGAGTTTTTAATGTGCTTTCCATCAATATTGTCCACACATAGAGGCATATTCCATTTCTTCTCAAACTCCTATTTAATTTCATTAAATTTCTCTTCATTTGGAGGTATTAAAACTCAGCGACAAAACATCCGATAAAACTTGTAAAACTTTTTTTACCACAGTGCATACCGTTGATCTACCTATGTGATAACTGTTGGCTATGGAAAATGTTGAGTCTCTAGTAAACAAATATCTAAACAAATTAGCAAAATAAATATGGTATTTTTGGATTTAATTGTAATTTATACCACCTTAATGTAATTGCTAATCATTATCTGGGACTCAAAGGTTTTCTTATACTACGTTTAATTAATTTTGAAGAAACCAAGCGTATCAAATCTTTAAACAACGTTGGTATAATCCTTGTGTAAGTGAAGGACCATTCCGCATCGTGCAATCTTATTTCTATTAATAATCTCCTGAACTCTCCCCTTTTCTCCCGATCTCTATTGAGAGGACGTACATACCATAGTCTTTTTGTAGCCGAATTTTGTCTTTTTTGTATCTTCGCCTCAAGCGTACAGCGCATGCATTGAACGTAATTTTTATGTACATTGTGAACAGTAATTATTATGTGATTTTTATGTAATTCTTACGCTAGATCGGTCGACAACATCGTCGCTGTCCATGAAAGTGTGCAGGAGATACCGAATCAGTCAATTCCTCGCCGTGAGCAAGAACTCTGCTTTTGAAGACTTCAACTTGGCGAATTTTGCATCGGCTCTTGGGTCTGCACCCGACAAGATCCAGCTGACTCAGGAGCTAAAAGTTAATGACCATAAACAAAGCCGTTTGTTCGCTGACTGGACTTTGAAGCGTTTGAAAGAGGGCCCCAATTTTAGGCGAAAAATCATCCTTAGCAACGAGATGTTTTTTGGATGAATGAATATGTTAAAAAATAAAATTGCCATATATGGGGAAACGCTAATCCACACGAGTTTCATCAGATGACAATGCATCCATTTTCAAAAACGACGTTGTTGAGACCATCACGATTATTATAGAGCACTACAGATCGATGATAATCAATTTCTTTTCGCTCGAATTCAACAGTATGGACGTTCACGACATGTGGTGCCAGCAGAATAGTACTAAATGCCATACATCGAATGCCACGATAGATATTTTGAATGAACAATTTGAAGGTGTCATCTCTCGCAAAGCTGACGTAAATTAGCCACCAAGGTCATGCCAATTGACCCCACTATACATTTTTTGTATTATTTTCTCAAGTCGCAGGTCTATTCCAATAAGCCGCAATCTACTGATGCCCTGAAAGTCAACATAATCCAAGCCAACGCTCTAATTCAGCCAATTATGTCAGGCAGAATCATTGAAATTTGGACCTTTTATATCCGTGCCAACATGAGAGACCGCGGCGGATTTTTGAACGATGTCACATGCCAATAAAATGGTATAAATAGGCCTTTGAAATAAAAATATAATTGCGTTAATACCTCATGCACAGCTTATGTCATTCCATTTCAACATCGACCTCTTCTTATTGGAAAACCCTATACAACGTGACAACTCTCGGCCTCACGTTGCCAAACCCATTAAAACCTATTTAGAAACACTCAAATAAGAAGTCCTACCCACCCGCCATATTGCCCAGATATTACGCCGTCCCATTGATTCGTGGATAGCCTCAAGAGTCGAACACTTCTACCGTGACCGTATAAGAGCTCTTCCAGAAATATGGGAAAAATTTGTCGCTAGCCATGGGCAATATTTTAAATGATTCATTTGTAACCATTTTTTTTTTAATAAAGTTGCAGTTTCATTAAAAAAAAAGAGCGAGATCATAGTTGCACACCTAATACTAATACTAATATTATATTATATTATATTATATTATATTATATTATATTATATTATATTATATTATATTATATTATATTATATTATATTATATTATATTATATTATATTATATTATATTATATTATATTATATTATATTATATATATTTAAGTAACTTAAATTGGCATTTTATATATTTTGGAAATATTCTCAGAGAGAATTAATACTTCTTGTATTACATAATATAAATCCATTCGAGTCGAAGCAATTTTTTTTTTCATTTCATTCCTTTCACTACACAACACCAAAAAGAGTAAACATTTCTCGGCGCAGATATTTTTCTCAGCATAAACATATTTTGAAAGAAACACGAATTAAAGAGTAAATCCTACTTTTTGGGGCCATTATCTTCTCAAGTTGAATGGAATGTATTCGTCGACGTGTCGGGAAATTCCTTTGTGCGGAGAAAGTGTGCGGAAAGCTCGAAAGCCTCATTGATGACGAACGGGCTTATTAAAATCATATCAAAAAAAGAAGGGACGATTCATCGGAACGGAGACGTTAAATCGAGGGGAACGGTTTCATTCCTGAAACCGCAAGGGATCGGAATAATTCCGCATGAAAGCGAAAGGGATCTTTTGTATTCAAACTGGATTTTTTTTTGAGCCGGAGAAAGTGGGAGGGTGTAAAAAATTAAACGTTCACCTTGACCAGGAGAATATTGAAGGGAATAGTGAATGATGAGGGAAAAAGAGTTATTTAAAAACGATGATAGTTTTTAATGTATGTTCATCTTTAATTTCCTAATCATAATAATCTTTAGAACAGAAAAATATACATAATAAATAAAAATTACAAAATCAAATAATTTATATAAATAGAACAGAGTATTCACTCACTTGGTCACAGTTATTTAAATATATTAAATAAAAATGATTTGAAAATAATTAATGAATTATTTCCACATTTAGCTCTGTGACTTTAGACTTACGCTACGTAAGTACGTTAAATAAATGTACATTAAAACAACTACTTCCCGGGTAAATACCCACGCCGGACATTGAATTACATAATATACACCTGCTGTTATACATCAATAAAATATTGCATAATGCAACAAATTTTGATCAGAGAAAAATTAATTGTAAAAAAACAAACAAAAGGAACGTTACTTAATATAAGGCCATCTGCAGACACTTGTTTCGGGATCTATCACTCGTCAGTACAGCTATGTCTTACATAATTTAAAGATGTTTAAATAAATCAATTATATTAATTCAAATTGAACTTATTCAATTTAAAATAAATTAAACCAAATTAATTCAATTTAAATTAAAACCGAATAAAATTAAACGAAAAGAATTGAATCAAATTAATTAAAAAGAGCGACCCTCACCTGCTGCGGCTGTGATAGTAATGACGGGCAGGGGAAGGACGTGCGTTCTTGTATTGTTGTTATCGTAAATTCACAAAAAACTCCTCTCGGTTCGGATTTGAATAAATGCCTCGCTGGCTATTACTTACGTAGCGTAAGTCTAAAGTCACAGAGCTAAATGTGGAAATAATTTATTAATTATTTTCAAATTATTTTTATTTAATTTATTAAAATAATTGTGACCAAGATAATGAATACTCTTTTCTATTTATACAAATAACAATAATTTGAAAATAATTAATTTACTTAACTGAATAATTAACTAAGAATTTTCTCTTTGGCTGTTGCGATTTTTTACTTAAGTTGTTTAACATATTGTACAATGTAATAAATTTTTGATTCGAGAAATTTTAATGGAAAGACTTATAAAACCGTTATGTAATATAAGTTTATCTACCGACACGTATTTCCGGATTATACATTTTTTAAAGTTGTAAAGTTAAATTAATTTAACGTAACGGCACAGTAGATAATTAATTATTCAATTGAGTAAATTAATTATTTTCAAATTATTTTTATTATATTTAATTTAAATAACACCATGTGAATATTCTTCTAGATTATTGTTATCTTTTTTGTTTGATTAAAAACGTATCTATAATGACAATGTCATTATATTACTTAAAACTTTTATTGAATACTTATTGATTTAAAGGGATGTTAATTAGATGATGCATATATGATTTAATTTTTTTTATAACTTAAAGTATTGCTTATTTTTTCCAAGTAACAAGTCTGGGAATTTTTACTATTGTTCTTTCCTATTTCTGAGCTAAAGTTAATTTTATTACTAAGGAGTTTAAATGTTTTCTTCAAAAGAAATTTATTATCTGTTGTTTATAATCTATATGGAGAAAATATCAATATATCAACAAGAAAACAACATGTTTTTCATTTTAATATAAAATTATTAATATTTCTGCGAACAGGTGCGAGCGTCTATATTTGAGTCAATTTCTTGATGAAACTCTGTTTTAAATACAGATAATAATTCATTTGGTTTAAAGTTTCGTAACGTATTGTAGAACAAAACACAGATGTATACCTTTGAAAGCCGTGGAAATGATTCAGAAGCGGAGAAAATGAGATCCACATGAATTCATGAAAGACAGCAACAAAACCGAAAAAAGTACTGAAGTAATACCGATCGCTATATGTTTCCGCCTTTGTCGATTTTCTTTAAATTTTACAACACTAAAATATGAATAAATTTCTTTATTACCTAAATGTGTATTGAATATAATCTTTACAAGTAATAAAAATAAATAAGTATAAGTTATTATAATTGAAATAAATGAAAAAAATAAACTAAAAATAAGCAAATATTTAAGTTGAAACTTAAGATAAAAATTAACAACTTTCACAGAAAAAAAATACAGTACTTACTCGTGCAAGGGATGTTAGAAAAGTGATTAGAATTTATTGAGAAACAAACTCTTAAATAAAAAAAAAAAAATAGGATGAAGGCTGCGCGTATTCTCAAAATGGTTATTTAGTTTTCCCAAGGCTGAATTCATGAATTTAGATTTTTAGTTGCGAGGTATTTGTTCCGCACACTCGGACAGATAGTTTCAATTCATCGTATTATGCACGGTCCGCGTTAATGGTATGTGGCTCGAGGGTGGATCGAAAAGCCTTGAGAGATGCAGAGAAAGGTGTTACGAGAAAAAATATAGAAATAAATTCGTACAACGAAATGTTTACACAATGTAAACAAAAAGAAAACACAAAAAAATATTTTAAAAATACGCATCGCTCGTCCTGTTCTGTTCTTTTTTTGCATTGAATCAAAAAATGCGTTGCTTGATGCAATATTTTATTGATATACAACAGCGGGTGTAAATTATATAATTCAATGTTCGGAGCGGTATTTGCCCGGGAAGTAGTTGTTTTAATGTGTATTTGTTTAAAGTACTTACGTAACGTAGGTCAAAATGTCACAGAGCTAAATGTGGAAATAATTTATTAACATTTTCAAACCACTTTTATTTAATTTATATAAATTCAGCCTTTAGTATTTCTTTTTTTGTTTGTTTCAGAGTAATGTGGCCAATTTCAATTATAATTTTGGCCACACTACCTAAAATCAACAGCGACGTCTTCACAATGGGCTACATCACTGGCTCTCAGAGGCTTCCAGGTGATAACGAGTACCAGAGACACGGTCTCACGATTTCCGGGGCGATCTCTTTAGCCGTCGACGAGGTAAACAATGGAATTATGGCTGAACACAACCATCGTTTGGAGTTTATCGTGGCGGAGACGTACGGCAAGGAAATCTACAGTGTGGAACAAGTCGCAAATTTATGGACGCAGAATGTGTCCGTTTACATCGGCCCTCAAGAATATTGCGTGCACGAGGCTTACATGGCTGCCGCATTTAATCTACCTATGGTATCATATGTAAGTATTTTGTATTACCCTGAAGAATAAGATTATACATATGACTTATTCATTCGACATTGGTGAGATCAGTAACTTGCATTCAGTTCAACTTGGTGCAGAACAAACAAGCATACCTAATTATTTAACTGAAATCTTTGAATTGTACTTATTGATTTAAATTAAAGAAGTGCAGTGTGGAATATAAAAAAATAGTAATAAAGTCTATGAGTCTAGCTTTTTCTACATTAGCTTCTTGTTGCTTATGCGAAGCTAACCACCTATTGCATACATGTAAACTCTTTTTGTGGAAAACTTCAAAGGAGCGATTTGAAATAATAAAATTGCATAGTATAATCTTTACATAGATGTAAAACGTATCAAATCAAAATCATACTCTGTTACATTTTCCAAAGCTTGATGTTAATCAAATAGAAAACGCTCCCATATCTGAGATTACAAATCTACCTGCTTCCGTTACCTTAATGGCCAACACTATCACCACTCAATAAATCACGGTTCAATTATATACTACACTTATAGTTATTTATAGTAGATTTAGCAATTTTGAAGAACATTACTTTACATTAGTTGTCAGGAAACTCCGGAAAATTTCATCACTGAACAGTGTGTTCAGAAGTCAGGACTACAAAAGGCTCACAACTAAATTACTATACAAGGAATAATTTCTATGTCGTCTCTTTCTCCTCGTGTTATTACCTCATGTATTCTGAAACCAGTTCTTTCTGTTCGGCGGCATAATTCTGTCAAAAATATGTGCCTATATACCATCATCCGTTATCTCACACAATGGTTGTTGGAAGCACCTATCGAATTTAAAACTAGCAGATCCAAATTTTTGCAGTCGTAGTAGTATTGATCTGCTATTAGGAGCTGATGTATTTTTATAAATGGAAAATGATACAGCCGAAGATCAACAGGTAGAACAAATATTCGATAATTTTTTTCTTCTTCATCATTAATGTCGTTTTGTTGTACCTTAACTATATAAAGGCAATGCTCCACTCTCGTTTCCCGGATCATATGCCACGAAAAATATCCATCTGGAATTAGTTTTGCCATTAACTTCTGAAGCCTTTCTTGCTTGTTTTCGTCGCTTCGTCGCCTGTCGTGGTCAGTGATTGTGAACCAACTTTGTAGGCTCCTACCATATGTTATTAGAAACAAGTAATGGGAAATTGGCTATTCGTTGACATTTCAACCTTCTAGGCGCTCCATGTATGGGAAGTCTAAGGGAAGCAGGGGTGAAGTCAGTTAAGACCCAGCTCATTCCAATTGTGTGTGAACAAATTTTTACTTACAATAGATTACCGTACTAATTCAGATTGAGGCTCTCCTCAACTCACGACCTTTGTGTCTAATTAGTCATGATCTCAATGATTTTTCGGTTCTTCATTTTTTTTAACTGTAGAGCCTTTACCTGCACTGCCAGAGGAAAATCTTGTAGATATTAAACTCTCATACTTAAATCGATGGCAGTGATTGGTACGAATGCATCAGGATTTTGGCAACGTTGCATACTGAGTATTTACAGACACTACAAGAGAGCTCGAAATGTTCGTCTCTAAAAGAATATGTTTATGAAAATTCATTAGTCCTAATAAAATAAGATAATGCGCCCTCTATGAAATGGAATATGAGACTTATTGTTAAGCTTCATTGCGGAGCAGATGGGATTGCAAGAGTTGCTACAGTGCAAACTGCTTCGGGATCAGTTTAAAGACAGATCGTAAAGCTTGCAATCTTACCTATGAAAATTTTATGGTTTTGGTGGGCGGAATGTTTGTAATTCGTTAATTTAATTATTTAGTATATGTTTAGAACTCGTGATTTAGTTATTTAGTATTTTCAAATGTTGGCAATATATTTTAATTTGGGAATACTTTTTTTATGTGTATGTCTTCGGACAAGAAATGTTATCGGTTAAACATCGATCGCTTTAGCAACAACGTACACACTACGTTTATTTTCGTTCTCTGGTCAGACAGGAAAGCAATCGGTAAATGTTCCCTAACCAAAACCTGCTACCACATTTCTCGTTATCGTCATCTTCTTGTTTAGCTACATTCTATATTATGGATATAATTTATGTTATCAATATCATCAATTTCATTTAAAACATCAGCATGCATTATAAAAAAAATCAGCAATATTTATTTAACATATTTGATATTAAATCTACTAAGGAACATTGTGTATCTTTGAATTTATTAGCTGCTAAGGTCGGAATGACATTTTTAGAGAAAAAATTTAAACTTGCCGTTGGTTATTCGTAAATAAATAAAAGTCAAGTCCATATACATACTGATATTTTTTATGACGAAAGCAAGGGCAATATCTATTTGAGGATAATTTTCTCCGCCTTTGATAGCGTTCGCGATGCAAATTCTTTTGTTTTTTCGGACCTGTACTTGTGTACTTGTGTTAATATTGCTTTCGCGCCAAAATTAAATATATCCACCGTTCAATTCTATTGTAAATTAGGATTATAATGTGTTAAAACATTATTTGACATCTTAATTTCCTTAAATTTTCATAAACGAATCTTGAAATATTTTCCACCCAAAACCACGACTTTTCCTTTTTAATAATTTTAATAAATCGTAAAAAGGATGTAAAATAGCAGAAATATTTGAGACAAATTTTTAATAATAATACGTCTTTGAGTAAGTGCTGTGCTGTATAGGTGAACGCTTCAAAACTGCGATAATTTCTCTTGAACTACAAGTGGTAAATTCTCAAAATTTTCACATGCAGCTAGTTTTGATTTAATTACACAACGATTGAATTAAAATATCTTATAGTTACTCGGTTTAACAGTCTTTAATGCAATTTATAAAATATTTGTCAGTTAAACGACCACCTAAGGATTTTTTTGTATGAAATTCTTTTTCAATTTTATCAACACTCCTCAAGAACGTTTATAACAGCGAAAATTTAACGCTGTACGCACTGATATTATATTAATTAAAGGCACCCATTTTTCCAATAATAAAATCTCTTTCCTTTGTTTACATCTCGTAATCTTTCCACCACCCATTTTTTGCTTCTGTTTGCTTTCTTTAAGCCGCAACGAAGGACCTCGTCTGCGTGAAGCTTGTATCCTTGTAATCTCACCACAATGTCTTGTATAAAATGCAACTTATCATGTACTGTTGATTTGACGATTTTATATTAATAATGTATAATTGAATACTGCTGTTACTGAAATTATTATAATTATTTTTCTATCGTTATATATATTATTTTTTTTGTATTATTTTTGTATTATGAAAATGGCGTTGCCGTTAATAAACATTTATTTATTTATTATTTATAAGTTTGTCGACGTTCCTAACGATAAAAATCACATTAAATGCTATGTCTTCAATCGTTCTATTCATTCTGCGTGTTCGGAACTCACGCATGCCGAATTAAGGTGTTAAAAGCATCTTTATTGACTCCCAAACTGTTATTCTATATATATATATATATATATATATATATATGTATATAGAAAATATACTTCCGCATGTTGTAAATATATTTTAATTACTGAAGTGAATAACATGTTATGATTCTGTGTTTTACGCATAAATAACCTACAATTTCCATTTTATTTAATGTAAATGCTTTTAAATTTCCGCAATAAAATTGCTTTTGTGAACTAAATATTACAAAAATATATTTATATGGATTATTTCTCCTACATATCATAACGAAAACTTCACCAATTTTCAAACTTTTACAAACTTAAAACAGCAAACCGACACTTCCTATTCAATGGATTGAGTGCGTTATTTGGAACTGTTCAGTCTTTGTGCGGATTGTAAGAATATGGCGGCGATACATCCAAACTGTTGCAAACATCACCGAAAACAACTTGGGTTTAAGGATCCTTTATATTCTTTATTTTTTGGTTGATCACATCTTTTCACATGCATACGAGATATAATTCGTGAAATATGGATGCGGGAAGGAAATCGTTATTTATTGCATTAAAATCTAGATTTGAAATCTTTTATGTTTACGTTTCAAATATGGGCATTAAGAGATATATGATTATTCGCACTATAATGTAATGCAAAATATTTAAGAATATTGTAATAGTCTTACGAATTATTTGGATATTACAAGTTGCATCTGTTAAAACACTTAGAATTTTAAAAATAATTCTCCTTTATAACATTAATTATAAAACTAATGCATGCTCTAATTAACTTGAGTTCTCTCCATTCCGTCGAACTGCCAAACTCATAATTATTTTAATTGTGACATATTTAATTTTGTCTCAGTGAATTCAAGGTATTCCTTTCTATTGTTGAATTTAACTTATAAGGTTGTAGATACATTATTATTTAAAACGTATGTGTCACAAATGTATTCTAATTTTTATTTTATTTTTATTTAAATATGTCATTCTTTACATTTTTATATACGTCTTATTTAATAGTATATTATATTAAGTTTGTACTTATTGCTCTGTAATTGGGTTTTTTTGCCTATTGGGTAATAAAGTTTATTATTATTATTAATTACCCCTAATTTTTCATTATAGTTATTATTTTATGTATATTAATAAGATTTAATCAAATAAAAAAAATATCCATGGGGTCAAAACTTAGAAAAAATGTTTTCATATGTGCAGTAAATGAATTTTTTTTTCAATTTTTTTTCATGTTACACATTAACGGAATTATTAAAAAAAAATGCATTACTCATTGCTCACACTGCATTTTTAATTCTAAATGTTCCAATCCCCAATGTTTTTCCTTTATCCCATACACTCGTATGTTAGTAAATATAATTCATCATGTATATTCTAGTTACGCTAAAACCATGTGAGTATGTGGGCTTCACGGATGTACTCGAAAAGTAATGAATGTATGCTCTATCCACAAAGAGAAAAAATAACATTCGTATATTTTATTATGTGCATGCGCATATAACTTTTCATCGATGTGGGCTTTGAAGTTTGAAATTCAGATCCAAATACTGTATACATCGTGTGTACTGTTGAAAGGATGTTATAGAGAATTCCGTTGCAAGATTATTTTAATAATGATTTTATTTTTATATATATATAACATATCACTCAATACGTTCCCGTTTTCACACATATGCTACAAAATTGTTGAAAGATCCACGTGATTTCCATGTAGCTCTAACCTTCACACAGTACGTGTGAAAATTTCATCACCAATTTTTATCACTGCATTTTAACTGAACACTGCAGACTTAGAAAACATCTCCACTAATTAGGGATTATCAATCTTTTCACCAGATTGTAGAGCGTGCTGTTTGGAGGAAGAAACCGCGGAGCATGTTATTGGACAGCGCTAAAGTCCAGAAGGAAATCCATTGTGCCTCAGCGCTGCTAGTCTATCTTGACGAGGTAGGTTGGCTGTGCTCAGACATGGTCAATGTCTTCTCATCATCTTGCAAGAATATTGCACAGATAAGGTTGTCTCCAGATGCGGGTTCCAGCACAAAGTTTTGTCTAGTATAATGGCTCTCCCGCAATCAGTTACCCCTCGCATGACTGATTCGATTAGCCCAGTTACTCTTCCGCGAGTAAAGAGAACTATTACAGTCTTATTTCAGTTAACGCTGAGACTTTCCGACGAACATCAGTTACAGGTGGTGTCCAGAATGCTTGCTGTATTTTTTTTGCAGATAATCTGGTCATCGTTGCTTCTGACGAGTAAGGCAATGTCGTCAGCGTATACCTGCATTTCAACATCCAGAGAATCAATTATTGCCAGTAGATCGTTCACTAACAGTAACCACAGGAAGGGCGATAGAACTTCCCCTGCGGGAATATCCTAGTAGCTTTTAGTAGAAGTGATTCGCCAGAGAGGAAAATTGTCATATTCCTGGAGTTGACCATAACTCTAACCTAACCCGACAGGATTGACGCCTCTGCTGGTGGCAGCTCTGCAGAGAGAGTCCGTTAGTGTAGCATTAAAAGCTCAATATCCAGGAATGCCACCATTGTTGTTCCCTTGTTGCCAAGAGTTTCAGAAATCTTCCCAGTGAGGTTATTCAATGCCAATTCCGTTGATGTCCCCTTTGGGTAAGCGTACTGGTGAATATTCAAAGGGCAGATGATAAGTACCTTGTCCCTTTGGTACATATATTCAGCACTGTTTCCAGAGTTTTTGATAGGAATGGCATCAGATTTATTGGCCTGAATGACTTGGTATATTCGCGCTTCGCCTCTTTAGGTATGAATACCACCTTGACTTCAGTCCACTTTTTCGGTATATAGTAGCAGGCTATACTATCTCTGATCATAGCGCGGTACGGAATTTTTCAATGTTTAAGTATCTTCTTGCAGTCTCTCTCGGAATGCCATTTTTTGTTTACTAATATGTATGGGTTCAAATACACTGATACCAAAACGGTAATAAGGCGTGGATTAGTGTAATGATAATCGATGGTATTTCGCCCCCGTTGACGTTGAAAATTTCCTTTCCTACATCTTAATTCAATATAACGAACCGTTGTATGATTCGGTTGATGCTGTCGATGAGGAAATCTTCTTCGATGTAATTCAGCAGCTCTTCGATACGAACGGCGACATTCTCCTAGGACAAGGAGAATATCCAACACATACACATAGGAAGAACAATCACTCATTTTGAATAAATGTCAGCGTATTCGTTTTAAGTTAGACTGTTGATACTTTTTGTATTGAAACTGTTATTTATTTTGTTTTCGTTTTTGTTTGTTTGTCAATCAAAATTTTAACATTCCATCTATTCCATATTGCTCATGCTCATCTCGTAAACAATTAACGATCATCTACAAAAAAAATAAAGTCGACGATTTCAGCGCATTCTTTCAGAAATATAAAACAATATCTAAGTAAAACGTTTTTTACATTTTTTAAATTTTATAAGAAGCCACCGTACTCTTTGAACGCCTTTTTTTTTTTCATAATTAACTTTTTTGTTCTTGCCTCTACTGCGCCGTCTATTCGATTTCAAATAAAATCTACATAATTTTTGATACGAATCTGTACTAAAAAAAAATTGGGTTACTATTTAAGATTTCAAAGATGACCAACTGCCCCGCCCACCAGGAAGTGGCTGCATTTTTTTTTCACAGGTTCGGCTGTCCCTCTCAGAACCATTAAACTTTTATTGGAAACATTTTTTTGTTATGATGCATATTTTACACCCTATGAACTCTTTGTTTTGATTTAACTTTACAAATACCGTGCTCTCTATCAAGACCTCGAAAATTTTCACAGATACAACTTTTATCATTTTCGGCGTAAAATCCGCATTTGAAATAAAAAAAATATGGGTTCCCATTTAAGATTTTAAACCTAATCAACTCTGTCATTCCCTGAAGGGTAGTAGTGAACAGGTTTTTTATAGCAGGCTATAATGATTCCATTAAACTTATGTCTAAACTGAATAAATTAAAATTGGCTACTCTGTATATTATCTATTTTTTTCTTAAATCCTTAATTCGACAATAAGCAACAATATAGTATGAAAAACAACCACGTCAGATAACAAACACGTTCGTTTTCTATCTTAAAACTGAGAACTCGTAAGTCTTGATTCTTATCTAATAATTATTATAATTAAATGCTAAAATTATTTTAAACTAACTGAAATATTTGTTGTGATCATTCTTGAATATTTAGCTTATTTTTATGCGTTTCTAAATCATTAATCAGATTTAAAATATGAAAATTACCCGGCGAATTCACCATTGTTGAGATGACGAACAAATCCGTGGATACTTACAATAGGTTACCGATTTGATGTCAATAACCTCTTTCTTCTTAAATCACATATTATATTTTACAATTTACGGTTATTCTTAAAATTATAATAATTTTTATTAGCCTAAACGATAACAAATAGTAAAATAGTACACAAAAAATAAAATACTTTTCAACTTATGATTTTATTTTAGTGACTATAGTATCGATGCATACCGCATCATTATCATGTTACTAACGAAGTTATAAATTAAATTACAATTGGTTTGTTTCACAATTTTTTCTCTATTGACTCGACTTTTTAAATCATTTTCAAGAATAAGTTATATAGGAAACTTATATATAACAAACTGAAAACTGGTAATCAATTAATAAGGGATGTTAAAATCGGGGAATTCCAAATCTCCTTGTCGAGTAAATATGGAAAAATGTCAAACAAACCAAATGTATAATAAATTAAAGACGACGCAAGCGCCACCTTTTGCCTAATTTCAAGTGGCATCGTCAACGATTTGGGTCTACAAGGTAGACGACCGAAATCATTGTTTCGTCCACTAAAGGAAGGCGAACTTGTCCTGTTTAAGCAAACAAGGAAAACGAAATGTAATTTAATTGAAATAAATAATAGTTCAAAATGTTTCATCAAGTGATAATTGATAAAAACATTCAAGAAATATCATTATAATATTGAAAACATAATAGAATTATAACTGATATAAATAAAGTTAAAAAGGGTTTTATTTAATAAACACAACATATATAACTAAGTAAAAGCCTTAACAATGATCAACTTATAAAGCGAATGTTAAAAAAAAACTTCAATAATAATTAAAGTAAGCGAAAATGTTTGTATGGTCGTAATATTACTAAATCAATTTATTAGTGTGGCATTTTCTATCCGGAGTGCGCAATTAGCGCGCTGAAAATTAGTTATGGAAATAGCTTCCGACTTTGCGCCAATTACTGGGTTGTAAACTGCACGCCGTAGTACATTAATTGTTGTTCTTTGAACTGTTTGATGGATGAAAATAACTATTTATTAATTATTTCTTGAATAACTTTGTCACTTAATTACTTGATGAAACATTTTGAATATTAAAAGGTAACCTTTTCTTAATTAGTTGAGTAAGTTTCCCGTAAACGTTTTTTTTTATATTAGTTAAATTTGCCATCAACTGTTATTATATAAGTACTTTTATAATACATTTATACGTTATACTTTTTCAAGTACAGAATAATTTATTGTTGATTGTGCCTGTTTATGTTCTCCGTATCAAATACAAAATAGTTATTATTTGCGGATACATTATTTTCATTATTTATTTACACATGTAAATTATTTGATAAAAATATCTTAAAATTTTAACTAATATAACGAAAAACAACAAATAAATTGATTAAATAGTGTTAAAATTAATTCATAATAAATTCAATTTTATTTTAAAAGACATTTCAACATTTATCACTATATTATAATTGATCTAAATGCTATTCCTCAACCGTCTTATTATTAGGATATCTTCCATTAGAGAACGTTTTGTTCATTAAAAGATCATCTTCATTACGTTCCATTATTATTAGAATCATATTGATCTTTTCATTGAAGGAAGACATCATTTTTGCAATTGTTACTAATAATATGAATGTATCAATTACATTTTTTATAAACAAAAGCCTATTAGAATCACTGTTGATAATAATTATTAAATTAGGCAATATATGGCGCTTTATGTTATCTTGCCATATGATTATGACGAAAATTAATAAAAATGGCTATATCTTGGAAACTATTAGGTTTAGGTTTGGAATAAATTGATACTTTCTGAAAGACAATTAAATTTCCTACAAAATAGGCCTATTAGATATAGGGTATGCCATTTAAAATAAGCACGAAATTTGAAAGTCTTTCTGGAGATACGTTGAATTATCAAAACATCTTAAGATTTTAAATTCCTCTCAATAATCTAAAATATTCACCTATTAGTTAAATATACTGATAAAAAAATTTCATTTGATTTCATTCACCTATTTGAAAGTTATTATTATTATTATTATTTTCGAAACGTCAATTTTTCCAAAAATAATGAAATACAAATTTCCACATATATGTACTGGGTGTCCTAATAAGAAAGGTTACCAGCTAAATCTAACGAATTAGTCCAGGAGCTTTCACATTTTTTTAATGAAATTGGTCATGACAAAATTCTGGGGAAATAATGAACAGTTAAAAATATAATACTGCGATTATCTAAAAAAAGTTCTAATAAAGTTATCCAAAAGCTACATTTTTTAAAATCATCATGAGTTTATGAAATACAAATGTTACCTACTTTTTGTTTTATCTTGAAATAAAGGGTGGGGGAAGGTCCGAATTTGTAACGAGCAAATATCAAATAACTCTTTTGTTTTTTAATCGATCTTAATGATTTTCATGTTATACTTACCCAAGAAATTTTTCAAGCTATAAAAAAGCATCTCCTAGTAGTAAAAGCATAATTCAATTTTGTTGTTTTTATTATAAATTGCAAATGACATTTGAATTTATTAATTTGAAAGTTTCTGAAAAATATAAACTTGTGATAGAATTAAGGTATTGACTTCAATTTTTCACTAAATGTCTTACTTTTTAAGCCTGTTTCTATTGAGGATGACAAATATATATCATTCCATTTAAAATTTCTAAGAAAAATGGCAAAATTATCCACTTTTTAACCTGGCGTCACCTAGCGGCGATTGAATTTTTGTGATTGTTGTCAATGATTTGATTCAGTATGATACGTTCTTTCATAAAAAAAGAGTTAGATGACATTGGCTTGTTGCAAATTCGGACCTTCTCCCACCCTTAATTTATTTATTTATTTATTTATTAATTTACGGAGGTCATTTCATACAGTAACATATACAGAATAAAATAAATTAGTCAGGTTACAAAAAAATTAAAATAATATACCTACATACTAAAAACACAATTTTAAAATATAAACTAATTTGCAGTGAGTACACGACGCAAAGAATTTACAGTTTCTACAAAGATAATTTCAGGAGTAAGACGAAAAAGTCTGTAATATTTTCGCGTCATGAACTCATCATGATTTCAAAAAGTGAAGTCTTATGACGCTTTTATTAGAACTTTTTTGAGATAATCGCATTATTATTTTTCGAGTGTTCATTGCGCACCCCACTGGAAGGGTTACGAACTTGAAAATTATTTCCAGCATTTTCTCATGGTCACTTTTATTGACATCTTTTTATTTGAAAGCTCTAGGATTCTTAGTTCCTGAAATATAGCCAGTGATCCTTCTTATTTGTACACCCATTGTACGGTTCCCGTGAGACGTTATTAAGATCTCAATAAATCTATAAAATTCATCAAATATTAATAAACGAACTGCCTCACCTAAAGATTGTCACATCACTTCCGACCTCCTTGTATGTCTACATAGTGACATAACGTAATACAATTTACAGACGAAATATCACGCTTCCAGTTTAATTAAAGAAATAGAACTATACACCTTTGACGTTAGTAATATAACTGGATAAGGAATTATGACGTGAAATGTACAAGACGGCAGCGAGAGGTATTAAATTGCCAGGTTACAAACGCATGCATTCACAAATAAGAAACATGGAAAAGTTAATAAGAAATTATCCTACATTTGAAATTATAACTCGTTGCGTAAGAAGAGATTTATATTACGTAGAAATTGGAAATGAATAAATGATCAAAGAAAATATAAAATATTCGTCGAATCGATTGATTTGGGAATTTCTTATAACTGATTTAATTTAATTTTAAATCATAATTAATTAAAGACGACGCAAGCGCCACCTTTTGCCTAATTTCAAGTGGCATCGTCAACGATTTGGCGCTTGCGTCGTCTTTAATTAATTATGATTAATATCGGGTATATAACTCCAATACAATTTCAGTTCAGTCGCCTTCATCAAGGCATTGCACATGGAACACACTAGTCTGATGAGGTTCGAAAAACCGAAATGGCCATCACAAGTTATCCATACGCTAGATGAATGGTGACTGAACGTTTCAATAAATGTTAATTTTAAATGTTTTTGATATTATAATATGGTACAGTTTTAATTAAATTAAAAAAAAATTCAATAATTATATTAGAATTATTTTCTTTAGATTGCTTTAATTATATTCAACAAATTAATTATTTAATGAAATGTTTAGCCACCATTCATCTAGCGTATGGATAATGTACGATAGGATAAAACGTATTTATTAAAATTAATAATTTTTCTACTGATGATATTTATAGTGTTTAAATTTATCCTTTAAATTTTATTAGCTCAAAATGTTTCATCAAGTGATAAGTGAGAATGTTATTCAAGGAAAATATTTATTATTCAATAAAAACTGTATTAATTATTAAAAAATAATATTTTAAAATAATTTGTAAAAAAATTAATTAATAAATTATTTCCTTATTTATTGCGACTTTTTTTTAACTTACGTTACGTAAGTACTTTAAAATAATATCTATTAAAACAGCTACTTCTTGGACTTATACTCCTTCAGTTTTTGAATTGCATAATGTACACTTGCTGTTGTACTATGACATTGTTTAATGCAACATTTTCTGATTCGATAATATTTAATGCAAAGAACAAAAAGACGTTACTTATTATAAGGTCAATAAAGTACTTACGTAAGTTAAAATAGTCACAGTAGCTAATGTGGAAATAATTTATTAATTATTTTAAAATTCTTATTATTTAATTCATTTAAATAACTGCGACCAAGTGAATAAATACTATTTTCTATTATGAATTTAAACACTGTTTTTAACCTTGTTTGTATAATTGAAATTTATTTAGTGGATATAGTTTCGAAAAGTAAAGGATAAATTCGATAAAATCGTAAATAAACATATTTTAGAAATATTAATTTGTAAATTAAATTCACTTGGTTTTGTTTCACTTATTTGTATTTTATTTTCTACTAGTTTCGGCTTGATGCCATTATCAAGAATAATATAAATAAGTGAAACAAAACCAAGTGAATTTAATTTACAAATTAATATTTAAAAAAAATGTTTTACCAAGTGATTAATGAGAAAAAAGTGATATATATTTTAGAAAAATGCTCTGAAAAGTCGATTTTTATTTTTAAATGCTATCCTGATATAGATTTTTCAGCCCACCACCCCTTCGCCTCTAAGGGGTGGCAACTCCAAATTTAAAAATTCAAATAGTAAAGCGATACCTCAAATGATCGATTCGTGCAGAAATTCACTTAATTACTCCAGATATGTTAGATAATGTTCAACAAGCTTTTGTCGATAGATTTGGGCATTGTCACTTCGTTAACGGGCAGCACTTTGGACATTTAATTAAGGATTAGTTACTTAAATTTGGTTATTCTCTCAATTTTATAAATAAACACATTTTGGTAAATATCACCGTAATTTATTAACCGATGTTAATAACTTTTGTTTCGTTGAATTCATTACCATGCTTTACTATTTGAATTTTTAAAGTTGGGGTTGCCACCCCTTAGAGACGAAGGGGTGGGGGGCTGAAAAATGTATGTCAGGATAGCATTTTAAAAATAAAAATCGACGTGTCAGAGCATTTTTCTAAAATATGTTAATTTACGATATTATGGAATTTATCCGTTACTTTTGATACACCCTATATTTAACGAAGTAGAAGCCGTAATAATTAATTAAAATAATAATTAACAACAAATAATAGAAAAAGTAGAAAATTGGAGATTAACTCAGTAAAGCGACTTTATTACATTTTGCGAACTCTAAACGTATTTCATCCGAAGCACTAAAATTCGAAATGCTATAAAATGTGTAATGCTGTTATAAAGTGATAAATTGAGCTTTTGCACGTTTTATGTTTCATAAAGTTAAAGCGGTCATTATAGTATTGATTATATGTAAATGAATCACTTTGGGGGTAAAATATTGCACGTAATACACATGCCGCAGACAACGAGAAGAGCCCAACTAACATCCCGTCGATTTCATCTGCTCAAAGATGGTTCAGAATTCAGTGATTATAATTATTTATTTTTGAATGTATTCCATTTAGAAAAATAAATTATATTAAGATTGTTTGATTGTCGCACTATTTAAATGTTCGTCATTCAGAGATATACATGTCTGCGGCATCTGTATTACGTGCAATATTTTACCCCCAAAGTTATTCATCTACATAAATAGAAAAGGTGGTAAAATGAAGGTTTATGCAGATATAATTGTAGCAAACATTTATTTATTCTTAATGCATTTTTCGTACTGCCAATTTGAAAAAAGTTTGTTCGATGCTATCAAATGTCCACCTAATAATTGGGGTACTTTTGATCAAATGAATGGTAGGCCCTCTACAACTCCTTGACGTGAATTTAAAATAAATTCAAAATATCTTTAAATAATTACTCCTAGGATTAATTTTAACATTACTTCACCATGGAACGACGTAACAATAATACTATTGTCTTATAAAACAAATGGCTGCAGATTTATTCTTTTAATATCCAAAAAATTGCATCGATACAATGCAGCGCGTAGTGTTGTCGGAGAATACACGTTTGCCGACAGTACTTGAATAGCCCCAATTGTATTTTCCGAAGCCTTTAGCGGACGATCTGTTTCGCCAAAAGGATAATCTTTTGCTGCAGTTTGTCGTGAAATTCATTAGCCAGGATTTTGATATTTCGATATTTCGAGAAGTGAAAATCTGTAATCCTGCAACTATAAAGGTTTTGGGTCTGTTACGTAGATACTACCATGGTCGTTTAATATAATGTAATTTAATGAAATTATATCCATTAATTTGGGGCGAGACATATGCTTTCTCTCCTTACAATTATTTTAATGCTTATATACTATTTGTCTCAATAGGTAGTTCATGACACATGATCCCTTGGACAGCACTGCTTGTTCTGCTTATTATTATTTATTTAAACATTCATACGTATGTTTATAAAGTGTGTGTTGAAATAATAGGTAATTTCTTGGACTGATCATCCATCAACCCCTATTGGTAAGCATGTGATAAATCGAATCTGTGCACGTCCTGCAACTTTGCAAATAATTGATCTTTACATGGTGAAGGGTAAGCGTCATTTCTAATTTAAGGTTTAATGTGGTTTTGTAATCCCCGCATATTCCCACTGAATTATCATCTTTAACCATTGGAACAATGGGTGTGCCCCATAAACTATTATCAATAGCAGAGAGTGATTATTTTTCTTGAATTAATCAATTTAATTATTTATCAAATTTACCTTTCAGTGAGTATAACAAAACTAGAGCTTTAAAAAATAAATCCCTTTATTTTTTAAAGCTCTATCCATTTTTAATTTTAACACAATTTTAAATTTATTAAACGTTCCTAATTAATTACTAAATACTTTTGAATATTTATTTGTTAAATAATTCCTTATATTATGGCTTTTAGAAAATTTCTTCCCAACAGTGATGGGCCAACTCTTTTTACATTATCAATATCTAATGGTTAATAACATATGTTTATTTCAATAGAAAAACTACCACTGAAATAAACATATGTTATTACTTTCCCGAAAGGAATAATTTCAACACCCGTATAATTAATTAAGTTTAACTTTAAAGTAAACTATTACATTTCTGATTTTCACTTTAATTTATTGTTCACAACAATTGTTTCGCTACACAGTAGCTTCTCCAGAGAAAGAAATATAATAATAATAATATTTACACAGTGAGTACAATATGTACACTTTTTTACGGTGTGAGGGTAGTGCGGTGAGTATTTATTTTTAGGAGAGGGGAAATCGAGAATTAAATTTGTTCATTCCCGATTGATAAGTTTTAGTTAATTTCTAAACTTTTAAGTTGTTCCTTGGCTGCACACATGAAGCACTTTGTAATGTTCATTGATGTGGTGACCTTCTACCAGGTGATTTGTAAATGTTGAAGTGTCTTTTTTCTTTATGTAGGCTTTGTAGTATTTTTTAACACTCTCTTCGAATGATCTTTCCGTTTAACCTATATATTTCTTAGAGTAGCCTTTACAATTTAGCTGTTAAACCCTACAGTGTTGATCCCTTTTTGTTTTTTTTTTACAAAATACCTAATGTGTTGGAACTTTTAAAACCAAGTTTTACTTTCCTCGGTCCCCTGTCCAAGGGAAAGTTTTGTGATGGTGAAAATATTCGAACCGCTAATTTCAACAAATATATATGTTTTGAGGCCCCCTGTGTGTGCGCATAAACGGCTAAATGGATTAAACCCAAACTTTATATCTCGGCTTTTTATAACAGTGGAATGATCTGAAAAGCTTTTGTTCAGAATTAAAACTCATTAAGTGTAACTTTACTCTTAGCGATTTTTCATTTTTTAATCGGATAAAAAAATATTTCAAATGAAAGTTGTAGATCTTAAAAAAATAATCAAATTTTGTAATAATTTTTTAATTGTATGATCTTCAATTTTTATTTTATAAGCGGAAGAAATTCCCTTACAAAAAACTTTAATTATTTAAATAATTAAACGTCAAAATGCTTTAAAAGACAACAATCCATTTAGTGAATTCGGTCAAATAAGTTTTTTAATAAAAATTTAATGGAAAAGGAAAAATTAATGTATCATTTGGAAGAAAATTACAATTTAGTTTGTTATTTCTT
The DNA here is from genome assembly GCA_963082785.1 of Philonthus spinipes. Lineage (NCBI taxonomy): Eukaryota > Metazoa > Arthropoda > Insecta > Coleoptera > Staphylinidae > Philonthus > Philonthus spinipes. The sequence continues at coordinate 16,917,647 of OY720311.1, read as the reverse complement.
ACCTTACAATGGATTCAAAGTATTTCTCCACACTTTTTTTAATCTGGAGGTGTTTGCGAAAGATGTATTAAATATGAAGGCACTTTGACGTTTTATTTGACATTAAAATAATTATTTAAATAGTTAGAGTCTACACAGCCAACATAAAATAATTATTTATTTCTAATGGAATTCTAGCGCTTACGAAAAGAAAACTGAAAGTCCCACAATAAATGTTTTATAGCAAAAATTATTCATTTTTTCAAGATCTAAAACTTTTTAAACTTTTATTTAAAATTTGTTTCTATCCGAATTAAAAAAACGCTCAGAGTAAAGTTGCACTTATTGAGTTTTGATAATAAGCAAAAGCTTTTTAGATCATTTGGCTATAATAAAAAGCTTAGATATAACGGTTGAGTTCAATCCGTTTAGCCGTTTATGCGCTATGCCAGAAATACAGACACACACACAGATACTTTTCAAAACTTGATGAAATGGACTCAAGTTACCTGAAAACGTGCATATTCAATGAAATTTGAGATTTGAAAGTCCGGAGAAAGTAGAAATATAGTATAGTATTTAAAATAAAGGTGTTTACTTCCAATAAAAACGGACCTTTTTGCAGATATTTCATTCAAATGAGCATTAACGTATACTTAAAAGCTGAAATGTTCATTAATTAGAAGTCTATTTACTTTTAGTGTGCGTTTTCGTGGAAACACTCTGTACAGCTAGACCGGCGCAGCCACCATAATTTAGCATGAACTGTATAAATTGACTGAAATTATTTTCCTGATTGATTTTTTTTTAAATCCATGAAATTGGATCGTCATCAACAAAACATTGCACATCATCAGCACTTGTTACGCGTGTATTGTAAGGCGGCTTACGGGAAGCGAAATATCCTTTAGAAGAAAATTAACCGCTCTGTTGAACGAGTATGAGCAGCCTAAAAAATACGCATTCTGTTCATGCATTTAATTCACGATGAATTGGTAAACTAAATTAAGGACAAAAAAAACTGAAATCTAGGGTTCTAGTAAAGTTAAAAAAACGACGTTTTAAAAAAAAAAAACATTTATCTATGTGCACGAGAACGGCCGCCTCAATTAATTTTTTTATATGCCTATCTTCTGTACTTTTCGAAATATTTCACAGTTTATGATATTTATATAACATTTTAATAATGATATAATAGTTCGACAAGAAAAAATTGTAGAAATGGTAGTAATAATTTCAAATTATAATTATTTAAATAAAAAATGAAAAAGGGGTGACATATTAGACGTATCTATTTTATAAACCTTAATATACAACAATGTATGCATATAATAATACATAAATTTTAACATATATTTCAAATGTGAAAAAATGAAAAAAAAAAAAAATATCACCCCTCACATGACCCCTAAGATTCCCAAACGATGTAGAAATATAAACAATAAATGTCATTTTCATGAAGCAAATAGCTGCCCCACACTGCCCCCTTTAATCCACAGCTAATCAAAAAATGTATTTTTGGAGGTTAAACAAGTTTACAAGTACTCGTAAACCATTGAAAATGATCCCATCCTTATCGAAATGAACATCTAGTATTAAAAATAAAAAAGTGAAGAAAAGTGTACAAGTGTTTCTTATACTTGCTTTTTAAACATAGATGATTTATATTGAAACAACGTATCGCATTTCTAAGTAATGTTAATTGTACAGTTAAATTGTTGTCGAAACAATTATTAAAACAATATTTCATTCTGGTGAATCCGCCAGGTTATTACTGGAATTATTGCCAATTTCACACATATAAAATACTCTATTTGTTTTCTACGTATATTTTTGTTAATAAAAGAACATTTTTTAATGTTTTAATATAAAAAACGTCTTAATTATTATTTAGTATTTGCACTTAGCATTAAAGATATTTTTTAATTTGGAATAAATATTGTATAACGGTAATGTATTAACTATATAAATAAATGTAAAATGTTAACGAGTCATTATATTATTTCTGTAATACAAAAGAAAATAAAACACATTTTCGTTCTGTTTAGTTTTTATTTATTGCGATTTAATTGCATTGTTTATTTTCGGGTTTCCGATTCATTAATTTTAACTTCGAGCGATGTGTTTAATTCAGCCCGTTTGAAATGACAGGCTCGAACGAACTTTTCGAAGCCATTAACATTTATACTCGAAACGCAATTGGAATTTTTGATATCAGATGATTTCCGCATCTCCAGGAGCCGTCACCGCAAAAGACCTTTTTAAAAAGGTCTTCTACGGGGAGCTGCGTCACGGGCCATGAGGACCTTCCAAGAACACAAATAAATTCTAAATTGATGCAAATGTATCCCAAATAAACTTGTGTAATTGTATGAAATAAATATGAATAAATTATTAAAAATCAACCAATAAAACACAGATTAGATTTAATAACTTTAAATTCTCGACTAGTTTCGGGTTATTTAAAGTTATTCAATCTAATCTGTGTTTTATTGGTTGATTTTTAATAATTTATTCATATTTATTTCATACAATATGAACTACCAATGTCTAAATATTAAAACCATTAATTATATTGTGTAATTGTATTTTATCTCTCTTGTTTCGTTTTCAAAAAAAAATCCCGTAATTTTTAATTTAATTACGCATCAGAAATTAATTTTATTCCGAGACAATAACGACGATAACAATTCAACTAATTTCCAGTTATGGTATTTAACGAAAAAGGCTTAACATTTAACAAAACAATATTTTTACGAAATATGCAGACGCCCTATAGTAATCCACTTCGTACTTAAAGCTGTTTATTGCACAATAACAAATTTCTCTAACTACATAATAAACGCCATAACATCATCCACCTCGCGGTTTTACTTCACATCCTCCGTACGAACATTAAACGTAAAACACAACAATTCACAAACTGAAAGTACAGAAACAGTTAAGGTGCGAAGCACTTTTGCGAAATTGGATATGTGTGTTGCGGGCAAGTTTTGCACTAAGCGGGCTAACAAGGAAGTTATCGTTTTGTTTCTCGGGAGAGCGCACAAGAATGTGTCGGGCTCATAATCCGGATCCTGTTAGATTAAGTCCGTTCGCGAGGAAGGAAGGGCGAGACAGAGAGGGTGGAAAGTTTGCAATAATATTAACAGCGAGATATCTAGAAAAGTTTTATTGTATGTATTGGGGGTTTCTCACACTTTCTCGCGCTCTCTGATATTAGTTCATTAGTTGCGGGAAAGGGGATGAGTGAGAAAATTTCGTTGGAAGTTACGAACTAGCATTCTGAGTAATATAGGGGTATATTTCAAAGGATGGAAGGAGTTTATACATTATTGCTTGTCGAATACCGTGCTACATTACCATTCTGGCGAATCCAATATTAAAAAAATCAATGCAAATTTCTTAATGCAGATTTGTAATTAACAAAGATAAAAAAAAATATAAAAATTACAATTAAATAGGGAAAAATATAAGGAGGCATAATTTAGAAGCTTAACTAACAAACACCAAGGTATTAGCACGAATTCAGCTGTACATATTTACAAAATAGTGTGCCACCTTTTACTATATTACGCAGTTATCCTTTATTACTATGCCCACCCAGTCATCTTGGAAAACATGCAAGTCGTCGAAAGATCGGTCCTTAGTGTGGTAACCAAAATCACATACCTCCAGAATCCTCTACATAGTCATTCAAATCCACTCCTATGTGAACTCATCAACATCGCTCCCACCAACGAAAGACTTTCCTTCAGATCTCACAAATTGGCTTCAAATCCCATAAACCCAGAACTAATTAACTATAGGAAATTTATTAGTTATTATACTAGACATATAGATTTATTGCGTAGAATATATACTACGCAATAAAACCATAAGTCCTAAATGTAAACTACCCAACCCATCCCTTCATAAAATCATCACTTCATTTCACAACATTCAAGACAATATATATATTATCTGACAGCGAGATTTGACGTAGATTGTTAACGATCATTTTGGCGAAAATACAAAATCTAGGCAAAAAGACCAATGATCACCAGCCAGTTGGCAGAACTTTAAATTTACACACACTGTTAATATTAAAGGAACGGGTGCAACAATTAATTTTATTCATTTTTTACCAGTAGATATAGGCGGCGTCGTATTTCCTTGTACCATATGTCATTTTTTAAACATTTGGTATAATTTGCGACTAGTAATTACATGTTGACACCTTTTTAAGTTGTATTTTCTTCGGACAAAAGTTCGTACTATTTTCAAGTTAAATTGGTTGTCAACTAGTTAATAATGGGTGATTTAGTACGGACTGGGATTGCCCAAATGTTTGAAAAATCAAAATCGACGATCCGTCGCAATGATACCCGTTTGAGGCAAACTGGATTGTATGCTAGAAGAAGAGGTCAGGGTGGAAAACGCTCAACCACTTCTACAGATGATCGATTTATAGCACTGCGAACACCGCACGCAGAAGATAATACAAAGTAGAAAAAATCTCAAGGAAAACAAGAAGAAGAAAGAGATGGAAGAAATAAAAATATTAATGAAGTAGATGACCGCTGAGATAAAGAATGAAATTAAAACAAACATAGAAGAACTAAAGCAAGAAATGAAAGAGATGAAAGAAGAAATGAAAATAAAAGAGGTACAATGGGAAAGAGAGAAAGCAAATCTAAATGCAAGAATAGAGATCATGGAAACGAAAATATAAAATACAGATTGTAATTTTGTTCGGTTGCTGAGATCGCCTGGTTCTGAGATCCAACCGATGGTTCATAGATGTGAAGATTGAAATAAAATATATTTAACACTAATACTTCTATTAACTCTAACAAACACAATATATATAGATATTATACAGTCTAAACTTTACAAAATACGTGTTTCTAGTTTGAATGATCGTAAGTAAGTCGTTTTAAAATATTTTTAAAGATAAAATTTACACTACAACTCGGTGGGGGTGTGTGCTGTGCATATTATAGGACGCGTCGCAGGTAACAGAAATGGTTTAGGGGGGAAAAATATGCAAATTAGGGTGATCGTTTTTCGTGCATGTGCGAGTGCATCCTAGATGTTCGGTTTCACCGCGGTTTCACGAATTCCCAAAAAAGGTCGTTTATTGCCGTGTTTGTGGAATTCGATGAAGTTTTTTCTTCAATGTTTTAAGAAAAGATAAATGGCAATGACGAATTAATGTAATGAAATATCCTTTGTTAAAAATCACGTCGAGTCCTGAACACAGATAGAGAAAAGAAGAAAAATAAAATTATAATTAAAGCTATTAAGATGGAAAACTTCGTTTTGAAAAAAACAAGGTAAAAGAATTTATACATAAGGAAATGAACATTCAAGCGGAAATACATTCATCCCTTAAGATAAATCGAGAAACTGCAAAAGACATTATGGTTGTAGAAATTGAATCATAGGATAAGAAACAAGAAATCATGAGATCGAAGAGCATATTTAAAGACAAGAAAATTTATATAGACAACGACTTGACAAAATAAGAGAGAGATGTGCAACGAGAAATAAGAACTATAGCAAAAGAAGAATTAAATAAAGGAAAACGAGTGAAAATTGGATACCGAAAATTAATGGTAAGGAATAAAAATAGAATAAATCAGAAAAGGGGTTGATTGAGATAGAGCTAAAAAACGAATCAGAGATAATCTAAAACATAGTATAGCGAAACCTAATTACACAACCACAGATACGACAACAGGACAGATAATAAAGTTAAATGAAACAGGAATGAACAGCAAATATTAATGAGCACATGGAATATAAGAAGTTTCAATGGAAAAGAAAATAAACTAATAGAGGAATTTGAAAAGTTAAAACTTACAATACTAGCAATTACAGAAACTAAGGCAAAAGAACAAGGTTCGAGGCTGCTGAAAGAATACATATTAATTTACAGTGGAGAAAAAACTGAACTGGCTAAAGAAGGAGGAGCCATTTTAATACATAAGGAATGGAAAACAAGATTATTAAACTGAGAATTAGTAAGATCATGAATACTGAAAGTGATAATAGAGACAGACAAAGACATGAAATTAGAGTGTATAGTTGCGTATGATCGAAACGAAGATGAAAAAAGGAAAAGCGTTGATGTATTTTATTACACATTAGGAATGACAATAGAAGTGGGAAAATGAAATAGAAAGACATGCACCAATAATGGGAAGACACGGGGAACAAACAATGAATAGGAATGGAGAGAAGCTGTTAGAATTCCGTGTTTACTCATTCAATCAGGATTGTCACAAATATTTTCGGTTGAAGTTACCTTCCAGAAAGTTGAATGGACTCACTCCATACGTTAAATAAAATTCTGGACGTGTCTAATTTTGAAGCTTTTAGATCAGAAGTTTTTTTAATAGACAGAATAGCAAATGAAAATTTGAGCAACGAGGCAGAAAAACCATACTACTAGACTATAGTAACGAAGCAAAGGCAGTAAGGGTATGTTTACCAGATATAAACAAAACATAAAATACACGGGATCTAAAATTTTAGCAAAACTTCTCAAATTATCATGATCCAGGAAAAAAATTATATTTTTGGTCTGAGGAAATTGATTTAGACAGTTCTAGTTCTCTGGATATGATGATAAACAACAAGTATTTTTGAAAATTGTAAACTTTTCTGAATAAATAACTTTTTTCAGTTTACTGATCTTCAATTTCGATCTACAATCATCCTCTGGTAGTGCCAATAAAATCTCAATCTCACATTTCAACTTTGTTTAAAACACAGAAAAAAGTGAACGAAGAATGGGATAATTTGCCTCAAGAAATGATTGGCGGTGTTATCAGAAATATTAGAAGACAGATATTGAAAAAAATATCTGTCTAATTTTTCTTATTTATTACATCTTTAAATAAAGTCATGATGACGCAAAATTTTATTTTAAAATCATACGTATTGTTATATTTTTAAATTATTACTAATTTATATCTTCGTTTTCTTCTTCTATTAGCATTATTTTGAAAATAAATACCGATCTATCACATAGCATTTTAAATTATGAAAAATTTTGATCTCTTATGCTTTTGCTCTAAAATAATTAGGGGAGCAGAAAATTGAAAAAGTGTGATTTTACATGTAAATTACTATTATTAGCGGCCGAATCGGCACCAGGTATATTTAATTTAATTTGATGAACATTGTTAATAACAAATTATTAGTTGGGAAAAGGGATTAATCGATTTGTATTGATAATTTTCAGAAAATTCCTCGTATAATTTCATTTTCAACTTCAAAAACAAGATTAATCTTTTTTATTTAATTTAATTTGAATAAATTTAATTTAATTGAAAACAATGCTGCTTATTCGCACGCCGAGTCGAATTTTTTTGTTCGGAACTGATAAATAAGAACAATCGACGCGTCCTCCACCGAGAGAAATCACTTTCTGAGATCCCGGTGAAGACGGTACGTAAAAATTATTTAACAACTAATTGATCATTGCCAAAAATTTTCCACCCAATTGTTTGTTAATTTTTTTTAAGAGGTTCTACAATTGCACATAACTTTTTGTAAAAACTGCAATTAGTTAGTTTAACTTGGTTGTATGAAACGCCGCTGAAATTGGTACAAACCAAAGGAAAGAATTTATTTAAATAAAAATATATGTCCTTTCTCCTACTTATTTTTATTTAGCTAAATATGTTTCGGAAAGTAAATAAAATAAATAGGAGAAAGTAGATATATTTTTATTTAAATAATTAAAGTCTCCACAACCAACAACCAATATAAAGAAGATTAAAGGAAAGAATGTCGAATTTATTTGCATTCCTTTAATTTTGCCGGTGTGTGTATATTGTAATATTTTATGTTATATAGATATTTTTACGTCCTTTTAGTATATCTCTCGGGTAATGCTTAAAATGGCTGTATTATAAGATTTTGCTCTTAGTAACTTCCTTGAATGTAATTGAATTTAGTTTGAAACTCCATGTAATTTGCACGATTGTGACTTAATTTAAAAATACGAGCCTTTAATGAGTTACAACGCGGCTCTTGTAGCGTCGAGCATACCCCAGGAGGTGATAAGCCATTGTGCACACGCAAGGCGCGATTTAAATTGACCTGATAAAAAAAGCAGGAAAGCGATAACGTAGGTAGACTTCGCACATTCAAAGGAAATAAAACTGAGGGGTAGATTTTTTTACAAACGAGATTTAAATATGCTATTTGAAACGCATCAAATTTATCTTGACATCATCATCACCATAAACATTATTATTACAAAAATGTTTATGTTTAAATTAGATGTTATTTACCTTAAAGAAATGCTAATTATTGTTTTTTTTTATAAAATCACGTTAATTATTATTATACTTTAATGAACATTTTAAACAGAAAATACAATAATAGAAAATGGATTTATTCAATTGGTCACCGCTATTTAAATAAATGAAATAAAAAGAATTTGAAAATAATTAACTAATAAATAATTTTCTCTTTTGCTACTGTGACACAATGACTTATGTTACAAAAGCAAAAAAAGAAAATATTTTATTAAAATATTAAAAAGCTTAAGAGATCAAAGTTTATTATTTTCAAATTCCTTTAATTTAATCAAAAAATACAATTTTATGCAAAAATACCGACGACCGATATCATTTTCTCAGGCTTAACAGTTTGTAAATGATTGTAACGATACACACTGTAGCCGAATCATTCGCGAGCCACTACGGGGGCAGGGGGGGGGACACGAAATACAAAACTCAAAATTTAAACAATCTCTTAATACCATTTCATTATACATACATTGAAGCTTAGGTTATTGAAACGATAAGATAAATAACAACTCCGCAATTAATTCGGAAATTTGAACAATTTTAAATGAGTAAAATTCAGCGAAATATGCCTTACACAAAAAATATATATTACAGTTATTATAAGAGATACTGTAACGGTTTTATTCTGCTTTAGCGCTTATTATTTCAAATTCGACAATTGTGGTATATGCAGCCCATAGTTTGCCGGATTTTTAATGAGGAAGTGGACTTTTAACATAGACAACTTGGTTACCGGCGGTATGGCCAACGTAAATAGGTTAATGATCTGCTTGTATCGATAATTCAATACGTCGAATTGAGTTATATTCACCTTGGCTACTGGATTTTGCTTAGCTACAGTACGACGGCGTTATTTGAATTGTAAAATGCAAAACAATGGTTTTCGTTGAAATTAGGAGGAAGGAGTTTTTTGTTGTTGTTCTTTTCGTGTCAACATTTTGGTAATGGTACTGCTTTGACGATCGAATGTGTTTTTGCGATCCAAACTTTAAATTAATTACCACCAAGTAAGTCAATGATGACTGACTTCTGTGTTCGCAGTATTTTACAGTTTTCAAATATTATGTATCCTATTTATTTTATAAACAAAATTTTGCTGATTCTAAAATGTAAGACTTTGATATATCGAGTTTACTTTTTAATGCACTTATTTTTGTTCCATTTTCATTTTGTATGATCATTAATTTTATTTCTTTGATTTCAGTTCTGTACGGCTAGTGAGACGTCAGATAAGAGTAAATACCCAACGTTTGCCCGAACGAGACCTCCAATTACACAAATCTCGAAATCCGTTGCATCCGTCTTGACGTACTTCAATTGGACGAGCGTAAGTGCCTATTATTTGAAATTACTGGAGATATGATTAGGAATAATTAGTACATATTTAAACATTTTATTATTAATTTATTTATTTTCATTGACTTTTGAACATCATTTTTTCAAATAAAAATGAATTGAGGAAATATACTGAAATTGATCAATAAAATTCAGTTAGAATGGAAAAAAAGTATTCACTCGGTTATTGTTATTGAAATAAATCAGTTTGAAAATAATTAATAAATTATTTCCTGTGTAACTACTGTAAAATTTTGACTTACGTTAGGTAACTTTTATAAATGATATTATTAAAAGACTGTACTATACAAAGTTGATGCATCAGTAACAAATTAGAATTAAATTAAATAAAAATGATTTGAAAATAATTAATAAATTATTCTCACATTTAGCTCTGTGACTTTTGACTTACGTTATTGCATAATGCAATAAATTTTCCGAGAAAAATGTATTGCATTATGCAATATTTTATTGATTTGTAACAGCAGGTGTACTTTGGTGACGTTTTCAGAGAGGTGCCCCAATGATAAAATTTTCAGGTGTAAGGCTGGACAGGTTATTACATTCATCGGAAAGAGAAGTAAGATGACAGGAATTTAAGGTCGCTTCAATTCGTGTAAGCAATGTGTACAACTACAACTCTTCAAAAGTTATTTTTTTATTACCTCCAACTCTTTTAAGGTGATGTTTTGTCGATTTAATGACAGCTCCCCATAAACCATCCATATGTGCAGAATATGGTGCAGAAAAATGTTAATTTATTCCGTCATTTGAAAATTCATTATTAAACCTTTCCCCATGTATGGCTTAATTATATGTTTGAAAAATATGAACGATTTTCACGTACAGAACAGCCACATTTATCACAACTGAAATACTAGCTTGCAAGGAACATTTTAATTCTACATATTCAAGAAAGCTAGAGGGAAGATTTATTATCAAATTACCTTTTAAGCGGTTACCAAACCTTTTAGGGTGCTTCTAGAAATATGTCATAACTTATATTTATAAACCTAGAAAAAATATTAAACAGAGATAAGTCATTGGACGATTCTTATAAAGTCTTTATTCAGGAAAATAAACACATGATGGAAATTCCTTCTAAATTCTATGTAGGATATTATTATATTCTACATCATGCTGTTATAAAAGGGAAGAGTATAAAAACTATGTTTGATGCTTCAACTAAAATTGAGAGAGGCCTTCGCTAAATAACTTCAAAGCGATCCAGTTATACAGAGTGATTTGTTTTCAATTCTTACACGATTCAGAGCTTATTCATTCATATTATCAGCAAATATTGTAAAATTGTACTGTCAAGTGCTTTCACATCCAGATGATGGATCGCATCATAAAATTTTATGGAGAGATTTTCCATCCAAACCGTTGAAAACTTATTAATTCCAAACTCTAACATACGGTACAGTTCCAGCTTCATTTTTGACAACAAAAAGAAATGATGGACGTTGCAGAAATATTACATTGCGATTTTTTACATAGACGATGTTTTAGCAGGGTTTAAGGACATTATCACTGTAATATTCACAGGTAATAAATTAATAATTCTTCTGTGCAAGGGAGGTTTTAAACTCAATAAGTTTAATTTAAATAATTTGGGAATTATATACAACATTGATCCTAATAAGAATGGTTCGATTATTTTATGGGTATTCTGGTGAAGATGTTTTAACTTATAAGGTAAATGATTTTTTGGTTAAGTCTTTGACAAAAAGGTCAGTTCTTTGTTAGTCATTAGGTCTCTTTATAAATCATTAATTCAAATAATGTTGTCTTCAAATTTAAAGCGGACTCAGCTATTATCTGCTAGAATGGTAGCGTAAAAGAAATCCACTCGTGATTTATGTCATTATTTATTTCTTTTGATTAGAGGCATCCAATCATTTTTCCTACGAAACATAATTTCGTAACACTTTTATATAAATACTAATTTATGAAGTCGATGCATTCTGGTCCTTAAGAAAGAAAACAATTGGCTGCTGGGTGCAAAACATAATTTTGCAGTACAATGCTTTTTATAGTCATGAGTGAAAGAAAAATACACTAAATAGGAACGATAATTTTCTAAAGTTGTTGTAGTTTTCTATACCGAATATCAATTTAAACAATTCTGCCCTATTTCATAGCGTTTGGAAATGACTGAGACTTGCGTATGATGATGTGGCATTTCGAAGACTTATATGGTCATATGTATTGTATTGTATTGTATTGTATTGTATTGTATTGTATTGTATTGTATTGTATTGTATTGTATTGTATTGTATTGTATTGTATTGTATTGTATTGTATTGTATTGTATTGTATTGTATTGTATTGTATTGTATTGTATTGTATTGTATTGTATTGTATTGTATTGTATTGTATTGTATTGTATTGTATTGTATTGTATTGTATTGTATTGTATTGTATTGTATTGTATTGTATTGTATTGTATTGTATTGTATTGTATTGTATTGTATTGTATTGTATTGTATTGTATTGTATTGTATTGTATTGTATTGTATTGTATTGTATTGTATTGTATTGTATTGTATTGTATTGTATTGTATTGTATTGTATTGTATTGTATTGTATTGTATTGTATTGTATTGTATTGTATTGTATTGTATTGTATTGTATTGTATTGTATTGTATTGTATTGTATTGTATTGTATTGTATTGTATTGTATTGTATTGTATTGTATTGTATTGTATTGTATTGTATTGTATTGTATTGTATTGTATTGTATTGTATTGTATTGTATTGTATTGTATTGTATTGTATTGTATTGTATTGTATTGTATTGTATTGTATTGTATTGTATTGTATTGTATTGTATTGTATTGTATTGTATTGTATTGTATTGTATATTGTGGAAGACAGAATTGACAATCGAGCCTCCCCTCTCTTAATAAGTACTTTAGAAAAATGCACATTAAAGCAACTACTTCTCAGACAAATACCCCGCCAGACATTGAATTACAATATATACACCTGCTGCTGCATATCAATAACATATTGCATCATGCAACAATTTTTTGATCTGAGAAAAATTCAATGTAAAAAAAAAACAAAAAAAGAACGTTACTCAATATAAGGCCATCTGCAGACACGTGTTTCGGGATCCATTCCTCGTCAGTACAGCAGGTGTACATTATGTATTTATGTAATTCAATGTCTGGTAGGGTTTTTCCCCAAGAAGTAGTTGTTTTAGTGTGTATTGTCTAAAGTACTTATGTAACGTAAGACAAAATGTTAAAGAGCTAAATGTGAAAATAATTTTATTTTCAAATCATTTTTATTTTATTTATAAAAAGTATCTCGTTTCTATACGATCGAATATAAAATATAAACATTTTTTCATTAGCTGCCCACTAAAATCAAAAACAATTCCCCATCAATTATCCCCAGATAACGGAAACAAACTTAAATCCATTTCGGCATTTGCATAGTCGGTAAATTATACAAAGCCCAGCGATAGAACTATAAACAAGAGCAAAAAGTGTTTATGGAAATTTGCCAAAGCGGCCTATTGTTTTCGGTTTGCCTCGCGTAATTGCCGCCGTCAATTTTACGCTTATTATCATAATAAGTGGTCTCCAAAAATTCTGAAATGTAAATACACATAAATTTCCCTTTCCTTAGTTCCGGATTCAAAAATAAAACGGGCAACCTTGAGAGTGTTATATAAAAAGTCGCCGTGGCTATGGAGTTTTCCTGGTTGTAATATTATCAGATTTTTCATAAATTACGTTAATTAACTCATAAGCGGTTGATTCTTGTTAAGTAGTTCATAGTTAATTTTGAGTTTTTGTGTGTATGGGACTAATCACGTGAAGGAAACATTTTCTTGATAAGGAAATTATATTTATAAGAAGTATTTTACCTAAGGCTTTCAAACTTTCATATGAAACTGATTAACGAAGTAATAAAACGGACACTCCGCCATTATTTTTAGTGTAAACGTAAAATTCTAACTTAGAAAAATTAAAAAAAAATTATTGACATGGTCGCAGTTATTTAAAATTAATTAAATAAAGAGAATTTGAAAATAGTTAATACATTTTTTAACTTTTTATTTAATATAATTAATTTTCTCTTTATCTACTGCGACTTTTTTTACTTACATTACGTAATTACTTTAAAACAACCATTTTTAGGGCCGGTATCCCGTCAGACATTGAATTACATAATAGACACATGCTGCTTGTTTAGCAATAATATATTGCATAATGCTACAATTTTTTGATGGTGGAAGGGGGTAATTTATTAATTATTTTGAAATTATGTTTATTTAATTTATTTAGAAAATTTGTTTATGAAAACAATTACAAATACATGCCATTAATAATTATATTAAATATAAAAGTTTTTTTATTTGTATATATTTCATTTTAAATTATGCAGAAAGCAATCGTAAACATTAAAGGCCCTTTCGCATAAATCCTCTTCTGTTGCTAATGGTAAGCATATATTAGCGGCGCGTAAAGTTTCATTTGTAATAGTGTCAACCACGTTTTCCAAATGGAAGTTTCCCTGCATGTCCATTGATCCGTAAGATTGGAAGTAACACTTGAAGTAGCACTTTAAATCGTATGTCGGGTTTTTGATTCTCATCTTCTCCACTCTTTCAACCAACGTAGGATCTATTTGGTTTTCTCTTAAGCAATCGCTGCAAATGCGGTGTAAATAGGTTTTTCGTTCTTCTGGAAGATTCTAAAAAAATATATTAAAAATTATGTGATTTAATTACCAGAGAGTGGTGATGATATATATTTAGGTTATTAGTTTACTTTCTAGTATGTATGGGAAAGAAAATAAAATGATTCATTACTGTTAAATTATTTAAAAGATCAGTATTTTGTACCATACTTAAAAAGAATGTTTATTAATAATTGAAACAAACTAAAATGTATGTTTTTCAGTTGTCATTATATTATTATTATTATATTATTAATGTTAACAATGTATTTATGTATTAAAACATTGAAAAATAAACTTAGTTGGTTCCACAAATTATATTCAGAAACTGGTAGGATTGCTAAAAACGTACATCCATTGAACTGGCAAAGCAACCTCGTAATTTTGCTAAATCAATAACACCATAATTATATAAATAGAAAAGAGTATTAATTCATTTGGTCACAGTTATTTAAATAAATTAAATGAAAATGAATTGAAAATAATTAATATATTATTTCCATATTTAGCTCTATGACATTTTGACTTACGTTACGTAAGTACTTTAAACAAATGTACATGAAAACAACTGCTTCTCGGGTAAATACCCCGCAAAACATTGAATTACTTAATAAAATATCTGGATCAGAACATCAGGTATATAAATAAGGAAGTAAAATATGTAAAAATGGGTTAAATTTGTTATGTTATCAGTTATGAATAATTTCATTATAATATTATATGCATATCATTGCATTATTAATAAATGTATAATTGCACTACTTTCACACATATAAATAGCTGTTCAAGTTTTTAACGGACAGATTACAAACAATTTCTCTTTAGTTAAGTTATTATTATGTAACCAATTATATATTTTTTTTAAATCCAACCGTTTATTGTTTTTTTTTTAAGAACTACTTGGAGACCAATACTATTTTTTTTTTCATGTTTAAGTTTTCGTTGTAAAGGGTCATCAGATATGATATGAATAAGGACTAATTATTAATTAAATATTAACAATAAATTTTATTGTATTTTTGTTTTCATCACAAACTAATATATGAACATAATTTTTACTTACTTCAAAATGGCTACTAATATTGTCGATATCGCATACAGCGCTTACAGCATACACAGCCATAGAAATAATTATTAAAACTTTCATTGTTGGTGCGTTAATTATTTACAAGTAAATGGAAACTTTTAACCAAACAATGAAATGCTCTCTTTATATACTATACGATGACTACATTTGAATTATTTAAATTGCAATCTGACTATTAGAATATCTGTTACGAACAATTAGTATTAATTATTCCGTTTGCATTATTAAACCGGGAAAATTAAAATTCACTTTTGTTCTAGATTCTATTTATCTAATCGCCAATTCGGAACGTTAAACCGAAATGGACAATGACATATTTTCCAAATAAAATAAAGTGTGCCTCTAAATAATGATAATAATACCTTATTTTAGTAATTCTTCTTAAAAAAAGAAAAAATAATAAGAAAATAATAATGAATTTTTTTAATAAATATTAATACATATTCAAAATACACCTATAAAATAAATAAAAATATTGATTAAATTGAATAAGTCGTCGAAAAATTAAATCATTAAAGTATTATACCACTGACAAACATTTTCGGGTGTCCGATTTTTAATACGCAGTGGACCGTCTGTAAATTTTGTCTGTGATTATAATTATCTGTCCTGGAATATCGATTTAAATTCAATTTAATCTGTTGTATTTTTTTCAATAAATGCAATCATTATTTCTCTTTTAGAACAAGAATTTTCATCCCCTTAAATGAACACCTGAATGATTACTAGTTATACATATTGTACTGCAGTCACAATTGATATCAAACAATAATACAGAAACAATTCTTAGAAATAATTTTTATTATAAAAGCTTTTCATTTAAAACGTCGGATGTGTGTGTATTTTTTCTATTAATATTTAAAACAAAATTAAATTTGCGCACAAAAAACGTTCAATGTAAAACCGAAATTGAATGCTAATGAAACGTGTATTGGTCCCCATTAAATTAAATGATGTAATAATTTTGTTGCAGGTCGTTTTACTGTATTTGAATTCCCCCAACCCATCAGATTTCGAGTACGGCAACATTGCCCGTATCACGTTGCATTCCCTCGCCGCAGCTGGGGTGAACGTTATCGCCAGCAAAACATGGGATACGGCTTACATGCACGTGAATGGCTATAATATGGAAAACCCCTTCCATCAATTAGTCGAAGATACCTATAAAGATGCAAGAAGTAAGTAATAAAAAAACTTTTATCCACCTAATAAATTCCCTTATAAATAATTACTTTTATAATCTTTTTTTATGTTGGCTCTAGACTATAATTATTGATATAATTATTTTAATGACGAATAAAACGTGCCGTTATTTCAAAATATCATTCGCAAGCGCGACCAGTTTAAAAATAAAATATAAAGTGTGTGGAGAAATGTTTTTAATCCATTGTAGGGTAAGAAATAACACACTAAATTATAATATTGTTCCAAATACTCGGCTTTTACTTTAGCAGGCAACAATCCATTTTTTAAATTAATCAGTTTTCCTTTCCTATTAAATTTTCAATCAGAAACTTATTTGACCGAATTCTCTGGGAAAAGTACCATTGGAAAATGTCCGCATGTTTTCACGATAGTACATAAATGGCTAAATGGATTAAACCCAAACTTTATATATAATCTTTTTATAACAGTGGAATGATCAGAAAATCTTTTGGTTAGAATCAAAACTTATTAAGAGCAACTTTATTCTTAGCGATTTTTCATTTTTCAATTCGGATAGAAAAATATTTCAAATGAAAATTGTAGATCTCAAAAAAAAATAATTATTGTTATAAAACTTTTATTGTAGGACTTTCATTCTCATTTCTCATTTTATAAGCGGTAGAATTTCACTTACCTGATAAATTCCCTTAGAAATAAACAATTATTTTTATAATATTCTTTATGCTGACTGTGGAGACTTTAATTATTTAAATAATAAATTTTATGTAAAATAAAATGTCAAAATGCGGTAACATTTAATATAATGTAACGAAAGTGAAAGAAGAAACTGGAAACATCGCTCTGGAATGTTTCACAGAGCACGACGGTAAACGCGGCGTAATGGAAAATTCCGGAAAGTTCGAGAAACAAACACGCTATATAAGCGAGCGCTGGCGTCGCTACAGACAGAGTCTATCACGAGCGTCTGCGTGCTCAACACCTCGTTGTAAATAAATAGTGACAGTGTGTTGTCAATAAATATGTTAAGTATACTCTAAATAAATAAATCGACATTGTGCTACTTATTTCCGAGTCTGATTTAACCCGATTTCGTAACAATATCATTAGCACCTCCAGCTTCAAAAAAATGAAAAAGTCATTACTATATTTTAAATCCAATATACGGTAAGGAAAAATAAACTAAATCGTAATATTCTGTCAAATACTCGGCTTTAGCTGTAAAATACATGAATCAATTTTTCAATTAATATTTTTCCTTTCCTATTAAACTTTGAATCAATAACTTATTTGACCGAATTCACCGGGGAAAGTACCATGATGGACACATCACAATAATAATAATAATCTTTATTAACAGATATATACAGAAAATATACAAAATAAGTAATAAACTCAAATGTATAATTTATATCTGTTAATTGGCTATCGATCAGTGGTCTTTCAGCCTGTTTTTTCGTATTCATGTTGTAATAGTTTCAACTGGGGTGTATGCAGAATTTATTTTTCGATAAAATTTATTAAAAAGTAATAATTAAATAAGGGAAATTATCCATACATTGTATCGTTGCTGCGGCAATTTTGTTTGTTTATATTTTATACAATTTAATTGATTCAGATTCTGACGGGTAAGTCCCGCACGCGCTTGACCCCAAATTTAGGCGAAATCAACAATTAAGTTAAAACTGTTTATTTTTATACAATTTAATACGTTAATATTCTGACGGGGAAATCCCGCACGTGTTTGGCCTCAATTTTTGTAAACTTGACATAATGCATAAAGAACTTACTATTGTAAAAGATAAATGTTGAGATTTCAGACGGGGAAGTCCCGCACGTGTTTGAACCCAAATTTATGCAGAATTGGAAAATAAGCGAGAATTGAATGCGTGAGAACGAGTGTGAGCTTGCAAAAATGGAATAGCGTTCATGACCATATATGGTCAGGACGAAAAGTTGCAAATAAGTCAAAATTGTGTGAACGAGAAATGGTGAGAGAAAATCGGGGAGTTCGACGGGATTCGTGAACGGGGACGGACGTGAAATTAAGTAATCGGGTTTTTGAAGATTAATTAAATAATAATTACGGGTAGAAGGGACGCGGAAAGTACTCGCGGTCGTGCGTAGATTAAAAAAGAGCCGGAAATAATAAGAGAATTAAAAGTAGAGAATTGGTTGCGGGCACGTGTGCTATGAATTAATTCAATAATAAATTTGTGAAAACGGGTCAAACAACTGCAGAGGTATCGCTCAAGTCTGAAATCAAGTAAGTTCAAATTTTATTAAAAGGAATCAAAAGTTTTAATTGATATAAGGTGATTATTTAAAGCAATGATTTTTCACAATAATTAATGTTTCATTTTGGGGCCTGAAAAAAATTAAAATAATATATAGTTAATATAAAGTTAATCACCAAAATTTAAGAATAAATTCAAAAGTCATGTGCATAAAGCATAAAGTAAAAAATATATAAAAAGGGACTACGATTTAAATCAACAAGGGATAATTAATTCAGTTCTGTTTTTGTAAAGTTGATATTTTATTTGTTAATTAGTTATACAAAATCTACCATAATCAAAACCGTTTAAATGCTACCAACATTCAATACAGCTTTTAAACTTGTTATCTTTCTCCTCTCAAATTTAAACACTTTAGTGACCAAATTCCTCTCACTGAAGAACAATTACATTCTTTTCACTTAAATAGATGTTATCCAAGACAGTAACGAATATGATAATTTGACTAGTCGTTAAAGGCAATCACTCTTTCTTTCGATTAATTGTGTCAGAAACTTTAATCCAAGCTAAGAAAGCTTTCTCGTTCATTCTCTAGCTCTATACAACAAATAAATCATTATAATATCATTATCCATTTGATGGTAAGTACGTATGTACTGTTACAAAATTTCACCCCTATATCTAGTTAATATCTGAATTGAGATTTTAATCTTAAATTTTTCACTCTCTCGAAAGATATATATAACTATATTATGAATTAATTACTTACGAAATGTAAGTCAAAATTTGTTCAACGAATTAAATAGAAAAAGAACACAAACTCGAACGAATAATACTAATTCTCAAACAGAAAATGTAAATAACACAAACTCGAACGAACAATACTTATTCTCAGATCAATTTCATAAAAAAGGAATTACACGTTGTTGAAAAACAACAAAAATCAAAATAACCCGCAAACGTTTCAAGATAAAGCACAACTCGAACGAATAACCACAAACTCGAACGATTATAATGTGCATATTCTTGAAACAACACATAAAACCCGAAAACGTTTTAAGATAAAGCACAACTCGAACGAATAACCACAAACTCGAACGATTATAATGTGCATATTCTTGAAACAACACATAAAACCTGCAAACGTTTTAAGATAAAGCACAACTCGAACGAATAACCACAAACTCGAACGATTATAATGTGCATATTCTTGAAACAACACATAAAACCCGAAAACGTTTTAAGATAAAGCACAACTCGAACGAATAACCACAAACTCGAACGATTATAATGTGCATATTCTTGAAACAACACATAAAACCCGAAAACATTTTAAGATAAAGCCCAACTCGAACGAATAACCATAACTCGAACGATTATAATGTGCCTACTCTTAAAACCACACATAAAACAATTAAAAGCAAAACACAATTTATAAAAATGAATTGAACATTGTTGAAGGACAACAAAATTCACTACTATCCACAAAATATTCTAAGATGAAGCACACCTCGAACGATTATCATGTGCTATTCCTAGAACTACACATATTATAAATAACCCTATGAAATAACGATTCTGAGAAAAAGTAAAGTCATAAATCAAAATCACATCAAAGATGTTGTTCCAGCCGACTTATCATACACATAAAAATAGTGATAGGAAGGTCTGGGCAGATCTGCGATGTAAACACAATTAACTAAAATGTATAACACGTCAAAGATGTCGTTCTTGCCGACCTATCATACACATAAAAATACTGATATGGAGAGCAAGGGCCGATCTGCGACAGAACCACAAATAATCACACAAATCAAAATAAATCAAAGATGCTGTTCCAGCCGACCTATCATACACATAAAAATACTGATAGGGAGTGTCTGGGCAGATCTGCGATAATCACAAAAATCAAAATCACATCAAAGATATTGTTCCAGCCGACTTATCATACACATAAAAATAGTGATAGGAAGGTCTGGGCAGATCTGCGATGTAAACACAATTAACTAAAATGTATAACACGTCAAAGATGTCGTTCTTGCCGACCTATCATACACATAAAAATACTGATATGGAGAGCAAGGGCCGATCTGCGACAGAACCACAAATAATCACACAAATCAAAATAAATCAAAGATGCTGTTCCAGCCGACCTATCATACACATAAAAATACTGATAGGGAGTGTCTGGGCAGATCTGCGATAATCACATAAATCAAAATCACATCAAAGATGTTGTTCCAGCCGACTTATCATACACATAAAAAAATAGTGATAGGAAGGTCTGGGCGGATCTGCGATGTAAACACAATTAACTAAAAATGTATAACACGTCAAAGATGTCGTTCTTGCCGACCTATCATACACATAAAAATACTGATATGGGGAGCAAGGGCCGATCTGCGACAGAACCACAAATGACAAGAATAAAATCATATCAAAGATGTTGTTTCAGCCGACCTATCATACACATAAAAATACTGATAGGGAGTGTCTGGGCGGATCTGCGATGTAAACACAATCTGAGAATAAAGTAATTTCATATAATCACATAAAATTTCCAAATAATCATGCCCCGAGGCGGTTCAGTTTTAGTGGGTTTTTTCCGTCCTCTCGAAGCAAATGCGGGGCAGAAGCGCGTAGTCTCACACATTTTTTTTTTGAGTTTTCAGTCAAAATGCACATGACAAGCAAATTAAAATATGACAAAATAAGGCGCACACATATTTATGAAATTCAATGAATGTAATCATTTATTAATATCTGAAAATGCCTTATTAAAATTAAATTAGTGCTGCTTGCCGTAAAACTCACTTAATGTCTTTTATTTCTTGTCCACAAGTCACCCTTTTAATTTACAGGTGAAAGCACGGTAAGTACCGATAATGCATGTTGACATAAATAACGGGCCTGTTAAATAATTAAGGGTTACTACATAATCACAACAAAACAACGTTATTGAAATTTCAATTGTAAATTTTAATAATATCGGGGGTCGAACTATTTCAATGTCTTACTCATGAAAGAAGTATGATGATATCTAACTGTCTTAGTCAGAAGTTATTGTCTGGTATATCCGTAATTTAACCGTCATTAATGTTGTGAAGTGATGTAATGAATTCATGAAGTGTTATAGTGGGAAATTTGGGTTTGTGGTTTATATTTTAATTACGTGGGATACATAAGGAATTAATTAGGTTTAGTTTTGGATTTGAATTTGTGATCAAAAAAAGAATGTCTGTGTTCATAAGGGTGATGTCAGTTAATTCATAAAAAAGTGAATTTGAAGGATTATTTAAGGGATTTAGGGGATACCTAATCTTTCTTAGCCCTCTAAGGGCCGCTCTCTCTGCGACTTGAATGTTTTTAAGGGTGACTGGTTAGGGATGGTAAGCAAGAATGGCGGTGTATTCAAGTAAAGGACGACACACTACGTTATAGATGTGCACTGCTGTTTCTTTGCTAATTCCCTTTTGTTTAATAGTAAGGCTTCTGAAATTTGCCGCCAGTTTCTTTACATTAGCTTTAAGAATACTGGAATGGTCTTTAAAAGTGAGTTTAGGATCGAAGAGGATGCCTAGGTATTTGTAGTGGGTTAAGGGATAAATGGTTTGTTTGTTTATTGATATGAAGAAGGGAGGGTTAAGTGACCGGTGGAAAGGAATTAAAAGTTGGGATTTGTTGGGATTTATAGATATTCTCCATTTCGCAAACCACTTTTGGATGGTGTCGATAAGGCCCTGTGGAGTGCTTAGTGCTTTGGGTAGGGTGGGGGCATGAGCTATCAGTGCTGTATCATCAGCATAAAGGAGAGGGTAAGTGGATCTATCTGTGTGTTTAGGATCAGGATGGTAAGTGTCATGGACTAGTATATTATAAAGTAGAGAGGTTAAGGGGGAATCTTGAGGAGGTCCTTGTTCGGGAGTGAATGGACTGAATAAGGTCTCACGTAACTTTACTTGAAGGGATCTATTCTTAAAGAAATTGTTGAGAAGGTTAACAAGGAATGGCGGGATATTCAGAGAGTAACATTTGTAAAGCACATCACATTTTCTTATAATTAAAAGAATTTGAAAATAATTAACACATTGTTCCCTCTTTGGCCATTGTGACTTTTTTACTTACGTCACGTAAGTACTTTAAAACATATATCCAGTAAACATCTACTCCTCGAGTCTGTACCCCAACATTTGTATTTAATTTTGTTATATTAATGTATATTTTTTTAATTCAAAATATAAGGAACCCATTGAAAAAAAAATGGACATTAAAAGTTTGCATCAATATTACATTTTTTTTTTTATTTGTGCACATTTTGTTCAGTGGGAAATTATTTTCTTTAAAAAATATTTTGTTTGTTTATAATCTAAACGAGCTTATTTTTTATTTAAATTTAGTGCATTAATTAAAACATTAAGTCTATTAGATCAGACAGCGACTCTTAATATTTAAGGTATTGTAACTACATACGACGCGGTTGTTTTATGGAAAACCATCCAATTTCGTTAATTTCTTAACAAACATAGATGTAGGATGGTTGTATGCACAAATTTAAAATTATTAGGAATTATACAATGCAAAAAAGATCAACTTCAAACTAATGTTTTTGTTTTTAATGTAACACGACAGTTTTTGTTAATCTTGAATTATAAAGAATAAATTAAGGAGAATACCTTTAATATTCCTGATACCTAGCATTTACCGTCTTCAAAATATTTACAGATTTGTTGGATGGAATGATACTCGTGAAATCTTATATTTGCTCTCGTGATTAACGTTGAACACTTCAATTGCTTGTGTAAATATTCGAACTATAGCACAAAACATAATTTCATTAAAAAATATACAGGGCGATAAATAAAATGAATTTTCTTCATAAACATCATTTTTCAAAAAATGGAACATATTCATAATATTTGTACATTACTTACTTTTGCTTTGTCAAAAATTTGTTTGAAAATTGTTTAAATAACTCTATATATATGAATTTTCAGTATTGTATTTTCAAATATATATCTTTTATGTATTGTATTGTTTTTTTTTTGATCCACATATTTTTTGTTATTAACCTTCAGAGGAGTCACAACGTTTGAAACGGATATTAATATTAGGGGCTATTCCGTACGGGTATTGTTAAGTTTAACTTATATATATATATATATATATATATATATATATAAGCTGTAGGTGAAACTGTGAGAATATTAACTAACGTACAAATTAAACTTAACATTTTTCTTATAGAATAGCCCCGATTATCGCCGTATATAAAAGTTTTGAATTTAATTTATTCTTAAACCGTTGCGTTTAATATAAATTACTTTATATAACGAAGTCTTAAATAAAGTATCCACTTTATCTCAATGTGTTTAAATCTAATATGCCACTGGTGTATTAAAATATACATCAAGTCCTGAAATTAGAGTTATATGTAATCGAGTCTAGGTTGATAAAGTGGCAATAAAATTATACGCAGTGTACTATTTATCAGCAGCAGTCCCGGCAATAATTTTGTTTTACGACGATGAAATGCACCCGAATGCACCAGACTAGATTTATAAACACTTTGTAAGTTATTGCTAATTTCAGCGACGGCTATGAATTGTTGCGAATGAACTCGTTAATACGATAAAATGTTACTTGTAAAATTAAAAGAAATAACTTATATTCAAATGAAAATTTATTTTATTAAATGTTTTAAATTAATAATTTATGATATTATATTTTTTGTATGTATGAAATTATTTTTTAATTTAAATTGTTTTGTAATTGAATTAACCTGTTAAACAATAAAGACATTATTATAGCAGTTTTAAATAGAAATGTTTTAAGACTCGCAAAGACGGTTTTACTAGGATCGAAAACGAAATTTAATAAAATATTAATCTGAAAACTTAATAAAACAATAGTAATAACAAATATTTTATCTTAGTATTACAAATAAAATAATACTTAAACGAATAAATTTCTCGAAAGACATTTAATACGTCCTATTATGGCCATGAATCATTTATTTTTGCTTTCATTCGATACGCAATATAGAAAAGCAGTAAATATTTTGTCACTGTATATAAAAAAAGGACGTTAAAAGTTACTCTTCTCGCCACTAAAGATAGGAATATCAACTGCGAAAACGCGTAGTGATAATAAATGTCAGATTATGGGATACTAAATAAGAGGACTAAACGATTATGATCAATATTAGTTTTGTCGAGCCATTCAAGATCCTTACATGCCATAAATCGCAGGATTGTAATGTAAGTTTATAATACATACACTAGCAAAATTAATGGAACGCAGATAAATTCGATATTTTTTCTCTGCGCAACTTTTTTGTGGCAATTTCAGTGGTATCTCGTAGAATCAAGTTAAACTAACTAATTTCAGTTTATTTTGCAAAAGTATGAAACTTCTCAAGAGAGTATAGCACGTATATGAAATGTGATGTTCACTTCATTTGAAAACTATGAGTTCTAGAGTATTGAAATTTTGACAACTTATATTAATCATAATTTTGATTAAAAATATGGGTTTACTTAAAAAAATGATTGCGAGATATTAAAAAATAGTTGTTTAAATTTTTGAAATTAAAAAAAAAACTTCGATATAATTAAAGATGATTCTATTCTAAATATAACTTATAAGTTTCATAACACAAGTCGAAATGAAATTGAAATTACTTTGTAAAAATTCAGCGCAGTAAAATGCGGCCGCCTTGCGGATCTATCTTTCGTTCAGCGCTTGTACACTCACTGCCGAAATTGAGGTGATATGCCCTTAGGCATATGAACATATTATGAAAGTTAACTTTATTTTTGATGTAGAATGTGAAAAAAATATAAAATATGGGGCATTCTATTAGAAAAAATATAACTGTGATACGCCATGCTTTTATGGGACACCCTGTATATTTGAAAATAATTTTAAAATGTGGTCCTAATAGACATAGATATGCCTGCGAAAGCAGATTTTGAAAAAAAAAATAAACCGTATGGCCGTAAAGCTACTCGGCGCGTACGCTGAGACACCCTGTAGAAATAATTCATTAATTTCATATTCTTTTTATTTATTTTATTTAAATAACTATGATTAAGTGAATAAGCCCCATTTTTTTCTAATATTTGCAGTTATTTTAATTAATACTTAATACTTTATGTGAAGATGTGTTACAAAATATTGGAAGCTTATTTTCTTCAGTTGTAAATGACTTAATTATATTTATGTGGTTTGTTTATCAAAAGAATTATTAGAACAATATTTAATTTTGTAAGTGCATAATTGCTTATTTACGGAAAACTTTAATTTACAAAGGTACATTACAGAAAATTCAACAAAAGACAAGCCATATTATGTGTATGAATAAACAAACAGCAATATAGAAAAATCACAAAGAAAATATAATGCGATCAAATATTTTATTCTGTAAGTGGGACTTCTGTTGAGCAACTTTTTTTTTAATTTCACGGGACCGCTAGTATGCTGCTCATTCGCCCGTGGCATGCATATAATTTTACTTCAAAAACATTTCACCTGAAACAATACTCGACCCGGATCATTTTTTTATCAACCTCTACTTTATTTCCTTCAGATCAAACATTTTTGCACGTCGAACAAATGAAATTGCATTCGGACATATCGCTCGTATTTATGAAATAATCCTTTGAACCGTTCGTATTCTGCAGAAATGCGCTTTCCGGATCCGATGCACTTATTGGAAACCAACTCGAGCGTTCATATTCCCATTTCAAGTTATGTGCGGCTCCGGAATACGTAAATAAAATTAAATTATAAGCGATAAAGTTTGATTGCGTTTATTTATGTTTAAATAGTCTGTGACATATGGATGTTGTAAAGGAGATCAATTTCCACTCTGGGGATCGCAATGAGTTGAAAATATAAATTATATTTTTTATAATTCTTAATAATTAATTTAAACAGTAAACAAACCATTTCTACTTTCATCGGATCCATGCCTAAGAGAAAGTATTGCTATCGTTAAAATTTTCGAATCGCAAATTTCAACGGATATACACGTTATGAGGTCCCATGAGTACATTCCGTCGAGTTTTGAAAAATGTTTGTTTGTGTGTTTCCACGATCGCATAAACGGATTGTGACCCAAACGTTAAATCCAAGCTTTTTATAACAGTGGAAAGAACTGAAAAACTATTTAATTCTATTTAAATATAATGAAGCTATTGTTTGCATTTTATAAAAGTCCAAAACTTATTTTATTATATCGTAATATTTATAATTATAATTTCATATATATAGAATAGATTATATCTAAATAATTAAACACTTTGAGTTATTTGATTTCACAATTTTAGAAATTCAATTCTAACAGTGTGTCTTTATCTGGAAAGTTAAAAATTTCCCAGAAATCACAAAAAATAGTGCAAAATTCTTCACTGAATTCAAAGTTTTTAAAGTCATTTATGTAATAAAAAGAATACAGTATATACGGGGTGAGTGTTTTCCGCGTTCTCTATACCTATTTATTTATGGAACATAAACCTGCGAAAGGACGTGGAAAAGAAGATTAATTATAATGGGAATGGCTTAAAAATTCAATTTTATAAGTCCAATTAAATTGCCTATAAAATATGGTGTACTTTCTTTAGTTTCGAGAAAAATGAGGTGCTAACTTTCTGAAGGTAATTAAATTACATTTAGTAATTTTTCTAAATAATCAAAGCTAAATCAAAAGTCACATTTCTTTGGATTGCAAAAGAGATAGGAGAAGAATGAGCAAAGTTATATATAAATACAAGAAAAAAAAACAAGAAAAGTTTTTTTTCAATTGTTATTAATTTCCGAAATATTACACAACACAAACTCATATTTTTATATAATAGAAATTATATTAGATATTTACATCATCACAAAGGATTTTTTCTCTTATACGATGTATCGCTTCATTTATCTAAAATGACGCGAAATTGTGCAATTTTTTTTTTTTTTAGATGCTAGGAGAGTCAGGTCTCATTTTAAATACATTTACTGACATTTGTCTCGATCACATTTTTAGATGAAGGCTATTTAACTTATTTTAAAAAAAATTTACACATTTAAGAGATCATATTAAAAGCTAAATAATATAAAATTAAAATCACTTGTTTTTTGTGAAACAAACCAATTGATAAGTGTGAAAGTTATTCAAGAAATAAGAGATCTTGTTTTAAAAACGCTGTCGATGAAGTAATAAGATTTAAATATCGTATTTCCATTCAAATTTATATATTCATTTTGCATAATCCATTCCAATTAATTTTAATAAAAAGTTAAGACATATCTTAATTAATTTATAAGCAGATATTCAATTTTCAAACATGATAATTTCATAATAATACAGATCCCCATTTTTAAAAATTCGTTTTTATTAAAGCAACAATCTTTTCAACCATGAAAAGAGGAATTTTCTGTTTGCATCATAAATACTCAGTATGTCCACCGTTTGATGCACGTCAAAGATTTATCCCACATACGAGAAAGCGTATCTACTGTTATTGAGTGCATGGCAGCGTGATATGATTCCGCAGATCGTTCAGAGTTATTGGTAGAAGCGGGATGTAAACAGCTTCCTTAATATAACCCCATAAGAAATAGTCACATGGAGTGAGTTCATGAGATTGCGGTGCCTAGAAATATAGAGCCAGGTATTCATTTCCTTTGCGACGTATCCAGCGCTGAGGAAAGAATTCATTCAAAAAGCCCCGAGCCAGGTTAGTTTGACAATACAGAGAATTTTGATTTTCAAATCATATATTTATATTGGAAGATTTGTAAAATTTAATTCAATGGAAGTTAAAATGATTTTTTATTCAACATTTTTCAAATTTTCAAAACAGTTTTAAAAAATAATATAATGTAATTAAAACATACATGTATAGTTTTTCAGGCAAAATAATCAATCAAGTCACTTTAATATATTATTTTTTATTTTTTGTGCCACTTTTAATATGATTTTCAAAATCATATATAAAAGTGACTAAGTAAACTATATAAAATTGGTTAAGTAACTAAGAAAGAAATTACACCAAGTAAAATATGGGAAAACGTGAAGAAATAATAACAATCTTGATGGAAGAAAGTTCAGAAATTATATTACAGAAAATTACGTAAAATTTAGCCCAAGAAAATAATTAAGGTTGCGGTTTAGTGGAAAGAGATAGCTATATAGTAAAATGGAAATAATCGTTTGAAAATAGAACTATTCTTTTGGATTTCATAATATGAATTTGTATTTACATTTTTTATCTACGAAGTATAAAGTATAAGTCTAAATAAAAAATAAATCGTTAATTTTCGTGTATTACGTCAATTTACTAGTTTAAGTTAGAAAAGAAAATTGTAAGAAATAATGAAATTAATAGGTCATGTCTGCTAAGTTATTTAAATGCAGAATTTAGTGAAATCCTTTAAATTTTCATTGCACAAGTTTTTATTAGCAAAAATTTAATTTAAAATTTGCTATAAATTTGATCAATTTTCATTGTTTTTCATAATTATTTTTCACAGAAACTAAACATTAAAATAATTTTCAATTTATTTGATGAAATTCCTACTTGTTTTAAGATTATTTTAATGTATAATACAATATTGTTCATTGATCACAACAACAATCTAACTCAAATTAGTGATTGCCCATATTTGTATAGCTATCTCTTTTTTCTAAATCGCACCCTTAAGCTATATCTAAAATGTAGTAAACTGATTATTTTCTCAAATTAAACCTTCATTTTTCGAAATTGAAGCTTCATTCTCTGAAATTAAAATTTTAATTTCTAATTTTTTTTCTGAAATTAGATTTAATCACCAAAATACCAAATGAAACAAATAACGGCGCACTATGCGACAAAATCGTTTGCGAGCGGCCACGGGTGCAAGGGAGACACGAAAAATAAAATTATTAGGTGCGCATCTAAGTTCTCGCTGTTTTTTTTATGAAATTGCAACTTTATTCTAAAAAATGTTACAAATCAGTGATTCAAAATATTTCCCATTGCTGGCGACAACTTTTTCCTATCTTTCTGACAAAGCTCGAATACCGTCACGGTAGAAATGTTCGTCTATTGAGGCTATTCACAAATCAAGCCATTTTGAGATGTCTTCATATCAGCGGAACTACTGATTATTCACACCATGTGCCATCAAACGGAACAAGTAATAATCGGACGGCGCAATATCTGGGGAATATGACAGGTGGGGTAGGACTCTCCACTTAAGCGTTTCTTAGCGTAAGCAAATATACTCTACAACGATTGAGACGATTTGTTTTGCCTTTGTTATTTCTAATTAGTTTTACAAGGCTATTGTTTATTCTGAAGCCTATTTTTATATAAACTTTTTCCATTTCTTTACCAATTTTATTGCTTAAATATCCATAAAAAGTTAGAGAGGCATAATTATTAGTACTTTTTACATTGATTGAGCGACTGAATTTTTTTATTATTTGTTTTTCTTTATTTTTAACTATTTTTTAAATGAATTGTGTTTGTAACCCATTGTTACAGCTATTGTAAAAAAATAAGTCTTTGTTAAAATTTGTACTGTTCATAGGTATTGATGTCATTGATTTAAAGGCTGAAAGCTTATGTTGTAAAGGGTAAAATGATTTGTTATTTATTGTGCCGGTAAAATCTCTGTAAAAATATAGCATTCCATTAAAGAAAATTTAATAATCGAGTGACGTATAATTATTAGACAAGCTGTATATATAAAATTAATTTTAAAATACGAAGACTAACTACTTCTAGAAATTAAAAAATTAAAAATGTTTTGTAATATATTCCTAAATAATAATAATATTTAAAAAAGTATATGCTTAAGTATTTTTTATTTATTTATAAAATACAAATTTAAAGTAAAGTCCTGAAATATAAAAAATATCTTAAAAACATATTTGAGTATTAATAGAAAAAAGGATTTATTCACTTGGTCGCAGTTATTTAAATAAATTAAATAAAAAGAATTTGAAAATAATCAATTAAGTAATAAAATATTTTACCTTTATTTTCAAATTATTTTTATTTAATTTATTTATTTAAATAACTGTGACCTTTTAATTTTTTTAATAATACTTCAGAGTTCACTTCCATCGAGGATCTCAGAGGTGACAGTGAGTTTTTAATTTTTAATAAATTTAATTAACTACTTTGCAATTATATAAGGCACAGCTCTACTGACGAGGGATCAAATATCGCAACACGTGTCTGCAGATAGCCTAATATTACGTAAGTGTTATTTTATTTCTTTATTTTTTTGTTTTTTGCATTAGATATTTTCGATTCAAAAATTTTTGCATTATAAAATATGTTATTGTTATGCAATAGCAAATGTCTATTATTTAATTGTTAAAGTACTCATGTAAGATAAGTCATTGCTATAGGGAAAATAATTTATTAATTAATTTATTATTTTCAGATTCTTATTATTTAATTAATATTTGAGTATATTGCTATGCAATTATTTTCTCAATTTTATTTTCACAAAGTTAAGTTTTATTTTCACAAAAAAAAATGGGCTCTTCGATGACTCACTCTGTATTATAAAATTGAATAGGCAGAATTATTTAATTTATTTGTCAACGCTATATTAATATAAAAGCAATATAAATTATAACAACATTAAAACATATCGTTAACGTTTTCCTATAACTAAATAAAAACTACACGCACGCACGCACCCCCATACAAATTCCCGACCTTTTATTTACGGCCAAGCAAACACACACAGGGTCAAGGTTCGCCAATACAAAGTAAAAAAAACGGTCCAATTCAGTTAAAGCACAGGCCCGAACTACCACAGTATTCACACACATACGCACACACATACATACAAACACTTTTTCCGAAGCGAACACAGAAATCCGGCAATAATTCTATTTTGGAAGTAATTACCTAAATCTTGATGATTTAGCTGGGGGGAATTTTCTTTCAGCGCTGTCTGGGTAGCTTATTCTCGCTGATTTTAACTGGCTGGCGATTTAGATAACTACGGCAATTTTACGCAACATTTCCCAGCGATGAACATAAATTTGTGTGAAGATATAAAAGAGTTTTCTTAGTCGTCGAAACAAGTAAATTATTTTATAACGAACGTTCGATTCCTTTATTGACGGACATTGATTATTTTATTATGTATTATGCAAGGTTAATGTGGGGAAATGGCTTGGCTTAAAATTCCCGGAATGAGAATATAATGATTTAATTCACATTAAAATATATACATATACATTAAAATATATACAGTAACGTTCCTTTTGTTGTTTTCGCATTAGAGAAATTTTTCTCGGATCAAAATTTGTTGCATTATGCAATATTTTAATGATGTGCAACAGCAGGTGTACATTATGTAATTCAATGTCAGGCGTGGGTATTTGCCCGGGAAGTAGTTGTTTTAATGTGCATTTGTTTAACGTACTTACGTAACGCAAGTCAAAGGTCACAGAGCTAAATGTGAAAATAATTTATTAATTATTTTCAAATCATTTTTATTTAATATATTTAAATAACTGTGACCAAGTGAATGAATAATACACTTTTCTATTTAAAAAAATATTAATTTTTCAAGATCTACAACTTTTATTTGAAACAATTTTTTATCCGATTAAAAAAAAATCATGTAAAAAGTGTAAAGTTGCACTTAATGAGTTCTGATTCTAACCAAAAGCTTTTCAGATCATTCCACTGTTATAAAAAAAACTTAGATATAAAGTTTGGGTTTAATCCATCTAGCGCTATCGCGGAAACACACAGCCATATTTCAAAACTCGATGGAATGGAATCAGGGAACCTCAAAACGTGCATATTCGTTGAAATTGGCGATTAGGAAATGTTTACGATTACAATACTTTCCCTTGAATAGGTGTCCGAGGAAAGCATATATATTTAATCTTAAAACGGATGTTATGATATAAAGGTAGTTACTGTCATGCAAATAACATCATTAATCTCTTTGTTTGCTGGATTATATCCATCGAATATTCGATAGTTAGGCATTAATTAGAGTAATTTAATCCTATTCTAATTTGATTACACGCCTTGTCATCTGATTCGAACATCTAATTAGTAATTAAGGAAATCATTCGACTGAAACATTTGGTATGGACCACAATATACTATTATATTCTTCAGTTAAAATTAACTGAAAGTGTGTGTATGCTATTTATATAAATATATCACTGTATCCTCTTTTGTACAAACACAAATATGAAATACTTACAAATTTTTATATATAACTTCTCTATTCTTATTGTCTAAGAAAAGTGTATTCATTCACTTGGTCATGGTTATTTAAATAAATTACATTAGAATTTGAAAATAATACATTATTTTCTATTTAACTACTGTAACATTTTGAGTTACGAAAGTAATTTAAAACAAATGTACATTAAAAGAACTACTTGGGCATATACCCTGCCAGGCATTGAATTACGTAATAGACGCTTAATATTTCATATAAATTAGTATTTGCGCTCGTAGTGGGGGTAATTGTACTTTTTTATTCGAGGTGGCTGTTTGTCCATAAGACACGGAAAATAAAGACAGAAATTTACCCTATGAGGATACACATTAATTTATTATTATTATTTATTTTTTTGCTACCACAGCCTCAATTATCAATAATCATATATAAATATTCTTAATAATATATTTTTTTTTTTCGTCACCCTGTGGCGACATATATTAACATTATTGTGACACATGTCACAATTTTTAAAATATAATCGGAAATCCATTGATTGTATGTTGTCATGTCATCTAATATTAATGAATATTAAAATGAGTGATTCAGAACAATCTCACGTGGAAGTTAGCACGAGTGGAGCAGCTATTGGTAAAATCAAAGGCTTGGAATGAAAAAATGTATACTTATTTTATGGAATTTTTAAGGAATGGAAAATTTAAAGAAGCCTCATAAAAAACAGAATCAAAATTCGAGCTCGATATTTTAGGTTTCTCACTTATAAGGCATATAAAAAAAAACGCTGTTCAAATTGACGCCACGGTATGATATTTTCTATTTAAATTAACGTTATGGGGCGGAAAGACCTTCGGTCGATGGCCAATTTTTATACAAATTTTATTGTAGTTAAACATTGTAAATATATGTATAGTGGTAAATATTTGTATATACATAAAGATAAATAGAATATAGTATTTATTCACTTGGTCACAGTTATTTAGTTAAATTAAATAAAAGTGACTTGAAAATAATTAATAAATTATTTCCACAATTAGCTTTGTGACATTTTTGACTTACGTTACGTAAGTACTTTAAACAAATGCACATTAAAACAACTACTTCCCGGGCAAATTCGCCGCCGGACATTGAAATACATAATGTACACATGCTGTTGCATGTCAATAAAATATTGCTTAATGCAACAAATTTTTGATCCGAGAAAAATTCAATGTAAAAAATAAAAAAGAACGTTACTTTATATAAAGCCATCTGCCGACACGTGTTTCGGGATTCACCCCTCATCAGTACAGTTCTGTCTTAGATATTTTAAAGATGTTAAAATAAATTAATTAAATTAAAATTATTATTGGCGTTATGGAAAATCTATATGTGTGTGCGAAGTAATGGTTGATCTTATAAATGAAAAAAAAAGGTATAAAATGTGAAATATTTTAAAAACCATGAAACACAAGCATATACATAAAAAATGTTCCTCTTTTTGAAAAATAAATAAATAAAATAAAATGAAAAATATAGCGTGCCATTTAAGAAAATGAAATTACACCGGTTTGAAAAGTCACACATTTAACATTATTTTTCAAACGCCCTGTATAAAAATATTTCACATTTAAAATTATCATTGTATAGAATTGTACTATCTTAGTATGCATACAAAATTTTATTTCTTTATCTCAAAAAACAAAGAAGTAATGATTTTTTAGTCACATCTGTAATTCTCTTGTCAATATTTTCAGAAAATATTTTTTTAGTAACGGCTCCTTAAAATTAGAAACTATGTCATATTTATGGAAAGATAGTTTAAAGAGGAATCGAAAAAAAAAAAATATATATATATATAGGGTGTTCTATTTAAAATAACAAAGTTGAAATCAATTTAGGGAAAATGGGCCACCTTGTATGTATAAAAATAATTTAACACTATGCAACTTTGGAAGTCAAGCAAGTTTTATTAATAAATTAATGCTGAATTTCTAACGATAAGGGAGATATCGAAGACGGGTACTTTGTTGACTCACCCTGTATATTCAATATTATTTATAAAATTTGTGTTATGAAATGTTTAGAGAAAAACTCTAACGGTAAAAAAATAGCAACACAAAAATCAACAATTGATCAAATAGCATTATAAGTAAAATAATCCTTTTTAAAAAGTATATTTTATGACTCATAAAATTAATGCAGAAGAATGGTAATGCATTACCTTTCTTTTTTCTCAGTAAAAAAGAAAAATAATCGAATTAAAGAGCAACAACTCTGCATTATATTATAATTTTTCATCCAATTGCAAATTTCCATTATATTATATATCGGTGGGGTATTTGTTTGCAGAACATATACAGTTAAAAGGCAAATCCGTAAAATAAATTATTATTAGTAAATGAAATGTATACACGGTGGTGATTTTTTCGATGCTCACCATTAGTATTTCGGAAACAATAAGATACACGAGGTCGCTTAAATTACAGAAAAGTAGATAATTTTATTAGCGATTGAAAATCTGAAAAAAATATATATTATTTTTATATATTTTTGAATTATCACAATAACATCGAAAATAAAAAAAAATGTCATAAAACTTAGCGACTGCATATTTTAACCCGTTGTTTCGATAGGCGCTGACAGAAATATTTTAGTTACTCTAAATTTCGAGTTTAAATATTTAACTTTTTTGTTTCTTATGGCAACTATATTAGATTTTTGCACTTTTAGATACACCAAAAAAACCGTTCATAATGGTAAACTACATTACATCTGATTGCAAAAAAAAATGTAGAAATTTGAAAATTTGCTTAAATCGAAAATGCTTTAAAAAAACAATTGGAAGGATAATTAAATATGGTAGTGTGAACTGTGACAGCGATTGCAAGAACGTATGCAGAGTAGTTTTTTCTTCATTTAATTAGACAGGTACACCAACGAGGAAAAGCAGGATATGTACAAAGTCTACATTCGACACAATAGAAATTGTGTATAGGCATCTGAATCATATGAAAATATACATCCAGAGAGACGACAACCCCGACAAACAATGTTTCAACGGATTTAGAGTAATTAGGTGATTTATGGTAGATTTAGAAGACCGGGAATATATTAATCTCAACGAAGTAAATGTGTTGGCTCATGTTATGATTGATCCGACCACTTCGAGTCGATAAAAAAATGCGCTATTAAAAACGCATATGTGTTATAAAAAATATAAGTATGACGAAACAAATTCAGCCCGGTACGAACTATTCATCCTGTTGATTTAAATAGAAGATTGGAATTGCACTACTACGCAATGGCATATCCTCATTTTATAAGACAAACGAGGCTGCGAGTTTGATTTTCTTTAAAAATATAGGCTGGTATTTTGGATAATGCTATTCTTGGTCCATTTTTACTCGATGGACGTTTAAATAGTACTGCCATTTAATTTTCGTTTGCAGAGAAATATGGAAGATATGTTACACGATTTACCACTACTAACAATTCTAAATCTTGTGTGGTGTCAGCAAGACGGAGCTGGGCCTCACAACTTCCGCATTATTGGCGATTATTTAAATGCACTCTTTTCTTATTCATGGCTCGACACCTTTGGTCCTGTTCGTTGGTCGCCACGATCGCCCTGCTTAAATCCTTTGGATTATTTTCAGTGGGGCACTGTAAAAGATATTTTAATGACCTTATATAAAGCCAATTGTGAATCTATCCAGAGATATGGTGTATCATATTCTATGGACAGAGCACACTAGCACAATCAGTTTTTAAAATGCAAAAACGAATTGTAAGTTTTATTTACAATCAGAAATATGGCGAGTCATACAGAGGATACTTTAAAAAGGCCGAAATTTTGACGCTGTTTGGTTTATACATTTATGAAATATTGTTTTTTTTTAACTTTAACTACAAAGATAAAATTAATAAATTTAACCATCACCATAAATACATCACACGGCAAGCTGGTCTGTATGTCTATCCTGTGCACAAACTATCTCCAGGTGAAAAGCTACCATTATTTAATAGCCTAAAACTGTATAACCAATTACCTGGCAGTATAAGAGGTTTAAAAACTGTAAAAGATTTTAAAAGGGAGCTACTAAAGTATATCCTAGATAAAGAATTATATAGTATCGAAGATTTTGGCATATAAATATTTATGTTATTCGATAATGTTTTTCTTTCTTCTTCGCGCTAATTAATTATTGTATTTTGACTGTGGCAACATTCTTTTATAATGTGTATTATCTTGTGTATTTGCATTATATACTGAATAAACTAAAAACAATTGTTTAATCAACTGAAACTGAACATATCAAACATCACTGACTGAAAATCAGAAATGCGTTCGATTCCTTTCAGAAGCGAAAAATCCAAAAAGCAGTGGATGAAATGAATCTTAGAAACAATCTTTGCATCAGGCAAAAGGGCGCTAAAATTATGTAAATAATTATAATAATCTACAAGTGTTTTTTATCTATCTCGTTAAAGTTGCATTAATAAATGTTTGCTGATTTTAAAATATTACGTATTACGTATTATTTAAAAAATATATTATGATTCTAAGGATGTCCGAAATGGCGGCTTTAAAAAACATACACACACTACCAACTCTTATTTTAATTATTCTTCGAATTGTTTTTTTAAAGCATTCGTGATTTATTTTTTTAGTCAGCCTAAAAGTGTGAAAATATAATATGACAGCGATAAGAAATAAAAATTACCAAAATCCAGAATACCTAGAATATTTCTGGTTTACGTTCTCCTATTAGCACAATGTGTCGAATTTTTAACGAATAGTTTTATGACTGTGATGTATTGTGCGATACGCTTTCATCAATATTATTACGCTACTAATTCTTTTAACAATCTGTAATCTTTACCGGTATATTTTATTGTTTTCATATCTATATTTGTATTGGTTTTTATATTCTTGTTTGTCTTATTATTACTATAATGTAAAATTATTTTGTATTATCCTGTAATTGGGTTACTGTTTCCTTTTGGGTAATAAATTTATTATTATTATTTCTGTCCACGCTAATCGATACAAAGTGTTCAAAAATTTTCAGTTGTTAAGTTTAATCAAAATATAGGCAATGGCGTTTTTTTTTTTTTTTCTTAAATCCAATTTTCC
Organism: Philonthus spinipes; assembly: GCA_963082785.1. NCBI lineage: Eukaryota > Metazoa > Arthropoda > Insecta > Coleoptera > Staphylinidae > Philonthus > Philonthus spinipes. The sequence goes on along the minus strand of OY720311.1, from coordinate 16,879,507 downwards.
GTTTTTTCGCAAAAAATCGGGAACTTATTAAAATAATCATATTATTTTCCAGATTCTCGATCGCTATTAAAATAAGCTAATTTTCTTTAATACAGGAAGTCGCGGATTCCTGTATTTTATCGTTTGCGAGATACCAATAGTGAGAATCGTAAAAATTCATACTTTGTATATAACTGTTTTATTTTGCATTAAAAACAAATTAATTTTTAATCTATTATAATCCAGTTTCTTATTTTGCGAAGTAAGTTAACAAATAAAAATAATGAAATCAAAATGTATCATTTCTATTCATTGTAGTTATTTCGACTTCGCTCAACCTCTCGTAATTATTTATAAGTGTAAAATCAACTGCAAACGCAATCTCTCCTAATCCCGTTTTATGCAGTGAATGTATAACGTACAAATGCTGTGTTTACGCTTAATGTTTGCCTTTTAAATGGAAACGTCATGTTGGGTAATCTTGTCAAGATAAATCGCGCAATTATTTCCAGTGGCTGCGGCGATTTAGCTGGAAGTGAGGTGAACCGGGGCGTATTTCACTAACAGAAAATATTACAAGAATTCAATGTGAAAGAAAGTCATTATCCTGAAAAGAAGTTGTTTTTTGTGGGGATAATTTACGAGAATTAATAGAGTTCGTATAATTCAGTCGTTGAATTGTTAATTTTTGTAATGGATTAATTCCACCTTTTTTTATTAAATATTCGTTTAATTATTAGCTAGCATTAGCTAGTATTAGCTTTTTATTGTATATTTCAAAAAACAAAATAGGTTAATAGGTGCGGAAAGACCATATGTCTTCGCTTTCGACCTAGGTCTTCAACACAGTCTTTAACAGATATTAATTATATATTTGACTTTGTAACTTTCATTATTTTATATATTTTGGCATATACAGGATCCGTCTTAGATAGCTTAGTTACTAATTAAGTTAAGACTTTTAAATTGTTGAGACTTTACTTGGATCCTAGGATGTACTTCAGGAAAATATATTTGACAGAGTTACGTCATGATCATATGTTTGTTTTTTTTTAATCGCTTGATATATATTTTATTTGTTATTTAGGTGCTTTTTATGATTACCTGTAATACCTAACATCAGTTTCGCACTATTAGTCTAAAATTTAATAAAAATTGAAAGTATCTTGTCAATAAAATTATTAAAACAATCATTAATGGCATACATCCTTACACTATATTATTTACAGTTATCACAATCTCTACGCCTACCCTATCCTCTCTCATCCTCTTACCTATTGTTTTTATACTCCTGTCCACTCTTCACGCGCTTTCTTGTACTAATTTATATTTTACCTTTTAATTAAGGTTGCAGTTTAGTAGAAAGAAATAGCTATACACTAGAGTGAAAATAATCATTGATTAAAAAAAATTCGGGCTCCAGAATTAATAAGGTATACTGACATTTTTTACATGCTGGGTGGAAAAATATTCCCTGATTAAAAAAAAAAAACAGTAAATTATTACATATCACCCAAATTCACTAGTTCTTGGTAAAATAAAAAATTGAAGATATGATGAAATTAATAGATAAAGCTATTTTAATGATGAATTTAGTGAAATCATTAAAATTTTCAGTTTTGTTGTTCAAACTATACATTAAAAATTGACATGAATCTGACTGATTTCCATTGTTTCTGTCAAAACTGTTTTCTATAGCATTGTTTAAAACAATAATTTTAATTTGTATGGCGAAAATCCTACATATTTGCATGTTTTAAGATTACTTTAATGTATAATACATTATTGTATTAATTAATCACAGCAGCAAAAAACTCGAATCAAAGAGGCCTTTTGCATGCTCGGATATTGCTATTTATGCTAGATCTCGGTGCATCGGCGGGGTAGGTGACGTCACGACAGATGTACAACAGGACAACGCTTGGCTTCACGTTACCAAACCCGTTAAAACGTATTTAAAAAGCTCAAATGGGAAATCCTACCCCACCCGCGATATTCCCCAGATATTGCGCGGTTCGATTATTGTTTATTCTATTAGATGGCATATGGTTAATCAGCAGTTCCGCTCATATCAAGATATCTCAAATTAGCTTGATTCGTGGATATTCTCAAAAGATGAACATTTCTACCTAGAAGGTATTCGAGCTCTGCCTGAAAGATGGAAAAAATGTCGCTAGCGATGGACAATATTTTGAATGATTCATTGCAATCATGTTTTCACAATAAAGTTAAGGTTTCATAAAAAAAAAAGAACTTAGCTGCGCATCTAATATGTTTCCATCATCAGTAGTGGTGGCGTTTACTAGTGATGATGAAAACAGTTTGGAATATTTTATTTAAATAATTTAAATATTATTAAGGTTTCTTTACGGCTATAATTGCAAGAATGTCATTTAACTATTTTATAAAGTTGAAAGAAAATAATTTCCTTTTATTTTCTTTTTATCAAATAACCTCTCTTATTTGTTTCAGTTTATGTCATACTGGGTCATCATTACGAACATTTGGAGTTAATGGTCGCTATGGAGGAGAGGAAACTCTTCGATAAAGGTAAATAGGCGCATTTTTAAATTTCAATATTTTATGGCGATATGAACGCGCCTCAGCCATTTGGGCATACTCGGAATTTTTATGCCCGCATAAGAACTTAATGAGCCTTACAATTTCCTCCTCGGTAAGCAGTCGGCGAATTTCATATATGGGGATCTCGTTGTAAGAGAAATACAAAAGCGATTTTATATCATGATGCGCGTAGGGATGTAAACGGTCATGATATTCACAAAAATATATTATTGGGGTAAACTTTGAATGTTTGTATGAAGTTATTATATGCATTCTTTGTTTGCGCTTAAAATTAAAAATATCTAATATATAAAGGTTGATCTAAATTAAGCGCACACCGATGCTAACTTTGTAATTAGTTGAGCTAAAGAGTCGGTTAAATTAGCAAAGTAGTAATAAATTTTCCGGGGATTACAGCGGTGAAATCAGGAAAACAAAACAAGATCGCGTTTTTAAGATATTAATGAAACAAACATTTTTTTAAATAGTACGCCCTATATATTTTATAATAATTTGATAGAAAAAATAATTATTCACTAAAAAGTTACAACATCACAAAAAATCACAAATAAAAACGTTATTCGCATATTAATTTCGTGTTTTCAGTTCTTGTAAATAACAAAATAGCAACAAATCATGAAAACATTTTTTTTCTCAATGTGTCACTTAATTCACCATATACTTATTTGATATAAACCTTGTTTATTGATGTATTACAATAATAGACATTGTTATTGAATATAAAATGTGTAAATATGTTAGTGACCTATATTGTTTTTGCAATGCCTTAATTGACCTTTAAATGTATTAAATAGTTGGTACATTAACGATTAATACTAATTCAACGATTTTATTATTATTTGTTTTTATAGCCACTTGACTTAATTAAAAATAGAATATTAAAATACGAATAACTTTACTATTTGTGATTTTCGTAATAGTCCATTATATTTTTTTAACTTTTAGTATAAAATACAATAGAGCTCAAGAGTAATGCAACACCCAGAAAAAACATGATTTTAATATTTTTGTATTAAATTTATGTTCAGTTTTCATGTCAGAACAAATGATTACAATTTGGTGCACAGTAAACAAAAAATCTGAAAAAAATCGGCTGTAGCAGCACTCTCTAACTCAGCGAGGCATTGACCGAATCAAGTGGTCAATGTCTTCTTGTGGCAAGCGGTCCCAGATTTATTGAACATATTAGCATAATTGGTCCAAAGTCCTTGGTGGCTGTGGCAATCACTGACGTGTTGTTCCAATGCTATCCCATACATGTTCTATTCGCGATAAATCAGGGGATTTCGTCAGCTAGTCTAAAACCGCTTTGCCAGAATTTTGTATAAAGTCCTTGGTTTGAAGATCCGAATGCGGACTGACACTGTCTTGCTGAAAAAATGGCGTTTGGGTTAGTCTCAATGTATGGTATTGCAACAGGTTGTAGAACATCGGCGATGTACCGTTGTGCTGTTAGAATAAGGGTATGAACACCTGGGGGACCTACTTGCAAGACATATACTGCCCCATACCATGATGGCTGTGAGACAAAATTGCGGTCATTTTTATAAAATTGTTAAAATTGCGGGTGTAATGGCAAAAAATATGCCCTATTTTTTGCCATTACACCCGCACAAAAAAAGAACTTTATTTTGACAAATATACCATTTTGGTTGGTTCCTTCCACCACAATGAAATCGATCGAGCAGTTTTTTCTCAATCGTGACACCCGTTAAAAAAAAGTGATTGTTGGGAAATCGTGTTTGAAGTTTCAAGAATATTTTTCTGTCGTTTTTCAGCATTTACCATTAATCAGCGATGTCGACATCATGCAGTGCATCTTCCTCGACCTCGTAGAGCTTATTTAGAAAATGTACTTCCTCCCCATCCGCAGATCTGACTTCCTTTCACGCCAGGCAAGTGCGGTACTCAGTGCGTCGGATCCTGTCAGCATTGCGCACTTCGCAATACTGAATCGTCTTGCTACCGATTCTGATTCCTATTACGGTAATCACGTTTGCGATGCTTAGAAAACCATTGCTAAAGATGATGACGGCAAAATGAAGAGCAACGTCAACCATAACTTTTCCGTTGTGAATGTGTTTCTGCGAAAATGTTCATATGAGAGAATTCAGCGACTTGTTGTTATTCGGCGAATTAGCGCTAATGCATCTTTCCATCAGATCGTCCCTCGAGAAATCCTCGTAGACAGGTTTTATTGCCTCCTGCACTTTTTTTTATACAGCGTTGGTTTGTCCTATTATGCTTTCAGAGTCCCACTTGCCTCGACCTTTTTCCACTCGCACCAGCTCTCATTACACTTGTCGTGTTGTGACATTTCGTCCGTAAAAATCTTATGGTAGTACGTAGCTCATACTGCGATCTACATTTTCTCCTTATCGTGTCCGTTTCTCCTGATGGCCAGACCGTAATATTTTATGAGATCGTATGTTAGCTTGACCGTCAGCTTTCCGTGACCTTTCCCGCCAAGACCCTTGATTTTCTTCTTCAATCCTTGAAATATACTGCCCTTCCGCTTTTCCATATTTCCCACGCATTCCTTTTTAGACACAATAACGTCGGCTTTCGTATGGGTAGAAATCTAATATAGCCTTAAATGTTTTACTGTCTCCGTCACCTACATACGTAGAACGCCACATTGTTCCACAGATCTCTAAAACATTTCCTTCACAGAATCGACCTCCATCTTTCCAGCACTGCCTGAATGGTTGACTGCACAATGTTCGTGGTGCTTTTCAAATCAAGCGCCGTGTTCTGGGATGCCTTCTTGAGATTTCCAGGAAATTTGGGCATTACATACCTATTAAGGTGGTTACGCCGATCAGCAAAAAAAAACTCTCTTTTTCCATGTTCCATCTCTTCTTCTCAGTCAGATCCATTTCCTAGGCAACAACTTTTTTGGTTGAGAGTTTGTAAATGTTTACAAAGGCAATAACAACATTTTGCAGGCACGTGTAGTATATTTTGTGCGAGAACTCATAACAAAAATCTATTAGACCACAGAGTAAATTAACACCTTGAAATGCAACTCCAAGTAAACTTAGCACGAATACGATTCGCTGGTTTATTTCGTATGTCTGGTCAATCAAAGGAGAAGTACGGATCTCTTTTTCACCGCAATCGCACGAGAAGCAGATTTTACTGCCGAGTCCTTGCTTGCCTTTTTCGTAAAACGAAACTTTGCAGCAAATAAATGAAGTTATGGCGTTGAATACCAAAGCAAAATTGATGAGGCTGTAGCTGTATGCTGTATGCTGATTTCCGTGAAAAGAATTCCTTCTAGTAAATGTGTTTTACCACGCGAACTTTTCTATCCATTTTGTCGCACCTGTCGATTGCTTACTGCTGTACGCAACTAAACTGAACGTAAATTAAATAAATTATTTAATTTATTTAAATAAATGTGACCAAGTAAATAAATCCCGTTTTTCTATTATTAAACTGAACGTATTTTAGCACGAATCGGTGCATCTAAAAAAGGTAAACTCACTGTATATTAAAAATGAGCATGTCGCGCCACCTAGTGATTTTTAAACCACAGCATGGTATATACGTTCTCTTAGTGTGATCTCATAGCGATCTGAGACACTGAAGTGTCGAAAAGGAAAGCGCCTCCGGGTCCTCAATGGCCTGGAACATACAGTCAGATAATCGCGGATTTTGGCAAAAAGTAATTGCTTTCCACTAAAATGACTTTACACACTTATCCTACATACTATAAGATATCAAAATAAGCAATAAAAAAATCGATTTTTGAAAATTCTAAACAAAAACACATCCTTAACAGTTTGTCTAGAAACCACTCATGTTGTTGCTGCAACAAAGGCGTCTCGAAAAATCGCAAAGTATCGTGACGTTTACGTATCGCAAGCAGTCGTAGGTACCGTTCTTGACCACCATGTATAATACTAAGCCTACCAGAACGTGTCGCTGATAATCATTTTCTTCAGACCATCATCTCCAAACTCGCATTAGAGTTGAGGGTGTAATTTCGAGTATTCGGACTATTTTCCTTAAACTAAAGCCCGCCTCTTTCATACCAACAATACAAACTATTTGTAAATCACTTAATTGATGAAATCGACGGGGTGTATGAATTCTAGGGATTTTAACAAGGTTTTTCAATATACTGAAGAACTCAAAATATATCATAGTAGAACATTATTAAATTTGCTTTATTTTTCGGATAAGTGTGGCAGCAAAAACGTTATCGCTTTTTTTTTCTATTTCTATGAAGAATAAAACATGCGTATTTGTTGCTCGATTAAACCACATATATGGAGTGTTACATTACTTTTGAGCTCCAGTATACGTATAATTTAAGAATCATTATATAAAATAATTATTATTTACTCTAACGGTAAAAAAAACAATCGAATTTCTTCCTCTAATTTCGCTGGATTGATTACATATTCGGATGTAATTTGTGGTTTTAAAATCATTTTTGGTTTAATCCTGTTATTATTTTGTCGACTATTACTGATTCAACCGAACATTTGATTCCCGCAGAGGTGCGAACATTAATTTATCTAATTCATTATATATCTTGGTAAAATATAAGCTAACGTTCCATCATTCGTTTAAATCTTAAAGAGCTGATTAAAATTTAGAGTCTCGTTCATTTTTTATTAAAAAAAATCAATAAATCGCTGCATTCGATAATGTAATTGGTATTGCCGAACCAATTTTATACATATTCCTCGAAGAATCGTTTATGGTTTATTCGATTTAAAGCAATCGAGGATTCGTGTCATCGGTCCGTGCCGATGAAATGCGATTAGCTAAGCTGTCTGTGGGGTAACATTTCCATCGACCCTTTTCCGACAGAATATTTGATTCAGCATAATATCCCATGAATTATTGCATCATTTCTCGAAAGTTTCCTTGTAATGGATGGTTTTACAAGAATGATAAAATTATTTTCTTACATTCAAATATAAAGGGTGTTCAAAAAGTGTGAAATCGATTGAAAATAGTCGAAATAAAAAAAATTGAAAGTGTGTTTGAATAATTGATTTTGCACGTTACTGTTTTCATTTTTTTTTCTGTCAATAATCAATGTTACTAATTATATTTTGTAAACGACGTTTAATTTTTAATATTTATGGAAAATAAACATTATTATTATATTTTTAGTTATTGTTTATTTATATGTAATAGCCTATTTACTACTTATAGTAAAAAAATTGTTACATTTTTTGTAATATGGTGAATTTTCCGTAAATAAATAAATTATTATTATTATTAATGTGGACAGAAAAAAAATATTAATAATTTCTGATATTTCTTATATTTTGAAAGGATTCTCTTTTTACTTTGGTGGTAACTGTATATGCGTCTCAAATATTAATTTCTCTAACTTATAAAATAATCCTTATTTACTGTAATAATAAAAAAAAATACGAATTTCCCACCTAATCTAGCTAGATTAAAATTTGATTTTTTTTCTTTGTGTTTTTAAAGTATATTTTCTTTTTAATCCCCTAATTATTATGTCGACTATTAATTCATTTGTGTCCATGCGGAACAAAAGGGCCGTAAATAAGTAAGCGGTGACTTCATTAAGATTGGGACAACAGACAAAAAAATCCTTTGGATTCGATTTATTTTCAACGATTCCGGCAGTGAGAACAGGAAACAGAACAGGCGGAAGGACCGGAGGACACTTTTATCGCGCATCGTTTACTCTCCCTTGTTCTTAATTTATTAATTCGGGAGACGAGAAAGGGAGCAGTTCCATCCGATCAAATCCAGACGCTTTATATCATTCGATTAAAGAACAGCTTTTGTTGAGAATTAATTGTGGTTAATCGAACATCTTATTTATATATATATATATATATATCTATATAATATAGTATAACTTATCTACCTATACTACTATGATTATTGTGAAGCATTAATGGAAAATTCTTACTACAAGGCAAAAAACGAAATAAATAAAACCCAAATCAAATAATTTTTATTTGATTTAATTTAAATAACTGCAAGCAAGTGAATAAATAATCTTTTCTATTATCACTAATGAAACAATGAAACCTGTTGATCCGGGAAGCCGTTCTCGAGAAAAGATCTTAAAAATAGACGAGACCGTAACCAAATTAACAAATATTGCTTATAAAAATTAACTGCTTCGTAAATGCTTCCCAAAAGTTCATTACAAATTATAATTATCTCATCTTTCTATGTTGTAAGTAGGTTAAGTGGAAGAACAGTAACAGGTAATGCTGACTGAACTTCACTGGTTCGGGAAACTATTTCATTATAAAATAAAATGAAAAACACATTTTGTATTAAATAAAAATTATTTGAAAAGTCAATAGTCACAGAGCTAAATGTGGAAATAATTTATTAATTATTTCCAAATCATTTTTATTTAATATATTTAAATAACTGTGACCAAGTGGAATGAATACTGTTTTCTATTTAGAAAAACACATTGAAACAAAACTGAATAAATTACTGTATGTTTATTAACTTACGAGATTCAATTGACTGTTTTATTAAATAATAAACAAATAAATCCTTAACATTTAAAAGAAATATTAATTATAGCGTAATCAATCGAGAATAATCTAAATAGAAAACAGTATTCATTCACTTGGTCACAGTGAATAATCTAGTTGAAAAATACGTAGCGGGGATATCCATTTAAAACACTAACTACTCTCTTCTTCTGGGGAAATTATTCTCAGCCAATTGTCATTTCAATTGGTGACGTAAGGCTAATTTTATTCTAGCCTTATTTATTCCTTTATAGTAGTTTTGTGATTTAATAATTAATCGATTTTTATCACCACGTGTTTGTGAATCACTCATTTTTAAAGGGTTTTTTGTACACCCTGCAATATTTGGCTTAAAAAATATATTATAATTTTGCTCGATATGTTTTTGGGATCAACTAATACACTGTGGCTTATTAAACAAAGCAAATAATTTAAATGTTTTTTTTAGTATAATTATATTAAAAACAATTAGCCTTTCCGTAATTAGTCTTTGTCATAATACTCTTAGTTTTATAATATGAAAACGGTATACATATATTTATTTATATATTTAATGAATACCGTATGTTCCATTTGAAAACGCATCATGTATTAAAAACAACGGTTGATGACAAATGGATTCATTACAGCAACCCAAAGAGAACAAAATCATGCGTACTGCCCGGTCGTGCTTCAACATCGCGTTGTCGGATCGTCCGAATATTCACACTACGAAGGTTTTGCTGTTTGGTGGGACAAGGGCAGTATTAATTATTATAAGCTGTTGAAATCGAGTGAAACCATCACTGGGGAATGGTATCGAACTCAATTGATGCGATTGAGCCGAGCACTATGCGCAAAAAGTTGTCGCTAGCGATGTGCAATATTTTGAATAATTCATTTGTAACCATATTTTCACAATAAAGTTACAGTTTCATAAAAAAAGAACGAGAACTTAGTTGCACACTTAATATGTATTTTATGTATACCGTATATTTCATTTGAAGACGTATCATTTATACATGATACGTCTTCAAATGCAAAAGATTATATCTTTTCAATCGATTGATCAATCGATATTAGACAATGATTATATCGTAAATTCTCAGTTCTTCAACACTGGCTCGTTTTTTCAAATAAATTTACAGCAGGCGATGACAACATTCCAAGTTCTCTTTTTCGTGACTGCAGGTTCACTCTAGCTACTACATTATGCACAATCATAAACATGGCAATTTCGTCGTGTAATATAAGTCAAATTGTCACAGTAACTAAAGAGGAAATAATTTATAATAAATTAAAGACGACGCAAGCGCCACCTTTTGCCTAATTTCAAGTCTGATGAGGTTCGAAAAACCGAAATGGCCATCACTAATTATCCATACGCTATATGAACGGTGGCTGAACATTTCATTAAAAGGAAATAATTTGTTAATTATTTTCAAATTCTTTTTATTTAATTTATTTATATAACTGTGATCAAGTGAATAAATTCCCTTTTTCTATTATTATTTTTTTTTTACTTTGAAAAGGTTCAAATTTAATTAGCTTCCAATTTAACTCACATCATAACTTTTTTTGTATAAGACCGTGTGAAATTTATGTCAAAGTCGATCCAATTAACGGAGATATGAATTTTTTAATAGCGAGCGCCCGTAATTTTACGCCGACGCGCGTGAAATTGCATTCAGAGGTTTACCGATACCCTCACGCGTACCAAAATTCAACTAGCTCACTGAACTTAACTAATTAATTAATGCAACAGCATTATGGAAAAAATATTTTAATAATTAATTAATTTTAGTTATAACTGGATATAAAGGTTGCTTTAAATTGAAATAATGATGAGCCAGACTTGATAATTTTCAATACTTCAGTATGTTCATGTCAAATGTTGCTGTGAAATGTACCCAAAGGGTTAATTAGTATTTATTATAGTAAGTATTATGTAATTGAATACAGCGAATGATTAATTGGATTTATATATTATTATGTATAGTGTGCAATTCATAGTTATCATATTTTTTCAATGTTGGATTCATTTTAATCCCAGAACAATTTTCAGTTTTTTTTAACAAAAAAACATATATCATTTTGGCATCGATATCTAGATGACATAATCCCTTGTGTCAGTGGTATTTTCAGTGGCCAATTAAATCAATTTTTAAACCTAATCAATAACATACACCCCAAAATTAAATTCACACTGGAACAAAAACAAAATAACAAAATTAACTTTCTAGAATTGATCTTGGTCCACAATCACAACAAAATTGAATAAAACCTACCAACATAAATTCCACTATATATATATATATAATTCTGATCACTCATTGTCACATAAATTAGCCGCATATCATTCAATGATACACCAGGCCTTTTCAATTCCTTTGACCGAGTCACAGAACTAAATAAAATTTTAGAAGTTGCAAAAAAATTATGGTTATCCAGTCAATCTTATTCAAAATTTAATTAGCTAGAAACATTACCAATTTACGATGACCCATATCTATCCGAGACAGCAAAACTTGAACAAAAACCCAAACATTACCCTCAGTTACTATGGCGAAATTACCGAAAAAATTGCTCACATTCTTCGAAAACAAAATCATCAAATCGCGTTTAGACCAAATTGCTAATTTTCCAACATCTTATTTAATTCCGAATGCAATAGCATATATGTAGGCCAAACCGGTAGTAGTTTCGAAAAAAAAGATATTCAGAACATTTTTGCGAATTTAGATTGAACCAAAACTCCAGTTCCTTTTCTAACCACGTTTTAGAATGTAAACATTCATTTCCGCAAATAAAACAAATAAAAATATTACATAACTGCACCAAAGGTACAAAGCTCAACCTACTCGAATCCGCCAAAATTTTCAAAGGGATGAATAATCCCCTCGTTAATCTGTTGAACGAGCAAACAGATTGTTGTAAATATATTTACCTGTTCGCCCTAATCTATTTTGCTACCCTCACTCTAAATGTTTTTACCTGTATAAATGTAACCTTTTTTGTAATTTGTTTCACTTGATAATGACCGTCAAACGTCCAAACTTAAGTCTTGAAATTTTGTATTGTGTAATATATATATATATATAATAAATAACTTGTGGTAAAAACATAGTAAGTGTTCTATTCAGTGATTTATTTAAAAGGCTACCCGAAATGGAGATTGACGAAACAAGTTTATTACACTTTGTATGGTTCCAATACACTTCCGTATAATAGTTATCTGACATGAATGCGTGAGCCACTGAATATACGAATTGAATTCTCGGATACTGTTCTGCGATTATTGTTCTCACGCCTCGTAACTGACACCGCTCAGCATAGCGCGCAATCCTAGCCTTGCCCGATAACTTTATCTATATCCAACTTATAATCATTCAAGAAATTCCTCCCGAGTAACTTTTTTACCAAATGAAAAGTCTACGTATCGCAAACCTAACGCTAGTTGTTCTTGCCGTGATATATCTTGTATTTCGTCAACCAGTACAATAAAAAACCACCTCTTTCACACTTTTAAGCACTTGCACTTGAATAGCATTACAGCAAAGCTAAATTAGTTCATGCTGAATTTGTGATGATGTATACATGGCTCTACTGTGTATTGTTTGCGTAAGTGACTTTTAAGTGCCTCATCGCCAGATCGAGCATGAAAACAGTGAAATGCTCGAAAATTACCATCATTATAAGCCGAAATGTAAAAGGGGAAATGATTAAAAAATGAGTGGATTCATTTATTCTAATTTCTCCAGAATCATGGCTTCCTCTTAGGGCCAATTCCTGTCTTCCACATAAAATAATTGTTTCTACAATGGCTTTTAATCTTGTTCTGTTTTCTGCAGAAATTTTAATATTTTCCACAATTATGGATGCTGCAACTTTAAACGCTGTACCTTTCGCAATCTTTACAATAATTACTGCCTGCTCGACAGCGAATTTACGATATTTAGCTTCTGCATGGTTATCAAAGAACTCTAAAGCTTCCTTCCAGTTGGTAAATGACTTAGTAATAAAGGCTCCGCGTTTTTGGTGACCACGATCGCCTTATTTTTATCCAAGTAATACACATACCTTTCAAAAGGCTCCCTGCATCACATTTGAATACATAAGCCATGAGCACCTGGTAGTCCAATGACGTTGAAATGAAAGATTTTTTTGCCAGTGTCTGTAAACTTGTAAGTATCCGGTGGAATCCAAGGCTCTTTAAATAATCTCAATTGTTCTTCGCCGTTGTTTGATTGAAGATTGCAGACATATTTCCCAATATCACGATCCATGGACGCAGAAAAATCCAACTTGGCTGTGAAAGAAAGAAAATAATTAACATTTTACTACATAAAAATATATAAGAGATATTTTTATGTTGTAAAATGTCTTAACAATCACCATATGAGATAAAATATTGGGTATTCCATTTGAAAAAAATGAATTATGTTGTTTTTAAGTTGGCATTGAAATATTAACACATTTTAAATACCTATTGTTAAATTTGACACATGTTATTTTTTAATTCTAGAGGAATCTATTTGTAAAAATTCAAGATGCCCCTCGTCTGTCTATCTTATTCCTACTGGAAGTTATAGGCATTTTTCGAAACGTCAATTTCAGGTTAATATTTGACAAAAACATCTTTAATCTGTAAGAGTTATGTACATATAAATCGATATGATGAGTAGGGAACCCAAATAAAAATTAATGTGTTGGGTGCTCCTTTTAAAATAACAAAGTTGGTAGCCACTTCCGAAACAACCGAAAGTAATAGAAAGTCGAAAATATTTTCCATGACGACATTCAACCGTGTAATGTAGATTTTTTTTCAATTTATCCTCTTTCAGGAACCTCGTAAACTTTTCATGGCCGTTATTCGTCGCCCATCCTGTATATAATGCTTATGCTGTGCAAGTCTGTTGTTTTAGCTATTACAACTGAGAAAAATAATTACTTAATTTTATTAATTAATTATTTTCAATAGTCATTTTATTTATAACTGTGATCAAGTAAATAAAATACTGATTTCTATTAATGTTTATATATTTCCAGGAGAATATTTTGTAGTGGGTGTCCACATAGACGAGTACAACGAGAAAAACCCGGCGATGTATTTACAAAGCTTCCTCACGGACGAAACAGACCCTTCGGCACAGAGAGCATTCAGGAGTTATTTGGGAGTCGTGCCCTCCAGTCCGGTTGGGTTTGAGAACTTCGCGGCTCTGGTGAATAAATATTTGGAGAAGCCCCCGTTTAATTTTTCGAATCCATTGCATCATCTGGGAGTAAATGCCGGAAAAATTGTAAGATTTTTATTATTACCAGATGTTATACACTTCTTTTTTATTTTAATTATTCAATTATACCGTGTGTGTGAAGTAAAGGACGAATAAATATACGATTATTAGCCATCGGTTGTAAACATTTTTTTTTAAAATAATAATACATTCATTTACGGAATCACATTTTTACAAAAAAAATATGCTACAAAAAATATTATTAGCTTTTTTTATCAGTATACATTTCTCCTATGTATACCAAAATACGCGAGTCAAACGCATTAATTCATGTTTGTTTAGTTGCCTATAACACGCAACTGAACACACATGCCAAATAATCAACTAAACATACACACATTAATCGGTTCAATGCGTTTGACTCGCGTTTTTTGCAGGTATACACTTCCCCTAATGTATACTAATAAAAAAACCTCTCTGTATATATATATATATATATATATATACAGAGAGTTTTATGTAACACCGAACATACTAGAATGTACTCAATGTAAATTTCCCTATGTTCGATTTGTTCAGGAACGCATCAAAGCATTGAGTGCGATGTGATTGGCTACGATTTCTAATGGTAATATAGTCAACCCAATTTACTCCCCTTCCATCATTATATTTGTCAACTATTATGTCAAGTGCAACATGTTTTATTATGGATATTATACTTAACCGTAATACATACCATAAAATCTTCTCCTTTCTATACATTATTGATGCGTAAAGATGTCCAACTTTTTGCGTACGTCTGTTATTCAAAGTGCATACAATATAGACACAATATTGAATGTCAAGAATGATACAACACTTCTTCATTGTATATACTGTATGTACATTTCCTACACAAAAAGCCGTAATAATAAATTGTATTTTACAATTAAAAAAAAAATGTGTAATTATAAACATTAATTGATTGCTAAAATAAAATAATAATTAAATACTCCTTATAATTTAACAAGAAATATGATACATTATTAGAAGTAGCACACACATGATTTTTTGATCGCTCATAATTTAGTTTTAATATTATTAATATATCCATCTCTATACCTGTTGAAATAGTTCGACCCCCAGTATAGTCAAATTCCAAAATTTGTACTTTACTTACTTTATGTTGTTTATCATAGTAATCAATTACATGGTCAGATTCGTTGACTGCGTCAATATGCATTATAGATACTTACTGAGTCGTCATTTCTTTCTGAAGAGGTGATATGGGCAGTAAATAAAACTTAAGAAGAGAGCTTAACGTATGTAGCTGTATTAAAAATGCCTTATTATATTTATATTATACAGTTACAAATTTTTCACCCTTCCATCCGAATATTTTTACCCAACTTTATTTTTATTTAGAAGGCATGTGCATGATGAGCTTAGAAAAAAAAAAGGTGATGTGTCTAGCATGGTACTTTCCCCGGTGAATACGGTCAAATATGTTTCTAATTGAAAATTTAATAGGAAAGCAAAATGATTAATTGAAAAAAATGATAGTTGTCTTTTAAAGTTAAAGTCGAGTATTTAGGAGAATATTATAATTAATTGTGTTATTTCTTACCTTACAATGGGTTAAAATCATTTTTCCACACACTTCTTCATTTTTTAAAACTGGAGGCGTTTGCGAATGATATGTTGAATATGATGGCGCTTTGACGTTTTATTTGCAATTAAAATAATTATTTATTTTATAAATTTCTGAAATATTACACTGTAAAGTGGATTTTAGTTAATGCCACAGGGCCACAACTTATTATCACATAAATAGCTTACGGATTTAGTACATACTTAAATAGAGATGCAATTATAATAGTTACGATCTATAAATCCTTCGTAATTGGTGCACTTGAATAACGTACATTATTATGTGGAGTAAAAGCCTAGAAAGCTATTGAAAATGTATTAACAAGTTGGGGGATTTATCTGCGACTTGGCGATTTTGTCACTTAAGCCGTTATCGCGAAAATAATAAATTTATATAATAACTGCACTAAGAAAATGATTAATTGCCCAGTCAATAATATTTTTTTTTAGTATACATAAATGCCGTGAACTTCAAAATACATACATACCTATAAACTAAATCTTAAATTAATAACAATATCTTATTTGATTATTGCGGTGAACATCTTAATAATGAAAATAAAATTATTTTTGCGAACTGTTCTTCTTCCTGTAATGGGCCGGTACATTAACCTTATAGCTGCTAGAGTACTTTGATTTCCTATATGTAGGTGACTTTGACGTACACTTCTTACAAATGGCTTCGTAATATTATGGTCTACAGGAAGCACTATAGGGTGCGTGATTTAAAGTACTGTTAACTAAACGCCCTCCAACTTGAATAAGTCTTTCACTGTCTAGGAAGGGATTTACTTGTCTTTTGTGTCCTTTGTCCCTTGTGTAATATACAAGTTATTATGGGTTCTTTGTGCGCATCATTACATTTTGTCAATTTAATGACAAATATTAACACGTAAGCTATTACACGAATTGTCTTTGCGAAGGTGGATCACACTGGTATTATTACGTTTTTGGTAGATATTGTTGCAATATTGAATTTAAATTCAGGTGATATTTTATCCGGAATGAATAGCGCGAAAATTCACATTTAATTTCTTGTTATCGCTTTTTACATGTATTCTCTCATTTCATCACTGTATATAATTCAAAAGCCTTCCACCGATTACTTATCAAAAACATTTGTCAAAAACATTCGTTCAAACCTTCTTTCAACTTGCAATATTTTTAATTTTCATTTTGATATTTTCACATTCGTTCATTTTAATTTCTTTAGTTTCTTCATTTTAATTGTTGTTTTATATATTTTTCTCATATTTAAATAAATATTAAATATGTTTGTCTAATTTATGAGTATTTTATTATTAAATCCAAACCGTCTACAGGCCGTAAACAATTTATGTATAATGATTTCTGATATCAATCAGCCCGCTATATATTCTAGAAATTTTGACGATGCGGTAAATTTTGTGATTTTTTTATAGCAGAATGAAAAGGCATATGCAAGTTTTTTTAGAGATTTTACTAAAACAAGAACTTTCATATGCCTTTTTTTAATATTGTCGTAACTATAGTCAACAATAAAACAACCCTAGTTATACAAAGTAAAAAAGTATATGATTTATTAAAATTGAATTACAATGTATAACAAAGTAGAAGCTTAAACAATTATCAAACAGCTATTTATCATGATAGGTGCAAGTAATATTCATTACGACTTCTTATAAGCATACCTGCCATTATGTATACTGTTATATGCAGACATTTTATTCAATCATCCGATTAACTTCAATTATCTAAATTACGGATTGCCTTAATTGCGTATTTATATTCTGTTTAATTGTGTAATTTGCGACAGTGACGTATTCCCGGCTCCATCCCGAAATGAAATACCTTTAAAGTATTTTAATTGTGATTACGATCGAAATCTAAAATTCCCCTCGATAATTGACTATTTCGATTAATGCCCGTATCTATACATCAAATTTTATTCGCGATTAAGCCTTGAATTAGCTTCGCGACTTTCTCTTGACTCCACAACTTCATTCCCAAAAATTCTTCATCATCAATAACTTTTAATGAATCTTCTCAGAACATGACCTTAAATGGTAATGTCCGTTACTGAGTTCACATCTTATAAAACTAATATACAATATATAAATGGTTCAAGTACCATGTAATCACCAAACCTGCGAATTTTTCAATAATTTAACGTAAACAGTAAAGAAACGATAAAATTAAACAAAATAAAAAAAACGCCGATGACACATGCATCATGTATGTCGGAGATGACGAAAAAGACATTGAACAAAATATGAAAGAAGACTTATTAATTCTAGGAAAATGGTTCTGCAACAGCCTATTAATAATACATGAAAAACAAACACATAAATTACTTTTAACCTCAAAAATCAACCTACAAAAATAACAATTTAAAAAATGTAAAAGTCCTTCAACAAATAAATAATATTAAATATCTAGGACTTACAAATAACTCAACCACAATAGGCACATTATGAATAATTAGGAAATACAAACCAGAAAACAGAAAGAGAGCAGTATACCATGCTCTATTTACATCCAACATTAATTACCTCTCGACTATATGGGGAAATACTACCGGAAAAAAAACATTGCAATGATGCAACGACAACAAAATAAAATATTGAAAATACTCTACATGCTAACCAAAAGAACAAGAACACATAAAATATTCGAAATCACGAAAGAACTAGATATACAAAAACTAATAACATATTGTAACGAAAGTGAAAGAACAAATTGAGAAATTGGAATCATCACTCTAGAATGATCTACAGAGCGCGCAACGGTAAACGCGACGTCATCGAATGTTCCTGAAAGTTCGAGAAACAAGCACGCTATATAAGCGAGCGTTGGCGGCGTTGCAGGCAGTCAGTCCCAGTCAGTCTATCACGAATTGTAAATAATGTTAAGTGTCGTGTAAATAAATAAATCGTCATTGTATTACTTATTTCCGAGTCTGATTAAACCTGATTTCGTAACAATATAATAACCTATTACTGCTATATAAATTACAGCATAACATAATAAAAACAAGGATTAAAATTGAACCAAACAAGCAAATAGACAGCTTAACAATTAGAAGAAATCAGTACTTCGAACAGATAAATTTTACACAAAAAATACATGCAACAACTGATAACAGGCACAATAAACATTTTTAACTAACTACCAACATTTATAAAGATACTGAAATGTATTATATTTAACCTAAAAATAAAAAGCAAACTAATAAATAATGAAATAAGGTAAAGGAATATTACTAACATAGCAAACTCACAAATATTCTTCAATACCGTTAGCCCGAGATTGAGTACGAGGTGAGGACAGAAGGAATAAATTCATAGGGACCAACTACAATGAGACTCAAATTAATTTATATAATCCATTGTATCATTGTAATTGTACGAAAAAAAAACATTATTATAATAAAAAATGGTGATGCGTCCATCATGGTACTTTCCCCGGTGAATTCGGTCAAATAATAGGTATAATCCTAGACATATATCGAGCGTATAACAAAGTTGGCATTCGAAATCTAAAGTCATGTCTGAACTAAAATCATACGCGCACGCGTACAGTTCTAGTTGTAATGTTGACCGCAACCAGCATTTCACGAGTGTGATCTTAGTACAGACATGACTCAAGACTTCCAACGCCAACTTCGTCGTCGATTTTTGTTATACGCTCGATATATATATGAGCTGGCAAGTTTATGGGAAATGGCCTAGATTATAGAAGATGGCGTTAGGTATGGGTCGGAGGAGAGAGGAAGAAAGGTATGGATGGGAGAAGAGTATAGTAGGTGTGTACTGAAGGAATGAAGGAAAAGATACATGAACACATTTAGGAAGGGAATGGAATGATAGAAGTATGGATGAGAAATAATGGAGCTGGTATAATGTATGTATATGAAGTGTAATGTAATGTGAATGTCAACGAAGCTCTTTTTTATAAACGCAATTTACGCGTAGATGTGTTACGATTGTATTTGAATTAAGATTTATTTCTCTATTATAATTATATATTTTTTAATTTATCTTTCCGTAGACCGGGCTATTACTTGTTAATGAAATAAAGATTATTATTATTATTATTATTATAAATTGATTTATTCATGCTGTAACGATGTTGAATGTTGTATTTTAACTTTTGTATTGCGCACCCTTGTTGTAATAACAGACTATTTCCTTTTTTCAGATAAGAGCCGGTGCTGCCTATTTGTACGACGCCGTAAAACTCTATTCGAAAGCTCTTCTGACGGTTCTGAAGGAAGGAGGTGACCCCCGCAATGGCACGGCGATTATTGACTGCATCAAAGGGACAGATTACGAAAGTGCCATGGGGTGAGCATTAGATTATAAAGGCTTTTATTTTACTCGAGCCCACATACCGTTAACACAATTTACGATAAAAGGATTTATTTACTGCACCACGTGCATGCCTCATATTTGCTTAAATAATTAAATAGCGTATGGATTGAAAGGATAATGAAAAGAGGAGTTTATTACAAATTTAAAAAAGCACTACTATTCATACTTTGTCTATGAGTATTAACATGTGTATCGTGTGGTAAATTTTTTGTTAGACATTTTCAAAATTACCGGTAATTTTATATCACAATGTCCTGATATGAATATATACTATGTATACATTGGGGTAATAGCGCAAAACGCCATCTGTTTCCCAATTTCTCAGTAGCATCATCGTCAATGGATTATGTATGTAAATAAAAGGTGGAAGTTCTAAAACAATTCGAACCCCTAAAAACATCGCAGCTGCTCTATAGGCGATTTTAAGGACTCCACGCCGTTGGGTCAGATTCCAAGCTGCACACCTTGGAATAAGTGTCACATTGGTGAGAAGAATTCTTCATAAAAATCTTCATTTTCACTCATACAAGGTTCAGATGGTGCAAGATGGCGCACTTCCACCTTTCTGGTTTTATTAACAAACGAAACATTAAATACTTGGTGAAGTCAAACCCTCGTTTACCCTACAAAACTTTTGGCGCAATTTTGGCAAATGGAATCATTGGCCCATATTTTTTTTTTTTTTTTTTTTTTAGAATGCGGCTGGAAATGCAGTGACTGTTAATTCTGAGAGATGAGTTGCAATCATTAATACATTTCTCGCACCACAACTCACCGATTTTCACGTTAATGAAAACACACTTTTCCAGCAAGACGGAGCAACAAGTTATACTACGAGAATTTTAATGAATGCTGTGAATGCTTTGTTTCAAGGACACGTTATCTCTTGAAACGGAAATATCCCTTGATCCCCTCGCTGTCCTCGTTTATCGGCCTACGATTTTTTTTTCTGTAGGAATATCTAAAATCAAACGTGTTTCAAACAGATCCACCCAAAACAATTCAAATAATGTATTCAACATGAGACTGTACCCATCAATATGCTGGATGCTGGGAGAGGTTATGCTGAAGTTCCAGGACCGACTTCATGAATGCATCAATTTTAATGGAGGACATTTGCTGAACGTAGTATTCCGAAGAAAATTTAAATTGTTCTTGTACATAAAGTTGCTATTGTTATACCTAATGATTTACTAAACAAATATTTATTTTTAAATTAAATATATTTTGAAATCTTTCCATTTCCACAATTAATCTGACGGTTTGTTCTGCATTGTTTTCGCAGCTTAGTTGTCATTTCTATTATAATTTTTTAATGAACACTTCATTCGATTCCAATATAATAGCCTTCGCAATTAATTATAAATAATAGAAGAATAATTTTATTATGTGTGTAATAAGTAACACCCCAGTTATAATCACATGGTATTATTTATTTTAATTAAAAAAAAAACTGTTAAATACTTGAATTATTGGGGATTGCCGTGGTCCAGGAAATATTCTATGCAATGGTGAAAATCATAAAATACGACCGAGAATGATGAATAAAAACCTATGTGGTTACTTTAATTATACAGAGAGGCTTTTATTAGTACATATTAGGGGAAGTGTATACCCACAAAAATGCGAGTCAAACGCATTGAACCGATTAATGCGTGTATGTTTAGTTGCCTATAGGACTCAACTAAACACACATGTCAAACACTAGACTTCAAATTGTGTGAAATATTTGATAGAAAATGTATACAAATAAATACAAATAAAGAAAAAAATGTCGAATTTCAAGCGTTTATTACAATTCCAACAGTACTAGAGGAGGATAAAACTTTTTTTCAGTGAATCCAGAGCGGCCGAATACTTCAGTTGGAACGAGTCTAAAAATTATTAAATTAAAACATTTTCTTTGGAAGGTTGTATGTTTAGTTCTCTTTATTAAAAAAAAAACACAACAAAATAAATCATGACTAACATTGTACACCTTACTGTAGCAAGTAATTTCCTTTTTTTAATAAATAAAACGTCATTTAATATTATGGAGAAATTACAGGTGAAAAATATTAAGAGATATTATTAAGACAATTCAAAAGTAAAATAACAGTAAACAATAATATACTTGAAATAAATAATTACAATAAATGGTCGAAATGACCACCAGAAACTGCAAGACAGTAACTCATACGATCGCGAAAAGCATGTTTCTCATAAAATTGGGCTTAAGTCGTTAAGTAGTTTTTTCGATTTCTTTTAATTCTTCCACATTGTGCATTCCAGTATTGTCATAAACAGAAGAGGTTGTTGGATTTTCCTCGATGAAACCCAAAATATTTAATTTAACATCCTCAGTTAACTTACGCTATAACGATTTTTATATGAAGGCACGATACAACCTTCTGAAGAAAACTGTTTAATTATTTTTTTGAATTGTCCTAATTGAAGGAATCAGTTGTTCGGGATCCTTGGTTGAAAAAAGGTCTCCTATTCCTCTTATGCTGTGGGAATTGGAATATATTGTTACCAATTCTATTTTTTTTTTTTTTTTTTTTTTTCTTCATTTGTATACATTTTCACATAATTTGAAGTCTAGTTTTATTTAGTATATGTGTATTTAGTTGCTTGTTATAGGCGACTAAACAAACAGCAATGCGTTAGACTCGTGAATTTTGCAGGTGAAAGGAGAAAAGTATTCTGATAAAAAAAGCAAATAAAATAATTCATCCGGTATTTAAAATAATAAAACTTATAAATAGAAAAGAGTATTCATTCACTTGGTCACATTTATTTAAATAAATTAAATAAAAATGATTTGAAAATAATTAATAAATTATTCTTACATTTAGCTCTGTGACTTTTGAACAATGCAGGAAGGCGCGTCCTTCCTTTGCCCGTCACAGAGCTAAATATGAGAATTATTAATTATTTTCAAATCATTTTTATTTAATTAAAAAAAACTTAATTAATTCGAAATTGTATAGCCATATTTAAGCGCGTTCCAATTCGAAACTTAGTTTAGGTAAATAGAGAATGAAGAGAAAATTAGCTAACGCGAAGAGGGGTTAAATTAAAACGACATTCTTCTGTTGCAGGTACATTGTTTACATGGACGAAAACGGGGACGCGGAAGGAAATTACACACTGATCGCTCGGAAGCCGCTGCACGACAACGAGAACCAATTCGGCTTGTATCCAGTCGGCATTTTCACACTCAGAACCAACGATTCCAAATTACCAGTGAGTAATCAACCGCTTCATTTTACACAAATTGGATACAATCCAATCGCATGCGAATCGTTTCTTGTTTAATTTCATTATTGCATACGGGTTTTATGGTAATTAGAGATTTAATTGTATACAGGGTGTTTCTGACAGCTTGTTGCAGATGCATATCTGCTTGTGGTTCAAAACTGTTTCAGATAATAATAATTTTATTGTTCTATCCAGGGAATAGGATTTTTATAAACATTTAATTTCTTTAGTAATGATGATATAAATTTCCATTATATTATAAATAAGATAACTTAGCAAGTTTCATTAGATTTCATATTCAATCATATAATATTATTGGTTTGAAGAAGATAAGTAATAGAATTTTAAGCAACAGTAGAAATTGTCAAGAAAGTCAAATACTATACTATATTATACTGAGTCTTTATAGTTATCCTTTTCATGACTAGTACTGTAAAATCTTTTCCTGGCTTCCATTATAATCCTAGTCATGAAAGTAAAATGTTAAAAAATCAGTTTTACAAAAGAACAAGAACTAAATTTTATTAAAATTATTTGGCAAGAAATGTTAATATTAATAGTACATTTGACATTTTACACAGTTATCGAGGGCACTGTTTTTTGCTGATTCAGAAATACTAGTAGAAACTCCACGCGTTTTATTGGTAGTAATTAATTCTTTAGAAATGCTTGTATCTCTTGCTGAATCTTGATTTCCGTCCATATCATCTGCAGATCCTTTATTTTTATTTTTCAGAAAAAGGGGTCAATTAATTTGTAAAATTTACAGTTTGTTTTTTTAATTTTCTTCCACTATTAAACTTAACTTAATTATCGAATACATACTCAACAGCGTGGATGGTTTAAAAATTGTCACATTTCTGTAAAAATAAGCGAGAAACACCTCATCTGTCAAATTAGTTAACATTTTGGATTTGCACAACTCGTTGAAATCTTTGTATGTCTTTCCATACCTTACATTTGATTTATTCGGGAGGAGCTTGTCCATTATGGCTGTTTAAGTTTTTTGTTAGGAAGAAAAATTAGATCTGATCGGGGATTGAGGCCGAAAAGACGCGCGATTTAATTAATTGAGACGTTTTTTTTGTAAATACTATTATCAAATATATCAGTAGTCGAGGTTTTATTTTATTTTAAAGATATAGTTTAGTATTTAGAATTTCTCATTTACCTGCAATTTGTTAGAACTCTTTCACATAAAGGGTCATAACAGAATAGCGCCATAGTAAGTAGGTCGATATCGGCCGTTGCGCTCTATAGTTGTTTTATTTTTTCGGACTGGATAACTACGCTAGAATTTTACGGAGGCTGGTAATAAAAAGAACGAATGCGTTTGTTTTAAGATGTACTTTTCGTATTACCATAAAATATAATTATTAAAATATAAATTATTTTAATAATTTGTTTATATACGCATTCCGCATTCTAATATTTTAAATAATAATTAAATAATATTTCAAAATAGTTATAAAACTTTATTTTATAGAGGCGTTCAATGGTGCTTATTAAAAAATTGGCGAATTTATTTACTGTAATCTATTCATATTTACAGTACTTTTATCTTCGCTGGTCTGCACTTGAGTTAATTGATTTCAATATAATTTCAAAAACAATCCGATTTTTGAGACTTTTAACGGAATAGCCAATGGATACAATTGTTATTTTAGTATTAATAACAGTGATTAGGTTCAGTCAGACAAAATGATAAAATATAAAAATAAAAATATAAGTCATGTATCGGTTGTTAAATGTTGCTGAAATTACATACCTAAAAAACGTTCACATTTAATGAAATAAATATGAATAAATTATTAAAAATCAACCAATAAAACACGGATTAGATTGAATAACTTTAAATTCTCGACTAGTTTCGGGTTATTATCCCATTTTAAAATAAAAATTAAAAAATCTATATATCCATTAATGTAAATATCCATAGAAATTTAATAAAACAAATTTTAAATTCTCTTGAAAATGGGATAATAACCCGAAACTAGTCGAGAATTTAAAGTTATTCAATCTAATCTGTGTTTTATTGGTTGATTTTTAATAATTTATTCATATTTATTTCATACAATATGAACTACCAATGTCTAAATATTAAAACCATTAATTATATTAAAGTTCACATTTAAATTAAATAAAATGAAACAAAGGTGATTCACACATTTGCAGTTATTTAAATTACAATGAAATTAAACAAGGAAAATTTCTGGCAATGATCAATAAAATTCGATCAATCCCTTTATTTTTTGCTCCGAGCCGATAAATCCGTTCAATGCGCGCGTCCTTAAAATATAACTATGATACGCCATTCTTTTATGAGACACCCTGTATATTTGAAACTAATTTTAAAATTTGGTCCTAATAGACCTACATACGCTTGCGAAAGTCGATTAAAAAAAAAACATTTAGCCGTAAAGCTACGCGGCGCGCACGCTGGGACATCCTTATATAAAACGCTCATATAATCAGAATATTAACTAAAAATCGACGTAAAAGAAGAATTACATACCTTATACAAAAATAATACAATATAAGAAGAGCAGACGTGTTCTCAGAATAACATCCCAAATTCAATCAAAAGTATAACAAAACAGATGAAAATTAAATACTCAATAAAAAAAAAACAATAATATAAAAATTGCCTATAGAATTAATTTTCAAAGCTATAACCTTACAATAAAAACAAAATTTAAGTATTTCCAAAATGAACTAATTTATTGTATTGACATTACAAGTATTTCATTAACTTGTTCTTGACACTTCTTCAAAACCTCATCAACACACTTGCCTCCAAGCCGCTCGACCTCCATCCCTTTAAAATCCCCCACTTTTTGAGTTTCAATCCCGTCCAACAGGGCAATCTTTACCGGAAGCACCTGCTCCGACGCCGTTTTTCTATAGCACGCAAATTTCTGCAAGCCTTAAAATGGAGTTTTAGTGAACAGCCAATAACGTATGGGAACCTACTTTACCTGGTTTTATAGCGCAGTCTGATATCGAATCTATTAGCTTCTGCCCATGGGAGAGTGCAGCTGTTGTTAAGCTTAATGCATCGTTCGCGAACTGGTGTATATCGTGTGATACTTTTCCGCTACATCCTTCCAACATTATGTAGCCCTCTTGGATTGTACGTTGTATCAGGTTGTTGGCTTCCGACGTGTTTTGCGCCGAGTTTTCCGTACTTTTACAAACTAATTCTGAAATATGAACGCATGCACTAAAGTTTTATATGTTTCTTGTGTAAATTTAAAAATTTACAAACTATGAGAAGTATATTATATTAAACATAATAAATTTATTTATAGGGTATTCCGTTTAAAATTACGTAATATATTTAAAAAAATATTGCTTTAATAAAAAATCTTTCCTCTGGAAATATTTATTGGGGGCTCTTATCTTTCATTTTTAAAATAAACGAAATCAACCTTGTGCTTATAAATATGAATTCTATTTTTTATATCTTTAATTTTGTTCCCATTAAACACTTGGTAAAACATTTTCAATAATAAATTTAAAAAATGAAGGTTTAGTCGAGTAATATAAACAAATTAATACGTTAACCAAAACCAAGTGATTTATTTTTCAAAATCTTCATTAAATCTTAAAAAAAAAAAATAGAAATAAATGTATTTCTAATTTCGTAATAGTCAATTAGAAATAAATGTATTTCTATTTTTTTAGTTAGTAATGATTTTTTTAAGATATAAAATGAAAGAAAATTATTTAAAACAATCATGCATGAAAGAAATATAGCGTCATAGAATGCATCAAATTGTTTCAATTTTAACATGAAACTAAGTCTGGAATAATGGTCAGATATTTAAAAGAAAATTACTGGTATAAATAATGAATTCAATATATTTGACAATATAATATAATTTAATTTCAATCAATGTTTACCTCTAGTAAAAAATGTGTAAATCATACACAAATAATAAATCTCTACTTTAAAACTCCACTCTGATGTTTTTCTACAATTAAATCAGTTTGACTAAAGATGAAACAGAATCATGTCAATGAACCAATTAATATTTCTGGGATAATTTTAGATACATTCCGGCACATCTTCAAACGTTTTATTTTACTAACTAGTGCTATTTTGATTTTATATTAAATTTTATATTCTACTTATTGAATTTTATATTCAATTTCGAGTTTTAATATGCAACCTTGTGTACATGGCGGTGGATCAAATCATCGATTAGGAACCGATTGGGTTTGTTTACATGTTTTTTTCTGGTAGTTTATTAACGTTACACAATTATTAATATTGTGTACTTCACTTTTATTCATGTAATTTCGATTTCCTTGATTTAATTTCACATTTGGATAATTTAATAATTAAGTAATTTATTATTTTTTGTTTTTCGATTGCTACTTCTGAGTCGCAGTATTGGAATTGAATTTTCACAGCTATTTCGCTCTTTTTGATTGAGACCTTCTGCGTGTGAGGGTGTAGCGAAAGTATTGTTAGCAGATTGACTCTTAGGAAGATTTGTGGCTGACAATGCTATATCTTTAAACATCCGGAATTGTAAGGAATTATTTTGGATCGTATTTAGTGGAGATTATTCTTGGATGTGAACCGTGAGAAGATTTTTGATCGCTCAGCACTTTCTTCACAAACACGTGTATTTGGGTTGCGATCTTTGTAATTTGAGATAACTATTGATCTTTATAAAATTCAATTGTTATCAATATTCAGTATTAAATCGATGATTTGTTTGTGTGCTCCGGTTTTGTTACACAGTGTGCTCATAGATGTATTAACGGATTTTGGGATCCGTCATATTTCACTAGAGTTAAGTTACGTTGAGTTAAGTTAACCTAGATCAGTTTAACTGAGGTCAGTTCAGCTAAGTGAGTTTTCTCAGAGTTTATTTTGGAGTATTACCACTTTTGGAGCCACTTTTGGAG
This sequence comes from Philonthus spinipes, assembly GCA_963082785.1. Classification (NCBI taxonomy): domain Eukaryota; kingdom Metazoa; phylum Arthropoda; class Insecta; order Coleoptera; family Staphylinidae; genus Philonthus; species Philonthus spinipes. The sequence continues at coordinate 16,851,079 of OY720311.1, read as the reverse complement.
TTGGTTTTGGATGGTTATTTGCTATACTTGTATTCCTATCCAGACGGTTATTTGGATTTCACCGGAGGATTACAACAGCTGTATAGGACCAAATTAGGAACGAATCAGGAGAATCACTCGCAATCTACAAATTCCTAAGATAAGTGTCTGAGGTTTAACCTATGACTATTTCAAAGTTTAAGATTTTATTGTGCTACCTGTCTGAATTGAGGTAGACACAATATATTATTTTAGTTATATAATATTCATTTTGATAAATCAATAATATTTCTCTGTTTTACATTTCATTCTGTTCTCTAAATATATCTGTTGCTCACTCACACATTTATAATTTTGTTCAATCTCATAGTTCTTAATTCAATTTGATTTTGCTTGGTATGTGTTTAAGAATAAGTGAGGGTCATTTTCGAGGAAACATAATTATTTTTGTATATTACTATGTTAGCCAAAAATAATCATTTGTGGTAAAGGAAACTATTTTTGTGTTTTATATGAATTACTTATACTGATTTTATTAGGGTTATATTATTATATTGAATATTATTTTTTTAAATAGAAAAGAGTATTATTCATTCACTTGGTCACAACTATTTAAATATATTAAATAAAAATGATTTGAAAATAATTAATAAATTATTTTCACATTTAGCTGCGTGACTTTTGACTTACGTTACGTAAGTACGTTAAACAGGGAAGTAGTTGTTTTAATGTGCATTTGTTTAACGTACTTACGTAACGTAAGTCAAAAGTCACACAGCTAAATGTGAAAATAATTTATTAATCATTTTCAAATCATTTTTTTTTTGTTGACTTGAAATTATTTTTTTGAATGAAATTAATCAATCATAATTAATTTCCAATTAATTTTTCGAATTTATATTTTTTCCATGCATAAATAAAGAGGCTTCTGCATTATTTTGTAATCAAAATGTTGACTATTCTTTTACTTATTCTGGACTTACTGGTCACCATAAAGGAAAATAATTAGTAACCGAATTCGTTTCCCATTTAATGTTTAATGACACTAAGCATGCATTTTCCTTTATGTTTACTGGCGCCTAAATAATATCAAATCAAGTTTGGGGGGTATCCAAACTCCCCGAACTGAGTTAGACAGGTTTAGGTAATCTATGCATATGGGTGGTCAGTAGTCGAGTAAGTATATTATTTTCTTTATTAATCTTTTCTCTAAGAAAAACGTGGCAATCTACCGAAATGCCTATTATTTATTTGAAACATTTTATTGTTTTTAAATCTATATTATGCATGTTGTGATTTACGAAAGAAATTGATAAGTGGCTCACAAAAAACGGTACTTATTTTTATCGTGAGCGGGTCAACTATTAGATAATATTGCTGAATTGAAAGCGATTTATATGAATTATTGAGTTTGAAGATTACCTTTGACTGCCTACAATTTATAGAAATATAAGTACCGTCAAATAGTTTTAAATAAAATTTCAAATGCTTGGTGGAGGTGCCGGGAAATTGGTAAAAAAAATTACTAGAAATATTATTAATTGCACAAATACCCCGCTCAAAACAATTAGCGGGTCACTAGTTTATGCCTCCATAAAATTCAAAAGAGAATTAAGTGTAAATAAAATTTTATTTGCATTAAATGCAAATGAAATTTAATTTGCATTTAATAACCTGAAAGACGCGATTGTTTTAATTGACATTTATGGAAGTGCCAGCTTCATATGCTTTTAACGTACGGGTAATAACTAACAACAACTACCAAAACCAAATCGCAAAACGAAATTAAATTCATTGTTAATGTAAATTTTTGTACATAAAGTTGTAACTCATTAAATATAAAGATGAAGTCATTCAACATCCCAAGAAACAAATAAATCTTCTTATGGATAAAATAATCTATATTCAAATAAAACATTATCATCCCCCTGGTCCCTCAGCTACATTCAAACCAATTTTCAACTACATGGTACATCTGTATCTAGCTGTTATGAAATAAATAAATCACTGAACTCATCACCAGGCCAACGGATGTTGTTAAACTAGGAGAATCATAGAACATTTAATGGAAATAATAAGCGATCTCCTACGATTGACCGTGCTGATCAAATGGTAAATCTCTTCCCACCATCATCCAGATCTAATTATCTTCTGCGCGCTTATCAACCTTCACCACAATCACCTATGCGAAATATGCACGCCAAGAACCCGCCAGTCCATTATCAATAAACCAGACAAATTAGATATTGTATACAAAAAAAAAAATGCCGGAGATCGTGACTATTTTTTCTGGATTAAAACAACTGTTCGATGTCAGAGGTAGAACACATTTTGTGTTACCTCTGATACCACAGGAGGATATCGATCACCTCATTAGAAGTATGCCTAGGCGTACTCGTGTGACACATTGTGGAGGACCTACACATTATTAACATTTGTACACGTTCTGGTAAACCGATTACTTTGAAAATTAAATCAATTATTAACTTTATAATTGCGAACATGTGCACAAAAATTTATTGAAATATAATCACAGATTCTTAGTTCTTGTACTGAAAATGAGCTTTTGTTAAACTGAAATAAATCTGGCTTTTTGCAATTATCATTTAAAATATATCCTGATGACACCATTTCATATGATCACATGCTCGAAATCTTTGGTACGCAACGACTTGAATATAGACAATGAGTATCTATGAGTACGACTAGGCATACTTCTAATGAGGTGATCTATATCCTCCTGTGGTATCAGAGGTAGCACAAAATGTGTGTTACCTATGATCACCTCATTAGAAGTATGCCTAGGCGTACTCGTGTAACACATCGTGAAGGACCTACACATTATTAACATTTGTACACGTATACCAATTACTTTGAAATTTAAATTAATTATTAACTCTATAATTGCGAACATGTGCTCGAAAATTTATCGAAATATAATCATTAATTCTTAGTTGTTGTACTGAAAATGAGCTTTTGTTAAACTCAGATAAATCTGGCTTTTTGCAGTTTGTAAACCCGAGAAGTCGTATACATTAAAAAAATGTGTAACCCAGTCTCAAATAATATTGAAATAAATATTGGATAAGAAAAATTTTTTGGGTGAGCTTAATAGTCATAAATTCCTACCCTAAACTGACATGAGCATAAAAAGAAAGTCTTTGACAAACTAAGATCGGCTAATAATAGAAAAGGAGGATTTATTCACTTGATCACAGTTATTTAAATAAATTAAATAAAAAGAATTTGAAAATAATTAATAAATTTTTTCCTCCTTAGATATTGTAACAATTTGACTTATACTGGTTACTGCGTTACATTTTTTAAGAAGACAATTCTAAAATTTTTGAATGCTATTGAATTAAAAAAATATATATATGAATGCGTCAAATAAATACATAAACTATTTTAATACTAACAAAATATATTGATGTAATTATTTCACTTTCGGTTTTTCAGTCTACATTAATTGTTTTAAAAATCAATTTAATATAATGCTCTAAACATCTACCAATTTCAACTTTCGTTTGTTTATAACTTTGATTGATCTAATAAATCTTATATTAAAAATGATTACTTTTAAACGTAGAATCAAAAATCCTTATAAAAGTACATCATTTCATTAAAAACACATAAAAAAAAACATATGCATAAAACTCATTTTAAAGTGTGAAGTTTAATAGTTGCTACAAATTATGTAAGTAACATTTTTTTGTATATACAGTTGTTGCCTCTATGTCCATAATCATAAAAGTTAGTTTATTACAAATCGAGTATACAATACAAGCTCTAGCATATGTATTCCACTCCATAATTCATCGCTTTGTGAACAGGGACCATATTATCGATGTCTTACGCTATAAAATAAACTACAAGATTCCCTCGAAAACATAAAGCAACAGAATATTTTTAAATATATGTTAAAAAGACTATTAATTATAAGGACATATTACTCAGAAAATAATTTTCTGCATGATACTTTCAAATATTTATGTCAATCCGATCAAAGGAATATATATATATATATATATTTTTTCATGCTAACTAATATATAATATTAAGTAATTTTATGTATATTTCTCATTTGACAATTATAATACATGTGAACCTCGTGTCTTTTATAAATAAATAAATACAATACAATATTTTGAATAAATAAATTAATAAAAATATCTATTTTACTTATCAATGCCAGTTCTTCTATTATCGATAACGTTTCCTGGGCTCTGAAAATGCACCTTTCCATTTGATCCTTCGCATGCTCCACTGTTAATCTTCTTTTATCTTCTAGCATGTAATTCACCGCGTCTATCACTTCTTGGGAATACTGAATGGCATTATACGGATCACGGAAGGGTGTTTGTTGCGGAAGCGGTTCTTGTGATGTCTGAAACAAAACATTTTTTAAGATTCATTTTATCGAAGCTGTAATTTGTCTTAGTTTAGATTTTTCATATATAACCTTTACTCTCTATTTAATGGTAATAATAACAATACTAACGGTAAGTAAGCCTTCTAAATAGGTTTTATTTATAAAGATAAAGTATAATAATATATGGTAAAATACAATTATTTATTTATTTATTTAATCAACCAACGGAAAACGTCCAATTACAGATTTAAATTGAAAAAAATCCATAATAAACACAATAATAAATAATACATAAAATATTGATAAGAAAAGAAAAATAAGAATGTCAATTCAAATTACAAGGCAAATAAAAGTAAACTAAGAAAGATAATCAACAATCAAGTTGAAGAATGCCTTCACAGATTTAACATTAAAAATGTCAACATCCCGATGTTCATTCATTAGCTGATTATATGTGGAGCACATAGAATATATCGGCGATTTAGCCATTACGTTAGTTTTGGGTATTGGAAGCTGAAATAGATGTTTGGATTTTAAACTACAGGGCACTAATATATTTAGTTGCTCCAACAATTCAGGGCAAACAATTTAACCATTGAGTATTTTATACAACGTAGTCGCTAAATTCGTCTTTCGACGACATTATAAGGAGTGCATTTCAAATTCATCCAACAAGGCTGTATAATTATAATTAAGGTTAGGACAAGTCCCATACTTCTTAAAATGGAGATACTTAACAAACCTTTTTTGTATAGCTTCAATCATCGCGGAGTATTTATAGTAGTGCGAATTCCAAACATACAATGCATACTCAAACTTATTTAATTGCGACATTAATATAAAACATAATGTTCAATTCATTCCATAATTTAATTAATTCTTAATGTTTTAGAAACAGTTTAAAATGTGAAATATTTTGAAAAATGTCTCTTTTTATGACATGTTACGAAAAAAAAAATAGAACGGTTTTTTCTTGGTATACATACAAAAATTTACTTCTCTTTCTCAAAAAAAAAAAATAAATAAAAACGTACTTATTTTTTTACGTAAACGTCTGCAACTGTATTTTTTTTTAGATTTTTTATTCAGATAAGCTAATTTCTCTCTTATGTAACCAAAGTATATTTCTATTATATATATATATATATATATATATTCAATGACCCCTTTCTACCCACATAGGTGTAAGGTAGGGTTTATATATATATATATATATATATATATATATATATATATTATAAATATGGCAATTTATATTTGTGTAATTAATGAAGACATGAAAGTACTTTTTTATTATTATTATTTCAATTTTATTTGTGCATTGAAATAATTAATATATAACAACCATTTTGCGTCTATACATTTTAAATACTAGTTCTGATTTAATGAAAGCAGTATTAAATTATAATAATTATATGCACAAAGCTGAAATATTAATTAATTAAAGCCATTTACTAAATTTCAATTCAGTTCATTTCTATGTAATTGCCGAATCGATTAAATGCATGACCACCCTTTTTGTGTTACGACGTCAACAACAAAAATGAAACATATTTCGCCACCCCAAAGACCATTTTATGTGCATAAATTACCGTTGATTATGCATGATTTTTGCATAAATTCTCGATAAATCCCGAGGGCTAATGCAACTAGTTCGACCACAATCTAAAACAACATGCACCGCGCGTGATGAATTGTAACTGTGCGATATTTTTACTCACCCAGCAAATGTAGGAAAACAGCGATAAAATGTGAACTGTCCGTGATTTCATTTTCCACTCACATAGTCAATTCGACCCACAATTTTTAAATGAGTTATTTAAACGCCGCCGTCAGCTGTAATTGAATTGGAAACAATTACTTAACCACTCGGTCGCGAATGAACAAGTGGCAATAAATAAATGATTAATCAGCTATATTTAATATAAACCGAATTGATAGTTTTTAAAAGTACATAAATTTTAAAACTGTGTTATATGGACTAAAGAATTTATTTCTAATTTAATAAATAAATTAATAAAATATAACGGATGTAGACGCAATCAGGAAATCACTTAAAAAGTAAAAATTATTTTATGCAAATTCCTGTTCATTTTAAAGAAAAACTACTAGAATTAAATTTGTTCTAAAATTAAAAATCACTATATTTGTTAAATATCATATGAAATTGCATGACTTGTGAAAAAATCCATGTTAAATTGCAATAATAAAAATGTTACGTTAATTTTAAATGTATTATGACTAATACAATTTAATTATGCGATAATTAGTAAATTTAGTTAGATTTAATTTATTATATTCTGTATTGCGGATGCTTCTATTTCGTTATACATGTTAATTTCACAACAAAACGCTTATCACTTTGATTGTGTAATACTTCTTTAATTGATGAAACTGTAGTTTTAACAAATTAATATTGTTATTATCAAACATCAAGTAACTAAAACCATTGATTTTGCAGGTATATACAAAGTGGCCAGAAAGATGTGATAATTTTAAGCAGAAAATTTAAGTAAAAAATTATTGTATTGTGTCTTATAACTTCTTACGAGCCAATTTAAAGAAATGTAAATTTGGCAACAATGGATCAAACATGTGTTTAATTTAATCATAATCATAGATTTAATATTTTTTAAAAAAATATCAAAGTTGCAGTATACATAAAAAATTAAAGATTAAAGTAAATGTTCGAATTAATAACCATTCGTTTCTAAGTGGATCTGGAGCCGTCGTGAAATAGAATTAATTACTTGGAGCAATATCTCTTCAAAAATGAATTCAACTGCAAAACGCATTCTATTCATGATGTCTACATTGTCCACTGGGGGCGTTGCATAAACCTTTTCTTTTAAAAACTCCAAACGAAAAAATTAAGTAGATTCATATCCGGCGACCTTGCTGGCCATGTTCGTCCAATAATTCTCTTGAAATTCTTGCTGTGTGAGGAGATGCATCATCATGCATGTACAGCATGTTGTTTACTAAATTTAGTGGAACATTCTCCAAAACTTGATATACATAATTTAAGGTATTTAGTCTTCGATTAAGGAAAAAAGGCCCTCCCTCTCCTAAATCCTTAATCCTTAAGGAAAAAAGGCCCATTACAAGTAAATTTAGAATATCAAGTCAGAAGTTAACTGAATATGTCCTTTGATGTCCCATTTCTCTAACCGCAGAGGATTATCTTCTGCCCAAAAATGATAATTATGACAATTAAATATCCCATCTCTAGTGAATGTTCATTCATCACTCCAAATAATTTTAAATAAAATTTGTTTCTTCCCGAATTTGATCATGTCACAAAACATACATATTCGCTCGATTTCATTTTCATACAGTGGTTGAACTTTTCTTGCATGTAATGGACGTAAAAGATTTTTTTTTGTTTCAATATTGCATGAACTGTTGTTTTACTGGAGACATTTAACTGTTCCACTATTTGTCTCGTACTACTATTAGGATCTTCTTGAGCTGCATTCAATATCTGTCATTCTAGGTTAACATTGCGACGTTTCCTATATCTTCCTCCATTTAAGTTATTATAAAAGAATGACCCAAAAATACATAGCCTTTCGACTAATTTTATAAACGTATTTACGTAGGGTTGTTGGCGATTTGGATATCTTCTTTGGTACTCATCTTTGGCACTAGTTGCATTACTAAATACCATGTGCATATCTGCATATTCGTTGAATGTGTAAATCTTCTACGAGTACGCCACGCGCAATTAATGTGTGCGCTTTCAGTGCCGTTTTCACGGGGAAAATCTTATTGAAAAATTGTTATTTTTGGTAAGCTGTCTGATATGTGTAGGATAAACAGTAAGATTTCTACATTGAACTGACAACTCTAGCCCTAACAATATAAATTTATTTATATTGTCATTATTTGCAAATAAATTAACATTTTTTTTTATGTTTTACAAATAATAAACTCGATATTTTAGCAATCCTTGGCTCGCGCTTATCGCACATCCAGCGCGAGCGGCTTGTCACATTATCAGTTACAGTTAATTGTTTCTTACATTTCGTGTATATTTATATTATCTTTATATTAATTGTATATTCACATTTAACTACACCCTTTCCGCGGTGTTCCCTAGTTTTGTTATTAAAGCCCTCACTAACGACCGTGTGAGGTGAAGCGAGTATCCCTGTCTATATATGTTGTAACTTGTTTTTTTTTTCTCTCTATTTTTCTTCTTTGTTTCTCTTTTATTCTACTATTGGTTGGTTGAATTGTTAAAATGTCTTGCATAAAATGTTCAGCAGTTGTTAAATTAACAAATGATAAATCATACATTAAATGTGATGGCTGTAACAGATGATTCATGTGACTTGTTCGGAATTAACGCAAGCGGAACTGAAATGTTTAGAACTGCGATCTAATTCTAAACGCTGCATAAAATATATTTGTCTTCAATGCGAACAGGGTGTACATCAGATACAGAAATTAATAACAATTATCAATGAATTGAAAGATGAGGTTTTTAAATTAATATCAAATACTGCCTCTTTACGATTGCCTCTAGTACCAAGTGCATCTTCACTCCGCGAGACTGACAAATTAATACAGGAGATCTCTGAAAGAGATAGAAGAAAGCATAATCTTATACTATACGGTCTGCCGGAATCGCCTTCTTGTAAATCGAAAACCAAACAAAGCAATGATGATGTTCGCACCATCCTATTCTAGGCATTGAACAGGTCAACTTACAACCTATTATACTAAGTAAATTCGCCTGTCAAAATGAGACTTTCTACGGAGTCGGATATAAACAAAGCGTTTAAAGGAATAGGAAAGGTTAAGCAGATTGATAAATTTAAACGAGTAAATATCTCCAGGACCAAACGCCAATGCAGAGTGAATTTTATCGAGCAGTGAAACACGAACAGCAGCTGGTGAAACCGATATTGAAATAAAATATATTCATGGTATTCCGACAATTATCAAAATCAATCATTCGGAAAATTAAATGATGACTGAATGCACATTAAAACAACTACTTCACGGGCAAATACCCACGCCGGACATTGAATTATATAATGTATACCCGATGTTGCATAACAATAAAATATTGCATAATGCAACAAATTTTGATCCAAGAAAAATTTAATGTAAAAACAACAAATGCAACGTTACTTAACGTACTTACGTAACGTAAGTCAAAAGTCACGGAGCTAAATGTGGAAATAATTAAATAAAAATGATTTGAAAATAATTAATAAATTATTTTCACATTTAGCTCTGTGGCTTTTGACTTTAATTTTAATTTAATTTAAATTGATTTAGTTTAATTTGATTTAATATAATTGATTTAATTTTGCTGATTGTATTTGAATTAATTTAATTAATTTATTCTAACATCTTTAAATTATGTAAGGCATAGCTGTACTAACGAGGGATAGATCCCGAAACACGTGTCTGCAGATGGCCTTAAATTAAGTAACTTTTCTTTTGTTGTTTTCGCATTAAAGAAAATTTTTCTCGGATCAAAATTTGTTGCATTATGCAATATTTTATTGATGTGCAACAGCAAGTGTACATTATGTAATTCAATGTCCGGCGTGGGTATTTGCCCGGGAAGTAGTTGTTTTAATGTGCATTTGTTTAACGTACTTACGTAGGTAAGTCAATAGTCACAGAGCTAAATGTGAAAATAATTTATTATTTTCAAATCATTTTTATTTAATATATTTAAATAACTGTGACCAAGTGAATGAATAATACCCTTTTTTATTTATTTAAAATGTTTATACAATGTGCCAAGAGTAGCTAGCAGATAACCAACCATCTTTATCTGCAACAAAAACTTTACTAACGTTTACTATAATTCACCGGTAAATATTATGAAACGCTTGTATGGTAAAATTGAGCAATCTGTCGATCTCTTTAATTTTACCCTTGTACAATTTTCAAACAAAATTATTATGTTGTTATAAGTGATAACACATAGGCACTTATAACAACATAATAATTTTGTTTGACAATTGTACAAGGGTAAAATTAAACAGATCGACAGATTGCTCAATTAATGATTTTTTTTTATTAATTACCATTTTCTTTTTTCTGTTTTGTATTTCTTGTATATAATTTGTTTCTTATTCATTATTTTATTTCAGTTTACAAAGTGCATTATTTGTAACATATTTTTATATGTTGTGCGTGTTATTTGATGTATTTTATTTTTGGAAATAATTACAATAATAATATCTTTGGTTATTCTTTTTAAACAAAAGATCATTTTATTTTCAAAATATTATCAGAATAAATATAAGTAGTACCCAATTAATTTAGAACATCCTTTATATATTTTTGATTATTTTCAATATCCTTTCAATTATTGCGTGAACAACAGACCGTTTATACTTCTCTTAGAACTGATATCTGTTATTTTATTTTCTGTTTTTTGTCTTATATTTTTTTCTTATTAACAATTATTAACGTGAAAGTTCGATATTAATTAAATTCTGTCACGGTTCTAGCTGTATAAATATAGTATATCACGCCCAATTTCTATTATTTTGGTGGTGAATATTAAATTATATTAATTAACAATGTTTACCAGGTATGTGTGTAAAAAATCAATTATTCCTACCTAATTGGCAATTAAATGGATGGATACTAATGGTGGAGACGGTTAGCCACTTCTCTCGAGTTAAATTAATATTATTAATATTACAACGATTACATAAACAATAGTGTATTTAGTGGTGCGAATGATGATAATAATAAGGACCAGAGTTTGTAAAATTTTCAAAAAAACATTTAAATTGTTACTATGCAAGGCTTCAACTTTCTTATACATTGTTTATCAATTGAATAGAACACTTTATACCTTTTTTTAAATTTTCTATTGTGGATAAATTAATTTTTCAATTCGATCATTGCATATTTTAGGCTTGTTTCATCAGTTATTATTATTTCGTGGGTATCGCCAGACATTGAAACTAGCACTACGCGAATTGGAGTAAAAATATGATTTTTTTGTTCTATTTAATTTTTATAAAATTTCATGACTTCTTTTCTTAATTATATTTAATAAACGCTAAATAACATTTAATATATTCAGAGGTTTTCCTTATATAAATACATTTTTCTCTCTAAAATAAGTATTTTTGACACTTTAAAATTTACATATGTTGCGTCCGCCGAGTCAACAAGCGGTGTTTTGACTCCATGCTCGAAAATCGGCCATCGATTGTCTTTATATAAATATCATGATCACTAACGTCGTTGTAAGTGTTCTGCTCATGAAACGTGATGATCCGATCGATCGTAGAAATTGGAAATTTATATTTTGGGATTGATATAGGGAGAATACAAAATGCAATGGGGTTTTTTGTATTATGAGGATTAAATGCAAACTTCAGCGATATATTTGGAAGCGTTTAGCTACAGCAGGGATATTATATATGAGGATATCCAATTTTAGAAAGCACATCCGTGATTTCTAGATTTCTTGTACATTTCTTGATAATGGTCAATGACCGAAGCTAGTCGGATGAAATAAACATTTTTGTTTCTAAATAACAAAAATTATCTCAGTAAATAAGCGCTGTCTGCCTGTATTTTTTTGTGATTTTTTTTTTATGAACCAATAACACTGTAATTCCTACAAAACAAAAACGTATTGGCGGGATCGTAGCCTTAAGTTAAATAAACTATGTGTTTTATTCTTTATTTTTGAACGGGTGGACAATACATCTTATATAGAAATAAAGGATTTTAATCTCATAAAAATGAATATGGCGTACATGAGATATAAGAAAGTTCATGATGGTCTAGATGAAATGATACTCATAATTTATATCATAAAAAGTGCTATAAGAATGTCTTCACTGCACTGAAATTTTGCTTGAAATAACTAAGATATAAATAAAAAAAATAAGCCAACTGTAATCGGATCGAATTTATGCAAAAGTGCTTAATTTAAACCTATCTATTATAATAAATCATATCTCCATGGTGAGACATCCTGTTTATATATCCAATATTATACAGTTTGATAAATTCGGTAATTCCGTAAATAGCGATTAAAATTATTGCGCACAAGAAAAATCGTTGTAACGTCATTTTTTTAATGGCAACTTACATTTTTATTTTTAGAATACTTTTGATCTGATTGTTATTGTTTCTCTCTCTCTTTATCATACATTACCAAATTTATTCGCTACTTGATTTTCACACAATATAATATTTTTATTTCTATAAAATAGAATATAATTTAATTATCGTTTTTGTTTCAGTATTTAAAGCTCATAGATGAAATCGATTGGGTAAGCGGAAAGCCACCGATATCAATACCTCCGTGTGGATTCAGAGGGGAGAAATGTATAAGTAAGTAATAATGAATTATTTAGTTCAATTTCTATATACATATGTATTATTTGCATTATTATTATGGGGTATAGTCACACTAGTTAATAGTTACTCTCTCGTATAAATAAACATAAAAATGACACTAGACTAAATATAATTCAGATTCAATTATTTTATCTAGAAATACGAAAACCTTGTTGTAATTAAATTCGTCTGACAACGTCTTAATGAAACAATGGTCGCGTTCAGGGAATTCTTAGATGTGTAGCGCTACAGCGCAAAGCGCTTGATGTTCCCTGAACACTTTCGATGTTAAGGACGCTCACGAAAATATGGCGGTTTTGTTTACAATTTCACGGCTTGAAAAGCGATCAAGCGGAAAAAATATATGCTTTACCGCTTGATAAAGCGGTACAGCGCAACACATAAAGCGGTATCGTTCAGCGAAACCGCTTTCGTTAAGCGCTTAAGCGCTACAATTCCCTGAACGCGACCATTAGTGATATTAAAAATAATAAAGTATTGAATATCTTTCAATGCGTTTTGCAAACCCTTTTTTAAACAGTCAAAAATTACAAAAATCAGCAATAATTATCTAAAATCTCACACGCAGTTATTGAATAATAATTTCAATTTGATTATTATTTTGAATTTGGAAAATATATAATAAACTTAACCACACAAAATTCATTTTCTATTTAAAATGGTTACGCACTCATGCAAGCAAACATAAATGTGACACTAGATCATATAAAAATCATTGCGTTTTAGCCATCCATTCTAATAAGGAAGACTATAGAATAGATTTCATGTTGTTAAAATTTTCAATAAGGAAAATAAGTATGAATCGATATTGTAATTAGAATTGTTTTATATATGAATTATAAAAATTCTAGAATGAGTTTTAAAACAAACATATTTTGAATGTCATTCAATTTATTCATGTTTAATTAAAAAAATAATATCAATAGATATTTACCAAAATGTTATAAAAGTGTATTTATTTCCTTGGTCATTGTTGTCTAAATAGAAAAGATTATTTATTCACTTTGTCACAGTTGTTTAATAAATTAAATTAAAAGTCCTAGTAGCTAAAGGAAAAATAATTTATTAATTATTCAATTGCGTAAATTAACCATTTTCAAATACTTTTTATTTAATTTAAATAACTATTAAATAAAAATTATTTGAAAATAATTAATAAATTATTTCCACATTTTGCTCTGTGACATTTTGACTTACATTACATAAGTACTTTAAACAAATGCATATTAAAACAACTACTTTTCGGGCAAATACCTCGCCAGATATTGAATTACATAATGTACACATTTTGTGCGCCATTACAATCAGAGCACGCGGCCGGTAAGGATCTCTCGATATAATTAATTTAATTTAATTTGTTTCTTTTAATTTGATTTAAATCGATTTAGTTTGATTTGATTTAATATAATTGATTTAATTTGACCGAATATGATTGATTTAATTTAATTTAACATATTTAAATTATATAAGGCAGAACTGTACTGACTAGAGGTAGATGTCGAAACACGTGTCTGCAGATGGCCTTATATTAAGTAACGTTGTTTTTGGTTTTATACATAGATATTTTCTGAGATCAAAAATTGTTGCATGATGCAATATTTTATTCATATACAAGAGCAAGTGTACATTATGCAATTCAATGTCTGCATTCGTTTAAAGTAATTACCTAACGTAAGTAAAAATGTCAAAGAGCTAAATGTGGAAATAATTTATTAATTATTTTCAAATCATATTTTATTTAATGGTTATTTAAATTAAATAAAAAGTATTTGAAAATGGTTAATTTACGCAATTGAATAATTAATAAATTATTTTTCCTTTAGCTACTACGACTTTTTTAAATGCGTTACGTAAGTAGTTTAAAAACAAATATCCATTGAAACAAAGTAGTTGTTTTAATGGATATTTGTTCTTCGAGAAAATATTCCCCTAGGTATTGAATTACATAATTGACATTTGCTGTAATGGAATTTTTTATTTGAGAAAATTTAATACAAAGAACTAAAAAAAAAACGTTACGTAAAATCAGGTCATCTACAGACACGTGTTTCAGGATTAATCCCTCGTCAGTACAGCTTTACCTTAGACATTTTAAAATTGTTAAATTGAATTAATTAATTTCAGGTATAAATTATCGAAGTCGGCATACATCCCTAAATACTTTTCTGCAGATAGCTTTATCATGCGTATTATTATTTGCATTAAATATCAAAAAATATTCCATTATGCAACAAGTTATTGCTATGCAAGGGCTAATGTCTCGAGGGGTATTTACCCGAGTAGTAGTTGTTTAATGGATATTTGTTTTTAAGGTACTTACATAACGTACTTAAAAAAGTCAAGGTAGCTAAAGGAAAAAAAATTTATTAATTATTCGATTAATTATCTCCAACAGTCTCAAAAAATCCCAAATCTTCTTTCCCTATAACAATGGTCTTACCTCTTCTTTCAGAATGAACATCAACACCTCAATCCCCCCAACCCCCAGTTATAAATACCTCGCTATTACATTTGATCCAAAACTTTCAAATCCCACTCTCAACTAATCAAAACAAAGATCCAGAACAGGGCACGATATGTTAAATCACTAGTGTACACTAATAAAAGTATCTCGATCAAAAGCGCGACTCACATTTATAAAATGATCTGTCGTCCTCTTCTGGATTATGCTGCAATCATCCTCCACTTACAATGCCTTCCAACCTTAAAGAACAAAACCAAAATCTGCAACCCAAACAATCCTTTACATAACACATCGGACACACTTCTATATGACAAAACTAGCATAATTCCAATGTACCAAATATTATTCCAGCTATCCAAAAAATTTGCCACGAATCCCGAAAAACAATATATTCTAAACCAACTCTGCCTAAAACAAGACATAAATATCCCTTCAAAATTTCGTTATTCTGAATCCTCTATTCATACATATAAGACACTGACTTTAAGCTGAAAGACCGATGGTCGATGTTTATAAAGATTTTTTTATATATATATGTATATATATATATGTATATATATATATATATATATATATATAAAATAAATGTTATTGTATTTTACCATATAAGATGATGGTATATATAAATTAGTTATTTTCAAATTATTTTATTTAATTTAAAGCAATTATGTTGTTAATAATATTTATAAATAAAGAAACTTTTAAAAAAAAAATATTTTTCATCAGTTTTTATAATTATTTTAAAAAAATTATGTTTATTTTTTAATTAAAATATGTAAGTATGTCTTGTATAGGATATTTTCACTTAAATAAAAAAAATATCTCATTGTTGTCTCGTATTTATATTTTTTTCACTCCTTAAACTAAAATCAATAGTTTACAGCAGCATTGTTTAAGAGAATTTTTCAATTTTCCAGCTCATACGGCGGAAATAATCTACGGGATCACGGGCGGGATCTCCCTAATAATCATCATCATCGCGCTCGTATTTTACAGGAACTGGAAGTACGAGCAGGAATTGGACAGCCTTTTGTGGAAAGTCGACTTCAGAGAGATCCAGATTAACGAAGAACCGAATGCAAATTGTTCTGGAACAAAAATTACTAGAGTAAGTGACAAAACAACACACTATTTATAATAAGATTTTCGTGTTACTTGACAGTATAAATCTTAAATGTAAATGGAGTTGATCGTTACGTTTTGGTAATCTATTATAATAAAAGAAATGTATTTACTGTGTTTTATTAACTTGTTAATTGTTGAGGCTTCTACTTTGTTATACATTATAATTCAATTTTAATAATTGAAACACTTTTTTACTTGGTTTGTATAACTCGGATTGATTTTACTGTTGACTTTTTTTGTTTTGATAATGACACGTTAAGGTTGTCGAAACTATAGTCAACAATAAAATCAATCCGAGTTATACAAACAAAGTAAAAAAGTGTTTCATTTATTAAAATTGTGTTTTATTACTCTTTGATAATTTTATTGCGAAAATTCTCTTATTGGCAAGCAGTAACAGATATTTTAAATGTACAGATATACGGGGTGTTCCGTTAATGTTGGGAAATGGCTCAACCTCCTGGATTTGTTGGATTTTTGTTGATAGAATTTTATATAGAATGCAAATTCCTAATAAAAAAACAGCATTCCATTTAAAATAAGGGAGTTGCTGACGACTTTTGATGTAACCGGAAGTCGTAATTTTTTGAAAATATTTCCATTGAAACAAGTACACAGGATTACTTTAATGTTGAACAATTCATTAATAAAAGTCCATATACTTTTAGTGTGCGGTTGTAACGTAGCATCTGGATTCTTATCAATCTCTATTGATAATCAGATCGTTACGTGTTCTTTTTATGATTTCCTCAATTCGCCCGGGTTAAAAGACTAAACACTCAGTGAAAAACGGCGAATGATCGTAACTTAGTTTATTTTACTTTTGGAGAAATATGAGAAACAACGTCTTGCACGAAATAATCGATTTGATAGAATGAATCCAGAAGTGAAGTTGGTCTCCTCCACACGAGAACAACCCCACTTCTTTCAATGATAAATAATAGAGATTAAAAACTAATCAGGCACGCATAACATTGGAAAGCAAATTATGAATACGAAATTGAAAAATATTTATACAATGATACTGATTACGCCAACTTTAATTATGTTTACTCATGAGTCGATTTTAGAGCTGAACAATATTTGAATTTAAACTTAATGATTTGTTTGTGATTCCAATGTTATCTGTGCGAATAAGATAGGGTTTCATAATGGTATTTACATTGAATGAAAAGAACTATAAAAATACAATAACATTAATAAAACAATAGTAATAATAATAATAATAATATAAATTATTATTGTAACATGTACTGGGGACATTGCACGGTTTCGCTGGAACACTCTGTATATACAATATTTTTTCGGTGTAGCGTTTTAGTTGAATGAAATAAAATAAAAATAAATTTTTTTTATTACAATTACTAAAATATGGCCAATGCTATAAATAGGATACTGGGCTAGATAAATGGTGGTCGAACATTTTATTAAATTAAATAAAAATTGAAAGCATTTTTGTTTCATCAAAAATGTTTTTAATTAAAATGCCATTGAATATTTTTCAACGTAAAACCCTAGCTGCCATCTCCACGATTTTTTTTATAAATTGTTGTTATTTGTGAATTTCACCGCAACACGGGATGCCTCGAATCGAAACCCGTGTTCCTCGCATAATTACCGAATTTCATAAATTCGCGCTAGATTTAATTAAATACGAATTGCGCGCCGAACACGGTGCATCCCAGCTTTTCGCCATCACGGAAATTGGTACTTGATTAAGTGTAGTTCAGAATTTATTAATTGATTTATTGAAATATGGTTTGATTAATCAACAGTGTTTCCTGGGAGTTAATTGAATTGCTTGAACTGTAATCTCGACGGAGTCTAGACATATTATGTGATTGCACGGAGAACTTCGAGTGGAAGAAAGAAATACATTTTTCACAATGAGATATACATTCTCCGGAGCGATTCGGAATTAAATTATCCTTTAGTTTTTAATTTAACGTATCAATTAAGTAATTAACATTTTTAATGTTAGTATTTATTGCTTGAAAAAATCCTCTATATAATATGCACACTTGTCAAATGATTAATTTGAGCAATATATAATGATGTCATCGCATAATGTATTTTTTTATCTTAGTTCGGCCCTAAGAAAAAATATTACAATATACGAGCGACATATTTCTCTATTCCTCAGATGAATCATTTAACAGGTGTGCATATTCTGTAGAAGAATGTTTCAAGCAATCAATACTATCATACAAAACTGTTAATTAATTAATTAATATGTTGTGCATGACTTGATTAATTGAATGTTAGATGTATAAACTATGAAATATATAGTGCTTAGAATCAATCATTGAAAAAAGCCGTCCATGAGAAAAGTACTTATCTGGATTGCTTGAAAAGTAATATTTAAATAGCCACAGAATAAACAATTGTATATTATTGTACATTTATAAAGTTCAAAGGGAAGTTTAATAGTCTTTGAATGATATTTTAAGCGAATAATTATTCCGTTTTTTTTTTTTTTTTCATTTCATGCTGAGTTTCGCAATTCGATAAAATATTGCATTTAATAGATAACAGAGTAAAAAAATAACTACAAAAAATATTATCACGCATACTTTAAATGTCATGGAAGCCAATAATAATAAAAAAGAAAATAATTTTTAAAATAATTAATTAAATTAAACAAAATATTACATTCTTAAAAAAATAGAATAATTCATTTAATATTTTCCAAATTCCTTTTATTTATGTCTAAAACGTCATAATACATACAATTGTAACCACAGTAAAAATAAATATGTACCAATAACCCTAAACATCTGGAATTCAAAGATATTTTTTTGGTAGATGTTTAATATTTTTATATAAGAAGTAATGTTTACTTCATACTGGTAGTATGAAAGTCAAAATTACTATTTTTCCAGTTCTAATAATAATTATAGAACATTTTCCAATCTATTTAATATGTAACAAGGAAAAGAACGCCCAACAAAATAAGAAAAATACATATAAAAAATCTATTTTTAGAGACATTATACTAAATTTTTATTTTAAAAATTATCCGAAGTTTTTTGTATATTTTGTGATTCTTCATTCAACAGCAGTATACATTTTAAATTAATTGTTAGTTGAAAAAAAAATGTAGATTGGTATATATTAATGTTTACTGTTTTTTATTGATCAAAATATGCAAACAAATGATTTCTTTCATACAATTTCTATTTATTTCAAAGCGTATTTTTAAGTGGCACTGCAATATAAAAGGAATATTTAAATCACAATAATTAATTAATCCAATTCGGTGAATTCCATAAAATTTCCTTAAATTTCGAGGATATATCGCTTATTTCGACAGCTCCGCGATTTTCTACAAAACAAAGTATGTTTTTTTTTTATTCTGAACAATTTTTGTTTGAGACAATGTTCTGTAAATATCTCAAAAAAAGCTAACCATACGTAACTCAACTTTTTCAACTCGTTGATTTTTTTTATTACGAAAACATATTTCAAACGAAAATTGTAGTGAAGTCAGCTTTTGTTTAAGAATTTTTTTCCGAACCGTCAAAATAATCGAGTTATCGATCGATTTTCGCGTGAAATTCGATGTTATTTCAATTGATGAATTCAAAGTCTCCATCGGAAAAAGAGTTTAAATTTCGATTTTGACACTTGTGGACAATTTTTAATGACAATTTATATGAATTTTCACACTCCACGACTACTTTGTAGAAATTTTCGTTTATTCAATAATAATAATAATTTTCATTGAAATTACAAATTTTCGAAAAAGAAAAAAAAAATGTTACTTCTGTAAAAAAATGTTAATTTTAAAAATTTACAGAAAAAAACTTTCAACGAAAATTGAAATTTTAAACAAACAAAAAATAATGTAATTTTCAATAGAAAATTCAAAATTTATTAAAAAGAAGTAAATTTGAAAAAGGAAAAAAGTTTTTTTTCAATATCAAAGAATAAGTAATAAGATATATTTTTGTACATATTTTGATGATTTGACATTTCAGTCATTTTTAAGATTTCCAACTTTTTTGGTATTACATTTTATGTCAATTTTAAAATTTCACCTTTTTGACATTTCGTTATTTTCTGTTATTTTTTTTTTCTGTTATTTCGTCATTATTGGCAAACTCAACTTTATTCGGTATTTCGTCATTTTCTGTCATATTTGATAATTTCAACTTTTTTTGCATTTTCGACGTTTTTAATAAATTTTTTATCGATTTTAAATTTTTCATAGATTTAAAATTTTCCAAAAAAGTCAAATTCTCAGAAAATGTTACATTAAAAAAAATAAATTTTGAACGAAATTACAATTTTTATAGTAATGTTTAATTTGTAACAAATCATCAGGAAATATAACATTTTTTTCTATTTTGTTTTTAAGTCTAACACTTGCAATTTTTGATAATTCGTTTTTTTTTTGCTTTTTTAGTATTTTTAATAGTCACCGTTAATAAAGGATGATTATTATTGTTATTATTATTTTCATTTTTAAAAATAGACATGTCATGGTCAGCGATGTTTTGAACATTTTCAATGTTTTGAAAAAAATTTTTTTTTCATTTTTTTACTTTTAAAATTTGATAGTTTTGACATTTTTTTTTTTCAAAATCACCTGCCAACATTTGCGAGTACTACAATTTGCAAGCGAAAAATTATGAAGGAAGGATTATTATTAGTATTTAAATTCATGTAAAAAGTGTTATGACCATAATTCTTTATAATTTTTACTCGTATCCCGAAAAATATTCTCATTTTGTTTGTTGTTCAAATCAGGTTGATTGTTTCCACTTTTGTCTCTTTTTACCTGAACCACTTCGGACTTATAAAATCTTTGCTTATAATGAGAGACATTAAAATGTATTCATTGTTTTAATTTGTATATTCGATTTTCATCTAATGTTGTGCATTCGAATACATTTGTGTAATAAGACATTTTAATGTTTTTAAAATATTTCATTTATCCTTTCGAGTTTTTTTTTAAATTTGGTGATATTTATTAGACATTCATTTATATTACCTAATTTAAACAGTTCTTAAGACTGCGATCGCCAATACGTTTCCGTTTTAAGGGATTAACAATGTTATACAGTCATAAAAAAATAAACATTAAACACAGGCAGATAGCTTATACACTGATGAAAGACATGAGATAATTTATATTATTTAAAGCAGAAAAAGTGAAAAAAAATATATTTTTTTTTTTTTTCAAAAATTAATTTACTTTACAAAAGTACATCTAATCTATATTAAACACATTCGACTGCGTGTGGAAAGTCTTCCTCTTCAATATCCATATCAAATACATTTATAATATATCGAGCGTATAACAAAAATCGACAACGTAGTTGGCGTTGGAAGTCTCGAGTCATGTCTGTACTAAGATCACACGCGTGAAATGCTGATTACGGTCAACATGACAACCAGTAATTTACGCGTACGCGTGTGATTTTAGTTCAGACATGACTTTAGATTTCCAATGTTAACTTCGTCGTCGATTTTTGTTATACGCTCGATATTATCTGTATACTTGTTTATCCTATTAAATAGTCAATGAGAACAAATTTAGTTCAACACTATCATTTTTTATTGTGGTGGTTCAAATGTTTGCCGCTAGGTTGAAAAATCAAAATTCCAACTTTGATTTTTCAACCTAAAATAAACACACACATTTTGTAAAAACCATTGCACACTCTGGCGCTAATCACACCGTCTATTAGGCATAAAATCGTAGCCTTAAAATGAAATTAAATAATATAAATTATATATACAAATATCTTTATTCAAACAATTACATACATTTTTACAAACGTTAATATCAATTGTTAATTTTAAACATGAAAACATTGTATTATTCAATATTTATCATATTTAATTTATTAAATAATAAAAATTCCTCTTCAATTATATACATGTATTATTGACGTTTTAAAATTAAATTGATTTCAAATTCACCGGAATTTATTGCATACACGCGATAGGAAGCAGACGCACATTAATCAAAATTCCGCTGTGAATCCCCACGATTTCCGTAGACTGATTCGCTTCGATCCGAAAATCCGCATTCGCCGAGTCTGATTGCGAAGCCAGCGAACACTGGCAACTATGCAGGCAGCCTCGGGCCTTTTAAGTGAGAGGAAATGATTAAGAGCTGTGTCTGTTTCACTTTCTGTAAATAATTGACTACAGACCCATCTTTTAGAAGAAACATTTCCGGGTACACAAATGTGCATAGGGTTACGAATCTAGTAATTTTTCAATCGATCCTTGTACCCTTGTTCTATTTTAATCAGGCTTAGAAATAAGAAATAAAATTGTTGTCTTCAAGCCAAGAATAAGAACGGCTTTTAAGTTTTCTTTCGCATATCCGCGAAATAAATCTTTTCTTTGGGCTCGAATTGATTTAAAATTCCTGAATTTGAATGAATGCCACAGATTTATCTTATAACTTAGAAGAGAAAAAATATAGAAAAGAGTAATAGAAAAAATGATTTATTCACTTGGTCACAGTTATTTAAATAAATTGAATAAAAAATTTAAAATATTTAATAAATTATTTCCTCTTTTTAATTAACTTAACTAACGGCTTTGTAATTATATAAGGCATAGCTGTACGAACGAGGGATGAAATGACGAAGCACGCGTCTGCAGATAGCCTTATATTAAGAATTTTAATTTGTTTTTTTGTTTTTGTATTAAATATTTTCGATTCAAAAATCGTTGCATTATACAATATGTTATTCTCATGCAACATAAATCTCCATTATTGAACATTTGTTTAAAGTACTCATGTAACATAAATCAAAATGTCACAGTAGCTAAAGAGGAAATAATTTATTAATTAATTTCAAATTATTTTTATTTAATAAAAATAGTTTTTTTATTCATTTGGTCGCAATTACTATTATTTCAATTATTATTAAATAAATAAATATTTATATTATTCATTATTTTAATTTTTTACATATATTTCATAATTGTTTTGTAATTGACACAAATTAAATTCAGTAACATAATAAATATATCGATTTACCTGAACAATTAAGTCTAAACATTTTGAATATTGTTATTATTCTGTATAAAGGTGATTTACCGTAAATAAATGAATTGAATTGAAAAGTACATTACAGTAAATTATAAAAACTGATCATGAAATGAATTAATATAACTATATAAAAATGATTGCATGCACATTGACACTTGAACATTTTAATCTAAGCTAATTAAACATCTCTAGGCGATGCACCCTTTAATCAGGACGAGCCAGGTATCCTTGAGCTCTAATCCGGACGCGGACTTCCGCTACTCCAGCATATTTACACAGATAGGGATCTACAAAGGACGTGTGTTTTCCATAAAGAAAGTATACAAGAAGTCCATCGACATTACAAGGGAGATGAAAAAGGAGCTTAAAATGGTGAGTAATCCATTATATTTTATCTCATTATCCCGTTATTAAGTGTTAAGAGATATATATTTTGTAATTATTCAATATTGTACTCTGGTTTAATAGTTTATAGAAATTACAATTCCTAAAACAACGAATAATATTTTTCAGGGCAGAAAGACCGACGGTCTATAGTCGTATTTTAAAGACGACGTTTTTTATAATATAATAATTCTATTGTTAATTAACTTTATATATAATTGCTTGCAAAAATGAAGATGGTATATAAACAGGGTTAATCACGCTATACCAGTGGTTCCTAACCATTGGAGCTTCACGCTTTCTGCAGGTTGACTAACACATCACGCCCCCTTTTCATTTCTATTATATGCCTAATTTGAATTTGAAGTTAAGTGTAAATAATACAGAAGTTTTATTATTATGACAATTTTATTACCGTATATAAAAACAACCAAAGCAGTTTGATCGGGTCACTCTTAAATAAAACAGAAAAATATGTACATTTTTTGCAGTTTTTTTTTTTTAAGAACAAGGAAAAAAAAATAATTAACAAAGATTACTGTACCGGGTGTCCGAATAAGAAAGGTCACCGGCTATATCTCAGGAACTAAGCGCCCTAGAGTTTTCAAATAAAAAAATCTTATGAGAAAATGCTGGAAATAATTTTCAAGTTCGTAAGTTGTCCGGTAGGGGGCGCAATGAATACTAAAAATATAATAATATGATTATCTCAAAAATTGTTCAAATAAAGGTATCCTAAAGCAATATTTCAATTTCAATTTGTTATTAACGGAATCTCCATTTCCAAATTACAATTATAATTACATATTAAAAATTTTTATAAGAAAAGTGTGACGCTCTAAAAAGATTATAAAACATATGTAAAAAAAAGGCAAATTACCAATCACAAATTACGACAAAATACAAAATAAAAATAATACGCATCAAAATATTTATTTATCAATCCCAAACAGTTCATTGTGAAAACAAAATGCAACCGGCTTATTCCTATCTTCAAGTGATAATAAAAAATATAAATAAAAAAAATAAAAAAAAAAAAAACTATGTAATATGAATGAGATGGGAAATATTCATTGAAATCGTGATGAGTTTATGAATAAAAAAAAATATTAGTAACTTTTTAACCTTATTCTAGAAATAAAGGGTGGGGGATGTTCGAATTTGTAATGAGCAAATATCAAATAACTCTTTTGTTTTTTATGCGATTTTAATGATTTTTGTGTCATATGAAACAACATACCCTGCTTAATAAAATTAATTGGAAAAATATAAAAGTTACGTTCTTTTGCCGCCGATAGGTGGCGCTAAGTTAAAAAGTAGATAATTTTCCCATTTTACTCAAAAAATTTAAATAAATATTAATTAAAATTATTTAACATTACTGAAATAAATCCAATTGTTGTTCAAATATTAAGTCACGTTTCTCTATTAAATAATATGAAATAAATAAGGGAGTTTTATGTAGCTTTCATTTGCAACGCAATTGCAATTTCAATCTAGTTCGTACTTTGAATAATAATTCTCTCTTTCGTTTTGAAAAGCAACTGGAGAAAATAAATAAGGAATTTACTTTTATCTTTCGTTATATTTCTTATAATAAATTCATCTTTGCGGTTATAATTTCGCACAGTGTATCCAACCATTCCTTCTAAATGGAATGGCACATGATATGATACAAGATAACACACCAATGAAAATAAAATGATCGCCTTTACTCCCTCATGAGCGAATTGTAAATTCGCAAATAATAAAGGTTAATAAATTTGAACATGGAATTAGTTTCAGTGTGGTCAATCGCCCCCTGACAACTTTTTATTAAATTAATATTCAAAAGAGTTTATAATATTAATATTCAACTAATATTAATAAGATTTTATTACTTAAAAAATAATCCAAAAGGGTATTTCAATTAACTAAACACAATTTTTGTTAAAAATCAATTGCTTCTGTTGCTGCATAATTCAAATTGTTTGGTAGGTTGACCCAGTCGATCATGTATTATAGTTGATACTTCAAATGTTCCATCTAACCAAGTATGATTATACTTAATGAAAACTTCTTGAGATTTATGTGCTTTTATTCACCTTTTCTTAATATCCGTTTTAAAGTAAAAAATTCTACTCTTCAACTTAAAATTTTGGTTTCCCCACATGATAACAGTTGATTTTCAATATATTTCAATTTCTTATCAATATTAGACAAATTCTGCTGTTGCATTTGACTAAACAGACTTCTACGAGTGACTAAACTTATGCCTTATGCTGTAATAAACATTACGACATATATACACAAAAACAGGAATAATTTTGAAGCCGAAAATAACGCGAACCATGCATCTAACTAACGCAAATATCCATCTAAGGTAGCGCAGATCCTCAGCTCATGCTAGCAGTACGAACATATTTGGCATTTAAGTATATGGAAGACTTCCAAATCATTTAAAATTGAAAATATCACAATAGTGTTTTATTTAAGAAACTTTTCAAAGAAATATTTAAAACAAGAGTATATTACAGCTTTAATAACTTTTTTATAATAACAAATAACATTTGTTCGAACAAATATACAATTAAGTAAACCAAAACCAAGATATTGTTTTAATGATAAAATGAGAAAATAGTAACAGAAAGGACAGAAAGACCTCCGGTCGATAGCCCGTGACACCCTAAATATAAATATTTGTAAAGAATTGTAATTCTGCTCTCTTAATAAAGATGTTTGTATATGGTAACAGAAATAAATAGTAAATAGAAAACAGTATTTATTCCACTTGGTCACAATTATTTAAATATATTAAATAAAAAATGATTTGAAAATAATTAATAAATTATTTCCACATTTAGCTTTGTGACCATTGACTTACTTACGTAAGTACGTTAAACAAATGCACATTATATAGAAATAAATAGTATTTTTTTGTGAATTGTGTCGTTTCAATCTTATTACCATGTGCATTTGTAAATCTAGATTTAATTTTAAGTTTTTGAATTTGTTAATTTCATGTTGACCAATCCCAACGTACACATTGTATTTAATGGGAAATATAGATTTAGATATATTCTTGAAACATGGGATTTTACTTCACAGCTGTATAAAACTGTTATTGATTTACTAACTTTACCTGTGCGAACAAAACAACTCACGAAAAAGATAAAACCCTACATATTCACAACAAACTGTTTTTCGCTGTTCCACACAAAATATCAATGTATTGTATAATTACACAAAACGCGGAGGTAATCGAGCATATATAAATAATAATATAGAAACGTGCACAGATTAAATTGATCACAACCGTATTTATATTTACGACTTCCTTCGTTTAAGTATCCAAGTTTATTGTATATGGATTATGTTTCCCGTGAATGGTGATTTACAATTAAAAGTTTCTTCTTTGGGAAAAGTATTTAATCAGATTATTCCATCTGGAATATTTGGAAGTATATAACAGGTTAATTAAATGTTGTAATGTGAAACATTTTACGTATTAGAGAGTTTTGACTGCACTTCAGTTACGTGTTAATTAAACTGCAACTTTGCGTCATTCTGGTAAAATACAGCTTAATTAAGGCTAGATTATATAATGTCACCTACTGCTGCATATAAATGCAACGATTTTTTATATATGATACATAGTATAAGGCCATCTGCAGACACGTGTTTCGTGATCTATCCCTCGTCAGAACAGCTCTGCCTTTTACAATTTAAAGATGCTAAAATAAATTAATTAAATAAACTTATTTTCCAATACTTATCTTTTTCACCGAAACCTCACACTTTTGGCATAAACATAGGTTTTCGATGCAAAGCTTACCCTAATCACACATATACAGGGAGCTTTTTTATCAGTAAACATTTCCCTGTGGGAAATTCTACTTTTTCTTTTTTGGAAAACATTTTCGATCAAATATTTCACACAATTTGAAGTTTAGCGTTTGACATGTATGTTTAGTTGTCTATAACACAACATACATTAATCGGTTCAATGCGCTTAACTCGCATTTTTTATCGGTACCCATAAGTTAAATGTTTACAGGTAATAAAAACTCTCTGTATTTATATTACTGAAAATTGTAATAATATATTTATTTAATACTTATGGAAAAGTGTAAGGTTAGAAATAAATTTCAATTCATTACCATTTACTAAAACAATATTTACATACACAAATGTAAATATTGTTTACTAAAAAAGTTACTAAAATTATTATATACATTCATAACTTAATTAATAGTTATGAATGTATAATAATAATAGTAAAATTTCTGTATCTGAAGAGTCTTCGATTACGTTGTCAGTATCTTCCATATTAATAATAAATTGAAAATTTGTATTATACTCCTTTTCCGCTCTAATGATTTGTTTCACACATCTGGATGAGTGAAGTAAAGTTGTTTTTTATTTCCACTATCAATAACTGTTTTGTTTAAATTCGGTGTAATGTTATAGTTTCTTAATGTTCGCGTCAATTGAGTCCAGATTAATTCAATTTAATTAAAAATACAGTGATATCCATATTTTTCTGCCAATGTTAATATAAAATTGGTTTTTTTTTATTATTTTCAACACTTCCAGAAGCTGAGCTTTTGTATTGTTGTCCTTGTAAATTAAATCATTTGTTAATAATCAGATATTTCTGATTTTTTTTACTGGATGTAGTCGGTGCCTTATCAATGTGTCGACTATAGTATGATACATTGTAAATAAATCTTACGAAGACTTTAGCCTAATTCGGTATCAATTTATTTTCGAACCAGTTTTCAAATAAAGTCATATCGTCATGATAATCGAGGTAGTATTTTGAGATCTGCTTTCCCGATAAAAGTAAACAATCATTTACCCAACCATTTTCGTTGCCGCAATATAAAATTGTTAATCATTTTCCCCTAGATGAAGGAAATTTCATGATACTATTTTTTTAATTTTCTGTTAATATTCGTATCGCCATTCTTTTAATATTTTCCCTTTCCATTAGACGCTTCCTTGTATATATAGTGGTGAATTAAAATCTATAGTTCTTTAAGGATTTGCTTAATGTTGTTGGACTACACGATCCTTTCTTTCAAAATATTACTAATAATTTTTAGTGTAGGTGCCTTTTTAGCTTTTATTACTTCATAAGTAAATTTTATAATTCTGTTGAATATTTTATGCGTAATTTTTATCACAGACCCTTTGCCACAAAGATTTATTTTTTGGTCGGAAGGATTTTTTTGCTAAGTGATGTTTCAGAAACATTGATTAAAAGTTCTGCTATTTTTAAAAAATCTTTACTCCAAAACATCTTTAAGACCTCGATATACGTCCTTATAACGCGTTTCGTGTC
This sequence comes from Philonthus spinipes, assembly GCA_963082785.1. Lineage (NCBI taxonomy): Eukaryota > Metazoa > Arthropoda > Insecta > Coleoptera > Staphylinidae > Philonthus > Philonthus spinipes. The sequence continues at coordinate 16,822,041 of OY720311.1, read as the reverse complement.
GTGTGAAAAATTATTATGTTTCGTCTGGTTATTTTGTTGGCGGGAACTTGGGATTTCTATGACTAATGAAAACCATTATGAGGTAAAGATTCTATAATTGGAATTCTAAAGACATTTTCAGAATTTAGTCATCAATAGTTTATTATTTCCACAATTTACACTTTTCCCTTTTTTGTTATCAGTATGTATATTTTTAATAAATTGTTGCAAGTATTTTATATGTTTTTTTTTGTCAAAATACTGATTGTTCTAATTAAAATGAAATAAAAAAACGTTTTATTAACAACTGCTGTACAAAATATATATATTTGTTTTAACATATGGCCTATTATTTCTCAAAACTTTAAGAAAATTCATTATATAGGCATAATAATCTAAAATAGACATAAAAATTAGAAATAAGCACAAAAGGACAAAGAAGCAAAACATTCTTAGTGTCATATTATATTTTTTTAATGTTTGGTATATATTTAGAAAAATTGTCTTGATTCTATTAATATTAAACATAAGCATAATAGCTAGAAATCCGCTCTCTAGTAATCACATTTCTTATCATAGCTTCCCGTCAAGGTTGTAATAAATGTTATGTATTAAAAATCAGAATTTGCTTTGCGTATTCTATAGCTATAATACGCTCTTTATGAGTTACAGCACATTCATAAAGAGCGCATTATAGTTAGAGAATATGCATTATGAACAATAATAGAACGAGTCCAGGGTAAATTCTTGAAATTTATGCAATTCAGAATGGGCGGTAGAAGTATAGACTTTAGCCACAGTGCGATGTGATATCTTTGTGTTAATGTTAATTGTTAATTTTTAAATTAGGTTATATGAATTGTTTACTTTTACCTGGTCTGTGATTTCATCTGTGATATATTATTGTTTAAATCATTATATATATACTTGTTTGCTAATTTATTTAGGTATTGATTTGTTTATTTAGTAATTATTTTATTTTATTATTTATTTTATCAATATTTATTTATAATTTATCTATTTAGTTCAATTTTTATGGCATAATTTATTTCTTTAATGTAATTGAGATTACCGTTTTTGATATTTCAATTATTTTTTTTCATCGCTAGAGTCGACCACTTGGGTTAATTTTTATTTTGCAGTTTCCGCTACTGATATTAAAATATGTTATATATGTAAAATTGTATTATTCTGTTTATATGTGATTTGCAGTCATGCTATTTATCTAAACGTTTTGAATATTGTTATTATTCTGTATAAAGGTGATTTACCGTAAATAAATGAATTGAATAGAAATAATGTTACTATTTTTTTGTTATTATTTCGAATATATTAACTTATTTCTTACACATTCGTCTAATAATTTAGTATTAATAAAATTACAAAATATAATGTTATCATGTATTCCATAATGATTTTATGATTATATAATTCGAATATCATATTCTCGTGACATCTATACAATTTTTTGGTTCGTGATTAAATAATTATCCCAGGGTCGTCACATATTTTTATCAAAATATAGCTAGTCGTCACAAGAAAGAACTTAACATAAGAATATGAACTCGTAAGTAAGGTAAACACAATAAGAAATAATGAGAAAAAATATTTTAAACAAAGCAAAACGACTTTTTCTGTTAAAAGGAACATTAGAAGCTAATTATAAAACCAATTCACAAAAATACATTCAAAAAATGATTGGAAATGCATACAGGATTTTTCCTATTGGAAATCCAATGGAGCATCTATAACTAGATCGGTGTCTGTTTCAGTGAACATTTCGAAAAATATTATTTTTGCTCTCTAAAAATACGCAGGTATAAAACACCGCAGGTAGTTATAAATACATTTTATGCGAGGCGAAGTAGAAACAATTTAGCATACTTGTCGACCCGCTCCAACTACCCCCGCGCTGATCACCCGCAGTACCGGTAGCCGCAAGGTTGAATAATGATTATAATTTTATTGAGGGTATTCAAATTCGATTTTTATTTCTCAGCAAAAAAACTTGAATTTTAGTAGTATCAACACATTCAGATCAAATTGAAATATTGCATGTACGGTTTCAAAACATTTTATTACCAATAATTTAAACTTTTAACTCATTTTTCAGATGAGAGACTTGCGACATGATAATCTCAACGCATTTATCGGAGCTTGTACGGATCCGCCGAATATATGCATCATTACTGAATATTGCACGAGAGGAAGTCTAAAGGTATTCAAAATATATTTCATATTCCATGAATATTAACTCAAAATGATTCGTTACAATATTATTAATTCATGTATTTTTCCCAGGATATATTGGAAAATGAAGACGTAAAACTTGACAACATGTTTATCGCATCTTTAGTGGGGGACATTTTAAGAGTAAGTTTAATTTAATAAAAAACGATTAAAAGAGATTAAGTGGTAGTTGTAATTATAGTCAACGGTAAGTTCCAAGTCTGGCTGAAAAAAAAAAATACTTGAAGAAACAATATCATTCTCGCTTATGTACCTCGCGGTGCCCAGCATTTTATAAAAGCTTCATTAAAAGACCAGTGGTCTTATTGTCAATAAAAATCGTTAGAGTTCAACCCTAAATCAGGCAGAGGGGACTTTACATACACCCTAGGCTTTAATAAAAGAATTTGAAGATAATTAATTAATAAATTATTTTCTCTTCAGCTACTGTGACATTATGACTTATGTTCCATAAGTACTTTAACATATGTCTAATAATAGACATAAGCCATAATGTCACAGTAGCAAAAGAGAAAATAATTTATTAATTAATTATTTTCAAATTCTTTTATTTAATTTATTTAAATAACTGTGACCAAGTAAATAAATCCATTTCCTATTATCACCCTAGGCTTATTGCGGCCCAACCTCAACTCTTTATTTTTGATGAGGTATCCAGGATACCCCCATGGCTAAGACAACCGCACTGTGTGTAATTAGCCCATGGCCTATGTCTTGAGATACCACGTGTAAGTCTACAACTCCGAATTGACACCAGCCCTTCCAACATCTCCCACCTGCCGGAGCAAGTGAAAATCAATAAATTAAACCCGTTGAGCAGATTTTTTGCAATTTTGCAATTTTAACATTGTTGTGACTCAAAATGATTAATGATTAACCTAACCAAATTGTAATCATTTGTTCTGACAAAAACTTAACATAAATTTAAAAACATTTAAAACATATTTTTTTGGGTACTGCGTTACTTTTGAGCTCCAGTTTATATTATTTTTTGTATTTTTGTTAATTTTTACTTTATTTTTAGCAACTAATTCATTTTAATTAATTTCTTTCTTTTACGTTAGTAAATTATTCTGAGGATTGTTTTTAGTGTTTTTTTTTTTTTCATCTTGTTAGCGAATGCTGAAATTATTTTGTCTGTCCCACAAATCAATATATCTTCTTCTATTAAATTAGTGTATATATAATTATAGAAATTGAAATAAACTCACGTTGATTTTTCTTGAAAATGGTCTGATAACCCGAATCTAGTCGAGAATTCACAGTTATTCAATTTAATCTGTATTTTATTTATTTTATTAGTAGATTTTTAATAATCTATTCATATTTATTATTATAAATTAAAATAATTAATTTACTCAATTGAATAATTGACAAATTATTCTCACTTCGGCTACTGCAACTTTTTTTGACTTACGTTACGTAAGCACTTTAAAAACAAATATCCAATAAAAACTTCTCGGACAAATACCCCTTTAGACAATCGGGGGATAAATCCCAAACCCTTATTTTACGTAACATTTTTTTGTTATTTGCAAACCCTTATTTTACGTAACATTTTTTTGTTATTTGCATTCAATATTCTCAAATAAAAAAAAAGTTGCATTATACAAGTGTTGTATTGTATAATGCAACTTTTTTTTATTTGAGAATATTGAATGCAAATAACAAAAAAATGTTACGTAAAATAAGGGTTTGGGATTTATCCCCCGATTGTACAGCGCTGCCTTATACTTTTTAAAGTTAAAATATTGAATGCAAATAACAAAAAAATGTTACGTAAAATAAGGGTTTGGAATTTATCCCCCGTCAGTACAGCGCTGCCTAATACTTTTTAAGGTTATTAAATTAAATAAATTACACGTATCGTCCCTGCTACCAGTACTTGTAAACAATTGAAATTATTTAAACATTATTTTATTATGGTGAATGCGCCGGGTTATTACTGCAATTATTGCTTGGAATTATTCACTTTGTTTTCCACGTTTATTTTTATTAATAAAAGAAATAACATTTTTTAAGATTGGTATAAAAGAAACATCTTTATTATTATTTATTATTTGTAATGTACTTAGTGATATTTTTTAAGTTAGAATAAATATTATATAACGATAACATATTTACTATAAATAAATGTAAAATTTTAACGGTTCGGATTATTTCTTTAATACAAACATTATGAAATAAAACACGTTTCCGTTCCGTTTAGTTTTTAATTATTGCGATTTAATTGCATTGTTTATTTTCGTGTTTCTAATTGATTTGTTCATTAATTTTCACTTTGGGAATTTCGACCGATTTGTTTAATTCAGCACGTTTGAAATGACAGGCTCGAACGAATTTATCGCAGCCATTAACATTTACACTCGAAACTCGGAATGCTGAGGATTATTAATTTTTGTAGCATGCCAAAAGGATTTATTGTAATTGGATTAATAATTTTCGTTTTTGCGCAACAGCTCATGGCCCTATTCACGTCAAAATAAAACGTTGAAATAATATTAAATTAAAAAATACAGTATATTTCGAATCTGCATGGGCACAAATGTTTACCATTTGTTTTTAAATATAATCCACATTTATTACATTGGTCGAAAACGTTTAGTGTATTTACTGCTCCGGTTTAATTTTTAACGTTTTAAATGATTAATTATTAAGAAGGCGATTATTTTCTAATAAGTGATAATTAGTGAGTGGTAGAAGTGAGTTAATTTGAGGATTTTAATTCACCAATTAAATTGGATTTTCAGTTTTTTTTGTTAAGGTATGCTATTCATATTAATAAAATAATACATTTCTAATGGTATAAAAATGAACATTTTCTTTAATTCGTTTTTTATTAAAATTTAAATGAAAATTACTTAAAATACGACACACTGCGTGTGTAATCGAATATTTTATAATAGAGGACGGTTGTTTTTATACAAAAATTGAATTCAATAGTATCATCTCAAAAAAAAAACTATTCCGATTCTCGCATAAAATTTTATTAAATATAAATCACGCTCTACATACATTTTTTGAGTACTTCTAATATTATGTACATAGTGAACGAGGTAATAAATCTCGACTTCCCCGCCTAGTGTCATTAATATTTTATAATATGACACATTTATCTATGTGCGTCGATGCTCTTTAATACGCCCCTTCTCGCCGAAAAAGGGGATGATTTATGGATTTTTTCCATCTCCGCGGTGACACTGTCTGGTTATTGCGCGAAAAATTTATTAATTAGCCCCGCTCGATCTGGTTTCTTACGTGCCCCTTTTACAACGGCCTTATCGATCAGCAAAATGTGACAGATGTGCGTTCAAGGTCGATGATATTCATCAGATGAGAAATGGGTATTTGGAAAAGTTTCGCGTTTGTTGCCGGAAAGTTTCTCGCTCAGGAATTTAATATTTATGTTTAGGACGGATGTCGGCGAGTATTTCATTAGCTCGCGTTTATCGAACCGCGTTTAAAATTAGAATTTTAATATTCAGTTCTCGAAGCAATAACTTCAAATAATGAATCAAAAATAATTAATTGGAATACTAATTAAAATTGTTTTGTGTTGCAGCCTTTCGTTTTGTTGTAATACTCCTTCCAGATTGATCAACTCTTGTTTCAAATGACGTTGCATACAATTGTTATTAAGCTGTATTTAATAACAAATACTATATAATCTAAAACTGCTATTTAGTGGAACACCTTACCGTCAGTGGCGTTAGCGTGTCTAGAATGACAGAAAAAGCACGAATATTTAAAATTAATTTTAAAAAAGCGGCAAATTTAAAATGATTTATATAATAGTAATTCGGAATTTGTATAATAAGCATCTTAATATAAAAATTTAAAAAAAAAATATGTTTCTTAATATACATGTATTTATTTCTTTATGGCATAACCATAGAAATAAAATAAATACATTTCTAAATATTTAGTTGTACATTAATATTAAATAAAATGGCGGCAAGACCATAGGTCGATAGCCTGTTCAAGCAAGCAAGAAAGAAACAAATATACCATAAAATATTGTAAATATATGTAAAACAAATAACTTTGAATAAAGATATTGTAGTAGTATTAAATAAAGAAAAAAATCAAGAAGAATATTGTCTATTTATTTATTACACTATATTGTAATTTATCAAGAATTTTTACCTGATTAACTATATCTTACATATTTAACATTCATGTATTAAGTTGAATCTATTTTCAGTAAATTCAGGGAAACAATTTCGTATTCAAAATGCGTTGTTTAATCTCTGCGGTGAATTTAATTATGTTTTATTCAAGGCCCCGAGGGTTCGCTCATTCCGTGTTTTCTGTTGTGGTAGGGCATGATTTACTTGCACGACTCGCCGGTCCGATTTCACGGAGCCCTTCACACGGCCAACTGCCTGGTGGACTCGCGCTGGGTCGTCAAACTCGCCGATTTCGGCCTGAGGGAGTTCAAAAGGGGCGCCGAGGACCCGTCCATCAAGGACCCGGCCAAAATTTTAGACACGTGCAGAAGTAAGTACTTTTTTTTCTTACTAAATGTTAAATTGAATTGTTGATTGTAACATTTTTTATATAACACGTTTATGTTAAAAGTCAATAAATCTTTAAGAGACTATATTTAAATTGTGATTAAAGTTTAATTAAAATTATTTAATTCTGTTTTCAATGGGTTATTTATTTCAATTAAAATAATTGCGTCAATGACTCAAAGGTTTTATAAATGCAATTGGTAATATCTATCAAAAGAACGTTAAAAGTTTAAACAGTAGAAACGGTAAGGTAAATTAAAGATGTGTTTCTTACTTCACTTTTTAATTTTGATGTACATTTTGCTTACCATGCACTCATGAATAAAACTTAGTCCAATGCAAACGTTATTTACAAGTTTACAAATTACCTTTCGATTGTTTAGTATTAGTATTAAGGGCTTATTAGCTACCAATAACTTGCAAAATCGGCTACAGCGTGTCTCTGGTATAGGTTTGCCCGTCGCTAAAAAATAGAATAAGCAAAGAGACCAACAGTAATAAACCACTCTCCACAGGCACTATAGTTATTTACGAGAAGGCGACGATTACTTAGGTTAGGTTGCAATGCCAACAGCCCTAAGACTGTTCACTTAGGCCCATAGGACCCATTGTGGTACCATAGAGATGTAGATCCTTCCTTCTATACAATCGAATTTGAGTACCTAATGAACTTGATCAAGTCATTCACCTTAATAGGTGAGAGATCTGCCAGCTCATATGCATAGTGCAAACCGAGGTACTTAAATATTTTCAAGAACAGGACATTGTCCTAGATAGTGTTGTACTGTTTCTTTCTCCTCATCATCCAGGCATTCTCTGCAAAAATCAGTGAATTTGAGACTCATCTTGTGTGATTGTCTGCCTAAAAGACAATGTCCCGTTATGATACCCACTGTATTCCTAATATGGATTCTGCTTAATGCAATCAATCTTTTGCTACTTTCCATATCACACATAGGCCATAATTGCCTTGTTGTGTGACGTGACCTCTTCCCTCCACCTTAGGTTGACCAAAGACATCATTTGGTCCCTCAATAATCTCTCGCATTCCGTAGGGGGGATGTCGGCAGAGAGTTCGATTGATGGGTTCCTCACTTTTGCCTCCTTCCTTGCGAGGTTGTCAGCAATTGAGTTTCCCATTACATCACTGTGACTTTGCATTCAAATGAGTTCCACGTCGCAGCTATTCGCTAGCTTATTTAGCAAATGTTTGCAGTCACTGAACACCTTGCAGGTGCAGAAGAGATTGCTTAAAGCACCAATAGCGGCCCGGCTATCCGTGATTAACCTGATATCATTAACCTGAAAATCGGTTTTACCTATCCAGTCCGCTGCTACCCGGATGGCTACGATTTCCGCCTATAGGACACTGCAGTGGTTAGGAAGTGGAAAGGATTTTCTTAGGTTGAACTCATGAGAGAAGATTCCACCTCCTACTCCGTCTTCAGACTTGAAACCATCCGTAAAAAGCCAGACGTCATTTTCCTGGACAATCTTGCCCTCCACCCACTCTTATCCGGAATGGTGGTGGAGAACCTATTTCCAAAGACTAGTTCTTGGATACAGCTACAAGTCTTCAGCGGGATATTGACAAGCTCATTCAGGATCTTTCCATGACCCTGTTTGCTAATATTCCATTTCTCGGCCGAGTTGATTCTAATCGCTGTAGTAGCAGTAAAACTGCAGTAAAGGTCAACAGCTAGCTCCTGTTGACCTTTACTGCAGTTTTACTGCTATTTAAGATTATATCTAGCGCCTTGGGAGGAATAGATGTGACCGCGCCCGTTATGAGCAGATCTGCTTATCTCTGTACCTTACCTAGTGCAGTTTGGTGAATTTTCTTATCAAGAGCGGTCCACCAAACTGCAGCTCCGTAGAACTAAATGGGTCTTACCACGGTCGTGTACATCCAGTAGACAACGCTTGGTTTCAGTCCCCAGTTCTTGTTCACAGTTCTTTTACACGAGTACAGCGCGACTAGCGCTTTCCGTACTCGTTTCTGAATATTGGGCTTCCAGCTTAACTTTTTATCACGTAAGATACCCAGATATTTGGCTAGCTCTTTTACCACCTGTCTCGTACCATTTAGGATTAGAGCTTTGAAGCTTGGAATCCTATATTTTCTGGTGAAGAGTACAAGCTCTGTTTCATTCACCCCCAGTCTAGAATCCTCACAGCAGCGGGTTACCTTGCGGAGTGCCCGTTCCATGAGTTCAGATAGGATACCTAAATGCTTTCCAGAGGTCGTGAGGGTCACATCATCGGCATTAGCAATTGTTCTACAGCAAAGGAGATAGGACGCCTCCTTGGGATGTGCAAGGATACTTTTATATACCCTATATAGTACCTGTTTAACATCGTATGTCCCTAACGACTTTAGAGGTTTTTTTTTGTATTGAGAAAAGAAAATTTGTACGTATAAGTGTGGACAAAAATATAAATGTTTGAATTGTTTTTTTTTTACGTTTAATGTTTTGTTAAAACTTTTGGAACCAAATCGTTCACGAAATACGTTTTAAACAGTTTGTATATCTGTTTTTCCCATTAAAATAAGCAGAGACAATAGTTAACTTGATTCATTACAATGTATTAGAACACTTTTGAGGTTGAGCTTGCATAATAGATAACCTGTAAATTTCAATTTTAAATTAAAACATTTACACGTATTTAATTTACAATAAAGTTATCATAATAATTTTGTATAATTTAGAAAATATTTGAGCATAATAAAATAATTTATAATACAATATTTTAAATATATATTACAATAAATTAATTGATCGGATTCTTGTTTTTTTTTTTTTTTCCTGGTAGGTAATCCTCTTTTTTATTCTATAATCACATAATTCTGATAATCCAAAATTTACTTAACTTTTCCACCATCTTTTCGCAAAATATTTTGTCGAATTCCATTTTCAAAATTTCCAAATCGACATCGGTATATAAAATTTAGTGTATCAATTAACCAAAAGCTATTATTATTAAGAACACGTAATCTAGGTAAATTTATATTCGTATAATACTCAGTAAAATGGGAACATTTTGAAGAAATAAAGGTTACAGAGCTGACTATATATAAAAAGGTAATACAATACAATAAATCGTTCACAAGGTATAGATTATTGTAAAAATACATCATTGAAAAGTATACATTTTTAGAAAATTTGAGTCGAAATTATTTTTCAATTCCGTATTTCTTAAATATCTTCGTTTAGATTGATTTTACCACTTTGATAGAAACTAATCGAAAGCTCATAAAATTTTCTATAAGAAACACTTTGTCGTGTATGGTTTTCTTTAAGCAGCGATAAGTAACTGATTGAAAATTAAAGTAATGTTTAATTTTTCGTACAGAAGCAATTTTAGCTACTTTTGAGTCGAACAAAACACTTTACGAATGATTTATTGAATTGTATTACCTTTGCATATGGCTCATTATTGTCTAAATGCAGTCAAACTATACTTATTTCCAAGGAAACGTTTGAAAATTTACAATTACAATTGAGAAATTTCCTATTTCCATAATGTTGCCAAAGTCGGTGTAAGTTGAAGCTCTTCTAAAAAAAATACCTGGAACGTATGGTCTGAAATAGCCGATAATTTATATATATATATATATATATATATATATATATTTTCTAGTGCATGCTAAGGCAATTATGATAAATATTATTTTATGTAAAGTCAAAATTATTTAATAAAATGGAGGCATACAATAGTCGAATTAAAATTTTATAATTAAATTTATTGATTTTTTAGCTTTCGCTGATTGTTAACTTATCCGGACAGGGATATGAATTTGCGGCATTTATGTCGGCCTTTGTGGGTCAATTTGTTTGGGATAAATTACGACCTCTTGTCAAAACAATAATGATTCATCCACTAGTCATGATTTACAATCCCTATTGATGTTCGGCGGTTCTGAGATTTATGTCGGTTCGGAATTTCGCACCTTCATTTAACATATCCGTATCAAGATATGAATCAATCATTTCGATTAACTCGATTAATTAACAAATAACTGAATAGCACTGACGTGGACTAAAAGGGCATATTTCTACCAGAGGTAAAGTATAAGGGTATAAACTGCATTAAAAATCATTAATTTATAACTGACTTACCGAATAAAGGAAGTGAAATGCAAGACGCTGTATATCATTTTTGTATAAATAACTTTAAAATTACGATGTGTTTTTATAAAATAGTGGTTACTAAAATAACAACCCGTACTTAATACTTATTTTTTTATACATAAAAATAAAACGTGTATCGTGAATTGTTTTCGTTGCAGGATCTGCGCTTTATATAACGACATGCGTTTGTCATTTACAGAATTACGAGAACAATCTATTTCAATGGAACATTCGAAATTGTGATACACGGAAAGTTCAGTTGGAAATAATTCCAGGAAATATATGCACAAATTTCCCTTGAAATTGGAAAATTTAAAGTGTCTATTTGCGTTCGTTAATTTGCTTTATTAATAAGTTAATAAGCACACGGTGGAACAAAACTTTAAAAATAGTGTGCATGAGGCTGAAAAATAAAATGTAGAAAATATTGATATATATGTTAGTATTTATAACCTATACTAACATTTAATGACATTTATATCAATATTTTCTATATTTTATATTTAATTTATATATTTAATCGTTTTAGAGATTAAACATTGCTCGGAGACCGTATATTCATTAATAATTGACAGCAATTAAATATAAAATCATCATAAATTGTATTTAATTTATTTTCATGATACTGTACGCCATTGCAAATTTCTTTGTAGGAGACTCGCGAATTAATTAAAAGTAAATTTTAAAATACAAAAAAATGAAAAACTATCTACAAAGAAAATTTCGGTCAGAAAAAAGGATGTTGTGGTACATCATAAATTATTTGTATTTTGTATTTGAAAATTATGAATTATCAAGTCGACTTAATGCAGTTAATTAGATTAATTACATATTGATTTTTACAGAACCATTTGCGGTGTAAATTGTCGTAATTGATGTTCAAAATACAACATAAAGGGTCCTAAAAGGCGACAACACAATGTTTTTTTATGACTTATTCTATAATTGTGTTACTTTATTAAAAATGTAGTATGTATGAAATTATAAAATGTATGATTAGAAAAATAGAAAAATTACGAAGCCAGAATTAACTGATACATATATACTCAAAATTTCAGAGAAAAGAAAACATAATTACAAATATAATTCACATTAAAAAACAAATATGTATTATTAAAAAAATATAGAAGTTGTAGATCTTGAAAAAAATAAATAATTTTTGTTATAAAACATTTTTTGTAGGACCTTTAGCTTTTATTTCATCTATCTGATAGATTCACTTAGAAACAAAAAAATATTTTTATAATCTACTTTATGTTGGCTGTGGAGACTTTTATTATTTATATAATTATTATACTTAAGTAACATAAGTCAAAAAAAGTCCCAGTAGCTAAAAAGGAAATATTGTATTAATAATTTTCATTATATTTCTAATTAATTTGAATAAATTTACTTTTAAATTACTGGGGACTAATTATATTATAGCTTGCGGTGCCAAGCAAAGCATTATTTCTTCGTAGACGTTTTGTTTGAATATTTTCCGTTCGTTAAGGAATAAAATCTAGCCAGTATTTTTATAAAGCTAAATACTGGCTAGATTTTATTTACTTGAGTAAAAATAACGTAATTTATCAATTAAACATCATTTTTTAGGTTATTTAGCTATCATAGGGAAATATTTTGATAAAAGTAATTACACTACCATAAAGAAAAATAATAAGCTGTCGAATAAGCATTATTTTGAATACCCGCACTATTAAAGAAAAATACGTTGGTATTGTATCTCGAAATGTTTGACAGCTAGCGCTTTCAATTTTATCATTAATTGATATTAATACCTCTCCCAAATAGACTTTGATTAAAAATATATAATTAAATATAAATTTAATTAAATATGTTTCACCACGGGTTAAGTGAGAAATTAATTCAAAACCTCTCCCAAATATCATATTGATCGGACAAATAGTTCCGAAGATATTTAACCGGTTCCAAACTTTTTTGAACTCTGTAGTTCTAAGTAACCGGAAGTCTCCGAAAGTTTTCGATTCATTAAAAACTCACTGCATGTTCGCATCGGAGAACTGACAAATAATGCACCATAAGAAGACCTCTAATTTCAATTAAAAAGTTTTAATGGTTGGTGCGCCTGCATTCGGACTCTATATTTACTCTCATAAATTATTAAACGGCTTTTCCGCTTTGACAAAAAGAAACTAAGAAAATTCCCCACTTTTTATTTCGAGTAAGTTCTTAGTTAATTTCGAGTATTTGTGATAATTTACTCCACATGTTCACTCGGACCTCAATTTTCCCATATGAGCAATTTCATTTATTTTCTTCTTTTTTTAGCATTATTGTATCGTGCTCCGGAGATTCTGAGGTCAACGGATTGCTACATCACGAACGACCCGCCCGGTGGTAGCCAGAAGGGTGACGTTTACTCGTTTGGCATCATCCTCTACGAGCTGCACAGCCGTCACGGCCCATTCGGCGATACGGACCTCTCCTACGCAGAAATACTGAACCGTGTCATCCACCATGCTAGTTCTCCCCCATTTAGGTAAGCGCAGACCTCATTTCTCCCCGTCCCCCACTAAAACGGTAGGACAAGATAAACACACGGAACAGCCCTTAAGCCTCCGTATATGTTTGTGCAGTAACCATTAAAGGGGCATATTAATTATTTTGTTGATTCAGGTATTGTGGTCTTAACGCAGAATTATTGTAAAGTTGAAATTTATTAATTTGGTTTTGAAGCATACTTGACCGTTTCAAAATCACATTAATAAATTTTAACTTTACAAGAATTCGTATCTCAGCCTTTGTAAATTTGATTATTCTATTAATTTGTTATGATTTGTATTGCAGTCCTTCACTTTATCGTAGATTATAAATTATATTTATAAATATCGTTTTATTACGGTTATGAATATTATTTGCAAACTCCTATTATATATTTTTTAATGAAAATTAAATTCAACATTCGCAAATCATCTGTTGGAAATAAACCATAATTTCGACAAGGATGTACTTTCCATAATCCACCTCACCGAAAAAGGTATAAAAATGGATTTACTCAAAGCCGCTGAATTCCATAAATTTTGTGTCTTGGGTACTCATAGTCAGGGGCGTTTGTTAATGTTAATTCTGAATCCACTATAAAATCCACTTTATCTTTACTAGTTGCAACGTGTGGAGAATAATTCGGTTCAAGTTGTAGCGCGGCATTTGTGTATTTCATAAGCTTCAAGGATACCCATCTTCCGAACCTTTTCGGCAAAATGTAAAACTGAAAGTACATCCTCACCAGAAGAATTATTGTTGTCAATTAAAAGTTTAGCGAAGGACGACTTATCAGCTTGATCAAGCCGAAAATATTGGAGGTGTTCCTTGAGCATTTAATTAAGTTGGAAATTTATTTATACAGAAACCCAACAGACAATATCCAATTACAGAGTTCACATTATAACTACAACACAAGTAACATGGTTACTGCAAATCAACTTACATATTATATAATTTTTAATTTTTAAAAGAGCATATTATCAATACGCAAGTGCATGAATATATAAAGTTACATGTCTCAAACTTGTTAAAAGGTTTTACTTAAATTCAGCAAAACATTGAGTGAATATTTCGATATTTCTGAAAAAAATCATTATGTGTACGGTAAAATCTAATGATAATAATAATAATAATACGATATACAATGTAGAGGACAAAAGGATTTAAATCAGTTTCGACATTAGACGTTAAAAACCAATCATCGAACCTGTTCTTCCTTTAAGGCTTTAATTACAAAATTCACATTAAACACAAATATACAAATAAAATAAACACACATATGCAAAGTATTTTAAATTAAATATGACTATCATTGCGATTTCTATAACATATTGAAATAATTCCGTTTAAAATCCCTATAACTGCCATAAACGAAAGGAACCGTGTTCATGCATTGAGTAATTTGATATGTGAAGGATTTCTTAAATAACTGTAGTTTATGTCTTGGTATCGAAAGAAGACCACGAAATCGTACGTTTATGTTGTGAATATCACTTCTATATGTAATTTTGTTGTAGAGGAATGGTGAACACTTCGTAGAAATTATTTTATAATAAAAGCAGGCAGCGTGTAACTTTCGCTGCCTTTGCATGTTTAAACATCTACATTCTTTTAGTTTATTTGAAATCCTTTCCCTTCGTTTAATGCTGAAAATTAGACGCATGCATGAGTTTTGTATCCTTTGTAATCTCCTATCATCTACATTATCCATAAAACTGGTATATAACGTGTCACAGTTATTAAGATTTGACAAAACTAAGGACTCACACAAAAGTTTCTTGGTGTCTAATGTTAGAATATGACGATGCATAAAAATATATTTTAAAGCAATAAACGCTTTGCGTATTAAGGAACTGGTATTTTGTTTAAATTTTAGGTTAGAGTCCACATATATACCAAGATTTCTAACACATTTGGCAAGAGAAATTGGTTAATCGTTTACTTTTAGTATTAAGCTCTGTTGTACTATTTTTCGTTCGTAATTAATTGAGTTTTAGTGTGATTAATATGTTATGAATGAGCAGTCGATTTTTTTACTAAATTGTTAATATCGTAATTAAGTTTGTTCTGTTTATCCTCTAAAGCTTCAACATGAAATTAATAGTACAATTGGCTATCGTCTGCATATAAGTAAAATGAAGAGTATTTAATGGTGGTTCCTATATAACAGAGAAAAATAGTGGGCCAAGAATTGTACCCTGACCAATACCAAACGTAGTATTAAGTGGCCTACATATGTTGTTGTTAGTAATTACATTTTGTACTCGGTTATTCAAATAAGAAGTCATAGCATCGCATCTGAATCGCACGTTTAAAATGGCTTTCAACATAGTATGATTTATAGTTGTTAATAACTGAGCCTTCATCTTTGCTATACATTGTTTATCAATTAAATAAAACAATGATCAATATAATTCGATCAATCACTTTTTCCAACTACAAAAAAATTTACATTGTAAATTTAAAAATATCTATTGAAACAACTACTTCCCCAGCATTTACCCCGATGGACATTGGATCCTATAAATCCGCGCGTCTTTGATTGAATTTTTTTGATCATTGCCAGAAATTTTCCTTGATTAATTTCGTTGTAATTTAAATAACTGCAAATGTGTGAATCGTCTTTGTTTTCCTTTATTTACTTTAAACTTTCTTTGTATAACACAAAAATGGTATGTATTGTGACTATAGTTCCAACAATTTACATTTGTTTAACTTTTAGTTTGATAATGACAAGTGTGTTATATTTATCTTATACAAACAAAGTTTAACGTGTTTTATTCAATATGATTTATAGTATCGAATGCTGACTAAAGTCTGTTTAGCTCTCTATTTTCATGCGACGGGCAGCCAGACCAATTTCATACGACTCCGTTGCACATTTCGTCGTATTATTTCACTCGAGAATACCGATTCGAAACCACCGTACGACCAATTTCAGGGATAACCCCCCAGACAGAAGAAGGGCTGGGAATTGATAATAAAGACGACACACGTGATTATGAGGGGCAAGACGATAAGAAAAAAATCATTAACCAAGGCACTAATAAATAATAATTATATTCACATGGTTGGCTCCAAAATAGAAGACAAACAAATTATTATTAATTAGTAATTAGTATTAACTAATGCATCAAAATAATACAAAATAAAGTCAACTTATTGAATTAAATCCCTTACAATATTCATTGTATGCATTGTAGTAAGCACAATCAGTTCTAAATACAATAGTGGTAAAATACAAATATATTATTTAAAAACCAATTACTTCGTTAGTTGTGATTTTTTGTGATGGTATACATTCCTTTCCAGTAAATCATACAAACATAATAACATTAATTAATAATAGAAATACGTTAAAAAATTATATACAAGTTGTTCTACATTAATATAACATTCGAATAAAAATGACTAAATTTTTCTATTATAAAAATCATAGAAGTTTTCATATTGAATTTGTATTTGGATCATGACGATTCGAATAAATATTAAAATTATGATAATTAAACATTTTTTATATTATATATTAACTTAAAAGTAATTATTCTTTATCGATACGTGTATGTACTGGGTGTCATATTTTCGATGGTTTCTTCAAGTAACTTAGGGGTCAATTTAAATGCTAAAGTTATGTACGTTATCAAAATTTTTCTATCTTCAATTGTTTTCGAGTAAACTTTTGCGAATTTAGAAACATTAAAGTAACGTTTTTATCTGAAAAGATATTTATTTCGAATAAAAACATTCTTGAGGCACTTTTTTTTATTAGAATACGCTGATGTTCTTAGATTTTGTCTTAATTTTCAAATTTCTGTGATAAATTATAAAGTAGTATTTTTTCAAATACAAATAATGTTGTTTGTGACTTCAAATACTTTTATTTTTTCTAATATTTTAAATTAATATTAAATACAAGTTTTATTAATATATACTTGTATTTAAATATAAATAGAAAACAGTATTCATTCACTTGGTCACAGTTATTTAAATATATTAAATAAAAATGATTTGAAAATAATTAATAAATTATTTCCACATTTAGCTCTGTGACTATTGACTTACCTACGTAAGTACGTTAAACAAATGCACATTAAAACAACTACTTTCCGGGCAAATACCCACGCCGGACATTGAATTACATAATATACACCTGCTGTTATACATCAATAAAATATTGCATAATGCAACAGATTTTGATCCGAGAAAAATTTAATGTAAAAATAACAAAAGGAACGTTACATAATATAAGGCCATCTGCAGACACGTGTTTCGGGATCTATCCCTCGTCAGTACAGCTATGCTTTACATAATTTAAAGATGTTAAAATAAATCAATTAAAATAATTCAAATACAAACAGCAAAATTAAATAAACTATATTAAATAAAATTAAACTAAATTAATTTAAATTAAATTAAACCAAATTAATTTAATTTAAATCAAAAGGGATGGTTACGGCCTTTAACTTTTTAAAGTTAAAGGCTCCCGATCAAAACAAAAAATAATAACTTTGGCCCGATGTCTGATTCGGTACCCCCCTGATTACCCGGTTAGTTCAATTGAACACGGTCACTTTGTAAAATAATAATAATAATAACAATAAACAGCAAAAGAATTTATTATTAAAATAATAAAAAATATAAGTAAATATGTATATATATAAAATGACGGCACAAAAAAAATAATTAATAATAATAATAATAATAATAAAAACTTACAATTTGACGACAACGAACTGGTAACTCGACGACTTTACAACTTAAACACTTTCTTTCAGAACTTCTTCTTCACTTTACAAGTTTACAACGAGCTCAATAGCGTGTTAATCCTAATTATCATATGAAGGTTAGACCAAAAAATAAATGGCAGCATAAACGAATTCCTTCGTTAAATTGAAAAATTAGCGCAAATTACAAAAAGACCAAAAAATAATGTAACAAGTATCTATTATTTTTCGTCTGTCGTGCTTGCTATTTGCAGTTTATATAAGGATATTTATATTCGGTAGGTTAATAATGAGAGGAACAAATTCATGCAAGTATGGGTAATTAATTTCTTTTAAAACACTTGGAAAGGTCTAATATTGATTTTTACACAAAATTTCTTATATACAATTTATGTTATTAGATAATAAAGTCTTTTTAAATAGTAAATATATTTTCCCCGACATTGTATATTTTCTCAACATTTATTTATTTATTTTATTTTAACCAATGTTGATAAAATGTACTCATTCGGGGAAAACATATTTACCTTTTAAAAAGACGGTATTTTCCAATATTATAAATGTTCAAAAGACATTTTATCCGGTTATTAATAAAACTTATTAATAAAACGCAAACCTCTTGCGGTTGGGATTCTTCCAACCTGCTCGGATAATCGCGCGGTTGAATTGAAGACATATTTTATTACATTGATATGATAGCATAAAATACAAGTATATATCATCCATTCATTTTATTTTTATCTTTTTACAAAATCTAAGCAAAAACTATCGCACATCTTTAATCACATCGCAATCCATAAATCTATTTATAAGATAGATCCCCTGTTTGTGTGCGTCTTGTTTTGTTCTACTTTTTTTGGCTATCAGATCGAAACGAGCACAAAAAGCGGTCTCGCTCCTTATTTAAAGCCCAATCCCGCCCCTATTCCTTTGAGCCGAGAGCCAGGGACATGAATATGCGTCGCCGTGATTTACTCCTTGCGCTTTCTGTTCGCAGGCCGCCGTTGGAAGCTTTGGAGAACAGTTTTGATTTCGTGAGGGAGTGCCTGAAGGAATGCTGGGCGGAAAATCCCGACGACCGACCGGAATTCAAGACGATCCGGACCAGACTCAGGCCTCTCAGGAAAGGAATGTAAGTGATTATAATCTCTTTATTTAATGGAGGTCGGCCAATTTATCACCCTTTGGATGTAATTAATGTCCGTTTGGATTACGTGCTGAAAGAGAACGATGAAATTTTCAGCGGTCCTTCATGTTTTTTCATTCTGCTGAAATTTAATGCTTGCGGACGTGGCAGACCTGGTTGGAATCAATTAAATTATACGATCGGAAAGCTAATAAAGTTTTTGTGCTGTGTGAGTATAAAGCACTAGTACAAACAAGTATTCCTGATTATTTACAGTGAATTAATTTATTTATTTAAATGAATACAGATATATACACACATCTTTATTCAAACTACACAAATAATAAAAAACAACATAACATAAATATTTACAATACATGTAGGTGTTAGTCTGTCTTGGCTATCGACAGATAGAGTTGTTTCTGTACGAACAAAAATTTACTTCCATTTTTTTCATGCACACAAAATAGTTTATTACTTAACAAGTTTCAATTCCTTAATAGAAACAAATCCAAGCAATCCCAATCACACTATTCAACCACATCCCTCCTCCCCTATCAATTTATGGCTGGCAGAAGCCCAAAAACGCAAAACATATTAAACAATAGATAGTAAACACAAGGATATACCCCAGGTGAGTAGAGACCTAGTCTCACAATCCCTCTCCGCCACGGCGGACTGCCTGCCCCTCGGGCTCTGGGGAGGGCACATATCCATGCAATGTTACTCCTTCTCCTTTTCGAAGGAGTCTAAACTATGTCGATCTCCCATTCGGTCGAGATCCGTAGATAGCATATTACAAATAGATCAAAAGAATACACAAATAACGAACGAACATGATGATGCAGAAACACACAATGAATCAATAGATGCAGTAGATGACTTTGAAACAACAGTTATAGAAAATTTTTCAATACAAAAAAGAAATAGGAAAAGAAAAGACAACACATTCAACAAAATTATAATTGAAGACAATGACATCATAGAAATGAATAGCATAATTTCAATGGACAGAGATGAATTTGCATCCATGTCACCATTTGCAATATATAACAAAATTATTGAGATGATTGTAAAAGAAGTTCCAATAAAAAAAATGTACCCGGACTTCTTAATGTCAAAATTAATATAAAAGAAGAACTAGATAGATGATGCTACAGAATATAAACGAAAAAAATACAATAACACCCAATGATCGACTTATCCAATCAGTCGGAGTTGTTAGATTACGAGACCTAAATATATGTACAGACGAAGAAAAGAAACATCAATTCAATAAATACGGTGTAATAAATGCACAGCGTATCTAAAGGAAAAAAGACAATAAACTGATACCAACCTCATCTAATAAAACTTACCTCCAACAAAAGTAAACTTCCTAATAATATACAGGCTGCATGGTTGTCGTTAGACGTACAACCATATATTTCCCGATCTACTAAATGCTACAAGTGCTTCAAATATGGCCACATAGCAAAGTACTGCAAAAATCATGAAATGTGTGAATGCGGGAAACCTAAGTATGTGAATGCGAAGAATCCCACACAGCAAAGTCGCTAGACTGTGAAGTAGCAGAACAAGAAAAAGAAGTATGCAGAATTAAAGCCACTCAAAACTGCACATATAAAGAAGCAAGACAAATCGTATACAGCAAATATTATATGCGGAACAGATAAAAGTAAAAAAAAAGTAAATCATTTTCCTACACAATGTGCCAGGTCGTAGTTAGAGGGCATTGTGAACAGATCTATCTTTTCTTCTTTTGTCACGTCGTTGCGGATCTTTCAATTTCGTAACAAGGAGATAAGCATCTTTTTACAGATTAAAACCAGATATAATCAGTCAGTTCCAACTTAAATTCAGTATTACTAACTTAGGATAGTTGAGTTTGATCACTCAGTAAATATTTTTTTAATGTATTTAGGAAGCCAAACATTTTCGACAACATGATGGCGATGATGGAGAAATACGCTACCAACCTAGAAGTCTTAGTAGATGAACGTACGGACCAACTTCAAGAAGAGAAAAAGAAGACTGGTAAGATATTTTTATTCATATTTTACTTTCTAGTAATATTAATATTTTTTTTATTCATTACTTTATGCATTCACTCGTATAATTTATAAATTTCATAACAATCATTCCAAGTACTATACTAAAGTCCCCTTTTCTTGTTGATTTCACATTGAGAACATTAATTCCTACTGCACATATTTTTCGTCTATTCAACTTCCTCTCCAATGGTTGATTAAAATCTCGAACTCAAACAGAGCCGTATATCTGAAACGCAGAGAGAGAAAGGATGAATAGAAATGCCCAATCCAGTACACTGTTAAAACTTATCATCGCCAACTAAGGGCGGTAATAAAATTCCTCTTATCAAAATACGAAGAGCTCAAGCCGAGCATAAATCTGGCGGACGGGAAACGGTTCGCGCTGCGGAAATCAGAATTCCTGCTATTTAACCAGCAGAGAAATATAATTTGCATTCGCTGTCCGAGTGGATTAGTTGTAAAAGCTCGTCATAATAAATGTTATCCTGACTAATAGCGCCGTTATTATTAAAACGTTTTGGGGATTTAAGATAAAAATGTTATTTGAGTTATTAAAAATTACCTTCAGGCAAAGTATAATTTTTGTGAATTAAATCCCCTAAATGTTTTAATATAATATCAGAGTAATTATAAATATATACTTAAATTAAATGTATTTTAATCTTTATGCAATCGTAAATGTCCCTATAAAATGACCATTGGTCTTTCAACCGGCAGTCTTTGTCTTTTATCTCCTAGGTTAGTTATACATTTATCACTGATGATATGAATTCATGAATGATGGATTATGGATGTTTTAATTTAAATAATTATATACAATTATCTTTATTTTGACAATTACATTTTCACAAACATTAAGTATAATAAAAGTATTTTCTGTCTTTGGCTATCGATTAAAGGTCTTCCTGTCCTTTAAAGTATTATTTTTCTATGATTCATAATTAATTGTGATAAATTAATAATTGCAACTTTTAACAAATAACATATATCTTCATTTTGCTAGATTATTTTATTAATAATGACCATATCGTGCAATAATTTTAGTTCGTTAAAAGTAAACCATTTGGTTTAATGAAATATTTTAAAAATTCCAACACGAGAACTATTTCAAGTAGCTTGTTAATTGTTGAGGCTTCTACTTTGTTATACATTGTAATTCAATTTTAATAAATGAAACACTTTTTTTACTTTGTTTGTATAACTCGGATTGATTTTATTGTTGACTATAGTTTCGACAACCTTAACGTTTCATTTTGTTTTGATAATGACACGTTAAAGTTGTCGAAACTATAGTCAACAATAAAATCAATCCGAGTTATACAAACAAAGTAAAAAAGTGTTTCATTTATTACATTTCAAGTAGCAGCTAGGAAACCCTCTAAACAATTTGAAGAGTCCTTTGTTTCGAAGTCGAATTTCAACACTCTTGAAATCTCCACAGTTTCCAAACTTTGGTTTACTCAACAATCGTATAATTCATGCCATGAGTAAATAAAGCCATACAAGAACACTTTAAAATTTAATTAAAAAATGTAATGTTTTCTGTTTGTTTTACAATACAACCACTGTGTTAGTGGTATTAAAAACCCTAATGATTTTATCCGCCTGATCAGGGCCGGTGCAATTTTTTTTTTCAGTTACGGATGAGCTGAATTTTATTGCTAGTAACTAAAGATATTTTATACGATACCAATTTCCTTATTAAGGGTCAGTTAAAATAAGAGTAAGGTAGACCGGTATTCTGTGCGTCACGGAGAATGACACCCACAGCAAAATTGTGAGCCTTCCTGTCGCTCTACTATCCTTTCCCACACATATTTACTCCTTTATTTCTTCTTAAGAAGTAGAAGTAAATATACCCCACAGAATATATAAAGATTTAAATGTAAATAATCAATTAACAAAAAGAAATGTAGTATTAGAGGCGTCAAACTTTTAGGTACAAATTAAACTAGAATGGACTAAAATGAAGTTAATGTTTGTTGTATTGAATATTAGTAAAAAACTATTATAATTGAGAGTATTGTAGATTAAAAATCTTAAAATCTTTAAAGATAAATGTATAATTTAAGTTAAAAAAAATATTATACCAGTTGTGAAACCCCACGACGAGTAGCAAATGTAAGTAAAGAAAAAATATTAAATCACCTAAAAAGGTTAGAGGTTGATAAAATTATTGTAAAAGTAAATGGACCGAGTGAGCGAGCAACTTAGTGATAATAAAAAAAACCTAATGGATCTCTGCGAGTGTGTCTGGATCTGTCAGAATTAGATGAAGTAATTAAACGTGAATATTACTTAATACCAAAGTTGGAGGAAATGTATGCAAAATTAAAATCAATCAATGAGAACCATCCCTTTCCTTCTCATTGCTTGATTTTAAGGATGGGTTTTATTATATCCTTGGTAACGAATCACCAGATTTATGTACATTCAGTACACCATTTGGTATTAATATTGCACCAGAATGTTTTCAAAAAGTAAATTTGCAAAATTTTGATGATGTAGAAGGTGTTTTCATTTATTTTAATGATTCATTAATAGCTGCAGATATTGAATATGAACATGAAAAAATGCTAACCAAAGTTTTGGAAAGACCTAGATGTTTAAATTTAATAAAGACGAATTAAAATATAAGCAACAAAAAATCACATATTTAGAACATTTTTATTTTCAAAACATGAATGTAAGGTTGATAAAGACAGAATTCAAGCCAAAAAATAAAATAGCTACAAAAATTGTTGGAAACTGTAAACTATTCTAGCAGTTTTCTCCCAAACTTAACAGAGGTGACAGCACCTTTAAGATAATTAATAAAAAAACTTGTCTTTAGTTTTTGTGGCGAAATACTCAGGAAAAGGCATTTGATAAAATTAAAGAATTATTACCAAATTCTCCTGTTTTAGCAAATTTTGATGATACAAAATATATTCAAGTGCGCGCCGAGTAGCTTTACGGCTAAATATTTTTTTTAATCGGCTTTCGCGTATGTAAGTCTATTAGGACCATATTCTAAAATTAGTTTCAAATATATAGGGTGTCCCATAAAAGCATGGTGTATCATAGTTATATTTTTTCTAATGGAATACCCCATATTTTATATTTCAAATACTACATTAAAATTAAGGTTAACTTTCATAATATGTTCATATTTTCATGCCTAAACCTAATAATTTTTGAAATATTTAAATATTTTTGGAAAAATTGACGTTTCGAAAAAAATAATAACTTTCAAATGGGTGAATGAAAACAAATTAAATTTTGTATCAGTATATTACACTAATGTGTGAAAATTCTAGGCTATTTACCAGAATTTAAAGTCTTGAGATGTTTTGATAATTTAACGTATCTCCACAAATACATTCAAGGTCAAATTTAGCCTATCTTATAGGAAAAGTTATTGTCTTTCAGAAAGTTTTGAGATATATCCATTTTTGTTAATTTTCGTCATAATTATTATAATTTTAATATAGGAAGGGAACATAAAGCGCCATCTATTGCCTAATTTATTTATTATTATTGCCAGTTATTCTAATAGGTTAGTGTTTAAATTGAGTAGTTTTTGTTTATATACAAATTCCATTAACACATTATTATTATTAATAACAATTGCAAAAATTATTTTTCCTTTAATGAAAGAATTAACATGCTTCTAATATTAATGGAACGTTATGAAAGTTGCCTCTTAGTGTTCTCTGATGGAAGACATCCTAATAATAAGACTGTAGAGGAAGTTTTAAATACATTAAAAGCTGTAGGCAGTGTGAAATATCTGAAAAAAAAAACTTAAATACCGTAACTAATGAGAAGACACTATTACAAGTTTAATTCCATTGAATATTCGCCAAAGCAAGTGGTCAGAGCTCGATGGTGCGCCACCTAATTTTTCATTGACTGTTCGTCAATATTTAAATAGAATAATTAATAGGCGATTGATTGGAAGAGAAGGCCACGTAGCTTAGTCGCTTAGATACTTTGTTTTTATCCCCATGGATTTCTTTCTGCCACATAAAATATACAGCACTTCTCCCACAACAATTGAAGACATGAAAGGCAGAATTTAGAATGCATTTAGTTCAATTACACCTAATATGCTGAGAAATGTTAAAATATCATTTGAAATAAAATTGATTTCATTATGTTTTAATTTTAGTACTATTTTGACAATTTATTTGTTGTTTTTCGTTATATTTGTTTATATTTTGTCTGTATCTCTCGATGATTTCGCAGTCCAGGCTGCTCTTCCGGTTGCTCTGCACATGGCTCCTCCTGATTATTTTCTCGTCGTTTCGTCCTGGATCATCCGATTCCGTGGCTGCGACTTCACTTGCGTTCGACTCGATCTCGGTGCGTGTACTTCCTTCCCTGGTCCTCTGTCGAAGATTACGCTGTCGAGACTGACAACGTTTCGTTCTCCTTCCATGTAGACCCGATAGCAGGGCGAGTCCCAGTCGTATCCAACGAAGATACCTTTATTGGACTTAATGTCCAGTTTTCTTATCCTATGCTTCGACGTTAGCAAATAGCAGGCGCTACTGAATGTTTTGAGCTTATTCAGGTCGACGTGTCGACCGAACCACAGCTCAGCCGGGCTCTTTACCTTCCTCGAACTAGTTCCGGTTTGATTGAGAGTTTTGATTGCGTAGTTAATTGCCTCGACGACCCACAGCTTCTCGTCCAGGTCAAGCGAACTGACTCTACAGTCCTCATTTCGGATTCGATTCTGTCATTCTGCTCCGGGAAGTACGCGTTGGAGAAAGTATGGCGAACCCCTAGATCCTGAAGTAGCGTTCTATACGTGATATTCTTAATTTCCTTACGATGATCAGATCTCAGAAACTTAACTCGCCATCACTAGTTATCCATACGCTAGATGGTGGCTGAACGATTCATTAAATGTGAACTTAACTCGTCTTTCGAACTGATTTTCGACCATCTTCATGTACAATTCCAGCTTCCCGGGAGCTTCGTCCTGAGAAAATAGACTGTGCGATAGTGCGAGTAATCGTCCTTGAATAATAAAAAAAGTATTTAGCTCCTACTAATAACTGCACGAGCATCTAACCCAGGTCCACATGTATCAGGTTCAGTTGCTGGCTTACAACCCTTTCGCTAGTCGGAGAAGAGACGCGATGCTGCTTGCCGAAGATGCATCCTTCGCCCACAAAGTTGTCCCAGTCGTCTGTTCCACTCTATCTGATTGCAGTTGAGGATGTCCTTCAGATATTTGATATTCTGGTGCACGAGTCTCTAATGACAGATCCTAAGTGACGTGGCCATCATGCAGTTTGCTGGTGCTTCCGGTCGCAGTAGCATTTTGAAAAAGTTGCCGTCTCGCTCCACCATTGCCACAGTCTCATGCACGGTTAATAGACCATACGGTCAACGCGAAAATATGTTTAGGGGGTGTGTGACGTCACTGCAACGCATACCGCGCGAAACTAAAATAGCATAATAATGTGAACGCATGACGCACAAGGGTTTATTAAAAAATGAACGCACTGTAATATTGTTTCTAGTCTTTTTGTTTGTCTTTTATTATAACGCTGTTCTCGATCACTAAGTTTTTTTAGGTCTCAAATTGTTGGTGAGTATTATTAAAATAAAATACATTGTAAATTTTAAACTTTATACTAATTTAATAATTCTTAGCATAGAAAAGAAAATTATGTATACTAAAATGGTTGCTGCATATTTAACTTGTGGAAGGATTAAAATCATCATTTCTTCGGCAAGCATAAATCCAATTTTTAAGTAAGGCCTTATAGTTATTCTATTGTAATTTTTAACCTGGCCTTCATAGCCACATCAAGATTATTGGTACATGCAGCAACAGCACATCGAATTCCGGGGATTGTAAATAATATAAATATAATTTTAATTTTATATTACTTTTAGAATCATGATACTATAAATAATGAATTTATCAAACCTTTTTCAATTGCAATGAACCCGTTAACTATTCTGGTAATTAAATCTTGATAAAATCGGGCGATAAGCCGAGCTTGCTTTCAAGGGCTGCAGTGACGTCACGAAACCTGCTGCCCCGTCTCCAAATATCCTTGTCGGTTGTATGTACATAATTCCTATGAAGGGTTTGGCCAACTGAGAACAAGTTAAAATTGAGCTTGAGTACATACGTGCTTTATATAACTTTATATCTCTCACGGTCGTTGTAGGCTTCGAGCTCGATATTTCCAATTCCGGCGGCTTCGAGCCATGACATGTCACCAACGGCATTATCTAAGAGACTGTCTAGTCTGTCGTATCTCGAGAACCATTCTCTGTGCGATGTCATGTGCTGTGTAGCCGCGCAATCTTGATACAAGTACTGCCTTTCGTCCTGTATGGAGTTGAGACTGTTGATTGTTGCGGCCGAAAAAACCGTGGTGAGTAGAGCTCTCTTGTTCGGTTGTCTTGTTTTTAAAGAAATAAATTTAATTTATATTATTAATAAAAAATAATAATTTTTGATATTTTTTTGTTAATAATAAATATCTTAGGGGATAAGCTTTAAGATAAATTTTTATAATTTATTATTATTTATAAAAATGTAGGATTAGAAATTTTCATCATTTAATTTGTTATAATTAATTTATAAGTTAATATGATTTATTAAAATTATAATTTATTATTATTTATAAAAATGTAGGATTAGAAATGTTCATCATTTAATTTGTTATAATTAATTTATAAGTTAATATGATTTATTAAAATACCGTCTTTGTCGCGTATGTCTTCCCCTCGTCTCGTACAGTCTCATTCGAAGTGATCCTTGCCTCCGCATGTATTTTGCGCACGGCCTATTGCAACAGTGTCTCTTCACGTGCCCTTTTTCGACCGCATTTGAATCAACTCACTGGTTCGTTATCCTCCTGATAATTACATTCTAACAATTATGTATAAAGTGATGCCAAAAGCTCAGTAAAGGTTGTTTACTTTTACTGCATGATATAAGTGTACCAGTTTAAATGTTGAGCAGTGTATTATGTTGGTGCAAAGCTTGTTCAGGTAAACATTCTAATCGAAAATAATCAACAGTAGTTTAAATTAATTTATTGCTTCCATTATATTTTCAATTTTAAATATAAATCCACTTTACTTAAGCGATTTATCTTCTTAAATATGTTTTTAACGTCGAATAAATAATCATTATTTACAATACCTCAATAAACGGATATGAAATTTTTCCAAGCGCGCACGGAACTTTATTATATTTATAAGCTTGTTAGGTTATCTGTTCCTTGTAAATCCTCCAGATCATAAATCACACACGCTAGACGGGACGTGTGAGCGGAATATTAAGCGCCAGCATGAGCCACCCCCTGGCAAAGTACATCTATTACGTCATAAATATGATCGCGCGAAAAAATCACACGGGCCGTTTGCGATTTTCAGAAGCCCTCCTCTACGAGATGCTGCCGAGGCCGGTGGCCGAACAACTCAAGAGAGGCAACAAAGTCGAAGCGGAGAGTTTCGACTGCGTAACGATCTACTTTAGCGATATCGTCGGATTTACGAGCATGTCGGCTGAAAGTACACCTTTGCAGGTAAGTGTTTTGCTTTTAAATTGATTAATAGTTATTTTTTATTAGAAAACAAATTGGATGTCAATTTTTTCTTTCATAAGAGAATGGAAAATAAAATACGATATAGAAATATATTGTATACGAACAAAACGGAACAGGATTTTCTATATTAATTTCTTTAATTGGAATACTATCTTCCCTGGCTATTTTAGAGTAATCATTTAAATTAACTTTTATAGAGTAAAAAAATCTGAATACATTCATGTTATTGTATATTTTTTGCATTTATAAAAACCCCCAAAAATAATAAAATAAAAATTATAAATTTCACGAAAACTATGGTTGCCGTGAAATTGAAAAAAATGGTGTGATGCACGATGTTGATGTGTTGACCTCTGTCAAATTGATTGATAATTATATTTTTGTCAAATATTGAAAAATTGGGATACGCTTAGATCTCAGATTTTAAGATACATGCAGCTGAACATCTACAAAAGTAGAGACGAAATTACTGTACCTAAAGGTTTAAAGTCTTGATAATTTATGTTGAATTGATCAAAGTTTAAGACACAATGAACATAAACTAAATTCATCACTCACAAGCAGAATTACAGCCACAAAAACGTGAAATTTATTATCTTAGAGGGATTTTATCTATTGTAAAAAAAAAGTTTGCCTTAAAGCAATTAATTAATCATTATTAAGAATTAATCATATTTTAAGATGCAATCACAAGAAAATAATGTTTTTAATCAATTTTCATACAATTATCATTTTTTTATTTTCTTATTTTATTGGGCACTTTGACACAATAAATACTCATAATCATAATAAATATTTAATTTACATCGACTTAATAACTTTATTGGAAACAACTTAAAACACTTAATATTAAAAACATAAAGAATACTTATAACAGATGTTCAAATAATCTGCCATTGCTTGTTAAACAATAACCTAATCCATTAAAAAATCTCTGCGTGCATTTGCTAATTGCTGGGGTGTTATTCTTGCACATTGATCACGAATACTATGTTTCAACTGATCGAGATTTTTAAATTGCTTTCCATTATAAATATTTGATTTTAAATGTCCCGACAGAAAGAAATCGTGATGTGATAAATCAGGGCTGCGGGCCAACCAATTAATTAAATATCTGTTGCCGATTATATTCTTGTTAAAACTTGTATTTAAATATTCGCGGATTTCTTTCGTATTGTATGCAGAGCAACCATCCATTTGATACCAAATCTCTTGATCTTCGTTTGCCGCTTCATTTATTGCTGGTCTTATTTCATTGGTGAATCGGGAAAGTTGACGGCAAACATATCCCGCACTCCACGAAAACTGTTACCACCATAAGACCACTTCACAATTTGCACTTTTTCTTGAATACAATAAATTTTTATTGAAAAAACTTGTTAACAGTTACGAAGTAATCAATAAATTTGACAAAAAACCAACAAAACACTATTATTTGTTTATTTTCATCACAACAAATATTTTCGTGAAAATTATCATTTTTATTTTATTATTTTTTACGGGTTTTTATAAATACAAAAAAATAAATAATAGCATGACTGTAAGCAGAAAAGTATACTCTACAAAAAGTTAATTTACATGTTTTCTCTAAAATGATCAGGGAAGATAATATTCCAATATATAGAAATTAACATTGAAAATCCTATGATCCGTTTTACTCATATACACACTGCATATCATTAAATAGTGTAATATTAATAACATCAGTTCTTAAATTTCAATAAATCTGATGAATTTTTACATAAAATTATATTGTTTACATAATTTTAAAATTCGCGATAAAATCGTTGACCGTACCGTATTTACAAACAGCCGAGATCACTTAGCCTAATGTTGGCATGAGCGGTATCTTATTACAATTTTATCATTATCTGTTTCGAATAGATATCATTCAAATAACCATTTAGACACAGTGACTTGTTGGCAAGAATTAAGCCTTAAATTTTGAATACACTTGCTGGAATGATACATATTCTTTAATTGTTGAAAATGAAAAAAAAAGAGATGTTTATATAATTTTCTATGTAAGTTAATTTTAACATTTTCTTTGCAATAAGACGTTCTTATATAGGGGGCGATAGCCCATTATACGCAACTGTTTACAAGCGCTATAACATTAAGCAAATACTAATATTACTAATTTATGTTTATAATACTCTGTATAAGTCTATGTATATTGCTGTCTCTATTATAATAATCAATATCAAAATTCATGAGTTCTGATAATAAGCGAGGACAATTGAATATCCATTTTTTTGTTTTTCTTTAAACCACGATGTTTCTGAAGTATCATTCTTGAAGCTATGTGGTGCTCTTTGCCTAATAACACACTTTTAAATCCTTTTTAATTAAAAAATGTCAATATGTATAATAAAGTCATCTGTACAATCGTGTTTTAGGATTAACACCTCTCAGTATAACTTTATCTTATAGCCTTAAAATTATAAATCTTATATATTACTTATACAGGGTGGGCTAAGAATAACGGCCATTAAAAGGTTTAAGAGTTCCTGACCGCGAAAAAAAAATTCAAACAAAAATACATTCCATGGTTGAATGTGACCACTTTATGGAAATATTTCTACTTTCTTTCACTTTCGGTTGTACCGGAAATGGCTACCAACTTTGTTATTTTAAATGGAACACCCTA
Source organism: Philonthus spinipes (assembly GCA_963082785.1). Taxonomy (NCBI): domain Eukaryota; kingdom Metazoa; phylum Arthropoda; class Insecta; order Coleoptera; family Staphylinidae; genus Philonthus; species Philonthus spinipes. Next base: position 16,790,532 of record OY720311.1, on the reverse strand, counting down.
TATTTTATTTTTTTTTATTTTAATTTGTTTTCGAATTGCTCGTTCAATTGCCTAACCACTCATATTGATATACGTCTACATAACTTTTACAGTTTTTGAGATATAAATGTATATGTCAAATTTTAACTTCAAATTGACTTTTCGAAAAATGCCTATAACTTCTAGTAGGAACAAAATAGCAGACCAGCAACATCTTGAATTGTTTGAATTGTTAGTAATAGATCCATCTAGAATTAAAAAATTAACATCTGTCAATTTTGACATTAGGTATTTCAAAAGTGTCAACATTTTAGTGCCCTCTTAAAATATCATTACTCATTTTTTTCAAATGGAATGACCAATATTTTATCTCATACGGCGATTGGCAAGACAATTTGCAACATAAAAGTATTATGCATCCCAATATCTAGAGTAAGTAGTTTTTCAGTTAGTTTGAAATTTCTTTTCTCCCAAAATTTTTGCACTATCGAGTAATTCCTGTACGATTCACACATGCACTATAGTAAGCCACTGTCAATATTCACAACACCGAATCTGGAAAAAGTCATTTCCAATGTGTCAATATTTTTGAACCCTTCGTTTGAGTAATATTAAAATGAATAAGCAAACGAATCAAAAAATTATTAATTAAATCATCATATATTGAAATAAACAATCACATGTGGTTAATTGAAAATCCACATGCAACACGTGTACAGGGTGGTCCATTTTCATGGTGCCACATATGGAAAACTTTTTTATTTTAAGAGATATTGAAAAACCATTTTCGCCAATTTTTAATGATAAAAACAATGGCGAAGAAAAAACTGAACTATCTTTAACCGTTTCTGGGTTATAACCGGAAGTTGACAATGAGTCATTTTTTCGAGGGTGCCTATAACTCCGTTATTATTAAAACTATCAAGATAGAAAATTTTATGCTGATTTCAAATATGTTATGTAATTTTATTTATCATTCTTAGTTTTTGAGTTACAACCTCAAATTTCGATTTTTTGTACTGTGACAATTGTCAAAAATGACAGTTAGTTTATGTTTTCTTGCATTTTAGCAAAGTTGTAAACAATTTAATGAAACTATCATAGATTTCCACGGAAACAAATGAAGAAAAAAAAAAAGAAAACTGTCATGCAATATAGCTTGCTTATTCTTTTATTGTTTAATAATGTAATATTTTGCTATATTGTGTTATATTTTTAAGTTTGACTTATATTCAATTGTATTGTGTAACGAAAACGTGGTGGCGTCAGAAAAAGCGCTATGATCACTTATACCCAAAATGAAGGCAACCATGCAGAATATTGTTTCCAAAATTAAAGAATAATTTAATTAGTTTTGGAAGATTTTACAGAGATGTAGCGGGTAACTATAAAAAAAATGAAAATTAAGAAATATGTCAATTAGCTAGTTTGGAAATGAATCGAGTGATATCGTGCATGCAATGAGAAAGAGCAACTGAAATCGAAAAATCAAAATAATTTTACATTAAAAAAAAAAACAGAAATATAGGCATAACAAATTAAATTTGCCAGCAAATTTTTATGAACGACAACGATAAATGAATGACATTTTGCATGTGGTTTTTCACAATTTGAAAAACAATCCTTAAAAATATAACACAAAATAGTAAAATATTACACTACAACTTACCCGTAATCCAACTGGAAATTATGATCTTTAATAAATAATATTTAGCTACAAGAAATAAACTTTATTGCGTTAAGAAACACACATCATAATCCCATTTTATAAATATGAACACATTAAAGAGTAGGATGATAACTTGGAAACTAAAACGATTCAGATTTCGCATTATAAATCTGGTTGAGATTCAGAGCTGAATGTATCAACTTGTAGTTTTCTTTTTTGTAGCTTCGCGTGATAATACTTATTTTGTGATATACTGAAAAATTGAGGTTGATCACACCTGAATCGAAACTGTACCTACGCTATAGGTTATGTTTTGTTCTCTCCTATCGATATGTGAACGAATCACTCAGAAAATTTAAATATATAACAACAGACAACGTCAAAAACATGATAGGACCAAGGTACAGCAGATTTTCCGCTACCCTTAACATGTATAATATATTATAATGAGAACTAATCTCATTTTGCATGAATAAATTACGGAATTTATTGAATTAAATACATTTTAAGTTCGGTTTTATCGTCAATCCTATACGAAACGAATGATCCGGGGAAAAACTATAAAAGGTAATTCCAATTTCACTGCGGCCAAGTTTCGTTGAAAGTTTCCTTACTTTACTACGTGAAATTTTTATAGGTTTGCGGAACCGGATAACAGAGCGATCTTGTTTTTACTTTAAATTGGCAATTTGCATAGGGTTTTAAGCATTTTATTCGGCAGTTAGTCGAAATTACGCATAAAAGTAATATCATTTATGATGCAAAATATTTCCGATCAACATTAAATAACTTTATAATGCTTTAATGAAATGAACGGAACGTTTTATATTATTCATGTGGATTGAGCGTTTATCTTGCGCCTTATTTAAAGGATATTAATGCTGAAAGTTCCAAAATATCAGTTATTTTTAAAATGTTCTCAACGATTTATTGTATTTATTATGAAAATGAGGACATTGTATGATCAAAATATTGTTGTATTAATGTCTCACAACATTTTATAAATGAAATAAATAAACTTGTGAAATTAAGTGTTTTTTTTTTATAAAACCTTTATATATATATACATGTTTCACTAGGAGCTAATGAAACATGTTTGTGTATTAAGTTTTATAAGCAAACATTTAATTTCTCAATTTTATTTATTTCATTTAAAATTTCTATCAAAGAATATATATTAAATTTATTTTTTTTCAAGATATTTTTCTTTATAAATTAAGGTAATTTTTATCTCTTTTAAATATGCATAATTTTTGTTATTTACTTATTTAATCAATATAATTTTTATATCAATTTTTATAATCAATATATTTTTAGAAAAATTATAATTACAAATACTTCTTTCATGAGTAGGACATAAGTACGAAAAACCAGGCTGAAAGACCACTGGTCGATAGCCAATTAACAGATATAAATTATACATTTGAGTTTGTTAATGTTTATTACTTATTTTGTATACTTTCTGTATATATCTGTTAATAAAGGTTATTATTATTATTATTAATTACTACATTTTTAATGTTCTCGCGAGGACGTTGCAATTTAAATAATTGGAAAGATTTTTAATAATAGTTTAAATACAAAAAAAATAAAACCATTATGATTTTATTATTTTTTTATTATTAAGAGTCAGCCATGTTCTTATTTCAATCTGTGTCGAGAATGATTTGTAATAAACCAGAGCCTACTAAATATATATTAAGTAGGCACTGAATAAGCTCATTATTTTTTCATAGCCAACTAAATTTTTTATTTTAATAAATGGAAAATATTGAAAAAATCAATATTTTTTACGATTAAGTTAAAATATAACCTGTACTAAAACAATATCCAACTTGATTCAATTGGCGACTACTTTCTTCGTCTCTTGTGTCATTATTGTCAGAGGGGTGAGTGTGAGAAATGAGCGCAATATATAAACCAAGAATAAAAGAGAGCAAAGAAACCTTATTAGCTTCCACTTTCTTGTCTCACTTAAAGCGAGTATCCACTTAAAACGAGCGCCCCTTTGAATTTTAAAGGCGGCAATAAAGAATATGAAATGGGTAATATTTTCCGAGCGTTTGATCCAACAACACACAAATTCTCGTCGTAGCTGAGTGCGGAAACTTGTGTAATTTTATGTAATTGAGTTAGGCTACAAATTATGTTTTCAAATATAAGTATAATTAATTAAACACATTTCAATTAAAAATAGTTAACTATAACTGAGAATAAGATCATTGAAACTAAATGATGGTTGTTGCGTATGCGTTGTTGCATTCGATTTTGAAAATCGTCGCCATGAAGTTCTTGATGCAATAATAAGTGTAATTTATGTCGATGAAGAATTCGGAGAACACGTTTTGGACATGCCTCAACTCCGCTCAAGTAATGTGGGGATTGACTGCAAATGCAGCTAAAATATTAGCTTCGGCATTCGCCTGAATTACAGTGCGTCTTCGATTCTTAGCTTGTTTTAGGCTGCCAGTGTCCGCAAATAAGTTGAAGATCCGGAAAAAAAGTCATTTGACAAAATTATTTTCGATCAGAATACCTCTCTGCGTACAAAGCATATGTAGCAAGTGCATTGCGTCTAGCTTCTCGATACACAAAAATCATGTCGACTCATTCCGCGATTGTTAACTGCACCATTTGAATGTGTCTTCCGTCAAATAATGAAATGACAGATTTTCAACTTCAATTTTGGTAATCAGACGCGAAGGCGAGCGTCCGTGCAACATTATTTTTTGCAATTATAACACTGTCTATCATGCTGACAAAAAAGTAAGTTAAGTAAATTCTTCTTATTTTTAACGAGAAATTATATTCTGTTATAAAAAATAGGGGGTTTCAAAAAAATGTAGATGACCTTGATTTAGCCACAACAGTATCATCTAGTACAAAATCAATATTATGTTAGATACCTATCCTATAGATTTATTGAAAATATCAATATGAAGACAATTCGAGGTCGCCATATAATTTCAGAAATCTGCTTTATTTACAAACTTCTGAATAATTATATTAATGCTCGTGGATCCTTAACCCAAGTAAAATTTAATTTATATCCGTACGGTATAAACCCTAAATTTATTTCGAAAAAATTTTCATAAAATTAATTGTACATGCTTTTTAACCACTTCAAGCAATTATGAGAAAAGTAAATACTTTATATACTGATCCCGATTTTTAAAAATTTCGTATTTTTGATATAAGGTTTATTGGGTCATATTTTAAAAATGTTTAAACAATTCAATGTTGTTGGGGTCTTGTCATTCAACAATTACAATTACAATTTCTGCTATCGCAATGTAATTGGAACAATTTGGAAAATATTTATTATTTTAAAAATAATAATTTTATTTTTAAGTGAAATAGAACACCCGATATTTTTTATCCTATTTCAATGGAAAATTGACAGTTCTTCTATTTTGGCATAATAAATTATATCCCTATCTGTTGCCGTTTTTTTTAACAATTTCAATCCAAAGTATAAAAATAGAAGTTTCGCTTATAATCTATAATTTAAGTAGGCTACAATTGAAACGAATGAAATTGCTATTTTTTCTGGCATTTAATAACACAAGCAAATCCTATCCTAGAAGTATATTCAAATAACAATCGATATTTAATGACATATGGAAAATATAAATAAAATAGCTGGTCGGAAAATATTTGGTAAGGTATAATGGTTATTGGGCTATATTTGTAAAAGAAAAAAATATGTTTTTATTAATGTTATTCAATAGAGTTATTTGATATTGATAAGTGAAATAAATACATAAATAATGTTAATACTAACCAGATATAATGATACAAGTATTTAATTATTTCAGCTTACATCAATTATTTATAAAAATCTAATTTAAGAATATTTAAAATATTTTTCGAATAATAACCAAAATATATCGTATGTACAATTAAAAAAAACTCAAGAGTGCCATTATTTTTTAATTTAAAAAAATAATAAGTTGGTACACATATTAGACGTATACCTACGTCAGTCATAGCTCTGTGGTTATGTTACTTTTTAAACGTAAAACATTAATAAAGTAAAGCCACTAATTAACAACGAATCCATGTAAATATTTATATTTATTAATAATTATCATAAATATTTAATTTTATATAATGCCTAATTATATGTGTTTATGTGATTCCAGGTGGTTGATTTTCTAAACGACTTATACACCTGTTTTGATTCAATCATAGAAAATTACGATGTGTATAAGGTTGAAACTATTGGAGATGCCTATATGGTGGTAAGTGTTAATTAAAAATTAAACAAAATACTTATCCATTTAAACTTACTCTAATTAATTCAAATTTAGTTTGTATTTGTTTATTATATTTATTTTTGTTTTAAACTTAGCATTATATTCTTTTTTCTTTTATTATTATTATTATTTGAGATTCTAGTCATTTGTTATATATTTTTATTAACATCACATTAATTAAGAAATTATGGCCGTACTAATAGTTGCGAATTATCATGTCCGTAAGTATGAAACCGGATCGCTCGCTGTATATTTCTCCCATTTCCCTAGCAAACTGTGGATACCATTAAAAAAAACTGTTGCTCTTTTGAGATAAACCAGCCATATTGGTACATTTTCATAAAAAGTATAGCGTTGCTCGGATGTCAAATAAAAAAGACCTTTATTGCCATCTAAATAACATATTTAAAAAACAAATTTATCAATATTAAGAAATTATTTTTATATCTTATGCGCGCAACTAAGTTCTCTCTGTTTTTTATCTTATTTTATGAAACCGCAACTTTACTGTGAAAACATGGTTACAAATGAATCATTCAAAGTATTGCCCATCGCTAGTGACAACTTTTCCCGATCTTTCTGGCAGAGCTCGAATACCATCACGGTAGAAGTATTCGTCTTTTGAGGCTTTCCGCGAATCAAGCCATTTGGGATGTCTTCATATGAGTGAAACTGCTGATTAACCAGACCATGTGCCATCGAACGGAACAAGTAGAAATCGGATGAAGCAATATCTGGGGAATATGGCGCTTGGGGTAGGACTGCCCATTTGAGCGTTTCTAAGTAGGTTTTAACGGGTTTGGCAACATGTGACCGAGCGTTGTCATGTTGTAGAATCACTTCTTCGCATTCAATCGCTTGGAAATGGCTTGGTGGGTAACTCATAATGCTAAAGTAAGCTGATTTTGCGTTGGTCGCGGATCCTCATCGAGTAATTCCTCCAATCAGCGTCTTCGAAGGTTTTTAGCCTTCCTTTACTCGAACGGTCGTCAACACAGAAACCACCGTCTTTGATGCGACAGAACCAATAACAGTACGTTGTTTACTTGGAGCAGCATCTCCGTAAACTTTTGGCGTTCTTAATACGCTTCAGCCACCATTTTCTTCGAAAGAAAGAAATTCCCGCAAATCATGATTATTTGACACAAAATCAGACATTTTCACACAACCAAAAGTATATGACACAACAACAAAATCACTAATGTATCAAAGCGGTTTGTTTGCCACTTGTTTAAGCTTGGTTCATGAAGTTTTTGTTATGTAACGATTGTGCAGCACTTACTACTGGAGACATCTCTTGAAAAACATCGGGAACTTTGTTAATAAAAAAGACTAACTTAATGTAAAAATCAAAAAAATAATAGCCCAGTGTTAACGATGGTTATTAATGTGGAAAATTAATCTCGTTACCCAAAAATATAACAATTACTACCATAATTTTTTTTTTTGTAAATAAATTGTCAATATCTTAAATTAGTTTATTTTCCGTTTTTTTTTTAAATTGTCGGCTCCTTATCGGTTCTCCTAACCGAAACAATGCATCTAAAAGAAGAACAATGTATCCTAACGTCTGTATCAAATAAAATTGGATTGTAGTCTTGATTTATTAATATAGGTGAGCGGCCTTCCTATCCGAAACGGCAATCAGCACGCAGCCGAAATAGCAACGATGTCCCTACATTTACTGTCCGACGTAAAAAACTTTACGATCCGACATCGACCCCACGAAAAACTCATGCTGCGAATCGGGATACATTCAGGTGAGGATTTGGCCGCACGCGATAAGGCGAAACAACCGACGAGACGTTGGCTAAGGATTTCTGTAGACCGGCGCCTTCGCCCATTACAACGAAACTCAAGCGCACATTAATGATAACATTTTTTTATTAACAAAAACAACTTTTAGTGTTTCATAATATTAGAGACAGTTATGATTATTTTCAAAAAATCGTAAGCGCCTGATTAGACTCGTCATACGAATCAACTGATTTGATAATCCGTTGTCAAGGGATATAATATTTAAATAATTATATTTCTGAAACACACACACTCATATATATACAGAGAGGTTTTTTTATCAGTATACATTAGGGGAAGTGTATACCTGTAAAAAACGCGAGTCAAACGCATTGAACCGATTAATGTGTGTATGTTTAGTTGACTATTTGGCATATGTGAATTCAGTTGCGTGTTATAGGCAACTAAACACACATACACTAATGCATTTGACTCGCGTATTTTGCAGGTGTACATAGGAGAAATGTATACTGATAAAAAAAGCTCTTTGTATATATTTATATTTATTTAGGCTTTGATGCAATTTAGTTATAATACAATAAATATTCAATTTAACACGAAAAAAAAAATGGCTATCGACCATTGGTCTTTCAGCTGGAAGTCCTTGTCTTAATAAGTTTTGGGGTTTACGTTTATGTGGTTATTTAATATTTTGAGAGGTCCAAACAGACAGACATACATATTTGATATTATATTTATAACTATCTATTATGTTATAAAATAATGAAAATATTTTTTTTATAATTATTATATGTATTGAGTATTGAGTTATAATTAATTTATAATGCTATTATTAATATGCCATTAATGGTACCTAAAACTCTTTGAGCAACTTCTTGTCGATGACGAAACAAATTATAATAAATTAAATAAAAAATAATTTGAAAAGAATAAATTATTTCCACCTTTAGCTTTATGATATATTGACTTACGTTACGCAAGTACTTTAAACAACTGTACATTAAAACAACTACTTCTCGGGCAAATACCCCACGAGACTCTGAATTACAAAATGGACACTTGCTGTTGCATATCAATAACATATTGCTTAATGCAACAATGTTTGATTCGAGAATGTTTAATGTAAAGAGTTAATATAAGGCTATATACAGACACATGTTTCGGAATTTATTCCTCGTCAGTACAGTTCTGCCTTATAACATTATAACAGAAACTGTCCATTATATAATTCTATGCCTTGGGTACTTTCCCGAGAAGTAGTTGTTTTAATGTACAGTTATTTAAAGTACTGGCGTAACCTAAGTCAAAGTGTCACAGAGCTAAAGGTAATTCCACCTTCAAATCTGGGACACTTTGACTTTTATTAATTATTTTCAAATTCATTTTTTTAATTAATTTATTTAAATAAATGTGATCAAGTGAATAAATACTTTTTCTATAAAAATTATAATAATTGTTATCTTCGTAAACCAGGTCCGGTCTGTGCCGGTGTTGTCGGATTGAAAATGCCAAGATACTGCCTATTCGGAGACACTGTTAACACGTCAAGCAGAATGGAATCAACTGGAGTTCGTAAGTATTGATAAAATTCATTTGTGTAAAAGACGAATTAGAATTGTTTTACTTAATATGGTATGTTTTAATTATATTGTTTATATGTTCCATTTATACTTGAAATTGTATATACTATTTTTTGATAATTAATATAATTTTATAGTAAATCGATGTCTATTGGCCCAATTGGGCTAAAATATGTTCTAAATAGCACTTGTAAACATTCCAGATTTATATGTTAACTTGTTTATTTTAAATTAGTCACTATATATATTTTATTGGATACTTTTCACTCATTAATCAAGAATGGCGTACAAAAATGAAACTAAATCAAGTGAATTTAATTTAACAATAACCTAATACAACCCTATTTACAGTGTATTCACAATCAAAGGGACACATTCGTTTAAACTATTAGTATTTTTAACTAGGCATCTTCTTCACTCTTTTTTTACAAAAAAATTATATATACAGGGTGTCCCAGAAATATATTTTTATTGAAAATATATAATTAAATAAAAATGTCGCCCGCTTAAATTATTGCTTAGATCAAGTGGTAAAAAGCCAGTAACAATCAGTCCCGTAAAATGAGTGAAATTAAATTCGTTGGAGGTTCGTGCCTGGTGATTATGTCTTTTGGACGGAGAATCTGCAGTAACAGAACTGGCACTGCTTCGTGGTTGATTCTCCTCGCTTTCATCCTAGGAAGGCTCTGGCCCTCATGTCTCTCACAGCACTGGCTATGATGATCAATGAATTTCTTGCACTGGCTAGATTATCGTCCTAAGCACTGGCTCATGTTTTTTGTGAAATGCAGCTCTGGCTACATTCCTCCTCATTGGCGCGTCGGTAGTGTTCTCGCTATAGAGGTCTCGGCATCGGCTCTAGCACTGGCTCTGCTTATTTGCATACTGCATTATTTTCTGTGGGTATCACAATGGGTTCACAAGAACTGCCCATTGTAAGTCGAGAAACTGGAAAGAATAATGGCGCCTGGTTCCATCATTGCTGGAGTTTCACTCTCTTGTCGTAATTCGGTTATGATGGGGTCTAGTTGCATCATTGACAGGGAATTACGTGGAGTTGATTTTAGACGTATGGCCTCACGCCTATTGGTTCAAGGAATTTCTAGTTCTTTTCCAACTCCGATAGTGGAGATTTGCGTCGTTCTGGCCAAAGGCAGCGTATGGGAAATACTGGATGGCACCTTTTCTTCCGTAGTATCGAAACACATAAAAATACACTTATTTCACAACGACCGGTTCTCATAGACACGCGAGTGCGCCTACGGTCGTGAAGTTTAACCTAACATATAGTATTTAACTACTTAGCTTAATTTAACTAATCAACTGACACTAACGTGTTCATTTGGCGGCACTCGGCGCTATGAGAGTCCTTCTCTAGACGTCTGGGTCGTCCCTCTGGAAACCGGATCGTCCTTCTGAAGAGCCCGCAGTCCATCTGAACGGTGTCGGTATCTTCCCTCATGATAATTAGGCACTAGTCTAATCGCTGTTGGTGATCCATCGGATCTGTCCCCTTGAGGAAGGAGCCTGACATCCTTCAAGAACAGTCTAGGAAAAAGGCTGTGGCGATGGATGTGGGTTTCGAGCACTGGATCGATGATGCTGTTGGTCATAAACCGCTGGATCGATTTAGACTCTGGTGTTTCTCGTCGCAGCCCCGTAGATTTGTAGTAGTTCGTTTCACTCCTCGAATCTACACTTTCTAATGTTATGATAACTAATTTTCTAATTTACACAAATAATCAACTTTTTTCCGGTTTTGTTATTTCATTTTCACTTAACTATTCACTTAACCCGGCATTATAAAATGTCCTTGTGGGTGTCGCACGGCACTTGCACGTCCATGTTGTCTGGTTATCTGATCAACATGTCTTTTGCCCTTAAATTATTCTGAATGTCTTTTGTGCCGTAATTGTTCTAAATCTCTTTTACTATTTAATTGTTCGGTGTTTGTGGCATTAACACGCGTTATGCCTTTATTTAAATATTGTATTACTAATCACTGTCCGAGTTTGCTGTAAAGGTCATCGTGGTGGTCGAGGCTTGTTTATTTTTTATTTTTTTAATTAGTATTTGTTTCCTGTTGATCACTCATCGACTCGTCTAGAATTTTGGCACTCTCTATACCAATGGTACCCGCTGCGACACCTTTGACAGAAAGATGGTTGTCGTGGTGCATTATTTGGATTACCATTATCTTTCGGCAATCTCGCGCGTGGTTCCTCCTGGTTTCGAAATTTTATTCGGACTAATGGATTGGCTATTCAATTCTGCTTTCTGGGGTATTTGGCCGGCGACGCCAATCGTCTCTGGTCTCGTTCCTGTTTCGCCAGTTATTTCAGGGCTGGTACTGACTCTCTGTGTTATGTGCAGGGTTTCTCATGCCTCCGTAATCTCATCTGCCGTCGTAAGAGCGGCGATTTTCTTTTCGATACTGTGGACTACATCATCCATTGTTATATTGACATCCTTTGTACTCATTACCACTTCTTCTTCTATCTTCGTATTGGGAATTGTTTGATCGACTGTCGTCACGTCGATAATTGTTTGGGCTACGTCTCCCAAATTTATTATTTGTTGAAGAGGTTTTATTTTTCTCACTATGCTTTGAGTTTGTCGCGTATATGGAGGCAGCTTTTTTTCAGGAGCTTCTCCATATTGTTTGGTATTTCCGCAGTTCTTCATTGGCTAGCCACCATACTACCTTAGTTTTTGTCTCGCCCGATAAATTTGGAAATAATTTATCAAGAATATTCTTCTTCCGTAGTATGAAAGCACCATGTGGTTTATTATTTTGTTTCACAGTAAGACATTGAATTATTTCGTCGATTTCCACCTCTTCCGGATCAACTGCGGAGCAAAATAATTCGCACGGATCGTGACGTGCTAACGCCCTGCGGTTCTTCTTGGCACCAGTCAAGTATATATACTCAAATACTCTTTCCAGCTCTTCTACAAATCGGCGTGGATCTTTGCTTTTGAATTTCGGGCAATATCGTCTCCACGCCCGACTCCCCGAAGTAACTGGATCATTTCTCGCTGACAACGCCTCGTCTATTCGCGGACTTGATCAGCGACTTCTTGAGCTGGTGGTATCTGCGATGGTGAAGTGAGACGCCTCTTTTCTTTGTCTAGCTCCTTCTTCATGTCGTCGAGCCGCCTCTGAAGATCGTAGCATATATCCCGGTACTCTTCTACGTCAAGGCAGTGGAATTTCTCGCGGGATTCTTGACGATAATAACGGTCGTGGTAAAAGTTACGATCGTAATAACTTGTCTCGTAATTTTGTTCGTAATAACGATCTTTATTATTGTAGTCTGGCTGTTCCCATTAACGTCATCTTCGCGTCATCTGTGGTCGATTGGCGTCATGTAGCGGTTACGATCCTCTGGGGTTCTGGTTTACATTCGGTTTACGCTGCGTGGAGGAGATTGCTCTCTCGTTCATTCAGGTCATTCGTTGACTCAGGCATAGCAGACCGATTTGATATGCGAGATTGTACCCGCTGAATTTCGCTTTGTGCTGTGTTGAAGAGGTCCACACAGCACAAAGCGAAATTTTCGGACAAGTCTAAATTTTGGTGGGACACTCTATGGGGTCGCGGTTTCTGTGTCAGTCTCTCGTTGCATTTTCTCTTTGTGACCACTGGATGCCCTACTCTCGCTCGTTTTCACTTAATTATAGTATTGCGTCTTTTGTCTTTCACAAGTGTTTATTCACAAATTTTCATCGTTCGGTTCACAACGATTCAAAAGTTTCATTAAAAGTCTACAATGAAATTAATTAAAATTTAGAGTATATTTACACGATGTTTAAAACACTTAATTTAATTGTGCAAAATAATGAATTTAACCTAATGAAAGAACGTGGGGCCCACGTTGAGCGCCAAATTAACACCGGAGGCGTCGCGGCGCTTGTGCGGTGTGGCCGGACGCGGTCAGCACACTCCTCCTTGGGCGGCAATTTTAGTCTATGAAGGAGTGTACCCGCAAATATACGTTACGATCATGACAATGTCGCGGCTAGCTCGTTGAGGGAGTAGAGCACGAGTACCCTAGAGGTAGAGAATAAACACTTACTACTTGCTCGGTGTTGTCTTCTAGGTTCCTCGCCACTTATTTTTTAGTTTTAAGTTTTTTTAAGTACACGCCCTGAACGAAAAAAGTTTAAAAAAGATCGAAGCAATAAGGCGGAACTGTCGTTCGACGTTTTAAAAATATGTAATAAAATAAAAATGTAATAATTTGGTCCGCTTAAATTATTAGATCAAGTTTCCGGCGTTTACGATAAAACGCTGGTAACATTACGCATCTTTAGATGATACTGTAAAAAGCAAAACTAGTCGAGGTAATAAAATTCTTTTCTGAAACAAACCCAGTGTTCTTTAATTATTCTAATCAATTAGTAGTATATAAATATTAAAATAAAATACTAAAATTTATATTATTTATATAACTATTTTAAAAAAAATGATTTTATGTTTCAGCCTTGAAAATTCATTGCAGTCAACAGTGTAAGAATTTACTAACAAAACTCGGTGGCTACCACTTCTCAGAAAGGGGCTTAATAAACATGAAAGGCAAAGGAGAACAACACACATACTTCCTTATAGGGGAAGACGAAGAAATGAAACTGCTCAGAAGCTTAGAAAGGGAAAGAAGACGGGCAGCATCAAGCGGAAAAATAATCAAAAACGGCCAACTAGATACGAACGGTCACTGCTTAATCCCTCGAAGCTCCTTAAAAAACAAAAACACTATAGCCAAAAGCCCCATTCCACGGTGTTCCAGCTTTGAATCTCCGAAACGTCTACGCTTCGCCAGCGGGGATAACTTAGAATTTAAAATTAGAAGTAATAAAGGATTGGATATCATAGCAGATAACAGCCCTATTAAGAAATCTGTTAATTCCCTCGTAGAAAACTCATTAGATTGTTGTAGTGAAGCTTGGAAGACATCAAGCACGTCTTGCCCTTGCATAGAAAACCTTGCTAATTCCACAGCGACCCTAGCCCAATTCCACCTGACCATGTTCATTAAAGATGAGAACAAAATGCAAAAACCCTGCGCGAGCGTTCCGAGCCTACGGCACTGCTTGAGCATTCCGCGTTTTCACGCCATACAAACAATTTCGGCGCCCACCAGCCCCAGGAAACAGGACCACTTCGACTTCACCTTAGCCAAATTCCCCGAATGCGAAGAAGTTTTACCATGGTTGGACTCCACGCCCTTGCTGAAGGTCACGAAGCCCCAAGAAACAAACACTTAAATGGATGTACAATCAATGTTTTTTGATGTTTTATTCCGGTGGATTCAATCATGTTCTGTGTATACTTTTGCTAATTATTCTTCTATGTACTACGAAGGCCACGAGGGAATATTTACGATGAGTGATATATGGATCTAGTCAAAAAAAAAAATCAAGAATTATGCAAAGTTTATAAGCGAAGGTGATCATTATATAGACTGAAAGAATGTGTGATATTGTTTTTAGAATAAGATTTGTTGGAATATCGGTAAATATTTATTATGTATTCTATATTATATTTCAAATATATGTCAATCTGATGGACAATAACCATTTATTAGTATTTTAATTTTATTGTGATCCTTTACAGTTGCGTAACCATTGAAACATATTTTTTAAAGTCATGTTAATACACTCAAAAATGTAATTTAAACTTTCAATGTTTATGAAATTAATCCCATTACCTGTTATTTACATTTCTTAGCAAAATGCTGATTTTATAATCCTGGGTTAACTAAAAGTGAAACTTAAGTTGAAAGCTTAAACATTAAATGCATCGTGCATTTAAACATGTGCAATGCAAAATGCACAAAATGAAATAATAGTATGTTACATTAGTTCTAACTTAAGAAGTATATTGATATAAAAATATTATCAGGAATCGTTGAACCTCCTACATCAATTTGAGGTAATTTATCACAGTTATCACATTTAATTTATACACAGAGAGTTTTTTTTATCAGTATACATTTCCCCTATGTATACCTGCAAAATACGCGAGTCAAATGCATTAATGTATGTGTGTTTAGTTGCCTATAACACCCAACTGAACCCACATATGCCAAACGCCAAATAGTCAACTAAACATACACACATTAATCGGTTCAATGCGTTTGACTCGCGTTTTTTGCACCCTAATGTATACTAATAAAAAAAACCTCTCTGTATATTGTGTAATACATTTAATATGAGTCTTTTTTGCAAAAACTTTGAACTTTTATTTTTGTATGTTATCCATTGGTTAATTATTTTACATTGTGTTTGTTATCCCTTATGCCCGTACTAATAATCAGAGATTGGCTAAAAATTGAGAACTAATTCTTGGATTGCATAAAAATATATAAAATAGTCAACATAATTATAGATTATACTGTAAACAATCCTTAGATTAACCAACAGCATTCGCGAATGCGGGATTCATCAATTCTAGATCGATTCAAAGATTAAACTGCGACTATTATTACGGCTATTAGTTATCTTTTATTATTGCTCTTGTTTTTTTGTATTGTTTTAT
This sequence comes from Philonthus spinipes, assembly GCA_963082785.1. Taxonomy (NCBI): domain Eukaryota; kingdom Metazoa; phylum Arthropoda; class Insecta; order Coleoptera; family Staphylinidae; genus Philonthus; species Philonthus spinipes. The sequence continues at coordinate 16,774,746 of OY720311.1, read as the reverse complement.
GTTCAGTAAATTATTATAAATATATATTTAATTGAAAAATAGTTAATACATTTACTAAATAGATATATAATTTGACAAAAAGAAATAGAGTAATATGTAGATATTTATGTCACTCTATGTCAGTATTATTGTCAAAAAATGTCTTTAAAGTAATTCATAGAAACTATTTTCACTATTAATTGACTTAAAAGTCATTTATAGTTACTACTTATTGCTAGAAATTGAGTTAAAAAAACACCATTTCCACTATAAATTGGCTTTAAACTCATTTATACTCACTATTTTTACTAGACATTGACTTTGAAGTCATTTATAGCCACTAATTTTACTAGAAATTGACTTTAAAGTCATTGAAACTTACTATAATTGACAACAGTTAATTTCAAGGTTATTAAAAGTCACTATTTTCACTAGAAATTGCTTTACAGTCACTATTTTTGCTATAAATTGACATTAGAGTCACTTTATTTTACTGTATTGCCAAAAATTGACACTAAAGTCACTATTTTTTGTAGAAATTGACTTTGAAGTCACTCTAAGTCTGGTGAGTGTAAAGTCATTGATAGTCATTATTTTCAATAGAAATTGATTTGATTGTCAATAAATGACTTTACGGTCATTGATAGTCACTATTTTTGCTAAAAATGAGTTTAAAATCATTGATAGTCAATATTATTGTCAAAAATAACTTTAAAGGCATTGATAATCACTATTTTAACAAGAAATTGACTTTAAAGTAACTGTATATGACATTTTGCAGCCTTGCCGATTTCGTTATGTTTTTAAAATATGTTTAACGTTCAGCATTAATATTGAAAATATTTAATTCACTAAAAAAATCGTTTAAAATTATTTCAGAATTTCCAAAAATTCATTGCTGATTTTACTGTTTTTAATTTATATATTTAATTTATTAGGTATTATATTAACAACAGTGGTTATTTTTCTGAGGTCATTTATACGGATATTTTTTTGATACATTACATGTGATCTTTAAATCGATAATCATCTTTCTTCTTATTTGTCTGGTCTATAATTTGTTACATTTAATACACTAGACAGAGTATATTTCTTAGTTTAACAACTGATTATGTTCTTCAAAAGTATTACCTGATTTATGGTTTGTATAAAATGCTGGACATTCAATAATGCCCCAGCATATTCGAATATAAAATATTATAAACGTTATTTAAGCAACAGCCTCAAAATTAAAAGAGTATTTATACGGTGTCCTATTCTAATACTTGATTTTAAACGCAATTTAGCAGTTATGCGAACTAAATAGAAATTCATAGATCATTTATTTGGGTATGTTGGGTTGCCTGTATATACTCCAAAGAAAAGAAAAAAAGATTTTAATTATATTTCTTTAATTAATATTACTTATAATGTTTCCGATATCGATAAAATATGTTTTATGTTTTAATCATTTTCATTTTTATATGTTTCCTTAAATAAAGAAATGTTTGACATACTTGACTAAAATTTATTTCCGTTGGTATTCCTAACATAACCTTCACCATTTTCATTCTCTAAACATCAACAAGCACTAAATAACGTTTATTTGTTATAATTGTAAAGAGAATAGAAATACAAGTTGAAGCAATGTTAGCTTTACAACAATACGCTAGTAGTGATGAAGATCAATCTGATGCCGAATCGCCCTCAACTTCAGCAGAGGTTCCGGTGGATCCAGGAGACAGTGAATATTCCATTAAAAAGAGTTTACAAGTTTGTGCTGCACCGCTAGTCCTTCCCACTGTGAGTATTTTAATTCTATAACGTGATTTCATACTATATTAAGAAATAAGAATGGTGAATATTTATTGTTGGTTTGAAAACTGTGGCAGCTCGCAGGTTATTATCATGAGATTCTACGCCCGAGAGAACATTTTATAACTTATTTATATTAATAATGTTGTAGAACACATGATGTTATCTTGGTGTTCTATATGATTTTAGCTACGGAGCGTTTATGGTGTTAACGAATGCTTGCTAAAAAATACAGACCGGAATGTCAGAGTTCGGAGGACTCCAAGTTGCATATGTATGCCTGGCCTTGGAGCGCCTGCTCATCTTGCACACTGCTATAATGCAAATGGTTAAATTGTAACATTTATTTTCAGATGCAGTTGCAATGATAAATATTTATTTTATACAGAAATATATTATAAAAAAATGTGATGTGTCCATCATGGTACTTTCCCTGGTAAATTCGGTCAAATACGTTTTTGAATGAACATTTAATAGTAGCCTGTATCTTTTAGTAGGCACTGTGTTAACCTGTGAGTTAATAAAGCATATTATGAACGAAAAATGGAAAAAAAGTTATTATTAAAACATGTTAATTGTGGCATATGAACTTACGAACATATTTAAATCTACGACATTTTGTGCTGCAATCAACGTGTTAATGTTGAAATAAAAAAATCTTATAAAGACAATGTGATATGTTGTCTAAAATTATATATATTTTGTTAATTACATATTCTAAGTTTTTTTTATTAATAATTCCTTTATTAATAATATTATCATTATTATCTGATTTAGGGTAGTGAAGAATGTATCCAACACATAGACCCAACTTCGAAAGAAATCACCCACAACCCAAAGTACGAAGAACTCTTTGCCCCGATGGTGGGCCCAGTCAATCCCTACAAAACAACTCAAATGGCATCCAAACGGAATATGCTAGCGGGTTACGTCGAACCAGCGTACATGAGTTCTTTCCAATTTGAAAACCAACGCCGCACGTTTAACAGCTATGGTTTTGCCCAAGATCCAACGGTGGGTGAAGTTGTTGCTCCTGGTGATAAAATTATTGGTTCGGTAGAGTTGGCAAATGATGCAGGTGGCAAGACTGTGTTTGAGAGTACAAAGTTGCGACCGCTGGATAAGCGAAAGAGGAATCGGAATGATAACGCGGAGGATATTGATGGGTTTTTGGGACCGTGGGGTGGGTTTGTTGATGAACAGAGGGTTATGAAGCCTAGCGAAGAAGAAGCCGCGGAATTAGAGGAGTTGGTTGCGAAGAAGAATAAACGGGGTAAACCGATTGAGGATAAACCCATTGAAGAAAAAACTACTCTACACAGTAAGTTTTATTTAACATTTCTATGTGTATTTCACATTACAAGCAATTTAAACAAATATAAACAACTACTCTATTTGTAAATAAAACAACAGTTTGGCTCAATCCTAAAACCTGTCCTACATTTGTTTTGTGAAAAATAAATTCACTAAATTTCTTATTAAATGCCATTTTAACACAATAGAAGTGTGCTTAAGTGTAACATTAGTGTAAATAGGTACAGAAAATAATACAAGAATGGTTTTTATTATGATGGAAATACAGAAAATCAGTGACATAACCTCCCGACATGTGAAAACAAAAAGCCATGGATTTTCCTGGCGCATCCACGATGACCAAGAGAATTTTAATTATTTTAATATAATCCACGATCAACAGCAAAAATTAAGTGATTTAATTTGCAACATATTACATTAAAGTGTAAGTTTTTAAAGTTGGAAATCATAAAGTTGCCCACACTTTAGATTCGATTTATTTTTTTATGATTTTTTTTCGCCAATTCAATATCCATGGCTGGAGAAAAAAAATCATAAAAAAGTAATTTGAGGAGTTCTCTCAAAACTGTTAATTGTTTATGAATTAGTAAGCTATTAGCAACATAATAATGCAAAAAGAACGAATCTAAAGTGCGGGCAACTTTGTGATTTTCAACTTTTAAAAAACTGTCTTTGTTTAGAATGGCTGTTGAAAAAAATCAAAACTCTTAATTGTTTATGAATTAGTAAGCTATTAGCGACATAATTATGCAAAAACAACAAATCTAAAGTGCAGGCAACTATGATTTTCAACTTTGAAAACTTACACTTTAATGTGTACATATATTGATTGATAAAACAGGAATGTTTAACGATGTCATAAATAAAATTGCTAATTCGATGCAAGTTAAATCACTAAATTTTTGCTGTTATTTTGCTGGATTATATTGAATAATTAAAATTCTCTTGGTCATGGTGAATGTGCCGGGAAAATCCGTGGCTGCAATATCCGTAGCCATCTTCACATCGGTTAAATCCTAAACCATTACAATTACGATTAATTGAACCACTCTTTAGTTTTTAAAATTAAATAATAATTTGTAGTAATTGTTATTTAATTTTATACAACATACACCTCTACATATTCCGCCTCAAGACAAATTCAATAAATAGACATGGAGAAAAAAGGGGATGAAAGTAAAAGTGAAAGTTATATGTACTTTTGTAAATGTATAAATAGTCCAAAATTGATTAAATTAGTCCATTGACATCATATGTAAAGGCATGCCATGCTTTCATAATAAATTTGAAATTAACATATATCAATTAAAAATTCAATTGAACCAACATTCACATTGTCTGTTTAATTTTTCCAGTTAAAGATGCAGTCGATTACCAAGGCAGATCATATTTACATGCACCACACGATGTTGGTGTCAATCTCAGATCCGATGTCCCACCGGAGAAATGTTTCCTTCCGAAAGCACACATTTTTACATGGTCGGGACATTCGAAAGGGATCGCTGTTGTCAGATGGTTCCCAAAAACTGCTCACTTGTTATTATCTGGGAGTATGGACTGTAGGATAAAGGTAAGGAGTTAAACTTGAAATTATTCTTTCTCGTTCCACGTCTACCAAATGGATTGCAGAAGGAAAGTTCATAACACCTGAGTAACCAACTTTCACTCAATTAAATGTTCTTACCACTCATAAAACAATAGTATAATGGTTTGAGTGGTAAGTACATTTAATTGTGTGAACGTTGGTTCCTCAGGTGTTACAAACTGTTCTTCCACACTGTATAACGAAGAAATGTTTCTAAATATTGATTATTATAAAACATTTACGAGATATTTAGGTACAATTTTCATATATCTCTTTATTGAGAATTTCTTGTACTGATACTTCTTAATAGGTAAAAAAGAAATCTCGTCCAGAAAACGTTTCTGCGTTCCCTTGCAAAGATTTGTTGAAAACTTTTTTTTTTGTTGCTTTCCTCTTTAAATAATTATTTCCCCACAAGCTTTAATATTTTTATATTTTACAGATTTGGGAGGTTTACAATGAAAGAAGATGTATTAGAACTTATTATGGTCACAGGCAAGCCGTGAGAGATGTCAATTTCAATAATTCGGGCAAACATTTCCTTTCTGCAGGTAAGGAAATGTTAGAAGCTTCATATATATATAATCCGTCATTAATTTTCATTTTTAAACTCTTATTACTTCGTAAAAAATATTTTGTTCATAGTTTTCTTGTACAAAATTCTATCCAGACTATAATAATAGAAACAAGTATTTATTCACGTTACCACAGTTAGTTAAATAAAATAATAAAAAGAATTTGAAATAATTAATAAATTATTTACGTTGAATTTTTGTCTTTGTATCTAGAATTTTAATTATAAATGAACTTCCAATATCTTCTATATCTATAACTTTTATGTCTTTTTTAATTCGTTTTTATGACAAGCACTACACCACTAAGGATAAACAAATTGAAACCCACATTTTCAGAATAAGTCACTTTCTGTATTACTGTAGTACTTTTTCCTGGGCAATAAGCTTTTGGTTGTGGAATTTCCATCTTCTATAAAACTTGGCGGTGTGCATGGTATACTATCTGAATCACTATCTGTAAACATTTTTACTGTTTAATTGATTAGCTTAAGCATATGCAGTGCAAAGTTCAAGTGATATTTATATTTATTTTAAAAGTCATGACTACCTGAATTTTACATACGAATAATGATCCAATGAAAATTATCCATTTGCCGGAAATAGAATGTTTGTGAGTTTTACACACAGATCCGGCTGTTACGGAGCAATGTGTGTTAAAACCAACTTTTGTTCTTAAAAATCCATTTTTAAAAATCTTACATGGTTTTCAAATTATCATTCACTGCAAAAAGTTTTAAAGTATTTACATATCGTAAGTCAAAAAAGTAGGACCTACCCCTCTCATCCACAAGTCGGCTCAGCCAAGGCGCACCCCCCGAAGAGCCGGCGTGAAATCAAACACTGGTTTTGCGGTAAACAAATATAAAGAGGTCATAAATCCTTCCGTCGCTCCGATCACATCTGGCACTTCGAAGGCAAAAATGCACCCACCCAATTCTCAATTATTTCACTCTCTACCCAAATATTAAATAGATATATTACATTAACATTAATAGTAGCTGAAGAGAAAATAATTGATTAATTATTTTCAAATTCCTTTTATTTAGTTTATTCTATCTAGACCATTAATTTTTATATTTAAACTCTTTTACTTCAAAAAATATATATTTTGAGAAAAATATTAATCACCAAATTTTCGTTACAGGTTACGACAGATATATAAAATTGTGGGACACTGAAACAGGCAGTGTTATTTCGAGGTTTACCAGTAGGAAGATTCCATATTGTGTAAAGTTCAATCCGGATAATAATAAACAGCACCTTTTCGTTGCCGGTACTTCAGATAAGAAAATTATTTGTGTGAGTAGTTAATTCATAAACTTCACATTCAATGGAAGTAATACTTATTGTGTACAATTTTGATAAACAAAAGTTAAATGTTTTCTTTTCATCAAAATTGAACACCTCCAAGAAACAAGAATTATTTTGTTGAATTTTTTGTTAGAATTTAATAATATAAAAAAGTTTTAATTAACTACAGAAGTATATTATATCATTTGTTTAAATTATATTTCTTATTTCAGTGGGATACAAGAAGTGGTGACATTGTCCAGGAATATGACAGACATTTGGGAGCTGTGAACTCAATCACTTTCGTAGATGATAATAGGAGATTTGTTACCACATCCGATGACAAAAGCTTGCGTGTATGGGAATGGTAAGATTTTTAATTTTTCCATATTAATTAAAAGAGTATTGTGATCATAAAAAAATGCTAATAATAACTTATATTGGGAAGCCTGAAGCCAATATGATGAGTCATACCAGCCATGATAGCCTTCACAGTTTAATAATAACTGATATACCTATTTTAAAATTCTGCCCCACCCAATTAAGATTAATTTTGAATAAATTATAAATGTTAAAAATATTGACATGAAACAAAGAAAATTAATCTTCTTAATAATGTCTGAAGATCTGAAAAATCTGGTTAAAATTCACAAACCAAAAGTGGTATTTTATTTCTAGCATTTTTTTGGTTTTTCGGGGTTTAATCCAGACCTCATAACGTGCATGTTTGTTGAAATTGGTGAATTGGAAAATTTTACAATCAAAATACTTTTCCTCGGACTGGGGAAATAAACAGTGTACATTTAGTACAGCGAAACTGGCACAAAAGAACACATTTTAGTTTGACTTGCTTCATGTTACGAATGATTTCAGTGCAGAAAGTGTAAAAAGTTCTGCCCTAGTTCATGTAATGAACAAAGCTAATATTGTGGGGGGGTTACTACAACTTGAACAAATAAAGTTTATGTTAAATACATATTCTTAAAAAAAAATAGTGATGGGTCCATCATGGTACTTTCCCCTGCGAATTCGGTCAAATTGGTTTTTGATTGGAAATTTAATAGGAAAGGAAACATTAAAATGTATTTTTCATTTTTTGAAGCTGGAATCGTTTACGAATAATATATTAAATATGACCACACTTTGATGTTTTAGTTGACATAAAAATAATTATTTAAATAATTAAAATCTCCGTAGCCAACATAAAGTAGATTATAAAAATATTTTTTTTATTTCTAAGGGAATTTATAAAGTAGATGAAATTCTTCCGCTTATAAAATAAAAACTGGACAGGAGTCCGAGGAAAGTAAAAATTATGAGCCAACAGAATATGTTGTAAAAAGTATAAATTATGTAGTGAAGAAATAACTAATTATATTTCGAAAACAAAATTTGAGAATGAGAATGGGAAATAAATTATATTTATTAATAATTATTATTAAATTCGTTAATGATTTTCTGTTAATTAATGTATATTATTTAAAAAAATATAGAATTCATAGAAATTAATAAGCAAAAATTGTTTTAACTATGAAGAATATCTTACCAGTTCTAGTTTTATAAGATATGGAGGTAGAAAAACTGCATTTCTGATGAATACAACAAAACTGCCAATAATAACTTATGTGATATACATCAATCAAATTAAAACATGGCAAATCCATTTTTTGTACATCTTTCATTTTTAATTATATATGTAATTGTTTAAGAAATTGTTAAAATGAGATAAAACTTATGTATAATTAATAAATCTACTGTGAAATTAAAATGATTTAATATTTCCAATTGAGACCACAGTGCGTTCAGTGCTCAAGTGGACAACTATGGCAGTGTTTATCCTAAGCACCTCCCCCGACACCTTAAATACTCTTTTTCTATTACCATTATTCATCTATCCCAATTTTTAAATAATCCATTGATTATCAATGAACACAGTTTTATTAATCTCTTGTTATAATTAATTTACCTGGAGGTTCAGTTGAAGTTTAAAGTTAAAAAATTCTTACAAATTTCACAATTTCATCCTTTACTACAATGTAAAATAAAATTTGAATGTACTCTGTAATTCTAATTCTACATTACAGAGTAATGCAATATAATGATTACAATCCCTATTCTTATATAAGTCAACAAATAGGTAATTTTAAAATAATTACAAGAGATATAGTACATGTTTTATTATGTAGTACAATGTGTATTATCATATTATTAATATTATATATATCAAAATTATATAATTACTAAATCCAATGTTTCTTTTTTTATTCAGGGATATCCCCGTTGACATGAAATACATAGCTGATCCAACTATGCACTCGATGCCAGCTGTTACACCTGCACCTAATGGAAAATGGCTCGCTTGCCAGAGTATGGACAACAAGATTGTTATTTTCTCTGCCTTAAACAGATTCAAAATGAATAGAAAGAAGACATTCACAGGGCATATGGTTGCTGGCTATGCTTGTTCTTTGGATTTCTCACCAGACATGAGGTAAAGGAGAAGTTTATTATATTCCGTTTGTGATAAGTTTAAAGTGGCGTCATGGATATTAATTTTTATTACCATCTTTATATCAATAAATATTTTAGAAAAGGCAAAATATTTTTATTTGTAACTTCTAAGTCGGTGGCAATTTCCATAGATGCCTTGTTGATTATTTTATAAAGTTTGTTTAAAAGGGATAATTATCAAATAAATTAATGATAAAAGTGTATTATTAAATTTTTTATAATAATAACCTTTATACTTTGTTTTAGTTACTTAGTATCAGGTGATGCTGATGGAAAGACGTATATTTGGGATTGGAAGACAACAAAACTATATAAGAAGTGGAAAGCACATGATAATGTGTGTATCAGCACACTCTGGCATCCCCATGAACCAAGCAAATTGGTCACTGCTGGATGGGATGGACTTATTAAATACTGGGATTAATTTAATTATTCATGTGTTTATAAGATAAAAATATAATTTTATATATAATGTAAAGTATTTTCTGTTTGTAAATAAATGGAATATTTTCTCAATCTTGAATTATTTAATGAAGAATTTAAAAAATAAGTCTTTAGAAAAAGTAAAATTAAATTAATATTCTTAAATGCCATGGCAAATGTTTATATTAATTTAACATATTGAAAGGTCTCAATCTAAAAACAAGCTAGTCTAATATCTTTGAAACTATAACATTAAATGGAATTTTGACAAAACTTTCTTAGGCCACAGCCACTGTGACTTATTTTTTACTTTCCTCGGATCCCTGTCCAACGGAAAGTATTGTGACAGTAAACATTTTTGAATCGCAAATTTCAACGAACGTGCACGTTTTGAGGTCCTCATTTTTCAAAACTCGATGGAAAAGACTCGGGGGATCTTAAAACGTGCATATTTGTTGAAATTGGCGATTCGAAAATTTTTACGATCGCAATACTTTCCCTTGGACAGGGGTACGGGGAAAGTAAAAATAATAAATATAATATTATCTCAAATTTATTATGACATAAACTATGTGTTTAAGTTTTTACCTAACTGCTTAAACATGTTTCACCAAGTGTTAAGTGAAAAGTTAATTCAAGAGTTAATGCATTTAGTAATAGAAAAATAGTATTTTTCTTCAACGTGGAAGAAAAAAAGGTAAATAAAACGTGGTCTAAGAGTTTTAAAAAGAGATGTTTTTGTGAAGGATTATTTATTGGAGGTTGAAAGAGAAAGTAAGGGAGAAGGTAAATGAAGAAAAACGGAATTGAAAATAGGCTCAATAGTTCAACCAGAAGATGAGCGTAGGAAATGAATGGTGGCATTGGAACAAAGTAGAGGGAGTCTTAGTAAGGGAGAATAGGGTATCAAAAAACGAATCCAGAATATAAAGATGAGTGAAAGTAGAACGTATACGAACCTAGGCTTGGAAAAGGATTTTGAATTGAAATAAAAAAAAAATAGAATAAAATATCACAGACGAATGGCGAAGTAAACGAAGAAAGTGTAAGGTATAGGACATGGAAAGATAGTCGAATAGAGGTAGATGCGTGTAGGATTTTGGAACGCGGCTCTAATAAAATCAAAATGTAACGATGGTATAGAGACTTTAAAGAGTGGACAGACGAAAAGTGTATGGTGGGTTTAGTGGAAACTTGGACAATAAAGGAAGAATGGGAAGAGGTGAGCGGTGGGTTACCAGCAGGGTTTAAGTGGGAACTTGAAGGGGCCTCCAAAAAAGGGAGAGCGAAGGGAGGAATGATTGTAGGAGCGAAGAAGACTTTAAAAGTGAAGCGTATTGATTTTATCAAAAAGACGGAAGAGTTGACATGGATTAAATGAGAAAGACATGGATGGAAGCTAGACGTAGGTGTTACTTATATGAACAAAAATTTTATGGAAGTGCGGAAAATAATAGATGCGCGAAGCAGTGATGGAGGAAAATAAATAATAGGAGGTGATTTTAATGCAAGGATGGGAGAGTTAATGGGTGGAATAGACGAGCTGGGTGAACAAAAATAGGGAAGGTAGGATGATAAGGGATTGTTTAGTCGAAGAGGGATGGGAGGTGTTGAACGGATACAGCGAAGGTGTCTGGGAAGGAAAGAAAACATATGTGGGAGAAATAAGAAGAGCTGGAGAAAGTGTTAGGATCATACCACCTGCCGCTAGTGATAGAAGTGAAAATGGGTAAAGAAAAAAGGAACGAAGATGAGCAGGAAGGACATAAGTTGGCTGATGGAATAAGAGAGATTAAGTTAATGGGCAATCACTTGGAAAAGATTAACTAAAATTAAAGAGTTGGAAGACGTCATTGTGGGTTGCGGAAGGAAAGTGAGAAGGAAGGATGAAACGGGTTGTATGTGGTTTGACGAGGAATATCGTGTTACGAAAGGGAAGTTTGGAAGGCGGTTAGAAGGTGGAGATTGGGAAAGGGAGAAGAGAATACGGTATCATCTGCGATAGCAAGATACACTGCGATATGTGAAAAGAAGAAAGTGGAAAAATTGGAATAACGAGGATGTAAAAATTAAACGTAAATGTCAACTATCTTAAAGAAAGGGGATTTGAGGAAGCAGATAGGTGTGACGTTGGAAGAATGAAGATATGTGAGAACCTTCGGGTGTGGGAGAACGAAAGAAAGTGGGGGAGGTTAAGGACTTTACAGAATAAGAAACAAAACAAGTATTTAGGAAAATGGAAGAAAGAAAGGCAACTGGAATGGATGGGTTAAAGAATGAAATATGGAAGGTGATATGAAAAGAAGGAAAGAAGAGCTACTTAATAAGATATGGAGAGAAGAATTGGATTTCCCGAGAAGTAAAAAAGACGTTGAATAATAATAATTAGTACCAGATGCAAGATAGTTATGACCGCAATGAAAAGGCACTTATAGAAGGAAGTGGTGGAGAAAAGAGACGCAAGGGGGAACAAGAAATCAGATATTTATGTTAGCTAGAATGGTTAAGAGAGTATTAGGTGAGAATGGTGGTATGTCTGCGGTGTTTATTGACTTGAAAGCGGCGTATGATATAGTTCCGAGAGAAATATTGATTGAATGCATAAAGAGGAGATGGGTGAGTAATGAAGCTGTAGAATGGGTATGAGGAAATATATACGAGAGCGAAAGTGAGAAGAAGCATGTCTGAAAAGTTGAGGGTATGAATGAGGCTTAGACTGCGACGTAAGCGGGCGTCGCAGTCTAAGCCCCATTCATACCCTCAACTTTTCAGACATGCCCTTTATTGTTTAACTTACTTATAAGTAAAATGGACGAGATACTGAAAAAAGGGCAAGTGGGTAGCGTTGTTTGTGGGTAAAGTAAAGTATATATAAGTAAAGGATATGGTACTAGTGGCGATATATGGATAACAGAGGATTGTATCTGAACGTGAAAAAGACAAAGTGGATGAAATTTCGGAAGAGAGGAAAGGAAGGGAGAGTGCGTGGATTGAGATGGAAGGGAGAAGTGTTAGAGAGAGTGAAAGAGTTCAAGTAATTGGGCTTCATATTTAAAAGCACGGATGGATATTCAGAACACGCCAAATAGGTTTCAATAAAAGGCAAGGAAGAGCTGGGGAATGGTGAAAGATAAGTGGGATGAGAGGTTTAGGGGGAATTTTCAAATTGCAAACAAAATATGGTATGCGTTTGTGAAGCCTATTCTAATGTATGGTATAGAAGTTGGGAGAATGGAAGTGAATGAATGGTGCAAGAAAGAACAGGGTAGGGTCCTGAAGCAATTATTGGGGTTGGAATTGTCGACCGCAAGTTATATCTTGCTTAAGGAAACAAAGAGATGGAAGATGTATGGAGATGCTGTGGAAAGAGTGGTCAGGTATGAAATGAGGTTGTATGGAATAGGAAGTGAGAGGACGTATGGAGAGCGTGCGTTGACGGAAAGAATAGTGATCGGAAAAATTTGTATGAAAGATTTGGACTGTCTGAGGGCGTAGCAAACGAATGTTTGGAGAATGTAGTAAATGTATCTGCATGGATGAGGGTAAGTCTGAAAGAGGTGGAAGAACATGAAAGGTGTGTACAAACAAGAGTGAATATAACCCGAAATATGAGAGGTGGCAAGTGTATGGAAGATTACCTTATCTGTGTATGAGTGATATTTCAGCAGAGGATAAGGTAACCTTGGCTAGAGCCAGGTGTAAATCCGAAGAAAGAGGATGGAAGGTATGGATGGTGAAAATTTATGGCGAGTGTGTGTTCTGTGGCTATGGGATTCATACATGGAGGCATTTGTGTAAGGAATGAGAGGAAATATATAAGGTATAGATGAATGATCTGGCGTAGATATCTTGAAGAGACTGGGAAGGGAGACAAATAGTAAGAAATTAAATTAGACAATTAAATATGGAGTGATGGTTAAGTTATGCTTTTGTTTATCGTTTTTTTTTGTATATCGATTATTTGGATAGAACTTTTTTGTAAGGAATATTTTATGTTTTGGATGTCAATGGGTTTTTTTTCTAATATTTTTACTTGATCACAATTTCTTTAAATCAAATTAAACCAAAGAAAAAATAAAATGAATTCATATACACAATTTAATAATTATTTGTCATTTCATTTGTGGTGCAACAGCAAATATGCATTGTGTGGTTCAATGTCCGGCGGAGAATTTGCACGGGAAGTAGTTTTTCGATGGATGTTTGTCCATTTTTTTAAATAATAAATAAATAATTCATTAATCTTCTTTATGTTGGTTGTTGGTCGTGGAGACTTTAATTATTTAAATAAAAATACTTGTCCTTTCTCCTACTTATTTTTTATTTTACTAGATATATTTCGGAAACTATGTTTCCATCTTCAGTAGTTGAATTTATTTATTTTTAAATTTAATACAATTCATTTATCTAAATAAATTTTGTATTGTATCCTATGTTAGGCTTTGAGAGTGGACGCCCGGTATAACTCAAGCTGTAATACAACTAAATCATTATTAAATCAGTACTTTATTTCAACTACTATCAAAATATTTACGAGATTCTATGTCAATGTGTACACACAAAATGCGTCCACCCTCGCGCAGATCAATAAGCACCGCTGTGGCAGGCAAGCACCATGCGGTCGGTCCCATTCTCCACTGCCTTCTTTTACAATCAGTGCTGCGCGTTAATTTCGATAAATGGCCCCAAGTGAATTTCACGCAAAATTTCTGCGTTCCTGCTGAATACAAAAGCGTTCGCGTGAAGCACTAGGAAACTGCGCCGTGCGGACGGGACGACACCCACGCAGAAAAAGGGTCAGCCCGCGCCACCAGGGTAAACAAACAAGCACCATTCGAAAAGAGGACATATCACAGGTTGGTCAAATTGTTTTTAATCGATATGAGTTTAAAAAAATAACGCGTAGTAGGCGTTATTTAAACAAAAACTCGTATCGTGTTTGATAATTAAGAAAAATCATATTTATTTCACTCATCTAAGAATTAACGTTTATTGGCACTTATTGTTTCGAATAATTTCCAATGTTATTAGTAATAATTTGTAAATTGTATGTTTTTTTAAGAGACATTACAATTATTCATTGTCTATACATGTTTATTGTTTTTTTCATATGAATGTGTTATAAAAGTTACCCTTTCACAAATTAAGAAGACGGTAGAATAATATAAAATATAATTTGAAGGGATTATATTCCCTTTCATTTACTTAAAAAAATCTATTTAAAATTACTTTTTAAACACTCTGGATAATAATAATATTCCGCATGCAATATTATAATTGAATAGAGAAGCATTTCCATAATCTTAGTATGTATAAAAATACAGAAGCTTGCTTAGCTTAATATATTGGAAATTTACAATATTAAAGGGCTGTATTCCAAATATTTTTTTAAGAAAGGATTTATGATTTGATTTCTTATACAAACCACGATGATGAAATTAATTAATTAGTCCCAAACACCACTCAATTTCTAAAATCGCAACGGTATTACTATTACGGACAAAATATTGAACTAACTCTCTCATGGGATTAAAATATGCAGCGAAAAGAAATTTAATAAAAGTATAAAGAGATATCTAATAGCAAAATGTTGGTGATGGTAAATAAATTTCTTTTGTGATTAGGGTATTTATCATTTTATTAATATTATTAATTTATATTTTAAGCCGATATTTATTTAATTATTATTATTCTATATGCATCCAATTTATTATATTTGACAAAGGTAGATTATATTATGAGTTCAATAAATTATATATGAGTTCAAATAAAGTTTCGTTATTATGTTGCACATTATATACCCCAAATACAATATTTTTTTATGAGATAATTACGAAACATTTTTGATCACTAATTCGATATAAACAACAGTAACATAGTGGATGAAAACATATCACTCCGAAATTCGAATTTTTAAAACAAATTATTACTGAAGCTCCTCAGCTTGCATCAAAAAAATAGAGTTAGAACTACATAAGTTATAGAATTATGGGGGATTCATATTTCTTTGACGCTGATACCAGAGTTTGATTAATTTCTCAAAAAAAGATGAGTATCTTTAACTGAAAATATTTTGGGTAAATATTTATTTAAATACGTATTTTTAACTGTTCAAAATTAGTTCGAAATTGTTCTTCTATCATTCTAAGTGAGCCATTCTTAGTTACTTTAAAAATTAAAAAAAAAAAAACTAAACATAGATTGTGCTTTCATTTTTGCAGAATATTTGAATGTGAAATAAAAATAACTGAACGTTTTATTGTTTTTAATTATCAAATAATAATTGTACATTATACTTATAAAAAGTGATCCTAAAGTAGTTAGTTTTATATATTTTGGTAAATAATTATATTTTACAGTCGTTAAAACGGGAAATATTCTATTAAATAAAATACTTTAAACTTTGTATAACACTAAAATGTATTTATTGCGACTATAGTTTTAACAATTTACGCTTGTCATTATCAAAATAAAAGTAAATTAAACTAATTACATTGTTGGTATATAGACTGGAGCTCAAAAGTAATGGTGGGTGTTCCAAATGTTTTAAATATTTTTGTAATTCATCTCATAACAAACGAATTTAGTGCAGGTTGAACAAAAACACTGACAAAAATTCAATACAGTTTTGGCCCGCCGCGGTTGTTGTAACACTCACTAACTCGGCAATTTGAAACACATTTATTCCATAAATGGCAATATTTTTTCACCCAAAATTAAAAAGTTTAAAATTGCTAGAAATTGAAAATGAAAAAAAAAAAATTATGTCAAAAAATGAGATTAAGCGATTGTGTAAAGAAAGGATGGATGGTCAGATGTTTGCAGAATGTGTAGAAGAAATGAAAAGAAAAAAAGGAAGGTGTCATTTCCAACGATGCGAAAAGGAAAAAATAATTAAAGATGATTGTCCAATAAATCCCCTTTAATTATTTTTTTCCTTGTGGACTCTAGTGATGAAAATATTGACATAGAACATGATGAGCTTGGATTGTACATTGTTATGAAAAATAATTATGATTATTTTGATTTATTAAATTGGTGGAAGTTTAAATCGAATATATTGCCTAATATATCTCAAATAGCACGAGCAGTTGTATGCATTCCAGCGAGCAGTGCACCTAGCGAAAGTGACATTTCTTAAGCTCAATATGTCATTCAGGAAAGAACACATTTGTGTCCAAATAATGCTGATGATATATTATTTTTACATAGCAATTTAAAGTAAGTTTGTTACTTATTTTAATGCAACACTTTAAATTAAAAGTCTGTATTGTTCATTTGTTCATAAAATAACACATTGTTGGATTTATTTAAATATTTTACGGATCGGGTGCGACCCGCTCAGAACTGACTCTAAACAAACTGTATATATGATAATAATTTTACATTATGCGTCTTCAGAAGTCAAGCATGTTTTATTAATAAATTAATGCTGAGTTTCTAACGATAAGGGAAAATCGAAGACGGACACTTCGATGGCACCCTGTATATAATTTTTTGGAATACAATATATCGATGTTTGTCAAAAATTATCATAATTTTATGAAATGACGTCCTTTGTATTAAAATCATTACAAAATTTATTGAAAAACATTTCTTTATCTATAAATGCCAATTTTAATATAACAAATTAAAAATGTGAATAATGGTCTTATGTATAGGACATTGTAGAAAAATAAGATAGTTGACATCTACTTCTGCACCGGAAGTGCATTTTAAAAATAATTTAGTTGAAATCGCGGGTCACCCTTTATACATATTTATTGTCATTCATTTTTCAGCATAAAACATGAACAAATTAGATGGAGCCAGTTTGGGTTATTCATATCATCTACCAACAGCAGGATGGGCACTACGTATACGCAACAGCCTCTCTCAATTCAGTGATATTTTCAGCGAATTCAATAAATACATTGCTCCGGCATATCATCACGATAGATGCGAAAGGTAATTAAATAAATTAATTATACAGTAATGAACTGATTTCACATTTATGATGTAAATAAAAATGTTGATATGCATTGAAGATTAATTAAATGATCTTTTATTACGGCAGCATTATTTCTGCTCTAACTGATTATTTAATAATTGTACTATATAACATAATATTTATTTATGACAGTTACCTAATAAGTCCTTATTTAACAATATGATAAAATGATCATTTTCATTTTTTATATAACATAGTTATTTTTATTAATAGATCTGTGCAAATGAGATTATACTCGATGCACAAAAGGGAATTCGTGATGGTTTTTGTGGCGTTTTTCGCTTGTTTCGGATTGGCGCTTTTCATAGGATTGGCCGGTGCGTGTTTTATTTCCGAACATTTGCTCGCCCGGACAGCACTTACATAATTACTTCCACAGGTCCGCCCATCACATCTAGGACTTCCATGAATGGAAAATCCCTCCTCGCCAAAGATAACAGAAGCCACACGAATCCCGCGGAAATAGCCACGGGACCGTTCACCATGAGGACTCCGGCCATGTCCACGTACAGTCAACAGCTTTGGTTAATAGCAAAATTGACAACGGACAACAGTGATGGTATTTAAATTATATTTTAAAACCACAAAATACACAGGGTGACTCATTTTAATTAATCCAGTATATGTTTCTCCTCGTTTCATGAAAAAGAGACGTAATAGATCTTATAGACAATAAATTAAATCACCAACACCTATCTGTAGCATATAAGAATTAATATTTTTTTGTATAGAATTCAATTATATAATAATAAATTTTAAAGTTATTGTTGACTGGCTCTAATGTATATACATTGGAATATTATATTTTATTCAAAATAGACATGTTTTTTTTTTAACATTGTAAATGATCACGCATATAGCAAAAGAACTAAAAATATTACTTATGCAGCGCACAAATTAACTTTAACTGAACGCAATGCCCTTTACCGGTGCATTAAGTTCTACAACACTTTACCAGACAACATAAAGACAATAGACGTTTTTAAAAAACATAAAAGTGAAATAAATAATTTCTTATTGGACTCAGAATTGTATAGCATAAACGATTACTTTGGTGGGAATGAGAATATTTATTTTATTTATTTGCTACCTGACACAATTTCATTTATGTTCCTCAGAATTATTATTTTGTAAACATTTCCTGAAATAAAGTTGATTTATTTTTATTATTATTCTACTGGAATAATTAAAATGGGTACTATAATTTGATTAACTTTAGAATCAGTGTGTAATTAACAAATTAAATTGAATTTGCCGTGATTTCCACATAAAAGATGTGGTTTAAATAAACATCAGCCTTGACACATTTTTCAATGATTGAAACTTAACATGGATTTACTTCATAAGTCAGGGGTAATGCAATTTAAACATGTAAAATTTAACAAATATCAAATTTTATTAAATAGTTTTTAATTATACAGCGATGTTAAAAGTTAGTAAAGCATCGTTGTTTTTTTATAATTTTTTAAATTCTGAACACATTATAATCTGGTAGATTTTCTCTAAAATGAACAGACAAGCAGGAATTTGCATACAATTATTTTTACATGTAAAATCCCTATGTATATCTAGTTGTCTCACCCGGTATATACAGGGTGTTTCTAAATTGATGCGAAAAATATTAAAGGGTGATTTTTCAGGAAAAATTAAGGTGGGTGTTTCGTATATTTTTTTTTCTTTAAAACCCTTCCTTTTCGTGTTACAGCCCTCTAAATTTAAGGAATAAAATATTTTATTTCATATATCTACTATGAAACAATTTAGAAGAATGAAATTTAACATACCACTGTTCCTCATAAATTTGAAAAACGAAAGTTTACCCAATTATCTAAGTAAATTGAACACCTTGTATATTCAAAATATATTTAAACGATAGCTTGTTTATATTTATATTGTATATTCAAAATATATTTAAACGATAGCTTGTTTATATCCAAGACGCTTTTATTTGAAATATTTTTTCAAAAGGAGAAGAAGTATTTTGTAGGTTGACGATTTTCGGTGATGGGATGTGGAAAAAGAGAGGGGTTTCGTCTGTATTGGACGTAACTTTTCTTATCGGCTGGAAAACGAGGAAAGTATTAGAAGTGAAATCAAAAATCTGCAAGGCGTGCGATCTATTACAAATCTGACAACAAATGACAATTTTGCAACCAAAACCACGCATTGGGGTTACCTTGAAGCGTATATTTGAACGCACTTTTTACCCATAACCAACTCAGCAATGACAATGAAACAGTCATGAATTCGACCAGTCGATATCCGAAACTTGGATCTACTTTAACATGACCTTTCTCCGTCTAGTGAAGTTTCTTCGCCGACACCGAAACACCGTTAATATCACATTCCAACAAATATCGGTGGTGGACGGCGACCTCCCGGGGATGAATTTGACGCACAATAACTCGTCTCTTCCACCTTTTTTATTTATTTTGAGTAGTTTGAAGCATTTTTACGGCACGCATGATAAACAATCATGATTGCAAAATCAATCGACGCCAGTGCATCCTGAACTACAAAGACCGCCAGTTTTGTCGGTTACTGATGGCTCTCGAATGCGCGCCGTTGTACTTTTTTTGCATTTTGCCTCATAATTTAGAAACGACGTTTCCGGTGAATATAGGATAAAGTCTATAATAAAATAGAACATTTTAGGCGAAAAAAATATCGATTTTTTTAAAATTAATTAGAGGATTACCTCCTTAAGATAATAAAATTAATAAAAACCAAACAAATAGACTTTCCTTGCTAAACAGTGACATTATTTTTTCTGCACCAGCGGCGCATCTAATAAAGTTAATGCAGACGAAGGTCGCTGAGAATTCATGAATGAATTTCGTCTTCCTCTTTTGCGAATTTAATAACCTTAGCTTTGAAGCCCTGTAACACTTAATTATGAATGAAATAAAGTGAAATAAGGTGGATTTTGAGGTTATACTAGCAAATAAAAAAAAGCAGTTACAAAAATACGTCAAATTTTAATTAATTAGAACTCAGAGTATATTTTATAGAGTCCGACCTATATGAGGCACTAACATTTATATACCCTGCTTTAAGTAAATACACCTTTTCCAACGTGACACGAATACCGAATACATAATACAATGAATAATCATTGTAATATTTAGTATTTATATATCTATATGAATTTTAAAATAGCTTTGCGAAAAGTGGTTTATATATATAAATATTTTTATTTTCATAATACATTGACCGACATTGATAAAAAATCTGCGCTATTTTCTTTGCATTTTATATACTTAATATTAATTAAAACATGTTAAAAATAAAGTGTATTATTGTAAATCCGCAATAACAATCCTTGTTTTGCACTAAAAATTTAAACTATTCATTTGTGATCAGGTATTCAATTAAATTTTCGTCCCTATAAAAATTGATTTCTTTGCTCAAAACATTATAATTAATATTTATCTATTCGAGAGTAACATTCGCTGTTGTGCGCGGCACCTACCGCCGATGTAAAATTACCCACGAATTATTTTCCACTCAAGGATTTGCAAAGCGCCACTATTATGGCGAAAGCGCCGCGTAATTCACATAGTTTAAAGTTAATTAACAGTTTTAAAAGCCATAAAATAAGCAAATTATATAAAGTTATCACAACTAACATCTAATTTAATTTATTAGCCATGAATCAAAACTTACACTTATCAATTTCGAGAAGTCTTTCTTGAAAAAAAATCTATACCGCCTAATATCTTTATTTCTTGCCTCTTGAGCTTCCTCTGACATTTGTCCAATAGAAAGTATGCAAGAAGCTATTATGTCTCTACCATGAAACAATATCTTATGGACATTTACCGACATGTAGTACCATGGATATTTTTTACAAATACATTAAAGGTCTCTATGCCGTATTTTTCAAATGCATCTAAATTAATAGCACAACCAGAATTCATAACCTGTAAAATTACATGGAACCGTTCTATTAAATTAATATACACTCCCGTAATATCCGCTGATTTTCGTGCTTCTGAAAAAATCTTTTTGCAGTATTTCCATCGTTGGAATTTCCGCCGTTTTGTTTTGGCATATCAATTAGAAGGCCCATTTCTTCTTAAAATTGTTTTTGTGTATATTCCTTTTGTTTAGCCAGCTTATTTTTATTTTTCGTGCCTCTTGCATGCCACATTTGTATTTCAAGTCTATACGATATATGAAGTATGCATTCCATATTATTAAATCATATCACTGTGATAAAAAATGTGTTTATTTCTTTACTTTTGCAAATTGGTTTCAAAAGTAACTCGAAAAATTAAATTAAAATGATTTGAAAATAATTAATAAATAAATATTTTTCTATTTTAGTAACTCGAATAATTCATAAAAAAACTATATTATTTCTACATAAAGAAACAGAGTATTGAAAAATATATGTTCTACAATAAATATCAAAGGTAGAAGGCTAAAATGTTTTTCATATAAAAAAATCTAAAATTTTATTCATTTTTGGTGTAATACTTTTAATGTTACTGAGTAAAATATTACTATAAAAAATAGCATACAATGAGACCTTTACTAATAATTATATTATGCTTATTTTTTTACATTTGCTAATTGGTTTCTTAAGTGACGCTAATAATGGATAAAAACTATATTATTTCTAGATGAAATTTTCGACAAAAGCTTTCAAGTTACGGTTAACATCGAGGGTTTAACGGAAGAACATAAACCTGTTAAAATTGTCCATGGTAGAAACACTAAAAACCGGTAAGTTTTTTTATAAACTCATTGTTTTGCATAATGAATATTATGCATATATCTTAGAATTATGGATGAAGTAGTAATAAAGCAAATATTGTGTTGCAAATTGATAAATTATAAACAAAAAAATCAGAAAAGAACAGCAACTTTTGTTCTTCTGACTGGATGTTTAAATGTTGAAATATTAAAACTATTTACAAAAATTGTATCAATTCAGGCTTAACGAAAAAAATAACAACTTTTTTAAAACTCAATTTTATTTACTCATTGAACTATTATTACTATTACTACTACTATTATTATTTACTTATTGAAACATAATTTGTGAAAATTAATATTTTGTGTTATATCCACTTGTCTTTATTATATTTTTCGCATTTTTGGCATTATATTAACTAACTAAACATTCTTATTTTTAAAAATAAATAGATAATAATAAATAAACAAATCACTATATATTTAAATATATTTCTAGCATATTATTTTGGACTTGTCCTGGTCCTGATTGTGTTCCTTTTGTATCGAAATATATAAATAAATAAAACCTATGTACAGACTGGTACATTTTTGTCTTTGCAAATATGACAACATTTTATTAAAAATTGAAAAATTTACAACACTTTCTCAAAGCAACATTTTATGCTGACTTCAAATATGTTTTGACATTTTATTTATCATTTTTAATTTTTGAATTATAACCTCAAATTTCAATTTTTTTTCCCTAAATGTTGCACCATCAAAAAATGCAGAGTATCTTGTTTACGATGTTTATTTTATTCAAATAAAGTAACCTTAATAGTAATTCTAGACAAAAGCTAAAATCTAGTATCAGGGGACATTTTAGTGCTGATTTTATATACCTAGTAAAAACTAAGTTAACTTAATTTTAAAGATATACGTCAATATATAAAAAAAGGTCCTTAGTTTTTAAATCAACGCAACCTGTTTTATTTGATTACATAATTAGCGAAGAAAGGAAATAAAATAATGTTTTATCACATATTTAAAAATGAAGACTTTCTTAGGTCGCTTTTTAATAGATATATTATTAGATTTTGCTTCAGGTTGAAAATTACCAAAAATATGATATAAAGTTTTATTTTTTAAATTTAAATTGTTGTTAGTTAATATTAATTACATTTTTCATATTTGTTGTTGTAATTTACATTACTTTTTTATTTAATAAATGAAACAAATTTTAGAATAAAATAAATGGATGTTTATTAAAAATTGAATTTAATTATGAAGTGTATGAAGTTTGTTTACCGTTAAATGAACAATTAAAAGTTGAAGATGGTTGCTTTGTTTGGGTAATTTAGATTTATTTATTTATATATACAGATTATAACAGATTTTAGATACATTTAATATCTTCACGTAATTAAACCACAATAAGATTAATTTACTTTGTTAGATCATTCAATTATGTCCTGCCAAAATATTTTTTTGTACTTACTTTATTAATCCTCATAATGGCACTATTTTAACTGATTTTCAAAATGTACATTACGTGTTGATTTCGTTGACAGAACCAGACATTTGAAATGCATGAAACAAGAATGCGACGAATTCATTGTGCTGCATCTTGGATTTTTAGACTACACGCACTACATAATCACCGTGCGTTTTTACGATTTGGAAGCGTTCCATAAAAGATACACTATCAAAGACCTCACATTTTATGTAAGTGCAAATCGATTTTAATAAATAAATCTTGAGTGTTTTCATATTCTTTTATTGTTTTCAGTTTGTGACGTATAATCCTGCCTTTACGCAAATAGAAATCTGGTTCAGGTTAATATTTACTGTATCGTCGTTTGTTGTTACTGTAAGTATTTATGTTAAATACTATTTTTATTATATAATTGGCAAGAAAACATAAAACATGTTACCTATTAGCATGTTTTTTTACACGATGTATAATTGCTAATAATCCAATTGATTTTAACATATAAAAATAGGCATTATATGTTAAAATTAAAATCAATTGGACTATTAGCAATTATACATCGTGTAAAAAAACATGCTAATAGATAACATGTTTTATTAGCAATTATACATCGTGTAAAATAAAACATGCTAATAGATACAGGATGAATACTTGCAATATTCTTTGAATTCCTTTTAGAGCCTCTACTAGATTAAGAACCTACCAAAATATTAACATTTATTTTTCTCGTTTTTTTTAAGCATAACGAGTGATACATCATTGAATTCGCTATAAGAAATGCTACCGTAATCAAAGTGTTTCTATTTTTGTGGCCATATAAAAAATAAGTTTATGATGATTTCTCGATGAAACATAAAAAATGAAGACAAGTGACAAGTTATATCCCATCATTTATAATTTATAAATTTATTCATTATAATTATTATTGTCCTGTTATTTTATCTAGTAACATTCGCATTTATCCTCGCATATAATCAAATAACGTTTATTTGAATATATTTGTAATGAGGATGCAATGAAATTCTGATATAGTTTAGACATAAATCATTATGATTCAGATAATCATTTATAAAATTTTAAAAAAAGTGTTTAAAACAGTTAATCGCTAGTATTTCAAATCGTAATTTGAGGCGTTTTTAAATATATTTCAGAAATGTACTGTATACTCTTATACAATACACATAACTTTCATAATAATAAAAATCAGGATATGTAATTTTTTTTAATTTTTAATTTTCAAACATCGAATAACCAATAAAAATGCATTCTCAAAAGTGAAATACCTCGTATTGAAATTTTATAACAGTCTATACTAATATTTTTCGATTGAAATTATTATTATTTTTTTTCAGTGTTGGTTCGCACATACATTAAAACGTTATCCAATTTTCGATTATTCGATAGAGCAAAAATGGATGTCTGTATTACTGCCGATGTTGCTATTTTATAATGGTAAGTTATGTATCGAAACTGTTTCTTTAAGTGCAATAATGTATTAGATAAATATGTCGTGCAACAATTTGTTCATATAGCAAAATGCATGGATTAGCGTAGTATAATAACATTTTTCTGAAGTGAAATACAAAATATGGGGCACAAATTATAGCCTACGCCGACGATATAGTTATTATTACAAAATAACTGCAAATAATGATAAACGTCTTAGAGGAATTTGGACACAAAACTAAGGAAATAAGAATGAGTATGGGAATTACACATTTGAGATTGTTGACAAGTTTAAATATTTACGTGTAAAAAAAAGATGGCAAAAAGAAAAAAGAAATCAAAGAAAAATAACATTTTCAACAAAAGTGAATGTCTACAAAACTGTGAAAAGATCAATTATGACACACGGAGAAGAGACAATGGCAATTACAAAAAAAGAACCAAATGAACTACTCATAATGGAGAAGAAAATTATATATTTAGATAATTTTAAAACTTGTAAAAAGGTGATTACCGTAATAAAGTTATTATTATATACTTATCTTTCGTAGTTTTCAAAATATTTCACATTTGTACTGTTTTTAATACATATTAAGAATCAATTAAATGTTTGGCCATGGAAACAGAAAAATGACAGTAAAGAAAAAAACAATAATGTTTTATGTTATTGTCACATTTAAATTTTAGAATGATTTTAGCTTATTTATAAGAAACCATTTATCGTACTCGGATATAGATTTTCCAAAAAGCTATTTTAAATAGAAAATTGTATTTATTTTGCATTTCTTTTCAATTACCTTTATTTTTATGCTTAATTACTGTCATTTATAATATTTTTAATGTCCAGAAAGAATTGAATAGAATTCTTTCTTAAAATGTCATATAAATACTATAAAATGTGAAATGTTGCAATAAGTACAAAAGATAGGAGTGTAGTATGCTTAATGAAATATTTCTATATGATAATTCAAGAATAAAATAGAAAAATATAGGGTTCCATTAAAAAAATAATAATAACGCCATTACATTAAATGGAAATTAATACCTTCGTTTTGTTCAAGAAACATTTGAAGATGATTTAAATTTATCATTATGGGCAAGATTAAAATGGTTTAAACACGACGGAGTTTCACCTCATAACACGTTGGCTGAACAAAAGTATTAAAATTATGCTTTTCATAATTCATGGGCGGGAAGAAATGGATCAATCTTATGGTAACATAGATCACTTGTCCTATACGTTTTTTTCTGTGGGGTTACGTAAAGAACAAAGTGTATCAAAAATCTTATCAATCCGTGGAGGATCTTAGAGTAGCTGTACTTGAATTAATTCTATTGGCGGAAGAAAAGTCAACAAATTTGATTTTAAAAAGAAGGAAACTGTGTCTTAATATCAATGGTGGTTTTTGAACATTTTTTGTAATTTTGTATTTTATAAATTTTTCTGCTATTATTATTATTATTATTATTATTATTATTTTGATTAAAATATTGATGTTATTATGATAAAAGCTGTTTTTGAACATTTTTTGTAATTTTGTATTTTCTAAATTTTTCTGCTATTATTATTATTATTTTGATTAAAATATTGATGTTATTATGATAAAAGCTGTTTTTGAACATTTTTTGTAATTTTGTATTTTCTAAATTTTTCTGCTATTATTATTATTATTTTGATTAAAATATTGATGTTATTATGATAAAAGCTGCAAATATTTTACATCTGTTATTCATAGCTTACTATTTTTTATTAATGAAAAATTGAAAATTACTCGTAACTTTAAAAATAACTATGGCATACGTTATATCGGATTATAGGAAAAAAATCTTTCCAATGAGGTAATAGCCAAATATTGTTTCCATTTAAAAGTAGGTAAGTTTGTGTCTTATCTCCGAAAAATAAGGGCGAAACAAAGTTTTTTTATTTTTTGTTCTTAATCCGTATAAAATTATCTACAACTTTGTCCTCTACCGTTTTTTTCTTTCTGTCATAATAACAAAGCTACATTGATGCAAAAATTGACACATATTGCATTTTTTAAAATATCTAGTCACCCTTGATTTTTTTCTTAATTTTGAAAGTGCCATTAAATTCGTCTTATAAACTACACTTCTTTCCCTATTTAATTATTTTCTATCTCTTTCTGAGATCCTCTAAGAGAACATCGAAAAAAAAAAATCACCCTGTATATTACAAATAAAGAATTTCATAATATATAAAGAAATATTTAAATCATGAGAAAT
The DNA here is from genome assembly GCA_963082785.1 of Philonthus spinipes. Taxonomy (NCBI): domain Eukaryota; kingdom Metazoa; phylum Arthropoda; class Insecta; order Coleoptera; family Staphylinidae; genus Philonthus; species Philonthus spinipes. Next base: position 16,747,420 of record OY720311.1, on the reverse strand, counting down.
TTGCAGTAGCTAATCATTTACTTGAAACCGGATACAAAATCACCATGTTAAATTATTAGAACAACCATTAACACCTCGGAGAATTTGTTATTATTTCATATATAAAATTATACGTTTATAAAAATTAAATTCCCTTCTATATTTTCTAAACAAATAAAAGTTATTGATGGGTGTTATTTAAAATGTATTTAATTGGAAATAATTTTTTAACAAAGATTTGATTACAAAATTATCAGAGAATCCATTATTCTAATTAGATGCTTTCGTTTTTTTTTTCGATCAGTGAAAGATATTAAATTGTTATTTATCACTCGTTCATATTTTAATTTACTTATTAGAGCAATAAATAATTATTATCTTTACCTTGGAGGAAAGAATATTTACTCAATGGTTATAGCTGGTAGCTCCATCTTTTCGGTTGACTTTTTTTTTTCTAAAAAATAAAAACGTAATAAATATATATAAAACTTGTTGACTTTCGGTTGTCTTTTTCTAAAAAAAAAAAGTAAGACCTTCAGAATATTATTTGATGTATAACAGTGGAGGTGTTCTACACTTCCTCGGTCAATGCCCCGCCCTAAAAGGGAATAAAGTTCATTTCGTGGGAACAGCTCGCATTAATGGGTTAACAGATTTCGTACTACCCAAGACTATAGCTCACATTAATGGGTTAACAGATCTCCCATCTTGAGTGGTACGAGGTCTGTTAACCCATTAATGTGAGCTATAGTCTAGTTGATTACATTAAGAACTCTAAGTGGTTTTAGGAGGGACATAACCTTTGTCTACTGTATTAACACAATGGGCCTTAAATTGTCTAAGTGAAACAATGGCTGCCACTAAAATCTAACGGTGAAAATAGTGACGGTAGAAATTTGAAAATTATTAAATATTATGTTTCATGTTATGTTTATTACTCTTTATTTTTTAATAAATCATCACTATTTTAGTTGGGGGAAGAAAAAGTCCTCGGCTTTCAATCGATAGAGAAGCGACTAATTTTTATTTTCTGGTATATTCGTAATATCTAATTGCTGCAATAACCAAACAATAAATTAAGAGAAATTCTATTACAAAACATTTTTTATTCCATATATGAAAAGTAAATAAAAACTCTATTATCAAATATACATAACTTTTTTCTGACTCCTTACACTTAACGGTAGAAAAGAAAACGATTAAAAAAAATATTCTTTCTGTAAAATAAATATTTTTTTTAAATTATTATTATTATTTAAGATCCGATATTTCCGACAAAATTTCTTGCGAACTCATGGATACCCGGAATGACGGACGCCTTCTTCCAAGCTACGTTTCTGTGCGCTCTATTGCTCTTCTGGCTCTGCGTCTATCACGGTCTTAGACAGGTGAGGATTTTTCATTATTTATCAACCTTTCCTCAACCCCCTTCCGCATCCGATGTACGCCATCGGAATTATTCAGTGCCAATTCCCCCGGATCATACATCCATCTAGCCGGTAAATTTTCTGCCTCGGAAAATTAGTTTCGTGCTCGATGTTTTCCAGAACGAAAGGAAATTGCCAACGTTCTACTTTCCCAAGGTGTTTATCGTGGGGATGTTATGGATTTCCGCGATCGTTTTGGCCACATGGGAGAAGTATAACGAGCTGGAGGATCCTACGTATGATCATGCTGTTGATACTACTAATTATTATGTAAGTTTAAAACATAAAATATTACTATTTGATGGGTGATTATTTAGATAATTTGAGAAAAAATTTAAGATCGCGGCACAAATGTGGTGAAATTAAAAAAATCGCTTGGGGTACGCAACTACATTCACTTGTGTTTCGATGTGTCAATCAAATTGAATATCAGTTTCACAATTCGTTATATTAATTTTATTTTCTGCGTTTATTTGATGTTTTTACTTTTTCCATAATTTCGTTTAGAGTAGTTTTATTCAATTGGAAGGAAATTTATATAAAATTAACTCCTTGTTCGTTGAATTTGAATCACATCCTGACGCACAATACTTTTTTTTTAACCAGAATTCAAATCATACAAGTATTTTATATACGCAATATTTAAAAATCGACGACGAAGTTGGCGTTGGAAATCTCGAGTCATGTCTGTACTAAGATCACACGCGTGATATGCTGGTTGCGGTTAAATAGGAATTATTGACAACTGACTTGTCAACATAACAACCGTGCGCGTGTAATTTTAGTTCAGACATGACTTTAGATTTCCAATGCCAAATTCTTCGTCGATTTTTATTATACGCTCGATATAATAACTAATAATTTAAAGCATAAAATAATGATCTGCGCTTTTATAACCCATAAAATATATGTGTATGCGTCAGCTGACATATCACGTGGAAACGCAGATTTTGTTCCACTAGACACATAACTTATGTTGATTGTCCAATAATATGCTTATTTAATGTGGTGATTGTTGCTGAATTTTTGATAATCACTAGGAGCGAAATAAAAAGCATATATTAGTAATAAAGAAAACTTTTTATTAACTAAAATTATTGCATATCTCTCCCAGTACAAAATAATACTTCATACAAACATTATAACTTTTTATATCTCAGAACAATAATGAATATTGTGAATAAGTATACACGTTAAATAAGCATATTATTATTTAAATTGATTCCTTTTAAATTATATATATATATATAAGAATTGTAGAAATTTCAATGTAACACATTGTAGGGAAAATGAACATATCCGGCTGAATCATTATAGGCTGACATTAGCTGGAAAATGTATGGTGTTATTATGCACCAATGCTATATAACAAGCTCCCAGAGTGTATAAAAAAATTAAATTTAAAGAAAATTAAAGTATTCATTAAATAATCTTTAATATCAAAGGCTTGTTATAGAATTGATGAATTTTTATCTAATATTAATAATATGAAAATCTATTTACTTTACATTATTTATTATATTAATATATTTCGAGTCGGTATTTTGGAGTACTACTTTTTAATGTGTATGTTATGTTCATGGTCGTCATTTTATTTTATTTATTACTCGTTTTTATTACTTTTTAACTATTGCATTTTTTATTCTATCTTAAATTTTATGTGTTTTAATGATATTTTAATATGTTTTACCTGTCGTTAACTACTATAACCTATTCTAAGTATTACTTGTATCCAAATTTGTAAATATTGAATGGATAACTTGTGTAAGCTGAAAACATTAGCACCGATAAAATATGAGCATCAGTATTGTACGACTAGAAGTCAGGGGACTTGGGTTCAAATCCCAGCAGAGATGTTTCTTTTCCACTTATATTTAATTAATTTAAAATATACCTCAATGTTGTGGATTGAAATTTCTACAATTCATATTATTATTATGAAAATATACAGTGAGGATTTTATTTCATTGAATATAGGTTCTTTCAATATATTAGGCGCATGCATGTACTTTGATCAGCGACATATTGGTGAATATGCGAAGTATTATTGCAAACAACGTAACCTGTAAATTGTTAAATTCAATGCTTTTGACATTTCTCTAATAAAATAATAGTTTTTCATTTAATTTATTGAGTTATTTAGTGCATACATTCGCTAATCATGGAATACACAGAATTGCACTTCGACATTCATTACTTTAATTTGAAGAAATTTGCTACAGAAGCCCATAAAACACAAAAACCTATAGTGATGCTGCTATTCCATACCTCAATTGTTTGTGTTGGTTTCAACGATTTAATAGCGGTGATATTGATGTCAAGTATAAAAAACGACCTGGAGGATAAAAGAGTTCAAAGAAAAAGATAAATGGACAAAAGTTGTAAAAACTAATGGAAAATATTTTGTAATCTATATTGTACAAATATTTCTAAATAAATGACTTTTTAAAGTGAAAAAAAAAAGATCAGAATACATGCAAGTACCTAATACTTTCAATTCATTATCAAAAAATAATATTAATTAAAATCACCACAGACATTACATGAATGTCTTAAATTATAAAAACAGTTCTTTGTAATTTTAAATTCATTCGATATGTGTATTGGCGGATTTTGATTTTAATAATAGTTAACTGATTATTTGAATAAGGTGATTTTTTTGACTGCAATGCTTGATATATATTTAATTATATTGCACATATGGATGTGTTCAGGGAAATAAAATACTTATCTTTTGTGCTTTGTAATTTATTCAAATTATTCAATTTAATTGCAGACATTAAAAGTTGTTTTCTTCACGTTCGCTGGGATCTATTTGGCGTATTTACTCTTGCAATTGTTGAGAGCGTATACAGAATTGAGATCCATGCCATTTTTTGGTAAGTTCAAAAAAGTTTTAAATGCATGACAAAAATAGTACTGCTTTTATGTAGTGCATACATATGTAGATCAATGTAGATCAAAGAGACTGATTTTTCTACTTATTATTAAATATAAACGTATATGCTATAGATTCTATAGCATATACGTTTTATAGTATAGAACTATTAATTTTAATTTACTGAATAAAATGATATTTTAAGTTAAACAAATTTTTGTATATAGAGGATGACCCAAACATCTAGGATTATTAATATTGCAAAACAGATATTGATTTATATTAATATACTCATTAATTAATATAAATGATAGTTTGAAATTTTGATTTTCTCAACCTAATACAAACACACGAATTGCTTTCAATTTAGTCGAAAAAATATTAAATTACGTTTATAAAACAGTAGATAAAGTGTTTAAATAAAAATCATTTGAAAATAATTAATGGATTATTTCCACATTCAGCTCTGTGACATTTTGACTTATGTAACGTAATTACTTTAAACAAATACACATTAAAACAACTTCTTCCCGGGCAAGTACCCCGCCGGACATTGAACTACATAATTACACCTGCTGTTGCTAAAGTGTTTATTGAGCATTACAGGAAACTAAAACCCACTCCACAATTCTTCCAAACGAATACCTTTTAGAATCCAACCAAATCCCACACATATCCCTGCGTATATTAGCCTTAAGCAAACATTTTGCCAATAATCTTGACAACCTATCTGCGTTACAAAAATCTGTATTATTGAAAGGATGTTTTTCTTTGTAGATATGAGACTGAAATTTTTAACACTTCTCATGTTAGTCGTCTTAGCTATAAGCTTAACGATAACAGTGCTGCGATTCGGAGTTGGCGTCCTGGAGGATAATTTTGTGGCACAGTTATCGACGCATTATAACAGTTCTGCGCAATTCATGTCGTTTTACGGATTGTTGAATTTTTACATTTACGCCATGGCCTACGTCTACTCGCCCGGAAATCGATCACTGCAAGGTAACAATTTAAGAAAAAAAAAAAGATTTCCAGATAGCGAATTATTAAAATGGTTTTATTTCATTTTATGTATGCATTATTTACTCATAGTAAATATATTTTTTGAGTATTTTAAGTTAAATAGAAAAACGATGGTAGAGCGCGAATGACTAAAGGTGTCGAAGCGCCTAATAATTCCCCACGATGGTAGCAAATATTTTCCATATATATTCAATACAAAAGTGTGAAAATAAGTAATGGATAAATTATGTTCCTTCTTTAATATTTGCGACAGTGAAAAAATCTAAATTTTTGTGAAACGATATTTTTTATTTCTTTTTTAATATTGGAAAACATATTTTCAAATTCTTTAAAGAAAAAATGTGACAGTTGTAATGTCATTAATTTGTTTTATTTTTTAATGACTACCTATATTATTTATTACGGATTTCAGGAGAGTTTTTTTAATTTGTTTCCAATCATACAAAATTTTGAATAGGTTACATTAAGAAAAAAAATCACCTTTATCTTTTAGATATTTTATCTTTTAGATAAATATTATCGAAGTTAATTTATCCGCTCTTTAATTTCCATACTGTATAAAATCGTGATAATTACTTTAAGTATATGGGAATCAGTGTCATTTTTTTTGCAATGAGAGTAAAGTATAATTAAAAACTACAATTTATTCCCAAAGAATAAATACATATTTAATTTATTATCCAATACATGAAAAAAAAAAAATAGAGCACATAAATATTCTTAAGAGAAACGGCCATCGACCGGAGGTCTTTCGGCCTTCAACTATTATATTATTAAATAAATATTAATATTATAATTTGTTATATCATTATTTGTTTTTATTTAAAAACGTCATTATACAGATTGGCCAGTAAAAGTATAAAATAAAAACCATGTTAAATTACACTTCGACTGAAGTTGCCTGTCATTTTATTTTTAATATACAAAGCTGCAAGGGAGTGGAACATTATACTATGGTCAAAATGTACAAATTTGTATAATGCGTGTTACTTTGATTTAAATGCATTATGTCTATGTCCATTAGGTAATTGTAAAAAAAAAACAATTAAATTTTACTTTTCATGATAATTTCAGAAACTATTATATATCAGTCACCGATGACTGACATTGAGTATCTACTTTAAATTTACTATTTAGCGCTGTCAATCACGAGTTCCATGACTGCGTGGCCGTTGATTTTGTTAGTTAGAACGTTTGTGCCTGACGGCAAAAAATTATGCGAAACGCATATTTTTTGCCATTATAGCTTTGTCAGTCACCTGTACTATATGTCAGTACAGGTGACTGACAAAGCCGTAATTTCGTCTAAAAATACATCAAAATGAATATTTATATGTATTGTTTTGTTAAATGGTGAATTTCCGTTAATAAAGTTAATTATTATTATTATTATCAAAATGAATTAAGCATATTCTTATTCATTTTATAAAATACATTATTATTCATTTTACAAAGAAAATGTTGGCAATCAATGTATTAAATAATTAAAATTTATTTGTTGTCCCAATGAAGGCTGTCTGTTTCCATTTTTGTCTATTTTTACCGGAACCACTTCAGACTTAATACTTATAATTATTCGAGTTTTTTTTTTCATTTATTTAATTGTTGCAAATTATTACATTCCACATTCTCTCTTATGTCCAGATTCTGGTATAACCAAAGATAATCCGGCTTTCTCCATGATTAACGACTCCGATGAAGATGTGATTTACGGCTCCGATGAAGAGAGCAGGAGGCCTCTGACCAGGCCAAGGAACGACGATGACAGTGATTAATTCATTAAAACAACCCGAATTCGTCGGGGGTGAAATTTGTTGTAATTCATGTGATATTCACGTGATTTAATTGTGTTGACGCGTTTCGATATTATTGTACCAAAATGGGATGAGACGAAAGAAATATGTTGACCTTTACTCAATAAAGACTTTTTTGATGTGATTATGTTCCTGTGCTTTTCTTATCCTTTCCTTAAAATTTATAAAAATGCTTCAAGAAACTAAATTTAAATTGAGGAAATAATATAAAGGTAAGTAATTAATTGCAAACAAAATCTTTCGTTTTTAACAAAATATTTTATTGTTTTTAATTAGGTGCATTCGTGTGATAAAGTAGGTGTTCAGGAGAAATACGATAACGTTATCCATAACACAAGCCTCCCAACTTGAGTTTTGGATTAAAGTAGTCAGACGGTACTAGCATTTGGCTCGCAGGTGGTATTTTTTTTTATTTGCAATATTTTTATAGACAAAAAAATCAATTACTAATTCAGGATATAGTTAAAAATACAACAAACGCACCGAGTGTTCAAATAAAAGAGGTCGCCGGCTATATCTCAGAAACGATGAGTCTTAGAGCTTTGAAATAAAATAAAATATTAAATTACCTTTCTAATTTGGACATCCGGTACATTTGTTTATTTACCCGAATAAATATGTTCAGATAGTATTTTTTTATTTCTATTTATATAGGGTCCTGCATTTTTACATCTCGCCTCTGATAACTCTGTTATTAAGTTATGACTTTTAAATTTTGGAAACTTTATTTAATTAACTGTATTTAATTACAACAATTAAATGCGCTTTTGGTCATTTCTGTGAGAATATTTTTTTTATATAGGTGGTGGGGCAGATTGATGCAAACAAATTCAAAATACCGCACAATAAAACGTAGCAATTTTAATTTATTTTCAACACTGCGTGTAGTTAAATATATAATTATTATGTCAAAGGAAAAAGTGTTTATATTATGAAATAAAATGAAAATTACATGTTTTGCAAAAAGTCGATTTTGAATCATTCTGTCCCACGAATAGAGCACACGGATACGTCACGTGGGACACTTTAATACATAGTTGAAATTGTATGAAATAGGTTTAAACACCTTCATAAAAACTTTAATTCCACAGAGATCGTAATTAGACTTACAATTTTGTAAATAATGCTTGTTACTCAATTAAGGTAATTTAACATCAATACAAACAAATAGAACTCACAAAGACACAAACAATCGTTAAGAAATCTAATAAGGTAACAAAATTGTCAAAATTAATACTATTAACAACGCAACTTTTATTTCACACTCTATGCACTTAAATCATCTCAAAAGGTATACATGGATGATGTTTGTTCCTTTCGAAAAATTTGGTTTAGGCGAGTGTAAATCAATATAAAATAAACGCATGTTTTGTCTTCTACATCTGGAAAAACAAAAACATACGACCTTGATTTATTCCTAAGATATGACATTTCATTACCAGTTAAATGATATTTCGAAATGATTTTCGCCTCATAATGATCTATTTCTTTTTTTTTTAATTTAATAAGAATGAAATCACCAATCTTTATATTTTCATGATTAGGAATGCTAAACTCTTCCTCACCTCATACATCAGATTCTTTATCATCGTCGAAATCACTTAATTTCAACGACTTATTTCCACTGGAATCAGAATTTGACATTGGCTACAAACTAGGATATACTTTCTCCTTTTTAGATTTAATTGTTTTTGTAGGTCCCCATAAATTCCTTGCCGTTTTCAACTCCTCTGCTTTCTGCTTGTCGTTTTCTTTATTTTTCTTCATGTAAAATTTGTAGTCGATTTTGCTCAGGCGTTTCAGTACAAACTCTCGATTTCCCTTTTTCTCTTCATTTTTTTATGTCTTTTCATTGAAAGTTTTTTCCGGATATGGTCATACAGCTGCTGGATATATTATGACATTTTTAGTCTGAAAGCCTGGCGGACTACCATTTGGAAGAGGTGAAACGTCAAGTGGTGGAATAACAGTCTCAAATGCAACAATTTCAGATTGATTATCTGAAGGGTTTGCTTCTGTTTCGTCACTGTCATATCTTTCATTGATCATTTTATCATTTATGCTTCTTTTTAGCTCCACAAAATCTACTATCTGTCTCTATACTCCCTGTATGTTTTATTTGAAACGGTATGCAATTCTTAGACCTCAATCAATTTATATGATAACACTTCTTGACGTTTAACAGTAGATGACTCTCAGTGGACCATTTGTAAATTCTTGTTAGATCATCTTATTTTTTTTTTTTTTGCGGGAATCGTTATGATTTTGCACAATTCTGAGATCATCTGGATATCAGAGAAATCTGTTATTTTTTAATACTGTGTTAAATTTCTTTGAATTCTTCTTAGAAAATCCCACTGAAATTTTCTGTAGGTGAATGAGTCTTAGAGCTTTGAAATAATCTTTCCTAAATTCAAATCTATTGAATGGCTGAATTCCTAGTTTTGAAAATTCGCTTGTGATATTTTTAGTAGTAAAGGATTCTAAGTAGGCAGGTTTCGACATTTCTGCTATGTTATAAATAGATAAAGTCTTACCAATAATTCGAACGTGCCAATCATATAATAAATTTAATTTTTAAAATGTTGGGAATTGTTGTATTTTTATATATTCCTTCTGTAGTAGCAGTCAGGATGCCAGTTTGATGATATTTACTGTACTTTTCCTTTTTTATATAAAATAACAAACTTCTATTAATATCTTTAAATAAATGAGTATTGAGTTCACGTAAAGAGTTAATATCAATAATAATACAAGAGTTTTTTGCTTACTGCAAGTAAGGAAAAAAACTCTTGTGTTATTATTATCTTTCTTGGTAAAATATTTTTTTATATATTTCTTCGACACAAAACTTTTCCGTATTCCTCCGTAATACACTAAGTTTAAAAACTAATTGCTGCTTTTTTGTCTTTAAGTTGGTTACTTCAATTCTTAAATATAACGTTTTTTTTTTAATTTACGAGATTAATCGGATATCGCATAACGTTTGTTATTTTGTAACCGAAATACTAGCAATACAAATTAAATTTGCATATATTTTCAGGTCATACTGTTAAAACTGGCAATCATTTCATCTGCGCTTGTTATAAAGTAGTATGTGCTTTGTTATAAAATAGAACTTAATTAAAATTAATCATACAATATTTTGAATTAAATTCTCACTTGTCCCATGGTGAAACATTTTTTATATAATAATTATGAAGTGTTTTAATTAATACACTTGCTTGTTTCACTAAATTTTATATTTGAATTCCGACTAGTTTCTACCAGTAGTCATTTTCAATGAACTAATTAAATTAAAAGTACAAACATGCCGATATAAAATTGAGAAGATTGACAATGACATGAATGACAAGCAGTTCCTTGTCGTTCATATATTTTTCATCCTAAAACAGAAGAGAATGACAAGTAGTTCCTTGTGATTCATGTCATTGCCAAACTTCTCAATTTTATATCGGCATGTTTTTATTTTTAATGTAATTATTTCCTTGAAAATGACTACTGGTCGAAACTATTCGGAACTCAAATATAAAATTTATTGAAACGAACAACCAAATGTATTAACTAAAATACTTCACAATTATTGATTATACAAATTACGTATTATTTTCTGAAGCTAATAAATTTCCGCATATATTTTAAAATTTTGCCACATAACACAACGATCGAAACAATTATGATGCTAACACTTTTTTTATTATGAATCCTTTCCGTATAGACATAAATCTACAATCAGAATTATTGAAGAAATAATCGGGAAAATATTTAAGCCATATAAGAAATTGATCAGAAAAATCGTCTTAAATATTTCAGTACAATTTAATCGTACAAATTATTATTTCTGAACAACATATTGCACACACACTCTAATTTCACGTCGAATCAATGTCTCATGCATGTTTAATAGCGTTTTTCATATTAGAGTAGCATTTTGTACTGCATCGTTCATGGAATAGTAATTTACTCGAGTCCCGGCGGCAACGCTTTCCCATGAATTTTTAACCAAGTCTTTAAATACTCTGCTAATATTTTCATTCAGGACAGACAATGTTTTTTTGTGCGTATTTTTTTAATATTTGTTTTATATAAATTGAAAATTTAGACAATGTACATCAGATTATATTGAATAACTAAAATAATAATGGAAGAATCGAAAATAATGAATGCTAAAAGAATATTTAGTTTTCTGTAAATTAAATTGTTAAGTAAATTATGTCATTATGACATGGAATGAAAGTTTTCGGGAAGGTTATGAGTGACAAAATCGTGCAAGCCCTCCCAAAAATATAATAAAACAATATAATACAATTGTGACTTATAGTCACTTATAATTACAGACCACCTATGTGATTATAATACATTCACATTTTACATTAGGGTGATGATGGTTCTAGCATTGATTTTTTGCCAAATCCAGCACTTCGTTTAGTATATAATCGCCCCTTCCGCCGATTAAACATTATTATTCTGGGTGGTCCATTTAACATATTTTCAGGAAATATGTCGGAAACAATAGATTTTATGCAGAAATGACTTTGGCAAAAATAATCGTATAGAAGGGGGCCATAATAACGTGAAATTGACTTTATCCTAGATAGCGCTGTTGTCGCTAAATCAAGGTCAACTCTTTTTTTTAACGAAAACCGCTACAGAATCGGATTCCTCGTTAAAAATAAGAAGAATTACTTTTTTGTTAATAAGATATATAGCTCTCTAATCGCGAAATTGTATTTATGCGAGCGCACTGGCTAGCATGCACGTCTTTAAATTGACCACCCTGTATAAACTTCGCTAATATATTTTTCATCCTAAAACAGAAGGAAAATCTTAAATTTCAATGCAATTCCTATGAAAACGATCATAATACAGCCAGAATGTATTTTTTGTATGAATAATAAAGCACTATTTGAAAAATCTGGATTTATTCATGAAGTGATTCCATAATTGATGATGAAAGTATATCATCGTTTGAATTTTTTTCTAATAAAGTAGACATTTTTATTAAGCTCATTATGGATCCTCTAAGTTATTACTCATTCACCCCGAGACACCAAGCTCCTCGCATCCAGCCGTTGATTTATTAAACGCATTTATCTCTTGTCTTTTCCTTCAAGATGCAACAGGTATTAAAGATACGGCAATGAGAGATGATTATACCTTTTAATAATTTCTTAGTTTCATTTTAAATCAGTACTCACATTAAAATATTATTACACGGTATACACTTCTTACTTGTGGTGTCATGTAAAATTGTGTAAATTGAATATTAATTTGATAATAACAAGTTAAAATTGCTGAAACTATACAGGATGTTTCAAATTCGAGTCTCACCATGGGGATCTCGCTTATTATAAGAGATAGAGGGTAGGTTTAAATTCGGCACTTCTGCAGAATTTCATGATGATTTGCTTTCAAGAAAAATGAAAAAAAAAAGAAAAGAAAAATGCGATTTCCTTTTTTATTTATATCTTCATTATTTGAAGCAATATTTCAATACAGTGAAGACATTCTTATAGCACTTTTTTATAATCTAATCGATGGCGTACAAATTTTACTAATAGCATGTTTCGTTTCTTCTGGACCATTATCAACTTTCTTATTTCTTATGGGCGCCATATTGGTTTTTATCAGATTAAAATCCACTATTTATTCTGATTAAAATGATATAATATATCATACCTTTATTGTAATTAGTTATTTTCTTTTATGGAATTTTCTTTATTGACACTAAAGAAACACTAATTTTTAGCAATTAATATAAGGTTGAATCTCAATGTGGCTGGCCGTGGACATGTAGTAGGAGAACTGAATCAGTTAGAGGAAAAGCCCCGGTGTAAGGTTTAGTCAGGTTAGAAGTTTTTAAGTTTATATAGATAGCAAGAACGGTCGTTTCAATAGAAAGAATCTTTATTACTTAAATGTGTAGTATGTATAATATTTACAAGTAAATGAAAGCAAATATATACAAGTTGTTATTAAAGAAAGATAATGTTAAGCAAATTAAAAAGTAATTGTATAGAATAAACTAAAAATGAACAAATGCAAAAAGGTGAAATGCAAGATTCATTCAAGTTTCATAGATAAAATTATACTTACCTGCGCGAGGGATTGGAATTTTTTGAGGAACAAATTCGAAAGATTTTAAGGGAGCGTGGACGTAGGGAAAAACTTGTTAAATAGAAAACATCGAAATCAGTAGTGTTGGGCACAATCGAGTAATATTAGTAATCGAATATTTCTTAATGAGCAATTTTAAATAAATAGACAATAATTATCAATAATAATAAATTAACGACGATGCAAGCGCCATCTTTTGCCTAATTTCAATGCTGTTGTAAGAAAAAATGTACTAATAAATTCGATCGTCTTGGCGCAAACGATTAATAATTGTTGATAGGTTTATGTTTTGTGTTGATACGTACCCCAAATTACTTTTCAGTAAACAAATAATTAAAATTGCTAATTGACATTTTTCATTATTCCTGAAAATAAAAGGCTACATACATAAATTATAAATGTGCGGGTGTTATCAAAATTGATTAAGAATCAATTTAAAAACGAATAACGATTCATTAAGTTAATTTTTTAGATAATCTTTATTAAATATTACATAGATAAATTTAACAATTATAAATATAAACACAATTGTTCTAAGATCTCAGTGCCACCTTCGAACAACAGCGTATATTTTTCCAATCCGGGAACCATTCGGATATACAATAATCAAATATTTATTTATCTCTCAGTAAATATGATTGTCTCTAAAAAATGCAACCACATTTATATACATGATATAATATACTCTTAATCTTGATCAACATATACAATATATTTTATATAAACCTAACAGATTACCATTTATATCTTATCCATCCACTGCGCCATCATCTTAAAAAAACGATATTTATTTAACATTTAATATACGAGCAACATCTTAATAGTTTCCCTGTATGTGATACAGCGGGAAAGGTTTCATTTTGATTTATTAAAGGTGGAAGGGTACAAAAATATTGAATTAAAACGCGCCGAGTATTCTTTTTGTTTATAATTTAAATAGTTTTAACATCGATAACGTACGAGCAGTGTGACTTGATTGTGAAATGTTTTCATTTTGGAGGGTTTTTATTAGGTATCACATTCAAATAATCACGGCTATTTTTAATATATCATCAGCTTGAATATAAAACTTCAACCGTTTGTGTGAGGATTAGGTTTTAAGATTGATAAATTGATTTAAAGACTAGTTTAGGTAGGTATTTTTGTATCTACAGGAATAATAATTTGAACCACTGAAAATTGTAATACACGAGTTATGCATTACAAACATACTACCACATCAAACTATAAATAACATCAAACTATAATAAAAAAAATATTATTATTATTAATTACGATACAATAATGATTTAAATTAACTGCAAATACGACTCTGACTTTGCTCCATGAAAAGTAATCTCTCTTGGTTTAACAATGGGATCGTAACCAGAGCCACTTAAAATGCAATTGTTCAAAGTATTGTTGTAAAAAGTAGAAAATCACTGGAAATGCCAGTTTCAATAAGAAAACACTTTAAAACTGTGTTTTGTAACACACTTTTTTATTTTAATTTGATAATAACTTGCATATACGTCGAAGCTATAGACCTTAATAAACTTTATTTACTATGAAATATATACAGAAATTTGAATAAATAATTAATATGCATCACTAATAAAAATGTAAACTATAGTGTATCAAGGAGACGGACGACAAGACTTTGAACACAGATTGACGGTACCTGTGGACGCATAATGAATGCAATAAAATGTTTCATTATCTTACTGTTTTTTTAATAATTTAATTTATTCTAAAAAATGAAAGTTGTTTAATATAAAAAAATAAGTAAAGTATATTAAAATGATTATTAATAAATATTATGTTTATCAGAATTACATATAACACAAGAACGTTCAATTTTCGATTATCTACGATTGTTAATGCATTTTTTAATTTTAGTCTTGTTAGCAAAAAGAGAATGTTGCAGGATAAAATCGATTTTAATTTAAGTTTTTATTCACTGTACTCTTGGTGAAATGACTACCTTTAAGAATGGTCGTGATTGATCGAAACACGTGCCAGGAAACTGAATATAATAATATAAAACTAAACAAATGTTTTAATTTGAAATCACCTAATATAATCATTAACTGTTCAATCATAAACAAAGAGTTATAATTGAATAAATTATGGTTATATCAATTCTTATAAGATGCCGAGTCGCTATAAGTGTTGGTTTTGGAAAAAATTATTTCAAGGCTAAATTCGGCATTGAAATCATTTTTTCCAAAACCAAAACTGTCAAAAAAGTGAGGAAATAAAACTAAACCCAACCAATAAATGTTAACCTTATTACTTTAAAATATAAAATAAAATAAAATTAAACAAAGACTATTCACATATTTGCAGTTATTTAAATTACAATGAAATTAAACAAGGAAAATATCTGGCAATGATGAATAAAATTCGATCAATCCCTTTCTCCAACTGCAAATTAATTTCACTGTAAGTTTTACAAACATCTATTGAAACAACTACTTCCCGAGCATTTACCCCGCCGAATATTGGATTACAAAATAGATATTTGTTTGTTACATAGCAGTACTACTGCGAATTGCAACGGTTTGAGTCGAAATTATTTAATGAAAGGAAACGAAAAATTATTTACATATTCAATTATGTATTATCTTTCAACATGATGGAGCACCTCCTAGTTATGCAAACATTGTGAGAAATTTTGTAAATACCCATTTCGGCAATCGTTTAATTGCCGGAAACCCTTGGCCGCCGATTTCACCGGATTTAACTTCCCTAAATGTTTATCTTTAGGGATGGATAAAGTCGTTAGTTTATGCTATGAAAGTGGTCAGAAGGGATACGCTCCTGGATCGCATTCTGAAAACTGCGGCGTTAATTTGAACGCGCAAATGAGTATATCGAAGTGGGTGATGTATTCGAAAATGTAAGGTAAATTAATGATTTTTGTTTGTAAGTTGTTGTAATTTCTTTATATATTACTATTGTTTAAAATATCTCTGAAACAAATGAAAATCGGACTTAAACACATTAGCTTATTTTGCTTATGTATTCTTCATAGAAATATCTTCAAACTATTTCTATTTCCTACCGATGAGAGCTAGGCATATTAATTATATTCTTAATTATAATTAATTAAATTTTTATGCACAATTCTGAGATTTTTTTTTATAAATTACCTGTCTTAAAATAAGTCTTCACGAGACGATTGTTTTTTTAAACCGTCAAGCACATACTTCTTGCATCCAAATTTTGATAAAATTTTGGATTATTCGCAAAATCCATTATAAAGAAAAAAAGTTTTACATTTAAGCCGATGATATTTATCTTAAAGAGGGATTTATTTTTATAAATATTTCACACATCCTTTCAATAAGTACATCATAATTTTAACATACACACATCCACAAAGCTAGATTCACACGATCCCACTTTTGATTCCAAATTTATATCAACAACTCGTGTTTTATATTATTTGGGTGAAGCAAATTAAATAAATCCTATACGTTTTTTTCTTTTCTTTTTTTTTGCTTTATAATATATTTATATTCTCTTCGATATATACGTCTATGCGGTTTTTTTTTAAACTAAACTTCGTTGACGTCCGCGTATTAATTTTTGTTTTGTTTTTTACTCTTTTTGAAGACTGTTACTTTTTTGATTTCGCTACACGTTGACCGTCGACGGCGAGCTGTTCTGGGTTGTGTCCTGGTGACCCATCGTGTCCCCGTGCAGGGAATGCATCAGCTCCTCGTTCTCCTTGCGCACTGAAACACAAACAGAACGGAAATCATGCCAAACTGAAATTACAAACTATCAGCGGCTGCATTTAAATAAACACAGCTTTATATCAACAACCTTGTTTGTATTCAGAATCAAGTGGAAGGTGAGTTAATTACAATTTAAACTTGTGTACAGTCCTCACAGGGTTAAATTCTAGTTCACCTACTACTAGTCTATTAATTAATACGTAAATATTACATACAAAATAAGGGATGTGTTTTTTGTATATACTTATTAATGACTATTTACAGGGTGGGTCACGAATAACGGCCATTAAATGTTTTCAGGGTTTCTGAATGCCGAAAAAAAATTAAAAAATCTACATTGCACGATTGAATGCGACCACTTCATGGTAAATATTTTGACTTTTTTTCACTTCCGGTTGTACCAGAAATGGCTACCAACTTTGTTATTTTAAATGGAACACCTATATACAGGGTGGCGCAAGATTACGATGAAGTCCAATATCTCAGTTATAAAGAAATTTACAAAAAAAATGTTACTTATATTATTAGTAGCTACTGTCAAAATTCACATTTTAAAATTAGTTTCATATATACAAGGTGTCCAATAATCACGTAACGTATCAAACATATGTTTTTTTAAATGGAATGATATATTTTTTATGAAGATTTTCGATTCTACGTTTAAAAATAATCAATTTTTATATAAGATTTAATAGGTCAATTTTTCATAGTTTAAAAGTTATAAACAAATGAATGTTGAAATCGATAGATGTTTAGAGTCTAATATTTCAATAATGAAAAATGAAATAAACATTCTGTCAACGCCATACAAATGCAAAAATACTTAGTAATAAAAGAAATACTCTTTTTTTTATATACAATGTGAAGCAATACGCAAAATGATTTTTTTCTCTTTTTACTTAAATGGGACACCCTATATTTTTTATGCTATTTTAATAGAAAATTAATCACTCTTCATTTTTTATATAACATATTAAATAGCTACCGTTTACCGTTTTTGAGATATTTAATCTCAAATACAAATTTGGTATTGAATTTTTAATCAAAGTAGGCCGTGCCAAAACAACTAATTTATTTAGTTGTGAAAGTTACGCGAACACAAATATAAAATAATTTAATGAAACGAATAATCAAGTGTATTAATTAAAATACATCATAATTCACACATATTTTTTTACCACGGGATAAATGAGAATTTAATAAAAAAAAGTAAATAAATATTAAGCTGCAATTATTTTAATACGAGATAATATTGAAAATACAACAATTTAAATAGGTATGTTCTTGGCTGTGCGCCAGGATCCAGGTACAACGAATCTTCTTATCTCAGGAATGCGTTCTCGGAGTGAATCATCGATCGTTTTTTTCTTCTTGATTTGCGATAATTGCGCTCTTGTATTTCGATTCAGTCGTCCGAAAACGCGCAGTGTTCACTATTCCGGTTTAATTTTTAACGTTAGAAATTATTAATAATTAAAAACGCGATTTATTTTTGTTTATGAACAAGTGGTAATTAGTGAGTGGTGGAGGTGAGTTGGTTTTCGATTCACCAGGAATGGGTTGGAAGTTATTTTTTCTATTAAGGTATGTTAATATTAATAATTTATTTTTAAACAGATTTTACGATTCCTATTATTATCATCAATTTATTCTCCAAAATTGCATTTATAAATAAATTACTTTCGCAATAAACAAATGCGATTTTCGCAAGACTAAAGTAGGTATACATTAGTTCTAAATTCATTAATGAAGATTTGCTAGTTTGTTTTGCGTTTCCTATTTTTTTAAATCGTCCACATCGCAAAAATTATGTTTAACAATAAATTAATTTTGCAACAAAGAAAACATTTTTTTTGTAAATTTTTAATCATTTTCATCACTTAACCCGCGGTGAAATATTTTTGAATAATCTTTGAAATTTTCCAAAACTAACACTTGTTTTTTTTTTTTTTTCTTACAAAATGTTATAATAAATGGAAGATGTGCCGTCCCTTGCTCGAATACGCTTCTATCCTATATTTTTTACGCTAGTCTAGTAGAAAATTGATCACTCTTCATTTTTTATATAAAACATTAAATAGCTACCATTTACCGTTTTTAACATATTTAATCTCAAATACAAATTTGGTATAGAATTGAACAATATATTTTTGTAAATATCATATTTAGTAAGTAAAGTACATTTTACGTTATATTTTGTAACACTGGTGCAGTTAAACATACTTCTTCAATAAATGATTAATTTAATTGTTAAAAACTAACAACTATATTTTTTGGTTATTATTCGAAAAATATTTAAAATATTCCTATATGCTTCTTAAATTGATTTATTTAAACAATTCATGTTGACTGAAAAACCGAAAATAGATACTAAGTGAAATAATAAAATATTAATATCATTATATTTTGTTAACATTTTTATGTATTTATTTCACACATTCACATTTTTTTAATTCAATAGCATTCAAACATTTTACAATTTTTTTCTTAAAAAAATTGTCCCAATAACCATTATAACTCGCTAAATAATCGTTGAGCAACTATTTTCTTTATATTTTGCATGCGCCTTTAAATATCGATTGTCATTTGAATATCCTTTTAGGTTAGGGAGTAAGTATGTTATTAAATACCAGAAAACGATTATGAATTGCATTTGTTTTAATTATAGCCTACTTAAATTATAGATTATAAGCGAAACTTATAATTTTGTACTTTGAATTGAAATT
Source organism: Philonthus spinipes (assembly GCA_963082785.1). Classification (NCBI taxonomy): domain Eukaryota; kingdom Metazoa; phylum Arthropoda; class Insecta; order Coleoptera; family Staphylinidae; genus Philonthus; species Philonthus spinipes. Next base: position 16,727,731 of record OY720311.1, on the reverse strand, counting down.
GTTAAAAAATGGTAACAGATAGGGGTATAGTTTATTATACAAAAATTAAAGAACAATCAATTTTATATCGAAATAGTGTAAAAAATATAGGGTGTTCCATTTAAGTGTAATATATTGGTGGCGCACATTATTAGTACAAGGCTTTGACGTTCGATCTAGAATTCACATTTTTTATTCAATATACCATACTTAACGTTTAAATCTATTAAATAAGTGGTTAATAATTTTATAATAAATGATTTTAATATTATTTGTAAGTGTTTTTTTATAGCACCTTGATTTAATTTAAAAGAGAATTTTAATTTTAAAATGCCAATAACTTCGTTATTTGTATTTTTTTCGTAATAGTCTGTTGTAACATGTTTTGTTAAAAATACCATTTTCTATTAAATGATTATAAAATTTAACGGGTGTTCAATTTAAAAAATGTTTGTTTTGTTAATATCTTTAAAACGGGATATTCTTTAGTTTTCCTAATTTGCAGTTGTAATTCACGGAAAATTTAGTACTACTTAGCTAATTTAACTGACTCTCTAACCTAACTAATAACAAAGTTAGCAATGGTGCGCACTTAATTTATAACAACCTGTATATTATATTGTCTGTTATCTGTCAAGACTAGCTATGACAATCACATATCGCAATTTCTAAACCATATGTATTAAATGAGAACTAAAGTCAACCTATGCTTAAAGTTTTTGGTTAAAGCCTAGTATAGCAACCCCCATTCATTTTTTTTGAAACTCCCTATAAAGGGGTGTTCTTTATGATAATTGTTAGACGTAGGAGTGGATCTTAAGTAGTTTTAAGGAGTTTTCACTTATATTTTTTCACAATTTGGTTCGAAAGTCGGGAGGTTATGTCATTGATTTTTCGTATTTTCACCACACTAAGAAGCATTATTTTGTTATTTAATAAATTTAGCGTAATGAACAGTCGAAAAATAATCCTGCGATTATTTCAAAAAAAAGTTCAAATAACGGCATCATAAAACTACACTTTTTAAAATCATGATGAGTTCATAAATCAAAAATGTTACAGAATTTTTTTTCTTACTCTTGAAATAAAGGGTGGGGGAAGGTCAAAATTTATAAAGAGAAAATGTCAAATAACTCTTTTATTTTTTAACCGATCTCAATGATTTTAATGTCAGATGAAAGAACTTATTATTATACTGATTAAAATAATTGTCTACAATCACAAAAATAAGTAATTCAGTCGCCGCTAGGTGGCGCCAAGTCAGAAAGAATATAACTTTTACATTTTTCTTACAAATTTCAAATGGAATGATATATTTTTCTTAGTATCAATGTGAAAATGTAAGAAATATAGTGAAAACGCATCTCAATATCTTTATTCTATTACAAGAAAATTTCAAATTAAAAATTTCAAATGTAATTCAAAACTTTTTTTAGGTTAATAATTTTTTTAACAAAAATAACAAATTTGAATTAGTTTATCACCACCAGGGGGCATTTTCTAAAGCGTGCGAAATTATTTGGATACATTCTTTCTTGAGAGGTGAATAGATAGGCGTACTTATTTTTTGGGTCACCATGATATGGCGAATGTTCAGATTTTTATTTTTGGGACAAATTAAAGATATTTTATATCAATCCAGGCCCACAACGAGGAAAGACATATTTTTTGTATCTGAAATGCAGATATACTTCTATTGCTAGAGTGGATGTCGCTGTTTATTTAATTGTATAAAATTATGTGATTGTATTATACAGGGCGGCCAGAAAAGGTGTGATAATCTTCAGCTAAAGTGGTTTGTTAATCAATTTTAAGTAGAAAAAACTAAAAAAAGTTTTTAAAATAAAATATTAAATTAAAAAATAAATAAATAAAATAAAACACAAAAGAATATATAAATTTGTGACTAGAATTTGTTTTTAACATTTTATGTATAATTATTGCTATTAATAATCGACTTATCATTAAAAAAAACTAAAAATTAAAAAAACTAAATTGAATAAATATGTGCAATGTTTAGCTCGATGTTAATAGAACTAATTTCAATAAAAATATATTCAAAAATATTACTGATTTCTAGTCACATATTTATTATATCAATGGCCTCGTGAGTGTTAATGAAGAACCGTGCAATATTTTTTAATTAAATTTTCTACTTGAAATTAATCAATGAACCACTTTACCTGAAGAGAAACACCTTTTCTGGCCATCTTGTATATGACGGTGAACTCATTGGACAATTTGAAAGACAAAATTTTGATATAAATTTGGTGTTTTAAAATGTTTTTTCATTTGGTTTCAATACTCCTTCCAACTATATTATAAGAAATGTTTCTTTATTTAAAACAATGAGAAAATTATTATTAAAATTAAGAAGCACTCCCTACCGGTGACGAAATAATTTAATTTTGTTATTTTAGTTATAATATAATTTATTTTAAATTAACACATACAATTCTTAAAATATTACATTAATAATTATTAATTCTAAAAATTCTTTTAATTATAACTTGTAATAGGATTTAGATATAGACTCACGGTTTTCACTAAATTTCTTACTTTTTAATCCTCCTACTAACACTAAGAAAAATATATTGTTCAATTTTTTTAGGACAAATGTGATAATTATCTATACTTTAAGTTGGTGCCACCTAGCGGCGATTTAATTACTTATTTTTCTGATTATTGCCAATAATTTTAATCAGTATGATAAGTTCTTTCGTCTGAAATTAAAATCATTAACATCGGTTAAAAAAACAAAAAGAGTTATTTGACATTAGCTCGTAACAAATTCGAACCTTCACCCACCCTTTATTACAAGAGTAAGAGAAAAAATTATGTAATATTTTTGTTTTATGAACTCATTATGATTTCAAAAGGTGTGGTTTTATGATAAACTTTTTTTGAGATAATCGCAGCATTACCTTTCCCCTACCGGAAGAGTTGCGAACTTGAAAATTATTTGCAGCATTTTCTCATGGTTACTTTTGTTAACATTTTTTTTATTTGAAAGCTCTAGCACTCATAGTTCTTGAGATATGGCCTGTGATCTTTCTTATTTGGACTCCCGGTACATGCTGTACGTAAAGCGTCATTGATTGGTGTTACGAGGCTAATTTCACCCTGCAAAGACGGGTGCTATACTAAGCTCTAGCCAAAGCCTTTTATTGTATAGAGAATTTTCTAGGCCACATATTCTGATGTCCAATCACATTTTCTTCACCTAATTAATTATACTTTATTTTATACTTTTTAATGATATTTTAATTATATATGTTTACTTTTGTGATTTTAAATTGTGTAGTCCTCTAATTTATTATATTTTTATGCTATGGTTGTGTGTCCAATTATATTTGCTTACTTTTGCAATTTTAGGTTATATTCTTTTGATTACATTTATTCGTTTCTGATGTAAATCTTTCGTTTGTATTATTATTTTCTTTTTTTAATTTTATTACAATAACCGCATTGCTTTGACAGCTAAGGGAGAATTCACTCCATCTAGCTATAAAGAAAAGTTACAAAGATACGTACTTTCTAACGACATAGCAGGTTTGTAATATTGCAGCCTTCTGCATTAGAGATATTTAGACCGATTGTAGTTATATTGTTTTCCAAATTCCTTCTGCAGAGATAATAACGGGAATGATTTTTTATATGTTGAAGCTTAGAGAGACTAGAGAGACTTAGAGAGACACTTCACCTCGACTGCTAAGTGTTGGTATTTATTTAGTTTTTTTTTTAATTATTATTATTATATTATTTTTGATAAGTTTCTATGTAACATACGAAATGGTACGAATAATGTTAAATAGAAATTAAAGGGCCGAAAGACCTCAGGTGGATAGCCCGGACAGACTAACACAATATTTATTTTTGTTAAATAAATATAAATGTATGTATAAGCTTATGTAATGCAATAATAATAAAAGATGAAATACATTGAAATCTATAAGTTATTATGTAAGTCAGAGCTGTTTTACGATGTTTGTCCCTCGAAATATTACATTATCATATTACTCTTTCCGAATTTAAATAGAATTTATATTTTGTATAGAGAGCCATTTATCACGAATACAAAAAATGTTTCGATTTAAAGCCATGTATTTGGTAGCGTAGAATCAGAATTTGCAATTAACAACGGATATTCCATTTAAAATTTCGAATATGCTCTCCACCTCATTTACAAAAAGTGGGGGTTGAAGTTATGTGATTCATGTCGTACGATAGATTCTTCAAAACTATTGGAAAAATATATCTTTTGTGCATAATTTGTACTTCCACGTTTATAAAACAATTATACAAAAAGCACGTACGTCCCTTTTCGTTCCTGGTAATTACACCATTACATCTGTATGCATGTATAAACACCTAGCTTTCCCACAAAAATATTACAACCCGAATGAAAATAACGACCAGCATTATTTCACTTTAATATCCCGAGTTTCGTTTTTATTTTTTTATATTTTTTTATAAAAAAAAAATCCATTTCAATTTCACATAGAGCAATTTAAAACTGAAACAAACACAAATGCAAGCAAGCGTTTGTTGTATTGCGCACGGTTTATCAATTCCGGAGATAAAAACTTTCATACGGCTTGGATTTACCTCTTTCTGGAAGCTCTTTCCGCCTCGAGCACGTTCGATGGTTTAGCAAACGTATAGACCGTTGTCGTTTTGTTTTCAACGTAAACTTCCGATTGGTGGGTCAAAGTGATGATAACGACCATCACACTTAAGGTCAGTATGAAGAAAAACGTTCCCAAAATCACCCAAACTAAAATCCTCCGCTTGTTTTCTTTCTCCTCACTTTTAACATCCACCGCAACGGCAACTTCACGACTTCCCTGTTGTCTACTGGAAGCGCTCGAGATTCTCCTTGATGAGCGTATCGAGGAATTCCTGCTGCCCCTAATCAGTACTTTATTATCCCGGAATGATGGCGTCCTCGAGCGGCTTGAACTGCACTCGCAAGTGGATGATCGCCGGGAGTTGAGGGAATTCGCCGCGGGACTTCTCGGTCGGGGCAGATGGGTTTCCTTCAAGGATAAACTCCTGGTGTGGCAGTGCGGTCTTTGCGCGAACCTCGATTCATGGCAGTCGAAGGACTTCAAACGTCTGCTTCTCCTGCGGCGTTTGTTTTGTTTCACCACGACGACGTTCACCTCGCCGAAGATGTGCTTTTCCATCGCGGAATTTCCAGTGAAACTGAACCGAGCGCACCCATTCTATCTTGTGTGTGTTTTCCATTGCGCTCAACAAGTTTTATAAATAACTTTAACGGACGCACGCCGCCAGAACACCCGCGCCCGTTTTTTGTATCTTTACATTTTTCTCCAATGAATGTTTATGTATTAAACCATTTACAATTATTGAAGTTTCATTTTAAAACATTTTTTGTATTCAAATCCTTGGACATAATGGAAATATTTTGACTTTCCCTTGTCAACTTTTACGGCATCTCTACGAGTATAAATATTTTTGATTGGTTAAAATGATAGGATATTATAAATGTTTAAAACATTGTACTTTTCTTGTATTATTTATAAAATAAATAATATATTGATAATAGAAGTCAATATCGTGCAATCGTTTTGTTTTCATCGTGCTACATCTTTTTTTTTTTCAAAATAATGAGGATATAGATTGTTTCTAAAATTTAAGTCATTTCCCTATACAAACGGAGCTGCCGTTAGAGTAATACTTTTCAACAATATTTCAATTGCAGTATTATCGCTATTCCTCACGGAAAATGTTAAGTAAAACGTGTACATTATTAAATAAATTCACATTCTATGTATATGCATATCTATTGAAAGAGCTTCTTAAACTGCGATGATAAAAATAACACATTAAATATAACATTTCTATTACAGAATAGCCCCCATTAAATATTTAGCGTTAGTATTACTCAAACGGGCGACACATTTATATAAGGAAATGGCTTACATTTCAGCAATGATCTACAGGGTGTCCCATTTTACATTATTTTCTTCGATTTCTTTAAATTAAAGCATTTTACCAAAAAGTATGCCGAATCATAATCGTCAAGATTTTGAGGGGGAAATCGGATTTTGAAAAAATGGCCCATAGCCCCAGGGGGAGGACGTGGATTAACTTGAAAATTTAAAATGGGAACCCCTATTTTTTATTGTATATTCTGAAAGAGCATTATAAAATATGTAGGGTTTATACGGATACTTTTTTTTTAAATTTCTAACAGGTGGCGCTGTAATCATGGAAGTATGAATTTTCTGTAAAATTTTCGTGAATTAATATTGTCTCTATAACTTTATAAAAAAATAACATGTTTCAATACATAAATTTCTGAAAATATCACTCCCAAACACTGGGGGGAACGAAAACAGGATATAAAAAACTAATTATGAATGATTCTATTTTATCAAGGATTTTCATGTTATATTTACAGATTGTTAATTAATTTCATTGGAAATTAAGTGTTTTAATAGGGTTACTTTGTGCAATACTTCTAAATTTTGCTACAACAAAATAACCAGTGAATAAAGACATTTGATTTAATTAATGGCTTTAATATTTAGACATTGGTAGTTCATATTGTATGAAATAAATATGAATAAATTATTAAAAATCAACCAATAAAACACAGATTAGATTGAATAACTTTATTCAATAACTTTATTCAATCTAATCTGTGTTTTATTGGTTGATTTTTAATAATATATTCATATTTATTTCATAAAAGACATTTGAAATCAAATTATTCCGTTTGATTCGAAATGCCGAAAAATCATTTTTTCGATTAAGAGTTTGGTTGCCGTCGCTATTAGCGTTTCCCAATGCGCACAAGGATGATATGCGATCGGACTTTGCACATCATTTGGTCCTGAAAAGGACCGATTTCTTTTCGCCTACAACCTAGAGCAACTGCTTGAAGTGATGTCCATTGCTGTTGCGGCATATTGTGACTCTCTTCTCGAAGTTTCCTACCATTCTACGCAAAATGGCAGAGCTGATTCCTCTACAGGCACGGCGAATCCTCTCTGTCATGTCGTCGCGTGTGGTTGGCTTATCGCGGAAAACGATGTCCTTCAGACATCCCGACAAAAAATGTAAGGACGTCAAATCCGGAGACCGAGTCGGTGAATTCATTGGTTCTCCACGACCAATTCTGGGTTCCGGGAAAACGTCGTTGAGATGAGCACTAACTTGATTGGCATAATGCGCCGGTGCTCCGTCCTGCTGAAACCACATGGTCATCCTCGACTACAACTCGACGTCTTCTAATAACTGTGGCAGGTCTACACGCAACAACTGGAAATATCGCGCACCTGTCAGTACCTCTTCGAACAAATGTGGTCTAATCAAATATCCATCCAAAATCCAAACATTTAAGCTCCAACAGTGCTGCGTTTTCAGTTCTCGCGTCCAGTGGGGATTTTCAGCGCTCCAATAATGACAGTTATGCTTGTTCACCATCCATGTGTTGTGAAATATCGTTTCATCCGAAAATATCACACGGCGAAAAAAAAAAATCTGGATCGCTGGTCTTTTCCTGTTAAGCCCAATTTCAAAACTCAAGCCTGATTCGATGGTCATTTTCTGTAAACGCTTGCACCGGTGTAATATAATATGGGTGAAATTTCTTAGCTTTTAGGATGCGTTACGCTGTAAACTTCGAAATTCCCAGTTCTTGTTCAATTTTGCGCAGACTGATGGATGTGCACCAGTCCCAAAACATCCACAGTTCTTGGATAGGCATTGTCATCATCCATCCTATCAACCTTTCCGCTATGAGGTAACCTTCTCGTGCCCTTGTATCAATGTTGCGAATGGTCGCCAGTGTTGGATGATCGCGATCAGAATATCGTTGGACATAAAGCCGGGCTGCTGTAGCGTAATTTTTCCTAGCTTCTCCAAGAATCAGCAGTATGTCCACTATCTCGTTGATCGAATAAAGGGCGAATAACGTTAACAATTGTCACGAAAACCACTAAGCTAAGTATTCTGCGAGTGTTTATATGAAGTAAAGAATACTAATAGATACTTCTCCCAATAAATAAGCTTAGTTAATATATAGGTTAGTAAAAACCCTTAAATCCAGTAATGATTATAAATAAGGTCCGTTCATTATAATATTTTAGTCCCCAGGCAAATTTCTTTTGAACCCTTTCCATGAGCTTCAAATAAGTCAATATAGTGGGATCGTTTTGTTTGCATCGTGCTACTATTTTTTTTTTAAATAATGACCATATTTATTACTCTAACGAGCGACCATTTTATGTGGGGAAATAGCTTAAAGTTTAGCAACAATCTTTACATCGCAGCCTTGCACATATGCAACAATTCTAGTAGAAATGTATATAGTTTTAAATAGTAAATAGCGAAAATAAGCTAATTGTTGTCTCAGCCACAATGTAATATTTTTAAATTATAATAATTATTGTTAAATAATATATTTATAGATTTTCAAAATTAAAAGTATATACAGCAAATTAATCAGTCCTTGAAGGTAAATATAATTTGATTTATTTTAAAAGTATTTATGTGAATCGAAGAGTTAATAGTTTTTAATATACTGTACGAAGTTGCATGATTTTTATGCATCCAGAAAGACGAGAAGTATTTAGTGTTTTGAAATTCTAATAATCGCAGTCAAAGAGGGCTTAGCGTTTCGCGCTCCAGCGGGGTTTTATCGATTGGGGGCTGCGTTTTAATAATTGATGCCCCCTCGCGACTTTTTGCAATCCTCTCGATATGGCTTTAATCGATGCGCTCTCCGGGGATTTCCCCTTTAAGCACTGATGAATCGATCGCCGACGGGGCATTAATTGATTTTCAAGTGGCGATGATTCAATTGTTTCGCCCTTTATTTTCACAGAATCATATTGAAAACTTGCTTTGTTTGCAACCGTAATCAGAATTTGTAGATAGATAGTTTTATGTAAAATATTCATCTAATTTATTACCTTATTTATTGATGTAATATTTAATAAAATATTCAATCAGCATTTATCTAACGTATGAATAACAGGTGATTTCTGGCTTTCCGACCTCGTCAGACCAGTGTATTCCATGTGCAATACCTCGTTGAAGGCGGTTGAACGGATTTTGTGTTGTAATTAAATAACTTGTGGAAAGAGAAATGCTTCGAAGTAGAAGGAAAAGAGCGAGAAGGAACAGTTGAAAGGAGTGGATACATTCGACAGTATGGAAGATAAGGAAATAAAAGATAAAATAAATTTTAAAATAAAGTTAGTAATAAAATGTATTAAATTAAAAAAAAAACAATTTAATTAATTTGAGATGAATAAATATGAATTTAAATTGATTTCAAATTACCGTTTAATTAATTTAAATAAATCTGACCGTCAAAAACATACTCTTTTCAATTATTTATTTTAAGCCTCCAAAGGCTTTTTTCCCAAATTTCCCCATAATCCACCACAGGCCTGCTTTCTTCAAAGATGTAATATTGTTGATAGAATTTAACTGTATTTTTATGAGAGCTCTGTGGCGTTGTAAAAACAGGGTCTAGAACTGTAACGACCGTTTTAGGTAGCAAAATTTTGGTACCTGGAAAAAGGTAAAATCCTCTTATTAATGACGCGATTTGCGAAATTTACTTATAAAAACAACTTAAACAACTCAAAAAATGCAATGAAACATTTTTATAAAATCATATAAAATACTTACAAACATTTTACACATATAATTTATACAAATGATTGAAAATTTTGCTAGGTTAGAATTCAACTCAACTTAAAACTATTAATTTTTTACTATTCAACTGCTTTTCTGTGAGCATAACATTGAAATTTATCTGCCTTGTCTTACTAATTCAACATATAATAAACTCTCTCTTTGTAACGACAAATCAAAACTATATTCTTTTTTAAAACTAGAAGAACAACATGTCACTCGATACGGAATGTGGAATTATCCAGAAACGTTGCCGCACACGCTATTTTATACCGCTATCCTAACATAACTGTCAACCTTTAAATTTAGCGTTTTCGATAAGGAATAGGGCCGATTGAATATTATATTAATTTGTAGTTATTTAATTTATGAGCGAAATTGACTAAAATAAATCACTAACTTCAAAAGGTACATTACATCTACTCATATAGATATGTAGATGATGTAATAGTAGCTGAGATAGGTACCAGTAGACAATTAGAAACTTTTATAAAATCACTAAATTCTATACATGAAAAAAATACAGTTTACGATAGAAACTGGAAAAAACATATGATACATTTTCTGGATCTAGCTATAATCAAAATTAAGAATAAACATGAATTTTCTATTTTGCACAAACCCACTCACACGGACTCAACAATTCATTACGGTTCACATAATTTATCAAATCACAAACTAGCAGTTACAGTATAGTTAACATCGAAATGACAAAATTAAAGTAAATATAATTTACTAATATAATCAATTGTTGACTTTGCACTCACAAATATTAAGTAGTTGTGAGTGTTATTGACCGATTTTTACGCTAACGTCACTGTATATCACACTCGTTGTCCAATTTTGACTTTAATGTCTTTTTATGTCTCAGGAATCGTCTAATTTCGACTTTACTGTCACTTTTATTGACTGATTTTAACTCTAGGTCATACTTATTACCTAATTTTAAAATTCAAAGTAATTTCGGACCGTATTTGTTGTTTAAGGTTGCGGTTTCGTGGAAAGAGATAGCTATATAGTAAAATGGAAATAATCGTTTGAAAATAGAGCTATTCTTTTGGATTTCATAATATGAATGTGTATTTACATTTTATATCTACCAAGTATAAAGTATCAGTCTAAATAAAAAATAAATCGTTACTTTTCGTGTATTACGTCAATTTACTAATTTAAGTTAGAAAAGAAAATTGTAAGATATAATGAAATTAATAGGTCGTGTCTGCTAAGTTATTTGAATGCAGAATTTAGTAAAATCCTTTAAATTTTCATTGCACAAATTTTTATTAGCAAAAATTTAATTTAAAATTCGCTATAAATTTGATCAATTTCTATTGTTTTTCATAATTGTTTTCACACAAACTAAACATTAAAATAATTTTTAATTTATCTGATGAAATTCCTGTTTATTTTAAGATTATTTTAATCTATAATACAATATTGTTCATTGATCACAACAACAATCTAACTCAAATTAGTGATTGCCCAAATTTGTATAGCCATCTCTTTCTTCTAAACCGCACCCTTAATATCGACTTTAGAGTTATTTTGTGTATTACCTAATTTTGACTCTACAATCACTATTTGTGAGTTGTATTGACTGATTTTGACTCTAATATCACTGTATCCCACCCTCAATTTTGACTTTAATGTCGTTGTATGCCTCAGTTATTGCATTATTTCAACTTTTTTGTCATTTTTATTGATAGATTTTGACTGTGGTGTCATATTTGCTTCCTAATTTTGAATTCAATGCCATTTCGGCATTTAATGCCACCTTTTCCAACAACTGTTGCTTAGTTTTCGACTTTGCGATTACTGTAGTTAGGAATTGGAATTTAGCAAAAAAGTTGTATGAAAAACCCATCTAATATTTTACTGAAACTTATTCTTTGAAATCTTTTGTATCAAGTTATATTCCGTATAATTTTGCAGATAAGTTATTAAAAAGAAAATATTTTGTTATTTAATATGACATATTATTCAACTAGATTTTCAATATACATCTTTGGCAAACAGTTGGCAAATGTTATATTTGAATTAATAAATAAATCGTTCTGAATTTCTTGGAGTTACAAAAAATGATTTGAAAATGAGGATTTGAACCTCATTTTCAAACCATTTTTTGAACAACATTTCTATAAAACGATAAAAACATTTTTTCCCTGCTTACGAATGATTGAAAAATATATTAAACATTATTGCCAATTCACGTCTGACGAAACTATAAGTCTCTTGAAGACACCACCAAAAATCGCAAATAAATTGTAACCTCATAGACAATGTACAGTAGAGAATATTGCTTTGCAGCATTAATATTGGGATTGTTTTAATAATATTTGCTATGTTTTTCTATTTTAATAAAAGGAAATGTCATTATAATTACATTTATTTAATAAACATGAAAATGTACAAATTTTGCATGTAAAACCAATTCTTTAAAACATTTTTTGACTACAACTTTTATGTCTAAAATATAAAATTCATAAATATTTTCCATTAGTAAATTAAAAAGGAACATCGCAAATTTCCCCCGACAAATCCCATATTCAACAACTGCAGCGTGATTTTTCGCGTACACAGCATAATAATAGTATTGCAGGCTCGGCATGAGAACAACACAATTAGAGAGCGGTGGGTGTTGAATTAATTCGAGTGGTGTGAGTGAATCTGGTGGAAATAATAATGAAGCGAGGACGACTTGCGTTCCGTCGAGTCAACGTCGCCGAGAATTTGAGCTGGGTGTGGGCATTTTGTAGTCGGGAGGTTGCGTTTCAACCCCTTTCTTCAGACATTCGCCACGCAAATGGGAACGGGGTGCCGTCTAAGGCCTGGATGGGAAATCCACATCACATTCAGACGATCATGCGGATTTACCACATCATTAATTAAACCCCAACTAAGGGACTTTGAGTTCGTAAGTCTTTACAAACAACAATATTAGTTTCAGTTTGTATAGTTTAACGGTAATGGTAATTAAGTTTTCTTTTTGTATATATATATATTGAATATTACTTAACTTATAACAATTAAATACTCACTGTTAGCTGTTATAAATTAAAAGTATCTATAATATTAAAATATTTATTTGAAATTAATTATAGGGGCATTTCGAAATATAGGTCAACTTTGAGAATTAATTGTAGGAGTAAAAGTGATAAAATGTTTTGAATTTTCTCTTCTTTTATTCTTGTTTATTAAATAATTAAAAATATATGTGGGAAAAAATAATCAACATAGCGATTACAACGGCCATATTGCATGGATAACAGGGCAGGCTTCTTATCTGTTACAAAAAATGAAATACGTTTTATAAGTTAAATGAAATTCTCTGGATCATATAACTAATCTCCTGCAAATTGGTCAAAATTTCACAAAACGAGGCCATTTGAAGGCAAAAGTACGTTTTTTAATCTGTTATTTAATGATTGAATTTCATTTATTTTTTATAGTGTAAGATTAAGAGTAAGATTTTTGTTGTACGAATGTGTCGAAGAATTATTACGCCAAGATGTTCCATATAAAAAAGATCCATTCGCAAACAAGGGCAATCAACAGTAAAACTGTACCAAATACGGCGTTTACTTTAGATATATTTTGCAAATATTTTCATTTAAAACGGCAAACTGGTTTACATAAATGGTAAAATATTATTGCAATTAATTAATTCATACTTTAATTGTGCGTTCTCGGTGGGACAATCTGCATACATGAAATATTCTCACATAATATAATTTTGACTTCATCAACATTTACACAGAGTTACATTTTGATGAAATTGCGAGGAAAAGGCAATATAAAGTTTTAGTATCACTTAGCAATTTTCCACGTGCCGCATCGCCTTCCTTAATCCAGAATTTCTAGTGTAGAATTAAATTATTTATGAACAACTCACGGCAAACGTACAAACCCACTTTATTCTCCAGGATTTCAGTATGTTTTTATTTCGTGCATTCAATCTCAACAGAAATAATTAAAAACTGAAAATCAGCCAAAACTACGATGGAAAATTCTTACAACCGATTATCATCATCTTGTTAATAGAAGAAAAATTCATAAGTTATTTAATTAACAATTTAAAGCAATTTATATGAAACTGTACAAGTCGAAAGTTATTCAAATAAAAAAAAATAGTGCAGGAGCAAATGTCCATTGTGTATTTTAATGTCAGGTGGGGTATTTTCCCAAAAAGTATTACCTTATATAAATCAAAAATTACTTCTCGAGCAAGTACCCCGCCAGACATTGAATTACATAATGGACTCTTGGGATAGATCTAAGTTATTGTGAGTTAATTAATAACGTATACGTGGATTTAATATTCTTTCGCATGGAACAACCCTAATTTTAACTATTTTTAGTCACACGTAATATTCTTATTAGTATAGTTTATAAAAGCAAATGTATCGTTTATAGTTTTGCTAAAATAAAGTGACAATAGTCTATTTCGGTCTATTTGAGATTTCGGTTCCCTCCCAAAACAATGTGAGGAGTTTCGGAGCGTTGAAATTCCTTTGTAAATGCCCGTGAAAGTTGAAATCACCGACATCGACTCGGTCGTCGAGGTTGGCGCTGCCTCCCCAGCTTGTATTTCTGCTATTTTTTCCGTTCCGTTTTCCTTTTCACAAGAACAAAGGAATTCGCGTTGTAAAATCAACCATTTATTTTATGACGGAGCAACGCGATGTTTCAAAGTGAATGAGAAATATTTTGCATCAATTGACGCGCCTTTGATGTCAAATATTATTCGCGATATTTACATATTTACAAATGAAATAGATAATAGAATAATGCAGATGTCTCGATTTACATATTTAGTTCTTTTATTTAATTACGGTAATAAATCAATGATGCAGGTAAGTTATATATTGGCAAACATTTCAGTTCTTATTGTAATATTTATATCACAATATAGACAAATTCATTAGGCACATGTGAAACATTTATCGACTAATGGTATAAAAAGTAATATTTATTCGAATATTTTATATAATATTTTGAATATACAAATTTTATTGTTGTCCCTCATGAAAACAGAAAAAATAATCTGAAAGGTTATTTTATTAGAGAAAAATAAAAGGCTAACAACGACATTTTTAATAAAACTGCTATAAATAAAACATTTTTTTATAACTTTATATAACAGAATTTTATATTTATTAATTATTTTTTCAGCAATTTACACTTATCAGTCATAAGCAAACTAAATTAAAGAGATATCGTATTTTTTGTGTAGGGTGACTTACTTAAAAGAGGATAATTTTTCAAAAGTTTATATTTATTTTACGGAAATCACCTTTTATAATAATCATTACAAGATTTGATAAACAAACAAACAAATAATAAGAAATTATTTGCAAACTATAAATGTATAGATTAATGATTATTATAATAATAAAAATTAAAAAGTGCTCAAAATAACTCAATAATGAGAGCTTATACAAAAGTTTGATCGTAACTATTAACAAAAAAATATTATTGAACTTTAAGAGAGAGCTTAAATAATAATATATATATATATATATATATATATATATATATATATATATATATATATATCTTTATTCAGACAAAATGACAACAAAATTTTACAAACTTTTAAAATTTATTATAACAATATGTACAATTGTGTTAGTAGTCTGTCATGGGTTATCGACCATAGGTCTTTCTGCCTAATAATATAATAAACTAAATTATTGGTATTCTAGATGTTTTTTAATAAATTAACATTAATCATTTAATATAGACTGAATTATAAGTATTAAAAGTACAACATTTTAAGATATCGGATACATTCTATCACAGACATCTTTAATCTAAATACTACGTTAAAACAACATATATGTTTATATGAGTTATACATGTATATTTATACTCATATATATAGGGTGTCCCGAAAGCGTCTTGATTTTTTTACAATTTATGTAAATCAATGTCCTTTTAAATAAATTATTTTCAAGATTCTACCCCTAATAAAATCTTTGACATTTAATACGAAAAAGTATAGAATAACTTGTTTTGAAAAACTGAATCTAAACTTGGTTAAAAAAAATAATAAAACACTTGGTTATTGTGTCACAAAAACAAATAGTTAAACAATAACCTAATGTTTTATTATTTTGTTAAACCTAGTTTAAATTCAGCGTTTAAAAAAAATCACCAAGCGTTAGATGAGTCTCCAATTAAAAGTTTAACTTGTTTTGTATCTCTAACAGATTACGATATAATTGAGTTCAAAATAGAAGTGCATTATAATATTAAATTATAACTTCCGACACATAAATTTGTTTGACCTATATTTAATAACCAGAAGACACAAAAAATACGCGAATTTTACCAAAATCTTTGTAGTGCCCTCAAAAAATGTACATTTATTTAAGGAATGGCCGAGGTGCATAATATTACTGTAAATATTTTCAACTTAATATAGTCGTTGTACCTTCGAATTTATAAATAGTGAATTTTTTTAAGTTTCATATACAATATAAAAGTATAAAAATAAAACAACTGTTCGTGTTTCGGTTTGTTTAATACCTACGACTAGGGGAGGAGAAATGAAATTGAAATATGTATCAGCTAAGAATCTTGTTGGAGTTACGATCGTTTCAGCAATAGAATAATACGAGCCATGGCGATATCTCCGGGGGCTCGGCCCCGAAAATTTAATATTCCAATCTCGAACTTTATTGCCAATGAAACAAGAAAGCGAGAAAAAGAATCAGTTTCAACGAATTAATTTCCCAGCAGGTTCAATTATGAGATTGAATAATTTAATCGACGCTTGATTAAGCTAAAGCAAGGTAGATATTGCGATAGCCCGGACGGCTTTACATTTATAATAATATTGTTAAATTATGATAATTATTTTATAATTACAATTACACTAGTACTGATATGCAACAACAAATATTTGTTGTGTAATCCAATATCTGGCTGGGTATATGCTTGGGGAGTAATTATTTCAACAGATATTTGTCAAAAACTTACAGTGTAAGTAATTGTGAGCCCGGAGGGCTTTACATTTATCATAATATTGTTAAATTATGATAATTATTTTATAATTACAACTATAGTAGTACTGATATGCAACAACAAATATCTGTTGTGTAATCCAATATCTGGCTGGGTATATGCTCGGGAAGTAATTATTTCAACAGATGTTTGTCAAAAACTTACAGTGTAAGTAATTGTAAGCAGTTGGAAAAATGGAATGATGGAACTTTATTAATCATTGCCAGTATTTTTAACTTGTTTAATTTTATTGTAATTTAAATAATTGCAAAATTATAATAAATTGCAATAAAAAAAGCGCATAAAATTGCATAACTTTAAATTCTCGACTTTACGGTTATTCGCCCAGTCTCAAGATATTTTAAAATTTATTTTTTCGGTCTAACTACAGCCATAATATTTATAAAAAAATGTTGATGCGTCCAGCATAAAACTTTCCCCAATGAATTCGGTCTAATAAGTTTTTGAATGAACAATACGAAATTTTTATAAAATCAACGAGAAGTTACTCTCTTCCAAGCTCTTCAAACATTCAACATTCAAACAACTACTTGTGATCAGCCTAAAATCTAATTTATATAATAAATTCATCGAATCGGCCAATATTTCTAATGACCCGAAACAGTTCTGGAATTTTGTAAGGGTCACAAATCGTGATTCCTGTTATCCAGAGGTAATGAATTATAATAACGAAACTTGCAGTTGTGGTTCGGATTGCGTGAATATTTTTGCTAAATTTTTCTTCTTAGTATACAATTATGATGCAGCACCAAACATACCAATACAGAATTTTGAAAGGATAGGATTGATGTACCTTAGAATGTCACTAAATGTGAAATTTTTAATAGCATTGAATTAATTGAAGCGAATAATAACCCAGGGCCTGACAGTGTTCCGTCAATTTTTATAACAAAAAAAATTTATTCTCTAACAACACCTATTTTCTTAATTTTCGATTATTCGTTAAATAAAGGCATTTTTCCGAATTCATGAAAAAAAAAAGTTATGTAACACCTATTTTCAAATCAGACAGTAGAAACAATATTTGCAATTATAGAGTTATCACAATACACTCGTGTATACCGAAGCTATTCGACAAACACATATCTACTAAATTGGAATGGATGAATAAACAGGTTATAAATAGCATGGTTTTCGTGTAGGTAGACCTACCACTTCCAATTTATTATGCTTTCAAGATCTTATTACCAACTAAATGGAAAATAGGTGACTCTGCGTATTTGGACATTTCTAAAGCCTTTGATAAAGTATCATATGATATTTTATTATCAAAATTAATTGCATTGAGATTCAACCAATCCGCCATTTGGTGGTTTCGAAACTTTTTAGAAGGTCGTTCGCAATGTGTGAAAATTAAGAGCCATATATCTGATGCCTTTTGTGTTCCTTCTAAGGTACCTCAACAATCAAACTATGGTCTCTTATTATTCCTTATTTTTATTAACGACATGGCGTTGTCAATTAAAAACTCACATTTTTTACTGTTTGCCGATGATCTAAAGATGTTTAGAGAAATACGCTGTATTGATTATTGTTTTCTACTTTAAAATGATCTCTCATCGATAGCTGACTGGTGCTTTATAAATAGTCTGATAAATGTAAATATATAACGTTTTCGCATAAGAAATTGAATTGCAACTTTAATTGTAGTATTAATGACAAAATTGTCATAAAAGTTAATATAATGAAAGATTTTGGTGTTTGGTTTACCCCCAATTTCAGTTTCAACATCACATTATATGTTATATTAAACGTATTTATTTAAATAAATAAAACCCTGAATCCGCCCTCATTGTGATACTAGTTTTAAGTATACTGTGATACTAGTTATAAGTGTAATAAATGTGGCTGACACAAAAGAGAAAATAAGCAAGACATATCAGCGCACTTTTCACATGAGACGGCAATAGAAGTCGTCGCCGGTAAAGTGGGAGGGGTTTTACTCGGTAGTCTCCTGGTCAAAACCCAGGAGGAGCCCAACACCCCGTTCCCCTCCCATAACACACAAAAAAAAATAGTTTTAATGTTTAAACATTGATGTTTCATAATCTATATAATAAATATGTAGAGATTATAAAAAATTACCAATAAAAAAATAAATTAAACACAGATTAAATTGTATAACTTTAAATTCTCAATCTGAAATCTCTTTATAATGGGCTGATAACCCGAAACTAGTCGAGAATTTAAAATTATTCATTTAAATCTGTGTTTTATTTTATTGGTAGATGTTTAATAATGTATTAATATTTATTATATACAATTTAATAATGAATTAACAAATATCAAATTTTTTTTAAATATTATATCTTCCAAGATCAATACATTTCATTCAATTTTCCTTCACTAAATGTCTAAACAATTATTATACAATATATTTCCCTTGTCAAAATGTTTACTTTCTTAATTGTTTATTTTTTATGAGACTTTTTGCTGGCTCCTGCATTTTCTTTCGTTTGGGAAAATATTTAAATATTTTCGAAAGCTCACAAAATAAGTTTTAAGAAGCTATAACCAACAAAATTTTCAATATTTATGTTTTTTATATTAATTTGTTATAAACATTACTTTCATTAAAACGTATTTTTAAAAGTCAATATTCAAATTCAATTTTCTCTAGAAATATATTTAAACAATCTAAAATAGACAAATATTAACTATTTTGTTATTAATATTGTGGGTATTTATTGTGCACTACTATCAAGGAATATATTAAAAAAAATCCTTTAGGTTCGATTTATTATTGAGGCGTAGACTCACTTATTTGTTGCAAAAATAATTACTTCAAATATTTAAATAAATTGTATGTGCGCATGGTTATTACTTGCAAGTTCCACACTAAAAACTTTCCTTTGGTATTATCGCGATTCAGTACGAATGAGGTGAACCACACGATTAAGCTCGTCGAATGAACTAGGAATTGTCGATGGTACAAACAGTAGTATATTACATAACAAGTGTAGAAAGTGGAAATTTGCATTCGAGGCAGAACCGAGTGTAGTTATTACTAGTGATGGGCAAAGTCGATCTTTTATTACTGCTAAATTAAGTATATTATAAGTTTATGAATGTTATTTATTATAACAATATCAAGAATAACTTCCCACATATTAATAAACATACATTTGAAGTCAATTTTTCATTTTAAATACTTAAAATTACACATTTAGTAATACTCGATTACTAATATTATTCGATTTTGCCCAACACTAGTTATTACACCAGTATACGTAAAAACATGTTCAGTCTTTCACAAAATAAATTAAAAAAAAAAACAGATATTTTATGTATACATATTTATATTAGGTTGGGGAAAATCAAAATCCATTATTTATTCGGTATTGATCTATTTCTCGTAAAGTATAGATCAAACAATTTTAGATGTATAGTAGTTGTCAAAACGACACTTCGTATTAAAATATTTTTTTGCTTCTTAATTTGGTCCATTCAGTTGTGAGTTATAGGGTGTTAAAAATGGAAGTCAACAAATAAAAAGTTCGGTACAGGTTACATTTTTTTTAAAATAAAAGCGAAAATGCAATCCAGGCGTCTGAAATTGTTAATGGTGTTTATGGACCCAATACTGTCAGAGCTATTTTGGTTTTATCTATTTTGTTCAGGTATTTTTGATTTTAAATATGCATCTCACATAGGCAGACCCATCATCAAAAAAGTCGATAATCGAAGCTGACCGATATGATAGTAGTCGCGGTCGGCTAGGATTATTAAAACAATTTGAAACCATTTGCACAAAGCTGGAGTCGAAAAGAAGCTTTTTGTTTGGGTGCCAGGCCAATTAAAACAAAAAAAAAACATTATGGACTCAATTCCTATCTGGGAAGCTTTATTCAAACGGAATAAAATCAACTCACGAATGGTAACTGGAGATGTAAATTGGATCACATACGACAACATTGTGTGAAAACATTCCTGGTTAAAGCACGGTGAAGCAGCTCAAACGTTGACCAAACCAGGACTAAAGACCAGGAAGGCTCTGCTATGCATTTGGTGGAACAGGAAAAGAATAATTTATTAAGAGTTGCTTCCTTGCGACCAAAAAATAAATTCGGATATCGACTGCCGACATCGATTGACCAGAAACGGCCAGAATTGGCCAACAGAAGTGGTGTCGTGTTCCTTCAGGACAAGGCCAGGCCACACACGTATGTAGGACTCGCCAGGGTCATTGGTTGGGAAGTTTTGACGCATCCACCATATAGTCCGGGTCTAGCACTTATACCATCTTATTCTTATATTGAAAATCTTTCTTAGTGATAAAAAAATGTGCATTAATTGAAGATTGTAAAAATCGATTACTAAAGTTATTCGCGAAAGATACTACCCTTAAAATGGCAACAAATTATAGCACTACAGTCATCGGTGACGGAACTTTTATGACAAATCGGAGTCGATATTATATATTATGTATTACTTTCTACTTACACAAGTACAAGTTGACAAGGCTAATATTTTACAACTAGTTAGATTGAATATTCCAACTGTTCACTCTAGATATAGAACTAGATTCAATATAACTTATACTAGTACTATTTATGGTTTTAAATCACCTATAATATAATCCGCGCATTTGTTTTCCAATCATTAGATTCTTCATTAAAATTGTGTAAGTAAACATACTTACTTTTGTAATTTTAATTTCTTATAGTTTTTTTAAGCTTTTGAATTTATGTAATTGTCTTGTAATTGTGAACTGGTTTCTTTTGTTGGGTAGATGTTATTATTATTCAATATTTCAAGTAAAGAATGAAGAACCAACTGAAGCGTTACGTACTCTTACATCCTCACGTATGATACTGCGCACAAATTAACTGTAAACTACACAGTTAAATTGTTAACCATATTAGAGCGTACTAAAATAACATGTTATGCTATACAGCGTGATCAACGTAATCAATAATTGCAGGCAAGTTAAAATTTGGAAAATTCTAAGTTTAAGGAAAAATGAATAATATTTGACATTAGCAGCGTCGTGCATCGTATTTTGCCATTGCGTTTTTAAAAATCAAATGCACACCATAAACAAACTTAACGCAGCAATTGCAATAGAAATAACAACAGCTTCAACGTATATTTGAAAATAAAAAAAGTAGAGTTAACTTTTGCATAGAAAAAAAAAAAGGTTGGCTGCGCCAATGGTAAACTGTGAGATTTTTTTTATATAATCAGTTTTACTAACATGAGTAAATGGTTGCCTACCTACTAATCTACAATTATTATTTCTCAGTCTGTTTAATATAGCTATGTTATATTTAAATATACTAAATATATTGGGTGTCAAATTATGACTGACCTTATTTGTATTATTAAGTACAAACATGTTGAAGATCTAGTTGTAATGATTATAAATGTCAAATGTACTGTTATGTCTAAAGTTTTTTTAGTTATATAGCGCTGGCCGATTGCTCAAAGAATATTCTGTGTAGAGAAGGTTTTAAGAATTGATTAAATTGAAAAATGCAGTAGTTGTTAACATTGCAGGATATGTGGACATGTTACAAATGTTTTTAGTGGTTGACATCGATCAACTCTAATTACTATTAGATGTTACGTGGTTTCAACAAGACGATGCAAGGCGTCATGTGTCAAATTTATCTATGCTAAGATACGTTTCCTATGTGCTCTTCTGATTTCTCGCCTCCGGATTACCTTTTGTGGGGCTGTGTAAAATCAAAAGTGTACCAAAACCGACCTCAAATTCGGGAAGACATAAGAATAACTGGTCTTATAAGCTATTGCTGAGATTCTGGTTGAAATCTGTCAGTGTGTAATGTGATCATTATTGCACCGCGAGCAAATATGCATCGATAGAAATGGACGTCTCCTTGTCGATGTATTGATGTTTAAAATAATTAACAATAAAACTTGAAGTGACCACCCTTAATTACCATCTTTAATTGAAAAAGAAAAAAGAAACAATTTTGTTGTATATTTGTGTGCAATGAAAATTTGACATCATTTCACTGAATGGTTTTTTGAGTTTAAGTGAAGTGTTTAATCACATAACTTATTATTGATAATGAGCACTTTGTGTCTCGAAATGTACATCTAACATAAAAATAAATTGTGAAGTAAGGAATAACAGTCTTTCAATTTGACATCATTTATTTAAGTATGCTCTGATATAGCTCATAATTGAGATTCTGACTAAATTCATAAAAATGTTACTTATACTATTAAAACTATATGACATAATAAAGTTTACTATGAACTTACCCATGTCGTCTATTAGTGGCGCCATCCTGAGTGTAACTCCAACGAGCATGAGGCACATGAAGAGGAGTAGACACGCGGTGGCGACGATGGTCCACCTGGCCCGTGGAGGTAGTTCATCCGGGTCCAACACTTTCACGTCTTCCACGACGGCGACGGTCATTGCCTTCATCCTCCTCTTCCTGCGCCTTCTCCGCCGTCGTTTTCTCCGCGCCCTTCGCCTCGCCTCTCTCTCCTCCTCATCCTCGTCGTCCTCGTCCACCTCCTCTATTTTCAACGACACGTAATCCTCGTCGTACTTCGGAAGTGGATTGATCCTACTAAATAAAATATAATATTACTCGAAATAAGATCCTAATATCAAAAATATACAGATTTCGACGACTCATCGTTAAGGCCTGTCTTAAATATCTCCATTGCCGTTATAAATTCAGCAATAATTTATTAATAAAATTATATTTGTCTACTGAAGGAGCATAATGTAAAATTATTTTTATATAAGCAGGATGTCCCACTGTTCCATTTAAAATTGTTAAAAAAATTATTCGATTTCTCCTCAAATAATCTCCACAATCATATAACATTGTTAATGCATTTAATTAATTTTTACTACGGAATAAAATATTATAAAAATGTTGAAAGTTGCAGGGGTTTTCTGAAAAATTGTAATATGTCCATCATGGTACTTTCCCCGACAAATTTGTTTAAATACGTTTTCGAATTCCCCTATGAATTCGGTAAAATACGTTTTTGAATGAACATTTAACAGTAAATAAAAAATAAACGGAAAAAAATGGATTGTTATCCTATAAAGTTAAAGTCGAGTATTTGTAAGAATATTACAATTTAGTTTCTTATTTCTTACCTTACAATGGCTTGATAAAATTTCCATACATATTTCTTAACCATTTTTATTCGTTCAGGCAACATATTCTGTGTTATTGAAATTTGAAGTCATTTTGACGTTTTATTTGTCATTAAAATAATTATTTAAATAATTAAAGTCTCCATAGCCAACATAAAAAGATTATAAAAATAATTGTTTATTTCTAAGCGAATTTATAAGGTAGACGAAGTTCATCCGCTTATAAAATGAAAACTAAAGGTTCTACAAAAAAATATGGTTTTTGTTAAAAACTTGTTATAAGTTAAAAACTTGTTATAAGTTTTTAACAAAAACCATTTACTTTTTTTAAAAATCGCTAAGAGTAAAGTTGCACTTAATGAGTTTTGGTTCTAACCAAAAGCTTTTCAGATCACTCCACAGTTGTAAAAAGTTTAAATAAAAAGTTTGGGTTTAATCCATTAATGCCCGACTGCACCGTAACATTTAAGTGCGGCTTAACGCTAAGCGCCACTTAACTCGCAGCATTTCTGTTGCACTGCATGCGTATGAACGCAGTGTTGCCCTTAAATATAAACCGACGATGACGACGGCTTAAAGTATTTAAATGCCGCTTAGTGAGCATTCGTAACCTCTAAATTGTGACCATGGATTTATTTTTTGAAATAATTGAATTCTGAATTCAATTATTTTATCTCATTTTATTTTCATGAAATGGACCAAATAAGTTTTTATAAAAGATTCCAATTAACAAAAGGTGTGATTTATATATTAGAATATCAGGGTTATTCCATACGGGAAATGTTAAGTTTAACGTGTATGTTATTAATTAATTTTGCATTCTATCAATACATATTTATTACAAAAGCTGCTTAGGCTGTGATGATACGAAATAACGTACAAGTTAAAGTTAACATTTTTCGTGCGGAATAGCCGCGTATATTTTTTTAATAAAATGCAATTTGAAATGATATTTTTATTTTATAATTTATTTATGAAAAACTCATAAAAAACCTATCCATCAATATTCTAAATATATATACATATATATATATATATACATACATATATATATAATTATTTTAGGAATGCGAGAAAAATAATTATTCGTTATTTTAGAAAAAAATAATTTTATTTAATAACATAAGATTTTAAAATTATTAGAAAAAGAATAAAGTTTTTAAATTTATTGGAGAAAATACCAACACAAAACAATGAATTTTATAGGTTATAAATGCAAATATACGCTCCGCGCATGCGAATTAAGTTAGCTATACAAATTCTCCGTTTTCCCAACAGCAAAGCGACACTTAACTAAGTGTGGATTGGTTGCACGCGATGCAATGCAATGAGTATTTAAACTTCGCTTAATTTTAAGCGGCACTTAGCTTTATAACGGTGCAAATGGGCTTTAGCCGTTTATGCGCTATCGCACACACATACACAGGACACACAAACATTTTTCAAAACGTTCATATTTGTTGAAATTGGAGGTTCGAAAATTTTCACGATAACAATACTTTCCCTTGGACAGGGATCCGGGGAAAGTAATAATTGTAAAGAGCAAAGTTGCACTAAATTGTAGTATATCCGTTCAAATATTCGGCTTTAACTTTAAAAACAACAATTCTTTATTTTTAATTAATATTTTTTTCTTTACAATTAAATCTTCATTCAAAAACGTATTTGACCGAATTCACCGGGGAAAGTACAATGACGGACACATCATCATTTTTTAATTGTTGCCAATTTTTGAATTCGTTTGTTTCTCGACTTAAAACTTTAAATTCTTGTTTTCAAAACCGCTGCCAAAGATTTCTCGAAAAATTAATATTCCACTTTTCTCGTTATTTCTGAATTCCATACAGAACAATTTTCTTCACTTTATCCTAATAAAACTCGATTTTTTGCAAAAAAAAAATAACAATTTCTGCGAGGACCCAGTCATGCGAGACCACGAATAGATCCCCCAATGTAGAAGTTACGATTTATTTATAACCCTTCTAAAAAATCTAATTTAAAAAAGTACGTTGCTTATATAAATGAAAAAATATTTATGTGGAAATTGAGATGGAACTTTTTACAAAAAAAAATTCGTAACATCTCCATTCACTTTTTTTCCTATGCCTCCTGCTACATTTCTCTCTCAGTATTTGCCTGTGGCGGGTTTCTCTCGGGGTAAGAAGGGAATTTAGCGGAGGCGGCCCCAGATTTATGTCCCCTCCGTTGCGGAGTGAATCTGTGAGAGGGACACGTCTCCTGGAAATAATTCAGAGCCAGCTTTGATGCGAACGGAACGGACAAAAAAGAAACACACGTTCGGCCACGTTGAAATGCGACGGAGAAATCAAAACAAAGGGGATACGTGGGAGAATGAAGGAAAAAATTAAATATGTATTTAATACTTTAGTATACAGGGTGGCCAGAAAAGGTGTGATAATCTTCAGTTAAAGTGGTTCGTTAATCAATTTAAGTAGAAAAAAAAAACTATAAAAGAGTTTTTAAAATAAAACATTAAATTAAAAAATAAAAATTAAATTGAATAAAACACAAAAAATGGTAATTAAATTGAATAAAACACAAAAAATGGTAATTAAATTGAATAAAACACAAAAAATGGTAATTATTCAATAAGCTTTATGAGGGCATTAATATCCTAAATCTGTGACTAGAATTTGTTTTTAACATTTTATGTATAATTATTGCTATTAATAATCGACTTATCATTAAATACACATTTATAATGTTTAACTGAATGTTAATAGAACTAATTTTAATCAAAATATTTCAAAAATATTACTGATTTCTAGTTACATATTTATTATATCAATAGCCTCATGAGCGTTAATGAAGAACAGTACAATATTTTTTACTTACATTTTCTACTTAAAATTAATCAATGAACAACATTAGCTGAAGATTATCGCACCTTTTCTGGCCACCTTGTATAACTTTATCAAATTAAAATGTATTTTTATTCGGGTAAAATAATTATAAATATTATGTTGGGTATTTAAGGATCAATGAATTTGTGTGTTTATTTGCCGCGTATTGTATATTTTGATGAAAATCCCGAAGCCTGTGAAGGAAGCCTGGGGGGAAGAGGAGCCATTTGTATAGCAGAATGTGGCATTTGGCTATTTTTTATTAGCTGTGGAAAGAAAGTGTTAGTTGAGGTTGGGGGGGAGAGGAGGGGAAATTTGGATTGAGGTGAATTTTGTCAGGAAAAAACAAAATACCTGATAAATCGAGAAAAATATGTTTAAATACCTGAAAAAATCTATTTGTATTTTATTCATGATAATGGCTTCAAGCCGAAACTAGTTAAAACAAAAATTTATTAAGTAAAACAAAACCAAGTGAATATTATTTCTAATTTTAAACTAATTATTCATAATATTTTACGAAGTGATTGATGAAAAGAAAGTAACAGAGGTAGTAGATAAGTTTATGATTAAATAAATAAATAAAATTCTTTGCATGAAACACCCTGTATATAGAAAAAAACAAGTCGATTTCCAATCACATATTTCTTATCCGACGGAAACACTTACGGATAGTTTCATTGAACCGATCCATTACCATTTAAAGGTTTTTTTTTCTACCCCCCATCTGCTAAAGAATGGGAATTTCCCGGAGACTTTTTTATTATCCCGCTGCACGTGTACCATTAATCAAAAAATCGGGAAACCGGGAAGATAAAACGGGGTAACCCTACCTCAACCGTCTCTTTTCAGTCTGGGAAAAAGTTGCCCTCGTAAATTTCCCCTTTATTTTCCGCTCATTAACCGCCCCGAAAGGAAAATGTATGTTTATTGTGCCTGCGGAATGAACGGCACGGCGGTGATTTAATTATCTTCGTGGACCAGTCGGATGGCCAATTAGTGGGAGAATTTAATCGGTTGCGTATTCGGGAAAGGGGTGTAATATCATTTTGAAATGTGCAATTTTAAGTTATAAACAGTGAATAAATTAGATTTGAAAAATTTACATTGAATGAAACAAAAGTATGTATGTTTTGATGATTTAATGTTTTATATTTTTAATCTCACATTCTATATATCTATATGCGTATCTATTACAAAAGTTGCTTATTTTCCTTAGAGAATACCACCGAATAACAAATCTTTATTGTAACATAAAAAAATTTGCTCAAATAATCAAATAATGGGCAATTGTAAATAATATAAATTTAATTCTAAGAACTAATTTACAGTGTAGGGTTCAATATCTCTCAAAAGAGTATGTATTTTAAATTTGTAGGTTTTGGAGTACCGCTCATTTTTTTAAGTTTGCTGGCAATTTATTAAATAATTGTATGTATGTGTAATTCGCGTACTTTTCGGTAAGTGAAAATAAGTGTATAGGATAATTAAGGTCATCGTTATTGTATATTGTAAATGTGAGTGTGAGTTTTATCTGAAAAACTATGCTTTTATTTTCATATAAACATGATGCACTCTAATATATAAATTCCCGTAATATTTGGTAAGTTGTTTCATGCAA
Source organism: Philonthus spinipes (assembly GCA_963082785.1). Classification (NCBI taxonomy): domain Eukaryota; kingdom Metazoa; phylum Arthropoda; class Insecta; order Coleoptera; family Staphylinidae; genus Philonthus; species Philonthus spinipes. Next base: position 16,699,461 of record OY720311.1, on the reverse strand, counting down.
ATAAAGACCTACATGAAGTATCCCTTTTGAGACGCAATATGTGTATGATTCCAAATGTGACTAAGGATTCTAAATTTGCATGGTAGAACAATTTTTAATATATATGAATATATTAAGGACAGTTTTTCTTGTAAATACTCATTATGAGAATACCATTTTAATTTTTAATCAATAGTAATTCCTAAGAACTTAAACGATTGAGACAGTTGAAAAATTGAATTATCAAATGTGATGTTATTTATACTGGATTAAAGATGTTATTTAAAAGATGTTATAAATGTATTCGAAAGCAGGGAAACCATGTTGAAAAATAAAATTTAGTTTTTCCTATAGTCTTTTGTTTTCATGCCTTGTCCGAAAAATCAAAACGACCCCTCGTAAATAATTACTTCAACATATAAAATTTAGTCTATCCAATTTTTGTAGGAGTAAGAAAATCTAAATTAATAAATTATTAACATAGCAAGGAATAAATTAAAAAGTTTGTCTGAACTCGCCAAATCAATTTTCAAAAATTGTTTAATATCCTGACCGAGTATACTCAACTTTATTGTTTAAACATATAAAATTTGGTACATCAAAAGTTGAAAAATAAATAATGTTAATACATGAACTCTATTTGAGTTTACCATATAAAATACAAAATTTCTCCAAACTCGCCAATTCAAATCTAAAAACTGTTGAATTTTCTGAAAGAGCATACTCTAAATAAAATTCGCTCCATAAAAAGTGTTGTAGGAGTTGTAAAATTGAATTAATCTTAATTTATAAACTCAAATAGTGCAGGATAATTTGCAAAATTTTACAAGCCACTGCAGAACTATTGGTGGACAGAATTTTATTTGTTTAAACAATAGTTTAGAATGTGCTCTTTGAAGATATCGAACTGTTTTTCAGATTTTGAGTGGCAAGTTTTGAGAAATTTTGCATTTTATATTATCGATAAAAAATTATTTAATTTTTCAATACTGGTAAATCTTTCGGTGGGCCGAATATTATTGCCCCAGAAAATGGCTGTCGACTATCGGTCTTTCTGCATGTCTCTCCCAAATTCTTATCGTTTTATTCAATCGTCATGATTGCTAACATCACTCTCTAAGTTCTCCAAATTAGTTGAGATGAATGATGATGAGTGAAGGATGGGCATATTTAGGATTAATGTTAGGATTATGAGGAATACATAAGTGTTTTATAATGGAAGCTATGTGAGGATTGGCGAAGAATTTTAATAAAAGTATTTTAAGTCTGTGTTTAATAGTGGAAATTTTGCATGTTTCGTAAAGGAAAGTATTGGAATGGTTGAGGTATTCCTAATGCTTTGCATTTATACAACACTTCTCCGATGTCATATTGAATCACAAGCTTTCCTTATGTCAAGGAATGAGACTCAGGATTTTCTGCCTTCGAGGTATTTTTGGCAGTTGGATATAAGGATTGCTAAAGGTAGGGAAGTGGATCGATTTTCGATGAAAGCAAACTGGTAGAAATGGATCTGATGTTGGATATGGGTTGCATTCTTTTTTTTTTGATAATGGATTCATAAAACAATGTGAATGCACATACGTTCAAATGTTAATCGGTCTGCTTCTAATTAATAAAACTGCAGAATTGATACAAACTCACAATACTATTTGAACGACACATAAGTCAAAACGTTAAACACAAAAAATCTTCTCTCCTCGGATCTGCTTACTTCGCTCGTGCTTAATGATAACCCCTAGAGCGCTACATATAAATTAACTGAAAATTATCATATTATGAGTTATCTTTAAAAGCCAGGAAAAATGGTAAACTCGAGAAATATTTTAGTCCATTTTGTGAACGACAACTTCTTAAAAAATATCTCGTTATAAACTAATCAGATTAAGAAATAATTATTTTTTTTTATTATTTATCGCAATGGCTATGCTCTTTTCTATCGGAAGCTAATATAATAACCGGAAAATTAAATCTACTACTAATTTTCCACACATTTTGAAGTAATCAGATTTACATTTTTAGAAAAAAAAATAACACTCTTCTGTCGGAAGCAAATCAATCAAGAGACCCAAAAAAAGAATGCTGCAAATTGTGTATCTTCACAACTTATATTAATCGTATATAAGTTCGTATATAAGTTGTGAAGATAAAGTAAATAATTTTATGAGAAATTATAAATTAATCAGACTTGAAAAAACTTTTTTTCCTATTTATCACAGTCTGAAGTTATCAAAGACACCCAATATTAAAAAAAATATTTATTTATTAAATATGCGGCGTACTTTTTACATCAAATCTTAAAAATATTATTATAATAACAAACTAACACAAATATAATATCACATGTATCGTAATTTTAACCATATAAAAGAGTACTTTCTTTGAACTATTACGGAATGGAAAATTAAAGTATAGCCATAAAGTGCGTGTAGATAGTGAATAAAAACACACAGCACATAGGAAAATTAGTTCCATATCCGAACACTAAAGACTTTTTGGCGTTTTATGGCCATCGTACGCATGCCTTGATCACAAAATGGCGCGATAATTAAATGTTGCCATAATAATAAATTATCTATAATACAAATATTAATTATGCACAACAAATTAAAATTGCATATTTTAATTTTTATTATGTTGATACATGCAATTTTAATTGAAATAAAATATATTCCCCAATAATAAAGCAAACTATCATCAATTAGTAAGTACAAAATTAAATATTTAATAACACGTAAGTATACACACACATCTATAATATAAATTAAATATTTAGTTCATGATGTAGAAATAAAATACTTTATATTCATTGGAAAATAATATTCTATATTATTTTTGAGTAAAACATTATTTTTATAGAAAATCTGTGCAATAAAACTACATTTAAAAGTTTACCTTCATATAGTTAACCAAAATTGTGTTTCCTTTCAAAGAAATAAATGTTAAAATTTAATGTTTCAAAAATCCATTGTAAGAAGTGACTTTCTTTAATGAAATGTTAATTGTTAATAAATTTAAAACGACGCAAGTGCCATCTTTTGCCTAATTAAATGTGAATTTCGTTTCCTTATAAACAGGACAAGTTTGCCTTCCTTTAGTTGACAAAACAATGATTCTCGGTCGTCCACCTTGTAGACCCAAATCGTTGACGATGTCACTTGAAATTAGGCAAAAGATTTCGCTTGCGTCGTCTTATATTTATTATGATTATTTATTTTAATTTATAACAAATTCTGAAATATATATTCCTTCGATTAGAGTAACTCGCTTTACTAGCGTCTTTTCTGATTTTTAAGTTGATTTTCTTTTTTCATTTTGATTTAATACAAATGTAAAAATAGAATCATTATCAAACCATTTAGTAATCTCTAAATCAAATAACGGTTACAATTAATACACTGAATCAGATATTCCTCATAAATAAATTATTTTAATGCTCTTTGATTTACATGTATATTTTTAAGATATCACATTCGCTTAAAATTAATTAAAAATAATGGATCCAGACTATAAAATGGACTTCCTCCTAATTCCTACAATTTCACAAAGAAGGAGAAAGAGGAAGGGTTCGAGGGAGCGAGCTCGCAAACTTAATTAGTATAGGGATTAATGCAAACTAATTTACATAGCTGATCATTTTCATTTAACATACGCCACTGAACAGTACGTTACGAACTACTCAACTAAAACCGCTTTGGCGCAATGGGTGCATAATTTCCGGTTCATTGCTCAAATATGGGCAATACCAGTGAAATAAATTCGTTATTATTTTACAACTGTTGCTCCATGAAATTAATGCAATCTATGAATTTAACTATTAAAGACATAATAACAGTGTGTAGGTAATAAAAGGATAAAATTTATTTAAAATTTTGTTAATTAATTTCACCGACAATGGCCATGGAGTTTAGATGCCCGGCGCATCCACCTGAATATGGATTATAACTTTCACAGATAATATTTACATTGGGAACATAAATGCTGAACTCATATAGATCTCATATAAAGACTAAACCGCAAAAAACAGCATCAATGGCTCTACGAAAATAATTATTTCAAATCTTCATTTATCCACCAATTTTATAAATAAATAAATTATCGTGTCTAAGTAATTTTTAAAATAAAATAGCATAAACCGCCTAAACACATTAGGTTAATGTATAATAAGATATAACTTTTATTTCTACTAAATCCCACATATAAGCAATTTTTCCTTTGAAACAATTTCCATTAAAATTCAAAACGACATATTTATTTACTTATACGTGATTCGTTTATATTTGCTGCTGTTTACTTACACTTCTACGACGTCTTCGCCGCAACAACAGGAAGTGGCTGCCGGGTCGTAATGGAGGAAAGCATCGTCGTCGCTAAGGGGTGGCGTCCTCTCGCAACCCTTTCCCATGCTGTACCTGGCGCTTTCCGGTGAAGAGGAGGAGACCCTTTGTTTACTGCGCCCTGAAACTGAAGAGAGAAAAGATATTTGAATACAAGGACTCAGGGCAGATACGTTTTGTTTTATGTGCCGTTGCGTAATTATTCCCACCATATAAATATTTAAATTTAAAGAAAAATAACTGAGGATTAAAGAAGCCTGTAATTATTAAAATGATCATTTTAATAAGAATAAGCCTATTATGTTTATAATTATTCCCACCATATAAATATTTAAATTAAAAAAAAAATAACTGAGGATTAAAGAAACCTGTAATTATTAAAATGATCATTTTTAATAAGATTAAGCCTATTTTGTTTATGATTATTAATCTGTGAAGTTAGCCATATATTTAAACAATAGATCATAAAAATCAATTGCTACTAAAACCAATCTCAAATATTAAACATTTATGTAAAAGAATCGAAATATTCCTATGAGAAGACATGATTTTGAACCCATGTGAGGGTTGATGCAGGGCCGGTGTGAAAATGTCTCAATAATGGAAATAAAATAGCAAGGAACACCGAATATGTATATTGTATTTTTAAATGTATGGCTGCTAAAACCGACCTCGAAAATTAAACATTTTTAAGAAAGTACCGAAATTCTCGTACAAGAAGACGTTTTTGAAGTCTTGTGGGGGCTGATCCAGGAACGGTGTGGAAAATATTTTTAATGGGGATGAAAGAGCAAAAGATGGTTTTTTATGGGGATAAAAGAGCCAAAAATGGTGAATAAGCTTATTTTTAAAATTGTAGTTGCTAAAACCAATCTTATTTTTTTAGATTGGTTTCAGCAACTACAATTTTTAAGAAAGTACAGAAATCAAAACAAAATAAGACGAACATGTTTGAACCCCTAGGGTCGGCGTCAAAAATGTTTTTCATGAAAAAGAAAGTGTATACTAAATAAGTCTGTAACATTTTTAAATCTATAGCTGCTAAAATCAACCTCAAAAATTAAATATGTGTCGTAAATCTATAGCTGCTAAAATCAACCTCAAATATTAAATATTCATGCGAAGAAATTTAATTGTTTGTATAAGACAGGTTTGAACCTCTGTGATGGTTGATCCAGGGGCGGTATGAAAATTGTTTTTGTTGGAGATGAAAGAGCGAACGATGCTGAATAAGCCCCCAAAATTAAACATTTTTGTGAAAATGTCGAAATTTCAACATATGATTACTAATAAAAAGTAAGCTAGGGGTGATTTAAAGTTAATAGGATTGATAAAAATATTGTATTTATTAAATTTAATAGATTAACCACAGCCAATTAAAAAATGTGTTATTAATTATTGTTAATACAGTCATTTATTTAGATGTGAAGGAAGAGCGGTGTGAAACATTTTCTCATACTGTTTTAATATTCTGGTGAATATGACCATATAAAAATAATTCTATAATCTTAAAAAAATAGGGTTGAGGAAGGTGTCGTAAAACCTTTTCTTATTTTATTACATAAAATAATTTACTTAGAGTAAGCCAATAAGAAAGTTTTCGAAATTAATGCTTTTCGCACAATTTATGCTTTCTTATAGATTTACATTAATTTTGAGATGAAAAATGTGAAAAAATGTTTGTATATCTAAAAGACTTATGAATGGGGAAGACGTATATATAAAATAAATTCAATTATCTCAATAAACCAACGCTGGAATTTTAAAATGAAATGCATTAATGAGCTTGGAAGGATGGATGGGGGCATCTCTCGGAGATTGTTTATTTTAATCTATAATATAAAATAAAATGTAGGCGCCAGTGAAATACATTTTCAAAAATAATAATTTTTAACAATTTTGTGGTCTATTGAATAAATAACATAAAACATTCCTTGATTTCAGGTTTAGATTTTTGGTATTAATTTGGTGGATCTTTTTTGATGGGGTATATGTTATTCGAACTAAGAAACGTTTTGACTGTATCAATGTATTGTTTTTATCTGTTAACTTTATCTGCTTTTTGTAAAAAAAAAAACATTCATCTACTTAATGATGCCACTGTGTGGTAAAACAATTGTTGTAGAACGGTTAGGAACTTTGAAACCTCAAATCAGAATCTCTTTTGCATCTCTTACATTTTTGACCTACGTTACGTTAAATGCGTTTTATTTAATTTATTTAAATAACTGTGATCACATGAATAAATCCTTTTTTCTATTGATATTGACATTTTACGTCCGTAATAGCCCCGCATAACACAGAAATCTATGGTTAACTTCACACATATTAAAGTTATTTCATTTTATTAACGCGCTCTGAACGTTATGTTTTTTTTGTTTTTACTGGATTTAGTTCTAATTTCCGGATAATTTTACTTTAATTTAACCGATTAATTATCTATCCCACTCATTTAAACACTTTTTTTTATTTTTTTCGTAATGTTTTGATAAGATAAATAAAAATGTGATTTTCTTTTAAATATTCACCGATGTAAATGCGTAACGCTGAAGAAAATTCGTGTTTACTGGCAACAGAGAAAAGCCATTAAGGTAATGCCGGAATTAAATAATATAAAGGGTTTCCTGCGCCTACTTTGCAAAATTAAAACGGATTCGCAGTCCCTAACATTTTGCAACATTATATTCAGGCAAACAACTTTGATGCTTGAAATGCAAACTTTGTCGTGAATTATAATTAGTTGTCATATCTAACATCAGATTAACTAAAATCGTAACAAGTGTTGGTAAGATGAAAATTCTTTATCTGAAATAGAGGCTTTTACTTTATTTTAATTGTTGATTACGTAGAATTTTAGTGTATGTGAAATAAATTAGATATTTGATATTGGCGTATTTAAAGATTGATATTAGCATTAAATCAAAATGATGGTCTATTGTATATGATTTTTTGATCGAAAACCATGTTCATTAGACTTTTTAAAACTCAAGTCCAGAGAATTACATGGTCACAGTTATTTAAATAAATTAAATAAAAATGATTTAAAAATAATTAATAAATTATTTGCACATTTAACTCTGTGACATTTCCACTTACATTACGTAAGTACTTTAGACAAATGCACATTAAAACAACTACTTTTCGGGAAAATAACCCGCCAGTCATTGAATTACATAATGTACACCTGCTGTTGCATATCAATAAAATATTGCATAATGCAAAAATTTTTTATCCGAGAAAAATCAACTTAAAGAACAAAAAATAACGTTACTTAATATATAGTCATGTGTAGACACATATTTCGGGATCTAAACCTCATCAGTGCAGCTCTTCCTTACACAATTTGAAAATGTTAAATTAAATTAAATCAATTGTATTAATCTAAACTAAACTAAATCAAATTAAACCCAATTAAATCAATTTAAATCAAAATCTAGTCTAATTAAAAAAAACAGTTGAATTAAATTAATTAAATTGAGCACACCTTACCGATCGAAATATTTTAATTCAATTATTTTTTTTTAATTCGATTTTAATATGGTGTAAATTCAATACAATATTTTCTCATAAGGTCTGCGTAATTTTATGTAAATATGTTGGGATAAAATTAATAAATGTTTTCTTCATTTTCAATGAAAGAATTAAAATATGTGTATAATCCGTTTTTTCCTCTTCTCTCTTTCTCTTTTAGGGGATTGTGGTTGATGGAAAAGTTTGCAAATTAAACAAGTTTTTCGCGGAGCTCGGTTTTCTCACGGGATCCCGCTTTATTTAACTTTGCCGGCGTATTGAAAGCTCAAACAGAACTTTCTGTAAATAGACAGTGGATTTGTCCACGCCTATTTACAGTTACAATATTGGTGAAAATGCGAAATTAAAAAAAATTGATAATTGTAGTTTAATCCGTACGTAATTTAATAATTTTATACAGCGAGTATTTTATTTCATTGAATGTATAATTAATTTATTAATCAAGGAATCAGTAAAATATCGTTAGCATTAAAAACCAGCACAATCAAAGGAGTTTAAAAAATTGATTGATTGAGTTACGTGAAGATCAAATTGAATTGATAAATAAAGCACTAATAACCTTTCTTCACACTTTATTTGTTTTACCAAATGTACATTTCGGACACAAAGTGATCATTATCAATGGATTTAAAACTCAAGGAGTTTAAACTTGAGATTTATTACCTGTTCAGTAGTAGTATTGTTGATCATAGGCGCCGCTACGTTAGTGCAAAGGGAGCGGCTGAACCTAACATCCCCCCTCCCCTGAATTTAATCATTATTTTATTTTTTCGTAGGTACATATATTGTTTGAATTACTCCAAGAAGAGAATGTCCGATGAACATGCTGGAAAGTCTAACACAGTAATGTTTAGCAAGGCATCCTTTTCTTTGCCTTCTTAAATGTACTGAGTCGTTATTTTGTTGAAATATAAATTCAGGTAAATTAGCTTCCAAAATCCAATGTACTCAATGCTGTTCATTCTGGTTGATGGAAAGGCTAAATCTAAATTTGCATTAGAAGAAAACACAGCCCAGGCCATAAACGCTTGAAAAAAAGTGCCCCCGTCCCTTGATACATTTTCTGGCGGCGCCCATGTTGCTGAATGAAAAGTTGTTTGTAAAAAACCGTAATGTGTAGAAAATGATGAGTATACGATTACATTTTGCTTAAAAATTGTTTTTAAAAGTGACAGAAAATTGAAAAATGGCAAGTATCTCGGCAATCATTGAAGATTAATATAGAAAAAAAAAATTATGTCATTATAGATTGGACAAAAAAATAACTAAAAATGGAAAGAAATTTTTATTCCTTCTTGTTAATTAAATAGATCACAATTAAAAACACATTTTATTCATTCATGGCCAGCGAGGCGTATATTCAAATTCTAAGCCGAGAGGTTTTTTTGTGAATTTGTGATAACAACGCACGCTCCCTCTCACGTCCTCCCTTTACTCGTCACTACTACTAGCAGAGCACGCGGCTAGTAAGGATCGCTTTTTTTAAATTAATTTAATTCAATTCGATTCGTTTAATTTTATTTGTTAATTTAAATTAAATTAATTTGAATCGATTTAGTTTAATTACATTTAATTTGACTGAGTGGTTGATTTAATTTAATTGTTTTATTTTAACATCTTTAAATTATGTAAGGCAGAGCTGTACTGACGAGGCATAGATTCCGAAACACGTGCCTGCAGATGGCTTTATTTTAAGTAACGTTCTTTTTTTACATTGAATTTTTCTCGGATCAAAAGAAAATGTTGCATTATGCAATATTTTATTGATATGCAACAGCTGGTGTACATTATGTAGTTGAATGTCCGGCGGGGTATATGCTCGGGAAGTTGTTATTTTAATGTGCATTTGTTTAAAGTACGTAACGTAAGTAAGTCAAAATATCACAGAACTAAATGTTGAAATAATTTATTAATTATTTTCAAATCATTTTTATTTAACATTTTATTCCTTACTTTGCTTTTATTATTATACGTTAGATGTACTCATTATCAATAACTATTAGTTACTGATAATGAGTTATCACTCGAAATGTACATCTAACATATTTAAATAAAAGTGAAGTAAGGAATAAAAAGTGTTTTTAATTGTGACTAAAATCTCTTCACATAACTGAAATTAAACAACTAGTAATTAAACAGATTTAATAAATCTTCCAGTAATTTAGAAAAAACTTTCACATGACTCGTTATTTTGGCTGCCCGAATCAGTATCATTTTCTTGCACTCAGTCAGGTCGAGTTCACATTTTTTGCGTAAGCAGAAAACGAAGTTGACAGTGCGCACTGGAGAAGCTGAAAACCTCGGCGCGCACGTACTAGCGCGTACTGGTGCAGTAAGCAGAAAACATTTCGTACATTTTTTTAATTTGATGAAGAAGAGGGAAAACATTGTTTTTATTTCATTTCTACATTAAGAACAAAATTACAACAATTGTCCTTAATAAAATGACAAATTTTGACTATTTTTGTAAACATCTAATGTTATTTATTATGAAGGAAAAAAAATCCTAATAGTTTGCATAAAAACTTTTTAATGCATCTTTTGCTACCCACTTGTCTCTAGTGGACGTGTCATCAAAAATTAATTTGGAATTTTACCAAATTTGTCTGTAGTGTCTTTTACATGTAGTAATGAACCATACTTTTCTTCTGAAATCATAGCAGTTTAAGGATCTTGAGAAGTGTTACCGAGTTTATGTATTACTATACTTCTACATCCATTTTATAATAAAGTATTCTTGATCACAGTCTAATTGTTAAAAACATAAAATGAACTCACCATGTCCTTTCCTCGTCCGCTTCCTTTCCTCTTCTCGTTTTCTTCTACGGTGCTTCCTATTGGATGACATCGAGTGACTACCGGAGTCCTTCTCTTTAGAGGACACCGTTGACGTGGAGGTGAGCCGCAGCCTTTTGGCGAGGCTTTTGGGGCTCAAATGCACCCCGGCGAGTCTCTCATTTTTGATGGCTTCTACCTTGTGGTCTACGAGCGTATTGAGTACTGCCTCCAGTCTGGCTACCTCCAGGCAGGTGTTGTGGCCCAGAGGATAGCACAGCTCGTCGGTGGCCACCGACTTATCGGCCACCTCCATCGTCATCGGTTATTCGGGCGCCTCTAGCTTACTGTAGCCCGCGAAGAAGGTGGATGTGTGTTGGAATTTATCCATCTGCAATAGAATGTTTTTTTAATATACTATAATTATAAATTAGATGGAGTTACGTGAAGTTTTTGTGTAGAAAAAATGAAGATGGTTGTATTCACTATACTTCACAGTTTTATTATACAGAATCAATCCATTACCAATAGTACAACTGCAGGGTCGTTTCACGCAGATGGGAGTTGTTTATGTTGTATTGAAACTCGCCGCGACATGGTCGATACGAAGCGCCTACGTATATTTTCAAATTTCGCTATACAAATGACTAAGAAAAGGCGACAAATACGCAACAAATCCCTCCATTTTGGTTCCTTTGTTTTGTTTTGATTAAGTGCGTTTCACTACTATTGTGAAAAAGTGCTAAAACCGTAAGAGTATAATTGTTACTTCATTTAATTATAGTATGATATTGATTCTAACATTATAGTATGCTATATTATCGTAAATATAAATGAGTAAGCTTATATATTGTAAATACAGGTATACGCTGTTCATATAATTACATTTTATTAAATTTTTGAATAATAATTTCGTGCAAATCAGATATGTACTGTGTATTTGGCGATTAATATGTATTTTTTCTATAACATAAATCCAGACTTGAACAACAACTTCACATCAAACAGGAGAAGTATTTAAATATTGTATTTTATATTCATGTAAATAAATAGTTTATTGTATATCTGTGTATAATTTTGTATTCCATTTATTTCCTTTCAAATTGTAATTAAATCATAAATAACATATTAATGTTTGCAGACGATTTGAAAATTTACCATCCTATAAATACTTTAGACGATTGTGTGTATCTTCAGCATAATCTCGACCTTATAGTAACGTGGAACAACAGCCTCAGTTTAAACGTTTTAAAATGTAAGACACTGTCTTTTACTAGGAATAAGTCACAAATAACGTTCGATTATATGACTAATGACTCTGTATTATCCCATGTTGAGACTTTTCTGCGTCTACTGTCTTCTCCATTATTGTTTAGTGTTAATCTTTATTTTGCAATGTTTCATATCTTGTAATCGATCTGTAACTGGACTCGTCCGTTGATTGAAATAAATAAATGAATAAAAAATTTTATAATTAAAAGTGATTAAATTTATATGTAATAAAAGGAAAGTAATATTTATAATCATATATAGAATTTTAAATTAAAATTTCAAATATGTCTTTTATTATATACTAATTTTTTAATATAAGTAATAATAAATAATAATATTTGTAATTACACTGCACCGAGCGGCAAAATTTTAGTTAGCCATTAGTTAAAAGAGGCGCTGACCACAATCACGGTCGGTATATGCACTTGACGCTTCTATACTGTTTATTATTCTAGGTAAAACTGTGCAACTGAGTTGTACTATTGATAATGGATACTTAGTATCCGAAATGTATATTTAGTGTATAATAAAACTGTGAAGTAAAGTGAATACAACCGTCTACATTTTTTCTATACTATACTATATATATTTCATATAACTTCAAAGTAAAACGAAAAATTGAGAATATAGAATATTCCTCTTTAACTTGGAATAAAACAGTAAAATAACACTTCCAAATACTATTTTTCACAATTATGGCAAAAGTAGGAGTTCTAAGACAAAATGTGCTTCTACAAAAATTGCTCATTTATTTTTAATATCTATCGACGGATATTTCATCCGCGGATTTACATATTTTAAAACTGATTAACTAAACCTCGTATTGGAGATAAAAATTAGGATCGCAGCTCCAAAGTGAAGAAATTTTAATCATATATTCATGTATATTTTGATGTGTCAATAAATTTGAGTATGGGTTTCACAAATCGTAATTTTAATTTTAATGACTGAGTTTGTTTGGTGTTTCTATTTGTTTCATTATTTGCTTGAGTGCAGTATTATTTAAGATAACATTAATTACATTGTGTTTGTGTTAAATTAGTAATTACTGGTTTACAAATTAGGTTTGAATTAAAAATTAAATCCCCGTTTGTTATTTTTTATGCACATCCTGGCGTTCGACACTTTTTAACCATAATATTCTCTGAACGTAAACGTGCGCGTTTATGACCTATTGTTTGCGTCAGCTGACAAATCACGCGGATTTTGGTCGAAAAGAGAGTTCCAAATATTGCCACCAGATAGATTATTGTATTTCCAATAAACCCTTCTTCCTTCTTAATCTCCACCTCTTCCTGCCGTCATATCCTTAGAAAGACGATTGAGAACTCTGGGTATAGGAAGTTACCTGCTCTATATTCCTTCTCGACCTTAGCTTAGCTTCGTCCAGTGCACCAGCAGATAGACCTCATCCTTTTCGTGGTGGAAGATTTGCCACACGATGAAGCTATGCTGATAATTCTTCAATTATGGCCTCTTTGCTTTCCTATGTAAGGGCCGTAGTCGACGGTACCTACATCGGGGCCTTCATGATCCACCCCTACCATTTTTAGTTTCTATCCCTCTCAATGGGAGAGAGACTCAACTGTATCTTTGAGCCTGTCCTGTGTATCCTGATCATCACAGATAATTCTTAGGATTTCACCCGAATATTTTAGCCCCCGGAAACGTGAGAACCTATGTCCCACGTTTCCGGGGGCTAAAATATTCGGGTGAAATCCTAAGAATTATCTGTGATGATCAGAATACACAGGACAGGCTCAAAGATACAGTTGAGTCTCTCTCCCCTGAGATGGGCAGTCCTCAGACTCCCCCTGAATTTACCAGCTTCCTCAGGGTTCAATTTTCCGTACGAATTGTCTTTATTTATGACCGCTACACGTAATGACTGCTGGGCAACCTCGAGATACGTCAATGCGCCCGTTTGAAGTTGGGATCGTCCCTCCATTTTCTTTCCGAGTTCTTGACGTGTAGAAATGGTGAATGGATGAAGATCAAAAGAAAGAACGCAAAAGTACCATAGAAAGACAAAAGATCCCAATCCAATGTCGTCTGGAAATAGCCGAATTAGAACTGTTGCCAATCCATAGGAGAGAATCAGTGGGGGAGATGAGAGACAGGGTCTTCATTTATCCCACGCTAATTTCTGGAATGTGGTGCTGCGACGGAAATCTATCACCGAGAGAACGGTGATAGATTTCTGTGTCGATGACGGATAGAAGGGGCTCTTGTTATCCCTCGTTGTGCCTCGGAGGTGGGGGATTCTGAGACCCTGCCCTACTCCCGGAATAAGCAGTAAATGTGGACTTGTTAATTGTTGAGGCTTCTACTTTGTTATACATTGTAATTCAATTGTAATAAATCCAAGTTATACAAACAAAGTAAAAAAGTGTTTCATTTATTACAAGTAAATGTGGAGTCCAAAGATTCACCCTTCTCTTGCCCTTGCTTCGGAGGTACATAGTCGCCGTCACAACCGCCTGCCGTGTTCTTTTTTTATTAGTGTTTTTCATTTCCATATTATTATTATTTTTTTCTACGAGTAGCACGGGAAGTAACCATTCCACCGGTGTACAGCCCCACTTGCACAGGTAAGGCTAATTGCTACCAGGGGTTGCCCCTGGAGGTTGAAATAATAGATACCAGTCCACTTATTCGCCATGCATCCTCTCAGCCTGTGGCGCACCTAGAGATTTAAGATTTTTATTGAGTTTTACTCCTCTCTGACCGAGAGTTTAAGCTGAAACCCCCACACCTAAGTTTTTTTTCTCTCACGTCTCCCACTGATTTATTTAGTGTGGGTATTTTTAATCATGGAATTTTTATTATTGATTTGCTTCTTTAGTTTTGTTAATTCTATTCTCAACAAATAAATTTGATTTTGTAGATTATTTATTATATTTAAAACTTTGAAAATATGCTTATTATTATCTTTTTTCTGTACATTTTTTTACTTTCCCCGGACTCCTGTCCAAGGGAAATTACCATGATGGACACATCATTTTTATAACTCTTTCTTTCCATAATTTGACACAAATTTCGTTTTCCCCACTTGATTAAACAAGTGGGAAAACGAAACCCACAGCTGAGTTTTGATAGATATTTAATGTTTCGTACATCGTGCAATTAAATTCTGTTTAAAATAATGGCAAATATGCACATGGCCTCAGCAATGTTGTTAGAGAACCCATGCGAAGATGTATATGTATAATAAACGGGAGATGCATTATTAAGTATTTATCCGAAATATGAGGCCGCTCTCTCTCCTTGCTGCCTCAAATAATTTTCTAAACGGGATACAAGAGTATGTTTATCA
This sequence comes from Philonthus spinipes, assembly GCA_963082785.1. Classification (NCBI taxonomy): domain Eukaryota; kingdom Metazoa; phylum Arthropoda; class Insecta; order Coleoptera; family Staphylinidae; genus Philonthus; species Philonthus spinipes. The sequence goes on along the minus strand of OY720311.1, from coordinate 16,684,251 downwards.
AATATTAATATGTATATATAATATGAAAATATTGTATATTAATATATCAAATAATATAATATATACACATATGTATCAATTATAATATAAATATGCGAAGAAATAAATATATATAAATTATACATTATTTTATCTGGTGATAAAGACTAAAATCTACGTTTCCTTGTGATTTAACAGCTAACGCATACACATATATTACAGGTGATAAATGCGCAAATTATTTACGTTTTCAATTTTCCAAATTATTATAGAACTGTAGACCATAGGTTAGGTTAGGTTCGAGTGGCAGCAGCCTCAGGACTGCTCACTTAGGCCCACTTAGGCCCATTGTGTTACCACAAGTAGAAGATTTTTTCCTCCTAAACAACCCAATTTGAGCACCTAATGAACCTGTTTAGATCGTTCACCCTTATGGGTGAAAGATCCCCCAGCTCATTTGCATAGTGCAATTGTAGACCATACTTAACAATTGTTTTCTGACTGGATGTGCTTCATATACGATTTCACAGTGTAATAAAGTTGATAGTTTCCTTAACTTCTTGTGATTCAACGGCTTGAAACAACACAACTCTCTATTTAATTCTAATAACCTCCTACTGGACTTTATAAATGTTTCGAAAAATATTAATTGCACCGTTAACAAGCTGATAATCGTATGATTAGAGATTTATAGACTCATATCAACCAGCCTTTCATTTTGAACATCAACCTATTGTTGAAGCTAATTTCCACAAATTTTCCGATAGTACCAAGAATATTTTTATAATTTTAACACACCACGTTTATATGCTGATTATATGGGTATTTCTGATTTTGATTGGTCGACAATCAACGAATCACCAGATATTATATTTCTTATTTAAATATTCTATTCGAGAATATACAGGGTCTTCCAGTCTTCGATAGCTCAATTATTAATTAAGTTTGGACTTTCAATTTTAAACACCCCGTAGAATTCTTATCGATAAAAATTGATTATTGGGAATATTTGAGCTTATTTAATAAGTATCTATTATTAAAAATATTCACAAGATCATATTTTATTTTTTATGATTTTTTTAAACCAATGGCGTAAAAATATTTTTTGTAACTTTTTTTGCTGGTATAAAATTTTAGGGAATTATAAAAGTTATTAAAATAATGAATCAAATATATATCAAGCAATTAAGAAAGCATATCGTCATGGCGAAAGTCTTTTTGGAACACTCTATATTATCAAAAATATGTTCCTGAAGTACGTCCCAGGATCCAAGTACAGTCTAGAAAATGCTGACTTAATTAATACTGAACTATCGAAGACGGGAGCTGAAATGCAGGATACTGTATCATGTATTAGACACGTTTATTCGAAAATGACAATCAATATACAATTTGAATAAATATCCTCCACGGTACAGTGAGTAACATATATTTAATTAAATATAGAATAAAATTCCACTAAATAATAAAAAATAAATTAAATCAATTTCTTATTCTCTAAATATCATTCAATAAGAACCAAAATAAATTAAAGGAATCGCTATGCTTACGAAAATTGTATGAAGTATACAGAATCAAATATATAACAAGATGTTTTTAGTCATATCTTAATAAAAGAGAAAGGAAACAGGACTATCAGTTTTATTGACTCTCAACATGACAAAACACTAAAGTGTAGTGGTATAGTTGAAGTATTCAAAAATCATTTCGAATCATCTTATAATCCTATTAATGCGAGGAAATTATAAATTTTAAGGAAGCCAGTAACGTTCTAGCTAATTATTGAGTTAACGAAGATACTGTTCTATTACATTTAAAATCTTTAAAACCTAAATAAGCGCGGGTATTGATCAAATTCCTGCATATTTTATCGGAGATTGGTTTGCAAAGTCTTTATTCAATTTAATATTATCAAACTTATTAACTATAAAGGAAATATTTTAAATTTCAAAGAAGACCTAGAAATATAAAGTAGCCATTAAACGCAAAAACGTCACTAATGACCTGGAAGAGATTTTAAAGTTTCCTATTATAAAATCCCTTATAGCCTAATTAAGGATTATCGATAGCGGCAAAAACATCGTATATATTCGTAATTAAATGTAATCTGTCCTTTGAAAACGGTATAAGAAACCAAACCTAGTCAGGAATAATGTGTTAAAAAGTGCCATGTGATTTTATTTAAAATATTGTTACATAGATTAACATGTTTCACAAAGTGCCAAATGAGAACATATTTCAAAGTGTATAAGTGAAATATACCAAGTTATTTTTCTACAAAACAATGTCTGGCGGGGTATTTGCCCGATAAGTAGTTGTTTTAATGTGCATTTAAAGTATGATAGTAACGTAAGTTAAAATATCACAGAGCTAAATGTGGAAATAATTTATTAATTATTTTCAAATCATTTTTATTTAATTTAATTACATATTTTATTTAATATTTGGTTTAATTTATATCAACATTTTTTATTAATTTCATATTACTCTATTTCCTGCATTCGCTGATTTCACATTTTTATTACGGAAAACAGGATTCGGTGTAAAATCAGTGGGGGTAATTCATTTCCTAGAATAAAAATAAAACAACGCATATTCCGCACGGGCGGACGAGCTCGAATGCGGATACGTGAGGTTGACTGTATCTTTAATTCAGCGAAACGTCCATCCAGCCACTGAAATTTTCATGAAATCACCTGAGTGTAGGTGGGATCTCATAAAGCACTCAAAGCGCTGAAAACGTTAGTTGTAATTCGATAAAAACACAATTTTCTCCGCATCTGGGGCGTTATTAACTTTCGTTAAACCCGGAGTTCGGTTCAGTTTACTCAACAATTGAATCGTAACAATTCGAACTGAATTTTATTTTATTATGAGGCACACAATGGAGTTCATTGAATGTTTACTTAATACATCCAATATTCTATTTATAATAATAATGATTGGTCTTTATTTCTCATTACTAAATAAAATATAAAATGTTCACATATACAGGGTGTCTCAGCGTGCGCGTCAAGTAGGTTTACGACTGAATGGTTCGTTTTCTTTTTTTCAAAATCGGCTTTCGCAGGCGTATGTAGGTCTATTATGATCATATTTTAAAATTAGTTTCAATATACAGGATGTTCCATAAAAGCATGGAGTATCATAGTTATATTTTTTCTAATGATATGACACGGTAACATAATGCGCCATCTATTAGCCTAATTTAATTATTATTATTAATTTATGTGGTTTGTATTCTGATGATGAAGTCCCGCACTTGTTGAATCCAAAATTATGCAAGAATGGAAGAGCGTTCATATATGGTCAGGGCAAAAAGTTGCAAATGAATCAAATTGGTATGAAAGGAAAATTGTAAGAGAAAATCGGGGAGTCGAACGTGATTCGCGAACGGGGGCGGACGTGAAGTTAAGCAATCGGGTTTTTGAAAAACGGAATCTTATTTATGGACAGAAGGGAATCGAAAAGTACTCGCGGTCGTTCGTACATAAAAAAATGAAATAATAATAAAAAAGTAGAGAATTCGCTGTGAACACGTATGCGACTAATTAATAAAATAACAAAATTGTGAAAATGGGTCAAGGTATCGCTCAAATCTGAAATCTAGTAAGTTAAAATTTTATTGAAATGAATCAAAAGTTTTATTTGATATAATATAATTACAATACATGATATTTCATAATAATTAATGTTTCATTTGGGGAATAAGAAATTGAAATAATGTTTAGTTAATGTAAAGTAAATCACTAAAATCCAAGAAAAATTCAAAGTCATGTGTATAAATAATAAAGTAAGAACATATAAAGGGACTACGCTTTAAATCAACAAAGAATAATTAATTTAATTCTGTTTTCGTAAAGTAAAATATTAACTTTTGTTACATTTATATGATTTCTTTGATAATAAAAACAGTCTAAATGTAACCAACATTCAATACATCTCTCTATGTTATCTTTTACCGCTTAAATTTAAACGCTTGAGTGACCAAACTCCTTTCACTTTAGAACATTCGCATTTCTTTCAGTTGGATAGATGTTATCTGAGACAGACCTAATCTGATAATTTGACTACGTGTTAAAGAAAATCCCTCCTTATTTCGATTTATTCGATAAAAAAACTTTATTCTAAACTAAGAGAGCTCTCACTATACAACAAATAAATAGATAAGTACCATCGTCATCTCCTCATTATCTTCCCGATTTACGTACTGTCATAAAAGTCTCACACTAGGAGACATATGTAACCATATCACGAATTAATTACTTACGTAATGTGAGTCAAAATTTGATCAAGGAATTAAACACAAACTCGAACGAATAATACTAATTCTCAAACACAAAAATGCAAATTAACACAAAGTCGAACGAATAATACTTATTCTCAGAACAATTTCACAAAAATGAACTACTCATTGTTGAAAAACAACGGATATCACAAATAATCCAATGATGTTTTAAGATAAAGCACAACTTGAACGAATAACTACAAGCTCGAACGATTATAATGTGCCTATTCTTAAAACCACACGTAAAAAACAATTAAAAGTAAAACACAATTCATAAAATGAATTACACGTTGTTAACAAACAACAAAAATCACAATAACCCAAAAACGTTTTGAGATAAAGCACAACTCGAATTAAAAACACAAACTCCAACGATTATGCTGTGTCTATCCTTAAAACTACACATAAATACAATTAAAAGGAAAGCAATTCATGAAATGAATTACAGGTTGTTAAAAGACAACAAAATTTACTACAATCCAAAAATGCTCTAAGATGAAGCACACCTTGAACGATTGTAATATGCCTATTCCTAGAACTACACATAAATATAACTTATACATAGAATAATGAAATCATAGCAACAAAAACCAAAAATAATCCGATTCTGAGAATAAAGTGAAATCATAAATTACATCAAAGACGTCGTTCCCGCCGACCTATCACATACAATACCGAAAGTACAATTTACCCGAAATTTTAATAGAGAGAGCAAGGGCCGATCTGTGACAAAACCAAAAATCCAGAATAGTCATGCTCCGAGGCGGTTCGTTTTAGTGTTTTTTTTTTGTCCTCACGAAGCAAATGCGAAGCAGAAGCGCGTAGTCCCACACATTTTTTTGTTAGTTTTCAGTCAAAATGCACATGACAGCAAATCAATATATGGCAAAATAAGGTACATTTTTAACCAATTTAATGAATGCAATCATTTATTAATACTTAAAATTGCCTTATTGAAATAAAATTAGTGCTGCTTGCCGTAAAACCCACTTAATGTCTTTTATTTGTTGTCCATAAATCACCCTTACAATTTATAGGTAAAAACACGGTAAGTACCTATAATGCATGTTGATATCAAAAACGGGCATGTTAATTAATTAGGGTTTACTACATAATCACAACAAAATGACGTTATTGAAATTTTAATTGTAAATTTTAATAATATCGGGGGTCGAACTATTTCAAACATAAACGATTTTTTACAGATGTATACTAAATTATTATTTTAAGAAAAATAAGGTATTCAATCAATTTTATTATCACAAAGATTAACATCTTATAAGAACAGATAATTAACTAATTTGAAGTAACTATAAGTATCATGTATACTGTATATCCTATAATTCAATAAATAAAAAAAATCTATAAGAATTATCCATATTTACAATATTAATGATATTGTATATAATAGTTACACTGAGAAATAATAGAACCACAATATATTGTGTGAAGCTACAATATTTATAGCAAGAACACAGTACATCTAACATGAGAGGAAAATAAAAATTCGTTAACGCATGAGAGCAGTCAAGAGTAGAAATACATATTTTTTTCAAATGTTTTTACTAGATAGACATTAAATGATTAATATACAGTGGAAATCTAAGGAGCGCAATCTCCATTTTTTGTCAACAGTTTTTTTTTTAATCTAAATATCCAGTGGTTAATTTAGAATAGAAATTGTTCATCTGGGATATGTAACTCTTGTCGATATTAGACTCAACACTTAGAATATTTCATTGTTCGGTGATGACAAAAATCGTTATTGCTAATTATCTAAGGAGTGCAATCTCCAGCTTTGTTAACTATTTTTGAAGCTAAATATTCAGAGCTTAATATATAATACTTGATTCGGACAGCCAATGTACAAAGTTGTTATTGTTGGCCAATTAAGGTGTGGAATCCCTAGTTTTCTCATCTGATTTTTGTAATCAATTATTCAATGGTTAATATGGAGTAGATAATGTTCACCTAAGATATGTAACTGTTATTGATATTTGACTTGACACTTAGAATTTTTCATGATTCAGACACCGAATGTACAAAATTGTTATTGCTGACCAACTAAAGCCCAATTTTACAATACACAAATAAGGCGTAAAGTATTCGCGCAATAAAAATTCGGTTGGCAGCACTGATAATCAAATGCAAAAAATCATAGACATTAACTTTCATTCCGCGAATACGTTACTTACGCCTTACTTACGGATTGTAAAATTGCCTAAGTTATGTAATCACCAGTTTTCTCAACTGTGTTTAAGCAAAATATCCAGAGATATATAATAGAAATTGTTCACCTGGGATATGTAACTCTTGTCGTTATTTGATTTAACACTTAAAAAAAATCCATGATTGAGACATCGAATGTACAAAATTGTTATTGATAACTGACTAATTGACCACAGTTTTCTCAATAATATACAGTAGAAACTGTACACCTGGGACATCTAACTCTTGTTGATTTTTGACTCTACACTTAAAATAATCCACGATTCAAACACCAAATGTACAAAATTGTTAACATTAATAAATTATTAATACCATATAAAATTAATAAACATCTCAACTTGTTAATTTATTAATTTTATATTGAAATACAATTTTCCTGGAATTTGTTCTTAAATATTCTGATATTTCACCTGAGAATGTAATGAAGTAGAAAGAGTAAAGGCTCTGTTTCCATACCGACGAAATCGATTTCACTCCCCGTCATACTTTTACCAGCATATTTCGAAATTGTCGAGGGGGCAAACACACTTGAGAAATTTCTCAGGGATGTGGTTGTATCGCGCCGACATGCACACAAACGCACGCACCCGACACAAATGTGCATCTGCACTTGTGCCCCCATTCCAGATTCATATTCGAATCAAGAGAGGTATCACACATGCACAAAATTTGATTCGCGAAAGAAGGCAAATAAATATTTCCGCCCTCTCCTTTTCATACAGAGCATTGCATATGATTTTTTTATTTGTATTATCCCGTATATCCGGAGCATATGCAATGTCCGAGACCCTGGTTTATTTTGCATGTCTCGATTACCTCTCACATTTCCAAGCGCTGTTTGCACAAAATTAGTTTACATAATTTTACAGAATTGCAGACGTTTCCACTGGAGAACAAAAAATTTGCAATGCAAAGAGGAATTGCAAATTGAAATTCCAGTTAGTTGCTTTTGTAACTGTATCAAAATTAGACCTACTGTAAATTACATAAATTTCAACAACCTTTTAAAAGCTATAATAATAAATTTAATAATATATTTATTGATGCTGTCAAGTTGAGGTTTTTCCCTTTTCTATATAGGATCTCGGAATCTATTACGATAGAGTAACGTTTAAATGGACAAATAAGTGTTATTTTATGAGTTAAAAAATGGTATTAAAAAACATCGAATTAAAGAAGACTAACTAAATTTACAGGGTGAATCATCGAAGTATATATCTTCGATATCTCTCTTATCGTTAGAAATTCAGATTAAATTATTAATACAACTTGCTTGACTTTTAAAGAGGCATAATGTAAAATTATTTACATATATTTAGGATGATCCATATTTCCGGATTTGATTTCAACTTGGTATTTTAAATGGAACACCCTATATATTCTATTTTTATTTGATTCCTCTTTAAATTGTCTTTACATCAATGTAAACAATAGTTTTGACTAGACGTTATTGTAAAAAAAAATATTCTAAAAATTTGGCCTTTTTTTTATACATATGTTTTATAATCTTTTTAGAGCGTCACACTTTTCTTATAAAAATTTTTAATATGTAATTATAATTGTAATTTGGAAATGGAGATTCCGTTAATAAAGTAAATTGATTTTGAAATTTACAGAGGTGTACGAAAAAATAATTACTTTTTGTTTTGAGATAAAGAAATGAAAATTTGCACGCATACTCAGATAATACCATTCTATGTAATGATGCATTTTTTAAAATACACCCTATATTTTTCAATCCTTTTCTTAACTTGTCATAAAAGAGGAACATTTTTTATATAGTGTTACGAAATCGGGTTTAATCCGGCTCGGAAATAAGTAAAACCATGTCTATTTATTTATTACTGTACACTAAACACAATTATATACATCACACTGTGACTATTTATTTATAACGAGATGTTAAGCACTCGGACGTTCGTGATAGTCTGACTGACTGCAGCGCCACCAGTGCGCTCTTATATAGCGTGCTTGTTTCTCGAACTTTCCCAGAACTTTCGTTGACGCCGCGTTTACCGTCCCGCGCTCTGTGGAAGATTCCAGAGTGATCTTTCCAGTTTCTTCTTTCACCTTCGTTACAATAGCATGCTAGTAAAGCAATGATATAATGGAAACTAAGAAAAGTCCAAGAAAAATATAACAAGAGCGAGGACTAAATTCAATAAAGTATGCGAATAAGATTGAAGCAATAAAAAATAAGTGACGCAATTGGTAGTGTTTAGTTAATTTTAGGTTTATATGAAACATTATGGATTTGTGTTTTGTTTGAAGATGTTAATGTCATAGAGGTATCTTTTTAAATCACTAATAGTTAGTAGGCTATAGTCACATTTTAAGTGAAAATACACAGATAAACAAATTTTAAAATATTGTATTTACTTATTAATGTTGTAATTAGAAATAATAAAAAAATAGCGAAAAAGTTTTAATAATAATAATAACATCTAGCAAAATTAATGACTCACGAATTATAACATTGACCCTATTCTCGACCCTAAAATTTATTTTTTTTGTTCTGTATCGCGTGTCTCTTGCGATTTCTGAAAAGGGACTCAGAAATAGCAGCTCTCCTTCGGTCACGAAACCACGAACGGCCGAGATTAAATCAAATGCCGTGTGTTGCAGAACGAGTTCTCTTTTTGCTGCAGCGGTTTGTTTTGCATAACAGTAATCGGAATAATATTTAATATGCAATTAACGCTCTTAATTAGGGCCCACGCTTGTCACACATTATTACATTAAATCGGGTATGTTTGTAATATGGAGCTTGTTTATTACATTTTGTCACTCTGGGGAGTGCGTTCGACTGCGATATTCGATTATTTGGGATTTCAATAGTGTCTGAATAATAATGCTTTGCGAGAATATAAATTGTTTTACAATATAAAATCAGCAATTTTCCTTGCTATTAAGTCATTATTCTATAAAATTGTTCATACATACTCAATGAAATTAAAATAAATAGAACTAAACAACATGACGCATAATTATATAGTGTTCCTTATTTACTTTCAAAATTGTCTTAAAATTAAAAAAAAATAATGTTTATCTTAATTTACACAATTCACATAATACAACTTGAAGTACAACACACTTCATTATAATCGGCATTCTACATTATTTTTAATTGTTATAGTGATACTGTCATTTAGTTATTCATTTCTAGAAAATATATTTGCATAAAATAAGTATTTATTATTACAACTACATCTGAAAATAATTGTTACAATTTAACAAGCGGGTTAAATTGTAACAACATTAGAGTAATGTGCAAGACGAGCAAGCGCTCCAAAGCCAGGCATACATATATATGCATCTGGGAATCCTCCCCGCTCCTGCATTCCGACTTGTGTCTTTAGTGGGCACTGTAAGAACCCTGCTCCCTGCCAGGAACGTAATAAACAGCTAATAAAGCATAGTATATTTTTTAGCTATACAATAGGACCCAGATCTATGTGCCCATCAAAGGGCAATAGCGACTATTCAGGCGTCGAGTTTTTTTTTTCTAAAATTGAGAAATTAATGCTAAAACTCTACAAATATATTTACTGTTTTTTTCTGTTCTATATCGCGCCCTTTGATATCGTTTTTCTTCTTTAACTTTCTGATACCCTTCAGCTTATTTACATGTATACCGTGATCAATTCTACCAAAAGTTTTAGATATATCTGTATAAATGACGTCAACTTGGATTCGATTATCTAAATTATTCGAAAGTATTTGTGACATTTGTAAAATATTGGATAAAGTTGATCTAATTGATATAAACCCATATTGGTTCAATGATAATTTGTTATTTATATAGGCACTAATGTATTTATATAATATCAACTCAAAACACTTCGCTACATTTGAAATGACGGCAATAGGTCGATGGTTAAGGACATCTTTTTTGTGACTGACCAAATTTATAAACTGGTACGATTCGTGAATATTTCCAAGAGTCTGGAATTAGGTTGCGGCGGAGACATAAAATAAATATATGAGTAAGAGGAGCTGCTAGTACGTTACGGCAATCCTTAAGTATTACCGCAGGTATACCACCATGTCCAGAGGTCACTTTATTACTTAGCTTAGTAATTACTTACTGAATCATCAGTAACTTTGCACGATTTGTTACTGGTTTAGTAGAAACAGTAAATGATTTAGAAAAATGTGCAGCATAGACATTCACTATTTCAGGTGGTGAGGAAATGCAAACATTTTCACATTACATAACAGAAGGTATAGAGGATTTATGGCGAATGCAATTTATAAAGTTCCAGAACTTTCCCGGTTTCTTGGAAATCTTAGATTCAGTATCAATAATAAAGGATTCAAAGAGCAGTTTTATTTCGGATCTTAATTTAGAGTATCTAATTTTGAAAAACTGGGACAGGCAATTCGAATTTTTAAGCTTTAAATATTTATTTTTCTCCCGAATTTCACTTCTGAGCCTAAAACCATTAAATTAAAGAGTATATAATTAATACATTGAAATTTAAATATCATCGCTGGCGAATTTTACAATAAATGAGAATATTCTCGCATTACACAATTAAAATTAACATTATAATTCACCGATAACAGTAACGCGGTATATCGGATGAATCAATATGTTGACCACCAACTTTTATAGTTTTAGAAACACTATAACCGCATACGGCGATAATCTTCAGGCAGTTGGTTTATTTTTTAATTTTGTATAAATAATCTAAATAAAACATATTCGATTCTCTTTCGTAACGTCCATAAGACTGTTGAAATATTAAATGAAATGTATCTTCGGAAAATGGTATTATTCTGTAAATATTTTGGAACAAATTATAATTACAAAATTGCAATGACATGGTGCTTATAAATAAATTGAAAAATTTCAACATTTTTATAATTTCGTCACAATTTTTTGATAAAAATATATTTGACAATTATGTATTTTCATGTATTGGTTTGTTACATTTATAATTATTATTTAACACTTCTTTGATCCACCATTATATAATTTATATTTGTTTAAATTGCCACAATTCCAACTATACAAATATCTTCCTTAAGTTTTCTATTAGAAATTAATCACACTGGTCTAACCTGGTCCTTCATTACCAGTTATTCATACGCTAATAGAATGAATGGTGATTCAAAATTTTATCAAAATCTTATTTGATCTAAGTTAAGATTTACAAATAAACTCGTTTGTGAGAAATTCAATAAAATAGGGGCGATACAATTTTTGTCTGCGATGGTACAATTGGCATATCTGACAGATTAGCCATGACTTCCATATAAAAGAGATATTTTAAATAAATGCCACTTTTCTATTAACCGATTTTGATTTTTTTTTTTTTTTTTCGTTGTATTCAGAATGAAAAAAATCTATCAATTGAGGTATAAACATCTTCGTTTTGGACCTTGAATCTGATAAGTCTAAGTCTTTATTCGAGGCTAATAATTGAAAGTAAAAATTATTTTAAATTAAGTTGGACATATCTTATTACAGTTCTTGTATAACTGGGTTAATTTCATTCGTTTATAAGCTATGAATTACTTTTAAAATAAATAATTTACCCGGCGTCTCCGCCATGGTGGAGGAGCCTAACAAATCCGTGGCTGGAAATCCGTGGATAACTTCACATCGGTCGATAATCATTCATTAAAATAATTTATGTCCTACAAGTCAACAATAAACTTAACAAAATTAAAAAAAAACTCAATATCACCCCAGCTTATTACTCAAATACGAAACTCCGCAGATTATTATAGAGAATTTATTATATTAGTTGCAATAATTGTAATGCAATACATGAAGGACAAACTAGAAGAAACGTTAACATTTGATTTAAAGAACATATATACCACATTAAAAATCTAAATTCATACAAATCTGCCTTTGCTCACCACATTTTAGAAAGGGAGATAAGTTTAATAAAAGTAATATAGATTTATTAAAATATTCTACATCTTACAATATAAACATAATAGAAACGATCGAAATGAAAAATAACTTTTATTATCTGCTGAATTTCGATTTGATCGCATTAAATAATCCCCTACTAGACTTAGTCCCTCATAAGTTTAGCGCTAATGAAACTGGGGCATTTCCGACAAGCGGCTAGTTTTATGAAATAGGGCAGTCTATTCTGACATAATTACTTTTAGGTTTATTGATAATGGACACATAGTTTCCGAAATGTACATCTATTGCTTAAATAAAAACAGTAAAGAAAGGATTTTAACCGCTTTTTTTATTATTATAATCTTCACACAACATACATATATTTTCCATACATACAATATTTGTTGCACATTTAAACGACTTTACACAACACACCAGTGAATAAAAGAAAAACTCCATAAAATCCTATAACGACCCACTAAAAGTCGGACACTAAACCGCAGATTACACGACCAAACGACTTCCACACCGCCACCGTCAACCAGCCCATTTCCCACCCTCATAACCTACAATAGGGCATAATATCATGGAGGGCGGATAATCCCCTTTTAAAGTCCGGCCGATTAGCAAAGCCGCTCCGTACTAATTGCGACCATCCACTTTGATCCCCCGTTTTCCCCACTCGAAAAACTATTCCAATATCCGTCAGCGAATCGATTCATATAAGATAGATAAAAGGGAATATTTGAAATTAATAATCCCCATTTTCTTCGTGAATATTTAATACAAAATGGAAAATAAAGGATGGAATTAGCACTTCTTGTTTTTGTTCGTGCTATACAAAAGAAATCGAGATAAAAGAATAGAATATCCCTTTTCTTTTACCGACGGAGAAAAAAAAACACAGATCAAATTAAACTTTACCCTTTTTATATGCGAGATTGGTTGTTTTTTTTAAGAGGGTGTTTCTTTATGAGCAGAGTAGTAAATCATGAACGGGCTAAGGAATAAATAACTGGGGTCTTACTCTCACCTAATAAATTTTCGCATGTGAAGCGTGGGGAAATTCATGGGTAAACGGAAAATATATGTGCCGTAAAACTGAAATAATTGAATTTATTTCACTAAGGTTAATAAATAATTATTTATTCGTACGGAAAACATTTAACAGATTTTCTAAAATTGTAAGACAGTAATATTAGGAAAATTACTGTAATTGTTATTTAAATTAAAAAAAATATGTGTATCCAAAATTACTCATGTTTAAATTAAGAGCTATTTATTTATATCTAGAAAAATTTTATTCGAAAGGGATTAAGGCTAAAAAATTACAATATAAATGTAATTGAGTACAATATAATGGCATATACAGTGAAACTAAAATTAAAATTATATTAATACTTAAACGACTGCGGAAGTATAATAATAATATTTATTGCCCAAACAGAAAAACCCAATACAGGACAAAATCTCAATTTACCTAATAGTTACAGTACATTAGTATAACACAAACTTAAACAGTCTATAAATATATTTAAATTAGCATGTTCTCCAGGGGTCACAAAAAATGTTAGCGTGATGTTTGTTTGCATTTATACACATGTGCGAGATATACATGATCGAGCTAAAGGTACAAAAAAGTTATTGTCTTGACGATTTGACAAATGTAGAACGTTAAGTCTGACCATCTACAATAATATTTACTAATTTTGCATAAAAGAACTGCTTGCGTATTCGCGGCGGCGGCGTTCAAACTGGGACGCAATATTCGTTGTTAATAAAGTGTTCTAGTCAATCATGTAATCAGAATATATATTTAGAAAACCTTGTTTGTATCTATTCAACAATTAATGATTTACAGCGAGGATAAAATCATATTGAAGCATACTCTAAGTGACTTCGAATTAATGCATTATACAGAATTTTTAATTATTCTGCAATGTTATGTTTCAAGCGGAAATATTAGCCATTGACCAGTATGCTAGAAAGCCCTACAGGAACCCTCCAGCACCCGTACCGATCAATATGTGCTCTGACAGCAAATTTGTTCTTGTTTCTGATAGATGTATAGCGCTGCAGGTCAGAGATTGTAAAGAGGCACTCAAAATCTGTTTTTTATATGAAAGTCAACCTGGTATGGTCGCCTGGACTCTCTAGAATATCAGGGAATGAAAAAACGAACGCACTGGCCAGGGAAGGGCCATCGAAACCAATGCTGAGATCAGAACCGGTACTGGGTCTTCCCCGACACCTAGTTAAAGCAGCGATAAACGGATGGATGAAAGGAGAGATGCTACAATGCTGGAGGAACGCTCCAGGTATGAGAGTAGCTAAAGCCACTCTCCAGGGACCATCCGGGAACAGAGTCAAAGCTCTCATATTAACTGGACACTGTCGCCTTAACCATCATCTCCCAGAAAAGGAGTAGGGGATAACCCTATCTTTACCAGATTCGAACTAGCACGTCTCCTTGATTTCAGTGAGTAGGTGTGAGTACTTTCTTATTTTTTCAACATGGGTGGACTCTAGATTTGTGGATTTGTGGTCTATCAACAGTTGCCCTTATTAACCAATACAATAACGTCTCTTGGCCTTTTCAGTAATTATACTCTCATTCGTGCTGTGCTTAACTCTGTCAATTAGTTTGAATTTCAAGGCTAATTGTTGAAAAAGTATTTTCGCAACATTGTATTTTGCTTTTCTGGGTTTTCTGTTTATTCAACAAATTATTATTTTCCATTATTTGTAAGCCATTTGGCGTGCAGTGTTATTCTAGTGAGGAAATAATTCACTTTATCTCACTAGTTTGAAAACTTTTGGATAATATGGCCTGTTTGCAGCAAGACTGCATGTAGCCCAACATTAATTATCCTGTTAGGCAGTCCGAGATCCTTGATGTTGTCTTTCACGTTTTGTTTACTATTCCTTCAGCTGATGTCACCAAGGGGTATATTTTTACGCTCTTGAGTTTCCATGATTTTGTTATTTCAAAGGCTCCGTCTTTTGGATTTTGTGACAGGGGCACTGCAATGAACCATCGGTCACAATAGGTCGTCGGTCGCAGTATAGTACTTTATTTGCAGACTCCAAAACTGACTGTTATTATTATTATTGTTATTATTAAAATATGCAGCAGCAATATGGTATTCTCATTAAACTTATCTCTATTTTGATATGTGTTCTTTTGTATAAACTAGTCAACGGGCATAATAGCTGTCATGCGCTTTTTGGAGGTCTAGATTTTTGGTACCAAGGATCGGGACCTTCTACAAGGCAGGAGAGTTTATTTAGGGAGAAGCTGCATCGATCCACTTACGTTAAGAACAATCCGTTATCCAGATTAATCCGCACTATCAATTGACAAACTTTGACTTGAATTATTCATGCTTTTGCAGAGCGGTGATTAATCTCGATTTAACCTTCATGTAATTCTAGTTTTAGTTTAAGTGTTTGGGTTAAGTATTCTCTTATAGGTAAATGTTGGATAAATTTCCAGTATTTATTGTAGTCTATTGACTTCGTATTAATTTTTGTCATCACGATGGTTTTGACAGTTACTACCTGTAAATTCATATCTAATTCAATGAAAATAGTTACTATGTTTTTTACCCATTTTTACTTTTCCCGGACCCCTGTCCAAGGAGAAGTATTATTATTCGAATCGCAAATTTCAACGAATATGCACGTTTTTAGGTCCCCTGAGTTCATTCCATCGAGTTTTGAAAATTGTCTTTGTGTTTCCGCGATAGCGCATAAACAGCTAAATGGATTGAACTCAAACTTTATATCTAAGCTTTTTATTACAGTGGAATAATTTGAAAAGTTTTTGGTTAGAATCAAAACTAATTAAGGGCAACTTTACTCTTAGCGATCTTTCATTTTTTAATTCGGATAGAAAAATGTTTCAAATAAAAGTTGTAGATCTTGAAAAAATAAATATTGTTTGTTATAAAACTTTTATTGTAGGACCTTCAGTTTTCATTTTATAAGCGGAACAATTTCGTCTACCTGATAATAATAAATAATAAACAATTATTTTTATAATCATCTTTATGTTGGCTGTGGAGACTTTAATTATTGAAATGATTATTTTATGCCAACTGAAACGTCAAAATGCGGTCATATTACCTAAACGCCTCCAGAATATTCAAGAAGTGTGGATAGAAATTATGGAAACTTTGAAAAACAATTCATTTTTTTAATTATTGTTTTCTTTACTATTAAATGTTGATTCAAAAACGTATTTGACCTAATTTACCAGGGAAAGTACAATGATGGACATATCACCATTTTTATTAATTATATGTGGCAGTTTTTTAATTGTTTGGTATTTTAAATTATTTACATTTAATTGTTTTCTTATATGGCGTGTTTCCATGTTTGTACTGTACCAACTCTATACTTGTATAATAATTGTTATTGCACAATGATATTATTTCTATTATTGCAATTATTTAATTAAATTTCTTTTTCACTTTTAAAAATTGTTAAAATATCTGACGCGTTTGATTAATTACATGTTAACACTATTTTATAAATAATTATTCGAGATAATAAATTCTATTCTGTAAGGGAAATGTTATCTTTAACGTGAACTTTATTTTTATCATCAGTCTAAGCAGCTTATGTATTAGATATATATACATACAATATGAAGTTATTTAATAACGTACACGTTAAACTTAACATTTATCGTATAGGCTAGAATTTATGATTTAATCGTTTTAAATGCATGCAAGCGCCAGCAATAAATCTGACAACTAAACAATTGTTGATGACACATTTATGACAGTTGATATTTATTGTTTATCGACTGTTTAAACATTTTGTCAAAGAAAATCAAAAATAAAGAATGGACTTTTTGAGTTATGAATTTGTTAATAATTAAATTGTTTATAACAAATTAACTATTGCTGTCGACACATTTCTGACAGTTGATATTTATTGTCTTTTGGATGTATAAATATTTTATGAAAGAAAATCGAAAATTAATACTGGAGCTTTCGAGTTCTGATTTTTTTATCGTCCGCCCTATTAAATGCATGCGAGCGTTAGTAATAGGTCTGATAACAACTAAACAATTGTTGATAACACATTTCTGACAGTTGATGTTTATTGTCTTTTGGATGTATAAATATTTTATGAAAGAAAATCGAAAATAAATAGTGGAGCTTTCGAGTTCTGATTTTTTTATCGTCCGCTCTATTAAATGCATGCGAGCGTTAGCAATAGGTCTGATAACAACTAAACAATTGTTGATGACACATTTATGACAGTTGATATTCATTGTTTATCGACTGTTTAAACATTTTATGAAAGAAAATAAAAAATAATGGATCTTTCGAGTTATGCATTTTTTAATCGTCCGCCCTATTAATATATCGCAATAATATAACGATTTAATTATAGATGTCAAGATGAATGGCGACTAATAAATACCTAAAAATCGGACGACACTTTAATCGACTGATATTTTTAAGTCATTAGATAAGTGTTGCCTAATCAACGATTTTCAGCTTTGACATGTACAAGTCTTCAATAATTAATAAACTTGTTAGGTGTGAACTCTTACCACCATGTATAATGGTAACACTTGACGATAAAATACTTTTACCTCAGTTTGTTAAACTGAACTTTTCATTATTAACTAATTTTGGTGATATTTATGTATTATTGACAGTTTTAATGAAACTATAGTTATAAAACAGAGATAATCCTCTTTTGCAGTTATTTATATTCGAATTAAATAAGGAACAATTGCTAAAAATGATCACTAAAATTCGAGCATTCCCATTTTCAACGCTGCAAAATTACTGATATTGTATGTTTTTTTACAAATAAAATAAAAATGTTTTATTATTGTAAGTATTGGAAAATCAAAAAATGCATATATATATATATATATATATATATATATAAATAGATTAATGTATGTGTGTTTAGTTGCATATAACATGCAAGTGAACACACATATGTCAAATAGTCAACAAAACATACACACATTAATCGGTTGAATGTGTTTGACTCGCGTTTTTTGCAGGTATACACTACCCCTAATGTATACTGATAAAAAAACCTCTCTGTATATATATATATATATATTTTAATTTACTCAAACGTAATAATTTTATTTCCGGAAACAATAACTTACCATAAATAAAGCCAAAGTAAAACACTAAAAAGGTTTAATAAAAACTTGAAATAATCATACCCAATAAAAAAACTATTCCGTCTGTAAACATACGGAATGTTCGTTGTCCTTTAAGTTATGTGTCCAGAAGAAATATGAGCCAATTTATTATCATCCATTCGAATCGCGCGATAAACTCGCCGGGTCGTTCCAGTTTTATTGAAACATCCCCGGGATTTCAGTATCCGCAATCTGACAGGGATTGTGGCGCGTGATTTATTGGAGCCATCTTAATGATTTTCGCTTAATCATAACAATATCCTTTATAAAAACCCAACGAGTCGAATTCAATGGACTCATTGGACTATCAAAACCACAAAAAGAAATGCTCGCCGTTTATACAGAGTGTTCAATTTGAATGGAAACAATATTAATCTTCGAATTGTCGGATCAATATAAGTTTGAAGCGCCTATTTGACTAATGCTTGCTTATTCCATCTTATTTAAGTGCTCCCATTGCTAAGTATTTTTTAACCATAATTAGTTATTTTTATATACTTATGTGTTTTTGACGATTCCTATACTACTGTAATATTTTTAGTCATTAGAAAATAAAGAATTTATTTATTTATTTATAACTCGCGACATTTTGTTTGCACTGCACGCGCACTGAGTCTACAGTCTCTTTAAATTAAAGCGGCGGATGTCGGCGGTTTAATTCCAGCAAGAGCTCCTTAACATGGTAGTGACATTCGTACACACGTGACAGATCTATAAATTAAAAAATTGTTGATATATAACTGACGATATGGAATGCTCAAATTTATATGTATATTCTTAAATAAATATATTGTTTAAATACAAAAAAGTATTCATTCACTTCATCACAGATACATGAATAAATTACATAAAAAGAATTTGAAAATAATTAATGTTGTATGTTGGGCTGTCGTAGGCAACATTGAAAACAGTGTTGTCAAATTGGATAATAACAGTGCCGTTTTGTAATTTAGAAGTTTACTAAGAAACAATATCAACATTGATGAACTTAGATTTCGATAAATTTCCACAAGAAAGGGAAGAATGGGATTATTACATTCAGCGTTTTGAAATTGAGTTAATATTACATGGCAACGTCACAGTCAACGAAGAAACGTCCTTCTAACAAAGGTAGGATCTGATTCATATCAATTATTGGTGGACAATTTTAAACCAGGCAGCATATTGACAAAAACGTATAACGAAACAAAATCAGTTTTAAGTGGATATTTTGGAAAACATCGTACGTTCTTGCGGACAGAATGTAATTTACGCTTCGCATGCGACATCAACACGAGTCAATATCGCAATACATATCAATTTTACGGGCGTTAGCAGGCGGTTGTTATTTCAGAAAAAAAAAAACTTTAAGTAAACCTTTACGAGACCAGGCAACAAGAAATCATTCGTCAACATCAAATAAACGATGCCACAGTAGCAGAAGTTAAACTGGAACAAACACAACTGAGTCCTAACACGAATCGCGTACAAAAACAGAACAAAAACTATCAACAACAAGAGTTTACACAGAAAATCATTGCCCAAAATCGTATAAAATGGATGTTTTGCGGAAACGAACGTCATTCAGTTCGGACTATTTCGTCCATCCGTCGAATTGTTGCATATGTCACATTCTGAACGGGGCGGTCTATTCGATGTTCGTTAACAATTTTTTTTGTGAGAATTTCTTCTACACTGATTTATGCGACAGACACTGTTCACCGTAAACAGAAGACATTTCCTTATGACTATGATTTGCAGGAAGTCCTTTTGCAAAAAAAAACGCACAAAAGCACGCTGCTCTTCCACAGTATACTCTTCGAGCACGGTCGCGATTTTACCACTTCCTACTCATGCACACGGCAACTGTTACGTAAGTATCATAAAGCTGGATTATGCTGCCACCTATTGACATATAGGGAATTTTTAGTTTTCTCACATCAGTTTGTGACCTAATTACTGAATTCCCCTCGTACTGTTTATTAAGTATTGAACAAATTAAATAAAAATAATTAATAAATTATTTCCTCTTTAGCTACTGTGACATTCGGACTTACGTCTCGGGCAAATGCTATCTGACATGGCATAATTGCATAATGGACACTTGCTGCTGCATATCAATAACATATTACATAATGCAACAACTTTTGATTAGAGGATATTTAATGTAAACAGCAAAAAAGCTCTGCCTTACATAATTTAATGATGCTAAATTAAATTAATTGAATTAATCTGAACTAATTAAATTAAACAAATTAAGCGTACCGTTTCGGCTCCAATTTCAGATGCAAATGACCGAGTTCAGAGAAGGATGCGAACAATGCACTGGTTTTATCGCAATTTTTCTGGAGGCATTTGCGAAAGATGTATGAAATATGACTGCATTTTAACGTTTTATTTGACACTAAAATATTTTTTAAGGGAATTTTCAGGTAGACGAAATTCTTCGCTTTTTTCCAGGAAAACAATACCAGTAAAATTATGGAGTGAATTAGCACCAATTATCACACATTAAAACCGTATGCATAAAATCCATTTTAACACACAACGTAATAATCGAATTTCAGTGCAGCTTTAAAACCAAACGCAATTAGCAAGGGTCCATTTGCAATATTTTTTTACGCCCCTGGACATTTAATTCACACAATCGAAACTCGCCCTATCAATTATTCCTCTGGTTTTCCTCGTTGTATGCAATAACATTAGGAATTAATTATTCGACTGCAGTGTGACACTAACTAGAACCAACTACAAGAGGGGTTCAGCATTTATTAAATAAATCATAATGCATGTGGGTTGTGTGGAGGGTAAATGCGGGATTAATGGACGTGTATAAATAAACTCCGACGGGTTTTATGTAATATTAAACATATGAATATTAGATGATTAGATGAATATGTTTGTTAAGCAGGTTGTAATCGAATTGCCGAATGGACACTTTACTGTAGGTAAATGTGTTTTCTAAATAAATAGTCTCTATAATTAAAATGTGTAGTTCTCCTATAATTAGTCCTTAATTCATTATTAAAATAATTGAATGAAAATAGCAAATTTGTTAGGAGTCATCAGCGCTTGACCTACTTTTTAGAAGGTATGAGTTTTGTTTGATCATATCGATATAACAGTCTTGAGAATTATTTGTGTACAAAGTAAACAACAGTCTTTTATTTGGCTATAATAATGTATAATATAACAGAAGCCTCCCGAATTTCTTAACAGTAAATATTGCACATGGAAATTCGAGCTCCAGTTATCTGGTCTTCAAAATAAAGCCAATTTTTCTCAAAAAATGTTATAAACTTTACAAAGTGCATGAACTTATAGATTTTCGGGAGGTTCTAAAACTACATCAAGCTGATGAAATTGGAATCATTGGTGCATATTCGACTCTTGGACCTACCGCATCCAATACATACTTCTACGTTTCAGATTCAAACATAAATGTACCTTCTTGTTATTATATTTAGTAATTGTTTGAATCTTACAATTAATATTGGAGAAAATGTTCATGTAGTTGCCGTTCCTATGACCCGCGTTTATATTACTTGGAAATGGCCGTTGCCACGTAACATGCTGTGTAGAAATAATTGTTTTGTTTAGTTGACATTAAAGTGAATTAATCGTAATGAATCATACTAATCAATGCTACGTTTCGTGTTTTATTGATCTTATTAATATAATAGCAGAGCATGGTTCGTAAACACGAAAGTAGGTTGTAAAACTAAGCTTCATTTTTGTGCACAATTATCGCCAGTTGCTAGCATGGAATTCCGGGAGATTGAAAAGCTGAGAAGCGCTGATAACTGTAATTTATGGAAGTTCGTGATCAAGTACCTTTTGCGAGGAACTGAAGATGCGTAAGAAGTACGTTATGGAGCTAACGAAAAAGCGGCGATAACATTTTAAAATATGAGACAAAGCGGATAGATTGGCCAGTCAAATGTGAAGTACATCGAGGGTAAGATTATGTCATTGTTTGTAACATGCGAAATTGCAAGAGACATGTGTTTCAAATTGCATGCAGTTTACGAACAGGAAATGGAACAGGCTGCTCATACTCTTCAGGCTGAATTTTTCAACTTCAGCATGGATCCAACAGAAAATATTGTTTCGCGCATTGCAAAATTTGAAGGGATTGTTGTACGATTGCAACAGCTAAATGTCAAGCCAGATGAATCTTTACTCATGGTGAAGCTGTTGGACACTTTGTCGGACTATTGCGAAAGTCTGCGGCAGGCCTAGTGGATCAGACTGAATGACCGGAGAACTCTGTCCAACTTGGTAAGCATTTTGACGTTGGGCGCCAAGTGCTGCCAAGTGCGAGTAACGACTATAAGGGCTAGTCGTTACTCGCACTTGGCAGGCGAGTCGAGAGAAAATCGACGTGAAAAGTAAGCAAAAATCGCCCGGGAAGCCACTTGATAAAAGTACAAAGAAAAGCCACAGATTAATCAGGAGGCTTACTTTTTATATCAAATTGCCGCTACATGGTAGGCATTAATTAACACTCTTTGTGATGCTTGAATATTTCTAAATAAATAAACTAGGGATGATCACTTTTTTACAAGTTCATCACACTGGTTGTACCATATCATAGTTGGTTCAAAGTAAATGCCTAGGAATTTACCTTTTTGTTCTTTAAAATGAGAATCCATATCACATGTAGTAAGAATTAAGATTTTGTGTTTTAGAATCCTTTAAAGTCAATTCAATTTCTTTAAACCATGAATTAATATAGTTTTTTGTTTCGTATGTTTTGCTCAATAAATTATCAATATTTCTATGATCATTCAAATCTGTTGTATTATCGGCAAAATTTATGAAATTGGCTTGGCTTATGTGCTGATCTAGGTCATTGATATATATGATAAAAAACCACAACTTAACTAAAATTGTCGGCCATTTTACTTTGTGAATTCTGCTAAAAATTATGTGAAAAGACAATAATTCAACGAAAATATGGCTTGCTTCAAATTGTTTAATTTGTGGACGCAACGATGTGAAAGTGAAAAACTATTTTATTTCCCATCAAATCTGAAAAAAAAAAAAAAGAATGGGAAAGTTCACTTGGCGTGGATTTATCATTTCCAGAAGTAAACTAATTTCTAATTTTCATTTTGATGTAAAACAATTTCTCCCGGGCACTTTGCAGTCCAAATTAAAAAAATCATGCTACTCCCAAAAAAATGGTGTTATAACAAAGAGAATTAGATTGTTCTCACTGATGATTCTGCAAGTACCCAATCAAAAATATTATTACCTGGAAAACAGTTTCAGGTTAATATGTTTATTAAGTAAAGTAATTTAAAATTTTAATTTAATATTTTTTTAAAGGGATGTACATTTTTCAAAATGAAATGATTGAAGTAACTCGACACACATCGGAAGAAATAATGTCCGAGGAGCAACAATTGGTGTTACCATTATACTGACCAACTAAATTATATTTATCGAACATTTTGAACAAAATATTAATTTTAAAACAGATTATATCCGTACATTAATTTAATACATTTTAAACGCTTTGTTGAGTGGTGTTTAACCACTCAACAAAGCTACTTTAAGCACTCCGGTGGAAATGCTAAGGAAGAAGAAAAAAAATTGATGGACAATATAGTAAGAACAAATTTGAATTCGTCCCCAAGAAAAAATATTTTTTCGCATAATAAAAAAAACTGAAAAGACTCTGCGTAAATTAAGGAAAACAATAAAAAGTAGAAAAATGCATATTCCAGTTCATGATTCAAAAATTATATAAAGGTATGTTATAAAGGCACATACTAATTTTTCCATTAATTATTACTATATTTTACTTATGCTTTGTCAAATATTTATTTTAGGAACGTCTCCCTCACCATTTTATTCTTAATATCAGAAATAAAATGGCATTTTCCATTTATAAAAGAACTCCAAAATGTTACAATACAAGAAAAATATTTGCATTATCATCGAAAGAAACATTGAGGGCTATATTAGTCAAAATTCCTTCCCACGTGGGAATTAGTATGCATGTAGAAAAACATTTATAATAATGTATTTTAAATAAGAATGAAAATGGAAAATTATGTTCCCTAGATTTTGATGAGGTGACCATTAAGAAAAATTCTCGTAGAGTTCCAAGCGAGATTATATTGAAAGATGAGAAGACTTTGGAACTGTAAGAAGTAATAATGTTGCAAATCAGGTTATGATATGGTCATGGAAAAGGCCATTAGCTTATTATTTTAGGCATGGTCCAATGAATGGGGAACGACTTTCTAATTTAACAAAAGCCGCTTAAATTTAAAGAAACCTTAGACGGCATGCGTGTGGTGCATACCAAATATCGCGAGGGCAGCTTAGCGCTAGGTAGTACTTAATCAAGGTGGAGCAAACGGTCATAAGTGATTTAAGATCTTTTGTGAATGTTAAAATAATTGAGGATCAGTTGAATTTTCCGATACTACACTACACAATCAGAAATAAATGCAATCGATATGGAGAAAATGGTATTGCAAGGAAACATTGAAGTGTACTATATGCAAAGAGATTTTAAGTTCAGACAATTTGGATCCTTGCAATCAATTTATTGCACTCAAAGAATTATCCCACGATACATCCCAATTTGAGTCACTGAGCTGGAGATATTTCTAGGCGTGAGTATCTAAGAGAGAGAGAGAGAAATTGAAGGTAAAAGTTAAACAATATTTGAATGAAAGTATTGATTTCTATTTTTTGGGAAAATGGCCAAAACATAATGTTTGTATTAAACATTCCGTCATAAATAGTGTTTGCAAAATAGGTATGTATAAAATATATAGAAAATATAGGAAAATTATTAAATATAGGAATTATTGTCAGTAAAACACTTAGTAATGGACATGACTTAAAATTATCATTTTTTTCATATTCCCAAATTATATTCATAATTAAGCAATTAATCGAAATAACGAATAGCTAAAGTTAATTTTATACTCGAGTAAAATAAGCTTAAATAGTCCCATCACTAAGAACACTATAATTATTTTAATAAACAGTGTGTTCTTCGGCTGTATTTTTTTGTATAACTTTTTCGTGCTAATAAAAAAAGTTCAAAAGTCTCATTAGTAAATAATTAACCTGCCCTGCCAATTTATTTTGTAATTTAACAATTTCATTTAAAAGCTGTTAAAATGATTTTTTATGAAATTGTTATTATTTCACGATCTGTTTAAATCTGCTTATATTTTAAAATAGTAAACTACGTAATTTAAAAAACACTTTGTATAGTTTAACTGTTGAAGCTGTTAATTTTTGAAAGCCCATATTTGTTTACATTTAAAGTTTTTGTTTTAAATAAATAAATAAATGTATAGTTCTGCCCTCTGACATTATTTATGAATTATAGTGAATTAAACATATATAATAATATATAAGTGGAAAAGAAAACGATTAACATGAAACGGCAATATATTTACATTAATCTTGCTATCTGATTAATCTGTGGAAAAGCCTGTATTAATTGTGGATTCGTTGGTGATATATATCGAACCTGTCGCAAGACGAAGCAGGACAGGGACTCGAATGGTTCGAACAATAAAGGGGTCAGAGTTAATCAGCGAAGTTTTAAATATGGAGCTAGACAATGACGTGTGATCGTCTGCTCTGGGGAACTACCGCCTGAAGATCGATAAAATTATTCTGTTTTCATAGAATCCTCTTAAGGGTGTTTTGTAATAAGTTCTCACAAGTTATTTTTCTATAAACTTAAAATAAGTCTTTCAAAAGTTTAAGATTAATTTTTAATATTATCAATGTTTACTTAATTATATCCCGGATGACAACTAATTAATTTTTATTACGATGTATGTTATTTTATAAAGGAATATTAGAGTCATACTTCACCAAAATCTGACATCGATTGAATAATAGGATGCGAAGTTATGATTTTTTTTTAGTATAAAGCAATTTTCTCTCTTGAATGCGTCATACGAGAATAGCCAACTTTGAGGACGTGCTTGTGCTTCATGGAGTTCATCTTAAATTTTCGGCATATGAGTTTCAAAGTATATTCCATACGATAGTGTAAGTATTGTATTTTAGCCTATATGAAAATATAATTTTGAGAGTTTAATTTGAAATGACGATATAAAAAAATTAAAATAAAACGACACCCTGCTATATATAAAATGTTCACTTAAAAAATACACATTTTTTAAGTGAACATGATGCGACTATAGTGTTCTGCAAAAATAAAATGTCATTCGCTAAAATGATAAGGATATTTCATATTTTATTAATTTATTTTATGATCGTTCCAAGTAGTCTTTTGTGTTTGCAGACACAAAGTAATTGTCACGTATAAGTGTAATACGCGAGTGAAAATTTGCCAGTCCCGTTCAAGGCATATTTCGGAGTGGAACTTTCGTCGTAAAGGATTATGCAAATTGTTCCCTCCACACACCGACAGAAACGTATCTCCAGAGCGTTCTCTCTTTTTTGTTGTTGACGTTGCCGCCGTCGTCTGAAAGTTGTTAGGAATAAATTACTTTTATTAAAAAGTTTTAATACGTCCCACCCGTTATTGGACTATCATATTAATGTTGAAATATTATTAAAATCATAATAGCAAATATTCGTTATGTCGACAATTGTTTAGTTATTATCAGACTTATTGCTGGCGGTCCCATGCATTTAATAAGGCGTCGATTAAAAAATTCATAACTCTAAAGTCCACCATTTATTATTAATTTTCTTTAGTCTTGCATTTTTCGCTCACGTCTTGAATAAGAATTTCTCGTTATTAAAGTCTTATTATGCTTCAGTTTTCAAACAAGTCGAAGCATTTCAAATTCGACTTATTGCTTTTTGTTTTCAATACATATTAGGAGGAGATTGTATTGAAAGTGGAGTTTCCATTGCTTGTTATCTTCACTACAATCTTTAAAAACAAGTGAGTTGGAAAATCTAAGAGAAATTCTTATTTAAGACGTGAGCGAAAAATACAAGACTCAAGAAAATCAAAAATAAATGGTGGACTTTTCGAGTTATGAATTTTTTAATCGACGCCTTATTAAATGCATGGGACCGCCAGCAATAAGTCTAATAACAACTAAACAATTGTCGATGACACATTTCTGACAGTTGATAATTATTGTTTTTTATGTTTAAATATTTTATTAAAGAAAATCAAGATTTTGAAAAAAATAAACAATTTAGCAATAAAGCTACTCGGTGCGGACGCTGAGACACCCTGTATAGATAAATTTCGTTAAATCATCATATTTTGATCCCAGGAACTTGAAGTTAAGTCATTTCCCCACATTAGCGGAACACCTTGTATATTAAATAACTAATAAAAATAATTGAATATAATTAAAAAGTAATAGTCTACGTTTAGCAAAAAACATATTTCAAAATTTAACTACCTCATCGTAATACAATTATTCCTTACTTCATGTGTTACAATTAAAACTACGCTAAGTGTTTCACTTCGTAAATCCGATTAAACTATGTTTTGTTAAAGCAAGTTAATTAAATGTAGGCGAAAAAATAAATTATTTCTAATGACAAGAGGCTTTCTTTATTAATGGGATAAATTGCGGCTTAACTGAATTTTCGATCGAATCCTGGGATTAATTAAGAAAACAAGTTGGGGCTGAAGTCAGAAGGGATGCCGGTAATTATTAATTAATTGTGTTTGCCAATTATTCCGGCCGGTGCTGTCCTCTCTAAGAGTCCCCTGATTGCACAAAGGAAGACGTGACGCTCATAACAACTCAATACTCCAAGAATTTCAAAAGGGATCCATCCAGGTTGAACTCTTGATAATAATTTTAAGTTTATAGCTTATTAAGACAGATTTACTTTATGGTTCTCATTTACATTTATTTCATTCAAGGTATATTTTTCGTTATTTTAATTTCTTTATTTTTTAATTTGTTATACTTTTTAAATGTACTTGAAACATTTTATTCTATTCACAGAAGAAAAGTCAAAAAAGCCACAAATTCGATTTTAAAAAGATGTACTTTATGCCATAATAATAATGGTGGACATAAAATTTTCTTCTATTATTATTTTGATAATTTCGGAATTATTTTACTTTATGTTGCTTTTGACAAATGTAAAGAAAGATAATAAATTAAATATTGATTTCGTTGCTATAAACAACTGCAATTGTTTTACTTTTGTCTTTTTCGTGGCTAACTATTTTTTGGTGTATGGTAAAATTAAAAACGACTGTAACTTATTTTATTTTAAAAATAACTATGGCATATGTTATATCGGATTAAATGTGTTTTTGATTTTTTGTTATTAATCTGTGTAAAATTTTCTACAACTTTATCCTTTACAGTTTTTTTCTATCTAGGATAATAATAGAGATATATTGATTTCAAAAAATTGACACATTTTACTTTATTTCTTATAAAACTACACTTCTTTCCCCATTTAACCGTTTTTCTATCTCTTATAGTTTTCAACATCCCCATAGAGAACATCGAAAAAAACTCACCCTGTATATGTGTATATTTTTATTAAGACAATAGGTAATACAAAACAATATAACATAAATAATTACAAAACATGGTGTTAATCTGTCTGGATTATCGACCAAAGGTCTTTCTGTCATCTCATGAATTTATTATGAAGTCAAAGAAAAAATCTAGCTGAACTGTCCTTAGGATTCACAGAAATAAATTGATATAAAACACTTTTTATAAATAAAGTTATAATTTCTCCTTGATATTTGTTCATTGGAATTGAAATCATTTGTTCTGTTGGGAACATTTATGTTTTTCTTTATTAATTAAATTATTTACATTTTGAAAAATAATTTTAAAAATTGATTTTTCTGCTGTTTTAATAGATTGTATTAAAAATTATATTTGTCTTAAATGTGTGAACTATAGTTTGCAGTATTTTGAAAACAAATTCATTGTCAGAAATTTTTTTCCAGCGATAAATAAGAATATCCAACTTTAATGCGTGCAAACAATTTTAAAATTTGAAATTAGATGAGTTAGAAGAGAAATGAAATGATTTTTATAATGTTCCTTTTATATTTCCATTATTTTATAAAATTAATAATTTATATCTTATACAATAAATTTAGTTCGGGCAGAAAGACCTCTGGTCGATACCCCAGGACAGACAAACTTTTATTTTAATGTATATACTCAATGTTTGTAAACCGGTTTTCGATGTAATTGTCTGAATAAAGATATTTTTATATAAATTTAGTTAAAATCCTTCTGCAATCATGATTGTTTTTTAAATGTTTTTGTTTTATTTTTTAATTAAAAAAATAGAATTCAGAAGAGTATTTTATTGAAAATTGATAATATTCTCTAGAATCAACACGTAGATGATTTGCGGATAATTAAATTATCATATCTTTTTAACGAACACAGCAGAATCATTGTGTCTATTCGATCCCGGCGGCAGAGAAACATGTGCTCGGTAGGGTGGATGCCCGGGATTACACCGGTTTCCGTTTTATTATCAAAATCGTGGGAGAACGAGACTGTTTCGCCCTTTCCGAATGTCCGAGAATCCCTTTTCTGGACCACAACACAGGATCATTACAGTACAACCATCTCCCTCCATTTTAGAGGGTTTTATTGTTGCTTTATTCTCATACAAAATGCTAACCCGTTCGGAATAATACCCTCGAATACTTATTTGGATTCAAAGAATTCTTTTTGTGGTGGAATATATAGGGTTTTATTTTATAAAATGTAACAATTATTACATTTTATAAAATACAACTCTACTATTTTATTGATTAGGTATACTTTTGTATAAATCAGGCCAATAAATAAATCAAACAATTGTAGCGAGTTTACAATATATTTGAAAGTTATAAATTGTTTTATTTATATAAAAGTGAAGATGAACTTTCAACATTTATCAGCCTTATCAATCGATTAGGTATATTATACAAAGAAAAGTTTAATGATTCTGAGGGGACATCCGGTCCTGTAAAAAAAATTTCTGCCACCCACCAGGGCGTCGGAGAAATTTTAAATAGCAGCCCATATATTTCATTACAAATTCGAATACTACACCAAAAATATGTAGGTTTTATCTCAAAAATTATTTTTATTGAAATCATGATAGATAGCGTAGTAGTCGCAAAATAAAATAGTTGAATATAAACTAAGGACGTTCAAAGGGTAGATGCCGTATCCTGGTTTTTACATTTTTAAAATTTTATAAGAAGCCACCGTACTCTTTGGGCGCCTTTTGTTTAGAATTAACTTTTTTTACTTTCTCCGGACCCCATCCAAGGAAAAGTATTGTAATCGTAAAAATTTTCGAATCGCCTATTTCAACACGTTTGAGGTCCCCTGAGTCCATTCTATCGAGTTTTAAAAAATGTCTGTGTGTGTCTGTGTACTGTGTGTTTCCGCGATAGCGCATAAACGGTTAAATGGATTAAACTGGGTTTAATCCATTTAACTTGATATATAAGCTTTTTATAACTGTGGAATGATCTAAAAAGTTTTTGGTTAGAATCAAAACTCATTAAGTGCAATTTTACTCTTAGAGATTTTTCATTTTTTATTTCGGACATAAAATTTTATTAAAAATATATTTATTCGAAACACCCACCATCCAACTTCCTTCTTCCTCCGATCCACAATAATAATAGCTTCTGGATACAGTAGTTAAATTGAACAGACCGGTAGATCAAGTGGTAGATAAGCAGATCAGCAGGTATCCTCTCTCGGACAATCCCAATAATAAATTGCAAAATCCACACAGAAATCGGAATTTAGATATGAGCAGTCCAATTTAATATAATTTGACTGGATGGAAGAGGCCTAAAATCGTATTTAAGTCTTAGTGAAAAGAAAAAAAAACAGACAAACGGATCCACAGAGGAAGGAAAAATATAATAAATTAAGAAAAATATTATCTACTACCTTTAGATGTAGTGCGGCCTCACTCGGATAAATTGTAATTAGTAAAACTGGTCGGATGATCACACAGATAAAACCAAAATTCTCAGAACACCGCACACAGCACGTGCCTTTTCTTTCTCCTCTGAGCACACAGCTCCTCACCAGTCAACATCCAGAATTCAATTCTCAAATTCCCCTAATTAACCTAATTATTTTTTTGCATTATTTTCTTCCGTTGTACGCCCTAATAAGAAGACACTAGAGGAAGTTTTAAATACATTTAAAATTACAGACAGTGTGAAGTATCTGAAAAAAAAAACTCAACACAGTAACTAAGGATGAGGAGACACAATTACAGGTATTTATTTCTGTAATATTTAATCCTAACAGGAGTACACGTATAGTGGCTCATGAGACTGAGATAACATGAATACCACCCATATTCATAGTGATATGGGTGGTATTCATGTTACCTCAGTCTCATGAGTTTTTCTCAGCATCTGAATAATGTGGATTTCGAGAAGCGTTTAGATTTTTGTTTATGTATTTTAAATAAAAGTGGCAATGATTGTATAATGTTTTATTCACGGATGAATCATTTTTTAATAATAACGGATCTTATCCGTAATTTATTACAGCAAAATTGCCACAAATTTCAAATAGCTGATCGACCACATCAATATTAATGTATTCGGAGGCATTTTGGATGATTACGTTATTGTACCTCATTTTTTCGATGGAATATTCTCTAATTAATAAAGGAAATTCTTCTTGAAGAAATTTTAAAAATATGAGACCATTCATCTAATATTTTTACAATTTCTCCAAGAAGAATTTCCATATTAATAAAGAATTAACACTAAATATTCGCTCAAAACATGCGGTTGCAGCTCGATGGTGCGCCACCTCATTTTTTATTGGCGGTTCGTGAATATTTAAATAGGATATTTAATAGACGATGGATTGGAAGAGGAGATTGCGTAGCTTGGCCACCTAGATCTCTGATTTAAGCACATGGATTTCTTTTTGTGGGGGTATGTTAAAAATCCTCCCACAACAGTTAAATACACGAAGGACAGAATTAAGAACGCATTTAGATCAATTACATCTAATATGCTAAAAAATGTAAAAATATCGTTTCTAAAAAGAATTTAATTATACATTCAGCGCGCTGGTGGCATTTTTAAAAATGTACTATATATAAAATAATTATGTTATTTATTTAATTCCATTCGTTGTTTTTCGTTATGTTATTTGCAATTCTAAGAAGATTTTATCTAAAGCTACTCGGTGCGCACGCTGAGACATCCTGTATTTTGTAAAATTTACTTAGGCATAATACACTATATTTTATATCATATTATTCTTAAATGGCTATCGTTCATGTCTTTATGTCAATGTGTTAATCGTTGATGAGTCAACGATGAATGTATTTGGCCGAGATGTTTGAGTTACGTTTAAGGCATAGTAGGTTTATAGGTCTTAGGTTACGGGATTTGTGACAAATTAATGGGATACTTGGGTGTCTTAGGGATATTGAGGGTTTACCTATTTTTTAGTAAAGGAGAATGTTGGAA
Organism: Philonthus spinipes; assembly: GCA_963082785.1. Taxonomy (NCBI): domain Eukaryota; kingdom Metazoa; phylum Arthropoda; class Insecta; order Coleoptera; family Staphylinidae; genus Philonthus; species Philonthus spinipes. Next base: position 16,651,268 of record OY720311.1, on the reverse strand, counting down.
AGGTTATGGCGAGGATTGTTTAGGTGATAGATTTTCGTTAATGGTCGAAGGACTGAACTTTCGATTAACAACATGAACATTTTAAAATAACAATCAAGTCTTAGAGTATATCAGTTTAACAGATATAGTAGACAATTTTCATAGAAATCAACCTGCTTTAATTTTTGATGCAAACATGAGTTCAAAAGTATGCTGATGAAAAAATCAAAGTAGGCTGATTTGTATGAAAATTGAATGTCTTCAATAACTTTAAATTCTAAACAACTTTTTGTTATATATACTGAAATAAAGACACTTTGCTCTTGACTATTTTTTACTGTTCGGCGAAAAAAAACCTGCACATTAATTCATTTAACTCATTTTTTCAATATCTTAGTTTGAGTCTAAGTAGGAGCGATCCTAGGAACATGGAAATCAACTCTAAAAAATGTCGTTTACAGCTAATGCGCACTCAATCCGTGGACACACTGCATATACAGAGTCCTGCACTCCAGCTCCCGTCTTCGATTGCTCAGTTACTAATTAAGTTAGAACTCTGCAATTTTGGAGTCAACTTGGATTCTAGGACGTACTTCAGGAAAATATTTTTGATTATACCCCAAAATAGATTTACGTCATAATGATATGTTTTTTGTAATTGCTTGATATACATTTTATTGATTAATTGTGTGCCTTTAATGAATTGCTACATACACCTAAAATTTTAATGAAATCGGTTCAACGCGGCATATTCACCATGGCGGAGGCGCCTGGCACAATCGATTAACCATTAATTGTTTATTGAATTTATAGCTTACTCAATACTTTTTTAATGGCAGATTGTTTAATTAGACTACCCATAAAATATCTTTCTCTTGACTAGGTGATTAAATAAATATGTTAAAATTTCGAGTTATTTTGAAAAGGCACTACAATTAATCTTAATTTATTTATTAGTCACACTTCTTTCAATTATTATTAAACATTTGAAAATATCTAGCACCAAACTAAACTAATGATTTTCTTGCTATGATGGATCGTGACTAGGTGATTAGTCAAAGTTAGTGTTAATTAAATATGAAGTTATTTTGTAAGAATGTTTAATTAATTTCTCACTTAACCCGTTGTGAAACATTTTGTAAGAGTACTACAATTAAGCAGACTTAATTTTTATATTAGACAATATTCTTTGTTTTATTGTTAATAAATTGAAAATATCCCACCCCAAAGTAGATGTATGGTGACGTATAATTTGTTTATTAGACAATATTCTTTCATTCTTTAATTTTGTCGGCGTTAACTTGGTGGTACATTTTCAATATAGTATACAAAAAAAAACAAAATTACTTTTTTATACCACTTTAATTTTTTATTAATCGTGACTAGTTTCGATTACAATTGTTTGAAAATGATTACCGTGTAATCGAAACTAGTCACGATTAATAAAAAATCCAAGTGGTATAAAAAAGTAGTTTTGTTTTCTTTATATACAATATTCTTTCATTTATTATTAATACATTGAAAATATCTAGCACCAAACTGGACTTATAATTTGGCTCCCAACCGATAGAATATAAAAAAAAATCGCTTATAGTAAACTAAGATTTAAAATTATTGAAGAACTGGATGTGGAGTATATGGTCTCTTCGGAATAAAATTAAAAACTCAAATATCCAATACTGAGCTAATTATATAATTTTTCGGACGCAGAAAGGCCTAAAACGGATATTTCCCCTCTCATCTCAATTTATAAAGTGTCCATGAGTGTACTTCGCTTACTACGTATGTTAAAAGAAAATAACTTAGTAGAAAATATTGAGCAGGACACAATCAATATAAAAAATAATAATTCCTAACTACGGATCCAGTACATACACCTTTACAGGTTCAAAATGAGGATACTTTTAATTTACATGATCGATAAGGCTTATTAGAAAAGTAGATATAGAAAATAGATATATTACTGTCAATCAATACCGATTTATTTAAACTACCCACAATTTTCTTAGTACATAGCGAGACAATCGAATCGGCCTAGTTAGATAATACGAAACTCGCGAATTCATCCTACCTGTCACTGTTACGCTCTCCATTCAATTTGCGTAAATGCATTCCGATTTTTTGCTCGGGAAAATTTATGTAAATGTTTGCGTGGGTGGGTCGTCGCTGCCGAGGGGAATGAGGAATAAACATAGAAAAGTGCCGAACGGAATGGAAATTGCCAGTATCGAGATACGTCGTGTGTTAACGATTGGAAACGAAATCAATTTTCTATAGGAAATTCAGCCACCCCGTTTTCCAAGTGGAACAAAAGGGACGGCGAGGCCATCAATTCCGCACAACCAGCTGTGATAGAGATAATGCCGTTTTGAAAACTTTGAATAAAATTGTTATTTATTTAGTTATTCAAGTTTTCTTTTTCAAAAAAATCTGAGGCGCCATTGTTGGATTATGATTATAATTCTAAACGAAATGATCCATTTTGATATAACTAATATATATACTTACAACTGAAATAAATCATAAGTTATAGTTTTTTTTTTATATAGTAATGAATAAAAAAAAGTTATAGTTTTTTTATGTGTGTGAAACTGGAAATGATTCCAATAGTCCAGGCTCATCCACTTACATAACTTAAATAATTATTTTTACAACTAATTAGCGACTAATAATCGAACCCACTATGACTAACAAAGACGCTCTCACTAAAAAAAACTGAGAATTAAGTTTTTAATGAGAGCGCCTCTGTGAGCTTCATTCATTGTTTCAATATTGTTGCGCCTGTAAATTTCTCACGTAACAATATGTTTATTGCCATGTTTGACTTAAAATCTCCAAATATCAACCCCCTCTTGCTCTCATATCCGGCATCCACACAAATTCTCAGAAAATATGGCTACCTTTAATTTCCTTTATCGAAACATCAACAATAGGATGAGGCTATAAATCCCATCTACTTTTCCAATAATCCTATTGACGCAGTCGTACTGGTAGAAATCTAAACCTTTTTTCAATTCAATTAAATTCATTCATTATCCAAGCTTCTTCCTCCTTTACATTTCCCTTACAAAATCAGCGTGAATTAGAGTGTTTCTATTGCTGCAGTCCTACCACAAATCATTAAAAAAATCGATCCCCATAAACTCAACAATCTAATGAATGTTAAATGTTTCCCACAGTTTCTCCTCTATATTTCCCCAGTTTACATACACATTTCCGATTAGCTTGTTTAGTTTTATTTGAAACTTTTTTTCAATTTTGTTATTATTTGAGAATTATTTAAGAGTTACGGTAATTTTAACTAACCCTGTATATATATATAAGTTGAATAACTCAATTTATAAAAGGAAAGAAATTACCATTACATCCATTAGTTTATCGAAAATGAATTTTTTTTTCATATTTTGGATGATGGGGGTGCGGAAAAGTTGTGAAGCTAAGCAAAATGAAAGTACAAAAATTTTCAGTCCGATGACATGCAAATTTGCTTGTAACTTTACAAGGCGACTCGAAGATCGGTATATTTTATCTCTAGGGGTCATAAAATATGTCTCGACATACCACAAAAGCGATTGGACGAACCAGGATTTTCATTAAAGCCACGAAAATAAGGGAGAAAAATGGCGGAAATGTGAAATTTTAGTGAATTGTATCAAATGCGATATACCTGGGTAAGTAAATGCAAGTGTGCATTATGTAATTCAATGTATAGCAGTGTATTTGCCCGAGAAGTAGTTGTTTTAATGCTTATTTGTTAAAGTACTTACGTACTAAATAATAATTGATATAAATCGTCATGGCCAAAATACATGTTGGGTTTATCTATGATGATTTACACAAACAATTTGATAAATTACCAAAAATGCGATATTGGGCAGCTATCATCCAGGATTTAATAAACTCTATGGGTGTAATATAAATGAGCTCTATAAAAATGATTAAAAGTCAAGCTATAGAAGATGAACTAAACTCTTTCCAAAGCAGCAATTTTGTGGATTACATGACACGATGCAATTAGAAGAAGAACAACTTAAAAAAAAAAACAAGAATTGTATGAGCTAATGTACGTTTGCGCTATTCTAATAAATCAATACGATTTCTAGAGTGTAATCGTCGGAGCGTTGGTTCACTCTCAGCAGCTCAAGTTCTTTCAGAAGCTGAAATTAATTTTGTTATAAATTGGTTTGGCGGATGGCACCACGCACAAAAGTATATTGTTTGAATTTATATTGGTGAAATAACATGGACTCATAATTAAAATAATTTATTTTAATTAGTATTAATTTAGTTTTAAAACACTTTGTATGAGATTTTATTATCTCAATTCTTCTTATGATGAATTTATTTTAATCGAATAAATTAAATAAAACAATTATGTAACACATCAAATCCCTGATAACTAAAACCAAAGTCCAGAATAGGGCACGACATTTCCGATCATTAACATACGCCAATAAAGGCATTTTAATTAAAACCGCAAACCATATATATATATAAAATGATTTGTCATCCCCTCTGGACTACGGTTCAATCCACTTCTTCAACCAACGCTCCTCTACCCTGAACAATATTGCCGTAGCCGAACGACCTGTTCTACGTATCCTCACCAAACTCCGACACCCAAATAAAATCCACTATATAACCCATCCAACACACTTCTATATGAAAAAAACGAACATAATCCCAATTACCCAACGATTAACTTAAATAGCCAAATAATTTCCCATCAATCCTACAATCAGAGACATTGCAAACCCATTATTCCTGAAAAGAAACCCTAATATTCCTTCCAAATTCCAATTTTCACAATCCACTATACATGAATTCATCTCATTTCAACGACTGACAGACTAACGACATAAGATAAGAACAGCTAACTGAAAGACCGACGGTCGGTAGCCATCTTACCATTAATTGACCATAAATATATTACATTGTACAATATATTGAACTAATCTCACAATAAAGATGTTTACATATACAATTATTTATTTATTTATTTAACGGATAACAACTTTTTTACAAAATAATAACAAATTATAAATTGGATAATAAAAAAAAATATAAGAAAACATATATATAACTTATTCTAACTTAAAATAAATATAAATAATCAATTCGAATTATTCAATGTACTGCCCATGATTTTATTTACAATATTCTAAAATGTACAATATGACGTTCCAACTAAATCAAATTTATCCTGATTATTCATTTGATTGGCCAATCTCATGCAGCGGTAATTATGTAACGTAAGTCAATATGCCACAGAGTTAAAGAAGGAAACAATTTATTAATTATTTTCATTTTTTTTATTTAAATTATTTAAATAACTGTGATAAAATCAATGAATACTCTTTTCTATTAATAATATAATGGCTGCAATTATATAAAATAGTACATCTAATATTATATTTCATTGCGCTGAAATAAATTTCACTGCTATTTGTGGAAAATATCTAAAGATTCGCGAGTTCGACAAGACTCCGAACCGCACTCTTGCTTATTATCTAGAGAACTTCTTAATTTCGCACGTTTTCGTTTTTCCAATACTTTTCAATCCGACTGCTGAAATCCCCACGCGTGCTCGAAGTTGGGAAAGTTGAAATTGGGCAAATTATTTCTTTCGTTGAAGGAAAAAATAAGTCTCCGACATTCCAGAATAGCAAGTTTTTACAGTTAAATTCAATATAATGAAAGTAAGCAGAGTATTAAATAAAAAAGCAAGATAGTATTTAATGAGTATGAAGTAATAGTACATTGTTCAGCGAGTGAGAAAGTTGGCTATTATTCAAGAAGATAAATATTAGTGTAATTTATCTGAGTGAATAATGCTTTTCTTACGAATTGGATACTATACCTTTTTTACTCATATTAAATAATTATGCATTATTGTATTGCATTCACTTATATTAATGTTATAATAATAATATGAAATAATAATATTACCAAAAAGCATTAACAAAATTATGAGAAATAATCATTTATTGATTAATTAAATAAAAACCTCCTTTTTTCTATTATTATTCATTTATTGTTCTTATTTAAATCACACTGTTTCATATTTTTTTCCGGGATTTCACTGGCAGTAAATTAAGGGTGATATTCTTCGCAGTTGTTTCAACATCCATAATGGTCTCATTCTCAAAGTCTCACTGTTTATTTTTACAAAACCCTATTGTAAATGGTTTATCGGTATTTGACATTTGAAATTAAATTTGTTGACAGACATTGCTACTAGATTAAATCATTTTATAAAATCGAAATAAACAGAAATTGTGTAATGGAAAATTCGTCATATGATTGGTGGATACTGTGGAGTAATAAAAAAAAACGGTATGTGATTGTTTAAAGGTATCCATTCATATTTATTATTATAATAAGATCAACCAATGTTTATATATCAAAAGTATTTATTGCACTAAATTTTAATTACCAATTACAATTTTTTTTTTAATTTCTAACATAATGCATTAAGTAATAAATTGAAATGTGGATATATTATACACACAAACAGTTTTCCACGAAATTACATCGAGGGCCGATGATCAATCCTCTGTTGCTGAAGTTTAGGGCTTCGTATAATTGAAATTTGATGTGGTTCCGACTTGAAATTACTTTTGAAGCCAAAAACATGATAAATTGCTTCGAAAAGTAATTAACGTTAGAAGAATATTATTTCGCATTTTATCGGAATCAATAACAACGCCAACGCCCACGGCACCCTCCATTTACGCACGTCATTCAAAATCCATTACGTGTATACAAAAATATGCAAATATACATGAAATCATTAAATCCACGATACATACATAAAGAAAATCAGTCGATATTTAAATAAATTGTACGACGAAATCAAGTATTCAAAGTTTTTAGTGATAAAATACGTGTCTTTGTTGTTTTATCGAAGGCTAACTAAACAACAAAAAATAATAGTTTGATGGAGGATATACAAAAAAAATTAATAATTTTAAACTTGTCTAATTATTATAATACTTACTTTACTAATGAATACACTTTTTTATTCAATAATTCTATTATACAGGGTGTTTCTAAATTGGTGCAAAAGATTTTAATGGATGATTTTTCAGCAAAAATTAAGGGAGGTCATTCATATAATTTTTGAAGTGTTTAATAATACGAGTATCTAGAGAAGTTATTAACACGAATTGCATACCATAATTTTTCTACGATCAAAATGCAAACTTTTTGAAATTATTATATTATCTTAAACAAACATTAATATTACAAAATTGTTAAATTATACTACTTCGGTAAATATAAATTAACAGTCACATTAGAGACTTTCACTATCGTTCATTATTTACACGAAAGTCGCTTTATTTTTTTGTTGTAAAACTGAAAATTACTTTCACGTTTTCGCACCGTATCGCGACGAAATGTTTGACATGTGACAAATAATAATCCAAAGCTTGCTTCTGGTCGTGGTTAAAAATCTGTTGCTGACTTCACCCCGTGACTAAAACGCACTAATCCACGGCTTGTAGAATGTGTATTTAAGAGATCACTTAGTGTTATGGAAACATATGCGATATTTGGTGTTTTAAAGATAGGGGTTTAATTTATGCTGAAAAATCACCCTTTAAAATCTTTCATTATTTTTCTTCATTTTTTTTAATTTATATGTATTGCTTTTGCAGTGGTTTTTATTGTTTTTTTTTTTTTTTTTGTACATATTTAAAAATGTTTAAAAAACAAGTTTAATGAAATATTTCTATCATTTTAAGATAGTTTAAGAAAGCATACCGTGTCTTTTAAAAAAATAAACTGCGTCCATTTGAAAAGTCGCACATTTAACATTATTTTTCAAACATCCTGTGTAAAAATATTTCCGTTTTAAAATTATCATTGAATAGATTTTAATATGCATATAAAATTTATCTAAATAATTAGGAATATACATTCCATGTCATACACAAATTAGACAGTGCTCCGAGTTTTTCAACTAATGGAAACAGAATAAGTATAGAAAACCTTTTTTTTATTTATCCACTGTACAAATATCAAAGTTTTTGAATACTTTATACTGTTTCCATTAGTTGAAAAACACGGAGCACTAACGTGTATAACTCAAATATAGTACATATTATGTTTTGTGTAAATCTAATAAAATCATTTTTAGTAGATCGTTTGTAGTCTATTTATTTTATTATTCAAGTACTTCTCCATATAAACTACACGTTCAGTTTTAAGCACTCGTGAGTGGGAGTTGTATTTTTAATTTATTTTACTAATTTATGAAATCTGTCGCTAATACGGTAAAAAAACATCTTCAGGATCATTATTAAATTATTTTGCTAAAATATAATTAAATAATTTACTATAAATAGAACATGGGCTTTTCGATATATTAACAGTTACTGTTTTTTTTTTGCAACTTAATTACCACAACGTAATATTTGCAAAACTGATAATTAATGGATATGTTTTTTCAATTAAAGAAAAACCATCAATCTTTCACGTCTATTATTATTTTCTAAAAAAAAACTTCACACTGAGCCACACTTGTAATTTATTATGATGTAAATAATTATTTCCAACAAAACTTGTTTAAGTAATGATTGATTTCTAAATGGATCGCGTATTTCTAAAAGCATCTTCAAAGAACAATAACATTTATTGACACTTGGCACTGTACGATGTAATAGTGCTGTCGTATAAAAATGGAACTTTTCAAATGCCAATATTGTTTACATAATTTAAAAATAGTTTTTATAATTTATTCTATTTCTGTAAATGCGCCTACTAAAATTAAATGGTTTGTTTTATAATTTCGCATGGTTTTTTGTGATAGTGTTAATTTAACAATCATCAATGTTTTCTTTTCATATTTGTAATTCGCAAATAAGTTAATTAAAAATAAATTAACCCCCTCCACAACCCTCCTAACACACTCCTATATCAACAAAACATCGAACCCTTCATTGGCCGTTTCCAACACCTTTCCCTAAAATGTGTCAAAAATCCTGAAATAACACATATAATTAAACACATTTGCATACCTCGCAGCCCCAATATCACACCAAAATATAAATTCACTACCGTTACGATATTTTACTCCGTTTCGCCAAATAATACGGACTTCAACAATAACGTTAGCGATAAATATAGTAAATAGACAACGACCAGAACAAGACAAAGACAGTCGGACAGACCTCTGGCCGAAGCAATTTTATAAAATTATAAGATATGTATTGTAAATAATATTTCATTTTATTAATTTACACGAATAAATATTTAGATGTCCCTTTAATGTTGGGAAATGGCTTAATATCAGGTTCCTGGGATCAAAATATGATGATTCAATCGAACCTATCAATGTACAAAAATTAACCGTTAAGCCGGAATTCATCTTCAAACATAAACAAAATAATATTTATTTTATTGATAGCAATTGAATGCGTTATCCGATTTGAATGAAATTTACTATGGTTTAATACGATAATATAACATATCATTTGAGTTAATATGAGCACCATCACTTGATGGTAAGTGTAAAATATAAGATAACCTATAAATAAATACCTAAATATCTATTTAGTAACAGAAGCAATAATAATTTTCAAAATATTACTTGAATTAAAGTTCTTCTCTCCTTGTGAGATTTGTCGGTGACCTCCAGGGTGTCACGGATAGCTTGATTGACTTTAATTTGCTCTCGGAGCGGTTCAAACTCTGCTGCCAGTCCTAGGATAATTTAGATTTTATAAATTGTTTAACGTCGTCAGATCTAACTGGAATTTCATCACCGTCCCCGCTTCCGCTGCCTGAGGGGCAGCTTCATCGGCCAGATCATTGCCCTTGATAACCCCGGAGTCCAGTCGAAGACAATCGTCTTTTTGACTCGGGACACTTCGAATATCAAGGCTTGTAAGAGCGAGTCGACCAAACACAACGACGTTAAACTGAGGATGGCACTAAGCGAGTCGGAATAAATAAGGAATGAGCTGTGGTGGTGGTCATATAAACAATAGCGAAGAGCTTGAAATAGAGCGTAAAGTTCTGCGGTAGTCGTGCAGCGACCAAGAGTACGGTGTCCCATCGATAACGATGGAACATCCCACTCCGTGGTCACTTTTCGACCCAATAGTGTCGAGTCTGGGTATTCAGCGATGATTTCGAGAAACTTACCCCTAAGAATATAGGGGCTAACATCGCTTTTCTTGTGTGAGGTCAAATCTAAACGACACTCTACGCTTGGCAAAAGCCATGGTGGAACTTCTAAGAATCCGACCTCGAATACCCTCGGTAGACTGATATTTTGTCTCCCCATTAGCTTCTGTTGTTACTTCTTCTACGTTGCCTGCAATTTCTATTGTCTAATTTAGTTTTGTATGTTTGCTTATAACTTCAATGATTACTTGCCAAACGCATTTAATCAGATTTTGGATTCGAGAATGTTTAATAGAAGGAACCAAAAGAAATGTTGCCAAATATAATGCAACATTCTTTTACTTTCCTCGGAAAAGGGAAAGTATTGTAATCGTACAAAAAATTGAATCCCCAATTTCAACGGATACGCACACTTTGAGGTGGTGGTGAATAAATATTTTAATATCAAATGCTGTCATATTTCAATAATTCAATACATCTTTCACAAAAATGTTCGAGGAATAAAAAAAAATGCGGAGAAATTTTGTCAAGCCATTGTAAGGTAAGAAATAACAAAATTGTAATATTCTTCCAAATACTTGGCTTTAAGTATGAAATAAATATGAATAAATTATTAAAAATCAACCAATAAAACACAGATTAGATTGAATAACTTTAAATTCTCAACTAGTTTCGGGTTATTCAATCTAATCTGTGTTTTATTGGTTGATTTTTAATAATTTATTCATATTTATTTCATACAATATGAACTACCAATGTCTAAATATTAAAACCATTAATTATATTAAAACTTGGCTTTAACTTTAAAAGACAACAATCTAATTTTTCATTTACTATTAAAAGTTTATTCAAAAACTTTTTTCATTGAATGATCTTTCTGCACAAAATCTGAATGCATCGTGGAATATACCATGATGGACACATAACCATTTTTTATATTTAATTTATTTTAAATAATTGTGACCAAGTTATTTCTATTAATATAATATGGAAACGGCCATCATTACTTATTCATAGGCTAGATGAATGGTGGTTAAACATTTTATTTCCTAATAATAATGCAACGGAAATGTTCGGTAATCATAGCTTAAAAAATATAAAACTTATCGTATCGTATTAATTGACTCTAATTTTCCGAGTAATTTCATTAACGCAAATCTAATTGCGATTTCCTCTTTTCAAAGAAGGGATGTATGCCAAATTTATTTGCGGACCATATTTCCTAAACATTTACCATGAAGAATTTTATGAGGAGCGATTAAGACGGGGTTTATGATTGCTTTAAATATATTTACGACTGTCGTTTAAATTTGCAATGCGCAGATTTGCTTCCGTGTGGAATAGAACAAAAGGGATATTTTAAAATGTGTGGTTTATTTTTTGGATAACAATAAAATTTCAAATACATTTTTAATGAGCTGCTTGTGAAGAATGTTTTTAATTTTAATAAATATATTTTGCTTTCTTCTACTTTTTTTAGTATTTTTAATTGAACGTATATCGTAAACGAAATTATTATCCATTTATTGTTATGGCTTCAACATCGTTCAGTTATACAAACAAAGTTAAAAGTGCTTTCTCTAATCGAAATTTCAATTATCACCGATATTGAAGTATAAATAATATTTTTTTGATAATATATGCTACAGTGATAAAATCTAAATAAATATTATAAATAAATGAATCCTACTAAATCCAAACTCCTTATCCCATTCCACAAAATTACACCACAGTCCCCTACAATTTCCATCAATAACACCTGAAAATACCTAAGCATCCTATCCGACTTCAAACTCTCTTTCAAACTACATATCTTTTCATCTAAAATCAAAATTAAAATCAAGGTTCAGATCTCTTACGTAGAAGCAACAAGGTATATCCATTAAAACCCCCACGCATATATACAAATCTATTTGCCGGAGCCTGTTAGACTACGGTGCTATCCGCTTCACTCAACTTATTTCTTACATAATTTATCAAAAGATAAATAATTATCATAATTCATCAAAAGATCCTCTTATAGGAGGATTACTAAACTCAGTCATCCCAACAACCCACTCCACAATTTTTCCAACGAATACCTTTATAAATCTACCTAAATCCCACCCATACCCTAGAGTATATTAACTTTAATTAAAAATTGTACAATAATTCTTACAAAATTCTGTATTCCCCGCAACCCTAATATCCTTCCTAAATACAAACATCCTACCATCGCCATTTATCAATTCATTTGCGCGAATCATCAAAACAGTTCATCTAGCTAAAGCCATGAATAATTAGAAATAAATGAGATTCAAACCAGTCTCACTTGTGGTCACTTGTTACTCACTGACGAACCTAAAAGCCTCAGAGTACAATTTCCTCAAGAGCCTGTCCTTTGAAATCGCCTGCTGCCTCACAACCAGCGTACCTCTTTTACAAACTCTACAGAGTCATATCCTCACACCGAGCAGATGCTCCCCTACGTACAGACGCTCACAAACGCGGCATATGCGTACACATCATAAATTCATGACAGGGCAGAAAGACTTCTGGTCGATAGCCCAGACAAACTAACGCCTATATGTATTGTAATTATTTATGTTATATTGATTCACATTATCTATATAGTCTGAATAAAGATGCGTGTATATATATTACAAATATTGGTTGTTCGGAAAGTAATTTCGTTTTTCTTAACAAAGGACTTAATTGTATTTTTCGCAGTCAACTTGACACTTAAGACGCATAATCACAAGCTAACATTGTAAAGCTTATTTGGAAAAAAAATCGATTTATTCTGCACATTAGTTTTTGGTGGATAACGTTTTAAATATGGAAAGTGAAAAACAGCATTTTTGCATATTTTACTTGTTTACTATAGATAAGGTTGTTCAAGCAAGAAAAAAATATCCGATGTATATGGAGAGGTGTTAAGTGAGCCAGTTGAAGCTTAAAAAATCACAATAAAAGCATTAATTGATGCAAATCAACGAATAACAACTCCTGAGAGGACGGATAGATTAAATCTATCGATTTCGACCGTCCATTATCATTTTAAACGTCTAAAATGCTCAACATAAGGGTTCCTCATCTTCTTACGGGAAGATGATTTAGGACAACCTGTATAGTTATTACTTGGTGAAACTTGACCGAATATATGAATTTATCTTTTACATAAAAATAATTTATTCAAATTCATTCAATTAAATTCGTAACTCCCGAATACAAGTTTCTTAAAAATTGTAATATAATCCATATTCGTTAAATCAACTACTTCTTGGATTAAAAAAAAAATACTAAGAAAATGTATTTAATATTTCCTTATCTTATAAAACTGTGGTATCACACATATAACGTAAAACTTTATCACTTATTTCATGTACAGCATCATTATACAAAAATCAATTAAATTAGACAATTTAAGAAAAAATGTGTTATGCCGAATTAACACAGAGATAAGAGAGAGGATTCGTGCTACTTAAATGTTCCGGTTAATGGACAATATTATAAAATACATTAGCCTTACACCGAAAGGTAGATAGGCAAAGGAATAAATAAAATAAAATAAAATAAAATAAAATAAAATAAAATAAAATAAAATAAAATAAAATAAAATAAAATAAAATAAAATAAAATAAAATAAAATAAAATAAAATAAAATAAAATAAAATAAAATAAAATAAAATAAAATAAAATAAAATAAAATAAAATAAAATAAAATAAAATAAAATAAAATAAAATAAAATAAAATAAAATAAAATAAAATAAAATAAAATAAAATAAAATAAAATAAAATAAAATAAAATAAAATAAAATAAAATAAAATAAAATAAAATAAAATAAAATAAAATAAAATAAAATAAAATAAAATAAAATAAAATAAAATAAAATAAAATAAAATAAAATAAAATAAAATAAAATAAAATAAAATAAAATAAAATAAAATAAAATAAAATAAAATAAAATAAAATAAAATAAAATAAAATAAAATAAAATAAAATAAAATAAAATAAAATAAAATAAAATAAAATAAAATAAAATAAAATAAAATAAAATAAAATAAAATAAAATAAAATAAAATAAAATAAAATAAAATAAAATAAAATAAAATAAAATAAAATAAAATAAAATAAAATAAAATAAAATAAAATAAAATAAAATAAAATAAAATAAAATAAAATAAAATAAAATAAAATAAAATAAAATACATTAAAGTAATCTTCAAACAGACAAGAATTTCATCAAATCAATTAAAATCTATTTTAATGACTTATTGGAAGTTGGCCACGTATTTCGAATCCCGCGCCTCCACAAAATGACTAAACATAAAAATTTGATATATTCTTGAACAATTATTTATAAAATAACCCATTAATAATCAAACGCCTCAAATCGACTAATTACTTTGAAAAGTTAAATCATTTATTTTAAATAAATTATTGCAGTAAAAATAGGATGATATTTGTATAATTTTCATTGTTGGGCGATGTAAAAATTCTATTTTGTTTTTGTTTATACAACTTTATCGGTTACTCATAGCGAAATATGCAAATTTTCAACGTGGCAAAAGTCGTTGCGGGTGAAGAAAATCGATTTTTATGGCCAAAAATGTTTTTCAAGTCTTTGTTTATAATATAAACAATAAAAAAATGCCATATATGCCTTGTTTTTGTTTAAACAATTTTTTGGTCGGACGCTCATAGTAAAATCGGCAAATTTACATAATACCAAAAGTCATTGTTGGGCGCTATAAAAAATCGATTTTATTGGCCATACATGATTAACAGGGCTGTGTTGATAATATAAAACAATAAAAAATGCCACATGAATTTTTTTTTTTTGTTTAAACAATTATTTGTTAATCTTGTAATTAATACAAATTAGACTAAGTTTTATTTAAATAAAAATAGTTGTCCTATGTTTCCATCTTCAGTAGTGAAGTTTTAATAAATAATGAGTTGTTATAGTATTTACTATTATTTTACAAAACTTTAACTACTGAAGAGGAAAACATAGTTTCCGAAATATATCTAATTTAATAAAAAAAATAAGTAGGAGAAAGGACAACTATTTTCATTTAAATAATTAAAGTCTTCATAACCAACAACTAACATAAAAAATAGCCTAAGTTTTCCTTAAAATAGTGTTTCATTATACATTGAACGATTTTTAATTTTAATGAATAAATATAAATCGTTCAATGTATAATGCAGCACAATTTTAAGGAAAACTAGCCTAAGTTTTACATTAATTGCAAGTCTAACAAAAAATTGTTTAAACGAAAACAAGATATATGAGGCATTTTTGTTTTGTTTTATATTATCAACAAAAATTTTCCACTTAGGTAATGAGTTAATATTAATACAAAATTTATTATAAAAATATTAACTTATCAATCTTATTGTCAAAAAATTGTGATATTTGAAACGCCATGAATGGCTTTATTCCTTATTAATTCTTCCTTTATTATTATGCATCCCTATATTCAGAGAAGTAGTTTTTAAGTTATTTCTAAATTTCTTTTCTCCCAAAATTTTTGCAATCGAATAGCGTATCTTCAAAACCTGAATGCATATTAAAAGATACAGATGATATTGTAAGAGAATTAAAATATCGATATAGAGAAATGATTAATATGATGATTTTTAATTTACCCGAATCTGCGGGCACTCTTACTGAACGAGTTGACAAGGATATCAAGCCTATAAAAGAAATAATCAATCCACAAATGAAATTTCATCCTATAAAGGTATCCCGTTGGGGTAAACCTGGTAGCAAACCACGTCCCATTGAAACTGTTTAATCGAGTAGAAGGAAGGTAATCTTGAAGATAACAGGTGCAATTGATACTGATAAATTTACATTTTCGGATGATAAAACCAAATTTCAACGGGACTATTTATCACAGTAGGACAAAATTTAAAAAAAAATAGTGTGGCCGAAAAATAAAATATAAAAAATATTGATGTAAATGTAATAAACATGTTGTAATATATATTATGAAATAGTTTTAGTGGAAATATGTTTATAGTTGACCGTATTTATATTAATAATTTGCAATAATAAAAATATAGATTTTTTTTTGTTTTAATCATATTATATGAGGTAAACGTTGAAATTTAGCAATCGATGTTTGTATACTCATGCTTTGGAAAGCAAATTGTTCACACAGATCCATTTATAACTTTAATTTTTGAATTCCGATAACTTCAGAGAGCTTCATCCCTCTCTGAAGTTATAGCATTTAGAGATTAAGTGATTTATAGAAATTATAGACAATATAATATAGATTCATATCGTGATGTTCTTGTCTGCTACCAAGCGCGAACCTCAGACTTAGACATGAAAATGTATGTTTCTTAAAATCCCTACAGAAAGAAACTAAAAAAAAAGCAATAGAAAAATATTTCTTTAATGTTTGCATTACTATAAAAACTAGTTTATAATTTTTTTTTCTTCTAAACCTAAAACTTTAATATAATTAATGGTTTTAATATTTAGACATTGGTAGTTCATATTGTATGAAATAAATATGAATAAAGTATTAAAAATCAACCAATAAAACACAGATTAGATTGAATAACTTTAAATTATCAACTAGTTTCGGGTTATTCAATCTAATCTGTGTTTTATTGGTTGATTTTTAATAATTTATTCATATTTATTTCATAGTTTATAATTTGTTACCCAAATAATAACCCAAACAAGGCTACATATGCTAAAGTTGATATGGCGTCACTTCAAACCTAAAACAAAAGTACTATACTAAATAACAAATGCATTGTGGTTAATAACAAACGTCCTGTAATACCAATTCCAAATAAGCGATAATTATTTTTTGCACAAGTGATTAATTATAACTGGGAGATGAGCTAATTAAATGTGTTAAACCAAAAAAATACTTTAGGGTACGCTTTGAAATTGATATGCAATAAATTATTTGAACTGAATTATGCTTCTATTATTTTTTACCTAATTAGGTATTATTAGATTGTTCTTCTAAAAGAATTATTTTCTTAAAGATCCGTCAAACATGAATGAAAACAATATAGTTATAGAGGAGAGGTTATAGAGAATAACGTAGCCAGTATGAAAAAAAGTGCTGCAAAATGGTTAAAAATATATTGGCTTGTCGATTTGAAACCGCGCATAAAAATTGGTTAAATGTAGAATTGTACGAAACAGAAAATATTACCAGTATTCTACAAGGTGAACCACCTGAATCGCGAATGTACAAGAATTTTGATTCTTTAAGTGTTGCACAAAAAAAGGCGAAGAATTACTGGTATGGAATTCGTCACATTTTCCAAGATATAAAATGTGTCATGATTATATAAAATGCCGGTATATAATTTGAATATATTTATATAAACGTAAAATTTGAAAATAACAATGTTTATAATATTTATAATATAATAATAATAATAATACACGCTGTATAATTTAAAATAATTTTATTTTATTAAATAAAACTCTTTTTAACTTTTATTAACTTGTAACAAGTTATAGAAAAAGGAAAAAAGTTTCTTCAATAAATTAGCTTATTTTGAAAAATAATAATAAAATAAAATTAATTTGTTTTAACTTTGTATAATTTCTAACAAGCAAATTTATTGAAAAAATCTTTTTCCTATCTCTGACAATAGTTGAGACATCTTTCGAGAACGCAATAATATAACACACTGTATAATGATCACATAACACTTAAAATGTTCACGTAATCCAAAGAAATGACGTCTATTTAAAAAATTCTTATGATAACCATTTCCCGCTCTTGGCGACATCAAAAATCCCGATGATCACTTTTTCGACCGATGTCCCACTGTGTGACGCTAGCAATCATGACTATTGAATAAAACGACAAGAACTGGACAGAGACAGGCAAAAAGATCGCGGTCGATAGACACTTTCCGAGGCTAATAATTTGTAAATAATTAATTTGTAAATATTGTGTTGTAATTTAATTAATTCCCAGAAATTAATATTTTCTATATATATTGCACTTTATTAATAAGAAAAAAATATAATAATGATAGTTTTGTATCATATGAATTGAATTGAATATTTAAATTAACATCTAGCATAATTTAATTTTAACCTTATTAAATAATTCTAGCTTATTAACTCTTTTTTTTTGCATTTTACCCTCTATTAATCAATGCACCCATCGGATCAGGTTAATTTACACGCAAATAATTTAAAAATACGATATGCATTTTTAAGAATTTATTTTAGTACATTTTTCAATCAATCAATTAAAAGTAAAATTATCATAAATATTTCAGATCTTTATGGATACGGATTTTAATTTATAAACTTGTTCATTTTTTATATTAAAACTCGATGATATTAAATATATATGTATTTGCGATTTATGTGAA
This sequence comes from Philonthus spinipes, assembly GCA_963082785.1. Taxonomy (NCBI): domain Eukaryota; kingdom Metazoa; phylum Arthropoda; class Insecta; order Coleoptera; family Staphylinidae; genus Philonthus; species Philonthus spinipes. The sequence continues at coordinate 16,632,789 of OY720311.1, read as the reverse complement.
GGATTATAATGGTCATAAAAGCAATGAGAATTTCTTACTTCACTTGTTTAAGTAAGCGAAGTAAGGAATTCTCGACGCTTTTATTGCTGTTTTAAATATATGTTAATCACTCGAGCCATTTACATCTTTATGAATACTTTGTGTTGTGAGTGGAAATAATTGAAACATCCCGAATTAAATTTATATAAAAAAAAACTAAATCGATTTCTCGTGTGAAGGGTGTACAGGTGTATAAAGGGGCGGTAAACAAGGGCGCGAACAATTTGATTAAGCCCAGACATTGTTTGAATACAAGCCTAAAAATACGAAAGAAACAAACCAACCTTTCAAAACGCAGCCTCTATTTTTGCAGAACGACGAATAACCAACCCGCCGATTGCACTTTTTTCGAGGCTTATTATTTTTTTATTTGATATTTATTCACTTTGAAAAAAAATCGCGCACGCCGGGATTTTAATCCGACGGGACGTGTACGTGGGTCGTGTGCGTCCCGTTGTCCCGGCCCGTACTGGTCCCGCTCTGGTTCTTGGTTAACAACAGGTCGACGCCGACGCCGTTTGCACCGGTTTTCGATCCGGCGGAACGACGCACGTGGCTGCTCGTGTTCCGTGTAGACGTCGCGACGCGGCCCAGTTACAACCCCCGACCCGGGCGAAAAGCGAAGCGGGCCTTTTAATAAGTGAGCGAGCAGAAACGGGGGTTGATATTGTTGCCGCGTCTCTCTTCCCGCAAACATGACTGTTATTAACTCGATGGATGAATGCGTCCGTTTGGTCATCATAAGGGCGGCCAGAAATGTTTCATGTGCGGAGAATAAGGCTGTGTGCTCTGAAATTGAAACGGGGTTTGGCGTATGAGGGTTGTTAAAGGGCTGAAAGGTGTATGAACGCAAATATTTGCTGGGTTGAGACCATGAAATACAATTTTAAACAAAGATTCTTTTTTTGAGAAAATTAGTCTATGTGTTAATTGAGTAGGAATTTACTCTCATATAACATTTATATTCAAGAAAAGAAATACTATATAGTAGAATTTTTCTATATTCTATTTACCAAACCATTTCCCACAAAAATATGCACGAATATAGCATATATTTTTACTTTAGTCCAAGTAAAAATACTATAATCTTTAAAATATTTCAATGAGAAATTTAAATTAATAATTATAATAAATACTTTATTCAATGTAATAGATAAGAATGAAATTCTTTTGTATTTAGGTATCCTGCGTATTTTAATTAAAAATTATTTTCTTTTGTTAGTCTGTAGATATTTTGAAAACTTGTTAAACATTCCTAATGATATACAGAGAGGTTTTTTATTAGTATACATTATGGGAAGTGTATACCTGCAAAAAAATGCGAGTCAAACGCAATGTGTGTATATTTAGTTGCTTATTTGGCATATGTGTGTTCAATTGCGTGTTATAGGCAACTAAACACACACACATCAATGCGTTTGACTCGCGTATTTTGCAGGTATATATAGGGGAAATGTATACTGTTAAAAAAAGCTCTCTGTATATACAGGGTCGCTACAAAGTATGGAAACACGGCTCTCACGTGAAAACGGCTAAAAACATAACCACCAAAATTGGGATTTCTAAATGGGATATTTTCTTGAACAATTTGGCGTGAAAAAATCAAAAATGATTCTCAGAATTTTCACATACGGACGCCATCTTGATTTTTTTTAAATGGAATTCGATTTTTTTTACTTTACAACTTTTATAGACCTTATAATTCTGATTACAACCACATACCTCTTTTTAAAAATACTTGTCTTTTCATCGATAAACCGGACTTTCTGTTGCATAACAATAACATATTGTTTAATGCAACAATTTTTGAATCGAAAATATTTAATGCCAAAAACAAATTTTAAATTTTTTAAAGTTTTGCATGTTGCAATATTGAATGTGGATTTTGCAAACCTCATATGCGAACATTGTGTCTGTTGATTTTTCCACTAAGGTAGAAAGTTGCTTTGTCGCTAAAAATTATACGCAGTAAAAGCGCGTCATTCTTTATCATTTCAGCCACATAAGCACAAAATTCGGAACGCTTTTCTTTGATATTAGGGTTGAGAGTCTGCACATGTTGTAATCTGAAGAGTGCAAAAAACGTCGTCTAAACTTTCCATTCAGTTGGTTGGGGTATTCCAAGTTATTTACTAGCTATATTGATGGATTTACTTGGACTGCGAACAAAACGTTTTTCAATGCTTCTGACGTCATCCTAAGACACACGTGATCGACCTTTACTTTTTCTTTTACACACACTTCTAGTCTGTTGAAAATGTTTAAACCAACAACTAATTAATTTTCTAATTTGTGGAGTTGGTTAGTTGGGAATTATAGGGCGCTTCGACATGATTGGTCATTCAAGCTAAAACGGTGGACTCATTGAATATTTTTAATGTATTAAAATTTCAAACTTCCTCTTTTCTTGGCTAAAACGATTGTTCATTTTGAATTTATGTTTATTTAAAGTTACTTTTGTATATTATATATTTTGTTCAAAAGAGATTTCCGTTGATTAATAAATAAATAAATTTGTACTTTAATAAATACGATTTTTTAAAAATGGTTTATAATAATAACTAGTGTTGGGCAAAATCGAATAATATTAGTAATCGAGTATTACTAAATGTGTCATTTTAAGTATTTAAAACGAAAAAGTAACTTCAAATTTATGTTTATTAATAAATGGGAAGTTATTTCTGATATATTTATAATAAGTAACATTCATAAAATTATAATATACTGAATTTAGAAATAATAAAAGATCGACTTTGTCCATCACTAATAATAACCCTATATATTATGCGTTCTTTATTTAATTTAACTAACTGTAATAATACGTACGTTTTCAAGATCATGATTATGGAATGATCGAATATTTACTATTTTTTATAATATCATGTCAAACTGACACACAAGTCATTGAAGTATTCAATATTCGCGAGTGGATTGAAAATGTTTCGGGAATGATTTTCTGCTTGATTCAGAAGTAATATTCACCGTCATTGGAGTATGAGACTTTCTGCAATCTTCAACGTGTAAATTAAAAATGAATAATTTTACATTACTACTGCGAAATATTTTCGGAAATAACCTCCTGGGGAAGTATAATAAAATCAACTGCAAATTTAATAGAATCTCCAATAAATCATCGTGGAATAACAATGGGCATAAAGGAAACGCCAGGGATATTTTTCTGCCCCGAGTAAAAACACGAATTGGTGTTTTGGGAAATTATTGTACCGATGATTCCGAGAGAAGTAATGGATTCCATCCTGAGTGCGAGCAGGCGATCAACCAACAAATTCTGGCCGAATTTAATGCTGCTTACGCTTATCTTTCCATGGCGTGCTATTTCGGGCGTTCGGATGTCGCGCTGCCTGGATGCCATGGGTTTTTTATTAAGATGCACGAAGAGGAAATGGGACACGCGCATAAGTTTATAAGGTACCAGAATATGAGAGGCGGTAAAGTTGTACTGTGCCCGATTAAGTGTGCTAATTGTTACGAATGGAATATTAAGAAGGCTTTCGAGGTGGCTTTAGAAATGGAAAAGCTTATTAAAGAGGTATTACACTTTTTAATATTTATAATAAGTTGGATTAGATTTAGTTTATTTATTGCTTTATTAATATTGCTCTCATAACATTCCTGATATCCCATCTCCTCCTTTAACAGGTTGAACGCCATGGTTATTTTGCGAAATCTTTCCCCTGAGCCAAACTGTTTCTTTTATTACCACATGGATATTATATATGGCTATGATTGACTGTGAGCAACAGTCAATCATAGCTCTAACCTTTACTTTTACCATTAGCACTGATTACATCAACTAACGCAGTGCCTAGGAACACATATCTGCAACTTATATCACACCAAATACAGAACATGTAACTGCAGAGGTGATGGGACTCTCCATCGAACTAAAAGAAATTTGTTTTTTGAAGCACACGAATGATGTTTCTTACTGCATTTACTGCATGAACGACAAACATTTTTTGACAAACACTCTGTAACCCTATGCCCTTTATTCAAACAATATAAAAGTTGCACAACTTTGCTTCTCTGGAAAATTTAAATCGTTCTAGGAATTTATCACTCGTTGATAAATTATGTTAATAATTTATTAATTACTCATCAACATTGTACAGCATTTTGGTGTCTCTTAACAAACTCTAAAAGGTTACTAACAGTTCGTTGGTTTACGAGTTTTAGAATCAAGTGCCCTAGATGCTATGTAGTATAACAGAAATGTAAGAGTATTCAATGAACACCTAATAAAATTGATCTAAGCCGCTTGCATTATCTGAATGCAAAAGGGAGAAGTGTATTAAGGAAGATATTGAAAAACAATCGTCTGCTTATCTTCATATTTATCTTTTAAAGACTGCCAAGCAATTTCATAATTCGCTACTGAAAAATGCAACATATTAATTATGAAAGCAACTTTATTAGTTAAACATCCACGTAAGTAGATAAACTTTTGAATTTTTGGAATTGACATATCATTATGAACTATAGTCAAAAATAAAATCATGAAACAATTTAAAGTTAACAGGATTTCCATCGAAAGTCGGGAAATTGATTTTAGGAAAATAAACATTTGCATGCTGCATTGTTGGTGGAGGCGTCGGGACGACAGTATTAAAGACATTTGGCATATCAAATGGAATCAATGCATTAACTGCTCCTATTATGTCACGTCGCTTTATTTTCAATTTCAAGATCTTGTCGATCCACCGATAAATCATTATTTATATAGAATTCAGTTATTGCCGTGGAATTAGTTTTAAATTGCGTATAAATAGCACCAAGATCATTGTACATAGCTTTCACCGTCGAAAATAACGACTTATTATTTAACGCATTGTCGACAAGTGACTTTAAATCAATAATTGCTTTGTTACTACTATCACATTTTGTCCTAGTTAAATTAATGGCCTTAAGTTCTCTAGGGTCCATATCAATATCTGGGTTAGACATAATGTGTTAATAATTGAAGCTAGTTACAGAAAATATGACACAATTGAATACACCCTGCGTATAGAGTAAACAAACACCGCTTTTTGTTTACTTTTTGCTACTAATTTTGTACCATAATATACATAACGTTTCGGACGAACTGACGTAATTAAAAACACTTTACTCAAATTTTATCAAAATATAAAAACAACACTACAATGTACAAAATAATATTGTTAATCATACAGTATCACTTACATATTACATTAATATAAAGCATAATTCAAATTTTGTACAACAAAATTGCGCAAAAGTATTTTGGGATGACCAAATAATATGAATATATTGTTGTATATTATATTATATATACCAGCAGCCGGTAACCGTTTTCCAAACGAAATTTCTATTTTTTTAAATACTTATTGTTGTCAAATGGCGACCAGAATGCAACGCGTCCCTATACTCAAAAAGTACTATACTCTGGCAGTTACAAAACGTGAAAAAAAATGTAACCCGTGGATGTGTATAAAAATATACAAGTTACGATTACATATAAGGATATTATAAAATAATATAATATAATAATATGAGAGTGAAATACGAATTAGAAATAAAAACATACGATGATTCTTTTTGTGCGTGTGCTCAGCGAGTTGAATTTGTCCGTCACTCACACCTGGCCGCACGGCTTTTTGAGCTACAACAAAAAACGCGTAATGTTAATGGCAATGTGAACGTATTGATCAAAATAACATTCATTTAATTAATTACACAAATGCAAATTAATTATAATTATGAAATGAAATTATTACACTCACAAAAACAAACTGAATAAGCTGTTTAAATTGTTTATATTTTGCATTAGCAAACATTTTTTAAAATTTTATTGTCAATTATGGCAATTTACAATAAATCTGTCTAATAATGGTTTGTTCAGTTGTAGAATCGATGTATAATTAATAAACAATTCAGTTGTATTAGAAAAACTGAAATGGCCATCACTAGTTATCCATACGCTAGATGAATGGTGGATGAACGTTTCATTAAATGTGAATTTCGTTTTCCTTGTTTGCTTAAACAGGACAAGTTCGCCTTCCTTTAGTGGACGAAACAATGATTCTCGGTCGTCTACCTTGTAGACCCAAATCGTTGAAGATGCCACTTGAAATTAGGCAAAATTTGGCGCTTGCGTCGTCTTTAATTTATCAGATAAGAAGATCACCACAAAAAAATAGACAATACATAAACACTTTAATCATCCATTAAGCTTTAATAACTAACGTGGGTCGGTTAGGATCAGCTACGGGTAACGCAGATAGTTGAAGTTTACGGCCTTTTTACTTGCATTTATCTACCATTTCTTAGAAAAACATAAAGCACACAATGCGTAGTGGAAAAATCATTATTTTCCACCTAGATTACTGAAATATCACATTGTGCGCCGCCTATTTATTCAGTAATTATTATAGTTTTTTTTGTTTCTTCGGCGTTACAAACATAACAAGCTTAAATTAATATCACAATTTAAAAACTGGACTGAAGTAACATTTTGTCTTCTTAGTATCAACCATAGTTCTAAATAAAAAAAGTTACAATTTGAAAACTGCACCGAAATAACAATTTGTCTTCTTTTTTTGTAAAGGGCTAATGGCCGCATAGATTTTTTTTCCAAATTATTTAAGCAATTTAATGAAATTTATACTCAAACTTACTTTAAAAAATATTTTGTGAACGGTACTTTTATTATATCAACTTCTTTTACATAAAATTAAATTTAAATCATTTCAGAAATTAATCGAAGTCAATAACATCGGTGAAAAGCACAACGATTTAAATCTGATGGACATGATAGTCACGGACTTTATTGAAGAACAGGTGAGTGATTGCAATTAAAAATAATACACACATGTTATTTGTAGTTATTTCTTTATTTTGAATAAGAATTTACATCTTTATTTCTGAGAATTATATTAAATTATATCAAAATTATTATAGAATTATATTAAATCATAATCACAATATTCACATCATTGCAATCATTTACAATTGTTAGAACTCAGAAAATGGCTATCGATCGTCGTTTTTTTTTTTCTGCCGCATTTATTTATATATATACACATCTCTACTCAGATTCGACAAATAAATAACATAAATAATTGCAATACATGTAGGTGTTAGTCTATCTAGGCTATCGACCAGAGGTCTTTATGTCCTTATTTATTTATTATAGCAGTAATTTAATTTAAAGATTTTATTTTTTTTTACAGGAAAGATCCATAAATGAATTCACTAGACTTCTAACAAGGTATTACAGTATGAGCGGCTGTGGAAAATGCGGGTGTTCCGATTACCTCTTTGACAAACACATCCACTCGAGTTTTGTGAAAAAGGTTGAAAACGAAGACATTTATAAATTGGATGAAAAGTATAAATAGTGTAAAAAATATAAAAGTATTTGCAATGCATTCTTGATAAAATTATTTTTTGTCTGTATTTTTATTTACAGCCTATTAATTAATTAAAATAATAAATTGAATGGAGTTATAAAATTTAATCATAAGCAATGTACTAATTATACCAACCAATTATAATTGAGAGCTTTAGCGAAATGCCCAATTGCTACTAACGTACGTGATTTTCTTTTGCTAAGAAACTAACAATGTTCACTTTCAAGTAAACGTCATTATGAAACGTTTTTTTTTTTGCCTAATTTATCCTACTACGTGAAATGTAAAACGGCACGGAAAACTTCGTTTTAAGATACTGGACGACTTAATACTCTTAAGGTTTTGCCAATTACTTTTAATCTATTAGGGATTTAGGTAGAAAAAATGTTTGTTTTTTAATTCTGCATGTAATGATATAAAAAATATACAGGAGTTCCAATTTAAAATAAGAAAAATTAAATACATTAAAATTTGAAAAGTTTGACACTAAATTTTGGATACCCTGTATAATTCATATAAATAAAATTTGACTATTAGGATTGTTAGACATTATTTAATAAGTACCCTGTATAATTTTATTCACGAGATGCTAATTTATTTTTTGTTGTTTTTTTTTAACCAATGGCGCAAAACCATTTTTTATACTTTTTAATTTTTTGGTTGGTATTATTGAACCGATTTCAATAAAATTTTGGGGGTATGTAGGTAATCATAAAAGGCTCCCAAATAATGAATACAATGTATATTAAGCAATTAAAAAAAAAATATATCATCATGCCATAACTCTTTTTTGAGACACCCCGTATAATCAAAAATACTTTTCTGAAGTACGTCCTAGGACCCAAATAATGTTTCCAAAATTTCGAAGTTCTAACTTAATTAGTAACTGAGCTATCAAAGACGGGAGCTGTGATGCAGGACCCTGTATAATTTCTTTTATTCTAGGTGCAAGGGCAGGTGAATATTTCGAAAAGAAATTTTTATTTTATTACATATGTTGATAAAGATAGAGATATCTTCATTGAAAAAAATGAAAAAGATAGCCACCTTTGGAAAAATCATATGCTGCCTTGATTGAGTGCATTTTATAAAGAATGCGTCTTGTCAGAAATTATACTTAAAAGGATACCAAGAGGCAAGAAATGTAAAGAGTCGATGCTATCCGACTCTTTACATTTGTAATGTACCTTTCACTTGTGATTATATTTAATAATTTTATGAACCACTCTGTATATAATAGTTATTATGGCTTAATTATCGCTTTGTATAGATAACATTGGAAATAGCAAATAATTCGTAAATCAAATATTTTTCACATTGCAAATCAATTCTTATCAATTATAATCTCGTTTTGTTATTCCATGTTATGCATAAAAACAATTAGTGTATTATCTTATCATCAAAGAAATGAAGTTGTTCAACAACTTCAGAAATGAAGGAATAACAAAACGAGATTATAATTGATAAGAATTGATTTGCAATGTGAAAATATCTGATTTACGAATTATTTTCTATTTCCAATGTTATCTATACAAAGCCATAATAACTATTATATACAGAGTTGTTCTGGTGTTGAGGAGGACACTTCTATTTCGGCAGTTGAATAAGACAGTTTTCTAAATCAACTCTGAATCTCTAATTTCTAATTCTTATTTATTTCAAATTGTAAAGTCGTTTATTAAGTATTAATTAAATATCATGAAAGATTTTTAACTTTGACTATCATTGGTCGGATCCAAGTTGAAGAAATCGCGTCTTCGACAACAAACTCAGGAAATTCAAATAAAATGAATGAAAAATAACAGAAGAACGAAAATTACATTTTGAGATGGTAAGATATGAGACACTTATATTTTAAAAATCTATTACGGATTTACTCTTTTATATTTAATTTCGCTACATTTTTTTGCTGTAGCTTCTTCTGACGATAAATATAAGTAAAAAACACATTAAAATTAATAACTTACAATTCTCGACTAGTTTCGAGTTATTAACCCATTTTTAAGTGAATTTAAAACTGTATTTATTTAAATTTCTATGGTTATACATTTTTAATTGAAAAAATGGTGATGTATTCATCATGGCACTTTCCCCGGTGAATTCGATCAATTATGTTTTTAAATAAACAGTTAATAGTAAAGGAAAAATTATTAATTGAAAATATGAGTCGTTGTCTTACAATGGCTCTACAACATTTTTCCAGACTATTATTCTTTCTTGAATATTCTCAGGGTGATTGCGAAGCATGACGGCATTTTAACTTTTTATTTGACACAAAAACAATTATTTCAATAATGAAAGCCTCCACTGCCAACGTAAAAATAATTGCTTATTTATCAGGAATTTGTCAGGTAGATAAAATTCTTTCGCTTATAAAATGAAAAAGTTTTATAAATTTATAAATTTATTTATCTGCGGTTTAGTGGAAAGAGATAACTATATATTAAAATGGAAATAATCGTTTGAAAATAAAACTATTCTTTTGGATTTCATAATATGAATGTGTATTTACATTTTTTATCTACAAAGTATAAAGTATCAGTCTAAATAAAAAATAAATCGTTAATTTTCGTGTATTACGTCAATTTACTAGTTTAGGTTAGAAAAGAAAATTGTAAGATATAATGGAATTAATAGGTCATGTCTGCTAAGTTATTTGAATGCATAATTTAGTGAAATCCTTTAAATTTTCATTGCACAAGTTTTTATTAGCAAAAATTTAATTTAAAATTTGCTATAAATTTGATCAATTTTCATTGTTTTTCATAATTATTTTTCACAGAAACTAAACATTAAAATAATTTTTAATTTATTTGATGAAATTCCTGATTATTTTAAGATTATTTTAATGTATAATACAATACTGTTCATTGATCACAACAACAATCTAACTCAAATTAGTGATTGCCCATATTTGTATAGCTATCTCTTTCTTCTAAACCGCATCCTTAACCATGCTATGGTTATTTTAATTAATTCATTTCTTGTTAATTAATAAATTATAATTCAAAAATCCTATTGGAAAAAATTTAATTATTTATGAAATGAAAAAAAAATCTAGATATATCATTTCTCTAATTCTTATTAAAAAAAACTACACTAACACAGGAGGTTGCCATTCCTCTCTCCTCGGTAATTTCAGAGGCGATCACAGCTTTAAATATCTTAATTTGCTCTCGGAGCGTTCCCAACTCACTTCTCAATTCTATATTATTTTATATTTGATGTACCCTTTCACGTCTAAACGACACGTGTCGGTTACGACGTTTGTTTCTGCTGCTTAACGAGCAGCTTCGCCTTCCACTTATTGCTCTCGATTCCCATATGCCCCAGAGTCCAGATGAAGACTATCGTCACAGCTCATCGGTAACATTATGCAACAACTAAATGTCGTAGAAACATATGAATATATTACAGAACAATATTCAAGATACCGTAATGAGCGCTCTCGGCAGCAAGTACAAGCTTCTTGTACGGCAAATTTGGTCGTAGGAACTGTCGGGGAAAGCAAAGTATTTGCCACCAACAACTAGCTGTGCCGATAGTGATATACTATAATATTGAAGACCTTAGCTTGTCCAATCAGATATCTTTCGCATCGGAAACCAAAGGCTTCATTACATCCTGTCAGTATAGTGTCCACAACTCCCTGATCTACCGTAGTCAGGTCATGGGTGTAGAAGTCCCTGAAATCCCTGAGCATTTACCATTTCCCCAACGAAATGCTAATATTGCATTTGGGGGTTATGCCGTAAATTCCTGCGTCTGATCCACCTTTCCTAAATGAGCCATCTGTATACCAGATCAGTGTGCCAGGTGTCGAGAGTATTCCAGGTGTAGATAATTCTAAAGAGTTTAGTTAGAGAATAGCATGGTGTCATGTAGTCGCTTCCCATTTGTAGAATTTGTTTAGTGACTACACGTTCAATTCTGATGTAGTTGCCTGTTGCGTCCCAGCTACCAGTCGTTCGAAGTCGATAAGCCCCTAGCCTTACCTCACTTTTGATCACGAGACCAAGTAGATGGAGGTTTAGGAGGGTTTCCATCGCAGCTGTTGGTCTAGTGAGCAGTGCGTCTGTTATGAATAAGCGCTAGTCGCTGAACTCTTGATAGGGCTTCCTGCGCACTTCTTTGTTATACGTTTTTCCACTAGACTGTGCTTCCGTTGGTTATCATGGGTTTCACTGTGGTATTGTAGAGCCAAAAGGTAAATTTTGGGCTCAGTTCCCATGTCTTTTTTAGTTTGCCATCAACGCCATTGCGCGTAAACATCTTGAAGCAATTGATTCATTAACTACTAAGCCCTTTGAGAGAGTTTGAGCTAGGTTTTTGCCCAACAAGTCTCGCAATTCATTGTCTTAAAACTTTGTTGGTTCTCCAAGCCCTACTTTATTATTGATGTCAAAATCATCACTCTTAAATTTTTTATACTAAATCTGACAATTTGAACATGACGAAGAAACATCAGCATAAGTTTCAAAAAGTGTTTTATGGGCTTCGGCAGCAGATTTTTTCAAATCAAATAAAAAGAATAATGAATGTCGTAAATGCAATTTTGAACATTCCATAATTAGCGTCTGTATACACTGAATAATTAAATAATAGTAAATGGAAAACTGTTATATCATGCAGAAAAGCTATCTAATTAAACAGCGAGGTTAGATTGTTTGCATCGATATTTCGCATTTTTGCCAATAAATATCGCTGACAAAAATAGATGCAATCGCCAAATTTTACAAGGCACAAATAATGATTGAAAGAGGAATGGAAAACTCCATAGGTAATGGAAATCTGATCTGAAGTCAAAAGGCCTTTCATGGATGGTATGCCGACGAAATTGATCAAAGAAGCGTCGCATGGCTGGCTCACCTCAGGGTTCTATCCAGAATCTAAAAGGTTTATGGTTGCCATTCAAGACCAGGTTATTACAAGGAACTGCAGGAAGCACATAAAAGATATTACATCAAAAATTGACTTTTGTCAAAAGTGCCAAGTTAAGCAAGAAACAATACAACACGCAATCTAATTCTTACGCAATCTTACTATAAACATACATATGACTAAGTTGCGAACATTTTATACTAGAAATTAGCGTCCAATAACAAACTCATCATAATAACTACAAATACATTGCACACCTTTTACTCGAAAACAGCACGTATAAAATCTGTTGGTACAGCTCAAAAATTACAGACAGGACTGTACACCAAAACAAACCTGATATTATTGTAATTGATAAAGTAAACAAATCAGTTTGATGTTTAAAGTGAGAAGGTAAGGATTATGTAAATGTTTTGTACCGTAGTCAAGCAGAGGACAACAAATAGATGTAAGTTGGTTTCTATTATTTGGGAGTGGGGTTTGAAGATAAACTTAGGGTCAAAAATCATTCCAAGGTATTTGCAGATGGAAGAAGGAGAGATAAATGTTTGGTTGATATTAATATTGAATGGAGAGGTGTGGGGCTTATGGCAAGTTTGGATTTATTGGAATAATTTATATTAAACATAATTTTGTTATTATTGTAATTATTATAGATAAATAAACCATGATACACGTTTTGCATTATTCATATGAATGTTAATATATATTCTTATATTTGTAAATGTAAATAAATGCATTTATTATTATCATTATTAAATAACGCAATTCAGCATTGTATCCATTAAAAAACAGTCCTACCGAAATTAATAAACATACACAAAAATCAACCGCTACATCTTGAATTTTATCTCTCAAGTGAGTAGATTAATTAAACAATTGCAAAACATTTTTTCCGAAATGAGATCGCATTTGATAAAGTACGAACAATCGAGGATGCCCTCGTATATATATATTCATAATCCACCGGTGCATTCATTCCATTTGCAAAATGTTGAACAAAATCGTCATTTTCGCCGCACTGTTCGCAGCAACTGTGGTCACGGCCCTGCCGTCCACGATTGAATATCGCGAGGAGTTGTACAAGAAGTTGTTGGAATCGGGAGTGTTTGATGAGAGGTTGCATCCAGATGCTGGACACAATACTGTAAGTTTTGTTTTATTTAAATGAGAAATTACAAAAATTACAAACACAACACTGTGTTTTTTATAATTTAAATAATAACACACAAAATAAAATTTATACCAGAATTCTATTTGAAGTTTTCGATAAATAAAAAAAAACAGTTTTAAATATTATAAATACTCATCAATACCTGAAATAGGTATATTTCTATTGCTCCAAAGCAGGAGTAAAAACACAAATGGCAAAATTCAACACACTACGCTGCTAGTGTCAAATATAATTACTCTTTATTCATTTTTGCTTGGCATGAACTTGAAGCGAAAAAAATCCTCAGATTTTTCGGCGGAATTTTAACTTATCTGCAATCATTGTTGATCCCTATCTATGTTATGTCATTATAATCAAAGGAAATAGAGATATTTAAATTAAGATGGTCCACATACAACGAAACATGTTATTAATAAAATGAGTACGCCATGGAGTAAACCATAAAAAAGTGCTAAAAGAATATTAATATAAATTAATAACATATCATTTTTCAATTGTTTTTATTTTTCATTTTTCTCGGAAACAAAGAAACTTAGCCTTTATTTCTCAATGCAAAATTAAAAAAAAACATAAAATTCTGCAAAAGTGCCAAATTTAAATATGCCCTACATCTCTCATAATAAGCAAGATGGTCATATTGAGACTGGAATATTTCTGCAATCATTCTTGATCACCCTGTATATGAATTCGGTTTTTTATGTTTATTCCAGCGTAGATTAAGTTATTCTACACTAAATTAAAAATTATATATATATATATATATATATATATACAGAGAGGTTTCTTTAACAGTATACATTTCTCCTATGTATACCTGGAAAATACGCGAGTCAAACGCATTGATGTATGTGTGTTTAATTGCCTATAACACGCAACTCATCATGCTAGATTTCAAATTATGTGACATTTATGTATTCGGGCGCTCTAGATTATTTGAAAAATGTCTTATCATCTTCTGTTACTGTTGGAATTGTAATACACGCTTGAAATTCGACTTTTTCTTCATTTGTATACATGTTCGATCAAATATTTCACATATTTTGAAGTTTAGCGTTTGACATGTGTGTTTAGTTGCGTGTTATAGGCTACTAAACATACACTCATTGATCGGTTCAATACGTTCGACTCGCGTTTTTCGCAGGTATACACTTCTCCCAATGTATACTAATAAAAAAACCTCTCTGTATATATATATATATATATATAAGACTTCCTCAGGGCCATGTAGGCCCATTGCCTAGGATCTTCTATTTTTAGGTTTCGTTTCGTCCTTCTATCTCCTCCTGTCCTTCGCTCTTTTTCTCCAATTCGTTATCCGTTTATTCCTGATGACTGCATCTCTCCATTCCGTTCTTGGTCTTCCCCGCTTTTTCTTACAAATTGGCTTTCCCTCTGTCATTCTTCTTACTGTCCTTGAGTTTTCCGCTCCATCTGTCCCAGCCATTACAGTCGCCTCGATCTTATCACTGCCGTCTATCTTGTGCTCATTCAGAATGCTGTACACTTCTGTATTCGATCTTCTTTCCCACACCCCGTCTATTTTTTTCCTCCAAAGATTTTTCTGAGGATCTTCCTTTCTCATACTAGAACAGTCATTTCTTCCTTCTTTGTTAAGATCCATTTTTCGCTGTCTTAGAGTAGGATGACCCTAATTATAGTTTTGTTTCTTATCTTCAGTCCCCACGATAGTTCTTTGTCTTTTAATAGTTTTTGTAGCGCTGCAGTGCATCTGTTTGCTTTTACTATTCGGAAGTCTATTTCGAGACCCTCTTCACCTTTGCCGAGATACACACTTAATAAAAATTTTAAAAATAAAACACAATTTACACAAAAAGCACTTACAAAGGATAAAATCTTGATGTTGACTGCCATAACAAAATTATTTTCTCAGACCAGCGAAGCCAACATTACCAAAATCAGCAATTCTAGCCAAGCTATAGTTCCTAGAGTAGTCGGTTTTACAATATAAAAGAGATATGATATTAACTTGACTAAATAAATAAGAACCATTAATCAAATTGTAGCTTCTCTCCTTTCCGTCTCTGCTCCAATGTCTCCATTATAAAACTACACCTTTACATTAATCTAAGAACTGATTAAATCAAATTTAAATAAAACAAAATTGAATCAATAAATGACAGAAATAGATATAACTTTCGTTTATTAATGGAATTTATACAATTTCTTTTTTTAACAATTTAAATGCGGAGGTTTATATCCCATAACAGAAATATTCTGTTTTCATCCATTACCAATTATGTTTTCTATACGTCTACTTCTGGTTGAGTCCGACTTTTATCCATTGAATTCTGTTTCTAAAATTCACTAGCTATTTTGTTATTCATTATCTGTTAAATTCCGGTTGATTATGAATGTTTAATTTAACCTGTTGCTTCCCTTTAACAACCGAATTATGGCATTATCAAAGAAATTGATAATAGTAAGGCACATGCTTTATTATACATCGCAATTCACAATAATGAAAATACTTTGACTTTATATTTCGAAACTATAGTCTCTAAATAAATTTCAATTATACAAAGTCAAAGTGCTATTACTGTAGACATTTACAATAAAATCTATCTCAAGCAGCCAGCATTCACTTAATAAAAGTCAGCATCAACCAGAATTGGACTGGCAGGAACCATATACAATGACTCTTTTCTGTTGTTAATCATTCTTATCAGTGAAATTCTGCCATTTACCATTTGGATTTTGGTAGTTGCTGCTTTTTATCGATTAAATTTTGGTAAACAGACATGATTCGATTAATAAAAAATGCTCATTCTAATTTTTAAATTTATCAATCGAATTTTGATTAATTCTGCCCTTTTTCATATGTATGTTGGCCTTTTCTGAAACATTTGATTTTTTTTTAAATTTAAAATAAGAAAAATAAAGGCAGAAAGACCCCAGGTCGATAGCCCGGACAGACTAACACAATATTTATTTTTGTTAAGTAAATATAAATGTATGTATAAACTTATGTAATGTTGTCTGGATAAAGATGTTCGTATATATATATATATATAAGAAAATTAAAGTATATCCAGGTTTAAAAAGTTTGACACAAAATTTTGGGCGCCCTGTATAATTCCAATTAATAAAATTTGATTATTGGAAATGTTATGCCTTATTTAATAATGGTTTTTAAAAATTAATCAAAAATAAAATAGAATCTTGTAAATAAAATTATAGAATCCATGAGAAATACAAAAGATTTGCACAAAAGTGAAAATTATAGATGGTAATTTTATTTACAAGATCCTATTTTATTTTTTATTAATTTTCTAAAGCATTAGCTCAAAAGATATTTTTGTTGCTTTTTATTGTTTTGTTGGTATTATTGGACCGATTTAAATAAAATATTAGGGGTATGTAAGTAATCATAAAAGGCACCTAAATAATCAATAAAATGTATATCAAGCAAATTAAAAAAAACACATGACATTATGACGTAACTCTTTTAGGGACATCCTGTATAATCAAAAATATTTTCATGAAGTACGTCCTATGACCCAAGTATGGTCGCCAAAAATTGAAAGTCATAACTTAATTAGTAACTGAGCTATCGAAGACTATTGAAGCTGGAGTGCAGTTGTCATATTAAAATCGTTCGTTCATGTTCTGTAGAACATATGTCAGCACACAAAAATGGGTCGCTTTAATTCATAACGCTGTTTATCTTATACAATACTTCAATCAACGTTCTTATGCGTGGTATATAGAGAAATGTGCACAATAACATATATTATCTAAAAATTATATCTAGACCCTTATAGAATTTAAAAAAATAACATTTTCTATCTTAATGTTCTTATTATTTACTTTTTTGATAGATTCAAATGATAGAAAGAGCCGGCTACCCAGTGGAACGCCACGGAAACATCGTAACCGAAGATGGCTACATCTTGGAAATGCACAGAATACCTTACGGTAAAAACAACCAAAACCAAACTGGAAAAGCTCCGGTTATGCTCATGCATGGATTGACTTCGAGTTCGGCCGATTACATTATGAAAGGAGCTGATGAAGCTATCGCTTACATTCTGGCCGATTTGGGCTACGACGTCTGGATGGGTAACGCCAGGGGCAACGAATGGAGTCGCAAACATCAAATTTACGATCCGGATGTTGACAAGAAGGAATTTTGGAACTTCAGGTATTAATATCTACAAAATATTACAGCAAGAATTATAATTTCAATATAAAACGGATTATTTTTTACGTCTATAATTTTTATCTGATAATTCAATTGAACCATACATTAATAATATAAGAATATACTGCTTATTTTATGGTTGTACACATAGATTGAGTAGAGTTATTATTTATTTATTTTTTTATTTCATTTTTCTTTCATTTCAGTTGGAACGAAATTGGAACCTACGATCTCCCAGCCATGATTGACTACATCCTGAAAGTGAACGGTGCTGAAAAATTATTCTACATCGGACACTCCCAGGGAACGACTTCGTTCTTCGTGATGGCTTCAGAAAGGCCGGAATACAACGAGAAGATCCGTTTGATGAGCGCTTTCGGCCCCGCCGCCTACATTTACTACGTTTTCTGCCCCATCTGCCAAATGTTGGCACCATTTATACAAGAAGTTGAGGTAAGAATCCGTTTTTATTTAAGGATTTTTGATATTTAAGAAAATACAATACATGCAAGGGGGGAATGCTCCCAACTTCTAAAAGCCTCTGTAGATAGTAATAATAAAAAAGGTAGTTTTAAATCCTTAATTAAAGGTAGCTTATTTTTAATCATAACTAACCAGTTGTGCCGCCCCTAATCCACACTTGCTTTAGGCAAATAACATGGCTGCTGATAGCCATTAAGTGGTTTAGTAGAACACACTAACTCGTGTTACATCCTAGTCAACGGACAATGTTATATCATACATTAATATTTCCTTCTCGATTTTTATCAGATTAATTAAAATGCAATGTATTAATTAAATTAATCGATTTTTGAGGCTTTTACTTAATGAAACTCCATATACCACTGTTTGTAAACAAAACAACAGTTTTTTTTTTAAAGTTTGGGAAACTTTATTCTGCCAGTGTTTCTACAATAAATTTTGTGAAACTAGAAAATAAATAATAATAACTTAATATATCATTTCTTCGCCTGAAGAAGCCACAGTGTGGTGAAACAATTGTAACGATATTACAGACTTTGAAAGACGAAATAGTGTTATTTAATATAAGTAATTAAAAATTACTGTTGTTTTATTTACAAATAATAATTAGAAAATGTTTATCGAAAACAATGGAAATAGATCAATTTTATGATAAAACGCGTGTTACGGACATTTCAAAGATTTCACTAAATTATGTATTAAAATATTTTTATTTTAAAAAGATCAAAAATACAAATATCCAACCAAACTCGAATTATTATTTATTCTCTTCCTTTTTCCTTCTCTCTTTTCGTTCCCATCCCAATCTCGACTAGATTTATACACCAGCCATTAATACCATTATATCACAGATAAACTATATGTTTGTATGTGAAAAATAGTTAATTATTAAATATTACGCCAATTCATTAGTTTTTGTTGGAACAAAAATTGTAAGATATATCAATTTTTGTTCCAACAAAAACTAATGAATTGGCGTAATACTTAATAATTAACTATTTTTAAATCCTTCCTGCTTTATAGGTAAAAGCATGTGTTTTGTTTTTGTTTTTCTTAATGTGGCCAAATTTAGGAATTGTTTAATGCTAATAATTTTTCAAAATCATCACTGAATTTTTAAAATGTTGACAATCGATTGTCAATGTGATCTATAAATCACAACTTGTCAAATTAATTTAAAGTTTTATCGAATTTTAAATGCACGAATTGAGCAGATCATAAAGAATATTGTGCAAATGCAAGTGTTTCTTATTTAATTACTGACGATAATATAAACATGAGTTAATTGCATTATTATATTCATGTCACATTACCTTTGACATTATCGACAAATTAAAAACTTTTATTACAAGATAACGCGAACAAAATTTTGCGCTAACTTTAAAACACACAGCCTAAATTACATACACTAAATTTCTGAAATGTCAAATTTAAAAAGTAACATTCAAAAAATTGAATTTACATATTAATGTTATTAGGCAAAAGGTGGCGCTTACGTCGTCTTTAATTTATTAATGTTATTAATTATATATATTTTATCAATGATTATTTCCACTTTACTTTATAACTATATCATTGAGTAAATAATATTATATTTTTCATTGTATCCTCTGCGGCTATATCTTTCTACTAAACCGCTATCTTAATATCTTTCCCTCTAATACAAATCTTCACGTACTATTAGTATAATTCATTTTCAGTTTTGTTTTTCATATGCTATACAAGAGGAAAGTTTTATTTGATCAATATGTTTTCACAATTACATTCAATTAAAGAATAGATTAAAATCCTTCCCCAAAAAATCATTTCTAATCTCAAATTAGCTTTTCCTAAATCCTGTCTACGAGGAGTCGGTTTTATATTCCCGGACAAGGCATGAAAACAAAAAAAAACTAGAGGAAAAACTAAAATTTGTTTTTCAGGTATAACACTGCTTCAATAACATCATTAATAATTTTTTTTAACAAAATGGCTCTCAATATCTGCTACAAGTTTGTCATTGTCCTTAAATTTTAGCCTCCTTAGTGTTTGAGATTCAGGTACAAAAAATAGTCACTCGGTGCCAAATCTGGACTATAAGGCAGATGTTGAATTTCTTTGAAGCCACAATTAGCTACGCAACTTTAGAAAATCTGGACTTGTGCTGGACTCTTGTTGCTACATGACAATGCACCAGATTGTCATGTAGCAACAAGACACCTTGCGTCAGTTTTCCGCGTGTCTTCAATTTAAAGGCATCTCTAAGGTGATGAATAAGGTATTCATAAGATTCACCCGTTATCGTACTACCCTTATTCATATAATCAATGATCAAAATTCCCTGAGAGTCCCAAAAAAATGTTGTTGTCATTACTTTTCCTTCTTTAAACTTCTTGGAATGGCTGGAGCCCTTAACATGCCACTGCACTAACTCTTGTTTCGATTCAGGATTATTATGATGAATCCAGGTTTCATCTCCAGTAACAAATTGATTGATAATTAAATCTGGTTCATCTCCACAACACGCCAAGAATTGTTGCCCGAACACGCATTTGGAATGGCGAAAGCATTCGCAGCATCCATCTTGCACTAACTTTTGTCATCCCAAGGTAATCGTATTAAATTCTGAAAATTGTGGTTTCTGAAACTACTAGTAAAGCTACTAATTGTCGCTTCTTTAGTCTTGCATCCTCAAGTACGAAACAGTTGTTTTTTTTTTTCAATAACACCTGCAGTAATCACGACAACAGGGCGCCCTTGACGGAAATCATCATCCAGTGATTCTCGACCATATTTAAACAATTTTGACCACTCGCAAATAGTTGACTTGAAAGGGCATTCATCCCGCATATGTGACACCCATCTTGAACTAACCTTTGTCATCCCAAGGTAATCGTATAAAATACTGAAAATTGTGGTTTCTGAAGCTTCTAGTAAAGCTACTAATTGTCGCTTCTTTGGTCTTGCATCCTCCAGTACCAAAGAATTGTTTTTATTAATAACATCTGCAGTAATGTCGATATCAGGGTGCCCTGGATGGAAATCATCATCCAGTGATTCTCGACCATATTTAAACAATTTTGACCACTCTCAAATAGTTGACTTGAAAGGGCATTCATCCCGCATTCGTGACACCCATCTTGAACTAACTTTTGTCATCCCAAGGTAATCGTATAAAATTCTGAAAATTGTGGTTTCTGAAACTCCTAGTAAAGCTACTAATTGTCGCTTCTTTGGTCTTGCATCATCCAGTACCAAAGAATTGTTTTTATCAATAACATCTGCAGTAATTCCGACAACAAGGTGCTGGACGGAAATCATCATCTAGTGATTCTCGACCATATCTAAACAATTTTGACCACTCGCAAAAAGTTGACTTGGAAGGGCATTCATCCCGGTATACAGCCAAAATCTTTTGACGAATAATTTTTGCGGGTTTTCCTTGTATTGTTAGGAATTTTATAACAGCCCAATATTCAATGTTAGTCATTTCAATGCGCGACTTACAAACTGACAGATAATAAAATTAATAATTTTGCAATTGTTTTTTAAATTGCCATACAAGTTACCAAGGCATATGTGGTTAAAATTACTTTTAATAAATGACTCTTCACCCTTCCTTCTTCCATTTCTGTCATAAATCAGAGAGGTTACTCAGTTATAGGCAGTGAACCCAGAATTTAAACTAATAAAAAGCGAATCAACCTATTTTAAATAATTTCATTTTTTACCTTCCAATCACAATGACAACATATTCAACAAAGCCAGCGTTTATGACCATATTGTAGTGATCGGTGATTTTAACAATGGTCCCCAAACTGTAGATTTAATATTAATGATAAGTAGTCCAACATTTTTCACTAAGTTACAAATAAGAAATTTATTCACGAATTACTTAAAATCTATACTTATGTCAATAATTTCAGGCGTATGCTAACCAAGTAGGAATATACGAATTCGTGCCCAAGTTGGAAGTTTTACAAATCATCGGTCAGGAACTTTGCGAGGAAACGTCACCAGTGAAGGGACTCTGCTCTAACTTCATTTTCCTGCTGTGCGGTTTCGATTCTGCACAACTGAACAGTGTAAGTATTAATTATTAATATTTGAAAACAGGTTTGTCGACTTTAAAATTTTTATTTAATCATCATCCTGAGATCAGGTCAGGTCAGGGGCTTAGAATAATAAACAGTAATTAATTAATTAATATCATACCATTATTAAATGAAGTAACAATTATACTTTTACGGTTTTAACACTTTTTCCAGCAAAACAGACACTTAATTCCACAATTTTTGTAACAACGCACTTAACCAAAACAAATTAGAGGAACCAAAATTTGTCGCCTTTTCCCGTTATGTGTGGGGAGATATTTAAAAATATACATATAAACAACCCCCATCGGTGTCCACTAGTTTATTAGTGAAGTTACCAATAGTGGGTCACATTTATGAAAACACTCTAATTATCTTGCAACAATCAAATGATGCAATCTTGCAGCAATCACACAATGCAATATATCCAAAAGCGGACATTTTAATCTTGTAGCAACATTTAATCCATCTTGCCGCCATAATTTGCAACGAATCTGCAAAATTGCAATCTTGCAGTGCAATACTTATGCAAATTTTCAGCAATCAGTCTATGCTGTATGGGAAAATATATCGAATATATAATGCTTATGACTCCGCCCATACAGCGCAGAATATTTCTGCAATATTGCACTAGCATTGCAGATTGCTTTGCAAGATTGACGCAAACTTGATGTTATAATACATTGCAATGTTGCTACACCACTGCAATATTGCATTAGTATTGCAAATGCATTACTGAGAGCGCGTGACCCCGACATAAGGAACGCGCTGTTTTCCCCGGCATACGCTCAAGCGTATAATTGCAGGCATGGTCCCAGCAGCTTTTTTTGAAGGACGCGCGGAAAATCAAAGTTCAGTTCCATACGAACTTCACAGATGCTACACTATTGTGGTGCAATTACCATGATTTGAAAATTGGTTCGTCTCCGTCCGTGGATGTGTTGACCAAGAGATGACTATTTGATACCCGGTGTTCGCTATCTTATTATCACATTTATGAGAACTATGTATATATCTTGCAGTGATCTTATAATGAAATCTTGTAGTAATCACACAATGCAATATTGAAGCAATCACAATAATCACAATAATATTGCCAAAGGCGGACATTTTAATCTTGTAACAACATTGCTTCCATTTTTCTGCAATAATCAGCAATGAATCTGTAATATTGCAATCTTGCAGTGCAATATTTATTCAACCTTTCTGCAATATGTCTGTGTTGTATGGGCCCTAGGGCCTCGCACTATTGAACATACTAGGCTACTGATACCTGTTTTCTAACTTTAAAAAAAAAAGGGTTTTACGGAAGACATTTTTATTGGACATCGATGTCCGCCACCATTTTCTGGAATTTTTAAAAAAATTATAAAACAATAATAGAAAACCACATCTAACATCCATTATTAATAGGTGGTAATAAAAAACAATTTGCCCAGGGGAGATTTCGCCAAATAGCCATAGCGCTCAACCTGTCAATATAGTCATAAATATTTGTACAAAATCTTCACTTTGTAATATAAGGTGGCCAGAAAAAGATGTAATAATCCACAGGTAGAATGACTCATTGATTAATTACTAGTAAAGAATTTTAGGGAAACTGCACTGTTGCTTATAAATCCTCGGGAGCCAAATTAAAGAAATGTAAATTTGGCAACGGTGACGTAATGTTTTTAAAAAATTAATATTATAACAGGTCTCTATAATATGTTCTTTTGCAGACAATGGTTCCAGTAATCCTGTCAAACATACCGTCTGGTTCAGCACTTAAACAGTTCGTCCATTATGCTCAAGGAATTACTTCAAGTAAGCAAATTTTTGCGTTTAGTTATTCTGTTTTCATTCTCAGTTTATTCCTTACTTCACTCGTAAGTACTTAAGTGTAATAAACTAAGTTTTAAATGCACCTTATTTGTTTATTTAAATAAATAAAAAAGGTTTAAATCTTCTTATTAAATATATATATTTTTAGCAGATTTACTTCGAATACTTATTTAATGTTCGTATTGGCTAAACATAAACATATTATTAAAAAACACATTGTTTCATACGATTAAAAAAATTAAGCAAATTGGTTTACTTAAGTAATCAAGTGAAAAAAAAGAGTAAACAAAATTTTAAATTTGTTAAGTATGTAATTGAAGTAAATGAGTCCCTTATTGATAAAACTGATTATTAAAAAACGACTTTTAATGCAAATGACATAAAGTGGAGTAAACATCAGTTGTTTCGATTAAAATAAAGAGTAAGCCGAGTTTTAATTAAATTAAGTATGTGATTTGAAATAAATCTGTTATTTTTGTCGAAAAAACATATTATTTAATATATTGTTTCATGAGAATAATAATCGAAGTAAGCTTCAATTGTTTGTTTAAGTAATCAAGTGAAATAAGGAGAAAACTATCTTAAGAGTTTATTAAATATTTAATAAAGTAAATCTATCTGTTACCCCTACACCACCATTATGGTAGATAGGGATTTTAGATTATATATATATATATATATATATATATACAGAGAGTTTTATGTAACACCAAACATACTAGAATGTACTCAATATAAATTTCCCTATGTTCGATTTGTTCAGGAACGCATCAAAGCATTGAGTGCGATATGATTGGCTACGATTTCTAATGTCAACTATTATGTCAAGTGCAACATGTACAATTATGAATATTATACTTAACAGCAATGCATACCATAAAAATCGTATCCTCCTTTGTATACATTATTGATGATGTCCAACTCTTTGTCTACGTCTGCTTTAAGCGCCAGAACTTGCTTGCGATAACTGACAAGTGTAAGTCATTTTTGACGGAGAAGGGTGTAGTTTGGGTTGACTATATTATTTTTAGAAATAGCAGCCAATCACATCGTACTCAATGCTTTGATGCGTTCCAGTACACATCGAACATAGGGAAATTTACATTGAGTACATTCTAGTATGTTCGGTGTTACATAAAACTCTCTGTATATATAAATCTATCTGTTACTAACAAAAATATAATCAACAAGTGAAGTTTATTTCAAGTTCTTTTATATTCATATGAATGTTTTTTTAACATAAATTGTTTTGTCAGTAAAAGACAAATTTACTTTAATTGCATACATGAACTTCACGAAGATTATTTTCTTCTGTTAAGTAAGAAAGTGAAGCAAAGAGAAAACTGAGTTTAAAATGTATCAAGTTAATAATTAAAGTAAATCTATCGTTTACTGACAAAACAATTTATTTATGTTAAATTAAAAAATAACGTAAAATAAACTTCAATTTTTGATTTAACTAATCCAGTGAAGTAAAGTGTAAACTGAGTTATAAATTTATTAAGAATAAAATTAAAGTAAATCTATTTTTTTATGAATAAAACAAATTATTTAAAAAGCAATTTTTCATGTTTATAAAAGAAAATTAAGTTTATTTCATTTGTTTATTTAAGTAGATAATTCACTTGTTTACAACTAGTAAATTGAGTTTTAAATTTACCGTACTTGAAAATACTTAATTGAAGTTTATTTATTTGTTTAAATAAACACGTGAAGTAAATAGGAATAAGAAGTGAAGGAGGAGTAAACAATGAGTTCTAAATTTACTTCATTTGCAAATCCTTAATTAAAGTTTACTTTACTTGTTTATTTAAGTAAAGAGGTAACACATTTGCTCTTATTTAAGAATTTTCATGAGAACAAAAGAAAGTAAAATTTACTTTTATATTAACAAGAGAATTGAAGTGTTACCTGAGTATAAGATTTATTTATTCGAATAACTTCATGTAAACTAAAGCCGAATCATTGTCAATTAAAGTCTGTTTTTTTTTTTATTGTGGCCAAATTTAGAGTATGTTTATTACGAACAGTTTTAGATCTTTTTCAAAAGCTGAGGATTTTTATCACTGAATTTTCGACACGTTGGCAATAGATTGTCTTTTTTTATTATTTTTAAGGATGAGATATGAAAAAATAAGAAGGTTAAATATATGAATTGAGTATAATGGCCTTAGTATACCCTACACCCATGTGGGTAGAAAGGGGTCATTGAATATATATATATATATTAGTGATGGGCAAAGTCGATCTTTTATTATTGCTAAATTATGTATATTATAATTTTAAGAATGTTACTTATTATAAAAATATGAAAAACAACTTCCCATTTATTAATAAACATAAATTTGAAGTTACTTTTTCGTTTCAAGTACTTAAAATGACACATTTAGTAATACTCGATTACTAATATTATTCGATTTTGCCCAACACTAATATATATATATAATGGCCTTAGTTACTAGACCCTTTCGAACAGTCACAGCAATTTTAATATTAATTTAAGACACAATATACCTATGGACCCCGAATGAAATTTGTCTTCCATCCGGAACGGGTCTCGAACCCACAGCTTTCTGCCTCATGACTCAATATAAACTTTATTTAACCCTATATATACAAAAACAAATACTTAAGAACAAAATACATGTATTGCTTATAATCATTGTTAATATTTGCCTTTCGATTTATGCTTATAGTTTATTTTTTACAAATTGCCCTTTTATTATTCGGGTCTGGATGCAGCTATACAATGAGACACTCGTATAAAATATTTGCGATGCATGGGAGTTTTATTGGTTTTAATAGAGGAAAATCAGGGAATGGGCTATAGGGGAAAAGCTCTGTCGGATACGGTGGGTTTCGTCTGTGTCATGAGCAAGGCCATTGCATATCGATTGTCAATGTGACATAGATCACATCATGTCAAATTAATTTAAAAGTTTCCCAAAATTTAAACACTCTAATTGAGCAATTCATGAATAATTAGCAACAACATTTTGAATAATTACTGACTATTATATAAAAATGAGTTAATTGAATTGTTATATAACTGACGCATTGCCAACAAATTAAAAGCTTTAATTACAAGATTACACTTGAATAATCTTCTTCTAACATAAAACACGTAGCTTGTATTACACACACTAAATTCTTGAAATAAATTGATTGATTGAGTTACGTGAAGATCAAATTGAATTGATAGATAAAGCACTATCAATTAAATATGCTGGAAGCCATTCAAATGAAAAAACACGTAAATAATCTTATGAATATCGATTTAAGTCCGCTTCAAAACACCCTGTTAGATTTAATTGTATTACCTTAATTTGTGTTTGACCTATTCTTAATTCACATTTTTCCGTATTTTTACTCCCACCTCCGTTATATTATAATCCGCCTGTCTATATATCATGTCATATTTTGTTTTGTATTTAGTGTCAAATCCATTGATAATGGTCACTTTGTGTCCGAAATGTACATTTGGTAAAACAAATAAAGTGTGAAGAAAGGTTATTAGTGCTTTATCTATCAATTAAATTCTTGAAATGTCAAAATTGAAAGATCAAATTAAAAAAAATAGACTTTACATACGTTTAGTACAATGACTTAACGTAATTAAATGTTACAGATAAATTCCGCAAGTTCGACTTCTACTCCGAGGAAGAAAACATGAGAGTATACGGCCAGTCAACCCCTCCGGATTACAAACTCAGTAACATCGTTGCTCCAGTCGCCCTCCATTATGGACAAAATGATTGGCTCGTATCAGTAAAGGTAATCACAATATTGCCCATATTTAAAACAATGATTTGTTTTTTGTTTTTATTCACTTAACACATCGTTAAACCAAGGACAGTTCCGGGGGCGGCGGTGGCCCCCATTCTCTTTCAAGAAACATTCATAAAGATTTTCTTGAGTTAACTAAATGCATTGAAAATGTATTTCAATTAAAAGAATATTTCAAATCGTGCACAAATCACATTTAAAGCCTTAAAAGAATAGTTTGGAAGTATGTCAGAGGTTTGTGTGAGAATCAGTCAACATAAAATAATATTAAGTTTTTTGAGTGAGCTAAGTGTGTAGACACTGCATTTCAATTAAATGAGTATTTTAAATCATGCACAAATCACGTTTAAAGCCATAAAAAATGGTTGTGTATAAAATCGCCATCTCCCTACAAACAAAAACCAAAAATTAAGTGCAAGGGTCTTACTTGACTTTTTTCATCGTAAAAAAAAACTTCCGCCTCATAATTAAAAAAAATTATCTAAGATTTTAATAATCAAACACAATTATATTGTTTGAAAATTAATTTTCTCTTCGAATTTATAGTCTTCTATTATTCTTTACAATAATTGAAAAGGCAATAATATGAATAGGCAAACTAAAATAGTAATTATTGATAAATGAGGATTAGTATTAAATGAAATACTCGTATACGTTGTTTATTTTAATGTCTATAACTTCAACAATTTTAACTTATCATTATCAATCTAAAACTTTTAATGACAAGTTAAAATTTGGAAAAATAGCGCAAAGCGCCCTCTACTGCCCTATTTTGTAAGTGGAATCGTTCTTGCGTTCACTAAATAAAGCTGATTGAACAAATTATTAAACATAAAAGAGTATTTATTCATTCACTTGGTCACAATTATTTAAATATATCAAATAAAAATGATTTGAAAATAATTAATAAATTATTTTCACATTTACCTCTGTGACTTTTGACTTACGTTACGTAAGTACGTTAAACAAATGCACATTAAAACAACTACTTCCCGGGCAAATACCCACGCCGGACATTGAATTACATAATGTACACCTGCTGTTGCATATCAATAAAATATTGCATAATGCAACAAAGTTTTGATCCGAGAAAAAAATAATGTAAAAACAACAGGACAAGTTCGTCTTCCTTTAGTGGACGAAACAATGATTCTCGGTCGTCTACCTTGTAGACCCAAATCGTTGACGATGCCACTTGAAATTAGGCAAGAGGTGGCGCTTGCGTCGTCTTTAATTTATTATGAATAAATCAATTAAAATAATTCAAATACAATCAGCAAAATTAAATCAATTATATTAAATCAAATTAAACTAAATCAATTTAAATTAAATTAAAGCAAATTAATTCCTTATTCCTTTATACGGTAGGTATGAATAACTGGTGATGGCCATTTCGGTCTTTCATATCTGGACTTGGGTCTACAAGGTATACGACCGAGAATCGTTGTTTCATTAGTGATTGAACATTTTATTGAATGGATTTATTTTCCTGTTCTCATAAGCAGGATAATTCCACCTTTCTTTGTTGGACGAAACATCGATTCTCGATCGTTTGTCTACCTTGTAGATCCAAATTGTTGACGATGCCACTTGAAATTAAACAAAAGATGAAAGAAAATGCACTTGCGCTATCTGTCCAATTAAAATGATGCATCATACATTTTATTATTTTGAAAGACCAATTGTTATTCTTTTGAAAATAAAAACATATTTTATAATTAAAACCTTCTACGACTCATATTTTTTAACTTGGTCAGTTTTTTTAAGATTAGATTAATTTTTATTATTAAAAGTGGGGAATTAAATAAATTCATGAAAAATGTTATCAATATTAAGGACAAGTTTTGATAAAGGGGCAGATAAATTAAATCAAGGATAATGTCAAGAGATTAATAAACATCACTTAAGTAAAAATAAATTTCCAAAAAAAAAAACAATGAAATATCACTACATGTTATCTTCAACAATAGGCACTTGATGATAATAATGTATAAATATTATTTAGAGAGCAATGCTATTTCCATTTCCGCAAAAAAAAAAAAAATTAAACTTAGAAGTTGTATTACCAAGAACATACAGAGTAAAATTCTTTCTATATATTCCTTGTAGGACAACTTGAACATATCTCTTTGATAAGTCTTGGAAAACCCGTGCCGAGTAATATAAAATTGATTACGTACTTTTATCATTTGTATGGATGTGATACATAATACCTATTAATGGATGACAATAAAAACTAGTTTATTGACTGAATTATTTGACATATAAGATGGCGGCGACAACCTCAACACTATTATTTACATATAAATAGAAAAGAGTACTCATTCACTTGGTCACAGTTATTTAAATAAATTAAATAAAAATAATTTGAAAATATTTAATAAATTATTTCCACATTTAACTCTGTGACATTTTGACTTACGATACGTAAGTACTTTAAACAAATGCACATTAAAACAACAACTTCCCGGGCAAATACCCCGCCGGACATTGAATTACATAATGTATTTATTTTAATGTGCATTTGTTTATAATACTTACGTAACGTAAGTCAAAATGTCACAGAGTTAAATGTGGAAATAATTTATTAATTATTTTCAAATCATTTTCATTTAACTATTATTTACTATTATTTTGATATGTCAATCAATTTGAAAGTCGATTTCACAATTCACATGTTTGTTAATTTTGAAGCACGACCTGGCAGTTAACACTTTTTAGTCATAATCCTAAATCACATAAACAATAAATTTAAAGCGTAAACAAACAATTAGTGTTTTAATAGTGACGCAACGTTGTAATAATTTTGTTGAGTGATATTGTATGAACATTATACTTTAATTTAACATTGATATTTGGTTAAAAAAAATATTTTTTCTGGAGTGTTACTAAAATTGTAATGTAATGTAATGTGTACAATATACAAGGTGTACAGAAAATGAGTGAAAAGCTTTAGGTAGCGTGACTCTTTGGCTAATTTTTAGATAAAAATATTAACGAAAATAAGTCACACGGTCCTTCCTTAAGCCTCACGGGCCACTTAAAAAAACTATACATTTGGCAACGCTGGATCAAACAAGTGTGCATTTATCCTGTTTATAACTGCTACATCATCCGCTGGAGGTGTTGCATACACCTTTTCTTTTACAAACGAGCGTGCGTTGTTGCCAGATCTATTTTCATTAAAAGAATGCTTCTGATGAAGTTATAAAATTGTAAAAATATCCGATTTATTAATCATTTACATAAATGGAATTATACACGTGTCTAATTGATTCTTAATGCTATTGATTTTTTACAAAATATTTAAAAACAATACTAATTTATAGTCGCATATTTAAAATTCCGAAGACCTCGTGAGCCTCAATGAAGAACCATACAACATTTTTTTATTTGGATTTTCTATTAATAATTAATTAATGAATTGAATTACCTGAAGGTTTTCACTCATTTTCTGTACACCTTGTATATAGCCAAATACAAAACAATGCAATTAATTTGTATTTAGAATTAACTATGATTTTATGTTTACAATTAGCAGTGTTCAAATACTGTGATATAATTAATTGAGCTGATTAATTATATCCATCTAATTAAAGTCCACAGACTACACCCTAAAAGTAGCTCTTTCTCTCTCCAACAAAACTATTTTCCTTTCACTCAACAGCGTTTCCGCATTCCAGGTGGCGCTGTATATAATTTAGAGGAATCTGTTGCTCTTTCAAAATGTATCTCGTTAGATGTTGGATCATCGTCAGAATCACAATAGTATATGTTCTGATCTTCTTTAGATGATCCATCTAAATTGTCATTTTTTTTAACTTTTGGTTGGTTTTGTTTGATTTGGGAGTATTGGTAGCTACTTCAGTTTCAAATATTGCTTTATGTTTGTCTTTTTCTTTTATGACTCTTCTAACTTGCTTTTATACGGTGATCCTGTGATTAGTGTTGCTGCTCTAGAACGGGTGTTCTTTCCGCAATTCAATTTTTGAACAGGGCTAATTTGTGACGGACCTGCAAATTTTTATTATTTTGTTTTTTTTTATTAAAAGGCTGCGCTGATTGTCTAGATTGATGATGTGATGTCATCCGCTGTTGCTAACGAGATGATTCAGATTGAACTGTCGTATACAGAGAGGTCTTTTTATCAGTATACATTTCCCCTATGTATACCTGCAAAATACGCGAGTCAAATGCATTGATGTATGTGTGTTTAGTTGCCTATAACACGCAACTGAATATACATATGTCAAATAGTCAACTAAATATACACACATAAATTCATTGCGATTGACTCGCGTTTTTTGCAGGTATACACTTCCCCTAATGTATACTGATAAAAAAAAACCTCTCTGTATGTGTAACGCAGCAGTGGAAGATCTAGTGCATTTTCTGACTGTGTTATTTTCGAGTTGTTCAGGCTCAGTCATGTTAAGAAAGTCGTGTAGTCTGAATTTATCACGGTTGTAACGAAATAATCCCGCCTTTTGAATACTCTTAGCTGGTATCTCGGCAGTTACAGCCCTTTTATAAGCATTTCTAATGAGTTTTCCAGTCACTACTCCTCCATCAGCATTATTTTTCAGCCAAGTTTCATTTTCCTGTGCATAGTTCGTTTTATAAGCTGACATAAAGGAAAGATCGAAACACCGCAAAAATGTCGCTGTTGTATGTCAATATATCGCATGTTCAATTAAAAAAAATAAGAGTGCCATGATTTTTTATTTTTAAAAAAATAAGTAGGTACACCTGTTAACAATCGATTAACGAAACGCCAGGTCTGTTTAAAAGTCATAATGGTTTACAGCAACCAACAAAAAACGTTTATAGCTGAAAGTTATTTCCGAAATGATACTACAGGAATTGGGTATATACATTCAACGCAGCTTCGAGAGAGTTTCAGGAAGTATTTCCCAACGTGCCAATTATTTATGAAGATGTAAATTTTAAGAAATTAACAATAATCCTTGTATTCGTGAAGAAGGAAGGCACATACAACATTTATTGTAATTTGGAAGTGAAACGTTTTAACTTAATTATTAATAAATTGACTTTAATATATGAATGTTTTACATTTGAAAAGTAACATAACCACAGAGCTATGACAGACGTAGGTATACGTGAATTCCTATTATGAGTACCAACTTAAATTTTTTTAAATAAAAAATTGTGGCACTCTTGATTTTTTTAATTGAACATACGGTATGTAAGTTCCATTAGGCGCCGATAAATGGCACTACTTCCGTATACGAAATATTTGACCTCCCCAAATTAAAAATGGGGAGTATTAAGCAACTTTCCTCTATAGCATACTATATGCAAAAAATGTCCAAACAATCAATAATATTTAGGGTGTTCCATTTAAAAAAGATAACGTTGTATTGGCATTTCTTTATGGAACAGCCGGTATATAAAATTGTTTGTGAAAAGATGCGCAATTAAAAATACTAATCGAGCTGTCCGAACGTTTTACTCAAAAATAATCACAAGCAGTTAAAATAATTGTTTTCCTTTCATTGTGAACTCTCTGTACCTTCGTTATGTCCACCGGTACGTCTGTTTAATACTGCACCTTTATTTTCAAAATTTTCTACAAATCTTTGAATGGTACTCTTGCTGAATACTGAACAAATCACGTACTCTTCTATTATCTGAGTAAAACGATTTCATTATAAACACTTTTTTCTTGTGTAGAATATATGGATTCGTTGTAAATTTGACTTTACAACCTTTATTTTAATTCAAAATAATTGTAAAGTTTTTTCTATTTTCTCAGTAAATACTTTTCAAAAATTATCGAGTAAGGTACCAAATCATTCAGCTTAATAAGCTTTGTAAATCCCTATGGCCTGCTTTACAATTCAACACCCGGTATATTATCTCCATGAACAATTTTTAAATTAAATCACATTATATTATTACTCAACTAAATATGGGAAGTCCAAAGTGATTCGGGTAAAAAGATACAAAAGTATCAATCATTCTTGATTGTCAACTTCATAATGTTCTCTACATTACTAATCCAATCTATATATATTCAGTGTAGATTTTATTTCATTAAACATATTTAAGTATTTTTCTTCACAATAGAACTTAAGCCATTGGAAAATCAAGAGATAAATATTTAATTTAATTTAATTGACATCGGTCAATTAGGGATGGAAAATATTGATAAACTAAGTATTGGGCTATGTTAAATGAAATAAAATCCTCACTGTATAAACATATTTATTGTGAACCATTATATTATTTATAGTTAATTTTACAATAATTTACAATTTAACAATATAATATTTAATATTCTTGTATTTTTTTCTGTTTTCAATATAGGATGTGCATAGGTTACGCGATGAGCTCCCCAACGTTGTAATTGATAACATGATTCCCTACAAAAAGTTCAACCACATCGACTTCTTGTGGGCCACTGACGCTGGAGAAATGCTCTACAAAGATGTCATTGAATCGATGTCCAAATATTGAAACAATTATATTAATTGCTTAAATAATTTGTAAATAAATATGTTATTTATTAAATAAATGTCATTAACATTTGCATAATTCAAATTTGTATTCATTTGTGCCCTTTTTTCAATTCGTCTATTATTTTGTTTTTTTATGATTTAGGAGATAATTTGTAATTAATAATGTGCTGAATATTTATCCTTAAAAACAGTAGCTTGAAATTCATTAGCCTATGTTACCTGAAATATTAAATGTACAAAAATAACATTTAATAAAACGTTCAGCCACCATTCATCTAGCGAATGGATAACTAGTGATTGTCATTTCGGTTTTTCGAACCTCATTAGACCAGTGTGTTCCATGTGCTTGCGTCGTCTTTAATTTATT
This sequence comes from Philonthus spinipes, assembly GCA_963082785.1. Taxonomy (NCBI): domain Eukaryota; kingdom Metazoa; phylum Arthropoda; class Insecta; order Coleoptera; family Staphylinidae; genus Philonthus; species Philonthus spinipes. Next base: position 16,598,127 of record OY720311.1, on the reverse strand, counting down.
GTATACAAAAATAAGTTTAATTTTAAACTATTAAGTAGACTATTTGTTAATAAAACAACAATTACAGTTGGTTAATCATCTACCTGGTGATGCGACTATGCTGGCGAAACAATTGTATCAGTGTCTATAAAATAAATTTTGTGAAACTTAAAAAACTATTGTTTTATTTACAAATAGTGTAATATGGAGTTTCATCAAGTAAAAGCCTCAACCATTGATTATTTATAAACTATTAAGTTTTTGATTTTCACTTTAATTTATTGTTTGTAGAAATTATTTCGCCACACAGTAGTTTCTTTCGGCAAAATATATATATATACAGGGTGAGTTTTTTTCGATCTCGAAAACTATAAGAGATAGAAAAACGGTTAAATGGGGAAAGAAGTGTAGTTTTATAAGACGAATAAAAGACACTTTCAAAATATTTGAAAAAGTCAAGGGTAACTAGATATTTTGAAAAAAGTAAAATGTGTCAATTTTTTGAAATCAATATATCTCTATTATTATCATAGATAGAAAAAAACTGTAAAGGACAAAGTTGTAGAAAACTTTACACAGATTAATAACAAAAAATCAAAAACAAAATTTCGCCCATATTTTGGGAGATATGACACAAACTTACCTTTTTTTTTAAATGGAAACAATAGTTGGCTATGACTTTATTAAAAGGGCTATTTTTTCCCTTTAATCCGATATAACATATGCCATAGTTATTTTTAAAATAAGTTACAGTCGTTTTTCATTTTACCATACACCAAAAAATAGTTAGCCATGAAAAAGACAAAAGTAAAACAATTACGGTTGTTTATTCTAAACACACATTAATTCATTTCCATATTTGGTTTGTTTCGATAAGTTTGCTTTGTATTTTTTTGGTGTTGTAAGTTTTTTAAAGTGATAATGAATTTTTCCAACGAAGAAAAGCGTGATATGCTTGTTTGTTACATTCAGTGTAATAAAAACGCTGCGGATGCTGCAGAACAATATTATAATCAATATATTGATCGTCGGCAGCCATCTAGATAACTTATTTGACATTTCGTAAATCCATAACCAGCTACAAAAATAACAATACACTTAGAGAAAACCCCAAATGACACGAAGATTTGTTTTTTTTTTGCATTTTCCGCAAAAACTACTCGACTTAGAGGTTAGAGGTATTTGATAGATAATTATAATGTTCATTTAATAGAATGATAAAAATATAGCATTCGATTGGACAAAAGCAAGGTTGACCAACTTAAAATTTTTATTTAATAAGTTTTATTTTTTGGTAATTGAACAATGAAATATGATATATTGCTAAATATACCTGAAAATTTCGTTTACATAACCTAAATACTTCTCAAATAGTTGATATTTGAAAATTAGGTTAGATTTTAACAAGATTCCAATTATTTAAAAAACCGTTAGGTTTAGGTACTAACAACCTTAATGAAAACTATAGTTATTTTGAAAGTACAATCTAAAAATATAATAATATATAGGGTGTTCCATTTAAAATCGTACAAAAAAAAACGTGATATTTTTATGGTATTTGGAACAAACTGTATAACATGAAAATAATTTTATAAAGTAGCCCTCTAGTAGGCCTCTACACACCCCTAAAATCAAAATTGTAAAAAGTGCTATAGATTGGCCATATTACTTCATTTCGTATACCGTGAATAACCCGTTATACAGGGTTATTCACAGCTCCCGTTTTCGATAGCTTAGTTACTAATTAAGTTAGGACTTTGAAATTTTGGAAACTTTACTTGGGTCCTAAGAATTACTTCAGGAAAATATTTTTGATTATACAGGGTGTCCCAAGAGTTATGACATGACAATTTATTTTTTTTAAATTGCTTGATATACATTTTATTCATTATTTAGGAGCCTTTTATGATTTCCTACATACCCCTAAAATTTTAATGAAATCGGTTCAGAAATACCAACTAAAAAAATTAAAATGTAGAAAATATTTATTTTGCGCCATCAGTTAAAAACAATTAATAAAAAATAAAATAGGATCTTGTGCATAAAATTATAAATAAGGTGTAACAATCCTTATGGTCAAATTTTATATTTATGAATTATACAAGATATCCAAAATGTAGAGTCAAATTTTTCAAATTTGAATGTAATTTACTTTTCTTATTTTAAATTGGAACCCCTATATATTTGTAAATCATTCCATGCAGAATTAAAAAAACACACATTTTTCTTTCTAACAACCCTACCTAAATTCGTAACAGATTAAAAGTTATTGACAAAAAACTATTTTTCGACCATTTCATTATGCATTTTGATGAATAAAAATCGATATGTTATCTAATTACAATTATTAAAACGACAGTTTTAAAGGTTTCACAGATCTTTGTCTAAATCACACATTATGAAATTATTAAGCTTTGTATAAACATAGTTTTAGTTATAACATTAAAAAGATTGAAGAAAAATATTTCTAAAATAAATCACATATTAGAACTTATGTTTGACATGTCTTCAATTGTTTTAGAGACACAATAGAAGACGAATATGAAATTGCCTTGCCAGTCTTTGTAATAGGTCTGGTGTAATATTTTGAAATACGCCTTTACCATGATGGACACATCACCATTTTTATAATCTTTTTTACGTTGGCGGTGGAGCCATTAAATATTTAAATAATCATTTTAATGACAAATTAAACGTCAAAATGATTTCATATTTCAATAACACTAAATATGTTGCGTCAACGAATAAAAATGGTAAAGAAATTATATACAATGTATGGAAATTTAAACAAGCCATTGAAAGGTAAGAAATAACAAACACATTCAATTTTTTCAATTAATAATTTATCATTTACTATTAAACGTTCATTTAAAAACGTATTTGAACGAGTTCACCTTAAAAAGTACCACTTGCCATGTTTAGAAATTAAATTCGAACGAAACCGCTTGAAAAATATGTTTGCATTTTTTCTGTTTAAATTAAAAGATGGGCGTTTCAAATTCCGAAAGACCACTTTAATATGTTGAATAGTTTATGAATTAAAAATGATCAAAATTATCAAATTTAAAAAAAACGAATTTAAAATTTGCGAATCTCTCAAAAGCACAATTCAAATAGGTCAGATTTCCGGTTCATACCTGAATATAGCCACAAGTTTCCTATTTTTCGGAAAGAAAGAATTTTTCACTTATCGAACTGATCTTTTGAGATATTTGCCTTTAAATACGGTTGCGCGAAGTAAATCCCAACTCGGCAGGAATATCTGCGCGTGGATCGATTAGCTAAAAAGGAATCATCATAATCAGGTGACGTTAGATCAGTGTTGATTTTGTACATTATATAGTCGTACGAGGGGTCGTTTTTATATTCCCGGCTATTTTGAATTATGATGCAATTTTCGATTGTTGTTTTTTTAATCACATATGCCTTGGTAACTTGTATGGCAATTTACAGAACCACAGTTTTCAGAATTTTACACGATTACCTTGGGATGACAAATGTTAGTGCAAGATGGGTGCCACGAATCCGCCTACCTGTTTGTCGGTACACATTTATCGCATTATTTCATTTAACTATGATAATGTTCACTTTGTGAACGAAATGTACACATGGTTTAATAAAAAAAGATTGTGAAAAAAGGTTTTTTTTAATACTTTTATTCTGTGTTCTGAATTTGAGTTAGTATGTGTTGATTTTGTGTTGTGGTCATTTTAAAAATATAATAGGTATGTTACCTGGAATATACAGCTTTTAAGCTGTATTATATTTAAATAGAGTCCCACGTTTTTTATTATGTAACCACCATGAAATTTAATGTTTCCATCAACCACTCATTCTCCACAAGACCTTAATTATTTCCTATAATTTCATACGTGTGCACCCTACAGAGCCTCGCTTACAAATCCAAATATTCCCATTTTCCAGAAAATAAGTTCTCAATTGGAATTAAAACAATTACAACAAAATTAAACAAAAACTCACCTTTATTTCCAATCAATAAAAACAGGGAAATTATGAGAAACTTTCTTAAAAATCGATTTATTCATTTTTTTATGTACAAAGTAAAAGAATAACAAATAGCTCGGTTCGTGTCTGTCTTATATGAGTGTATGTGAAAACATGTACCATCCTCTTTTTCATTCCCCAATAAAAATTATTTACAAACAAAACGCAATTACGTATCACCTTCAATTATGAGCACTTGATTCCCACATCCATTCATACGCAAGCCGAAATTATTTACAATTATGAAACGCTTAGTGTCTGAATTAAAACCTATCACTATTTGTTTATAACTTTACTATTATACACAATCTCTCTTATCCCTCCCGTCCTTGCGTCCTCTTTATTTAATATACATATATAATCTGCATAAATTCATATATAAATTTTCTTTTTCTCTTCTTTTTTTTTTGATTTAAATAAAAAAAATCTCTTCCGACTATTTACACACGGGCTTAGGTTAATTTAATTTTTTTAGTTAATTATTAAATAGATGACATCTGCTCAATATTATCACTAGTGGGTTTCTGTTTTTCTGAGAAGCTGTGTGCTATGCTGTCTGCTTCCGCCCAATAACTCCGCACTTCATAAAATAACTGAAACAGAAAAAAAATATAATCAGATTATGAATTAATCATCCAATAGATTAACATAAACATTCTGACAGAATGTGCTTCATTTTATACCCTAAACAATTTAATAAATAAACAAAATATATAATAACTTAATTGAAACTGTAAACAATTTTAAAACAATTTAAATTAAATTAAGAAAAGACAATGAAAATAATCCAATTATCCATTGCATAAATTGATTAAGTCCACTTTTTAAAAATCTTAAATTTAAGTATTAAAACACTTTATCTAGTTATAAATATTATCTATTTATAATTTTCTTAAATGCAATAAAAAATAACTACATTAAAAAACTTTTTTATATTTAATAAAACAACCTAAAGTTTTTTAATATACCCAATATTAAAGTGTGTATGCTGTAAACAGTTGTAAGCATATTTCAACAGGATTTTTAATACTGAATTTTTGGGACGATGACAATTATTTCTCAAAGTGACATATAAATTATTACTTAACAAATTTAGAAATCTCTTAAAAAAAATAAATAAACAAATAAGCGGATTGCGAATAATTTTGAAAAAATACAAGTATTTCTTATTTAATGGGTTACATAACCAATATATTAAGAGCTTGATTTACAAGACAACATTTGAATAATCATGCCCTAACCTAAAACACACAATTTGTATTACACACACTAAATTCTTGAAAATTATTTCAATAATTTTGACAAATATTTATTTTATGGACACAATTGATATAACCAATGAACTGCTGAATTAATGGAAGTTAATTATTTTATACTCTTGCTAAAACAAGACTTGCAAAGTAGGTACAAAAAGATAAAACAAATGTCCTAATATTTTCTTTAATCCAATTTAATTAACTACAACAATAAAAAATACTGTTATTGGATTGAATTAATAGTTACATAATAAAAATCAATAGTGTTGTATTTATAAATATGTTTACCTACCTGTTGTAACCATTTCTCGTCCGCTAGTAATTCGTTAAGAATACATGTAGTGTCTTTATGCGGATCAGCTGCCCTTTTATCAGTCACTCTTTTCGCACAATCAATGTACATCAGATATTTTTGATGAGTTACTTTGTTGAAAAGCTCCACCCGACTTGCACATATCCGGCACATTATGAAATTCTAGAAAAAAAAATAAGTCATCATATTTATACATACACATTGATATTTTTTATTTTAAGGCTGTGATTTTATCCCCTGAATGAACTATTGAATAAGTTGCATATGTAAATTTGCCAGTTCTAAAATATAATGTAACAAGGAAAGAAGCAAAGCCACCCCGTTTAATGCATCACACAACCAAACATTTCTCGCAGCCCGAAAATAAGTTTTTTTTTCATATATTGTGCATATTTTAAAAAAATAATATATAAAATATTATAAATTTGACATAAAATATATTATGACCTACATGAAAATCCCTAGATATTATAATGCTATTTACATTAAATTACAGATTTAACATTATTTAGTCATCATTTTAATATTGACAGGGTGCACTTACTTTTTTGAAAGGCTAATAAAAACGAAACTATTGCGGATATCGATATAATTATTTTTTTCCCTGCAGATCACCACATTAATTTTTTTACATACAGTGTTGAAAATTACATCTATCAAATGATAGCCGCCATTGTTTATGCACTGATTGATTTGATTTCTGAAGTTTCGCACCATTCTGAAGAATGTCCATCAGTATTTCAATGACGGCATTCTGAATGTTTGTTTTCAGGTAATCTAGGGTCGATCATTGTAAACGATAGATTTCAAATAAATTTGAATTTGGATTAATTCTATACTTTTTCATTCACATTGAATGATTGAAACTAACTTTGGGCAACTCCATAGAAAATAAAGCATGAAAATCATTGAGAATTAATTTCAAGAGTAATGCTGATATAACAACTTTCCTTACCTTTTCGTTGATAGTTTTTGGGTCCGGATGGCACCCTTCCAGGGTGGCCGCGTTGTACGGCTGGCCGTACATGAGAACCCTGGCTACGACGCCGGGCATACCGCAAGCGGCACAGTTCCTCGACAGCACATCATTATTACTAAGTTCGCTTATCACATTGAAACATGGCCACGTTGAGACTGCCACCTGCACGGTATCCGGCCACCTTAAAGCTTCCATCATCTTCCGCTTCTTCTCCTCTGTTACATCATCGATCACTTTCACGTTCGATAAGAAGTAATCATCTGAAATTTTAACAGGTATTAAAATTAATATAATTGGAAGCATAACATTTATTTGACTGAAATTAAGTAACTTAAATAATTAAATATATTGGGAAAAAAATTTTATTATTACAGAAATCGGTTGACTGTTATGTTAAGATAAAGATTGGCAATAACAGGTGGGGTGATGTTTATGGATAATTCTGTATTCCGTATCGAGTCACATGTCTTCCAATATTAAAAAAGAATCTTATGTTTCGATAGAAAAAGATAGTTTATTATATGTCCAATTAGGGTGAAACGGAATATCAAATTGTCAAATAATGTGAACTTGAAGAATAACATGCTGTTAAACATAACGTTTTTGATAGCAAATAGGATCAAATATACTACTATTCTTGTCCAACAAGGATTGATAGCCAAATATATTACTTTTCTTTTCTAACAATAATTGATGGATTGTTGTAATCCGAAATAATTAGCAATTTTCTTCAAATTTAAACTGATATTTGTCTACTCATTTAAGAAATGTAAGTAGATATTCATATTACAAAACCTAGAGAGTGGCTCTTATTTAATCAATTATTTTTTTATTTATTACATAGCTATGATCATTCTATGATTTTATGAATATGTGAAACATGATAAATAAATGATAAAAAAAAATTACTAGTGGATTGAATATATATACAGGGTTATAAAGAAATATACAAAAAAATGTTACTTCTTATTCATTTGTTTATAACTTTTAAACTATGAAAAATTGACCTATTAAATCTTATATAAAAAATGATTATTTTTAAACGTAGAATCGAAAATCTTCATAAAAAATATATCATTCCATTTAAAAAAAACATATGTTTGATACGTCACGTGATTATTGGACACCCTGTATATATGAAACAAATTTTAAAATGTGAAGTTTTACAGTAGCTACAAATTATGTCAGTAATATTTTTTTGTAAATTTCTAAATAACTGAGATATTGGACTTCATCGGAATCTTGTGCCACTCTATATATATATATATATATATTAATTAATATACTTCTAACCAAAAAACAATACTTTTTCAATAAAAATATTTTTTAGATGATACAATACAAGTTGTGTTACCTTGTGGCTATAATAGGAACTATATAAATAATGTCCAGTGATTTCGCTGTCATTTTTACTAATATTTTTTTACCGCTTATCTCCAAGATGTAATTGAAGATGTAGTTTCTAACGTTACTCACCTTAATAAAACGCCTTATTCAAGTCCATTTTAATTATTGATAATTAATTTTAAAATTGATTTATCCAATTACCTTTTTCTTGGAAAATCTCCATGAGGAAATTACTATCCAGCGCCTGAGATATAAGTGTTTGAATGTACACTTCGAAGTTATCCTGGTAATGCTGAGCCTCTTTCATTGCCTTCTCGTGGAACTCGGGGTCAATGATTACCATTTCACTGCGGATAAATTCGACTATCGTTTCCATCTCAGTTTGAGATCGGTATTTCACTGGCACTGTTGTGTATTGGTTTTTGTTCTCTGGTGTACAAGAAGTGTACTAAAATTAAAACAAAATAATTTAAACACGTATGCAAAATGATTTTGAGTTACATTTCAATAACCAAATTCCATTTTGCTAGTCTGATTATAAATTAATCAAAGGCTATTTATCATTTGTTATTTTTTGCTCAAACCAATTAAAAGAAATAATTCTAGAATAGAATTTCTTTTGTGCTATATGTTGTTTGTTTTATTATTTAGTTTTTTGTCTTTTTGTGAGATAATTTCATTTATGTTATGATATTTATATTAATTTTGTAAGCATTTTCAGATAAATTAATTTATTATTATTCATAATAAATGGAAAACGACGCAAGCCCATCTTTTGACTAATTTTTTTGGCATTGTCAACGATTTGAGTCTACAAGGTAGACAACCAAGAATCGTTTCATCAACTAAACGAAGGCGAATTTGTCCTGTTTATGAGAAAAGGAAACGAAATTAATTTCATAAGATGTTCCACCACCATTCATCTAAATGGTAATGGTATGAATCATAATAGATGGAAGACGACACAAGGCAAAACATGGAGCTTGTACTTGTGTCCTATCCGCTCAGCCGCCATCATCAAGGCATTGCACATGGAACACACTAGTTTAATTAGATTAAAAAAAATGGCCATCACTAGTTATCCATACGCTAGATGAATAGTGATTGAACATTTTATTAAATAAAATAATTTATTAACCAACTAACTAAACATCTTTATTCATATGTGTATATGTATGTACAATAAAATACATAAAATTATAATTATATTCTGTAGATGAAGTGGCTATTGACCGGAGGTCTTTCAGCCATAATTTATTATTATTAATAACTTTTATATATTTTTATACAAATGTTAATATTCATTTGAAAGGTGTCACATAAAATGGAAAATAAAGGCAAACAAATGGTTTCAACACACACTAACCAGACCACAAAGTCAAATGGAAGGGATGACCCGAGGACTGTACTTTTGCTAGGTGGCACTGTTATCACCAAAATTTCAAATTTATTTGTATTGGCAGTACTTTTTTAATTCCGTTTCTTTTAAACAATAATAATAATAATAATGGTGAAAATAACATTATTTGCAAAGTATAGCTTATGTAATAAAGCATGTAGGTCCATAAGACCTCAAACTGTTATGCTTATTTGTTATGTCTTTACACATTAATCTCACAGTCTTCTTAAAATTGATTTGTTAAGGTAATTCAAAAGCATGCATTTTCGACCAGCATATGGATCCCCCATTTCCATTTATTTACCCCCACTCCACTTCATAACAGGTTAAATGGAATCAGGTACTAAACCTTCATCCCTGAGATTTTCAAGAATACACACAAAGATTCTAAGCACACAAGAAAATAACTATTTCCAAGCAAACGTTTTTTAAATCAAGTACACTTTTATAGAATTCAATAACACATGCATAGTCTTACCGTTGATATATTCCTATAGAGCATTTCACCATTCTGTTCAAATGGTTCATATTTCTGCAACAACGTTTTTCCATCCACCCTCCATATGGCTGGCCAATCCTGATTCAACTCTGATTTAATTGCCACAAATTCTCCTGGCTACAAAAAATGATATAATGTTTAATTCAAATTTAAACAAAATTCCAAATATAAAGATACAAATATTGTATCTTTTTCAACAATTTTTTTAATTCATTTTAATAAATATAAATAATGATCAAAAATAACAAAACATATTTTCAAAATTTCAATGAGGGAAGCAAATCTAAACATTACACTGTGGCTCTAATAATGAAACAGGCATATTTTTCACATTCGCACTGTTCCAAAAGACGCACCGTACTAAAGCCACAGTATAATTCTAAGCAGTAATTTCACTTAATGTAGGCACATTTGATCTTTCGCAAAATGAGTGAATCTCGCGCATCTGAATAGAGTAATCACTGGCAAACAAATTAGTGTTTTATTTATTAACAAAATTAAAACATTTTTATTGATAATTTACATTTATATAGATCAATCAATTTGAAACTAAACTTTGAATAAAAATAGCTATTGACAATTAGTACTCAAAATGGACATCTAGCAGTAAGCTATTAATAATGAGTATATAGTACTCGAAATAAATTTTGGTGGTGCCACATATGGGAAACTTTTTTATTTTAAGAGATATCGAAAAACTGTCTTCACGACCCTATGCCAATTTTTAATAAAAAAACAATGGAGAAGAAAAAACTGACCTATATTTAACCTTTTCCAGATTATAACCAGAAGTTAATTAAAAATAGAAAAATATAATAAAAACTTTGTCAAAGCAACATTTTATGCTGACTTCGAATATATTATGACATTTTATTTATCATTTTTAGTTTCTGAGTTATAACCTCAAATTTCGAATTTTTGAATTGTGACTATAGTAAAAAATGACATTATTGGATACAATAACACACAGTGTATATTTTGTCTGTGATAATAGTATGAAACGAACAAGTGTAGTCATAACTCGATGATGCTGACCATCATGAAAATCAGTAAATAATTATTTGATATTTTCATTCATTTCAATTTAAGAAGAAATCGAACATCTGCGACATTCTACTTGGGTTTATGTTTGCATACTTGACATATAGGACAATAAACATTACCCGTCCCCACTACATTATTACTCGATTAGTATATTCTATATCTATAGAATATAATTAAAAGTAGATGACGCTTTAAATATAAAGAAATAGAAGCTGAACATTTTTTAATCCATACCTTGAAAGAATGTTCTTCATTAGGATTACTATTAACATGATTTTGTACAGTAGGATTGAGAACTGCCACATGCGGATTAGCCTGTTTTGCACTTTTACTACCTTTCGTCTTCTTGGGTTTTTCAGGGTTAACTGCATTATTGGCACCTGTAGAATTATCCTGGGGCAAACTACCTGGTGGTGGTTTCGGTTTATTTTTACTACCAGCTAAAAAAAAAAAAATACACATCAGTTATAACCAATTTCAATTTTTTTTTTAAATAAACAAAATTCGAATGTTAATTTTTTCATAACATTTTTTTTAATTCTTCATGAGAAAAGCCATAGGACTAGTTAAAAAAGTCAAATGAAGAAATGTTTATGATGATACTACAGTGTGAAGAAACAATTGTGTCAAAATAATTATTATTAATTATTTAAATAATAATGAGATTTCAATAATTTCAACCGCTTCAACTAAAAAAAATAAAATTTGTGTGGGTTAAATTACATGGTTTAAAACTAAATATACATTTCAGCATAAATCAAAATATTATTTAGTAATTATTTTATTTTATTATTTATTTTATCTATATTTATTTATAATTTATCTATTTAGTTCAATTTTTATGGCATAATTTATTGGTTTAATGTCACTGAGATTACCGTTTTTGATATTTCAATTATTTGTTTCATCGCTAGAGTCGACCACTTGGGTTAATTTTTATTTTGCAGTTTCCACTACTAATATTAAAATATGTTATATATGTAAAATTGTATTATTCTGTTTATATGTGATTTACAGTCATGATATTTATCTAAACATTTTGAATATTGTTATTATTCTGTATAAAGGTGATTTACTGTAAATAGATGAATAGAATTGAATTAAATGACTGCATGAATGCAATGCTATTTTATCAAGCTGCTGATTATTACTGCCCGCATTCCCCTCACCTCTATGGAAATTATTTTTTTGCGGCCTTCTCGTGCCCTCCGTGGAAAAGATGATGGCTCTGTTTGTTTACATTACTTATCAAGCGTCGCTTGCACTTTCATCATATTAGAATAATAAAATAATTTAAATTGAAAATGAGTGTAGTTTGGATTATAGCAAGGAAAAAAATGAATATTATTACTTTATGAAAAACAAGTATAAATGCAAATTGAATCATTTTAATACATTTTTTTTATTTTTCTTGAAAATTAATTTACAAAAAACATTTATATCTAAAAATACATTCAAATAATATATTTTTGAATTTTATTATTAGATCAATTGAAATATGTGATTAAACAATTGTAATGATTATTGTATTTGGGTTCGGATAATTTGATAAATGCATTTATTTAATTTTTACCTCTAGAAACTATTATCTTTCTTATATTAATAATAAATAAAAGTGAATATATTACAATATCTATATTAGGAATCACGGAGATATTGCAGAAATGAGTAATAAAAATCATAATAATAATAAAATAGCTTAAATTTTGTAAATCCATGAGGACTTCTTAGATGTGTATAATAGTATATAGTTAAAATGTACATTTAAAATTAAATAAACATAAAATTAAGAGTTTGTCAGACTTACGTGGTCGACCCCTTTTGCCCTTTCTCACTGGCATATCATCATCTTCATCCTTAACAGACGGAATCCATACTGGATCGGAATCAGAATCTGCAAACTCATTGTCATCACCGTCATCATTTGTGATGATTGTTTTTATCGTTCCTTTCTCTTTCGCTGCTCGTTTGCTCATTTCCCTTCTTGGCACATTTTCTATTTCTAAAACACCTAAACACACAACAACATAAAATGTACTCTCTAATGAAAAATTTGTTTATTTAACAATAAATATGAATACATGATTAAAAATATGCAAATAAAACGAATACAAATAATAAAAGAAAACTGTTGGTAATACTGATCCATGTTTTTGTTTTTATATACACGAACCCACCTATATTCAGTTAGGCAGAATACAGTAACCATTTTCAAATTTAATTTATTTCATAATATAATCAAGTCAAGGTAAATGGAAATTTAGGAAAGTCGTCAAAGTGTTCACGGGAAATATCAGTTTAGTTGTGAATATGGAGCGCTGGTCATACATTCAACATTCTTTTGTGGTTAAAGCTTATTTTAAGAATAACAATTCTATTGTAACCACCTAGTGTCTAAATCAAGTTCCTAGTTGATTAATAATTAAATTGTGTACATAAGTTTCGCCGTCCTGCTTCATGTGCCAGAGAAAAACCAAAAGGGAGAACTCATTTTATACTCACACTTGAAAATGGTAAAAGGGTAATAGCAGCTATGCTGCGAAGTGCTAAACGATCTGCTAAATGACAAGCAATAGCACTCAATATTTCGAACCAAAATTTTCACTTCCATTCCTACAAAATTCAAATCGTACAAAAACTTCTGCTTTGAGATTTTAGAACATGCGTTGACTTTTGCGAGCGATTCTCTGTCTGTGGGAAATGACTGGTTGGCTCTAAATCGCCAAAAAGTATCCATGACTATTGTTTATAGAAGAATTCACAGTTTTGGTATTAGATGCTACCATTATCGTATCTTCCTCTTTCTCTGCAGCATCACACAGCAAGACTTGATTGGTGCAGAGAAAGATAACAGTAGACCAATGAATGGAATAACATTATCTTCAGTGATAAGTAAAGTAAAAATTATTTTAAATTAAGTTGGACATATCTTATGACAGTTCTTGTATAATTGGGTTAATTTCATTCGTTTATAAGCTGTGAATCACTTTTAAAATAAATAATTTACCCGGCGCATCCGCCATGGTGGAGGATCCAAACAAATCCGTGGCTGGAAATCCGTGGGTAACTTCACATCGGTAAACAATATTGACACCCGACGCCCTGAGGGGCAACAAAGGATAGCAGAAGAAGAAGAAACAATATTGGCAAAGTATGAAATATTACGTGAAACATTATAATAATTTAAATTAATGCGAGATTTCCCTCCTCCCCTGCATTCTGCTGCTCGAGTCGACAATAGTGAAGCTTGTGGTTTCCAAGGCATACCAAACGAAACTTTCAACGAATCTTTCTATTGGAGTTATCAATCTAGGTAAAGTAATCTGTGACAGTTTCTTTCACTCATCAGAGTCGACAATTCATTTTTTTTCACTCTTCAGAGTTATAAGTTCTACAGTTCCTTTCACTCGTCAGAGTCTACAATTTTTCAATCGAAGAAATAATACGAATATTATTTCGAGTGTTGTAAATTTTTTTATATTTCGTATTAGCAAAAATTTTGTTTAATTTTTTTTTTTTTAATTCGGCCTTAATCAATTTTATTCATTATCATTCTTATTATCATCATTGCTTTTATATAATCATTTTAATTATCATTATTGTTAATTTTTTAATATTTATTTAATATATTCGTTCATTTTTTTGTGCACTAATATTCTTTTAATTACAATGTCACGTTTTACATCAAATTAAACGAGTATCCTAACTCTAAGTCAGAGTTCTCATATCGAGCTAACCCTTATTGCCACAGGTGTTGTGTTTTTATGAGCATAACTTTCCACCATTTTTTTGTAAAAAAAGAAGAGCACAAATAACAGAGAAGGTTGTGCTTTTAAGATCACACTACAATTCATTTTTTTTATTTAGAAATAAATAGTTGTTTTATTTCTTGAGTATAATATTTTGGTAACATACCACTTTCCGGATTCAATTCCTTCATCTTCTGCTCCTGCAGCTTGGCAAGTTCTCTGGCACGTTTCCTCTCCGTTGGCCCACCTGGCTTCAGTGGCCTCCCCTTCCTCTTCATCTTAGGCTTCCCTGCTAAAGCTAAATTTTTCTTGAACAAATCCTCATCAGATGTAACTCCATCATCAGAACTATTAAAGCTGTTTTCCTTCCTCTCTTTCGGCAAGGGGAAATAACGGGGATCATCTTGCGGATCGCCTACATCGACAAGGTGCAAATTAATGAAAGTACTTTTTTACGAAAAGCAATAATACTTACACCTACCTGAACTTAATCTACATGGCATCGAAATTGGAAGCGGTGCTGGCATCAAACCATTATTATCGATTTTCATTTCATGCTCTGATCGTTGTCTAGACCAGGAGTGTTTCCGCCCACCTCTTGGAATGGGTGGGGGGGATGTGTCGCGCTCTCCCTGCAGGAATTTAAGATAGCTGCTCATAAACCCGGGTTTATCCGGCGCCTTCGCTGTGCCCGGCGAAGGAGGAACCATCGGCTTTTGCATTTGCATATGCATCTGGGGAACTCTATTCATCGGAGTAACCTCACTTAGAAAATTCAATTCCTCTTCTATGTTTGGCACAACAACCTTCGGTTCAGGTTCATGTGTTTCGTACTCTGTGGATGGTACTTGTTGTTGTTGCTCGTGGTAATTGCTCTGCATTTGCATCATGTCTTGGGTGTAGTCCGGGTGGGGTGGTATGTGGAAGGGGTTGTGGAAATAGGGGATGGAAGGAGTGGGATGGTGAGGCACCATTAGGCTTTGATGTTGTTGGATGGACTGTGATGGGAACATCTTTGAAGGGGGCGGGGGAAAGTTCCACCTGTCAATATCGAAATAAGTTCCGTTTTGTGGCGATTGTTGATTTGATGTTGAACTGTGA
Organism: Philonthus spinipes; assembly: GCA_963082785.1. Lineage (NCBI taxonomy): Eukaryota > Metazoa > Arthropoda > Insecta > Coleoptera > Staphylinidae > Philonthus > Philonthus spinipes. The sequence continues at coordinate 16,582,456 of OY720311.1, read as the reverse complement.
GCTGGTGGTGGAATCCTTCCTGCATTAGAATAAATATTTTAGCAATACAAATAATAATTTAGTTTGCTAAAGGAATAATGAGGAAATATAGAAAGGCACACATTAATTTTATAGATTACCATAAGTATACCATCGAAACTAAAAGATTATTTATTAGTGAAAACTATCTCTTCTAGCTTTATACCCTATAAAATTTGATTGATTAAAGTAAATAAAATTACATACAATTTTGTTCTTTCATTTTTGTCTATTAGTTATTTTGTAGCTTATATGAAAATGAGAAAAATAAATCTATTTGTAAGTAATTCTTGCCGATACAATCCCAACAATATATTTTTAAGAAATAATGCCACTATTTAAATCGGAAATTCATAACGCATTGGGTAATATGAAGAACAAAATAAAACACTTGATGAAAAAATTGAACAATTAGAAATTATTATCGTGTTTAATTTACGTGAGTAGACCGGGAATAATAATCAAAAAGATCAGGCGTATATTAATGCACTAACACTTTCGATAAGTTACATATCCCCAGTGTCCTGTATGTATTATTGCGGCACGATGGGTTCAAATTTGCACAAACTTTCCTATTTTACAGAAGTAGTAGGGGCGGTCTAACACATTATTAATTAAAAAAACGTCTTTATCTTTTGTTTAATTCCCTTGAAATTTAACTAGTAAAACATTTCTGCCAAGTATAGTCCAAAAACTCCTACCCCTTCTCGGTGTGCGTTTTTTATGTCACTGAGTATTTGTTATGATTAAAGAATGTTAAATATGATCAAGTGGATTACCTGGAGTAATATTCATGGAAATATTTTTATCTTCACTTTTCCGCCTCTTCATTTTAAACTCCTCCTTAATCTCGGCCTGCTGAACTTGGCAACTCTGCTGCTGCTGTAGGTTTTTCACAATACTCATTGGATCGCCCCGACAACTGGAAAGGTCTTGTAGGGGTACTTGCGGACTGCTGTCGAAATAACTCTGCTGACCCAATTGCCTTTGCATTGCATCAGACCTACTGAGGAAATGGAAAATAATAGAAAAAAAAAGTAGAAATGGAAAATATTTAATAGAAGCAAAAATAAATAACACATTATTGTTTTTAGTTTTTCGTTCTATTGGTAGGGTTACAAGAAAATCAGATTTTAAAAAAATCATAAACTCAATTTTTGGTTTGTAATATTTTTCTTTTCACATAATAGTTAACAGAAGTACAAACACAAACCTACTACACGTACTGATTTATTTATTAATGTGATTCTTGGTTTTGAAGGTAATAAAATCCAAAATTAAGACAATCATAACAAAATTTAATTGATTTTGTACGTTTATTAATTTTATTCAAATTCTTGTAATTTTTCTACAAATTTTAATACAAATACCAATATCATTTTGTTTGGAATCCTTTTGTATGAACAAAAATAATTTTTAAATCACAACAAATTGATATATTTAGACTCTACTTTTGGGGTTTTGAGAATAATTGATTTAATTTTTATTTGCTTAAAATGTTCCTTAGGATGTGTACTTTGATGTCGTATTCTGTGGTATAGTTAGTAACGCACTCGGCTAGAAATCGAGGGACATAGGTTCAAATCCCATTGAAATTTATATAATTCATAGATATGTCTATGCTGTCTGAATTATGATTTTATGCGTACTATATGCATAAAATCATAATTAAGATCTTCAACTAAGAATTATAAAAGTAGCCTTTATTAAAATATTGCTCACCTAGTTGAAATATCATGTTGCCTAGAAATATCAAGTGGATTATAAACCCCACCGTATTTCCGCCTATCATCGCTACCCCAACAATTCGGATTCTGCGCACTCCGGTCGAATCTATCTGAATAAGTAGGCTTATCCGTATTCAAAGTCCTGGTAATTACACTCGGATAAGGTATGCTATTTTGTGGACTAGGCCTCGGTACAGAGACGTCTAAAGGAGTCGGAGGTGTCACGTGATTAGTGGGATTTTGGGGAGAAGTATTGATCGGGCTGTTGTACAAAGGGTAGACAGGACTAGGAGCGTGCCCGATGGGCGAGGTGTGGGCTTGGAGTGGGCTGGGTCTTCGTGGTACGACCACATTGCAATCGGGCCCGTTGGCTTTGTTGAATTCCTTGGCACGTTGGAAGTCAGTTTCGGCTGCAGTGCCATAATGGCTGAAATAATTTAGAATTATATAATAACCATCAAGCTAAAATAAAGAGTGATTAAAAAAATTCTAATTAGAGTAGGCTTTTAAATTCAATTTCAGTCTGTGTATTAAACCACATTAACAAAAATTGTCAGCACAAGCTCATGTAGCATAACCTCAAATTAACAAGATTATCAAGTAGTGATAGGTAAGATTGATCAAAAAATATCGACCACTTAATCCTTGCAAGTGATCTTTTTGATTGGCTCAAGTTATTCGATTTTTTATGAGTGATCAAGGTGTTTGAAGTACTTACGTTACATAAGTCAAAATGTCACAGAGCTGAATGTGGAAAAAATTTGTCAATTATTTTCAAATCATTTTTATTTCATTCTATCTTTTTAATCGGATAGATCATTTCAAACTGCTTGATCAGCTAGATCATTTTAAACTGCTTGATCGGCTCAATCTTTTCGACGGCTTAATCTTTCCAACGGCTCAATCTATTTGGACTTCTTTTTGGAATGGATCATGTTGTGTAGCTCAGCTCGAGCAATGATCATTTCGAGTGGGTCGATCAGCTTAGGTAAGATAGATCATTGAAACACACAATTTCGTTAAGTTATTCTGTTTTATGTAAAATGAGACAGCCTTTATTAAAGTCAAAAAGTTACATGTTATTTGACCATAAGAGCAAGCAAATTTATACACATTGTATATTGATATATTGAAGTTTTGTAAACAAATTTAGACTTTTTTTTTTAATTCTTTTTTTTTTAATTAAAGATAAATTAGTGTTGGGCAAGATTGATCAAAAAAGTTGATCTTTTTTTATCAATCTTGCCCTAGATCTCTATGAGCGGCTACATCTGTCTGATCGGCTCGATACTTCAACTGATTGATCGAACTTACCCATCACTATTATAAAGAAAAATGTTGGCTAATGTGTAGTTAACAGTCTGAAAGTAAAATTGTTACCAAAATATAGTTTTCCACCTTCCGTGTATGAAGAGAAAAACAAATTTAATTTAAAAAAAGCCATGCTTATTTACTGTTTGGTCGCAAATTCATTTTAGTTACAATTGTAAGGTTATTTATTCACTTTTGTGAACTAAATAAAATATGTTATAGTAGAGGTCTGGTATAGGTTCCCACCTATTTTTATTTTATTTATTGATCAAAAACACTGTTTTTATGATGATTGATAGACATATGGGTAAATTTTTAGTAATTTTCAGGAGTTTTTTTTATAATTTATCTCAAAATTGTGAAGGTTGCCTGTCCCTGATTTGTCGTATTTCTACTACAATAAAAAGTATTATTTTGTTATTTTCTGCACCTATTTACACTTACACTACACTTAAAACAGCACATAATAAAGAAAAAAAACCTAGAACTCTAATTAGCTAAAAGCAAGGCCTTAAATTAAACGTAGTATATAATAAAAACTTGTATACCTTTACTTTCTTCAATTGTTTGTTAGCACCAAATATTTATTTCGATCACAAAGTGAGTTTTTTTTAATTGTCAACGATTAAAAATTTATCAATTTATGATCAATATAATCTGATATACATAATAAACAAATGAAGAAAAGTATACAAGTTTTTATTTAATAAAAATTAAAAAAAACTTATATACTTACTGCTTGGATTAGTCTAATTACTCTTTATTTAAAAAAAAAAAACTATACTTACCGATAATTCGTTGAGAAATTCCTCTTATTTCCATTATTATTCAAACTATTCTGGTAATTCATCCGCTGGACATCCAAAATGGAAAAACTAATCGGACTATTCTGCTGATTCACATCGTCCACACTCCGGTCCTGACTGTTTATATCCGGATAGAGCTTATTCTGCGGTTTCGTTTGTATTTGAGCCTGCGGCTCTGGCACCGATTTGGTAACGGGGGTTATAAAAGCTTTATTATCCACTAAGCCGGAATTTGCCGTCGGCGACGACATAAAAGGCACCCTCGCCTGCTGTGTAGGTAACCTGAACTCTTTCGGTGAATGATTTGTGGTGGGGGTCGTGTTACTCGAAGTAACGATGCAGGATTGTTGAAGATTGGGGGAATTCGTTGTAGCGTAAGTTTTCGTGTTGGGAACATTAGTTTCCGTTAAGGGTACTTGGAAGAAAGAAGGGCTGGATTGGGTTTTTATTGCTGTCGATGCAACCTGTAAGTAAAAAAATGTACAAAAATTAATTAATATCCTGAATTAGAATAACAAAGAAATATACAACATTAAGTTCTTATCTGGCTCCATAATCAAGATTGAGTCTCCCCGCCGAAAGAAAGAGGTCCCCCAGTGTATGTGCTGTCAGAGGTATGATTATACCAAGTCCTTATGCAATAGAAGTCCGAGGTGCATGAAATGTGCGGGAATCACCTTATCATAGATTGTACTTGGAAAAAAAAGATGTAAAATGTGCTCTGTGCAAAGGCAACCACCCTCTAAACTATAAAGGCTGCACCATATATAAAGACATGCTAAATAAGAAATATCCAACACTTAGGCCAAAAATTCCTAACCAAACATGGGCATGGGAAACCAATGGCTAATCTTATGTTCCTTCGCGTAGCCCAGCTCAATATCAATGGACTCCTACTGCTCATTGATGAATTAAAATCATTTCTAATCAACCAAAACAAGAGACAACAAAAGACAATGAGAATAAATCTCAGAAGACAAACGTGTCCCCCGTAACACTAAACAACCAACAACTTACTCAAGAAAAAGTTTTCAAATACTTTGGGATGCATCTGGACAATAGATTAACCGGTAATACGGAATATGGAAAAAAAGATTACAACTCGGAGAGAAGCTTCGACAAATGTATTGGTTGTTAGGGCCCAAATCAAAACTATCCACCGCTAACAAATTAATAATCTACAAAACCATCTTAAAACCCATATGGACGTATGGCATTGAACTCTGGGGTACTGCAAGTAACTCTAACATTGAAATCCTGGAAAGATATCAAAACAAAGTTTTACGAGTTATTCTTAACCTGCCACAGTATGTGCCAAACTGACTCTTACTACAAGAATCAAGTATTCCCTCAGTCAAAAGGGAAATAAAACTCAGAAGCGACAATTACAAGACCCGACAACATCCAAACCACCTTGCAGTAGAACTACTGACCAACAATAATGTCAGGCGACTAAAGCGTATAGACCCGTTGGACCTAATACACAGATTCTAACATCACCAAGTTACAAAGAAATTAATATGGAAAAAGAAGGTGTAATTGTCAATGGATGATCATTTTCACAGGACCTTACTCCACCTGCTAAACATTTTTGCTGAATGTCTACAATTGTAAATAAGACACATTGCAAAATAAATGGGGATTAAAAAATAAATAAAAAAAAATATCCTGAAATTTAAAGATAAAAAGTTAAAAATCTTTTTCACAAATCATTCCCTTTCGCTGTCGGATTAAACAAAAATTCTGTGGTTTAATATACAGAGAGCTTTTTTTATCAGTATACATTTCCCCTAAATGCATTAATATATGTGTGTTTAGTTGCCTATAACACGCAACTGAACACATATATGCCAGTCAACTTAACATACACACATTAATTATAATATAATGCGGTTGACTCGGGTTTTTTTTTTGCAGGTAAAAATAAAATTTATTGATAAAAAGTTACAAATTCTATGACATAACAAATACCGATGGTAATTATCATTATAAGTTACTACTAACATCACTATGGTAAAAAAGCAACCACATGATTTTTTTTTTTTTTTAGTGATGCTTTCTTTTGACACATCAATTGAATAGATAGTGAAAAATTTTAGCAAAGGCAGCTGCAAAATAGCAAAGGCAGCTGCAAAAACATCAAACACTAATAAGGCTACAATAGAGTTGACTCCAAGAGCCCTAAAGAATCTAATTAAAACATTCACCTTCAAGGAGCAGGAAGGAAGATAGCGTAAAATAACGACTTGTTGTCAAACCAAAAAATATCTCCCCAAACTAAACCCTAAGGAGACCAAAAAACAAAAGCACCTCCTAAAAATGGGAATTGAAGGGGAAGACCTATGTAGAGGATGCTACGAAGAAACAGAGACAGCAGAGCATATACTTCACGAATGCCCGGCGCTGTCTAGCATAAGGGATCCCACGGGCAGGGAAAAACCTCGTAACCGTGAAGAACCCAAGTGGGGTCTGACCCATGACCAGATGCTCACAATAGCAAGGCAGGCTGACTGGATCTAGCCGCTTGGTTGGGAGGTACTACAATGGGCCAGAGGATATGGCCTAAGTGGGCGCGGTGTTTGCTGCCCTCCCTCTCCTAAATCCTTAATCCTTAGTGAAAAATTTTATAGAGTTCGGATTTATAATGTTTATTTTTATATACACATGAAACCTATTTAATATACGTGGGAAATATTGAAATAGACAAACAATTTATTGAAAATATTGCAAGTATGTTTGTAATCACTATTTTCAAGTTTTATCCATAATATGTTATCATTGATTGTTATTACTCGAAGGACCATTTATAATAAAATCGAAAATAAATTTATGTTGTATATTGCATTTAAAAATTATACAAATAAATATTTACAAGTTGACGTATCATTGCTTAGTTGTTTTCTTGTTAAAGTCTTGATAAAACGTTTTTTTCAACCCTAACTGGTCAAGGAGGTGATAATGGTGTGCTAATTAGTGGGTATAATGGGTGAAATTACACAAACGACACCGTCTTTCAAGACAACTCAACAAGTGCTTTGAATTAAAAAAAAAATGATGTTGGTAATATAAGTAAACACACTCTACAGATTATGTTATTTAATTATTCTAATGAATTAAAGAATTTGATATGATAGATAATCATATGTGACCTTTCATTTGTAAAGAAAAAAATCAAAGGACTAGAGGAGAAAAATTCTTGCTCATATCGTACAAAAATGACCAACATTAAGGAGGTATTACATTTTTCTTTTGATAAGTTTCCGTTTCAATTATAAATAACTCGGAAATTGTTGGGCATTCAACAAAAATGTAGAAACAATTTGTTTCAAATTTTAATTGATACATAATCCTCACTATCAAAAGAGAGCAAGCAGCAAAGTTATCAATTATAATATATAGACATTCCAGCCAATTCTCAAGTGAACATGTTGTCGCTTTTCTTCTTCTGTTCATACTTTTTATTTATGTTTAAGCATTTGCTTTATTTTTATAATTTTAAGATGTAATAATTACATTGATTATATGCTCTTACCTGAGATGTTTGAAGTCGAACTGAAGTATTCTTAGCCGCAAGAGAATTCAAATGATTCAAACTCTGCGTGGAGAAATGGGTGTTGAACCCTTCGTACTTCGTCGTCGGCGCCACACTCTCGTGCGGCAGAATACCGAACGGGCCATTCTGCTGCCAACTGCCGGGGGTTTGATCGAAGAAGCTCCCCGTCGGCTGCTGGTACTCCCCGCCATCTTGCTTGGTAACCGGCCCCTGCGGCTGCCTGTGCTGAGTCACGTAAGAAGACGGTTTCGTTGCTGAGTGAAAGAGTGGAGGGAAAACCGACTCGTAGCCAATAGGAGGTGTCGGTAGGAACCCTCCTGGAAGTAACTGGGCCGAGGTTGTTGCCGGCTGCGAGTGCAAGTCAGTGTTGGCCGACGACTGGACACCGGCCAGACGATTATAAGGTGAGGCGTACGCTGACCACGATCCCACTGGATCCATTTTGCGATTGGATTATTTTACTGAGTAAATCCATCCCATCTAGAAAACAATTAATTACAAATAAAATATTATATACATGGTGGACCATGAATAACAACCATTAAAAGTTTTCGAGATTCCTAACCCCAGAAAAAAATTTAAAAATTCTACATTGTACGGTTGAATGTGAGCACCTCATGGAAAATATTTTGACTATCTTTCACTTCCGGTTGTACCAGAAATGGCTACCAACTTTGTTATTTTAAATGGAATTACCTATATATTAATTTTTTTATAATATTAATTTATTATTCATTGAAATTCGAGTGATGGTGGAGGCGGAAAAATCCATGGCTGGAAAGTTGTGGCCAACTTCTCATCGGTTTAAATAGTGGCATCATTTCTAACAATTGTTATAATTTTTCTTTATTTTTGTTTTTGTTTCAGTTCTTGTCTTCAATTATACTTTTCAAAATAACTTTCATTCTTCTTGTTTTTGTTTTTAAATCGTAAGTGAAAACAAACAATTCTGTCGCACTGGCCCTGTATGACAAATAAATTCGAATAATTGAAAAAAAAAAATTTTGCTTATTAAATTAATTTTTTAAATAATTCATTTGTCTGAAAAAACGAAACTTAATGAAATAATTGTATCATTAAGTTTTGTTAGTATTAAAATTGTTTCTGCATTTATGTCGCACATTCACATCAAATTTTTCTAATTCAATAAAATTTAATAACCATTATACCTCCCTAAATATTTGTCGACCATCTATTTTCTTTATATTTTGCAAGTGCCATTAAATGTCGATTGTTATTTTAATATGCTCTTTAGTTGAGAATTAAATATGTTATTAAATGACAGAGAAACAATTAGGAATTGCATTCGTTTTAATTGTAGCCTGCCGATGCGAAACTTCTAATTTTATATTTTTGAAATTGTTAAAAAAACGGTAACAAATATGGGTATAGTTTATTATACAAAAATAGAAGTACCATCAATTTTCCACCGAAACAGCATTAAAATTATAGGATGTTTCATTCCAGTACAAGAATAAAAAAATCATTTTGCATATTGTTTGACACTGTATTCAAAAGTTTCTTTAAGATAAAAAAAAATGACTATTTCTAAGTATTTTTCCAATTTAATTGTTAGTTTAAGTTAGGTTAGTTAGGTTAGGTTAGTTTAGGTTAGGTGAGTGTGCAAACATGTTTGGAAAGTATTCTGACAAAACGTGCAAAAGATTGTAAGTTGTACCAATCTACCCAATATTTTCATTAAAGAAAGTCGATGAATAATTCTCTATTATTTTTTATTATATTGTACAAAATACATTCGGTTTAGTGGAGCGGTGACGCCATCTATTTTTGCCATCATAAATTAAAATATCTACTATTTGCAAATGGATCTAAAATACATATTGATTTATTCATAGAAACGTAATTTTCTGTATAAAATTAAAATCGTGATTTTGGCCGAATAAATGAAAAAATCGCAACAAATTTGTTAAATATCGTCATAAATTAGAAGATTATTTCATCATGTGTACGATTTATACTCGCAATGTGCTTATTTAGTCGAAAATCTGATCAATTATAACCTCAAAATTGGGACTTTAAATGCGAATTGTGACCAAACGGTAAGTTTCCTACAGATTTTGACTTCGGATTCGTTCATTTCACGCACGTTTACCCATGATTCCGTTTTCAAAATTTTAAAAATCCCGTGACACCATTCGGAAACCTTTCCGAAATCACATATAGTTTCATTACTTCATAACCAAAAATTTTGAATTTACCAATCACTGCTAATTGCTAACTAACTCACAATCCGCACAAACATGAAATGCGTTTCATCGATATCTTAGCTTTGTCCCATTGAAAAAACTACTTAACTTATTTATTTTATTTTTTTCAGAATACAGAAAATTCAAAATATTCTAAATTATTTCATTTTAATATAAATTTTTAAAATAAATATTGCAAAAACTGAAAAAAAAGACAATCATAAAAATTTGAAGAAGAAAAAAATGTATTTTGAAATAACAACGCTAATTAATTGCTGCACACTACCACTACTATGCTATACTATAGTGGTAGTGTGCAGCAAATTTTTGTGATTGAAATTTTGCAATTTTTGTAATATTTATTTTTAAAATTTATATCCGAATGAGTGAACTGAAAAATGTACCCATTTCTCCTATGCTATCACTAAATGGTGATGACGCACAGTGAAAATATCGGGGCAAGTGGAAATTTTTATTTGAGCATTCCCATTTCATTAAAATCTAACTTTCCAGAAATGATCAGACCGCAAAAATAGAACATTGATTGTACAAAACTGTGATTTTTTTAAAGATTTTTTTAAACATTGTAAAAAATTACAATTTTCATGTTTAAAAAAAAGAAAATACCGAAAGTCTAAACAAGCACTTTAACTTTTCTGGAAAAACTGGAATAAAAATCGATGATTTTGGAACACACAAAATTTACAGCACCTTCAATAGTAGATTGTTAATGTACGTTTTTCAAAAGACATGCTGTCAATTAATTTCATTTTTTCTCTCTTTTTCGTTTTAATATTTATAAATAAATAAAATTCCATTTCACAGAGATACAATGTAAAAAAAAAAACAGTTGTAAAGTGTTAAAATTTTGCTGCACCATTGTGGTGTAGTTGGAAACCACCTTTGAGAATCTCAGCCTTATTAGATGACAAAGAAGTGGATTACATAAATTATTACAATCTACAAAAAATGAAGACTACTTCAAAAATCTATATTGGCTTTAATCAATTTGGCCTTATGAAAGACAAAGAAAAAGATTACATAAATTATTATAGGTAAAAAAAAAATGAGAGCATTTTAGAAATCCATATAAGGGCTTTAAGCTATCAGGCAATACGGTATAGTTTTTGAAATTCCCTAATTTAAAGCAAATTTATCATTTTCATGAACAAAGACAAGACCGACATCTTTGATTTGTTATCAATCAAGATCATCATGATATTAGAGATTACTTTAACAATAACTAATTTGTTGTTAATATTTTAGATACTATCAAAGGTGTAAAAGATATAAAAAAACAAATGAAAGCTAAGTGTTTAAATCCTGTTTGATTTATTGTTAACGGACACTCGAATTTGACAGGTTTGCATCACCTTTCTGGAAAATATATATAAAAAAAGTAGCTTTCTTATATTTCCTTCAATGAAGAGAATATTGGTAATTAAAATAGTATTTAATATTCCTATTATGCTCATTAACGCTTTTTAAAATTGGTGAAAACATGTAATGAAAAAAAAAGAATAAATGTTATTTGAATGTCTTTAGGATACCAAATTATTTTAAAATGATTGTAATTATGGAAATAAGTATGCAAATAATGAAAATTACATTAACGAAAATAATAGGGACGATTGTGACCCATGACGGCCCAACTTTGACCACACCATAATGAGCGTTGTTGCCAACTTGCGAAATCCTTTCACTCATCTCTCATTATAATAATATAATTTAAATGCAATGAATACGAAATTAAATATTAATTAATTAATTCACACGTGGTTGTTACGTAAGGATCTGTCAGCGCATAACAAAATAAACAAAAACAAAAACGACGATGAGAAAAAAAGAGCGAAACAACAAAAAAGCAAAACACACGAAAAAAGGCAACGCCGGTATTAAAACACTTTCATCTCCTCGCCAGCACTTTTACGACATAAATTCTAACTTTCAGAGAATTATGCTCGACCGTATCAACTCACTGCTGATGTGTATGTAATCCTATTTAACGTCCGCAACGCTCACATTGTCCAGTAATCCCCGAAATCCAATAGTCTCGGTGGTACAAAACAAAACATACTTTTCGGGAAACGGGTGTCACTGCTCGCTCGCGACGACGAACAGATTTGCGCGTTCGCTCGTTTCACACGGTCGCCGCACGCGCGCGCTAATTAAGTCCATAATTAATTAATATACGCGTGTGTTTTCGACAATATTTTGCCTCACACTTTTTGACTTCGGTCGGCCATCTTGCGATTTTCGCTAAACAATGGGAATCGGCGACATCTGGCGGCGGCTGATTGATTTTGGCGGGAATAATGGGATTTACGGATTATGACTGGCGCGAGATGGCGCTACCGGGGAAAAATCAATAGCTTGAAATTATTGGCAACAATATAAAAATATATATATATGTTTTTTTATATTACATCTAAAAATGTTTATTTAGAATTTTGCTTTTTCTTATATACACTTCATAAGCTATGCAGTTAAAATTTAATTATTATCAATTAATTAACAAAAAAAATGTTAACAAGTATTTTTTTACTAAAAATGTAATAGAAATATTTTTTTATTTTATTTTAATAAAGAATTTAAATTTAGGAAAGTGTATTGGATATTAATCAAGAATTTTAATATATGTAAAAAGAAAATCCAAATTCTTTACATTTATCAATGTAAATTTTCTGAATTTAAACCGGTTTAAAGTAAATAAATAGTTTAATAATATATATATAATCTAAAATCCCCATCTACCATAATGGTGGTGTAGGGGTAGTTTAATAATAATGAATTAATTATTTTCTCTTCATTATTTATTTAATTTACAAAACTATTTGCTTTGATGTGAATAGCTGCTACCAAGTAAATAAAAATTTGCACAATTATTGCGCATAGGCGGCTCGTGTTTTAACTTCATGAGAATCTCTACAGCCAAGGTTATATACAATTGCAGGTTGACGTCATATGTTGTAACACGTTGTTATTAAAAACAAGTCAAACAATTTTCAATACCTTGACCGTCCTCACATGAAGTTAGCCCGTTACGCCTCTGGTTTAAAGTTTTACTTTTGAATACATTTCAATGAATTATCAACTTTTTTCTGTAATTGTAATAATAAAACTTCTTTCCAATAATAACTACACCATAAAGTGTAATTCATAATTAATTTCTAATAATTTTACAAAATTAAAAAAAATATCTTTGTTATCTTTTATCTATAAGAATTAGTATTAATGTAAAATATAATACACTACAATAATTTAATGTGTGTAATACAAGCTGTGTAATAATTTGTTGATTATCTAAAAGCATAATCTCTGATTAAATACCAAATACTTGCGTTATTTTGCGAAATTCTTCACAATCTACTTATTGGTGTGTTTATATACATTTCAATCGATTTTTATTCAATAATCTCTGATTAAATACCAAATACTTGCGTTATTTTACAAAATTCTTCACAATATTCTTATTGGTGTTTTTATATTTTGAGAGTTTCAAATAAATTTGACATTCATAGATGTTAATTTACACTAAAAAGTGATGCATCTGGTGGCCATTTGCTAAGGGGTTCCATATGGCCGGCAATGTTTAGACACAGATTACACTTAAGCTTATTATAGTTGTTAAGTTGCATTACGTTACATTAGTTAACGTAAACATGACGAGAATGTGTTCAACTCCTAGTTCCAAAAAAAAAGGGTCTAGAAAGGAATCCCTGCAGTTGTTTAGGTTAGCGTATATATCTATTAATTCCAGAGTAGTATATATAGTAGTTTTTCTCACAGTAAATGAATTTAATTTCATAAAATAAATTTAAAAGTAATCATGGAATAAGAGCGCGTTTTAAAACACAAATTAATAGAAATTGATTATTATTGTAAAAATGAATTTTAAAAGAATTACTGTACTTACAAAGCTTGTAAGTAAATTCTGTAGAATTTTTCTTTGTTAAGTTATGAAGCTAAAATTGTTTAGTTAATTTAATTATTAACGTCATTAATTCTTATTGTAAAACTATTATTATTAAATATTTAATCCAAAATGGGACATATAAATCAGATTCTGTGAGCCCACTGGATACGCCAATGAGCCACTTAACAAATGGCCGCCGCCATGTCGATCTGAAACGAATGCATCACTTCTGCTTTGGGAGTCATCTAGTAATAATTAACATCTATGATGTCTGACAATCGACTACCAACAGCTCAAAAATTCAGTGATGAAATTCCCTGCTATTTAAACAGATGTACAACTCTTCGCAGCAAACATACCCTAAATTATAAATATGATTATTATTTTGTATTATATTATATTATATTATATTATATTATATTATATTATATTATATTATATTATATTATATTATATTATATTATATTATATTATATTATATTATATTATATTATTTTATATTATTCAATTACAATATACATGCATTTCAATTTATAAATATAAATTATTTTACATTGAAATTAATTATCATAGAAATGAATTCTTTTTTTTATTACATTTCGAAACTTCCGTATATATAATTTGAGGTTAAATTCTACATAACCTCAAAAATTTCTTGAGATTTTTTCTTGTATAATAACAAAACTTCTGCTTTAAAATAATGGCACTGCAAAGACAGGTGTTTAATTTAGTTAGACGATGTGCAGTGAATATTGCTTTCACGCCCAGAAACACAGGTAATAATGGTTTTGTATGAAAATTATAAGTTAGAAAATTTCAAGAACAAATAAATTTATTACATTAAAAAAAACAACAAAAGTTTTATAGCTATGTCAAGGGGTTGGGATAGCCGAGTGGGTAAAGGCCTTGCTCATTAGGCAGAAAGACTGCGGGTTTGAGTCCCGTTCCGGATGAGGTTTGTTTAAAAAGACAAATTTCATTAGGGTCCATGGGTGTATTGTGACGTCTTAAAAAACAGTGACTGGTCGAAATGGCCTAGCAGCCAAGGCCATATCCTCAATTCTTATCCTTAACCTTCGTATCCTTTCATCCCTCATCCTTTAAAAAAAAAAAAAATAGCTATGTCAAACTTTCAACGTAGCTATTAAATTGGTTTTTTTTTTTTGCAAACATTTCATAATGACTGCAATTTGTTTTGTTAATCAAGACTATTCCGTAGGTAAAAAGTTAAATTGAATATACCCGTTGTTCTTTATCGTCACAGTATAAGCGAGTTTTATTATTATTAAGTATATTTAGATAAAAGATTAAAAAACAATGTGTATGTCAAATTTAACATTTTATGTAAGGACTTGTTCATAATGATGTAAAGTACTCCTAGCATCTCAGTGGAGAAAGTTAGTCTAGTACAGTATTAATTATTTAAACATTTAAAATAAATATTTACAAAGAATAGAGGACTACATTTGTAGTCAATTTAGAATTTTTCAACTTCTCTGAAGATTCTGAGGGCCCGTCACACAGCTCCCCGTAGAAGACCTTTTTTAAAAAGGCCTTTGCGGTGACGGCCTCTGGAGATGCTAAAAGCATTTGAAATAAAAATTTTCAATTGCGTTGCATTGAGAATGAGTAAATGCTGTCGTTTATCATTCAATTTTGAGAAAAAAAATAAGTTTGACAAAATGATCAAAGAAAAAAGAAAACACTTTTTTACTCAGGAGGCTGCTGAGTAAAAAAGTGTTTTTTTTTCTTTGATCGACTGTAAAAAAATATAAAATAAATGATAGGTCGATCAACAACTAGAAATAATGGTTTAGAATATGAGACAAAAAGCCGCTGTCATATTTAATACATGTTGAATTATCGACGTGACCGATTTGAAAATGTGGTTTTGAGATAATTGGATTTAAAGATTTGAGATGTGTATACGGTATTATATTATGCAACTTTGCATAAACTCGCATAACTTCGGCAATTTGTATCGAATCATTATGCAACTTTTTAGGAAATAATCTTAAATTAATTCTGCAATTAAAAAAAAAACGATTTTTTTAACATATGCAGGTACGCATCACCCCTTAAAATAAGTGATGTAAAAAGAATTAAATTGGTGAGTAAACAAAGTGAACAAAATGCAAAGATGTGATTAAAAAATGAAATGATTGAAATTTCACTGATATTATTAGCATTTTATAATTATACTTATATTGCAACCCTCCTTTATCTTTTAATGTATAGTTAGTATAAAGCAATATGTATTTAAATGGACTTACCGTTAATAAACAATAAACAATAATATAAAATAGAGAGAACTTACTTGTGAGGGTGGTTCTCAAGTGATGAGATGAAGACTAGAGACTTGGGGTGAGTGGATGAAAGAACGAAGAAAGTGATAGAAAAAGCAAAGATAGCATGCAGAACAGATGTAAAATTTGGGACTTTTTCCAAGCTGCATTTCTTTAGGTCAGGTTATAAAACTCCGTGTCGCGGTAATGTTTACAACCTCGGCGAAAACCCGATTTCACCAAGCACAAAAGATTCTTCCGAAATTTTTAATAATGAAATTTTACAGCCTGGGTATTGGGGGTACTGATAGGTACTCCTATCATAAATGTAGCCCTTTTCACTATTGTTAGAACAAAAATAACACCTAACACTAAAATTAAAGAAAAAAAATGTAAATGTGTATTGGAAGGAGACGTCAAGACCAGTTATTTCTTAACACCTATTTTCTCTCATAATTGACAAATTAACGGACACAATAAAAATAATTTCAAACGATATTTAAATTAGATTTATAGATTTATTTACAAATATATATATATATATATGTATAATCGATGTCCTCTTTTACCAATTGATCTGGGTTCGATAATAATTATATATATATATATATATATATATATATAATCGATGTCCCCTTTTACCAATTGGTGTCGGGGATTTATTTACAAATATATTAAAATTTAGTCAGTACAGAGTGAATTTGATAACGATGAGTTAGTTCTATAGCTCACTTCATACAAGTCTGAATTTGAGTACTTTCCTGTAATTATTTTCCTTTTTAGAAATCCGAGGATACAGAAGATGGTTTGCTCCAACTTTAAGAGAAATACAGAGAAGGAAAGACAAGTTGGGTGAGCAACCACCGAATCCCAGGTCTTCGTATTTGGAGTGGAACTATGATGCAGAGATTTATGCTTTCGGGAAGAGGTTAAGTGAGGAATTCAATCAGGATGTTTTGAAGAAAGCGTTGAGGCATAAGTCGTATGTTTATGCAGAGGAAGCTAAATTGACAAAAGAAGGTAAATTATGTGTTCGGAATTGGGCATTTCATTATTTTTTTAAAAAAATTTTTAATTAATTAAAATAGATTTCTTTTTCAAGGAGAAATATATAAAGTTGAGAGTCTCCATTTTTTATAGTTTTCAAGATATTCACAGTGAAGACAGAAAAGCACAGTAATAATCAACCCATATTAATTTCAAAAGATTATGCATTTTAAGCATATTAAATTCTATTTATTTCTTTTATGACTACTCATTTGTATCAAAAATCTTAATCCCAAATTTACTATTGTATAGTCTCAGTTTTAATAATGTGCGATTTTGACTTGCAATGTACAAAAAGGCAATGTTAAAGAAGAAGTACTTCAATCATATCTGGTTTAATATACAGTGCTTAAAGTATAAACTCGCCCTTTCCTACATGAATATCAGATGCAACAATAAATCCATAGAAGCAACAAGAACCATAGAAAAAGCAAGAACCACATGGCTCAAACTAAAAAACAGGAAATTTTAGACGAGAAGATTCAACTTGGGTGAACACTAAAAGATTATACATATGGAATTGACGAAACATCTGGACCAGCTCAAAAACTAAATAATCTAAAACAAAGGCAAATATCACACATACACCAAGGAGCAAGAGCAGAAAAAATATCATCTGACGAATATGATATTTTTTCTATCCACGAGTTAAGAAGTTATCTAAGACCAGCTTCAACAACAGTGAAATGGAACTCCTAAAGAAGGTTCTCAAATATTTTCCGACCCCGCGGAATCCAAAAGAAAACCTGGAATGATAAATTAATTTCTCACTTAACCCTTTCACCATGGGTTAAGTGAGAAATTAATTTATTTATTATTTATTTATATTTAATCAAAGTGTATTAAAAACCTGGAAACTTTAGCGCTTGAAACTGAATTAATGCTCAACAAGTCAATGACTTACTCAATTTTTTAGATCTGAGTATTTCAATAGGAAGCAATAAACTAAAATTTGCCATATACAGGGTGTCCTAAATAGAGTAGGATTGCATAGGTATCTTTCTTATTCTTAAAGTTAGAGATCTGGTTAAATGGGCAATGTTGTGCAGTTTTGTATGCTGGTCCAGATTATGTTGAGAAATTTTCAAAATTCCGATCAGTTTAGAAATCATTTAAAAAAAATAAAAATCGTGTTTTTCTAAAAAAATTAAATATCTCAATAATTATTAAAGATGCGAAAAAAAGTTTCAAATAAGTGACTTTTTTTAATTAGGTAAACATAAAAATCAAGTCAAAATAAAATTCAATATGGCGGTTTTCGCGATATTAATACCAACTTTCTTATTTCAAATGGCCGCCATATTTTATTTTTACACGCCTAAATAGACTTTCTTTTCAACGATGTATAACAACCTATGTCAAAATAAAAAAATAATGAAAATATTGATTTTAAAAATTTCAATTTTTATTTTTTAAATTATTTTTAAAACAAATGCAACAAAGCAAATAAAAAAACTGAATACAACCAAGTAGTAAAATAACAATAAATTATAAAAAATGCTCAAAATGCTGACCGTTATTGGCCAAACACAATTGACAGTGTTTTATAACACTGCTAGTTACTTTTCACAATGTGTTTCGATTAACGCCTTTTGTTTCCTCTGTCACTGCTTCTCGAAGTTCATCCACATTGTTATAACTGAAGTTACTTCCATAAACTTTGTCCTTTAAAGTGCCCCAGAAATAAAAGTCAAGAGGCGTCAAGTCTGCAGATCTGGCTGGCTGTGTATTAGTCGCTCTTACTTTGTTATTAAAACGTCCATTTAAATAATTAATAACATCTCTAGCCTTGTGTGCAGGAGCGCCATCTTGCTGGTACCATATTTGCATATTTTGTGCCAAAGGTAAATCATCCAAAAAATCTTCTAAGGTTGTCTGAAGAATTTCCAAATAACGTTGTGCAGTTAGGGTTCCATGAAAAATTATAGGACCAAGTAAATGATTTCCCATTATGCCATAAAAAACACTAAAGTTGAACCGTACTTGGTTTCGCCGTGGAATAACTATGTGTGGATTTTCTTGAGCCCAATAGTGCTCGTTATGACGATTAAATAATCCACAATTAGAAAAGTAGGATTCGTCAGGCCATAAAATTGTATTTATAAAAACCACCTGCAAAATGTTAATCTACGTATGTTGTCATTTGGTTGTAAAGTCTGAGATAGGTGCAATTTATAAGGATGAAACTTGTGCTTTTTTAAAATTGTTGATGCTCTAGACTTAGATACGTTAACTTCATTTTCTATCTGACGACATGAAATGTTCGGATTAGCTGCCACACAAGCCAATGTTAACTCTTCATCATCAACGACTACATTTCTACTTCTCTTTCATATTATTTAAACTTCAATACAGTTGCATATTTCCATCCAATTTTAAATACCTTAATGTCCGGCTGTCTTCTTTCAGAAAACGTTTGCTTGGTACGTTTGTGCAGTAAGATTAGAATTTTTGTAACAATTGATGTAATTACAAAACATATCATTTTGATTCGCCATTTCAAATAAAAAATATTTATCAATATTACAACAACTTAAGACAATACACATGTATGAATGATTTATACAACTGATAAACTAATTAACATGACAGTTAGTTGTTATAATAAATTTTGTGATTTTTTGTGATTCTGATCAACATCCCACTCAGAGAAGATTTTAACCGAGAACTGCATACAATTTACCAAATTGCCACGAACAATGGATACAAGAAAAACAAAGTAGACAGGATCCTGAAACGGAAAAGAAGAAAAACAGTTATAAAACCCCTGTTCAATGGAGAAGGAGACAAAGAACACAGCAAGTTCGCAGCCATTTCATACATGAGCCAGACGATTGCAAAAGAAATTATCAAACACAACTGCCAAGTAATAGAAGTCAACAGGGAAAATTAAAAAAAAGGAACACTTAGTCGACAACAAAATAGAGACAATAGACCCACTAGAAAAATCTGGTATTTACCAAGTACAATCTGAGAACTGTGATGGAAAATATAGGGTGTTCAATTTAAATTGAAATATCTCAAAAACTACAAATCGAATAAAAAAAAATGTAATTATAATTTGTTTGCCTTGGAATCGAATAAAAAAAATTGTAATTATAATTTGTTTGCCTTGGAGGGGAACATCTAATGATATGAAACTCGACCCACTACCCTCAACCCCCTAGGAGGTAGGGGGTGAGAAATATAAAAGTTAAAAGGAACCCCATTTTTTGTATGGATTTGAATACTCCGGGAAAAAATAAGTTTTATTTGTGTTTTATTTCAAATGTTTAATGTATTTATTATTACTATTTTATTGTATTTTTATTGTAATATTCTATGGTAGATCACCGTTTATAAATATATAAGAAAGTTTTATCTATATAAAAATATTTTTTGTATTCATGACAGAGTACGTTATAAACGACAAAATTCAAAATTGGCAAAAATCATTGAAAAATGGGTATTTCCTGAGAAATGCATATGAAATCAAAGAAATAAAAGTACACGAAGGTGTGAGTCTTCATGCCTCTCACACATAATAGTTTTCTAATTAAAGCAAATGTTCAAAAATTCAACCTTCAAATTCAATACACTTATCGATCCTTCCTTCGAATGATTATACAGGGTGGTCCATATATGGATTTTTTTTATTTTAAGAGATATTAAAAAACCTTTTTTAATAATAAAAACAATGGCGAAGAAAAAAAATGATCTATCTTTCCAGGTTATAACCGGAAGTTGTCGACGAGTAATTTTTAAGGGCCTGTAACTCCGTTATTATTAAAAATAGAAATATATAATAAAAACTTTCTCAAAGTAACATTTTATGCTAGTTTCGAATATGTTATGACATTTTATATATCATTTTTAGTTTTTGAGTTATAACCTCAAACTTCGATTTTTTTTAATTGTAACTATATTATAAATTATAATATATTATAATTTTTATAACTCGACACCCAATACGGGTAAGAGAGGATAAGATTAAGGAAGAAAGAATAATTTTTATAAAATGTTAAATTGCAGGTTCAACATTACCAGTTGATGAAAGCGAAAACTCAGAATTGATCAAAAAAGGAGATGAACTTCTATCGACATATATAAAAAAATTACTGGAAAACAAAAAATATCCTGAAGTGATTGTTAAAAGTGTGCACAATTATTTAACGAGCGAAGAGGTGTTATCAACTGTGGCTTTGAATATCGGTTTGAAGGATTTAATCTTAACATCTGTAAGTCGTTTTTTTATACCGTTATCATTAAATTGAATAAGATATGATTAAAAAACAAACAAATATAATTTAATTAATGAGAAGCATTTTTAATAGGGGTTGGAATTTGATCTTAAGGCATGAAAAAATTCATATGAATAAAATTCAGCAATTGTTATGTGAGCGTTCCTTGTTCTAACTTCAAATTTTCGTATTGGAAATTCCATTTTAATGAATGTATTAATCGAAATATTATTAAAAATTTCATACGAATTTACACAATAATTATAAGAGGTAGTAAAATTTATTCCAAAATAAATATTTTCAAATGGAAGTGAATATAGCTACATAAATTGGAAAAAAGTATTTGAAATTCGTTTATTCAGGCAACATCAAGCACTTTTCGCTGTAGTACCCTAACCGCAACCAATGAAATTAAAGATACAGGGGGAACCCCGTCTAAATGCCTCAATAATAAGCATAAGTTTAGGATTGGAAGAAGAAAAATGAACCAATCTTTCTCTCCATTTGCATTTAATTAGTTATACCTTTGGTATTTTTTTTTTTTTAATCGGCTGACAAATGTCTAGCGCGTCTCCCGAGCGCCTTAGCACGCAATCTCTTTCCATAGTATGCGATCTTTTACAAGCTCAGCGTCGGCTATTATCCATGATTGCGCCCACATGCGTCGCGAGCCAGACCTCCTCATCAGTTAGACCGTGTTCCTAGAGACGGATCCCTCGTAGATACTTTTGGTAATCAAATGAAATGTGAATCACTAAGAAAAATTAAATATTAAAAAAAATCCAATGTCGTGTCTGAAATAAAAATACCTAAATCCGCCGACAAAAAATATTTTTTTCATTAATAAAATTGAATTGTTTAGATACAGCTTGAGTAGTAATTATGTTCTTGGGATAAATTAATTTCTGAATTTAGTTCTATTCTTATTATTATTTAAATAAACCTTTATTAATTTAAATAATTAAAATGTATCACAAAGTAACTGCCTTCACCACAAAATATTATTATTTCCCCAATTTATACCGATATCATCCTTCTTTCTTTTTAACGGCACATCTTTTCATTCTTTGATTTCTTTACTTAACCAATTCTAATTAGTAACCTAATTGCAAGCTACTTTATTTTTTTTTAATTTGTTACAATTTTCTGGTATTTTGAATTCTTAAGTTTTAATTGTTAAGTAATTAATAGCTATTCTGAAATTAAATTTTCACTTCTTGAAATTGATGTTTTATTAGCCGAATTTGAAAAGAATAGTTCATGTAACGAATAGACTTTTGGTCATAGCTGTTCATGACTTTTTCCCTTGGCCTACTTTAAATAGAATTTTTGTAAAACTGTTTGGGAATTTTCTACTAAATTATTATTTACATGTTTAGGAGTACCCTCCAGAAAAGTCAACTTTAGTCAAAACTTTGAAAGCAGTCGTCGCTGCTCTGGAAGAATCCAGTGGGGAGGAGAGATGTGAAAGTTTCGTTAATGATTTTCTGATGACCCAGTTGACGGGGAAAGAAATCTTCGACATTTGGGAGCCGAGTGAGCCTTATGAGTACCTCACTGGGCTGATGAAGAATAAAAAATTGGAACCTAGGCTGTGCAACCACTCGGCTTCCAACACAATTTTGGCGAATTATCAAGTCGGGATTTATTCTGATAAAAAATTAGTTGGAATTGGTAAGTTTAATTCGAATCGTAGGAAGAAATGATAATTTTTAGTAAAGTTAAGTGGATTGTAAAGATATATATATTTTAAGTATAGATGAAAAGATAATTTTACTATATATAAATTAATAACAATCAGAATCACCAATTTTTTTCTTTTTAAAAATAGTTAAAATTTTTCACACCTTTAACACTTTAACATCAGAAGCTTCTGGTTGAACGAACTGAAGAATGCGCTGGAAGTTTAAAAAGATCGTTCGTTTCAAATGCTTTTCAAAGATAAAGAAAATAAATGTGAAGTTTTTGATTAATATTAATCAATAGTCGGTGAAATTTTATTTGAGGAAAAAAAAAAAACTTGATAAACATCAATGTACAAAAATATGAAGTTCAATGTAAATCTAAGCAAAATAGACAAGTTGCATCAATGTTTAATGTTGTTTTTGTTCATTGATCTATTCTGCTTTGAGAACGAAAACCCAGTATACAAATTGTTTGAGTAAACACCTGAATGGTATTGATTTCTTTGTGCTAATCCATTATAATAAATGTGGTAAAAACACAATAAATATATTTCATACACCAACTAGCTTTCCTCAAACAGTAATAAATCAGAGACCAGCCAATGACCCTAGAAGTCAATGCTATGAAAGTGGGACAGTAAAAGCCCATCAGTAGTTTTCTAGTTAAAAGCTAAGAGGAGACAGACACAAATAAATATTACTGCCTTAATAAGTATTGATTTCTATATCTTAATAAGAACTCTTTTGTAAATACTTAGCTATTGATAATGGATACATAGTAACTGAAATGTACATACAGCAATAAAAAATAAAAAGTGAAGAAAGGAACATAACTGTGTTTTCAATTAAGCGACGTAAACCTTCACGTAACTCAAGTAACTACATTAAGCTTATTTAATATTTCATTATTATTTTTTTTTTAGGTTGGGGAGAGTCGATTGAAATAGCGAAAAACTCCGCTGCGCTGGACACTATTCAAAAAATTTACAACATTTAATCAAATAGTTATTAATCATAAAATATACAAAGTGAATAAATTTATATAAAAAATAAATATACATCTCTTTCCTTAATACTAATTTTAAATATCATCACTGTGTGTGTCCATCAACAAGTTCCCGTCCTTGTTCCGCATGCGTATCCTTCCGTTTGAATATCTCGTTTCTTGCAAGCCATCCGGGTAGATTATTTTTACAGTTCCATCGGGATATTCTCTTCTCTAAAATTGTGTAAAGAAAACAGTGTTTATTTTTGTAATTAACAATTAAAGAAACAGTTTATTTTAATAATACATATTAAAAATCTATCAATAAAAAATACACTGCCCAACATTTGAACTGGTACAGTTACAAAAATGTATATAAATGACAATTTACTAATTTTTTATTAACACCTTCTCCCTTAATTGAATCACAAATGTTATTCGACAGCCATTTGTTTGCATTCTGTAACGCAGCCCTGATTATCTAGTAAGTCATGCCAAAGAATTGTTACCATTAAAATTAAACGAGGAAAAAAATCTTTTTAACTTTAATTAAATAACTGAAAAAGTATCTGTTTTTATTTTATTAGTGTACCAGTTCAAATGTTAAGGAGTGTAAAAACAATATAATGATATACAGGGTATATTGCGCGATAATGTCTGATTTTGTGCTAAATATTCGTCATATGCGGGAAGTGTTACTTTTCTTCATTCATTCGAAGAAATGATGGCTGAAGCGCATCAAGAACTTCAAAAAGTTTACTGAGATGTTGTAATTGGTCTCGTCACTTCAAAGACGGTGGTTTTGATGTTGACGACAGTTCACATGAAGGAAGGCCAAAAACCTCGGAAGACGCTTACACAAAAAAATATATATATATAGTAATAAAAATGTTTTATTGATTATCCAAATATATTTCAATACAAAAAAGATTAAATAGTAAGGAAAGGAATAACTATTATTTAATTTTATACTATAAAACTTTAGATATTCCACCTCAAGAAGAATTTATGAATAAAAGAAGTAACTATTATTTTATTTAATAATTATTGTATCACTTAACTCTATGAATCTATTTGAACTAAAATCATTTACTTACAACTGAGTCATGTAATTCTTTTGAGCTATCTCACTGAACGAAATTTTGTTCTAAAGCTTACCTTGTGTTCTTTAGTGTGTATTTCTTTTTGTCCATTGGGTAGGTGAATAATCTTTTCATTTCCATCAATGTAGACGACCGACCCATCTGGATAATTTATCTTTTCTTTGCCATCTTTAAAAGTAATTTTGACTAAACCATTGGGGAAGGTTGTTTCTGTTGTTCCATCTATGAAATGCTTCTCTATTTGCCCACTGAATGAAAGAAAAATAGATTGAAGATATATAATATAATTTTTTTAAGCATTTTTTGTTTTGTTTTCAAAATTACCAAAACAAGAACTATTATACACAGACAAATGAGCTGGCTATTTAATAAAGACCTTAAGTGAAGCCTTAATGATTAAAGGTTGATACCTATGAATCTGTTTATATGGAAAATCAAAAATATTCTGTTTATGTAAAAAACTATTCCCAATAAAGATGTTTATGTTTACTAACAATAGAAATTCAAATGCCCTTCGCCAACAATTTTTCAATACTTTACATAACCAAATTATATATCATATGATAAGAAAAAAAGGTGGCTTATATTAAACAATTTACACCTAATTGTAATTTTTTTATTTAAATTAAAATATTAGTATATTAAAATTAAATATTTTTTTGGTATAAATATAATTGTTTAACTTATTTTTCTTTTGTTAAATGTTATTTCATAAGGAAATTACTTACTCTGGATATTCATATATCTCATCCCCACTACCAAGCGTGGTTTGCCATAAGTCATGTTCTGCATAATAATATCTAATGGAACCATCTAAGAGTTTCATTTCTTTAATGTCACCGTTAGTAAATTTTACAAGGATGAAATTTCCATCAGGTGATATTGTTTTCATGTTTCCGTTTTGGTACTTTGTTTCTGTACTTCCATCCTCGAGAGTTGTAACAACTTTACCACCTATAAAAAAGGAAGTAATATTAGAATTTTTTTTTTTTCATTTAATTTATATACAAAAAATGTGTCTCAATTGCACTCATTCATGGACTTCGATCAATTGAAGATTTATTAAGAAATCCCATAAAAGAACTTCAAAGCTGTGATGATGCCTCTAAATAAAAGCTGTTTTAAAACTTACTTGTACTTCCTTGTGTATCATTCAAACTGTTATTCTTTAATTTATCACCAAACACTTTATCGTAATTATTTTCAATATTTAAATCACTCAAGTTTCTAAAAGTTGTCATATCCCCGCAATTCGTTGAATTCCTATCATTTTCCTTATCGAGAAGCGCAGAAGTGGTGTCGGCAATTTTACGTGAATTCAACGTTTTATCAGCAAAAGACCTTTTTTCTTTCAACGAATATTTCGTTGGAATTTCATCGGATTCAGATGTTTCCGACTCAGATTCAGATTTTTTGTTACATTCTGATTTATTCCTATATATTTTAGGGGATTCCAGAAAGTTTTGTCGAGACAATTTCGTTTTTGATTTGCTTTTATAAATATCCGGTGATTTCTCTTGAATTGAATTTTTTCTGGAAATCTCGGGTGACTCCAAAGATTTCCTGGAAGAAGACTTATTTTTATATGAATCAGACTCCCCTCCCTTATTTTTTCTTAATAATTCAGGAGATCTTTTCGAAGAATCCGATCGCCTTTTCGATTTTTCTACATCGGAATTAGAATCATCTTCAGAACACCCCCCAAAACTTCTCCTATATTCAGTCTCGAAACTCTTTTTCTTCTTCCTTTTCTTCTCCTCGAAGCTATCCTCTTTGTTATTCACACTTTTTGTATCCTGAGTTAGTTTCGTTAAATTCTTATTGATTTCCTGAAGCATTTTCGTCTCTGAAGGAGTTTTCCTGAAGATTTGTTTAGCCGCTGTTAGTTTCGCGTTTTGCTTCTGTAACTTTTCCACTTCCTCTTTCAAATTCGCGTTGTCCTTCTCTAATGTTTTAATTTGCGTTCGTAATCTCGCTTGAGTTGTTCCGTTTCTTGTCTCTTTCAGTTTTAGGACTTCTTTCACGTTTGCAAGTTCGGCTTTTAAAGAGGAGATTTCTTCGCGTTCTTTTTTCGAGGGTTTATTTTGAAGATCTTTCATGTATCTAAAAAAAAAAATATGGAATTAGCAATTTTTCTCTATCGTTCCGCCTCGGATTTCACCAATTATTTAAGTGATGAGGATATCATGGGGCAATATTTTAATGCATGACTAAATTTCAAACCCATTTTTCTGGTAAATGTTTCATATATTGAAAAAATATTTTGAAGTCACATTTTTTATTTATTTAATATTAAACAGAGGACTGACATGGAACGGAATCAAGCATCTTACACAGAACAAGAAGAGGTGCAGAGAATTTTTTTTTTTAATCTCTTTCCTTTCTACCGTTAGGTGTAAGGAGAGGAGAGAAAATTGCAAAATAAAAAAATAACAGTTTTATAACCTTACACCAATGATGGTTGATAGGTTTGTGATTAAATAAATAAATAAAATAATATTAAACAAATAAATTACAATATGACATAAAATAAACATGGAATATAATTTTTCTATAACTTCATTTTATAAAATGGGTAATAAAAGAATAAACTGGCATATACATTCTGAAAAATAATTACTATTACAGATCTGTCATTTCGCGGGAAAATGGTGTCGTGATTTATCTTGGAATTTAATCATAATATGGGCAAAAAATAATGTTATAAAATGTTAAAATAAATGTCATGTGTTATTGGAATTTGAAGGATTATACAAACGGGTAAGCAATAATCATATAATTCAATAACAAACAATATTTCTTGCAAATATGACAAAGCGTCATTTGATTTTGTATTAGGATTTTCCCTAATTACAAAATCATTGTCAAGTCTTGCTGTACTTGTTTATAAAAATGTATCTTTACTAAAGATTCTTAAGTATATTTAGTACATGTGTTTGTATGAAATAATCCATTGCAGAAAAAGTTACTATTAACATATTCATACGAAAAAAAGGAAGAACAGTCTTTGAGAAAAATGTTTAATTATTAGAAGCACATGTTTGAGACGTTTTGCCTCAATTTATTGCAAGAAATATTATTTGTTATGAAATTATATGATTATTGCTTATCTGTTTACATGTTCCTTTGAAATTACAATAATGCAGAACATTTGTTTTAAGATTATCCTCTCTTACAAATCGAAAATATCTTTGCCAATATTTCACTATTATAATATCAGATTATATTTTATAATTTGATATTAAAAAATAGTGGCAAAGTATGAAATATTATAGGAAATATTAAAATAATTTAAATTAACGCGGGATTTCCCTCCTCCCCCGCATTCCGCTGCGCGATTCGACACTAGCGACGCTTGTGGTTTCCGGGGCATACTAAATGAAACTTTGAACGAATCTTTCTATTGGAGTTATCAATCTAGGTAAGGTAATCTGTGCTCTAGCACTCATAGTTCCTGAGATATAGCCGGTGACCTTTCTTATTTGGACACCCCGTACATTTCAGACACAAAGTGAACATTATCAATGGATTAATTGATTGATATTGGTAATTCATTGATACATTTGGTAATTCAAATAAACGTGTGAATAAAAGTTATTAGTGCTTTATTTATCAATTTAATTTGATCTTCATATAACTCAAACAATCAATTCATTATATTTGTTTAATAAAATGTTCAGCTGCATTCATCAAGGCATTGCACATGGAACACAGCAGTCTGATGAGGTTCGAAAAACCCATACGTTAGATGAATGGTGGCTGAATATTTTATTAAATGAATTTCGTTTCCCGCTCTCATAAACAGGACAAGTTCGCCTACCTTAAGTGGATGAAACAACAATTCTTTGTTGTCTTCTTTGTAGACCCGAATCGTTGATAGAAAGATAGCGCTTGCGTAGTCTTTCATTTATTATCATTATATTTGTGTTCGACGTTTATCTATATTTTGCATGGCTTTGAACAGTCAATGAAAAAGTATGATTATTCACTTACTTTTCAAAGGTTAATTTCTCTTTTGCCAACTTCTTCCTATCCTCCTCCAGTTCAAACTCCATCCGAATCCTTTCGTCCTGAATTTCCTTTTCCAACTTCTTTCGACTCTTCTGCAATTCCTTTCTCTCATTCTCGACCTCGCTCTTCATTTGATGCAACTTTTCGTTCTCGGCTCGAAACTTGGAAATTTCCAAATCCAGCTCTTTTAAGCGCTTCTTCAAAACCTCATCACCAGCAACGAAGGATCTAGTAAAGTCCAAATCATCAGTCATCACGCAAGCATTTTGTTTGACGATCACGTCCCGGCGTTCTTCCACTGTTGAGGTTGATGTTGTGGAACCCGACTCGGTTTCTTCTAACAAGGGAAAGTTAAAACTTTCAATATTATTTCAGAACCCAGAAATACAAAATCTCAACATAATAACGTTAATAGATATTGAGTAATTGATTTATAAACATGGGACAAATTTAGAAGATAAATTCGAACGAAAATCGATACATTAATAAAAAATCATATCTTTACAAAAGCCTGATGATTGAGGAAGAAGGGCCTACTTCGAAGAGCACCTTCTGCGACATCCTGATGGGAATAGCACTTGTCATTATAGTGAAAGGATTCCCGGAGATAAGCCTAAATGCAGAGGAAGTAATTAAAGGTCCGATACGTTAAAGTGCATTGAAATTTCATAAATGCGCCCATACTACTCTCGGGATTTCCCTTTATTCCTGAGAGTTCATGCTGAACCTGGTTTATCACTTTTTATTTTCTTCTTTTTTTTAATTTGAAATTTTTTAAATTGTATCCTCAAATTCCGCATTTAATTATTATTGCCGAGGATAACCGATTTTAAGAATTCTTACTGTGCGGAGATTACAACTTGCCATCTGATAAGTCAGTGCCTAAATACACAGGCCAGAATGTTGGAGTGGAGAAGACTCCAAGATGTATACATATACCTCTCCTTGGTTTCATTAAAAAAATCGTTTTAGCTATCATTATAAAGGAGCATAGATGTTAATATATTGTTATAGTTGGTATATATTAACATCTATGTAAGTGAGTTATGACGACATCACATTACAAAGGCTCTACTACAAAATTTCTCCGCACTATTTTTAATAATATGTGGAAGAGCAGCGACGGGCGTTAGCCTGCCTGAACTTCGCCTACTCTTAATTATTTATGTTTCTATTGTACAATTAACCCCGAAACCAATTGGTAGAAGGGGACATCGATCAACAATTCAATTCAATTCAATCAACAATTTATTATATTATTATT
Organism: Philonthus spinipes; assembly: GCA_963082785.1. NCBI lineage: Eukaryota > Metazoa > Arthropoda > Insecta > Coleoptera > Staphylinidae > Philonthus > Philonthus spinipes. The sequence goes on along the minus strand of OY720311.1, from coordinate 16,552,318 downwards.
ATTATTATGTATCTATAGATTTTGAAGAATTTTAATTATTAAATTAGGTACATCAGTGTTGTGCACTAAAAAAATTATTGACATTTATTAACTAATTATTTTTATTTACAATCAAGCACTTACCAAAATTGGGTGTCGGAAGAGTCCGCTCGTTCAGATCCTCAGACGTCACAGTGCTTTCATCCGATTGATGTCCATCTCTGAAATCCAAACCTCGCTTCACACTGTTCCTTCTGGAATTCTCAAAATGCACCGACTTCGGTTCTTGAGAAATCCTCTTAAACGGTGTACTCGAAAGCATCTCAAAAATACTCGAATTCGTCGAGCAAAAGCTGCTGTTCATCAATCTCTTTTCGAGCTGTTCAAAAATCTGCAATTCCCTCTGAGACGTCGTATCGGCGTCACTACTCCCGTTCCCAACCAGCTCTTCCAGACAGTCGATTACGAGCTTTTTGTTATTTTCGACGAAGGTATTGTTGTCACCGGTTATCAACTGCTCCAAGCACTCGAGTAATTTTTTTTGTAAATCCGGGGTTTCGTCTAAATTTAAACTCTCGAAATCCTTTAATATTTCAGCGGTTTCATCGTGGTTTTTCCCAAATTTTTCCTCTGCTAATTTCTTTAAACATTCCATCATGGTATTATTTGGAATTTCCGATAATTCATTATTGTTATCAACTGCATACCATTTCCCTTTAGGTTGTACATTGATTTCAGGAACTTTTAATGGGGTTATTTCCTTGTGGCTTTGATTTAAACCCGATGAAGAGATTTTGAATCTATCAAAATTTACCGGTTTTCTTGAAAATCCTTCTTGCACCGTATGCACATCTTCGATTTCATTCTTTTTTTCCCTACTAATTTCTTTATTCAAAACACCATCAATTACGTTACTATTATTATTTGAACGCAAATATTCTTCATTCAAATTTGTTTCCAGATTTGTAACTTCGGGTGAATAATATTGATTTAATCCTCTTATTTCTTTTTCCCCAGATAATTTTTTTCCATTTTCGAATTTATCCTCTTGTGTTTTCAAAAATTCTTCGTTTTCATCATAGCTTTTAACACGATTTTCTTCAGCCAAACTTTTCCCCACTTTACCTTCAAAACTTCTCTTAGCTTTATCTTTTATATCCTTATTTTGTACACCTTTAAAATTTAATTGAAGACCGCTACTCCTTTCTTCATCACTGGTTCTTTGAGCTTCACTATAGTCTCGACTGTTTCCCTGTGCTTTGTTTACTTCAAAATCACTATTACTTCGAAGTTCATAACTAATTCTCTGTGCTTTATTCACTTCAAACTCACTGCTGTCTTGACTATTTCTGTTTTCTTTATTTCTTTCAAATTCACTGTAATCTTCATTATTTCTCTGTGCTTTATTTCTAACAAATTCACTATAATCTAGACTATTATTTTTCGGCACTTTATTTCTATCAGAATCACTATTGCATTGACTATTTATCTTTGTTCTATTTATTTCAAAATCACCATTTCTCAATTCTTTATTTCTATCAAATCCACCGAAATCTTCACTATTCCTCTGTGCATTATTTCTATCAAATTCACTACAGTCTTTACTTTTTCTCTGGGCTTTATTTCCACCAAATTCACCGTAAGCTTGACTATTCCTCTGTGCTTTATTAATTTCAAGATCACTATTTCTGAGTGCTTTATTTCTATCAAAATCACTGCCTCTTTGACTATTTCTCTGTGATCTATTATTTATTTCAAAATCACCATTACCTTGACTATTTCTCTGAGAGTTACTTCTTTGAAGTTCACTATTTCCTCGACCATTCCTTCCCATTTTACTTCCTTCATGATCGCTATTACCTTGACTAATTCTCTGCGGTTTATTTTTCTCAAAATCACTATCATCTCGACCACTCCTCTGTGGCTTATTTCTTTCAAGCTCACCATTATCTTGACCATTCCTCACTTTCGCAATTTCCTCTTTTCGCAAAGCAGCCAATCGTTTATGCACAGCCGTTTGCGGCGGTTTCATTTTATTAAACGGCCTTTTATGATCGCCCGGTTTCATTCCGAACTTTATCAAACCGGTGCCCCGTTTCAAATAAGGTCTCTTCGGTTTCGGTTTTTCCGGATCACTCGCAGAGGGTTTATTATCGAACGGCATGTTTTTTAAATTGACCGAGCTTGCTGTTTGTGTGAGGTTTTCTATCGCGTTTTCATTTCGATCTAAAATCGTTTTTTCTGTTGAAACATTTTTATTTCGACTCGGAAAACTACTTACTGGTTTTTCTAATGGATTCAGGATTTCGTAATCGAGACTCATCATAGGCTTATCACTTTTTTGATCCTTACATTGATTTAATAATACTCGATCTGTACACTCGTTTAACAATTCTTGCTTGGATTTCTCACTTTCAGTCGATTTAATCGAATCAAAACTACTCCCTTTACCCACATTCGAATCATTCTTACAAAAATTACTTTCATTTGATCTGTTGTAAGAGGTATAAGCGGATAATCCTGGAATTGAATCGAAATTTGAAGACGAGCTCCTGTCGGTTTCTTCTAAACGCTGATGGTGCTGCCTCATGAGGCGCTCCTGTTGGGTCTGCTGCCATCTCTTAAGCTCGTCTAGTTTCGCCAGCAGGGTCGATGGTGACATTGCCATTATTTTTTCAAATGAAATACTATTTATTTAAATTATTTTATAAAGTTGTGCATTGTTTTTATAGGTTATGTTTCGTTCGGTTTGAAATTTGACGGTTTTGGTTGTTCATGCCTGGAAATATAGAGGGCACTGGTTGGTTATTCATAAACATGAATACTTCTCTTTTATAATTATTGATAAATTTAAAATAATTTAAATAATGCTATAAATACAATTCTAAGGGCCGGAAAATTGTCCGAAAACGGACCGGGAATGAAAAACGGGAACATTGTATATAGAAAGTCCGTAAGATCGTTTTCCGTACGATTGTGATTATTTTTTATGATTATTTTTTCCCGCTTCCGTTCTCAGATGATTACGACTCGGCTCTAACAATTGTAAAATTCTATATTTTCATTTATTACTAGTGTTGGGCAAAATCGAATAATATTAGTAATCGAGTATTACTAAATGTGTCATTTTAAGTATTTAAAACGAAAAAGTAACTTCAAATTTATGTTTATTGATAAATGGGAAGTTATTTCTGATATATTTATAATAAGTAACATTCATAAAATTATAATATACTGAATTTAGAAATAATAAAAGAACGACTTTGCCCATCACTATTTATTACTAATAAAATCTATGGACCTTTAATTCTATTGTATATTAATTTCCATGAGAATTTTAGTTTAAATTAGAATTTATAGATGGCGCTCATAATTGATCATAGAGTACAATTTTTAAAAAATCAAATTTTATTTGTTTCTGATATATATTTATAAATAAAAAAACGAAAGAAAGAGAAGTATTTTCATTAAAACTAAGAACATTATCCACAAACAATGTTAACAAGATTTACTTGTATACGGCTTTATATGCGGTATTGAAACTATTTTGTAAAATTACTATTTATTAAATGTAGATATTTTTTTATTTTTAAATAGAATGTGTTCTATTTAAAAATAAAAATATAAAGTGTTTAGTGTGCGTTCTTATTATCCTATTACAATTAAATTAAAGTTTCTTTGGGAAACTAAATATTTTTATTGGAAAAAAATCCTGCAATAAATCAGTAAGGGTCAACTCAAAGACAGAATTACGTTTTGTCTTAAAGACTGAACTATTTCCGAGTGGATATAACGTTTATTCTGCTGATTTGGTTATCATCAAATTAATGAATGCATCTGAAATATTGATAGTCGCCTGTGTTTATATTCTACCTGCCTCAAATTTAGATGTATTTAATTCTGTACATGAACAACTGGAAGATCTACATTATCAATATGATAATTTAGTATTTTTTGGCGATTTCAATATTAGTCAATACTATAATTTGGAGTACTCATCTGTTGTATATATTTAGTTGGGCGTTATATATTTTTCTTGAATTTTTGATCTCATTATTTCGTCAGTGATAGCAGATCCGAAATCATTAGTTTCTCAAGACCCTCACCATCCTCCATTACTTTGTGTTATATCTATTAAAACTATACATACTCATAAGTTCATCTCAAATAATAATAATAATTATAATAATAGATATAATTTTAGAAAAGCGAAAGAAATTTTTTGTTGAAGTGGGTCGCATTATATACATTAGAGGATATCGATGAGGCATGTGAATTTCTATACTCTCAGCTTTATTGTGTTGTCGATAAGCATGTTCCGAAATGTTGTAGGAACTTCAATAGATGTAATTATCCACCTTAGTTTGATAACGATATTATTTCAGGATAAAAAAATAAAACATAAACTTTTAAAATACTTGAAAAAGAAGAAAGACATTAATGAATAGAATTTTATTAACGCAAGAAAATCATTAAAACTTAAAATACAAAGTGCTCGTAACAATTACATTAAATCTTGTGAATTAATGATAACAGATAATTCAAATAAATTTTGGAGTTATGTCAATTTAATGAAATCATCAACAAGCACATCTGGTAATATGATGTATCAGGATTCAATTTTAACAACTTCGAATTCCATTGTTGATGGTTTCGCAACACATTTCAGCTCTATCAATAGCAATTATCAACCAGCAGATAATGTTAACAAATCGTCTATAAATTCATCAAATTTGGGCGATTTCTTCACTGACATACTCGAAAATTAAAATCAAAATGGACTTTAGATAAGTACAAACTACTTAGATTTAAGTTTTACATTGTTATATACTAGTGGGTAAATAAAGTTTATTTGAGTCATAGAGATAAAGTATAAGAGGGCCAGATCCATGTATTTAGCGGGAAACGCGCGCAAGGCCATCTAGTGCTCAAGTGGACAACTATTTCCCAAGTTTCAAACCTTTATAAGGTTTTTGAGGTTAGGTTCATATACACACTATAATATAAGTAATGGCGGGACTTTTGAATATTTTTCTATTTACAATTTTTTGTTCACTATTCCACTTCAAATTATTGATATAAAAGTTTTTTTTTTTATATATAAATGTGCTATTTTACAGAAAAAAATATCAGTAGATCATGCAAATAAGAAATTTCAGTTAATAATAGTTTTTGTAAAAAGGTGATTCCGTAATAAAATTATTATTATTATTAATAAAATTATCTAAAAAATACATAAAAAATAACATATAAAAACAACGTTATTTTTAAGTAAAGTATATTAAACTTATAAAAGAATTATTTAACCTGTTATTCATATATTAATTAAAACATATTGACAACAGTTATGTTTTGAATTAATTGATATCTCTCGGCTGGATAATTTTATGAACTCCTTTCCTTAAAGAATCTAGAAAAATATGGATATAAATATTACTTCATAAATGTCTATGTTAAATACATTTTTTTATAGAAAATATTGTAAAAATCATAAACTATATAATAAAAAATGAAGATTTATAGACCGAAAACATATTTTGAGAATGTGGGAAATAAACCATATTTATTAATAATTAATTATTGCTCGATTGATTCATAATTTTAAGTTATGTATATTCTTTCAAAAATATACAACTCATACAAATTAATATAAAACGTATTTTAAACTACAAGTAACTTACCAGTTGTAGTTTTATAAGAAAAAGTGAAGAAACTTCTGACGAATACAAAAAACAAACTGTCAAAAACAATTCATTTAATTTACATCAATCAAATTGAAATATGGCAAACTGATCCTTATTTAGAACATCTTTAATATTTAATTAAAAGTATAAATGTTTAAGAAATATACCTTATAGGGCGACAATAATAAATAAATCATTGTAAAAACCGAAAAATAAAGTATTTTAAATTTTCCACTTGAGACTTCAGCGCCTCCAGTGCTCAAGTGGACAACTATAGCCGTGTTTCCCAATTTCAAATATTATCCGACCCCCCCTGATTTAAGTCCTATTGAAGGATTGTTCTACAATCCTCGCTACAGGCGTATTTTCAAATTTGTGGAAACAGTTTAGAGTATGTCCTGTGTTTAAGTCTGAATCTCAATACTTTTAAACTTTTCAATGATTTTTGAAAGTATTTTGAGTGAACATGTGTCACGGAATGTACGTAGCAGCTTATCACACCATCAATATGGATTTTTATCTTGGAGGTCAACAGCTGGCAATCTTTTTAACATCTCGCAAATAAATTCCACCAACTTAGACGACAGCTTTCAAACGGATATGTCGAAGACATTTGACCGCATGGATTACGCCACTTTGTTACACAAACTTAGCTTTTATAATATAAATATTTGTCTGATGGAATACAAATAGTGGAATATGAAGGCACACAGTAATTTGCTTATGTCGCTACATCCAGTGTGCCCCAAGGATCAAATCTTGAACCGCATTTGTTTTCACTTTTTGTAAATGATATAGGCAACTATATCAATTCTTCTTTTCTACTATATGCAGATGATTTAAAAATCTTTATGAAAATAGAAAACGCACTGACTGTATTATCCTAGAAAACGACCTCAATGACATCTATGACTGGTACCATTCTAATGGTTTATTATTAAATACAAAAAAAATGCTGCCTTATGATATTCTCATATTTATTCGATACACGGTGATTTTTTTATAGAGAGTAAATCGGTTTAAAGATCTCGGATTTACTTTATTGGTAAAAACTGCATTGCAAAATCTTGAATGGTTGCCGAGATACAGGGCGTTTCTCGATTTTCTGTTATTTTTAAAGACCGCTGTAATTTTTTTATTTATCAAAATAATTTATTTTAGTAAAAACATTCTCAAGGCACTTTTTTAAACAAAATCCAATGGCACACTCAGATTTTTTCTTCATATCACGGTTTTTGAGAAATAACATAAAGTTATACTTTTTTTATATGGACATCAAAATGGGCTATGGTCTAAATAAAATATTCGCTGTTTACAACAATATATAATTATTACTATTTATGTTTGAAATTAAGGGAGATATTGCGTTTATTTAATCTTAATTAAGTTGGCTGTGGAAAATAACAAGAAAGGAACAAATATTCTGTCAAGTTTGTTTATTGTCATTTCTGTTTGTGGTGTTTAATCAAAACGTTTGAAAATTTTGAACACTTTGACATTGTGTTGGTGAAACAATTGTAGCAATAAATAATAGTGAAATTAAATAATTTTAAATAAAAAATGATTTGAAAATAATTAATAAATTATTTCCACATTTAGCTTTGTGACTATTGACTTACTTACGTAAGTACGTTAAACAAATGCACATTAAAACAACTACTTCCCGGGCAAATTGTGAATATGCAGTTTCATCAAGTGACAGCTTTAATGAGTTTTGATTCTAACCAAAAGCTTTTCAGATCTTTCCACTATTATACAAAGCTAGGATGTATCGTTTGGATTCAATCGATTCAGATGTTTAAGCTCTATGGCAGAAATACACGGACACACACACATACATTTAAAAAAAATCGTTTAAATGAACTCAGGGTACCTGAAATAGTGTACATCCGTTGAAATTAGCGGTTCGAAAATGTTTACAATCACAATACAGAGGCCCGGGAAAAATAAAAAAAAACTACACAATTTTGTTGTTGCATTTGTGCTGAATAGAATTAATTTTCTTAAATTTCATTTACAAAAAAAAAATGTAAAGGTTTGTTCAATTGGTGACATTAATAAACAGCATGAGAATAAAATTATTGTTACGAAAATAAATAAAGAAACCATTTCATTGAATGCCGTTCGATTTTATAGATTTGTCATTCAAAGCAATCGGTATTCAAAAACGAAACTATTGAATATAAGACTGAATATTCAACAGTTTCGTTTTTGAATAAATGGAAACTAAACAAAACCAATTTCTTCAAATATCTATCCATTCAGAAACGACCTAAACTAATCTTCGCGTGACTCACCGGAGGCGTAATTTAAACACCCCGTGGCATAAGAACAAAGCGTTTTAACAATTTCCCAAACCGAAGATGAAAGATACGAAGACCGAAACTCATTGGTTCCCGCTTTCAGGTAAACGGATGACTCATCCGAGCTCGTATCACTCCATCCCTTTCCTACCAATAACAGAAAAAACCTTCCGAGTACAATAAGGTGCAAAATCGTAAGCAGTTGCATTGATTGAATCCACCCTCTACGAGGACAAATAAAACACGAATACACAGATTTAGTTCTTGTTTCCCACAATTACGCACGCAGAACCCTCATCCACTCATCCGCGTTTTCGATGAATTAAATTCGTTTCAAAATCTACTTTTGCATCTTACTCTACCACCGGCGGTGAATCCGGTTGTGAGGGAATGACTTAAGCTAAGTTTGTTTGTGTGTGGTTGAGTGTGTGGGAAGGAGCGGTGTTTGTGTTTTGGTTGTTCGTGCCCTCTCATGCGGAAAGGAAAAGAAATATAAACAAACATAGGAAACGGGAAGTCGCTTACGAAACTGGGAAGCGATAAAGGTAATTAACTTGGCTTCAATTAACATAAATGAAAACAATCGACTGTCGGTTTACTTTTTGAGGTTATGCTAAACGCACGTTATGCGTTTGTTTTCGTCGACAGCAATTGTTAATAAAACCGCTAGCGGTTGTTATTTAATACGTGTTTTATAGCGCTAAAAAAAAAATAACGTCACCGCGAATGATTCGGTTATTTAATGTTGTTACTAATTTGGTTGGGACTTGTTGAATCAATCGAGCAACAGGTTGCAACCTGTTTGTGTGAGGATTTCCATTTTCCCATGAATAGGTTTAAGTTTTTTCAGAAACAAATTTAGTCATTAAAAGTATGATTAGTTATGCAGTCATCACTAATTTATTCTTAAATTTAATTATTGATGATGAAAAACATCCATATTGTTGTGCAATAAAGTAACAAAATAATTTCGACAGAATTTATTTTATAAATTAATTTTTAAATATTTAAACACTAAATTAATTTTGAGATAAATTATAATAATTTTAATTTTTTTAAATAAATCATTAATTTATTAAACAATTTCCGGCCAAGTTATTGTGTATTGATTAGAGATGGGCAAAGCCGATCTTTTCGATCTCTTTTGTCGTTGCAAAATGAAGTATGACAATTTTCTTAATGTTATTTCTAATAACACCTATTTAATAATAAACTCTAATTTATTGTAATTAACTTTAGCTACTTAAAATTGGTTATTCAGAAATACTTGATTACTAAATTCACTTGATTTTGCCCAACACTAGTATTGATAAATATCCGATTGGATGCCAACTTATCGGAATATCAATATCAATTTGATGTCTATGCCTGACGCAATATAGCGTTATTAAATTCACTTAATCGGATTTCGGCATGGTAATGAAATTGCCATCGAATTGACAACCATAAAAGGTTACGATTGTCGATCAGTTTAAGAAAACTGATAAATTTAAAATACATAGCTGCTATTTGTTTTATGATGTTTTTTTATTTATGTTTCGGGGTTTTATCTTTATGAACTTGTAAGATCCAACAATTATTAATTTATAATAGATTCTCCATTTTTACAAAACATATTTTATAAATATTAATATTACAAAAAATATATATTTTAGAATTTGTTGTAATTTATTGTAAATAAATTGAAAAGAGAAATGCTATCAGATATTTAAAACAAATAAATGCAACAATGTTTCTTTCTTCACAACTTATTTGAGACTATTTTAATACAAATTAAATCAATGATCCTTTCTACCCATATGGGTGTAGGGTTATAATTTGTATTAAAATAGTCTCAAATAAGTTGTGAAGAAAGAAACATTGTTGCATATATATATATATATATATATATATATATTAAGACAAATTATAAACTACTCATGACAACTTATTTACAACTAATTTATGATAAATGATAAACTAATGAGATTTGCAATAACATTATTTTTTGAAGTGGTTTTGCCAATTTCCGATGGAAGTTAAAAAAAAATATATTTTTTTTAACTTCCATCGGAAATTGGCAAAACCACTTCTCTAAAAATATGCATCGTTCAAAAAATATTAGAAAAATTCAACTTTTTATTTATACAGTTTCAGTAGCTAAAAGGAAAGTAATTATTGAAATATGTAAATTAATTCTTTTCAAATTTATTTCTATTTAATTTAATAAATATATTAAACTATGTAGGCTTTCCCGACCAGTGTAATTGGAATTGTTGATTTCTGGGCTCCTAAGTGAGGAGACATAGAAGAGTTCGTAAGCCCTTCGTTTACGGAACCACTGAAGATGCCGACCGCAGTTGCCAGCAAAACGTTTCGATTAAACTCCAACAGACCAATAATTTTTTAATTCACCTTTAGCGAATTATGGATCCTTTGGGGCGTTTTCACGATTAATTAAAAATATCAATTATTTTCAAGAATTATTTTAAGAATTATTTTTCAAGAATTATTTTAAAATTTAAAACTTATAAAGAATATTTTTCGAATCAAAATACAAAAGACATTAATGAAAATTAAAAACATATTTTTTCTGCGTTCAAACAGTATCAATATTATAACGGTAATAAAATAAAATTGAATAATTCAATGATAAATTAATTGTAACAAAATTTAACAAATCTATTATATTACAATTTTATGACTAAGGAATAAGGAGTTTTAAATATTACAATTTTTTGATAAGTTAACATTTTTGCAATAAATATTACATTATTTAAGTCGAATATTCAGAAATATAATATAAAGAAAGATAATAAATTAAATATTGATTTCGTTGATATAAACAACCGCAATTGTTTTACTTTTGTCTTTTTCATGGGTAACTATTTTTTGGTGTATGGTAAAATTAAAAACGACTGTAACTTATTTTATTTTAAAAATAACTATGGCATATGTTATATCGGATTAAAGGGAAAAAAATAGCCCTTTTAATAAAGTCATAGCCAACTATTGTTTCCATTTAAAAAAATGTAAGTTTGTGCCATATCTCCCAAAATATGGGCGAAAATTTTTTTTTGATTTTTTGTTACTAATCTGTGTAAAATTTTCTACAACTTTGTCCTTTACAGTTTTTTTCTATCTATGATAATAATAGAGATATATTTATTTCAAAAAATTGACACATTTTACTTTTTTCAAAATATCTAGTTACCCTTGACTTTTTCAAATATTTTGAAAGTGTCATTTTATTCGTCTTATAAAACTACACTTCTTTCCCCATTTAACCGTTTTTCTATCTCTTATAGTTTCCGAGATCCCCATAGAGAACATCGAAAAAAACTCACCCTGTATATATATATATACAGAGAGTTTTAAGTAACACCGAACATACTAGAATGTACTCAATGTAAATTTTCCTATGTTCGATTTGTTCAGGAATGTATCAAAGCATTGGGTGCGATGTGATTGGCTACGATTTCTAATGTCAATTATTATGTCAAGTGCAGCATGTATAATTATGAATATTATACTTAACCGCAATGCATACCATAAAAATCTTTTCCTCCTTTGTATACATTATTGAGATGTAAAGATGTCCAACTCTTCGTCCACTTCTGATTTAAGAGCCATAACAGTAAATATCACTTGCGATAACTGACAAGTGTAAGTCATTTTTGACGGAAAAGGGTGTAGTTTGGGTTGACTATATTATTTTTAGAAATAGTAGCCAATCACATCGCACTCAATGCTTTGATGCGTTTCCGAATAAATCGAACATAGGGAAATTTGCATTGAATACATTGTAGCATGTTCGGTGTTACATAAAACTCTCCGTATATTCAAAAAGTGAATAAAATCATTAATCAAGAAAATTTAAATCTTTTCTTTTTTTTATTAAATGTGATTGCATTCATTCTTTTTTTTTTTCTTCAATTCCAGCATTGCAATCTAAAGATGAGTACGACGTTTTCTGACATCGACGTCATTGACGTCAACGAGGGGTAAGTTTTCCAATTGAAATTCAAAGGTAACCGAATGTAAACACAAGGTAATAAACATAAAATGCCATTTTAGTGTGATTTGTTTGTAATTGTAATTTATTTATGCAGGACGTCCACAATTAAAACATTTTATAGGTATTTTTGTTTCATTAAATCTTAATAAAAGTGCCTGTTGTTTTGATCATGTAAGTGTTGTTGACGATGACTCGAGCACTAAATTTCTGTAAAAAAAAGCAATTGAATTTGTAAGGCCAACCTTTACACAGTGTTAGTTAAAAGCAATTGAATTTGTAAGGCCAACCTTTACACAGTGTTAGTTAAAATCATCGGAACTCCTAAATAATTCTCAAACAATATATTACGGCTTAAGTATCTGAAACGCTGTAATACAGAATTTATTTATAAGTGAGCGCACTGTATAAGATATTCTATTTGAAACTCTCAAGTAGGTAATTATGGTATTAGTAAATTGAACACGCTGTATATTTAAAATAAATTTGAATGATGGCTTGATTATAACCATGAAAATGTTTTTGAAAATTCTTATTGTTGCAGAATTATTTAGGTGTTCCTATAATTTTTTCTAACCCTGTATAAAAATTCCTTTATTAACAAACAAGACATACTAGATATTTTTTTTATAATAAACCCATAAATATTTTCATCACAGAATTCACAATCATTTTCAGTAATTAGCTATCATCTCAAAGGTTTTTTTTTCAGTGTTAATTCCATATTTTTTTTTGTTATTAAAAATTCTTATGTTATTTCAAGTATGCTAATAATAATTCAATTGTTTTTTTTTTGTGTTTTTTTCCATACAATGAAAATAACTTGATAAGTAGATAAGCCTTATTAATAAAAAAAAACACACTCACAATTTTTGTTTGTCATATTTTAACGATTCTTTCAAAACTAATCACTAAATTCATTAAAATTTCTCAAAAAAATCATTACAATTAATTGAAATTTCAGAGATTTAAGTCAGATATTGGAGACGACGGAAGATCTATTCCATGTAAGTATGTCACCGAGTTGCTCAATTCCAGTGATGATTCATTTCGTGTTCAGACCTGTTGTACCTTGTTTGTGAGTTGGGTGCATTATTTAAATCCGGCCTAATCAGTGCCGTGTACATTCTCTTGACAGTGAGTGTACGGTGATGTTGGGTGAGGTGCATCAGGGGAGTTTTGATCGGAATAAGGTTTTGCGATTATATTTTATTGCTGTTATAACGTGTTCATTTCCTTAGACCTAATGGTGGAAAGGAAAAATATAAAAAATAATGGGTTTTTTAAAAAAAATTCAGAGTTAGTTATGATTTTGCATAATGTTTTTTTTGCTGTATTTTAAAACTAATTTGGGGTTAAATTAATTATGTTGTAACAAAATAAATAATTTTGTAAAACAAAGAAAATTATTTGAGATTCATATAAATGCTACAGCAATTAACAAATTAATTTTCAGATTATTGGATTTTTTTTCTTATTAAATTTTATTTCTTACCAGATCGCCCCAAAAATCCCCCCATAAGACCCCGTATAACCTACTTTTTTATTAACAGTGATTAAATTTTATGAATGTAATAAACATTCATTAATTACTGTTAAATTATTTATGTATATACAATCAGTAATCCCGTTAACCATATGGTGTCGGGTTTAAATTATTTATTTATAAAATAAAACTGGCAGGTATATTTAAAATATATTGTTTGTGAAAATTTTTTTAATAACATTATTTTTGAGTAATCGATAGTAAACTCATTTTTTCTCTTCTAAACCTGCAATTTTAATATAATTCATTCATTCATGACCGACACTCATATACCAGCATTAGCCAGTGTTGAGTTTAATATAATTAATACTTTTAATATTCAAACATTGGTAGTTCATATTGTAATAATATGTTTTATTTAATTTAAATTTTGATTTCTCTTTTATATTAAGATAATTAATAAATTATTACCCGACACTCGAAAGGGTGTAAGGGTTTTATTATATATGTACGTATATATAAATATAATAAATTATTAAAATTATTTTTAAAAATCTATTCATATTTATTATTATAACATTATTTTATTCATAGCTCGGGTCTTTGTCGGAATTGGAGAATCAAATCTTGAACCAACCAGTGTACAATCACTGTGACTACAATATTGTAAAGCAAGAAGAAACGCCGGACGGAAATGAGGCGCCCGGAGGGAATAATGTGGCGCAGCCGTTTATTATCAGCAACGAGGAATATCCCGGTACCTATCAGTTTAACGTCTTCATTGATCCTCATCACGGTACAAAGAGTCCATGGGTGGTAAGTACAAGTGAATTTGAAAAAATAATTGTTATTATTAAAATGAATACAACAGAATACAGGGTGAGTTTTTTTTTTTGTGTGTATAAGGATCTGGAAAACTATAAGAGATGGTGGTTTACGAACCTCGATTTGTTTTAATAATTAAACAAAAAAACTAACATTTATTTAAGTATTGATCTTGAATATATACACAAAAATGAAAACAACATAAATAAAAAAGGAGTATAAAGAATACAAGAAATTGAAGATGAATGATTAGTTAGTTTAGTTAAAATTTTCATGAGTAATACAAGATTTGAACAACGAAGGAGAACTGATGAGGAATTCAGAAATTATTTTTAGGTGGATGATAAATTGGTGGGGGAGGTTTTTGGGAGGAAAATAGATAGAGGATGAACATCTCATTTCGTCGAGTGAAACATTGGGATTTTGAATGTCTAGATTTGGAACCGGATTTACGATTTCATCATCCTTTAAAGGAATTCTGACACCAATTGTATATCTAAAACAGCCCTTTGTTGAGCATTTTTGCGTAGTTTCCTTTGTTCCCTGAGTAAACTTGTAAAAAAGGGCTGATTGCCCGTTTATTGAGGGTTCATCCTCACTCGATCATAAAATCGTTGTTCGGTTCCAAACAACAATCAAGTAATAAAGTACAAAAAATAGAAAGTAAAAATATTTGCCCATGAAATTGAAATAAGAAATTTTAAACTGTCAGAAAAATGTTCAAAGTAAATAATGAACGAAATACAAATACAACGAAATATTTGCACTTTTAGCATGTACAGATGGAGAAACCTTTAAATGAGTAAGGAAGAACAGTTTTATGAGCCGAACAAAACTGACCTTTAGAAAAATTTTAAAAAGTCAAGGCTAACTAGATATTTTAAAAATTGTAAAAATTGGTATTTTTATATTCATTTTTCTCAGTTATTAAAAAAGATGGAATAAAACTGCACAGAGCAAAGTTGTAGACATTTTAATATTGTTCTATTTATTAATTCGTGATTTATTAATTCTACATACTTAATGATATGAAATTTTCAGTATTCGGCCCCATTAAAAAAGGTGTTCATATTGATGAACCAAGTTTTTCCTGTTGATTTTAAATGGGTTGGCTGTGAAAATAAGGACCTTTTTGTCAGGGCGACGCCCATTTTTTCCGTACAACACCAACACGAGATGGTCACCCGCTGCATCCCACACGCCCACCGCGATGATAAGTCCAATATCGGTGAGTATCAGAATTGAAGATAATATAAAATCCGCACTACATATTTTTGATGAGCAAAATTGATTATTTCAATAATCGAAAACGAAGCAATTGATTATTTTCATTAATTAAATGTCGATTTAATCATTTCAATGGCATATACAGGGTGAGTCATCAAAGTGCCCGTCTTCGATATCTCCCTTGTCGTTAGAAATTCAGCATTAATTTATTAATAAAACTTGATTGACTTCTGAAGACGCATAATGTAAAATTATTTTCATAAATACAGGGTGTACGGTTATACTGGAATTGATATCAAGTTTGATATTTCAAATGGAACGCTATTTAATTTGTTTTATTGGATTCCCCTTTAAATTATCTTTATAACAATAGTTAGTAGTTTTGACTGCCCATTACTGCAGTAAAAATATTTTCTAAAAATTTTGGCAGTTACAAAGGTGTACTAAAAAAATAATATTTTTTTATATTTTGAGATAGAGAAATGAAATTTTGTATGTTTACAAGATGGAAAAAGTTGTCAATAACGATGGACAATGCTCATGTTTTCGCAATAAACTTAAACTTTCATCAAAAAAACAAGGTGAACTTAGTTGCGCACCTAATATTTATTTACTTTTTTTTTATATAACTATGATGTTGATATATTTACTAAAATAAATATCACAAATAAAGTAAATCACTATTTTATTCTAATAATAAATATGAATAGATTATTAAAATATTATTAAATATGCATACTAAAAAATTACTCGACACCCAATACGGGTAAAAGAGTATAAGATTAAGAAAGAAAGATACTAAAAAATTAATTATACTGTTTTATTCATTATTATACAAGCTAATTTTAATTCAACCAATATTTTCAGGTCATGAACCACACGTTTGGGACCACATCATCCGTTGCCGTAATCCGAATGCCGTTTACATGGGTAGCAAAGAATCAAACACTCATTTGAGTGTAGTTGTGCCAATGGGAAGACCTCAGGCCGGCGCTGACACAGTTCGTCATCTTTACGAATTCGTCTGCAAGAATTCCTGCCAGACCGGCATGAATAGACGCCAGTTGGAGGTTATCTTCACATTAGAAGACATAAAGTAATGAAATAGTTTTAATTATTCACCCTTATTTATCCAATTGATCACTGAATAATTACCGAACACTTTCCATGGTGCTTGAGTTATCTTCCATTTATTATTTTGAGTATGCTGTGTAAAAATAATGATAATTATTTTTATAATAACTATATTTTTCATCAGAAAAATAATTATATTTCATATGTTGAGCTACGACCTACAAATTTGTTGTCCAAAAATTATAAATTTCACAACTGAAAGTGTGTTTTGATGTGTTGCATTTGGTATCCATTTATAAAAATACCAATCTTTCAATTTTACTTCATTTATTATTACCCTGAATATATCCTTATTACACACCTATTCTGAAGCATTTGCAAAAAGTACAGGTTTGGTGCAAGTGAATTGAGACAAACTTACATTTCTCCAAATTAGTGCATGTATCATACATGCGGAGTATGTGTGAAATGTCTTTCAATTCGGTTTATGTAATGAAAGAACTTATTAATATGTATAAGTGAATAAAAGCTAATTTGATGTTATCTTCAATTTAGAAGACAGAAAGTACTACAGTAGTTAAATCATTAATACATTCATTGCTTTGTCACCGGTGACTGACACTGAAGTATTTCAATGGGGCCACATCAGTCACCGATGACCGATAGTGAATACTCGTAATTTCGTCTAAAAATGCATCAAAATGAATTAAAATAAGCATATTTTTCATTTTATAAAATAAAACTTAAAAACAAAGAAAACATTTTTTGACATTTTACATTAGAACTTCATCCTACTGTAATTAATGTTAAACATGATTTTTCTATTTATTTTATTTATTTATTTATTCCTTTGCCTATCTACCTTTTGGTGTAAGGCTTACATTACTAAAAAAAAAAATGATTTTTCTAACAGAATCAAAAATAATATGTTTTTCGATTTCAGAGGAGAGGTTTTGGGGAGGAAGGCTTTGAATATCAGAGTGTGTTCTTGCCCGAAACGTGATAAGGACAAGGAGGAGAGAGAGTATGGAAGGACTGTTAAAGATGAGCCACCGCCGCAATCTAAGAAAAGGAAGTTGGAAAAGAAACCACCTAGTTTCACAGGGACTTCAGTTGACACTAAAGAATACGAGATCTCTGTAAGTAAAGACAATGCAATTTTTCAAATTGATAAGCCATTGCATTCCTTATAAAGCCCGTTGTATCTTAGTTCATTGGCTTTTATTCTGTTTTGAAGATTGCGCTAATTCCTTTTATGATTATTGTTATGTGATCAGTGATTTTTCCTTTTCTGTTTTTTTTTCTGTGATCAAATTAAGGGCGCGTTTACTGGAAATAGTTGTAGGGTTTTTTTTATAAGCAAGGGATTTCATCATTGACATTTTAATAGATCAATGTAACTTGTCAATATATTAAGGGTGTGAAGTTACCAATAGATCATAAAAACTTTAAAAATTAGTCCCGAGACTAACCAATAAAAATACATTTTTTATTTTTTTTTTTGCAAAATTTTAATTTATTCATCTATATACTCCCTCTAAAATTTCTTTGCCTTCGTTGTAGAACGATTTATCTTTGGCCTCAAAATAGGTGTTAGTTTTAGCAATACCCGCTTCGTTCGAGCCAAATCTTTTTCCTTGGAGCATCTTTTTAAAATCAGCAAAGAGCCAGTAATTGCTGGGTGCCAGATCTGTAGAATAGGGTGGGTATGTCATTGATTTTCGTCATGGTTTTTACCGACTTGAGGATTGATGCATTGTCTTGATGAAACAATGTTTTTTCTTTGCCATATGAGGTCGTTCCAATCACCCAATCGGTAGAGTAAGGTTATATAATAGTCACTGTTGATCGTCTGGTCTTTCTTCAGATAATCTATGAAAAATATTCCATGTGTATCTCATAAAATACAGAGGCCATAACCTTGCCAGCCGATTCTCCAACACTCCTGCTATTTCATACATCTTTCTTCATTCGACCCCCCCATTCACTTAACCCTATTTCCACGCACGTCCTCCATACCTCTTTCACTAATCTATCATTATCCAATCCACACAACTTCATCTGATACTTCATCACTCCTAATGCACACTCATTTTAAATGTTTCCTGAAGCAGAATGTACCCAGGGGTTGATCTTCCCACCCTCAAAATCTGCTTCAGGAACAACTACTGCTCTTTCTTAATGCATTTATACTCTTATACCACTTTTTCCTCACCATGCCCCATGCTTTTTCTTGTGCCTGCCAAGTATTCACCTGCGTATTAAAATATGAAGCCCAAATACTTTAATTCATTAACCCTTTCAATCACATCCTCCTTCCATTCCAATTCACTCACTCTACCCTTCCCTTCATCTATTCCTAAATCGCAACCAATTTGTTTTCCTTACAGTCCTTTTTTGTCTAATTGGCAGTTCAAAAATGTTCACAATCACAATACTTTCCCTCGGAACGGGGTCCGGGGAAAGTAAAAATTGATTACTACAATTTTGAGAGATGTTTTTTTTTTATTGATAATAATGTTTATTTACCACTTTTAATAAAATGGCAAGAGATGGCACTTGCGTCGTCTTCCATTTATTTTGATTTATTTACCACAGTGAAATTCTTTACAGTCCCCTTTTTTAAAATAGACATTTTGCAAATAACAATTTAGAAAGCCTTGTTTTTAATAATGTACTTGCTGAATAATTTTTAATGACAATTAACAGTAATGAAGTAATTACTTTTATTATTAATTACAATTTTGTTTTTTTTTTCAATAGTTCAAAATGATTGGAAAACAGAACGTCCAGGCAGTTTACAAATTCGCTGCTAACTTATTAGCTGGCGACATGATCCGCAGGAACGCGGAACAGCCTTACAAGAAGTGCATGCAGGAGATCGAACAATTAGCACGTAAGTTAATAACTGTAGAAAACAACCCACAGAACAAAAGTCACAATTAATGTTGTGTTAGCATTACAATAATGTTTACACTTTGCTTAGTGGGAATATAAAAAAAGCTGTAATGGTTGTTTTTTTTTTTAAAAAAAACTAGTGTTGGGCAAAATCGAATAATATTAGTAATCGAGTATTACTAAATGTGTCATTTTACGTATTTAAAACGAAAAAGTAACTTCAAATTTATGTTTATTAATAAATGTGAAGTTATTTTTGATATTTTTATAATAAGTAACATTCTTAAAATTATAATATACTTAATTTAGCAATAATAAAAGATCGACTTTGCCCATCACTAAAAAAACACTAAAAAAATAAAGAAAGAAATAACAATTATTTAATTTTATAATAATCAAAATAACCGATGTTCGTCTCTTTGTATGAAATCCATGGATGGAATTTAAATTATTTTTAAAAAGTTACACAATTCTTACCTCTCATTTTATTGTTGTAAAACGTTAATTAGACCATGGTTTCACCATGGGTTAAATGAGAAATTAATTCATCATAATTAAAAGTAAAAATTATTTTAATGTTTGTTGGGATAATTCTTGTATAATTGGCCAATTTTCCTATCTTTTTAAACTTTTAATCGGTTTTAAAATATAGGAAAATCTGTGGCTAACTTCACATCTGTTTCAAAATAATTACTTTGCTTTAAATAGTTGTTATTCCTTTCTCTACAATTTAACTAAAATAATTTCACTTTATATTCTTTACAAGAGTCACTTATAAACAAAAATCTAACCTATACTTTTCTTGTGTTTCAGAATCAAGCGGGAGCCTGTCTTCTTAAAAATTCCTCATTGTTTTACTTACATTTTTACTTACTCTATGTTCGTACCTTTAATTCATTTTTCGTTTATCTTATCCATAGTTTTGTAGGATTCGTTGCAATTTTAAAGAAAATACGTTGCAATAACTTTAGTTTTTTTAAGCATTCCTTATAGAGTACAAATTAAGGAACATACACTTTAATCAATTGCTTTAATGTATAATCAAATGGACGAATGATGGGAAATAATGTTGCTGTTTGAAAGGATTTTAAGCGAAAATTATTGAAATTTGTGATTCGAATTTTGCTCAACAAATTGTGTTGTTGGTAGAGTTTTTATTTGTTGGTTTTCGTCGTTGTTGTTGTTTTTTTGCACTATTTTATATTCGAGCATCTTTTTTTAGGTTGATTATTTTAAAGCAAGTAATTTACAAAGAATGGTAAACGAAGAAATTTTTGATCGAGTAATGTGAAGTGTGCGATATTAGAATGAATAAAATTAAAAATCCATGCTTTACTTATTAAGAAAATTTAAGTGAATTATTGAAGCAAGGCATTTTTATTTCATTCATTCCAATGATTCTTTTACTTTACCTAAAAAAAGATTGTGTTTTCTTATCCAAGCGAGACCCATACTTAAGATCCACATTCCTAAAATTAATTTTACATTTCGGTTGTACGAAATCTATCTTTTAGATAGGGATTTAGCATCTGCATTTGACAGATGTGTACGATCAAAATGAGTGATCAATTTAAGGAATAAGGAGAATCTTGCTTTCAGGTCTGATTTCTAATTTTATTCAAATGCAATGGCATTGGTGAACTGTTTTTTGTATATTACTTACTCGATGGTGCAATATTTTTTTATAATTCCCATTATTTATCTGATTTTTATCATATTTTTATGCATATAAACGTAGCTAACTTTAGGCAAACTACTTATTTTATTTTTATTTAGGGTAAATTTAGGTTTAATATATTTTTGTATAAATATTTTCATACAAAATAATGTTTGTATTATTTATCCTCCTTTCTATAATAATTTACTAACTAAATATTACACTTAAAAAAAGACGCTAGTTTGAAGAAAAAATAATAATACAAAAGAGTCTATTCGCATGATTGCAGGTAATAGTAGATAAGGCTTTTAGATAAATTCCATTTATGTAGGCGACTTCTAAATTAATCAATGACAATTTATGATATTGATTTTTCGCTCTAAACAACCTTAAAACATCAGAACATTTTCTGTATTATCATAATCAGGCCATAAAACTATCACTTTAGTTTTGTCCTGATTATGAAGAATATTGAATTGTATATTTCAATGAAAATTTTAACATTTATTTGAAAGCTGTCAGTTTTCTGTTGTCTATTGAAATGGAAAAAAAATAGTTACCTTTTTCAATATACATCAGCAAGCCAGTCTTAAATATAATTGAATATTTCAAAAGCGAGGATAAAATAGGGTTTAAAAAAGGGACTATGAAAAGATGCCCCAGTCGTTATTTTTATATTTGGCGCCAAACTCCTATCAACTACAAGTAGTTTAGCCGTTTTACTTTTTTTAAATCAAAGCAACCAATCAGTTTCTTTAACATTTTACAATCACTGCATTTATTGATTTCATTCACTTTGTGACTAGCTAAATGGAATTCAACTTTATTTACATCATTACAGTTATTTAAATATATTAGAGAAAGTATTTGAAATAAATAATAATTTTTAATCATATTTTTCTTTCAAGATAAAATTTCTGAAATTATTTAATTGATATTGTTTCTTAAATTTATTTACAATCGATTAAATAAACGCTTTTCTACTATACATTGCATTTGTGATAAAAAGAAAAGAAAACAGCCATTAATAATAATAGAAAAACGGGATTTAATGGCTAGCGAGGTTTTAGTAAAATCCGAGTCGAAAGGATTTTTTGCACAAAACAATTTATAGATTTCGCGCGACCGCCCGTCTAAAAGACGATCACTTCCATCGAGGATTGCAGAGATGACGGTGCGTTTTAATTAATTTTAATCAATTTAATTAACAACTTTGCAATTATATAAGGCACAGCTGTACTGATGGGGGATGAAATCTCGAAACACATGTCTTCAGATAGCCTTATATTACGTAACTTTTATTTTGTTTTTTGCATTAAATATTTTAGATTCAAAAATTGTTGCATTATACAATATGCTATTGTTATACAACAGCAAATGTCTATTATTGGACATTTGTTAAAGCACTTATGTAACATAAGTTGAAATCGTCACAGTAGCTAAAGAGAAAATAATTTATTATTTTCAAATTCTTTTTATTTCATTATAAATATAAATTATTACTTTGTCATTAAACTTAAATGAAAAAATGCACATTTTAAAACCACATTTTTATTAAGTCTTATTTATACACTGCCAATTTATGAACACATCGGTGCCACTTTTCAAATATCCTTTACTCACAACTTTTAGTCATTACCAACTACATATTTTTTATTTAGTGTAAATAAAATGCGTAATAAAACGGAAGACATCCTGATATAGGAATGTTGATATTGTTTTAAATGAAGTGTATTTCTCAATGAACTCTATAATTATAGAATTCGGTGGTATTTCTACATCAACAACATACTTATTTAATTGACATGAATAATTTCGGCATGATTAAAACAAAAACAAAACAAAGTACTTTGTAAATTAAATTCATAGTTCTAATAAATGTCTTAATGAAAATGCATGTTTTTTAATTCAACTCTATTCTAATATATTGGCCATTGAATAAGTTTTGGATGGAAATTGAAATTGAGGTTAAAAATATTCTTTCTAATAGAGCAACTTATACAAGGAGTAGATAGACAAAATAGATCATAAGATTTTCAATAAAAATTCAAATTTTATTAATGAATATTCCTTTATATTATCTTTCCCTCAGTTCTTGATTTATACTCTTAGGAATTGTTCATTGTTTTATTAGGATATAATAAAAGATGTAGATCTTGATAAACTAAATACTAAAGTGTATAATAATTTTGTTAAGCCATTGTAATGTAAGTAATAACAAAACAAATTATAACATTTTTCTAATTATTTAGCTTCAAGACAAGAATCTATTTTTTTCCCCGGACCCCTGTTCAAGGGAACAATAATCGTAAAAAAATCGAATCGACAATTTCAACGAATACGTGATTTATTTTAATATCTTTAAATTATGTAAGGCATAGCTGTACTGACGAGCGATAGATCCCGAAACACGTGTCTGCAGATGGTCTTATATTAAGTAACGTTCCTTTTGTTGTTTTTACATTGATTTTTTTCTCGGATCAAAAATTTGTTGCATTATGCAATATTTTATTGATATGCAACAGTAGGTGTAAATTATGTAATTCAATGTCCGGCGTGGGTATTTGCCCGGGAAGTAGTTGTTTTAGTATGCATTTGTTTAACGTACTTACGTAACATAAGTCAAAAGTCGCAGTGCTAAATGAGGAAATAATTTATTAATTATTTTCAAATCATTTTTATTTAATATATGAATACACACGTTTTGAGGTTCCCTGAGTCCATTCCATCATGTTTTGAAAAATGTCTGTGTATTTCGGCGATAGAACATAAATGTATTGAACACAAACTTTATATGAGCTTTTTATAACAGTGGAAAGATCTGAAAAGCTTTTGGTTAGAATTTAAACTCAATAAGTGCAACTTTACTCTTAGCGATTATTCATTTTTTTAATTCTGATTGAAAAATTTTTCAAATAAAAGTTGTAGATCTTGAAAAAATATACAACTTTTTATTGTAGGACCTTCAGTTTTCATTTTATAAGCGAAAGAATTTCGTCTAGCTGATAAATTCCCTTAGAAGTAAACAATTATTTTTATAATCTTCTTTATGTTGGCCAGTGGAGTCTTTAATTATTTAAATAATTATTTTACGCTAGATGAAACGTCAAAATGCCATCATCTTTCGCAAACGCCTCCAGAATTTTCAAGAAGTGTGGAGAAATTTTGTGAAGTCATTGTAAGGTAAGAAATAACAAACTAAATTGTAATATTCTTCCAAATACTCGGCTTTAACTTTAAAAGACAACAATCCATTTTTCCTTTTCTATTAAATTTTCAATCAGAAACTTATTTGACCGAATTCACTGGGGAAAGTATCATGATGGACACATCAACATTTTTTAATGTGATCTTTCAAGAATTTAGTGTGTGTAATATAATTGTATATAATCAATCTTTCAATTTGTTGTTTGTCAAGGGCAATGTGTCAGTAATATAACAATTCAATTAACATTTTTTTTATACAAGTTAGTAATTATATAAACAAAATTCTTGCGTTTGTACAAAATTCTTAATTGCTTAATTTGTGTGTTGACAAAGTTCTAAATTAATTTAACAAGTTATTGTTTGTATGTCATATTGACAATCGATTGTCAGCATCTCAAAAATCCCCTGCTTTTGAAACAGGCCTACAACTGTTCACAATAAACACACTCCTAAATTAGGTTGCATTAAACAAATAGATTTTAGATATTTTTTTACATGACATCCTGAGGTGAAAGCCTTAATCATAGCTTTAATTTCAATTCACATCAAAAACTCTAATAGGCCTTTCTAATTTCTGTTTTTCTTCTTGTGATCTTTGACTCACACTAACATTTTGTGATTATTTTTTTTATTGCTTCATTAACAAATAAATCTCTGTCTTTAGTAATTTCAAACTTTCGTAACAAAATTTTAATAAAGCCGGCAACACAAGCGTTTTTATTTGTGACACCGACTTTATTAGACAAATCACAGCCTACTTTAAAAAATAAAAGTTTTCACGGACTTAGTATAGTTTGTACATGTTTACTTGAAGTGAACTATGAATCTAATTTACCTAGCGCTCTTACGACAACTCAAAAATGTTCGCCCATTAATAAAACAACGAGCGCCGACCAACCAGTGAATGGCTTACACCCGCTGCCTTCCCCTGTTTTGTCATTGTATTGCTCGAAAATGTAACCTTGTTTGTAGTACTGATCGATCACGTTCTTCACGACGTTGTCTTTTAATTTTTTGTATAAACCACCCGCTTTTTCTTGATAAGGCCCCTCCTTTTTCGCATAGTGATCCAAAGCGCGGATCACCAAGAAATTCATGTTGATCCAAATCGGCCCTCGCCAATACGGGGGATCGTGCTCAGTGTTTTTCTGCATGTACATAGGAGATGATTTCGCGAGCGAGCGCAAGCCGTACTTAGTCCAAATTGTGGGATTCTCAATGTCGTTCAAAACTTTCAAGAGTTTCGGGGAGGATTCGTCGATTAGTTGCAGCATAAAGGGAAACAAGCTGATGTAACCAAAAGCCGAATCGACTAAGCGTAGTTCCGGATTTTTCTGAGTGACTCTCACCATTTCTAAATTCTGATTCTGCATCCTCGGATTACGCTTCGGGCGTTTTAAAACAACTGAATCTGTGTGTAAGCCGTAATCCGCGTATGTTTGCGCGTATTCGGACCAGTGGAGTTTATCCATTAATTCGTTGTCTGTTAAATAAGCAACTGTTTGCTCGTATCGGTAGCCATCGCGGCCCAATATAGCGGATAGTTTCGCGAGGGTGTCAGCAGCGATTGCAATCCAGCAACGCAAGTCGATGTGCCGCTCGTCGTCAGTGGGGTGAGAAGCGCGGGGGTAATCGTCCAAACCAGAGGTTAAAGTTTTTGGATTCAGTTCTCGTTTCGTTAAGGCATCACGGCCTCTCCAGCGATATGTTCCAGGAAGTTCACCTCTTTGTGTCGTATTGAACCATGTAAACCATGCCTAAAAACAATAAAAAAATATAGGACATTTGCAGGCTATAACCATTAAAATTAAGCAAGTAATACAGGGTGTCCAGAAATTGATTTACGGTGGTTTCTATAAAGGGGTAAAATTAAGCAATTCATAATACAGGGTATTCAGAAACTGATGGACGGTTTACACCTATACTAGGTTTTCACAAGTTTTTGGGAAAGAAGTAATAATGATGTTTTTCAACATTTTATAGCTGGGTTAGTGGCTAAAACTATGTGCAAATAATAGACAAAAAAATATACAGTCTTCCATAAGCAAAAAAATAGGTTTCGTCAATAACTCTGTAGGAAGTTAGAATAGCTACATAATTTAAACACAAATTAAGAGAGGCAAATTTGTATCTGAAATATTGTGTAGATATTTTGTTGGAAATGAATTGAGATAAAAATAAACTGAGTGTTCCATAAGCAAAAAAATCAATTCAAGATCCTCTGTAGCCAGATTTCAAGCCAGCTATGAATTTTAAATGCACCATCAATTGTATCAAAAAAAAAAATTGTCAAGGTTTGCGAAAAATGCAACCCTGCGGTGCCGGGATAACCATAAAAATATTACTAGAAATACCATATGATTGAAAACTTTTCTCCTTTAGTGCTTTGATTTTTTTCTTTGTTTAACATTTTGTTCGCACCAGTGAATAAAAACAAATAAAACGTCACATGTGTCATTATTTATCAAATCAAATTCTTCAATTTGTTAGAATAACATAACCTAACGTGTGGTTAAGTTCATTGTTAAGACTTTTTTTTATTAAAAAAAGTCAAAGTTCTCTAGAGGAGAAACATTCTCGATCATAGGGTATTACTAGACAGATATTTGAAACTCGCCTGCAATCTTGGAAACAGCCTTTCAAGAATCTCCAACCTAGCCTCAGTAATTTGTGTATCGTAATTCCTAATAATATAATTCAAGGTCAAGAAAAACGTTGGCGGATTCGCGTTTGTATTCCTCTGAGTGACAAACTCTTCTGGTACTTTAGCCAACGCTTCAGCACCCAGTATCTGCTCCCTGGGTATCCACCCCTCGACGTTCATCAAATCGAACCAATGACTAATTATGTCCAACTCGATGTCGATATCCCAGGCTGCTATTAACAGGCCGTGGAAGCCTTCGTCCCACAAAAAGCCTCTGGGAAAGAAACTCCTGGATGGTACGGCTGTGTAGAGAGGAGCTTTCCAGTATGGAACAGGTTCTTTGGTGTAGGAGGATTGTACCCTGGATTTCCCATAGAAGTAGCCGATTCCTCCTAACATGTTACTCAAAGCGGCTTCTGCGAATTTTATTTCCTTCACTCCGTAACTGAAATGATAGATAAAAATTAAGATACAATAAATTTATATTTAGATCCCAGAAGTTAGGAATATGACAAATTATTACTAATTAGATTTTCAATAATATTACAGCCATTACAGGTTACAGGTTGTAATATTATTGAAAATGTAATTCATGCTAATCAAAACTAACTAAATTTGTTTTGCATGGAAAAATTATTTAGTAGCAATTGATTAGTTAAATAGTGGACTCAACTTTTTTCCCTATTTATTCCAGTGGTTAACTTCTGTAGGAAGTTAGAATAGCCACATAATTTAAACACAAATTAAGAGGGGCAAATTTGTAACTAAAATAAAGAGAAAAAGGTGGGAGCCAATGTAATAAGAGCAATAAAAAGTATATATCATAAAACAGATAACTGCATCAGAACTGGAAAGACCATATCAGACAAATTCAGAACAATTAACCGTTTGCGATAAGGAGAAGGACTCAGTCCCAAACTATTCATAATAGCAATGGACAGAACGATGAAGATAATAAAGACGAAAACATACAAAACGCTAATAGGATATAACAATCTACTACCCACAGTAAAAAAAAAATGTATATTTGCAAATGATATGGCTATTTTAATGGACAACAAACAAGAAATACAAAAGAATATAAATATATGGAAAGAAAAACTAGCTAAAGCTAGGTTACAAATAAACAAAACAAAAGTAATGAAAATAGGCAGGAAAGAAAGGATAGACATACAAATAAATAACAAACACATACTTAGGGCAAGTAATTGAAAGAAATGGAGCGTTTGAAACAGAAATAAACAAAAGAATATAAAAAGCAACTAGAGCATTTTATGCCATAAACAAACTAACGTTATATAAAGTAGTACTAGTACTCACACTGCTATATGGATGTGGAACTTGGGTATTAAACAGGCAACAAAAGAGCAAAATCCAAGCACTCGAAGTACCTGAGAAATGTTTATGAAATAACCAGACTAGACAGATGCAGAAAAGAAGACATTAGAAAAGAACTACAAGTTATGAAACTGAACAAACAAATAGAAAACAGGCAGCTACAATGGAGAAGAGAAGAATATAGTAAAACTCAAATGAGAAAGATGTAGAAAACCAAAGTAATAGAGAAAAGAAAAATAGTAATAGACAAGATACTCATACAAATTAAAATCACCTACACAGATGTAAAGGAAATAACAAAAAAACTAAAAGAATGGAACAAATTGGTAAAGGAAAGAACTTGAGAATGAAGAGAAAAAACTTCGACACCCGAAAGGGTATAAGAAGAAAGTTTATAATAATAAATTAATTCGGAGAATGCTTATAGCTTTCATTAAACCTATTCTGCAAACAAAATTATTATCAATTTTGATAAGATATCTACATAACATTTGACATGGGGGTCGGGATAGCCGAGTGAGTAAAGGCCTTGCTCATGAGGTAGAAGACTGCGGGTTCGAGTCCCGTACCGGGTGGAATTTGTTTGAAAAGACAAATTTCATTCGGAGTCCATGGATGTATTGTGACATCTTATATTAATATTAAAAATAACAGTGACTGGTCGAAAGGGCCCTAGTAGGCCATAAAAAAAAAAAACATTTGACATGTACGTGGGTGTGAATCTTTCATGTGACTTTTATTACTGCAGCTGGATGGGACTCTCAGAGGTAGGCAGAGGTCTATTACTATAGTGTGTCCATTTAGAATAATGATATGCTTGTTATTATTTCACATATCAGGTTGGCAAGGATGAAATTTGTAGTTAACAATATGGCCAACTTTAATAGCTTATTATTTGACATTGACTTAATATTTTACTGTTCAGTTTTTTGTTGTTGAAAAGTTATACATCTTGCTTGTTTTAAGAAATAATTGTAAGCTTTAAAAAAATATTAAAAACTTTTTTAATAATTAAATTAGAAAATTAGACTATTATGAAGTATGAGTTTTTACGTGGAAGTACGGCATCACAGTCCTCGCGAAACACTAAGGGGTGATGCCTACCTGCAAGACCAAAAAAAAGCGAAAATTCGTGATTTTTTTTTCTCGAAAATGAAATGAAAAAATCCAATTGCACCAGTTTATTTGTCGTCAACTTAGAATTTTTTCGACTTCTCCGAAGTGCTTGTGATACAGCTCCCCGTAGAAGACGCTTTAAAAAGGTCTTTTGCGGTAACTGCTCCTAGAAATGCAGAAAGCATTTGAAATCAAAAATTCCAATTGCGTTGCAATATGAATGAGTAAATGCTGTCATTCATCGTTTGATTTTGAGAAAACAAAGTATGACAAAATGGCGGCCTCCTGCGTAAAAAGGGTCTAAAAATATGTCTTTGATTGGCTGTAAATAATATGAAATAAGTAATAAGCGAAATCCGAATGATCATCAACTAGATAAAATAGTTTAGAATATAAAACAAAAAGCCGCTGTCATATTGAATTATTGCCATCACAGATTATAAATAAACTAACGTAATTTTTTTCATTGATCAATAATAAATTCTGTCAGGATATGTAAAAATATATATGTAATTGATTTTATCAGGGATCAGTTTGAATTGTGTTAAAACATCCAGAAATTAGCCCAAATAGAATTAAAAAATTGTCAAAACCTACCCCTTGGACTGTAGACCGAAAGTATCCTCGAATCTCTGCGTAAACCTGCTTTGATGCCACTGTAAAGCCTCTGTATATTTATCCCCCACAAGGGACTCTTCTCGTGTCACGAAACTTTCAGATTCAAAAACCACATCCAACTCGAAAGGCAATTTCGCAGTAACTTGTGTGGCTATGAAATTGGGCTGCATTCTTTTACCAGAGGAGTGAAGCAACTCACCAGCTAAAACCACCCGTTTTGGGGATTTCGGTGTATCCTGAGCTAATCTCAAAGAGAGTATCACTGTTTCTTTAAGCATGTGCAATCCAGATGCGACGGTGCTTAAAAACGACTCATCGATGACTGTGCCTAAAAATTTCAAATCATTTTTATTTAAGTGTTTTGCATTTTACAGATGATTCGAGTCTGTTTTTTTTTTAATAAAGGAGAAAATCATACTGGTTCATGGCTTTTTGTAGTACTTTTTTTTCATTGCACAGTTCATACGTACACATTTTGCTAGGTTAGAATTGAACAACTTTTAAGTTAGCATAACGTTGAAATTTGCCAGCTTTGTTTTACTAATTGGATATATAATAAATTCTCTCTTTCTACAATATTCTTTTTTAACATTGGAAGAATAACATGTGACTTGACACGGAATTATCCATAAACGTCAATACACATTTTATCATCAAATGCTATTTTAGCATAACTGTTAAACTTTAGGTTTAACATTTTTGATAAAGAATAGGGTCGAATAGTGCATCAAAATAACTTAGTTTTATCTCCTTTAAAATTCTAATAAATATTGTATTTTAAAATTTACCACTGTGATTGAAGAGTTTTATATTGAATTCACCCAAACCAGGTGTTTCACCACGGAATCCGGTCAAATGGCTGCCAGTACTGCTGGGTTTTATGTAACCTTGAGTATTTTCATCCAGTGCCGTGTACCATAGTAGGGAAACTTCATCTTTGGCAAACTGCTCGAACCCTGGCTAAAAAAAGTTTCAATTGTTACATTTATCGTGATTTATCACCACCATAATGCTTCCGCAGGGAAGTTGTATTTAGAATAATTTACATCAAACTACTATTCTGATGAAAATAGAAAAGATGCAAGGAATATTACTGAAAGGATAAAAAAGAATAGCAAAACAATTATTGGAATTGAACTTAAGCTAATTATCTTAAGTTCAATTCCAATAATTAATTACTATTAAAATAATATTTCCTTTAAAATCATTTGAAAAAATATTTTGTTTTAATTCAAACATTATATATGAAAATGCAGAAAACAAAACTAAGGCAAAATGTATTGTATAACAAAAGTAAATAGTAATGAATTATTGGAATTGACCTTAAGCTAGTCATAATTTTTTTAGTTCATAATTTTAGTAATTTTCTTTTCATCTCTTCTATTTTCATTTTTTACAACACAAATATTTTTCCCTTACCTTCGAACTGCTTATAACGAGCGTATAACAAAAATTGCCGACGAAGTTGGCGTTGGAAGTTTCGAGTTATGTCTGTACTAAGATCACACACGTGAAATGCTGGTCGCAGTCAACATGACAACGTGCGCGTGTGATTTTAGTTCACAAATGACTTTTGATTTCCAATGCCGTCGATTTTTGTTATACGCTCGATATATACACATACATCTTTATTCAAATAACGCAAAACAATATATCATACAAAATACAATATATTTGGGTGTTAGTCTGTTTGGGCTATCAACCTGAGGTCTTCCTGCCCAGAACTGTATATTTTTATAAATTTACATTTATTATGACAATATATGTCATAAAGTGCTCTGAATTTCTCAATTAAAATACTCTGAATACCTCAATTAAGCTTAGATGGTTAAAAAAAACGAATCAGTGGGTTAATTGACCAATGACTTGTTTGAGTTGCTGCTTATGTCAAGGGTGGACAGTGGCCGAAGAAAATAGGTGGTTGTCTAGTAGAAACAGGTCCATTAGGAACAATAAGCTGGACTTAAGCATTAACGGAAATCAAAAGAAAGGAATCAACCTGCACCATCACCTTAACCAATTCGAGGAGGGTGCGATATCACTTCATTGACCCTCAAGCATTTGTATTGAGAACATTGTAACTATTTTTGCACGATAGAGATCGCAAAGCAAAATGAATATGTTAAAATTAAAAATAAGCTGTTACTTATGTAAAAGAAACTGGATCTTCAAGAAAATGCAAACAGTCGTCCTGAGTCATGATTGCAGGGTATTGCTAGGAAATGGCATATACATTGACATGTTAGGGTTGTCTTGATACATTATTGGGAAGTATTGTTACCGCTAATTAGTGTTGAACACAACATTTGTGTTAGCATCTCGTCGTGCAAGAAAATGAAGGAGTTTTCCCGCAAGTCAATCAGCCATTTACATATTAGGGCGGTCTCAAGATAGTACTGCAGGGTATAGTTATCGCTAGTCACTGTCATCCATACAATAAACACATTGTCAAAATTAAGGGGGAGAGATTGAAACTGTGGAGAAATTAATGGTCGTGTTCTGGAAATTGTAGCGCTTAAGCGCTGTACTAAAGCAGTTGCGCTGAACGGTACCGCTTTATGTGTGGCGCTGAAGCGCTTTATCAAGCGGTAAAGCATATATTTTTTTCGCTTGATCGCTTTTCAAGCCGTGCAGCTGTAAACAAAACCGCCATATTTTCGTGAGCGACCTTAACATCGAAAGCGTGTTCAGGGAAAATCAAGCGCTTTGCGCTTTAGCGCTATATGTTAAAAATTCCCTGAACGCGACCAATAATGCCACACTAGACACCAACAATAGACCTAACCAAATAATTTATTGATTACTACAATAAACAAAACCCAACACCAAAGGGTAAAAGGGGACACTGATACATATATATATATATACATACAATAAATAACGTAATGTAAGTAAGGTGCAAATTTTCAATTTGTAAAAAAACGGGGTTCGAACTGCTAAATTGTCATAAAGTATTCTAAATTTTTTAATACAACTAGCTTAATTGAGAAATTTAGAATACTTTGTGACCATGTAGCAGTTCGTACCCCTGTTTTGTACAAAATAAGCATATAAATTTTTTTTTTTAATTCAAATAGTCTAATAGAAATTAATGGTTGGTTTCACACAATAAATACTTTACAACAAAAATAAATGATAACACACAATATCACCAAAAATAGATATTATTATTGTTTATAAGTGACAAAATAAACAATATACTACATTTATGCGAATAAACAACAAATCCGGTATTACTTAAAATGTTTACATAAAGGCATTATAATTCCAAAATCCAAATTCATCGACAACAACAGCAGACAGTTAGCAATGTGACTCCGACTGTGAGCATAAGCAGCGTCGATAGTGGCAATTCTTCGTCAACTTTAACTCGGACCTTTTGTTCCTCGGCCATTTCTTCAATTTGGCCTAATTCTTTTTAATGACTTTTCTAATTACAAATGGAATTTTGAAAGATTTTTATCGGGCGACAAATGGCAACTTGATATAAATGAATTGATAAAAATTAATAAAGTATTAAAAATTTATTATTAAAAAAAGCTAAAGCGAAAATAATATAATTATTTTCACCTCACACTGAGAAGTTGAGAGGAACATATAACGATGTTATATAAGACTAAATAAAATAAAAAAACAAACAAACATTAAAGTGCATAAATATGAACTAAAAATATTTGATTATTATAAATATTAATAATATAAATCTGTGTAGAAAGTTTTATATTATGAAGTTTTTGTATTATTAATAAATAAAATTTCTAATGCGACTTTACAATCATTGTCAACCCTAATTAATATAATCCCTAAAATACGGTCGTTTTTTTGTAGTGGTCCCTTTTTATTGTTCTTTTGTTTCTTTGTAAATAGGTATGTTTCGTACATAAATTAATGGTTTTGAGTATTTGGTTGGCAACCATGTGATCTTATCATTTTTTTTACTCCATTCTTTTCCTTTGAGTCCTTGTTTAACCATCGAGGAAACTAAAAGCTTGTGAAGATTCGGATGACAGCATGTTCAAGTGATCCCCGGAGTGTCTCCAGCAATCCCAAGAGCAGTGAGGGAATGGAAGGAGCATCTGTACAAAGGTGAGATTCTTTCTGTTTTGTTTGACCATCCAATAATCTTTCTTTTTTTTGTTGCTCAAGGTTATTACAAAATTCGAGTGGCTTACAACCACTTTGTACGTAAATTACAAAGTATTTTCTGCCAAATATTTGGTCCTTCGAACTGTGATTCGGAAGCATTTCCCGGAATTCCAGCAAATTCAAGTAAGTAATCCACCGTTTTCCCAAATGGAAATAATAAAAAAAATGTTATGTTTTTAATTTAAACGATTTTACTCTGAATAATTTTTGAATATATTGTTTATTAAGTTGATTTTTGATATTTTAATAATAATAATATTTATTGCCCATCAGAAAAAATAAATATTTCCCAATTACATGACAATATACAAAAGAACAAGAATAATTTAAATACATTATTTTATAAAACTCTGGATTTTTAAAGGTAAAAAAAAAATGGCAAGTTATTGGTAGTTGATTAAAACTGTTAAAAATTATGCTGATGGGTGATTTAGAGCAAAAATTTAATCTAGTGTGATTGATATTAAATGTGTTTTAAACCTACTGTTGAAAGTTGGAAAATGCAAATAAATTAAATTTTAATCCAATAATTAAATTTAAATAATTTTTAAAAGTCATAATAAAAAATGCCTTATATTGTAATATTAAAACACAAATTGAACTTTCTATTTACATTAAAAGCATAATTACTTACTCGCACATCAACAGAAATCCGAGCCGTCCAATCACCCCCGTGACTCCCCCCCATTTGTTTAACAAACGAAGTGGTGAGCACAAAAGGCCCGTCGATGATTTCCTGTACACCAAAATTTGATCCGTCGTGTTGCAACCATCCGTATTGTTCTAAATTATCGCCCTGTTCACACCAATGCCTGCAATATTTCAAAGGGTCAAATGGAATTGGGAAAATCGTTACATTAACTACCTAATTCCGTCACCACCAGGTTTCAACCTCTTCGGGAAATACCACATCAAGCCGGTAATCAATGATTGAGGGTCTCTTGTTTTCAAACCAAAGTAAGCACCAGGGCGGTATGTACCCCAGAATCTTTCTGGTATATCTAAACCACTCCTTGTTACAATCTAAGTATAAATAATAAAAATTATTAAAATGTTAAGAGGAAATTTTGATTGAAAAATAAATAAATACAGAAAAATTTAATATTTTAATTGTTATTGCAGTTTCAACTTTAGTTTCAGTCATATTTGAAATAAATACAAATTTTAAAGTTTCATTTCAGTGATGGACAAAATCTATTATTTACAAAAATCAATAAATGTTTGATTTTAAATTAAAGTCTTTAATTTCTTGATTTTGACATTCTAACACAAACTGTATGTTTTAGGTTAGGGCAACATAATTTTTATGTTATCTTGTAATGCAAGCTTTCCATTTGTTGGTTAGGGCGGATTATACCATACAAAATCCATCTGTTAAAATCTGTCTTTCTTTGACATTATTTAACAGAATTATTAGCTGACTGGGATATTTTTTTCTATAACATAAATCCTCGCACTAATGAAAGTATCTCTCTAATGAGATTAATTATAAAAGAGGAAGAAATTATTTTTTTGTAAAATAAAACCTTGAAACCATTATTTCTTTCACTTTGTTTTTTTGAATTTTATTTCGATTATTGTTCTGATTTTTTTTTGGTCTGACATATACGATTTTCCTTTTTCTTAGGTTCTTGCTTGACACATTGCTCGTTACTTCATTGGTTTTGAATTTTTGCCGATCAGAAAATTATTCCTCCGACTCTGTGTTCAGCCTCCAAATGGAATCATTTACTGCAAACTTGTCAACATTTTCATGATTCACAGTCGCCCAGAAACGATAATGGAAACATGAATCAGAGGATTTATATGTATCAATCACAAACAAGAGGGAAGGGCTCTTACGGATTTCTGTATAAGATCCATTTCCTTTCTCATTCCGTTACCAGGCAATAATTCTTTATTTTTTACTGATATATACAGAGAGTTTTATGTAACACCGAACATACTAGAATGTACTCAATGTAAATTTTCCTATGTTCGAATTGTTCAGGAACGCATCAAAGCATTGAGTGCAATGTGATTGGCTACTATTTCTAAAAATAATATAGTCAACCCAAACTACACCCTTTTCCGTCAAAAATGACTTACACTTGTCAGTTATCGCAAGCAAGTGATATTTACTGTTCTGGCTCTTAAAGCAGATAGACGAAGAGTTGGACATCTTTACGTATCAATAATGTATACAAAGGAGGATAAGATTTTTATGGTATGCATTGCGGTTAAGTATAATATTCATAATTATACATGTTGCAATTGACATAATAGTTGACATTAGAAATCGTAGCCAATCACATCGCATTGTGATGTGATGCGTTCATGAACAATTCGAACATAGGAAAATTTACATTGAGTACATTCTAGTATGTTCGGTGTTACATAAAACTCTCTGTATATCACGAATATGATTAAATCAACATTCGATTATCTAGAATAATCAATTATATCATTTTCGACTATTAAAACAATTTATTACAATGATTTTCATAGTTATTATGTGGTAATACATTTCAGATTAATTATTTTACACATCACTGGTACGATCCGTTAAAATAAATATTTTACCAGCAAAGTTACTTTAAACAATCACACAAACAATACCTTCTTATCGTCATACGGTGTGTTCACACGGGTTTCCAAATAACCAATATACCCGACAGACGCCGCAATTACAAAACACATAAACCCGATAACCTGCTTCCAATAAGACAATATCCCTGCTTTACTCTTCACAGCCTTAGTCGAATTACTTCCATTGCTACTGCTGCTGTTTGCGCCTTTATCGTTCTTATTCGAATCCGTCTGGTTTCTACGTTGCCGGACCATTTCGCTTTTAGGTTAAAATTTGTATTTTGACGATTTATCAATCATAAATAGTCGGTCTGAAATTATACGTTATTTTTAAAAAAATGTACACGTGTTTAATAATTTATGAATTGTGTTTGGAAGTCGGATTTTACATACGCTGTTAGTTTTCTTTTTAGTTAAAAATGAGATGTGTTTCTTTCGGGAGCTGTCATTTTTGAGGTTTGAAAATAATAGACACAGATTATTATAGATTCATATCCTATGTAAACGTTTAACACCGCGTTTCGTTTAGTGTCCTCCCGATCCACCAGGGGCGCAGTGATCAAACTTTTACCGGGTATATTCAAATTCAAATAAAATTTATTTATAGTGAAAGATAAAATAAAAATACACGTAAACAATTTAACAAGTTTATTTAAGAACAATTAATTACAAAAAAATAATGTGATATTCTAAATATAAATATAATTTGAGACAATTAATTAATAATAATAACAGAATTGTGTATAAAAAGCAATATATTTTTTTAATTATTTTACTTGTAGAACATTTTACATTTTAAAAAATTGGTGATGTGTCCATCATGGTACTTTTCCCTGTGAATTCGGTCAAATGCGTTTTTGAATGAACATTTAATAGTAAATGAAAAGTTATTAAATTAAATTTTGCATTGTTGTCTTTTAAAGTTATAGCAAAATATTTAGAAGTTATTTTGTTATTTCCTACCTTATAAAGGCTTTCTAAAAATAATTATTTAATGTGTGCTGAATCCATATTAGTTGCTAACTTTTTTTTATGGGAGAGGGCGCACTTTGAAATATTTTAAAATTTGTCCGACCGCGACTAATATTGTTTCTTTTTTTTTCGTATGATAAAAGTAAGGTGGTCCGAATTTTATTTGTTTAAATAATAGTTTAATGTGTGCTGAATCCATATTTGTTGCTATTTTTTTCATAGGAGACGGCGCACTTTGATTTTTTTAATTTTATTATTTAAGGGTGTGATAAAAAATATTAAGGGTTGAAGATTGGAGTGCTTGTATCACAATCTGTTAATTCAACGTTTTATTTGCACCCTAAAGTAAAAACAATCTATTTATCTTGAATATATATAGAAATAATGAAATTTGAAAATCTATGGCTGCAATCTATGGCTAACTTCACATCCGTTCAATATTACAAGCAAATGGAAAGTTGATTGGTATATTGTAGCAATGGAATTTATTATCAACAGCTATTAATACTCCACTACCTTTGCTATATGACCTATCAGATATAAAGCATAAATAATCGTCACAGAATACTTCGGTGTCATAAACTCCTTCCTATAATCAAATCTCGGTTAGGAAAATTATATCAAAATTATTGTTTATCACATTATTGTAGACATTAGATAATTTAATGTTGAGACCACAAGAATTTTGAGACTAAAACGAGATTGGGTTAAAACTAGATAATGGATTTATTTTTTTATATACAATTTTAGGCGAACCGTGGGAGGTTTTAACAAAGAAAACCTATTTCGAGACTAGATAGACAAAAACCGACTAAGGTGTCAGGATTTTTGAGAAACGTTTATTAGTAAAAACTGCATTACAAAATCTCGAATGGTTGCCGAGATATAGGGTTTTTCTCGATTTTCTGTCATTTTTAAAGACCGCTGTAACTCTTTTATTTATCAAAATAATTTATTTCTGTACAAACATTCTTAAAGCAATCGAATGGTATACTCAGATTTTTTCTACATATCACGGTTTTTGAGAAATAACATAGAGTTATACTTTTTCATATGGTCATTAAAGTCAGCTTATATATATATATATATATATTTTTTATATATAAATAAAATATTCTTTCTTCGCTTTTTACTACAATATATAATTATGACTATTTATGTTTGAAATTAATTGAGATATTGCGTTTTTAAAATTGTAATTAAGTTGGCTGTGGAAAATAACAAGAATAAAACGAATATCACTACTAATTATAAATCTAAAACTCAATACAAAAAGGTATCAATTAAATTATCTAACGTGTTCAAACTGGTCCCCTCCTTGTGCGATGCACATTTGACATATTCTGTACACAGCACTATAACTATTTATGAGTTCAATGGGGTTGATAGAGGCAAACGCTTCTCTGGTAGCTTCTAATTCTCTTCTCGTTAAAATGTTTTTATTTTTAAAAATTACATCATTTAAACGTCTCCACAAAAATATAAAGGGGTTAGTATTTAGTGGTCGAGGCGGTTATTTTGTGATATATTTTAACTACTTAAATTAATAACACTAATTAATTATTAATAGTTTAGGAATACTTACCTGATTATATACAAATATGTAAATTATTGTATAATGTAATCAATTATAATGGAGAATTCCGTAAAATAAAGTTAAAGTTAAAGTTAAAGTTAATTACTTTTTGTATTTATGCCGATCCAGTTTTGCATCAAACTCTCCATTTAGCAAATTTGTTACATTTCTGGCTTTGTGCGGGGGAGCACCATGATGCTGATAAAATATGTTCATTGCCTGACGTAACGGAAGGTCTTCAAAAAAGTATAACATACGTTTCTAATATATTAAGACAGCCTTGGCTGTTTACGTTGCAATCGTAAAAATGAGGACCCAAAAATCTACCCCTAAAGATCCCTACCCAAACATTAAAACCAAATCGTCCTTGTCGGTTTTGTTCAACTGCAACATGAAGGTTTTCAGTGCTCCAATGATAGCTGTTATATCTCGTAAATATTCCAGAATTATATATATTCTGGACTCGTCAGTCCACACAAAATTCAAAGGAAAATCAGCGTTTCTCTATTTTTTTTCCAAAAACCATTCACAAAATTGTTCCATTATTCTTCGGTTAGCATCCCCATTCTGAAGCTGATGAATTTTCCGTGTTCTGTAGGGTCGATATTGGGTTGAATTTTCTAAGATCTACAAGAAAGTGTTTGGATTCTCTAATACCTTAAAAATGGTTTTAAAATGAAAATAATTTAAGTAGTAATGTTAGTATTGAAACATTTTTTTCAAGTTGTTTCTCCTATCACGTTCAGCTCTTCAATTTCATTGTTTTCTGAATTATATTTTCTTGGTCTTGGCTGACTAAAAGTGCCATATTGAATTAAGTTGTTTTTCAATCTTCTAAAAATTCGCTTATCAGGATACCTATTGAAGTATAGATCACTAGCAGCTTTGGCGTTTTCATTCACTAAAATATAAACTTTTAGAATGTCAAAGTGTTTAAAATTTTTGAACATCTTGTTTAAACGCAACAAACAGAAATGAAAATATAAACAAACTTGATAATATTTTTTCCTTTCTTGTTGTTTTCCACAGCCAAGATAATTAGAGTTTTAAAAACGCAATATCTCCCTTAACTTCAAACATTAATAGTCATAATTATATATTGTTGTAAACAGCAAAGAAATAATATTTTTTTTTGAACATCTTGTTTAAACGCCACAAACAGAAATGACAATATAAACAAACTTGACAATATTTGTTCTTTTCTTGTTGTTTTCCACAGCCAAGATAATTAGAGTTTTAAAAACGCAATATTTCCCTTAACTTCAAACATTAATAGTCATAATTATATATTGTTGTAAACAGCAAAGAAATAATATTTTTTTTGAACATCTTGTTTAAACGCCACAAACAGAAATGACAATATAAACAAACTTGACAATATTTGTTCTTTTCTTGTTGTTTTCCACAGCCAAGATAATTAGAGTTTTAAAAACGCAATATTTCCCTTAACTTCAAACTTAATAGTCATAATTATATATTGTTGTAAACAGCAAAGAAATAATTTTTTTTTTTTTGAACATCTTGTTTAAACGCCACAAACAGAAATGACAATATAAACAAACTTGACAATATTTGTTCTTTTCTTGTTGTTTTCCACAGCCAAGATAATTAGAGTTTTAAAAACGCAATATTTCCCTTAACTTCAAACATTAATAGTCATAATTATATATTGTTGTAAACAGCAAAGAAATAATATTTTTTTTTGAACATCTTGTTTAAACGCCACAAACAGAAATGACAATATAAACAAACTTGACAATATTTGTTCCTTTCTTGTTGTTTTCCACAGCCAAGATAATTAGAGTTTTAAAAACGCAATATTTCCCTTAACTTCAAACATTAATAGTCATAATTATATATTGTTGTAAACAGCAAAGAAATAATATTTTGTTTAGACTATAGCCAATTTTTATGTCTATATAAAAGAATATAACTTTATGTTTTTTCTCAAAAACCGTAATATGTATTTCGATAAATAAAGAAGAAGCGGTTTTTAAAAATGACAAACGCTCTGTTTCTCGGCAACCATTCAAGATTTTGCAATGCAGTTTTTACCAATAAATGTTTCTCAAAAATCGATCTCGTGACACCTCTTCAGGAGATCTAGTCTGGAAGTTGGTTTTCTCTGTTAAAACCATCCAAATGGCACCACCCTCTACTTTATTGTTAAATTGTCTTAACATGAATTTTAACGTTACTTTTTACAGATTCATTATTATTAAAAGATACTTTTATCGGATGATTTTTATTGTTAGTCAGCTTCTTCATCCTCATAATCTTTACAAGAGGGCAATTCAACTTAACTATCCTCAGTAGCGTTTCGACTAACTTATTATCATGATCAATTTTGTCTGCAGTTAATTCTTTGTCGAACTCGGGGGCATTAAAATTCATTATATTAAACGATCGGTTATATTACTTTTTAATTTCGTCCATAAAACTAGAAGTTACTTTCATAGGATTATAATTAATCCTATGAAAGTAACTTCTAGTTAGATGTATTTAAATTGATTGAATTGATTGATGTATTTAATTGTTGCACTTCTTCTTTTTCAATTTATTATTTTCAATTTACTTACCTTATCGTTAAGCATTTTTAAATCACTATTGAAGCTTTGCAGAAAATCTTTCTTAAACTCAAAAAATGTTGTTTAAAAAGCGTCGCTGTTGTGGATTCAAAGGATTTATTACCATTACAGGACACAGATAACGCACGACCAATTATTTTTGCCTGACGCGGTTAATTCATCGCTATAATATGAAAATTTTAACGAGTCTAAATCAGTGCAAGAAACATGGAACCAAAACAGTCTTTGTACTTAATAGCTTGGCAATGGAGACCAAACGTCACAAACAGAGCAAACTCGGACCATAATGTTAGGGACACTACACCCAGGGGCCAATTAGGGTGATTAAATAAGACAAGCACAGGTAGGCCACGGAAGGTAATTGAATTGATTTTAACTTTAAAAGACAACAATTCAAATTTTCATTTGCTATTAAATGTTCATTTAAAAACTCATTTGACGGAATTCACCGGGAAAGTACCACGATAGACATATCACTTTTTCAATAATCTTCTTTATGTTGGCTTAGAGAAAGAAGCGGGAAAAGACATTGAAATATTTGTTTAAGTAATTAAAGTCTCCATTTAATTACTTAAACAAATATTTCATACATCTATCGCAAACGATTCCAGAATAAAAAATAGTGGAGAACGTTTGTGAAGCTATTGTAAGGTAATAAAATTGTAATATTCTTCCAAATACTCGGCTTTACATTTTTTTCAATTAATATTTTTTTTTAATATTAAATGTTCATTCAAAAACGTATTTGACCGAACTCACCGGGGAAAGTACTATGATGAACACATCACCATTTTTTCTTTTAATTAAATGAAAACTGCAATGTGAAACATTTCCACCATCTTTATAAATACAAGATGAGACTTTTCCATTGTTGACGAATAAAAGTAACTTTGTATAAGATAAACAATCGAAACATATTTGTCATCCAAAATACCACATCCGACAATGATAATTAAAATCGCATCAAAAAGTAAAACAAACTCCCGAAGGCCCATTGATAAAATCATGAATGAATCATATAACCTTCCCCTGACTGACTATAAATTATTTAACATTCGTTGTAACAATAAAAAAACTACATACACACATGCATTTTCAAATATCGATCAAATTAATGGCGAACAACAAAAAAAATGTTAAACTTGGAAAAATGGAGTTTTGTATAATTGGATAAATTATATCGATTGTAAAAAAGTAGGGATAATTGTATACATTGAAAAAAAAAAACTTCCCCCGGTCGAAGTTTTAATTTATTTATTTTAAATATTATTTTTATCTTTCAACCTCGACCAATGTCACAATGTCAACAGTTGGAAAAACCATTAAGTGTAAATAAAAGTGGGAACTAAGCAAGCAGATCGATCAGTATTGGGATAATTTCAGTGTAGTTACGATGTTTGAAATTGTCGTTGTTTTATTTTTCGTCTTAAACGATTCTAGTTCGCAATTCGCCACTTCTCTGCCTACAGGAAGGGCTGCTGGCAGGGATCCAATGTGTGTGCCTAGTGGTACTTGTATCGCTCCAATGGGACAAGTAATAGACCCAAGGATTCAGGTTGCAAATGTGTGTATATTAATCATAGAGATAAAATATAAAGGACCATATCCATATATTTGGCGGGAAACTTGTCTAACTATTAATGGCCGGTTTTTTTAAATATCTATTATTTTTAGTTCACTATTTTTGTACAAAACGAATTAATCAAAATGATTATTATGATATTAAAATTTTAATAAATGCATTTTTACAAAAAAAAATGGTGGTGGTCGGTCAAATAATTTTTTTATTCAAAATTTAATAGGAAAGGAAAAATTATTAATTAAAAAATGTGTAGTTGTTTTTTTAAAGTTAAAGTATTTGGAATAATATTACAACTTAGTTTGTTATTTCTTACTTTACAATGGATTCAAAACATTTCTCCACACTATTTTTCATTTTTTGAAGCTGGAGACGTTTGCGAAAGATGTATTAAATATGATTTATTTTGATTTAAATTGAAATAATTTGGTTTAATTTAATTTATATAGATTTACTTTGATTTAATATAATTGATTTAATTTGATTGAATATGGTTGATTTAATTTAATTTTACATCTTTAAATTTGTGCAAGTACGATAAAATCTTTTAATCTAGGCAGAAAGACTTCGGGTCCATAGCCATTTGACAGTGACAGGAACATTAACAAACGAATAATATAATTACTGATATATTTTTAATAAATATTATATATTGTAAATGTAAGCCTTACACCGAAAGGTAGATAGGCAAAGGAATAAATAAATAAAATATATTGTAAATGTTAATGTTCTGTCAATAAAGATATTATATATCACTCTCTCTATGTTGAAATGATGTATTTGTAATATCCCTGTGCAAACAGACTCGATATATTTAGTAAATTAAGAAAAATATTAGATTTTTAAATCTATGGTTAAATTTATATCTGCCACCAAAATTACAATTAGATCACTTCCATTGCATTTATATGATGTAGTTGTTTCGCTCCGCGAATCGACCTTAATATGACTCAATGACTTCTTTTAAAGGGTGGACAAAATAATTGCAATCCAGGCGAGGTCCTCTGCTTAGGCATATTAGGAGGAGAAAGTTGCGGCCAAAGGTTTGCATCGGTACCCTTAAATGATGGACCCGCTCCGGAAAGAGCTCATCCGTGGCAGGCGTACATCTTGAACCAGACGGGATATACTGGAAGCGGAGTCCTAATTGACAGCACTCACGTTTTGACGGCGGCGCATAAAGTTGCAGAAAATCAGTAAGTGCTATTGATATTTTCATGTTATGTCTATCAATAAAAATAATGGCACACAATTTTCAATGATTGGACTTATTTAAAAAAAAAACTTAAAGTGATTCTCTAACGTGACTTCCTGGTTCACATTTAGTTTTGTTCTTATTGATTACATTGGCCTTTTGTGAGGGC
The DNA here is from genome assembly GCA_963082785.1 of Philonthus spinipes. Classification (NCBI taxonomy): domain Eukaryota; kingdom Metazoa; phylum Arthropoda; class Insecta; order Coleoptera; family Staphylinidae; genus Philonthus; species Philonthus spinipes. Next base: position 16,507,475 of record OY720311.1, on the reverse strand, counting down.
GTTTTAGATCAACGTCCGGAAAATTAACTGTTTATTTCTTAATATTAAACTCTATATTATAATTTCTTGTACGGGGTCCTTCGGCCGTTTAGCCTTCTTGCAGTCGCGGTGCTGGACGTCTTACCTTTTGCCTTTATTCTGCAAGGAACTCTACCTCTTGAGCGAAGTCCAGGATATCCTTGAGAGACTTGATTCGTAGTTCCTGAGGAATCTGAATTGCCCCCCCTCCCCGAAACTCATAAGTGTACTGTACGCACACTTAGATGTTATGTGCTCAATCGTTTTCTCCGATGAGTCACATAACCGGCAGGTGGTTTTAGATGCCTTACACATCTTGTGAAGGTGATTAGTGCTCAGTGTATATTCTTATTACATTTTTAATGTTTCTTTTAGAGAGGCATAGAACCTCTTTGGTTCTTTCTGCCGAATACTCTATGATTTTTGCCTGCCCTGGAGTATTTCTCCAGTGGGCTCGCTTCTGTTCATCTTCCCATTCTCTCACTAACCTAAAGTGGGCTTTGGTAAAGTAGGTTCTGGTCCCGTGAAGGGAGCTGCGACCCTGCAGTAGACGTTTTCGTGTTCGGGAGACCAACATAAGGCTAGCCTGTTTCCCTTCTCCAGCTAATTAATGATTTGTTTGCATTGCCAGATAATCCTGGAGTCAAAGCTGTTGCATTTTTCAGACTCACTAGAACTGCTTGACTGTTAGAAATGATAAATATCCACTTGCCTTTGATTTTATTATTTTTTTCCTAGGCAGATATGTGCGCATCTATCAATTATTATTTCGGTCTGCAAAATATTCTAATACTCTGAACACAGTCAAAGACGAACTCTGAACTCTGTCGGCATTGCGTCCTTAGGGAATGTTAGGAACTCTTTCCAATCATATCCCAAGGACGTAAGGCAATAAGTGATCAGGCTAATCCCTTATTTTCATGTGTCCTAGTGTAGGCGTAGCAGGTGTGTGCAGCGAAAGCAGGTCTAACATGGCTTACATGGTTATAATTGGAGTTGTGCCATTGTTCCTGTGACTCCAAGGCGTGACTTTCAGCTTTTAAAGTTTGCCTTGTGTCTTATTTTCCTTTGTTTTCGACCAGACTAGGGGAAAAGAAAACTACATTTGCAATGAACAAGATTTTTTTATAAATAGAAAAGAGTATTCATTCACTTGGTTACAGTTATTAAAATAAATTAAATAAAAATGATTTGAAAATAATTAAAAAAATATTTCCACATTTAGCTCTGTTACATTTTGACTTGACTTTCGTTTAAACAAATGTACATTAAAACAACTACTTCCAGGACAAATATCCCGCCGGACATTGAATTACATAATGTACATCTGCTGTTGCATATCAATAAAATATTGCATCATGGAACAAATTTTTGATCCGAGAAAAAGTCAACGCAAAATAACTAAAAAGAACGTTAAACAAATGTGTCCGCTCTTATCGTAAACTTACAAAAAACTTCCCTTGGCTTAGATTTGAATAAATGCCTTGCTGGCTATTAATATATATATATATATATCGAGCGTATAACAAAAATCTAATACGAAGTTGTCATTCGAAATCTAAAGTCATGACTGAACTAAAATCACACGCACACACGTAAAGTACTCGTTTTCATATTGCCCGCAACCAGAATTTCACGCGTGTGATCTTAGTACAGACATGACTTGAGACTTCCAACGCCAACTTCGTCGTCGATTTTTGTTATAGCGCTCGATGGAAAAGAGTATACATTCACTTGGTCACTTGTTGGTTCTCAGTAATAGACAGCGAGGCGTTTATTCAAATCTGAGCCGAGAGAAGTTTTTTGTGAATTTACAATAAGGGCGCACACATTTGTTCGCACGAACAGTTCCAGGTGCAGGCAGAAACCTAATCCAAAAACATATAACTGATCCGAAGCAGGGGTAAGGGTGGTGTTGGGGGTTAACTGTGAATGCAGTTCATTTATTTAAGAAGAGTCGTTGAAAGTAATTTTAAAAAGGACTATCAGTTATTTATAAACACTTGCAAAACAAATGTCCACAACTTTGTCCAAATTTAACTGTTTTATTTTCTTAATTAACTATATTTAAATCACACCCGTTAAAAAACAAAGAAGCGGTTGAAATATTAACAAAAAAATAAGATTTACTTTATCTGATCTTATAGCCCGCCAAACCAAGAAGCAAAATGTGATGGACAATACAAATTATAGGTTATTTAAAACTGGTATAGTTTTTAAGTAATTGTATATCAATATATTGATAGGTTTGTTTGGCACTAACTTGAACTGAGTTCAGGATTGTGACGTCACTGGTGCAGACTAGTACATCTATCTTACAATTTTCTTTTCTAACTTAAACTAGTAAATTGACGTAATACGCGAACATTAACGATTTATTTTTTATTTAGACTGATACTTTATACTTGGTAGATAAAAAAATGTAAATACACATTCATATTATGAAATCCAAAAGAATAGCTCTATTTTCAAACGATTATTTCCATTTTACTATATAGCTATCTCTTTCCACTAAACCGCAACCTTAATGCAATATTGCTACAATACACAGTTCACAGTTCCAGTTTATTTGTACCATAGCTAATGTGAACGCTCTTGCCATTGATTAAATGACAGTGCACTGCGTGTCCGACTTACGAAAATAGAAAAAAAATAAAAGTTGTTCATTTCTAATATTTTTTTTAAATATAATCTTGACCTAATGTGGAGTATTATAATTTATGAAGTAAATTATTTATAATTCGAACAAAATAAAGCCTAGTGGTTATATATAGCTTTAAAATATATTTAGAAAAAAAAAATATTTATTTATTCTGGTATTTTTATATATATTTCAATTGAAGATAAAGTAATGTTCAATGAAATGAAATCATTCTTTTTAATAAAATTGAAATACAGCTATTGATATAATTGATGTTTGTAATTTGATTGGCCTTTATTAATGATCGAAAGTGATGCCTTGCTAGCTTTTACAATCCATGTGGTTATATATAGTACAAAAATTTCTGATGGGTCTCAAAAGTGTGTATTTATGGAATAGTCGACTCTAATTTTAGACCAATTAATGAGATCTTTTATTTTGTTATGTTTTGCGTAGGGCAACTCCTCAGCGCATCACTGTTTTAATGGGGGTCTATAACCCTCCTACCCCAAATAACATCAGCAGGATTGTTAGACGCGTAGACATCGCGGAGGGGTATTTCAAGAACCCGGAACTTTTACAGGATGACATCGCCGTTTTGACATTGGACTCTCCGATACCTCTGGGCTACAGGAGTGATATAAGCACACTGTGTTTGCCCGTAGACGGTGGGTCGAGCAGCGTGATTAATAGTCGACAACAATGCATCGTGGCCGGTTGGGGCAATACAGCCTTCCAAGCCAATGACGCTCCAGTGTCACCGATGAAACAAGTAAATGTCCCAGTGGTTGGATACAACGAATGTCTACGTAAAATGTCTAGACCCGATGTCCTGGGTTCCAATGCAGCGAAGTACCTGGATACCAACGAGATCTGCGCTGGTGGTTTGGAAAACAAAGATGCTTGCACGGTAGTATTAAAAAATAGACATTTTTTCTACTTTAAAATAATGGCGATTATATTGGGTTGTTGGAAAGATATTTTTTATAAAATTGGAAGACGATTTTCTTATAGTGAATTAATATTTCACTGAATTAAATATTTTCCATTCTGATCCAATACTCTTTGTTATCTTTCTGGTAGTAACATGATTCCACGCTTATAACATTTTTGTTCTTTGTTGACAAAAAAACTGATCCACGCGATTTTTGAACTTCTCATTTAAGTTAAACATTTCGTCGTTTAAATTATTGCGTAGAGACCGGAACAAACGATTTCTAAGTGAATTTATCAGGTAGACGAAATTCTTCCGCTTATAAAATAAAAACTAAAGGTCCTATAATAAAACTTTTCTAACAAAAATTATTTATTTTTTTAAGATTTAAAACTTTTATTTGAAACATTTTTCTATCCGAATTAAAAAAATGGTGATGTATATTCGTCAAATAAGTTTCGTATTGAAAATTTAATAGAAAACGAAAGATGATTGATTGAAAAAAATGGATTGTTGTCTTTTAAAGTTAAAGCCGAGTACTTGGAATATAATAATATAATTTATAATTTATTGTGTTATTTCTTACAATGACATGATAAAATTTCTCCACATCCTTTTTAAATATTTTGCACTTTGACGTTTTATTTCTCATTAAAATAATTATTTTAATAATTAAAGTCTCCACTGCAACATAAAAATAATTGCTTATTTCTAAGGGAATTTATCAGGTAAACGAAATTTTTCCGCTTATACAATGAAAACCGAGGGTCATACAATAAAAGTTTTATAACAGAAATTATTTATTTTCTAAGATCTACAACTTTTATTTCAAACATTTTTCTATCTGAATTAAAAAATGAAAAATCGCTAAGAGTAAAGTTGCACTTAATGAGTTTTGATTCTAAACGAAAGCTTTTTGGATCATTCCGCTGTTATAGAAAGCCGTTTATGTGTTATTGCGGAAACACACAGACATTTTTAAAAACTCGATGGAATGGACTCAGGGAACCTCAAAACGTGCATATTTGTTGAAATTCGCGATTCTAAATTTTTTACGATCATAATACTTTGCCTTGGACAGGGGTCCAGGGAAAGTAAAAAACATAGCATCATTCCGTAACTCTTTTTTGGGACATCCTGTAAAATCAAAAATATTTTCCTGAAGTATGTCGTATGACCTAATTAAAGTTTCCAAAATTTCAAAGTCCTATCTTAATTAGTAACTGAGCTATCGAAGACTGGAGCTGTGATGCAGGATCCTGTATATAGAAGTGTTACGGGGTTGTGGGAACGTTAAAAAAATTGAAGAATTTAAACGGTCTCGTGGCATGAGTTCATGTAATAGAAACGTTTAACGTGCCGTTAGATCAGATTAAAAAAATGTATAAAATTGACTTACCGGATTTCCTATTACGTCACGTGCGCACTTAACTCGTTGCCGTTATTATTACATTTGTTTTACGATGACCTTTCGTGAAATTATTGACAAGAAAGTAACGTTATTTACAGAAAATAATTATAAAAATATGACTTTAAATGAAAAGAGGGAAGGTGGAACGGCTTACGACTGCCTTAATCACTGACACTGATAATGATGGCGGATAACTTGATGACGATAGCTGCATGAACCTCGAGTGATGTTCCCGTATGACTTGCTGCAGATTTACTTGTGGTTGATTGCTCATTGATCACTGACTGTTGACCATTTTTCATTTTCTCCCAACCACCGATTCTACCAACCACTACCACTGGTGGGCATAGCGGTGGATGCGTAGTTTCCAGGAATTGATGGTTTCGTGGATTTATATGGAACCGCGACCCTTGATGGCGTTCCATTTCTGAAGAGAGTTGGAAGCCAGATGTTAGAATTTCTTCCTTTTTAGGATTCTTCCCAGTACATTTGTTTGGGGATTAAGCTGCTCTAGAATTATGATACGTAAATGCTGGAACCCCACCCTACGAATTCCAGGGCTTATGACGGTTATAAACTGTCGTAAGCTGTTTCCCATTTACATTTGAGGTGCAATAAACTTAAAATAAACCTTATAAATGAATTTCCCAAACTTCACTCATTTGAAATTAAATGATTATAAAATTAAAATGAGCAAAACAAAGGAGGTTCGATGTTTACGTGAATGTGAATTAAATAATCTAATGTAGTGGAGTTTCCAGTGAAATGCTGGTAACAGCAGTATATCCCATCCAAGTTCTAAAAGCTTTTGTCGAGTGGTCATACTTGTATCTGGTTTCGCATTATCCTGTTGGAATACTATATCTTTCCTATTGACCAATTTTGGTCTTATTTCTTTAAATAAATCATTCAGTTTGTCTATCTGATAACAGTACACTTCAGAATTAATCGCTTCTACCGAGTCTCAAAATAAAATATTCCTTTGAAACCATATCAAAGAGATAGTATAACCTATTTTGATTAATATTAGCTTTCGAAGTACTTTGTTCCGGTTCATCCTTTATACTCCAGGATCTATTGAGTTTAACATTGTTGCAGACAACCCATTTCTTGTCCACAGTAATGATATATTTAAAAAATGAATCATTTTCTTAGCGTTTGAAAAGTCAATGCGACGTTACATTTTTTCCGAAAGAAGATGAGGATCCCTTATGTTGTACTTCGAGATCAATCCTAGCCGTTTAAAATAATCATGAACGGTAAAATTCGATAAGTTTAATCTCTCACAGATATTACGAGTTTTATTCGCCAGTTTGCATCAATTAATGCAATTGTTGTATCTTTATCAGCTTCAACTGGCTTTCTAGAAGGTGGTTCATCTTTGAGATCAAAATTACCCAATCGAACCAAACTAGACAAAACCAGATTTGACATTGTCAAGAGAGGCCAGCTTTTCCGAGACATTTCTGCTCATTCATCACCCAGATTTGATTTTCTGCTGGACCTTAGCGCTGAGCAATATTGAAGGATATGCTTCGTTGTTTCATCCTCTAAACATCATCCTCTACAATCTGGTAATTCTGGAAACCTCAATCTGTAGAGGTATGCTTTAAGATTGCAGTGACCAGAAATAATTTAAAACGCATCACCGTTTTAAATTCTTTCTGAAAAGCCGAAAAGCTGATCTTTCATTTGGGTACCGAAGGGTTGTCTTGGAAAGTCTGCAATCCAGGCACAAATTCTAAATGGTGCTCCATGAACGCATGTTTTATCTTATAATTGGTCGTTTTATCAAAAGCACCCTCAATATCTACTAAAACGCCTAAGATGAATTCTTTTTTATCCAACGATATATTCATTGGGTGGCCCCTTGGCCTGTAAAACTGCGACCTTGTCAGATCTATTGTGGATCCCATATATTTCAGATGACTAGCTCTAGCTTTACCTCCTTAATTAGCCCTATTAACCCTGAAGTGAGCCTTGGGTTACATAAGTACTTCAAAACAAATGTTTCATGATTAAAATTTCCAATTGGGAAGTGGAACTTTACTCTTATACATTTTTTTGGGTTATTAACAAAAAAAAAAGAAACGGTAAGAAACTCAATCAAGAATATTTATTTCATGTTAGTACCTTTAGTCGTTTTGGCTGTGGATATATCACACAAATGGACACACAGGACTTAAAAGTATAATTATTTTCATTTTGATTCTGCTGCAACACTTTTTCTTATATTAATATTAGAAATTTAAACGTAAATCATTTTTAATAATAGATTTATTTTGAATTCTGGGTGTATGTATAGAAACTGAATTAATTCATGTATTCTTTAGAGCTAAATTAATGAAAAAATATGATAGATGTTTCTGTCATAGTGTTTTAACTTCCCTGTATTATAACAAGAGAAAAGTTATGTAATTAAAAAAATGTTAAAATTATGATAACAAAATATGAACCACTTTTATAGTCTATTAAGGCTATTTCTGAAATATTTGCGTACACAAATTGTCTGCTTCTGTATATGTTGTTTCTACAATAAAATCTCTTAAAAATATTGGCACGAAACTAAGATAATTATGCTTAATAATTATCGAATATTTGAAAGTTTTTATTACTTTTTCGATATTCATTTAAAATGAAAGCTGTTGATATTGAAGAAGTATTTTTTTTTGTAGTATACCATTTTGTCATATAACCATTCGATTTATCAAAAAATTGAGATAGACTGTAGCAGAGTGCTTACCTTTATATAGTATTTATATACAGAAAAATTATAGCTTGTCAACAAAACACTTACACTTTGTTTCGTCATAAATAATAAAGTCAAAATCATTCTAGGAGGATGGCGGAGCTCCCCTGACGTGCAACGTCAACGGCAGATTGAACGTCGTCGGTTTGGTAATATGGGGAAAGGGTTGCGGACGGAAAGATGTCTACGGGGTTTACGTTGACGTCTCGAAATACAGTTCTTTCATCCGATCGAAATTGTACTAATTTCTTGTAATAAACGCTTGCATCATAATTGACGTGGATTATTTCATCCTAAACTTGAATCTAAATACAACTATTATTATATTAAATTAAATAAAAATAATTTGAAAGTAATTAATTAATAAATTATTTCCTCTTTATCTACTGTGACATTTTGACTTATGTTATATAAGTACTTTAAAAAATGTTCAATAATGTACATTTGCTGTTGCATAACAACATATTGCATAATGCAACAATTTTTTATTCGAAAATAATGAATGCAAAAAACAAAAGAAAAAAGTTATGTAATATAAGACTATCTACAAACATGTGTTTCGGGATTTCATTCCTCATCAGTACAGCTTTGCCTTATATAATTGCAAAGTTGTTAATTAAGTTAATTAAAAACGCACCGTCACGTCTGAGATCTCCGGTGGAAATGATTATTGAGGACAATTATGGACGGTCACGATTGTATAAACAATCTTTTCAACTCGAATTTTAGTAAAGCCTCGCTGGCTATAAAAAATAATAGATATATATCTTTTAATTCAACTGTATGTCCGAATAAAAAATATATTTAAATATTTATGTAGTGGTATTACTGTATTCTATACACAAATGATGTTATTTAAACTATGGTAAATTTTATAAAAATCGAATGAAACATTTAATTGTTATCTATAGAATAAAAGATGAATTCCAGTTTAACTTTTGTATCGGTTAAATCATTATATTTTGGTCCCAGAAATCGGAGGTTAAGCCATTTCCCAATATTAACCGGACAATAATAATATATATTGGTAATATAAAAACAAATAAAAGTGATATTGCTAATGGAATAAACCGATACTATGCAACAATTGGTAAGGAATTAACCCTTATTCAAAAGAAAAATCCTCAAAATAATTTAAAGTTAACTTTAACTAAATACATTAACATAGCAATAATATTCGAGCCAGTACCAGAAAAAGAAATGAATTTATAATAATAAATTTAAAAGAGTATTCAACTCCTGGTGATGACCAAATAACTACTAAAGTACTGAAAGAGCTGTATGATAACATTTCTCCTATTATTAATAAATTAACAAACGATGTAATATCATTTGCAACTTTTACTGATATCTTCAAAACTATCCCTATTACATATTTTTTTTTATATGCATATAGAGTATTCAGGAACTATCACTGCCTGTGCTTACGTACTTTGTCATATCCAGCAAGAACTAGATAAACAGAATATATTGTAATAGTTTTCTTAAATCTGAAAAAGGCTTTTGACGCAATCTGCATTGAAAGATTTAAAAAATGGAAAATCTAGAATTTAGGAAGAAAGCGGGGCTTTTATTAAAAACCTATATGATGGACAGGAGACAACGAACTAAAGTCAATAACGTATATTGCAAAGGGTTATAACCTAGGTACGGTTTACACAAGGGGGAGTACTACCACCTACACTTTTCATTACCTATGTCAATGATATATTTGATTGCAATGTTGTTAAAGATATTTACATGTATGCGGATGATGCAAGTATTATACTTTAGAGAGGAAAAAATCTACACCTTCTTCAAGAATATAGCAACTTTATGGAAGGTATTCTGTCATTGATTGTCAATATTAAAATTAAATAATACTCTTTATTAAATAATAATAAGAAGAATAATAATCTTTTATTAACGGTGGCCATTAACAAAAATATTTGAACTATGAGCTTTGTCATGATATATATATATATATACATATTCAACAGAAACGTGTAACAGTCCATTTTGGTGATTAATAAGCATTTAATTTAATATAATATATTATTTTTCTTCTATTTATTTGTATACTATTAACATTATTATATTGACGAGAGTAAATATTATTTATATTGTATGAGCACTAAAATTTCTAAATAAATAAATAAATAAATTCAATTAAAAATAAATTGAATAGTTATATATTAATAGTAGTATCTTTTAGGGATTCATAAATGTATCGTATTTTACTACGTTTTTGATCATTAAAAGGAAAAACAAATATTTCAGTTTTCTGTTAGAATAAATGTTTGGCCAGATATGTATGTTAGATTTAAAATAATATAGAGCAATTAGGAGATAATAAAACATTAATAATAACTCCTTGAAATTAAAAAAAATCCTAGATGGTATTTTTATACTATAATAAATAATTTAAAGGAACACTCTTGAATACGTTGTTGCGAATGCAGATTATTTGAACATAATTTATAAATTAAAAGAAATATGTTTCTTGTTTATTTTTAATTATTATTAATGTTGATATTTCGAATGCCACTCTTATGAAATTGCTATTACTTTGCAAAAATACTGATTATGTAAATGTTTTCTCCATTGCAAAACTTTTTTTATAAATATTATATTCACAAAGATAAAAGTTACAATACTTTTGGTATTGATTACTTTTAATATCATAGCAAGCATGATTTTATAATTTTGTCAAGACTGTTTTTTTAGCAGAATAAAGAAATAATATGTGGTATCATTGTAATCAGAAGAAAATCGTATTTGCGCCAGCCTAATTAATGAAACTTGAGGTGGGTGTTACAAAATTGTGATAAAATCAAGGGTTTCATGAGGAATATGTTATTTTACATACAATATTTGCGTTTTCAATGTTTACAATTTTAATTTGAAAAATGTTTCGATATTTACGGAGCATTGGAATACAAGTAAGAGTAAAGACTTTCGGTTTGCGATTTTTTTTCCAAAAGCTTTTTATATCTTCGAAAATTATTACTACTAGCAATATCAATTTAGTTTACTCACAACTTTAATAAATAGTGTCCGTATATGAAATTAATGGGAGAAGCAATAGGTACAGGATTACTTATTGCTTTTACCAATAATTTAACCAAATATATATCTTTAATTCAAACAAATGAATAATAAATATTTAGGAATAATAAGCGTAATCTTTAAAAAAAAGCAATTATTGGGCAATTTATCATTAAATAATCATGAAATTATTTATCCAGGAATGGTCATTATGTTTTTATAACTCATTTTTGTACAATATAGATTATATAATACCGAGTACAACAGGAGTGTGCGTATAAATGCGACAATAATTGTTTATCTTATTACTAACGTACACGACAAAATTATATGTGGTCTTCTCTTCTAGCGAAGTTAAAGCAGCGTTAATCAAATAATCATCACAGTTGTGTGAAGAAAAAACTGCTGAAATGCCATTCGCTCTCGATAACAGATACAAATTAATTTTCGTTTTAACGAAAATAACGTTTTGCAATTATATAAAATACAACGCACGAGAAGCGTCGTTATCTGCCGATTTTTCGATCAGGGCGAAATTAAAATTAGCGACCTGGTACTGCTTCGTGCTTTTTATATGTTGGGTCCTGTGCCCGAATGTGAATTATGAGATCACGTCACAGAATGTAGTCGAAATCACTCAATACTTATTGGTGTTCATCGCTTTGACGATTGGTCCGACGGTCATGTTTCTGTCGCAGGTAAAAATGATCGAGATTCTTAAAGGAATGCACGCAATCAGCGCGTTGATGAAATCCATGAACATCGTGGGATCGATGGATTTCATGTTGGCTATCTGTATGATTATTTGCAATTTAGTAATGGTGGCGGCGATTCCTTGTTTTTTTGCTTACTGTCTGATTTTCACGGTCGATTCCGTGAAGGACACCGTTAAATCGAAGCTGCTTTGCTATTTCGCTTTATCAGTCATTACCTTATTTGCCGTTTTTATTATCCTATTAACTTCTAGCCTCAAGGTTATGAATAATTTTTTAGAGGACAACATCACCGATAGGAATATACATTGCAGCCTTTGTTTTGACGCGCAAAGTGAAATTGATATCAACAAAATTTGTCCCATGCACAAAATAAGGTAATTATATAAATAGTAAAGTGAAACCTTTAACACAAAAATGGGTAAGACTTTTTTTTTAATTGGTAGAAAATTATTTACAAAAAAGTTACAAATTTTAAAACATTTGAGATTATGATGATGTACATTTAATTATCATTAAGTTTATATGGTAGAGCTTTGCTGTGTTTTTGGCTCAGTTTTTCTCGAAGTCTATAGTTCTCTGAGGTTTTTAGTCTCTTCGTTGAGAACAATTGACTCGACTCAAGACTGGTTTGAATCTGATTTCTTAAATATCAAGCGTATTTATACTATAATATTATTTACATAACAACTATTCTAGAATGATATGGAACATTGATGAATGATACGAAAAAAACGATGACGATAAGAAATTTTCCGTCGTTTACCTTCAGAGATAAGGTGTCGCGGGATGACATCTAATTTTGAGCGCTGCGTGCTACAGTGTTTGATTCTTGAATTGAAGATTTGGAGCCATCGCTGGCTAAGGCTCCGTCAGTTCAATTGGTTTCATCTGGATCATTTTGTAAGAACGCCTGCGATAAACAAGTCCTATGCTGACACATAATAGTACCTAAACCTACTGTAACAATAATGTAATATATTCTCAAGTTGTGATATTGTGGAATCTTATGCCAGACTGTGCTCAGCTTTTTGCTCTCCATATACTCCTCCTCACTGGCCAATGTATCGCTAAATCCATGCCTTGCTGAGTACACAATGCTGTGGGTGGTATTGACTGTAAGCATAGGCTTCCAGATGAGATTATCCAATGGATGTTCAAGAATTTTGTGCGAACATGGCTCAATGTTTTGGTGTATTACCTCGATGGCATAATTCTTCCTGGTGTCTAATTTGCTTATTGGTGGAGGATTACACATACGTGTTTTAGTTGTTATGTATCGAGCTTTGTTGAAGTCGTCTTGAGCCACCTCGAAGTTGAGAAAACCGGGGTTTTCATAACCTAGTTTTCCCGCAAAATCGAATTTTCTCATTGCGTATTTTATTCGTGGAATACTCTAAGTGTCGAGTCAAATATCGACAGGAGTTACATATCCCAGGTAGACAAAATCAACTCTATATTAACTAGTGGACATTAGGCTACAAAAAACAGTTGAGAAAACCGGGGTCTTCATAACCTAGTTTTCCCGCAAAATCGATTTTTCTTATTGGTTGTCTAATTCGTGGAATATTCTAAGTGTCGAGTCAAAAATCGACAAGAGTTACATATCCCAGGTGGACAAAATCAACTCTATATTAACCAGTGGACATTAGGCTACAAAAAACAGTTAAGAAAACCAGGGTTTTCATAACCTAGTTTTCCCGCAAAATCGAATTTTCTTATTGGCAGTCTAATTCGTGAAATATTCTAAGTGTCGAGTCAAATATTGACAAGAGTTACATATCCCAGGTGGACAAAATCAACTCTATATTAACCAGTGGACATTAGGCTACAAAAAACAGTTGAGAAAACCGGGGTTTTCATAACCTAGTTTTCCCGCAAAATCGAATTTTCTTATTGGCAGTCTAATTCGTGAAATATTCTCAGTGTCGAGTCAAATATTGACAAGAGTTACATATCCCAGATGAACAAATTCTACTCTATATTAACCAATAGACTTTAGGCTACAAAAAACAGTTGAGAAAACCGGGGTTTTCATAACCTAGTTTTCCCGCAAAATCGATTTTTCTTATTGGTTGTCTAATTCGTGGAATATTCTAAGTGTCGAGTCAATTATCGACAAGAGTTACATATCCCAGGTGGACAAATCCTACTCTATATTAACCAGTGGATAGTTGGCTACAAAAAACAATTGAAAAAACCGGGGATTGTATCACCTGGTTTTGCCGCAAAATCTTAATTTATCATTCGGTGTCCGAAGCGTTGAATTTAATTTAAGTATGGAGTAAAAAAAATCTACGAGTTTTCCATTTTATATTAATCACTATTAATATATCTAGTAAAAGCAATTGAAACAGTGTGTATTTCTACTCGTGAATACGCCGCGTTGTTGCTGTAAATATTGCCAGCTTCACACTCATTTTTGATATACTTCTTCCTATCCGCACTTCCACTCCTAGCTGTAGGTGATCTGCCCCTCTACCTCCATTGTCCTTACCGTCTCCTTGATTATTCTTTAATGATCCCCATTCTAGCATTTCCTCCTAGTATATGTCTTCAGCCTTCATCCTCTCTGTCATCCATCCCTTTACGTACTTCCGCCTAATTCTTGTTCACCTATCTCAATTAGATCTCCGCCCCATCGACATTTAACCCACCCCAGACCCTCGATGTTTTCATCCCATTCCATACCATCTACTTCTACTGAATTTGAATCTCTCACTCCCAATATTATACTCCTCCTCGCCCTCTCTTTCCTATATTTTTTACTGCCGGTTTCATATGCCATTTAAATCCTCCTGGTAACGTCACCCTCATCTCTTCCCACTTTGCCCGTCCTCCCCATGTCTTCATCACACCGACAACGTCCTTCTTTTCCACTTACTCCTCTTTATGCGCCACTCATATAAAGGGTGTTTTTTTAGGCGTTTGGTTTTCAAGAAGAAATAAAACGCATATAATTTAATGTTATGGCCAAGAATTTAGCTTTATTATAAAGATAAGGGTTTGCCATTATGTTTTAAAAATGATTTTTATGAGGATGCGCAGTATCCATTAGAGTAAACGTGTTGCAAAACCGGCGACCATTATTTTGGAAATAAATTTGCAAGATTTTCAAATGTTGTTCAGGAGTAAGTGTATTCATTATGAAATGGCAAACCAAACTAAGCATAAATCAAGTGACAACTGTCAAAAAGACCACCTCTGAAAAAAAGTAGTGCCAACTTGAAAACCATACGTCTAAAAAACACCCGTTATGTATCTTCCTTTCTTTCTTTTTCCCCTACTCCATGTCTGCTATATTACCCTCACTTCCTATACTACTGCTTCCCTTTTTATTATTCTATTTATTTAATTTAATCTGCGTTTTAATTTATTTTATTAGTAAATGTTTAATATTTTATTCATATTTCTATAATTGAAGCATTTACTTAATAAAATTTCATTATAAATAATTTCAAATAAATTACTTATTGTTTTTTTAAGTTTCACAGATTTATTCATAATAATAATGATAATAATAATAATATAAAAACTTATTCAAATACAGTTTCAGAAATAAAGTTTCACAAATAGCTTGTATATTCTGTGTGTTTATTAAAATGAATTATTTCTCTACACTGTCCTCTCATAGTGTCGACATATTTCTGATATACCTTAATTCACATTGTTCTGTATCTGTAAACTAAAAATTATTAGTATTTCAGTTGCTGTGAACTTGTCTACCTGAAGATACGCAATGTTTATGTCAGCATATTGGAAACGGGGAGGACATTTACTTATATATTTTTGATTGTTCTGGCGGCGGAATGTGGATTGGATTTATCAATGGTGCTTAAATTTTTCATCACGAAGAAATTTGGAATCGACACAATGTTAGTATCATTTTATACATTATGCACCACTGCCACTCTAATCTTCCCGTTTATTTTTATCGATGATTGTCAGTTTGAGGTAAGCAATTTATTGTCATTATTAAAATGTACAAAAAAGTTCATTTCATTGATCATTAATTAATCATAATAAATTAAAGACGACGCAAGCGCCACCTTTTGCGTCGTCTTTAATTTATTATGATTAATATCGGGTATATAACTCCAATACAATTTCAGTTCAGTCGCCTTCATTAAGGCATTGCACATGGAACACACTAGTCTGATGAGGTACGAAAAACCGAAATGGCCATCACTAGTTATCCATACGCTAGATGAATGGTGACTGAACGTTTCATTAAATGTGAAGATCATTAATTAATTGACAAAATTAAATTAATTACTGTAGTATAAGTTATTGCTTCACTATTTACATAATATAAATAACAAAACTTTTTTTAGTAACAATAAAGCTTAAATTAAATAAAAATAATTTGAATATGTTAATGTTATGCAACAGCAAAGGTCTATTATTGGACATTTGTTAAAGTATTTTTGTAATATAAGTCATAATATCACAATAGCTAAAGAGAAAATAATTAATTAATTAATTAATTCTTTTTATTTAATTTATTTAAATAACTGTGACCAAGTGAATAAATCCTTTATCTATTATAATAAAGCTTCTTTATTTCAGATGTAGATGTATTTTTTGAACGCTATGTATTCATTATCAATAGTTAAGAGAGATCGGTACAATCATTTAATATTATTAGGTCTATCGGGGATAAGGACGTGATAGAGCGAAGACAACACGGTATCGCGAATTTACAGCCAATAATAACGCATTTAGGATCGTGTCGAAATCGTTCCTTGTGAGGATAGCCGAAAACCTTATTGCACATGTTTGCACTGCACAGTGCACTGTTGTCCGTATATTTGAGAATAAATATATTATTGAGAATAAAGTGTACACTCAGGATTTTTTTGTAATAATATTGGCTATATATTATATTTTATAACAACAGAAGATTTTTGCTTCTAAAAATATTTAAAAGATATATCTGTAAATAAATAATTAAATAAAAATATAATAAAACAAGATTTTAATCATTATCTTGTTTATATAAAATACAAGGAACATGTGAACAAAACGACAATGATTTTCAATATTAATTTCTTTGCATTGGAAAATTATCTGATGTTGTTATTTTAAAGTAGTTTTATAGAATAAATATTTCTGATTTTAATGTAATAAGAACACCGAACATGCTAGAATGTACTCAATGTAAATTTTCCTATGTTCGATGTGTACTCGAACGCATCACAGCATTGGGTGCGATATGATTGGTTACGATTTCTAATGATAATATAGTCAACTTAATTTCAATTACACTCTTCCCATCAGAAATAAATTATATTTGTCAACTATTATGTCAAGTACAACATGGATATTTTACTTAACCGTAATGTATTTCAACATCTGTGATATTCTTAACCAGTAAAATATTAGTTAAAGAAGGTGAGCAGAGATAAAGCGTAATTTAAATGAACCAATTATAAATTCTATTGTTCAGTTTTTATTAAAAATTTAATCAATAGATTAAACGTTTTATTAGAAATATGGATGATTTATAATAAATGTTCATGATAAAAAGATTGTATGGCATTTGTTTGGAAATTCGGATCAATTTCTTCATATACTTTTATTTATATCACTATTGTGAATTCATGTATCTATAGATCCCTCGTCTTCCATGCCCCCATCCATTGTTTCTAATCACCGATACTAGAGGTAAATCCGTATATGACTTCTTAATAAGTAGAGATTTAGAGATACTTAATCGCGGGACGGAACCGACTTTCGTGGGCTCACGTAGCCAAACCGTCATAGACACTACAGTGGCTACCATGAGTATCTCAGGTACAATCAGCGATTGGAAAGTGAGCCAAGAAGTTTCAATGTCAGACCATCGATGGATCATTTTCTAGTCAAGATTAATTGATCGTCCCTGCAAGTCTTATAGAGATCCGAGAAGTACGGACAAGGATGCCTACATTAAGCACCTTCAAAAGGGAATACAGGACAGAAAAATGTAATGCCCTAATGATAGCACTAGACTAGACTTTCTTGCGATGGAAGTGCAGGTGCAAATAATGCCACAACCTGGTGATGGCTGAAACTCGATCAAATAAAATTAACATACAAATTGAGGCTATAAATATTACACTTAGTTATAATGATAACAACTGAGGGGTGATTTTGTATAACTCGTTTATGTAAATAAATCTGTAGCAGCATCCTTATTTAAATCTTGAAAAAGTATACTCTCATAGATATAACTAGCTATTAAGACAAAAAGTTCGCTATGTAATGCGCTAGTATTATCAAAGTTTACATATTGTTCCACCTTGTGATACGCGGCCATTAATTGTGTAATTTGTATTCTTTTCTATCACACTTCCTTTAGATTTAATTCAATTCTTATTTTTCAGTTTAAAAGAACCGGGCGCATAGTCCATAGATATTATTTCAACCATTTCAAGATGAAAGGAATAAATGAATGTATTAAAAGAATTTCACTCATTATCTTGGATCATCCGAATATGACACTTTACGTGTTCGGCTTTGACCGTCAAACATCTTTGAAGGTAAGTCTTATTGTTCGTTTAAATATTTTGTAGCTATTGAGATCTACAAATTCTTTCATATTATAATTATTGCAATAATTTAGTAGGCAGATTATATCACTAACAAATGATCTGTCCATTAAATTGTCGCAAGCTCTAAAAGATCGTATCTATGAAATGTATGTAATATTTGTAGAACAGTTTTCAATATCCCATTTTGGGAAGGAATTATATACATAAACTGTAATATTGGGAAATGACTTAATCTATCACTTTGATTTAATTAAATGAATAACAATTAATAGTGTATCAGGCAATCAAAATCTATGTTGACATTTCGTCGATCCGCACAGGATATAGATCGTAGTGTGTGTTTTGTTATGTTGTCATGTAACGTTTTATTAATTATATATATACAGAGAGTTTTATGTAACACCGAACATACTAGAATGTACTCAATGTAAATTTTCCTATGTTCGAATTGTTCAGGAACGCATCAAAGCATTGGGTGCGATGTGATTGGCTACGATTTCTAATGTCAACTATTATGTCAAGTGCAACATGTATAATTATGAATATTATACTTAACCGTAATGCATACCATAAAAATCGTATCCTCCTTTGTATAAATTAAAAGATGTCTAACTCATCGTCTACTTCTGCTTTAAGAGCCAGTACAGTGAATTACGTACATTGAATTACGTAATGTACACCTGCTGTTGCACATCAATACATTATGTAATTCAATGTCCGGCGTGGGTATTTGCCCGGGAAGTAGTTGTTTTAATGTGCATTTGTTAAACGTGCTTACGTAACGTAAGTCAAGGGTCACACAGCTAAATGTGGAAATGATTTATTAATTATTTTCAAATCATTTTTATTTAATATATTTAAATAGATGTGACCAAGTGAATGAATAATACTCTTTTCTATTTATGTTTTCATATTTATTATATAATTTAGTAAAAAATATTGCGTTTTAACAAAATCAAGTTAGATGCTTAATAACTTATAATTCGGTAGCTATGTATTTTTAAGAAAATACTGTATAAAGTTAACTTTTTTATGATTTGAAAAAAAATGAAATATTGTTTTAATTGATTGTAACTTTTACCTAATCCTCTTTCGCCTATTTTCGTGTGGCATCTGATGGGGTTCGAAAAACCGAAATGGCCATCACCAGTTATCCACAAGCTAAATGAATGGTAGTTAAATATTTTATTAAATCAATTATTTTATATTTGCTAAGATTTGACTAAATTAATGAATGATTCATTAATAATCTGAAACAAAGTTAACACAGTTATTTCCATAACAATATTGCGTTTCGCATAGCGTGAATTGCCTGACATGTATCCTTTTTGTTTTCAGATTCAAAAACATATACAATTTAGGCTTTTTTTAATATTAAGTTAGTTTTGACTTTTTTAATATTAAGTTAAAACTGATTTAATATTGAAAAAAAAAAAACGCCTAAATTGTGCACTTAAATCTGAAAACAAAAAGAAAACATTTAAGAAAAAATATAAAGACATTTATTCTTTTCCTCATTTTTTTTAATTTTAATTTTTAGATTTGCAATACAGAATTTGAGCCACACTCTAATTTATTCGAGTCTGAGATTTATCATAGATAATGTATGCGTGGAAATTGTATCTGCATGTTAAATATTGATATTTTAACTATTTTAATTATTATTTTTATTTTCAGATACTGCATCTTGCGATTACTACTGCGTCGATGTATATACAGACT
The DNA here is from genome assembly GCA_963082785.1 of Philonthus spinipes. NCBI lineage: Eukaryota > Metazoa > Arthropoda > Insecta > Coleoptera > Staphylinidae > Philonthus > Philonthus spinipes. The sequence continues at coordinate 16,487,724 of OY720311.1, read as the reverse complement.
AAAGCTCAAATTTAATCCAACGATATTTTATTCTTATCACTTTCCAATATAGGAAATTTCATGTTAATTTTGTAATGATCAATTATTGACTCCAATAAACAAAATATATATTTATTTTTTACTTTCCCTGGCCCTCGTCTCTAAATATCGTGATTGTAATTGATTTCAACGGATAAACGTTTTGAGGTCAAGGAATCATAGAATGGACTTTGAAAAATGTGTGTGTGTGTGTGTGTGTGTGTGTGTGTGTGTGTGTGTGTGTGTGTGTGTGTGTGTGTGTGTGTGTGTGTGTGTGTTGTGTATGTGCTTGTATGTTTCCGCGAAAATCAGAAACTTCTAAATGAATTGAACTGTTACCGGCGTGTCACTTTGACACGTAGTAACGCGTTTAATTTTTAATTCGCGTTTTAATTCAACATCGGACCTCATTGAATTTCATTCCTTTTACACTCCCATAAAAATTAAACATCATTTAGTTTGAAAATCCGATTATATTAAATAATCCTAGGTCAATAAAACAATAAACCGGCAGCGTACTTTCGCGATAACTAGTAAAATTTCAAAAAATTTCGAAATTTCCAAATCCGACTAAACGGGATTATGAAATTCACAAAACGTGACAGTAACAAAAGGATACCGGCCCAGGGGAAACAAAGAGCGGATTAGTTTTCGTTACCGCCCGGTGTTCCAGTCCCGAAAATACGCTGACCGTTATTGAGGCCATAAAGACATTTCTTGGGATAGTACAGTTTTTTTCAAAAAATATTGTTTACAATTTAAACTGAATAAAATTAATTCAAAATATGTTTGAATTAATTTGATAATAGTCATATAGGGTTTGACACTTACATAGACTAATATTCATTTTTATCTGCAACTTTTAAACTTCTTTATCTTAAATCAAAATGCATATTCGTATAATTAACATACAATCCAATTTATATTGTTCATACAAATTCAGCCAATTTATAACTAATTTTAAAATGACGATCTCGATTCGAGTATCTATATTGTATATATTAACAAAAACTTATAGACAAAAATTTTAAAATAGGCTTTCAGTATTTTTATTTTTTATTCATATTTTTTTGCCTGCATAATGAGCAGAAGACATTTTACTTTTCACCAAGAGCAACAACTGAATTACTTATACTTTTTTACTGGCACATTACTTTTTTTTATTCCTAATTTTTATTTTAATAACATTTCGGAGATGTTACTCTCAATTAAAATATTGCCCTAATGACGTTCGACCAATTAGCGTTGAGCAAAATGCCGACCAATAAGGGTTGAGAGTAATCATCTAAGGCAAGGGGTAACGAAGTAGTGGAGAGTAAGCATCTCTACCACAACCTTAGCCAATGAGCTGCGGGTGAAAATACCCCTCCAGGGCTCTGCTACCCCCAACTTGCCTCTTGGCAAAGATGCTGCCCAATATAAGGGACAGACTGCCAGAAAATCGTCAGTTGGTGTTTTAAAGTTTTAAAAAGAGTGTTAAGAAAGTAAAGTAAAAGTTAGTGTTTAAAAGTTGTAAGAGTGGTAGTCAGGTGAGTGGCTGTGTAAGTCTGTTCAATGCAAGTTGGTGGTGAATAGTTGGTTTCATTTTTTTCTTTTGTTTTTTACGAGATCATTTTTTTTCTCTTGATATACCGGGTGGTGCATCGGACTACGCACCATAGGGATTTCAATGTATTTTTTTAAATTCTCATTTATTTACTTCCCACGTCATTTTATCAAAAAAACATAAGATTTTTGTGGGGATCAAAAAACTGAGTCTAATACACCCATTTAAAATATTTATTTATTATCTAAATTCGAGATACACATTATTTAGAAATTACAATTTAAAAAATAAATATACAGTGCCTTGGAAAAATAATAACGTCGCGCTTACAACTGACATTTTTAATTATCTCCATTGATATCAAATAGTAAAAGTAATATTAGCTACTATGTTAAAAGAACTTTTAAAATCAAATTTTTTCAACTATATCTTCATAAAGGCTTGAAATTTTACTTCATGAGCCTCGCGTGTGAAACATTATGCATATTTTTAATCAATTGTTGAAATTATTTTACATGTGCGAAGCAACACCATTTTAAACATGTTTTAAATTGTTAGTTTTAATCGGCGTTTCAACGAAAAAAAAACACGTTTTGCAAAAAAAAAAGATTGTTCTAATTGAAATAAAAAAAACGTTATATTTAACAACCCCGGTACAAAATAGATTTTTGTTTTGTTTTAAGAAAATGCTTTACACAAGCATAATAATCTAAAATAGGCATAAAAATTAAAAATAATCACAAAAGGACAAAAAAGCAAACAAAAATAGTGCCAAATTATCATATTTTTTTCGTGATTGCTATACATTTATAGAAATTCTCTCGATGGTATAAATATTAAGAATAAGCATTATAGCTAGAAATTTGCTTTCTAATAATCACACTTCTTGTCATTTTGTCATAGCTTTCGGTTAAGGTTGTAATAAGTGTTATGTATTAAAAATCAGAATTAGCTTTGCATATTCTCTAGCTATAATGCCCAAAGTTACCAAAAGTAACTATCAATTGTAGAAGCGGGCCTAAAGAGTGTGCTTTAACTTATGAAGAACAATATTATTGATTTTTTTGTTATTATTTCGAATATTTTAATTCTTTCTTTACACATCCGTCTAAAATTAATCAAAAATTGTACTTTATAATAGCAACTTTTTTTTCATGACATATTTTACGTACAGGTGCACAAGGTTAGTGTCCCTTGTCCCTTGCAAAGTCGGCATATAACATGTGTAGTGCCTATATCAAGTTTTCACATTATATTTCGACGATTCCTCGAATATGTTTACAATGCCAAATAAAAGCAATGTTTAAATCAATTTCTCCAATAAATTAAGAAAATGTTGTGCAGTTGAAAAACACTGTGAATATTATAGTCACAAAACCAATACTTTTAAAGTGTTTCATTGCTATATTGCATGCAATTAACTTTTTCGTAATGGAAACGGACAACCACTCGAAATATCTAATATATCAAAAAACAGATCATGTGTACTACCTCATTTCGGTTTTTCGAGTTCACCTCGTCACTGGTGAGGTTTTTCTATTTCGAGCCTCTAAATAAATTTTGACGGCCCTTTCAATAAGCAAAACGAGCAAGGCGAAACTACTACACACAAGGAACATACTAAACAATCCCTCAATATGCGACATCGTGATAGCAGACGCTTCATCGTTAACTTTAAACTTAATCATAGAGCGATATTGGGGGGCTTCTTCGAAAGATATTTTTTTAATTATCTCATTAATTAAGTCGCCTAATATTACCAATGGTGCACTGTAATAAATTGCGTCGTATGTGGGAATGAAGGGGTCATCAACTATGTAAAAGGGATTGAAAATTTTGCGCCTATTCATTTCTTGGAATAAATTTAAAATAAGTGAGCGTTGAAAGGCGTAGCCGACTGAAGTGTTCTGTTCGATAATTCCGTTTGTAATGTCTGCGCTGTTTGTAAATATTAAATTGTTTTTTAAAATATTAGGAATGAAATCCTTCAAGGTCGATTGTATTAATATTTTTATTCCGCTCGCTTCGACATCCTCTAGTCTGTCTAGACGTTTATAAGTTTCCATAGAAAAAACGCACTTTAATATAAAAGCCCCGTTGAAGTATTGAAAGAACATATTTAAACATAGCCAAATAAATAATATTACCACAGTGATTCTTAAGAATTTCTTTTTGTTAATGGAGTTGCTATTTATCAAAAACGCTATTAAATATATGAATGAGTCGGAGCAGGAGATTTTTTCTAGGTTGTATAAATATACCATAAGAACCATAACTATTAGAATATAAGCCATCCATACGCCGATTTCGAAAATTTCAAAAACCTGTATTAGAAATGCCTTCAATTTTGGCTTCTTCAACACAATCATTATGTCATTTCTCTTAATCGCATTTGAGTATATAACATCATTATATAAGTTAAGGAATGTTGACGAGCCACAGAAATGAATACTCATCGATACAACAGCATCATGAAGCTCTTCTAAACTATTGAAAGAGCGCACCGTGAAGTTCGTTTGTAAAGCCCCAAGGTAATTTATTATTGCTTTGGAATAATTATCCAAATCATAACTCAATTCACCAATAATGTAATAACTGACAATGCCGTCCATTTCAGTGGTAGGAAACATATCCAACATCAATAGCGGATTGGAAAGAGAAATAGCAATTGAAAGTGGAAAGTGTGTTATTTCATATTTAATCACATCCATTAGTAGTGTCCAATTACATGCGACTTCTATCTCTCGTATAACTATATATTGTCTAGCAGCTTTTCTGTAAGTTGTGCTAAAAGTTTTGACATAATTAATTAAAGCCCTGGTGTTTTTCAAACATACCAGCCATATAATATTAGTATTTATTAAAAGATTTCCTGGATTTACCGTCAAATCATAGCTTAAATAACTAATAGGATTCATTTGCTTAACGATCAATTCGTTCGTAATTGAACTGCAGTCGGAATCCGTATGATAAACACTCGTTTCAACTAAAACTCTTATAAAATCTATTTTGGGAAAAAGTGCCATATCAAATTTATCCACAGTGTAGTCCAAGACTAACATTAATAGATTTAAATCATATGTATTCGTGTTGTTGTGTAAAAACCTGCTTGAAACGCCTAAAAACAGCGCTATTACAAAATTGGGTTTCATATCGAAAGTAGTGATGATAACAAGGACTTAGTACAGACTGTACTCACAACAGTAATTTATTATTCAAGAATATAATGTTATTATGACAAAACATATAATTAATGATGGTAATATCAGTAAATAGTAAATTGCTACGGGACACGGAATTATTTATTACAAGATTAATGGTAATAAATCAATATATTTTATTTAATAAAATTATCAAGCGCATATATGTAAAATCCATTAGGGAAATAAATGTTAAGAATTACTCATGTGTGGCATAAATAAGGGTCAATGTTGATGTATTAAATTTATATACAGGGTGGGCTACCAATAAGGGCCATTAAAATTTTTTGGAGTTCCTGAATTTTAAAATATTTTTACATTGCACGGTTGAATGCGACTTTCTCATGGAAAATATTTTGATCTTCTTTCACTTCCGGTTGTCCCGGAAATTTTTACCAAATTTGTTATTGTAAATGGGACACCCTATATTTTAATATAACATTATGGATTTACATCTACATATCTCTTTCAGTTTTTGAGTTAAAATTTTATTTATTAAATTTCAACCTCAAATTGAAGTTTCGAAAAATTCATATAACTTCTAGTAATAATTAAATAGACAGATCATCGACATGTTGAATGGTTACTAATAAATCCATCAAGAATTAAAAAAAAATAACATTTGTCAATTTTGACAATAAGTATTTCAAAAATGTCAATATTTCAGTGGCCAATTAAAAAGTTCATGCTTCATTTTTACTTTCCCCGGACCCCTGTCCAAGGGAAAGTATTGTGATCGTGAAAATTTTCGAACCGCCAATTCCATCGAGTTTTGAAAAATGTCTGCGTGTTTCCGCGATAGCGCAAAAACGGCTAAATGGATTAAGCCCAAACTTTATATCTAAGCTTTTCATAGCAGTGGAATGATCTGAAAAGCTTTTGGTTAGAATCAAAACTCATTAAGTGCAACTTTACTCTTAGCAATTTTTCATTTTTTAATTCGGATAGAAAAATGTTTCAAATAAAAGTTTTAGATCTTGGAAAATAAATAATTTCTGTTATAAAACTTTTATTGCAGGACCTCCGGTTTTCTTTTTATAAATTTTTGAAATAATTATTTTAATGACAAATAAAACGTCAAAATGCCGTCATATTCAACACATTCGCAAACGCCTCCAGTTAGAAAAAATGAAGAAGAGTGTGGAGTAATTATTTAAACCCATTGTAAGGTAAGAAATAACACACTCAATTATAACATTCTTCTAAATACTCGGTTTTAATTTTAAAAGATAACAATCAATTTTTTCTATTAATCATTTTGCTCCCTATTAAATTTTCAATCAGAAAAAACTTATTTGACCGTATTCACTGGGAAAAGTACCATGCTGGACACATCACCATTTTTTTCAAATGGAATGACCAATATTTTATGTCATAAGCCGATTAGCAAGACAATTTGCAATAAAACAGTATTATACATCCCTATATCTGAAATAACTAGTTTTTGAGTTATTTCGAAAATTCTTTTCCAAACATAAACAGGTCATAAATCCTTCCATTGCTCGGATCACATCTGGTACTTCGAGGGCAAAAAAATAGGACCTTCGGAGACGGGCCACAGGCAAAAAAAAAGAACATCGATGTCGCCTGAAAGAAACGTTTTATACCATCAGATCCAAACATATTAAACTTGAACTCGCCGCTTAAAAATACCCTTTTCCAATCATTGCGTTTTATACCATCAGATCCAAACATATTAAACATGAACTCGCCGCTTAAACATACCCTTTTCCAATCATTGGAGTCCAATGCAGATGACGGTGGGCAAATTCTAAACGGGCCTTCATGTTCTTATTTGAGAGCAAAGGTTTTTTTAGCTGCACGACTTGCAAATAAATTCATTTAATTCAATCTTCGTTTGATTGTTTTTGTTGAGATATTAGGCAATCTCTGGCCTTGCAATTCATTTCTGATTTGTATAGGTGTTTTAAAAGCATCCCTCGATGCAATCATTTTAATCACTCTCACGTCTTATCCACTAAGTTTTCTAGGACGACCATTTCGTTTAGCTTCACACAGTGATCCTACTTGATTATATTTCTTAATAATTGCCCACACTGTTTTCCGATTAAAATTTAAGTTGGTTGCAATTTCTACTTGACGCTGACCGTTCTCAAATAATGTAATTAATGGCAAATGAAATTTTACAACCACGAGGCATTATAAGAAGAGCCCACACTAACGTTCTTTACTGCATAAAGGCACCTTTTCTATTAAATTCAATTCAAATATCAATCATAAAATATGTGTCTATATATTTTTGTCCTAATATAAATTAGTTTTTTTTTTCCTTTATTATCGATTTAAGCAGAAGTTTTCGTAAACTGTAGTTTTACATATGCAGGGGTTTATTTCGTAATGTATTTCTGAATCACATGTTAAGGCTAGCTTAATAAGTTATGTTGGTAATAAATGTACGGATTTTGGTTTTCATATGTTGGTACTATCCAGAATTACATATGCGATATAAACAATAAAAAATATTTATATACAAGGTTTTCCAATAGGTATGATATGATTTTGAAGTGTCGTTTCGGCCATTTGTAATATGTTATGATCTGTCATTTATTTTCCATTGTATTCAGTAGTGTTTACAATTTCATCATGGAGAGATATACACAAGAACAACGTTTACAATTGTTCTCCAATTGCAACTTTTCGTGCGCTTTTGCCATTTTATGGTCATAATAATCGTCCAAGTGTGCTCGCAATTCGTCGAATTGTTGAAAATTGTGAGCGTACATTTTCTTTACATAATGTTAATGTGCCAATAAGACAAAGAATCGGTCGATGTAACGCAAATATTGCTGCCGTTCAGGCAAGTGTTGCTGAAGACCGCAATTTGTCGATTCCAAGACGTTCTCAACAATTGGGACTGTCTCAAACCAAAATCTGGCGGATTTTGAAAAAGGATTTGGGTTTGCATCCGTATAAAATTGTTCTCACTCAAGAACTGAAGCCATTGGACCACCGTAAATGTCGTGAATTTGCTGATTTTGCCTTGGAACAACTTGAAAACGATAACGATTTTTTTAAGAAAATCATCTTCTCCGATGAGGCTCACTTCCATCTGAGTGGTGCGGTAAATAAACAAAACTGTCGATTCTGGTGCGAAGAAAATCCACAAATTATTCAAGAAAAACCATTACATTCACCTAAATTGACAGTTTGGTGTGGTGTTTGATCTGGTGGAATCATCGGTCCGTACTTCTTTCGAAATGAAGCTGGTAACACCGTTACTGTCAATGGAGAGCGGTATAGATCGATGATAACCAACTTTTTATGGCCGAAATTGGAAGAAGTTGATCTTGACAACATTTGGTTCCAACAAGACGGGGCTACATGCCACACAGTAAATGCAACAATTGAATTATTGCGAGAAAAGTTTGGAGATTCGATTATTTCAAGAAATTGTGATATTGAATGGCCTCCAAGAAGTTGTGATTTAACACCATTAGACTATTTCTTGTGGGGTTATTTGAAGTCATTGGTCTTTCGAAATAAACCAGACTCTCTTCAAGTTTTACAAGTCAATATTGAACGTGCTATTCATGACATACGACTTGATTTAGTGGAAAAAGTGCTCGAAAATTGGGTTCATCGAATTCGTTTCTGCAGAAGAAGTCGTGGAGGCCATTTGAATGACGTTTTATTTAGAACTTAATTGTATCGATTGTACTTCACATTAAATAAGAAACATTTGAATTTCCTTAACAATAAGTGTGTTTTTTTATTTAAAGAAATCATATCACTCTTATTGGAAAACCCTGTACATACTCGTGTGATACTTTATGTTTCAGTGTTAGAAAAAACGTCTAAAATAATAAATTAAACGCCTAATGTTATATAGCATAGGAGCGCTCTGTGCTATAATTTACAAACTTGTGTACCATGCTGAAACAACACTATTATTCTAACAACTGTTTTGACGGAAACAAAGTAAAAATGTTTAGAATTATAATTTTTAATGCAAATGTGTTTTAAATTAAAATTTCTATTTTATTTGATTAATTTATTATATTTAAAAGTAATAATATTTATTGTTTTCTTTTACAGTACACACCAACAGCATTAATCGTTGTAGATAACGCTTGAGAGATACGCGTGCGTTTTGTGTTCGTTGGTTTACAACGCCAGTCGCGATTCAATCGCATGATTTCATTACTTATCGACCTTCCGTTGAGTTCGGTTCAACCTAAAAGTGAAACAATTAAATAATATTTAGAAGTGTTTTAAACTGTGCTTATTATCACTGACTAGTTTGATTTAAGTTGACATTGCACAGACCGAAAAGTTGTATGTTCAGTGGATTACGCTTAATCATTTTTTTTGTAAAAAAAATAATGCAGAAGTGATTTAACTTCAATTGAAGAAATTAATAATAAAATTATTATTGTCTTTAAATTTTGGAAATATTTGCATGATAAAATTGACAATATTTATAAGTGTGTTGTTTATTATTACTGATCAATTTGATTCAAGTTGACATTGCACAGACCGAAAAGTTATATGTGCAATGGATTACGCTTAATCAATTTGGTTCATATTTGAAACAACATAATTTTATCGTAATTTGTGAATTTTTATAAAAAAAATTCGGAAGTGATTTAACTTCAATTGAAGAAATTAATAATAATATTATTATTGTCTTAAAATTTTTGAAATATTTGCTTAATAAAAGTGACAATATTTAGAAGTGTGTTGTTTATTATAACTGTCCAATTTGATTCAAGCTGACATTGCACAGACCGAAAAGTTGTATGTGCAGTGGATTACGCTTAATCAATTTGGTTCAAGTTTGAAACAACATAATTTTATCGTAATTTGTGAATTTTTATAAAAAAAAAATGCGGAAGTGATTTAACGTCAATTGAAGAAATTAATAATAAAACTATTATTGAGTTAAAATTTTGGAAATATTTGCATAATAAAAGTGACAATATTTAGAAGTGTGCTGTTTATTATTACTGATCAATTTGATTTCGGTCTGTGCAATGTCAACATTGCACAGACCGAAAAGTTATATGTGCAATGGATTAAGCTTAATCAATTTGGTTCATATTTGAAACAACATAATTTTATCTTAATTTGTGATTTTTTATAAAAAAAATGCGGAAGTGATTTAACTTCAATTGAAGAAATTAATAATAAAATTATTATTGTCTTAAAACTTTGGAAATATTTGAATAATACAAGTGAAAATATTCAGAAGTGTGTTGTTTATTATAACTGACCAATTTGATTCAAGTTGACATTACACAGGCCGAAAAGCTGTGTAACGTACGATGGTGTTATTTGTCATTACGGTTCTTTTTGTATTTCCTGAGTTTGTTGTCGAAGACGCGATTTACTCAACTTGGACTAAAGTTGGTTTAAATTTAAAAGACTTGTATTTAATTTAAATCATACGAATCATACGAAAATACAATCGGTCAGCAATTTAGAATTTTAAGATTCAGTGTTTGGACTTAGGATTGTTGACTGTCTTGCTCAACTGCCGAAATAGAAGTGTTCTCCTCAACGCCAGAACAACATCATTTCTTAAGTGATAAGATACACTAATAGCTTGTATGCATAACATTGAATAACAATTATAATCTTGTTTACTTAATAACAATAGATGATTTGGAATGGAATGTGCAAAATATTTAATTTACTAATCACTGCCATTTCCAATGTTATTTATACAAAGCGATAACTACACAAAAATAACCATTATATACAACATAAAAGCATTAAATCTAAATACAATTGAGAGATACATTACAGCTGTATGTGTAGTGGATTACGCTTAATCATTTAGGTTCATGTTTGAAACTTATGTCGTTTCATCATAATTTATGATTATTAAATAAATTGTGGCAGTGATTAAACTTCAATTGATGAAATTAATAATACAATTATAATTGTCTTAAAATTCTGAAAATATTTAAATATCTCAATTATATTAAAACCTATTTGTTTGTATAAGAAATGTGCACAGCTGTAGTGGTTTTGAAATATACATTCAATTTTCTTCGTCGTGCTCATAGCAGTTGAATCTTGAACATCAAAAAGTATTGTGATCGGAAATAAAAGAGTGGTGATGTTAAAAGAACGGCACATATTAAAATACAACTGTTTAAAATATTTCATATTAAATAAATAAATGTATATAGGAAGTATTTAAAAAATACCTGAGCACCATACGATATGACACAAAAAGAAAAAAAGCATATAATTATTTTTTTTAACGGAATGGAAGTAATTCTACACTTTTTAAATATATTTCGTATTAAATAAAAAATTTTTTACAGGAAGGAACAAAAGTAAAAAAAAAATCGAAAATAAATCTAATAACATTACATTTAGTGAAGTCATGATGCATTTATTACAGCAGTATTAATGTCATGGGTATCTCAATTACACCACACGATATGGCACAAAAAGAAGAAAAAACAAATAATTATTTTTTTAACGGAATGGAAGTAATTCTACACTTTTTAAATATATTTCGTATTAAAAAAAAATGTTTACAGGAAGGAACAAAAGTAAAAAAAAAATCGAAAATAAATCTAATGACATTACATTTAGTGAAGTCATGATGTATTTATTACAGCAGTATCAATGTCATGGGTATCATGCCAGTGATATTTATTACAAACTTTTAAAATAGGAAAAAATAATATAAGTAACATTTTCTAAAGTAATAACACTGTAACTCTCGGAAAGAGAGAAATAATATAAGTAACATTTTCTAAAGTAATAACACTGTAACTCTCGGAAAGAAAGAAATAATATAAGTAACATTTTCTAAAGTAATAACACTGTAACTCTCGGAAAGAGTACGATGAACAAAAACAAACATTGTAAATCAAAATATATCTATTTAAATATACTTGAAATAAACAAACCGAAAATATGGCTAGAAGGTAATTCACTCCGAGTCAGATAAATCATTTGAATTTACTTCAATTGTTTTATTATGCATACAATTACAAAATTTATGATAATCTGTAAATGACCAGTCCGTAAATAAAACATTATTATTATTTTAGCTGTCGTAGCAGAAAACAAACTAAAAGCTAGGATAGAGATTCCGTTTTTTTTTCATCGGATTTTTTCTGAGATTTGATATTCTTGCTTTAAATGTTATTAGAAGCAAAAATAAAAATTCTATTAAAATTTTAATACGGAAGATGGTACATAATACCATGAATAAAATATATAGTTTTTTACGCTACACGACACAGAATATTGTGCCAAGTTTCAATATTATATTATCATAGATATAGAGGGTATCTCCGTTCTTCGTAGGACAGCCTGTAACTGATATCTTGAAGTATTTTTTTTATTTGAATTGGCGAATTGAGTTCGGGAATCCACCGAAATTTCAAAACATTTTAAAGACTACTTGTCAAGAAATCAGATACAGGCTGTGCGAAAAAGTACGGAGACACCCGGTATCTGATATCTCGGAAAATCGAAATATTTTGAAAGTTCGGTGGATTCCCAAACTCAATGGACCCATTCAAATAAAATATTTTAAAGATGGTGGCATTTTCGGTTAAACCGGAAGTCGATGTGAACTTGCTTATTTTAAACGTGATGTCTAGTATATTATTATATTTTTAACTTTAAATGAAACTGTTTAGATTTTAAAAATATATTATTTATTGTGAAGGCATTACTTGTCTGAAAATCAATGATATGATAGGTTATAGGTTATATAATATTATTTATTGTGAAGGCATTACTTGTCTGAAAATCAATGATATGATAACTTTAAATGAAACTATTATGTTTTTGATATACCCATTTAATTTATTGTTCGTGACAACTATATTTCTTCGCCTGAAGAAGCTACTGTGTAGCGAAACAATTGTGGCGAACAATAAATTAAGTGAAAATCCAAAACATAATAGTTTCATTTAAAGTTATCATATCATTGATTTTCAGACAATTAATGCATTCACAATAAATAATATTATATTTTTTGAATATTCGTAAAAAAATAAGAATACTTCATGTATAATATCCTATACCTAAGTCTAGCAGTTTTTGATATATTTATTTTTTATGTAACAGTTGACGTTTTAACTCTAAATAAATTAAAAAAAAACCTTTAATTCGCATGCCATGACATATAATCCTATACTTAAATAAACTAAATACATATACAAATTCATATCACACACTCCACCACATTTCTTCTTTTCTTTTCCCAACCCAATCTAACCACGATCTCTACGTCTGTCCCATCTTCTCTCATTCATTCTTCTAACCTCATTACATTCCCTCCCACTTTTTGCACTATTTCCGCAAATGGATTCATGTATCCCTACCAAACCTGCACAACATACATCGACCATATCTTTTCCATCCATAAATAAATTATCCTATTTTCTTATAACAAGCGTTTTTCATGAATATTTTGTAATTCTATTTAATTCAATTTTATGGAATTTTGATATATTTTGAAAACCATAAGAACAGAGTGTCTAAAAAATGATAATACACAGGGTGAGTTTTTTTTGTGTTATCTATGGGGATCTCGGAAACTATAAAAGATAGAGATTTATGAGCTGAATAAAATATGTCAAATAAAAATGATTTGAAAATAATTAATAAATTATTTCCACATTTAGCTCTGTGACTATTGACTTACTTACGTAAGTACATTTTCACTGAATAAAATGCTACTTATATTTTTTCTCGGTTATTACTAGAGATAGAAAAACAATGTAAAGGACATAGTTTCAGATAATTTTACGCTTAATGTAAGTTTTATCAGATATTTTTTGCTAACACAAATTTTCGACATAAAACACAAACTTACATTTTTTTAAATGAAAATAATAGATGGTTTTGTCATATAAGAAACATTTTTTCTTTTTTTGATATACCACATGACATACTTATTTATAAACAAATAAAATTGTGCTTGTTTCCAATGTATACATTTGCTTTATTTTTGATAAATAACCAAAAAAGTAAAAAATGTACAACTAGGTTGATAAGTGGCCATTGAATTAGTGCATTTCTTCCGATACATTAATTCGAAATAAACGTATTTAACAGAAATGAAACAATTTTATACATTAGAAACAACTGCAATTATTTTATAAATGTCATTGTTTCATGACCTTTCTTTTTAGTATAAAAAAAATAGAAAATTCTTAATAACTCAGCTATTTAAAAAATAAGTAAATCATGTGGAATATTAGACTAAATAAAAAAATTTTCTTATGATAACAAAACCAACTATGGTTTCCATTTAAAAAAATGTTTTTTAAAAAGTTTGTGTTATACATTGAAAACAAATGACAGCAAAAATATCTAATACAATTTTATTAATTAATATAAATATTATCTCTATTAATAACCGAGAAAAATCGATTAAAAAAATCGGCACATTTACATTTTTAAAAATATCTAGTTACCCTTGACTTTTTTGAAAATCGTACAAGTGGCTGTTTATTCAGCTCATAAATCTGCACTTTCTTTGCCCATTTAACACTTTCTCTATCTCTTATAGTTTCCAAGATCCCAATAAAGAACACGAAAAAACTCATCCTGTATATGTGTCTCTAAAAAGTGTTTTTTCTTAATGGAAAACCATTCTTATATAAATAAAACAAGCCTTAAGGTCCATAAAATTCAACCTAAGGCCTTGATTTATAGAAAACTTTTAACAGATACCTATAATGTTGAATTTTATAGACCTTCCTATAAAAATTGAAAGTTTTTATAATTGGAAAACAAAATATAATCTATTGCTATACATCCATGGATATGATCAAAATACTTTTGAATTAATTGAAATTAAAAAATAAGCTTCAATTTTAATAAAATTATTTCAAAAACGTTTAGGTTTACGTACTCATAATTTTAATAAACAGAACAATTATTAGTCTTGATTTCCGGGCTATAGGGCTTTGGTCTATTGGATTAAACTCCACGGCTCATTAACCCGTAAATCTACACTATTAATCATACTGGTCTTGAAAGTCTATATAGTTTAAAAAGAACAATGCTTTTATTAAAAATATAAAGAAAAAACATAATAAATGGGGTGTTTCATTAAAAATAAGCCTTTTATAGTTTACAGTATATGGGACAATCTATAAAATATTTTAGAAAGTAGTCATTATTCGCCTTCGTATCACTTCACTTCTGGGGTAAGGGATGATTTAAAAAAAAAAATTAATTTTAAAAAATATTGATTGATTTAATCAATATTTTTTAATCATTAATTGAGTATGCAGCGCTAAGATTTTGATTAGATCTATGGAAAATTATTAATATTTCTAAGAAAAATTGAAATGAAACTTTATTTAAGTAAATTACAAATATTTGATTTTTAAAGAGTATAATATTTAAATGATTGCGCCAGTAATATATTCATGTTGTTAATTTGTTCATTAATGTATGTTCAAGACAATCTCACTCGTTCTTATACAGGGTGAGTCATCTAAATGCCCGTCTTCCATACCCTTGTTAGATATTCTGCATTACTTTATTAATAAAACTTGATTGACTACAGAATACGCATAATGTATAATTATTTTCATATATACACAGTATCCTATTCTCCCAGAATTGATAACAATATTGTTTATTTGAAATGGAACACCCTATATATTATTTTTTATTCGATTGCTCTTTAAATTATCTTTACATGAATATATAACATAGTTGGTAGTTTTGACAAGTTAAGAAAAAAATTGAAAAGTATATAAAAATAATTAACACCAGTTTAAGAAGTCACACATTTAACATTATTTTTTAAACACCCCATATTAAAATATTTCGTATTTAAATTATCATTTTATAGAATAGTACTGTCTTAGTATGCATACAAAATTTCATTTGTCTACCTCTGAAAACAAAAAAGTAATGTTTTTTAAGACATCTTTGTAATTGTCAATTTTTTTATTTTCTGCAGAAACGGCCAGATAAAACTACTATGTCATATTGAGGTATAAACAATTTAAATAAGAATCGAATAATACTATAATATATGGGGTTTTCTATTTAAAATAACAAAGTTAATATCAATTCCGGAGAAATGGATCACCCTGTATATATCAAAATAATTTTGAATAATGCAAATTTTATTAATAAATTAATGTTGAAATTATAACGACAAGGGAGATAACGAAGACTGCACTAACTCAACCTGTATATAATAATATTTAAAAAAAATATTTGTTGTACCTAGATGTAAGGTACAATAATTTAAAATGCAAATAAATTTGCATAAACCTGCGTTACTGGATGTGGTTTTCTACTGAAATAAACGTTTTAAAAATTATTTGTATTCTATTGAAAATGCATTACTTTATTAAATTTTGCATAACGTAGGAAATATATTTAATAATAAAATTGAACAATGTTCTTACCGTAATGAATACATTTTTAAAAATTGGAGAATTTGTTTAAAAATTATTTTGGTATATTATTTAAATTAGAATTTATACTTTTAACAAAAACAGTGATTCACTTTGTATAACTTTAACTTTATTTTAGCACTAAGAGTCTCTTAGTTAATAAAGTGAACCGCACTCACCTTCAAATTCCGAAATAAATTCACAATATATACTGTTGATTAAAATTAGCAAAGACACTTTAATAAATATTTATAAAAACACCTAGCGTAATCCATTTCCCTTGCATTTATTATTTTTTCCGAACACATAACATAAACTAATGTACTTTTCCTAATGTTCTCTTAGTTTTATTAATTTATTTGGGGCTATTCTGTAAAGTGTATGTTCATTTTAAGCAACTGTTTAATTAATATATGTATTCATAGAATGTGAAATTAATTAATAACATTTTCTGTGCGGAATAGCCTCGTTTATCAAATTTTCTAACCACATATTTAAATGGTCCCAAACCTCGGTCTTAACGTTTATTTTATATTATTTTTTTATGGAGATAAACTATTTTTTTTACAAATTTGCTATTAAGTGAAAAATTAAACGGTTTAGAATATTGATCTGAATACGTTTAATGATGAGAATTATTGTATGTTTATCATCATCATTCTTCCCGTCAACGTGTTTCTCATGTTATTCCTTTTTTTTAATTATTACTAATACATGAAATAAATATGAATAAATTATTAAAAATCAACGAATAAAACACAAGTTTTTACTAATACAAGTTTTTAAATTGATGTGATTAAATTGTAGAGGAAAACAGCCCGTGGTCACGTTGTGGATAAGGTCGGAAATAGATAAGATAAGTACGTAAATATGTTGTTTCCTATTAACAAAACAAAGCGACGCCTTTTCGATGAGGACAGGAAATATATAAGGCCCGAAGAAGATAAGAGTAAAAATTTAGTTCTTTGAGTTACATGAATATTGAAACTAACACTTCGATTAAAGACACTAACACTTTCTTAAAAAATATATATTTTTATTTTACTAGATGTACAGGGTGTTCTATTTTCGAAGGTTTCTTCAAGTAAAGTACCACTAATATTAAAGATAGAGAAAAAAAATGCGGCTCGATGATATGTACCTTAATAAAATGTATCTATCTTCAATTGTTTTCGAGTTAACGTCAAAAGTCAGATTTTGCGAATTTAGAAATATTAAGATACAATATTCTTAAGGCACCTTTTTAGTAGAATACGTTGACGTTATTAATTTTTTATAAATAGGAATTAGTACTCATTCACTTGGTTATAGTTATTTAAATAAATTAAATAAAAAGTATTTGAAAATAATTTATCAAAATATCAGAGAGCTAAATGTGCAAATAATTTATTAATTATTTTCAAATCAATTTTATTTAATTTATTTATATTTTGTCTTAACTTTAAAATTTCCGAGATATAAGATACAGTTAGTAGGTAGGAATTGAGAGTTCTGCGACAGGAAGTTGATGTCGCAGAACTCTCACGGCATAATTCTGTGTTGCAGAACTCTCACGATATAATAGCATGTGTCGCAGAACTCTCAGGGCATAATTCGTTGTCGCAGAACTCTCAGTTCATAATTCTGTGTCGCAGAACTCTCAGGGCATAATTGCATGTGTCGCAGAACTCTCATGGTATAATTCTGTGTCGCAGAACTCTCACGGCATAATTGCATGTGTCGCAGAACTCTCATGGTATAATTCTGTGTCGCAGAACTCTCATGGTATAATTCTGTGTCGTAGAACTCTCATGGGATAATTCTGTGTCGTAGAACTCTTATGGGATAATTATGTGTGTTGCAGAACACTCATGTTGTAATTTGGGGTACTGAGCGCGGGTGGGGTGGTGTGAGTTTAATATTTGAAGGGGGTGATGTTAATAAATTTGAAACTCCCGCTCGTACGACAATGGTAAAATGGAGAATAGGGGTGAATTAAAGTAGGAGCAATTTTCATGTTTGAAAAGTGATGTGTTTTAATTTAAGAAATAATATGAGTAGGGATCGAATAATGATAAAATGAGATATTTAATTTATGCCATGTGTAAATGAATTCATTTGTGAGTGATTATTTAGATGAGTTGTGTCTTGTTAAAACAAAATTACAATGGTGTATAGCAACAGCAACAGCAGCAGTAGCAGCATCCAAAGCAGTAGCAATAGCAGTTGTAGCAGTAAAAATGATTTGTCAGAAGATAAGAATAAAATCAATCAATGTAATGTTAAAGATAAAGAAGAAAGTGATTCAGTAATTGATCTCTGTGATGATGACGTCCTCGATCCGTTTGATTTTCTGGATGAGATGTTGAGAAATTACGATGCGGATATTTGTAGCGAACATAGATTAATAGGTGAAGTGAAATATGTGTTTAATCATCGAAAAAGACTTTTTATATCTGTGGGACTGAGTGCAGTTCGAGGATTTTATCCAACCATCAAAATTGCTTCAGAAAATCTCAAGTTGAACGTTTCATTTATTCATTCTGAGTGGCAAGAACTTCTTCGTCAGCAGTATTCCCGACTTTCACAATATTTGAGCAACAAGAGTTCATCATTAAACTCAAAAAGGATCAATACGAAACGGAAATGTTCTGTACTGTGCAGTTGTGGAAAACGAATTAAAATCGATGGATTAAAAATGAACAAAAATACAGCGGTGATGGATTCGATTTGGAAAGTGAAGAAGATCTGGAATTAAAACATATTGTGAGGGTGTTTGATGATTGTACGCTGGTCTACAGTGTCGAGAAACGTACAAAGTTTGTTAGTATATGTTTAATTCATTTCTCACTTAACCCGTGGTGAAACATTTTTACATCAATCTGGATAATTAATTAAAATTAAAACGCTTGGTTTGTTTCACTAGATCTAGTGAAATTAAAATTAAAACACTTGGTTTGTTTCACTAGATCTAGTGAAACAAACCAAGTGTTTTAATTTTAATTTTAATTAATTATCCAGATTGAAAGTTTGTTAGAATCGAAAGGAGGGGAGTATCGCTAATGATCGACAAATTATCATTCGCCTCATTGGATAATTTACTGCATCTTATAGAATTTCGTATTTCGCGACTGGAACGTTTACAATTCTTTAACTTTTACAATTGTCGTCTTATTGAGTTTTCAAATCTCGTGTCGTTGTCACAGGATCCTTTGGAAATTACCTAAACATGTAAAAATGTTCTCTTACAGTTATCATCGAACATTCCCGGTGCGCAAACAAATTTGGAAAGTGAAAATATTGAATTTATGTATGAAATTCTCCATTTCAATAATGACAAGTTTCAAAAAGATTTAGTAGTGTTATGGTACGCACAGCAGAAACAACGACAACAACATAAACATTTTCTTCACACCAACTCAATATTAAAATACAAAGACATTATCGTGATAGAAACGAAGAATTGAAGAAAAGACTTTTAGTCGACATCGATCGGGGAAATAAAACGACGGGTTGAATTTTACGAAAGCGTGAATAAATTAACTTTAGAGTTTAACAAGAAAATATGTCTGAAATAAATCAATGTGTCTTGAACTGCTGCCGCAGTTGTTGTTTCAAGACCTGTGAGAATATAAGAAATCATTTAATAAACCACATAACCATAATCATTGGAACTTTTAAGCATCTGGCAAGATCTTCCAGAACAATATCAACTCAACAGTGAATTACAATGGAGACTTCCATGTTTTCAACATTACAATTTATCAACAAACGAAGACCATATCTTAAATAAAAACGATTTGAAAATAATTAATAAATTATTTTCACATTTAGCTCTGTGACTATTGACTTACCTACGTAAGTACGTTAAAAAAATGTACATTAAAACAACTACTTCTCGGGCAAATACCCACGCCGGACATTGAATTACATAATGTACACCTGCTGTTGCACATCAATAAAATATTGCATAATGCAACAAATTTTGATCCGAGAAAAATTTAATATAAAAACAACAAAAGGAACGTTACATAATATAAGGCCATCTGCAGACACGTGTTTCGGGATCAATCCCTCGTCAGTACAGCTATGCCTTACATAATTTAAATATGTTAAAATGTTTAACGTACTTACGTAGGTAAATCAATAGTCACAGAGCTAAATGTGAAAATAATTTATTAATTATTTTCAAATCATTTTTATTTAATATATTTAAATAACTGCGACCAAGTGAATGAATACTGTTTTCTATTTGAAGACCATATCGATGCACCCCCACCACCGAAAAATAAATGTTGTGAATGTTTTAATAATAAATAATAATTTATGTATCACATATTATTTTGTATGAAAATAAAAAAGAATTTTGAATTATTTTTTTTTATTAACCCAATTAAAGAAAAAATAAATAGATAAATAAAAATATATTACATAAGGTATGTATAAAAAATTATATTTTATTTGATTTATCAATCCAACTATTATGACTGTTGTCCAATCCAAGCCATTTGACGAAAACCTTGACCCCTTTACGCCGCAACACTTTTTCCACTAAATACACATCATCATGTTTTGTTTTCTGCATTTCCTCCGCGTAGAATCCTCCGATTATGGGTCGACCGGTCATGTCTTCGAGAAGATATGTTGCGGGATCGGTGATCCTCACCTTTTTTACACGGAAAAGTTCAGTTGACCAATTGGGTGTGTACCCTTTGGAGAAGACTGTCTTTTCCTTGCTCATCCTGACAATGTTGTTAACCTTAAATTTACGTATGCCAGCCACTTTAAAATTGTTGAAAACCGTATTCAAAAGATGTTTTTCCTTACTTTTAGTGACTTTTACAGGTTTCATTTTTATAGTTCCATGTTTCCTATTATTATAGACCAATTAAATATTCTCGAGCTACGGGGGGATATTGTTCTAAATATTCTCGAATACCTCCTTCGGTTAGAATTTCTTGTTGCTCATTATCAAGTTTGGAAGTTGGAAAAGAGAAATCTCCTTGTTCCACAAACACATTGTCATCAACATCGTTAACGTTTATTGACACAGGCAAGCTCTCATATGTTTCTGATGTTGCTGATTGTTTAAATAGTATGGAGGATCTTCTTCCATAATTCTTTTTAGATATTTTAGGTGTAACTTCATCAATTTCAGTTTGCAATTGCTGTTCAACTTTTATAGGAGAATTTCTTTGTTTAATTGAGGCAATGGTCTTATTGCTCGATGTAAAAGTATTGTTTATATTAGGTGACTTTAACAATTGTTTAATTGGCTCAAGTAATGGCTTATAGGCTGCTTTCAATGTTTCATCATTTTCAGATCGTTTTAATTTAAAAGCTAAAACTTTTTTTCGAATCGATCGTTTAACATCGATAAGTTGTTCTTTAACTTTCTTACTCATTTTATAATATACACCATTAGTATACAAGAAAAAAAAATGTGAGGGGTAATGTAAAGATGCAGATAAAGAGAAAAGCAGTTTTAAAGCGACGTCTTCTTAAAGAGACCTTTTTCAAAGTGATCTATTTTTAGAAGAGTGAATCTGTAAGAGATAAGAATAAATCACCAACAGAAATGAGTAAATTCTTAAGGATCCTTAGGAAAATGTTATCAAGATAGAATTTTTGAAAAGCCTGATAATTAGCTTTGCACTTAGGGTGTGATAAAATATTCGTTTAGTCTATGTTGAAATAAGTTAATGCAAAATCAAATAGCGAGAATTTCGACAAATTAATAAAAAAGTTGTATACAGAAGGCAAATAAAATGGAAAATTACCTTGCCAATCCAAAAATGGCGATTGATTTCCGTTCCAGGGATTTTTAATAAGTATGTATCTTAAGAATGAGGTTCAAGAAAGTTTTAATTATTCATCAATGACCAGAAGCTGAAGAATTGTGCCTCTGATGGAATGTGTTCATCCAGAGTAATTTCAAAACAGATGCACTTCACAAACACATCCGATCACTACAAGAGTCGTCACTTTACACACTGATAAGAAACACATTCGAAAACTACGAGAGACAGCCACTGACTGATTAATTTTGTATAAGACATCATATAAGAGTATAGAGTCTACGGAGCATGCGCAGTATATTGAGATTCTGCCAGATTTAAATTCATCAATGGGTTTGTATAATTCAGAATAAGAAAATAAAAATGTTACTCACTCAGACTAGATAATCGTGAATGAAATACGTTAGTCTCTCAATGGTTCCGTTATACACTACATCCATTTCGTCATCTTCCATTTCTTCGGGGTCTCTTGGGAAATCACAGTAAAAACTAAGACACTTAATTTCACCTCCACGTAAAATATGTATTTGAAGTACGTCACCACTACCGGGAATCGAATTAAACACAATCCTAAGGATTTCCGTATCACATTCACAACACACTTGAAGATGTCTCGCGTCCGGTGTAAGTTTCGGTTTTAAATTTGTTATTTCTTTATTCGTAATAATTTCTAATAAATATTCAACCGACATGGTCAAGGAACCCCCGTGAACTGATTACAATTCGTCAACAGCTCACCGTGTTCTTCCGATGTGTGTGATTGATAAGATAAATTAATGGCTGAACCTAGCGAAACAGACGCTATTTTACGCGCAATGTTTTTGTGAAATAATCATATGTGAATTCCTAAGCACAAGAAGAAGGAAGAGCAAAGGGTTTACAGTATAATTCATGTGTTGGCTAAGGTAGGTGTATAAAATCATTACAGTGTTCAATGACAGAAATAAACTAAGTGTTTCATACTTGCAAGTGAAAATAATGTTTGAAGAGATTGATATCAGAGGAGATGTGACAAAAAACATAAGATTAATACGCAGTAAGTTGTGAAACTGAAAATATTAAATTAAATAATAATTATTTGTTAATTGTTACGGTTTGCTGACACACGGTGGAGTGATCTAGTGAAGACTTTTTCGTTCAATGACAGAAATATATTAATTATGAAGAAATGGACGAGTGGAATGAGAAGAAATTGTGTGTACGACAATATAAACATGTGTAAGTTTAAAAATAATTTAGGTTTAATGAAAGTACTAACCATTTTAAAATAAAATGTAATTCATTAATCACCTCACTCTAAATGTTTTATCAGTTGTATATTGGGTTGCCTATGCTCCACCGCTTAATTGTTTACATATGTTATTTAATATTTTGCGTGGAAATTAATTACATACGTAATAAACCTATTAGATAGAAAATTAAAATTTGGAGTTGCATATATTACAACTCTAAAATGTTAACGTTAATAGATGGATGCAAATTGATATCAAAGGTAAAGGTTAATATTTTTATTCACTTATTTTATATTTCAAAATATGTTCTCATTATTTATTTTTATTATTCAATCGAATTCGAAATTACATTTTAAATTTTTATATTATTGTTTTATTATTTGTGTACCCCAAAATTTCTCTAATCAATTATTTTAACAATTAATTTAAATAAAAATAGGTTATGTGGCATCATTTTGAAATGTTTATTAAGGTAGCTACAAGGATTATTAAATCATTATTTTACATTTAAAGAATGTACTAGCAATAATTGAAATAAAATTAAATTATCAAACAACCCACGCTGATTGTATATTGGTTGCATATGTTATAAAGCTGATTAATTAAAATTATATCATTTTCATTATTTTTATTGTTTTCTTTTTTTATTGTTTTTATTTTTAAGGATGGGTGTTAAGTTTATAGGGTTAGTAAAACACAATTATTTGTATTTAAATTTTATTTAAAATAGTTATTTCCTTATGCAGGTATGCATAAAATCCTCTCAATTTTATTATTACCAGACAATAATATATTTTTATACTTATCGTTCATCATTTAGGTAGTATTAGCAAATAAATTATTTATTAGTCAATTAATATTATATTTACAATCATTTATTTAAATATAAATAGTATAAAATAGTAAAATTACATATACAATTCAAAGAAAATTACAGAATAAAAATAATACATATAATAAATATTATAACAAAATATAATAAAATGTTGCATAAATAAAATACTTAATTAAAAATAAGGTATATTAAACAATAAAAATTAATACTAATATTGCATAAACAATTCACTCAATTCTTGTATGTTTGAACCCGTATGGTACAGAATTAAAATCTTTAAATTTCCGTTTGGTAGAGTTAGGTTTGTATAATTTGGCCTCTGTACGAGTAACTACCTGATGATCCGCTGTACGTCTAATGTTTGTAGTAATTACAGGCACCGTAGATAGTTATTTCCTGAAAGAAAAGTTATGTTATTAAAATATTTAAGAAACCCCAAACATTTAACTTACTTATAATATTGGGGCGAATTAAAATCGGCCCAAAAAATTTTATAAGACCGGCGCCTCTCTCTTTGCAGCTCCATACCCCTAAAAATTAAATCGTTAGCATTTATATGTAATAACATCTTAATTAAAAATTACATTTCCTCTGGAGCTTGTCGACGCTGTGGTTGCGGGGGTTGAGGGGTTTGCGGTGATGGTAGGGTTTGCGGTGGTGGTGGGGTTGGTGGTAGCGGTGGTGGTGGTGGTGTAAGCGTTTCAAATCACTACAAACCCCACAAGGCATGCTGAATAAATGATTTAAAATTTTGCCAACAATATTTCCAAACGATTGCAGTTTCCGTTTTTGCAATAAGAAAACCGCAATTGATAACAATTGCACTTAATTTCATTTTATAGCACAAATAAGTGTTATGTGCTTTTTTGAAATGATCAACGTGCTGAAAGGAGCTCCTACAATTATTAATCAGTAATCAATCATGAGCAAAGTAAAAAGTGATGTAGTAAATGAGTTGCAAAAAACTTTCCTAGGAGGCGTACAATTATCAAAGGATTGGACGACTTGTGGCAAGCGGATTTGGCCGAATTTGGACTTTATGCAAGAGAAAATAAAGGCTTAAAATTCATATTGGTGGTGATTGATTGTTTTTCAAAATATTTATGGACAGTGCCGTTAAAAGATAAATCTGGTAAAAATGTGGCTGATGCATTTAAAACTATTTTAATAAAAGACGGCCGAACACCGAAAAATTTACAAACTGATCAAGGAAAGGAATTTTACAATTAACATTTTAAAAAAGTAACAAATAAATATGAAATTAACCATTATTCTACTTAGACAATCATGAAAGCCGCGATGGCTGAGCGCGTAATTCGAACAATAAAGGAAATACTTTATCGCACATTCAGCCTGCGTGGGAACTATCAATGGATAGATGTGTTGAGTGAAATTACAATAAGCGGAAGCATAGTACTACGGGAATGCGACCATGTGACGTTACTAATGATACGGAGGATCGGTTGTTAAAAACAGTTTATTCGTAAATCAAAATTGCAGGAAGGCGGATTTTTAAAGTGGGAGATATCGTACGCATCAGTAAACAAAAAGCCTTATTTCATAAGGGATACACACCAAATTGGACAACTGAATTATTTAAAATCAAATCCATCAAAGTTTCAAACCCGTCAGTATACTTGTTAGAAGATGGTGCAGGAAATCCAATCCAGGGAGCGTTTTATGCGGAAGAACTTTTAAAAGCAAAATATTCAGACGTTTACCTAGTGGAAAAAGTGTTGAGGAGAAAAGGAAATAAAGTGTATGTCAAGTGGTTAGGAGCAATCTTTTCGAATGATATAATTTATGTAATTAATCCTGACAATTTATCATTAATTCATACCAAACATTTGACAGACATTGGAATTATTAGAACATGTACAGGAGTACGGGGTGTTGTAAATACATATAGAGGACAAACATACATCTTTTGTGATAATGGTCGTTATTTTAAAATAGAAGAATGTACATTTGAGGTAACTAAATTGGGATTAATTTCTAATGATTTTCCTGGAATTCCAACAAATATCACAGGGGTGTTTAGATACACAGATGGATTATTATATTTTTTTGATAAAGTGAATACTTATTCATTCAATGAATTTTCAAAGAGAGTTGAAAGTGTTCGTAAAAACGGTGTTGACAAATTTAATATCTATTGCACAGCTTCACAAATTTTGATTAAAATTAAAGCATTATTCAATAACTATTTTGTTTTAAAAGACAGACAATTTTAAAAGACAGACAATTTTAACCTTGACAAGTTTGAACAAGTTTGAGCTTATGGTTAGATAAGCCTATCGCTGTGGTTAGATAAGCCTATCGCTATATAAGCACACATTTTTGTAATAAAATATTAGTTTTCCAGAATCATTCAACGAAAGCAAACATTTTCAATCAAATATTAGTTGTCCAGAATCATTCAACGATGCCTACCACAAATCAAGAAAGTACTTTCAATAATCTCATTGACAATAAACTTTCGAATTACGATGATGCGTTCAAGATTGAATTAACACTTTTGGGTCAATCAACATATCCTCTAAACAAATCGGCTACAAAGAACGTGAGCATCGGAATAAGTCCAGCCCTAGGATTCATTCCAGTTGTGAAAATCTGGGGCATTCATTCATGTATCTTCTTCACTGAGGAGGAATGGCTTCAATTTATGAACATCAACCTGGATGATTTACAAAGGAGGTTCATCACCATCGGAGATCACGAGATTACCAAGAATGAATATAAAAATATTATGGCAATATGGATAAAGCAGAGGGAGTTGAGTGTTATTATATCGGAAGAAACATTTTGTAATTTGATGTGTTTGAAACAAATTATTACATGTAAATTGAATAACTTAACACAATTTCATTCATATTATTGTTCAATTTTATTATCTTGTATTAATGATTCAAATTGCAATGAATTATATGAAAATGTATTAAAATGGATTTCTATTTATAAGCATGAACAAAATGCTTATTTGATGTTGGAATTTGCATATACATTTTAATAAAATTTGTATTGATTTTGAAATTAAGAAACTTACTCTATAAAATATTTTAAAAAACTCTACTGTTATTATTTAGTATTACTCACATCTCCCCTAATGGTTAAAAAATAATTTTAGTGATTATAACTAATCCGTTGCAATGTTTGATGAATTATTTCATAAATAAATTGTTGGTCCTTAAAAGGACCGTTTTTTTTTTTAAATGATGATGTCTACCAATCGTCGTCCTCATCATCATTCGTTGACGTTGCAGGAGCCGTTGGTTCTTCATCGTCCGAAATTTCAATCTCCGTGTCTGCATTAAAGATCCCTTCATCGTCCGAACTTTCAGTCTCCATCAAAATTTCAAGATGTCTTATGTAGGGATCTTCGGATATGTATGGTTCCATCCCTAAGTTTCCATTCCTCCAATCTAACCATCTTTGTCTTTGACTTATCCACTCTTCCCGACGTTGCAGGGGCCGTTGGTTCCTCATCGTCCGAAATTTCAATCTCCGTGTCTGTATTAAAGATCCCTTCATCGTCCGAAATTTCAATCTCCATCAAAATTTCAAGATCTCTTATGTAGGGATCTTCGGATATGTATGGTTCCATCCCTAAGTTTCCATTCCTCCAATCTAACCATCTTTGTCTTTGACTTATCAACTCTTCCCTCCACTCTTCCCGACGTTGCAGGGGCCGTTGGTTCCTCATCGTCCGAAATTTCAATCTCCGTGTCTGCATTAAAGATCCCTTCATCGTCCGAAATTTCAATCTCCATCAAAATTTCAAGATCTCTTATGTAGGGATCTTCGGATATGTATGGTTCCATCCCTAAGTTTCCATTCCTCCAATCTAACCATCTTTGTCTTTGACTTATCCACTCTTCCCTCCACTCTTCCCATCTTCGTCACAACCTATACAATTCCCAGTTCTGGAAATTCTGGTTGGGTGGAGTTCTTACATCAGCGAGCGTGGTAGCAAAAGATGTTGAGGTGAGCGGAGTTGATGTGGAGGTTGATGGAGTAGGCTCAGTACTTGTGGAAGTTGATGGAGTAGGCTTAGTACTTGTGGAAGTTGATGGAGTAGGCTCAGTATTTGTGGAAGTTGATGGAGTAGGATTCGTAAGTGTGGAAGTTGAAGACGCACTCGGGTTGGAATTATTCAAATAAATCCTCAGCACGTTTTCACGGTAGATCCGTCTCCGACAGATCGCACAATGCAACTCCCACAAAATAAATGACCACACTTCAACGCAAATCTTACCCAATTTGTTAAGCAAATTGGGCATTCCCCACACCTCGTACCCTCGGTAAATTCGTCAAACATTATTTTTTTTGTTAGGTACAAACTTAATCGTAACACTGAATAACTTTTAAGTGCGAATCGCATTATATATTGCGAAAATAGGTAATGCAATTCCAACTTAAAATATATTCAGTTTGTTCTGAATATTGTTACACATAAGTTCATCAAAATAAGAAAAAATGTTCTCCTGCGAGTTCTGTTCCACTACGTTCACTCAAAATTTCAACCGGGTGAAACATACTAAAAAGTATCACCCTGAAGCACCAATACCCCAACCGTTGAGGAGGGGTCCTAAAGTCGGACCACTGGAACAACGCTCCACTAGTGCTCCTTCAACAAAGAGGAAGAATCAACCATCGAGTAGTGCTCCTCCACCAAAGAAGAAGGTGTTGAGATGTGATGTCTGCCAACAGGAATTTGTAACACCTCAACTTCTTGCGAGACACTTAAGATCCCAAGAACATCTTAATGCCACCGCCCCATTTAACAAGGATGGGATCAAGAAGATGTCCTCAGCGTTTCGTGACAGAATTGCATGTTATGCAATTCAGTGTGTTGATGTGTGTGATATTCCCACGTTTTTGGAGGAGTGTCAACAACGGTTCGTGCGGTTGGTCAATCAACATATGCACTCCCCTCAAAAAGTGAGCATCGAGTTATTTGGACTATACACCAAACCCGGAGATGATGTGCAGCCAGAGCTGAAATCTTTCAACACCCGCTTTGTGTTAGTAACCCCAACCGACGACCTGGTGGACGTGAACAAACAATTGTGTAATGTGGTGCAAACTAAAAGCGAAGAGTTTCAAGTAAGTAATTTTTGTTATAGTGAAATTATTCACACATACTAATGAGTGTATTATTATCGCTTGCAGGAGCGAGATAGCGTATGGGCCCTCTTAAAGGTGTCTCACCTGGAGGTGAACATAAACAAGTACACCCCAATCCGCGGCTCTTCTTACATAGATCTTCCACTATCAATTAAGAAGAAGCAAGCGTGTATTAATGTACAAAACGAGGATGATGCATGTTTCGCCTGTGCAGTAGTCTCAGCTCTTCACCTCGTCGCTCATGGACAACATCCACATCGTACTTCTTCGTATCCGCATTACAACACCGTGCTGAAATTAACAGGTATGGAGCTGCCGTTAAAATTAAAAGAAATTTCAAAGTTTGAAATTTTAAATAATATGAGTATAAACGTGTACGGGCTAGAGTTCAATTCCGATAAACATTTACATGAGGTGGTAGGGCCGATTTATTTCACAAAATCAAAACGTGTAAGACATGTTAACCTCCTTTATATTGAGGATGGGGTAAAAGGACACTATGTCTGGATTAAAGATTTATCTAGATTAGTGTCAGCTCAAGTATCCGCTCATGAACACAAAACATTTTTGTGTGATGGATGCTTGACTTTTTTTAATAACGAGGCGGCTTTATTCAATCATTCTCAGCATGATTGTAATAAGACGTATACAGTAATGCCAACTACTAATTTAATCAAAAATAAAAACGGTGATATGGTACCTGGAAATGTATTATCGTTTAATAATTTCAATTCAAAAAAACGGGTACCTTTCACTGTTTATGCGGATTTCGAATCACTTCTTGTCCCGATTGAAACATGTGAGCCGAATCCAAATATTTCGTATACTCACTCTACGCATGTTCATACTCCGTACAGTTTGGCGTATTACATTAAATGATTCCAATTTAAATAAATTTGAAACATATACTGGTTTGGATTGTCCAAATGTTTTCATTAAAAAATTGTGTGAGGATGCTAAATTAATTTATAAAAATCATTTGAAACCAATAATTCCAATCTCCAAATTAACACCTAACGAGCAGAATTTATTTGATATCACTACTAAGTGCCATATTTGTGAAAAAACAAAAAATAGTAAATACCAGTGATAAAGTAAAAGATCATTGTCACTTAACTGGAAAGTTTTTAGGGTCGCTCATTCGAAGTGTAAACTATAAAATTCCAATTTTTTTACCAATATTCTTTCATAATTTAAGTGGATTCTCATTAATTTATAAAATAATTTGGTTTAAATACTGATAAAATTGAAGTCATTCCTGAAAATAAAGAGAAATATATCTCATTTTCAAAATCTATTAAAGTTGATGAATACACAGACAAAAGTGGAGTTGATCGGGATATTTATTTTAAACTGCGATTCCTAGACTCTTTCAAATTTATGTCATCCAGTTTAGATAAATTGGCGAATAATTTGAGAACAGATCAATTACATACCGTTAGAAAACATTTTTCTAATAACAAACATTTTGATTTAGTTACGATGAAAGGTGTATTTCCATATCAGTATATGGATCCATTATACAAATTGGATGAAACACAATTGCCGTCCAAAGAGGCATTTTTCAATTCCCTTACTAATACACATATTTCAAGTACTTTTATTGTTTATTGTTTATTAACGGTAAGTCCATTTAAATACATATTGCTTTATACTAACTATACATTAAAACTGAATATGAACATGCATGTAGCGTATGGAATCAATTTAATTGTAAAAATTTGGGGCAATACTCTGATATATATCTAAAGACAGATGTATTGCTATTAGTTGATATATTTGAAAATTTCCGAGATGTATGTATGAAAGCATATAATTTGGATCTGGCTCATTATTATACAGCGCCGGGGTTGTCTTGGGATGCCATGTTGAAATTGACAAATATACAGTTAGAGCTTTTTACAGATATTGACATGCACCACTTTATTTGTAAAGGTGTAAGGGGTGGCATAAGTCAATGCTCTTTACGCTACGCAGAAGCGAATAACAAATACATGTCCTCCTTTGATTCAACCAAGCCGTCAAGTTATTTAACGTATTGGGATGCAAATAATTTGTATGGTTGGGTATGATGTTACCATATGCAGACTTTAAATGGTTGAGCACAACCGAAATTGAAAGTTTAAATATTTTAAATGTTCCCGATGATTCATCAATAGGATACTTTTTGGAAGTGGATATTGAATATCCAGAAAGTATTCATAATCTACACAATGATCTACCTTTTCTAGTTGAAAACATTGTTCCTCCCAAGTCAAATTTTGCTAATACTAAATTGATCACCAATTTATATAATAAAAGTAAATATATTATACATTACCGCACTTTGAAACATGCATTGGAAAATGGTTTAAATTTAATACGAATTCACCGCGTAATTTCTTTTAAACAAAGAGACTGGCTTAAACAATACATCGATTTAAATACCAGTATGCGCCAGCAAGCTAGAAACGATTTTGAGAAGGATTTTTATAAATTGATGAACAATTCAGTTTTTGGTAAGACTATGGAAAATGTTGATAAGCGTGTAGATGTTAAACTAGTAAATCATTGGGAAGATATCGGGAAAAGACGTGGTGCAGAAAGTTTAATTGCAAAATTGAATTTTAAATCTTGTTCCATTTTTACAAAAAATTTTGTAGCTATTCAACTCGATCGATTAAAAGCGTTATATAATAAACCTATATAAATTGGATTTTCAGTTCTTGACTTAAGTAAGCTTTTAATGTATAGGTTTTTTTATAACCATTTAAAGTCTGTATATGGTGATAGGGTACGACTTTGCTACATGGATACGGATAGTTTGACGCTTCATTTTTATACAACAGACATTTTTCAAGACATGAAAAAAGACTTGACAAAATTCGATACGAGTAACTTCAATCCTAATAATCAATACGGCATCCCATTGCAAAACAAGTCTGTATTAGGTCTGATGAAGGACGAGAATGCTGGTAGAATTATGACGGAATTTGTAGGGCTTAGAGCAAAAATGTATGCAAATCGTATTGAGGGTGATTGGAATAAAAAAGCTAAAGGTATAAAGAAGGTTGTTGTGACGCAAAGTATTACAGGTGATGATTACAAACATTGTTTATTCAATAATGCAATCATCACCTGTAAATAAAATTTGTTTAAATCAATAAAACATACAATTTATTCTAATTCACAATAAATAGCCCTATAACCTTTTGACGATAAACGTTATGTTTGCGAAAATGGTGTTAATACTCTAGCCTGGGGACACAAAGACATTATGGCAGCTCCATATCCTCAAAATTAATTTATTTTAAATATTTTATTTACAAAATATGTATAATTTATTATTTTAAATATGTATAATTTATTATTTTAAATATTTTATTTAAAAATATGTATAATTTATTAGACAATCTGCTTTACAGTGTTAGAAGGATAAAAAATAAAACTCATTTATTCAATTACAATTTGCGTCCTTTTATTTACTTAAACATATTTTCTATATCCATTTAACCTCTTCCTATGTGATTAATTGTGTAACATTTTTTATGACATTGTTTTCATCAAAATATATTTGGATTACTTCAAAAATTAATATTGTTATAAAAAATAAAATTGCGATACAATTAACTACACACATTGTGGTACACATTCTGCTGGATGAAGTTCTCACTGTCTGGGAATGAAATTTAATTCATGTTCAAACACTGATGACACTTATCTTATCTTATTACTTTTGGTCGCGCTCAACCACTTAAAGTCTGCATACGGTAAGGATTGAGACATTGCCCACCCATACAAATTATTAGCGTCCCAGTACGTCAAGTAAGTTGATGGTTTCGTTTTGTCAAAGTCGTTCAAGTACTTGTTATTCGCTACAGCGGAGTGAGCATTGACTTATACCACCGCGAACACCTTTCCGAATGAAGTGGTGCATGTCAATGTCTGTCAATAATTCTAATTTAATGTCTGTCAGTTTAAGCATGGCATCCCACGACAATCCAGGGGCTGTATAGTAATGAGCCGGATCCAAATCATAAGCCTTTAAACAAACATCACGAAAATTTTCAAAAATATCAACTAATAGCAATACATCTGTCTTTAAATATAAATCTGAATATTCTTGGATATTTTTACAATTGAATTTTGACCACACGTTTTTTGCATGCTCATACTCTGTAATAGTAATATTCATGTTAGTTAATGAATTATAAAATGATTTCTTTGGCGGTAATTCTGTTTCAGCTAATTTTGAAACGGAATCCATATACTGATATGGAAAGACACCTTTCTTGGTAAAGTAGGTATGGGGGCACCTTAGCCAGACGGTCACATCCGGTGACTAATAAATATTCAACTGACAGACAACCATGAGTCATCACACTTCCGGCTGATAAGCCACGCCCACTGGAAGTGGTGTCCTTATCAGTAATATCCGGTGCTTTGTGCACTTTTGACCGGAATTTCCGTAAGAGCCAATGTGTTAGAGTGAGACTCTGAAGTGAATGAAAGAGTGGGATGCAAGATCCAGTGCTGCCAACCTAAAATTCCACCGATATAAGAATGAATGTTATTGGTCGGTGATAAGACACGGTTTCCGTTTTGGACAGACAGACAGACAGACAACCTTGAGACAACACTTCCAGTTTCAGATTACTGCGTTGATGTATGCAGCCTGTTATTAATTATTTATGTTGTCGGATTTAAATTATTGTGTGAATATATATATTTGTGGGGAGGAGTGTAGGCAACCTGCTGAACTTTTTTATTTCATAATTAATTTATCGTGATTTGAACACGGGAATGTTAAGCGGACGTGTTACCACTCGGCTATCACGTCGTACTGATAAGAAAAAAATAAATGTTGTATTTATGAAAAAAGGAAACGTGACGTTCATGAACGCATCGAGCGCGGTTTTGGTGATAAGGACGGACAATTAATTGATGAGTGTGAAGAATGGTGCCTCTGATGGAATGTGTCCATCCGGAGTAATTTAAGAAAGTCTTGCGTTAATAAGATAATGTGTGTGTGTGTGGAATATTAAACGTTAAATTAATATCTAAGAACGAAATGTAACAATGACCAGAAGCTAAAGATTACAAGAATATATAAGAAATTGGAATACAATTACCAGAAGCTGAAGAATGGTGCCTCTGATGGAATGTGTTCATCCAGAGTAATTTCAAAATAGATGCACTTCACAAACACATCATACAAGAGACGTCACTTTACACACTGATAAGAAACACAACCGAACACTACGAGAGACAGCCACTGACTGATTAATTTTGTATAAGACACTATCATATAAGAATATAGAGTCTACGGAGCATGCGCAGTATATTAAGATTCTACTAAAGAGTGCCAGATTTAAGTCAAGTAAATTATAGGAGGGAAATTCAAATTCATTTATAGTTCCGTTTATGGTTTTGAAGTAGGGAAGAAAACATAATGTTTCTTAAAGAAGACGTTTTGTTATTTTTATTATTATTATTATTATTGATTGTTATACACTTGGAAATTCGTTTTGTAAATTAGTATTTGTACCGTCACTTCCGGTTGAAATAATTCATAGGGCGGTAATAGATAAGATGATCAAAAAGATTGCAAATATGTACATAAAAAATATTTAAGGAAGCTGATGACCTACCGAAAATTATATGGATGGTCTCCTCTCGTGTATGAAATAAGTTCTCCTTTCAATTGTCGCATCAGAGACCATATCTATTTCATCTTCCATTTCTTCAGGGTTCTTTGGAAAATCACAGTAAAAACTAACGCACTTTAAATTATCTCTATATATATAAAATATGTATTTGTAAAACATCACCACTACCCGGAACTGAATTAAACACAATTCTGTGTGTAATATTGTTAACGCATTCAAAACATACTTGAAGATGTCTCGCGTCAGGTGTAAGTTTCGGTTTTAAATTTAAAATTTCAATATTTGTAACAATTTCTAATAAATATTCAACTGACATGGTCAAGGAAGCATGTGATTACAATTCGCCAACAGCTGACCGTGTTCTTCCGGTGTGTGATTGATAAGAGAAATTAATGACTGAACCTAGCGAAACAGACGCAATTTCGCGTAAATTTCTTTTGCTTTTAAGAGAGAGATAAATATTTGTGATAATTCAGCAATCCGTGTGCTGAATAGTTCATAGTATTTTGTGCTACAAGATTGACTAAGGTAAGAGTGGAAATGCCTTACAAAAATAGGGAGATAAGATGTGGTACTAATTTTAGGAGAATTATGGATGAAGGTGAAATGATCAGAGGAGATGAAAGATTTTAAAAAAGGAAATAAGGTTAATACACAGTAAGCTGTAAAACTAAAACGCTAAAAACGTTGAATAATTTTTAAATTTGTTTTAGGCTTAGCGGTTCCGTCTAGCGGGAGGCATCTGACTATATTTATAGAAATTGATGATTTTGAAGAAATGGACGAGTGAAATTAAAAAGAACTTGTGTGTACAGCATAATAAGCATGTGTAGTTTTAAAATAATTTACACTTAAAGAACATACTAACAATAATTGAAATGAAAATTAGATTGTCGCTCTCTCTGCGCAAAATTTATCAAGTGTATATTAAGTTGCATATGTTAGGCGACGTCAGTAATCAAATTTGTATATTGTTTTGCATATATATATATATATATATATATATATATAAAAATCTAAATATTAATGGTAGTTCAAGGGTGCATATATTAATAACCAATTAGCATTATAAAAAATATATAGTGTTAAAATCCTTATAAATAATTGATTGTATATCTGAAATAGACTAAAGTTCATTCGAGAGTTTAATCTGATTATTTTTTTATTGCATATGTTTGAAATTAAATAGGCAATTGATTATTAAAAGTAATAAATATGTTAATGGTATTTACCTGTTATATTTCTAAAATTATTAAATGAATTATGAAATAGACTAAAGTTCATTCGAGAGTTTAATCTTATTAATTTTTATTGCATATGTTTGAAATTAAATAGGCAATTGATTATTAAAAGTAATAAATATATTAATGGTACTTACCTGTTATATTTCTAAATTATAATTAAATGAATTTTTCGGTATAAAATTAATTTTTACAACTTATATTTTAAATGAAATATAATAGTTTGAAATAAATTAAATTTATATCATCAACTAAATCTTTTTTTAATTTATTTAAGGTGAAGGAAAATTGTATCAGGGATAGTCAATCAAACACAATATATCTACATATAAACAATGTATATATTTTTTAGCGATGGTGCTTTTCTGAAAAAAAAGTCCTAATTAATTTAATAATTGTAAGTTAAATAATAAAAACATATTTGAAATGAGTGAAAAAAAAAATATATAATATATAATTTGATTACAAATTAAAATATAATAAAGATTGAAATAATAGAAAATATCAAAACAGTGAAAAATATTTAATTATTAGAACTAGTTTCAGATTAAATGTATCGAAATCATAAATTATACTAAATAATTTGTTTTGTTCATAACACTCACATACGTATGTTCTTGTTCATTTTTCTATTAAAATAATTCGTCTTACTTTACAAACCTGCGTCCTTCTCGACTGAAACATAGACGTTTTGATCCCCCGGACGTACAAACACCCATATAAAATGGTCCGTTCCGTAGGGATGGCAATAGATCAATGTATCCCCTTCAGGGGAATAAGTGTGTCCATGCGAGCATGGACACTTCAGTTTGAATCCCTGGAACAACAAATTAAAAATCAATATTTTTCTTTTGTGTTAATTTTTAAAATATTTTTAATTTTCATTTCACTTCTACAACACTTTCTAAATAAGCATGAAAAAATCAATTTAAATTCAAAATAGAAAAACTCAAGAAAAAATTATATATTTATGATTACCTTCAATTTCCAATATTGAAAGCAAATTTAACTTATGAAAATTTATAATCGTAGTTGCCACAAAATGATATTATGTGTAAAAATGAAAAAACTTACCATTGGGATATATTCGATAATGTTGGATATTATTCTGTCGCAATCCATCATTTCTATTAAGTAGTTATTTAAGTAATGAAGTAAAACGCTTTAATTTCCGAATAACTGATTGCATATTAAGGAAACGAAAAGCGGAAGTTTGTATATTTACGAAAACCACAAAAGGCGGAAGTTTGTATATTTCAATAAAGATTGAGCGAAAAAGTTTTTATTGTTTTATAAAGGGTATTTTATTTAATGAATAAAACAATATTATAAATGCATGTTTTAATTATTAATTTTTTATTAATAATATATAACAAATCTTACAATTAATTTATAATAATAGCAACTCACAAAATATAATATCTTCTAATTTAATAAATTTATTAATTGCGATAATCTCAGATTTTATAATTTAATATTATATATATTAAAATTAAATATTTTTCACTGTTTTGATATTTTACTACTATTTCAATGTTTATTATATTTCAATTTGTAATCAAATTATATATTATATATATATATTTTCACTCATTTCAAATATTTTTAATTATGTAAAACATAATTATTAAATTAATATAAGTAATGTGAGTGTTGCGAACAAATTATTTAGTATAATTTATGATATTTTTTTTTCATTCATTTCAAATATTTTTAATTATTTAATACACAATTATTAAATTAATTAAGGCTTTCTTTTCTTTTTTCAGAAAGCACCATCAACTAAAACTCACCACAGTTTTCGTCGTTTTCGCTTCCACTGACGCTAAGGAAGAAAAGCAGTCTTTTGGACCGGATCAAGAAGACATAACCTTCAATCCGTTCCAGCCAGCATAGCACCGCCAGCTTGACAGACGAGAAGTTGCATCGCACATCGCTCCCAAACTACTATTTTATCTTGCACTTCTCTCTCCTTCGTCCTCCTACTTCTTTTCTCTTATAGGTTGCTTTTATTTGCCATAATACTCCTATTAGCCTCCAAATTTTTGCACTTCAGTAAGATTAGTCTCCTTCTACCTATTTTTCCTCACCTAATCTCACCCCTTCTTTGAATTGTATTGTCGTTTCCAGTTCCATTTCTAACTTCTTTACTACAGTCGTGATATTCTCTCCCTCTTCCACCATTCCTCTTTTATTATAATTCCATTTATTATAATACTACACTTTGTTCTCTCTTTTTCTCTTTTCTTTATAATGACTTTATTCTGGTTCTCAGCATACTTCTTTCTTCTTTCCATTGTTTTCCTTCTACTTTAGCTCCTCTTTTAACTCTTCATTGTACCGTTTCATTTGGTTTTCTATTCACTTGAGCTTGTTTAATATTCTGTCTAGTTTCTCCTCCATATTATTTCCTGCACGTACGTCTGCCTTTCTTTCTTGCCTTATTTTTGTTTAATTGCAAAATACTGATTTAAATTAACAAAGTTGTTGGTTCTGTCTCTTCTTTCCATAGACAAACCAAAAATATTATTGTAACATACGGTAACAGTAAATGCAAGAATGTGTGCCAACGAATGTTGGGGGCGATTGTCCAAGAATCGAACCCACGTCCACGGTGTGAAAAGCAGAACCTCTGCTCACTTGGCTACTCGAGTTCACAAACAAAATTGGTCGCGATTTGTAATTGTCGTAACCTCTAAACGGCACCGCCCTTCTTTTGTCTTCACCACAGTTCTTTACTACCTTTCTCACTCAACTCCACTCTACACTTTTCCTTCACTTCTCCAACCTTTTATAATACCACAAAATTCGCTTTCTTTCTATCGATACACTACTCGATATATACTAAACTTGATTAATTCCAGCAGGCACTTGCACAATTCTTCAGTAATAGTTCTCAAAAACACCTTACAGATAATCGACCACATTTTAGCAGTGGGTGACACAGATACTATTAATGAAATAATTGTTAACTTTTTTCATGGTTCTTTCAACTGCCTCAAAATTACGTTAAGGAGGTAGTTCAAATGTTCTTTGGGATGTATATTTTAGTATAGGTTCGTCAGTTATGAAGCGATATGCAAAGATGTGCACTGTTGCGCTTCCGAGCGCACTCGAAGGGTACATCAGTTGCCGACAGAACTGGCGGGATTTGTAGTTCAGGATGCTGTCGGATCGCATATAGTTGACTGAAATATTCCCTTCGCATTGTGAACAGTCAATGGTGGCCATTTACAACAAAACACGATATGCAAGATCAATAAATGAAGTTTTGGTCAGTTATAAGTATAGTGATTGCTCCATAGCATCGATATTGCAGCCAGTATAGCGACTTGTACTGCCTATCAAGCGTTATGGACATCATGAATCAGTTCCACTCGACATCGGTTCCAGGTGCTACAACTTCTGCACAAAAGCGGAATAAAGAGCGAATTGAGCGCGCAGAACTGCGGATAACAGAAGCTGCCAAAGATGCCCGCCGGTCGTACATGGCAGCAAAGAAGAGGGACGATGCCATCCATTTCACCGTGGAAGGGATGCTGTATGGGCCAGGAATCGCTAACTAGAGGTATGTTGAACTAAACTACAAAAAATGTAACCCGAAACTTCAAACGCGTTTTTCTCCAAACAGGGTTTTTAAAATTGGTGGCCGGCATAACTTTATAACGACACATACGATTTTGATCGGACTTTGCGTTTCATATTCCCAATTGAATTTTCTAGTCCCCTACGTAGCTGTTTTTCGATCCGTTGAAAAGTCTATGCTCCGTGCTAATTTTTATACCGATTTTTAGGGTGAAAAATAATTTTTTTAACACGTTGCCATTTTGTTTCATTTTGGTTTTATTCAATTCTCCTACGTATGGTACTAGACTTATCAATTGACAATAACTTAAAAACAGTTTATTTTGTTGCAGCACCAATCGGAGGACCCCCAGGCCGGCCACCGAAAATGGTAGTTCCGAGGAAAAGGGATGCTTTCACGGGAAATGGCTGATCGCATTACAAAAAATGGTATCCGAAAGCTATTTATTTTATTAATAAATGGATATACTCAAAGTTGTCATTTCCTTTTGTTTTAGTATTAAAAAAATCCAAAAAACACCTATTTTCAGCCATATTTAGAGGACTACCCCCTTAAAGAGCTTGTGATATTTCATCATTGGTTTAAATATTAAGTTTTATGAATTTTATTAATATGCGTATTAATTTTTTACTTGATTTAAATTACTTTGTCATGTAGTTAAGTATTGTAAATGGATTCCGTTAATTAATTACATTATATTATATCATTTAAAAATACACAATGTTTAACCAGTAGCTTAAGCTAATTAAGTTTTTGAAAATGTATATATTTTTTATTTTTACTTTGAGGAGACAAATATTTCAGTGATAAACATAAGTAAGGCTAAAAACAATCCCATACAATAAACCACAAACACGGCGAATAAATGATCTATTGTAACAACAGAAAATTCAGTTTTCTTTGAATTTAAGTTGGAAAAACTCGGCAAAACGCCGAAATACGCAAACAAACCACTCTCGTGGTACCTAATTATAATCTCGTTTAACCTGGGCGTGAAAGGCGAGTGAAAATTTAAAACCATCAAAAGCCAGTAGTTGTATGACCACTCGGTCGTCAAATAGTTTCGAATCGTATAATTTTTCAGCATATCTTGCGTGATGAACAAGTCAAGGAAGAGGGCGGATTCTCCGCGATCGAATTTCTTCAGAATGCTCCAGTCCACGTCGTAGCTTTGTTTTTCTGCCCTGTTTGCGATTTGGACGTGGTGTTTTGTTAAGGTCTTTAGCGCGTAAATTTTTGCTATGGTTGAGATTAAAGTTAAGTTCGAGTTCGAGAGGTCTTCCACGGTTTTTATCTGTTTCGTGGTTCCGGGGAGAAACATGAAGGACGTGAGGAGGGATAAATAGCTGTTGATGATCACAAAAACGAAAAAAATAATAATTATATATAT
The DNA here is from genome assembly GCA_963082785.1 of Philonthus spinipes. Lineage (NCBI taxonomy): Eukaryota > Metazoa > Arthropoda > Insecta > Coleoptera > Staphylinidae > Philonthus > Philonthus spinipes. The sequence continues at coordinate 16,446,752 of OY720311.1, read as the reverse complement.
TAACCGGGTTTTCGTCATCTTTGGCTGGAAATACGATGAAGATAAGATTGTTTGAACGATAATTGTAATTGTTTCTGCGAGAGTAACTTTAAGTTCGTTTCGCAAATAAAGGTGATAAATAGGAGTTATTAAGATTAAAGTTAGAGCCGTTGAAATCCAAACCTGGCTGCTGAAAACTTTAAAGATGTTTTTCCAAACTGCAAACGGCTTGGCTAAAGGTACGACGTATTTAAGTTCCATAAAACCAAAAGGATACGAAAGATCATACTCGCCTTTTTTGCTCGGCCCGAAGGCAGTAAGAGCAATATTAGCTTCTCCTTTATATATTTTATCAATAATACCTGAATAATTTCCATTTGGCAATTTTTCTAACATACTCCTTCTTGTGCCATTAATAATTTCGATCAGCGAACTATAATTATGATCAACGCCAATTATAACTAAATGTAATAAGTTTCCAAATTCTTTAGTTCTCTTAACCCCTGTTCCTTGATTTACTTCAAACGGTTCGTCTTTGTGGACGAAATTTTCGACGGGAATCCCATACGCATACACCTTACAATAATTAAAATATTTTAAATGTAAATCGCTGGTGAAGTCAATTGGATTTTCATTCAAACAATTGTACAAATAGTAAGGTCTAATATCCTCACAAGCGTCTTTCGAAATTGGGTAATAAGTATACACATTAAAATCCTGTATAATCATCACGTTTACAAAAGCCTTTTTCCACAAGGTGTTAAGTAACGCAGATAAATTTCCGGAATCCAGAAGAAGCAAAACGATCGGCTTTTCTGGATTAAAAAATATTTCCTTATAAAAACTCGTCAGTATTGTATCGAAATTAAAATGCCTTGTTTCTATGTAGTAAGCATCGGGAATAATAAATTGAATTAATTTAGAATATGAATATTCTGTATTGTATAGAACGTTTGTAAGCTCTTCATTAAAATAATTTATTCCTTTTTCGTAAATATTAATCACATTTTTTATCTGATTGTATTTAAAAATTGTATCTAAACAGTAATGCAGTTTTAAACTGTTCATTTCAGGTAATTCGTTAATCAAATCAAAATAATGCATTAGTGGAATTAATCCAATTGATTCTGTTAAATTAATATTAAAATCATGAATATTTCGTTCCTTCAGTTCAAAATCAGACGTGGAGTTAATATTGATATCACAACCACTTTTGAGTATGTAATGGATTTTTAAAAAAAGCAGAACGCTTATTTTTATTTGTATCTTCGAATTCATTTAGACGCTGTAATTCATTAAAAGGGTAATAAATATATCTGTGTGTATTCAATCAAAAATTGCGATTGTTAATCGATATATTTTAGTGATTTTTACTACTGCTAAAAAATAAAGGCGTGTATTTTTTATTATTAACTTAATATTATAAATTTATTTAATTGTATAATTCCTTCAAAATGGGTTGAATATTTGGTTGGAACTTTAATTTTAATAATTTTTATTAATTAAAACCGTGTCTTTTTTCTATTATCATTAAATTATAATTATTTGCTTCCAGGGATTGAGATATCAGATGAAAATAATTAAACATTTAAATTATAAATTATAGTTGGCGGCAGACAAAAATAGCGGTGTTAATCATCAAATATGAAATATATAATTTGCTTAGCAATTTTTCCATTTGTGTAATAAATAATAATTATTGTAACGAATTTTTAAAAACTATATAATTATACTTAGTTTGTATAAAACGAAATGTAATTGTATTAATTACCTCGAAGTTTCGTATTACTGAAAACTAATTAAATAAGTCGAAAAATACTGTATTACTCACTAAAACCTACTTAATTATTGACAATAATAGCGAGGGAATAAAAGATGCATATTTTTTTTAATTTTTACGCTATTAAATAAACATTCATGAATATATAAATTATCAGTATAATTAATGTATTTAATAATAATGTAATGGTATGAATAATTACATACATCTTTAATTAATTAAACTAGTATTGTATTATTAATGTACAATATTGATTAATAGCTATGTAAATAGATGGTCGGATTATTTTCATTTAATTACGGAATTTCACATATCATTTAACTACCCATTGCCTGAATGTATACGTAACTATCCATGTGGTTTATTCTGTGCACCACATATATCGCGGTGAAATTGAGTACACATATGATTGAAATGGTATAAGTAAAAACAACATTTTGGTGAATTATGGTATTTATTATAAACGATTATTATTTAACGATAAATGTTAATAATAATTGATACAAAAAAGAGTAACTGATAATTTTGCATTATTATTCACTTCATTCGCCATTATTGCATGAAACACATGTTATATCCCTGGTCATATATTATTTGCATATATATTTATTGCAATTCCCAAAGATAATTGTTGAAACTCGATTCTTTTTTCAACCACTGATAACATTTAGCTCGTATTATTGCAGACGGTTTCTCCTCACTCCCTCATTCTAGTGTCTAGTATTTTATCAGGAATCGTTTCATGTCATTTGGCTATGACTCCAGAAAAGTTCGGCTTCATCAAAGCTAGTGCTCTTTCAAAAATTCCCTTCAGTACTTGTAACCTGCATCAGTATGAGTACAATTATAATGATATTGATTCCCGCTATGATGACTATCTCCTTGTTCTTCTGGGCACAAAATAGTTGCTACATATTTTACTAACAGTATAAACTCTGCCTTTCGTGGCATTTTGTGTTGCAATATTATGTCAGGTTTCTCTATATTAGATCTACGGTTCCATCCTCCTGCATTGTTGAAATAAATACTATCGATTTATATATCTTTGGTACATAGAAGAACAATGTCACATGTTTTGATGGGTTGGCGGGTTATTTTTATGATTCTTAGACCTTATCGTTCAGTTGCCGCTATATTGTTTTAAGAGGTGGAATTGCACGCGTGTCCAGCAGAGGAAGAGGATTTTGAAGATGTGAGTTACAGTTTTTGTTGAGATGCCTTTATTGGCATAAATTAGGGCATGCTGTGTTCTTTACTATCGTTTTTATTAGTAGGGAGTGGGATTTGGAGTTAAGTTTAAGGTTAAAAATAATTCAAAGATATTTGGTAAAGAAACATAAAATAAAACTATGGTTTATATTAATTTTGAACGGAGAACTAAGGGGCTTATAGTAAGGGATAAACGGTTCGGATTTGTTGAGAATTATGATAAATATCCATTTTAAGAACCACAGCGATGGTGTATCAAACAGCTCTTGTGGGGTAGACAGGGCTTTTGAGGAACTGGAGTGTGGGTAATTAATACCATTCGCATCCCAACCGCGGAAGATAGGCGGAATGATTTAGGTATTGTGGATTGTGATTATAAATGTCATGGTGGAAGATGCTGAACAGGAGAGGGAGGAGGAGCAAACCTTGTATGACGGCTATGAAGGGCTAGTAGAAGATATTGTGCAATTGTATTTTAAGGGAACGGTTTGTGAGGAAGCTCTCAATAAGCTATAGTCTATATTAAAAGAAAAACTTCTGTACAGGAGATCTTTATGTAAAACCATAGAGATAGAGAAACGGAGTCGATGGTGTCATATACAGAGAGCTTTTCTTATTAGTATACATTTCCCCTATGTATACCTGCAAAATAGACGAGTCAAACGCATTGATGTATGTATGTTTGGTTGCCTATAACACGCAAGTGAACACACATATGCCAAATAATCAACTAAACATACACACATTAATCGGTTCAATGCGTTTCACTCGCATTTTTGCAGGTATACACTTCCCCTAATGTATACTGATAAAAAAACCTCCCTGTATATAGCTATGCTACAATGTACACGTTTTATAATTAGAAACGAGTTGATCTAAAATGCATACCGATGTACCGATGTACACTTCTGTGCAATAAAATTAAGCACACAAAATATGTTTTAATTTAAGGAGGACATGAAAAGTTTCCTAGTTACGAAAAAAATATATAAATATGTCAATTTCTTTAATTTTATCATTTATTGAAACTGCTGTTTAGCAATTAAAACAGCGAATTACACAACTAGAATATTGTGAAAAATTGTTATGAGACTTGTTATTAATTTTATTGCACAGAAGTTTACATCGGTTTATTTACCATCTATGCATTTTGGATCAACTCGTTTCTAATTATAAAACGTCACTTAAAAATGACATTAATAAAAGAGGAAATAATTTATTATTTATAAATTCTTTTTATTTGATTTATTTGACATTCATAATGTTGAAACTAAAGTCCTGATGATTTATGTATATTGTATAAATATTTTTAAATAAGTGTGGTATAAAACATAGTCCATTTTCATTTAACTTGAAAAATTATTATATATTTGAATAGATTAATTGTTATTAGAGGCCCATCGTCTTTCTAATATTTTTACAGCATTTAATGTTGATTAAATCGAACACTAACTGGCTTTACAAAGTCAGTGTTCGACTTAATCAACAATTACTTTTTTACATATTCAAAAACAACAGTTTTTAAGGATTTGATTGTATATTAAATTTTAGAAATGTAAAACAATTGTTTTGGAGGAGCTGGGATTTGAACCCAGGACTTTCAGCATGCGAAGCAGACACTCTACCACTGAGTTACACCCCCTTACGCACAAAAGAAATGAGGTAACGGAACTTTGATATATTTTTAATGCGAAGCAGACACTCTACCACTGAGTTACACCCCCTTACACACAAAAGAAATGAAGTAACGGAACTTTGATGTATTTTAAAAATGTGAACAATTTAAATAAAAAGAATGAAAATTAATAATTAATTCAAATTAAATAAATATTTATTTTTCATTGAGCTGTAGCAACTTGCGACTCACCTAACGTAAGCACTTAAAGAAGTACAAACTTGCGTTATGCAAATCGGAAGTTACAGTAGTTAAAGATAAATAAATAATTATTTAATTTGTATTAGTTAATTATTTTCTTATTTCCTTCTTTTAAAAATAAATTATGATATTGAAAGAGCATTTATTGTTTATTGTTTTATTCTTTTATTGTTTTTTATTTGTGACCATTGAATTAATATAAAAAGCTACTCACTATGCCGATGAAAATCTTTTGACAGACAAAAAAATATCCCTGTTTTCCACACCAAACTTCGACTGCACTATTTTGTACTTTCAGCCATATCAAAATAGAATAGAATATTCTTAACAATTCTTTTAATACTAATATTTTAAAACAACAATATTCAAAGTTCATTTATATTAGTATTAGTCAAAGAGGTTTTGAAAAAAAAAAGAGATAATTACTTAATGTTTTAGGGATTGTAGTTGATGCATAATTTAATTTTTGGGAGTTATTAGGAGGAGTCTGTATAAAAATAATAAATATGTGGAAGATGATTGTGAACTGGTTTAGTGAAGAAAAGTCCAAGAGCTTTCAAATGAAAATATTGTCATTAAAATGGGCCACGTACATTTCGGTCTTTTCTATATACACTTTAACGAAAGTCTATTAATTCTAAACTTTGTTTTGTAGAAGGTTTTCAATTATCATATTTAAACATGTATAATGAAGAAGCCTTCACAATAGATACTATTAGGAAATAGTTGTCTACTTGAGAACTACTGGCGTTACGCGTATTTTTTGCCAAATATATGATTATGACCCTCTTATACTTTATCTTTATTAAATCGATGAACCACTGTATTTCTATAATGGACAGAAATGGTTCTATTTAAAAAAATCGTAACTTTTGTTTGAACATAAAAACTTTTATTTTATTATTAAATATATGTTATTTTAAATTTTTGTTTATTTAAATATAGGTTATTGTGTATTTTATATTGAAAATATAGAATTTGTACGAATGACTGGGAGCGTGGCGCACTCCTGTAATCCAGCTGCTTGGAGGTCGGGGTCAGTGGATGGTTTGAGGTCGGGAGTCCTGGTGCAGAGTGTTCCCACGTCGACTGGGCGTCCACACTAAGCTTGGCGTCAATATGGAGACCCCGGAGGAGTCCAGGGTGTCCAGGTTGGCCAAGGAGGGGCGCACCGGGCCAGGGGGGAAACCCAGCAGCCAAAAGTCCCCGCGTCGAGCAGTAGTGGGATCGCACCCGGGAGTGGGTGCTCTGTAACAGCCTGACCAATACAATCAGACCTTATCCTTTTGTTGAACAGTAAAAAAACTACAATTTTATTTAGATTAAAACAAAAGTTTTTTTAATTAGTTTTAGGATTATTGTATAAATTTATGTTTTATTAATTAAAGCAATGTCATATCGATTATTACTTCTACTGTTTAATTGGATTTATAGTACCTTTTTCGGCGAAATAAATAACCGAAAGTATATCATACACAATCGCTGTGGTTCTTAAATTGTATAATTAATCCTAACAAATCCAAACTGTTTATCCCTTACTCTAAGCCCTTCTTCCATTCGAAATTAATATAAAGCATAGTTTGATTTCATGTTCTCTTACCTGCAAATACCTTGGAATTATTTTTAACCCTAAACTCAACTCCAAACCCCACTCCCAACTAAGAAAAACAAAAGTCAAGAACCGATCATGCCCCAATTTACCTAATAAAGGAATCTCATCAAAAACAGTAACTCACATATACAAAATGATCTGTTTTCTTCTGTTGGACACGTGTTCAATCCTCACTCATCTACCTTAAACAACATAGCGGTAGCTGGACGATAAGTTCTAAGAGTCATAAAAAAAAAATCCGCCAACCCATCAAAATATGTGACATTATTCTCCTATGTACCAAATAAATATAAATCGGTAGTATTAATTTCAACAATGCAGGAGGATGGAACCGTGGATCCAATGTCGAAGAAACTTGACATAATATTGCAATATAATACCACGAAAGGAAGAGTTTATGTTGTGGATAAAATATATAGCAACTATTATCTGTCTAGAAGAACAAGGAGATAACCAACAAAGCAGGAAACAATAGCATTACTCAAAGGTTCGGCTTTATCAAAGTTAGGGCTCTTTCAAAAATTCCCTTCTGTGCTTGTAACCTGCATCAAACAAGCACAGAAGGGAATTTTTGAAAGAGCTCTAACTTTGATAAAGCCGAACCTTTCTGAACGTGCCACTATGTCATTACCAAATGATAAAATATTAGACACTAGAATGAGGGAGTGAAGACGAGCTAGATGTTATCAGTAGTAGAAAAAAAAAGAATCGAGTTACGACAATCATCCGTGGGAATTGCAATAAATCTCTGCGAATTATTTATGACCACTGTTATTAAATGCGATTCATGCAATAATTGCATACGAATCATTGTAAAATGCGAATAATAATATAAAATCATCATTTTCTCTTTTTCGTATGAATTATTATAATCATTTATCGTTAAATTTCTAATAAATACTATAATTAACTAAAACGTTATATTTACTTATACCATTACAATTATATATGTACTCAATCTCACCGTGATATATGTGGTACACAGAATAAACCACGTGGGTAGTTAAAAGTTATGTGAAATTCCATAATTAAATGAAAACAATCTCTTTATATAGCTATTAATCAATATTGTACATTAATAATATAATACTAGTTTAATTAATTAAAGAGGTATGTAATTATTCATACAATTACATTATTATTAATTATATTAATTATACAGATAATTATATATTCATAAATATTTATTAGCGTAAAAATAAAAAAAATGTACGTTTTATTCCTTCGCTTATATTATCAATAATTAAGTAATTTGAGTGAGTAATACAGCATTGTTTGACTTATTTAATTAGTTTTCAGTTATACGACAATTCGAGGTAATTAATACAATTACATTTCGTTTTATACAAACTAAGTGTAATTATCCAGTTTTTAAAAATCCGTCACAATAATTATTATTTATTAAACAAATGGGAAAATTGCTAACCAAATTGTATATTTCATATTTGATGCTTAACACCGCTATTTTTGTTCTGCCGTCAAATATAATTTCTATTTTAAATGTTTAATTATTTTCATCTTTCATCACAATTCCTGAAGCAAATAATTATAATTTAATGATAATAGAAAAAAGACAATTTTAATTAATTAAAGTTATTAAAATTAAAGTGCCAATCAAATATTCAAACCTTTTGAAAGAATTATACAATTAAACAATTTAAATTATTTTAATTAAAGTTCCGAGAAAATATTTACACTGTATTAAAGAAATTATACAATAAAACAAATTTATAATATTAAGTTAATAACAAAAAATACACGCCTTTATTTTTTAGCAGTAGTGAAAATCACTAAAATATATCGATTAACAATCGCAATTTTCGATTGAATACACACAGATATATTTATTACCCTTTTAATGAATTAGAGCGTATAAATGAATTCGAAGATAAAAATAAAAATAAGCGTTCTGCTTTTTTTAAAAATCCATTACATACTCACAAGTGGTTGTGATATCAATATTAACTCCACGTCTGATATTGAACTGAAGGAACGAAATATTCATGATTTTAATATTAATTTAACAGAATCAATTGGATTAATACCACTAATGCATTATTTTGATTTAATTATCGAATCACGTGAAATAAACAGTTTAAAACTGCACTACTGCTTAGATACAATTTTTAAATACAACCAGATAAAAAAGGTGATTAATGTTTACGAAAAAGGAATAAATTATTTTGATGAAGAGCTTACAAACGTTTTGTATAATACTAAATATTAGTATTCGAAATTAATTCAATATATTATTCCCGATGCTTACTACATAGAAATAAGGCATTATAATTTCGATGCAATACTGAGGAATTTTTATAAGGATATATTTTTTTATCCAGAAAAGCCGATCGTGTTGCTTCTTCTGGATTCCGGAAATTTATCTGCGTTACTTAACACGTTGTGGAAAAAGGCTTTTGTAAACGTGATGATTATACAGGATTTTAATGTGTACACTTTTTACCCAATTTCGAAAGATGCCTGTAAGGATTTTAAACCTTATTATTTGTACAATTGTTTGAATGAAAATCCGATTGACTTCACCAGCGATTTACATTTGAAATATTTTAATTATTGTAAAGTGTATGCGTATGGGATTTCAGTTGAAAATTTCTTCCACAAAGACGAACCGTTTGAAGTAAATCAAGGGACCGGGGTTAAGAGAACTAAAGAATTTGGAAACTTATTAAATTTAGTTATAATTGGCGTTGATCATAATTATAGTTCGCTGATCCAAATTAATGGCACAAGAAGGAGTATGTTAGAAAAATTGCCAAATGGAAGTTATTCAGGAATTATTGATAAAATATATAAAGGGGAAGCTAATATTGCTCTTACTGCTTTCGGGCCCAGCGAAAAAGGTGAGTATGATCTTTCGTATCCTTTTGGTTTTATGGAACTTAAATACGTCGTGCCTTTAGCCAAGCCGTTTGCAGTTTGGAAAAACATCTTTAAAGTTTTCAGCAGCCAGGTTTGGATTTCAACGGCTCTAACTTTAATTTTAATAACTCCTATTTATCACCTTTATTTGCGAAACGAACTTAAAGTTACTCTCGCAGAAACAATTACAATTATCTTTCAAACAATCTTATCTTCATCCCATTTCCAGCCAAAACTGACGAAAACGCGGTTGATACATATAATTATTATTTTTTTCGTATTCGTGATCATCAACAGCTATTTATCCCTCCTCACGTCATTCATGTTCCTCCCCGGAACCACGAAACAGATAAAAACAGTGGAAGACCTCTCTAACTCAAACTTAACGTTAATATCAACCATAACAAAAATTTACACGCTAAAGACCTTAACACACCACCACGTCCAAATCGCAAACAGGGCAGAAAAACAGGGCTACGACGTGGACAGGAGTATTCTGCAGAAATTCGACCGAGGTGAATCCGCCCTCTTCCTTGACTTGTTTCTCACGCAAGACATGCTGAAAAATCATACGATTCGAAACTATTTGACGACTGAGTGGTCATACAACTGCTGGCTTTTGATGATTTTAAATTTCCACTCGCCTTTCACGCCCAGGATTAACGAGATTATAATTAGGTACCACGAGAGCGGTTTGTTTGCGTATTTCGGCGTTTTGCCGAGTTTTTCCAACTTGAAATCAAAGAAAACTCAGTTTTCGGTTGTTACGATAGATCATTTATTCGCCGTGTTTGTGATTTATTGCATGGGATTGTTTTTAGCCTTACTTGTGTTTATCACTGAAATATTTGTCTTCTCAAAATAAATATAAAATATATATATAATAAAATAAATATGAATAAATTATTAAAAAGCAACCAATAAAACACAGATTTAAATTTTCGACTAGTTATTAGCCTATTTTGAAGAGAATTTAAAATTCATTTTATTAAAATTTCAATAAATAGATAAATAGATATATACAATGAAAAAAAGCTGTAACCACTTCTTTTAGCGAATATTCAATGGAATTAAACTTGTAATTGTGCCATCCTACTGTATTCAAGTTAGTTTTTTCAGATAATTCACACTGCCTATACTTTTGAATGTATTTAAAACTTCCTCTACAGTCTTATTATTAGGACGTCTTCCATCAGAGAACGTTTTGTACACTAAGAGTCAACAACGTTCCATTTTCATTACAACCATGTTAATTCTTTCATTTAACGAAAAAAAAAATGCATTTAAATTTAAAAACTAGCCTATTAGAATAACTGGCAAAACTAATTATTAAATTAGGCATTAGATGGCGCTTTATGTTACATTCCCATATTAAAATAATAATGATTTTGTCAAAAATAAATAAATATCTTAAAAATGGAAATATCTTGAAAACTGTTTAGAGTACTTTCTGAAAGACAGTAAAATTTCCTACAAGATATTGCGTTTAAAATGAACCAGAAATTTGACCTTGAATGTGTTTCTGTAGTTATGTTGAATAATCAAAACATCTCAAGATTTTTAATTCCCCTTAATAGTCTAAAATATTCACTCATTAGTCTAATATACCGATACAAAATTTCATTTGTTTTCATTGACCCATTTGAAAGTTATGATTTTTTTTTCGAAGCGTCAATTTTTCCTAAAATATTTAAATATTTCAAAAATTATTAGGTTTAGGCATATTAAAATATTGTGAAACTTAACTTTATTAATGATGTAGAATCTGAAAAAATAAAATATGGGGTAGACAAAATTTAACTATGGTATGCCATGCTTTTATGGGACACCCTATATATTTGAAACTAAATTTCTTGGTGTTTTATTTTCACTTTTAGATTTCCTTTGTGTTAACAGCTTTTTTAAATTAAAATCTAAGTCTGTTAGGTTGAACTAGCCAACAGCAAATATGCTGTTTTCATTTAAATACGCAAAACGAAGAAGAATTTATTTAAAAATTACTGTAAAAAATAACTTAGCAGGTGTAGCTTTATTAGTTGTGAGTAACGGGGAATGTGGAGGTTACTAGATAACTGAAAATAATATATATATACAAATATCTTTATTAAAACGTATTTCGCCGAATTCATCGGAGGAATTACTATGGTGGACGTATCACACGTTGATGATTCAATAAATTATGAAAATATTAATTATTATGTGAGACCCATCGTTGTTCCACAGACACACATATATTTAGTCTCTGGTTGTAATAAATACAGACTTTTCTTTTGCAGTATGTGACTATAAGACTATTTTGTGTTCGAATTAATAAACATTTCCTATTTCACACATTAACAAAAAATGTTTTCAAGGATTTGATTGAATATTAAATTTTAGAAATTCAAAACATTTATTTTGGAGGAGCTGGGATTTGAACCCAGGACTTTCAGCATGCGAAGCAGACACTCTACCACTGAGTTACACCCCCTTATAAATAATAAAAATGGCGATGTGTCCACCATGGTACTTTTTATGGTGAATTCTGTAAATTAATATTTAATAGCAAATGAAAGGTAATTAAATGAAGAAACACAGTTATAATCTTATTTCTTTTCTTACAATAGCTTCACAAAATGTCCACGCGCATGTTGAGTTTCCTCTTTTGAATTCCAGGTCTATTTATGTTCTTCGATTATATCTTTTACTGCTCTTCCCGTTGGTGTATGTGTACTTTTGGGCAGTCTTTACAAGTTAACATGTAAATACTACTTTTATCGTTGAGTTCTATTTTGTTTTTATTATTCTAATTATAGTTATTTATTTTGAATGATGGTGTAATATTTTTAATTTTAAGCATTTTGATGTTTTTAAAATTTACTTTTCCATTGAAAGTTATTAGCGTATAAATTGTATTATGATTATTATTATAGCCGAGATAAACTTCTTTTTTTTAATTTTTATTTAATATATCTCGGATTATTATTTGTTTTGAAACTATGTTTCTTCTTTACATCAAAATATACAAGTGCGGTTTTATTGCTGAGTGTAATGTTTTTATTTTATTAATTAAATGAATGCTATTTTTAATAGAATATTTGGACTTAAACTTAATTGATTCTAATTTGATTTTATTGAGTTTTTTTTGCTAATTTTGTACTAGGAGCGTTTGTGTACGAAACTACAGGTTTTATTGGATTGTTTTCTTCATGGAATTTTATCAATTCGTATACTTTTGATGGTTGTCGGTTCATACATTTTAAATTAAATATTTTTTTTTTAGTTAGTAAATTGTTGCTGTTTATTTTAATTCTTTTTTATCTCTACTTCGTATTTTTTAGTAGGGATTTTAAAAAAATAAAACACAAAAATTAGCAAAATTCTTAAAAACCAAAATATTATATCATCATTCAAAACATAAAACAGATCTGAACGATAAAAATAGTATATACATGTTAACTTGTAAAGACTGTCCAAAAATATACATAGGACAAAAGGGAAGAGCAGTAAAAGACAGAATCGAAGAGCACAAAAAAGACCTGGAAGTCAAAAGAGGAAAGTCAACATACGGAACTCATATCCGAGAGCAGCTACACTTATTCGGGGAAGAAAAATGTTTACACATAAAAAAAAGCAAGGAAACTCAACGCCCTAGAACAAATGGAAATCAATAAAAGAAAATTAACAGGAACATTATTAAAAGTAGTGATGGGCAAAGTCGATCTTTTATTATTGCTAAATTAAGTATATTATAATTTTAAGAATGTTACGTATTATAAAAATATCAAAAATAACTTCCCATTTATTAATAAACATAAATTTGAAGTTACTTTTTCGTTTTAAATACTTAAAATGACACATTTAGTAATACTCGATTACTAATATTATTCGATTTTGCCCAACACTAATTAAAAAATCAAATAGACTTGACAAATTCACCGTTATTAACGGTTACCCACACTATTGTCACCACCCCCCAACGCAATATATATAGATTTATAAGATTGTACTTTAATTATCATTCTTCCCCTGAAGAAGCCGCAACAACAAAGGACACATTTTTATTTTGAAAGTGTGTTTGTTTTTAAAAAAACCTTAAAATGTTAACTGTTTAAAATCTGTACAAAAGAACATATAAAAAAATATTCTATAGTGTGTTAAAAACAAATGGAAATGGGAATCGAACCCGGATCAACTGCTTGGAAGGCAACTATGCTTACCATTATACCACCATCGCATGATTCTGATATTTTTACATACAAAAAATGATGTATGGTTTTGTTTTTGTAAAGCCTTCTGCTACTACAATTGAGAAAATCAGTGTATATACTGCTAGAAAAGGTAGTAAAACCATAGAGTATCATTAACTCATTTAATAATGGCATGGTATTAATTACACACTAAGCACTTTCGGTTTTGTAGTATAAAATAAAACACTTTTTTTAACAAAGAATAGTTTTTAATCAATAATATATTTTCCATTTTGCTCAATGACCTTTTGCCATTTTTCTTTCAGCTGCATGATTCCGCGCTCTTAAAATTTCTGCTCCTTATCAGCAAAAAACTGAACCGGGTGCGAGTGAAGGTCATCGTCATTTGTGAAAGTTTTACCATTCAAAGAATTCTATAAACTTCGAAATAAATGGTAATCAGATGGTGCCAGATCAGAACTTCCCAGCCAAGCTCCAATAGTTTCCCACGAGTTGCCAAAGATGTGTGAGGCCTTCCATTATCATGGTGGAACAGTACACCTTTCCGATTTGACAATTCTGGCCGGTTTTCTTTGATTACTTCATCCAGTTTCATTAATTGTTGACAGTAACATCAAAGTCATTTGGTTCCTTGGAAGCAGCTCAAAAAACACAACAGCTTTGTAATCACAGCAAATTGACAGCATGATCTTTTTTGGATGCAAAGCTTTCGATGTGGTTTGTGCTTGCTCCATGATCATTTTCAAACTATGTTACTGTACAGGACCCATTTTTCATCACCAGTGATGATTCTTTTTAAGAAAGGGTCGGTTTCATTTTGTTTAAGGTGTATATCGCAAAAGTTGATTCTTTGTATTAAATGAATTTCTTTCAATTCGTGAGGTACCCAAATATCAAGGTTCTTAACTAGCCCAAGACATTTTGAATATTTTTCAATTGTTGTGTGCTATACATGTAGCCTCTTCGCAACCTCTCGAACAGTTATATGACGAACCTCTTCAATTATGACTATGATTTGGTCATCATCAACTTCAGTAGGCCGACCGTACGTTGCTCATCTTTGAGGGAAAAATCTACAGAACGGATTTTTTTATACCAATTCTGACGCTCTGTAAAGCAATCAGCACCATAAACTTCACATATCTCTTTGTGAGCCCTAGCAGCTTTCTTTACTTTAGGAAATAAAAAAATAATAATTTGTAATAGGTCGGGTGTAATATTTTGAAATACGTCTGATTGTTTGCTGCATGTGCAGAATCATTCCTATGAGATCATCTCGATTGAAAAAAAACAAAACAATTATTTATACTTTTAATATTACTAAAGCTAATGTCAGTTAAAGTTTACAATGTTAAAAAATGTTTTTCAAAGCAACCTTCGATTTTTATTCATCGAAATTGCTATTGAAATAGTCGAGAAAAACAGTTTTTTTGCAAATAACTTTTAATCTATTTGGAATTGAGGTAGGGTTGATAGAAAGAAAAATGTTTATTTTCTAATTCTGCATAGAACGATGTAAAAATATTCAGCGGTTCCAATTTGAAATGAGAAAAAATAAATACATTAATGTTTTAAAAGTTTGACACTACATTTTAGATACCCTGTATAATTCATATCAATAAAATTATATTATTAGGATTGTTGGACCTTATTTATTAAGTACCCTTTATAATTTTATTCATAAGATTCTATTTTATTTTTTATTAATTTTTAAATCAATGGCGCAAAACCATTTTTTTCTACTTTTTCAATTTTTTTGGTTTTAATTTTAATATTAAACGAACTATTTTCTATTTTCATGTTGTGTTTTCTTAAGGAAAAATAGGATGTTGGTTTTTCTTTTCGAAAAAAAAAAAAAAATCTATAAGAGTTAATAGTATTTGTTGACCACAAGTAAAGATTGTTTTTTTAAGGTCTGTCTGTTGTTTGTAAATGACTCCTTAATATTAACAATTTTCCAAATTTTAACATTAATAACAAAGAAACGCCATTTCACTTTATGAGGTCAAGTTGTCGCCCTTCGAGGGTTACAAATGGACTAAACATAAAAAATGTATCTCATTGTACGCTTTCACCAGAAGCTCTTTAACAAAGCTGTTTAAACATTAAAAAAATGTTTATAAATCATAATTGTTTATAAGAGTATATTACTACGATATTCTTTCTAAATTGGTGAAAATTTAAGCGTAAGTAAGCAATGGTTACTCATATTTAATTCCTGCTTATCGAGACAAGAAATAAATATAAGTAAATAGTTAAATTAGTAAAGTAATTAAATTTAAATTATTGTTAAATTCTAAAGCATTTATCTTCTTTCTATTCTTTTTACTATAAACATATCTTACTTTAATACACAGCAAGAAAGAGTAAAATGTGTTTATTTAACGACTGTAATTAGATAAAATAAAAAATTACGAGTAAAATAATGACACTAAAGCATTATATTTAAAATAGTACTAACAGTTACGAAAATCATAATTAATTGTAGAATTCATTTTGTTGCTAATAATAGTTGTGTTTTGCAGTTTCGTGTTTATGTTGTAATATTGGATCATAACAATTAGATTTTTGAATATACTTCCAAATACCTGAAAAAAGAAAATATATATTTATGCTTTGAAAGTAATGTTTATATTTTAGTATCCTGTCAAATATAATTTCAGAAAGTGAAGTTTCATTTTCTTCAATTGAAAACGTATATGTGTTTGTAATCATTTCTGGTAATACGTATTGTATATACCATTTGAATGGGCAGAAAACAAACAAAATATTTGTTGACACATGATTAAGGAAATATTAAAGAAAAGACAACTCAACTCAATATTTTAAATATTACGCAATTAAAATGTACTTACGCTTAGTACAATATTTAAATTAAATGGAAACAAGGAATATAAAGAAAACTGTTTCCATTCAAAATCGATTTGATGGTTAAGAAGATCTGCCTGTAATAAAACAAACGATAAATTATTTAAATTATATCGAGAAATTTCCAATAATTTTTCTGTTGGTTACACACTATCAAGATTTCGTTTTGTTTCAACATTAATAAATATGATTTTTGTCATGCAGGAACCTTACCTTTTTAAACAAGTTTCCATCGAGGTTCAAACCTCTTATTACACAATTAAACAGCATAATACAACTCTTGATCTGAAAACATATACAATTTAAGAGTATGTAAATTTAGTTCTAACCGAGAGAAGAAATACCTCTTTTTCAGTACTGTCGAAACAATAAATCGAAAAAGTCAAATCAAAAATATGACTACCGGCAAAAACCGCCATTAGAGCAGCCTTGCTCACATCAAGGTTGTTGTACATCTGAGTTATTGAATAAAAAACTAAAGAAAGCGCATACACATAGTTCAGCCCTATTTTAACCAGCATTTGCCCTTGAAAGAAAACCATAACATGCGTAGTAATCTTCCAGATCAACCTCTGAATGTCTGCATAAACTGCTGCATCTTGTAAACAACCATTTTTCAAAATGGATTTCAAAGTTCCACATCGAATTTTTATTTCTTTTAAAATCGCATAAATTAACAAATCGATGTTTACGTAAAACGCAATAGAAAGTAATAGTTCGAAAAAAGACGCAAACCCAAATAAGTCGAAGCTGTGCTTTTGAAAATTTAAAAAAATCAGTATCAGAGTCATCGTGTATATACTTATTAACATTATGGTATTCCTTAATAATGGTGTCGTATAATCGAAACTGCAATTAATCCGTGCGAATTTCGAATCTAGTTCGTGGAACTTCGCGAACACACCATTGAGAGTACTTTTATTTTTCCACGAAAAGAATAATGTGATTATGATCGTGAGACAATTTTCTATTTTTTGTATTTTTAGTATTAACGAAAGTTCCTTGTTTATTTCATATATATTTTCAAAATATGCGGCAATTAATATACTCAAAATTAACACTAGTTTCATTATATTGATGATTCCTTTGGTGTTTTTTAAATTAATGGTTTTTGTGTCGTGCATACTGCTGTTTGGAAATAAAGCTAAGATATGGCAGACTAACATCAGTGATAATGTGGTTTCATAAAAGTTTTTTGCTTTAAAATAATTATGTTTTAGAAAATGCATTTTCTAAAATATAAAAAACTTTTCAGGGATATATTTTGTTATTACAAAATGTTTTTCAATCGGTGTAATTTTTAGCAGGCTTCTTCTTTGTTATGCATTGTTTAAATTTGAACATAACGATAGTTTTAGATCTGGTTTTAGTCCATCGAACTATTTATACGTCAATTATCATTTTTTTATTTATAATTACCCCACAAAGTGTTATAATATAATGTAATTTTCTAATATAGTTTTGATAACCAGTAATATTGGATCTGCATTTAATTGTATCATTGGAATTTAATGGATTAGTAGGTTAAATAAATTAAGAATATTGATTTGCTTTGTGTATATTTACAATTGCCCGTTATTAAATTAGAACTTTATTTCATTTGAGCGATGTTTTTAATCCATTAGTAATACATTACTATACCACAGATAATATAATGTAATTACTACAGTCAAATATTATTTCTTTTATTATGAACATCAATATTGTATTATAAATGCTAACTTTTTCATAAAAATATATTCAAAAAATAATAAAAAAACATTAATGAAAGACGTGGGCGCAATGAGCAGACTAAAATATATGTATCACTGCAATTATCTAAAAAAAAATCTAATGAAAGTGTTGTGTACCCCTGACGCCACTAGGCCATTTCCATATCCCTTTCTAGAAAAAATGCAAAACCACCATTGAGTTCCACATCTGACAATTGGGCGCGCATTTTTTTCTAGAAGGAATAAAGCTTAGAAAATTAATAGATATAGAAGGCACTCTCCCACGAAATTGCGTTTAGCGCCTCTAGTGGTCCTTTCAACGTATCAAAATCTCGTGAAAGCGACCAGGGAATTGCATATTTTTAAAATTATTCGTATTTTTGCCGATACAAATTATTCAACTTCTGAAAATAATTTACATAAAATTAAAATCTTAGAAAATATAAAAAATAGTGTGATATATTATATGCTAATTATTTTAATTACATAACAGTTATTTTCAAAAATTGAATAATATATATCTGAAAAAATGATATTATTTAAAAATAAAAACAAATATAATGCTATGCTTACCTGTAATATAATAAATAGGTTTGAAAAAGAAATAATAAATAATAAAAATGTATTATAAATGTGTATATATACAGGGTGTTTCAAATTCGAGTCTCACCATGGGGATCTCGCTTATTATAAGAGATACAGACGAAGTTTATATTTGGCACTTTTGCAGAATTTCATGCTGATTAATATCCCGTTGAAAAGCTGTGCTAAGAAATGAAATAAAAATATGAAAAATGCGATTTTTTTATATTTATATCAATATATATTTCAATACAATGAACTACAAGTTGTAGTTTTATCAAAAAACAGCGAGAACTTAGTTGCGCAACTAATAATTTTAAGGTTTTTTCTCCACATTTGGAGCTGTTTTTTTGATAAAACTACAACTTGTAGTTCATTGTATTGAAATATATATTGATATACATATAAAAAAATCGAATTTTTCATATTTTTATTTCATTTCTTATATTGCCAGTGTGAAAATTCATTTGTAACTGTGGATATATTGACATTTCATCAAACATCAATATGCAATTTTTTTTCATGACTTTGTAGTTTTTTATTAACACTTTGCTTTAAATTATTAAATATAATATCATTACCCCGTACTAAAGTTATAATATATATATAAACAACTCGATAAGAGTGGGCATTCCCTGGAATGCAGATTAATGCCCCACGGGGTGCGGGCGAAATCGCCACCGCTTGAAAATATTTTCTGTAAATATCATTCGTGGTTTAACCTTTGAACGGAACTGCATTCCCTAATATAATATTTTTGAGAAACACTCTGCTGAATTTTTATTCCTCGGCGTTGCACAAAAGCTGCTAAGTGGAAATCAATCCTATAAAAATACAACAAAAGGCATTCTAAAACTATTTTTTTAATCATAATGAGTTCGTGAAAGAAAACTGTCCGACGGTTTTTAGTTAATGAGTTGATGAGAAAATACCAAATAATTCTTTTTTTTAACCCATCTAAATGATTTTATTTAAAGAAAAAAATATATAAATTTCCCATTTTTCTCAAAAATATAAAATGCATTGATACATTTTCTTAGGTTAATCATATTTTAAGTTATAATTAAACAATTAAAAAAAATAATAAAACCTTAAGATGATTTGATAATTCAACGTATATCCAGAAACAAATTGAAGCCCAAATTTCGCGCTTATTTTAAATGACACACCCTATGTCTAATAGGTCTATATTATAAAACGTATAAAGGTATTCTACACCTAAACCTAATAGTTTTCGAGATTTATACATTTTCGTTAATTTTTGATACATTAAGAATTAAAATTCCTATAAATATTCTTAAATTTTCAATCATTACGCTCCCAGAAGGAATA
Source organism: Philonthus spinipes (assembly GCA_963082785.1). Classification (NCBI taxonomy): domain Eukaryota; kingdom Metazoa; phylum Arthropoda; class Insecta; order Coleoptera; family Staphylinidae; genus Philonthus; species Philonthus spinipes. The sequence continues at coordinate 16,426,735 of OY720311.1, read as the reverse complement.
AGATTTCTAGTCAGGCGCCTTAACTTCTCGGTCACGACTGCTTCTTCAGATCATTATTAAATTTAAAAAAACAAAGATGACGTTGTGGCAACATCAGATATTGAACTTAGAAAATCTCATAAAAACACAATTATTTCGCAGACGGTAGGATTCGAACCTACGCTCCCAGAGGGAATCTGATTTCTAGTCAGACGCCTTAACCGCTCGGCCACGACTGCTTGTTTAAATCACATTTACGCAAAAAATAAAGATAACGTTGAGGCAACATCAGATATTGAACATAAATTAAGAAAATCTCATAAAAACGCGACTATTTCGCAGTCGGTAGGATTCGAACCTACGCTCCCAGAGGGAATCTGATTTCTAGTCAGACGCCTTAACCGCTCGGCCACGACTGCTTGTTTGGATCACTTTTACCCAACAAAATAAAGATAACGTTGAGGCAACATCAGATATTGAACATAAATTAAGAAAATCTCATAAAAACGCGACTATTTCGCAGTCGGTAGGATTCGAACCTACGCTCCCAGAGGGAATCTGATTTCTAGTCAGACGCCTTAACCGCTCGGCCACGACTGCTTGTTTGGATCACTTTTACGCAAAAAATAAAGATAACGTTGAGGCAACACCAGATATTGAACATGCATTAAGAAAATCTCATAAAAACGCGACTATTTCGCAGTCGGTAGGATTCGAACCTACGCTCCCAGAGGGAATCTGATTTCTAGTCAGACGCCTTAACCGCTCGGCCACGACTGCTTGTTTAAATCACATTTACGCAAAAGAAAATAAAGATAACGTTGAGGCAACATCAGATATTGAACATAAATTAAGAAAATCTCATAAAAACGCGACTATTTCGCAGTCGGTAGGATTCGAACCTACGCTCCCAGAGGGAATCTGATTTCTAGTCAGACGCCTTAACCGCTCGGCCACGACTGCTTGTTTAAATCACATTTACGCAAAAAAATAAAGATAACGTTGAGGCAACATCAGATATTGAACATAAATTAAGAAAATCTCATAAAAACACGACTTTTTCGCAGTCGGTAGGATTCGAACCTACGCTCCCAGAGGGAATCTGATTTCTAGTCAGACGCCTTAACCGCTCGGCCACGACTGCTTGTTTGGATCACTTTTACGCAAAAAATAAAGATAACGTTGAGGCAACATCAGATATTGAACATAAATTAAGAAAATCTCATAAAAACGCGACTATTTCGCAGTCGGTAGGATTCGAACCTACGCTCCCAGAGGGAATCTGATTTCTAGTCAGACGCCTTAACCGCTCGGCCACGACTGCTTGTTTGGATCACTTTTACGCTAAAAACAAAAATAACTAAAAGATAATTAAAGCAATAATAACCTTTCTTCACATTTTATTTGTTTTACTAAATGTCCATTTCGGTAAAAAATATGGAAAAAACGTGAATTAAGAATGGGCCAAAGGGAGTGAGGGTGGCGGTACAAGTCAGGTAAAGAGAGGATTAGGGTATAAACATAAATTAAGGTAATACAACTAAATCTAACAGGACGAAGCGGGCTTAAATCGAAATTCATAAGATTATTTTGTGTTTTTTGAATGGCATCCAGCATGTTTAGTTGATAACTTGATGATTGTTTTAGTAATTTAAAATTGTTGGTTGTTATTTTGTGACCGGATTCTAATAAATAATTAGAGATAGAAAAAAAGTGAAAAGCAAATCAATCACCATACAAAATAAACTTAAAACCCTAATATCGAAGAAATGGCAACGTTATGAACAACTTCCACAAGAACACTTAAGAACTCACACAAACACTAGTGATTAATAAAACAATTGTGCCTTGGATTGAAACATCCTGTACCTGCGAAATTTCCCATAGAGGATATTGTCAACGACATCGCTTCATCCCGCTTACTATCTCATTAAGCTGCAGAATCAGCTAAGGAACTAGTAAAAAAAAACACACAAAAAAAAGGACACTAAAAAGCGGGATGAAAACAGTGCGTATCACGCCTCCACGTGACTTCATACTTGAATCAACATTTCGGTCTTTTCTGTATGCATTATAACGAAAGCCTATAAATTCTAAACTATTTTCTAGAAGTGTTTTCCTTATCATATTCAAACATGTATAACGAAGTAGAAGCCGCCACAATAGAAAATATTAAGCAATAGTTGTCTACTTGAGCACTAATGGTGTTGCGCGCATTTCTCGCCAAATATATAATTATGGCCCCCTTATACTTTCCCTTTATGGTATTTTCATGTATTTCTATGAGACATAAATGGTTCAATTTAAAAAAATATATAACTTTCATTTGAGCATAAAACATTTTATTTTATCATTAGATAGATATGTTTTTTCAAAGTTTTCATATCGTTTACTTAAATTTAGGTCATTGTGTACTTCATATTGAAATATTTATTTAAATATAGGTTATTGTGTATTTTATATTGAAAATATAGAGTTTGTACGAATGACTGGGAGCGTGGCGCACTCCTGTAATCCAGCTACTTGGAGGTCGGGGTCAGTGGATGGTTTGAGGTAGGGAGTCCTGGTGCGAGTGTTCCCACGTCGACTGGGCGTCCACACTAAGCTTGGCGTCAATATGGAGACCCCGGAGGAGTCCGGGGTGTCCAGGTTGGCCAAGGAGGGGCGCACCGGGCCAGGGGGGAAACCCAGCAGCCAAAAGTCCCCGCGTCGAGCAGTAGAGGGATCGCGCCCGGGAGTGGGTGCTCTGCAACAGCCTGGCCAATACAATCAGACCTTATCCTTTTGTTGGACAGTAAAAATTCTACAATTTTATTTAAATTAAAACAATAATTACTTTCAACAATATTGGTTTTAGGATTATTTTATAAATTTATGATTTAATAATAAAAGCAATGACATATCGATTATTCATCCTACTGTTTAATTGATCACAACCATTAAACATAAACATAAACTCGTCATAAATCCTTCCATCGCACTGTGTTGCCACGGTTATGCGCGGGGGGAGAGGTTATTAAACAAGTTTAATCTCTCACCAGCATTTCATTCTAATAATAAATTAAAATCTTCACTTGGAAACACTTTCCCCAAAATAAACAAATTTCAACAATCTCGTATTTACTCCATTGGTTGCAATGAATGTGAAAAAAAAAATACGTAGGACAAACTCAAAGAAATATATTAAAACATTTCAAAGAACACCAGTACAACTTTAAATTTCAACATCTAGAAAAGTCTGCAATAGCCCATCACTCAGCAAATACTGGACATACTTTTTCGGTAGACAATTTAACTCTTTTAAAACAGTCGAACTCATATAAACTAAATATGTTAAAAGCGATTCAAATGTATAAATATAAAGAAAAATTGCTTAATTTCGATCTTAGCCCTTTAGAAAATCCGCTATTAAATTTGTTACCTGTGAATAATCCCTAAGACAATAATATTGTTTAACCTACCGACACTCCTTTTTAATCCACCGCCCTAATTACTTCTTGGTTTTTCCCGATAATCCCTCGTTTGTATATTTACCGCGCATTTTAGTTGTAAGAATTAGTTAGTTATTGATAATTTACACATAGTGTACGAAATATACATCTAATCAAAATAATAATAATAATAATAATAATAAAATAAAAATTGTGAAGTAAGGAATTAACCAAGTGTTTTTATTTATGAATATTGAATATTGTATATAAATATGTATATATCAAATCCATTTTGTAACGTTGATCCATAACACTCGATAAAAAGACAGAAAGATAGCATACATTTGTCACAGTTGATTTATGCTTAAAAAATCCATGATATTTAGAAGTTGTATTGGTTTAAATATCTCTGTAAAACATAATTTCGAAGAGTTTCGCAACGTTTAATATAAGGATTGATTGAGGGAATATAATTTCATTTTAGAATTAAGTTATAAAAGTACAAGAGTGGTTCAGAGAAAATATTACAACAGTGTCGTAATAAAAAGACTGGAATTTTTTCTTGTCCCATCGTCAAATTAGATTTTATTTGTTTAATTGCATCAAAATATTCTTAATAGATACTCTTTAATAGATACTATGTTGAATTCCAAAGATACTAAATTTTAGTAGTAGATACCGAATTTGTCCAGTAAAATATTTTATTTATTTCGGTTAGATTATTTAAATATGCGTAATCATGTTTTATTACCTCCGGGATTCTAGTAATAGATTTCCGCTCATTGATAAAAGACTAACGGTTTTTAGGGTCTTCTTTTATATTATATTCGGTCATTTTAATGTATACCTTAAAATCAGAGTGTATATTTTTTAACAATATGTCAATATTTAGCTACCTTTTTTTATTAAAGCATTCTGAGCACACTCTACCAGTATCTTTTGCGTTTAATATAATAAATAGTCAATTTTTGAATTTATTACTATTCAATAAGGACAGGTCGGTGTTGAAATGGAATGAAACAAGCTGTGTGTGAGGTATTAACGAAATTAATTTTTTATTTCAAAGGCCCATGTAAACCATTTTGTATGACATATGACATCGTTCAAATGTCCGCCGCAGCTTCTCATGGTGGCACGGATTCATGAGGTCCAATTTTCAATGATTCTGCCGCATTGATCCTGCTGAATTTGAGCGATGGCCTAAGTTTTTTTTTCAAGGCATCGGGTGATTGCAACTTATTGGCATAGACCTGTGACTTCAGAAAATCTTACAAGAAAAAGTCTAGCGGGGTCAAATCGCATGATCTAGCTGGCCAATCTACGTCACTTTTGCGAAAGATAACCATGCCTTTAAATCGTTCGTTCAAAATGTCTATCGTGGCATTCACTGTGTGGCACTTCGCGCCTTACTGGCACCACATATCGTGAACGTACATATCTTTCAATTCGAGCCAAAAAAAAAAAATGATTATGATCAATCCGTTATTTTGTGATATCCTCACTTTTTTGTTTTGGATGTATTATCATCTGGCGAAACTCGTGTGGATCGTTGCGTTGCCCCATATATGGCAATTTAATTTGTTAACATAGCCATTCATCCAAAAATGCACCTCGTCGTTAACGATGATGTTTTGGCCAAAATTATGGTCATCTTCCAAACGTTTGAAAGCCAGTCACCGAACAAATAGGGTCAGTTGGATGCAGGCCAAAGTCCCAATGCAAAATTCGCCAAGTTTAAGTCTACAAAAAAACGAGTTTTTGTGCACGGCGAGGAATTGACTGATTCACACACTTTCATGGACAGCGTCCTATCTGGCGATATTTTGGTTATTTTGGCCGATTGTCTACCGAATCGGTTTTCTCGAATTTGTTTTTTTCCGTTTGTCGAATTCTCGGATGATTGTTTTCTTCAATTCGCTTTCTCTTGGTGTTAAATCCTAATTTATGTATGTTTCAGAACAATCATCATGGTTTCTGAGAATTCGTAGAATATTCTTCGCCATGTTTCCGTTTAAGACCTAGCCTGTACATTTTTACAATGTTAGACGAATTTATTGATGGCGATATATTATTCACAATGTTCAAAACATTTAAACTCTCATTGTCTTTGTTAGAATTCTCTGGAATATTTGTTATTATATTGTTTTCTCTGCTTTTCTGATAGTTTATTTCTCGTTTATTTCTAGCAATACCTCATTAAAAGTGTTATCAGAAGCCTCCAATCAGGAGCTTATTTAATTGTTCAATCTCAGACTGGAGACTGAGGATCATTTCGTTTAGGGAACAAATGTGTCCTGTAAGATCCGAGGTACAACACCCTCCACATGTCCATTTAATATTTTCTTTGATATTAAAACTTTGTTTTTGAATTGAGTAAGTTTACAATTAAATATTGATTTTATGTAATGGAATAATAGGAAAAGAAAATTTAAAAAATAAATACAACTAACAATTCTTCTGCACTACGCGATACGTCGTAGTGACTAATTAGAAACACACACACACACAGGTAAAATAGACCTCGGATAATTAACAAAAGAGTACGAAGGTCAAGAAATGAGGAAGAGTTATAAAAGTGTCGTTTACTTTCGTTTTAGTTTAAATGCTAGAGCATTTAATAATATTATTATATGAGTTTGCTTTATGATTCAATGTACACTTATTGTGAATATTATATGGCTGTTTAGAAATACTTAGATGACGTGGCCATTAACAATTTATATAGGAATTTTACCAATACAATCCAAGTAATTTCGAGGAGCACGAACTATATTTTTTTAATGTAAATTCATTTAATATTTTAAATCAAAAGAATTAATTAGGAATTTAATATGTGTTATACCATACGTGTAATCAGAATGTTAATATTTTATGATTCTTGTTGCATGTATTTTTAACGATTCATACATAATTATTGAGCTAGAATTTGCGTGCGTCTGATATTTAAAACTATTTGTTTCGATCGATAAAGTATTAAATAGAGTAATGTGTGGAATATTATATTATAAATATTATATATTCAAAAATTATTTATGAAATCATTTTTTACTCTAACGAATATTATAACTTAATCCACATTATAAATGTCATAAATTTATGGCGTTATGGTTAATCGACTTATATCCAATAATTATACTTGGCAGGATGAATTTTCCATTAATTACAAATCTACAAATCTCGTTGATAGATTTCACAATTTTTTTTTTAATTTATAATGGTGCTTGAAAACAATGAAACTTGTTCCAGATAATCTCTAATATAAATATAAATACCGCGAAAATAATACAAATCCCATAAATAACGAAGACCGCCAATAAATGATCTAAACGCACCACAAGATAATCCCTCGCTTCGAATCCAGTATTAAAAAACACTTTTTTAAAACCGAACCTTTTAAAAAGTGCAGCTTCATGATACCTTACGATTAATTCATCGAATCTTTTCCTGAAAGGTGAATTTTTCTTAAAAATAATCGAAAACCAATACAGATCTATCCAATCAAGTATAAGGTAATTCTTAATAGTTAAATGTTGCAGGACATCCATCATAACATCGGGATTTACAAATATGGCTGCATCTCCTCTTTCAAATAATGCTAGGGTACGCTCGTTAAAACCTAGCTCATGATGAATACGCGCAGCGATTGCTTGCAGAACCGGCTTTTTATAGTAATTCAAAATAAATGCTCCGGGTGCTGAAACTAGTAAACTCAAATTGGATGCAGCTAGCTCTTCTAATGTGGTGATCTGTTTTGTTGTTCCTGGTAAGTACATGTAGGATGTTAATAATGATTGATAGCTGTTTATTATTATGAAAACAAAAAATACCCAAAGAGCATAAAAAGTTCGTGAAAGTGCGCAGTTTGGTTTCCACGAGTGAGAAGATATGAAAGTTGCGTAGATGAATAATAAACAATTTGTAAAAGTGACATCAAATTCTCTGAGCATAAGTTTAAACCAAACTGGAATAATTATAGCGAGAATTCCAAATAAAGAAAACCAGACGTATTTACTAAAAACCTTGAAAATATTTTTCCAAACCGCAAACGGTTTAGCTAGCGGTACACAAAATTGCATTTCAATAAACACATAAGGGTAGCTTATATCAAAATCTTCATAAATATTACTTGTTGAGTAAATCATTAACGCTATATCTCCTTTCCCAGTTTGTATGTCGTTAATCACCCCCAAATAACTTCCATTTGGTTGTTTTTGCATCATACTCGTAAAACTACCATTAACTGACATAAATCCTGATGTGTATTTATGAGGCATTCCAATAATTTTTAGATGAAGCAACTTTCCAATCAGGTTTGTTGCTGCAACAGTAAAACCCTTATTCGTTTCATAAGGTTCATTGTAGACAAAATTGCCTGCAGGTAACGCGTATATACCCACATGGCAATTATTAAAAAATCTAACATCAAGATCGCTTTTGTACAATTTCAAATCACCGGCTAAACAATTGTATAAAAATGTCAGCTTGAAATCCCCACAAGCACATTCTGAAATGGGGTAGAATCCAAATACGTCGAAATTAATTATGAATAAAACGTTTATAAGATAGTTCTTCCAAAGTTGATTTAGTAAATAAGCAACGTCTCCTTCGTCTAATAATAAAAATATGATTAATTTATTTGTATTGTAGAAAACCGTTTTACTAAGCCGATGTAAAACTATTAGGAAGTCAGCGTGTGTACATTCAATTATATATAAATCGGGCGTTATTTTATGTATGAAATTAATTAAATTTCCTTCAAAATCGTATAAAATTTGTTGCAAATTATTATCACAAAGTGGGTAATTTTTGTAAATATAGTAAACACTTGTAGAATTCATAAAATTAAAAATTTTCGCATAACATTGGCGTAAATTAAATAGAAATTCTACATCTTTTCCAATAGTGATATTATATCGTACTGAAATATAATTATAATTTATGTTGTTAAAATATAATTCTACATTAGTTTTAATTGTTTCTGAATGAATCAAAAATGGTGTATTTGTAGCGTTTAAATTTTGCATTTCACTAACTTTGCATTTGTTTGTTATTATTGTAACTAAAAAGATGTTTATTAAGAGGCACAGTTTTGCCGTTGTCATTTTTTTAAATTAAATTATTCTTTCAATATATTTCTTTTATAAATAATGTTATAAATGTTTTAGTATTACGAAGTCATCTTCGCTTTTACAATAGTTAGCTGTTGTTTAACTAATATTCTATTTACAAGTCAAGTATGTTATTACCCGAATTGTTTGAATATCAATAAATAATGAAATTACTAATGGGGTTATAATTTGGAAAATTGTATTAATTATTCATAAATTCAATATACCTACTGGTTAATTAATTATGTATATATTAATGTCTATCATATCTTTTTACTTATTTTGCATATCGTTTAGTGAGTATTGTTTTTTTTTATCAGAAACTGACACGAGTATTTAAACATTTAAAACCTGTATTATTTTTAGTGTTGGGCAAAATCGAATAATATTAGTAATCGAATATTACTAAATGTGTCATTTTAAGTATTTAAAACGAAAAAGTAACTTCAAATTTATGTTTATTAATAAATGGGAAGTTATTTCTGATATTTTTATAATAAGTAACATTCATAAAATTATAATACACTTAATTTAGAAATTATAAAAGATCGACTTTGCCCATCACTAATTATTTTTATAATACAAGTTGTTAATATAAATAGAATGCTAAAGCTTTTTTAAAATTTAGTTTTAAATTATACCACAGAATAATTAGAACGAGAATGGCAAGTAGTAGGGTTCAAACATCACGCCAGTTATTCAGCAAAATTTAACATTTCCTATCTATACTCTTCTGCTACTGTTTTTTCTTCCTTACTGTAATCAGGTTCAGCTTTTTTCTAGCAATGCCTGATTGACATGGGGCGGATCCGGTGTGTTTGGTTTGCATGGAATTGATGTCTTCTGATCGCTTGGAAGGATTTTGAGATCATATAGCTATCCTTAGCCGGCTGGATGCACTACTCTGATTTTGGAGATTTCTTCTGTTTTTCGTTGTTTCTTGACAGTGTAGTGGGCATCTAGTTTTTTGGTATATCCCATAACTTCACTTCCCACAACCATGAAAGCCTCTAACCATTCTTTCAGAATGGGACACTGTCGGGAACAACCCTTGCCGAGCGAGCGGTGTCTTTCGTCCGACGCTCAGTGGGACGAAACTCGGAAAAGCTGGCCATAATATGAAGGCGTTGCGCGATTTGTCTGAAAATCAGTATGTCGAGGTTTTTAAGTATGAAGAATACAAATCAGGAGTCAAAATTAAAAAAAAATGGCGGATCCAATATGGCGTACCGAAACTACAAAAGTGTTTAAACACCGAACGATGGATCCATTGTTACAGCAATTTATTACATACACATACACATATACATCCGACGATCCATCACAATCTATCGATTCGAAGAAGGTGCAATGGCCGGCGGAATTAAAAGTTCTAATTTTTCCGGGGACTACGATCTTAACTTTTTTGCAGTAATGTCCTTTGGACGGTAATAAAAGGGTAGGATGGAACTAAAAGTCTTAAAAACATCCTCCGTGGTTTTCAGTCGACTGCATTTACGCGAAAAATCTTCTCGAAACTGTTTAATATATTTGTTGGACGATTTTTGTGCATTTTCCTATTGCCAATAGGGCAGATGTCGGAAAACGAAACGCACGAGGAAAGCCAGTCATTATATTTATCGAGGAAAAACTCCTCTCTCCTTCCAACTTGATACCACTTTGATATTAAATCGTGCATTAATTTTTGGATTCGCGGTTTGTCGTCAACTAATTCGAACGAATTCCCGGTTTTCGAAGACACATACTCTTCAGTCGAAATGAAAATGTTGGCCAATTGTTCGTTTAGTCTACCTTTGAAAAGTAGAAAAAGGTCTTTTCTCGATACACCAAAAGCTGTCGAAGTTTCAGTTTCTGAAAAATACAATATGAATTCAGACAAAAATCTTTCAAATAGTTTAACATAAATAATTATGATAAACTGTGTAAATAATAATTATAATAAGATTAGTATTATTATTATCATTATTATTATTATTATAAATAAACAAATAAATTATATTTATCAACAAATTTATTCAATAATAGATTGTATTTCAATAATTATATTCAAAAGGATTCAGTTCTAGTATAATATTAAACTCATAAATACTTTATGCAATTTTACCTACTTAATCCAATTGTTTACAAAAAGTTGGTTTGTAAACGGAATAGCAGTTAGTTGAAGCTGGTCTTTTGCCCAAAATATTCGTCATGAATTTATCTTTCAGGGACGCGAAAGCATTTGACCACGACAGAACAAACAACTTTTTGCATGCATACACGATTTCTTAAACTATTTTATTTTTCTTCAATTTCTAGCATCAAAGATTGCTTATTATTGTTTTAAACAAATATTCATTTGACTTCTGCTAAGCACGCTATTAGTCTACTTACCTTCAGGAGATGAATCCATTTTACTGCGATAAATTCCGGTGAGAAACAAAGCAGGTATAAAAACCGGTCGGCGTTCGGGTCCCTTCCACACCGCTCGAGTGTCACTTTTCAAAGGGTCCGTAAGCCTAAGTATACGTCACAAAGCGAATTTGACATGCGGGTTCGATGAACGTGATACCAATCTATAGAACTAGTAACTTAAAAATCCCCAGATAGTAACTTTATTTTTTGACTTTTGGCCAGCTTTTCGGCGTTTCGTCCCACTGTGCGACGTCCGGTCGTTGACTGTGTTCTGCTAGGTTTTTTTATTCTACATATTAATTGGTTTCAGCTTTTCTGAAATACGATTAGCTTTTGTTGGACTCAGTTTATGGGTTTAAACTGGATTTTATCAACTTACCGCTGAAATGAAATGGTTTCGTTTCGTCATCAACTCTTTAGTCGGCATTGATGACAATTTCGCCTATTTCAATTTCTTCATTAAGGTGTATGATTCTTTAAGATTATTTAATATTGCTGAGATATGTTTATTCGCTTTGCCACTGACAAGCGAACGCGAGAATTATGCATGTTTTTGGTCAGAAATATGATCTTTTTGGTACGAGGCGAACGCAGGTGGAACAAAATGCATATGGGAAATTTGTTAGTATTCGTTTATTAATTATTATCTGATCGGTTAGTAAAATTATGCACGAATAAGTTTAAATTGTTCCCATTTTTGTTCCGCTGTTCAAAAATGAATTTCAGTCTAGCCTAGCGCCAGCACGTGGTTTTATTTGTATGTGTTGTGTTTAGTTTTGTTACCGTTGTAAGGTTAATGTTTGTGTTCATTAGCATCTGGAGATTGTATTTTGTGCAGTAGATTCATAAGAGGATTTAGATAAGAAATCTGTACCTCAGAAGGAATTGTGAATCGACTGCATGCATATTTATGATGGTAATCGCCCATTGTAATTCTTTTTGGCAATTATCTTTCACTATATTTTTAAGAGCAAAATTGAAAGAGTAGTGGATACTACTCATTAATTATTATTTATAAATTAAAGAGAGCTAATAATCTGCGTGGGATTGGCTTATGTATGCTAATCTGGTCATAGTTTCAAGTTTGATGAAATATTTTCGCTCCTTACTACTTAAACAAGGTGATCTTTTGCAGAACATATTTTAAATAAAAAAAACATACTTTTGAAAAGATGTACTTACCATAATCCACAATGCAGAAAAGGGTTGTAAAGCGTTAGAAATACCTAATTTATACCCCCATTTTCATTGCTGCTTTATATTATTGGATATACAGAGAACTTTTTTATCAGTATACATTTCCCCTATAATACCAGCAAAATACGTGAGTCAAACGCATTGATGTATGTATGTTTAGTTGCCTATAAAACGTAACTAAACGTTTTTTTATGTTTAGTTACGTTTTATAGGCGTTTTATATATTTCTATAATAGGTATATACATACAGAGTTTTTTTTTTATCAAAATACATTAGGGGAAGTGTGTACTTGCAAAAACGCGAGTCAAGCGCATTGAACCGATTAATGCGTGTATGTTTGGTTGCCTATAATATAATATATGGCATATGCCAAATAAATTATTCGTGCTAGACTTCAAATTATGTAACATATTTCGTCGAAAATGTATATAAATAAAGAAAAAAAAAATACAATTTGTAACAATTTATTAAAATTCCCACAGCATAAAAGGAGTAGAAGAGCTTTTTCAACCAAGTATCCCGAACGGCCGATTCCTTCAACTCGGATCATTCAAAAAAGAATTAAACCATTTTCTTCAAAAGATAGCATCGTGCCTTCATATAAAAATCGCCACAAAGTAAGTTAACAGAGGATGTTAAATTAAATATTTTGTATTTTGTCGAGTAAAATCCGACAACCTCTTCTGTTTATTACAATACCGAAATGCATTATTGTGATTATTTATTTCAAATTTATTATTGTTTACAGTAATTTTTCTTTCAAATTGTCTTAATAATATCTCTCAAAATTCGTTCCCTGTAATTTCTCCATAATAATAAATTACGTGTTTCTTTATAAAAAAGAAAATGACGGTAAGGTATGCAGTGTTAGTGATGATTTATTTTTTTTGCATTTTTCAATGAAACAAAGAGAACGAAACATACAACCTGCCAAAGAAAATGTTTTAATTTAATTATTTTTAGAATCGTCCTAACCGAGGTACTCGGTCGCTCCGTTTTCATTGAAAAAATGTCTTATCCTCCCATAGTACTGTTGGAATTGTAATATTACAGGCAACTAAACATACACGCATTAATCGGTTCAATGCGTTTGACTAGCGTTTTTGCAAGTACACACTTCCCCTAATGTATTTTGATAAAAAAATTATATGCAACTAAACATACACGCATTAATCGGTTCAATGCGTTTGACTCGCGTTTTTTGCAAGTACACACTTCCCCTAATGTATTTTGATAAAAAAAAACTCTGTATGTATATACCTATTAAATCTCTAGTTTAAGTTACTCGATGTTTGATAGTGACAAGCTAAACTTATCGAATGTAGTCACATAAAATAAACAAGTGTTATTAAATTATCTTCACTGCATTATTTCAAATAACAAAGATATTAATAAAACAATAATTAAAATAATCAAAGTTTAATTATTTCCTTTTTTAAAACAAAAAAAAAACTTGGCTCAGTTTTCTCAATGGGATATTAATAAATTTCTTAGAATAATCTAAAACACTCAACTACATTTCTCAAATGATATAAAAATTATTGGAAATTGAAATGTGTTAACGTTTCAATACTTAGAATAAATTTATAACTTTTCTTCTCTATTTATTTGTAAATATATAAAAAAATCACCTCTTAAATGAATAATCTACGTATAACGAAATGACTTGAATGGTTTTCTAATTCTTTCATTTGCATGAAATAGTTGGTATATTAAAAAATAATTTGATATTTTAAAGTACAATTTTAGATCGAATGGAATGCACTCAAACCTCGTTTTTTATTAATTTAAAAGTGCCTTTCATGGAAACCGTATATATTTATTATGTCGGTTTTTTAACATATTGCTCTATTATTTATGTGACAGACTCCCTATAAATATAAATTGCCATTTTCCTGTTTATTTCTAAATTATTAGTAATGTATATTCATCAATGAGGCCATTATATAAAGCGCGTAAAATGTAAAAATTATCAATAGTTTAATATCTACATAACAATATTATAAGCGAAATGTATAGAGTCAGTCTGATTTACATATTATTTTTTACAATTGTTACATTGGTAAGTTGTATTTGGCCCAATTTCAATTAAAAATAACATACTTATTTAGCTTATAAAATGAATTGCAATATCCGTTTTGGCAATCTAAATCACTCTATTGAGATTATTTTTATAAATAAATTTCGACTGTGCTAAGTAAATCAATTGGTTTCCTATTTTTATAACCAGGTTTATTTTGGCTTCCAAATCTATTATAAAAAAATATATTGTATCATTTAAGGCAAAGATTGAGAGTGGTCGTATTCAAGGCTGGTCGAGAAGATAGGCCTATCGGCGAAAACGCGCGTTTCAGCTTGTGACGTCACAGGTATCCATAGCCGAATCCCACTATACTTGTAAAAAGTATACATTTTGTAAATTACACATCCACATAAAGAAATTAGAATTTTAATATGTACAAATTCTTGAATTAAGTCTTAGATGAAGTCGTGTGTTTAAATTGTAAGCTTTTATGTACATTTCGCGAATATTATACTAGAAATCAGCAAATTCAACCGCTAATGCCTATTAATTCTATGTTTCCGGAGCTTCATATCTCTTTCCTCAGGGAGATTACTAAAATAACAATTATTTAAAATTCAATAATATATTGCTTTCACTTAGAAAATTATTTGTTACTTAACTCTAAACTTTATGTGTAGTAAATAATCTCTATCGTTTCTGAATGAGCGAAGAAATTCCGAAGCTTAGAGTTGTATAAAATCAATTAGAATTAAATATTGTATCATTAATAGTAAAATTATCAATTACATGTTTTATGTTTTTTTTTTCAATAAATACGATCATTATTTCCCTATGTAGAAAGATTTGTCATCCGATTAAACGATAACTTCAAGGATTACTAGTTATGCAGATTATTTTACTATGATTTATTTAAAAGACACGAAATTACGTTTTAAAATCAATTTAATTTTATTATAAAATAAATAATTAACAACATGCAAGCAAAAAATCAAATACATTAAAAATATATATAATATAATGTTTAAAGCTAACTTAATTAGCAATACTTCTGTAATATTTTATATCATAAATTTAATTAAAAAAAAAACCTCTAGAGGCTATGGAAAATGTTGTAGTCATGTCATGGGACTACAACATTTTCCATTTTTATGCACAATAAGATAATAATAATAATTTTAAATGTATGGGTATCTTTGTCGAATGGAATTGTCCTTACTTTTTGTATATTTAATTACTGTTCCAGATTTTACAAGTGTTTTAGCAATTATATTAATCTTAAATTTATGATTACAGGCAACCAACAAAAATGACTTCAAAAAATATACGCAGGTATGCATCGATGCCTTAGATATTGAAACAAACGAAATGAACAACCCCGATCCAACAGACGCAGAAGATAAATGTTTTGCTAGATGCGTTGGTCTCAAATCGAATATAATCGACAATGACAGTAAATTAATTCTGGCGAATGTCCCGGAAAATATGAAAATAATCATGAAAGATTGTGACGAGCAAGTTAACGAAAGGGATGTATGTAAAAGGGCCGATCAGATGATAAGGTGTGCATACAATGCAACCAAGGCGAAAAATGGAAAAGTTTATATGGACGCCTGTTATAGTTTCGATGAATTTTAATAATTTGAATGTTGAATTTGTTAATTTTATTTATATTATTTGGAAATTATATATTGTTTTGGTCATCTTTAATTATGATAATAATGTCAAAACTATATAATTAATAAAACGAAAATATACGAAAAACAGTAACTGTTTTTTTATATTTTTAAAACTTGCGTGATAGCCAGAAATTTTAAAATAATTTATGGTCAGAGCGACTGGAAATATTTATAAAGTATCCGGGTTAGTATATATCAACCTTATGAATTTTTTGATGCTATTATTTTGTAATTATAGGTTCAAAAATGCAGAATAAAACAGTTGGTTCATTTCACTTAAAATGTTTATTTCTTCCGTTTCTTCTTCTTAGTTTCGGTCAATGACCGTAATCAAGGAATGTACGACAAGGGAATAGGGAGGTGATATTAATCTCAAAGAGAAAGGATTATTGGATTATCTAATGAGGGCGGTAGATATAGGGGAATTACATATCTCTTCAATGTTGTTAATATTAATAAGGGATTTATTTTCATTTCTTGCTTTTTAAATTTGTAATCCCTCCATTAAGGTTAACCAATCGCCCTTATTACCTGTGCAAATAATTTTAAAATATCTGAGTTAAAGAAGTGACATTTATCAATATAATGTTGCGCAGAACCGGTTGAATATTTTTAATTTGTAGTTGATTTTTTATATTCCATTAGTCTGTCTCTAAAATTTCTTCCCGTCTGACCTATATAAATACAGTTGCAATCGTTGCAATTAACTTCGTAAATTCATGGGATTGGTTAAAATCGTATTCTTTCCGTAAAACTTTTGCAATATTTTTAGATAAATTATTAATAAAGTGTACTTGTATTATATTAATATATATATATACAGGGTGTCTCAGCGTGCGCGCCGAGTAGCTTTACGGCTAAATGGTTTATTTTTTTCAAAATCGGCTTTCGCAGGCGTATGTAGGTCTATTAGGACCACATTTTAAAATTAGTATAAAATATACAGGGTGTCCCATAAAAGCATGGCGTATCATAGTTATATTTTTTCTAATGGAATGACCCATATTTTATATTTTTTTCAGATTCTACATCAAAAATAAAGTTAACTTTCATAATATGTTCATATGCCTAAACCTAATAACTTTTGAAATATTTAAATATTTTTGGAAAAATTGACGTTTCGAAAAAAAATCATAACTTTCAAATGGATGAATGAAAACAAATGAAATTTTGTGTCAGTATATCTGACTAATGGGTGAATATTTCAGACCATTAAGAGGAATTTAAAATCTTAAGATGTTTTAATAATTCAACATATCCCCAGAAGCAAATTCAAGGTTAAATTTCGTGCTTATTTTAAATGGCACACCCTATATCTAATAGGCCTATCTTGTAGGAAATTGTATTGTCTTTCAGAAAGTATAAAGATATCTTTTACCTAAACCTAATAGTTTTCAAGATATATCCATTTTTGTTAATTTTCGTCATTATCATTATTATTTTAATATGGCAATGTAACATAAAGCGCCATCTATTGCTTAATTTAATAATTATTATTGCCAGTTATTCTAATAGGCTTTTGTTTATAAGCAAATTTAATTGACACATTCGTATTATTACTAACAATTGAAAATATAATGTTCCTTTAAATGAAAGAATTAACATGATTCTAATAATAATGTAATGTTATTAAGATTGTCTCTTAGTGTACAAAATGTTCTCTGATGGAAGACATCCTAATAAGAAGACTGTAGAGGAAGTTTTAAATACATTCAAAACTGTAGGCAGTATGAAGTATTTGAAAAAAAAAACTGCCTTGAATACAGTAACTAATAATGAGGAGACACAATTACAAGTTTAATTCCATTGAATATTCGTCGAAAAAGGGGGTTTAATAAGCAATAAATTGGAAGAATACATGGAAAGTAGAATTAATAATACATTTAGATCAATTATACCTAATATGCTGAGAAATGTCAAAATTTCATTTAAAATAAAATTGAATTATGTATTCGATGGTAGTATTTTTGAAAATTTATTATAAATTACTTTTAATTCTATTTCGTCAATTTATTTGATGTATTTCGTTGTATTTGTTTTACAATTCTAATAAGTTTTTATCAAATAATTTACACATGTGTAAATAAATAATGCAATTAGTATATTCACAATTAATAAAATTAGTGTATTAATTTAGGAAATATCTCGAAAATCATTTGTTGGGTCAACTGACTTTATTTATAAACAATAACTAAACTCTTGCCTTTATGGAATAATAAAAAATATTATATTGAACAATAGGTGGCGCTTTGTATCGACTTTCCATGTTATGAATAATAAATATTATGCAAAAAGTTAACGAAACTGCATATATCTTGAAAACTATTAGGTTTAGGTAAAAGATATCTTTATACTTTTTGAAAGACAATACAATTTCCTACAAGATAGGGCTATTAGATATAGGGTGTGCCATTTAAAATAAGCATGAAATTTGACCTTGAATGTGTTTCTGGAGTTACGTTAAATTATCAAAACATCTTAAAATTTTAAATTTCTGTAAATAGCCTAAAATATTTACCCATTAGTTTAAAACACCGGTACAAAATTTCATCTGTTTTCATTCATCCATTTGAGAGTTATGATTTTTTTTCAAAACGTCATTTTTTCCAAAAATATTTAAATATTTCAAAAATTGTTAGGTTTAGGCATATGAATATATTATAAAAGTTAACTTTATTTTTGATGTAGAATCTGAAAATAATATAAAATATAGGTCATTCCATTAGAAAATATATAACTATGATACGCCATGCTTTTATGGGACACCCTGTATATTTAAAACTAATTTTAAAATGTGGTCCTAATAGACCTACATACGCCTGCGAAAGCCGATTTTGATAAAAATAAACCATTTAGTCGTAAAGCTACTCGGCGCGCACGCTGAGACACCCTGTATATATATATATTAATTACTTCTTCTGCTTCTCTGGATTTGTGATTTATCCGGATCTTCATGTAATTCTTTATTCATTGTTCATGGTGATCCTTCTTATTAAACCATACGTGGTTGTTGAATTTAGTATGGTTATTTTTCTTTGAGTATAAATATTACCTAGCCGGAAGAAACAAACAAATTGTTTTATTCTGTATTTTTGAACCTTAAAAAGTATTTAACCAAGTGTTAAGTGAAAATGATAGCTGTACCCCTAGAACTAGTTTTTGGTAATAAGTTCTCCGTTTCTATCCCGGGCAAGACGGAATGGGCATAGTGCAAGATTGTCCAAGAAAGTGACGTCTGGGTTTTTACGGATGGTTCCAAGTCTGAAAGAACAGTAGGAGGTGGAATTTTTTCTCATGAATCCAACCTAAAAATATCCTTTCGACTTCTGAACCACTGCATCGCCTTACAGGCGGAAATCATGGCCATCTTCAGGTTAATCATATTAGGTTCATCACGGATAGCCAAGCCGCCATCGGGGCTTTAAGCAGTCCCTACTGCACCTCCAAGATGGTAAGGGACTGCAGAAACATGCTCAACAAGCTAGCGAATAGCTGTGACGTGGGACTCATTTGGGTACCGGATCACAGTGATATTGTCACGACCACAGGGGTTTTGAATTCGAAGAGAGCCAGTACCGGACGAGACGAGCCCTCGCGTCAATTAATCAGTAGTTATTTTGCGTAATAGTGGTTATCTAATTTATTGTATAATATCCTGTACCTTTCTCGTTAGTATATACAGTCAGTCAGATATTTTTTTTAGTTCAATCTAGTCATCGGTTAATCTTTTTTTTTGTTTATTGTTAAGTTGTTGGGGCAATATACATTATTACATTTGTTAAGTTGAAGTGTGTGTATTTTTTTGTATGACTTGAATTTAACAGTTCTTTCCCCTTCCTGACACTATGGTGGCTGGCGCCCAGGTTGAGGCTGAATTAAAATAAAGAAACCCTAGCCGTTAGCAAATATTGTAAACCTCGAGGGTAGGGTTATAAACGAAATTATCAAACAACACTCAACGTTGGCAACACTCAGCATGGAAAAAGCCATCGATACAATAGGATGATGTATTCTTTTATAGACTGTGTGTAATAGATACCCTTTAGAAAGCACAAAACTAATCCAATTTTATCTCACTAACTACATGTAACCAACCAAGTGCGCATTAACAGCACCCAATCCACAAAAAAATTGTGATATACCGCAGTGCCCTCTGCCCCTTCCTATTCAATATATTTATAAATAAAACTCCAATCAATTATTTACCTTAGCTATCATCGTTATATTACTAACAAATGTTTTGCAACTGCAAGTGTTCCGAATCCGTAGCATTGAAGTTTATACAAAAGCATTGTCTGATTAACTATTTCGAATACTTTGGAAAAATCAGTGTAAATAGTATTCATAGCCAATCCTTTTTCCAAAGCATCCAATATGAAATTAAAACTAAGATTAGTCTCAGTGGACTTCAAAGGTTAGAATCCATGTTGCTTATCCATTATTGCAGGCACAAAATGCAACATCATGTACTTGAATAAGAGTTTATTAAATAACTTCGAAACTCATGACGACAATTATGTAAATAATATTTGGGACCTGACTTAAAGATAGGAATAACATAAATAATAGTGTTTCCAAGTAGCTGGAAATATACGGTCTTTACGAGATTTATTAAATAATAATAGCAGAAGAAGACACATGCTACACATTATTAATTATTGACAGCGGAATTGAATTACATTAGATCTAGGCGAACTGTTTAATTTTAAACGCGAAATAGATTCAATTATGTTAGATTCGGCTAACTGAAGGCAATTACAATTTATACATAAGTCAACAGTAAAATCAGGTCCTCTATTAGAAAGTTTAGAGTGTTATTCCTGGAAGAAACCTGCAAATAAATTGGCAATATCTATATTAGAGCTAGCCATATCTATCTCTTTGTACATACAAGGTGGAAAAGAGCTAACACCATCTCTTTTGGACTTGAAATATTTCGAAAATGCAGTAATATTATTTTGAATATTGTTCTCGATGTCACGAATA
The DNA here is from genome assembly GCA_963082785.1 of Philonthus spinipes. Classification (NCBI taxonomy): domain Eukaryota; kingdom Metazoa; phylum Arthropoda; class Insecta; order Coleoptera; family Staphylinidae; genus Philonthus; species Philonthus spinipes. The sequence continues at coordinate 16,405,937 of OY720311.1, read as the reverse complement.
TATGAAAAGTGATCAGTTTGAATGAGCTTTTTACATTCAGGTCTTAATTTGGAGAAGGTGTTATAGTCGATCTCTTGTACTTAAATTGTTTATGTGCAATAGGTTCCTCTTAATAAATAACGGTGAAAACCATTTAGGAAAATCAAATTTAATCTTTTTCTAAAATGGGACATATTTATATGAAATTTTATAAAAAATATCAACAGCATTGTCAATGTCATAAAGCTCGAAGTGACTTGACCCGTCCACCCTACTGATTTCATTCCGAATAGCACCTACGTTGCAGTTGGCAAAGTCAAGATAAAATTAATGGTCTTGATAATCATTAACAAAATCAATAACAAATTCTATAACTAAAGGATAGACATCTGGTATATTTATAGGGTCCGCTGTTATACAATTTGTAATGGTTAGGACCCTACCTGTCTCTGACAGAAATTCTTGTTGTGTCGTGTAGTAACCTTTAAAAAAAAAAACAGATCCGTTGCTTACGCGAATGTCCTTTTTTTTATGTTGTGACTTTCCTAAACCAGGTAAAATAAAATAATAAAAAAAAGGTAAAATAATTAAAACACCAAAAAAATGACATCAAGGTGGTGATTTATTGTCTTATTATTACACAATAAACACTTGATATCAAATGTATTTTGGGGAGGACGCGAATCAGCTCTTCTACATATTGGGATGATAAAAAAAACCCTTAAAAAAAACTCATCCCGAGCTGCTACTCACACTTGACCTACAACAATTCACTCAAATTGTCTGTAAGCCAAGCCTGGGTAGAATTTACAATAAATTGATACAATAAGTAAAGAAAAAAGAATAATTACAAAAATAATTAAGTACAATACTTGCGCTGTCGATATCCACCGAATTTCCGCATCATCGCGAAAGAAATCCCACCTGTGCGTCGTACTCGCGCTTCTCTCCGAAACCAATCTTCCCCTTGTCGTCGCGGACTCCCGGACCTGATGATTATTCTCGCGAAACCCCGAAACTAACGACCGACCGTCACAGCGTCTGGATCTGAACTCCCCCGCCCGGTACTATCCGCACGCCTTTTATTCCAGAATTGAACAAAGAAACCCGGAATTTTAGTGCGATCGTCACGTACGCATTTTTTTTCGAGATTCTTTCTTATCGCCCGTAGACTAAACATCTGCGATCCCCCTCGATTTCACGAGCGTACCCATTTAGGGCCCGGCGTCACGCTGGCGGCGCGTCCCTACAACACGGACCACCCAACCGAATACAAAAAAACAAAACGAGACAATACCGCAAATTAAAATTATACGTTCATACCAGGGTATGACCCATTACAAATTTATATAAGAGTTATTAGAAAATATAAGATCCAGAATATTAGAACTACTATTTATAATATTATTAAATTGGAATAAACCGTTACTCAAAACACACACACTTTTACGATCAGTATAGTTTGTCAAAAAAAACCGACACAATCCTCTTCTGGGGACCATTTGGCGTTAGGTAAGTTAAATTCACTAACCAAAAATAAGAAATGTTCTTTGAAAAATCAGATATATTGAACACATATTCAGCAAATGTATCCATATGAGATCTCGGAGGAAATTATGCACATGCGATTACGTAATAATTGTTGACTAAAATCGATTCCTCTTCCCGACTTTGATTATTAATCGAAATTTATGATATGTGTAGGTTTCTTTTCACTGCAATGAAGACCCCTCCATCTCGGGTTCTGTTATTTGCAACATAATCGCCGTCACAACGATATAAAATATATCGATCGTCAATAATCCCATTATTATTTTCAAAACTGGCATTTTTTCATCCAATATTGTTTGTCTTGGAAACGGGTCTAGTCTACTCATTATTTTCATTTATATTTATAAAACTAATGCCCCGGGTGAGGATCGAACTCACGACCTTAAGATTATGAGACTTACGCGCTGCCTACTGCGCTACCGAGGCCGTTGAGAGTATAATTTTATTATAAAATGTTCACGTGGCATTTACAATGTAAACGTTATTATTTTCCAGAATTAAATTTATTTTTGATACTGTTACTTTGGAGATACAATAAAGCAACTAATTTTAACTTTGTAAAGCTTTGCAATTTTATTGTAAAAAACAATGTTACATTTATTTTAAGGCAGAGAACTTCTCAGTCTGATGAGGATAATGTACGATTGACAAATTTTGTAAAAAAATCGCTTCCTGTCTAGTGTGTTTTGATTAACAAATTTTGCCCGCTTCAACGTTAGCAAGTTTTTAAAAATCACTTATGAATATATCTGGTATCAGCTTTGTGAATCCCACCATATTGATATTACCATTGGATGCAAAAGTAACGACAATAATAAAAATGAAGCCAACAACTGAATATAGATTTCTGTCGATAACTTTAAATCGAATTAAAATCTGTTAAAAATATACTCTTTAGGTTAAATTATTTACTGAAATTTTTATAAGAACCAATAAAAATTGCAAATTTCATTCTGTTTGATTCTTTTTTGAATGCTTTTTACTTACCCCGGACCCCTGTCCAAGGAAAAGTATTGTGATCGTGAACATTTTCGAACCGCCAATTTCATCAAATATGCACGATGTGAGGTCCCCTGAGTCCATTTCATCGGGTTTTGAAAAATGTCTGTGTGTGTGTCTGTGTGTGTATTTCCGCGGTAGCGTATACACGGCTAAATGGATTAAGCCCAAACTTTATATCTAAGCTTTTTATAACAGTGGAATGATCTGACAAGCTTTTGGTTAGAATCAAAAATCATTAAGTGTAACTTACTCTTAGCAATTTTTCATATTTTTAATTCAGATAGAAAAATGTTTCAAATAAAAGTTTTAGATCTTAGAAAATAAATAATTTCTGTTATAAAACTTTAATTGTAAGACCTCTGGTTTTTATTTTATAAGCGGAAGAATTTCGTTTACCTAATACATTCCCTTAGAGATATTAATTATTGAAATAATTATTTTAATGACAAATATATATTCAACTTATCATTCGCAAACGCCTCCAGTTTGAAAAAATGAAGAAGGGTGTGGAGAAATGATTTTAACCCATTGTAAGCTAAGAAATAACATACTTAATTATAATATTTTTCTAAATACTCGGCTTTAACTTTAAAAGACAAAAATCAATGTTTTCAATTAATCATTTTGCTTTCCTATTAAATTTTCAATCAGAAACTTATTCACCGGGAAAAGTACCATGATGAACACATCACCATTTTTAATGATTCATTGGCTCGTTGGTCTAGGGGTATGATTTTCGCTTAGGGTGCGAGAGGTCCCGGGTTCAAATCCCGGACGAGCCCGCGATGTTTTTTTTAACCCGGGACCTCTCGTATATACAGGGTCCTGCATCACAGCTCCCGTCATCGATATCTCAGTTACTAATTAAATTAGGACTTTGAAATTTTGGAAACTTTATTTAGATCGTAGGACGTACTTTAGGAAAATATTTTTGATTCTACAGGGTGTTCCAAAAAAGATATAATTTTTTAAATTGCCTGATGTACATTTTATTCATTATTTAGAAGTCTTTTATGATTACCTACATACCTCCCAAAAATTTTATTGAAATCGGTTCAGTAATACCAACCAAAACACTAAAAAGTATAAAATAAATGGTTTTGCGTCATTGGTTTCAAAAAATTAATCAAAAATAAATTAGGATCTTGTGAATTAAATTCTACAGGGTACTTGTTAAATAAGGCCTAATGATCCTAATAGTCAAATTTTATTTTTATGAATTATACAGGGTGTCCAAAAATTAGTGTCAAAATTTTCAATTATAAATGAATTTTATTTTTCTTGTTTTAAATTGGAACCCCTAAATATTTTCCCATCAGCGTGTCCGAATGATACGAATAGTTGATAATCGGATAGAAACAAATCTGAAGAATAAGCCGTATGTTCTAGTATTTCCCAACTGAACGCCTCGATCGTTTCCCTGGCCCGTTTTGCTGTGTTTGATTAGGCATTATCAATCTTTGTGTTTTTCCATATTCCCGTTGTTGATCATTTGCTGTTGGTAGTGATGAGTGTTAACGGTTCACCAGGTCTTAGTAGCTCTTTATAAATTACACTCTTCTGGTCCCACCAGAGGATGTCGATGGTTCGCCTGGACTCCCCTATGATTTACACCCGTCACAATCCAATGGAGAAATTACTTTCTTTTGTATCTATCGAACAGCATTTCAAATGCGGTTTTTCGATTTTCTTACTGCCTTTCATTGAGTTGTTGTGAAACCCGTGTCCCCACTTCCTGAACCATACCCATTGCTCTCAAACGAATGACTTTCTGCGTCACATTCAATTGATCCGAGTTCTTATCGAGTTTATTTATTTATTTAAAATACGGCGGATCGTTTACAATTTAGCTAAATATTAGGATAACTGATATAGCCATGTCGTTAACATATAAAGATTATACATAATAAATGGTTATAACTTTAACACACAATTAAGAAATATACAAAATGATAGCATATGTTATCACAATAAAACAAATTATTAGCACCATCTATTGCCACATGAAATCAGGCAATAGATGGTGCTTGTATCGTGTTCCATTTATTATGATTCATGTTTGTAAAATTAAGCGGTAAAAAATTAACGTTTGATTATGACTGTACTAACTCGCAACTAGTTACGGAATAAACAATCAAATAGCGTGATACAAGCAAAGTGTTTTATCAATATATCACTTTCATATTAATAATAAACATGTATCATAAATTGATTACAAAATAATGCAATTAATTGCCATCTTACCTATATTGATTATGGCAATACCATCGGCTCAATGGTCTAGGGGTATGATTTTCGCTTCGGGTGCGAGAGGTCCCGGGTTCAAATCCCGGTTGAGCCCACATTTTTGTTTTAATCCAAATAATCCTCGAAATAAGGATTCAAGAACTAGTAATTATTTCGATAACTTGGCCTAATGCAATATATACATAGAGCGTGTAACAAAAATCGACGACGAAGTTGGCGTTGAAAGTCTCGAGTCATGTCTGTACTAAGATCACACGCGTGAAATTCTGGTACTTTAAGTACTTTAAGCGTGCGCGTGTGGTTTTACTTCAGATATGACTTTAGATTTCCAATGCCAACTTCGTCGTCGATTTTTGTTATACGCTCGATAGTATATCTGCAATAAAATATTTGAGAAGACGCAAGCTAGTCGAAACGCTCATTCTAGTTGAACAATTCAATATAGATCGTTTTAATTTACTGTAAATTGTTCGCAGTAAAAGAAAATATTTGATAAAAAAATTACTAATATTATCAATTATTATTTCTTAGCCTGAAGAAGCCACAATGTGGTTGAACAATTTATTATTAAACAATTTATTATTTGATCGAAAATGTATACAATTGTAGCAAGATTACAATAGACATTGAAAGACTAAATAGTAATATTCAATATAAGTAATATAGAGAATTATAATTTTGTGAAATCCAAAAGAAATATAATCTTTTATTATCTTAGATTAATGATATATTTGAATCAATCATTTTAAAATTTAAAAATTTGTATGAGACACAAAAAATTTGCTAGTGAAATGATGAGTTTCTGAGGAAAATATAATATATCATTTTTCATTTTTTGTGTTTATTTGGATCGATTTTTTGCAACGAATAACAACTGATATATTAGATATTTCCAAAATAAATAACACTTAGTTTGTTGCAAAAAAACACATTTTATTCTTCAAATAATTAATATTATGATTATGCTACAAAAGATGAATCCAATTGGAGGCGCCGGGTATCGATCCCGGTACCTCTCGCATGCTAAGCGAGCGCTCTACCATCTGAGCTACGCCCCCGTTGATAATATAAAAAGAGAACCAACAAAATTTCGATCAAAGAGTAGTTTAAAATTCCTTCAGAATGTAGAGCGGCACGCCCAAACCGCATAACCGGCTTAAGTATGTCTAGCGATATTTTTTCTTTTTATGTACGCATTATATTTTTACATTTAGTTTCTATTAGAAGTCCACTGCGTGTTAAAAACCGCACCCGGTGGTGCAACGTGAAAATTGATCACAAATAATACCATCCATTTGAAGGCAAATCAAGATACAGATAGAGTTCTAGGAACTAACTGTATACTAATAAGTAAATACGAAGAATATTTTTTATTTTCGATGATTCGGCGAGAATACATTGTATAAATACAACATAAATTGCATTTATATTGTAAAATTAAATTTTATATAACTTATTAATTATTTTCAAATTTCAAATCATTTTTATTTAATATATTTAAATAACTGTGACCAAGTGAATGAATACTGTTTTCTATTTATTTCTATTTATATAACTCATTGGATTACGTTTTTATTACTTAAATAATATACCTTTGTGATTTTCCTATTAAAAATGGCGTTTATCGTGTGTAAAATTAAGCGATTTCGTACCAATTGAATTCCCTTAACACACAAACCCTAAATAATGAATCACGTCATATTATATTTTAAAATAATCCTAAAACTCCATAAATTTCAAAAAAGCTAAAAATAAATCTGATTAAAAAGAAAATTATGTCCAAAGTTAGCACATTTTATGCAAAGAAAATGGTATATTTTTACTTATTAATATAATTATTGAAAGAACATTAATTATGTTGTAATAATCTACATTGAATGTAGTTATGATTTAATACATATTTTTGTCAGAAACCAATGCTGTTTACTTATAAAGGTCGTCCCGAAAATAGCATTAATTCACGTGAAATTCAGCCATATTGAACCGGTAAGTTAAATACAGTTTTCTGCATTTGTCTAGACAAGATTAGTTCATCAAGTCTCATATAGATATAAATAAATAAATAAGTAGTGTGTAAATAATTAAAACTGTGGAAAAATACATAAAAAAGATTTTTAATTAATTTTCAAGAGATACTCAAAAAAATGTTTCTCCCCTATATTTGATAATGTTTGTGTATGTATGTGTATATGTGTCCGAGATTTGTGTGTGTGGAACGACTTAGTTCTATTTCACATTCAACGAATATGAAAAAGACAAAAATATCCTTTAATTTTCCTTTGAATTTTATTGAATTTCAAGACGATATTATTATTATTATTTTATAATCTCCTAATTTATGTTCTGACTATACACATTTAGCCAAACATTTATTTTAAACGAAAATTGTGTTAAACTTTTATTTGTCAAATATTAACCTGAAATAGAAAAGAAACAATCAGATGTGATCAATTGATAATCAACATGCAACATATGTACATAAATACCAACACAAATTTAGTTTCAACGTATTTTGCCTATTAAAAGACACGCATACTACTTTTTATTTGTACCACGAAAGATTAAATAGTGGCAGATATTTACAAATTTTAAGAAATCATGTCGAGGATTTTTCGGATGAGCTGCCTTTGTATTTATTTCCATATTTAGCTCTCTGGCATTTTGACTTACGTAACGTAAGTACTTTAAACAAATGCACATTAAAACAACTACTTCGCAGGTAAATACCCCGCTGGACATTAAACTACATACTGGTTTTGATTTAAATTGAATCGATTTAGTGTAATTTGATTTAACTGAGTGGTTAATTTAATTTAATTGATTTATTTTAACATTTTTAAAATTATGTAAGGCAGAGCTGTACTGACGAGGTATAGATCCCGAAACACGTATCTGTAGAAGGCCTTATATTATGTAGCGTTGTTTTACATTTTTTGCATTGAATTTTTCTCGGACCAAAAATTTGTTGCATGATGCAAAATTTTATTAATATGCAACAGCAGGTGTACATTATGTAGTTGTATTAATGTACTTTTGTTTAAAGTACTTTTGTTACGTAAGTCAAAATGTCACAGAGCTAAATGTAGAAATAATTTATTTAAATCATTTTTATTTAATTTATTAAATAACTGTGACCAAGTGAATGAATAATCTTTTATATTTATGGATATATCTGCCTAAATAAATTGAGCATTTGTCAGATTTATATCATATCCCGCATCACGCACGAGCTTCCTTGTAAGTCAAAAGTCACAGAGCTAAATGTGGAAATAATTTATTAATTATTTTCAAATCATTTTTATTTAATATATTTAAATAACTGTGACCAAGTGAATAAATACTCTTTTCTATTTATATTAATGTGTGTAAGTTTAGTTGCCTATAACACACCACTAAACGTCAAACCAGGGGGGGTCGGATAATATATGAAATTGGGAAACACGACAATAGTTGTCCACTTGAGCACTGGAGGCGCTGAAGTCTCAAGTGGAAAATTTAAAATACTTTATTTTTGAGTTTTTACAATGATTTATTTATTATTGGTGACTTTTGTTGCCTTATAAGGTATATTTCTTAAACATTTATACTTTTAATTAAACATTAAAGATGTTCTAAATAAGGATCAATTTTCCATATTTCAATTTGATTGATGTAAATCATATGAATTGTTTTTGACAGTTTTTTTTTTATTCGTCAGAAGTTTCATCACTTTTTCTTATAAAACTACAACTGGTAAGTAATTATTTGTAGTTTAAAATACGTTTACTTATTAATTTCTATGAATTGTATATTTTTGAAAGAATATACATAACTTAAAATTATGAACCAATCGAGCAATAATTAATTATTAATAAATATAATTTATTTCCCACATTCTCAAGATATGTTTTCGGTTTATAAATATTCATTTTTTATTATATAGTTTATGCTTTTTACAATATTTTCCATTAGAAAAAATGTATTTAACGTAGACGTTTTTGAAGTAATATTTATATCCATATTTTTCTAGATTCTTTAAGGAAAGGAGTTCATAAAATTATCCAGCTGGGAGATATTAATTAATTCAAATTATAACTGTTGTTAATGTTTTAATTAATGTATGAATGTAAAAACAGGTTAAATGATACTTTTATAAGTTTAATATATTTTACTTAAAAATATTGTTGTTTTTATATGTTATTTTTTATGTATTTTTTCAGATAATTTTATTAATTGCAATTTCTTATTTGCATGACCTACTGATATTTTTTTCTGTAAAATAGCACATTTAAAAAAAAAACTTTTATATAAATAATTTGAAGTAAAATAGTGAACAAAAAATTATTAGAAAAATGTTCAAAAGTCCCGCCATTAGTTTTATTATAGTGTGTATATGAACCTAACCTCAAAAACCTTATAAAGGTTTGAAACTCGGGAAATAGTTGTCCACTCGAGCACTGGATGGCGTTGCGCGTGTTTCCCGCTAAATACATGGATCTGGCCCTCTTATACTTTATCTCTATGGTTATGCGTCACAGATATGTCATTCTGTCTGCATTTTGAAAATAATAAACTCGATATACGAGCAGAAAATTGTTATATTTCTTTATGTTTGCAACGGGGGCGTAGCTCAGATGGTAGAGCGCTCGCTTAGCATGCGAGAGGTACCGGGATCGATACCCGGCGCCTCCAGTTCCATTTATTTTTACAATTCTATTGTAATATATAAATACAAATTTATGAAAATAATGTAAGGTTAAAAATATTAAGTTATTTATAATGAATATAAACCCGAAATGACGTATTTCCATCAACTAGTTTTACTCATGTGTAGAATGAGTGTTTCTGCTCTACAGAAATACTCATTAGGTTATTAATCAATGCAAGTAATTTTCTTTACGTTAAGTGGTTTTATCCTGAATATTATTTATTTTTTATAAACCTCATCAGATATTTTTTTAGTAAACTCTCAATGGATGTGTCTATTCAGATTTATTATAAAGGAATTACGTTAGGGATTCGTATGAGACATAAAGTGCAAAGAAGATTAATATTGGTTATATTTTCTGCACACTCAGGATATTTAACTAAAAAAAACTGTTCCACTTATTTAAATTTTCTCAGATTAGTTTTGACCATTGGTCACCTTAAGGCAGGAATGTATTAGGTGTTTTTATTTTAAGAGATATTGAAGAACCGTTTTCGCGATCCTAGGACAATTTTTAATGATAAAAATAGCGAAGAAAAAACTGATCTATCTTTAACCGTTTCCGGGTTATAATCAGAAGTTGACGACGAGCCATTTTTCAGCATAAAATGTTGCTTTGAGAAAATTTTTATTATATTTTTTTATTTTTAATAATAACGGAATTACAGGCACCATCGAACCCGTTATAACCCGGAAACGCTTAATGGATCAGTTTTTTTTTTCGCCATTGTTTTTATCATTAAAAATTGGCCTAGGGTCGCGAAGTGGTTTTTCAATATCTCTTAAAATAAAAAAAAATCCAAATGTGGCACCACCAAAAATGGACCATCCTGTACAAAAACGTATAAACAACTGTATATAGAGTATATTCATAATGAAAGGGACAAATTCATTTAATTTGTATGTGATTACTTTCTAGAAAAATTCTCGGACAGGTGGATTAGTATTTTTAACTGCGCTACTTTTTCACTAAAAATTATATAACGTGTGCTTGGTCATACATCTGACATAGGGAAATATAATGGAAAATTTTATTTCTGCTCACCAAAGCTACTAATAAGCATAACAGTGGTATCAATCGAAAGATCCTATTAATAGGATTTTATTGATGCTACTTTCACATTGATTTTTGAGGATAAAATAGAATTTTAATTAATAAAAATAAAATTAATATTCCACTCGTAAAAATAAATGTAAACTATGAAACGTCAATTTGAATAGCCACAACGAATATGAACTGTATATTTTTTTTGTTTCAAGAAAAATATGATCTATTCCTAGAAAGAACTGGTATTTATTGCAATATAATATAAATATAAATATAAATATAAATATAAATATAAATATAAATATAAATATAAATATAAATATAAATATAAATATAAATATAAATATAAATATAAATATAAATATAAATATAAATATAAATATAAATATAAATATAAATATAAATATAAATATAAATATAAATATAAATATAAATATAAATATAAATATAAATATAAATATAAATATAAATATAAATATAAATATAAATATAAATATAAATATAAATATAAATATAAATATAAATATAAATATAAATATAAATATAAATATAAATATAAATAAAATAAAGCAATAAATTATTTCAAAACATATATTTATAACAGGGATTTTTCATTGTAAAAAGAATTTATAACAAATATATATACAGTAAGCAAATACTGTATATTCGTAATAAGTGCACATTATGTTGTTATTGCAGCACTAAAAGAATTCAGGTTTGGATGGCGTCTTTTGTACATTTTACGTCTAAGATGTCCCCATAAAACGAAGTCACACGCTGCTAAATCTGGAGATCTCGTGAGCCAGTGAATTACTCCACCACGATCATTCCAACGATTTGGAAATGCTTCTTTTAAATAAGTTCTAAAGTTGAGTCCAAACTGCACTGGACATCAAATCGTGCTGAAACTAAAACTGATTTCATAGTGCTGCATTTAATGCAGGGTCAATATTAGTTATCAATATTTCCAAAAATGTCTATTAATTTAAATTTTCACGCGAGATATGTATCTTGCACTCAAATTGGGTATTGAGTGAGTTGGTTTTTATTTATCAGTCCCAGAACTCTTTCTTCCAAATCTGAATTATTTCGACAAGAGCGATTGCCTAAAGAATCTTATATCAAATACAGGCGATTAAGTTCCAAACTGAATAAAATTAATATTACCTTAATCTAAATATGTTGTTTAGATTTTTTACATACAATTACATTGTTGCAACTATTGGAATTGGTCTACCATCAAATTTTGCGGAAAATATGTCCCTAACTCTCTGTAAACTGCTCCCAGAATAAAAAATTTTAATAATGAAAACCATTTCTTCGTTCGTATAAATTGAAATAATTTTATAATATTATTTACATAATTGTTAAATCTGACATATTTTCATTTGTCAATTTGCAACCTACATTTAGTTTTACCAGTGGAATATTTATTAATGAAACTGCTATATTATCTTAAAAAAAGTCATCAATATGCAAGTACTTGCCATCAATATAATCCCCAGTAAAATTATCTTTCAATTGATTCTATTTTTGTACTTGTACATGCTATTTCCCATTTATGTTCAGTTACTTAAATAAATTAAATAAAAATGATTTAAAAATAATTAATAAATTATTTTCACATTTAGTTCTTTTATTTTTTTTTGATACGAGAATTTTTTAATGAAATAACAACAAAGAACGTTATATAATTTAAGGCCATCTATATACATGTGTTTCGGGATCTATGCCTCGTCAGTACAACTCTGCCTAACATTAGAGTTGAATTAATTTGATTTAATTTAATTAAAATCGATTTAGTTTAATTTTGATTTAATTTCACTGACTATAGTTGAATTAATTGTTTTTTAACATCAACACGTTAATTTTTAAAATAAATTGTATTCAGGTGAGAATTTTTAGAAACACACTCGGAGAGGTCGATTAGTATTTTAATAGTGCATCTTTTCGAGTAAAAATTTTATATATAGGGTGTTCGATAAACAAATATTGATACATTTTTTAATAGAACATCCTATACCTATCTTCAAATGTATACGAAATAATGTCAATTATTTCATAATTCAATGTCAGCCATTAAAACAATTAAAAATACATAGCAACCCATGTGTCATGCGACGAAATTAAGTTTAAACGATTATTTACAGTAATACATCGCACAAAAAATGACACTATATTAATTGCCATATAACAAAAGATTAATGGCTGATATAGCATTTTATTTAATTATATTAATTATTATATTAATTGCCATATAACAAAAGATTAATGGCTGATATAGCATTATTAAAAAAATGACAATATTTCGTAAACAGTTGAAGATAGGTATATGATACTGTATACAAAAAGTATCTAGAATTCTCTAAAGAATTTAAATATCCAATAATATATACGGTATTATATTTAAAAAATAATTTTGTATCGCCGTTTATTTATGGGACACCCTGTATATAAAATATTAATCGATCTCTCCGAGCATTTTACTCCTTAATAATTATCAGCAGCTTAAATGAATTTGTTCCTTTCATTGTGAACGTACTTTATATACAGTATGTCCACGGATTGACTGCATGTAAGGTGTAAGTGACATTTTTTTAGAGTTGGATCTTCATATTCTGAGGATCGCTCGTGCTTAGCCTCAAACTTAGATATTGAAAAAATGAGCTAAATGAATTAATATACAGAGTGTTTTTTTTTGGCCGAATTCTAAAAATTACAATAATAAACTGTTTTTATTTTAGCAGATGTATTAGAAAAAGTTGTTTAGAATTAAAATTGTTGAAAGTTTGCAACAAAAATCAAAGTAGTCTGATTTGCACTAAAATTGAGTCAACCTAATATGTCTAAAACGTGATTGTTATTTTACACAATTTACTGATTTTAAAACGTTAACGACAGAACAATAAGGTTTTATGCTGAAAGTATTCTTCAAGATTATTTGGATAGTACAGGATGTACATTTAACCTGTCAAATCAATGTAACTCAAAAAATAAACATCGTACGAAAAAAATGTTACCAGATTAAAAATTAGTGTTTTCTAAGCGGACATCATTCTGTTCGAAATTCAGCCTTCTTTACAACTTTGAAATTTTAAATTGCAATCCACAATTTTTATTCAAGAATTGGATTCTAGGTTAAAGAATAAATACGATTTTATTTAAATTTTTTTTTTATTGCAGATAGCGCCATCTAATCACAAAAATTAAGTTTAAAGTAAATAAAAGGTTAATTGCGATTTACCCATTATTTTCTTGGGTTATACACTGATTAACAACTCTAACGAATGAAGAACTTTTTTCAGCAAAACGCTCAGCATACAAGTTGACAGCATCGTCGAAATTTCTCCTATATTCGCCATAAATAAAAATCATTTCTATTTCTCTCAACTGAAAATCAATTGTTAATTTATTTTAAATAAATGTGACCAAGTGAATAAATGTTTGTTTTATTTTGTGCTATATTATTTCAATGCCATTAAAATCAGGAAGAATATTTATGTTGTGGTCGCCAAACCATTTTTTGCGGTTTTTGGCCTTATGACAGGCTGCCCCATCCTGCTTAAAGATATAATCTTCGCCAACACTTAACTTCGCGATACTTGAGAACAGTATTTATTGATATTTTGAAGCATTCAGTGTACCATCGATGATTACAAAGCATCCTAATCCTGTTGCTGCAATGCAGCCCCAAATCACTATCGTACTTTTTAGGCAATCCCTATGGAAAGCCTTGTGTTTAGTGCGAATCACGCGTTTGCTGTAATCACCAATGCATGCGTAGAATTTTGATCCGTCGACAAAAATTTCTGTAGAATAATCTATCTTTCACTTTTTCGCCAGCAGCGGTTTTTCTGTTGCCTTGCAGAAAATAATTTTGTTAAAAATACGCTTCTAAATTGTTACTTGTAATCCAACCTTATAAAAATTTGATCCACATTTATGATCCATTTTGCCGTAAAACTACGAAAATGAAGATAAATGGTGCTTCAAGCATGGGATATTGGGTTTACATTAAATAAAACCCCTTAAACATTTTATATTAAAATTTTATTTTTAGTTTTTGAAATTATTCGATTATTGTAATTTTGCTAAATTTAATAGGTCTAAACCTCACACTTAATATTTCAAAGATAAAAATTATTATCGCGGGAATAATTCCCCCGCCATAGATATAAACTGCTATCATTACATGCTGCATTTGAATAACCTGAAACTCGCTCTTTCCCACTATAAGATTATTCTTCGGCTCATAAGTCATCCATTTTCTGAGAAAACCGCCCTCGTGCAGGTAAATTATATTTTTGGAAATCACTTTATGAAACGGCGATCCACGTTTAAGAACCATTGTGCCATACATGGAGAAAGGTGAGTCCAGCATCCTGTACGTCATTGAAGGGATGTCTTGTAAAATTGCACCGGCTGTTATTTGCCCGATGAAAATTGCTGATTTATGCTTTCCGATATCCAAGTAGTTTTCTTTTGTAATAAACAGGGCTACGTTTGTTTTGTTGTGAATCTTCATTAAATCTGGATCTTGTGAGAATGAAATCAAATCAAGTGCCGATTTTATTGTAAGAATTGGTATATTTGAATCCAGTAAATCTTTATATGAGCGAATTTCTTTTTCAAAACTAGGCTTGAATAAATACGAGATTAATAATGCGTAAAACGAATTCACCAAAATAAAAACCGATAAAATCCAAAACATGAATATCAACCGGCGTGAATTGCTCCTTGGTTTGTAACTCTGCGAATTGATGGTGTTTCCTATCACGAAAAACACGCACCAGCTGAAACTAAATCCCTTGGATTTCACAAGAGAAAACCATGTTATTATGAAAACAACAACCGAGGAGGCTATTAAAATCCAAACATCCGGCTCAAATATTAGGATTATGTTTTTCCATGGTGGGACAGGTCGAGCCGTAGGCACGAAGAAATAAAAAATAACACTGACGTGTGAAAAGGTGAAATCAAAATCACAGCATTGGGAATAAGCAAACGCACCTAAAATTATATCAACTTTTTGGTCGAAAATATCTTGATATAATCCTAAATAGGATCCATTCGAAAGTTTATCAAACATGGTTCTTACTGTTCCATCCGGTAGTTGCACAGCGTTCGAAACGTAGGTATGGTTGAATTTAATTGGTCTTAATTCGAGTTTTTTAAACACTTCCCTTAAAAGAATCATTACTGATCCGCTATTGACTTCATATTCTTCGGTTGTCACGTATGGCAAGAGAGCAATAGCGCCGTATGTAATTTTACATCCTGAAAATTCTCCTTGGTTTGGTTCGTGGAAAAGTGAATTGAAGTTTAACGGTGCCAAACAGTTTCCAACTTTCATTAACTCTGTGTTTCCGCAATTATTCTTCTTAATTGGGTGATAGGTGTATATTTCAAAATCGGTGTTAATTATAATAACTTTTGATATATAAAAGTTCCACAATTCCTCAACGATAATCCCATTATAATCTTTGTTATCGTTTAGAATAACAAACTTGCTATCTCTATTGAAAAAGTCCGAATGATACAAACCAGAAACTGTTTCTTTAAAAGATGGAATTTTCTCGTATGAAAAATGTATCACATAAAAATCGCGTTTGTGTAAAACGTGGATTTTCTTAAAATCTGGCTGTTTATCGAAAGTAACCAAAGTGCTGTTTGTGTAATGTAAATTCAAATTTGTGTTTATATTCATTCTGAAGTATACAATATTATCTATGCTGAATTCATCGATAATTTCGATTAGGCATTTTGATAAAATATCGGTTTTTATATTTTGAATATTTGCGTTCGCAAAAACAAAGATACAAATAATTAGTTTTAGAAATAACATATTAGTAATGTATTTTTAAAGCCGTTCACAAAGATCTTTAAAATCTATTTGTGTCAAATATAAAATAATTTAAAAATATTTATTTAATTAATTTAAAAATTAGTTTATCAGTTAATTAAATATTAATTTTAACTAAAACTAATTTATTCTTCAGTGTCGGAATGCTAATCTATATTATACACGAAGCACTTTCTTTATAATTTTCCCTTTGATAGATTATTGTTTATTTATTTGTTTATAAAAATTGCCATTGCTAATCTAATTTATATATATTATTGTATTACTTGTATAATTTAGGTTTACCTATATAAACAATAAAGGTTTTAATCATAATTTTTAAATATTTATTTTATAGTTATAATTATTGTAAGTTTAAAATTCCAACGTCGATATCGATTCTGCAAAAATGAAACAATTATTTAAAAATATTTTGAAAAAAATTGAAATGTGATTGAAGTTTATTGCTTTTAATTTATTTAGTTAATTATATATTGATTTATGTATTTATTTCATTAATCTTTTATTAATTGTTTTTAATTACGCTTTCTTATTGATCATAACACAGTGCCATTTGAAAAAATAAAAATTATACCAGTTTGAAAAGTCACACTTTTAATATTATTTTTCAAACACCCTGTATAAAACTATTTCACATTTAAAATAATCATTGCACAGAATAGTTTTATCTTAGTAGGCATACAAAAAATTAAAAAAAAACGAATGACTTTTTTACTACACCTCTGCAACTGTCAAAATTGTTATAAAATATTTTCAATAGTAACGGCTAGTCAAAACTTCTAACTATGTTATATTGCTGTAAGGACAATTTCCCTTAATCGAAGAAAAATATAATATATAGGGTGATCCGTTTAAACTAACAAAAATGAAAATAAATTTATATTATGCGTCTTCAGAAGTCAAGCATGTTTTATTGAAAACTTAATGCTGAATTTCTATTGAAAATGGAGATATCGAATACTTCGGTGACTCACCCTGTATATATATATTTCATTTATTGTTGGATTTTTTGTGACAACACATTTTTTCTTTGTTATTATTATTATTCATTTACTATTCAGTATTTTTATGGGATATTAAAAGAATTAATAGTATTTACTCAGCTTAAAACTTAAATATTAAAAAAAAACTTACTGTAGATATGACTGATAGAACGACTTTCGTATTGTGTTGTGTATTTGTAGTTTTCAATTTTATTGGAATGTTTTTATAATCGAAATTAAAAAGAAGTAACGTTTTGACTTTATATTTCCATATACTTTTAATTTCAGAAACGAAAGTTTAGTATTTGTTAATTTTTTCTTTATATTATTTTAGTAATTATATTATCACTTGAAACTTCTATTAGATTTGGAAATTTGTCAACAAATACCAGATTTGTTTGCTATTATTGTCAAGCCTTTGAGTCAAAATATAATTTATATGCTTCTAAAATGTGAGATGGTATGAAGGTATTTACTATCATTTGTTTATTTTATTATTGTTTGCTAACGAAAATATGTTTACTAATATTAATTAATACAATTTAATATGTTAAGCACGATAGCCATTTAACAATTATTTATATGTTATTGTAAACTTAATTGTTAGAATATATATATATTAAGAAATGAAAACTTAAATTTATTGTTAACACTATTTATTTCTTATTTTACATCTATTTACATTAATTTTTGTATTAAAGTTTGTTAAGAATATTATATAATAATGTTATCACTAATTTGTTGCTTTCTTTATTACACTTTCAACATTGCAACTAATACATATAATCAAATATTAATATTTTCAATTTTACAATTATTAAAATAAAACTATTGTTTTATTTCGTGTTCTTTAAATAAAAACGTCTACTACTGAAAATGGAAAAATAGTTCCCGAAATATATTTAGTTTAATAAAAAATAAGTCGGAAAACGGACAACAATTTTTATTTAAATAATTAAAGTCTCCACAGCCAAAATAACGAAGATAAAATTTTGTATTCTTATAAAGCACAATATCTTCTAATATAAGAGATTGCTTTATTTAAACTGGAATTAAACTGCCCGCTCACGCGCATTGTTAATTACGTAAATAGGTGATTTATTTACGCGTAATTGTTGTTATTGAATTGAAAGCGGCAGTTATTTCATAACATATGAAATAACTGCCGCTTTCAATTGTATTTTTGTCCTCAAGAAAAAAATAAAGATAATTATTAACGGCAAATGAATGGTTTTATTATTAACCATTATGATTAATGTTTTTTAAACAAATTTTATGACGCGTAGAGATTTCCATTAAAAAAAATGTAAAATGCTTTTTTTCAGCTGTTTTCTAGTGAGATATTTTAAATTAATTACAAGCATCGATTATAATTTGTAGAAAACGAAATTATACAGGGTGTTTCATTTAACTTGAAACTGCTAAATATCTGGAGAATAAAGCATTATAATGTTTCAAATAAACTCACAATATTGTCGAGGAGCACTCGAGAGATATCTCATAATACTGGCATTTCTCATTCTTGTGTTTGGAAGATATTAAGACATCACAAGTTTCATTCATATCATGCCTCCATGCAAAAAGAACTTCATAGAAATGATTTTATTATTATAACAGGATAACTTGCCCTTCGAAAATATTGTGGGTTTATTTGAAACATTTTTTGATATATTGCTTTATTCTTCAGATATTTGGCAATCTCAAGTTAAATGAAACACCCTGTACACTTATTAGTGTATCAAAAAATGATTATGATAACAAAATTAAAAAAAGGGTGATATGTCCATCATTGTACTTTTATGATGTGTTCAACCAAATTAGTTATTTATTTAATAATACAAGAGTTTAGTTTATTTAAAAAAAAATGTAGATTAAACATGCTCGCGGCAATTTAATTGGATAAAAACAAACATTTCGATTTACGTTCATTTACCTAATAAATAACGCGATAAAAAAGTCCATTTGAATCCAAACTACGGGAACTTCTTTCATCTTACATAATCATTTTTTGTTTCAGGCATAAATAACGCGCAATTTTGAATTAGTATTTAATTAGTCATTGCTGGTCACGTAGTGGTTAAAATGTACACTTGATAATTAAAAAATAAAAGTTGTAACGTGTCAATTTATTATTAAGATTTATATTTAATATGATTGGTATTATTTATTATCCGTAATTAATTAGTATCTATTTAGAAACTAATTGATATTATTTGCTGATATTGATATACCAATTAATGATTCAATCACGTAGAAGATGAATTAAGAATTTAGGGTTGGGAGGGCAGCAAGCACGCCGCGCCCTCTTAAGTCACCTATCCAAGTGGCTAGATCTATTCGGCCACTTCGACTTTTTCCAGTATTTGGTCATGGGTCAATTTCCACCTGGAGCCTTCACGATTTCAGGGCTTCTCCCTGCTCTTATGCTTGACAGCATTCGTAAAGTATATTCCCTGCTGTTTCTCCCATACCCGGAGGTGCTTTCGAAAACAATTCTGCTGTGCTGTATTAAATATGTAAGGTGTTTTTTGCCCTCCTTAGGGCCAGGTTTTGGGAGGTAGGTTTTAGTCTGACAACAGATTGTTAGTTTTCTCCATCTCTCTTCCTGCATCATGGAGGTGAATGTCTTATTTTTTTGTTAGAGTTCTAGGCGTCAACTCTATTTTTATCTTATCTGCATCTGACGTTCTTGATGCTTCCCTAGCTAAGCTGTCGGCAATAGTATTACCTGTACTTCCTTCACTGTGGCCTTGGTCCACGTCAAGATTGTGGAGATTCTTTCCGTAGCCTCGTTTAATCTCTGCATACATCTGTGAATCAGAGGTGAGGTTACTTTAGGTTTGCTTAGTGTCTCCAATGCCAATTTATCACCGTAGCCACAGATAGTAGCTACGGTGATAAATTGCCGGTTCAGTTTTTCTCCAGAATACCGTGGACTGCTCATCTAGGGGGATTGAACAGTTTATGCCCAGTACCTTAGAGAACACCCCAGCGCCACATACAGTGTGTATCTTAGAACCATCAGTGATTATTGTGCATACCTCTTCTACTGATTATCCGTTCTTGATTATTTCAAATTTACTGTTAAAAATAAATAAGGGGTCTTCAGATGTACTATGCCGTTCAACGTAGGGCACCAGGTCATGATTTTAGTGAACAAAGTGTGAAGTAAGTGAGTTACAAAAAAATAAATATTTTAAATCATGCCCTTCTGTCAGATTTAGTCTTGACCCTGAGCTCATGGCTCCAAGTCTCTACGCTATAAGCCTTGCCACCTCCTTGATGTAAAGATCAATAGGTAACAGGCAGAGTCGTGTCTGTAGGTGTTGTCCTCAATGTCCCTATTGTGCACATACAGACAATGATGCAGTTTTGCCTTTCCTGTTTTTTGTCTGTGCTGGACCACCACACAATGGCCCCTTATTCCAGCATTGCTCTTATTATTCCTGAGTAGATCCACAGTGCTATTCTGGGCGATTATCTCATTATCCGTTTTGTGTTCCATGTGGTTTGCCCAATTTAGCTTGGAGTCCAACAGGATTCCGAGGTATTTTTTCATTTTCGCTAGGGTTAATCTGATACAAAATAATTTTGGTAGTATCATTACATCAGTTGAATAGTACTACCTCTGTCTTTGTAGGATTGGCTGCAAGTGCGTTGTATTTGCACCAGTCCTCCATTATTCTTGGTGCTTCCTGCATAGTTAATTACTATTGCCAGGTCGTCTGCTTAGCCTATCGTGAAGTAACCCTGGTTATTCAGTTTTGCTATCAATTCGTTTACTAGTATTGATCACAGAAGAGGTGACAGTACACCCTGAGGGCAACCTCTAATGACATGTGCTTGCACTTCCTTATCTGCTAGTGTCACTATCACCTGTCTATTATTTAGCAGGTTGTATATCCAGCTGCTTAACATGTCATCGACTCCAGCTATCTTTAGTGAGTATTGTATGCTTTTTAATGATACCTTGTCAAAGGAACCTTTAATGTCTATGAATGTACACTTATGTGCAATAAAATTAAGCACACAAAATAATTTATAGATTAATGCGGACGTTATGAGTTGCTTAGTCACAAAAATATGTAGCTAATACATTAATATCCTTAATGTCACAACGCCGCGACAATTAGATAACAATTTAAAAGCCCGAATTACACAAATAGAATATTAAAAATATAGTTATGAGACTTGTATTTAATTTCATTGCACAGAAGTGTACCTAATGTTGACATTTTATTACTAAGTGCTTGCTTAGTACAAGCAAACACAGCAACATGCAGAGCTGATTCCGTCCCTTTGTCCGCTGCGTAGGCATGTAATATGTAGTGGTCGACACCTGAGTGTATTTTTAATAAGAATGATGAGAGGCTAATAGGTCTAGAGGCTTTTGCAGCCGTGTAGTCATTTTTACATGGTTTAGGTATAAAATGACTTTCGTTTTCCTCCATGTTGATAAGGTGCAGCCATGAATTAGACATCCTGCATGAAATATACAATTTCATACAGGATTCGCGTTAACTTCCTAGGCCTATTTTACCAGAGCTGGAAACATGCCTTCTGGCCCTGGGAATTTGTATTGCTTGAATGAGTGAATATCCCATTCTATGGCTTTTATTAATGTAATTTCTGTCGCCAAACAGACGACAGAAATTACTAACTGTGTGTTTTCAGAACTGGATATTTATTTGCATCGCAACAAATCACCGCTTTTCTTCAAGCGATTTAAAAATTTTACACACAGACAATAAGGGATTAGCATTAAATTGTTGGTTTGGAGCTTACAAAAGTCATAAAAAGTGGAGAAAACGTGGTTAACGACAATGAAGACGTTTGGAGTTCCCCGATACTCAATGCCCTTATTGCCTAATAAAATATTCTATAGTTGTAAAAATAATAAAACTAAGGCTTATAAATCATATATGTAATTATTGTAAAATGTAAATATTATTAAGCCGAAATTAGTTTAAGTTAAAATAAACATAAGTTAAACAAAACAAAATTTAATTTACAAGTTTAATTCAATATTCCCTTACCTAGTTTGGCAACATTACTAAATAAATACAGGGCTATTATAAATGATTGACGAATTTATTAAAATACACATCCAAAATTAACAATATTTGCAGCCATGAAAAGAAAATATTTCAAATTTTATATCGCAACGTTGAATGTGGATTTTTCAAACCCCATATGTGAACATTTTGTGTGTTCACTTCTCCACTTAGGTAGAAATTTGCTTAGTCGCTAAAAAAATATACGCCGTAAGAACGCGTCAGCCTTCATCATTTCTGGCACATAAACACAGAATTATACACTAAAAGAAATATTTCCAAACAAGTTGGATTTTCACTTGTTTGGGAGTTGCAAATATCTTGGTACGTGGTAATTTCCATCAAATATTCTCTCTTGACCAACTAACTATATTGACATTATAATGAATCTTGTTTACAATAAACATGATTTTGTTTGGATTAAGCAATACATTTTATTAAATCTTAACAAAGAATGTTTGCTGGATATTCGTTACTTGGCATGGTCACTTATTTCTTTCAGTGTAGACGCTTCTCTTTGTTATTAGAGTTGAAAGCCTACATAAGTTGTACTTGTGTACTTGGACTGCGAACAAAAATGTCTTCAATACATCTGACATCATCCTCAGACACACGTGGTCAACTTGTGCATTTCCTTTTATGCACACTTCCCGTCTGCTGAAATTGCTTTAACAAACGGCTAATGGATTTTCTAATTTGTACAGTTGGTTAGGTGGGAATTATAGGACACTTCGACATCTTTAGTTATGTGGACACATTGAACATTTATAATGTATTAAAAAAAAAACTTCGAAACTTCTCTTTTCATGGCTACAATAATAAGAATAAATACGAATTTTTAAAAATGTGTCCATCACCCTGTATTTTAAACAATTGTAAAATTGAAAATTTTATTTTTAATAATAAAACAAAAAAAGATGATTTCAATAAATTTATAAACTCACATGCCCGAATTGTAAAGGTAAATCAATCTGGTCCTAGTTTCAGTACTCGATTCAAAGACAACCAATGATTCTATCGGATGAACCAAAAAGAAAAATCAAATTTTGCAAAATATCTGATTGAAGAAAATCATTCTTTTGACGAAGATGCGCTTCAGATACTTATGAACTTATTAGTCATTCGAAATTCAGAAGACCCGCATTAACGTTGAGATTGAATTAGTGTATTCTCCTATATTCACCGCTTTTTGTAATCCCTTATTTTCATGTCCGTGTAAACAATCCCCCATTCACTATATATAACGCATCATTTGTAATTTTACCTCATTATACTTGATAATGGTAAGCTGATTTGCCGAAACTGCGGTAGTATTAATAAAATATACATTGTGATATACAAACAAAGTTATATTTTTTAAATTTCCTATATATTTACATGCATGACGATGTGGAAACCTCAACAACCAAGAACAATACTTTTTACTTTTTTGAATGAATATAGCAAATGTAGTATAGAATATTCAGATTAATAGATCCGAATAAATCGGTCCAACTGTTTGGCCGAAATTCTTGACACAATTTTGAAAAAAGAAATTCGAGAAACAAGATTTTGATATAACATTATAATTATAGCTTTTGGATACACTATGGGGAGAAAAGTCAATATAAGAGGTTTTCATATATCATAGATCCAAGCGAAACAAGATTGGTAGGTACATATTTATTTATAAGGTAGGCCAATCTATGGATTGCATGATTTTTACGTCGGAGGTTTCCATTTAATCCAATATTGTCAGATCTACTATTTGAAAAGTAAATTCAATGTTTTAATAGCAGAATTAAATATTTTTGTAGATATAATTTAGTTATATTTAAAAATTATTTTTTCAATAATGCACTAACTTCGATGCTTATAAGTTGTTATTGAATTTAAGATTTAATTCACATAAAATATTTTTTAAATTTAATATAACTAACACAAACTTTAATTAAAACAATAAAATGTAATACAGTGAACCATTAAAGAGAAAATAAAATTAATCAAACGATGTAAATCGCAATAAACTCACACAATGGCAACAACGCGTAACTTGAAAATGCAAACATTATCAATATGTCGTATATGTAACTGGGAGAAAGAGGTATTATAACGTCAATAACATTACGAAACGGTCCATATACCTACCTGTTATAAATATATATACTTCAGATTTTTGAGTTTTAACCATACAATTTTCGTAAACCAAAATGATCTGAAAATTGGCATGTCTTTCAATCAATCGGAAATTCCTCACGCGGAATTTTTACTTACCTCCATATTAAATCGGATTTACAATACTAAAAACCGAGTTTTACTGTTCCCTTTATATTTACGTGACTCCTAGCGCTGAGGACTTGAATGACATAATCATTTTAATTATTTTATTTGAAACACTTTTTATATTTTGTTTTATTAAAAAAAAAAAACTGCACCCTGTATTTTAGTATATATACTATTATGTAACGATTAAATTAAAGCGGATTAAAAACAAATTAGTGCGGTTTAAGAAAATTACACCATAATTTTCTATTTCAATATTTTAACAGAAATGATTAATCAATATCTACGGGTGTGTCATAGTTTAATGGAAATAAGTAATAATTCATTTCATATGAAACTATATTTAACTTAATGGTTAATATTTTTAATAATATAAATTTGTTTCGAACATATATGCACTAACATAATCTAACAAGCATTAATAGTATGTAAACAGTTATTATTTGTATATAAAGCTTATTTATAAATATTTTTAAATGAATGATTGGGTAAATTATTGACAAACTGTGTTTTGAATGAACTAATAAATGAGAAACTGTCGGATTTTCTTTATTCCCACAACCAGAACGAATAGCACCAAACAGATTCTCTAACGAATCTTGATTAAATGATCTTGGTTTGAATGTGTTAACACCATGCTTTACTAATAGTTTTTGAATGCCGATAAAGGCTTCCAATGTCTAGAGCCCTTTTGACTTGGTGGTTTTCACACAGAATGTGTTGTGTTTGATTTTTTTTAAATATCGCCACTGTTTAATATTATCTTTGGATGAAGTCCAAAATTCAGTGTGTCCTGACCCATTACACACCATACGCTTCAAGGGCTTTCCATTAGATGCACTTTCAGATGATCCATTCAAACTATCAAACAATGAAACAAGATTTATTATAAAACTAGCTGTAGCTCTGGGAGGCAAAATTTCACGAGAAATTTATAAATAAACATATGATAAAACGGTTCTAGTTAAAATTTGAGCTGCGACTTTTACTTTCATAGATTTTTGCCTTGTTTTAGCTAAATGAGAATCCGTCAGTTTATAAAGAGTTCTAAAAATGAGCGGATTATTTTTGTCATCCTCGTAAACTGTTTTTAAATCTGACCACCGAGCCTGTAAAATTTGTTTCTCTGAATTAATAGTTAAAGTCTCAGAGACAGGCATATTAATATTATATTTCATGATTACATTTCTGGTGCACTTCAATAGATAAGGTACATCAAAAATGGGATAAATAGTCCGCCAATTAAAAAAATATATATGTGGGTTATCTATAGAACAACCTAACATTTTTAAAGCTTCAACATTAGCCGTTCCCATATCACACACAATAACAATAACTTTTAAATTTACATTCTCCGTAGCAGTCAGAACTTTCTTTATAATAGTAACTAATTGTTCATATTTAACTCCTCCATTTGCAAAACAAAAAGCAAGAGGTTGTTTCCAAGGTTTTCAATACCTTGGGCCATAAACATGAAAGCATAATTCGCAACTAAATTTGTTCTGTGACTTCAAAAATCTTCAAGGCCACTAAATGAATCATTATTTGAATTATATTCAAAATGTTCTCTTAAACTTATCTCATCAAAAGACAATACACAAAATTTAACTTTATTTTAAAATGATGACAATCAGATAAATGAGCAAACATATGATTATTTATTCTAAAATTAAAACGAACTTTCGTAAGATGAGAGAGTAAAGTTCCTCTCGATGGCAGTGCAAATAATTTTCTAAGGAAGGAATAGCATTTTGGACTTTTTTTTCTTCAAAAAACAGGAGTTTGTCGTCTAAGGACCAACTTCTTCCTTTAGGCAAGTGTTTGCTATATCTGATCTGAGAAATAAAAAAATGAGTAGTTGTGGGAGATAACCCTTTAAAAATGTCTTTATATTAAGTATTGTCTAAATTAAATAAAACAATTTGAAAATTATTAATTAATTATTTTCTCTTTTGCTACATGTGACTTATGTTACATAAGTACTTAAACAATTGTCTATTAAAAACATTTGCCGTTGCATAACAATAACAATTGTATAATGCAACAATTTTTGAATATCTGGACAGGCAGGTCGCGCCACAGCCATGCGCGACATTGATAAATTATTTTGTACAAAAAATCTTTTCAACTCGGATGTTAATAAATTCTCGCTGGCTATTATTAATAATAAGAAAAGGATTTATTCACTTGGTCACGGTTATCTAAATAAATTAAATGAAAGAATTTGAATATAATTAATTAATAAATTATTTTCTCTTTTGCTACTGTGACATTATGACTTATGTTACATAAGTACTTTAACAAATAGACATTTGCTGTTGCATGACAATAACAATTGTATAATGCAACAATTTTTGAATCGAAAATATTTAATGCAAAAACTAAATACAATAATTATGTAATATAAGGCTATCTGTAGACACGTGGCTCGGGATTTGACGAGGGATCTCGTTCTTGCTGCGTTTTTTTAAATTAATTTATTAAATTTGATTATCATATAGAACATTCGCAATGAATACTATTTTATTTTGGAATTAGCAAACTTATATAATTATTATGTCGCATTCTGGTCAACAATAAATGCTGTAAGTGTGAAATAATATTTGAAGAAATTTGTAATAATGTATTTTTTCGTTAGTAAATAAATAAACAAGCTGCCGTTGTATAAACAACACTGCGGGAGTTTGGCACTGTGCCGGTGCAGTCTCATAATTAAGCTAAGTGGATTAGAATTATCTAACGATATATCAATTTTTATTGTCGTTTGTTTGGAAGTGATGGGTTCAACAGCTGATGTTGATGGATGAAATGTTGCAGGAGAATCCAATGATGATGGTTCCACCGATGTTGTTTCCTCCATCACTTTTGAAATAACAGCTGTTTCGTCTATTAATAAAACATAAATAAGAATTAGTTAATATAATTTACTTTTCAAATTATGTTTAAAAAAAAAAAAATGTTCACAACTTACGGGAATCTGCTGCCGGAACTGATGCTCCCAAAAATAACGAAGGCACACTTCCGGGCAACAAATTTGTTTTCATTGTTTTTGTTTTGCTGTCAAAATGAACATCGCAAACATAGAGGTTTGAAAGATGTTTCTTTGTTTTAGTAAATAGTTTAGGCTGGTTAATCGCAGTCAACCACTTTTAATATACCTGAAACAAATAAGCAATATAATTTTTGAAATTTTAATTTCAAATCAAGCATTTAATATTGACATTGTGTGGAAATTAAGGAGCAGATAAATTTAGTCACTTTGTAATTATTTAAATAAAAATTGCTGTCATTTCGCCTATTTAAATATTTTAAATATATTCAATTTAACCTTTGTTTGTAACCTTTAACCCGGCCAGGCATAGACCGTATTACATAGTTTTTATGAACTTAGTAATTTCAATGAAATCAATCCGATCAGCAAAGCACCCTAAGCGAAAATCATACCCCTAGACCAACGAGCCAATGATACAATAACAAGTCTTTTAAAAAAGAATTAAACAATGATATTTGCAAATCTTTTATTTTATTCTCACGAAATTTGCAATAAATATTATATTTTTAACAGATTTTAATTCAATTCTGATTCCTAATTATCTAGAGTAAAATAAATTTAGTTGTCTTAATTGTGTTATTGTATCCAATAATAAAAAATGGTTAAAAGCCTTTCTTCTCTGTTTCTATGTATGTACATTTCGGATACAATCAGAGCTTCCATAATGGGGTTAACCAAGATTAGAGGACGTACCTTAATTTTTCATGCATCGTATTAAGAATCAACGGAGTATCGCGTGAATGACTGAATCCTCCCAATGTAAATAAATATTCACTCGGTTTTAATGTTGATTTGCATTTTTCTTCATTTATTTAGCAATCTCTTCCATCGGCAGAGCGAAACCGTTAAAACGCTCCGTTGGATTTTCGATATTTTCGTATCAGAAAATGTATACTTTTTTTTTAATTTCTAAAGATCATAAAAAAATGCTACTTGATGCACTTCTTGATGTTCAATAAGCTAAACATATTTTTAATAATACAGGGTATACCATTTTCTCGAATCTTTTTAAATGACCTTTACAATACTATCACATGGTTTATTTATAAACTTTTAATTGTTTATTTATAAAATATATTTTATGAAAATTGTCACTGTTGCAATTTTCTAAAAAATCATCCCGGTATAAATGTCGTTTATTAAATAAATATAATTTAATTTCGTTTACGTTAATTGAAATTATTTAAATTTTTAGCTACTGTGACATTACAGTTTCATAAGTATTTTAAACGAAATATATAGGGCACAGCTTTACTGATGAGGGATGAATTCTCGAAACACGTGTCTGCAGTAACTACGTTATATTACTTAATTTTTTTGGGGGCATTAAATATTTTCGATTCCTTATTGAACATTTGTACTAAGTACTTATATAACATGTGTCAAAACGTCACAGAGCTAAAAAAGGAAATAATTTTCAATTATTAGTTTTATTTAATTTAAATATTGATAAACCAATGTAAGAAAA
The DNA here is from genome assembly GCA_963082785.1 of Philonthus spinipes. Classification (NCBI taxonomy): domain Eukaryota; kingdom Metazoa; phylum Arthropoda; class Insecta; order Coleoptera; family Staphylinidae; genus Philonthus; species Philonthus spinipes. The sequence continues at coordinate 16,376,741 of OY720311.1, read as the reverse complement.
TATTCTCTGTTCCACACCACCTATGGGTTCGATTAATACTTCTACCAAAAATAACTGAAAATGTTATACAGGATGTCTCAAACCAACCGTGGATTCAAGTCTATGCCAGAACTTTATTTTTATTATTTAAATGAGTGTGTTTTATTACCAATTATGCACAGTTTGGTGAAGAATTTAGTGCTGCATTAATCCATATTAGTTTGCCTCTACCTATCTTATCTTGTACAATACGCGTTTATATTTGAAAACAAAACCAAACAGATAAAATAATATTAATCCTTTATAGACAATATAGGCAGTACTTTAATTCGAAAGACTTTTTCAAAAATACATCCATTTATCACACATGTATGATTAAAAATATTACACTATAAATATAATTTAATTCAATTACAAATTCAAATTTCCCACCTAAAATTCGATAGTCTATTTTACATTTTCGTCACATTTTAAAAGTAGTTTTATATACAGGGTGTCTCAGGGTGCGCGCCTAGTAGCTTTAAGGCTAAATGGTTTATTTTTTCAAAATCGGCTTTTGCAAACGTATGTAGGTCTATTAGGACTATATTTTAAAATTAGTTTCAAATATACAGGGTGTCCCATAAAAGCATGGCGTTTCATAGTTATATATTTTCTAGTGGAATCCTGCGTTCCTTGATCCAAGGACTAGTAATAATTATGTTCGGGATGAGCATAATAATAATAAACCTCTGAGGTATCATTTAAACAACACATTTCCATCTTTGTCTCTACAAAATATTACTTAAAATTTAACACATGAATTTAATAATTGCAATAAAAATTACCTTACTGATAATAATGCAAATTTCACCATAAATTTTTGATATTCACTTTTATCTTTTAATTCACGTTTTAATAATTTTAATTCTAGTAAACACTGCTCTAACGCTTTCTGAATTTTGTATTTTTTGTTTTGTAAGAGCTTTTGTCGTAAACCTGATATTGGCATTATTCAACGAATAATAACGAATAATAAAAATATACTAGTCGTAAACATATTTTATGTATCAATCTTTTAAACTAAATAACCAATTAGATTTGCCGTGATTTTGACCAATCGGATTTTTGATAACTCATGTGCACGTCTGTAACACATAATTTATTCGTGTTTTCCATAAGAACCAATGTAATTTGCAATTTCCCAGTGTTTTGTAACATTTTTCTTATTATATGGATAAATAATTTTTATTATAAATGTGTAAATATGGTTTAATTTTCCTTGATGTTATCATTAACATATATGTTTTTAAAATTAATTTGTATTCATCAATTTTTATTTACATAATTGTCTTGTTATTGGGAACATTTCCTGTGGGGCAATAAATATTATTATTATTATTAACAATTCCCAATTATTTTTAATTTCCTTATATGTGGTTTCGGTTTTCCTTATTGACAATTCGTTATATATTCTAATTTGATGAGTTTGTTCGTGTTAATTCATCAGTTCATTGCAACACGTATTTTTAAGACAGTTTTTATAACAACTTAATAAAAACATGAATACTCCCGATGATTTGTGTGAGTTAACACAACGCGAATTACCTAAATTACAATCTAAAAAAAATCTTTAAAAAAGAAAATATTTTAAATATAAATGTGAAAAAAGTGCTTAATTTTAATGATCCAATGTGTTGTGAAAATTTAATGAAGAAGAAAAATAAGGATGCAAATCAATTTGGTGAACATTCAAGAAAGAGAAAATATTCGTCTTCAAGTGAGGGGGAAAAATTGCAGCGATGAAACCGATAGTGATGATTCTGATACGGTATTGAATAAATTAAATTATACAACAAGTCAAAACAAGTTTATTCCATTAAGGGAAATAATAATAGATGAAATCTACCCTATTCATCAATTTAGACATGTACATACCAAGAACGGTAAGAAGATTGTTGTTGACATTGACGATGGTAAAAATACAGTTTTTTACCCGAGAGATACAATGAAATATTCGCAAATAAAAAAAAGATACAAATATTAAATGACAGACAAAAGGCACTTAATTATTGTAGATTAAAAAAACTATAAAAAGGAAGATCATTCCATGATATTAGTTTCATTAAACTATAAAAAATAAATAAAATCGATTTAACTACTTAATAAAAATAATACTTAATAAAACTTTTAATTGCTTTGCTTTTGCTTTTAATATAATATAACGTCTAAATCACTTCTTATTATTAATATAAAAGTGAACACTCAAAAAAATAGTGTTGGACATTTCAAAGAACAAGTATATAATCGTCTCCGAGTGAATTAATTAATTAATAAATCTGAATTTAATTATGTCTCTAAATTATTAATATATCTTTAAAAGCGATGAAAGAAATAAATAATTTTAGAAAAATAATAGAAACTAAAAATATTGACATTAATTCATTAGAAAAATGTCAAAAGAATATAAAATTGAAATTAAAAATGATAAATTCTTGTATAAAACAAAAAATAAATTTTAAACAAAACCTATGACATAAAGCAATATTAGTGTCATTAAAATTAAAATGTAATATAAGACTAAAACAATTTTATGAAAAAAAAAAAATAATAATAAACAGAACGGTGGGCAAAAGACTTCTATCAAGGGTAACTGCAACAAACGTCGCATCATCAACAGCGGCAGATAAAAATCATAATAAATTATCTACACGTGTGGAATGGAAAAATGTAAGATTTTTCTATTTTATCAAGTATATTTCATTTTTATAATATTTATATTATTTATTTATATTTTATAATTTTAGATTTCATCCGCATTCAATTCAAGAATCAGAACCGGTGCAGTTATTAACAAAGTTCACATTGACCCAAAAAAAGTTCCTAAACGATTCAATAGTTGTAATAAAAAACCGTCTTAATAATACACTGCTTTCCTACAACGGCGTCAAAATTAACTTGGATTTTTGTGGAGAATTCATATTACCTTCTACTACAGAGAGTGAATATAAACACATTACTACAAAAAATCATGTTTTCCTGAGAAGTGATAATGCATATGCTTTATTAGAGGAGTTGATTGAAGAAGTTTTAATAAAGGTATGTACGTAAAAATAAAAACAAAAAGTAAAATCGTTATGTCTTAATAGTTATACTATTTTATTTAATTTTATTATATCGTATGTAAAGAATTTAAATGAAAAAAAAAAGATAGATATTTTAATAATTTAAATAAATTTTTACAAATACAAAAATAATTATGTAATTATGTTTTTTTTTTTTCTTTTTAGCTCGAAGAATTTCAAGAACGCAAAAGTGGATGGCCACTAGCAAAAATAAAGAAGAAAACATTAGAGTAGAAACAAGAATAAACTTTACATCGGTGGACAGCATGAATTTGTATAAAACGGTGGAAACAAAAGCAAAATGTCATTATCAAATACAAAACAGCGGAAAAATTGTATACGGATGTCAGTGAATAACTTTGTGAAATAATTACCTGAGGAAGTCAAATAGATAATTTTTGTTATATAAAAGTGTTTACGTAGAACGAACCGAAGGAATACCAAGAATCTTTAAACTATCAAGTTATCTTAAACAATCGATTTTATATTTCGCAAATGCAATTTATCATTGGTTTAAAATTATCGTCTGTGATTTTTATTTCAAACGCGTTTACAACGATAGTGCAAAATTATCGCCTGTGGTTTTCATTTCCCTGGAATTGCACATAAATACTATGGAGCTGCGGGTTTCGGCTCATTAAAAAAAAAATGTGCGACCGAATTCTCTTAAACGTAATTGAAAATATCCCAAAGGTAAGTTTAAACAAAATCTGTAATCTACCTTTAAGTAATTAATATCGTTTTAAAATTTGTAAGATAATTTATTCTCCCTTTTCTTTTTTATACTTTATTATTTTATTTAATAATTCATAATAAAACATTTCATTTGCGATTAGATTTTAATAAAAAAATATTTTCTTTCTTTTCAGGGAGCACGGGTACGCTGCCCATGCTCTCACGGGGAGGTTTTCTCCCCGGAGAAGGGTCATACCCTCCTCTACTGTTGTCCCTACTGTGTGGTGGGACACCACCCCAGATATTGTATATATTTCATTAGAAATAGGCATCCTCCGGGCCTCCAATGGTAAGATATTTTTAAATTAAGATTTTTTTCTTACGTATTTAAAATTAATGACAATTTAAATTTAATAATACTAAGTGTTATTCAATTTATTTAATTTAGAATTAACAACGTAATTTTTACAGTGAGAATTAAAGAACTTTACTAATTCATTTAGTCCAACTCAATTGAAATTAAAAAGTTTTTATTCATTTTTAGTTAGTAGTTATGATTTTTTTTATTAAAATACTATTATTAATCAACTCTTTGTTTTACATTATTTTTATATAAATGCACACACCTTAATGAAACTCTAACATACCCTAGATTTTACATCTGATTATCTTTTTCTTTTTTAGAACGCTGCATCCTTCCTCATAGAGTGATTTACTAATTGTAATAAGAGAGAAATAAATGTTCTTGAATCTTGTATTATTATTATTATTATTATGTTTTATTAACCTGATCAAATATTCCTCCTTTCCTATAAAATAGAAAACTTTCAATTTTTAATTGTTATATCCCTTGCTTTTCCTAACTTTATATTAATTTACTATACATTTTATTTGATAATATAACAGGTAAGTACACTTATTAAATTTTTCGGCACTTTGGCAATAAATTTAGAAATTTTGTTGAAATCATTTCAAATAATAAAATAATAATCAGTTTATTTATAATTCAAGTGAAACTACTGTCTAATAAAAAATGATAAAATATATCAAAAGAACTTTTTAATTCATATTATATATTTATTTGTATACTTTGAATTTTATTTGTCATTAAATTTTTCGGCACTAGAAATCAATTATATATATAAAAGTATACAATTAACCTTTTATGTACGGGTATAAGAAAAGTAAATATTAATATATTTATTTGTATACTTTGAATTTTATTTGATAATATAACAGGTAAGTACACTTATTAAATTTTTCGGCACTTTGACAATAAATTTAGAAATTTTGTTGAAATCATTTCAAATAATAAAATAATAAACAGTTTATTTATAATTCAAGTGACACTACTTGTCTAATAAAAATGATAAAATATATCAAAAGAACTTTTTAATTCATATTATATATTTATTTCAAATAATAGAAATGGTGACATTTAACCAAAAATGTATACACATCAATTCAAAAAAAGCACATAATACTTATTTGTGCTATAAAATGAAATTAAGTGCAATTGTTATCAATTGCGGTTTTCTTATTGCAAACGGAAACTGCAATCGTTTGGAAATATTGTTGGCGAAATTTTAAATCATTTATTCAGCATGCCTTGTGGGGTTTGTAGTGATTTTAAACGCTTACATAGCTGTGTGTGGTGTGGTTAATAAAAATATGTGTGTTTTACTAACCCTATAAAATATTCCCTCACCCATCCTTAAAAAATAAAAACAATAAAAAAGAAAACAATATAAAGCTTTATAACATATGCAACCAATATATAACCTTGATAACTAATAACGTATATACAGGGTGTCTCAGCGTGCGCGCCGAGTAGCTTTACGGCTAAATGGTTTATTTTTTTCAAAATCGGCTTTCGCAGGCCTATGTAGGTCTATTAGGACCACATTTTAAAATTAGTATCAAACATACAGGGTGCCCCATAAAAGCATGGCGTATCATAGTTGTATTTTTTCTAATGGAATGACCCATATTTTATATTTTTTTTAAGATTCTACATCAAAAATAAAGTTAACTTTCATAATATGTTCATATGCCTAAACCTAATAACTTTTGAAATATTTAAATATTTTTGGAAAAATTGACGTTTCGAAAAAAAATCATAACTTTCAAATGAATGAATGAAAACAAATGAAATTTTGTGTCAGTATATCTGACTAATGGGTGAATATTTTAGACTATTAAGAGGAATTTCAAATCTTAAGATGTTTTGATAATTCAACATATCTCCAGAAGCACATTCAAAGTCAAATTTCGTGCTTATTTTAAATGGCACACCCTATATCTAATAGACCTATCGTGTAGGAAATTGTATTGTCTTTCAGAAAGTATAAAGGTATTCTACACCTAAACCTAATAGTTTTCAAGATATATTCATTTTTGTTAATTTTCGTCATTATCATTAGTATTTTAATATGGCAATGTAACATAAAGCGCCATCTATTGCTTAATTTAATAATCATTATTGCCAGTTATTCTAATAGGCTATTGTTTATAAGCAAATTTAATTGACACATTCGTATTATTACTAAAAATTGAAAAAATAATGTTTCCTTAAATGAAAGAATTAACATGATTCTAATAATAATGTAATGTTATTAAGATTGTCTCTTAGTGTACAAAATGTTCTCTGATGGAAGACATCCTAATAAGAAGACTGTAGAGGAAGTCTTAAATACATTCAAAACTGTAGGCAGTATGAAGTATTTGAAAAAAAAACTACCTTGAATACAGTAACTAATAATGAGGAGACCCAATTACAAGTTTAAAGCCATTGAATATTCGTCAAAACAGGTGGTTTAATAAGCAATAAATTGGAAGAGCACACAACAATTGAATACATGGAAGGCAGAATTAATAATACATTTAGATCAATTATACCTAATATGCTGAGAAAATTAAAAATATCATTTAAAATAAAATTGAATTATGTATCCGATGGTTGTATTTTTCAAAATTTATTATAAATTACTTGTAATTCTATTTCGTCAATTTATTTGATGTATTTCGTTATATTTGTTTTACAATTCTAATAAGTTTTTATCAAATAATTTACACATGTGTAAATAAATAATGCAATTAGTATATTCACAGTTAATAAAATCAGTGTATTAATTTAGGAAGTATCTCGAAAATCATTTGTTGGGTCGACTGACTTTATTTATAAACAATAACTAAACACTTGCCTTTATGGAATAATAATAATAAATATTATATTGAACAATAGATGGCGCTTTGTATCGACTTTCCATATTATGAATAATAAATAATATGTCAAAAGTTAACGAAAATGCATATATCTTGAAAACTATTAGGTTTAGGTAAAAAATACCTTTATACTTTTTGAAAGAAAATACAATTTCCTATAAGATAGGGCTATTAGATATAGGGTGTGCCATTTAAAATAAGCATGAAATTTGACCTTGAATGTGTTTCTGGAGTTACGTTAAATTATCAAAACATCTCAAGATTTTAAATTCCTGTAAATTGCCTAAAATATTTACCAATTAGTCTAATATACTGGTACAAAATTTTATATGTTTTCATTCATCCATTTGAGAGTTATGATTTTTTTTTCGAAACGTCAATTTTTCCAAAAATATTTAAATATTTCAAAAATTATTAGGTTTAGGCATATGAATATATTATAAAGGTTAACTTTATTTTTGATGTAGAATCTGAAAAAAATATAAAATATGGGTCATTCCATTAGAAAAAATATAACTATGATACGCCATGCTTTTATGGGACACCCTGCATATTTGAAACTAATTTTAAAATGTGGTCCTAATAGACCTACATAGGCCTGCGAAAGCCGATTTTGAAAAAAATAAATCATTTAGCCGTAAAGCTACTCGGCGCGCACGCTGAGACACCCTGTATATATATATATATAAACCAACCCAATATACACACGAAAATACAATCAGCGTGGTTTGTTTGATAATTTAAGAAGGCAGCTTTATAGCTTAGGGTACAAACCAGGCGGTTAATGAAACAATACTCTTCTACCTCGAGGTTCGAATCCTAACATAAGGCAGCTTTTTTCCTTACAAAAACATTTCGCGTAAAATAGCTAAGTTCAATCATTAATTTCTCTTATCAACCATACACCGGAAGAGTCGAATACGAGCATCGCCCAATCATTTCACAACATGCCGTAAAACAAGTCTGTTGAATATTTATTAGAAATTATCTCATCCCGAGAAATTCTTAGTATACTACCAAAATTAACCCCTGACGCGAGACATCTTCAAGTGTGTTGTGAATGTGATACGAAAACGTATAGGATTGTATTTAATTCTGTTCAGGGTAGTGGTGACGTTCTACAAGTACACATTTTACATGGTGGTGAATTTAATTGTCTTAGTTTTTATTGTGATTTTCCGAAAGATCCTGAAGAACTGACAGAAGACGAAGTGGATATTGTGCATGACGCGAATATCGAAAGAATGGCGTACCGCATTCCTTAGAGTAGTAGTAGTTCCTCTTGATAAGTTTTAAAAAGAGTAAGTGATTTTCCTATGTCGCTGAATTTATAGAGTAAAGGACGGTTATTTTCTAAATTGTATTATCATAAAATATATTTAATCCATATGACCTACTTATAAGACATTTTGAAGAAATTAATAACAAAGTAAAATTCTCTTTAACTTCTTTTGCAGTTCTTATCAATAACAAACGGAAGAAGCGAACGTAATAACAAATTTTCAACACAGAGAGCTTATCAGTTAGCTCAACCACAAACTCTTTACATTTATTCTTTGCTGCTATAACAAATCGAATAATTTTCCTAATTTTATATTCGGAACCGTCATTAAATTACCTTTAAAACGATATGACATAACCCCCTATTTTGAACAATTAAATTATTAATGTAAACTTATAATAAAATATTACATTTCATGTGCACTCATACCCATTTTTATTTCTGTTATCACAGCAAGATTAGTGTCAGACCTCCTCCTCGATTGCATTTATTTCATTTCGCTAAATAACATATTTGTTAATAATTTGCTAAAAATTATTGTTCTATTGCGCATGCGCCAAATACTTGAGTTTTTGTTCATATTAGCAAGAACAATTTTCATTTTGGTCATTATAGTTCAAGACGTCGTGGCGTAAAGACGTGCTCTGAAGAGTTCTCGCCTAAAAATGTCTAACGTTTGTGAGCTCTGCACTCAAGATTTTGCAAGTAAAAGAAATTTGCGTAGACACCAACAAAATAACGTGTGCATAAAGGACGGTCGTGCAGACCATTTTAAGAAATCAAATAAAATAATCAATAAAAACGCTGATGTAGAGGCAATTTCTGAAACAAACGCTGATATAGAGGCAATTTCTGAAACAAAACGTAGATGTACAGCGGGAATGTTAAATGGCGCTAATGTGTATGAAGATGGAGATGAAATTTTGAGTTGGAGGAGTTACCGTGATTACCTTAAAGACAATGGAAAATATTAATAAATGCACCTAATTATATTGTAAGATATTTTAAAATAAATACATTGGAAAATATTAATAAATGTACCTAATTATATTGTAAGATATTTTAAAATAAATACATTGGAAAATATTAATAAATGTACCTAATTATTTTGTAAGATATTTTAAAATAAACCTAATGGGGGTTGTAAATCAGAAAGTGAAATTTTATTGGAGAATATATGGAAGTTGATGAGATAAATTTGAAATAATCCTTCAAATTATTTTTTATTAATTATATATAATTGCGCATGTGTTAATTGCTTACGCGTAATTGTACAATAGGGTAAACGTTTCTAATGGCCAATCAGTAGTGATTAGTGATTTGTTGTGTTAACAAGTGTTTCAATACGCTCCGTGAGGAAGTACATATTAGCTTCGGATGGACACATTCCATCAGCAGCACCAATCTTCAGCTTCTGGTTATTGCCAATTCTACATCTTTGTCATTTTGGTTATTGCCTACACCACTTCTCTTCCATTATCATATTGATTACAACTGGTTAGTTTATAAAAATTGTATTTTTAATTATACTTATTGTGAGAAAGAACGTACACCTACCTACCTTAGCCAACACATGAACTATATACTGTAAACTCTTTTGCTCTTCCTTCTTCTTCTTCTGTAATCTTGTAGTTAGGAATTCACATATTATTATTATCTCACAAAGCATAAAAAACATTGCGCGTAAAAATAGCGTCTGTTTCGCTAGGTTCAGCCATTAATTTATCTTATCAATAACACACACTCACACACACCGGAAGAACACGGTCAGCTGTTGGCGAATTGTAATCAGTGCTTCTACATCTTTCACGTCCTTTCGCCTACAATTATTTTCCAATTGGTGAGTTTATAAAAATGATATTTTTTTTCGTTTAACGTTTTGAGAGAGTGAAAGATTTAATTTGAGGTTAAGAATGTTTTACGTTTATATTATGAGAGAGAGAATCAGATGGATTTTCTTAACCTTTCAAAACATCCAGGTTAATCATTGTAGAAACCTATTCAAAACATCTAGTTCAATCAGAGAAATATTGACAGCCATCTTTATTTTTATACACACCCATTTCTTATCATTGACCAATCACATCATTTCTTATTTCCAGTCTGTATCTATTGATGTACTTAGAGAGATTTCAAAGTATTTAATCAGAGGTAGGGTTCTAAAGCCCCTCCTAGTCCAATCAGAGTAATGTTGGCAACCATATTTTTAATTATGACACACCCATTTCTTATCATTAGCCAATCACAACATTTTTTTTTACTTACTGTATTAATTTAGGCTGGCAAAACTGGATCTTCCATCTCACTCTTTCATCGACTTCCGATTCTCTCTCTAACACATTGCCTCTTATGGGACTTCCGTTCAAAAGTGCACACTACACCGGATGTTACTCCGGAAACCTGACACCGGAAACGGAAACAGGAAACCTGACACCGGAAACGGAAACAGGAAACCTGACACCGGAAACGGAAACCGGAAGTTGTCTAGGTCAAAGGTCAAGGTCAAAGGTCCCAAGTGGCGCCATACCTACTCCGATTATTCTGATAATAATAATTATAACATTCCTCGAGTAAACAAGAAAGTTTTAGATATGATGAAGGAAGAGAATTGCGGTAAGGTAATGACAGAATTTGTGGGTCTTCGTTCGAAAATGTATGCGGTGAGAGTGGAAGGAAATGATGTAACTAAAAAGGTAAAAGGTGTCAAGAGACACATCATTAAAAAACGTATAACATTTGATGATTATCTTAAGTGTTTGCGTGATGGTAAAGAAACACTGATTGAACAAAAATTATTTAAATCCGTAAACCATCAAGTGTTCACAATTTAACAGACAAAAGTTGCTCTTAATCCTCACGATTATAAAAGTTACATTATTCCTGGAATAGTTAACACGTTACCTTGAGGTCATCATACAATCATGGACACATTTTTGTAGAATATTACATTACGTCCTCAAATTAAATTTATAAGTATATAAATATAATACTTTTACCTTTTTAGGGTGTCGGTTTAAAAGTAAAAAAATAATATTTTATAATTTAACACCTTTTAAGTTATTTTAGTTTAGTTATAAACATTGCAATTTTTAATTTAGTTAATAAGTTTGCATATTCTTATCTATATATCATACATATTATGTGTTTGTAAATAGTAATAAAATGATATACACAAATTTGAGTTTGATTATATCCCTCATCCTCTTTCTATTATTTTATAAGAAACCATCAACTAATTATATTCAAAACCAAGTCTCTACCTTTACATCCATACTGATATACTGTAATTTTTATAATCACTCAGATCATGCTGTAATTCATGCAGTTCTTCAACACCGGCGTCTTTTTCAAGAACTTCTGTACACCTGAATACTCTAATAAGGTTGTAAACAGTGAAAACAGGTAAAAAAAATCAGAGATGTTTGCACAAAATAGGTATAGAACAGATACAAACAGATAGCCGTTTTAACAAAACAGGTGTAAAACAGATAGCTGTTTGCAGCAAATTGAAGCAAACAGATAAAAAACAGATAGATGTACATCTACTCTGTCCACTTTTTTACATCCATTCAGTCCACTTTCCGTCCACTTTTATAACAGAAGGAAACAGATAGCTGTTTTCATAAAACAGATAAAAACAGGTGAAAAACAGTGAAAAAACAGATAGCTGTTTACACAAAGCAGGTGAAACGCAGATAGCTGATTACACAAAACAGGTGAAAAAACAGATAGTTGTTTACACAAATCAGGTGTAAATCAGATAGTTGTTTACACAAATCAGATGTAAATCAGATAGTTGTTTACACAAAACAGATGTGGACGGAATGGATGTAAAACAGGATCCTGTAACCTAACTGAGCACGGAAGCAATCAGGATCAATTCATTACATTCTGTTTTTTTTTATTAATAACAAAGTTTAATGCAGAACTTTTGCATAAATGTGTAAATACGCATTTTATTAATCAAGTTTTGCGGTTTCAGAACTTCCTTTGTGTTGCATATATATTCTTAAGCCTGTGCCGTTTCAGTTCATTATTAAACAATATGTGACAACATAATCGCTGAAATAATAGAATATATCCCCGACGTAAATACTTCTTACTATATACTTATTTCATCGAATTTTAGAAATTAATTATTTCAAGAGTTAATTTAAGCTATCGATGCTAATTAATTTTGTTGTTATTAACTTACAGATTGTAATTTTCCATTATTATAATATTTTTTCAATTATTGTTTTGAATCAATTTTTCTTATTCATATTTATGATTAATAATATAGTTACAAAATAATAATGTAAATAATTTATTGTTTCAGGGGAGTAATGTGTAAATGCTCACACACGAACACATTTGATCCCTCGAGGGACTCACTGATTAAATGGGATCGTTGAAGAGATATAATAAGGAATGAAACATACAGACAAAACTTACAGACCTATTAATGATACCATTGTTGAGGGGCAGCTGAGATGGTTCGGACATGTGTGCCGCATGAAAGAGGATATAACAGCAAGAAGAATATATGAAACAAGAGCACAAGGAAGAAATTACCGGGGAAGACCGACAAAAATATGGAATGACATAATTGGAGAAGAAGCAAAAAAAAGGACATAGACTGGAAGGACATTAAACAATTAACCAAGGACAGAAAGACATGGAGAGAAAAATATAGAAACAGACACTAAACAAAAACTCCTTACACCTAACGGTAGAAAGGAAAAAATATTTAAAAAAATTCTTTGAATTGTGTATGTAATTTTACTGCTGTTTTGTTTTAAAAAACTATATACCTTGTAACTATAATGTGTCGTTAACTTTTTAACTAATACTAACCAACTGTTGCGCAAAGATAACTATGAAAAAACAAAAAAAACAAAACCCATTTGTAGAACATTATTAAAAATCGTGAATGTTATAGGCAACCAAATATACACATTTGATAAATTTTGAACGGGAGTTGTTTATAATTATATTTATTTGAAATGTGTGTTTAGTGCAAGCCTTAAACATGAATTATATTAACGCTATAAGTATTTACAATCTATATATTAAAAGTTTTCCAGTATTTTTAATGGGGTCCGATAGTGATGACGTCACATATCGCGGCAATTTTAAAAGTGTGGCGTTTCAAAAATTTAAATGACCCTTATTGAATACGTACATAAAGATCACCTAAAACTTTAGAAATAAACTGCGCCGTTATTATACATATTTAAGAAATAAACTTTATAATTAAGATAAATTAATCTTATATCTACTTAATAAGATCAAAACTTGAAGAGAAATTCAAGGAAGTAGCGTGAAAAATTAAAATTTCGATTTTTATTAAAACGTATGTCGGACCTTAAATGCACACACATGTCAGAGAAGCTGTAACATAGAGGTAGTATGTCTAGAGAATATGTTTGATGACATCTAATTTGTTAGGCAAAGAGTAAAGGGAAGACAAATATGTAAACATAATTATGTCCTTAGTGACTGTATGCTATATATTGAAGTTTTAGTCATCATATTTTATTTTTTTTTCAAAATATGTGAAGATTTTATCTATGATTTAAGATGATGTATTCCGAATAGTGAATGGCAACACTGATTATGTTTGTAATGGAATTATCAACATTAAAATTATTTCAATAATCAAAAAATCTGTTATATTTTGAGTACTAACCAAAAGGTCTTCTTAAAAAAATAATCTATTTTAATCAATATATGTCACAAAATAATCGAATCAATATCCAAACAAATAATTGATAGACATTCAACAAAATAATTACTTTACAAATGCATTTAATTCGAGATACTCACTTTTCATTTTATTTTATTTAAGAATATACTTAAAAATTTACTTTTATGTTGAATTATTGAAGGAAATGTATCAATTGTAAATCCAACAATTCAAATGTTTAAATATATTTTTGGAATTTGGAATCCATGATTCAATTATTTAGTTAAATGTCGAATCTATCAATAATATTGGATTAATTATTTGAACTCAGATTCACTTAATAATCAATCCTAATTTAAAAACAAAAACAATTGATATCCAACACCTGAAAGGGTACAATGAGAATATTAATTATATATATATATATATATATATATATAAATTATAAACTAAAATGTTATTAACATAAAATAAACAGTTGTATATTGTAACAAGATTATTAGCTTCCCAATTATTGGAAATTAATTTGACATTCTTTAAAAAGGAATCAATTTACTGTCAGGTTTTCTTCTGTTTTATTTAGGTTTTTATAAGCTATATGTATAAATATATATAATTCTAATCTTTTTTATCTTTCGGGTGTTGAGCGTTATAAGCTATATATTAAATTATAAACATTAGTGTAGCATCTATCAAATAATTCGCCTTAGGTCAGTAGCATGTTTATATATAATTTATGTCTCGATTCTCTCTTGTAAATATTATGTGAGTTTTTATGTTTTTCCATTGTTCAGAAATATTAAATGTTATAATAGTAAACAAAACGTTGTAGCCCAACTGGTAAATAAATTGTATTAATTCTAAATTTATTGTAAGAATATTATTTACATTGTCGATATACTTTAACTAATTGAAGAATTTATTTTAAGTAAATGTAGTGTAGAAATACAATTTCCTTGTTTGGTTTCTATAATTCAAAATATTTTTATACAGCGTATTGAGAGGTGGCGCAGAGATCACACGTTGCTCGTATCACTATTATTATGTTCATATAAATATATTTTTGAAAGTGTTGTTCATTATCAAATATTTTAAATTGTAATTGATGGTCACGACAATAAAATAATGATTCAAATTCATTTATCTACGTATCACAAAGTATAGACTTGCACCACCGATAACATATTCTTTATTATAAATAAAGTAGTGTTAATTAGTTTAATGCTTCAATAGAGCATTACCCCTTTAATTATTTCTGGAAATGACCATTATAGAGCCAATAACCAAAAATTAATTACCAGTTAGGATATAACATTTAATCTACAATTACAACATTTAAAAATAATTAAACAATAGAGATAACATAAATACTTACAGTATTTAAATTGAATTTTATTTAAACAACCACAATAAATCATAAAATATTGCCAAGAGAAAACGAGAATCATACAAAGTAAGGTTATGTTTTGGTCCCAACTGACACTTGTGTGCTCTTAAGGATAGACATACGTTTGATTAAAATTAAATATTTTCGTTTTTCAGACAATATCCAAAATTTTATCTTCAAACTTTTACATGAATTCGAAGATGTCCGTTTGATTTATCTTATTTATAAAGCGTATTTCTTAAATATGTATAATAACTGAGGAGTTCACCACTAAAGTTTTTGATGATCCTTATGTACGTAATCAATAAGGTTGATTTAATTTTTTGAAACGCCACACTTTTAAAATTGCCGCGATACGTGACGTCAGCACTATCGGACCCCATTATTCCTTTATTAGAGCGATTGTGGTTTCAATTTATATCTCTCTCGAGTGAACTCTATCCCCTAGATGGCGCTACTGTTTGTTTACTCGCCGAAATATGTATTTTAGTGCTCTTTTGTATGTCGCAAAAGGTTTACCTGTCTTTTTCTGCCAAAATATTCTTATTTCTCTGCAAGAAACTCTAATATATTGAGTGCTAGGCCTTATTTCGTATCGCCTACATTTAATAACACATATACAGATATTCATTATTTCCTTGAAATTAATTGTAATTAAATTTGAATTTGCATAAAAACTCACACAAACTACTTTATTCTACGCACACTTAACACCTTTTACCAGCCATTTTAGTTCTTATCAGTAACAGAAAGAAGCGAATGTGAATTGATATTTTTATTAAAAAGTCCTATACGTGAAATATCGCTTATCACATTAGACTTCTTATGAAACCGCAAACTATTTAACATAATTCTTTATTATTAAGGACCGGACATTGTATTTTTATAATTTCATATTAGACACCTTCATTGAATTACCTTTAAAATGATACCACAAATTACTGACATAAAATTGAAATTATTAACTGACCTAGATATGCATCAATTTATTAAAAAGATAATACGAGGCGGTATTTGTCAGTGTTCACTTCGGCATGCTAAAGCCAATAATAAATATATACGCCAGTTCAACAAAGATGAACCTTCATCTTATTTGCGCTACTGGGATTCTAATAATTTATATGGTTGGGCAATGTCCAAAAAATTATCATGTGGTGGTTTTAAATGGTTAGAAAGGAATGTTTTTAATAATATTGATATATTAAATCTGCCCGATGATTCACCAATTGGATATTTCCGTGAAGTATACATTGAGTATCCTCAATATCTACATTGTAAACACAATGATTTACCTTTTCTTGTGGAAAAGGTCATTCCTCCAGGATCTAAATTCACAAATACTAAGCTCATTCCAAATTTAAACAATAAGTCAAATTATAAAATTCGTTATAAAATGTTAAAGCAGGAGTTAGAAAACAGGTTAAAATTAACAAACATTCATCGCGTCATTCAATTCAATTAATCAGATAGGTTAAAACTAGTGATGGGCAAGATCGATCAAAAAAGATCGACTGCTCGATCCTTGCTAGTGATCGAGCCGCTCGATCTCTATATGCGGCTCGATCTTTTTGATCGGCTCGATCTCTTTGATCAGCTCGATCTTTTTGATCGACTCGATCATTTCAAACCGCTTGAACACGGACCGTTTATTGATTCTGTAATTTATTTTCATATTCGTTTTAGTATATAGATATTAATTTCTAGAGACATATTTATAATAATAATTGTGACTAAATAGAGTACATTTTTAATAAAGATTAATATTAATTCAATTTATAATAGCTATTTATTTACTAAACACACCTGCAATAAATTGTTTTCCACTTGGCTGATTTTCAAGAACAAAATTTACAGGGATGACTTTTGAGAGGGGTTATAATTTTACTGATACGTTTCACGGCGTAGTTTTCTAAGGGAGCGATTTTTGAGTAATATCTATTTGATCCTTCTGATTGGCTCGATCTTTCTGATCTGTTTGATCGGCTCGATCAGTTTGATCGGCTCGATCGGTTTGATCGGCTCGATCTTTTTGATCAGCTCGATACTTCAACTGATCGATCATGGATTGATCGATCTTGGAGATGATCGATCTTGCCCATCACTAGTTAAAACAGTACATCGATTTAAACACTTCAATGAGACAAATGGCAATCAGCGATTTTGATAAAGACTTCTATAAATTGATGAACAATTCTGTTTTTGGCAAAACAATGAAGAATGTTGATAAACGAGTTGATTAATGAATCATTGGGATGACATAGGTAAACGACGCGCAGTTCAAAGTTTAGTATCAAAATTGAATTTTAAATGTATCCCTATATTTTCTGAGAATCTAAAGTTATTTATAATAAACCAATTTACATTGGATTTACTGTTTTGGAATTATCAAAATTTTTAATGTACGATTTTTCTTATAATCATTAAAACCTAAATATGATGATAACGTGACTTTGTGGTACATGGACACTGATAGTTTTATATTAAAATTACAGAATAATGATTTATATAGTGACATTAAACAAAACATCAAAATTTGATACAAGTAACTTCACTCCTTCGAATATTTACAATATCGCACTGCAGAATAAAGCGGTATTGGGTTTAATTAAAGATGAACTTGGGGGTAAAATTATATCTGAATTTTTCGGATTGCATGCAAAAATGTATTCAATGAAATGTGAGATGGATCAACATTTAGCTAGCGAAATTGGTGAGAATAAAATTACAATTAAGCGAGCTAAAGGTGTCAAAAAATGTTGTTTTACAAAATTTAAATTTCAGCGATTATAAACTTAGCTTATATGATAAATCTACAATTACCTGTAAACAAAATATATTCAAATCTATCAAACACGAAATATTTTCCGTCGCACAAAATAAATTAGCCCTATTACCTTTTGATGATAAACGATATAAGTAGCAATAAATTATCGGTGCAGGCGTGTTTTGTTGATAAGAATAACATAGGACTTCCGCTCGTTGTACTCACACTTTTTGCAACGAGTTCTTGCGGAAGTGATGACGTCATCGCGAGCCGGCTCGACTGGGATTCGATATCGGGTTTGCCGTTTTAAATTTCGAACGCTTAAACCACTCGGCTAATGAGACAATTGATAAGAAATTCTTGAATTGAGTAAATAAACTGCGTAGTTTAATCCAAAATGCTTTTTATTATTATAACTAATTTACCGCAATATTCATTTAATTCGCCGAGCGGGTGTAGTGCGTGTTTTCAAGTTTTACAAGTAAAATGGCATCGCAACAGTCTTTAGGCTGCGGAAAGAAAGTGGGTGAAGAGATTGTGTTTTTCGCGAAGAGTGTGGGATATAAAATAATCCCAGAAGGTTCGAAAGCATTTTACATGTGTACCTGTTGTTTCTTCACAGAAAATTATCATAAACATAAAGTTTATGAGACATTCCTTAAGAATAAAAAATTCTTCAACCTCGGACTCATCTCCCACATAATAATAAAATGTGCTTATTGCGAAACAGCAATCACTCTAATTACAATAAAAAAATAATTGTTTTATGAAAAGTAATATTTAATTTTATTTATTATATAAATGGTGTACAATAAAATGTTTCTTGGTGAAAAAAAAAAAAAAAAAATAGGTAAATCGTTAACGGCGGTTTAATATCAGATTTTGCCAATTTCGAGGTTTTACATTTTTCCTCATTACTGGAATTATTTTTCCTTAATAATGCCAGTACAGTTTGTTACGAGTTGACATACACAGCTTTATTTTACATATAAATATCTAACAATTAAAAATTAGTGCTATTCTCGAAAAGCTAAAGTCCGCGAACGCATTACGCAAAACTAAAAAACCAAAAGAACTGCAATTAAATTATAAATATAATTTGCGTGGCGTGAAAACTGTAAATAAGTGCCACGGTCCAGCCCTTCTGGCAATTCTTAAAGATTTTGATGTATGGATGCCTAAACGGTACGTGAGTCAACGAGTCAGTCAACGAATTTAATGATGAATGTGTGAAATTAGGAGCCACATTAGAATTAACCGGATTTATAAAATGCATGGGAAGACAAACTCCTAATTTTGATATAGAATTTGAAAACTTGAATACGTCTAAGAAGGCTAATGGGAGGGGTGACAAGAGGAAGCAGTAAACAATTAAATATATTGTTAAGTTAACGGAAAAATTATTATAAAGTAAACTTAAATTAAATTTTTAAATTATGTGATGTGAGTGAGAACTGTTAAAAATATAATAATTAAAAAAAAATAAGAACGATATTTGGGTGAATTGGTTCTAACGCAAAAATATCAACACACTTTCAAAAATGTGCAAACCTGAAATGTCCACGCCTAATAAAACAATAAATGTAAGTTTATCATTTTTTTACATATTGCAATTAATAGTAATGTTCAATTTAGTTTAGAAATGACAAATACTCATCGGAAAAACGAAAATTGGAAACATCTTTATGAAATTTACACTTGAGAAAACCCTTCATAATTGGTAACAGCATTGACTTATTAAATTTTGATAAATTTAGATCATGCACACAAACAACATTATATGCCACACTGTACGGTATATGTTTCTGAAATTTTTTGGGATTATTAAAGCATGTTTGTATTTTTTCGGTGTAACATTCAAAGTCGGCATAAACTACGTATGATATCGGCAAAAGTAAGGAAAAATTAAGTAAGAAATTTGGATGCCACACCCAAGCTCAGCATCGAATCTTCCGTTATCAACTCCGGAAATTTGGATGCCACACCTAAGCTCGGACTCGGCGTTGAATCGCCTGTTATCAACTCCGGATGTTTCGATGCCACACCCAAGCAGGAGGAAAGATGGGAAAATGTAAGTTAAAAAATATTGCTAACAGGTTCACAATTTCCAATATTTTTTGTTTTACAATAAAAAAATAATAATAATACATTTTATTATATTGCAGCTTAAGCCTGCATTTAAAAACAGAATTCAAACAGGCATAATAATCAACGTCAATTACAAAGATCCAACACTGTTTCTACCGGGAGTTAAAGACATTGTTATAAATCAATGGAGCGCTAAATTAAATAAATTAGGAACATTTAAATGCTATTTTACATTCTGCTGCGAATTCAAATTGCCGACAACGATGGAAAAAGATAAAAAATACTTCTCTACACAATCCTATAAAATTGCGAAATCCAAAGATTTGGAAGAAATGTATAAACTTTTGATTAAACCCATAATTGCCAAGGTAATTTTTGTTAATTATAATTAGCATTGATAAAAAGATGATTTACTTTTTAGATGAGCGACTTCCACGAAGGATGCAGCAATTGGGCTCTCTCCGATGTTCTCTACTTATTAATATGTTTGACTAAGTATGTCCCATTAAGAGGAGGATACAGCAGCACGTATATGGAACTGCCTGAAAAAAGCATGCAGTCATAAATGTTGTAAATGATGACAGAAGATGTTTTGTTTGGTCGTTTTTAGCAAAAATGTATGCAATATCAGACCCTGCACAAGCTAGGAAATGTAAATCGTGAATATTTTGAGGATAATTTTATCCTCAAAATATTCACGATTTATTTAATTTAAAAGGAATAGAGTTTCCAGTTAAAATTTGCCAAATTCCAATTTTCGAAAAGCAAAATCCCAATATTTCTATTAATGTTTTTGGCTTAAAAGGTGATATTATTGTTGGACCATACTATATAATGGCCCAACAATAATATCACCTGCAGCGAAGAGAAAATAAATCACGTAAATTTATTGTATATAAATAAAAAAAGGATGTAATAAATACGGTCATTATTGCCTAATTAAAAATATGTCAGCTCTTATAAATTCACAAATTAGCAAAGATAGTCATAGAGTTTACGTGTGCAACTTATGTTTGCAGATATTTTCCAGCGAAAGTAAATTGTGTTCTCATAAAATTGATTGTTCAACACAAAAACCTGTGAAAATTACATTTCCAGAAGACGACTATTTAACTTTTCAAAATTTTTCCTTACTTTTGCCGATATCATTCGTAGTTTATGCCGACTTTGAATGTTACACCGAAATAATACAAACATGCTTTAATAATCCCAAACATTCTTTCCTGAATGCATTTCAGAAACATATACCGTACAGTGTGGCATATAATGTTGTTTGTGTGCATGATCTAAATTTATCAAAATTTAACCTATACAGATCCTGCAAAATGGTTTATAGCGCAAATGAAATTGGAAATAGAAACAATTAAAAAATTAACCTTATTTGATAAAGAACTAACTATGGCATTGAATGATTTGATAAAATTTGATGAAACCCATGAGTGTGAAGTGTGTAAAAAATGTTTTATTTCTCAGAATTACAATGACGATAATGCAATTATTAAAACAAGACATCATGATCATTTTACAGGAAAGTTTATATGTGCTCTATGCTCTGTTTGCAATTTAAAGGTTCAGAAACGATAAATATTTTCTTTGATAAAATTTGATGAAACCCATGAGTGTGAAGTGTGTAAAAAATGTTTTATTTCTCAAAATTACAATGACGATAATGCAATTATTAAAACAAGACATCATGATCATTTTACAGGAAAGTTTATATGTGCTCTATGCTCCGTTTGCAATTTGAAGGTTCAGAAACGATAAATTGTACCTATTATTTTCGATAATTTAAGCCATTATGACGGGCATTTAATTATAAAACATTTGAAATTCGGCACAGAGCCAATAAATATAATTCCATTAGATAATAAAACTTACATATCTTTAAAAAAAATCGATCTTACACAAGGTTTATCGACTCTTATCGTTTTTTACAGTCTTCACTGGATACACTCGCAAAATCTTTAGAACGTGACGATTTTGTTTATACCCGAAAATATAATGTTAACATGCCTGATATTTTTGATTTGATTAGAAGTCCAGTTACCCGATAAAAAGTATTTTTTAAATAAACTCACAGATTCTCCTATATCATCAGAAGAATATGACCATGCATTGCGAGTGTGGAACGCATTCAAGTGTTCTACAATTGGGGAATATTCTGATATTTACCTAAAGACGGACGTTTTATTGCTGACTGATATTTTTTTAGAAAATTATGTATGACACATTACAAATTAGAAGCTTGTTCATTTTTTACAGCCCCAGGGCTAGCATGGCAAGCTGCTCTAAAAATATTAAACATTTCTTTGCAGTTTTTAAAAGATATTGACATGATACTTATGTTTGAAAAGGGGACAAGAGATTATATTTTTAAGTTTATAAGTTAAGTTATAAGAAAATACACAATATTTTCTTTTTATTTGTATTTATTTTCTTTCATTTATTTTCAATTGGTTTGATTCATTTATTATATTTATTTTAATTAGTCATAATTTAGGCATCACTGTTTTAAGCCACATTTTATATAAGATAAGAATTATTTTCATTTGCTTAAAAAATTTTAATTATTTCTATTTTCTTTTTTGGGATAAATAATTGTATGGTGTAATTAACAGCACAAGTATTTTTTAAATGGTTCTTATATATATATATTGTTTTATTTAATATGAACATATTTTAAATAGGTGTATTTTAATATGTTCCATTAGTTTAACATCACCACTCTTCTGTTTTATCAACTCCAATCACTTGATAGCATTTTTTATGACGTTCAAGATTCCACTGCTGTGAGCAAAACGAAGGCAATTTACTGTATAGGTCAAAATCACCACAGGCGTTCACATTTCTTATGCAAATATAATTCAACGTTTCCAAAATTTTAAGACAACTATAATTTGATTATCAATTACGTCAATGAAGTTTAATCACCTCCACATTCATAAATTTTGATAAAATTTTGTTGTTTCAAACATAAACCAAAGTGATTAAGCTTAATCCACTACACATACAGCTTTTCGGACTGTGCAATGTCAACTTAAATCAAATTGGTCAGTTATAATAAACAACGTTTACAATGTATCGAAAAGTAGTTTTAATTTCTAAATATTATTTAACTATTACTTCACTTTTCGGTTGAACCGAACTCAACGGAAGGTCGATAAGTAATGAAACGCAACTGAATCATGACTGGCGTTGTTAATTTAAAACGCGCGCTTATCTCTCAAGCGTTATCTAAAGCGATTAGTGCTATTTGCGTACAATGTAATAGGAAAAAATAAATGTGTTTTTGTTCTATTTTATTAATTAAATAACCAATAAATATGAAATTAAAATACATTAGTATTAAAAATAAAATAATTGTATTATTACAGATTCGATTTCGTTTCGTCGCAGCATGGCCTACTACGGTGCATAGAAATGTAATTACATGGAAACTTTTGTGAAAAATATTGAATATCCCAACAACTATGGGGTTTAGACATAAGATATGCCCCATCAAATTGAAGAGAAGAAAAGACCTATCGAATAATGACATAAAATAGGGAGCATTCCATTTAAAAAAATTAATAATTAGGGCAAAACTACTTCGAAACTTGTCATACAAACAGGGAGGCATAAACACTAAAAGTGCTGTTCTGATCTATAAGAAGATATGTCGCCCTTAGAATCCATTCTAATCTTCGACTTCCTTCTAACCCGCTACTCTACCTTTGTAATTCCTCTCCGAAAAATTCTCCAAAAACCCTTTTAATTACAAAATCCTTTTCATATTTTGTTTTCACAGGAACCCCGAAATTCCTCCAAAGTACAAAACCCCACCGTATGCAATTTCCGAATACATTTTATTATTTCATCCTTTAATGACTAACGCTCGACAGAACTGACAAACCTTGCCAGAAAGACCTCTGGTCGATAGCCAGTGACAGTTACATAATTACTTTATTTTATGTTTTCTTTTTAAGTTCAAATATTACAACAATAATTGGTATACATGTATCAGTAGGTTAATAGAGATGTTAAATATATAAATTAAATTGCGGCTGCATAGTTTTACGAATTCATCTGAAATATTCTGTAACATTATGAAATATAATAAATTAAAGACGACGCAAGCGTCACCTTTTGCCTAATTTCAAGTGACCTCGTCAACGATTAAATTAATTTATTATGATTAATATCAGGTATATAACCCCAACACAATTTCCGTTCAGCCGCCTTTATCAAGGTATTGCACATGAAACTAGTCTGATGAGGTTCGAAAAACCGAAATGGCCATCAATACGCTAGATGAATGGTGGCTTAACATTTCATTAAATAATAATAATAATAATAATAATAATTCACATGAAATATGTTAAATAATATTTCATTTAAACACATACAACTATGCAGACACAATTTTATTTTCTTGTTAAAACTATTATAGCGAAATAGCATTGAATATTATTTAACTTGTTTCATGTTAAAGAATATTTCATTTAAACATGTACAACTATGCAGACGCTTTTTTTTATTTTCTTGATAATACTGTTATAGCGAAATAGTCTTGAAAAGTATTTCCAGTCGAATTCTTCAAACTAAACGAAAAGTATAAATACGAATGCTCGCACGCAACAGTTACAGAAAATTGCGCATAATTTTAACGATAAAAAGGAAAAGTTGTGAATTTAAACAGTGGAAACAGCAAAAAAAGTTTGTAAGTTAATTCAATAATAAGAATAATAAATAATTAATTACCTAACATACTTATCCTTTCTCCTTGGTTTTACTTGAACTAAATAAATATATTTCGGAAATTATGTTTGAATCTTCAGTGGTGAAACTTTGTTTCAGAAATCACAGAATAATCATAACAAATTAGTCGTGATTATTTTGTTTCAAAATATTCAATTCTAATTAAACAAATAGAATTTTATTTAATTAATAAAACTGTCTCCAGAACAAGCAGACAGATACGATACTTGATTCAATGATAATTATTACATTAACTATGTTTGTTTACAGTAAGTCGAACGATTAAAAAAATACAATATTTGAAATGCGTTTTCCATTATGGTTTATTGCGGTCATATTGACAGTATTATTGGGTTTTCCAAGAGAGATGACTTTCTACCCGATATTTCCATGGCTGGAACATAAACATAATTCCAATGTTACAATACAATGTGTCCTTTGTCTACCATGTAAGTATGGCAGGGATATTAATAATAATTGTTTGGAGGAGCCACATATTAAAAACATTCAATGATTGGAAGCAATAATTCGGACTATGATTAAAATTAATTATATGTTTATAAAATATCTTGTTTAATAAACAATGCACATATTTAAAGTGTTTTTTTTAATTTAAACAAAAGTAAGTTATCAACTCATTATACAGGGTGGCACAAGATTCCTGTGAAGTCCAATATCTAAGTTATTTAGAAATATACAACAAAATATTACGTATATAATTTGTAGCTACTGTCAAACTTCACATTTTAAAATTAGTTTCATATATACAGGGTGTCCAATAGTCACGTGACGTATCAAACATATGTTTTATTTTTTAATAGAATGATATACTTTTATAAAAATTTTCGAATCTACGTTTAAAAGTAGTCATTTTTGATATGATTTATTACGCCAACTTTTGATATTTTAAAGGTTATAAACAAATGAAATTTTAAAGCGATAGATGTTTAGAGCCTTATATTTGAAATATGAAATACGAAATAAACATATTAAATAAAATAAATTATTTAAATAATTGTGACCAAGTGGAATAAATACTGTTTTCTATTTACGAAATAAACATTCTATCGACGCTATATGATTGCGAAAATACCTAATAATAAAAGGAATATTCCTTTTTTTCTCTTATACAGCGCGAAGAAATACGCAAAATGATTTTTTTCTCTTTTTACTTAATGAGTAAATAAAGATATAAATTGAATTTTAAGAATTTTTGGAGGATTTCTTATAATACTTCATTAAACGGGACATAGAATTTATTCAAAATTGACGAAAATATTTTCTTAACTGTTGTGCGTTTTATAGGAGTTCTTTTGATTAGTTTTAATACTCTTCTAAAAAATACATTTAAACTCTTTTCAATTACTATATTCCTTAATTAAAATGTATCAATCATTCATAATACATTTTAAGTGATTAAATACAGTGGTTAATCAGACTTAAAAGACTTTTTATTATAAGTTACAGTAGGTAAAGAAAGAATAATTATTTAAGTCATATTAATTATTTTCAATTAAATTCAACTTTTTATTTGCTTTTAATTAAAATTGTTGTTGAAACAATCGCTGCGATTTTATGCGGAGTGCTAATATTGTGCAGGTTGGCTGATCTTTAATAGTCATACACTAAGTTTTTGTATCTTTAATATCTAAGCTTGATAATGACAAATAATTTCATGCTTTTCATCCTCATATTTTTTTCAAAATATTGGTTAGGGGATGAAAGTTGGATGATTAAAAATAAGCCAGCCTATACAACATGCCGAATTTTAAACGCTGCACCATTCAGGACCGGGAAAATGATCGACAAACATTTCCTTGAACTGATCAATTGGACAAAACTCATCGCAGTCGCGAACTTTCAGTAAACGCGGCTCATCTTCCTTGTAGTCTTGAACAAATACCTTTCATAAAAGACAAAAAAAAAAATCATTAAATTATTACACAATTAATAAAATACACATTCTGTTTTTAATATAAGTAAATTAAGGGTGTATTTCTTGAAAACAGTTGTAGGCCCTAATTTATTACCTTGAAACCGTGGACGTTATTTATTTTGTGCAACTCGAAGATGACATGAGCGGTGTATGGCAATTGCTCTCCGTCGTAATGCCCGAGGGCCGCCAAGATCGGCACCACTGTAAAATCATGCCCGGAATAGAGGAACATCTTTCTTTCTGCTGGTTTCAGGGTACCGTGGGATTTGGCTTCAGAATCCAGAATTATTTTTTTGAGTAAATTACCTGAAATATTATAATTTTTAATTACCTAAATATATTATTAATTAATTATGTCACCGTGACACGTTCGTCGTATTCCCCCAATTCACGGAGAAAACGGTTCGGTCTCAAACATATAAAGTAAAGCTGCAATGATGAGGGATAAATCCCGAAACACATGTATACAGATTGCTTTTTATACATAGTTAATTTTGCTTTTGTGAAATATTTTTGATTAAAAAAAATTGCCTTAACAGCATTGCTGAGATACAACGGCAAATATCGTTTGTGTAACAGTTGTATCAATAGGTATTTGTATTTAATTAATAATTTATTATTTTCAATTTTTTTTCTTTTAATTCAATTAAAACTGCAATGTGATCATTTCAGCCATCTTTATACCTGAATATACCTTCGATATTTTTCTTTAATATAACAAGTTGTAAACAAGGCCGTAGCTTTAGTGGGTGTTGTAATCATGATATTAGTTGTAATGTTTGCAGCAATATAAACTTACCTCAAACTACATGTGAATTGTTTCAATCACTTACCAACTGAAATTCTTCTCAATTGCGTCGTGCTCGAAATGAGTTTCCAAAACCATGACGCAGCCGATTTCATTGGTTCTGGATACACCTTAGCGGTCCATTCTGGCAATTTTAATCCCCATTCTTCCTGAATTATAAATTGCAAATATGAAGAAATAGAATTAATTTGCATATTTATTAGAATAAAATGATACAACAGATAATATTGAATTTAAAGGAATATTTTATTCGATTTATTGTTTTCCATGAATTAAAAATAATTATAATAACCCAAATCTAGAGAAGGTACACGACATGATCTGAAGATATGAAGTTTTTCAAATATACACGAATGAGGTATAAGGAGCCGTCACACCTTTTGTGTTGGAGAACGGCATACCCCAAGGTTCAACCATATGTGTCACACTATTCGCTATTGCTCTTACCGGTATAGCTATGTCTGTCAAAATCCGTATAGGAAAATGCCTGAATATCGATGACTACATATTAAATATGGCAGTAGATACCCCTGTCATTACACGTCAACTTGAGATGGTCATCAGAAAAGTCAACAATGACGTTGAGTCTAGAGGTTTTCACTTTTCTACTACGAAAACCCGATTTGTTCACTTTTGAAGACCCAATCTGCATCACGACCCCGGATTGTTAGTCCGAGGTACACCAATAAAGTTAGTATAAAATTTTGGGGGTTGAGGCTCAATAAAGGTTTGTCTTATTGACCCCACATAGAAGAGCTGATATAACGTTCATCAAGTCCTTTGCCAGCATCAACCGGGGAGCCTGAAGAGAGGCAATGCTGCGTCTGTATACACCCCTCGTTTTATCCAGGGTTGGCTGCAGATGTGCAGGGTACCTACCGGCTCAAAAATTCTGGTTGAAGCTCCTCTATGCTGTATATAATACAGGCATCGAGTACGGCACAGGTGATTTCCCTTCCTCTACTATATGAATAGGGCATTCATTTTCTGAATGTACGCCGCAACTGCTTCGTGCTTTTGTATGTGGTGGCAATGCATCACCGAGCAGTAGAGGAAATACGCTAAAAGATCTACTATTAGTAGGCCGATATGTGTCCAATTGAAGGAGCTTATAGGAAGTTTAAATCTTAGTCCTAAACAGGTATTATGACTCGAAGTAATACATTAAGGTTGCGGTTTAGTGGAAAGAGATAGCTATATAGTAAAATGGAAATAATCGTTTGAAAATAGAGCTATTCTTTTGGATTTCATAATATGAATGTGTATTTACATTTTTTATCTACCAAGTATAAAGTATCAGTCTAAATAAAAAATAAATCGTTAATTTTCGTGTATTACGTCAATTTACTAGTTCAAGTTAGAAAAGAAAATTGTAAGATATAATGAAATTAATAGGTCGTGTCTGCTAAGTTATTTGAATGCAAAATTTAGTGAAATCCTTTAAATTTTCATTGCACAAGTTTTTATTAGCAAAAATTTAATTTAAAATTTGCTATAAATTTGATCAATTTTCATTGTTTTTCATAATTATTTTTCACAGAAACTAAACATTAAAATAATTTTTAATTTATCTGATGAAATTCCTGCTTATTTTAAGATTATTTTAATGTATAATACAATATTGTTCATTGATCACAACAACAATCTAACTCAAATTAGTGATTGCCCATATTTGTATAGCTATCTCTTTCTTCTAAACCGCACCCTTAAAAGCGCAATAATGCAGAATCGACAACAGAATTTAAACAGCGCTGAGGAAAATTTTAAATCTGTTGCGGATGGTCTTTACAAGGAAGGAAGAGATCGCTCTATGTGGCGTACATTTTGATAATAAAAATGAGCTTTATTGTCCAACAGGATTTTTTACTTACAGAACAATATAATAGAATACAATGTAAGAAAAATTAAGTGGTACGAAAAAAAAAAAAATGAAACTTGCAAGTATTAAGAGTAGAAACATCATTTAAGTTACACTTTATATAAATAAATAATCGAAAGATTTTTTCTGTGAAATGACACATTGTGAAGATAGGTGATGGCTGCAGAATACATATGAGGAATGATGAAGAAAATCTGGTTGATTATTGTGGGACATTGAAGTGTATCTCGAAAAGTAATTGGGGGCAGTCGATTGTTCCGTGTACTAATTTCCTGAGAATTGTGGCGCAGTGGTGGTCTCATCTGATCGATGCATCTTATGCATTTCAAGTAGATGTTCTTGATTGGGTCCAATGTATGGATCAGTACTAGTACTGTCAAGTTTGTAAGACAAACATTTTAAAAATCGCCGATGAAGGCGATCTAGAAGAAGGGAGACTAATATATGTCGGATACCAGACTAAGCTGCAGTAATACAATTTACTTCATACAAAATGTCTTTACGGCATCAGTATTTAGAAATTCACGAGCGTTGCTCAATATAAAACTGAATGATCTGGAGGCTGCGGAGCGAATAGATTCAATATGGGTAGTGAAAATGAGTTTCTTGTCAAAACTAACTCACTTTCACTATTTAAAACAGTCAACGACCGACACATAATCATCTGAAATATGGTAAGTTATTGTGAGAGCATTGCATCTCCGACTGTTGTTTATAACGCTGCACTTGTTAACATTATCACTTCAATTCGCTCTTAAATAAAATGATCAGACACTATCATAATATTCAGCATTGTGTAGATATATTTTCCAATCCCTTCACTCGTTTCTATTTAGAAGGGAAGAAAAACTTATTGTAAAGCGCATATACAGAGAGTTTTATATAACACCGAATATGCTAGAATGTACTCAATGTAAATTTTCCTATGCTCGATGTGTACTTGAACGCACAAAGCATTGGGTGCGATGTGATTGGCTACGATTTCTAATGGTAATATAGTCAACCCAATTTACACTATTTCCGTCAAAAATAAATTATATTACATCAAATGAAACATGTATAATTATGGATATTTTACTTAACCGCAATGCATACCATAAAAATATTCTTCTTTATATACATTATTGATACGTAAACGTCTTCGTCTACTTCTGATTTAAGAGACATAACAGTAAATATCACTTGCTTGCGATAACTGACAAGTGTAAGTCAATTTTGACGGAGAAGGGTGTAGTTTGGGTTGGCTATATTATTTTTTTAGAAATCACATCGCACTCAATGCTTTGATGCGTTCCTGAACAAATCGAACATAGGGAAATTTACATTGAATACATTCTAGCATGTTCGGTGTTAAAACTCTCTGTATATATACATATATATATAGTGTCATAACTTTTATTTATATTTTGTGTATCTTTTGCTAATTATAATTGCATTGTTTGTTGTACATCAATTATGTAGCTTACCATCAATGTTAGTTTCTTAGTTTTTATTCGCATTATTGTTATTTTGCATTATATTATATTTTACTTTTGTTATTTACGACTATGTAAACAAGAAATTTTCTCTGTAATTGGACTGTAGTCTGTTGAGAAAATAAACGATTATTATTATTATTTGCCGAGATTCCGAACGTGACGGTCGATCGCGCGAGTTCTCTCACCTTGCTTAATTTTTTTGTATTTTCCGTGTACATTCTTAAAGTGCAAGATACACATCTGAAAGAGCTTCTTATGTACATTCCTGTGGTAATATCATAAATTCATATAGTGCTACTACAAAAGCAAATATCTACCTAAAAGAATCAGAAAAATCGAATCCGAACACACGCAGGTGAGTTTTTTTTTCTTTTTTTGTGCACCGGGCCAACGCGAGTGGACTTTCAACGGACATTCGTATTGGTGTGCGAGGCCAACGGACTCCGGAGATAAAGATAAATAGTGCATTTTTATCACAATTCAATCTTGCATTCAAAAAATGAATTGCGGCAAATGCAATGGCATCGTCACAAAAGACGGAGGCTACGTAGAAGAAGAAGAGTGGAAATGTGCACAATGTCGTGATTTAGCAAGTTCCCAAAGTTCTCGATCTGATGTACAAACACTGAGAAATGACACTTCACTAATGGCAGATTTTCTAAAACAATTCAATGAATAAAAAACGATTATTGATAATATACAGAAAAATTTGGTTGGAGAAATAAAAAAAAAATAGATGTTAAAATTAAATTACTGAATAAAATAAATGAAGAAAAGGATAAAAAAATTATCGTGTAAATGAACTCGAACGCGAGATATTTGCGAATGGCATAGAAACAATTCAATGAATTAAAAACGATTATTGATAATATGCAGAAAAATTTGGTTGGAGAAATAAAAAAATTAGATGTTAAAATTGAATTATTGAATAAAATAAATGAAGAAAAGGATAAAAAAATTATCGTGTAAATGAACTCGAACGCGAGATATTTGCGAATGGCATAGAAACAATTCAATGAATTAAAAACGATTATTGATAATATGCAGAAAAATTTGGTTGGAGAAATAAAAAAAATAGATATTAAAATTGAATTATTGAATAAAATAAATGAAGAAAAGGATAAAAAAAATATCGTACTAGAAAATCGTGTAAATGAACTCAAACGCGAGATATTTGCGAATGACATAGAAATTGTGGGTGTAGAAGAAAAGGCGAACGAAAATCTAGCTATTATGCTTCTTGTATTTTCTTGATGTCGCATAATTCTGTCATTGATCGTCAATATTAAAATTAAGTAATACTATTTATAAAATATATATTAAGTAGTTTTACCAGTGACTCGGAATGTTTTTCTTTATGCTATAAATTTTTAATGATACAGCACATTTTAAATGTTTAAAATGTTAAATGTAATAATCTTCTCTAATGAAGGCTACATTTCCACTTAACTCTATTTACACAATAATTATTATAATTAGACCAGTGAAAAAAAATGCCTTATATCCGTTGAGCTTCTGATTCTATAATTATATAAGTTCTAAATATTTCTTATATCGTAAAACAATAACTTGTAATTAATAATGGGACAGACTGAAGACAAGAAAGGTGATCTAAGTTTAATACATTCTGAAGATATAAAGCGTAAATTAAAATAAACTATGTGTATTTTCGCATAATTTTTAATATGCGTAAAACTACTTCAACTATATTCATAAATATACTCTATGTATATAGAGAGTAATGGAAAGGATAAGCATGTAATACCTTTAGTCAGTTGTATTGTTTAAAATAAACGAATGTGACGATTATTTAATTACAAAAAATGTTTATTTTAAAATAACTTTAATTAAGGAAATTTGCTAATGAAAAATCATAAATATTATTAAATTACGTGTGACTGTTGATTTTGTAAAGATTTATTAGAATTTCGTCGTGAAAAACTATAAAACGTGTGCCGATTTTTTTTCAACTTTAATAGCGATTAACGAAAATAATTAACTCTGCGAACGTGCTCATAGAAATAAAATAAAATTATGAGGCTTATCTTCTCATAAATTATTCTTTCATTCCGTTGCTAATTTAGAGTATAAAATTTTAATCCATAGGACAACGTTAAGGATTTTCGAATTTTTTATGTGTATGTGTGTGGTACAAACAATTGACATTATTTAACTATCTGAGGTCTCGATATGTTAAATTAGCATTGTAGTAGACTTTGAATTGTACACATTTTTTTAATACTTTGTATTCCTTTCTTCAAACTTCATTAATGGAATTTATAAGATAATGCCGCGCATCGATTGAAAACAAGTAAAGAAAGGAATAAAAAGTGTTTCAATTTTTAATTGTTCGAATCTCTTCACATAACTCACAACAATACATCCATTTTTTTTAATTGGAGCCAAATCCAAAGAGGATGATAATTACCGAATCATATCACGTAGAAGTTTATACATACCTCAGTTTTTAAAGCGTTATACGTAAAGAAACTCAACCTGGTGTTATTAACTTTCCACCCAGTGTAATTGGACATATACTGATACAACGGTTGAAATTCCTTCAAAACGTAATCATATTTCCCACTCTTTTCGATATCGTCCGTTATCCAATAGAGCAAATCACACGATCGATAGGTCGCAATTAACTGAAAAAAAAGAATACAAGAATTACAAATAAAAGAAAACTTTTAAATGTTAAAAATGTTATGTACGGTATAGCCTATTTTAACAGAAAAAGTAATGCAATAATACTTACGTAGTCTTCAGCTGCACTGAAATACGTATAAGAGACAGGCTGCCATTTTAACCCGTCCTTAACCTCAGTTTCTTTAGTCGGAGGAAACAGTCCGGCGTGTACACCTTGCAAAGACATTTGCGTTCTCGGGTAGTTTGAACTGAAGGATTCCACATAAAAAGGCGAGAAGAACGGAACAAAGTTTTTGTAGCGCTGATGCAGGAGTTCGCCGAGAAGATAAGTATTTTGTTTGCCTTGCTAAATGAAATAAGAATATTAAACACGGCGAGTCATCGAAATGCCCTTCGATATCTCCATAGTCATTAGAAATTCAGCAAAATCGTTTTAATAAAATTCATTCGACCACTAAAGGAGCATAATGCAAGATTATTTTTATATATACAGAGTGTTCAATTTTTCCCCGGAATTGATATCAACTTTAGAAATTTAAATTTTCTTTATAACAATATCAAGTTATTAATACCTTTGATTAATTGTTATTGCAGAACAAAATATTTTCTAAAGAAATGTAATTGTCAAAGTTACATTTTTTTAAATGAAAAAACATAATTGTTTATGCATGCTAAGTTAATTTTATTCAATTAAAATTTTAAATATAAAATTTTCATATAAAGGACGTTTGAAAAATATTTTTTTAATGCTACCCAATATTAATTATTTTTTTCTTAAATGATCATACAATGGTACAAATATTTTATTAAGCATATAATATGCCTGACTTCTCTTATTTTCGAAATATTACACATGTTACATAACTTATAACACATTTCAATAATTAGTTGAATAGTTGCACATGGGAAAGAATAAAAATGTCAACTGTCACTTCAAAACATGAAAAACAAGGAAAATAAAACCAAATGTTGAATAAACACTATTTGATATTTAAGTTAGCTTTATGAAAAATCTGTATGTGAGTAAAAAATAATGGGTGATTTAATAAACGTGAGCAAAAATGATGACAACTTTTAATTGTGACACTAACACAAAAAAATAGTGTTTATATATTTACTGTCAATTATATTGCTTTCATGGCCAACCATTTAATTAATTCTCAAATATCTTAAAAATTGTATAAAATATGAAATATTTTGAAAACTACGAAAGACAAGCATATTGCATGCTATATAAAAATATCGCCCTTTTTATAACAATTTAAGAAAAAAAGTATGTCGGGTCGCTTAAAAAAATAAATTTGGTCCGCATAAAAAGTCACACATTTAATATTCATTTTCAAAAATTGAACCCACGGACAATGACCTCATTGGTTAAATTTTTATTTCGAAGTCACGCGACGTGTACTGTTTATTAAATTCAATGATATTACACATATTACTTCAATTTGCTAGCAATATATTGACGTCGATTTAAATTGAACATGAGGCTGTGTAATTAAATTTATTGTAAATTTTACCAATGTAAGCTGCCCTAAACCGTAGGGGAAGAAAGTCTCGTTGATGTAGGGATCATTTGGGTAAATTGTTGAAGAATCTGGTGTCCTGTCACCATGTCGGAAGACCTAAAATAAAAAAAAAGTTCTATACAATATTCTCTATAAACTAATATGGCAGAATAACTTAATTTCCATCCTTTCCGCGAAAAAGAAGTTTAAATTGAAAATTCTCTGTTGTGTGATATAATGTTTAGTAGAATTAGACTACTAGAAAGTATCACATTCGATGAGGATAACATTTAATGTCCAAATCGGAATGGAGTTGAAGTTCCGGATCTAGGTTTAAAAATATTAAGTTACTATTCGAAACTATTTTCACAATCACTAACGGTTGGCGCTATCATCAGAACAGTTCACATCAGTCGTACTTTGATACAGATCTTAAATGAATAGATTTTTCAGCTCTAATGACCGTTACAATTATATTAATCCTACCTCAAAACTATTATAAACAAGGACGGTGCAATTGTTTTACCCTATTCTCAAACAATGGAAAGTGCGATGCTGAATAAGGGATTACAAAACCTCAAACAGCTTTCGTCAAAGTATTATAAGCATCGGTGGTTCAGTGGTAGAATGCTCGCCTGCCACGCGGGCGGCCCGGGTTCGATTCCCGGCCGATGCAAATGTTTTATCCCGTTCTCAAACAATTGAAAAATGCTATGCTGAATGAGGTATAACACAGTGCAGAAACAGCTTTCGTCATAGTGGTATAAGCATCGGTGGTTCAGTGGTAGAATGCTCGCCTGCCACGCGGGCGGCCCGGGTTCGATTCCCGGCCGATGCAATTGTTTTACCCCGTTCTCAAACAATAGAAAAATGATGAAAAATGAGGTATGAAATAGTGCAGAAACAGCTTTCGTCAAAGTGGTATAAGCATCGGTGGTTCAGTGGTAGAATGCTCGCCTGCCACGCGGGCGGCCCGGGTTCGATTCCCGGCCGATGCAATTGTTTTATCCCGTTCTCAAACAATTGAAAAATGCTATGCTGAATGAGGTATAACATAGTGCAGAAACAGCTTTTGTCAAAGTGGTATAAGCATCGGTGGTTCAGTGGTAGAATGCTCGCCTGCCACGCGGGCGGCCCGGGTTCGATTCCCGGCCGATGCAATTGTTTTATCCCGTTCTCAAACAATTGAAAACTGCTATGCTGAATGAGGTATAACACAGTGCAGAAACAGCTTTCGTCAAAGTGGTATAAGCATCGGTGGTTCAGTGGTAGAATGCTCGCCTGCCACGCGGGCGGCCCGGGTTCGATTCCCGGCCGATGCAATTGTTTTATCCCGTTCTCAAACAATTGAAAAATGCTATGCTGAATGAGGTATAACATAGTGCAGAAACAGCTTTTGTCAAAGTGGTATAAGCATCGGTGGTTCAGTGGTAGAATGCTCGCCTGCCACGCGGGCGGCCCGGGTTCGATTCCCGGCCGATGCAATTGTTTTATCCCGTTCTCAAACAATTGATAAATGCTATGCTGAATGAGGGATAACATAGTGCAGAAACAGCT
Organism: Philonthus spinipes; assembly: GCA_963082785.1. Taxonomy (NCBI): domain Eukaryota; kingdom Metazoa; phylum Arthropoda; class Insecta; order Coleoptera; family Staphylinidae; genus Philonthus; species Philonthus spinipes. The sequence goes on along the minus strand of OY720311.1, from coordinate 16,340,020 downwards.
TTCGTCAAAGTGGTATAAGCATCGGTGGTTCAGTGGTAGAATGCTCGCCTGCCACGCGGGCGGCCCGGGTTCGATTCCCGGCCGATGCAATTGTTTTATCCCGTTCTCAAACAATTGAAAAATGCTATGCTGAATGAGGGATAACATAGTGCAGAAACAGCTTTCGTCAAAGTGGTATAAGCATCGGTGGTTCAGTGGTAGAATGCTCGCCTGCCACGCGGGCGGCCCGGGTTCGATTCCCGGCCGATGCAATTGTTTTACCCCCTTCTCAAACGTTAGAAAAATACTATACTGAATGAGGTATAACATCGTGCAGAAAAGCTTTCATCAAAGTGGTATAAGCATCGGTGCTTTAGTGGTAGAATGCTCGCCTGCCACGCGGGCGGCCCGGGTTCGATTCCCGGCCGATGCAATTGTTTTATCCCGTTCTCAAACAATTGAAAAATGCTATGCTGAATGAGGGATAACATAGTGCAGAAACAGCTTTCGTCAAAGTGGTATAAGCATCGGTGGTTCAGTGGTAGAATGCTCGCCTGCCACGCGGGCGGCCCGGGTTCGATTCCCGGCCGATGCAATTGTTTTATCCCGTTCTCAAACAATTGAAAAATGCTATGCTGAATGAGGTATAATACAGTGCAGAACCAGCTTTCGTCAAAGTGGTGTAAGCATCGGTGGTTCAGTGGTAGAATGCTCGCCTGCCACGCGGGCGGCCCGGGTTCGATTCCCGGCCGATGCAATTGTTTTACCCCGTTCTCAAACAATTGAAAAATGCTATGCTGAATGAGGTATAACACAGTGCAGAACCAGCTTTCGTCAAAGTGGTATAAGCATCGGTGGTTCAGTGGTAGAATGCTCGCCTGCCACGCGGGCGGCCCGGGTTCGATTCCCGGCCGATGCAATTGTTTTACCCCGTTCTCAAACAATTGAAAAATGCTATGCTGAATGAGGTATAACACAGTGCAGAACCAGCTTTCGTCAAAGTGGTATAAGCATCGGTGGTTCAGTGGTAGAATGCTCGCCTGCCACGCGGGCGGCCCGGGTTCGATTCCCGGCCGATGCAAATGTTTTATCCCGTTCTCAAACAATTGAAAAATGCTATGCTGAATGAGGTATAACACAGTGCAGAAACAGCTTTCGTCAAAATGGTATAAGCATCGGTGGTTCAGTGGTAGAATGCTCGCCTGCCACGCGGGCGGCCCGGGTTCGATTCCCGGCCGATGCAATTGTTTTATCCCGTTCTCAAACAATAGAAAAATGCAATGCTGAATGAGGTATAACATAGTACAGAAATAGCTTTCGTCAAAGTGGTATAAGCATCGGTGGTTCAGTGGTAGAATGCTCGCCTGCCACGCGGGCGGCCCGGGTTCGATTCCCGGCCGATGCAATTGTTTTATCCCGTTCTCAAACAATTGAAAAATGCTATGCTGAATTAGGTATAACATTGTGCAGAAACAGCTTTCGTCAAAGTGGTATAAGCATCGGTGGTTCAGTGGTAGAATGCTCGCCTGCCACGCGGGCGGCCCAGGTTCGATTCCCGGCCGATGCAATTGTTTTATCCCGTTCTCAAACAATTGAAAAATGCTATGCTGAATGAGGTATAACATAGTGCAGAACCAGCTTCCGTCAAAGTGGTATAAGCATCGGTGGTTCAGTGGTAGAATGCTCGCCTGCCACGCGGGCGGCCCGGGTTCGATTCCCGGCCGATGCAATTGTTTTATCCCGTTCTCAAACAATTGAAAAATGCAATGCTGAATGAGGTATAACATAGTGCAGAACCAGCTTCCGTCAAAGTGGTATAAGCATCGGTGGTTCAGTGGTAGAATGCTCGCCTGCCACGCGGGCGGCCCGGGTTCGATTCCTGGCCGATGCAATTGTTTTATCCCGTTCTCAAACAATTGAAAAATGCTATGCTGAATGAGGTATAACACAGTGCAGAAACAGCTTTCGTCAAAGTGGTATAAGCATCGGTGGTTCAGTGGTAGAATGCTCGCCTGCCACGCGGGCGGCCCGGGTTCGATTCCCGGCCGATGCAAATGTTTTATCCCGTTCTCAAACAATTGAAAAATGCTATACTGAATGAGGTATAACACAGTGCAGAAACAGCTTTCGTCAAAGTGGTATAAGCATCGGTGGTTCAGTGGTAGAATGCTCGCCTGCCACGCGGGCGGCCCGGGTTCGATTCCCGGCCGATGCAAATGTTTTATCCCGTTCTCAAACAATTGAAAAATACTATACTGAATGAGGTATAACACAGTGCAGAAACAGCTTTCGTCAAAGTGGTATAAGCATCGGTGGTTCAGTGGTAGAATGCTCGCCTGCCACGCGGGCGGCCCGGGTTCGATTCCCGGCCGATGCATATGTTTTATCCCGTTCTCAAACAATTGAAAAATGCTATACTGAATGAGGTATAACACAGTGCAGAAACAGCTTTCGTCAAAGTGGTATAAGCATCGGTGGTTCAGTGGTAGAATGCTCGCCTGCCACGCGGGCGGCCCGGGTTCGATTCCCGGCCGATGCAATTGTTTTATCCCGTTTTCATACAATTGAAAAATGCTATGCTGAATGAGGTATAACACAGTGCAGAATCAGCTTTCGTCAAAGTGGTATAAGCATCGGTGGTTCAGTGGTAGAATGCTCGCCTGCCACGCGGGCGGCCCGGGTTCGATTCCCGGCCGATGCAATTGTTTTATCCCGTTCTCAAACAATTGAAAAATGCTATGCTGAATGAGGTATAACACAGTGCAGAACCAGCTTTCGTCAAAGTGGTATAAGCATCGGTGGTTCAGTGGTAGAATGCTCGCCTGCCACGCGGGCGGCCCGGGTTCGATTCCCGGCCGATGCAAATGTTTTATCCCGTTCTCAAACAATTGAAAAATGCTATGCTGAATGAGGGATAACATAGTGCAGAAACAGCTTTCGTCAAAGTGGTGTAAGCATCGGTGGTTCAGTGGTAGAATGCTCGCCTGCCACGCGGGCGGCCCGGGTTCGATTCCCGGCCGATGCAATTGTTTTACCCCGTTCTCAAACAATTGAAAAATGCTATGCTGAATGAGGTATAACACAGTGCAGAACCAGCTTTCGTCAAAGTGGTATAAGCATCGGTGGTTCAGTGGTAGAATGCTCGCCTGCCACGCGGGCGGCCCGGGTTCGATTCCCGGCCGATGCAAATGTTTTATCCCGTTCTCAAACAATTGAAAAATGCTATGCTGAATGAGGTATAACACAGTGCAGAAACAGCTTTCGTCAAAATGGTATAAGCATCGGTGGTTCAGTGGTAGAATGTTCGCCTGCCACGCGGGCGGCCCGGGTTCGATTCCCGGCCGATGCAATTGTTTTATCCCGTTCTCAAACAATAGAAAAATGCAATGCTGAATGAGGTATAACATAGTACAGAAATAGCTTTCGTCAAAGTGGTATAAGCATCGGTGGTTCAGTGGTAGAATGCTCGCCTGCCACGCGGGCGGCCCGGGTTCGATTCCCGGCCGATGCAATTGTTTTATCCCGTTCTCAAACAATTGAAAAATGCTATGCTGAATTAGGTATAACATTGTGCAGAAACAGCTTTCGTCAAAGTGGTATAAGCATCGGTGGTTCAGTGGTAGAATGCTCGCCTGCCACGCGGGCGGCCCAGGTTCGATTCCCGGCCGATGCAATTGTTTTATCCCGTTCTCAAACAATTGAAAAATGCTATGCTGAATGAGGTATAACATAGTGCAGAACCAGCTTCCGTCAAAGTGGTATAAGCATCGGTGGTTCAGTGGTAGAATGCTCGCCTGCCACGCGGGCGGCCCGGGTTCGATTCCCGGCCGATGCAATTGTTTTATCCCGTTCTCAAACAATTGAAAAATGCTATGCTGAATGAGGTATAACATAGTGCAGAACCAGCTTCCGTCAAAGTGGTATAAGCATCGGTGGTTCAGTGGTAGAATGCTCGCCTGCCACGCGGGCGGCCCGGGTTCGATTCCTGGCCGATGCAATTGTTTTATCCCGTTCTCAAACAATTGAAAAATGCTATGCTGAATGAGGTATAACACAGTGCAGAAACAGCTTTCGTCAAAGTGGTATAAGCATCGGTGGTTCAGTGGTAGAATGCTCGCCTGCCACGCGGGCGGCCCGGGTTCGATTCCCGGCCGATGCAAATGTTTTATCCCGTTCTCAAACAATTGAAAAATGCTATACTGAATGAGGTATAACACAGTGCAGAAACAGCTTTCGTCAAAGTGGTATAAGCATCGGTGGTTCAGTGGTAGAATGCTCGCCTGCCACGCGGGCGGCCCGGGTTCGATTCCCGGCCGATGCAAATGTTTTATCCCGTTCTCAAACAATTGAAAAATACTATACTGAATGAGGTATAACACAGTGCAGAAACAGCTTTCGTCAAAGTGGTATAAGCATCGGTGGTTCAGTGGTAGAATGCTCGCCTGCCACGCGGGCGGCCCGGGTTCGATTCCCGGCCGATGCATATGTTTTATCCCGTTCTCAAACAATTGAAAAATGCTATACTGAATGAGGTATAACACAGTGCAGAAACAGCTTTCGTCAAAGTGGTATAAGCATCGGTGGTTCAGTGGTAGAATGCTCGCCTGCCACGCGGGCGGCCCGGGTTCGATTCCCGGCCGATGCAAATGTTTTATCCCGTTCTCAAACAATTGAAAAATACTATACTGAATGAGGTATAACACAGTGCAGAAACAGCTTTCGTCAAAGTGGTATAAGCATCGGTGGTTCAGTGGTAGAATGCTCGCCTGCCACGCGGGCGGCCCGGGTTCGATTCCCGGCCGATGCATATGTTTTATCCCGTTCTCAAACAATTGAAAAATGCTATACTGAATGAGGTATAACACAGTGCAGAAACAGCTTTCGTCAAAGTGGTATAAGCATCGGTGGTTCAGTGGTAGAATGCTCGCCTGCCACGCGGGCGGCCCGGGTTCGATTCCCGGCCGATGCAATTGTTTTATCCCGTTTTCATACAATTGAAAAATGCTATGCTGAATGAGGTATAACACAGTGCAGAATCAGCTTTCGTCAAAGTGGTATAAGCATCGGTGGTTCAGTGGTAGAATGCTCGCCTGCCACGCGGGCGGCCCGGGTTCGATTCCCGGCCGATGCAAATGTTTTATCCCGTTCTCAAACAATTGAAAAATACTATACTGAATGAGGTATAACACAGTGCAGAAACAGCTTTCGTCAAAGTGGTATAAGCATCGGTGGTTCAGTGGTAGAATGCTCGCCTGCCACGCGGGCGGCCCGGGTTCGATTCCCGGCCGATGCAAATGTTTTATCCCGTTCTCAAACAATTGAAAAATGCTATGCTGAATGAGGGATAACATAGTGCAGAAACAGCTTTCGTCAAAGTGGTGTAAGCATCGGTGGTTCAGTGGTAGAATGCTCGCCTGCCACGCGGGCGGCCCGGGTTCGATTCCCGGCCGATGCAATTGTTTTACCCCGTTCTCAAACAATTGAAAAATGCTATGCTGAATGAGGTATAACACAGTGCAGAACCAGCTTTCGTCAAAGTGGTATAAGCATCGGTGGTTCAGTGGTAGAATGCTCGCCTGCCACGCGGGCGGCCCGGGTTCGATTCCCGGCCGATGCAAATGTTTTATCCCGTTCTCAAACAATTGAAAAATGCTATGCTGAATGAGGTATAACACAGTGCAGAAACAGCTTTCGTCAAAATGGTATAAGCATCGGTGGTTCAGTGGTAGAATGTTCGCCTGCCACGCGGGCGGCCCGGGTTCGATTCCCGGCCGATGCAATTGTTTTATCCCGTTCTCAAACAATAGAAAAATGCAATGCTGAATGAGGTATAACATAGTACAGAAATAGCTTTCGTCAAAGTGGTATAAGCATCGGTGGTTCAGTGGTAGAATGCTCGCCTGCCACGCGGGCGGCCCGGGTTCGATTCCCGGCCGATGCAATTGTTTTATCTAGTTCTCAAACAATAGAAAAATGCTATGCTGAATGAGGTATAACATAGTACAGAAATAGCTTTCATCAAAGTGGTATAAGCATCGGTGGTTCAGTGGTAGAATGCTCGCCTGCCACGCGGGCGGCCCGGGTTCGATTCCCGGCCGATGCAATTGTTTTATCTAGTTCTCAAACAATAGAAAAATGCTATGCTGAATGAAGTATAACATAGTACAGAAATAGCTTTCGTCAAAGTGGTATAAGCATCGGTGGTTCAGTGGTAGAATGCTCGCCTGCCACGCGGGCGGCCCGGGTTCGATTCCCGGCCGATGCAATTGTTTTATCTAGTTCTCAAACAATAGAAAAATGCTATGCTGAATGAAGTATAACATAGTACAGAAATAGCTTTCGTCAAAGTGGTATAAGCATCGGTGGTTCAGTGGTAGAATGCTCGCCTGCCACGCGGGCGGCCCGGGTTCGATTCCCGGCCGATGCAATTGTTTTATCTAGTTCTCAAACAATAGAAAAATGCTATGCTGAATGAAGTATAACATAGTACAGAAATAGCTTTCGTCAAAGTGGTATAAGCATCGGTGGTTCAGTGGTAGAATGCTCGCCTGCCACGCGGGCGGCCCGGGTTCGATTCCCGGCCGATGCAATTGTTTTATCTAGTTCTCAAACAATAGAAAAATGCTATGCTGAATGAAGTATAACATAGTACAGAAATAGCTTTCGTCAAAGTGGTATAAGCATCGGTGGTTCAGTGGTAGAATGCTCGCCTGCCACGCGGGCGGCCCGGGTTCGATTCCTGGCCGATGCACTTGTTTTATGCCGTTCTCAAACAATTGAAAAATGCTATGCTGAATGAGGTATAACACAGTGCAGAAACAGCTTTCATCAAAGTGGTTGCCTCAGAATAGCCGCTATAGCCTCATAGCGGCTATTCTGAGCCTTAGCAGCAGTATTTTCTTTGAGAGCAATAAAGTAGGGGAAATCAGAAGTCACCTTTTGAGGAACATCTGCAAAGACATACCTCAACTATAGGCTGGCACTGATTCGTGCCCCCACCTATACATCTATTAAGATAGCAGGGCGAAATGAGCAGAATGCACTGAAACTTATACCAGAATTAAGGGCTAATTAAGGGCTATTTTAGTGCCATATTTCTGATTTTAGTGCTCCACCCTCAAAGGTGAAAATCCCAACATAGCTATCTTAACGTTAAGATAGCAGGGCGATTTGGGCAAAATGCATTAACACTTGTACTTAAGGAAAGGGCTAATTGAGGGCAATTTTAGTGCCTTATTCCCGGTTTAAATACTCCACCCCTACCTTGGAAAAAAACATATTTTCCACCCCAATATTTTGTTTCCCAAAAACCAGCGAGCAGACTGCAACCGAATTAAACATGAATTAAGGGCTCAATATCCTTGAATTAACTGCCCTATTCCCGATTTAAGTGCTCCACTCCTAACTTGAAAAAAAAAATATTTTCCAACCCAATATTTTGTTTTTCGAAAACTAGCGAGCAGATTTAAAAAAATCATATTTCTTGAAAACCGGTTAACAGATAATAAAGACATTATTAAAAAGGTAATAAGAATAGCTGAATTTGTACGAAAATTTATAAACATATTTATATTTTAAAACGAGTAAAAATGCATTTCAAAAGTTTACAAAAATATATTAATTTAACAAGAAACAAATAGTTTCAATTAATATATATATATATATATATATATATTAATTACAATTTGTGTATGGCAGCATGGCTGAATATAAAAATACAGTAACATTTTAAATTTTTTATTAGAATGTTTTTATATGAGTCAAGTAAAGAAGGATCACAGTATACTTTCAATCTATTGCAATACGTCCTGATATCAACGTATTAAATTTTCTATTGCCATTAAATAATTTACTTGTAAAACTAATTATAGAATAAGATCGCCAATAAATAATTTGTGTGCATATGTGAACAAGTGTGTCATGATCTAGACATGTTTTTGATCTACTTTTTTTGTTTAGATTTGTGTCTGCTATGTCATTTGTCAACCTTCATGCTTATCGATATGTTTATTTAATTACTATATTGTGTTAATTGAATTGGTATATTATCCTTAAAATGAAGTTAATTTGTTGGATAATAAAATTATTATTAGTGCTGCAATCTGGGAAAAACCGTTTCTCCATAAAAGTATTCACCCTGTACAAGTGAAAGAAACGAATTGTATTATTTAAATATTACAGCTAAATAATTTATATAAATAAATGCATTCTCCTTGTTAACAGATTTTTTCAATATTTCGTAATAAAAAATAATCTGTATTGTTGATAACATGTTTACGATTTTTGTAATTTTTTAATGGTATGCATACCTCGAAATTGCGACCATAGCAAGACATATCTCACATACCACATTCCTCTTGTAGCCGTCGATTGTATTTACAATAAATAATATACTTGAAATAATTAAACTGTTTTTGAAAATAAAAAAAGCTTATTATTATTAGTTTGTAATTTTGATTTAACACGAAACAGTTAATTTTAATATAAAATAAATAATTGGGGCTATTACGTACGAAGAAATGTTAATTAACTCTCTACGTAAGTATTTGTATCAATTACAATACTCGTTTAGACTGTGATGATAAAAATGTTTTAATATTATGTACGATTTAACAACGAAAATCCTTATACATAATTGCATTATTTCCTTTTTACACGGATAAAACGTATAATTTAATGTACATTTTAAAATACAAACGCCCATTGTTCGCTGATTGAACAAGATTGTGTATGCATTCGTATCGTAAATAGCTTTTTAATAACACTAGTTGTTAAAATGTGATAATGATAATCAACTTCTACATCGTTATACATCGTAATTCACAAATGAAACATTTTTTAACTTTGAGACTGAGTTATACAAAGTTAAAATTTATATATTGAATCATATATAAATTTTAACTTTTATGTAAAACACAGGGTTACTTTCAATTTCAAAATTAAAAAGTGAAAGTAACCAAGTGTTTTATTTTAAAGTTAAAATGTAAGAATTGTTCTTATGCTATCTAAAAAATTAATTAATTAAAGAAAACATTTTTTTTTCTATTTACTTACAACATTAGTCAACACCAACGTATCTTTCTGTAACGCCTTTCCCTTCTCGACAACGTACTTGTATTTATTATTATGGCGTTCATCAGAACGCACTACCAAAACCGTTAACACGGAGAGGAGAACAATACGAATAAACATTTTGACGACGGTCTGAGCGACCAGGTGAACACTCATGTACTCCTATATACCTGCGATGATAAAAAGTCGCCGCTTAGTTGTTTTTATTTTATTATCTAGCAGTTATTTAAATGCATTGTTATTAAAACATATTTCCGCACATACAGCGACGCATACTGTTATGTAAAAATAATAATTTTTAGGATCATTTTTGCATTAGACTAAAATCCGTTTTCACATAATATAATATTTTCTTTTCTTTCAGATAGTCGGAAATTTTAATCAATTTCTGATATTCGAACATTTATCGGATTTCGAGCAGTTGAATATTGAAATCGTTTTCAAGTATTCAAATATTGTCGGTTCATTTTTTAATAGTATTAACGCTTTATTGTAAATATAGTAAAATTTATACACATACACTGTGTCCAAGATAATAATAATAATAATAATCATATTTATTGTCCAACGGAAAAATCCCAATACAGGAAAGAAAAATACAATAATAAAAATAACCAAAACTATTATTAAAAAAATATGAATATAATATAATTATAATAAATTAACAAAATAAAAAATGACATCCCGCAATACTTTCCCAATGAAAAAAAAAAGAATAATTGTTTGTATTCCGAAATCCGATAATGATCCCACACTAGTTTCCAACTACCGTCCTATTATTCTTCTTCCCGTCATCTGAAAACTTTTTGAATCCCTCCTTAAACAAAAACTCCTCAACTGTGTGATTAATTCTATCCCAGAATACCAATTCGGCGTTCTTACATAAAGAGCCATAATGATTCCCCTATCCATCCTCATTTCAAATATGCAAACTAAACATTTGGAAGGTAAACAATCAACCGTATTATATTTAGATATACAAAAAGCGTTCGATACAGTTTGGCATGTTGTTGTTGTTCCTCTCCAACAGATCCTGCCCAGTAAGAATACATCAAACTCTCTCTAACTTACAAGACGTTCCTTAAGGTTCTCCTATATAACATATTTTGCCATGATTTAACCCACAGTATTCCTTACCTTTCGCTCATCACACATGCCCAGCGATCACTATAAACTTCCTTCGACTCTGTAAAAGTCTGGTGCGCATTAAAATTAATCCTACTAAATCCAAACTCTTTATCCTATTCCACAAAATTACACCACAATTCCCTAAAATTTCCATAAATAATACACTAGCCTCTCCTTCTAACACCTGCAAACTATACATGCTATCATTTAAAATCAAATTTCAAAACAGGGTTCGGCATTTCATATCTATTACGTAAAAGCAACAAGGTATATCCATTAAAATCGCCACTCATATATACAAATCTGTTTGCCGGCCCCTGTTAGATTACGGTGCTATCCTCTTCACTCAACTCCTTCCTTCCACTATTTATCACCTCTAAGTCGCCGAAAGATCCTCCTTAAGGCTGGCGTTTGGAAACTGTGATTAGAAAACTACCCCACGAAATTTACCGGTAGTTACACTATCGCGATCGTACCGAACAATTTTATGATCAAAGAAGCTAAGCTCCGAGTTGAAAATAGAGTTTAACAACCACGTTTCAGTAAAAATAATAACAGTATGTTCTATCAACGCTAAGGAGGTATTCAAAGTGTTCAGTACAAACATCCTACCATCACCATTCATCAATTAATTTGCGCAAATCATCAGGACGGTTCAGCCATCCAGCATTGATTTTTCTTTAACTTCATCATAAATTCATGACAGGGCAGAAAGACCAATAACAACTTATAACCATATTTTATATACAGGGTGTCTCAGCGTGCGCGCCGAGTAGCTTTACGGCTAAATGGTATATTTTTTTCAAAATCGGCTTTCGCAGGCGTATGTAGCTCTATTAGGACCATATCTTAAAATTAGTTTCAAATATGTCCCATAATAGCAATAATAGTTATATTTTTTCTAATATCCCATATTTTATATTTTTTTCAGATTCTACATCAAAAATAAAGTTAACATTCATGATATGTTCATATGCATAAACCTAGTAATTTTTGAAGTATTTAAATATTTTTGGAAAAATTCACCTCTTGAAAAAAAAAAAAATTATAACAGTGTTTTGAAATAACTACTGGATTTTCAAAACACTGTATAACTGAAAATCATTTCTTCAATAATAATAAATTAAAAATATTACATACAGGTAATAAGGGTTTAAGGTTGAATTATTGGGAAGGTCTCGAAATAAGTAAAGCTGTAGAAGCCGGAAAAAATCGTCGCTAATGACATTGAGGAACTGTGGGACTCCCCGATTGTTAACGCCCTTACTACTGAAAATATCGACAATCGGATTATATAAATAACTGTAAATTTCTTGTACATTTATTCTTGATAATGGCAATGTGCCGAAACTAGTCGAAAATAAAAAAATGCCTGTAAAACAAACCAAGTAAATAAGTTTCACTTGGTTTGTTTTACAAGCATTTTTTTTTTTTCATAACATTTTTTATATAGCATGCTATCTACTTATCTTTCGTAGTTTTTAAAATATTTCACATTTTATACTGTTGTTAAAACACTTTAAGAATCATTTAAATGGTTCGGCAAGGAAACAGAGAAATGACGAACAGGAACAAACAATGTTTAATATTATGGGATAATTAAAATTTCGCATAATTTTGACTCATTTATAAGATCAACCATTATTTTGTATGTGAGTAGATTTTCCATGACACTAATTTAAATAGAAAATAGTATTTATTTAGAATTTGGTTTTCAATTTCGTTTATTTTTTATGATTGATCAATTCATTGTTAAAATGTTAAGCAGGGTGTTCTACAAGATCTATGACAGACTTTGCCAGATGATACCTTTCATAATTGTATATTTTTTGTTAATGAACAGGGGTTCGATTCGTTTTTCTTTAAAAGTTACAAGCATTTAAAGAATCATAATAAATCAACTAGGCTGATAAATGAAAATGACAGTTGCTATGACAATAAATATTGTTAGTGTCATTTGAATTGTATGAAATTTGGTACTTCGTGTAAAAGTTATAAATAAACTGAGGAATATGCAGATATTGTGTTTGTATCTGGGTATTCCAATGGGAACGCCAGAGAAGCAGCTCGAGAATGTAGACGCAGATATCCAAATAGGCACCAACCTGCCCACATGGTGTTTAGTGCATCATTTCGTAGACTTCGAGTAACCCCACTCCATAGAAGGCCCTTTGTCCTACTGAAGTAAATGTACAAGATGAAGAAAATGTAATAGATGCTATCCTTAATAACATTTCAATTAGTGTCCGCTGTATATCTAGTAACGTTCATGTATCGCCGAATTGTGCATGGCATGTATTGAACAGAGAAATGTTAAATCCGTTTCGTCGCCAAAATGTACAGGCGTTGCATACTATATATGCCCATCAGCGATTAGAATTTTGTCGCTGGTTACTTGAACAACAAGCACACATTGAAAGATTCATTAAGCTCATCATTTGGTCTCATGAAGTGTACTTTACTAGGGACGGCATAAATAATAATCATAATGAATATGTATGGGCGTTGCACATGTAATTAGATCAAAACGATTTCAGCAATGATTCAGTGTCAACGTTTCGGGTGGCATTTTCAACAATAATCTATTACCTGTGCATGTTCTAAATCATCGTTTAAATGCAAATCTGTATATACATTTCTTAGAACACGACCTTTTAGAGTTTATTGATGAGGTACCACTTAATATTATCCAGAATATATGGTATCAGCACAACGGCGCACCACCACATAGAGGAAGACTGAGGAAGAGGAAGACTGCTTGGTTAAATGAACATTTCCCAAATAAATGGATAGGTCAAAGAGGTCCAATATCAAGGCTATCTCGTAGCTCCGATCTCAATCTGGATTTCTATTTATGGAGACGCATGAAGCAGCTGGTCTACCATTTACGAAATTTATTTTATTTTTATTGTTTGTTTGTTTTTGCATTAAATATATTGGATTCAAAATTGTTGCATTATACAATATGTTATTGTTATGCAGCAGCAAATGTCTATTATTAGACACATTTGTTAAAGTACTTATGTAGCAAGTCATAATGTCACAGTTTTCCTCGTGTAATGACGCCAATTATAATTAATTTTGAATTGTATTTCTTTTGAAATGTTATTGAAAATTCTAGATAAATTTCATTTAAAGTATCATTAAATAATCACGGCAAACCATGTCCTGTCAGAAACAAATGGTCTGTTTATTATAATTGTCATTAAATTCCTTCTAAAATATATTCCATTGAGGAATTCATCAAAAAAAAAAAAACGTCTACAGCGGAAATGGTTTCGGTAGGGTGCGAGATTTGTTTTCGCTGTCTGCACGAGAGCTCAATTCCATCTGTTTTGACAATACAGATTTTTTTTTAATTTGAAAATTCTGGTTGCTTAAATTCAGGTAAAATTTATTTACTTCTAATGATACTTTTAAAATAATTTCATTATGTTATTTTATTAGAACATCGCAATATAAATGGCAACAAGCGGGGCAGTAATAATATCGAAGAAAATGTTATTGGGATATGTTGCTGTGAAATATTAAAAATCGCAAAGAACGGTCTGCAAAATTTTAAGAAAGTTCGGCAATCAACATTACAAGTTTCAAAGTCATCAAGAACTATTGCCATTTGATAAAAATCGAGACAAACCTTTTGTAAAATAATTAAGGAAGGTGTTAATGTGAATGGCAATTTTATTTCGTTAAATAACTAGCCGAAAAAACGAAAGATATTGGTCACATGAAAATCTACATCTGAGTTTAAACCTCAATACCCAATAGGCAATAGGCCCTTTCGAAATCATTGTACATCTAAATTCCCAAAATCAATTCGATTTCTTATTTACTCAGGCCCTGCGAAGAAATCGCACGTGTAAACTAGGAAACAAGATGAATTATTTAAATAATTAATTTCCAAACCAATGGATTGGACAAGGAGTGAGATCGATTAGCCTGCCAGATCTCCTGATTTGGCATCGTGCAATTTGTTCTTGTGGGGTCAACTGAAGAGCAAAATTTAAAAAAACCCGTCACCCGAATATTAATTCTTTGAGGAATGCAATATTCGAGGAGTGTAAATTGATAACAAACAGGCAGTTGGCAAATGTTCGAAAATCGTTTTTCGATAGGTATTATTTAATATAGAATGAAGATTCATTTGAACATTTACTTTTAATGTTAAGAGATAATTAATGAGTTTGTTTAATCAAATTTATCTCGATTTTTCAAAATAAATAAAGAAATGAAATTGAAAATTAATATGTGTGTCATTAAACGAGGAAAATATGTTCTTTCAATTAAATGTACTATAAATCCTCCATGTTTAAATGGGGAGCTGCAATCTGCGAAAACCCCTTTCTGCATGAAAGTATTCGCCCTGTACAAATATTTCAGCTAAAAAATATATAAATAAATGCATTCACCTTGTTACCAGATTTGTAATTTGTAATTACTTGAAATGGTATGCATACCTCGAAATTGTGACCATAGCAAGGCCTTTCTAACATACCACATATTTTTTTGTAGCCATCGATTGTATTTACAATAAATAATATACCTGATATAATAAAATAAAAAAAGTCACTTATTAACATTTTATAATTTCGATCCAATACGCAAACATTAATTTTAATATAAAATAAATAACTAGGGCTATTACGTACGAAGAAATGTTAATTAACTCTCTTAGTATTTGTATCAATTACAAAACTCGTTTAAACTGTGATGTCAAAAATGTTTACATTTTATGTACGATATAACAACGAATATCCTTCCAAAAAACGCATAATTTTCTTTTTTTACACGGATAAAACGTATAATTTATTGTACATTTTAAAATACTAAATTGCTCCCTGGTTGATTGTGTTTGCATTTGTATTGTAAATCGCTTTTTAATAACACTAGTCGTTAAAATGCGATAATGGCAATTAAAATATATCCGTAATTGACTATCGAAATTACGCTTATTTTTCTAATAAACACACACAAATAATATTTTTTTCTTGATATATTAATAATTCATCCACCTAAACAATAAAACCAATGTTCATCAGAACAAAGTGGCAGAATTTGCAAAACAGAAGCAATATTTTCAACCCTTTTTTTATGGTACATGTTTCCAAGTATTGTATAAAGAATTATTTCAATGATGTGGTTTCATTGATCACTTGTTGAAGAAAATGAAAATAAATATTTTGAATCATTTATAAAATTTAACTTTTGTATAAAACAAATGGTTATTTTCACTTCCGCAAATTAAAAACTGAAAGCACCCAGTGTCCTATTTAAAATATTTAAAAGTTAAACTGTAAGAATTCTTATACTAACTAAGAAATTAATTAATTAAAAGTAAACTATATTTTCTATTTACTTACAACATTAGTTAACACCAACGTATCTTCCTGTAAGTCCTTCTCCTCAACACCATACTTGTATTTACTATAGCGTTCATTAGAACGCACTACCAAAACCGTTAATACCGAGAGGAAAACCATACGAATCAACATTTTAGCGACGGTCTGAACAAGCAGGTTAACACTCTCGCTCAGTCGATTTTTTTATCATCTAACAGTTATTTAAATGCGTTATTATTAAAACATATTTGCTCACATATAGCGAAGTACAATGTACCGGAATCAGATATCTCCGCTAAACACTTTTTAAAAATAATATTTTTTGTATAACACTCATATCCGTTTTCACATAATATAATATTTTATTTACTTTCAGATAGTTGGAAATTTTATTCAAATATTGACGGTTCATTTTTTTCTTCATAGTATTAACGCTTTATTGTAAATATTAACTTTTTTACATACATACAGTGTTCAAGATAATAATAATACTTACAATAATGGTCCAAACTGAAAATCCCAATACAGAAGAAAATCAAAGGAAAATATATAATAATAACAATAATCAAAACTATTACCTAAAAAAAATGACGAATATAATATAATTAAAATAAATTAACTCTAACAAAATAAAAGAAGGTGAAATAAAATTTTAAAAAATGATCATAATAACAACATACAACTATATTTTCTATATATGTATGAATATTAATTTAAATAAAAATCACTAGGTTTGTTAAGGCTGACGTTTACTAGAAAAGGAATGATGCGATGACAGAGATAGTTGCCAATCATCAAGGAGGTGGTGCCTCTCGATTTTAATAGCGAACTAGATGGGAAATATGTAAAACATTATAGTTTGGTTTTCTTATTTTAGGTCGAGATTGAGGGTAGTCGTAATAGGCACTGCGTTCAACTAACTGATGTATGGATTGCATACATTAGAGTGTAACAAGCATAGACCAGGGGGGGGTCGGATAATATATGAAATTGGGAAACACGGCTATAGTTGTCCACTTAAGCACTGGAGGCGCTGAAGTCTCAAGTGGAAAATTTAAAATACTTTATTTTTGGGTTTTTACAATGATTTATTTATTATTGTCGCCCTGTAAGGTATATTTCTTAAAAATTTATACTATGTTCTAAATAAGGATCAGTTTGCCATATTTCAATTTGATTGATGTAAATCATGTGAATTGTTTTTGACAGTTTTTTTTTTGTATTCAGAAGTTTCTTCACTTTTTCTTATAAAATTACAACTGGTAAGTTATTATTTGTAGTTTAAAATACGTTTGCTTATTAATTTCTGTAAATTGTAAATTTTTGAAAAAATATACGTAACTTAAAATTATGAACCAATCGAGCAATAATTAATTATTGATAAATATGATTTATTTCCCATATTCTCAAAATATGTTTTCGGTCTACAAATCTTCATTTTTTATTATATAGTTTATGCTTTTTACAATATTTTCTATCAGAAAAAAAATGTATTTAACATAGACGCTTTTGAAATAATATTTATATCCATATTTTTCTAGATACTTTAAGGAAAGGAGTTCATAAAATTATCCAGCTGAGAGATATCAATTAATTCAAATTATAACTGTTGTTAATATGTTTTAATTAATATATGAATGTAATAACAGGTTAAATTATACTTTTATAAGTTTAATATATTTTACTTAAAAATAATGTTGTTTATATATGTTATTTTTTATGTATTTTTTCAGATAATTTTAATTTCTTATTTGCATGATCTACTGATATTTTTTTTTTTTGTAAAATAGCACATTTATAAAAAAAAACTTTTATATCAATAATTTGAAGTAAAATAGTGAACAAAAAATTATAAATAGAAAAATGTTCAAAATTCCCGCCATTAGTTATATTATAGTGTGTAAATGAACCTAACCTCGAAAACCTTATAAAGGTTTGAAACTTGGGAAATAGTTGTCCACTTGAGCACTGGATGGCGTTGCGCGCGTTTCCTGCTAAATATATGGATCTGGCCCTCTTATACTTTATCTCTATGGCATAAAGGTATATATAGACGTATTATATATAAATAGGTAGGTAAAGACTCCCAGTCTCCGGTGAAAATCAGCCCCCATAGCCGAGTTTAACCAAACACAGCAAAATAAATAGCTGGACGGAACCCACACGGAAATTCTATTCTGTCTTCTAAGTGGTAAATAGGCGGTGGAGGAATTTGTGGGATACGGTTACATTTCTAAAGATTAATATGTAATAATTTGTGCGTGTCTAGTGTTTGTTTTAATGTTGTGTTTTGGTTTTGTGTAATTACATTTTTCGAGTACAGGAGTAATTCATGGTTTGTAGAACCCTGATTTCAAATGAATTATAATCTACAGCTGAGAAATAGTTTCCCAGGTAAAGTATTTTTTGTAACAATTTATGACAAAATAATACTTGGCGTTACGTTTGAATTATTTCAAGGTATTAAGCACAATATTAAGTTTATATTGACGTTATTTTGTAGTTACGTGCAGTTTTCTTTAAGTGAGTGAATAAAAAAAACTGATCGATGATGATTGAAGACTGATCAGTTAATGCAGACCCAAACCTGTGAGAAAATATCATGAAGATAGTTACATATAATTATTTAATTTAATATAATAAAATATTTATTATAATAATGTTGTTTTAGTTTTATTTGTACTGATAATTTTCTTGTTGAAATATTTATGTTACAGTACCATATTAATTTTAGTGTTAGGCAAAATCGAGTGAATTTATTAATAGAGTATTTCTGAATAGGCAGTTTTAAGTAACTAAAGCTAATAAGTAACAATAAATTTGAGTTTATTACTAAACATGTGGCACTTCCCAATATTAAACTCTAATTAATATGTTTACACTATTTGTGTGAATATAGGGGATATATTACTTTTAATTTAAAATAATCTATTTGGTATAGTTTTTTAAGAAATATTTTTTTCTACATATCACTTTTGCTTAAAAATAAACTAAATGACACAGTCTATATACCGTTTTTTTATTAAAATATATAGATATAATTTAAAGAATTATATTAGTTTTATTTTAATTAATTATTATTATATAATAAATATATAATTAACGATATTGCCTTAGCATTTTCTCCTTGCCCTTTCTACTATTTTCTTCTTTGCGATATTACACAATTTAATTTTATCTATATGGAAGTGGATGACCTAATCTTGCTCAGACACATGGCAGGAATACTGTATGTAATTTTCCGGTTTTATTTAATATGGCCGAATTTCACGTGAGCATTGTTTTCTGATATGAAAATAAGCCATAACTATGTTATCACGGCATATTTCAATTTATTTCAATAATTATATTAACAAGTAAAAGATATACTACGTTCTTTAGATAAAATGTGATAATTTTGGGCGTAATTTTCAATAAAATTATTAATCACATTGATTTCAATAGTTTCAGTAAAAATCTGTGAAGTTTTAGGATTATTTTTACATATAATACAATGTAATCCATTATTCAGGGTTTGTGACCAACTCAATCTTCACCATAATCGCTTCATTTTACATGAGGTAAAGGCCAGTCTTAAACACAATTATGTAAAGTGAAGCCAACAATATATAATAAGGTTACAGCAGGGCGCTAAATAAACACCAATCATTTTCATAAATTACGTGACACTTCATAAACGTGCTTTATAAATATTTACATTTTTATCAATTGATATGGATATAATTTTTACGTAAACACAAATAGAAATAACATTTTTTTAATTAAATATGTATTAACCTCAATAATCGATAAATTAATAAAGAAATGAACGAAACGACTTTTCTTATACAATATCAGAAACTTTGTGAGAACTTCAATAACAGCATGAGCGTTTTAATAAATTTATTATTGAAAATAAGCAACATCTTAGCAATTTTCCCAAAATATGAAAAGCAGCACAATCAGTTGAAACCGAATATATTGTATTCCTTAATTGTAATGGGAATTTTAATATTATTAGTTGTGGATTCAACAATTAAAAAAATCCAATTATCCATGGTGGAAGATTTAGAATTTAGCATTTTTATGGGAATAACACGAACATTGTTAAATATAATAACCATTTATACGATTAATATTGGAAAGGTTAAAAATTTTCAAATAATTTTGGATTCTTACAAGAAAATCGATATTAACATATCTGAAAATATTAAAGTTAAGCCCTTCAATCGCGTATATCTGAAATATTTTTCGCTGGTTGTTTTATTCCATATTTTAGTTACATTTATTCATAACAGTTTTGTACAAAAATACTCATTTTCGGTTAAAATTAACAACTTTGTGCAAGATTTGTACGGGCAAATGTTATTCTTGGTTGAACTGGGTGTTATTATGGAATTGATTTTACGAATGAAGCTGTTGAATTTTACAATGGAAGCACTGCTAGCTTATAATATTTATGTAGAAGCAGATTGTTGTATTTCAAAAAAGATTAATTACGTCATTGATATATTTGGAGATTTATGGAGATGCGTTGATTCTATTAATCAAGGTTTTGGGTTCGTTTTATTTTGTTCAATTCTGAATTGTTTGATTATGGTTTTGGGTTGCTTCAATGCCTTTTTAGAAAGAGCGGAGAGCAAAAACTTGGTATATACGACGTTTTTATTTATAGCTACAGGTGACAGAGTCGTAAGTAATATAGTATTTTTGAAATCACTGCCTCGAAAATAAAGTTTTCCACATTTACAAGATAAGCGGTAATCTCTGTGTGTTGAGGTAACCAGAAAGTACAACAGGATTCAAGCTTCTTGCACTCAAATGAAACATACAAGAAGTAGAACTAAATGTTAAATTTATATATATTTATATATTAAATAAAAATGATTTGAAAATAATTAATTAATTATTTTCACATTTAGCTCTGTGACTTTTGACTTACGTTACGTACGTTAAACAAAATGCACATTAAAACAACTACTTCCCGGGCAAGTACGCACGCCGGACATTGAATTACATAATGTTCACTTGCTGTTGCACATCAAAAAAATATTGCATAATTGCAATATTCATAAATCAACAATGCAAGAACGCACGTCCTCCTCTGCCCGTCATTTGATTCAATTATTTTCGTTTAATTTTATTCGGTATTGATTTAAATTGAATTAATTTGGTTTAATTTAGTTTGAATTGATTTAGTTTAATTTGATTTAATATAATTGATGTAATTTTGTTGATTGTATTTGAATTGATTTAATTAATTTATTTTAACATTTTAAAATTATGTAAGGCATAGCCATACTGACGAGGGATAGATCCCGAAACACGTGTCTGCAGATGGCCTTAAATTAAGTAACGTTCCTTTTGTTGTTTTTACATTAAATTTTTTTCGGATCAAAAATTTGTTGCATTATGCAATATTTTATTGATGTCCAACAGCAAGTGTACATTATGTAATTCAATGTCCGGCGTGGGTATTTGTCCGGGAAGTAGTTGTTTTAATGTGCATTTGTTTAACGTACTTACGTAACGTAAGTCAAAAGTCACAGAAACTGCGGCTAGCCCGTGTTCAACTCTTTTCAAGTCTAATTCTGTTTTCTTCTTCCTTGGTTTTCCTAATGCTGTCTGGATGAAATTTTCACTTTATTGAAAGAACCTTTTGGTTTCCTCCTCAATTTGTGCATTTTATGTGCTTCGAGGTGTTGCTTTCTTTATGGAATTGAGCACCTCTTATGCAATTCTACACAGAAGACTCATGTGAATTTCGTTATGAAGCGAAATTGTACATAGCCGAACTTCAGACAACAACACTGTTGTTTGTTTGTGGCTCTGTGCTTTGGCTCGACTTGGATGATGTGGTCGAAGAGGTCTTGAATTTCAAATATTTTCTTCGCTTTCTCGGTCCTAGGGAGATTTACTAGGGCCATGGAGTAAAACCGCCTGTCGCTTCTCATTACCCCGACTAAATTAACCTAGAAGCCGCGAAGTTCAAGCTCTTCTTTAATTTCATCGTTTGAACAGCAGGCTTGGATTTCCCTAATCACCGCTTTTAATTCCTTTTCTTCATTCAGTATGAAGTCGTCCTTTGAAGGATTTTGTTTTCTTCCACGTCCAAATCGCTCGATGAAAGTTGAGTTTCCATGTAGTTATCTTCGTTTCCGGGGCAGGGTTCGCTTGAACAATTTGATTTTTCGATACTCAATTCACGATAGAACAAAATAAGATCGCCTGGAGTAACACGAGAGACATGCAATAGTGATTAATTATGTACGTACACTACGAAGTCTCAGGCTTGAATCGATATTTACGTGACGGACTTAAATATTTAAAGTTGTCTCACAATCTGTCTAGTTATACATGAATTAACATTTATCGGAGGAAGCGTCTTCCACTCGCGCATCCAGAAATTAACATTTTGTGCGATCCACCTATAAGGTGGAAAAATATTTGACAATGGGAAATATATTTCAGATTTAGTGAATATATTATAATCTGGCGAATAGTTACCACTAAATATATTTATTCATTGATTATTAATAATTTTGACCATGCAATTAAATATATCTTATAAAGTATTCAAATTCAAATTAAAAGATTATAAAAAAAATATTAGAAAACATCAATAAAAATCAATAATTCCCAAGAATTTAATTGTTGTATTGTAACATTTTAAACTTAATTCATTTAATTTTTGTTTTTATTATTTTTATGTTTTTGTTTGAGAAAATAATATATTTTTTTAATCTTTTATACATCTTTAATGTGTAATTGAATCCTCGAATGCGGATTTTCGGATCGACGTGAATCAGACTACGGACTCCACATTTTCCATAGTAGTCTTCACAGTTACGTTTATTTTCTTTTAAAATGTGATATTTCCACTTTCAGCTCTACTAATACCGTTTGTCAATAATACATTTATATAATAATGGTAGAGTATTAAATATTTAATAATTAAATATGCTGGATTTTGAATAACAAAATGTTTTCATTTATAAAATTAATTATTAATATTAATGTTCGTAAAAATGTATATAATTGTCTGAATAAAGATATTTTTATTTATAATTTATATTATCTAATTTAATTTTAAGAACTATTTAAATTAAATAATAAAAATTAATAAATATTATAAATATCACCAAATTTGAAAACAAAACGCGAAATGATAATTGATTTTTTTTAATATATTAAAATTTGTTATTTACCTAAAACAACTCGCAAATTTTGACGTAACTGATATATGTATAAATTGAAATTTCCAAAATCTCTTAAAATTAGAAGCGGTTTACGCAATAATATTAGATTAAAGCTAAAACAACGAATACATCTCATGACAAACAAATAATTTATAAAGAATTATGGTCATAACAATATTTATATGACGTTAAAGAAAAATAATCCCTCCTTCACAATTATTCGCTTGCGAATTGTAGTACTCGCAAATGTTCGCAGGTGAATTTGAAGAATGCATAATTTTAAAATTATTTTAAAATGTTTACAGTTTTCGATTAATGAATATCTCAAAAATGTATAATTGTAATAAATATCCAACAATTCTTTTGTTGTAATTATTATTAGCATATGGTGTTCTATGTATATTGTTTTAGGAAAAAAATAGCTTAATTATTATTATTATAAACATGGTAAGGGTATATATTATTATCAAGATCTACTCAGAAAATAAAATTTTACTTCTGACGCTAATAGTGTTTCTGCTTACACAAAAACGGGCCCCATTAGTGGCACTCAATGAGAGCTATGACGTATTGCACTGCCCCGGTTTTCAAATACTGGGTGCAATTCAGCACTGATAGCGAGAAGTAAAATGCTCGAAATATGAATTGGCAGCCGATTTTAACACATAACCCGCATAGAAAATGATTACATGATGATTACCCGTCTAATTGTACCGGGTGACACGAGATAAATATATTTCATTATAAAGACGACAAAAATATTACTAAAAAATTTACGAGAATTCATATTCCTTCATAATAAATACATGCTTCCATCATGAACAAATTCATTTAAACTGCGGGTGATTATTTTCGTGTTTCATAAGCAAATGCCGTTTCTGAATTATTCAGAAACGTCGACCCTAATCTTAATATAACTGTCAACTTTTTCGATACGGAACAAGCCCGAATACGTAAATACCACTATGGACGATGGATAGAACTATCCACCTCATTCGGCGCGCATGCGTTTTATAATATACCATATACAGAGAGCTTTTTTTATGAGTATACATTTGCACTATGTATACCTGTAAAATGCGCGATTCAAATGCATTAATATATGTGTGTTTAGTTGCCTATAACACGCAACTGAACACATATATGCTAAATAGTCAACTTAACATACACACATTAATTATTCAATGCGGTTGGCTCGGGTTTTTTTGCAGGTATACACTTTTCCTAATGTATACTTATAAAAAAATCTCTCTGTATATATAAATGATTCTACGTTAATGAATGAGATAAAGAGACAGTCAAATATTGCACACGTAGAAGCATCGTTTTTCTCTGACGTAACTGATAAATATGTGATGAACTTTTCACAATTCATTTCGATGCACACGGGACTCTTAATGTCCGAAATATAAATAGCCGGTATTAGGTATTATAATGAAATTAGAAACTCTATACGCTGTTATTGTCTAAACAATATTTAAACCTTGTCATTTAATTTAAAGAAATCAATATCGTTATTTATTTGCAGATAAAGTGTATTACTATCGGTATCTTTTGTCAGAAAGTAAAAAACGAAGACGCAAGGAGCGTGGACGTGCTGCAAAGGCTCATATACAACGTGGGAAATTCAGGAAATTATTTACGCTTCCAGCTTTTCACGCAACAAGTGATTACTAAACGCGTCGAAATTTCTGCTGCTGGATTTTTCACAATTGATCACGCCATGCTGTTCACATTTCTTCATATGTTTATCACTTACGCCATTGTTCTCGTACAATTTAATATAGATTAAAATTTTATATTTACAGGTTATTCTATACATTGCTATCAGTTGAGCTAGAGTCAGTTCAATTAACAGAGTTGTAGTTAATTTTGCTGGGATTTCAATAGCGGAATCAGAAAAAAAAAACTAAAGGCTAAAACGCGATGTTTTAAAGATATTAATAAAACATTTTTTTAAACGAAACACTCTATATATTTTATCGTAATTTGATTATGATATAAGAAATTACTACGAAAAATAATAATAATAATAGTTTTCAATATAAAATGTGTAATATGTTAGTAACGTACATTGTGAGTGCAAGGCTTTGACGATCGATCTGGAAATCACGTTTTTGATTGAATACACCATAGTTTGATTTTAAATCAATAGTTGGTAAGTTAACATATGATAACGTTTTCGTCATTATTTTCTAAAGTTTTTTTTATTGTAATCAGACTATTAAAATGCCAATAACTTCATTATTTGTGATTTTTTGTTATGGACTATTATAACATCGCCTAGAAAAGGAAAAAGATTAAAAAAAACTATTATAACATTATTTGTGAAAAATACCCATTTCTATCAAATGGTCATAAACTGTATGGGGTATATTAATTAAAAAATATTTGTTTTGTTAATATCAACCTATACAGTGCGTGTTGACTTTGGGGTTTTACATGTCAAAATATTTTTTTTTTGAAATTCTTGCTTCTTGTTCATTTTAGGAAATAATTAAAATATGTTTAAAATTTAGAAAATCTGTCTAAAATTATGGTTTATTTTATTTTTAGAATCGAGGTATAATTAATGAACAATTAATATATATACTTCAGCGGCAATTTCTTAATTTAATTTTGTATTTTTTTAATGTGACATTTTGAATATTTTATTTTCTATTTTGTTATACATGTTTAAAAATTGATAACAAAAACACATTTTACTCTTTAAATTCATAAAACTGTTATTTTAATAATTAGGGTTTACATTCAAGAGCATTGGGAGATATCAGGTCCACGCTAGAAGTGTTCTGAACCCGAAGAGCTTCAGAGAAATAAAAGTTAAGTGGGGAGGATGGTTTGAGGGAAGCATA
Organism: Philonthus spinipes; assembly: GCA_963082785.1. Taxonomy (NCBI): domain Eukaryota; kingdom Metazoa; phylum Arthropoda; class Insecta; order Coleoptera; family Staphylinidae; genus Philonthus; species Philonthus spinipes. Next base: position 16,314,469 of record OY720311.1, on the reverse strand, counting down.
TAATTGGCATATAAGTTGTGAGATGCATGTATAAAACAAATCTTGTGTTATGGGGTGGAAGTATGCGGTGGTAGTGGGTATGAATGTTTAGTGAGAGTTCAGTTGTCGTTCCTTAGGTAGATTCTGGGGGTGGAAAAATCAACCCCCAGATATATCCTGCTGCCGGAAATCAATAGATGGAGTATGCATGTGAATTACGAAATAACGTCGAGTGCGTGAGAGCGAAAGGATAGTATAGAAGGTGTGGAAACATGTATAAGAGCGAAAGGATAGTATAGAAGGTGTGGAAACAGGTATACGAGCGAAAGGAAAATTAGGTTTGATGAAAAGAGGAATGTATGAGATGGTAGAGATGTCAGATGTGTTGGCGAAGAGTGGAGTTGTAGAAGGTGGAGATGCAGGAGTGAATAAAGAGGTGAGTATTACCTTATGTTTGAAAGAAGGCAGGTGAATCGGTCCCTACCGGAATATTTGAGAAATGTTAGTTCTACGAGGGATACTGCTACTGAGAAAAGGATACTGCTTGTAAGGGCAAGGTGTAGTTCGGAGGAGAGAGAAAGAAAAGTGTAGATGGGAGATACGTGGAGGCATATGAGTGTGGAATGCGGGAAATGTATGTAGATAATGGATAGAAGGGAGCGGGTTTTGTGGATTGAATAAAAGATAATGGGACTGACGTAGGGATATTTAATAGGCTGGTGTGAAAAAAGAAGATAAGCTATAATGTAAAGAGAATATATGACATAATGTAATATCTTCTTTATTCGGTTTTTCTTTGTTGTTGTTATGGTTTCATATGGTTTATGCCAATCAATGTATCTTTTTATTTAATTTATAATTATGAATATAGATTTAGCAAATCCATACATACAAGAATTCATAATAGTAATAATTTATTTTCGCCCAAATTTCGAATTACAGGGTTAAATATAAATAAACACAGCAGATTTGAAAATAAATACAATTGTTTTGGTTACAAATATGACAAAAATACTTGAACTTTAGATGTAGTAACGATAATTGTTTAAGAAATAATTGCTAAGACCTATAAAATAAGTTTTGATAAATGCTTAATAAATTAATTTCATTTACAAAAGAATACATCAACACTGCTACTGAAATGAATATTAAATCTATGCATTATAGTAATGAATGGAGAATTGTGCTGTGTGTTAGTTTGGCTAAGATTAAACGATGCATGTAAAGAAATGAGTTAGATATAGAGTGTGAAGAAATACATTTTGAAGAGCTATTTATTTTATTTTATTATACTAAACAGATCAGTAAAATACGTAAACGTAAACCCCTCGCGATACCTCAATTGAAATATATATATATATTTCATTTTCAATACACGTGATGATGCAAGTAGCATTCGCGTCCGTCAACGTTCTTGTTCATTTACACCGAAGATCGCAGCCGCGATGGTACGTTTGAATAATTTAATTTAACGACTTTGTAAGTATTTAAGGCAGAGCTGTATTGACGAGGGATGAAATCCCGAATGACCAGTCTGCGATGGCCTAATATTACTAGTTGGAGTATTTTTTTATTAAAAATTCTTTATTTATAATATTTAAATTTGATTTCTGTTATGATTATGTTTTTTTTTTGTTTATTTTGTATATTAGGAGCAAATTACATAGTTTAATGATATTTTTTTTATTTATTGTTTGTGTTTGTAAATAAAGTTATTCAGTGTTTTTTTTTATCAAGTTTATAGATTATTTTTAATGTTATATTTTGTTGTAAGTGCAGTTTTGTTAGGTTTTTTTTAGTCGTGTTTCCATATATTGTTTAAGTATACAGGGTGGGCCACGAATAACGGATATTAAAATTTTTCTGGGTTCCTGACCGCGGAAATTTTGAAAAAATTCTGTATTGTCGGTTGAATGCGACGAAAATAAAAAATATTTTGACTTTCTTTCACTTCCGGATGTACCGGAAACGGCTACCAACTTTTTTATTTTAAATGGAATACCCTATATTTTCATTTTTTTTTTGTATTCCCCTAACCACTCATATGGATTTATGTCTACATAACTCTTACATATTTTGAGATAAAAATTTATTTGTAAAATTTTAGCCTTAAATTGACATTTGAAAAATGCCTATAACTTCTAGTAGGAACAAAGTAGACAGACCACCGACACCTTGAATTGCTAGTAATAGATCCATCTATAATAAAAAAAATAACACCTGTCGATTTTGACAGTAGGTATTTAAAAGTGTCAACATTTCAGTTCCCTCTTAAAAACATCACAACTCAATTTGATGAAAATGGAATTGATCAATATTTTATCTCATGGGGCGATTGTCAAGACAATTTACAACATAAAAGTATTATGCATCCTAATATCTAGAACAAGTAGTTTTTGAGTTATTTTGAAATAAGACTCACACGTGCACTGTAGCAGCCTACTGTCAAAATTCACTGCACCGAATCTGGAAAGTAATTTCCGATGTCTCAATATTTTTTAACCCTTCGTTAAAACGAATAGGCATACGAATCAAAAAATTATGTATTTATTCGTAATATATTGAAAAAAAAGGTCACTTTTTATTTGTGCCAAGGAAGATTAAATAGTGGCATTATTTCAAACAATTGTAATAATTAAAAAAAAAAATCAGTTCTTGTGTTCAATTATTCGTTTGAAATTTTTTTATTTGAATCTTCTTGCTTTTGTTTTTATGTTGTAAGTGAAAACAAACAATTCTGTCGCACTGGCCATGTATGACGAGTAAATTCATAATTTCTTAAGTGGAATGCTGATTCATTTTAAAATTACTCGAACGAAGGGTTCAAAATATGGATTTGTTGGAAATATATATATTTTTTTTCACATTCGGTTCAGTAAATATTAACAGTAGACTACATGAATAGTGCAGGAATTACTCAATTGTGCAAACATTTTGGGAGTAAAGAAACTTCGAAATAACTCAAAAACTACTTGTTCTAGATATTGGTATGCATAATACTTTTATGTTGCAAATTGTCTTGTCAATAGAGAGCGAATAATTTATAATATTTTATTTTTTTATTACTTAATTTAACATAATAATAGTTGTATTTAGACTCAGATTTATGATGAATTATTTCAAGTGAATACTGATTTAAGTATATATTAGAATAAATTAGTACAGTTTAGACCTGATGAAAGCACCGTACTTCGAGACGTCAACATAAACCCCAAAGACATTTTTTCGTCCGCAACCTTTTCCCCATATTACCAAACCGACGACGTTCAATTTGCCGTTGACGTTGCAGGTCAAAGGGGCTCCGCCATCCTCCTAGAATGATTTTAACTTTATTATTGGTAATTAAACAAAGTTTTAGAGTTTGATGGCAATTCTCTAATTGGTAATGTATTCATCACAGTACTTACCCCATTAATTTTGTATAAGGGATGTATACATCATTCGTGAAGGATTAAAAATATTCAAGAAATGAACATAATGAAGAAATCGTATGAGGAAATGCTGTTAAGCCATTTTTTTAGTTGTAAGAACTAAGAAAATAAATTGTAACATTCTTCTAAACACTTGGGTTTAATTTTAAAAAATAACAAATTATTTTTTCATTTAATAATTATCAATCGAAATTTTCATTCAAAAATTTTAAAAGATAACAAATTATTTTTTCATTTAATAATTTTCAATCAAAATTTTCATGTATTTTAACGAATTGACTGGGGAAAGTACCATGATCACCACATCACCATTTTTATTTTTTACCAACAGTAAATTGCTGCAATTTTTATTCCAATTTCTACAACTGAATAGATATATTTATTTAAGAGAAACTATAGAGTTTTAGTTTTACATTATGCTGTTTTTATTTTTTCCCAATTTCAATTACAAACATAAATATTGTCGAAATTCAGTTTGGAAATAATTGTTTTATTTAAATTCAAATAAAATAAATAAAGAAAACGTTTACTTTTATTTCGTAATGTTTGCTTAAGATAAATATGAAGTGTAATATATTTATTTGAAATAAAAATTTAAAATGTAGAAACGATTCAGAGTGCTGCGTAAGATAAAACCCAAGTTTGATTTATAACTCAAAAACTATATAATTTATGTAAATACTATGCCTGCCACTGGATTCTACGGAAAAAATACATTAGAAAGTATTTACCTGGTTTTCATAACTTTAAAAGAAATAAATTATTGGGAGTATCCCAAATTGTTTTTATATTTTTTAAAACTGATTTCACTTTGGTGTTGAATATAATTTATCTATTATTTTATTTTATAAAATGCGTAATTATTACATAAAATGGGATATATATTTTTAAAAATAATGACCCGTAAAAATCTGCTATCTTGCGGATAAATGTTTCGTTCATAAGTAAGCGTGGTTCAGTGGATATTAGATTTGTTTATCGTTGTCTCGTTATAAGACTTTACAAATCCTACACGGAATTTACTCTTCTAAGGTGTGTGTGGATTAGACATGTAAATAATTGGAAAGAAAAGTGAGCGTAAAATTTCGTCCATGGTATCCAATGTTCTTAACATAGAGATGAATTTCTTACACAGAATTGTAAAGTCGCCTTTACTTTAAAAAATGGTTATCGAAATTACACTTGATTTCATAATTTTTGGTTTGTAAAGATTTTTTAATATTATTTAATGATGTTTGATTCTGAGAAATTGAAATTAAAATTGTTAAATATTTTGTTAATATCGCAAAACAAAGTTTTTTTGCCGAATATTACCGTGCAAGCATCTCTGTTTTCCAAACCGCCAGCGCAGATCTCGTTGGCGTCCAAGTACTTAGCGGCGTTGGAACCCAGGATGTCGGGATTAGACATTTTTTCCAGACATTCATTGTATCCTATAACTGCTACATTTACTTGTTTCATCGGTGACACTGGAGCGTCATTAGCTTGGAAGGCTGTGTTGCCCCAACCGGCCACCATGCACGCTTGTCTGCTATTGATCACGCTGCTTGACCCGCCGTCCACTGGCAAACACAGCGTGCTTATATCATTTCTGTAGCCTAGAGGTATCGGCGAGTTCAATGTCAAAACGGCGATGTCGTTGTGCATAAGTTTTGGATCCTTAAAATATCCCTTAGCGATGTCTACGCGCTTAACAGTCCTCCTGATATTTGTTGAGGTACGAGGATTGTAGACGCCCATCAGTATAGTGATGCGCTGAGGAGTAGCCCTGTGCATAAGACAATAAAGACGTTATCTTGGTTCTCATAACACCATGCCGGTATCAGTACGGTAATATTGGAAATGGTGAAAGGTGAGTACAGTCAAAAAACCGAATTCTTAAAACTAATCGCATAATGGTAATGCCAGTGAAGCAAATGCGGGGTTATTTTTTTTAAATGTTTTCTTAGAAAATCATTAATTGTTGAAATATTTTATTAACAAAAAGAAAGAGGTGGAAATTCTAAAAGTAATTAACCAATTTCCGTACTGTTAGATCAGTAGCAGTAATAATTACATACATGCTAATTTTCATATCTCTTTCAAACATACATTATTAGCCTTCAATACTTTACCCAGCAACTTATTTACCGATCTCAGAACAAAACAGACACCTTGAATTTTCCTATATGTAAAATTGCTATCTGACTTGATTACAAATCTCATCAGAGATGTTTCTTTTCCACTTTGTATTTAATTAAATTTAAATTATACCTCAATGTTGTATATTAAAAATTTCTACAATTCATAGATACAAATATAATTTGAAAGGAATAAGAATTTTCCCATAATGAATGTCTGTATAAATTGAATATAGGTGGATTTGAAGCACTATATGAGATTTGATGCGCACCCGACCGGCAATCGGGGGTTCAAATCCCATCACGGATGTTTCTTTTCCACTTTATATTTAATTAAATTTAAATTATACCTCAAAGCTGTATATTGAAAATTTCTACAATTCATTGATTACAACACTCACACCATCAATAAATGCATTAGTAAGTTTACTAGAAAATGCCTATTACGATCCACGACCACGTTAGATCAGACTTTAGCAAATAAAAATAATACATTCTTTAAAATATTCCACGTTCCACAGCTCACCCTTAAATTTAATAATATCTAATAAAATAACGTATTTAACGTATTTATAACTTTTAATTTATTAGCATTTTATAATTATACTTATATTGTAACCCTCCTTTATCTTTTAATGTATAGTTAGTATAAAGCAATATGTATTTAAATGGACTTACCGTTAATAAACAACAATAAACAATAAAAATGTTCAACCACCATTCATTCTGCCAATGAATTATACAAACATTGAGCTCTTGTTAAACAAACATCTATTGATTCATTTCTCGTCATTTTTATTCTAGTCAACTCTAACATTAAATCAAATGACTTTTCTTCCGAGATACCCTGATACCTTATCTTGAAACCGTTTCTTTTTTTAAGTTCATTGTGTTCCCTGTGAATTTGATTTATTTCTAAATTCAGTCTGTCGTATTGTTTTAATGTCTCGGCATTCACTTTGGTGACACTTTTTTCTAATAGCTTCGATATAAATTGTTCATCGCCGAAAATTTCGACAAAGGCCTTCTTGATTATTACTATTATATCTTTTTTACTTACTAGTTAACGCCATGGTGTTAATGTAAAGTAATACAGACCCTGTACTATAATGCACATAAAAAGTACCCTAGTAGAAATGTATCTTGTAGCAATATTATATCAATATTTATATCTTGTATATACATTGAAACTGTTATTCAAAATGCATACAATATAGACACAATATATTTTGTAAATATTGACACATTATTTTTAATAATTATAGATACAATATTGTTTATGCCCCGAATAACAATATTTGTGATGGGAACTCGTTTATTCTTAATGGCAGACCGAAAGCGCGATTTTTGTTCACAAGTGTGATTATGTGTGATCAATTGGATAGTTTGCTTATTTTTGAGGTGAGTACTTATAAAATATAAATATAATTGTGTGCCTGTATGTAATTAGTTTTATTAGTTAAAGATAATCATGTAAAATAGCGACGACGGTTTACTATAACCTCAAATTCATACATTTTTCAGATTACACTCTGCTGCAATTTAAAATCAGCTATAATGAATCTGTGCTATTGAATGTCTTTCACCATAGGTCTACGACAGGCGCAGATTAACCTTTAACAGATTTCCAGTCTCCGGGGAAAATCAGCCCCCATAGCCGAGTTTAACCAAACACAGCAAAGGAAACTCCATTCCGTCTTCTAGGTAGCAAATAGGCGGTGGAGGAATTTGTGGGATGCAGTTACATTTTTCAAGATTAATATGTAATAATTTGTGCGTGTCTATGTGTTTGTTTTAATGTTGTGTTTTGGTTTTGTGTAATTACATCTATCGAGTACACAAGTAAATCATGGTTTGTAGAACCTTGATTTCAAATTAATAATAATCCACACTGGGAAATAGTTTCCCAGCTAAAGTATTTTTTGTAACAATTTCTGACAAAATATTACTTCGCGTTATCTTTGAATTATTTTGTGGTTGCGTGCAGTTTTGTTTAAATGAGTGAATAAAAAAAAACATGATCGATGGTTATCAAAGACTGATCAGTTAATGCTGTTTTATTATAAATAATTAGGTAGTTATTTTAAATAGAAATAATGTTACATTATATTTATCGGGTTTGTCTGAATGAACTGCGCTGGTAAACTAGAATATGTATAATGTAGTACGCAACCTGTATATATAATTAACATTATTTTCATAAAAATCTCTTGTAGAAATTGAATATTGTTTGAATTACAACAACAACAATATTGAAACATTATTGTACGAACTTGAATCATGGTTGAAATACAAGTTGAAATACAAAATTGAGTCAATCTAGAAATTCATTATCGAGTCACGATTGTATCAACATGACACAATATTGTATGAACTTGACACAATAATGTATCAATCTTGTATAAATATTTATTTTCAAGTTGTAATTAAATTTTGTGTCAACCTAGTGTCGTGTTCGCATCCCAATATTGCTACAAGATTGTAGAATTGGAATTCATTAATGTGTCAACATTGCTACAAGATGTAATTTCTACTAGGGTATTTAAATTGCTTGAAGTACCACAGACAAACGGCGAAAAGGCGCAGCTCACATATAATACTACTCACTACTAATATGAGTGTACTAATAATGGTAATTACAAAATATTTATGTGAATAAAATGTATTTCACAACAACCTTCAATTTGAATTAATCAAAATCATATTGGAATGATTGACAAAAACAGTTTTTTATAAATAACATTTAATCTGTTAGAAATTGACGAAGGAAAATATGTATTTAATAATTTTCCTAATAATGATTTTTTAAAATTCCAATATAAAATATGAAATATAAAATGTATTCAAGTTCAAAAAGTTTGACATTAAATGAACTCTCTGTATAATTCATATCAATAAAATCTGACTATTGGGTATGCTGGACTCTATTTAATAACTACCTTGGGTAATTTCATTAACAAGATACTGTTTTATTTAAAAAAATATATATATATAAATGGCACAAATCCGATTTTTTCGCTTTTTATTTTCTGTTTGTTTGCTGGTATTATTGAACCGTTTTTAATAAAATTTTAGTGGTATATAAGTTGTCATAAAAGAAACGTAAATAATAAATAAAATGTATAACAACCAATAAAAAAAAAACATATCATCATGACGTAACTGTTTTTTTGGGACAATGTATAATTAAATGAATTATTCTGAAGTACGTCTTAGGATCCAAAAAAGTCTCTATAATTTCAGAGTCTTTACTTTATTAATAACTGAGCTATCGAAGACGGGAGGTGGAATGTATGATCCTCATTTCCCCATGTATACCTGCAAAATACGCGAGTCAAACACATTAATGTATGTGTGTTCAGTTGCCTATAACACGCAACTGAACACACATATGCCAAATAATCAACTAAACATACACACATTAATCGGTTCAATGCGTTTGACTCGCGTTTTTTGCAGGTATATACTTTGCCTAATGTATACTGATAAAAAAACCTCTCTGTATATTTATCATGAACACATAGAAATACTATAGAAATATAGAACCACAAATCACATAAATATCTGTTTCCAAATACAATTTTAAAGGACTAAATAACTACTTAGATTATTTTTCTTTCAAGCAATATCTAATTATTATAAATACTACACTTCATAAATTACCCTATTTTACAGCAAGCTAAGAATCTTAGACAATTGCATTTTTAAGCGGGACATGCAGCACATACTGTGTTTTTTATTATGATATTTTTGTTAAATTATGAGCACTTTAAAACGTTATTAGCTTGGAGCGTAGCTAATAACGTTTTAAAGTGCTCATAATTTAACAAAATAATCACAATAAAAAATTGCGTGTCACGGTTTTTAAATAATTTGGGAACACTGATACTTACTGGTTTGCTGCAACTTTATGCGCCGCCGTCAGAATATGAGTGCTGTCAATTAGGACCCCACTTCCAGTATATCCTGTCTGGTTCATGATATAAGCCTGCCACGGATGTGCTCCTTCTGGAGCAGGTCCATCATTTAAGGCTACTGTTGTAAACCTTTGGCCGCATAGTTCACCTCCTAATACACCTAAGCAGAGGACCTGATCTGGATTGCAACTAATGTGTCCATCTGGCCCACCCTATTAAGATCGATCCGTTCCCAAAATTCAAAATAAATTTAATCTCATATATTTATATTGTTGAAGGACAGCTGAGATGGTTCGAATATATGTGCCGCATGAAAGAAGATAGAACAGCAAGAAGAATATATGAAACAAGAGCGAAAGGATTACCGGGGAAGACCGAGAAAAACATGGAATGACATAATTAGAGAAGAAGCAGAAAAAAAGGGCATAGACTGGAATGACATTAAACAATTAACCAAGGACAGAAAGGCATGGAGAGAAAAACACTAAAGACACTAAAGACACTAAACAAAAACTCCTTACGCCTAACGGTAGAAAGGAAAAAGATTAAAAAAAATATTTATATTCATGAATTTTGTGACTGATATGATTGGAGCCATAGCTTTCAAAATTAAAAAAAATGCCTAAATTTACAATATAAATCGTTTGTGTTTAACATATAATATGTTAAAATCTGTAACGTATTAAACCTTATTTTTTACTAAGCCTGAAAATATATTATGTATTTTTTTAATTATGCGCTATTTCTAATTAATATTAACAAATATATAATATAATATATTTAACACACTTCAATGCATTGTTTAAATGAATAAAATTCTGAACACTGAACTTTTATAATTTATGGTACTCTCACACTTGTGCAATTTTAAAAGTGTAAATATATCTGCAAACCTAAATTTTTTATATTTTTATTTATTTTTATTTTTTATATTTTTAGGTATTATTTTTTTTTTGTTTCTATAAAATAATTCATTGCACAATATATTTACGTTTTTCTAACAAGATACAGACGCTCAGAAAAATAGCAAATGGAGCTGTGACTTTTAATTGATTTTTAATTAATTATACATATATTCTAAAATTGACTGAACCATAATTTTTAACGGATTTTTAAATTAAAGATACAGACGCTCAGAAAAATAGCAAATGGAGCTGTGACATCATTGGATTAAGCAATCACTCAAACTCTAATGAAAATTCAAAAACTCCAACTCTAACTTTCAAATAGCAGTTGATCCGAATAAAAGTTTTCTAAAATATATACTAAAGTGAGAATATTTTGGTTTCACATTTCTTAGAATTGATCAAAACAATTCAGCGATTTGGATGAAAGTTTTAATTTTATTTCAATGGTACTCTCACACTCGTACTCTTTCGTGCGACATAATAACAAAAATTTCGGGATATTTCTACACAAAAAAAAAATCTTTCAAACTTTACGTGGTATAAAAGTGGCAGTAATATTTTTTTTCTAAAATTGTAGTGTTTTTCACACACAGCATGCCACTATTTATGTTATGCAATGGTGATTTTCCCATTGTATAAATTATATTTAGAATCTAAAAATCTATTCAAAAGTCAATTTTAGAATTGATGTATAATTAATTATTAATGAATGAAATTAATATAAAATCCCTTTCGTATATAGAAAATTACTGCATATTTCTGATCGTATAATTGGTACGTATAGATTTAATAAAATTATTATTCATCATCTTGATTTGTGTGATTTATTTAATAAGTCAATGGTCGCATTCAGGGAATTGTAGAGAAACCAAAGTCTTGGGTGAAAATACGAATGAATCCAGATTCCCCCATCTATAAATAATGAAACATTTCAGCACTTTTAAAATTTAATGTACTTTCCTAGGTTGCTTTCGATGAATCAATACAGAGTATAGTCATTTTAGAACAATTTTATGCAAATTTCTGCATCCCCGTCATTTTTTGAGACAAACTAAAAGAATAAAATTATATGTAGAATTTTAAAATCCGTTAAAAATTATGGTTCAGTCAATTTTAGAATATATGTATAATTAATTAAAAATCAATTAAAAGTGATAAAATTTGCAAGCCACAACTTTCATATAAAAATATCACTTTTGACATGTTTTTATGATTGGAATTGAACATCGATTTTTTTATAGGTGATGATATTTAGCAGTTAATCACAATTTATTAAATATCTTTTAATTATACGTCGATTTTAAAAGTTAATAAAACATCGTTTTTTATAGATTTTTAAATTCTGAAATTCTCTAAATTAAAATAAAATGCGTTTTTCATATAAAAAAATACTACGTATACTAGGTATATAAAAATTTAATAAAATCATGGTTTATTATCTTGATTTGTGTGATTTATTTAATTAGTCAATAGCGATTTAAGATGTAACACAATTTTATCCAAATTCCTGTTTCCCCGTTCATTTTTGAGAAAATTTAAAGAATTAAATTATGTTTAGAATCTAAAAATCTGTTCAAAAGTCTATTTAGAATTGATGTATAATTAATTTATAATGAATTAAATTAATATAAAATCCCTTTCGTATATAAAATTACTACATATTTCTGGTCGTATAATTGGTAAATAGAGATTTAATAAAATTGTGATTTACCATCTTGATTTGAGTGATTTATTTAATTAGTCAATATTTCTTATATATACAAAAAAAATCCCTTTCATGAATCACGTATTAATTAAATGCTTGTCCTGCTTCACCGACAACGCGTTGATAACTGGTTGCCTATTTTTTAACTACAGCCATATAGTAATTAATGTCTGAACTTTTACGCAATTTTAGAGGTCAAATATGCTACTCAAATAAAGCGGTATTATAAAAAAATCATAGATATATTTCGCTAATGTTTTTTGAGTTTAAACTAAGAAAAAACATTATTTTTACATTTCATTCACAATACATCGAAAGAAAAGTATTTTCCAAATGTAGTTGATATTTTTTTAATTGAATATAACACAAAATATAAATAGAAGCTAAATGTGAAAATAATTTATTAATTATTTTCAAATCACTTTTATTTAATATAACAAAATATAAAAATTAAAATATAATGAAATAACAACAATTACAAAAAAAATAAAAAAAACAAAAAACGAAATCGACGACTGCATGTAGAAAAAAATTACCTATTTGATGTAATTTTTAGTTTATTTTTTAAACGCACCGTTTGGATTATTAAACGAAAATACTGACAACTGTTTGAAGGATCCTGCCCTTAAAGCACAAATAATGTTATCAATGTAAAATAATTTAGAGAAAAATTCTAAATGCACCACACAATTCCAGAGTTGTTATCGATTTTTTTTAAAGCGGTTAAGTTTTAATTCACTGTTTTCATATTGCACATAATATATACGGGCTATATTATGTTTCTTGTGTAAAATCAATTTTATCGAATGTTAATTTTAATAGAATGAAAACATCGCAATTCAAATTCAAAATCGCCAGATCTCGTAAAAATATATAAAAAGATCAGTTGAGACGGTTAATATTTCCGCTCGTGACAGATAACAAATTTGTAAATTTTGAGAGGATATTTAGGAAGGGATACTTCACACGCCTTTTTTTCTCTATCTTTCTCACACAACATTGAATCACTCATATGTACTTTTCTCAGGCGTTAGCTGGTTAGATGCATACGGAACGGGAACGATTATAATACGTCTTTAATTCTGTATTATTTTTATATCTGTATTTTTTGTATTTGTTGTGTTTATATATTATATTGTTAAAAGGCTCGTCCGTCAATAAAACATTATTATATATGAAATATAATAATAACGCTTTATTGGGTGAGTAAAAAAATAAAGTAAGGATTAATATGCTTAATTTATATATAATATCATCAAGAAAGGATATATCTTGTAAATTAAGGAAAAATATTAAAATTTCAAGTCTATAATCTATAACATCCGTAATTTTGGAATCAAAGTGGCCTAATGTCAACTAATGATATAACCATACACACATTTTCAACCACAATCCTTGGCTCTAGTACTTCGCCCATTCGACCCATACAGGTACCACGAGGCACACATATTGGATCCCTGCCTGCAACCCTTCCTGTAGGCAGAGAAGTAGCGAACTGCGAGCTGGCATCCTTCATAACAAAGAATAAAATAACGATAATTTGGAACATCATAACTATGCTGCAATTATTCCAATACTGATCGATCTGTTAGCATTATACCCACTTTTATTTATACTGAATTAATGGTTTTTCCAACCGTTGATATTGTGACATTGTTGTCGAGGACGAAAGATAAAAATTAATACTAAATAAAATAATTATGTTATGAAAATAATAATACAAACACTAAGTGTATGCGGAAAATAGTTGTTATCATGTATAATTTTCATTGTTACAAAAAATGTTGAGTAATTGCCGGTCGGTCAGAGAAAGGTTGCATGATTCATTTACAATTTTATAAATAGGCCTTCTGGATTTTTTTAATGAGATTCTAATTATAATTTTTGGATGTTGTACTTTGTATGGCACAGGTCTTGTAGATTTATTTAATAGTTTAATTTTAATTATATTATCGTTAATAATTAATTTTTATCACTTAAAAGGCAATTTTTTAGGATGAACATATAAACGACAATTTACCATTTTTGATCAACATATTTTTAATTGAAATACAAGGTAACCAGGAATATTGTTGAACGTATATTTATATTTTATATTTCAAATTTATATTGATCCGATAAAAATTTCTGAAGATATGTCACCGGTTCCATACTTTTTGAACACCCTGTATATATCAGCCCTTAATTTCTATTGTTAACCCATAGTTTCGGGTAATAATAATAAATTGTGACTTACTTTCATATATTTAAAATGAAATCATAATTTTTCATAAGTAGTAGGTACTGTACAATTTATGATTTGTTTCATAAAATCTGATTAAATAACCGAGAACGAAGGGATAGATCCATTATGAAATTATGGCATAATAAATGTATTTTTAATTCACATGTAAATATAGGTGTAATAAGAAAACGGAACACGTTATTGACCGAAATTGCTTTCACCAGTAATCCAAACACTAAACGAATGGTGGTTAATTTATTCATTAAATCAGTGCGTTTTTTAACGTAAAAACAATCACGCGGCTGTCAAAAAAATATCAAAATTGTCCAACCTTTACAGCCACTTCATCCTCTTCACAGGGCTCAAGCGAAAACGGCAGAACATTTTAACATAATTTTATTTTTGTTAAGAATAAATATAAATTGTGATAGCCGTCATATCGGTCAGGCAATTTATATTTCTTTAAAATATTTTGGTTTAAATACTACGCAGATTACTTCTCTCAGTTCAAATAAACTATATTCAAAAACCTAGAATAAAAATTTAAATCCCTGCAAATAATTATAGGGAAAGCGAAAATATTCACCTCGATTATAGTAACATTATAAATAAGACAAAAAATACGGAATACAATTGAAAATCACTCGACAAATTTATTTTGATCCATAGGAAAAATAATACACAAAACTCGTGCAAAAGTATTTCTACATGTACTCGCGTTATTGAAGTACTAGGCTTCGCCTCGTGCGCAACATTCACCCTCGTACGCAGTAGAAACACTTATGTAATATACAATTATATCACACTTTATGTTAGTGAAAAAAAAAAATGAATTGAAATATACACAAACATCTTTATTCAGAACAATATGAAAACAAAAATTTATAATAACAATATGTACCGGGTGTCCAGATAACTAAGACTCCTAGAGCTTTCAAATAAAAATATGTTAATAATAGTGACCATGAGAAAATGTTGTTCGTATTTCTTCCAATAAGGGGCGCAATGAACAGTCGAAAAATAATTCTGCGATTATCTCAAAAAAGTTCAAAAACTACACTTTTTAAAATCATGATGAGTTTATAAAAAAAAAATGTTACAGAAATTTGTCTCTTACTCTTGAAATAAAGTGTGGGGGAATTTCAAAATTTATAAAGAGTAAATGTCAAATAACTCTTGTGTTTTTTAACCGACCTTAATGATTTTAATTTCATACGAAAGAACTTATCATACTGATTGAAACAATTGACAACAATCATAAAAATAAGTAATTCAGTCGCCGCTAGGTGGCGCCAAGTTAAAAAGAATATAATTTTCCCATTTTTCTTACAAATTTCAAATGGAATGGTTTATTTTTCTTAGTATCAAAGAAATTTTGTGAAAACCGCATCTATTTATTCTATCACAAGTTATGTATAAAAGAAAATTTTAAATTAAAAACTTTTTGAGGTTAATAAAGTTTATAACAAAAACAACAAAATTGAATTAGTATTGAATTAGGGTATTTTCTAAAGCATGCTAAATTATTTGAATATGCTCTTTCTTGAGAGGTGAATAGATGGGGATGCTTATTTTTTGGTTACCGCGATTTGCCGAATCTTCAGATTTTTATTTTTGGGGCAAACTAAAAAAAATTATCAATCCAGGCTCAGAACGAGAAAAGCCATAATTTTTTGGATATGGAATGCAAAAACTTCAGCAATAGATTTACTGCTACTGCTAGAGTGGATGTCGCTGCTTATTTAATTGTATAAAATTATGTGATCATATTAAATATGACGGTAGAGTCATTTGACAATTTGAAAGATAAAATTTTGATATAAATTTGGCATTGAAAATGTTTGGTTATTGTACTCTTTTCACCTGTATTATAAGAAATATTTCTTAATTTAAAGAAATGTAAAAATTATTATTAAAATTAAAAAGCGCCCCCTACCGGTGACAAAATAATTTATTTTTTGTTATTTCATTTATTTTTAAATTTCTTCTTTACATTAATATTTTTTTTATTCTAAAAATTCCTTTAATTATAACTTGTGGTAGGATTTAGATGTAGATTTCCGATTTTCACTAAATTTCTTATTTTTTAATCCTCTTTCGACTGACATTAAAAAAATATATCATTCCATTTGAAATTGTTAAGAAAAATAGGAAAATTATCTATACTTTAAGTAATTTATTTTTCTGATTGTTGCCAATAATTTTAGCAGCATGATAAGTTCTTTCGTATGACATTAAAATCATTAAGATCGGTTAAAAAAACAAAAGAGTTATTTGACATTTGCTCTTTATAAATTCTGACGTTCCCCCACCCTTTATTTCAAGAGTTAGAACAAATTTTCTCTAACATTTTTGTTTCACGAACTTATCATGATTTCAAAAAGTGTAGTTTTATGATGTATTTATTAAACATTTTTTTTGAGGTAATCACAATATTACTTTTCGTCTGTTCATTGCGCCCCCTACCGGAAGAGTTACCAACTTGAAATTTATTTCCAGCATTTTCTCGTAATCACATTTATTCAGATTTATTATTTGAAATCTCTAACCCTTAATTGTGTTAATAGTCTGTCATGTGCTTTCGACCATAGGTCTTTCTGGCCTGTCATTGAAATATTTATGATTTTTCATTTTAAAATTACAACATCTCAAATTGAATTTTACGAATTCATTCGTTAAATTCAACTGTAATGTTATGAACACAAATATAAATGGTGATATGTCCATCATTGTACTTACAACGGTGAATTCGATCAAAGAAGTTTTTTAATGAATATTGAATAAATAGTAAGTGATAAGTAAGTAATTAAACGAAAATATAAATTACTGTTGTTTTATAGGCAAGTATTTAGAAACATGCTACAAGTTATATTTTACCTTACAATGTCTAAACATAATTTCCCCGCACAATATTTTACTGAAATTTCACAGCATTTTGACTTTTTATTTGACATAAAAAATAAAAAAAATTCAATTTTTATTAAATTTATAATCATGAAAATTGTTTTAATTTCGTTTTCAGTTGCCCTGAAGAATTCTACATCGACAACCTCCACCCAGAACATACGTCTCTCATCAACCAGGAGTGGCCGCATCGGTACGACAACTCAACCGAGTACATCAGAACCATCATTGAAATGAATCAGGGCCACGGGGTTTTCACAAAAAATAATGACAAATTAGTCTCTTGGTGTCTGAAGAACCCTTTGGGGATGCTGGGTGTTTTGCAAACATTGGAGAAATACAGAAGGAAGGGTTTGGGCAACCTAGTGAAAAGGTCCCTCAGCAGGGAAATTGCGCGGGAGGGACTTAACCCGATCGGGACTGTGCTGATCGACAACGAGGCTGTCAGGTCCATGTTATCCAAAAATAATTTTCGGATTTTGGATACTACAATTTATATCAATATTAATAAAAGCAGAATTTTGCGTAGTGTCTGAAAGGAAAACTGATTATATCTCTATTAAAAAAAAACTGATATTATCCTAGTAGAAATTTGTGTATTATTATTATTACTTTTTTTTATATGGGGGCTGTGGTTGTTGTGGCTATAGTGTGGTTTCGCATTAAACCTACACAATTGAGCTTTTCACTAGAAAAACTACCGACAAAACCCTCCCACATCTAATTTTGACTGCAATAGTCTTACGTGCTCAATATACACATATAGGTTTTTTTATCAGTATACATTACGGGAATCATAGAAATAAAAGTACACGAAGGTGTGAGTGGAAGTATAAAATTTATTAAGACCTTTGTGTATTTTTTATTGCTTTTATTTTATATGTATTTCTCAGGAAATCCCATTTTTCAACGATTTTTTCCAATTTTGACTACAAAAAAATAATTCAGATAAAACTTTTTTACTTTATCCCGGAGTATTCAAATCCTGTACGGATTTGGTTTCTATTTAACTTTTCTATTTCTCACCCCTACGGGGTTGAAGGTTGTGGATCGAGTTTTATGTCATTAGATGTCCCCCTCCAAGGCGAACAAATTTTGATTATAATTGTTTTTATTGGATGTGTAGTTTTCGAGATGCTTTCATGTCTTCATTTAAATTGAATACCCTGCATATATACATAACTAATATGTTTTATTCATATTTTTAATACTCAATCGTCACCCTTATTTATACCACATATGAGTAATTTATTTCCCTATTGAATTTTACATGTGTGTGCTTTTTAATTTTATTACATAAAAAAATATTGATTTATTTCCATAATCCTTGAAATAAATAATTCCGTATCCGATAGCAATTCTAAATTATGATAATAATGGCATTATTATAATATTTAATGTCACAATAACATCATATTTTTGAATAATAAATCGTTGTTATGATTCTTATT
Source organism: Philonthus spinipes (assembly GCA_963082785.1). Classification (NCBI taxonomy): domain Eukaryota; kingdom Metazoa; phylum Arthropoda; class Insecta; order Coleoptera; family Staphylinidae; genus Philonthus; species Philonthus spinipes. The sequence continues at coordinate 16,295,830 of OY720311.1, read as the reverse complement.
ATAATCACTACTTGCGATATGAAACCCAAGTTTCTAATAGCCCTGTTTTTAAGCGTTTCTAGTGGGTTTTTGCACAATGACACACGTAGATTAGATTTGAATTAGAACTATTAATTTTTGGATTGCACTATGCTGTGGATAAATTTGACATTGCACGTTTGCCCGAAATAGATATGAAAAGAGTTTTAGTTGAAAATAGTTTTTATCATGCGGATTCCGACTGCAATTGAATTATAAACGAATTGATTGTCAAACATATACACCCTATTGGTTATTTTAGCTATGATTTGGCGGTAAATCTAAAAAATCCTATAATAAATAGTAATATTATATGGCTGGTATTTATTAATTTATTAAAGCCGTGGTGGCTTCAATTAACTATGTCAAAACATTTAGCACAACTTACAGAAAAGCTACTATGCAGTATATTGTTATACGAGAGATGGAAGCAGGGTATAATTGGATGCTAATAATTAATGGATGTGATTAAAGATGAAATAACACACTTTCCACTTTCAATTGCCTTTCCTCTTTTCACGCCGGAATTGATATTGAATATGTTTCCCACCACTGAAATGGACGTCAGTGTCAGTTATTACATTATTGGTGAATTGAGTTATGATTTGGACAATTATTCCAAAGCAATAATCAATTATCTTGGTGCCTTACGAATGAAATTCACGGTCACTGTTGCAATATTGTTTATTTGGTTATGTTTAAATATGTTCTTTCAATACTTCAATGGGGCTTTTATATATACAATCATCTTTATTGTGGTATTTACATATACATATATTATACAAAATATTTAATCTAAACTTATAAATGTCTATCGACCTTAGGTCTTTCAGCCATGGGGCTTTTATATTAAAATGCGTTTTTTCAATGGAAACTTACGAACGTCTGGACAGACTAGAGAATGTTGAAGCGAGTGGAGTAAAAATATTAATTCAGTCGACATTGAAGGATTTCATTCTTACTATTCTAAAAAATAATTTGATATTTACAAACAGCACAGACATTACAAACGGAATAATCGGTCAGAACATTTCATTCGGCTACGCCTTTCAACGATCGCTTATTTTAAATTTATTCCAAGAAATGAATAGGCGCAAAATTTTCAATCCCTTTTACATAGTTGATGACCCCTTTATTCCTACATACGACGCGATTTATTACAGCGCACCAATGGTAATATTAGATGACTTAATTAATGAGATAATTAAAAAAATATAGCTTACGATGTAGCCCCCAAATAGCACTCTATGATTATCACGATGTCGCATATTGACGGACTATTTAGAATGTTCCTTGTGTGTAGTAGTTTCACCTTAGTCGTTTTACTTATTGAAAGGGCCGTCAAGATGTATTTAGAGGCTGGAAATAGAAAAACTTCACTATTGACGAGGTGAACTCGAAAAATCGAAATGAGGTATACTTGATCTGTACTATTTTATATATATACAGTGCATTTTTTTATCCAGGCCTCATAGGGATTTACATAGGAAAATCTTTTCGTCGTGTTAATGGTTTTTCTATGGTATGGATTTTGATCAAATTAAACACACATTTAAATTAGAGTAATTTGTGAAAAGTTCAGCGGTTTTTAAATTATTTTAAATGCATTTAATGTTTTAAATAGTGATTTAAAATAATGATCATTTTAAATATTTTCTTAATTAATAGGCTTAGTTCTGACATCTACTGAAGTTGTCAAAGTATTCTAGTTTATTGTACATCTTTTATTGCAAGAATGTTGATCACGGTGTAGACCAAGAAAAGATTTAAATAGTGATGGATTACACAAAAAAGATTATTTTGAAAAGATATTAAGGTTTAGTTAATTATTTCAAATTAGTTTTCAATATTCAATAAACTTTAATTAATTAACTTAAACTAGGCAATACAATAACTTTAAAAAACCATAACTTTAAAGTAAATGTTCAAACTGTTGCCCATTAGCAGCTAAACAATGACCTAGCCTATCTTTAAAATGTCTTTTCACATTTTGAAGCTGCCGGAGAGTTATTTTAGCAGATTCTTCGAGAATTCTTCCTTTTAATTCTTCTGAATCCTTTGGTCTGTTACGGATATCGTCAAAAACATTGCTTGCCAAATAACCCCAGTAAAAGAAGTCGAGCGGTGTTAAATCGGGACTCCTTGCTGGCCATTTCAGAGGTCCAAATCGCCCAATCCATCCATGCGGAAATTGAGTATTTAAATACTCAGTAATTTGTCGCGTGCTATGTGGAGGAGCACCGTCGTGCTGGAAAATTATTTCACCATTTACTGGCACTTATTCAATGACAGTTTTTTCATCAGTAAAAAGAATTCTATTCATTACATTTGGATTTTCATTAATTTTATTAATCCAATACTCGCAGAATTCCATTCTCGGAAAATAATCACTTTATAACAGATGGTGGCTATTGTGAATTTTATAACTTTTAAACTTTTCCAACTTCAAAGCTTGGTAGCAACTGCTTCGTGTAACTTGAAATTGGCTGGATAATTTTGTCACACTTATTAATGGATTTTCTTCAATTGCCAAACACATTTTCCCTTAAGTCTTCTGTCACAATCCGATTTGCACGTTTTCTTCCTCCACTATGTTCCGCATTAACACAACCAAATTTAACAAAGTTGTTCTAAAATTTTAGAATTGTTTTCCGATTTGGAATTGGCCGTCCTGGATACTCCACGGAGAAATGATCACGCACTTGTCTACTTGATAGCCCTTTTATGTATTCCATCACCATTTTAACCTTTTCTTGGGTGGTATAAACCGACATTCTTTCAATAAAAGGAGTACAATAAATTAGAACACTTTGACAATTACGATTGATGTCAGTGAACTAAGCCTACTATTTAAAAAATATTCAAAATTATTATCATTTAAAATCAATTTTAAAAACATAAAACGCATTTAAAATAGTTTAAAAACTACTGAATTTTGTACATATTACTCTAATTTAAATGTGTGTTTAATTTGATCAAAATCCATACAAAAGAAAAACCATTAACACGACGAAAAGATTTTCCTATGTAAATCCCTATGAGGCCTAGATAAAAAAATGCACTGTATATTAGATATTTTAAGAATTTAGTGTTTGTTCGTTTTCATTAGGAAAAAAATAATTACATGAAATATAACAAAGAACATTTTCAATGTATTGTTTATGTGACTATAATATTCACAGTGTTTTTTTAAGTGCAAATAAATTTCTTAATTTATAGGACAAAATGATTTAAACTTTACTTTTATTTGATATTAGAAACATATTCGAATATAATGTAAAAAAAAATGTTATACGCACTACACATCTTATATGGCTGACTTTGTAATTAAGTACCCGCTGTGCACCTGTACGTAAAAGAATGCCAAGAAAAACTTTTGACAAGTTGCTATTACAAAGTAAAATACTTCAATAAATATTACGACGGAAGTACTATTAAAGTATAAACTACACAAAAATCGTGTATTCTTCTATTTATTTCATTTATTTCAACCGTTACCATGTTAACTGTTTTGTAAAATAAAAGAAGAAGTTAACGTCATACTGCTCTTTTTGATAATATTTATTTGGGCCTCTGTAAAGATCTAGATTAGTAGATGGTACCGCTTTATATGGGACTTATAATGTAAAAGTATTTCCGTTATTTCTCGAAAACTGTAGTTTGAGGGGAAAATGAAAATCACCATCGTGTTCAGCGCAGTTAGGAGCAGTACGCACGTGAAACCTTTTTTGCCTAAAATTAAGTATTTGTAAGAAAATAATTAAACAAAATATTTAAGGCTAACATTCCCGCCTGTGTTAAATAAAGACAAACGTGAGACGATACCAATACATTTTTGCGAGTGAAGAAAGAGGATAGAGAATTGAATCGTCGTCGTAGTTTTTCAACTTGTAATTTATTGCACTCCGTCGCCTCCGATTGGTGATTGACGCCTCGACATGCATTTCTCGTCCACGTGGACTCGTAAATACAGAATATAAACAAACAAACATAGAAAGAAATTGAATACGCTGATTTTGGAGCCGACAAAAAATCAATGAAAGCATCCAGCGGCATAACGCTGATATTTATTTACCGATTTGAATAAATTAAAAAATAAAATCAATGTCGGTTTAAATACTATAAAATAATAGTAATTATACATTTTTTCAAAATTAAGTTCACTGCCAAATAATAGTCATCTTTCAATTTTTAAGGGAAAACTCCATAACCGTTTATGAATGAAAAGTAATTCCAGCAGATCTCGGACACTGTAAATCGTATCAAAAAAAAAAGAAAAATTGCATTGATTTCAGATATTCGGGAGCACTATACACGTGGAGTACTTTTTTCAATATGTTAAATTTCAAAAATACCTAAATAATAACGCAAATTCCTCGGCAACAAAGGAGCCACGCTACGTGATTTATGTTCTATTCGTATGTCATTTCTTAGTATTTGAACGGCCATTGGCTTTGGTTTTTTGTTCAATAGTTCAGTTAATAAATATTTTATCGGCTATGACGTTGGGCGTTTCTTTTTAATCGAACACCAGGTATACTTACAAGAAATAATTTCGTGACGAAATTTCATTTCAGACAAAATGTTTGTAAAATTAAATTCGTTACATTTTAATATAACGTGTAAATATAATTTTATTTCAGACAAATAAAAAAATAAAATAAATAAAAGTAAGTAATAAAGCGTAAATATAATTTTATTTCAGATAAAATGTTTAAAGTTCTTTATAATCTAAAATAAAGCGAAAATACACACACGTTTCAATATTACTCTCTAATAGGCATATTCCTACATACCCGTGGACAAAAGTTGGCTTTTGCAATATGCATCTGGCTCTGGATTTGGTAATAATAATTGTAATTACGTTTTAATTTTAAATCTGTATCCAAAAAGAAAGTTTGATGCTTGTTTAATGGTCATTTTTTCTATCGATTTTGGGCACTTCACCTCGATAATTTCGCGACCATTTTTCTATGAGTCTATCTAGAAATGCTCCCAAAAAAACCATACGTCTCATCGATAAAAATGCCGCACGGTGTTACGGAACTTTTGGTCGTTTCTTCATACTTTTATAAAGCATTTTTTTCATTTATTTGTCCGTAGACTGTGGCTTCATTTGAAAACGGCTCCTTATAAAGTAAACTGTAAATATGAGAGGAGCCCATTTTGTTTTCTGTCGCCTTTCACAGATTGTGCCAAATTTAGATGCTGTTCGTTATCGGCCTGTCCTCTTGTTTTCAACTTAATTTTTTTTATTATTATTAAAACTAAAATTTTAACTCATTTATAAGATCAATCTCTATTACGTACTCACATTTAGATTTTCAATAACGATAATTTAAATAGAAAATACTATTTATTTGACATTTGTTTTCAATTTCCTTTATTTTTTATGGTTACTTTCGTTTCAATTGTTTTTCATGTCCAACTATTCAATTCATTGCTAAAATGTCATATAAATACTACAAAATGTGAAATACTTCAATAAGTATAGAAGATAGGCATCTAGTATGTTTAATGAAATATTTGTATCATTTTATGATAATTCAAAAAAAAGTAAGGGTGCCAATTAAATAAATATGTCCGTTTGAAAAGTCACATATTTAAAATTATTTTATTTATTTCCACAGTGTTTACGAATTTAATCGATTTTTTAAATTAATTAATTAAACACGTTATTTCTTAACAAATATATTTATTAAATAAACGTGCATCAAGATAAATGATAAAGTTTAACACAAAAAATATATACAAGTTTAATAGTGATAAAATGAATAATAATATTGAGCAAAATAAAAACAGATTTTATCTAAAAGGTTTACAAGTAAAAAATATGAAAATTACAAACAAAATTTACAAGTAACAAAGTTTACGGTAGTGAGAGATTAGAACTTACTCGTGTTGAGGACGTGGAAGAAGTGGCAGAGGAAAATCAAAAATTAAACGAAAAGGGGATGGTTAGCTGGTGGGGGATGTTTTGGAAGGAGAAATTAATAAACAAAGATAGAGATTTTTTAGCAAGAGTTAAAAGGAGATAAGATGTTTTGGGTATGTTTTGGAAGGAGAAATTAATAAACAAAGATGTCAGCAAGCACTTTTTGGCCAAATCTGAGATTTTATGAACGTTTCCAGAATTTTCGATGCTGTTTGCCCATTCCCGGTTGCCCTTTGTTAGACACGTCCGTGTCAGCACCCTTGTTCGCGCACAAATTTTGACAAAGGGCTGATTCCCCGTTAACGGACGGTTCGTCCTCGCTCGTTGATCATAAAATCTCAGTTTGGTCCCAAAAACAATAGCATTCTTACAATGATACAAATTTTTAGAAAACGTGAAAATATAAAAGATACTAGATAAAATATAAACTGATACAAATACAAAGGAAGAAATAAATTGAAAATATTTACAAATTAAATTCGCGTATTTGGCGCGAACACACAGTGTATACAAATATTTCACATTTAAAGTTATTATTATATTAGTATATATAAACAATTTAATTTCTCCATCTCAAAACGCACAAAAAAATATAATTTTATAGTATAGTATACCAACTATTATGCAACTGTCGGAATTTTTAGAATTTTTTTTCTGCAGTAACGGTTAGTCAAAACTACTAATAATGTTATATTAATATTAAGATAATTTAAAGAGGAAACGAATAAAAAATAATATTTAGGGTGTTCCATTTGAAATAACATAGTTGATATGATTTCCGCCCTCTATTCTAAAGAAAGTTTTATCAATAAATTAAATAAAAATGATTTAAAAATAATTAATAAATTATTTCCACATTTAGCTCTGTAACATTTTGACTTACGTTAAACAAATGCAAATTAAAACTGGGCAAATATCCCGCCGCTAATGTGGAAATAATTAATTAATTATTTTCAAATAATTTTTATTTAATTTATTTAAATAACCATGACCAAGTGAATAAATACTCTTTTCTATTTATTTTATCAATAAATTAATGGTGAATTTCTACAAGGGAGAAATCGAAGGCAGTCACTTCGGTGACTCACTCTGTATAAAAAGTACTCATTTCTAAATGCACATTTACTAAAATAAAGCATACAACTCCCGAAAATTAATTTTGTAAAACTTTATTTGTGAATAACCAAAACCTCTAACGCAATTGATTTTATTTACTTACCTTGAATTCAAATATTGTAATAGACCAGTATTTAGACGTTGATTTGGTCTAGATACAGATTGCGGTTAACTTTTTTAGGGTATTTTGAATCTGAGTACCTTTTGGCCATATTTTTTGCAATCAAATTCAATTCGTAATAGATAAAATACACTAAATATAACACTTGTCACTAACTAATTGCAAAATGCGTATAAATATAACTTTGAGAGTTATCCATTGTCGCCGAGGAATATACGTGATTATTTAGGAATGAATGCATTATTCTTTTTTTTTTTGATACGATTTGCATAGTCCGAGATCTGCTGGAAATACTTTTCATTCATAAACGCGGTTATGGAGTTTTCCCTTAAAAATTGAAAGATGACTATTATTTGGCAGTGAACTTAATTTTGAAAAAATGTATAATTACTATTATTTTATAGTATTTAAACCGACATTGATTTTATTTTTTAATTCATTCAAATCGGTAAATAAATATCAGCGTTATGCCGCTTGATGCTTTCATTGATTTTTTGTCGGCTCCAAAATCAGCGTATTCAATTTCTTTCTATGTTTGTTTGTTTATATTCTGTATTTACGAGTCCACGTGGACTAGAAATGCATGTCGAGGCGTCAATCTTCAATCGGAGGCGACGGAGTGCGATAAATTACAAGTTTGAAAACTACGATGACGATTCATTTATCTATCCTCTTTCTTCACTCGCAAAAATGTATTGGTATCGTTTCACGTTTGTCTTTATTTAACACAGGCGGGAATGTTAGCCTTAAATATTTTGTTTAATTATTTTCTTACAAATACTTAATTTTAGGCAAAAAAGGTTTCACGTGCGTACTGCTCCTAACTGCGCTGAACACGATGGTGATTTTCATTTTCCCCTACAAACTACAGTTTTCGAGAAATAACGGAAAAACTTTTACATTATAAGTCCCATATGAAGCGGTGCCATCTACTGAACCAGAAACACACCAAAGATGGCAAAAGTGATTATATTATTTATTAAATTAAAATATTGATAAAAATGTTTGATTTTAATATACGAAAACAACATTACTTTCCGGTCCCGCTAATTATGAAATAAATAATTATATATAGACAAAAGAATAAGCTGTCAAATGAGCGTACTTTTGAATGCCCATGTCCTAAAAAAGTCTGTTAAAGAAAACAACTTTTTTTTTCGTTTAATAATTATTCTTTTTCTAAAAATAATATTTGACCGAATTCTCCGCGGAAAGTATCATGATGGACCATTTTTCATATATAATTTCATTTATTTAATAGACGAACATGTATCAGCATAATTTAGGTTACTGATGTTATTATTGTTCATTATTTTTATTATAGCAATATTTCAAATCGCTACATTTTCATTTGAATAATTTACGATATTCCGTGTCATAGCTAAAGAAACCTGCAAGCATTATAATAGAGAAAAAAATCAGAATGCTTCTCACGAAAGTTTTGTTATACATATTGTATATATTTCCGAAAATTATAAATTGTACAAAAATTAGTATTGCTGATATGGAAAACAGAGCATTTACAAATGGTATTAAAAAAATAGTATTTAATATGCACAGAATCAACCCTGAGATTAATTACAATAGTTACAAAATTCACTCAAACAAAAACTGTAACACAGTGATAAATATGTTTATTGACGAATTGAGTTACGTTTTCACTCAATTTTCTTATGATATTAGCGTTATGCCACAAAAAACACAAATTCCAAATGTGTTATGGCTTATTTGTGTTGACAATGATATTGATTTTACGGATTACGTGAAACGTTTCTCGAAAACCCTGAGAATATGCGACGATCAACTTATGTTTTTAAGAACTGTGGGAAATTATAACTGGACAAATATGGTAAATTCTGTAATTGAAGCAAAAAAACAGTTTCCGGAAATAATTGTTAGTGTCTGTAATAATAGTTTCAATGATTTTCAATCATACGATTTGTTCCCATTCAATTTTAATGATGGTTTAAAAATTGGTACATTAAGTTATGCCACTGATGACTATGCAAGCTTTTATGCAAGTCTAACGTACCGCCATAAGATTGTTTATGGAACCGATGAAGAGTTACACAAAAAATTGATTTCCGGAGAAATCCATTACGTTATGACCAGTTCTTTTTTAGGATTGTACAAAGATGTCCAGTATACAATACCAATTAGAAGAAATGATGTTATTGTCGTATTAATGAAACCAAAAATTAAATCACTCCTTGTGAACATAGTTAATATTATGGATTTTAACGTATGGATTTCATTCTTAGGATTTTTCGTTTTAAATATTTTTACTTTATATAAACTAGAAAAAATGCGGCTTCTTTGTTCATGCGTGTATCTCATTTCATTCTTAATCAACAGCGGAAATATTAATAGAGGAAATTTACGAAAATTAAATTGTGTCTTTATGGTTTGTTGGATGATCGTAACAATGTTCTTAATATATTTCTTTAATGCATTCGTCCTCAAATGTGTCCTGGAATCACAAACTTACGATTCTCTGACTACGATTGACCAAATTGACACTATCAATACTATGATTATGATCAATTCAGAATTGAAAGAACACATCCCTTTAAATTTAGAACATAAATTTATTTATGCCAACAGTTCAACTATTTACGATGGTATTTTAAATCAAAATACTTCTGTAGGATACGCTTTGCTCCACTATAACGCATTATCATTATTTGATAAAATAATCCACAAAAGAAAAACGAATCCATTTTATATAATAGACGATCCATTGATACCGGCGTTCGATGCATTTTATTGTGGAACAAGTAAACTTTTTAAGCGACAACTGAATTTTTTTATTATATATATTTTAAACCGGGCACTGCATGTTAAAACAATTCATTATGCTTTCGGAGATACATTTACACAAATTAAATTCTTACATTTGAAGGATTTATTTATTTTATTTGTTGTGGGTGTTTCAATGAGTGTGATAGCGTTAATCACAGAAATAATTATGCATAGAATGAAAATGCGAAAAGAATAAGACTATTTTATTATGACACGTAAAAAGAACTATCTAATGAAAATAAAGTATTTTGGCCTAGATGGTTTTCACTTTATTGTTAAATTTATAAAAATATTCACACATTTTTATTAACAGATTGTATACATTTTAAGAAAAGAACATTTTAGCCACTGAAACTATTCTTAATTTTTCGGCAAATATCTGATAAAATTATAAGTCTTGTGAAGGTGTATACTGTTGATAGAGAACACTTAAGAGCATAGTCGTACTTATGATGCATCACTGTGAAGACAATTTAATGAAGAATATGAATTAGAAATATATTTATGGGGCATTCTATTCAAAATAATTCTTTTTAGATAGGTAGGCTATGGAAAAATTCTTTCATCATTTTGTTTTGCTTTTAAATATATTTTCATATGTATCTTATACATATAAAGCTAGACAGTAAAAAATCAGCCTCTCTGTGTATGAACAAAATATTAATGTAGTAATAGCAATCAATATAAAATCCTAAAATTGCATTTTATAATAAGAAAAAAAAAAAACATTACAAAATGTTCAAAAATAACTTAGGCTTACCGTAATTAACAAAGTATTGAAATATCGAAAGCTGGATTTGCAGATCATTATAAAGAAATCACAAAGAAAACTTAATATATGGAATACAAAATAAAAAGCAGTACAAATATAATAATATGAATGATAAAAGTATGGCATGAATAATTAATCATCAAATTGAAACAGGACAAAATGGAATAATTACAAAAAATGAAATATCCAGGAGTACAATAACCAAAAATGGAACACAAGATTTAGAAATAAAGAAAAAAAATGGACAAATCTGCGAAGATAGATGAAATTATAAAGAAATTAGGATGCGAGGTAAAATAATAAGTAATGGAGGAAAAAACAAATTTCAACAACGGATAGTGCTAGTATGCATAAAATACTCCAGTATAGTAAAATATTTCGAAAACAAGGATAAACCAACGCACAAAGAAAGCCAGTCCAAGACAGACACGTAGTACTTTAGAAAAAAAGAGCGAAATGGAATGAATATACTTTTGTCAAAAACCAAATAAAAAAAAAACAATGATATTTTTTACCATTAAAATTCAAATTTAATTTTCGTTAATTAAAGATAATTTATTACTTGTCATTGATATTGTTAATAATCACTATTTCTATATTACGCATTAAGTATGATAAACAAATTAATTATCATAAGTGTGATCACATTCATTTAAGGTTATTCTTTAAGCACTGTTGTTGTTGCTTATTCAATAGATGTGTTAAAAAGCTAAATGTGTTTCATTAATATAGGGCTTTCATTTATACAGGATAACTATTTCCATTCTTAACAGTGTATTACAATAATTATTCTTTGAAGAAATTTATTTTTATTTTCAATAATAATTTAGTGAAAGATACCTGAAACGGACTTTTATTATTTAGATAATTATTTTTATGTCAAATAAAATGCATTATTCGTAAACGCTTCCAGCTTGAAAAAATGAAAAAGACATTTAACAATTTTAATTTTTCCTTTCCTATTAATTTTTCAATCAAAAACTTATTTGACCGAATTCACCGGGGGAAGTACCATGATAGACACAACATCATTTTTATATAAATTAAATAAACAAAATTTGAAAATAATTAATAAATTATTTCTTCATTTGGCTACTAAGATAACTTGATTTATGTTGTTTATGTACTTCAATAAATGTCTAATAATAGACATTTGCTCTTGCATAACAATAACATATTGTATAATGCAACAATTTTTGAATCGAAAATATTTAATGCAAAAAACAAATAAAATAAAATAAAAATTACGTAATGTAAGGCTATCGACAGACACGTGTTTCGGGATTTCATCCCTCATCAGTACAGCTGTGCCTTACATAATTTGCAAAGTTGTTAATTAAATTAATTAAAACGCACCGTCACCTCCGAGATCCCCGATGGAAGTGATCAGGGGAGTGTCACTCAAATCTCGGTTTATATACACTAGAACGTAAAATGCAGGGGTTCCATATCGAGGATGGGTTAACACCCCCCACCACCGTTTCTACCGTTAAATTAAATGACAAATCAAATGTAATCTTATGCATTTATGAATTGATTATAACTTAAAACTAATGCATTTTATAAAAAAACGATTCTTACAAAAATTATAGCACTATTGCAAGCAATCAATTTTAGTCAATAAAAAGTTAATATATTTATTTGCACGAACTACAGCCATTTTCAATGTCAAGTGCAATTGACAAACCGTGAAATGGATTTTTTATATGATATAAAGTGTAAATGATGCGATTAATTATCGAAGAAGCTACCAACAAAATGTACGTAGGAGTCAAAATCGAATTTTATATAAACCGATACTTCTGATATTTCAACAAGTATTGAATCTGCCATCATTATTGAAGGATTTAAAAAAAAGTGTAGAAATGCATGGTATAAAATATACAAAATTAGTTAGGGTCGGTGACAGTAGTGTTAAAAAAGTTATTGTGCAAAAATTATAGTGTGTTAATCACTTATGCTAATTTGTAACGAATTAAAAGGATTAGTTAAAAAAATCAAGAAGTTCCTAGAGCAAATAATTCATATAAAATTATAAAAATATCTCAACACACATGTAATTAAAATTCGTGTGGCTATAAAAAAGCAGCGAATTACTACAATTCATCTAATACAAATGACGCTGATAAAATTTTATACCTGGGAAAAGATACAAAAAATAGAGTAATTCATATTTTTGGATCGCATCAAAATTGTACATTATATTTTTTCATGGATCTTAATATGTCTTCAAATTACAGACTGTGATCTGAATATTGATATTGATATTTTATTGATATTTTTCAAATTTACACATTCAACATATTTAAGATGATAAAATGTAATGTCTTTTCTTGAATTATTGTTTAAGGTAGGGGTAAGAAAAATTAGATGGCTTCTAATTTTCCACATGAAACACCATACCTTAATTAATTTTGCAAGGTTTCTACACAGCTTTGACAATTTACGCCAAAAGCTGCTCTAGTACTTGCCAAAATACTAATATAATAAAATGTCTCGATAGATTAACCAATAACGCATCCAGTTTACTATTGAATAAAACAAATAATGCTACGAAAATGTTTAATAGCATAAAAAATAAATTTTTTGGGCATAAAAGGATCAATTTTGATTTTAAATCTTCTTATAAAAGTCGTTGTAGCATTATTTTCTAATTGCAAAGAGACTTACATAAATAAAATGTTTAACTATAGGATATGTGAAACTGGGAATTACATCAACAAATTTATTTTAAATTGTCAACGGAAACGGCAAAGTCGTACGAAAAATAGAAAGGATAATAAAACAAGTATAAAGTTTTATTTATACTTAAATAAATATGATTTTTTAAAATGGGTTTTTCATTTATAATAACCCTGTATATTAATAGATGTGATTTCGATTATGATTATAAAAATATTTCCAAAAGTATGGAATTAAGTAAGGAGGATTTTTAAAATAAATAAAGTCAATTTTGAAAATCTAGGGAATATAAAATATTTTTTGCGTTTTTGTTTTCTGGGTTAGTTTTTAGTTTGAGCTTATAAACTTGTTCAAAATGTAATTTGAATACTTCTTTCAATTATTAAATTTTAATAATAATAAAAAAAATAATAATTGAAAGAAGTATTCAAATTACATTTTAAACAAGTTTATAAGCTCAAACTAAAAACTAACCCAGAAAAAAAAAGCAAAAATTATTTTATATAATACATTCAGTGGCCATTGTGCCACAAATTACGAATAGATAGAACCTTGTGGTATATTTATAGGAGAAATGAACTCTATTATTTTGGCCTTTGGATAATGGGATAATGGAAATTAAATGTCCATCTAGTCTCCAAAATATTTCACTTCAATCATTGAAAGAATTGTCAAAAAAAAAAAGATTTTCCAGAAATAGCTGAAAATATAGATCAATTTCGATATAAAAATCACATAATTATTACATTCAAGTACAAGGACAACTTCATCTATCTAAAAGAAATATTTGTTATTTTATTGTATGGACACTTATGTATGTAATGCAAATATTTAAACATGAACATTAATATCGGCTTACTGTTTTGTTTTATTGTTTTTGACTAATTATAAAGCACCAAAGTTGTGATTTTTTTTTTTTAATAAATCCAATGGGATCCAAGGCAAACACCACAATTATATAAAACCTAAACCTAATATCATAACAGAAATGGCAATGAGGTTGTAAATGGACCATACATTCCTGAAATTTACATTGATATTATTATTATCACTATAAGTATTTCATGTAAATATTTTATATATTATTCCTATTAATCAATTACTGTTTTTTTTATTTGTGTAAATGTCGCTTTATTTAGAAGATAATTAAGCAATTTATTATTTCATTGGCGCAGATAATATTGGAACCACAAATAAGTCATTAATTTTAACAATTAATACTACTAATGTCCATCCGCGAAGTCAATATCATAATTTATATATTCTTCATTTTCTTATTTATATTTTGCTTTCCAATGTTATGTGTGCTTAATTAGATTATAATATATTATTAATTAGATTTTAATATATTATTATCATACAAAAAGGGATAAATGACGCTCGCAATCAAGCCAAGGGAATATAAAAGAAACAAGCGAGTTCTGTCACCAAAGATAAATTGGTGAAACCAGAAGTCACGTTACAAGAACATAAAAATTGTGCGCGATACCACTTTCTTCTGAAATAAAGTTGAATTTTTAGTTATTACTACATATATTTTAAATTTATTTTCGCTGATATTTCTATTTTTAAGTTGCGGGATGCACTATGGTGCATTTTTTCAAATATTCTTTTTTAATATAAGAAATAAAATTTTAAAAAATAAAAAATTATAAAAAAAAACGAAACCACTATACGATATATTTTTTACGAAATTTAATCCTAATAACAATTTTTGTTTTTTAATTCGGATAGAAAAATGTTTCAAATATAGATTGTAGATCTTAAAAAAATAATAATTATAAAACCTTTATTGTAGGACCTTTAATTTGTATTTAATAGAGGAAGAATTGCATCTATATGATAAATTCCCTTAGAACAAAATAATAATATATAAAAAAATATATAAAAATATATATATTTATAATCTGTTTTATATTGGCTGTGGAGACTTAAATTATTTAAATAATTATTTTTATGTCAAATAAAACGTCAAAGTGCTATAAAAGACAATAATCCATTTTTTCAATCTATAATTTTTCACTTCCTAATAGATTTTCATTCAAAAAATTATTTGACCGAATTCACCGGGGAAAGTACCATGATGGACACATCACCATTTTTTTATTATGTTTACAGGTTTTTCTAAATTGCTAATTATGTTATTAGTTGAACTAGAGAGTCGGTTAAATTAGCAAAGTAGTAGTAAATTTTCCGGGGATTACAACGGTAAAATCAGAAAAATAAAACATGGCATTTTCAAGATATTAACAAACATTATTTGAATGGAAACCCGCATCTATTTTATCATCACATCACAAGAGGGTAATTTTAACAAACAAATTATAATAGACCATTACAAAAATGACAAATAACGAAGTTGTTGGCATTTAAGTATTCTATTTTTAATTGAATTAAGTTACTATAAAACCAAAAAACAAATAATATTTAAAAAAAAAATGTAAAAAGATAAATTTCCACCTATTTAATCTGTTTAAAAATCAATTATCTTGTAAGGCAATTTTTTAAACTAAACACTTGGCTGTTATCACGTACACATTTTATTTTATGACTAGTTTCGACCTGTATGGTCATTTTCAAGAAAAAAAAAATAATACAAAAATTATAACCTTTTTTTCTTAAATACACAAATCAGGTAAAATTGAAAGGGGATTAGTTAGAGGTATATGATTCTGCTCAATGAAATGAGAAGCGTAATTTGATGATATATTATTTTATTTATTTATTTTTTATTATTTTTTAAGCACCCTGTATGAAAATATTTCACATTTAAAGTTATTATTAGTGATGGGCAAAGTCGATCTTTTATTATTTCTAAATTAAGTATATTATAATTTTATAAATGTTACTTATTATAAAAATATCAAAAATAACTTCCCATTTATTAATAAACATAAATTTGAAGTTACTTTTTCGTTTTAAATACTTAAAATGACACATTTAGTAATACTCGATTACTAATATTATTCGATTTTGCCCAACACTAGTTATTATTGAATGGTATGACCTTAGTATGTATAAAAACTTTCATTTATCAATTTCAAAACAAAAAAAAGTATGATTTTTTTAGTATACCATTGCAATTGTTAAAATTTTTGGAAAATATTTTTTTCTGCAGTAACGGCTAGTCAAAACTATTAACAGTTATATTGATGTACAGACAATGTAAAGAGGAATCGATTAAAAATATAATATATAGGGTGTTGTATTTAAAATAACAAAGTTGATATAAATTTCGGGAAAAAGGTCATCCTGTATACATGAAATTATTTTACATTATGCGCCTTCAGTTATCAAGCAAGTTTTAATAATAAATTAATGC
The DNA here is from genome assembly GCA_963082785.1 of Philonthus spinipes. Lineage (NCBI taxonomy): Eukaryota > Metazoa > Arthropoda > Insecta > Coleoptera > Staphylinidae > Philonthus > Philonthus spinipes. Next base: position 16,279,062 of record OY720311.1, on the reverse strand, counting down.
TGAATTTCTAACGACATAGGAGATATCGAAGACGAGCACTTCGGTAACTCACCCTGTATATATACAAGGTGAGTATTCGTACCTCACCTTGTATATATACAGGGTGAGGTACGAATACGGCCATTAAGAGTTTACATGGTTCCTGACCGGGCAAAAATTTGAAAAAAATCTGCATTATATGGTTGAATGCTATCTCTTAATGGAAAATATTTCTTGCATTTCCGGTTGTACCGGCAATAGCTATCAACTTTGATATTTTAAATGGAATACCCTATTTTTTTTTGTTTCCCGTAAATCGATTGGCAATACAATTTACACCATAAAAGTATTACATATCTCTATATCTAGAGCAAGTAGTTTGTGAGTTATTTCGAAATTTCTTTTACCCAAAAATATTTGCGCAATTGAGTAATTGCTGTACTATTTACACGAGGACCATAGTAGATTATTCGATATTTTAAAAGAAAAATATTAATATACTCCACAGAATGTCCCAGGCACTTATATAAAATAAAACTATATCTTAATTTTAAAAATGTTTAAAGTTATGATTCCTTTATTATAAATAAAAATAAAATATCAATAATCATAATTGTAACGAGTAAGTGCAAAGACGAAATAATTTATTCATTATTTTTAAATTATTTTTATTTAATTTTAATAATTTCGAACATATGAATATATCATAATAAATTAAAGACGACGCAAGCGCCACCTTTTGCCTAATTTCAAGTGGCATCGTCAACGATTTGGGTCATTTATAAATTGAATCAATTCATAAGGATTATAATCCTTAATTTTAATTTCCATTATAAATTGAAAATAACCTGTATTACAGTTTTTAATATAAGCAAATATCAAAAATGTACGTGGCAAAAGCCTGTTTATAAATATTTAAATGGTTCTCTATTGCATTAAATATTGAAAATATAAAATCTCTTGGCTTAATTTAAAAAGGATTTATATTAATTTTACAAAAAAAAAGAAATTGTTGATATAAAAACAAAATTTAACGTTTCATTTAAATGTAAATGTTCATAATTTATTAAATTAATATTGGCCACATTATTGCTTTAATCATTCCCAGAAATAAATCTAGACATAATTATTTTAAAAAGAAATTCGACTCATGATATTCTAATCTACCATAGTATTATTTCTTCCTGGATATTTTGTTCGAACCTTCTCCATTTGTTGTAGATTAGAATCTGATCGGTATTTCGCTTTATAACGATTCACTTGAAATAAATACATGTAATATTGATAGGACAAGCACAAACGTTTTGAATATTCTGTATATATCTGCATTTACAATTAAAAAATTTTGTATAATTTTCTGAATATTGGAAAATGTTGATTTTATTCATCATTTTTCGATTTAAATATTATTTTTGTTATAATTTAAATTTAAACATATTTTTACGCACATGTGTAAACAATATCAGGTACTGATGTCTGCAAATCAAATATTTTTTTTTTAATTTGCACTAAATTTAATTATTATAAATTAGTTACTCATTAATCTACGAAAAGAATTAAATAAATATTGCATCTGCATCAAATTGAAGATATTATATTCAATTCTATTAAATTATTTAATTCACGCTATACGAAACGGAGTATTGTGGCCAAAGTACACCACTTTTTAAAATTGGTTTCAGGGCTGTATTGCGGTCTTACTTTCTAAAATTATTTTCATATTATACAGGGTGTCTCAAATACCATAAAAGTTGCGATTTATTTTAAATGAAACACCCTATATTTTATCATATTTTTAGATTCTATATTCAAAATAACTATCGTTTTTAGTACCTAAACGTAACGGTTTTTGAAATAATAGCAATTTTCTTAAATACCAATTTAATTTTCAAATTTTAATTATTTGAGAAGTATTTAGGTTATGTACGGAAAATTTTCAGTGAAGTTAAGCAATGGACTATATTTTATTTTCCAATTATTAAAATCGTAAAATATTTACTTTAATTAAAATAATTGAACAAGGACTTTAACTTACCAAAACTTGATTTTTTCAAATGGAATGCCATATTTTTTAACTTGTCATTAATTGAACGTGTCAATTATCTTTCAAAAGCTCTTAGACATTTAGTTTTTGCGAAAAAGGCATAAAATCGACAGATTTCATAATAAATTAGTTTTTATAACATTTAAATAATATTGATAAAAAATTCTCACAAAAATTCAAAATATAACCATGATAGCAAAAAACGAGTTTGAAAATGTAATTAGCAGTTTAGATAAATTATTTGACATTTCTTAAATCGACAGCCAGCTAGAAATATAACAATACACTGAGAGAAAACCCCATATAATGCATTTTTTTTGCGAAAACACCTCGACTTAGAGGTTAGAGGTATAGGAAACTTTTGATAGATAATTATAATGTTTATTTTAAAGAACGTTAAAAAAAATTAGCTTTCCATTTGATAAAAAAAAGAAGTTTGACCAGTTTAAAGTTATTATTTAGTAAGTTTTATTTTTCTGGGCCACTCTGTACAAACTTCAGGTTTTTGTAATTGAAAAATGATTTTTTTTGTTATTTAGATTACTAAATAATCTAAATCCGTCTCATATGGTTGATATTTGAAAATTAGGTTAGATTTTAACAAAATTCCAATTATTTGAAAAACCGTTAGGTTTAGGTACACACCCTTGAAATCAAAATTTTGAAAAGTGCTGTACTGTACTCCGTTTCGTATAGTGTGAATAAACCGGTATATTAAATATGCAAGGAATTCTGGCAAAAAGTATATATATCTTGCTTTACATTATTAAAAATGAAAAAGAAAAAAATTAAATTTTGCATTTTTGTCTTTTAAAATTACAGCAAAATATTTAGAAGTTATTTTGTTATTTCTTACATTATAAAGGCTTGGTAAAATTTTCATCCACTGTATATAATTCTTCATAATTTTCTTTCGTTCACGCAACATATTCAGTGTTAATTCAATAAAATCATTTTAGCGTTTTATTTGTCATTAAAATAATTATTTCATCAATTAAAGGCTCTACAGCCAACATAAAGATGATTATAAAAATAGTTGCTTATTTCTAAGTAAATTTATCAGTTAGATAGTTGGTAATTTGCCTTTTTTTTATACATATGTTTTGTAATCTTTTTAGAGCGTCACACTTTTCTTATAAAATTTTTAATATGTAATTATAATTGTAATTTGGCAATGGAGATTCCGTTAATAAAGTAAATTGAAATAGATGAAATTGTTAAAAATAAATAAAAATATAAAAAGTTTTCCGAAAGTAAACTTTATTATTTGTTTTAAGATATAAAGTATCTATTATTGTTTAGAATATTAATAAATAATAATGAATAAAAAAGCGATCATAACAAAATCAATATTTGTAGATGGTAATCTAACAAAATTTTATTTATCTTCACGTTGAGCAAATATGTTATTAGTTTTTAATGTACAAATAGAGATGCATTGTGATGTGCAGTTTATAAAATAAAAGTATTCAACTTGAATGCATGTGGAAAGTCTTATAAACGTATGCGTAATATTTTACTATTTGTATTTGAATTCTGCATTTATAAAAATTATAGAATTTGATATATGTGCAAATAAAGAATACTTGTCTCTTCTTTCAGCTGGTTGTGGAAATAACAAATAAAACAAGTAGAAGAAAATCAAAAAAATGTATTTAATTAATTAAAGAAGACTTCATTCATTCCACAAATAATAATAACTACATAGTTGTTTAGTAATTAAGATTGAATGAAGTTATTGGCAAAGGTAAGTAAATTTTAAGTTACACGATTACAACGCTCGCTTATAATGTGGCCGTAGTTCTATAATTGATATATTTACTTATTTTTATGGTGATGTGAAAATATTACGTTAAACTGAACTTTCTAGTAGAGAACAGTCTATGCATATGAACACACAAGGTTAATAATCATACAATTTACATTTTTTTTTTAATTGTGGCCAAAGCACAATTTATTTTAGCCAACTAAAATTATTAAAATATTAATAAAAAATGCATCCCAAATGACGTAAAAAACGATTTTATGCCTTTTTCGCAAAATCTAAAAGTCTAAGAACTTCGAGGTATAGGAAACTTTTGATAGATAATTAAAATGTGCATTTAATGACAATTTAAAAAACATGGCATTCCATTTGGAAAAATCTAGTTTGGGCCACTTAAAGTCCTTGTTCAATTATTTTAAGTTTTTGGGCCACCCCGTAAATATTTTACTATTTTAATAATTGTAAAATAAAATATGATCCATTGCTTAACTTCACTGGAAATTTTCCGTACGTAACCTAAATACTTCTCAAATAATTAAAATTTGAAAATTAGGTTAGATTTTAAGAAAATTGTAATTATTTCAAAAACCGTCATTTTTAGGTACTCATAACGTTAGTTATTTTGAACTTAGAATCTAAAAATATAATAATATATAGGGTGTTCCTTTAAAAAAACACAACTTTCATACTCTTAATGTGTACAAGTATGGGTAGCAGCTTGTACCGAAAAAATATAGTTGTGGGAAACTCGTGAGTTAATTCAAAACTTACTTGACTACTGAAAATGCATAATATTAAATCATTCTCATATATACAGAATACATGGGCGTCGCCACATTAGGGAAAGTGGGACAACACCTGGATTTTATCCGTTTTTTTTTTAGGTACATATTTTTGAAGTACTCCAAGAAGAGAATGTCGTGTTCAGCAAGGCATTGCCTTCTTGAAAGTACTGAGTCGTTATTTTGCTGAAATAACGATTCAGGTTCGTAAAATGGTAGTAAATTGGCTTAAAAAATTCTAATGTACTCCGTGCTGCACTATAAGGCTGTCACCACAGCTAAAATCGATGTGATTGTTAAAATTTTGTTTAAAACAATAGATTTTACTTTCTACTCTGATAAAAACCCACTAGACTACTTAAAAAATGCATAGGAATTTTGAATTATTAGTTTAAATAAAAATTAAAAATAATGAAACAACAAATATAATAAAAATATATGTGTTTCTATAGTTATGGTACGGAGTGTAGGATTGATTGTATTTGTTAGGATCTGCCGAATTGACCATCTATTGCAGTCCTGGCCTCCGGGCATTTTAAATAAAAGCTTGAAAAAAAGTTGAATATTTTCTAAAAAAATGACAGCTATGATGTAATAAAAAAACTACTTTTTTTTTAGATGGAGAAATTAAATTTTGTGAGTGTTTGTAAACAAATTTAGTTAACATATTCATATCATTAGAAATGCAATCATTTCGAAAATGAAATATTGCTTAAATAAAATAATTAACATGATTCTAATAATGTTATTATCACCTAAAGTAATCTGAAAAAAAAACTAACTTAAATAACTAAGGATGAAGAAATACCATTACAGATACTTACTTCTGTAATAGATAATCCTAACGCAAGTGTACGCAGTAGCTTGTGAGACTGGGGTTAGCAAGGCGTGCATATCAAAGATTTTAAAAACCATAAATCCCACCCATATTACTACGACGAACTACTGTTATTATAGCATCAAAAATTGCCATAAATTTTAAATAACTGGAGGCATTTTGGATGATTACATCATAAAAACTCATTTTTTTCGATATACACTTAAATGTTCTCATATTTTTACAATTTCTTAAAATATAATTTTCATTATTATTAGAAAATATTTCATTGAATACTCGCCAAAATGTGGATACAGCTCGTTGGTGCGCCACCTCCATTTTTCATTGGCAGTTCGACAATATTTAAATCGAATATTTAAAGGCGATGGATTAGAAGAGGAGGCCAGGTAGCTTGGCCACCTAGATCTTCCAATTTAACCACCATAGACTTATTTTTGCGGCGATATGTTAAAAATCAAGTATACACCACTCCTCCCACAACAGTTGAAGATACGAAAGAAAGTCAATATTAAATTTTCTTTCGAAAATTAACAAAAATGTATATATCTTAAAAACTATTAGTATTAGGTGAAAAACAATAAAATTTGCTACAAGAAAAACATATTAGTTATACGGTATGTCATTTAAATTAAGCACGAAAATTGTCCATAAATATGTTTCTGGACATAGGTTAAAATCATCTTAAGATTTTTAATTCCTGTAAATAACCTAAAATATTCACCCATCAGTCCAATGTACTGATACAAAGTTTCATTTTTTTTTTTCATTAACCATTTAAAGGTTATTATTTTTCTTTTCGAAATGCCATTTTTTCCAAGACTGTTTATCTAATATTTCAAAAAATATTAGGTTTAGGTATATGAACTCATAATAAGAGTTAACCTTATTTTGATGTAAAATCTGAAAAAAAAAACAAAACAAATATACAGGTATACTGTAAGAAAAAAATATAACTATGACACGTCATGCTTTTATGAGAAACCATGTATATTTAAAAGTAATTTTAAAATGTGGTCCTAATAGACCTACATACTCCTGTCAAAACGGATTTTGAAAAAACAAACCGTTTAGCCATAAAGCTACGAATAATTTTACATTATTCCTTTTCAGTAGTGAAGCAAGTTTTATAAATAGATTAATGCTGAATTTCTAATGACAATATCTTGAAGCCGGGCATTTCGATAATTCACCCTGCATATATTTTAATATATTTATTAGAACAATTTATATTTATGTGTGAATAAATAGTAACTGTAACATTGAAATTAATTACCCTAATGTTCCTCAGTCATAAAAAATATGTCAAAATAATAATCAGGCTGGTTTTCTAAGAAATATTAAATTTAATTACATGTTTTATTCCGCTTTAGTGGCCTATTTAAGAATTTCGGTTAAAACGGGGTGGTATTTGTATAGTAATATATTAATGGAAGGGGGAGGAGGTTCCAGTAAATACTTCACTATTCCGCTTAAAAGGTAATGTTATTATTTATTTATTTACGGAAGTCCAATTACAACTATATAATACAGATTCGTCTCATGGCTAGTTAATCTAGTCTATTTATTTTTTTTATAATTTGTTACATAATAATAACTTAACTGAACTGAATTTATTTCTAATCTAATAATAACTTATCTAGGCTAAATTTTAGTTTCCAGGCCAGGTGGTAGCCATAAGAATATTTTTTTATGATAATCGAGCAAATACAACACACCATCTCAACTGTGTGTAACTCGGTAAAGATGATTATAATTTATCAAAGCTTACTGCTCATTTGAAATCATATTACGTGTTACATTATGAACGTATTGTGACTATATTATCGGGCGCTGTAATTGCATTTTTCTAATTTATTCCGTTAATGGATCTTATGAATCTGTTGGATTATAAATAAATAATTATGTATATAAAATAATGTAAATGGTAACCCACATTCCTTAAAAATGCGCTGACGTTAGATATTTTGCTTAAAAAATTTAAATATAATAATTTTACGAATGGTCAAGAGAATGCAAAATCCACATTCATTTTTAATAGCACAGGAAGTAGTTTTATCATTGAGTAATTGATCTGTAATACTAATAATAATATATGTTTGTATCACTAATATCTGTTATATTTTTAGGTCATGATTTCATAGCTACAAAAGACTCCAGGAATTTAAGAAAATATTCATAAATCTGACCAAAGTGTCGTAACAATAAATGTAATTGACAAAATGTATTTTCAATTATTACTAATTTTCTTAATTGTAAAACTTCCAAAACTACTAAACGGAAATTACGAGGAAGTTTCTGCAAATGACACGGATATATACGAAAAAATAAATCAGACAATAAACAATAATGCCAGAATGGGTAACTTTTTTGTGATGGATCAGTTAAAAAAAGTTTGTGTTTATAACGCGAATGGAATCAATGGTATTGAATCTGCAAACAGTAATTACAATACTAACACAGTTTCGTTTTGCATTGAAAATATTTTAATATATGCAAATGCTAGTATATTACTACACGTTTACAAATATTCAAATCTAATTTTTGATAATGGTTTTTCAACGACCATATTTAATGTCCGAAAAGAATATATTAAGATGCCGTCATTAAACCAATATGATTTTTACATAATAGAAACCTCTTTTATGGATTTTGAATTTATGGTAAATATATTCATGAAAGAAATTGATTATAATCCTGCTATTCCAATGATTTTAATTTTAAACAACGTACACGATGTTTCCTTTATTTTGCGCCAACTTTGGTTGAAATATATTATAAACGTTTTGATTGTAATGAATTGTAATGTATATACATATTATCCAATTTCTGTAGATGCATGCCAGAATTTTTCATTAAAATTATTGTATTCTTGCAAGGAAAATCCAAAAACATTCATAAGTGATGTATTTTTAGAAACATTTAATAATTGTAGTATATTTGTATATGCGTTACCTTTAAACGAATTCGTAAAAAACGAACCGTTTTACGATAATAAAGGATTCGGTGTGTTATCAATACGAGCAATTGGCGAGATGCTAAAATTGAATTTAATCGGCGTTCAGCACAACTATACTTCAGGCTTTCTTAAAATTAACGGTCGTAGTGTTAGTATGTTGGAAAAACAACCCGATGGAAAGTATTTGGATCTATTTGGAAAACTTCACTCACATAATCAAGTCGATATAATAATTTATACGGCTGGAAGGAATCCCTTGAATGATTTTTCAGTTTCGTATCCATTATATTTCAGCAATGTCAAATTCTACGTTCCACTTGCAAAGCCCGTTGAAGCCTGGAAGAACATAATAAAAATCTTCGAATTAAAAATTTGGCTTGGCATATTTGTAACAATAATAACAATCACACCAATTCTATGTCTGGTATCCAACAGGCATTTTTTTGATTCCGCATTTTTTGTGTTAGGATCATTAATCACCTCAATGAATTGGAAACCCACCGATGATATGGCAAGATGTTTATATATATTCTGGATAACTTATACGTTCATTATCATTGCTTGCTACCAATCCTTATTGATTTCCTTCGTATTTCTTCCTGAAACAGTCAAGCAAATTAGCAACATAGAAGAACTGGCTGAGTCACAATTAGAAATAATAAGCCTTAATTCTGGAAATTATGCCCTCATAGATAATGAAAATCCTTACATTCAAGAAATTTCAGCTAGATCTCAAGATGCCCCTTCCATAGACGGAACGGTGGTTGATAAATTTAAAAGGGGCGATGCTGCGATATTTTTAGGTGATATATCAATTGGTGGTATTTTCAAAAAGTATAACGTTACCAACGCTTATATTTTGCAATGGGTCAAATATGCTCATGGATTAGCTTTCTTTACGAAACATTCTCCATTTATAAATAAGATAAATAAAATTATTATCAGATTTCACGAAACTGGGATGTATAAAATATTCTTAAAACCGGAACCATTTAGAAATCTTAAAATTATGAAAGATCAGGAGGTCGATGTTATTGGATTGTCACATTTGAAAGCAGTGTTTTTTGTATACGTTATCGGTATCACTTTAGCGTTATTTACCTTTTTTGTTGAGATATTGAATAATTTTTTCAAACAAAGAAAATGAGTTGTATATAATTGTTATGCAGTGAGAACTTTCTTTCTTTCAATATAGACCCATATTCAACTCATCAATTACATTTAAAACCTTATATAAATAAAGAATGATTATCCTTTCTTCCTTTTTATTTAAGTCATTAAAGCATTTTGAAACCTTGCCAGGAAAACATTTGCGAAAACGGTAGAATTGTACAATTCAGGAATATACTCTGTCCAATATAATAATTGTAATAAATTATATTGCAAAAACTATATAAATAAAATATAAATAAAGCGAGAAGGGAAAGTAGGAGAGGATACCCATGCTTAGGCGAGGAATGTCACGAGGTGAAAAGGGTGGTAAGAAAGGAATTGAAAGATTGGAGAGTGGAGCGGGGGGTAGGAAAGGTGAGTGATGAAGAAAAGAGTAGTATAGGCAACTGTGTGAGGAAAAGAAAATACAGGTAGTTAAACAAATTGAAAAAGAGATGAGAATTAATTTAGTGGACGAAACAATGATTCTCGGTCGTCTACTTTGTAGACCCAAATCGTTGACGATGCCACGTGAAATTAGGCAGAAGGTGGCGCTTGATCGTCTTTAATTTATTATTTTAATTTGATTAAAATAACAAACTCAATATCACCTCAAAATATAATTTCCCCTCCGTTACGATTTTTCATTTCATGAAATTATGTGGACTTATTTAAAAAATAATGTCAGCGAGTGACGACAAAAAAAAAAACAAAGACAGGCAGAAAGACCCCCTGTAGATAGGCATTTTGTAAAATTGTAATATATACGTATATAACTCTGGCTAAGTCATTTTTTTTTCACCATTCCGTTCCCTAAGTAACCTTGAATACTTCCGTTTCCTGTTTCCGCTTCAGACTTCCGGTTTCCGACTTTCGGTTTCCGCTTCCGGTTTCCCACTTCCGTAGGTATGGAGGCACTTGAGCCAAAAATCCTTGAAGGCGCCTATCCCAAGATGCCGGCCATGCGTCATAAAGGTCACCGGATGTGATTACCACGCCCACTGAATGTGGTATCTTATCAGTAACTTCCGGTAAGGTGGCTTTCGGCGAGGGAATGAAATGGGGGCATTTTATTCCAAATGTCATTAATACAATCTCCAATCGCGTGAGTGGTTGGGGTAAGAGAGTGGTATGAGTATAAACAAAGAATTAGCAATGCCAAAGAAGCCTACCACGAAGGTATATTAAACTCCGACCACTTGAATAATTATCAGAATATTATGTGAAGAGGTTGGAAGGTCTGGAGCTTTTAAACATCTGACCATTTTTACCGCTGAGTTTGAGGGATTACTGTAAGGAAAAATTACCCTGTTTTGAACACTGCAAAACGGGAAGAACCCACATCAATGAACCACCCCCACTAAAATATAAGTGTCATCAGTGTTTGAACACATCTAAAAATTTCATTCCCGGGTATTGAGAACTCCAGATAGCTGCTTTATTATGAATTATACCACGTTAATATTATCATCTGCATTTATAATATTTATAATAGTTGTATGCATTTTATTAGGGGAATTAAAAGTTCCTGTAATCAAGATATAATTTAAATAAAAAAATTTTTAAATAAAAACTTTATTTTTTACTATTCTTTAGATAATTAAACAATTTTTCTACATTTACAATGCTACACACACTATACCCCTTCCTATGTAATTGACAAGAGTACATTGACTTTATAAATTTTTAACAATTTTCATCACATTCTAAATTTACAACATTATCATAAAATGTTTTAAGGTAAGTACACTTTTGTGATCCTTTTACGTAAACAATATCTGCAGTGAGTTTTTTTGAAGTTTTGGTAATTCACTCAAATCACTTCCATCGCTGTTGGTATTCCATGGTAATTATTTTCCAGCCAACGAATTTGTTTCTTGGAATCGTCATCAAACTTTCGAAATGGAGTAGGCAGTTTGAATAAATATACAAGCACATTTTTTCTATCATATGTGGCAGCAAGTTCTTTCGGGGTAAATTCAGGAATGCAGAATCTTTGAATGTCTATAAACAGTGCTCTTAATGGTGGTATTATAATTCTTTTTAATAGAATTGGTTCAAATAATTTTTCCACATTACGGATGCGTCTACTAAAGCGAAGTCGGCAACCTCAAGCATCCAGTTTTTGTCATCATCTTGCTCGTAATTTTCACTGGGATCAAGACAAAACACACTAGAGACATGTTAAATAATCTTTTTAACATCTCCGGAAATTGGTATGTACTCAAGAAGACAATCACTCAAAATGAGGCAGTATGCTCGGGTATTATCTTTAAAATTTTCAGAGGCCTCCTTCTCAATGCGCAGGTTTACCGATGAAGATTTTACGCTCTCAATTTGCTTGGACACGTCAAATACAAACATTGCACAATTATTGATATCAGTGAATGATAAATAGGGCTTGTTTATTTGATTGTAATAACTCTGCCGGAATTGACAGTACATGCTGTAGGGAGTCAAGTAATCATTACTGTCAAAGTTCAAATTCAAGTGATCTTATGGAAATGATTCCGAATTAAGTTAATGTTCCTAATATTGCTGTGATCAAACTGCATTAGCCACACCTTTTCAATGTGTTTGAAATGCTACAATTACATATCTTGGTTTCTCCAAACTACTCGAGGTTTTAACGGCCCATATATCGTTTCTAAATTTTTTCAAGGTTAGTAATTCATGTAATTTCCATTTTCGGAATGGAATTAAAATATTTAGATTGTTTTTAATTTTTTCCATCATTTTCAGTTTTACATCATCTTTCAGTTGGATATGCGGTACTCTCCATTCAATTTTATTCAGTTTAAATTTAATTTGTGAAACAACTTGAGTACAAAACAGTTTCCATCACTAGAGGAGCGAAGTAAAATCAATTCCCATTTAATATTAATTATCAGCTTTTGATAATCCTCTGCAAATCCCATTAAACATTTTAAAGGTATCAGCACATAAAATGTTTTGTTAGGAAAATATATTTTAATATGCCCTGTTAGTAACCAACTGAAACGTTTTACCTGCAATGAGATTGTGTTTAACCTCACCACTCAAGTAAATATAACTGTTTCCAGAACATGTGTAAATGCCTTGATTTTGAATTGTTATTCGAATTTCATCGTTATTTTCAAAGTTTGTAGTTCTAGGCTGATAAGTGTGGTATTGATTTTTACTGATGCGATCATCATACCGCACTTGTTTAAAAAACGTTTTCCATAGCTTTTAATTTTATAGCCAAGGGAGGTTAACCTTGAGAGATTAATACATGTTATCTGGTTAAGTGATGAACTCTGGATAACTGAATTGACAAATGCCCTATCGTTTTTATCAAAAACTATCCCCATATTTTTTTTTTAATTCGAGTCTAATCATAATATTTTCTCGTCTAAAATTAATCAATTCGCCTTCTTGAACGATAATTCTAAGAGTAATATTATATATTATATATCTTGTCACGGGTATTTAACGCTAGATTATATTTTTTGGTTCTGTATTTATTGCAAAACCACGATCAACCGAGAGGCTGAATTCAAACAACGTATGTGATAATTTACCGTCGTAATAGGCACCTGAAGTAATATTACACTCAATTTGTACACTATCTACTTTAATTATTTGTACGGGTAAATCTCATGTATGTAGTTGACCGGCCTTTAGTAGCTTTTCCGAAAAACTCAATAATTTACCAATACTTTTATGAGACGTAAAATCTATATCGAATTTACTTTTAATTCCACACTGTAAGGTATTATTTTTAGGTTTAAGCGACAAGAGTTTATCAACTTCCTCTTTTTTCCAACAGCTGTTTTTGCAAATAAGTTTCAATGTCTGTAATCTCGTATGAATCCGTAGGTATATTAACTGTTTTATCGCCGTAAATAAATTTATTATTAACACTGTTTTCAATATTTGGTATTGAATTATAGGTATGAAGTCCAATTAATCCCAAACAGTACTGTCGATTTGAATCAAGTTCTATAGGGTGATAATAGTTTGTTGAGAGTACACTGCTTGTACCTTGTAAGGTGAAGGTCTGGGACATGACTGACTTATCTTGAAAATATTTTCTTTATTTATGTAAAAATTATATACACAAGTGTCCACAGTTGTACGTATTAAAGGTCTGACACTGATCATGATTATACTTAATTTTACAGTTTTTAAAATATTTAATCACTTTTTGCACAGGTGACAAATTTCCAAAACTATCAAAGAATTTAACAAAATTCCCCGTTTTCTTATAGGCAACCCAATGCGTTCCCAACCCATCTCGAGAATCCAGATTAATTATCCCGGTTTCTCTGTATTGCGGTTTCGGCGGTAACGAATCACGCATAAATACTCCTTGGAAATGTTTAACATTTTTGGTCGCGTTCAATAAATCTCACGTAGTTAGAGCGCGGTCGGGTAGCAATTTTAACAGTTTTTTTTACTTTTTGAGATATAACCCCATTTCTATACGATACGATTTTAAATAAAGCCCTCTACCCTATTTTCGGATCTTCTTTTTAATTTGAAATGTTTAAACTTATATTCAATTATGTGAGTGTATTTCTTGATTCTTTAGTTAAGAATAACCCATCATTGAATGTGGATAGATCAAAATTGTCTATGATTTTATCAAATATATCATCTTCACGGATACCATCTACACCGGAATTTAATTTACTTGTCCGAGATTTTAAGGAAATAAAATATGAGTACAATTAAAAGTGATATAGTAAATGAGTTGCATAAACCGGTAAAAAATTAAGCACGTTCAATCCCGAGTTACGCCCAGGAGAGCTGTACCAAACATCTTTTCCAGATTTTCAGTATGCCCCAAAATTTTGCTCGGGCAAATCTTTTAATCCCTTTTATGGCACCCAGTTATGCAGAAACGGTTGGGTTATTATCTGGCGCAATTTAGAGAAAGTACGGAACAAATGTTTTGGTACAGCTGCGGCATTATTTTATTTTATATTTTGATTTACCTATTTTTTTTATTATGATCAATCAAAGCAAACTAACACCACATCACCACTCATTTTATGATTGTTTTTATACACTATTGTACATTATGTATTATACTTATACAGAGAGGTTTTTTAACAGTATACATATTACCTATGTATACGTCTAAAATACCCCAGTCAAACGCATTGATGTATGTGTTTAGTTGCCTATAATACGCAACCCGAACGATCAATTCCTTCAACTAGGATAATTCAAAAAACACTTCAACAATTTTCTATTTCTGTTTCTAACAATATCCAAATGCACAATGTGGAAGAGTTTCTGGTGGTCAATTTCTAGCATTTATTCTAATTATTTATTCCAATTTTATTGTTCTTCACTGTTACTTTTCTTTCAAATTGTCTTAATAAAATCCCTTAATATTTGCTACCTGTATTTTCTCTATAATAATAAGTGATGTATTTTTGATAAAAAAAAAGGAAATTACTTGTGACGGTAACGCATGCAGTGTTAGTCATAATTTATTTATTTCAATAGAATAAAGAAAACAAAACATACAACCTTCCAAAGAAAATGATTTAGTTTAATTATTTTTAGAATCATCCTAACCGAGGTATTCGCCGCTATGGATTCATTGAAAACATGTCTTATCCTCTTCCAGTAGTGTTGGAATTGTAATACACGCTTGAAATTCGAACTTTCTTCATTTTCGATCAAATATTTCACACAATTTGAAGTTTAGCGTGACCGTTCTGGAGCCCGACTTTTTTTATACATTATTATTTTCATTTTAGTGTATAGCTATCTCTTTCTATTAAACTGCAACCTCAAAACGTTTGTTTGGCCCATTAGTCCAGTGATTCTACCTGTAATTCCAACTATTTCATGTTACTACATTAAATTGTTCGGAATTAAATATAACACTTTTTTTTAGAACTGCGGGAGCATAGACTGATGTGAATGCATCAACAATTACTAATATATATTTTTTGTTTCGTCTACTTTTTTCTAACGGACCGTAACGATCTATGTGGATCGTGTCAAATGGGAGATTTCCTTTCGGGATGGAATGCAAAAATCCTTCTGCCTTTCCATTATTCGGTGAATACGCCATGCATTTGAGACAATTATCAATATAGTTTTTCCGTTTCTCGTAAGATCTGGAAACCAATAAGTTTGCTTTAGATATCGTATTGTTTTTTCTACTCCGCAATGACCTAAATCGTCATGGCTACATTTTATAACATGGTACTCCATCTGCTCGGGTACGTAGAAAATGAGATTGTCATCATCTTTACGATATACTAGTCCATCAATTAACTCAAATAGTTTACTTTCAAGTTCTTCTAATTCTAATTTTAGTTTACGAATAGTCGGGTCTGAATGCTGTTTGTAACTTAGATCGCGTTCGAAAGTGTTACCTTCAATGATAAATATACTGTTTACTCGACTTAATGCGTCTACATGAGTCATTTTGCTACTGGGTCTATGTTTGATTTCTGGATATGCATTAAAATTTTTAACATACGTTTCTTCATATAAATTTTGTAAATTTACCTTTGTGTTATGTTTAATTGCATTATTAATGAATAGTTTATTGTTGTCCGTCTCGTCAGATATGTCAATGTTGAGTAATTCGGTAAGGTTTACAATATTTTCTGTTTCAACTTTCTGTTTAACAATTACATTGCCGTTTCCTAAAACTACAGTTAAATTGTCAGAATTAATAAAATCTCTACCTAACAGACTACTATGCGTTAATGTATCATCAGGCACTACATAAAATTTTATATTTATTGAAATATTATTTTTCATAACTGTTCGAAACAGTTCATAACGGATCAAAATTTGTGATGTTAGGTACATTTACCTAATATCACAAGTTTTGATCCGTTTATTCCTGTGAAACATGGTTCACTATCATTTAATGGAACAATTAGTTCTGAAGGAACATAACGTTGCTTAATGATGCTAGTCGGGCTACCAGAGTCTACTAGTGCCTTTAAATTATAAGATATTAATGTATAAGTATACAACATAGTCATAAATAATTTCGAGATTGTACGGTTTCTCAAGGTTGTCCACTTGGATTACGTTTGTTGTTGTATCCGCTGTTTGATTCAATGGTATACTCGTTCGGCTCCTTGGGCAGTTCCGTGAAACATGTCCCATCTCTTCACAGCTATAGCAGCTTCCTTTTTCTCTCCTTGGCTTCGTACACGCATTCGACTTATGGCCCTCTTCGTTACAGTTGTAACATCGTCCTTGGGGTAGTTGTGGTTGTCCATTTCTTCCTGTCTGCGATCCTCGGTTATAGTTTGTTCCCCTTGTGTACTTCATTTTTATTATCCCTTAAATTCCTTTCTCCTGCTGTCATTCCGTTCATCACGTCTAACAGCTCGGACGGTGAATGAAATCTAGACATCTTCGCCTGGCTTTGTAATATGGGGTTATCAAAACCTTCGATTATGTATGTAACAAGTTCTTCGGTTGATAGTGACAGTCTATTGCCCAAAATAATTTTGTCTTGGTAGTAATTGATAAATCGTTCATTCTTCTTCCATATACGTGATTCAAATTTTTTCATCATTCATATAATGTCATAAAACATATGCTTTAGTTCTTGCTTTAACTTTCCTAAATTAAAACTTGCATGTTCGGGTCTTGAATGATACCAATCATAAGCACTTCCTTTCAATTTACTAATTGTGACTATCAATAATGTCGCGTCGCTTATATTATGCATCGTTTTTATCGCATCAATCCTCTCGATCCAATGTTCGATTCGATCACCTTCATCACCGGAAAATTGGGGAAGTAACGCGGATATTTGGTTGAAATTCATTCTACGTTCTGCTGACTCTCATTCTAAGTTAATTGCACGTACCGTACTTTGGATTATGTCGTCGATGGTTAATCCAGTATGTTTCGCTTGTTCCCTCCATTTTCGTGCTTTCTTCTTGCTCCGGCCACGTGTTTTTTTTTTTTTTTTTTTGAGGTTATGCTCTCGTGATTTGTTTGTTTACTATACTATCATATCGTATTCAATTCTATCATCTATCCCACTTCTGAACTGTCGGAGGCGGTGGTGGGTGTAATAATTTTGGTGCTGGTGATCGTGTTCACTGCATTTATTCATTAACGTAATAATAATACACAAACTATAACATAATCAACTCGTAACTCTCTGTCAAGACCAGAAATGATAATTTTATATACCCGTTTTTTCATTAATGTTTTCCGTTATATTGAGTAACACATTATGCACCGCTTGTTAAAAAAATGTCGCAATCATTCACCTTCGAGATTTAAACGAATTTAGACTGTTAAGCCGCGGTCAGTTCGTCGCGTACAGCCATTGAATTACCAACCGCACTCGCCTTGTTTTCACGCTTTCATAATACACACGAAATACATTCGTTTGTTCGTTAACTGAACTTCAAGATGATGAACACGGACACAACTCTGGATTCAATTCTAGTGCAATTGGGAGAATTTGGAAAGTATCAATCGTTTATTTTATCACTAGTTTCCCTTGGTGTCATTCTTCATTCAACTTTACATTTTGCTTTCGTGTTCAGTGCGAAGCAAATTGATTATAGGTGAGTTAAATTTAAATTACATATTAATTTCTGATAAGTTTTTATCTGGTTTTTGATTATGTAATTAGATATATACAAACATCTTTATTCAGGCAATATGACAACAACATTTTACAAATTTTTTTATAACAATATGTACAACTTTGTTAGCAGTCTCTCATGGGCTATCGATCATAGATCTTTCTGCCCTGTATGAATTTATGGTGATTTGCAAATTAAAACTATGCTAGCTAGCTGAACTGTCATGTATGCATGAGTTAATGAATTGGTGGATAGTGACCGAAGGGTTTGTAATTACATATTTTTATTAATAATAAATAGTGAGCTTGCTCACCTCTTTCTACTGTAAGTCAATAATTATGTATAATTCGATTTTAAATTCTTAGCTGCAAGTAAATAAATAAATTCATTCCATGTTTTTTTTATATATTCTTGATAATAGTTATTTGTTTGAATTATAATAGTCCCAATAAAATAAAAAAAAGTTGAAAACAAACCAATTAAAACTCATTCAAAACACAACCGGATTACAAAAATAAATTCCATTACGTGTTTTCTCTTTGTCTTATTCAATAATAACAATACATATTTATTTTCGAAAAACATGTCGATTAATATTTTCAACTGCGCGTCTTTTTTACTGATAATTATATATACAGTATGTTCAATAAAAATACTGATACAAAGTTATCTTTTTATTGGAAAATCCAATATATTTTTGGATATTTGGATTCTTCAAAGAATTCTAGACACTCTTTGTATATAGAATCCCATACCTATCTTAAACTGTTACGAAATATTGTCAATTGTTTAATTGAACAGTTGTTATATTATCATTTTGTATGATGTATTACTGTAATTTTAGGTTAAACTTAATTGTGTCCCATGACAACTGTCGCAAAGTTTTTTTTTAAATTTTTTTTAATGGTTGGTATAGAATTATGAAATATAATTAATGGTTTTAATATTGGTAGTTCATATTGTATGAAATAAATATGAATAAATTATTAAAAATCAACCAATAAAACACAGATTAGATTGAATAACTTTAAATTCTCGACTAGTTTCGGGTTATTAGCCCATCTTCAAGAGAATCTAATCTGTGTTTTATTGGTTGATTTTTAATAATTTATTCATATTTATTTCATACAATTATGAAATAATTCATATTATTTCGTAAACAGTTGAAACAATATTGGTCATTATATCGAGCGTATAACAAAAATCGACGACGAAGTTGGCATTGGAAATCTAAAGTCATGTCTGAACTAAATTCGCACGCGCACGCGTAAAGTACTGATTGCCATGTTGAACGCAACGAGCATTTCATGCGCGTGATCATAGACAGACATGACTCGAGACTTCCAAACACCAACTTCGTCGTCGATTTTTGTTATACAGTCGATACATGTAAAATATCTAAAATTCTCTGAAGAATCTGAAAATGTAATAATTCTTACTTCTGTTTATGGGACACCTTGTATATAAAATTTCGAGTTGAGAAGATGCATTTTTCAAAAATGTTCACTTCAATACAATTTATTTAAAAAAATAATTTATTTTTTCGCTACGATCCACTGTATAAGGCCATTTATATCTCTCAAAATCTTATTATTTTGATATTATTGAAAGTACGCGTATTTATGAAGAAAAGAAAATCTAGATCCTTGTGGGATACCAGATTATTTTGTAATTTTTGCTATATTTATAATTCTTGTTTGATTATTTTGATATTGTTTAAAGTACACGTATTTATGAGGAAAATCAAATCTAGTTCCTTGTGAGATACCAGATTGTTGTTGTTATTCTTATTATTCTTGTTTGATTATTTTGATATTATTGAAATTCAATTCGATCTCTTTTAAAAAAAATAATTATGAATATCTATAATTCTTGTTGAATTATTTTTATATTATTGAAAGTACACGTATTTATGAAGAAAATCAAATCTAATTCCTTGTGGGATACCAGACTATCTTGTAATTTTTACTATTCTTATTATTCGTGTTTGATTATTTTGATATTATTGAAAGTACGCACATTTTTGAAGAAAATAAAATCTAGATCCTTGTGGGAAAATATTATGTGCAATATACACCAGAAATATCTAGAATTCTAAAGAATCCAAATATGTAATAATATATTGTGTATTCCATTCACAGAAATGAAACTTTTTATCGGCATTCATTAATGGGACACACTGTATATACAATTTTTAGTGAAAAAAGATGCGCAGTTAAAAGTACTATTCGACCTGTCCGAGTATTTTTTTTAGAAAGTAATCACCTGCAGATTGTATGAATTTGTTTCTTTCATTATGAACGCACTGTATAATTTATAATTGTTAATTGGATATCGACCAGTGTCATCAATCAATTATCCTTCTGACACATTTGTTTTTCTTTTTTTTTATTATTAACTGAAATTATGGGACCAAGGATTGTGCTTGATAATATTTTTATTTTCTGTATTTTTTGAAGGTGAGTAATATAATATTATTACTTAAAACAGCGAGTTTTAAAATGGTAATTTAATTCAATGACAAATATAGATAAATTAAAAATGAAAGCAGCGATATCTAAAAATTGTGTTCGTTAAATTTACTTTTGTTTGGTTTCTATTTTCGATCTTCGTATATTAATTACATCATTTCATTTTATTTTTTAATTACATTATTCATCTTTTTATTAATAACATATTTATGGTGAGTTATCGAAATGTCCGTCTTCAATATCTCATTTATCGTTAAAAATTCAGCATTAATTTATTAAAAACATTTGTTCGGCTATTGAAGCATTTTCCTGAAATTGATAGAATTGATATCAACTTTGGAATTTTAAATGGAACACCCTATTTATTATGTTTTATTCAATTCCATTTTAAATTTTCTTTACGGCAATATTACATTGTTTGTAATAATCAGCGTGCGCGACGATTAGCTTTACAGCTAAATGGTTTTTTTTTTTCAAAATCGGCTTTCGCGGGCGTATGTAGGTCTATTAGGACCACATTTTAAAATTAGTTTCAAATATACAGGGTGTCCCATTAAAGCATGGCGAATCATAGTTATATTCTTTCTAACGGAATACCCCATATTTTTTTTGACATTCTACATCAAAAATAAAGTTAACTTTCATAATATGTTCATATGCCTAAACCTAATATTTTTGAAATATTTAAATATTTTTGGAAAATTTGACGTTTCGAAAAAAAAATCATTACTTTCATATGGGTGAATGAAAACAAATAAAATTTTGTTTTTGTATCAGTATATTCGACTAATGGGTGAATATTTTAGATTATTTACAGGAATTTATAATCTTAAGATGTTTTGATAATTCAATATACCTCAAGAAACACATTCAAGGTCAAATTTCGTGCTTAGTTTAAATGGCACGCCCTATAACTAAGCGGCCTATCTTGTAGAAAATTTCATTATCTTTCAAAAAGTATAAAAGTATTATACACCTAATTCTAGTAGTTTTTGAGATATATCTATTTTTGTTAATTTTTGACATAATAATTATTAGTGTTAATTATTGAAATAGACCTGTGTGTAGCTGTCACAACCAATTATTTTAACACACTAATTGAATAATTTATTTACACATATGTACATGATTAGATAAGGTATTCTTAGAATTTCAAAAAACATAACGGAAAGCAACAAATGAAATTTACAAAATAATAGCAAATTTATTTCATTTTTAGCATATTTTCAAAAATACCACCATCACGCTGAATGCATAATTCAATACTTTTTTGAAACGATATTTTTACATTTCTTAGCATATTAGCTGTAATTGATTTAAATGCATTCTTAATTCTATCCTTCATGTCTTCAAGTGTTATGGAAGGAGTACTGTATACTTGATTTTAAATATACCCCACAAAAAAACAAATCCATGGGGGTTAAATCAAGCGATCTAGGTGGCCAAGCTGTGTGACCACCTCTTCCAATCCAGCGTCTATTAAATATTCTATTTAAATATTCACGAACCGATAATGAAAAATGAAGAGGTCGCACCATCGAGCTCTAACCACATGTTTTTGGCGAATATTCAGTCGAATGTTCTATAATGGAAATTCTTCTTCAAGAAATTGAAAAAATATGGTACCATTCAAGTGTCCATCGAAAAAATGAGGTCCAATAACGTAATCATTCAAAATGCCGCCGAATACATTAATACTCCAACGATGTTGTCGATCAACTATTTGAAATTTATGGCAATTTTTGGTGCTGTAATAATGGCAGTTACGTCGATTAAAAGATCCGCTATTATTAAAAGATGATTCATCTGTGAATAAAATATTATTTAAAAAATCTTCATCATCACATTATTTTTATCACAACTCCGGAAATTATTACATACAAGGCTGATAATCCACCTACACCCATTCGAATTTGATGTGATCGATAGTAAATTAAGAGAAGAAGCGAAGCAGTCCTCCTATGAACATTTCGTGAAACAAAAAAGAAAAATAAGTGACTTACGGAGAAATAAAGTGAAAAGTGAAAATAGTGTTAATAGTGAACAACATAAAGAGATAAAAAATAATGAGGGTAAGCAAAGTCATGTCAAGTTCTTTCCTAGATTATTAAATCTCACTGACACACAATTCAATAATTCCGAATTAAATTTATTAGAAAAGGGTTTAAAATATAATCCACATATTAACAACAAAGTAAATATAGAGACAGCAGGTATAGATTCAGAAATTATTTGTAACAGAAATTACATGGATGAAGAAAAAACAATTTTAAAAAACAAAACCACAAAATTAATTAAACATCACAAATCAAACTACAAAAATAGAAAAATAGCATGTAACACAGATAAAAAGACCATAACAAGCATAAAAAATAAATTAAAAAACAATAATTTAATATTGTGTAAATCAGACAAAGGTAACACCATAACCATTCTAAATAAATTGGATTTCATAGAAAAAACAGAAGAATTACTAAACTCAAACACATTTAAAATTATAAAAACTGATCCAACCAATAAATACCAAATACTATGTAAAAAAGTTCTTAAAAGTGCCGTACATCTAATATCAGAACGTGATAGATACAGATTATCAATAATGAATCCGAAAGCACCGACCTTATACGGATTACCTAAAATACATAAAGAAAATTATCCCATGCGACCCGCTATATCTTACTTGTATGCTCCGACGTATAAATTATGCAAATTTCTAAATACACACCATAAGGCACACAATAGAACTAATAGAAAAACTAAATAATCTATCAATCCCACATAATGCCAAACTAATTTCCTTTGACGTTAAAAGTCTATTTACTTCAATACCGACGAAAGAACTAAAAATTATATTACAATCACAAATCAATAACTCAAATAAGCCAAAACAGGAAAAAATCGAACTAAAATCACTATTAGATATTTGCATTGACCAATGTTATTTTGAATTTAACAATAAATTCTACACACAGGCGGATGGTTTACCTATGGGATCACCTCTATCCCCTTTATTGTCTGACATTTATATGGACCATTTTGAAAACAATTTATTAGATAAAAATGAGAGTAAACATGTCTACTTTTGGGCAAGGTATGTGGATGACGTATTCTGTATATGGACTGGGACAAATAGACAATTAGAAATATTCACTAATTTTATAAATAGTATAAATATAAACATACAATTCACCGTAGAACAAGAAACAAATAAATGCCTTAACTTTTTAGACGTAACTTTTTCCAGAACTGAACAACATACCTTATCGTACAAAATATATAGAAAACCGACATATACAGATACCATTATACCAGAATGCTCAAATACACACAATCAAATTAAAAACAGCACTTTTTATTCTCTCCTTAATAGATTAGTAAACATACCGATGAGTAAATTAGATTTCGACACGGAGCTGAACACCATAAAATTAATCGCTACAAACAATGGTTACCCACAAAATTTAATTAGTAATATGTTAATGAAAAAACAAAAAGAAAAACTATCTAAATACTTTTACAGTGTAAAAAACGAAGAAATAGTCAAGTAGAACAAATTAGAATATATAAAACCCTTATCTTTTAAAATTAAAAACTTACTTAAAGGAAAGAACAACAACATACCTTTAACGAACTCAATAAATCTAAGTAAATTATTAGTGGATAATAAAATAAGACCGGAAAACAATAATTTGAGTAAAAGTGGTGTTTATGAGATTAACTGTGATGACTGTGATGCAATATACATAGGACAAACCGGACGATCTTTTGATACAAGAATAAAAGAACATAAAAAAGACATACAAAATAAGAAACAATCCACTGGATTTTCAAAACATTGCATCACTCATGAACACCAATTTTCCTCAAACAATGTAAAAATAAAATTTGCAGGTAATAAGGGATTAACGCTGAATTATCGGGAGGCGTTAGAAATCACAAAAGCTATAAAAGCGGGAAAAAACATAGTAAATGAAAACGAAGACCTATGGAATTCCCCGATATTAAGCGCCCTTATTACCTGACGAAATAATCATAAAAACCAATTTGTATATAATAGTTTGTAAATCCATTTATATATTCATTCTTGAAAATGGCATCTAGCCGAAACTAGTCGAAAATATAACAAAATTTTAGTAAAACAAAACCAAGTGATTTCATTATAACAAACGGTTATTAAATATGTTTTACCAAGTGATAAATGAGAAAAAGGTATACAAGGATCATGTTAATTCTTTCATTAAAGGAATAACCAACCAAACTTGTTTATAAACAAAAGCTACACACTGGCCTATTCCAAAAATTAACACTAATAATTATTATATCAAAAATTAACAAAAATATATATATCTCAAAAACTACTAGAATTAACGGGTGTGAAGTTACCAGTAGATTTCGCCAATAGATCATAAAAACTTTAAAAATCAATATTTTGTATTCATTTCTTCACTAAAGCATTCAGCATAATCTCTTCTAGAGGTTGGAATTAATAAACGCAATTTTCAAACCCTTTCGACCCCATAAACAACCCCTTTTCTCTCTATTTCTTAATTTTCTCTATGTGTTCCCTCCTCAAAAAACATTACTACCATATACCTTTTAATAACTTGAAAAAGAAAAAACTTTCACACCTCACCCCCAAACCCCCATAAAAAATATAATAATAATTTTACTCCATTTTTATTATTTGAAAAAAAGTCTTAATATTCCTTTAATTTACGCAAAACAACATGTAGAATAAAACAAAATATTCAAAATAAAAAACCACCCCTCCCCCATTCATTCCAAAAATTAATTATAACATCATTCACAACAAATTATAAAATTTAAGTAATTGTTCCTTCTTTCACACAAAATATTTTTGTACAGTTGAATTCTCCATACACTATCTGTTCATTTTTAACAAAAATATTTTTCACACCGGACTTACCCCACTCCCTATAAATTAAAAATCGAAAAATCACATGTTTTCGATAAATAATTAATTTTCTCCAATTGTTCCCTCCTTCATAGAAAATTATTTTATACAGTTGAATTCCCCATACATTAGTTGATCATTTTCAACAAAAACATTTTTCACACCGGACTTCCCCCACCCCCTATAAATTAAATTTGTGAAAACGAATGTTATTATATTATCATACCATGTGATTTTTAGAAATTTCGGAAGTCCGGTATGAAAAATATTTTTATTGAAAATAAACAACTAATGTATAGTGAATTGAACTGTATAAAAAATTTTCTAAGAAGGAGGGAACAATTGGAGAAAATTAATTATTTATCGAAAACATGTGATTTTTCGATTTTTAATTTATTGGGGGTGGGGTAAGTCCGGTGAGAAAAATGTTTTTGTTGAAAATGATCAAATAATGTATGGGGAATTCAACTGTATAAAATGATTTTCTATGAAGGAGGGAAAAATTTGTAAAAATTAATTATTTATCGAAAATATGTGATTTTTCGATTTTTAATTTATAGCGGGTGGGGAAGTCCGGTGTGAAAAATGTTTTTGTTGAAAATGATCAATTAATGTATGGGGAATTCAACTGTATAAAAAGATTTTCTATGAAGGAGGGAACAATTGGAGAAAATTAATTATTTATCGAAAACATGTGATTTTTCGATTTTTAATTTATAGCGGGTGGGGGAAGTCCGGTGTGAAAAATGTTTTTGTTGAAAATGATAAACTAATGTATGGGGAATTCAACTGTATAGAAAGATTTTCTATGAAGGAGGGAACAATTTGTAAAAATTAATTATTTATCGAAAATATGTAATTTTTCGATTTTTAATTTATAGGGGGTGGGGGCAGTCCGGTGTGAAAAATATTTTTGTTGAAAATGATCAATTAATGTATGGAAAATTCAACTGTATAAAAAGATTTTCTATGAAGGAGGGAACAATTTGTAAAAATTAATTATTTATCGAAAATATGTGATTTTTCGATTTTTAATTTATAGGGGGTGGGGGAAGTCGGGTGTGAAAAATGTTTTTGTTGAAAATGATCAATTAATGTATGGGGAATTCAACTGTATAAAAAGATTTTCTATGGAGGAGGGAATAAGTGGTGATAATTAATTATTTATCGAAAATATGTGATTTTTCGATTTTTAATTTATTGGGAGTGGGGTAAGTCTGGTGTGAAAAATATTTTTGTTAAAAATGAACAGATAGTGTATGGAGAATTCAACTGTACAAAAATATTTTGTGTGAAAGAAGGAACAATTACTTAAATTTTATAATTTGTTGTGAATGATGTTATAATTAATTTTTGGAATGAATGGGGGAGGGGTGGTTTTTTATTTTGAATATTTTGTTTTATTCTACATGTTGTTTTGCGTAAATTAAAGGAATATTAAGACTTTTTTTGAAATAATAAAAATGGAGTAAAATTATTATTATATTTTTTATGGGGGTTGGGAGTGAGGTGTGAAAGTTTTTTTCTTTTTCAAGTTATTAAAAGGTATATGGGGAGTATATCTAGGTGAGAGTAATGTTTTTTGAGGAGGAAACACATAGAGAAAATTAAGAAATAGAGAGAAAAGGAGTTGTTTAGGGGGTCGAAAGTGGTTGAAAATTGCGTTTATTAATTCCAACCTCTAGAAGAGATTATGCTGAATGCTTTAGTGAAGAAATGAATGCAAAATATTGATTTTTAAAGTTTTTATGATCTATTGGCGAAATCTATTGGTAACTTCACACCCGTCATACATTCTACTCCTGACCAGTATCCAACTCCCCTCTCCTTTTTTCATATAGATTTTCCACAACTTTTCTCTAATTTTTCATTACTCAATCCACTCTTACATGGGGTTGATCTCTGCATCACCAGTAATTGCTATAGGAAAGTTGTCTCTCCTCTCTCAACAGACACATACTCTCTCACAAATATTAGTGATCAATTAAAAATTATACATAACACATTACACTGTATTTTTTTTATGGGGCACCCTACATATAAAATGTTTAATACAATAGATTTGCATTTAGTAACCGATATAAATGAATTTAATCTTTTGTGTTGTAGGCGCCAACTTTCTGTTACATCTTAAATATACTTATAAATAAACCCTTTTTTTAAATAAATTTGTTAATTTCATTGTAAATGCACTGTGTACATGTACTATATATTGTAATTTTAATTATTCTAGTTTATATTGTGTATTAAGTGTATAATTAAATTAATTTCTTATTATTATTGAATAATATTTCTGAACGTTACTCATTGTAATCTGGTGAAATTTTATTTGTTGTTTCAGATGCAGAATCCCCGAATGCGATTCACAAGAAACCAGAGACTTTAAGCCATCATGGCTGATAAACGCTGCACCATTCTATGATCAAACACCTTCCAAGTGTGAACGATACAAACCATTTTCCAATAATACTATTACCTGCATTTCGACAGAATTTGATAGAAATATCATAGAGAAATGCGACGAGTTTGTTTATAAAACACCAGAAATCACAATTCAACATGATGTAAGTAAGATTTATGAAATATGACTTTTTGATTTTGGGGTTTTATTTGCTATAAAAATAATTATATCAATAATTAAATTCGCCACAGCCAACATATAGACAATTATAAAAATAATTATTTATTTCTAAGAGAATTTATCAGGTAGACGAAATTCTGCTCATAAAATGAAAACTGAATAACATTTACAACATTTTTTGTTTGTTTTCAAGATCTACAATTACTATTTGAAACATTTATCTATTCGAATTAAAAAAGGGCTATGTGTCCATCATGGTAAATAAAAAGTTAATGAAAAAATTGATTGTTGTTCTTTAAAGTTAAAGTCGAGAATTTGTAAAAATATTATATATTAAATAAAAATGATTTGAAAATAATTAATAAATTATTTCCACATTTACCTCTGTGACTATTGACTTACCTACGTAAGTACGTTAAACAAATGCACATTAAAACAACTACTTTCCGGGCAAAAACCCACGCCGGACATTGATTTACATAATGTACACCTGCTGTTGCACATCAATAAAATATTGTATATTGCAACACATTTTGATCCGAGAAAAAAATAATGTAAAAACAACAAAAGAAACGTTACTTAATACAAAGCCATCTGCAGACACGTGTTTCGGGATCTATCCCTCGTCAGTACAGCTATGCCTTATATAATTTAAAGATGTTAAAATAAATCAATTAAATTAATTCAAATACAATCAGCAAAATTAAATCAGTTATATTAAATCAAATTAAACTAAATCAATTTAAATTAAATTAAACCAAATTAATACAATTTAAATCAAAACTGAATAAAATTAAACGAAAAGAATTGAACCAATTTAATTAAAAAGAGCGACCCTCACCTGCCGCGCGCTGAGAGAGTAATGACGGGCTGAGGAGGACGTGTATTGTTGTTATCGCAAATTCACAAAAAACTTCTCTCGGTTCGGATTTGAATAAATGGCTATTAATATAAATAGAAAACAGTATTCATTCACTTGGTCACAGTTATTTAAATATATTAAATAAAAATGATTTGAAAATAATTAATAAATTATTTCCACATTTAGCTCTGTGACTATTGACTTACGTTACGTAAGTACGTTAAACAAATGCACATTAAAACAACTACTTCCCGGGCAAATACCCACGCCGGACATTGAATTACATAATGTACACCTGCTGTTGCACATCAATAAAATATTGTATAATTTTCATGTCTGAATAAACGATTACAATTTGGTGCAGGTTGAACCCTGTATAATCCCAAGCGTACCATTACTCGCATTACGGTCGAGGATGTAATTTCGAGTATTCGGGAGGAATTTACAACCTTAAGATGTTTTTATAATTCAACATATCTCCAGATACACATTCAAGGTCAAATTTCGTGCTTATTTTAAATGGCATACCCTATATCTAATACGCCGATCTTATAGGAAATTTTATCGTCTTTCAGTAAATATGTCACCATAATCATTATTATTTTAATATGGAAAAGTAACATAAAGCGCCATCTATTGCGTAATTTAATTATTATTGACAGTTATTCTAATAGGCTAGTGTTTAAATTGAGTACTGATTTCAACACGTAACCATGTGTAAGGGCTGTATATCTTTCAGCAGAAAATTGTAAAATTCACCGTTCACGGCGTCGACGTCTCGCTCTTCTGCGACCACCATAAGCCTATAAACAGAATCGAGACTCATCACTGAAGATAATGTTATTCCATTCATGGGTCTACTGTTGTCTTTCTCTGCACCAATGAAGTCTTGCTCTGCGATGCCGCGAAGTAAGATGCAGAAACAATAATGATCGATAGAATCTAATACCAACTCTGCGGATTCTTCTATAAACAGTAGCCAAGGCTGCTCTTTGGCTATTTAGAGCTAACCAGTCATTGCCCAATACCCATGATTTTGTAAATATGTCCCTTAAATTTATCAGATTAAGAACTCGTTCTTCACGCTCAGTAATGCTTCTTGGTCGTCCTGGTTCAGGTTTACGTCAATTTTCCCCAGCTTCGGACCATGTAGACCAGCAGCGCATAATTACAAATAAGACTCTTTCCGCAATAGATTCTCGCGAATAATGCGACCCCTATCAAAATCACATAGATGGTATATTGTGCACGACGAAGAACACAGGGCATCTTTTGCAATTTTACAAACTGAAAAGTCAAAGTAGTCACAACCTTTACTAGTAGGCTACATTAAAAATTCACTAGACCTTCATAATCTTAAAATCGATAAAACCAAACCAATTATTTTTTTATTATCGATACAGTTCATTGAAGTCGTCAAATTCAGTAAATTTCATTAAAACGTTTCAATAAATTCTTGGTGTTCTGTTTTTCTTTTTGAAAGCTGTATACATGTCACAATACAATTATGTTTTAGTTCAACTTGCACTGCGAAGAAAATGTTTGGAAGTTGCCCTTCGTAGGATCGATGAATGTTGTCGGACAATTTATAGGCGGCACAATTTCTGGATTCTTAGCAGACAGGTAATTTTATATTTAACTAGCTTTTATACAAGGTGTTCAATAAGTATTAAACCAATTAAATATCTTGGAAACTATTTCATATTATTGTAAAATCGAATGCTCCTCTTTCCTCCCCTCGAACGGTATTCCATTCAATTTTTCATTGCTGAAAGCAATGTTAGAAATTTTCTATTGTAAGAGCATTTAGAAGGCTCCACCGATTTTCCCTTTATCTCTTCTATCGACTCAAACCGGGTTCATTTTAAGCGTTCGAGCACTGGCGAATAAATAGCGCTTGACAGGTAGCGCGTTATGGGCAGGAGCGTTGTCCTGGTGCAAAATACACGACTTGTTTTTCCACAACTCTCGCAATATTGCCAAAGCATTCAAGTAGTAAGTATGGTTTACACTTTGACCCTCTGGAACCCATTCAGTCATCAAGATATCGTTGATGTCGAAAAAACAATTAACTTAGCTAAAAAAATTTAATTTCCACATGTTTGTTTTTTTTTTTTTTTTCATTCTCGGCGAAGCAGTTTTCCAGTGCATGGATTTCTTCTTTCCTTCAATTCAGGCTTGACGAACGAGCTTTTCATTAGCGATCATTTTTTTGGGACCAACTTCGCACAGACTTTCTTCGTGTAAATTTTTCTGACATTTTATTTTTTGGCGTTTACATTTCAAACTCAGTCGGAGTTTTTTTTTTTAATTTAACAAGGAATTTCACATTGGTCCGTTGCTCGTGTTTTTCGTCGCACATTATTATCGGCACAAGAAAAAAAACACGCTCATTTCTAACCTGTATAAAAATACTATAGCAAAAATTAAAAATCTTTATAGTTATGGAAAGAGGAACTTTTAATTTTTTTAATACATTATGAATGTCCAATGTGTCCACCGTTTGATGTACGACAATAGTGATACGGTTCCACACATCGTTCAGAGTTGATGATAGAGACAGACACACGCGGTCGGTCTGTGCTAATAGATTTTCTAGTTGGTGGTTCAATACAGAATTTGGTACGAAATGCTCGCTGTACTACAATTTGCGACTCACATTTTGCGAACTCAAGCACACAGAAAAAAAATGTACTCTACAGTAGCCATCTCACTCACAACTGACATTTTAAAAACTTTGAAACATCTTTTTGTGGCTACAAAGATTGTTAATTTTGGTTTTGTGCTTTAATAAGTATGAATTTTTAAAAATGTGTCTTTTATAATAACCCTGTATAATATCCAGACCTCAAATAGCCTTACTGTGCCATCGACAACACCATTTTTACCAAAGCCTTGTTATATGATCATGTCATTATAAATGGCGATTTTAATCTAAATAAGACTAAAGTAAGCATTTCTCTTCTTTTATGTTTAATTCCAATTTCATCCGAAACGGACACTACCTTTTATGATTTGGCAGCTTATTCACAATGTAGAACAAATTCCTGACCTCGGCTCCTATAAACTCCACATTAAATTATCAATTGCTTCCATAACGCCCATCACTATTCCGGACGAAATAAGATTCCTATACAGAGCAATATAGACTGACTTACTAAATACGTGACAGAATATATGAAAGCCCATCCAGTAATAACCACAGAATCTATATCCCTATTTTTCTTTGAGAAACTTACTCCTGTATTCTCAAAGAAACCATACAAATATCTCGGTAGCACTTTACGATATCCCATCACGATTTTGTTATTTTTTCTGACGGAATTATGTGTGTGAAATTTACGAATCTGCAATTCATTTTTGTCGGAAACTTACCGTTTAAGCACAAATCGCGTTTAAATTTCCAAATTGTTAGTTATGTATATACATATTTTCAGCCACTCACACGCGTAATTGTCACTCGTTATAAATATTTGTTCATTTTCTAGTAATCTGTAACGAAATTTAGTACTATTTTGGTATTATATTTGATTTTAAAGCTTTTAAAATAAATATAATTATAAATAAAATTTTGACGTCTCTTGACATTTACTAACAAAAATCAATACTAAAAATAGAGTTAAAACATATTTAAAGATTTGTTTAAAATTTAATTGTTTTTTTCCATGAAAATAAAATAAACGGCGCTAGGGTGTTTATACATGTGATGTCAAAATAATGCGGGAAAACCATCTATTGATAAAATTGTCTGTTTTGATAAAAGAATTTTTTATTTGACGCTTTCTATCTTGAAAAAATCTCGAAGTTGGCTAACGCAAATCCTTTTAATTTCTAAAACCTACATTAATAAGTAGTTTTTATTTAAAAATCGAAAAGTATGTTTTAATATGATGTTGAAAAGTAATGCTGCCAGCTAATTGATTTAAACTAAACCTCTGTTTAATATTGTAGTGTCAATGCACTCTATGAAATAATAAAATCAATTTAAAAATCATTGTTTAGTGTTATGATATTTTAAATTAAAATTTAAGTAAAATTCAATACTGTCTGTTTACAACTAAATCACTTTAGGAATCTAGTGTTGCATCAGTTTAAATTGAAAGGCGAAGCCGTCAGCTGCTTAAGGATTAAGGATTTAGGAGAGGGAGGGCAGCAAACACCGCGCCCACTTAGGCCATACCCTCTGGCCCATTGTAGTACCTCCCAACCAAGCGACTAGACCCAGTCAGCCTGCCTTGCTATTGTAAGCATCTGATCATGGGTCAGACCCCGCTTGGGTTCTTCACGGTTACGAGGCTTCTCCCTGCCCGTGGGATCCCAATACTAGACAGCGCTGGGCATTCGTGAAGTATATGCACTGCTGTCTCTGTTTCTTCGTAGAATCCTCTGCATAGGTCATCCCCTAAAAATTCCC
The DNA here is from genome assembly GCA_963082785.1 of Philonthus spinipes. Classification (NCBI taxonomy): domain Eukaryota; kingdom Metazoa; phylum Arthropoda; class Insecta; order Coleoptera; family Staphylinidae; genus Philonthus; species Philonthus spinipes. Next base: position 16,245,736 of record OY720311.1, on the reverse strand, counting down.
ATTTTTAGGAGGTGCTTCCGAAAGCCATAGTGACCAGTAATGTAACCGGTTAAAATTCTTGTATGTTGTCTGGAGTGATTAAGTAGTTTTTTGGTCTAGTTTGGGGAGATATTTTTTGGTCTAACCGCAAGTCGTTATTTTACGCTATCTTTCTTCCTGCTCCTTGAAGATAAATGTTTTAATTAGGGCTCTTGGAGTCAGCTCTATTGTAGCCTTGTTAGTGTTTGATGTTTTTGCAGCTGCCTTTGCTATTTTATCGGCAGTATCATTGCTTATGTTACCTGCGCTATGACTTTTGGTCCACGCTATGGTTATCAAGTTGCCATCTGCAGCCTCATTTAATCTCTTTATGCATCTGTGTATTAGAGATGAGGTCACCTTGGCTTTGCTTAGAGCTGTGATTGCTGCTTTGCTATCCGACATGATAATAATGTTTTTTCCAGTTATGTTTCTTTCTAGAATGCTGTTGGCGCTTATCATGATTGCGTACATTTCTGTCTGGGTTACCATGGCGTGTCCTTCTACTGATGTAGAGCACTTCAAGTTTAATCCCCTGGAGAACACCCCGGCCCCACAGCCCATATGTAATTTGGATCCATCAGTGTACATGGTGCAATCTTCACCTACTGATGAATTGTGTTTGTTAGTCATAAATTTGTTGTCGAAGTTAAATGAAGGAATTTTCAAATCTAGTTCGCTGGTCACCCTTGGGCCCCAGTTCAGAATTTTCATGTGTCCTTCTGGTAGATTTAATCTAGACCATGTACCCATGGCTTTAAGTCTTTCTGCCGTTAGTCTAGCTTTTTCCTTGATATATAAATCAACAGGCGGCAGTGATAGTAGTGCTTCCATTGCAGCTGTAGGTGTTGTCTTGAATGCACCTGTGGCGCATATGCAGGCAAGTCTCTGTATGTGATTAAGTTTAGCCAATGCTGTTCTTTTATCCGTTCTGGGCCACCAAACTACGGCCCCATAGGTCAGCATCGGCCTGATCATTCCTGTGTATATCCATAGTGCAATTTTGGGGGAAAGTCCCCATGTAGTTCCGATGGCTCTTTTGCACTGCCAAAAGGCTTGACTTGCTTTGCCAGTTTTGTGTTCTATGTGTCTGGCCCAGCTTAATTTAGAGTCCAGTAAAATTCCAAGGTATTTTACCTCTCTTCCTGGGGTTAGTCTAGTGCCAAGCAGTTGAGGTAGTATCATTCCTTCAGTTTTGTGCTTCTTTGTGAATAGTACTACCTCCGTCTTCGTTGGATTAACTGTTAGTGCGTTTTGTTTACACCAGTCCTCCACTATATTAAGTGCTTCTTGCATTCTATTGCACAAGAAGTTTTCATATTTACCATTGAGTAGTATGGCTAAATCATCTGCGTAGCCTATGGTGTAATAGCCTCGATTATTTAGTTTCCTTAGTAGCTCGTCTACTAGTAGTGTCCATAAGAGGGGTGACAGTACTCCTCCTTGGGGGCAACCCCTAGTGACCTGTGCTTCTACTTCTTTATCAGCTAGCGACAGTATTACCTGTCTGCTGTTCAGTAGGTTGTTTATCCATCTGCATATTGTTACATCAATACCTTGAGTGACTGATATATGCTTTCGAAGGAGGCACCTTGAAGGTGCCGTCTTCAATGTCTATAAAAGTCCCTAGAGTTGACATTTTGTTGTACAGTGCTTGTTCAATTTTGAATACCGCAGCATGCAGGGCTGATTCCGTCCCTTTACCTGCTGTTTATGCATGTTGTTGTTTGTGCAACGGTCGGCATTTAAGCGAGTGGTCCCTGATATGCCTATCACATAGCTTCTCGAGCGTCTTTAGTAAGAACGAAGAGAGGCTGATTGGTCTGAAGGCTTTTGCAGCTGTATAGTCATTTTTGCAGGGCTTGGGTATAAAAATGACATTCGTTTTCCTCCATGCTATTGGGGTGTAGCCATATATCAATCATCCCTTATATATGTTATGTAGTATTAGTGTCAACTCCCTTGGCGCCCATTGTAGGAGTGCAGGGAATATACCATCAGGTCAAGGGGACTTATATTGACTGAATGAGTGTATTGCCCATTCTATTATTTTTGCGGATGTAATTCCTGTTGCTAGGTTCACATTAGCTGTTGTGTTCCTGCTTGTGTTGATGAATTCCGGCAATTCATCCCCGCGTGCAATAATAGCTTTGCTACCAGGGAAATGTGTCTCCAACATTACTTCGAGAGTTTCATTCTCATTTGAGGTGAATGTGCCATCCTCCTTCCTTATTTTGCCAAGGTAGTGTGGGTCCTTGGATAGTACTTTCTTCAGCCTGGCTGCAACGCTGGTAGACTCTATATCTTCACAGTACTGCCTCCAGGCTTGTCTTTACTTTTTCCTTACTTCCGCCTTATAGCTCCGAAGGTGAGCTTTGTAGACATCCGACTCCTCTTTTCTCCTACTTTTCGTTGCCTTATTGAATAGTTTATTGGCTTTTTTTTCATTTTCTCTAGGTTATTATTCCACCACGTTGCCTGACCATCTCTTTTGGGAGTGCTTACTTCTCTTATTCTCTATCTCTGTGGCAACTTAGTAATTTTATATGAAATCACTTTAAAGTTATTGTGAATAGATGCTATTTAAATAATTAGTATATTAACAAAAACAACTTTTGCAGATATGGGCGGCGAACTGTTTTCGTCATAGGATTAGTACTTTGTTCGATTGGTGGAATAGCCCGATCATTTGCTCCATCATACAATTGGTTCTTATTTCTGGAATTTCTAGACGCTGCGCTTGGAATGGGAACCTATGCTTGTGGATTCATAATAAGTAAGGAAGCTTCGACTTTACATTCGACTATCAAGTCATAAAACAGAATAGATACGATATTGCATTAAGGGAAGAATTCAGTGATTTAACAACGTTTTCCTCATCAATCACTTGTTGAAACATTATTAATATTGTGTAAATCATCTTATGCAAAATTGTTGCAACAAATTAAAAGAGTTAATTAAAAATGAGATCTAATCGTTTCTTCAAACCTAAAAAAATATAGATGTCAATATAATTAAATTTCACGTGGCTTACAACTGATGTAAAAATATAGTAGACTGTATTTTTGGATAATATTTTTAACAGGAGAAAAGATGAGGAATATGCTTCTTAAAATTATTGAATGTGGACTGAGGAATGAGTTAATAAAATGTCTTTTAAACAAGACTAATAATTCTGCAGGAATATTTAATAATATTATAAATAAATTTGTTAAAGGCAAGAGCATCAATTTTAGTTTTAAATATTATTATAAAATACGTTATATAGAGCATTATTGTATTATAATAGCAAAGGTGTATTTGGAAAATTTTTAGGTTAACTTCTCTCATTCTATGTATTGGAAAATTCTAATAAACAATATGTTCTTTGTATAAACAAGATATCTGAATTTATGGGATGTGAAATTGGAAATTATACCAACAAATTCTCGAAAGAGGGAAAGTCACACACAAAAAACGCAGTATAAAATATATACAAATAGATGTGGGATATTAAAAATAAAATAAAACAACATGAAGATACCCTACAAAAATATCTGGAAGAAATAGTATTTATTGAAAGAAACACGAGAGGATTGAAAAATTAATACATATGGCATCAAACTGATAACCGGCATTCGTGCTAAAATTACAAGTCAATACGCGGAGATGTGTAATAAGTAAATTTAAATAAACAACTAGTTTATAAATAGAACCTTGTGCTATATGAAAATGAATTCTTTTATTTAGGTATTTAGTTGGGATTAATAAATTAGTAGAAATTAAAGCTGTGATTGATTGCCTAGTATTAAAAGAAAATAAATAACTATTTCGATGAAGAGAAGACATAAATATTTTTGAAAGAAATAATATTTCAATTAACATGAGGCAGCACTTTTATATTGTTTCAGAGAAGAACCTTAACGAGTACAAACTTATATTGTAATTAGGATTGTTAGTTTTAGTATATACATGTTTGTTTCATGGTAAAATGTTATAGACATTTTGTCTTATTCAAATAGTTATTTTGTTTTTAAATGATCTTAATGATTTTAATGTCATATAAAATTATTTATAATACTGATTAAAATTATTGACAACAATCACAAAAATGAGTGATATTAACGGATGCCAAATTTTGCTAATTCTCTTCTGTGTGTGTGAAATCTAATATTATGTTGAACGTTATAAACCACATTCTGCAATTGAAATAAACATTTGCATTTTTAAAAACATTTAATTGAATTATTTACTAAAACGACGGGATAATTATCATAGTAACATACCAAAGAGTGTGAGCAACACGACAATTTGTAGTTGAGAAGATTTAGTACTGTGCTATTTTAGAAACACCGATTACATCTCTATAAATATTTTAGATAATTGTCACATTATTTTCAGTAAACATTTATTTTAATTTAACTTAAATACTTGTAATTATATAATTTCAGGCGTTGAGTTGGTGGGCCCGTCTAAGAGAATTTTAAGTGGAACGCTAATCTCTTGTTCAACGGCATTTGGAGAGATAATTCTAGCGTTATTGGCATGGTGGCTACAAAACTGGAGGTAAATAATAAGAAGTAATCAATTGAATTATAGTCATGAATGAAAAAAAGGATATTACATATCAATATTCTGAGGGAAATATTTCTGGATATAATCACTGAATTCCCTTATTCCCATTGTGTGTAAACCAGGTAATTAAAACATGATTTTATAGTGGAATTTTCCATCCAGCTTGAGTATATTTTTATAATATTGGTAGATTTTTAATAATTTAATTATATTTGTTTCATCTTTTTATATTTACTTTTTCTTTAATATGTTTAAGATTTATTTGTATTGTATCGCCTTAAAAATTCAAATTTAGTACCGTTTTCTGTTTCTACAGATCCCAAGGATCTAAATAAAATATTTTTAATTACGTATTTTACTTAATTCATTAAAAAATATTTTAAGTTTCAGAAAAAAATGTATGTTCATTATTCATTCGTATTATAGCTGTAAAGTAAATGTGATTTATATTTTTTTTAAGTATTATACAGTGCATTCACAATGGAAGGTACAAATTTATTTAAACTACTGATGATTATTTTTTAGATTGGTCAATCAATATTTTAACTGAGCATATTCTGCAGTAAAATTTTATATACAGGGTGTTCCATAAAGAATACACCTTATGTAAAAGTTTGACATTGATAATTTCATTAAGTATTATTGTTCCTCTTCACGTAACTCAACAATCAATAAAGTATTAAATGGACTAAAACCTTTTCTCATACACTGGAATTAAAACTAAGCAAGGAATAATATTAAAAATGTTCTACAAAAAAATCAATCATCTATTTTTTTATCGCCACAGAAATTATTTATATTGTTAGTTTTTAGAAACATCGATTGAAATAATAATATCCAGGACAAATACCTCGCCAAACATTGGATTACACAATGAATGTTTATTATGCACGTCTGCAACTTATTGCAAATAAAAAACACCAAAAAATGATATTTAGGAAGTTATTTGTAGTTTTAACATTAATAGTACAAAAGGTTACTAGAATCAGCACTAATAATTATTAATTTCAGGAAACTCCTTTTGGTTATTTATATTCCACCATTATTCATAATTTCATATTTATGGATAATTCCCGAATCCGTGCGTTGGCTCCTAACGCAAGGAAAGATCGACGAAGCGAAAAGAATTCTCAGAAAAGCAGCCGAAGTAAATAACCGTAAAATATCCGAGGAAGACTTTAATAAACTTGCATGTGCTACTGAAACCTCCACAGGAAAAACAAAAATATCTTTAATAAATGTCTTTAAATCTACACCGCTGTTATTACGTTTTATCAACTGCTGTTTTTGCTGGATCACCTGTGCCTTTTTATTCTACGGCCTCACCTTCTACTCTGTAGCATTGGCAGGGAATAGCTACGTTGATTTCATGTTAACAGCTTTCGTGGAAATCCCTGCGTATTTTGCAACGTATTTGACTGTGGACAGATGGGGAAGAAGATCTTCGCAGTGTTTATGGTTTCTTATGACTGGAGTTTCTTGTTTATTATTTATGTTTACAAATAAAGGTAAGTGCAGCGGGATAATTATAGTTTTGAATATTTTCATCTTAGCTGCAAAGTTTTCACTGGGGCACGGAAGGATATGACTAAATTCTGGATCCACTAGAACACTTGTATGTGTTATTCCATATTTTATTTGTTAATAACATTAATTCAGCTAAACTTAAAAAATGAATAAAATTGTTTTTGTTGTAAATTCATTTTATAGCTGAGACAATTTTTTATTGTAATATTTCGTATATATATTCATTCATTTTCGTATATTCATTGGTGTTGTATAATATAAGGCAGAACGAATACTAGTAAAAGTTTAATACATTTTTATTGAATCCTTGCAATTTGGGGCTATTTTCTCATAATGTAAAAATTAACATTTTTCTACTCACGATTTTATATAGTATATGAACTAACTACTTGAATTATTTTTAATTTATATAATACTGAAGTTGGCAACTATCCACGAAGAAAACGCATCTAAGATTCCAGTACTAATATAAAGCTTGTTTCAGAATGGTACTTATTGCAGTTAACGATTTATTTACTCGGAAAATTCGGTGCCACTGCGGCTTTCACAGTAATATACATCATAACGAGCGAAATGTTTCCAACTCCTACCAGACAGTCTGTAATGGGTGCTTGTTCAATGTTCGGAAGAATCGGTTCGATGGTCTCACCACAAATGCCTTTGTTGGTAAGTAATATTTATTATAAACAAAACATTATGTTTTGTACGTAAAGTGCTTCCCTAAAGTAATGGATTAATTCTATAAAATATATATTATATACAGGGTGAGTTTTTTTTTTTCGATGTTCTCTATGGGGTTCTCGGAAACTATTAGAGATAGAAGAAATGTAGTTTTATAAGACGAATTATTATTACTTGATTAATGGTGCTGTGGTGGCACTTTGATTTAAAGATCTTTTGTGTCTCCCCTTACGCAAAATTTGTTACCTCACAGGGTATACCTATCCTTTTGATGTACCCGAAAAGGTTTTTAATCTTTAAATATTTTTCTTCGTCAAAAGTGCGGAAGTGGTTCCCCATGAACCTTTGTTTTACACGAGCTAAAGATTCGCATTCTGTTAGGAGATGGATAACAAAACAGACTCTACACATTTCATCAGCGACGAATCCCATGTTTTTTAGGTGGCCCCTAACTGGGATATGTCCTTGTTAGTAGTTTGAGGTCTTTCCTGTTGAGTAGCCACAAATCCCTATTGGTAGTGGAGTATGACCACCATGTGAGGATTTTTGCTGTCTCAGATCCTCTATACTCCCCCAGTAGCGTTCTTTCTCTCTAGCCTCAATGTTTTTTTTTTATTTTTGCCTTTAGGAATTGTTTGGTAAGGGGACACGATTCAGGGCTCTTTCAATAACCCCGAGAAGGTCATTTAGTTCTGATATTGTTGATTTTACCCTTTTGATATGCGTGCTGATTTGCATGCAGAGGTCTCTGGGGAAGTATATTATTTCTAATGTGGAAATTCAGCACCTTTTCCATGCATAAAAACAATGAAGATAGACTGATTGGTCTATAGGCCTTGGGAATAAAAATTACCTCAGTCCATCTCCACTCCCTTGGAATATGTCCCAAGGAATGGCTTGCACTGAAGATCCTCCTTAGGTTTGTTTTAATCAAATCCAGACACTTCTGGATCATGATTGACGCTATGTCATCACCTCAATTGTTCATTAACCAAAAATCCTCTTTTCAGTGAAGATCCAGTTTGAGAAACTTTTAGCTCTACCTATTTGCTCGCATTTTACTTCAGTTTCAAACTCCAAATATTTAGTTCGACAGTCAGGGAAATAAGTGCTTAGCAGCAACTCTAGTCTCCTCTGAACGTGTCGTGAATTTTCCCTCAGTGTTCAGCAGACAACCAAGGCCCACAGAGTACTCTCTCTTAAGAATCCTCTGTAGTCTTTGCTGCTGTGGACATTTGTGCACATTTGTCTCCAGGATTTCCTTTTTGTGTCCCTTAAAGCCTTAATTGTATTTTATGTGGGCTTCGCGGTAACAGTCCCACTTGCGACTTTATTTGGCTTTGTTGAACTCTTTTCTGGATTGCTTTTTCAGCTTGTCAAGCTCCTTATATCCAGAGCTGTCCTCAGCATTTCATTTACATTTTTTGAGACCTATTCTAGATCCTTTACTATTTCAATATTCTTTATCCTTGAATTTTCTACCTCCCGTTCAAATAACACATTTCTTCCAGTATGTTTTCTGGATGATTTTCCTTTTCGTAATCTCTTTATCTCCTGCCTCACTCAATACTTTTATCGGAGACGTACCAGTTTAAGGTTTTAGATTATGCTAGAGGAGGTCTTGCTAGGGTTAAGTCTAATACTTCTTCACTTATCCTAGTAGGAAAAGTAGGTTTGCTTCCCCTATTTGTGACAAAGATTTTATTTGTCATAAGGTATTCAAACAAATTTCCCCCCCTGCATTGTCTGTGCTTCCCCATGCTATATGGTGGGAATTAGCGTCACAGTTTATCTTTACAGAAATTAATAAAATTACTTACCTCCTGTATTTGTAACTCGGAGTAGTCTTCATAGGAGTACTCTCCTTTTGGAGACCCCTCTCGTCTCCGTGAGCGTAGTCGATCTCTACCAATTTCTCCGCGGAGGCTAGCTTTTATTAGACTTAATTTGATCTGACTGATCATAGCTCAGAGTCAGACCAGCCTCTTTTAGCTTTGGTTTTTTCCAGCTTTGGGGATTTTGACATCATGCTCACAGTCCCCTGATACTGTGTCCCCCTCTTTTTGTTTTCTATGTTTGGAGATATTTCCTCGGACCTCATCCTTTTTGGTGGTTTATCCACCCTGGATTTGGTCTGAATAGGTTGAAGTGCCTGGAGGCGGGCCTTCTCCTCATTTAGCCCTTTGTCTAACAGATACCTCTTCTTTGCGACTTCACATAGACGTTTGGTTTCCTTCGACTTGGTCTCAGGATTGTGGGTACCGGAGTTACTACGTTTTATAGTTGAGATTTGTGAGACATCTATCTCCATATCCAAGATATCAACTGGTTCCCTGTTGGGCGAAGGCCTTAAAATATTGAGACTGGGCCACCTTGGTTTTGGGGCTCGGACAGAATACCCAAACTACGCACTCCGAGCTGTGCACAGGCTGTTTCTTTGTTACACTTTCAAAATTAAAAAAATTAGGGTAACTATATATTTTGAAAAAAGTAAAATGTGTGTTTTTTACATCAATACAGCTTTATTATTGTGAAAAATACGTAGCAGAAAAAGTTGTAGATAATTTTACACGAATTCAGAAAACAAAATCAGATTTTCGGCGATATTGCACAAACACACCTATTTTAAAATGGACCTCATTGGAAAGATTTGTTTTCTTTTGAATTTGTAGTAAATTAACGAATCTTTGAGTCTTAGTCTTATTAGGTTCTTTTAATGCGATTATTTTATTGTTAAAGATTTCAAATAATTAAATCGGCATATAATTTTGAATCATTAGACATTTAAAAATTAACTTAGCAGAACATGGTTTCGATCCACGGACCTCTGGGTTATGGGCCCAGCACGCTTCCACTGCGCCACTCTGCTCTTAGTAATCATCGAAAATACTTTTTATTTTTTTACTTTATAATCATTTATGATTCATAATAATCGGAAAAAATGATTTATTCACTTGGTCTGAATTATTTAAATAAATTAATTAAATTATAAAAATGATTAATAAATTATTTCCTCTTTAGCTACTGTAACATACGTTTCATTCATTTAATTTAACAACTTTGTGATTGTGTACTGATGAGGGATGAACATCCCGAAAGACGTGTCTGCAGATAGTCTTATATTACGTAATTCTTTTGTATTAAATAAAAATTATTTGAAAATAATTAATAAATTATTTCCACATTTAGCTCTGTGACTTTTGACTTTCACTACGTAGGTACGTTAAACAAATGCACATTAAAACAACTACTTCCCGGGAAAATACCCACGTCGGACATTGAATTACATAATGTACACCTCAATAAAATATTGCATAATGCAAAAAATTTTGATCCAAGAAAAATTTTATGTAAAAACAACAAAAGGAACGTTACTTAATATAAGGCCATCTGCAGACAAGTGTTTCGGGATCTATCCCTCGTCAGTACAGCTATGCCTTACATAATTTAAAGATGTTAAAATAAATCAATAAGTAACGTTCCTTTTGTTGTTTTTACATTATTTTTTTCTCGAATCAAAATTTGTTGCATTATGCAATATTTTATTGATGTGCAAATAATAATGTCCGGCGTGGGTATTTGCCCGGGAAGTAGTTGTTTTAATGTGCATTTGTTTAACGTACTTACGTAGCGTAAGTCAAAAGTCACAGAGCTAAATGTGGAAATAATTTATTAATTATTTCAAATCATTATTATTTAATATATTTAAATAACTGTGACCAAGTGAATGAATACTCTTTTCAATTTAATTCTTTTGTATTGTTTCTTTTGCATTAAATATTTTTGATTACAAAAATTGTTGCATTATACAATATATTATTGTTATACAACAACAAATGTCCACTGTTGAACATTTGTTTTAAAGTACTTATGCAGCATAAGTCAGAATGTCACACTAGCTTAAGAGGAAATAATTTATTATTATTTTCATATTATTTTTATTTAATTTATTTAAATAACTATGACTAAGTGAACAAATCCTTTTTTTTATTATTAAAACTTAAAATTTGAATCATTAAAAAACTGACATAGCAGAGCATGGTTTCGATCCACGGACCTCTGGGTTATGGGCCCAGCACGCTTCCACTGCGCCACTCTGCTCTTAATAATAATCGAAACTACTTTTTAAAATCTTTTTTTCCTCTGTCATTCTTACTATACTTTAAATATTTATGATTTAGATAAAAAAAATACAAGAACATAAAGTCATTTTTGGACTAGTAATTGGTTTATTACGATTTACTTCTGTTAAATACATGTGTACATTATAAGTAAATAATAATTATTTTTACCGAACAGGAAAAAAATCCTAATTACAAGGCAATATATACAGTAATATAATAACAAATAATATGAATAAAAATAAACGATAAAACTAAACCTAAAGTTAAACTTAACAATAACATGTTTCAATTATGAATTAACATAATCCAAAATTTATTAATTTCAATTTATTATCTGGCTTACAATTTTGGATTTTTTTACTTTTGAAGCCATGAGATTGGCGTTTTAACTTTGAGTATTTTGCAATATATAAATTATTCTTGATACTTAAATTACTAATAATCATTTACCGAACAGGAAAAAATCCTAATTACAAGGCAATATATACAATAATATAATAACAAATAATATGAATAAATTAATGGTTTTAATATTTAGACATTGGTAGTTAATATTGTATGAAATAAATATGAATAAATTATTAAAAATCAACCAATAAAACACAGATTAGATTGAATAACTTTAAATTCTCAACTAGTTTCGGGTTATCAGCCCATTTTCAAGAGAATTTAAAGTTATTCAATCTAATCTGTGTTTTATTGGTTGATTTTTAATAATTTATTCATATTTATTTCATACAATATGAATAAAAATAAACGATAAAACTAAACCTAAAGTTACACTTAACAATAACATGTTTCAATTATTAATTAACATAAACCAAAATTGATTAATTTCAATTTATTATCGGGATTACAATTTTAGATTTTTGTTAGTTTTGAAGCCATGAGATTGACGTTTTAACTTTGAGTATTTTGCAATATCTAAATTATTCTTGATACTAATATATATCGACTTCATTTGTGTTTGATGTTTGATAAATTTCCAAAATACGACCAAACCATACTTTCAGAATACTTTCTGAATTTACTCCTACGTCAATTTATAAATTAAATTGTTTGTTTGTAGTTTCATTGCCCTGGATTCTGTGAGGAATAAACTTTTGGCTGTAGAATTTTCATCTTTTATACTACTTGGCGGTGTGTATGGTCCACTATCTGACTGTTTTACTGTTTAACAGATTTGCTTAAGCATATGCAGCGCGAAGTTCAACTGAGATTTACTTAAAAAAATAAGCGTAACTTCCGAAAATAACACAAAATGGTTATTCCCTAATGGTGCAGCCCAGACATTTATCTTGAAGGAATGTTGGTAACGAGTGATTTTCCTAGCATAAGGATTTTCATCATTCCTAAAATGTTCATTGCGCATATTAAATTCTCCGCTCTTGGTAAAAGTTGTCTCATCGGTGAAGGTAATATTCGAAATAAAGTTGGGGTCTCCTTCAAAACTAGCTAAACGCCATTCACAAAATTGCACTTGTTTGAGCGAATCGCCAGGCAAGAGGTCCTGAGCTTTACGAAAATGGTAGGTGTGTAGTTGTTGTTCTTTTGGAATTCTCCAAATTACTTCATGTGATATGTCGGATTGGAGGGATAGACGTCTTGTACTAATCGTTAGCTCTTGTTTATATGAGGAATTGTCTCTCGTAATTTCCATACCACAGAAAGAAATATCTTGTCAATTGGAATCACTCTTTGATGGAACTTTTCACGGTATCGTCTTGCAGAAGTCCGAGCATTGCCCCGACATTCACCCAATATTAAAAGCATATCGACGTATACTGAGTTCGTATAATATGCCATTTTAGACAACAAAATACCACATAATGTTCAAATAAACATACAAGTATCAATCTTAAATGTCGTTTCTGTAAAATAATATACTAATTCGTGCATTAATTTATTCGAATATTATGCATATGTAACTAAAACTTTAAATTAATACTCGAAAACAGTGCGTCCCATCAATTTTTAAAAAGAGTGCCATTTTTACGTCAAAATACACAAACAAAATATCACAATTTTATGAAATAAATATGAATAAATTATTAAAAATCAACCAATAATAATCTGTGTTTTATTGGTTGATTTTTAATAATTTATTCATATTTATTTCATACAATATGAACTACCAATGTCTAAATATTAAAACCATTAATTATCACAATTTTAATTTTTAAAATACAAAACGTGATATGCAATAAAAATAGCGAGGTTTTATGCCCTAAATTGTGATCCATAATACTTTTATGTTGAAAATTGTCTTGTCAATCGCCCTATGAGATAAAATGTTGGTCATTCCGTTTGAAAAAAATGAGTTATGATGTTTTTTTTTAAGAGGGCACTGAAATGCTGACACTTTTGAAAAACCTAGTGTTGAAATTGATAGATTTTATTTTTTATTCTAGATGGATGTATTACTAACAATTCAATATGTCGCTGGTGTGTTTATTTTATTCCTACTAGACATTATAGGCATTTTTCGAAATGTTTGACGTTAAAATTTGATACATTTTTATCTCGAAAACTGTAAGAGTTATGTACACATAAATCCATATGACTAGTTAGGCAATTGAACGGGAAATCCGAAAAAATATATAGGGTGGTCTATTTAAACTAACAAAGTTGGTAGCCATTTCCGGTACAAACGGAAGTGAAATAAAGTCAAAATATTTTCCATGAGGTTATCGCATTGTAGATTTTTTCAAATTTTTCCGCGGTCAGGAACCCCAAAAACTTTTAATGGCCGTTATACCACACTGTTAGCCCATAGACAAATATTTATTACAATATATACAGTATATATTGTAATAAATATTTGTCTATATTCCATATTTATTAGTTCTGTCATATATATTACTCATTCAGAGTTTTTATCCAGAAATTATTTATAATTAATGAGAGTCTGCATTGTGAATTAAAAAAATAAATTTGATCCATATAAATGTTGATATGTATAAAGATCAATTTCAACTACGAATACACTAAATACAATTTTTCATATGCAAAAATTGGACGAATTTTTAGGAACGATACACATCATAAAATATGTTTTCATTATGTTAATAAATAAAACATTATTTTATTTAATATTTTATATCGTTAATCTATTTTTTACTATTATTTTAATATCCTAGTACAAACAATATTTGTAATTATAAATTTAGTCCTATTTATACCTAAATAAATGAACATTAACTTTGTATTGGATATTTCTATAATTATAAAAATATTTTGTTTTCGAAATTTAGTATTATGAATTTTAAACTAATTATTATTATTACATGTAGCAATGAAAATCATTAATAAATTAACACGACTAAATAGTTAATATTAGTACTTATGATAAAAAATCAAAGGTTATTAAGTTGGACTAACAATAGAAATAACGACGCCAATGGATGCCCTTTCAGTTGCGCGAGGTTCACTCATTTTGCAAAATATCAAACGTACCGACGCTTTGTGAAACTACTGCTTAAAATTATACTGTGCCTGTGCTATTAAAAGCATTACATTATATCTTAATAAATACATATTAATTAGTGAAAATATTTCATTTATACAGGGTGGGCCTGAAAGGCGTACGATTTTAAAAACACTCTTGTGTTTGAAGCTTCAGAGAGGGGACTGCGCGGGTGGTGGGGTTAAGTAGCCCGGTTCTGGGAAATTTAGTCGCGATGGATCACTTCACAGGAGCGCAACGTGCATTCTGCGTTAAACATTATTACAAAAATGGCGATTCGTGCGTTATTGTTCGGCGTTTATTTCAGCGTGAGTTTGGATTACATGATCTAAATCAGTGTCCGAACGAAAGTGTGATTCGATCGTGGGCCAGAAAGTTCGAAGCTACTGGTTCGACTCTCAAACAGAAGCCTGCGGGACGTCCAAGGTCAACGAGAACAGAAGACGCAATTGAACAAGTTAGATCTTCAGTTCAACGTAATCCTTCTAAATCGACTCGAAAGCGTTCAGCCGAACTTGCGGTATCCAGAACATCTTTGCGTCGCATTTTGTTGAAAGATCTGAAATTGCACCCGTATAAAATTCAAGTTGTGCAGGAATTACAGCCAAATGATCCAATTTTACGAAGAGCCTTTGTTCAAACAATGTTGGAACGCTTTCGGAGTGTCAACAATATTCTGTTCTCCGACGAAGCCCATTTTCACATGAATGGGCATGTGAATAAACAGAATTGCCGTTACTGGGCTGCAGAGAACCCACATGCAAAACACCAAAAGCCTCTGCATTCGCCAAAAGTAACCGTTTGGGCGGCCATGTCAGCGCACGGAATTATCGGACCCTACTTCTTCGAAAATCGACAAGGCCAATCTGTCACTGTAAATTCTGACCGATACATAGCCATGTTAAGGGATTTTTTCTTTCCACAACTGCAACAATTTGAAGCCTATAATCGTGCGACATGGTTTCAACAAGATGGCGCGACATGCCATACAGCTAATGCCTCTTTGACGGTCGTAAACGAGATGTTTGCTGGGAAACTGATATCGCGCCGAGGTGACATTGCATGGCCTCCTAGAAGTCCAGATCTAACGCCACTGGACTTTTTTTTGTGGGGATATCTAAAAAGTAGAGTCTACTCTAATAACCCAGCCACGATTAACCAGTTGAAGACCAATATCCGGGAAGAAATGGCAGCTATTCCCCGTGCAATGTGCCAGCGAGTTTTTACCAATTTGAGGTTCAGATTCGAAGAATGTTTGCAGCGCGATGGTGCACACCTGGATGACGTTATTTTCAAGAAATGAATTTCCCAGATGTAAATTTTTATAGAAATAAAAATTTGTATGTGAATTGTACTTAGTTTTTTTTTAATGATTTTTTCAAATTCGTAATTATTTCTGGCCCACCTTGTACAATAAATGATTCAATACTTCTTTAACCGGTTCCACTGGTTGGCCCAACTTGTATATTTTAATTGACTAATCTGAAGCTGTGATTATTTTAATTATGTATAAACCTAATTGGAAGATAATTAGAGGTAAAATAAGAATATAACGTAATACAACCAGATATCAGTGCCTTGCTAAAACTATTATTATTTTCAGGGTCAAATTTGGAAACCACTTCCGCTTCTACTATTCGGAATAATGTCAATCATCGGCGGGGTTCTTTCTTTCTTTTTTCCAGAAACACTCAACACGAAGCTACCAGACACTATAAAAGAAGCAGAAGATATAGGAAAATCAATTAAGAAAGTGTCTAAATTAGAATGTGAATAGAATATGCTATTATTAATGATCAGAAATTAGACTGTTAGTTATATTATCAATTATTTATAAAAATAATGGCTCAACTTACTGTATAAAACAGACAATATTAGTATAATTGTAACATTTTCTCCTCTAAGGTAGTGTGTAAGAGTTAGTTTACATGAATATTAAACGTAATTTACATGTGAAAAATAGTTTTTTTTTTAAGTTTTAATTACTTCAACCCATTGATATCACCAGCTATTATGAGATTAATGATTGATATATTTTTATCATTTTTTACTTGTACTAGACGTTTATGAAGGGAACCTGAGGTTAGTTTAATAATAGTTTTCGAAAATAAAACGACCTATTTAAGGTAACATTTTTATTAGTAATTATTTAAGTAATTCAAAAACCATTTTCCACGTGCATAGAGATGATCAGATGTAAGCGGAGAGAAATTTGTGACAAAATTGAACCAACTTAGTTTTTCGATAAAATATTAATGGATGAAAAATTGAAAGGATTTTCATTCTTTATATAAATTATCGTGGGCCTCTTACATGTTGTGGATGAGACCATTATAGAATCCTCCATTATTGCTTCTTAATTATCTTCAGTCCGTTCTACAGACAGATAAAAAGTGAACGACATGAAATGAAAAATAAGATATGTTTAATTTTTAAAACCAATAAAACCCCAAAATGAAATTCAAATTTTTATAAATAGCATTAGTTCACTTATTAAGGAATCAAGTACTTAAATTTAACATTATAGTCCTTAGCGAAATTCTTGGATTAAGTTTTGATTTATGAATTATTATTAACTGAAGAAGGTTCTTTTTACGGCTTTTTTAGGGAAATGTAAAACCGAACGTACCAAAAGAAAAAGGTCACCGGCTATATTTCAGGATTTATGAGTCCAAGAGCTTTTAAATAAAAAAATGGTCACGAGAAAATGCAAGAAATAATTTTCAAGTTTGTAACTTTCCGGTAAATGGCATAATGAACAGTCGAAAATATAATATTGCGATTATTTCAAAAAAGTTCTAACACCGGCAAATATGTACAGACCTGTTGGTCTTACTCTTGAAATAAAGGGTGGGGGAAGATCTGAATTTCAAACGAGCAAATGTAAAATAACTTTTGTTTTTAGCGGATATTAATGATTTTTGTATCACACGAAAAAACTTAAAAAATATTGATGACAGTCACAAAAATAAGTAATTTTATTGCCACTAGGGGAAAGTAGATATTTTTTAACTATTTTAATTAAAAAAATCATTTTTCTTATATATTATTTCTTCTTATATTTTTCTTAGTCTCAATAGAAAGAGGGTTAAAAGGCAAACAAAAATAGTAAAAGCCGCAAGTATTAATCCTATCGCAAGTGATTAATGAGAAAAAAGTGTCCGATATATTAACATTTGTACTTTACAAAACAAATTGATAAATTGTACAATAAAATCAGTTGAACAGAAATTGAAAATTATATAAACTTTTTAGAGTTAGAGCACTATCACACGTTAGTTAGGTAGTACTTTTGAATAAAACATTGTATCGTTAGTTTGCAACAATTGAGTATTTAGCCATAACGTTGTAACATAAGTTCATATAATTTATTAACTAATAATAATTGTAATTTATAATTACAATTATTACTTGCTCTTATGAGTGTTCATCGTGACTTGGTGGTGCAACTGGATTCCGAGGAAATTATAAATATGTTGGAAATATAATGTAAAAGGCTAAATTTAATATTATAATTGTAAATATTGTAATTTATAATTACAATTATTATTACAATAATACAATTATTATTACTATAATAATTGTAATTATAAATTACAATTATTACAATTATAATATTAAATTTAGCCTTTTACGTTTTATTTCCAACATATTTATAATTTCCTCGGAATCCAGTTGCACCACCAAGTCACGATGAACACTCATAAGAGCAAGTCCTTCATCTCCCATTTTATTTCTAATGTAGGTTTTTAATCTCTGGTAGTGTGGCTGGAATTAGAAGAAGTTTTTTATCAATGGGAAAAACTGTTCATCACACTGATCAACTGTTTCTTTTGTAGTAGTTGGTTTTTGTGCTATAATTTTTCAGTTATTGTACCATATCTCATGTTCAATTAAAAAAATGGTGCCTTCATGTTTGTGCGACTTTTTAAAGAATTTTACTTGTCCTCGAGTCACTACTGATATTCTCAGATAGAAGCATTTGAATACCTCCCATCGTATCTTCATGTGGTTTATAGAGAGCATCGATTTCTGTAATCACATAGTCAATAAGCGGGTAAAATACATTTTGAAGGTAACAACTAGTCGCTTTTCTTGCTCGAAAAGAATTTAGAATTGACTTTCATTCCGAATATTTTGTAAAGTCTTTTTATTAGTTTCTCATAACTACAAGTGCTGGTCAATTCAATATTGACTTTCTAGTGACATGATAAACTGGCTTTTTTCCTATGGCGGTCTGTAGTTGGTATGCTTGCTAAGGAAAGCATTTCTGCGAATCTTTCGAGATAAGCCTTGAATGATATGAGTTAATTTGATCCGAAATTTTCTTTCAAAGGCCGTCCCAAAGTGGAGATTGACGAAAGAAGTTTATTACATATTCAATAGATTTTAATTAATGTTGACTAGTTTCCGTTACATACTAATCATTCTCAAACAAATGTTTTTAATCGAAACCAGTCACGATTAATTAAA
Source organism: Philonthus spinipes (assembly GCA_963082785.1). Taxonomy (NCBI): domain Eukaryota; kingdom Metazoa; phylum Arthropoda; class Insecta; order Coleoptera; family Staphylinidae; genus Philonthus; species Philonthus spinipes. The sequence continues at coordinate 16,226,893 of OY720311.1, read as the reverse complement.
GTCCAATTGGTATAACAAAGTTATCTTGTTTTCTTTGTATCCCATACTGAAAATGTACCACCAAGTTAACGCCGAAAAAATTAAAGAACTAACAGTTTTATATTGTTTACTAATTAATTTAATTTTAATTAGAAAACCTGTTTAGCCATGAGTTTGAAATTTTAAATTGGGCTTAAATTTGGGCCTTGCAAATTCGAATCGCCGGCGTTTATCGTATGTAAAATTAAGCGATTTCGTGCCAAATGAATTCCTCTAACACACAAACCCTGAATAATTAATTACATCGTATTATATATCAAAATAATCCTAATACTCCACAGATTTCAAAAATGAATCAGATTAATAGTTTAGAATAAAATTACTTCCAAAGTTTGCACATTTTATGCAAAGAAAGTGGTATATTTTTACTTATTAATATAATTATTGAAAGAAAATGAAATATGTCGTAGGAATCTACATTGAATGTAGTTATGATTTAATACATATTTTTTGTCAGAAAACAATGCTGTTTACTTAGGAAAGTCGTTCCGAAAATATCATCAATTCCCGTGAAATTCGGCTATATTAAATAAAACCGGCAAGTTACACACAGTTTTCTGCATTTGTCTAGACAAGATTCAGTTCATCAAGACCAAGACTCATATAGATAGCGGTAAATTTTGTACCATATTGTAAAAAATGTTATTTGCGGTTATCACCTTTAAATTATTTATAAAATTAACCCTTATGTAATCATTTAAATAATTAATACTGTAGAAAAATACAAAGATTTCTAATGAAATTAAACAAGAAAAATTTCTGGCAATGATCAATAAAATTCGATCAAACCCTTTTTCCAACTGCAAAAAATACTTACACTGTAAGTTTTACAAACATCTATTGAAACAACTACTTCCCGAGCATTTACCCCGCCGGACATTGGATTACACAATATTTTTAATTAATTTTCAAGAGATCCTCAATAGATGTTTCTCCCCTCTTCTTGATAATGTTGTGTATGTATGTGTATATGTGAGAAAGACAAAAATATCCTTTATGGTTATATATGCGCGTTGCGTTTTGATAACACCGACGATGCACATGCCATTCTAAAATAATAAACATTATAAATAGCGGTTAGTAAGCAGCATACAAATATGAATGAATCTTTTTTGCAAATGTTTGCACGGTGAAAAATTATTTTAATGGATTTCTTTTTAATTTATAAAAAATGTAATGTTTTCAAATAATTTTATTTGAGCCTTAGGATTGTAATAAAAGGCTAATGATCTAAAATAGATCAATATAATTGTAAAATTAAAATTATTATTAAAAATTATTAAATTTTGTCAAGTGTTACTTCACTTACAGATTCATAGGTTCTTTTGAACATTAACTTGTTTTTTTTTAAATTTTGAAGTATACATTTCAAACCAAACACTTGTTATGGTGGTAGCAGTTTTCGTCACATTTCACGAAATATATATAAATGTTTGCCTTCATATTTCCCGATAGGCCATTTTTAATTTCACTTTTATTTTATTATATTTACGCATACAAAAAATAATTAAAAAAATATAGAATGATTGTAATGTAAGCAGAAATTTATCCTTTCCAAAAATGTATTTAGTTCTACACTATGTGTAGAATAATAGTTCGGGTTATTCATCCCAAATAAAGAGAATTTTAAATTTTGGTTTATTTATGGCAATTTTTTATAATTGTAATTTAAAATAAAATGGAATCCCGGCCAGGGAAGGTTCATATTAAGTCTTGGATTTATTTTTTGTCGAATGTAACTTCATATTGTAACGTGACTTCTGGTTAACATTGATGTCAATTTTTTTATAATTGTAATTTAAAATAAAATGGAATCCCGGCCAGGGAAGGTTCATATTAAGTCTTGGATTCATTTTTTGTCGAATGTAACTTCATATTGTAACGTGACTTCTGGTTTCATCAATTTAACCTTTGATGACATAAGTCAGTTGATTCCATTTTTATTCCCTCGACTAGGTTGTGAAGAACTTAAGTCAACTTTACACGATTTTTACGACTGTCGTTTATTAAATAATGATGAATACACTTTTTAGGCTTTAGCGCTGATATTTAGAACTATACAGTTTGAATGCCGGAGAATGTCTCTTCCAAAAAGGTGAAGTTGGTCTCCTCGACACCAGAACAACCCTACCTTTTTGGGCGATAATAATATATTAAAATCTAATTAAGCACGCATAACATTGCGATGCAAGATGTAAATAACAAAATGGTATTTATTTATGATATGATTTGATTTGAAAAATTTTTGAATTTAGAGTTAATGACTTATTTGCTGTTGCAATGTTATCTCTGCGAATGAGATAATGAGTTCTTTAATTTATAACAGCTAATATTATTTACATAAATAGATTAATAAATAATAAAATATATACACGAAATATTTATAATAATAATATTAATAATAATGTATATTATTATTATAAAATGTACTGGAGTACATTACAATACGACAATCGAATTGAAATAATATTTTTGACTAATATTTGTAGTGTATTTTGGATTTTTACTATCCAAGGGAAAGTATTATGATCGTAACAATTTTCGAATCTCGAATTTCAACAAATATGCACATTTTGAGGTCTCCCGAGTCCATTCCATCAAGTTTTGAAAAATGTCTGTGTTTGTGTCTGTGTGTATCCGGGATAGCGCATAAAGGGCTGAATGGATTAAACCCAAACTTTATATCTAAGCTTTTTATAACAGTGCAATAATCTGAAAAGCAACTTTACTCTAAGCGAATTTTCATTTTTTTTATTTCGGATAGAAAAATGTTTCAAATAAAAGTTTGTTAAAGGCGCTTCATGCGAAGCGTCGTTGACACATATCTAAAGCTATTTAATTACATCATTATTTTTCTCCGTAATTATTCAAATGAGTAAAATCTGCACCACCACTAACTAATTTGGCCATTTTTTGGCCATTTTGGGGGGTTTTTCGGTCATAAAAAAATATTAGAGATAGAACAAAACTGTCAACGGCAAAGTTGTAGCTTTTTGAAAGCTCTACAACTCTCTAATTTGAATTTGTATTCTATCTCTAACCGTTTAGAAATTATATCGAAAAAAGTGCATTTTTGAGCACTTTTTGGCCATTTTTGGGGGGTTTTAGGTCATAAAAAATTTGTTATTAGAGATAGAACAAAACTGTCAACGGCAAAGTTGTAGCTTTTTGAAAGCTCTACAATTCTCTAATTTGAATTTTTATTCTATCTCTAACCGTTTAGAAATAATATCGAAAAAAAAAACATTTTTGAGCACTTTTTGGCCATTTTTGGGGGTTTTTCGGTCATAAAAAATTTATTATTAGAGATAGAACAAAACTGTCAACGGCAAAGTTGTAGCTTTTTGAAAGCTCTACAACTCTCTAATTTGAATTTTTATTCTATCTCTAACCGTTTAGAAATTATATCGAAAAAAGTGCATTTTTGAGCACTTTTTGACCATTTTTGGGGGTTTTTCAGTCATAAAAAAATTATTATTAGAGATAGAACAAAACTGTCAACGGCAAAGTTGTAGCTTTTTGAAAGCTCTACAACTCTCTAATTTGAATATTTATTCTATCTCTAAACGTTTAGAAATTATATCGAAAAAAGTGCATTTTTGAGCACTTTTTGGCCAATTTTGGGGTTTTTCGGTCATAAAAAATTTATTATTAAAGATAGAACAAAACTGTCAACGGCAAAGTTGTAGCTTTTTGAAAGCTCTACAATTCTCTAATTTGAATTTTTATTCTATCTCTAACCGTTTAGAAATTATATCGAAAAAAGTGCATTTTTGAGCACTTTTTGGCCATTTTTGGGTGTTTTTCGGTCATAAAAAATTTATTATTAGAGATAGAACAAAACTGTCAACGGCAAAGTTGTAGCTTTTTGAAAGCTCTACAATTCTCTAATTTGAATTTTTATTCTATCTTTAACCGTTTAGAAATTATATCGAAAAAAGTGCATTTTTGAACACTTTTTGGCCAATTTTATGGGTTTTTCGGTCATAAAAAATGTATTATTAAAGATAGAACAAAACTGTCAACGGCAAAATTGTAGCTTTTTTAAAGCTCTACAACTCTTTAATTTGAATTTTTATTCAATCTCAAAAATTAAAAAAAAATATATTTCTAGGCGGATTTCTAATATTCTCTTGACGGATTCTTAATCTGCATTATTAAAATTATTATTTTTTTTAATTATTTCAGGTCATTTTATCCATAAGATTATGCAAAAAAAAAAACATAAAAATTTGAATTACGGAATTCTACCCTTAGTTTGAATCTGACGGTAATTTCAATTCCTTCACAGCCGCTTTAATTCGAGTCAACATAATTTAAATCTACAAAAAAATATTGCAAAATATGGGAAATTCTGGAGGGGGTGGGGGACTGCAACACGTCCAGTGTGCAAAAACAACACACCGGGGGCGTCCAAAGCGTGGAAAAGAGACGGATTAAACATTTTGCGCGCGCAGATATCCGGGCCGTCCGTGCCTACTTGTTACACGGGAGTCTCGCCTGGTCCGGGCCGGGTTTCGCTCCGCTCCGCTCGCTCCGGGCTGTTCCGGGCTGTTCCCACCGACGTGCGGACGATGCGTACGTGCGCTGACACCAGTTGATCCGCGAGAACCGCAACCCGGAGTGAACAAAACAAAGAAACCCCCCCTTAAATAAAAATTAAATAGAAAAAGGCGGTTTATTAATTAACATATATATAAATAAAAAACGCTATAAAAAACGGTGGTGGGGGGATTAAACTAAACGGAAGAAATAGAAGACCAGCAAGTAGGTAAGAGAATTACGACCCACCTCCCCTTAAAGCCCAACTCGCAACCAATGTTAATTTAAACCCGCATTTAAAACATCGTGTGTGTACTGGGTGTAATCATCATTACTTTCCCCCCGCATTTGCGGCCCGATTGACGTCCCGTGCGTGTGCTTGCGGGATCGATAAGCGGGTGCGAGTGCCCCGGAACGTCCGCCGACTTTGTTTGCTCTCATAATTCCACTCTAAGTCCGACTTAGAGGTGATTAAAAAAAAGTAGAGAAACCCACCGGGATTATAACTCGAGAATCAAGGGACTGTGTGAGGGTGAAGGGGGGATGACGTACAGTAGATTCAAACTAAGGATTATGTTTCGTAGTTTAAACCCAACTTAAGCGATTTAAGCGGATACATTAATCTTAATTTTTTTATTAATAGTGTAACCCAGTACGAACATTACACAAATTAAATTGAACTATTGACGAGTGTTCAACCGCTTTCAAATCAAACTAAGGGTTGTATTCCATAGTTTAAACCTCGCTTAAACAAATTGAGTCGCTTAATTAATTCTAAGAAGGATTTTTCAATTTTTTCAGATTTTCTTTTTTTTTATAAATTCACTCAAACATTCATATTTAAGATTTAAAAGCGGGCTGAATTTAACAGGCACGAACCTACTTAGCGTGCTTCAGCGGTGGCTGGGACATCAATTATTCATCCACGTTGAAAGGGTAGCGTCTGTCGGGTCGTTTGAGCACAACGCGCGGCACTTTACCGCGAAACGACCCGAAAAATTCAAACTCTGCGCTAATTACTAATTTAAAAAAAAATATTTAAATAAATAAGTTGAGAGCTAAGCTAAAGTTGCCCTGAGAGTTTCTGGCTTTAATTTAAGCCCGACTTTAAAGAAATCCATCGTACCGTCCGGAAATTACGTTTGATTATTTTGTGACTGACTCACACGTCCGTGCAGGTTCATTTGAAACGGCGTGGTTTATACTGAAATTATAATGGAATAAAGCAACTTAAACGCATGAAAGCCGTTTTTTACGATCTTAAATTTTCTGGCCATTATTTAAGCATGATTTAAAAAAAATCTAACCCTTTCAGAAATTACTTATCTCTTTTTATTACTGACTCACACATCCGTGCAATTTTATTTGAAGCGCTTCGGTTTTTACTCAAATTGGAACAGAATTAGTCAACTGAAACCCACAAAAACTAATTTATAGTTCTTAAAGATATCGGCTTTCATTTATGCCTTACTTTAAGAAAATCTACCGGCTCGTTTTTAAATTATAAGCAATTTAAGTGGCAATTTCATTATTAATTTTATTCCTGAATAAATGGTGAATGCGCCGGGTTTTTTCTTTCAAAAATACTTTCGGTTAGAAATTTGTCGAACTGATTTCAGATTCTTGTTCAGCGTATTATAAACTAGGTTTTCAGCGAATTTCAGCTTGATAAAAAAAAAACAGGAAAAAAGGAAAGGGGGTATCCTATGAAAAATCAGTATTTCGGAAAATTTTTATTCCGCTTAGAAATATTTTTAAACAATTTTTGAAAAAATATTTTTACTTATTCTTACATAAGAGCGGTTTTATTTGAATTGCTTCGGTTTTTATAATTACAAATGAATAGAAGTAAAAAAAGAAATCAAGCCTAAGTCATTCCCAGAGGTTCAAACTTTGGTTTAAGCCGGACTTTATAAAAATCCGTCAGCCAGTTTTTAAATTATAAACAAATGAAATCGACGTTTTTTAAATTTAGAAAGTAACGCAAATCCAGAGGGCTGTGGAGGATTGTATCATGTACAAACTGCTAGCTGTATTTTTATTCGGGAGTCTTATCAGTAGATTCATGTGGTTGAATCAATCCTGCTACTCATTTTATATTTTTTTAGAATCGTATTTTAAACCCCGTTAAATTCAAAAACCAACGCCGAAATAACACAAATCCAGAGGGCTGTGGAAAGATTGTGGGGTGCATCGCATGTGGGAGTCAGAGTCGATTCCTGCGTTTGAATTAATCCTGTAAAGAGTTTATTTATTTATTAATTCATTTTCCAATTTATTTCAATCTCCATTAATTTTCAATAAATTCATTCAATTTTCTTACATTAATTGTTTATTTATTTTCAATTTTGTATATTTGTTTGTTTCAGATCGTTGAGATGGGTATCGTCGTAATCAGCAAACGGGACGTGAATCTGCGAGAGTGGTGTTAAATAAGAAATAAAACGGAGAGCTTTAAGAAAATTAAAAATAAATAAAATAATAAGAAAAAATTATACTCGTACTGATAAATATAAATAAAATATATTTAAATATTCAAACCAAACTAAATCAGTGCTTGAGTTTATGCATGTGGACAATACGCCGCCATGTTGCCCACAAACGTGATGTCTTTCATGAAGAAGGTAAGACCATAATAAGTCTTTCTACCCATACTATTTATTATTTATCGCGAGGTAGAAAACTATTTGTATATTTCGATAAAACATTTCAACTGAAATTGCTTGTATTGGTGTTTAATTATTAGATATATACGGAATTAGGAGCGAGTCAATTAAAAATCCTTATGTTATGTAATAATTTCGTGTTTTTTTTTTGTGTGTAGATAAAATCGAAAATAACTCGAAAACTAAGGACAGGGTAGTTTTTGTTCTTTACAAATATTTTGAATATGCTGAAAGGGCAGGATATCATTAACATTCCCTGAAAGTTTCACGAAGCCACCCCGCATAAAAAATAAATAATGAAAATTATTTCGATTGATTTTGGTGAAAAATCCGAAACTCGCGGAATAACTTAAAATTATAACCATATTATTCGCAATGAATTGGAGCATTAACTGTGTGAATTTGAGCTGTTTTTTTTTATAGCAGGGGTGTAAAGTTGGCTTTGAAAAACGTGCGAAAAAATCGTTAAACTTTGCTGATTTTTCGAGCCAATCACCATACGCGCACTTTATTAAAGTTTAGGTTGAATTGTAGATAAATCCTTCGTGAATCATATACTTCAAGTCGCAATGTTCTATCTTAAGAATGAGCAAATATATCTTAGTTTAATCAGCAGTACGTCTGAAAGCCTCAATCGTTGCGGTTCGTTTTAACGATTCCTATAAGACCCCGTGTAAATGAGACTCGTCATATAAAATGCTCCTAGATTAAAAAAAAAAACGGAAATAATATTTATCTTGGTAAACTTACCATCCGACGTTCTTTCTTAACAAATTTTTTCAGAGTTTTTCTAAAGAAGAAATATAAAATTAGAAATTCATGAGAAGTTCACAATAAATTTCCAGCCACTGATTCCGGCGCATCCGCCATACGGAATAGTATTAATAATTTATTTATTTTCATAAATTTATTTGAACAAAGAACTCCGTGCACTATTAAAATATGTCAATAATGGAACAGGATATTCCACAGGAACACAAATGTTTCCTGAGGGATACCCAAGTTGTATTTTGTTTGAAATTATTTAAACAAAATTAGAAAAATTGTTCTCTATAAATTATTTCAATATCTATTTCAATATCTATTTTCTATGCAATAAGCATAGAAAATACAAATAGTACAAAAGAGTGATCCTAAGGGGCGCCCGAGTTATATTTTTGATTTTTTTTTGAAAAATCCTAATTAATGAGGAGAATGAATGAGAATAATTTACTTCAACCGCGCGTTGAAGTAAATTATTTAAACAAAGTAGAAAACAAAAAAAAAAAAAACTTAGGAAATTGTTTTAATGCCTTACTAAAGGTGCAGACAATATATCTGGTACAAAAATAAATTCTACAGGGCGCCCCAGTTTAAGTTTTTATTCTTTTTAAATTCTGGCACATTTTTAATGTATATTTAAATACAAATAGTAAAATATTTCAAAATAATGACCATTACGTTTTTGTATTTGATGAATTTAATAAGCATTTGCAATCAAAATTAGTAAATGTAACGAAATAAATAATTAATTAAGTGGAATTTTATTAATAATTGGTGAATGCGCCGGGATTGGTGGGTTGTAATAAATCTCATGGATTGTAATAGGAATAAGTGTTGATGGAAATTGTAAATGTTTATAAACATTTCCTCGGGCCATTATAGAGTAAATTAGGGGGGATTTTTTCTTATTCATCGCAGTCCTTTTTTTTCTGTTTTAGGTCGATGGGGTCGGTAAAAGGGCCAAGGGAATTAGGGGGTTTCGGTGTGTTCTGCTGATCGGTCGGCGTGTTTGAATAGATTCCCTCCCAACACATAAATCCCAATTCAATTTTGGCGCACGTTCCGCGTTCCGACAGAATAATGACACTTTCTATCTGTTTACTTTACCCTCATATCCATAGAGAGGAAGAGAGAGAGAGAGAGAGAGATAGAGAAAGAGAGAAGGGACAGTAAACAGAAGGGAAAAAGAGTATATATGTATAGACACAGTTGTTCTCTCTATCTCTCTCTTACACGAGACGAAATTATGGAAAATTATATAAAGGAAAAAGGAGTACATACAATTTCTTTCTCTCTCTATCTCTGTTACAAGGGACGAACTAGAAGGGGGGTTACGTTATGGAAACTTATGGAATGTTTATATTATTATATATCAATAGCGTTTCTTCATTTTTTTCTTTTTTTTTCCTGTGAAAGAACTTAAGGTATTTACTTCTCAGCCCCATTTCTCAAACTTCACATACTTACACATTAAACACACACACGCACACCTTCTTTATTTCTATTTCTCTCTCTTTCTCTCTCTCTATATATATATTTCTATCGTTATTCAATCGATATGTAAAACACGGCTCGGTTGAGGGTTGTTCCCTCGTCGTATCGTATTGTTTGTTTGTTTGTTCCGCTGTCTTGTTACACACAGAACATCGATATTATAGACTCCCTTGTCTTTGTCGTCGTTATTGCCGTCTTTGTCGTTGCCGGTTGTTAATGTGAAGGTATATTTATGGCGCTTTTATAAACTCGATATGGAAATAACACATACACACATATACTCACATACGCGCAGGAATTTTATTATTATTATCAGTAAATAAATAAATAAGAATGAAAGAAGGAAATGTAGGAGAATGTCGTTATTATTGTCGTTGTTGTTCGTCGTTTGGTGGATGTTTAATGCCAAGGTATATTTACGGGAATGTGGATCAATTTACAAGGTTTTTCCTTTTATTTTCTTCGACGAACTAAAATATATTTTCCGTTTAAATCCTTTGACACACACACACACAATGGATCAAATTTCAAAGTTCAAAACGGCTGACTTTGGCGCATTTTAAATTCGTATTAAAATCTTACTAGATGTCTTAAGAACCATCTCAGCCTATAAAAAAAGTTTATTTTTTCATAATAACTATTTCTTGGAATTTTTTTGTCATCCGCGATTTTCAACAACAAATCGATCAATTTTCAAAGTTCAAAACGGCTGGCTTTCGTGCACATTAAATTCGATTTCTTTGTGTTAAATTATTACTAAATGTCTTAAGAACAGTCTCTGTAAATAAAAGAGTTTATTTTTTATTATATATTCAGCGAAAAATAATTAATTATTAATCAATTATTTTTCCTTTTTCATATTGTTAGCTTTGAGAAAAACATAAGTTTTAAATTATAATACTGCTGAAATTAAGTCAATTTAATTTGAGTAATCGAATCGAAAATTTAAAATATTGTGAATTCTTTGCTGGAAGAAGAGGAATGAGAAATAGTGAATGCGCCGGGTTTTCGCAAATTAAAACAATAAAGTCTTGTTTTTCTTTCGACGTTTCATTTCCGTTTATTTAAATTTTATATTTCTCAAGCAGATTTAATCACCAATATCCTTTTCATTTATATATTATATACAGGGTATACAGAGTCCCACGGCGGTTAAATAATTCGAGAAATACACATACAATAAAAAAAAAACAATCCGTTTCAGAAAATGAATTTTTCTCTCGTAGACCTCGAGATTTCGATTTCCCCTTTCCGACATTCCGGCCTGTATGATTAGTAAGCACTGAAAAATTCATTTCGGAAATTATTACTCAAATAATTCGAATGCAAAAAAAAATCAGAATATCTTTAATTAATTTATCACTTAACATAGGCTAAACAATTTTCATTAAAAACTGTTTCACTGAATTAATTTTAACTTTTCGACTAATTTCGGCTATCATTGTCAAGGAAAGTCATTGCTTTATAGAAACAATACCAAGTTTTTTTTTAATTAATAGATTATAATGTTCCACAAATTACTGCTCGAATTATTTAACCATCCCAGGACTTTCTACACACCTTGTACAAAATTGATTTTCTCGATAAATCAACTTTGCGGTTCGCTTTTCCCGTACTTTCCACACACCCTGTATATATATCTATATCTCGTTGAACCAACTTTGTGGTTCGGCTTCGTAAGAGGTCGTTCGGTAATCCGCAGAGTTGAAGGGGGATTCGGAACGGTGTTAATTCCGTGCCGATTCAATTTAACTGCAAATTCTAGTGGCGGCGGCTCCGGCGGCAAGAGACGGAGAGGGCGAGCTTTGGCGCAATTAATATTAATCAGAGCCGGATCTAAGTATGATTCAGTGTTAATCGATGGCGGCCGGAAGTTTCCCCGTCGACCGCTCGGATCAAAACCCGAAAAGTTATTACTGCACTCGAGCGAATTGCGCTACGAAACGTTTACTTAATTGTTATTGAAATATTGTTTTTTTTTTATTTTGGTTCGATTAAATTATTCTTAAATGAGCGATTGAATTGAAATTAATAATATCGCTGATTACTGAGGCACTTAATTTTGGAAAATCTCTAATTAATTTTTATTGAAAACAATTGTAGTAAAAATCGTAAACAAATTTGTTTTCAAATTAATAAATTATTTTCCCGTCATTGTTAAATAACAAGCTTTATTACCTTACAAAAACAAAAAAGTGTTGATTTTTTTAAGAGAGAGAGAAACTATAGGGAAACCAGTATAAAGTAGAATAAAAAAACAGTAGAAAGTATACTCAATCACACATACACACACAATAATTGAGAAAGAAAGATATAGAAAAAAAAACAACGGTATGAAAGCTAGTAGAGACAGGGGAAATATTTTTAAAAAATGTAGGGAAGATAGTAGAGAAAGAGATATTGAGAACAACTGTAGGGAAGCCAATAACTCAAAAACTACGGATAGGGTAATTTTTGTTTTTGGCATATTATGAAAGGGAAGGGTTCCAGTTACACCCTCAGAAAGTTTCACAGAGCCATCCCGCAAAATAAATAAATTACGACTTTTTGCTTTTATCCTTCCTAGAAAATTCGAATGAATTTCGCATTTTTTCGCATAAAATCGAAAATAACTCAAAAACTACGGATAGGGTATTTTTTTGTTTTTGCCATATTATGAAAGGGGAGGGTTCCAATTACACCCTCAGAAAGGTTCATAGAGCCATCCCGCAAAATAAATAAATTACGATTTTTTTATCCTTCCTAGAAAATTCGAATGAATTTCGCATTTTTCGCATAAAATCGAAAATAACTCAAAAACTACGGATGGGGTATTTTTGTTTTTCGCATATTATGAAAGGGAAGGGTTCCAATTACACCCTCAGAAAGTTTCACAGAGCCACCCCGCAAAATAAATAAATTACGATTTTTTGTTTTTATCCTTCCTAGAAAATTCGATTGAATATCGCATTTTTCGCATAAAATCGAAAATAACTCAAAAACTACGGATAGGGTATTTTTTGTTTTTGGCATATTTTGAAAGGGGAGGGTTCCAATTAAACCCTCAGCAAGTTTCACAGAGCCACCCCGCAAAATAAATAAATTACGATTTTTTTGTTTTTATCCTTCCTAGAAAATTCGATTGAATTTCGCATTTTTTCGCATAAAATCGAAAATAACACAAAAACTACGGATAGGGTATTTTTTGTTTTTCGCATATTTTGAAAGGGGAGCGTTCCAATTAAACCCTCAGCAAGTTTCACAGAGCCACCCCGCAAAATAAATAAATTACGATTTTTTTGTTTTTATCCTTCCTAGAAAATTCGATTGAATTTCGCATTTCTCGCATAAAATCGAAAATAACTCAAAAACTACGGATAGGGTATTTTTTGTTTTTGCCATATTATGAAAGGGGAGGGTTCCAATTACACCCTCAGAAAGTTTTACAGAGCCACCCCGCAAAATAAATAAATTACGATTTTTTGTTTTTATCCTCCCTAGAAAATTCGATTGAATTTCGCATTTTTCGCATATAATCGAAAATAACTCAAAAACTACAGATTGGGTATTTTTGTTTTTGGCATATTATGAAAGGGAAGGGTTCCAATTACACCCTCGGAAAGTTTCACAGAGCCATCCCGCAAAATAAATAAATTACGATTTTTTTGTTTTTATCCTTCCTAGAAAATTCGATTGAATTTCGCATTTTTTCGCATAAAATCGAAAATAACTCAAAAACTAGGGATAGGGTATTTTTTGTTTTTGGCATATTTTGAAAGGGGAGGGTTCCAATTAAACCCTCAGCAAGTTTCACAGAGCCACCCCGCAAAATAAATAAATTACGATTTTTTGTTTTTATCCTTCCTAGAAAATTCGATTGAATTTCGCATTTTTTCGCATAAAATCGAAAATAACTCAAAAACTACGGACAGGGTAATTTTTGTTTTTCGCATATTACGAAAGGGGAAGGTTCCTACAACATCTATAGAAAGTTTCGCGAAAAATTACGATTTTTTTTTTTATTTTCCTCACGCAAAAAAATAAATACACAGATTTTGGTGGAAAATCCGAAAATCGCGAATTAACTTTAAATTATAACCAAATTGTTCGTAATGAATGCAAGCATTAACTGTGTAAATTTGAGCTACATAAAGCAAAAGGTTTTTGTATAACAGGGGTGTAAATTTAGCTTTTGAAAAACGAAAGAAAAAATCGTCAGGTTTTGTGAATTTTTACAGATAAACACGAATGGCGCATTTTAATGGCTTTCAGGTCGGATTATAGATAAATCCTTCCTGAATCATATACTTTAAGTCGCAATGTACTATCTTGGCTAAAAGCAAAGTTATCTTAATTCAATCAGCGGCACGTCTGAAATCCTCAATTGGCGCTGTTTTTTTTTTTTATTGTTTAAGTAAGACCCTATATAAATTGGACTAACCTTTTAAAATGCGCTAGAAACCGGATTTTTTTTTTCAGGACGAAATAACTATCCCATATTTTTTATGACATATTTAAGAGTGTTTTAGATTTTTTTCAGAATGTTTCCGAAGGAAAATGTCATTGAAATTTAAACATTTTCAAGGAAAAAGTGGATTTTTGTGGAAAATTCGAAACTTTCGGATTAATTTGAAATTATAATCATTTTTTAGCAATAAATGAAAGTATCAACAGTATGAATTTTAGCTACTTAAAGCGAACGGTTTTTCTATAGTGTAAATTTATCTTATGAAAAACGATTGAAAAAATCGCCCATTTTTACGAATTTTTTCAGACAATTACAAAACGCTCATTTTAATTATTTTATGGTTGAAATGCAGATAAATCCTTTCTGAATCGCATATTTCAAATCGCAATGTCCTATTTTATAAATAAGCAAAGTTATCTTAGTTTAATCAGCGCAGCGTCGAAAATCCGTAATCGGCGCTAACTAAATGTATTGTCTTTAATCGCGACTCGCGAATTAAAGTCCTTCGCATTTACACGAATACGCAGGTGGATTGGATGGATTGCACGGAGGGTGGGTTTAATCCGAAATTCTGTTTTGTGGCCATCCTCACATAAATATTTAATCACCGCATATAAAATTAATTCCCGGCGAATCGAAATCCTCTCGAAGACAAACATGAATTAACTCACTAATTATCACTTGTTGCAAATGAAAACAAATCGCGTGTTTAATCGTTGATAATTCCAAACGTTCGGGAGTAATAAACACGCAGCGCGATGCGCGACCGCTTTCGAAAATTCGGACGACTGGATTGAAATCTGTGAGCGCAAGAGAAACCAAACATCGACTGCTAGCTCAGCGAAAGCATTCATGAGATGAAAAGACGGGGGATCCCAGCGGGAAACATTTTCGTGTATGCAATTTATTCTTGTTTCGAAAAGTGATGATTAGCGATATTGGAGAGTTCACAATGAGGATAGATTTTTATTATTCTGATATACAGGGTCCTGCACTCCAGTTCCCGCTTTCGATAGCTCGGTCACTAATTAAGTTAGGCCTTTGAAATTTTGGATACTTTAATTGGATCCTAAGAAAATATTTTTGATTAACAGTCCGAAAAAAAAGAATAATGATGTTTTTTTTTTAATTACTTGATACACATTTATTCGTGCATTTAATGATTCTCTACATACCATTAAAACTTTAATGAAAAAATACGAAGGAAAAAGAAATTTAAAAACTAAAAAAAAAAATGATTGCCCGATTGGTTTAAAAATATTAATAAAAAATGAAATAAAATCTTGTGAATAAAATTATACATTGCGAATGTTCGACCTTATTTAATAAGTATAAATAGTGTCCAACATTCGCAATAGCCAAATTTTATTGATATTAATAATACAGAGCGTATAAAATTTAATGTCAAATAAGAAATGTAGTGTGGTCAGATGATTTAATCTCAGTCCCTCTGCGGATTGAGGGACTGAGATGGGAAATGAAAGGTTTGAGCTGTGCGTTAATTCCGCGCTGATTCAATTTAACTGCAAATTCTAGTGGCTCTCTCCACCTGCATTCTCCCTCCCTCTAAACCACTACAGAAGAGCGTGAGCGAGAAAGGGAGAGGCTAGCTTTAGCTCAATTAATATTAATCAGAGTCGGATCTAAGTATGATTTAGCGTTAATCGATGCCGGCGGAAGTTTCAACATCCCGCTCCTCGCCGACCACTCGATCAAACCCGGAAAGTTATTTCTGCATTCGAGTGCATTTCAAAAACGACGAGCTGTTACTAAAATGAAAATTACGAATTAATAAATTAACCAGCTAAAGAGAATATAATTGATTAATTCTTAAATTTAAAAATTAATTAAAATATTCAACCAACAATGATCTAGCGTATGTATAACTGGTGCTGGGCATTTCGGTCGGATAGATTTAGTGTATTTCATGTTCCAGTCTTTCAAATCACGTCAGATCAGTGTGATCCTTGTGTAATGCCTTAATGAAGGCAGTTGAACAGATTATGTGTTGTGATTAAATTACTTTATACGAATCATATAATTGGAAAGGTAACGCGAACGCCATCTGTTGCCTAATTTCATGTGGCATCGTCAACAATTTGGGTTTTTGAATTAATTTCGTTTCCTGGTTTTATAAACAGGACGAGTTAGAGTAGAGGGTTTCAATGCATTTTAGAACCTCCGTACTTCGGAGTATTCCAGCATCCCCCGCAGATTCATCTCCAGAGATGAACATCCCCCCCCCGCAGATCATCTTTTGAGACGAATCTGCGGGGAATGCTGGATAATCCTGCAACCCGTGGATTTCTATATTTTTTCTTTATTTTTCTTCCGAGTATAGTACTTTTTGAGGATTGGGGACGCGTGGCATTCGAGATTTGCGACGTTGAGTATTTAAAAAAAATCGAAATTTAAGTTTTTTTGTTTACTCTTCTAAGTTTCCATATGCAAAAAGGGTACCAGCTGCTTTTTCACCATATAAAAATTAAGTGTTTTCTTTGCATCATGATTTAATTTAAATAACTGGCTAAGTGTATAAATACTCTTTTCTATTATTTTTATTCGATTCAATCAAATTGAATAAGTGACAATCTTTGAATATCACGCGCGCACGTTTCCATCCCCTCATATATTCCTCCCCCTAAGGCTCGTTTTCTCTTTACCCCGAAGCCATCCCATTCCCCGGAACCCTTCCGTTTGAACGAAAGGCACAGACATACATCACAGAAACGTGGATCGGCGGGGTTTATAAAAATAAAAGTCTCTTTTTCACCGGTGATTACCTTCAATCGCGCTCCCCGATGAAAAAAAAAGGAAATAAAGACAGAGAGAGAGGGAAGCAGATAAAACAGTTATCATCGCGATGATGCACATCGAAGGGGTGGGTGGTTGCATTCCCCCTACTCTATCTCTTTTTCTCTCCATTTTTGTTTTCTTTTTTTCTTCATGATTTTCATGACGGCGCCGCGCTCGTTTTCCGCTCAAACGGAACGGTCTTTTTGTACCGGCGGCGGTAATTTTCCGAGTCAGCGGAAATTGAAATGCAAGAGAGTGGGAAACGACAACGATGGAGCCTCGGCCTCTCGTGTGACGAAATAAACCGTGAGGGGGCGGCGAGAGGGAAACGACGAACGATGGGAGGGAGGCAGGGAAGAAGGAAAGGGGTGAGCGAATGAATTACCGCAAGTCGCAACCGTTTCGACCGCGAGATTAGAAACCTCATAAATAGATAAGTAGTCTACACACTAAGGAATTACTCCAAGGCGGAGAAATAGAGAGAGAGAGAAAGATTGATAAGAGTAATCGAGAGAGAGATACATAGAAAGAAAAAGAAAGAGATTTTCTATCTCTTTCTTTTTCTAGTAATAGAGTAATGGAGATAGATATATATAAACTAAGACAGAGATAGAGAAAGATAGGCAAGAGAAATAAAAAGAGAGTGAGTGTCTCTCCCTCTCTATTTGGATGTAGAAAGAAAAACAGAGTGTTTAAGTAATAAATTTAATTTAATTTTGTTGAACCACCATTGTAATCCACTTTAAATATAAAAGAGATAGGGTACAATAAATCATAAAATAAATGCAAACATGAAAAATTAAGCCTTTCAAGAATTATTGACAATTAAGATTTTTTTAAAAGAATTCTTTAGAATCGTTTCAATTGGTATTAAAGTATTATCGAAAAAAGACCATCACTTTAGACATTTTTCGAAAGTAGGTTTTATTTGCTTTAAAATTTTACCACCACCCACGTGAAATTAGCCATAAATTTTGGTACCAGGCGCATCCACAAGAATATTTTTTTAGTCACGAATTTAGCATGATTTATATTTGAGCCAATTGCGGGGTTTGTGAAAAAAATCATAAAAAAATAACTAAATTACATAGCCCAAATGTTCATCCTTTAAATAGTTAATAAAGCTACTAGTAATAAGATAAAATGACGAAATTTAAATTAAAGTACGCCTAAAGTAGTCATTTTTTACTTTGAACTTTGTTCTTATATTAAGCCATTGATCATTTTATTAAACCAATTTTAATTACAAAAAAACGTTATTTTATTTACAATAATTTTATTTAAGTAATTTAACAGCCTCCACAACCATCCGTTACAAGATTACAAACTTTATGACTTAGATTAGATTATATAAGAAAGCAAATAAAGAGTGATAAAAATATTTAACAAAGAGTAATTAAATCTCAGGTACGCAATCCGATAGTGGGGGGGTGAGAACGAGATTGAATTTTCTTATAGCGGGGGTGGTAATTAAAGCTCCAATATTGAATTTCTTTAATAACCGCCTCATCCAAAACGGGATTGTGAACACAGAGAGAAAGGTTGGAAGGAGGGGGCGGCTAATAACGAAAGCAATTTCGGTCGCGAAAAGGGTTGCTGCGAGTGTTTGGATAGCTGAAAGCGTTTAAAACGCTATGATTCCCTTTTTCGAGACCGCCCCCATTCCACTCTTTAACCCCTTCTTAGGTTTCGTTCCGCGGGACGTTTATTTTGACACCGTTTTATACGTTCTTTCGTCACCTTTCACCTTCTCTACAATAACGATGGCGATGTGTGGTGTTTAAATGAATATTCACTGATTTGATTAATTTAACCTTAAATTAATTTAATTTGTGTTTTATTTATTTGTGACTCAATCACTTTGTAAAACACGTTTTAAGAATATATAGTTAAAAAATAAATTCTTAGCGCTTAATCACGCACGTTTCGGTCAACTTCACATGTAAATTCAGATTTCGTACGACCGGAACGTATGATCAATTTCAGGAATACGGGCCCAGATCTAGTGTAGAGTTTTCGCTTGGTACAAAAATATACATTTTTAAATTAATTATAAGCTTGATTCATTTTTTATATTCCTTCATTTTGAATATTTAAGGTTTTATTTCATAATTCCCAAAATGGTGATAATATAATTTAAGCCTGAATACGAGACTTTTTTCACATCTTTAAATCTCGTAGTCGAATCGCGATGAATATCGATCAGATATCAATAAAAATACCGAAAGAAATACGCTTCGGGGAGTCCTCAAACTTCGTTCTCCTTGCTCTTTTATCTAACAGACATATCAGCGTGAATAATGTGGGAGAAGTCGGGGGTGAGAAGTGAAAAAAATAGGAAGGAGGTGGGGAGGGGTTGTTCACGCAAGATAGAGAGAGATGTTTTTTGTATTTTCTTATTCCATCACCAGCTTCGTTCCCCCCAGCGGTCTTTTTTAGGCGTGCGAACTCGTGAAACGACATGGGGGTTTTAATAATGGCTTCAAATAAATTCTCATTATTGTTGCGTTCCATTTTTTTCATAATGTATTTATTTTACGGGGTGGCTTCGTGAAACTTTCTGGGGGTGTTGCTGTAACCTTCCCCTTTCAGAATATGTAAAGAACAAAATTCATAGTTTTTGAGTTATTTTCGATATTATGCGAAACAACAAGAATTTCTATTAAATTTTATGTGAGGGGCAGAAACAAAAAATCATAATTTATTTTACGGGGTGGCTTTGTGAAACTTTCTGAGAGTGTTGCTGAAACCCTCCCCTTTCATAATATGTAAAGAACAAAAATTACCCCATCCGTAGTTTTTGAGTTATTTTCGATTTTATGCGAAACAACACGAATTTCTATTAAATTTTATGTGAGAGGCAGAAACAAATAATCATAATTTATTAATTTTACGGGGTGGCTCTGTGAAACTTTCTGGGGGTGTTACTGAAAGCCTCCCCTTTCAGAATATGCAAAGAAGAAAAATTACCCCATCCGCAGTTTTTGAGTTATTTTCGATTTTATGCGAAAAAACACGAACTTCTATTGAGTTTTCTGTGAAGCGCAAAAACAAAAATCATAATTAATTTATTTTACAGGGTACCTTAGTGAAACTTTCTGAGAGTGTTGCTGAAACCCTCCCCTTTCATAATATGTAAAGAACAAAAATTACCCCATCCGTAGTTTTTGAGTTATTTTCGATTTTATGCGAAACAACACGAATTTCTATTAAATTTTATGTGAGAGGCAGAAACAAATAATCATAATTTATTAATTTTACGGGGTGGCTCTGTGAAACTTTCTGGGGGTGTTACTGAAAGCCTCCCCTTTCAGAATACGCAAAGAACAAAAATTACCCCATCCTTAGTTTTTGAGTTGTCTTTATTACAAAAAAAAATACAAGCAATATATTTCAAACCTAAAAATCGAATTGTAAGCGAAGTTCAGTCATAAATCAAGTGGCTAATGACTATCACTTAACCTATATATCTAGTATATTTTTTTGGTGTATGTGTGTTTCGTTAATTATTAGTCGGTGTAAATGGAAACGTCGTCGTTGTCGACGCCGCGTTAGGCCTTGTTTATAGTGATGTCATCTTGAGAAATGAAATGTCGTTGCTCTCTCTCCAACAGCGGAGTGACTTTTCGGCGCGTTCATTTTTAACGCGCTTTACCGCTCTATAATGATTGTTAAATTATCAACAGTACTAAACATCGCGTATGCGTGCGCACTCAAAAGCATCTAGGCTCTTGACTCTCCACTATAAACAAGGCCTTAGTTGGTCGGTTGTCGTTAAAACAATTTTCCGAGCAATTAAGCGGGCGAACGAGCGGTTAAGCGAAGCTCTCTCGCCCACACTGTTCGCTTTCCTAACTCCCTCCCTCAAAACTCCCACCAATTACCAATATACGCCGCGTCATCTTTTTACTAACTTAACTTACAGTCTAGGACAAAATCGATACGCGAAATTTGATGCATACGTGTGTTCATAGAATCAAGTCCGGGATAAAAATCGATATGTTATGATTTAATGCCATTATATTTTTAGAGACTTAAAAATCGATTGGTGAAATTTGATGGATTGTTTTTGTACAGGCTTAAGTCTGAAATACGTGAAATTGAAAGAATTTAATGAATCTTTACAGAATTAAGACTAGGATAAAAAAAAACGATACGTTATGAATTAAATAAAAATGATTTGTAAATAATTAATAAATTATTTCCACATTTAGCTCCGTGACTTTTGACTTACTTTACGTAAATACGTTAAGCAAATGCACATTAAGACAACTAGTTCCCGGGCAAATCCCCCGACGGACATTGAAGAGGAAATACTCTTTTCTATTGATACGTCATGATTTAATGAATAATATCTGTAGAGACTTAAGTTTGGAACAAAAATCATTGCGTGATATTTGATGCATCGTTTCTTCACAAGCTTAATAATAATAATAATCCTTTATTTGCATAATAGTAACATTCAATACAAAAATTGTATATACATATTAGTAAGAAAAATAAAATAAAGTAAAATAACAATTTGTTTTCACAATGAACTGTTTGGGATTGATAAATAAATATTTTGATGCGTATTATTTTTATTTTGTATTTTGTCGTAATTTGTGATTGGTAATTTGCCTTTTTTTTTATACATATGTTTTATAATCTTTTTAGAGCGTCACACTTTTCTTATAAAATTTTTAATATGTAATTATAATTGTAATTTGGAAATGGAGATTCCGTTAATAAAGTAAATTGAAATTGAAATTGAATGAAACAAAATGCGCATCATAAGGCGGGATTCAGTGGAAAAAATCGATACATGCAGATTTAATAGGTTACACACTTACAGACTTGAATGTAGAACAAATTCAATACCTAAAATCTGATTTATCGTATTGTTGCAGGCTTAAGTCTAAAAAAAATGGAGTAAGTTGATAATTCAGAGTTCGCAGAACTATAAAACAAAAATCATCATCACTTATAGAATAATGTGACGTATCGTAACCTAACAAAATAAAAGGGTCTGTTAGGGTACGGTACATCACATTATTCTATAAGGAATGATGATTTTTGTTTTAGACCTAATTAGAATTAGACTTTTTTATTCTGTTAGGGTACGATACATCACAATATCCTACACGTGATGATGATTTTTTGTTTTAGAACTAATTCTGTAAAGATACGATAAGTTTATATAAAAGAGTCAGAGTAAAAGAGCCATTAACGAAGCTAACAGATTTAAGTCTATATAAAACCTCAATTAATTCTCCATTGAAAAAAAATTACATGCATTTTTTTGGAGGGGGGGGGGTGAGAATCCTGCAAGGGAATGAGGAAAAATCTCTGTGTGCTTCGTGCATACACGTCGATGTCGGTCGTAGATGTGTGTGTCGTTCCGGCTGAACGGATTTTCCTCCCTCTCTCTAATAAATCCACTCACCTGAAAATGTACAGTAAATTGGATAACGGGAGGACGAGAGAGAAATGCAGGCGGAGGGGAGGAGAAAATGCAACGCCGTTTAGCACGGAACCGAGAAGTCGAACGGCGGGAAATCGATATTAACGACACCACACTGTTTCAACAAAAAAAAAATAGGGGAAATAAATGAATAAACAAACACAACGGCGAACTGATGGTGGAAAATAACGAAACAATAAAAGTAAAGCGAACTAATCGAAACAGTCCATTCAAATAATGCCAATAATGAGTCGTCGGTTATATGAAAACGTCGTCCAATACTGAATCGAAAAGCGCATGGAAATGTATTTAATAATAATCAGGGTTAAATAATAATTAGGGATTGTGCTAATTATTTTTTTTTTTTTGTTGTGTTGATTCCCGCTCTCGTGTGTTCTGAGGGTTTATTGTTGGTGATTTAAGCGTAATTCGCGACGCCGCATTGCAGTTATCTACGGCACACACACACACTAACAATTTGGGTGTATTCATTTAAACTCGCCCCATTTCAGCTAAAACGGGCGTAAATTAAATTAGGGGAGGCGGTGTAATTTAACCCGCCAGCGTAATCATCGCCGAAATGTATTAAATAATGGAAACGCGAAAAAAGGAGGAAGTATGAAGGCTGAATGAAAGAGAATTAAGCTCGCTGAAATAACAAAAATATATATATATATGGGTTTTGATAAATTTATTGTTAGGGTCGATTTATTGTGTGTTATTTTAATTCAATAAAAAATTACACAAGATTATTCTCTCTCTTTTCTCCTTTCTTAGTGAGAAATTCTCACTTCTCACTTCTTTTTAAGTAAGTTCACATTTCTCGCTTTTCTCTGATTACATTCAGAGTTTTTAATTTGGCCGAATTGATGTTCTTTAATGTTTATTGCATGATAATGACCCTTTTTACCCACACGGGTGTAGGGTTTTAATAAATTGTAATAAATAATTTTAAAATAATTTTATCCCTTTCGTTTGCACAATAAAAATAAAATTAAATGAAACAATTAGTAATCCTTTTTCTCCACTGGTTTATTTCAAACGCTATATCTACATTTCGTCCACTAGGTGGACATTTTTTATATGTGTATTAAACTTATAGCGTTTGAAATAAACCAGCGAAGAAAAAAGATTACTATTAAATTAATCTTCACGTATCTCTAAATAAAATAAAATATCCACAATGAAATTATCCTTAACATTATAAAAATCGTCGAGTCCGCCATGAAATTATAAACAATAACAACAGAATAGAAACTTCGTTTATTAATTATCCGATTTAATTGAATATTGAGCGTTGCTTATTGAATAATAAAGATTGTTAACATTATTATTATAAAATCCGGATTATAATCAGGTTCCGGAATATCCAATAACGTTCCGGACGGATCGTCGAGCGGAACGCCGTTTGCAGTGTAAACATAATTAACTGGATTATGTTATTTTGTGATAAAGTGTGAAATATAATTCAGATATTATGTATATATATATATATATATTACTGGCAGGAATTTCAGCCGGAACGGCAGGAGCAACAGGAGCTGGCGGATCCGCACCGGCGCGGATCCCGATCGATAAAGCCCGGCCGAATGGAGCGAACGGAAATTATTTCACTAAATAAACACCTACAATTAATTTATTATTAATCAGAAAAAATCTACCTCTCAAAAAAATGGATTTTACTGTTTTCGACTCGTAGAAAAATATTTTTTTGCATTAAATATTTTAAATTAAAAAATTGTTGCATTGTGCGATATGCCATTTTTATGTAACAGTAAATGTCCATCATTGAACATTTGTTTTAAAGTACTTATGCAACACAAGTCATAATGTAACGGTAGCTAAAGAGGGAATAATTTATTAATTATTTTCAAATTCTTTTTATTTAATTTAGAAAATTAAATCTACAGATTTTGGTGGAAAATTAAAAAAAAATGGCGGATCTACTTAAGATTATAACCAAATTGTTGCTAATGAATGGGAGCATCAAGTGTGTAAATTTTATTAACTTGAAGAAAACTGTTTTCGTACGAGAAGAGTGTAAAGTTGATCTTTTAAAAGTCAACGAAAAAGTTATTAAATTTTGTGATTTTTTTTTTGAGAAGCACAAAACAAATGTGAATTATAGATAAATTCTTCCTGAATAACGTACTTCAAGTCGCAATGTTCTATCATAAAAATGGGCAAAGTTATCTTAATTTAATCAGTAGAGCGTCTGAAAGCCTCAATCGGCGCGGTTTGTTTAAATTGTTCTCATAAGACCCCGTGTAAATCAGACTTGTCATTTAAAAATGTGCTTAAAAAATGGAATTGATTTTTTTCCAAGCAAAATAACTATCCCGCGTTCTTTCTAATGTATTCAAGAATATTTCAGATTTTTTTCAAAAATTTTCCTGAGGAAAATAAAATCATCGAAGTTTGAATATTTTCCAGGAAAAAAGTGGATTTTTGTGGAAAATCTTAAACTAAATTACAATGGTATTATTAACAATAAATAGGAGTATCAACTGTGTGAATTTGAGCTACTTAAAGCAAACGGTTTTTCAATAGCAGGGGTGTAAAGTTGGCTTTTAAAAAATTAGTCAAGAAAATCATACAACTTTGCGAATTTTTTTAGACAAACATGAAAACTACATTTTAATGAGTTTCAGGTTGAATTACAGATAAATCCTTTCTAAATTATATACTTTAAGTCGCATTATTGTATCTTAACAATGAGTAAAGTTATCTTAGTTTATTCAGCGGCACATCTAAAAGAATCAATCGGCGCGATTTGTTTAAATTGTTCTCATAACTAAATCGAAATCGTCATTTTAAATATTATGCTCACCCATTCCAAGATCAGTTCCAGTTGGAATTTTGATGAACTGATTTGAGATTACTGTTGAAAATGATGTTTCCCTCCCAATTCAGTGCAATCTAAGTCATAACAATTGGAAATTACCGTTTATTGCCTAATTTAAATTTTTGACATTTAAAGATGGCTTCGAATGTGTCTGTCTTATTCCGACGAAAGCCATAAAATACCTCAGCTATAAAATATGAGGCATTTTATGGCTTTCGTCGGAAGCTTTTTGCAGGGGTAAAAAGGGAAGATCTGAGAGTAAAGTCCATTATCATGTAAAGAATAGTTTTGTTGTACTCTTTATTGTTTTTAAGTTCTATTCTGAGTATGTCATCCCAGTAAAGTGGCTATCAAAGTTTAACAGAACAGTGATATTTTATTCAAGATTTTACATTAATAAATTTGATTTGTAATGCAAATAGTTATGAGTTTATACTTCGAAATTGTAATTTGTTTCTGACCTCGCAGTCTAAAAACCAACTCCTTACAAATAGTGCGAACTCGTATAATGCTGGTTGAGGAATTTGATAAGTTAATATAATGATAATGACTATTGATGAAAAAAAAATCGAATGTTTCAAAAGAGGGATTAAATATTTGCTGTCGCCAGTATTATCTGCGTTCGCTCGTAATTATAAAATAAACATAAACACAATATACACAAATAAAGAGATTAATAAAAAATTAAAATAGACCAGAAAATAGAAATTTTGATATAAAGAAAACATTTAACTTTTTTATACAAAGTGTTTTCTTTATATCAAAATTGAAAATATACTACGAAGTGAGCACCTCGAAGATTAAAAAAAATATAAATAATCATAAACAGATATCAACATACACATTATATTTATTTTTGGAGCGAAGTTCGATGGGAATGAATGAAAATAAAATAGGCTTTACTCTCAGATAAAATAATAATAATAATAACATGGAACACACAGGACTTACGAGGTCGAAATAGCCATTATCAGTTATCAAAAGACTATATGAATGGCATATTTTGTTAAATAAAAAAAAACGTTAATATTTCAATGAAAAAAAAAATCCTCTTTGTTCGTTCCACTTTTATTGCTCTTATATTTTCCCCTCTATCTCTTTCTCTATTATTATCTATTAAAGTGTATTATGCGCTCGTTATTCTATTCCATTCTTCCGCATCATCCGCTTTTCGCTTTTTCGGGCCGGCGTCGTGATCCGCTCATTAAAATCCGATTTAAAATTTCCGACAACGATGGACGAAGTGAGAAGGGGAGCGAAAGCGAGCGAATGGGGGGACTGAAAGGGGCGCTAATGAACGGTCGGAAAATCGATGCATAAAATTCGTTTTTTTTTAATATTAAAACCAATTTAAAGCCCGGCTTTAAATTTCCCATCATCGCATATGGATACTTTTTTTTTAATATTACTTGTGTGATTCGCAAGAGAGTCATTGAGGTAAATAAATCTATATGCTCTCCAAAATTCTTTTCGTATTCGAGAATAATTTCTCCAAAAATTCTTCGATTTGGTACTCATTGATCACTTGATGAAACATTTTAACTAATATTAAAATCGAAATTAAAGGCACTTGGTTTGTTTCGCTTATTTTATATTTTCCAACTAGTTTCGACTTATCGTCATTAAGTGAAACAGACCAAGTGCCTTTAATTTCGATCGCAATATTTCTAAAACTTCTTCTTATTTTTCTCGAATACGAGAAGAATTTCGCAGGCCATTTGGATTTATTTTCCTCAATGACTTTAGCCGTCTATGTGTGATGACACGACTTCGTGAATGGTCGTCCAGAAAATCAAATCCAAAAGTCATCCAAAATTATTCACTACTTCTCATATTCGAGAAAAAGAAGAACATTCTTCCCTTCATCTTGTATTCGAGAAAAATAAGAAGAAAATTATTTCCTTCTTCTTGTATTCAAGAGAAAAAAAGAAGAAGAAAATTCTTCCTATTTTCTCTTATTCGACAGAAAGAAGAAAAAGAAGAAAATTCTTCCTATCTTCTCATTTTCAAGAAAAAAGAAGAAGAATTTTGACTGGCATTTGGATTTATTTTTCTGGACGACCATTCACGAAGTCATATCATCACACATAAATGACTAATTAATGTACGCGACAAAGGACTGCCGGGTGAAGTACCACTGGTCGATAGCCATCTTGTAAATAAAAATGTAATGTTTTGTAAACTTAATGTAACTGCAAATTTCACAAATAAGATGATAATGTATGCAAATCCAAATAAATTATTTATAAACGAGTTTGTCACGATGTCACGTGGAAATCAGCCGAAAAGATGGCGCATTGCCATTGTTGCAATTTATGTGTTTTTCTTTTCTAATTTAGTCATTGTTGTTTTCTTGGTTTAGATGGTGACGGCAGAACCGGGACCGGGCGCGACCCCCTCGGAGGCGGCGGACGGCGGCACGACCTTCGGTAAACTCAAACAGACCCTCTCATCCTCTCTGCTGACGGCCCAGGACAAAGGTAAGTAACCCAAACTACGGGCTACATGTATATGTAAATGAACATCAAAGCTTCCGGACGAGCTTAATTAGCGGTTCCTTTATACACACAAACACACACACACTGAAAGAGGGAGGGCGTTTTAAATAGAAAGAGAGAGGGATAGAGAAAGAGAGAGATAAAGTTTTTAAATAAAAAGAGAGAAATATAGAGAAAGAGATTTTTAAATAGAAAGAGAAAGAAAAAGAGATGGATAGAGAAAGAGAGAGATATGTATAAACCAACTACCTTACTATAAACACATATAAACAGAGAAAGAGACAAGCACTAAACACACATATTCTGCACCCACTATCACCAACACACACACACATACACAGATACTTTTCCTTTTGTCTTTGTTCTTTTTTTTTCTTTCCATCAACCCTTCTTCCCTCCTTTCGGGACGGGCGTGCAAACACATTCTGCTACTCTTTCATCCCTCAGCGGTTTGAGGGGGCGGGCGTGTTCGCTCGCTCGCTCGCTCGCTTTCGGCCGAGTCCCCCAATTTGCATACAAAACGCCCAACTAACGACGACGACGACAATGTCGTCGCTGAAGGAAACGGAAACGCGAAATCCCAAAAGGAAGGCGAATACGAAGGAGGGACATTACCGCTGCAAATACACGAACGCGCTTTTTTTATATAGTTTTCTTTACGGAGTGGATTATTTATTAAGCGAGAGAGAAAGAGAGACAGAAAGTGGGAAAAGGTGAAGGAGGGATTGCTTTATTTTTATTAAGCGTTGTTAAGAGGAATTTCAAACCCATTTTTGTGGTAAATATTTCATATGATGAAAAAATTATTGTCACTACTGTAATTCAAATGATTACAAGGAGGACCTACAAGATTTTTTTTTTAATTTATGAAATATTTTAAACATATTATAAATAAATAAATTACAAATTCTTATGAAATTTCAAACATATTTCAACATGTATTTAAATAATATTGTTTTCATATGTATATTTGTATTTACATTTTTTTTGTCTTATTATTTTGTATTATTCTATAGCTGGACTTCAGTTTCCTGTTGGGTAATCAATCTATTATTATTATTATTATTAAATTATGGTGTTTTGTGTGAGCTCCCTCTGTCACATACAGTGGCGCGAAAGAGGTGATGGTGATAAAAAAAACTTCTTATTATTATTATGTATCTTCTATGTGTATCTTTTTGTTAGAAAAGAAAGCATTTTATCATAATTAAATTCTGAGAAATTATAAAACCAAACAAAAGAATTCGTAAATACAACAGAAATTATACGCACAAAAATCTATCCCTTGTCAATTATTTTCCCCTTTAATTCGTCCCTGCCACTCCCGCGCTTCCTTTACATTTCCTCTCCCGTTTTCATAGTCCGATTTAAATCCCGCTTCTTTTTTGATTATCCAAGTTTGGGTCGACTCACTCGTAAAGATAAAGGGTAAAGTCATTGTACTTGCGCGTTATCTTAACGCGAGCCTTAAATCGAGACGACTACCCTCTTCATCCATTCATCCGCTCCCCCTTTACGCCCGGAGAGAGCGCGGCTAATCTGATTTACCCTTGAGGCGTCACTGTCTTATTCGCCTTGCTCGATGTCGAGTAATTAAGGAATGATTACATAAATGTTTGATTGTACTTACGCAGAATAAAAAAAGGGAAAAAATGAATGATAAGAATGAGCATCTAAGGAGAAAGTTTGATTGTGCTCATGTTGAAATTAAAAAGGGAAAAATAAGTGAAAATAATGATTAATAAACTGTGTGGGCTTTCTCGAGCTTTATGATTGAAATTGTTGATATCCGGCTAGAAGGCCGTAGTCTATGATTCCTACTAAATTTCAACACTATTGACTCGCCCGAAAAATTTCTTATTGTCGCTCTTGAAATTATTTTCTCTATGGTTATACTGTAAAATTATGTACCACATTCGTATAAACTCGATAACTAAATACGAATTTGGTATTTCGTTACTAAGGAGAAATTAATAAAACACTAGCAGACTTGTGCGTCGTATTTTGACATTGTGTTTTTAATATATTAAAGCAGCAATTAAAAAAAATATATAAGGCACGTAAGTCAATTACGTAGTAAAACCAGGCGTTGCAGATAAGATTGCCACTCTCTGTATTCCTTACTCTATAGTATAAGTACGAGTTCGTGATAAAACCTCTCGTTTGAGATAACATTGCCTCTCTATGTATCCTTACTCTGTGGTATAAGTGCGAGCTTCCGATATAATAATTTACAAACATTAAAACGCTTCGGGGAATAAGATTGTAACGGCGTTTATGTTTTAATATTGATGACGTTTTTCGTCCGTCTCAGTCGTTCGCGTTGCTTATCGATTGCTCGCCAGGTCGGTCGGTAGGTGAACGTGGGAGACGAACGGGGGCGATTCCGGATGAGAAACCGATCTCCGTGGTAACTGGCGAAGGAGGATGAGGAGGTGGAGGAGAAGCGAACTGAACTGAAAAGACGAAAACAGTACGGCACAGAAAGAAAAAAAAATGGCGAGGAAAGGAGAACAGAAGAGAAATGAAGTGAAGAGGGGCGGGCTTCCATTAATCCTACCGGAAATTCATCATATCATTTCGCCATCTAATAATAATAATAATATTCCTAGCTGGCGAACAGAGCGAGACAGTGCTAATTCGAGTGCGAGTCCGTCGCGGTTCATTAATTACCTGTTGAGCCTTTCCCAACTACCCTCCTCCCTTAACGCGGATGATTTATGATTTCAAATTTTAGCTTGATAGATCAAAACGATTTCCTTCACAGGTTTCACTATCAATACGACAAGATATAATCCGTAATTATCTTCGTCTCATTTCACATCACACTCTCCACTGCTTCACTTTGTATACTTCCAAGCAATTCAAGCTTATTAAAAAAATAAATAAAAAAAACTTGAATTAAAAAAGGAAATGTTAAAAAAATACAGGAAACATTTCAAAATTTCGATATTGATATAAATACAGGACTTCAATCTTGGTTTCGTTTTAAAATCGATTTTCAGTTGATCAAAAGCCTCTTACAATCAAGGTCAGGGAATTAAAAGTAATAAATACGTTCTGTCACCAAAAATGAATTAGTGAAGCCAGAAGACACATT
This sequence comes from Philonthus spinipes, assembly GCA_963082785.1. NCBI lineage: Eukaryota > Metazoa > Arthropoda > Insecta > Coleoptera > Staphylinidae > Philonthus > Philonthus spinipes. The sequence continues at coordinate 16,196,261 of OY720311.1, read as the reverse complement.
ACCTTCTGGCTTCAATAATTTATTTTTGGTGACAGAACGTACTTATTTCTATTTATTCCCTTAGCTCGATTATGAGGGGCTTTCGATCGAATCAAAAATTATTTTGTTTATCCGCAAGACAACAATACGATGTATACGCTTTGAAGGTTTAAGCATGTCTTGATGTTAAGAGACGTACTTTTTTAATGCTCGAGATTTTTTTTAAGTTCAAAGTGTTAACAAAATCAGCGTTTTCTTTCACTCAATACCGAGTAACTATTAATAATATAATTTCAATTTGGTTCTCATTGATCACTTGATGAAACATTTCAACTAATTTTTAGAATTTATAAATCCTTGATAATGACAACAAGTCGAAACTATTTGGATAAATAACAAGTATAGTGAATTTGTAAAAGTTTAATTTTTATTTAATTATTTTTCAGTGAACAAGATGTCTCCGCGGCCCTCGATAATCCCCGCCGATACAGAGAATCTTCCGCAACACCCGCCCGAAGAGAAACCTCCGCCCCCTTCTTCTCTGAACGTACAGCAGAAAGCGGAACCGGGTAAACCCCCCAGCAGGGCCGGAGCCTGCAGAGTCTGCCTAAAGGCCTTCAAACCGGACGACTTTAGTCGCACGTGCGCTGAATGCACGCAGAGGGTGTGCGAGGACTGCGCTTCGTATAGTAAGATAGCCGAAGATGAGGACCCGGCAAACTGGACATGCAGCGTTTGCAGAAGGTAAATAAATAATAATCATTAATTAAAAAAAAAAAACAGGAACTAAATAAATAAAAAAATACGAGGAGTGTGTGATGATAAAATCCCTATTCTTATATGATAAAACCACGTGTTGGGGATACAATTGCCTCTCTATGTATTCTTTATTCCATGGTATAAGTGCGAGCTTGCGATTTATTAAATGATAAAACCACGGGTTGAGGATAGGATTGCCTATCTAGGTATTCCTTACTCTGTGGTATATGTATATATATATATTATTTATCTTCTCGAAACACTTATACCATGGAGTAAGAAATACACAGAGAGGCAATCTTATCCTCAATTCGTGGTATATATAATGATAAAACCACGGATTGAGGATAAGATTGCCTCTCTGTGTATTTCTTATATATATATATATATATTTTAATCTTTTTCCTTTCCACCGTTAGGTGTAAGGAGTATATATATACAGGGTGGCGCAAGATTCCGATGAAGTCCAATATCTCAGTTATTTAGAAATTTACAAAAAGATATTACTGACATAATTTGTAGCTACTGTAAAACTTCACATTTTAAAATTGGTTTCATATATACAGGGTGTCCAATAATCACGTGACGTATCAAATATATGATTTTTTAAATGGAATCCTATATTTTTTATGTCGATTTTAGATTCTACGCTTAAAATTAATCATTTTTGACATAAGGTTTATTAGGTCAGTTTTTAATATTTTAAAAGTTATAAACAATTTAAGGTTGAAATCAATGGAAGATTGGGGCCTTATTTTTCAAAAATGAAAAACGATGTAAACTTTCTGTTAACGCAATTTAATTGAAAAAATGCTTAATAATATAAAGAATAATCGTTTGTTACCATAAAGCAAATGTTGTGTACAGGGTGAAACAATGCGCAAAATGATTTTTTTCTTTTTTCACTTAAATGGAACAACTTATATTTTTTACACTATTTCGATAGAAAATTGATTGTTCTTTAATTTTTGTATAATAAACTATACCCCTATCTGTTACCATTTTTTAACAATTTCAATTCAAAGTACAAAATTATAAGTTTCGCTTATAATCTATAATTTAAGTAGGCTATAATTAAAACAAATGCAATTCATAATCGTTTTCTGGTATTTAATAACATACTTACTCCCTAACCTAAAAGGATATTCAAATGACAATCGATATTTAAAGGCGCATGCAAAATATAAAGAAAATAGTTGCTCAACGATTATTTAGCGAGTTATAATGGTTATTGGGACAATTTTTTTAAGAAAAAAATTGTAAAATGTTTGAATGCTATTGAATTGAAAAAAAATGTGAATGTGTGAAATAAATACATAAAAATGTTAACAAAATATAATGATATAAATATTTTATTATTTCACTTAGTATCTATTTTCGGTTTTTCAGTCAACATAAATTGTTTAAATAAATCAATTTAAGAAGCATATAGGAATATTTTAAATATTTTTCGAATAATAACCAAAAAATATAGTTGTTGTTAGTTTTTAACAATTAAATTAATCATTTATTGAAGAAGATGTTTAACTGCACCAGTGTTACAAAATATAATGTAAAATGTACTTTACTTACTAATATTATAATTAGTAAGCGTTGAAAGTTACTAAATAAATTAGTTGTTCTGGCGCGGCATACTTTGGTTAAAAAATCTAAACCAAATTATTTAATCAAATGCAATTTTGGAGAATAAATTGATGATAATAATAGGAGTCTTAAAATCTGTTTAAAAATAAATTATTAATATTAACATACCTTAATAGAAAAAATAACTTCCAACCCATTCCTGGTGAATCGAAAACCAACTCACCTCCACCACTCACTAATTACCACTTGTTCATAAACAAAAATTAATCGCGTTTTTAATTATTAATAATTTCTAACGTTAAAAATTAAACCGGAATAGTGAACACTGCGCGTTTTCGGACGACTGAATCGAAATACAAGAGCGCAATTATCGCAAATCAAGAAGAAAAAAACGATCGACGACTCACTCGGAGAACGCATTCCTGAGATAAGAAGATTCGTTGTACCTGGATCCTGGCGCACAGCCAAGAACATACCTATTTAAATTGTTGTATTTTCAATATTATCGCGTATTAAAATAATTGCAGCTTAATATTTATTTACTTTTTTTTATTAAATTCTCATTTATCCCGTGGTAAAAAAATATGTATGAATTATGATGTATTTTAATTAATACACTTGATTATTCGTTTCACTAAATTATTTTATATTTGTGTTCGCGTAACTTTCACAACTAAATAAATTAGTTGTTCTAGCACGGCCTACTTTGATTAAAAATTCTACACCAAATTTGTATTTGAGATTAAATATCTCAAAAACGGTAAACGGTAGCTATTTAATATGTTATATAAAAAATGAAGAGTGGTTAATTTTCTATTAAAATAGCATAAAAATTATAGGGTGGCCCATTTAAGTAAATAGAGAAAAAAATCATTTTGCGTATTGCTTCACCTTGTATATAAAAATTTGTTTTAAGAGAAAAAAAAAGAGTATTTCTTTTATTATTAAGTATTTTTGCATTTGTATGGCGTTGACAGAATGTTTATTTCATTTTTCATTATTGAAATATTAGGCTCTAAACATCTATCGATTTCAACATTCATTTGTTTATAACTTTTAAACTATGAAAAATTGACCTATTAAATGTTATATAAAAAATGATTATTTTTAAACGTAGAATCGAAAATCTTCATAAAAAATATATCATTCCATTTAAAAAAACATATGTTTGATACGTTATGTGATTATTGGACACCTTGTATATATGAAACTCATTTTAAAATGTGAATTTTTACAGTAGCTACTAATAATGTAAGTAACATTTTTTTGTATATTTCTTTATAACTGAGATATTGGACTTCATCGTAATCTTGCGCCACCCTGTAATAATATATATATATATATATATATATATATATATTGAAAAAAAAACCTTTATTTATTTATTTACGGGTAGTAAATAAATAAATAATAATCATTAAAAAACAGGAATTAAATAAAAAAATATTTTATTTTGCTCCATTTTTAAAAAAATCTTAATTAATTATTTTTTCATTCTCTAATAGGAAAATTCAGTCGCGAGCAGCGATGCAACAGGACTCTTCCGAGAGCCTCCTGGAGATCCCTATGCAGGAGCTGCAGCGACGGCACTCGGAAGCCCGGCTCGGATCTTCCGGAGGGCTGACGCCCGGACTAGGCGGGGGATTAGCCCCGCCGAGGAGTCCGGAACTGCGCCGGCACTCGGACGTCTCGCCGGCGTCCCTCAAAGAACTCGAAAAGGTAAGGATCTTATAATCACATTTATTTCCTTTACGTATATAAATAACTCTGTTGTATCCTTTATTCGCACTTTATTTTCTAATGATTAGACATATATTTCAAGTGCAAAGCACTCTTTATCAATAGCAACTAATTCTAAGAACTATTGTGAGATTTACTTTATACAAATATTTTTATTCAGACAATTATATTTTTACAAACATTGAGTATATACACTAAAATAAATGTTTGTCTGTCCTGGGCTTTCATAATAATTTTTCAATTTACCCATAAACTTTCCCAATTTAATTTTTTTTACACGATTATCTTTTTTTTTGTTCAAGTTAAAAGGCACGGGACAAAAATCCGGAGACCCCGTCTGGGCGTCCCGCGGCGGTCGCAGCGGTGCCACCAGCAGGGCGAACAGCCCTCCCAGGGACGCGGCACCCACACCGAACCGCTCGCGACGCGGCTCTCGCATCGTCGCGCGACAACACAGCTACGACGAGGAAGTTAACAAAGGAACGGGAAACACAACGCCCGGCACCGAACTCGGCCTAGCCCTACCGGCCCCAATGCCCCGCAGAGCTTCCGCCTACGACGTCTTCACCGTCCCGGGCCTGAGCACCGTCACCACCGGCCCAACGGGAAGAAGGCCCTCTTTCAGAGGCGCCGCTCCCGACCCGGGAAGTCCACCAAGTCCAGACGCCTGTCCGGCTCTCACGATTCCCGACATGAAGGAACGTAGAAACAGCAGGAGGGGATCACAACTGTAAGTAATTTGAACTAAGCTCGCAATTTTTACACTTAACCTAACATTTATGGAGCTCGCTTCGCTCGCAAACTTGACACCTAAGCTACGTCAGTCCAGAGTTTTGTGGAAGCTCGCTTCGCTCGCAATTCTGACACTTAATCCATTTTTCTTAAGTAGAACTCGCTTCGCTCATAAACTTAACTCTTAAATTCAGCCAGTTCAATTTTTTATAGAGCTCGCTTTCGCTTTAAATACTAAAGCCAATCCAGATATTTTACAGAGAACGCTTCGTTTGTAATCTTAAGACAGAGCTTAGCCAATTCTGAGGCATTATTAAGCTTAATTATACTCAAAATATAATATAATATAATATAATACAATATAATATAATATAATATAATATAATATAATATAATATAATATAATATAATATAATATAATATAATATAATATAATATAATATAATATAATATAATATAATATAATATAATATAATATAATATAATATAATATAATATAATATAATATAATATAATATAATATAATATAATATAATATAATATAATATAATATAAAATATAATTATTATTAATATTTTTTTTTTTCATATAAAATTAAAAATAACTCAAAAACCCAGTTTTTGTTTTTTTGTATAATTTGAAAAAATAGGGTTCCAACAAGACTTCCAGAAAGTTTCACGAAGCCACCCCGCAAAATAAATAAATCATGATTTTTTTATTTTCCCCGCCACAGAAAATTCAACAGAAATTTATATTTTTTCGCATAAAATCGAAAAGAACTAAAAAAATTAGCGATGTTTGTTCATCACATATTCTGAAAGGAGAGGGTTTCAAAAACACCCCCAGACAGTTTCACGAAGCCAAAATAAATTAATTATGATTTTTTGTTTCTGCCCCTCACATAATTTAATAGAAATTCGTGTTTTTCGCATAAAATCGAAAATAACTCAAAAACTAAGGAAGGGGTAATTTTTGTTTTATGCATATTTTTGAAGGGGCGGGATTCAAAAACATCCCCAGAAAATTTCATGAAGCCACCCCGCACAAAAATTAAATTATGATGTTTTTTATTTCACACTCAAAGAAAATTAAATAAACAGATTTTGAGGGAAAATCTGAAAATTGCGGATTAACTTAAAATTATAACCAAATTATTCTTAATAAATGGGAGTATCAATTGTGTGAATATGATTAACTTGAAGCAAATGGTTTTTGTACAATAGGGGCGTAAAGTTGCCCTTTAAAAAAACGATCGAAAAATATTTTCAAATTCGCATTTTTTTGTAAATAAATGTGAAAATATAATATTCAAAATTCTTAGCGTAAAATATAGATAAATACTTCCTGAATCCAATTCTTCATGTCGCAATGTTATATCTTGCACATGAGCAAAGTTATCTTAGTTTAATCAGCAGTGCGTCTGAAAACCTCGATCACCGGACCGATCGAGGTTTTCAGACGCACTGCTGATTAAACTAAGATAACTTTGCTCATGTGTAAGATATAACATTGCGACATGAAGAATTGGATTCAGGAAGGATTTATGCGTAAACCGTTCTCATAAGAACGGCGTGTGCCGTAAAGCACTATTTTCTCTTCTTTTCTAGCGAGTGGTATGCCCTTAATTCCACGGGGCGACTTAAAAATTCTAGAAAAAATTGAAAAAACTTCTGCAGGATTAATACAACCACTTGGATCGCTTAATCAGACTCTAAACTTCAGGATTATATCAATTTTTTGTAGTTGACATACCCCGCAACCCTTCCACAGCACCGTCAATTCGGGATTATTTTCGAATATTTCAACGCTTTTGACTCGAATTAATAAAAATTGAAACACAATTAAAAAAAGCTTCTGCAGGATTAATTCAACCACTTGGATCGCTTAATCAGACTCTAAACTGCAGGATTATATCAATTTTTTGTAGTTGACATACCCCGCAACCACTCCACAGCACCGTCAATTCGGGCTTATTTTTGAATATTTAAAAAAAATTGACTCAAATTAATAAATATTGAAATAAAATTGAAAAAACTCCTGCAGGATTGACTCAAACACTCAAATCGCTTAATTAGATTCCGGATAGTGAGATTGTATTAATTGTTTGTATTTCCCGCACCCTTGATCCTTTCACACCGACTAACATCATTATTTTCTTTTGTATTGGTCGTTGTTTTCTTCGTTTCTGCGGCTTACAATTTATATAAGAACTGCAAATTTACAGTAGGACATAATAATGATGATAATATGTTTTATTTATTCTTCTCCCTTTTCTTTTCGATCGTTTTTCGCGGTTTATTATTATTCATCACCACAACGCGGTTGTCCCTGTTTCTGAGCGCAAATCACCGGCAGGCGCGCGCTTAATTAACGCTAAGTAGCCCTTAATTAAAATGCACGTGCACGCGCGCATGCACTCGCGTTCACTCACGCGGCCCTCTAGATTTATTTATTTTTTTTTATTTTTGTTCATTATTCACCTTTTCATCCATTCATTCATTTTCCACTTCATTATTATTCCAACGAAGAGGACACGACAAAATTAAAAAAAAAAACAACAACAACAGAACTGTCACAGGTTGAATACTGAACGGAAAGAGATATAGGTAGAATTAATAGAGAGGAAAAGGGGGAAAGAGAGGGTGATTAAACTTTCTTTCTTAGTTTCTCAATTTGTTTCGAAAATCTCCATCGCAGTTGTCTTAATTAGTCTCCAAATTATTACAAAATACCAATTGTTAGTATTAGCTGCACCGTACAACCCTCCCACGGCACCCTTGATTTCGGTTATTTTCTCTTAGTTCGACAGATTGGACTGAAATTACAATAGCAAGATGCTGTTCTTGCAACGGTCAAGAAGCTAATCCTCGAGACTCGCGGTACACCCCCTAAGCCACTCTACAATCAACGGACGTCGGGGGTGGCGCACGCGCTTTACAAATTCAAAGAGAAATAAAACAAATTAAGAGGCTGAAAAAAAATTAAATAAGGGAAAAGATACAGAAAGAGATGGAGAGAAATGGAAGAGGGAGAGAAATACTGAGAGAGATATAAAACAGACTGAGAGATTGAAAGACAAATACATGGAAAAATACACAGGTGAAGAGAAACGTGCGGAAAATATTGGGGAGGCGTGGGGAGGAAAATAGGAGGAAATGGGGGGGTGTTATTATTATCGATCCGGATGGACGACTCGATGCACCTGCCAACGCAAACGACGCGATACGAAGCGACGAAACGACTTCCATCCCTCTGGAATTCATTGTAAATTGCAATAATGACGAATGCAACACTCGGCCGGGGTTGATTTTGAAAAGCTGAAGCGACTGGTAGAATATTTCAGTACTTAATTGTTTTTCTTAACGATCAATTATTATTTCATCTAAATATAATAATAACAATTCGACGACGGAGCGATAGACACAATTTTTTAGTACTTATTTTAATTAAAAATTATTGTAATAATTACGAAGAAAAAAAATTGAGAATTTAATTGAAAATATGAAAAATTATTGTTTCATCTCAATATATTATTAATAATAACAATTTGTCGAGGAAGTGATAATGGAATATCTTAGTACTTTTACTCAATGAAAAATGATTATTTCATCTCAATAATTATAAGAAATGGATGACCTAGAAACACATGGAAGGACGCAATAAACAATGATTTTGAAAAGAAGTGAATGAGAAATAGAAAAGAAAAATCTATGTGGAAATAATTTATAAATTATTTTGAAATCATTTTTATTTAATTTATGGGGAGATATATTTAAAACCATCATAAGGCTATAGGCTTAGACGTCTTGGATAAGCTTATACACATAATAATAATAATTCAGTGAATCGCAGAGGAAGAAAAAAATAAGTTGAATACGCTTAATAATCAATTTAATTATATTCAATAAACCCGGGGGGTTATTCGTTTGAGATGGATGGTGCGCGAAGGGCGTTCGTCGTTCTGGATGTTTTAATTGGTATACGCTCTATTCCCTTCTCTCTCTCAAGCTAACTCACCCCACGCTGAGCAAGTTTATCTATGGCGTATTAACTTTATTAATTAATGCTCTCTCTCCACAAGTGCAAGCAAACTCGGAGGCTGGTGCGACCGAACCAACGACCGACTGGGGAAATTGTGTTATCGAACATACATACATACAGAAGTGGCATTTAATACGGCTAGAACTATGAATAAAAACGCCTTTTGATCCACAAATATGTTTTTTTTTACTTTCCCCGGACCCCCTGTCCAAGGGAAAGTATTGTGATCGTGAAAATTTTCGAACCGCCAATTTCAACAAATATGCACGTTTTCAGGTCCCCTGAGTCCATTCCATCGAGTTTTGAAAAATGTCTGTGTGTGTGTCTGTGTGTGTGTCTGTGTGTCTGTGTGTCTGTGTGTCTGTGTGTCCGTGTGTCTGTGTGTCTGTGTGTTTCCGCGATAGCGCATAAACGGCTAAATGGATTAAGCCCAAACTTTATATCTAAGCTTTTTATAACAGTGGAAAGATCTGAAAAGCTTTTGGTTAGAATCAAAACTCATTAAGTGCAACTTTACTCTTAGCAATTTTTCATTTTTTAATTCGGATAGAAAAATGTTTCAAATAAAAGTTGTAGATCTTGGAAAATAAATAATTTCTGCTATAAAACTTTTATTGTAGGACCTCCGGTTTTCATTTTATAAGCGTTTACCTGATAAATTCCCTTAGAGATTTTAATTATTAAAATAATTATTTTAATGACAATTAAAACGTCAAAGTGCCGTCGTATTCAGCAGATTCGCAAAGTTTGAAAAAAACGAAGAAGAGTGCGGATCAATGATTTCAACACATTCTAAGGTAAGAACTAACACACATAATTATAATATTCATCTCAATACTCGGTTTTAACTTTGAAAGACAACAATCAATTTTTTCTATTAATCATTTTGCTTTCCTATTAAATTTTCAATTAGAAACTTATTTGACCGTATTCACCGGGGAAAGTACCATGATGGACACATCACCATTTTTATGTTTTATATATTTTATAAAATTAACAGTGAAGATGAAAAGTATATGATTTTAGAATATATTGTAATTTAATCGACTGTCCATTCATCAGGAAACACAAAACTGACGTAATGATACTACACAAACTATTTAGCATCAGATTAACCCTAGCGAAAAAGGTAAAATACCCCAGAATCCTGCTGGATTCCAAGCAAAACGCATAAAATACAAAACGGACAAAGCGAGCCGGGCAGTGCAAAAGAGCCATAGGCATTTATAAAAAAAATATTCTGGATTTTAATTCACTTTTCTGTAATCTCTCTTTTATTTTCCAATAGATTTTTATTATTACCCTAACTTCCCTTAGCCTAATAAAGTCAAGGATTGTTAATTCAGAATTACACTCGAGTTTAACCAATCCTGAATTGTTACTAAAATTAATGTACGGAAATATTGTGTAATTTTTGGAATATCAATGGAAATAATCCGCTGTATGCACATTCACCATTTTTTTTTTTTCTCTGAAAAGCAAATAACATCACCACCATCAATTTCTCTCTTACAAGAAAAAGGAATTGCTATAACTCGTGCTCTTCGAGTCTGGTCCTTTAAAGGTGGTCATAGCCTGATTGCTGACACTATCAAAACAGGGAAATCATCTTTTTTTTAAATAATTAAAAATATAAACAATTGCCTGACGATTTATTCAATCACTTGAATCGCTTAACTGGACTTCGAACTGCAGGGTTTAGTCAATTAGTAACTGATGCACCCTCCAACCCCAGCAATTTTACTTTGTGTTATTTTCATCCGGATCGATGGATTTATTTCGAAATTAAAAAAATATATTAAAAAATGTAAAAAACTGCTAGAGGGTTGGTTTAACCACTCAAATCGCTTAATTAGACTCCAAACTGCAATATTGTATCAATTGTTTGTAGCAGTCACACCCTTAATCCCCTCCACAGCAACCATAAAATTATGTTTGTTTTTATATTAGTATTGAAAGAATTGAATTTAATGTTCGTAAATAGCAAGTTTTCTGAATATTTTATTTCAAATCACTTCAGAATCAAAGTCATTCAGTTCTTTGCTTTTTTTTTTCTGAGCGTCCATGAAAAAAAAAAAAAAGAAAAACAGGGTTAATACTCAATCGGAAAGGTATATACGAGTGAAACAACCAATTAGTTTTTGTATCAGAGAAAAAATTTAGGAATGAAATGAAATTCGCATGTGTGTGTGTGTGTGTTTCGCCAATTTCAATCTACATATCGACTTCCGAATACGCCCCTCGGTACGAACACCGAAAACTTTCCGGCCGGGGAATTTCACCGCTGCATCCACCGCAATTAATACTCCAACCTCGACAACCCGAAACCCAACGTTTTATTCTGCAACACGGGATCCGATTGTTTTCCGGTTTCTAAATACATATTTTTTTGTTCGTTATATTATTCGGACTCAATCTAATTTTTCACCTGGGTTTTCCATTCATTTTCATCCGCACAGAAAAAAATAATACCGGACTGTTGCTGTCCTGATTTTTTTCCTCCTTTTTTTTGTTGTTGTTTCGCATTTTGTTTAGTTGCGGTTTCAGGAGGATTGAAATTCAGCCGTTGTAGTGTGTATTTCTCCCTATTTTTCACTATCTCTTTCTATTTCTTACTATCTCTTTTTTATTTCTCCATCTCACTCTCTCTTCCAATTTCTTTCTCTCCTTGCTATATATTTCGATGCGTTGCGGAAAAACAAGTGTCACGTTGAACTTATCTTCGCTAAGAAGGGCTTACGGCTAGACAGTCCTTGGGGTCGGGATTTAATTATTGTGGGTTCCTAGGGGATGGAAAGTAGATTTTTCGTAAGTAATTTTCATTTATTTGTTTTTTTTTTCTTGTAAATTTAAACGAAATATAAAACCCACGATTTTTCTCCCTTTGATTATTCTTTTCTCCCTCCTCTTTTTTTTAATTTACGTAAGATTTCTCGTTTGCGCGACGATTCTCTCCAGTTTCCCCGGCCGTCACAAAGGTCTGCGCGACGCGCCGGGTCGGGTTTCTCCGATGACGTCAAAAAGGGGGGCGAACAAGGCGGGAGGTTTCCGCCGGGGGGGTTCGGTGAAATCCCTCCATTACGCGCTCCCGGAGCCCCCTGTTTACCTTTTTGCTCGCTGTGCTGACGTGCACAAAGGAGACGGCGGACGAACAGAGAGTGGGAGCAGAGGAATATGGACGGGGAGAGAGCGTATTTATAAAAGAAACACGAACGACTAGCAAAGCGAAAAATAAAAAAAAATGAAAAAGAGAAACACTCTTGAAGAATTTTCCAATACGTGTTGTCGCATCCTAGTGGATATTTATAGAATGAATTGCGATCACGAATTAAACAGATTGTAGTTTCCGTGAGAATTTTGGTGAATGCGCCGGGAAATTTATGTTCGTTTCATGTATAATAATCATTTAATAATGAATTTATGTACAATAATACAATAAATATGACATTTTATAGAATGTTCAATGCAAGTGCACCTTAAGAATCAAGAACGTAATGAAGAAAAAAAGATAGAAAAAATCACCGGTTTTTACAAACGTTACATTCCACGTTATGGAGGGGATGAAGGGTGCACCCGCTGAAAACAATTGACAGAATCTTGCAGTTTGGAATTTAATTAAGCAATTTTAATTGCTAAATCTATTCTCCAGCAGATTTTGTGTTTTTAAATAATTATTTTTTAATTTCGCATTAAATCCATCGATCCTTATGACAATAACACTAATATTTAAGTTGCTGCGGAGGGGATTACGGGTTGAAACAATTGACAGAATATTGCAATTCGGAGTCCAATTAAGCGATTTGAGTGGTTGAATTAATCCTGCAAAAGTTTTTTCAATTTTATTTCAATTTTTATTAATTCGAATCAAATTTGTTAAAATATTCGAAAATAAACCCAAATTGATGGTGCTGTGGAGGGGTTGCGGGGTGGGTCAATTACAAACAATTCATATAATCATGCGGTTTACAGTCTGATTAAGCGATCTGGGTGGTTGAATTAATACTGCAGAAATTTTTTCAATTTTATTTCAATTTTTATTAATTCGAGTCAAATTTGTTGAAATATTCGAAAATAAACTCGAATTGACGGTGCTGTCGAAGGGTTGCGGGCTGTGTCAAATAAAAACAATTGATATAATCCTGCAGTTTAGAGTCTGAGTAAGCGATCTGAGTAATTGAATTAATCCTGCAGAAGTTTCTTCAATTTTATTTCATTTTTTATTAATTCGAGTCAAATTTGTTGAAATATTCGAAACTAACCCCAAATTGATGGTGCTGTGGAGGGGTTGCGGGGTGGGTCGATTACAAACAATTCATATAATCATGCAGTTTACAGTCTGATTAAGCGATCTGGGTGGTTGAATTAATACTGCAGAATTTTTTTCAATTTTATTTCAATTTTTATTAATTCGAGTCAAATTTGTTGAAACATTCGAAAATAAACTCGAATTGACGGTGCTGTCGAAGGGTTGCGGGCTGTGTCAAATAAAAACAATTGATATAATCCTGCAGTTTAGAGTCTGATTAAGCGATCCGAGTAATTGAATTAATCCTGCAGAAGTTTGTTCAATTTTATTTCAATTTTTATTAATTCGAGTCAAATTTGTTGAAATATTCGAAACTAACCCCAAACTGATGGTGCTGTGGAGGGGTTGCGGGGTGGGTCAATTACAAACAATTCATATAATTATGCAGTTTACAGTCTGATTAAGCGATCTGAGTGGTTGAATTAATCCTGCAGAAGTTTCTTCAATTGTATTTCAATTTTTATTAATTCGAGTCAAATTTGTTGAAATATTCCAAAATAAACTCGAATTGACGGTGCTGCCGAAGGGTTGCGGGCTGTGTCAAATAAAAACAATTGATATAATCCTGCAGTTTAGAGTCTGATTAAGCGATCTGAGTAATTGAATTAATCCTGCAGAAGTTTCTTCAATTTTATTTCAATTTTTATTAATTCGAGTCAAATTTGTTGAAATATTCCAAAATAAACTCGAATTGACGGTGCTGCCGAAGGGTTGCGGGCTGTGTCAAATAAAAACAATTGATATAATCCTGCAGTTTAGAGTCTGATTAAGCGATCTGAGTAATTGAATTAATCCTGCAGAAGTTTCTTCAATTTTATTTCAATTTTTATTAATTTGAGTCAAATTTGTTGAAATATTCGAAACTAACCCCAAATTGATGATGCTGTTGAGGGGTTGCGGGGTGGGTCAATTACAAACAATTCATATAATTATGCAGTTTACAGTCTGATTAAGCGATCTGAGTGGTTGAATTAATGCTGCAGAAGTTTTTTTCAATTGTATTACCATTTTTATAAATTCGAGTCTAATTTGTTGAAATATTCGAAAATAAACTCGAATTGACGATACTCTAGAAGGGTTGCGAGGTGTGTCAACCACAAACAATTGATATAATCCTGCAGTTTAGAGTCTAATTACGCGATCTGAGGGGTTGAATTAATCTTGCAGAATTTTCTTCGATTTTATTTCAATTTTTATTAATTAGATTCAACTTTGTTGCAATATTCGAAAATAAGCCAGAATTAACGGTGCAATGGAAGGGTTGCGGGGTGTGTCAACTACAGACAATTGATAAAATCTTGCAGTTTTGATTATAATTAAACGATTTGCGTTATTAAATCATTCCTCCAGCAGTTTTTTTTTTAATTTTTTTTAATAATTAATTTTAATTATCGAATTAAACCCATCGATCCTTACGAAAACAGCACACATTTAAATTGCTGTAAAGGGGTTGAAGGGTGCATCAGTTACAAAAAAATGACCAAACCCTGCAGTTTAAAGTTCAAATAAGCGATTCGGGTGATTACATTAATCATGAAAAGTGTTCTCGTATTTTTAATTATTTTTTTAAAGAGGGAAATAAATGGTGAATGCGCCGGGAAATGTATGTTCATTTCACGTTAAATAATCTTTAATAATGAATTTATGTGCAAAAACACAATAAAGACGAAATTTTTCCAAAATATTCAATTGAATTGCATCTTTGAGAATAAAAAAGACGAAAAAAAAAATCGATTAAAAAATTCATCAATTTTTACAAATATTTCATAAGTTTCTATGAAATTAAATTAAATAAAAAGAATTTCAAAATAATTAATAAATTATTCTCTCTTTAGCTACTATGACATTTTGACTTTCTATGAAACGTTTATGTATCCTTACAAACATTTTGTAAAAATCGGTTTAATTTTTTCACTTTTGTTTTGAAAAGGAAAATAAACCTGAGAGAATATATATATTTAAAGGTAGAGAACGGTAACGCGATGAATTTTCTTATAATACCCCCATATTAATATTCACGAACTCGCACCGGCGAGAAAGGAGAAGACTTTAGGGCAGCGGAGCGGGGAGGAGGTAAATTGGATTAGTTCTAAAAGAGGAACGGTCGGACGAGAGCGGATGGCCGAACAGGAAGGAAAGTTTTGCCCATTTTGCGGGTCGGTCACGTATCCGCGGTGATCCGCCAATTTCCCGCACCACCTGATCTTATCAAACCGAAAGAGAGACAGAGACGGAGAAAGGCGGGCGGACGCAGCTGGCCAAAGTAGGCAGAAAAAAAAAATCAATAGACTTTACCACCCGCTCGTTTCTCCCCTTGGGGTGCATCGCATGCATATTATTACTAATTATTTAAAAAAATATAATTATTTTAAGTATAACACTTTACAATATCACTATATTTTTTTTATCATTATTCTCCATTGTGCAAACTGTAATCGCAATGCTGCAGGAGAACGATTTTCATCTGATTTCCGAGCGCGTGGGTTGAAGAAGGAGGAGAAGAACGTCTCGCATCCCTTTCCTGCTCCTTTTCATATCGCCGGGGCGGGCGCAATTATAGTAATGAGATATATTCCGGCGTTATTAAATTTTCCTAGATAAATATACGTATATATGGGTTTAGTCAACGTTTGAATGTATAAATGCGAAAACGAGAAAGAGAGAGAGGGAAACATATAGAGAGAGACAGAACAAAAAATAAAGGGATGAAGAGAGAGAGAGAGAAACTGACAGAGAAAGAAAAAAGCAAGGGAGAGAAATATACAGAGAGAGCGAGAGAGGGAATGAAGTAATGGAAAGAGAGTTCAAGAAGAACCAAAGAAGAGAGAGTGAAAGAAAGAGAATCAGGGAGAGTAGGATAGAAGAAGAGAAGCATGCAAGCGAGACAGAAAGAGCTCTTCTGTCTCTATCTAACCCTCTGATAGATGAAAGGAAAGCGAGCTAGAGTAAGCAAAAGCGGGAAAGGGTTCTGCTAACATTCTGCGGGAGGACGGGTCTGCCGTCGTGTTTGTTTATTTTAAATGGAAATCTCGCTCGGCTTTCAGATTGTCTTCTTCCTCGCTTGATGGTGATTAAACAAGAAGAGAGAAGCAAACACGGCAACGTTTTTTGTCCTTGTTTTGCAAAAAAATGAGTTGCGAAATCATCCCTTAATAAATTTAATTAATTCATCGACGATTATAAGTACAATTCAAATATTCGTCAATAAATTAAATAAATTTCCGAATTCGCAATACATTTTTTTTTAAACTCGAACGAGAAAAACGATTGCTTTGCTCGCACAATGGATTGCTTTATTTTTCAATCGGGGTCACGAAACGGCGAAACTTTCATCCTTACGTAGACGATTTATTTCTGGGCCCGTTCGCCTGATTCAGCACGACCTTTTGCACTCTTATTATATGATAAATGTTTATTTAAAACGATCATGTTTATTTTATTGAGATTTAGTTATCTCCTTTTTCTTTCATTCTTTTTGTATAAAATGCAGATTTTTTGTTTCCTATGTAAAATTTAATTTCTCTTTATTTTCTTCTCGCGTTTTTAATATTTAATTTAAAATAATAATATATGTTTTTATTTCGTAAAAGTGAAAACAATTATTTAGATTATATGATCTTGTTATATACACACATCTTTATTCAGACAATATGACAACAAAATTTCACAAAATTTATTATAACAATATGTACAATTGTGTTAGTAGTCTGTCATGGGCTATCTGCCTAATGATCTTGTTATTATACATTAAATACGATTATATTCTTCGCTGCAATGTCCCTTTCAGATTTATCGACTTTTATTCTAAATTAGATTGTAAATAATCATGTAATTATCGTAATGCACAGAAATATTTGAAGTAACTTGTCTCGTTACGTTTCTTTTATTTAATTTAAATTTCATTTCATGTATATCATTTCATAATCTCATCATTAAACTAATGACACATGGCCCAGTTACCCGAAAGGGAGGAAACATTAGGGGCTTAACGAGGAATTTTTGTGCCTGTACAAAAAAACACACCTCTCACAAAACCGTAACCGTAATTCGAAATTGGCTGTAATATCTCTTTGAGATTTATCAAATTTTGCATTCTTAAAAAAATCTATTTCATAATCTCCTCACTAAACTAATACTTCTAAGGGCTTCATTTTTTTCGCTCGTTTTTAAAAAGTCTAACTTTTATTTCTAGGCCGGATATCGCTGGTCTCCGAACGATGCCTCCCCCACGACCTTCGCCCGCACTGGAAGATCTAGAGGCAGCACCGCGACGCCAGGCATCCGTCGACGCTGAAGCGATTAGGATTGTTATCCACGACGTCGATTCCGGCTCAGCCGCCGCCGCTCAGCGCAGAGTGGTCTTAAGGAGGGATCCCACCGACAAAGCCCACCGCAGTAAGTAATCATCATTAATTAAACCTCATCAAAAGAATATTCATAGAAGCTCACCAACCTTACCAAAGACAATCCAGTAACTTTTATAAAGCTTTTTAATTAATTTGATTTAATTCTTTTCGTTTAATTTTATTCGGTTTTGATTTAAATTGAATTAATTTGGTTTAATTTAATTTAAATTGATTTAGTTTAATTTGATTTAATATAACTGATTTAATTTTGCTGATTGTATTTGAATTAATTTAATTGATTTTTTAACATCTTTAAATTGTGTAAGGCATAGTTGTACTGACGAGGGATAGATCCCGAAACACGTGTCTGCAGATGGCCTTATATTAAGTAACGTTAATTTTTGTTGTTTTTACATAAAATTTTTCTCGGATCAAAAAAAAATTTTGTTGCATTATGCAATATTTTATTGCTATGCAGCAGCAGGTGTACATTATGTAATTCAATGTCCGGCGTGGGTATTTGCCCGGGAAGTAGTTGTTTTAATGTGCATTTGTTTAACGTAAGTCAAAAATCACAGAGCTAAATGTGGAAATAATTTATTAATTATTTTCAAATCATTTTTATTTAATATATTTACTGCTCGCTTCGCACAGTAAGTTTCACGAAGCCACCCCTCGAATTAAATAAATTATGATTTTTTGTTTTCCCCCGTCACTGAAATTTCAACAGAAATTTATGTTTTTTTTTTTTTTCACATGAAATCGAAAATAACTCAAAAATTACTGAGGGGGTAATTTTTATTTTATGTATATTTTAAAAGTCTGGATTTTAACAATACTCTAAGAAAGTTTCATCAAGCTACCCCGCAAAATACATAAATTATGAATTTTTATTTTTCCCCGTCACATAAAATTCAACAGAAATTCGAGTTTTTTCGCATAACATCGAAAATAACTCAAAAACTAGGGAAGAAGTAATTTTTGTTTTATGCATATTTTGAAAGAGAAGGGTTTAATTAATATCTCTACCAAGTTTCATAAAACCACCCCGCACAAAAATTAAATTATTATTTTTTTATTCCCTACTCACATAAAATTAAATTCCCAGATTTTGGCGGAAAATCTGAAAATCGCGGATTAACTTAAAATTATAACCAAATTATTCGCAATGAATCGGAGGATCAATTCTACAAATTTTATTAACTTAAAGCAAACAGTTTTCATACAGCGGAGGTGTAAAGTTGAACTTTGAAAAACGAGCGATAAAATTTTCCAAGTTTGAGAATTTTTATAGACAAGCACGAAAGCTTCATTTCAGTAATTTTAAATAAAAAATGTACACTAATTCTTCCTGAATCCTATACTTCAAGTCGCAATATTCTATCTTAATAATTATGAAAGTTATCTTAGTTTAATCAGCATCGTGACTAAAAACGTCAATTAGCGCGGTTTGTTTAAACCGTTCTCATAAGACCCCTGTGTAAATCAGGCTTAATGTTAAGCCCAACTTGTCTAGAGCTTTTATAAGGCTCGTTATCGCTCGAAAACTTGATACTTAAGTTCAGCCTATTCAGAATTATCGACGCTCGTTATCATGAAACCAACTCTTAGCCAATTACTGAATTAAAATTCTTATATTTTACAACAAATTTTTGTTTTTTCTCATAAAATCGAAAATAACTCAAAAATACGGGTGGGGTAATTTTTGTTTTTGGCATATTCTCAAAGGGAAAGGTTCCAGCAATACCTTGTGAAAATTTCACGTAGCCACCCCGCATAAAAATTAAATTATGAATTTTTGTTTCTCCCCCTCTCAGAAAATTTGATAGAAATTCCTGTTTTTCACATAAAATTTAAATAACTAAAAAAATACCGATGGGGTAATTTTTGTTTTTTACAAATGTTGAAAGGGGAGGGTTTCAACAATACCCCCAAGAAGTTTTACGAATCCTCCCCGCAAAATAAATAAATTATGAATTTATATTTTACCCGTCACAGAAAATATAACAGAATTTTTTTCTCACAACATCGAAAAGAATTGAACTAACTAGGAATGGACTAATTTTTATTTTCTGAATATTCCGAAAGGGGAGGCTTTCAACAACACCCCCTCTTTGCGGAGAGTCGAACAGAGGACCGTAAACCGCGTGAAAGTTGCCCGGAACGCAACAACGAATCCCCCCTTTGCAAGCCGAACAAACGGATCAACCGAAACACACACACAGCGCGGGGACAACAATGACGCTTGCTCGCCCACCCGGGCAATCGGGAAATCGGAAAACCCGGGGAAGGGGGTGGAGAGTGTGTGCAAGGGGCGGTTTTAATTAATTCAGCCCCCCCGTTCTCTATTTCCCAACCAAATATCTATTAACATAAAATAAAAACACAAAACCGAAAGTTTTGCGTCCATGGATGAAAATCAACAGATATTATTGTATTAATTTTAATTACGAAACACAATGCACAAAAATACAGAGTATAGAAAAGAGAGAGAGAACAAAAGTGCTACATCACACCCCATTTTTTTTATTTGTTTAATATTGTAAACGAATATGTATTACAAGAATGCATTTTTGTTGGTGCATTTAATAAAATTCAATAGATAATATTAAATTAAAATTAATTACGAAACGCAATGCACAAAAATTAAACAAAATAATTGCAAAATAGCGTGAGAGAGATAATAAACATGATGTAGCAATAATTTAGGAATCCCCTATTTTTTGTTTATTTACTTAATCGTGTAAACCAACACGCAACCAACACACATTTTTTTTTTAGTGAATTAAATAAAAATCAACACCATACTAAATTAAAATTAATTCCGGAAAAGCAATGCACGAAAATCAGAAAATGTAGAGAGGAAAGGAAAAATAACAAGAGTGTATTAAAGAGGGAGAAAGAAAGAACAACAGTAATGTGGCATTAATAAATCAACCCTTTCTTTCTTTTTTCCCCTGTTTCTTTTTTTGTTTAATCTTGTAAACGAATATTTATTACGGGGCGCAATTTTATTATAATTTTTTTTCTCGCGTGTATAAAAATCAAACGGCGCACACAGAAAAGGCACGAAGCAACAGCGAAACAGCAACAGGTTTGGAATGGCGAAGGAGCAGGGCATAGGCGGGGGAAAAGAGGGGAGTGCGTCCGGGGTCCGTCTCCCTTCGCAACAGGTCAATTGTGCGAGTTCATAAATTAGGATAGGCGGACGGGCGGCGGAGGGGCGAAGGGGGAAGAAAGTGGGAGCAAGAGGGATGAGAGGATCGATAACGCCGATTCGAACCCCCCTTCCCTTCGACACTTCCCTTCTCCTTTCCCCCCAACCCCACAAAACAGCCCTGACTATGTGCTCATAATGCAACCGCTGGATGTATGGGGACTTGGGGGGGGGAGTGGGGAGGGGAAAGGGGGGTTGTATATGTGACGTTGTTGTGGAAAGGGGGGAGAGTTACGAGCGGAAACGGGAAATATTCTCTTTCCCTCTTGCGGATCGTGTTTCATGAGGTTGATGATGAGAAGTCTCGCACGTAATTCCGTAGCCAACCATCGGATAACAACATTATTATTATTATCATCATCATCAGCACCGTAAACGTGATCGTAAAGGAAGCGTTGTTTATTTTTACGTCGCCTTTTGTTCCCTTTAATAAATATTTAATAACGTAATTTCAAAAGCGAATTTTCTAAATAGATAACGGATAAATATAAAGATTGAAAAATTGTTGCGCGGGGTGGCTCTATTAAATTTTCAGGGGGTATTGCTTGAACTCTCCCCTTTCAGAATATGCAATAAACAAAAATAACCCCACCTGTAGTTTTTGAGTTATTTTCAATTTTATGAGAAAAACACGAATTTCTGTCGAATTTTCTGAGAGAGGTAAAAACAAAAAAATCATAATTTAATTTTTGTGCGGGGTAGCTCCGTGAAATTTTCAGGGGGTATTATTGAAACCTTCCCCTTTCAGAATATGCAAAAAACAAAAATTACCCCATACGTAGTTTTCGAGTTATTTTCAATTTTATGAGAAAAACACGAATTTCTGTCGAATTTTTTGAGAGGGCTAAAAACAAAAAATAATAATATAATTTTTGTGCGGGGTAGCACCGTCAAATTTTCAGGGAGTATTATTGAAACCTTACCCTTTCAGAATATGCAAAAAACAAAAATTACCCCATCCGTAGTTTTCGAGTTATTTTCAATTTTATGAGAAAAATACGAATTTCTGTCGAATTTTTTGAGAGGGCTAAAGACAAAAAATTATAATTTAATTTTTGTGCGGGGTAGCACCGTCAAATTTTCAGGGAGTATTATTGAAACCTTCCCCTTTCAGAATATGCAAAAAACAAAAATTACCCCATCCGTAGTTTTCGAGATATTTTCAATTTTATGAGAAAAACACGAATTTCTGTCGAATTTTCTGAGAGAGGTAAAAATAAAAAAATCATAATTTAATTTTTGTGCGGGGTAGCTCCGTGAAATTTGCAGGGGCTGTTGTTGAAACCTTCCCCTTTCAGAATATGCAAAAAACAAAAATTATTAAACCATTCAATGTTTTATAGAGAGTGAATAATATTTAATAAAAATAATATTATATGGAGGGTGGTGAACATATAATATTCAACAATCTCCTGTGTTATCTTTTACTTTTTTTTTCAAATGTGATAAAGTGCATCCCTTATCACAGCTAACCGGAACTGACGCCGTTTTCGAATTTATAAAGGGGGGAGCGCGCGCGAGCCGGCGTTTGCCTTTTCCCTTTTTTTTTTCAATTATTCACGGGGACTGTTGCGTAAACCCTCCTCTTTCAAACACAAAAAAAACGAAATAAAAAGACGCATAAATAAAAGCAGACACTCCACTTGACATCGGTGGAAATTGAACGCGACCCACGGTTTGTTCGCCTGTCGATTTACATACCAAAGAGGATGTTACCTGAGTTTACAATTCGGACGCGTCACATTTATTCATACTGTAAAGAAATTATTGTATAATTGATTATCATTAAAAATATATATCTCGACTTGCTGAGCTTAACAGTTAATTTATCGAGCGACATGAGCTTTGTAAAAGTAATGCTTAAGTGTTAAGTTTTCGAGCGATTTAAAGCTCTATAAAAACATTTGTTTAATGAGCGTTAGGAAAAAAATATAATACAT
The DNA here is from genome assembly GCA_963082785.1 of Philonthus spinipes. Lineage (NCBI taxonomy): Eukaryota > Metazoa > Arthropoda > Insecta > Coleoptera > Staphylinidae > Philonthus > Philonthus spinipes. Next base: position 16,173,617 of record OY720311.1, on the reverse strand, counting down.
ATATTTTTTAAATGCTGCAGATTTAATCACTTGAATGGCTAAGTTTAGGTGTCAAGTTTGCGAGCGAAGCGAGCTTTTACAAAAACCCTGGATTGGCTTACCTTAAGTGTCAAGTTTGCGAGCGAAGCGAGCTCTATTAAAATATCTGAACTGGCTAAGCTTGGATGTCAAGTTTGCGAGCGAAGCGAGCTTCTATAAAAACCCTGGATTGGCTCAGCTTAACTGTCAGATTTGCGAGCGAAGCGAGCTTGTATAAAAGCTCTGGACTGTCTGAGCTTAAGTGTCAGAATTGCGAGCGAAGCGAGCTTCTATAAATGCCCTGGATTGGCTTAGCTTAAGTGTCAGAATTGCGAGCGAAGCGAGCTTCTATAAAAGCCCTGAACTGGCTTAGCTTAAGTGTCAGAATTGCGAGCGAAGCGAGCTTCTATAATAGCCCTGGACTGTCTGAGCTTAAGTGTCAGAATTGCGAGCGAAGCGAGCTTCTATATAAGTCTTAGACTGGCTGAGGTAAGGAGTCAAGTTTGCGAGCGAAGCGAGCTCTATTGAAACTTGGATTGACTTAGCTTATAGTGTCAAGTTTTCGAGTGAAGCGGGCTTCTATAAAAACCCCGAACGGGCATAACTTAAATGTCAAGTTTGGGAGGGAAGCGAGCTTTTGTAAAAATCCTAGACTGGCTGAGTTAAAGAGTTGCGAGCGAAGTGAGCTCTATTAAAACCTTGGATTGGTTTAGCTTAGAGTGTCAAGTGTGTGAGCGGAGAGAGGTTTTATAAAAATCCTGGACTGGCTTAGCTTTAGTTTACGAGCGAAGCGAGCTTCTGTAAAAATCCTAGACTGGCAGGCCCTAGGGTGTTTCTATTGAAAATTTAGACTGACTTAGCTTAGGTGTCAAGTTTGCGAGTGAAAGCAAACAAGGTCATCTGTATACACGTGTTTTCGGATTTCAGCCTCGTCAGTACAGCTCCGTCTTGTATAATTACAAAGTTGTTAAATTAAAGTAATCAAACGTACCGTCCCGTATTCGATCTCCGGTGTAAATGATCGAGTTCGACGACGTTAAGATAATTAATAACTTACACATTAAAATAAACATTTCTCGTACGAAATAGTCCCGATTAACGTTACTCCTAGTTTTTTGAATTATTTTCAATTTTATTAGAAAAACACGAATTTCTTTCGAATTTTCTGAGATGTGTAAAGAAAATCATAATTTAATTTTTGTACGAGGTAGCTGCGTGAAATTTTCAGGGGGTATTGCTGAAACCTTCCCCTTTTAGAATATGCCAAAAATAAAAATTACCCCATTTGTAGTTTTTGAGTTATTTTTGATTTTATGCAAAATCCACGATTTTTTGTTGAATTTCCTGTGAATGCAAAATATAAAAAATCGTAATTAATTTGTTTCACAGGGTAGCTACGTGAAAGTTTCTGGTGATGTTATTCAAACCCTCCCCTTTCAGAATATGCAATAAACAAAAATTACCCCATCCGTAGTTTTTGAGTTATTTTCGATTTTATGTGAAAAACATGAATTTCTGTCGAATTTTCTGAATAAAAATCATAGGTGGCCGCGTAAAATTTTCAGAGGGTACCTCGTACGAAATATTCCTGTTTAACTGTTCTTTTTTATTAAATTATCTATTGAGAGCGAAAGAAAGAAACAAAGAAAGAAAGGAAGAGAGAGAATTAAATAAAAATATTAACGCACACGACATTAACTCGTTTATCAACGTAAATTTAACCCTTCGCTCACATATTCATCAGTTAATATTTCAATCAGCGTAATGGATTAACGATGAACATTACATTATTAAAATTCCATTTCCCTATATTTCCGAGTGAGAGGGGCGAGGAAAGAGAGGGGGGTTTTCTATGAGAGAAAAGTGGGGTGATTTTCTCTATCCTCGTCCCTCTCATAGAGAAACCCTTTCTCTCTCCACTTCCCTTTCACTCGGAAATATAAGGAAATGGAATTTGAACAATGTGAACTCGATTAAAACCGTGTCCTGTTTTAGTTTTCAGAGAGTGCAAAAGGGGGTGGGGTTTATTGAGGGCGGCGTGAAAACCATATGAATTATTTTCCATTATCCATTCGTTCGATGATTCGCCGGAGCGCGCGTGAAAACACTACGGATTTAAATTATGCACGGGGAAAATCGGGCCAGCGCGTACAAAGCTCATGAATTATTGAAACAAAAAAAAAAGAATAATAATAAAAAAACACTGCGGGGAATGGATAAGTTGTCGAAATCGGTAAAATAATATCGAAAATATAGAAAAGAAAACAAGATGACTTTTTTAAAAATTTAAGTGGTATACATTTGGATTTTAATTAATCGTGACTAGTTGCGATTACACAGTAATCATTCCCAAATAATATTGTTAACAACAATAACACTATTATTTGAGAATGATTGTTTGGGAATGATTACCGTGTATAACCATTGTTAGGCCTTGTAAAATCGATTTGACCGACCTCCCAAAAAATTTCGTACATCCCCATGGTGTTAACCGAATGCGCCCTTATCATAAATTAACAATAAAATTCATCCTTCGCCACTCGTCGTGAGGGAGATATCATTAAAAAAATATATATCTGGATTTGCTGAGTTTAACAGCTAATTTACCGAGCGACATGAGCTTTGCAAAAGTAATGCTTAAGTGTTAAATTTTCGAGCGATTTAATGCTCTATAACAACATTTGTTTAATGAACGTTAGGAAAAAAATATAATACATATATTTTTTAAATACTGCAGATTTAATCACTTGAATGGCTAAGTTTGGATGTCAAGTTTGCGAGCAAAGCGAGCTTCTATAAAAACCCTGGATTGGCTTAGCTTAAGTATCAGAATTGCGAGCGAAGTGAGCTTCTATAAAAGCCCTGGACTGTTTGAGCTTAAGTGTTTTGCTCATTAAAAATATGCATTTAGTTTTATAGTTTTAAATCATTTATTGTACAGACGTTAAAGGGAACAGATCCCTAAAGCATATCAAAACATTTAAAACACTTCGTTCAATTTCATTTTTAATGAAAGTTGCAAAAATTCGACGACTTCATTATCGAACTGAAACTAATAAAATTTTCAGTTATACCAAGTAAAAGTTTTTTATTATTGTGAAAATTATAATCAAAAGTAATTAAAAACGAATTTTTGTACTTTCAAGTAAAACAAACATCCTGGTTTTAAAATAATAATTAATATCATTTATCATAATAAATGAAAGATGATGTAAGCGCCATCTTTTGCATAGTTTCATGTGGCATCGTCATAAAACAGGATTTTTTTTATTTAATTAACTCATATAATAAAGACCATCAAATAGAGAGCTTCTCTCTCTTTTCCTTTCTTTCTCCGTCCCTCTCTTTTTGCTTTTATCTATCTAACCCTTTCTCTCGTTTTCTTTGTCTATCTATCTATCTCTCTCTTTATTTCTATATTCATTTTAGTCGGACAGTTGTGCTTTTTTCGAAAAGAGTGGGTCGAAGGGCATGAATAGAGAAGAGTGCGGAGGGCGGCGGCGACGGGGGGTGGAAGCGGAGCGAATATGGAATTTTGCGGCGGGTGGAATGACGAGGGGTTTCGGACTGGGGAATGGGGGGATGAGTTCTCATAAAGCCGGCATGGAATTCCGGGGATCGTCCCGGGAATGTTCATCGCCTGAATGGATATCTGTTCGGAATACACATACACACACACACACAGAGTCATTCGATCGGTTCCACTCGACACGTTGATTACGTATAGAAAATATTCCACTCGCCATTATGATTACCTTCAATTCATTATTATTATCATCATTATCACTTTCAATTCATTGTTATTATCGGCATTATTTTCAATTCAACCCGCGGGCACTTTCAAATAATTCATTGCGTCGATAATTAATAATTAATCGCTGTTGTTGTAATATTGTAATAAATCAGAACGATATTATTTCAGATATAATTAACGAATTAAACATTATTCTTTAACTAAAATTCAATAAACATGAATAATAGTAAATTATTTAATCAATATCACAAATTATAACACATTTATAGCCGCACTAATAGTCGCAGCTTAATCCTTGAATTCTAGCATTCGTGAATGCTATTAGTTGATTTAAGGATTGTTTGCAATATAATATAAAATTATAAGGCGGAAAGACCATTGGTCGATAGCCAATTAACAGATATAAAATATACATTGGATTTTGTAATATTTTAATATTTATTTAGTACTTTTTTTTGCTGTATATATCTTTTAATAATTATTATTATTATAAAATTATATTTTAATGCGATCCAAGAATTAATTCTCAATTCTGAATCAATCTCTGACTATTAGTACGGGCATTAGTATAATTCCCCATTAGTGTATTACAATGAGGAACTAAACAACTGGAGAAAATTAACATTCAGAGTAAAACAGACAAATAAATAACTAACTGTCCAAATCACGCCGGAGGTTAATTCTTTAAATCCTCGTGCCGAATCAGTGCTTTCTGTTGATTTCGATTCGGAACATCTGAATCGCCGTTCGTTTCCATCCGGGCGTTAAATTACGCCGATTCGATTCGAGAAGGGCCCAAAATAAAACTACGCGAGAGGGAGGATAGGGGGAAAATCGTTTAAGTGGAGATTAAATTTCCTTGTTCCCAATCGCGTCCCTTAAAGTCCCCTTCACGCGGCCGATTTCGTCCGTGTTTCGCAACGACACACACGTTTCGCGCGACCCGTCCTTCTCGTTTTCTTTCATTTCTGTAGTCTTTCTTTTTCCCTTCAGGATTCTTTTAGTCATTTCGCACGCGTCCTCATTCGCTCTACTATTTTCTGTCCCGACTTTAACCCGAAACCCGCTGGGAAATTTCCTCGTTTTAAGAGTCGTCGACGGGGATTAGGGCGATTTTCTCTATTTCGTGCAATTTGCGTCGAATGGGAGAGGAAATGTGTTATTGTGCAATACAACATTCAGAAAGATTCTTCAAAGTGTTGATAAGGTTATTTTCCCCCCTAAAATATATTGTTTTGAAATGATGAGATAAATTAACATGGGGTCTTATAAGAACGATTTAAATAAAACGCGCCGATTGAGGCTTTTAGACACGCTGCTGATTAAACTAGGATAACTTTGCTCAGGGTTAAGATAATACATTGCGATTTAAAGCATGAAATCCAGGATGGATTTATCCACATTTTCCTGTAAGAATCAATAAAATATGAATTTTCTGGTTGTTTACAAAAATTCGTAAAGTCAGATGATTTTTTCGCTCGTTTTTTTAAAACCAACTTTAAACCCCTGCTGTACGAAAATTGCTCGCTTAAAGTTAGTCAAATTTACAGAGTTGATGCTCCCATTCATTAGCAACAATTTGGTCATAATTTTAATTAAATCCGGGGTTTTCGGATTTTCCACAAAAAAACTGTGAATTTTTTTTTTTTTTCGAGTGGGAAATAAAATATATCATAATTTATTTATTTTGCGGGGTGGTTTCGTCAAACTTTCTGGAAGTATTGTTGTAACTCTCCTCTTTCAACACGTGCAAAAAACAATAATTACCCTATCCTTAGTTTTTGAGTTATTTTTGATTTTATGCGAGAAAGCACTATTTTTAGTCGAATTTTCTGCAAGGGGTAAAAACAAAAATTCGTAACTTATTAATTTTACGGGGTGACTTCGTGAAACTTTCTGGAAATATTGCTGAAACCCTCCCCTTTCAAAATATGTAACAAACTAAAATTACCCCATCCGTAGTTTTTGAGTTATTTTTGATTTTATGCTAGAAAGCACGAATTTCAGTCAAATTTTCTGCAAGGGGCAAAAACAAAAATTCGCAACTTATTAATTTTACGGGGTGACTTCGTGAAACTTTCTGGAAATATTGCTGAAACCATCCCCTTTGAAAATATGCAACAAACTAAAATTACCCCATCCGTAGTTTTTGAGTTATTTTTGATTTTATGCAGAAAGCACGAATTTCAGTCAAATTTTCTGCAAGGGGCAAAAACAAAAATTCGTAACTTATTAATTTTACGGGGTGACTTCGTGAAATTTTCTGGAAATATTGCTGAAACTCTCCCCTTTCAAAATATGTAACAAACTAAAATTACCCCATCCGTAGTTTTTGAGTTATTTTTGATTTTATGCAGAAAGTACGAATTTCAGTCAATTTTTTTGTGAGGGGTAAAAACAAAAATTCGTAACTTATTAATTTTACGGGGTGAATTCGTGAAACTTTCTGGAAGTATTGCTGAAATCCTCCCCTTTCAAAATATTTAAAAAAACTAAAATTACCCCAGCCTTAGTTTTTGAGTTATTTTTGATTTTATGCGAGAAAGCACTATTTTTAGTCGAATTTTCTGCAAGGGGTAAAAACAAAAATTCGTAACTAATTAATTTTACGGTGTGACTTCGTGAAACTTTCTGGAAATATTGCTGAAACCATCCCCTTTCAAAATATGCAACAAACTAAAATTACCCCATCCGTAATTTTTGAGTTATTTTTGATTTTATGCAGAAAGTACGAATTTCAGTCAATTTTTTTGTGAGGGGTAAAAACAAAAATTCGTAACTTATTAATTTTACGGGGTGACTTCGTGAAACTTTCTGGAAATATTGCTGAAACCATCCCCTTTCAAAATATGCAACAAACTAAAATTACCCCATCCGTAATTTTTGAGTTATTTTTGATTTTATGCAGAAAGTACGAATTTCAGTCAATTTTTTTGTGAGGGGTAAAAACAAAAATTCGTAACTTATTAATTTTACGGGGTGACTTCGTGAAACTTTCTGGAAGTTTTGCTGAAATCCTCCCCTTTCAAAATATTCAAAAAACTAAAATTACCCCATCCTTAGTTTTTGAGTTATTTTTGATTTTATGCGAGAAAGCACTATTTTGTGTCGAATTTTCTGCGAGGGGCAAAAACAAAAATTCGTAACTTATTAATTTTACGGGGTGACTTCGCGAAACTTTCTGGAAATATTGCTGAAATCCTCCCCTTTCAAAATATTCAAAAAACTAAAATCACCCCATCTGTAGTTTTTGAGTTATTTTTGATTTTATGCTAGAAAGCACGAATTTCAGTCAAATTTTCTGCAAGGGGCAAAAACAAAAATTCGTAACTTATTAATTTTACGGGGTGACTTCGTGAAACTTTCTGGAAATATTGCTGAAACCCTCCCCTTTCAAAATATGTAACAAACTAAAATTACCTCATTCTTAGTTTTTGAGTTATTTTTGATTTTATGCAGAAAGTACGAATTTCAGTCAATTTTTTAGTGAGGGGTAAAAACAAAAATTCGTAACTTATTAATTTTACGGGGTGACTTTGTGAAACTTTCTGGAAATATTGCTGAAACCCTCCCCTTTCAAAATATGTAACAAACTAAAATTACCCCATCCGTAGTTTTTGAGTTATTTTTGATTTTATGCTAGAAAGCACTAATTTCAGTCAAATTTTCTGCAAGAGGCAAAAACAAAAATTCGTAACTTATTAATTTCAAGGGGTGACTTCGTGAAACTTTCTGGAAATATTGCTGAAACCCTCCCCTTTCAAAATATGTAACAAACTAAAATTACCCCATCCGTAGTTTTTGAGTTATTTTTGATTTTATGCAGAAAGTACGAATTTCAGTCATTTTTTTTGTGAGGGGTAAAAAGAAAAATTCGTAACTTATTAATTTTACGGGGTGACTTCGTGAAACTTTCTGGAAATATTGCTGAAATCCTCCCCTTTCAAAATATTCAAAAAACTAAAATTACCCCATCCTTAGTTTTTGAGTTATTTTTGATTTTATGCGAGGACGCACTATTTTTAGTCGAATTTTCTGCAAGGGGTAAAAACAAAAATTCGTAACTTATTAATTTTACGGGGTGACTTCGTGAAACTTTCTGGAATTATTACTGAAACCCTCCCCTTTCAAAATATGTAACAAACTAAAATTACCCCATCCGTAGTTTTTGAGTTATTTTTGATTTTATGCAGAAAGTACGAATTTCAGTCAATTTTTTTGTGAGGGGTAAAAAGAAAAATTCGTAACTTATTAATTTTACGGGGTGACTACGTGAAACTTTCTGGAAATATTGCTGAAACCATCCCCTTTCAAAATATGCAACAAACTAAAATTACCTTAACCTTAGTTTTTGAGTTATTTTTGATTTTATGCGAGAAAGCACTATTTTGAGTCGAATTTTCTCCAAGGGGCAAAAACAAAAAATGGTAAGTTAATAATTTTAAGGGGTGGCTTCATGAAACTTTCTGGAAGTTTTACTGAACCCCTCCCCTTTCAAAAAATGTAAAAATCAAAAATTACCCCATCCGTAGTTTTTGAGTTATTTTCCATTTTATGTGAGAAAGCACGAATTTCTGTCGAATTTTTTGCGAGGAGTAGAAACAAAAAATCGTAATATATTTATTTTGAGGGGTGGCTTAATAATACTTTCTGGAGGTATTGTTGAAACCCTCCCCTTTCAAAATATGTATAAAACAAAAATTACCCCATCCTTAGTTTTTGAGTTATTATCGATTTTATGCAAACAAACACGGATATATTATTTAATATAAGAAATTTTATTGAATAAGCTGAAATGTCAAGATTGCCAATATTAGCGAGCATTATAAGGTCTCAGGATTGAGTTAGTCTAATTTCAAGATTGTGAGCGAAGCGAGCTCTATAAAATATCCTTGGACTGACTGAACTTAAGGGTCAGGATTGCGAGCGAAGCGAGCTCTATAAACTCTGGACTGGCTGAGCTTAGGTATCAGGATTGCGAGCGAAGCGAGCTCAATTAAAGTCCTGGAGTGGCAGAGCTTAAGGGTCATGATTGCGAGCGAAGCGAGCCCTGTATAGATTCGTGACTGGCTTAGCTTAGGTATCAAGTTTGCGAGCGAAGCGGGCTCTATTAAAGCCCTGGAATGGCATTTGCGAGCAAAGCGAGCTTTGTAGATTTTATTTTTTTTTTAATTTTTGTTTCAGCTCGTGGTTTCGGCATGAGAGTCGTCGGTGGAAAAACGGCTCCCGACGGCCGGCTCTTCGCCTACATCGTCTGGACCGTGCCGGGAGGCCCCGCGGAGAAAGGGGGGCTGCAGCAGGGGGATAAAGTCCTGGAATGGGGTGGAGTATCGCTGATAGATCGTTCTTTCGAAGAGGTTTGCGCGATAATGGATAGAACCGGGGACATGGTTGAGTTGTTGGTGGAGCACGCGACTGATTTGCGGATGTGCGATTTGCTGGATGATCCGATGCCGCCGCCAGGAACGGGACAAGGCGGGGGTGGTGTCGGCGGAGGCGGTGGTGGAGGGAGGAAGCCGTCGGACGCGGGGATCGTCGCTCTGCATGTCGGTAAGTTATGAGGGTATAATAAAGAGAACAGAAAAAAAAACTTTTATAATTTTTTTCTTAAAATTCGATAATAAGAATTAAATGAATATCTGTGTGTGATTGTGTTGCAGAACCCGATTCGGACAAAGCGCCCTCTTCGCCCACAAGAAGGAAATTACCAAAAACACCGGTATAAAAAAATGAATCATTTTGCAACAAACCAATGCGCGAAACCAAAAATAAAATCAATGTACTCACAATCGCTTGAACTTTAAGGAAAAACCATTGTTGTACTCAACTGCTTAGTATACACATTGTAAGACAAAAAAAAAGAAAGATAGATGAAGCTAAAGATAATCTCGAATTTCTTCCTCGACGGAAATTAAAAATATACTTAAGATGGTGTATATTATAGGTATATAGAGTGTGTGTATATGTGTGTGTTTGTATAAGAAATCATCCCTGATCTAAATTTCTGTGATACTCCGACTTGAAACGCTGAATAAGGAAAAGCACACTTTCTTATCGCTTGATTTTTTTGCTTACGAAAAAAAAAAATAAGGGAAGGTAAAAAAAAAAAATAAATTAAATTCGCGTTGAAATTAATAATTTATTTAAAAAAATGCTGAATTAATTAATTATTATAATATTAATAATTAATTAATTGTTATTAATTAATTAATAATTTATTAATTACGATTATTTTTTAAATAAATTATTTTTAATTTGCATAAAAAGAAAATGGAACGAGAAAAAGAATAAACGTTGAAAATAATTAAATAATAATTAATATAAAAAAATCTGAATTGATTCATTCATAATTAATTGTTATTAAATATCAATTAATCAATAATTAATTAAGTGTAATTATTTTTTTAATTAATTATCAATTAATTAATCATTCAGAAAATCAGAAACGAATTTTCGATTAAAAAGAAATAATTAAATAAAGGGGGGAAAAGTGCAAGCGCTAAACTTTCCTCTCTCTCATATTTTCTCTATTTTGATTTATCTCACTTTCATTCTCTCTTTCATTAATAGTTCGGACCAAAACAAAACTTTAATGTTAAATTAAATTTAAAAAAATTGAAGCTCAACAAAAACGAGTTTATTGCAAAATTTCAACCAAAAATTTCAACCAGCATTCATCTTGCGTGAATCAATGATAAATTAAAAAAAAAAATGAGTATTTATTTTTTAATTTAATAAAATGTTCAATCAGCATTCATCTAGCGTGTGGATAACTTGGTTTTCGATCCTCATTACACTAGCGTGTTTCATGTGCAATGCCTTGAAGAATCAATCTGTAAAAAAAATAAGGAGAAAATAATAAATATCATAAATAAGAAAAATCAAGGCTTTCCTTCTGTTTTTCAGACAGAAACTATCAATGTAAATTAAGTAAACTAATATCCCTCGACAACTTTAAGATAATAGATATAGCGTAATGTAAGTGTGTGAGTGTTTGTATTTTGTGTACTGAACAACAACCAAACAAAAAAAATATTAATAAAAGCTGAGTAATTATAAAATGTGTAAATAAGGATGCAATGAATAGAAAAATCATGTACAGGCATAACGCTGATGATGATTATAATGATGATGAGTCGTTGCAGTCATAACCACTCCTCCTCCTCTTATTCTTCTAGGGATTAAAGAAGTATATATTTATTAATCGAAGCAATCAAATGTAGCTAATGTGCCTGTTTATACATATTCGAAGTATATTTAAAAAAATACATATATATATCAAAATAAATATATACAAGAAATAAAAAAAAAATTTCCATGAAAATAAAAAGAAAAACCTAAATAATAAATCGCGTGTGGTTTTATTTGAGAATAATTTAAATAGATTCAATTGTTGTGTGTTTGTACTATTCGTTCTACATTTCAAAAAACACAACGTCAACCTCAGCGTTTTACTAAACTGTCCGACTTGCAAATGAAATACTTTTAAACATTGTTTGATTAATAAATTATATTGAAATATAAATATATTTCAATATAAATTATAAAAGATATACATACATATATTTTTTAGAAATCAATTAATGCCTGTATATTTAGTAGGCACTGAATCAATCCATAAACAGGAGGAAATAATAAATATGTATACCATAAGTAACTTGAGACGCGACTGTTGAGTATTAGATGGACGAAACTGTAAGCATATTTCAAGTGAAAATCCAGTTTGATTTATTACTAAAAGACGCAAAGCCATAGCTATATTTATTTTTTAAGCGTATTTCTAGTTGTAATGGTTCAGACCACCATCTTATGCAAATTATAAATTTGTATAGGGTGGGAGTCTGAACCATTACAATTTAAAATACGCTTAATAAATAACTATAGCTACAGTTTATGTCTTTTAGTAATCAATCAACTGGATTTTCACTTGAAATGTTGTGCTTACGGTTTCGTTCATCTAATAAAAATATGAAATGTATGCAAAACGCTGTGGTTTTCGGAATGAATCATTTGACGTGAATATTTTTGTTACGATTTCAAGTTATTAAAAACGTTGGAAAGAAAATCTATTTAATTTATTCCCGTTAAAACGCGCGTTGAAGAATATCAATATTATATTTGTAATAAATAATGAAAGTGGAGATATAATATATATAAAAATATTATTATTATTATCATATAAGTGTTTTCTAGTGATGAATTTAGGAGACTTTAAATATGTGTATAGACGATATCAAACTCAAACAAAGAAAAACAACTTTATTCCACAAAAAAAAACTACATGTTTGTTTGTCTGTGATTTATATACAGTGAGGAAAATAGCTCTGAGAGACTCAGATTTATTTCAATACAATTCACTGAAGGCTATGTTAAGTGAAATAACATTATTTCACTTAATACTTAAAATTTTAAGATTTTCAATTGTGGAGGCTTCTACTTCGTTATACATGTTTAAATATGATAATAAAAAAAAACACTTCTACACTTTGTGTGGATTCTTTTCTTACTTCACTTAACTTAGCCTTAAGTATAAGTATGATAATAAGAAACACCTCTAAACTTTCTTTTGTATAACATTTTATTTTTACTTGTGGCTGCAGTTTCAGCAAATTCAGCATGCTATGTCATGTTTGACTCCATATTTGATAATGGCAAGCTGAATTTTCCGAAACTGCAGTCACAAGTAAAAATAAAATGTTATACAAAAGAAAGTTTAGAAATATTTTATTATTATCATACTTATACTTAAATTTTAATAAATGAAATACTCAACAATTAACAAGTTACTTATACTTAAGGCTAAGTTAAGTGAAAAAAGAATAAATTCTTCGCTATAAGACTATTTTACTTAACATAAGTGTGATAATAATTTTATTTCACTTGACATTGAAATACAATTATTATTGCCTAGCCCAGTGTATTGTTTTTTTTTTATAGTTCCATTATATTTTTAGTTTATGGCATATTATTTCAAGTAAGCTCGACTTTTCTTTTTTCAATTCTTGTATTGTTCAATTAATGAGGAAAAGTAAACTTTTAAACATTCCACTGATTATTTGAATATATAGAAAGACTGGCTTTATTCAACATCAAATTTTATGGAACATAAAAAGGTTTACAATGTTTTTTTGTGTGTAAATAATTTCATTTGTTTTATATACAAAAAAAAAACAATAAAACAATACATAATCATTTTAATTGCGATATGTACAGTTACAGTAATTTTGCATTGCATTTTTTTATTTACAAGATGGCTATCGACCAGTGGTCTTTAAGCCGGCATTCCTTGTCCTTTGTCTCGTGTATTAGTTATACAATGGTTTATAACGCTGGAATTAAATATTGAGACTTAAGCTGAATCAATCGAAAATTGTTATATTTTATAATAAATTCTTGTTTATTTTTAGGTAATTTTTGTTTTTTGCATATTTTGAAAGGGAACGATTTCAGGAATACCTCCAGCAAGTTTCTAGAAGCCACCCCGTAAAACAAATAAATTATGTATTTTTGTTTATACCCTTCACCGAAAATTCCAGAAAAAATCGCATTTTTCTCATAAAATTGAAAATAGCTCAAAAACTACGGATAGGGTAATTTTTGATTTTTACATATTCTAAAAGGGGAGGGTTTCACCAGCACCTCTATAAGGTTTCAAGAAGCTACCCTGTAAAATAAATAAATTATGAATTTTTGTTTATACCTTCAACGGAAAATTCCACAAAAAATCGCATTTTTTCTCATAAAATTGAAAATAGCTCAAAAACTACAGATAGGGTAATTTTTGATTTTTACATATTCTAAAAGGGGAGGGTTTCACCAGCACCTCTATAAAGTTTCAAGAAGCTACCCTGTAAAATAAATAAATTATGAATTTTTGTTTATACCATCAACGGAAAATTCCACAAAAAATCGCATTTTTTCAAATAAATTTGCAAATAACTTTAAACAACGGATGGGGTAATTTTTGCTTTTTGCATATTCTTAAAGAGAAGAATTTCAATAATAAACTAGAAAGTTTGATGAATCTACCCCGTAAAATAAATAAGTTATTTTTTTGTTTTTCCTCACGGAAAATTTTATAAAAAATCGTGTTTTTTTTTCACAAAAAAAAAATAACTAAAAACTACGAATCGGGTAAATTTTGTTCTATGCATATTCTGAAACGAGAGGGTTTCAATAAAATCCCCCTGAGAATTTCACGGTGCTACAACGCATAAATATTAAATTATGATTGTTTTAATTTTCCATTCGAAAAAAAAAATACACAGAATTTTGTGAAAAATACAAAAACCGTGAATTGACTTGAAATTATAATCAAATTATTCACAATGAATGGGAGCATCAACTGTGTAAATTTAAGCGACATAAAGCAAACAGTTTTTTTACAGCAGGGATGTAAAGTTTGTCTTTGAAAAACGAGTGAAAAAAATATCAAACTTTGTGATTTTTTCTAGGCAAACACAATAGCCCCATTTTAATGATTCTCAGAGTGAAATGTAGATAAATCCTTCCTGAATACAAATTTTAAAGTCCAAATGTTCTTCCTTAACAATGAGCAAAGTTATCTTAGTTTAATCAGCAGTGCATCTAAAAGCCACAAAAAGCGCGGTTTGTTTAAAACGTTCCTATAGGTCTCGATGTGAATGGCATTGATTTTCACGATTGTTAAAAAAAATCTGCAAAAAAATACAAAAACAATCAGCAGGATTAATTCAGATGCTCGAATAGCTTCAGCAGGGTTTAAACTACAAAATAAAACGTTTGGTTTGCATCTGTGAGGCTCAACCCCATAGTACAGCGCTTTCAATTTTCATTAATTTGAGTAACTTCAGTGCTGGTTTGCGTAATTAATAAAACAATCTGCAAAAAATAAAAATAAATCAGCAGGATTAATTCAAAGGCTCGAATGGCGTCAGCAGGGTTTGAACTACAAAATACAACGCTTGGTTTGATCTATTGTGACTCATGCGCTCTGCATAGCCTTTTCAATCACCTTTAATTTGAGTCATTTCGGTGATCGTTTGCGCAATTAATAAGAAAAATCTGCAGAAAGTACAAAAAACATCAACACGATTAATTCGTATGTTGGAATCGTTTCAGCAGGCTTCGAACTACGAAATATAATCATTAGTTTGATTGTAATTCTACAGGCCTTTCTAATTCGTTCTAGTTTTTGGGTTGATTTGAGCGCGATTAAAATTTACAAAATCCTTCAAAAAAATGGTGATGTGTCCATCATGGTACTTTCCCCAGTGAATACGGTCAAATAAGTTTCTGATTGAAAATTTAATAGGAAAGCAAAATGATTAATAGAAAAAATTGATTGTTGTCTTTCAAAGCTAAAACCGAGTATTTAGAAGAATATTGTAATTAAGTGTGTTATTTCTTACCTTACAATAGGTTAAAATCATTCCTCCACACTCTTCTTCATTTTTGCAAACTGGAGGCGTTTGCAAATGTGTTGAATAAGACGACATTTTGACGTTTTATTTGTCATTAAAATAATTATTTCAAAAATTTATAAAAAGAAAACCGGAGGTCCTGCAATAAAAGTTTTATAACAGAAATTATTTATTTTCCAAGATCTAAAACTTTTATTTGAAACATTTTTCTATCCGAATTAAAAAATGAAAAATTGCTAAGAGTAAAGTTGCACTTAATGAGTTTTGATTCTAACCAAAAGCTTTTCAGATCATTCCACTGTTATATAAAGCTTAGATATAAAGTTTGGTCTTAATCCATTTAGCCGTTTAGGTGCTATCGCGGAAACACTCAGACATTTTTCAAAACTCGATGGAATGGACTCAGGGGACCTCAAAACGTGCATATTTGTTGAAATTGGCGGTTCGAA
This sequence comes from Philonthus spinipes, assembly GCA_963082785.1. Lineage (NCBI taxonomy): Eukaryota > Metazoa > Arthropoda > Insecta > Coleoptera > Staphylinidae > Philonthus > Philonthus spinipes. Next base: position 16,157,994 of record OY720311.1, on the reverse strand, counting down.
AATTTTCACGATCACAATACTTTCCCTTGGACAGGGGTCCGGGGAAAGTAAAAAATACAAAAACTTTCAGCAGGATTAATTTAATCGCTAAAATTGCTTCAGCAGGGTTTTAACTAACAATTAAAACGCTTGATTTATATCTCACTCCCATTGCACAGCCTTACATTTTTTTTAAATTTCAGTATTGTTTGCACTGGATTAATAAAAACTGCAAAAAATACAAATACGTTCAGGAGGATTAATTCAAACGTTCCAATCGCTTCAGTAGAGTTGAAACTACAAAATAAAACTATTGGTTTGAATCTGTTGTTGCTCATTCTCCCTGCACAGCCCCTTTAAATTTCTCTCAATTTGAGTAATACTTGTACTGGACAATCGCAATTAATACAAAATCCTGCAAAAAAACATAAAAACCTTGAGCAGGATTCAACCAACAGCTAGAATCGCTTCAGCAGGGTTTGAACTACAAAATACAGTGTTAGGTTTGAACGTGTGGTGATTCACCCCCTTTGCACAGCCCTTTCAATTTCCTGTAATTTGACTAATGATTGCACCGGGTAATTGCAATTGATAAAAAATCCTGCAAAAAAAATTAAAAACCTTCAGAAGGATTAATTCAACAGCTTGAATTGCTCCTAAAGCTTTTGGACACAAAATAAAATGCTTGGTTTGCCTACAAAAATATCAGAGAAATCTAAAATTTGATGTTGAATAAAGCTGTGTTTATTTTATTGATCATTTGTATAGAGAAGAATACAAATAATCAGCCAAATAAATAAATATAACCGTAATAATCATTTGTTTACACTTTCTGACAAAACAAACAGACTTTTAAGAGAAATTAGATAATAACAATAAGAAGCGTGACTTCCTCCCCTCATACCTTCCTTCCCCTTTTTCCAAATTTTCTACGTCTTTCGTTTTCCTCTCTTCCTCCGATTTCTGTGTGCGTTTTCACGTTGAAAAAAAAAACAACAACTTGTACAATCAGTGTGTTTATATAAAAATTAAATAAAAAAAAACAAATGAACAAAAAAATAAACTAAGAGAAATATATTATATTATATACATATATATACGATCAATGTAAATAGATTGTTAGGATCTTTGCTTTCTTGGTGGGAGACAATATGTTTTAATGAATATATAGATATATACATAGTGTGTATAAAAAGTATATTATACATATATATATATAGTTTTGTAACGGTGTTTAATTGTTATCGATTATGTTTAGTTTTTTCGAGTATATTTTGTTGGGTATTTCTGTTCGAAAAACGGGGATCATTCAATCATCACATTAATGTTAATTTTTTAACAACATTCGAGGCGGTTTTCGTCTCGACAGAAAATTATTGGCTCTTGAATTAATTTCTCATTACTTGTTGAAACATGTTTAAGCAATTAGGTAATTTAGTAATTATCTTATTTCTTATTATTTTTATTTAATTTATTTAAATAAATGAATTTCTATTATAATTAGGTAAAAATTAATTAAACAATTCACGTGTTTTTTTTTTTTTAATTAAAAGGATATGTATTTCTTTAAACAAATACATAGCACTGTATATTTATAAATACAACTGCAGCTTCGGAAAATCAGCTTGTCATTATCAATTTTAATTAATTATTTTAATTTTAGTTTAATTAATTTTTACCTAATTGAATATTATTGGAGCAGCAGATGATTTTCGTCTAACAAAAAAAGAAAAAGAATGAATACATGGGATTCGACAACTTTTATTTTAACTGAGAATAAATGGGATTCAATAATTTTATTAATAATGTATCGAAATTCAAGAATGTTTAAATTTATTAATTATTTAATTCGTAAATTTTTAAATTTATTAATAATTAATCGAATTCAAGAATGTATATTTTTATTAATAAATAATTAAATTCAACAATCACTTGATGTTTAAGGTAAATCAACATTTTTTTTTAATTTTATTAATAAAGCATCGAATTAAAATATTTTCTTCTTCTAATTTTATGAACTCCTTACACCTAACGGTAGAAAGGAAAAAGATTAAAAAAAATGAATAATTAATTGAATTCAATCTGACACCTGAAAGCCTACAAGGATTCGAGTAGAAGAAGAAGAAAATGAATTCAACACCATTTAATTCAAATTAAAATTATTTAATTTAAATAACTGTGAGCAAGTGAATGGATTCTCTTTTCTATTTACTATTCAATTTTATTCATAATGAATTGGGAAATTTATTAGATTAATCAATGAATGTTCGTTTTATTTAATTCCTCTGTTGTTCTGCAAATCATTACAAGTTATACGCAATTCAATAATGTTTAATTTTATTAATAATGAATCGAATCGAAGATTTTTTAATAAATCGCGATTTAACAATGGAAAAATGGATAAATATTTATATTATGATTTACTTCTGCGATTTGAATGTATGTTTTTTTTTGTTTTAATTATTTGTTTTTTTTTTATTTTGTTTGTTCTACAGTAATTATTTTCGTAATTATCAACTTGAAATACTTTAAATATTATTATTTCGAATCTAAATGAATTGAATGGTCCCCGTTTTCGTTGATTATTTCTGTCGTGTGTTAATTGGTTGTATTATATCGTCGTTATTATTTTTTGGTGTCAGCTGGGACAGATGTCCAAAAGGAAAATAAAACTAAATAAATAAAGAAAACATCTTGGAAAAAAAAACAAGTAATCTTTTTAGGTGCCCCGTATGTGTATCTCATAGTGCCTGATATATTTAATTGAACCTCTCTTCGTTTAATCCCCCCCCCCCTCTTCCAGATACAGAAATACAATCTTGAAATTTAATTTATTTCCCCGTCCGGAAAAAAAATAGAAGGAATTAAAATCATGAAATTTCATTTATTTAGTGCTGAAGGAAAAGAAATGATAGCGGAATGAAAAAATATCATGAAATTTCATTTAATTCATCGCTCAATAAAAAAAATGAAATTAATTAAATTATGAAATTTTATTTAATTCCCCCCTTCAGAAAATAATAATTGAAATCATGAAATTTCATTTATTTTTCCTCAAAAAAGAAAAGCAGAAACAATTAAAATTATAAAACTTCTTATTATTCCCCTCTCCAAAAAAAGAAAGAAGAGAAACAACAATTGAATTTATTTAATTTGAACCCTCCTATCCATTTTTTTTATTTCCCTACAAAACAGAAATATAAACATAAAATTTCATTTATTTCCCTCCGAAAAAAAAATCATGAAATTTCTTTTAATTCCTATTCCCAGAAGAAGAAAAAAGAAATTAATAAAATTATGAAATTTTATTTAATTTCCCCCTCCACAGAAAAAAAAAACTGAAGCAATTAAAATCATGACATTTCATATAATTCCTTCTCCAGAAATAAGAGAAATGACAATTGAATTAATTTGATTTGAACCCTTCCAACCATTATATTTTCTTTCTTTATAAAATAGAAACGCAAATATAATCATATAAAATTTTAATTATTCCCCCTTAAAGAAGAAGAAGAAAAAAAAAACAAAAAAATCATGAAATTTAATTTAATTCCTGCCTCTAGAAAAAAAAAAAGAAAAATAATAGAAATGAATAAAATAATGAAATTTCATTTAATTCAATCCTCCAGAAAATAAAAATGTAAATTAATAAAATCATGAAATTTCATTTAATTCCATTATCCATAAAAAAATGAAATTAATAAAATCATGAAACTTCAATTAATTCTCCCTCCAGAAAAAAAAAATCATAAACAAAAATATAATCTTGAAATTTCATTTAATTCCCCCCATCCACAAAGAATAAACAATTGATTTAACTAGATTTGAGCCCTCCCTTCCATTTTCTCGCTCTCTTTCTCACTCTCTTTATTTCGCCCTCATTTTTTTTTATTCTCAAACACCTAGAAAAAAAAAGTTTAGTTTCTCTCTCTCTCAGATCTTTCTCACGTCCTAGCTGCGGACTACGCGGGATCCCCAAGTGTCTTATTTCCGACTAAAAAATATATATATATATAAAGCAGAAAGACAAATAAATAGGTACGCGATTTTTACAACTCAGTTCAATTCAATCCCGCTCTGTCCCAACTGGCACGATTTTTATTTAATTTAATTATGTGTTTGTTTGTTATCTGTATTTTCCTTGCGTTCTTTTTATTCTGATCATTTCTCGTTTCGTGTTAGTGTTATGTGTATGTGTGTACGCTTGTTTTGTAGCTGTAATGTGTTAGTTGCAGTATAGTTTACGTAAAGTGATAATTGACAAAATTGAAATACTGTTATTCCCTACTTTACTTTTTATTTTTATGTTAGATGGACATTTAGTTTGTTATTGATAATGAGCACATTGCGTCGCGAAATGTACATCTAACATAAAAATAAAAAGTGAAGTAAGGAATAACAGTCTTTCTATTTCGTCATGTGTTAGTCGATCGAAATTAATGAAAATAAAATAAATAAAAAAACGCGTGTTATTTACAACAACAACACACATGAAAATATAATAAAGTACAGAAATTCGGTCATTACTTCACTTTTTATAAGACGATTTTTCCCAAATTCATACAATGTAAGTTTGCAAAACTCTACAAAAAAACTAGTGCATGAATGGAAAACAAACTGGATTAAGATAAAAAGTAGTAATGGACAAAGTCGATCTTTTATTACTGCTAAATTAAGCATATTATAATTTTATGAATGTTATTTATTATAAAAATAATAACTTCGCATTTATTAATAAACATATATTTCAAAACACTTTTTCGTTTTAAATATATATACATCTTTATTCAGACAATAACTTAATATAATACACAGTTATATAGTATAATTATAAGTTTGTATGAAGGTGTTAGTCTATCCTGGGGTCTTTCTGCCCTGTCGTGAATTTATTTTTCGTTTTAAATACTTAAAATAACACATTTAATAATATTGGATTTATAATATTATTCGATTTTGCCAAACACTAATAAAAAGTGTAGTAAGGACTGAATTCGCTTGCTTTATTGTATTGAAACAACTTCACATAACTCAAATTAAAACCTATTGAAACATGAAAATAATAATTTATTTCGTTTATTGAGTGCAGACACAACCAGTTGGGAGAAGGGAGTGGAAGGAGGGTTCGTAAAGTCCAGTGATGGGCACAATCGAGTAATATTAGTAATCGAGTAATTCTAAATAAGCAATTTTCAATAAATAAAATACACGAAACAATTTAAAACAAATTAAAAAAAAACATTTATTTTTTTTTTTCAAATAATATGTATATTCTTAAAAGAAACGCAGGCCTCTTTGTCTACTTCCTGTCATTTATCCAAAATTTTAGCACCCAGTATTAACTATTCATCAATTCGTTTCATCAAATTTAGTAGGACGAAACATAGAATTAGCAATCATGATGCCTTAAATTGCTAATTCTGTATGTCTCGTCTTGCTAAATTTGATGAAACGAATTGATGAATAGTTGATACTGGGTGCTAGACGATGGGGACAATGCAGTAATTAGTGGCAAATTTATTTTAAGGAAATTCTGTCCTCTAATATTTATTTAATGCTGGGGATTCGGGAGGTTTCGTACAGAAGGGAATTGCATAGCGGGTTATTCGAGTGTCCGATTTTTGTTAACTGGATTTTGTAATTTCATCTTTGTCAATATGTTCGCATATTTATGTATATATATATATATATATATATATATATATATATAATTTATATATATATAATTTATATATATATATATATAATTTAATTTAAATAGCATTTTTATTCAGACAAAACAATCCGTGTATTTTGCTTTCGATTACGATTATTAACGTTTTAATGATAATGATGACGACGCTGTTTCTTGGAAAGGGCAACTTCCTCTACATAGTCCTTTGGATAATTGTTTCGGCATTCAACATTACATAAGCTTATATATACACTTATATTTACACAGTAAGAAAAAGATATTGTTTAAATTAATAACACGAATTACTTTTTTAGTTTTTCCGGTGACAAATTTCGACTCGTCAGCGAGTCATTATCAAAAATATTGTGTTAGTCGTCCTGGCGTCTTTTTGTCATATTATTTTTATTTTTTAAATCTTTCGTTTATTCAAACGTGATTTCTATGTGCTTCTTTAAATCTGTCTTAAATTGTACGTATGTACGTTTGTGTTGTTGTATGTAACGTCCACAATCCCCGCATGTCTGCTTAATTTAAAGAAAAGTGTGCTGCTTTAATTATAGACATTTTTTTTCTAGATTTTATCGCAATCAATTTATAATTAAATATAAATGTTATATGAAAACAACTTGTACACATTTGTAATTTGTTTAAAGTACTTACGTGACGTAAAGTGTCACAGAAATAAATGTGAAAATAATTTATTAATTATTTTCAAAATCATTTTTATTTAATTTATTTAAATAACTGTGAGCAAGTGAGTAAATACTCTTTTCTATTTATACTGTGAAATATATGTTGGCGCCACACACCGCACCTGACTTCCCTATTTTATTTATTAACAGATCTACATTTCGATCAACATATGATCATTATCAATGGTTTACAAAAAATAGCGAGGGCGAGTAAAACATTGATCATAATGTTCATCCGTTGATAAATAAAATAAGTGAAGAAAAGTACAAAATGTTTTCATATATCTTAAAAATCTTCACGAAAATCACATTTAATTAAATATAAATGTATTATTATTTTTTTTATTTACGATTTATTTCATTATTATTATTATTTTAAATTAATTTTGTTGTTATTTCATTCAGGAACAGTTAGCAAGGGAAAGATCAGTAACGGGAAGGGTGCAGATTCAGGTGTGGTACCACGACGAGAGAAGGGAGCTGGTGGTCGCCGTTCTAGCGGCCGACGATTTAGCTCCGAGAGACGAGAGCTTGGGATTCGGGAATCTTCCGGAGGCGTACGCCAGAATTTGCCTGATGCCACTCACGTATGTACACATTAGGTACTTAAAATTTACTTTACATAAATTAAATAAATGCAAAACATGAAATAAACATCGAAATATCAATTTTTTCCAGAAAAAAAAAAAGATTTTTGTGGAAAATCCGAAAATGTTCACAATGAATGGGAGCATCAATTGTGTAAATTTAAATAATTTTGAACGAATAGTTTTTGTACAGCCGGAGTGTAAAGTTGGATTTCAAGAAACGAGCGAAAAAATCGTCGTAATTTTGCGAATTATTCTAAACAAGTACGAAAAGCTCATTTTAATAATTGTTAGTATGTAATGTAGGAAAATCCTTTCTTAATATCATGCTTTAAGTCCCATTGTTCAACCTTATCAATGATCAAAGTTATCTTAGTGTAAGTAAAGACACGTCTAAAAGCGTTGAACGGCGCGGTTTGTTTCAACCGTTCTCATAAGATCCCGTGTAAATTAAACCTGTCATTTAAAATGCGCCTAAGTTATTGTGGCATAGTTATTTTTCAGAGAAAAATAACTATGCCACGTTCTTTCTAATATATTCAAGAGTATTTCAGATTTTTTTCAGATTTTTCCTGAAGAAAAAAAATCATCGAAATTTCGATTTTTTTTTTTTTTTCAGGAAAAAGTGTATTTTTGCGAAAAATGCGAAAATCACGGATTAATATTAAATTACAACCAAATTGTTCACAATGAATGGTAGTATCAATTGTTTAAATTTGAATAATTTTGAGCAAATAGTTTTTGTACAACAGGGGTGTAAAGTTGGCTTTCAAACAACGAGCGAAAAAATCGTCTGATTTTACAAAATTTTCTAGACAAGCACGCAAAGCGCTTTTTAATGATTATTAGTGTGAAGTGTAGGTAAATCCTTCCTGAATATCATGCTTTAAATTCGATTGTTTTATCTTAAGAATGGCCAAAGCTATCTTAGTTTAAGCAATGATGCATCTAAAACCGTTGAACGGCACGGTTCGTTTCAACCGTTCCCATAAGACCCAGTGTAAATCAGACCTGCCATTTAAAATGTGCCTAAAAAAGCGGAATCGATTTTTTCTGTGAAAAATAACTATCCCATGTTCTTTCTAATATATTCAAGAGTATTTCAGATTTTTTTCAGATTTTTTCCTGAAGAAAAAAAATCATCGAAATTTCGATTTTTTCCAGGAAAAAAGTGGATTTTTGTGAAAAATGCGAAAATCATGGATTAATATAAAATTACAACCAAATTGTTCACAATAAATGGTAGCATCAATTGTGTAAATTTAATTAATTTTGAGCGAATATTTTTTGCACAGCAGGGGTGTAAAGTTGGCTTTCAAAAAACGAGAGAAAAAATCGTCTGACTTTGTAATTTTTTCTATACAAGCACGAAAAGCGCAATTCAATGATTTTCAACGTTAAGTATGTGTAAATCCTTCCTGAATATCATGTTTTAAGTCCCATTGTTTTATCTCATCAATGTTCAAAGTTATCTTAATTTAAGGAACGACACGTCTAAAAGCGTTGAACGGCACGGTTCGTTTCAACCGTTCTCATAAGAGCCCGTGTAAAGCAGATCTGTCATTTAAAATGTACCTAAAAAAGCGGAAAGGATTTTTTTCTGGAAAAAATAACTATCCCACGTTCTTTCTGAAATATTCAAGAGTATTTTAGATTTTTTTCAGATTTTTCCTGAAGAAAAAAATAATCATCGAAATTTCGATTTTTTCCAGGAAAAAAGTGGATTTTTGTGGGAAATGCGAAAATCGCGGATTAACTTAAAATTATAACCAAATTGTTCGCAATGAATGGTAGCATCAATTGTGTAAATTTAAATAATTTTGAGAAAATAGCTTTTGCACAACAGGGGTGCAAAGTTGGCTTTCAAAAAACGAGCGAAAAAACCTTCAAATTTTGCGATTTTTTCTAGACAAGTATGAAAAGCGCATTTTAATGTTATTTCACGCGAAATGTAGATAAATCCTTCATGACTCCCATACTTTAAGTCGCAATGCTTTACCTTAACAATGAGAAAAGTTATCTTAGTTTAATCAGTAGAGCTTCTAAAAGCCTCAATCGGCGCGGTTTGTCTAAACCGTTCCCATAAGACCGCATGTAAATTAAATCAAAACGAACGTAACACGTTTTTTTTTATTCTAGCGTTTATAAATTCACGCTTAATGAATTGTAAATCAAGCTTAAAACTTACACACGGAGTTTAAGACAAATGTAATGAATTCTTACTGTTAATTGTTGGGATTAGAGTTAATAAATAGATGAAAATCATATACACATTTTAATATTATAGCCCAATATTAAATCAACAATCAGAAAAAGAGTAAAACAAATTAAATGAGCATTCCTCCATATCTGCTCTAATGTGTCCGTATTTAAAATTAGTAGTACACTCATGTAAGAACCGAAAGAATCAAATTTAAATGAAACCAACTTATTATAATAAAGTAATATTATTTATTCCATTTTTATTATTTATTATTATTATTTTTATTATTTAATTATATTTTATTATTATTCGATTTTTTAGATGTGAACAACACTGCATGCAAACCGAAGTCGCGCCGGCCAGCCAGAACCCGATCTGGAACGCAAATCTGAGCTTCCCGGGAGTCCCAGGGGACGAACTAATGGACCGCGTCTTGGACGTAACGCTATGGGATTTAATCCCGCACAACGACCACGCTTTCCTGGGGGAGTGCTCCGTGGATTTACAGAAAGCCTTCCTGGACGACCGCGCTGTGTGGTGCAGATTAGAAGACCCGCGACAGTTGCGAGGAAGGTCCCCACACACATCCCCTCGAGGATCTCTAACGGGGAACACAAGAAGGCTGGATTTCGGCACGCAGCGCAGTTGCTCCGATGATTTAGACTCAATCGGGGAATGCGCGAGTCTCCTTCACCCCGATCACGCTTGGGGTTCCCGTCGAGGATCCTCACAATCGGAACAACTGGAAGTTGAAGTCTACCAACTCGGTAAAGACTTCTCGAGGTCTTTACCGGGGTCGAGGAGGTCGTCGTTTCAGTCGGCGCAGGAGCAGCAGCAGCTGGAGGAGATTCCGGCGGTTCCGCCGCCGGTTTCATACAGCAGGGATCGTCGCAGGAGCAGCTGCACGCGGATGTTGAGGGATCCGGATGAAATATTGAAGAGTTTGAAGGCGGTCAAGGGGGAATTGGGGCGGACGATGAGTCTGAGCGGGGAGAAACGGCACAGGAGTAAGTGGGAGTTTTATTTTTTCCGATTCTCTTTCACGTAATTCTGGAATACTCTCATTGTTTTTCACTTATCGATGTTTCTTGTTTTATTTAAACCCATCACAATAGATAATTAGACTTTACACACCATAAAAAAAAACGAACGGGAAGACTAAGGTCGCGTTTATAGTGGAGCAACACGAGGCTGGAAGATAGCTGCAGGCTTCCCACCTCCTGTCAAACCCCTGATGATTGTTTTTCCTTCTTAGATTGATTGATAGAAAAGAAGAACAACAAATAAAAGCGTTCTTTAAACTGATAGGAAAAAAATAATGACAAAAAACGCGTTATTTTTTAGATTGATCGAATGACAAACAAAAACGTTCTTTTTTTACATTTAGAATTTTATACGAGCACACACCAAATATAACCTCTCTATGATGCAGCATCTAGCATCGTGTTGCTCCACTATAAACACGGCCTAAGTCTAAATGCGCTCATTTATTTATTTTAATCATAATAATTCTTTATGAATTTCGAACAAGAAATTTCTCGTTTATGTTAACTCAAACGCTGCATCGTTTCGTTATCAATATTTTTGATATAAAGACAATTTTATAAAACACGTTAGGTGTTATCCCTATATTAAACCTAAGATAACTTTATTTATAAAAAAAGCTAAGTGTTTTCTTTTTTTAAATTAAGTTTGATATAATGAAAATACTTAACTTTTTTTATAAAAAAAAACTTTTTTATAAAAAAAATAAGTGTTTTTTTCATATAAACATTCAAAATATACACGAACGCCTCCAAAATCCGAGAATCAATATTACGGACACAATTGCCCGGAAATCAACACTAATAATTGATATTTCTTGTTGTTGCTTTTTCCATTTTATTTTTTTTTTGGGGGGGGGGATGTATACATCCTGGGTACATTTTGTTTTGTCATCATTAAACACAGAACTCATCAAAGGAAGCAAGAAAAATAATCCGAGCTGCAAAACAAAAAGAAAAAAAAAAGAATCTCCTGAGAACGTTTGATTGATTGTTTGTTTGCGATGCGTTCTTTTCTAATGTGTGCCCTTTTTTCTTTCTCTCTTTTCGCACAATTTTACTCAACCACCACCACCACCAGTGGATCTGTTGTAAATGGCCACCGGTAAGCTTTCCACCACCTGTCGAACCCCCTGATGATTGTTTTTCCTTCTTAGATTGATTGATAGAAGAAGAAAAGAACGACAAATAAAAGCATTTTTCTTTTGACTAATTGACGAAAAAAAAAAATAATGACAGACAAACGCGTAGTTTTTAGATTAATCGTGAAAAACGAATGGCAGAAAAAAGCGTTCTTATTTAGATTGATAAAAAAAAGGACTGACAAGCAAAAGAGCTGTTCTTTAAATAGATAGAGAAAAGAAGAACGACAAACGAAATTATTCTTAATTATAGAGAAAAAATAACTGTGATTGGACGAAGAAATCTTCGTATGGTCACAGTTATTTAAAATAAATTAAATAAAAAGAATTAAAAAATAATTAATAAAAAGTATTCTTTTTTAGATTTATCGAGAGAGAAAAAAACGACGAATTAAAGTGTTCTTTTCGTAGATTTATCGAGAGAGAAAATAACGTCTTACAAAAGTGTTATTCTTTAAATTGATTAGAAAGAAAATAAGAAAAAACGTATTTGTCTTTCTTGTCTTCTTCTTGTTTTCTCCTTCTTAAAACAGACACCTTTTCTCTCTTTCTCTCTCTCTCTTTCTCACACTTATTTTGTGTGGCTATTTTTTCTCTTTTTCCTGTCCCTTAAATTATTGCACCGTGTAAATAATGAATAAATTAAAATTGATTTTTATTTAGGAATTATTTAAAAATTGATTAAAAATAAACAGTATGTTTTTTTGTATAGTGTATGGTATAGTGATTTTTATAATATAGTTTAGTGACGTTTTTAGCGTTTTTAGGTTAGAGCAATTATTTAGTTGAGGTATTTATTTATTTATTTTTCTGGTTTGTTTAAAAATTGTTTCATTGGCCGCGTAACAAACGTTAAAGATCGGATGGAAATGACCGACTGGAGTTATTGAAGCACCAACGAGTAATCTTACTTAACCTATTTTAGCTATACATAGCTTATTTCAATTCCAACCTAACCTAACTTAATTTTATCTAACCTAAAATTCAAACAACTTACCTAACTTACTTCAATTACAATCTAACCTAACTTAATTTTATCTAACCTAAAATTCAAACAACTTACCTAACTTACTTCAATTACAATCTAACCTAACTTAATTTTATCTGAGCTAACATTCAAGCAACTCAACCTAATATCACTTAACCTTTCTTAACTCTACCTAACATTCTTCAATTACAACCTAACTTATTTTTACTTGACATAACTTTGAAGCAACTTAAATTAAGATTAGGTTGGATCCTAACATACTTCAATTCGAAGCTAATTTATTGAGGTAGAAGGAAGAGGATATAAGTAAGATACTTAACCTCTCTTTCATCTACCTAACATACTTCAATTCTACCCTAACATTCAAGCAACTTAACCTTTTCTAAATCCAATTTGACCTAACTAAATCTTACTTAAACTCTCCCGACCCAACATCACTTACTCTAAATGCAACTTAGTGTAATTTTTCATAACCTAACATACTCTTAATCCAACCTAATCTGTTCTGAATCCAGATTAATTTAAAATACACGGAAGTTAACCTATTCTAAATCTAATGTAAGCCAACCTGATCTTACTTAACTTATTTTAATCCATTCTAACCTTCTCAGTAGCTCAGGCTGGGCTAGTTTTTGTTGTGTTGAGTTAAATTAGATTGATTTAACTTAAATCAATCTAATTTAACCCAACACAACATAAACTCAATATAACATATTCTAAATCCAACCTAGCTTAGCCTGAACTACTCTAAATCTAATCTTATTCAACCTAATTTTACGTAACCTAACATACACTCAATCTATACACTCTAAATCAAACTTAACCTACTCTTAATTAAACCTAATTCGACCTGATCTTATTTAACCCCTCCTAACCTAACTTAGCCTTCTCCAAATCAATTTAATTTAACCCAACCTAAAATATACTCAACCTAATTTACTTTAATTGCCAAGTAAATCAACATAGTTTATTCCAAATTCAACATAATCTATTTTCAATTTATACTAACCCAACCTAATATAGAATCAATCTAACTGCTCTAAATTAAACTTAACCCACAAGAAATTCAACTTAATATTACTTAACCTAACTTTACTTTCTTTAAATCAATCTTATTTAATCTAACCTACAATATACTCAACTTAACCTACTATAAATCTAAGCTAATTCAACTTAAACTATTCTAAATATAACCTAACCCAATCGAAGCTACTTTTAATCTAATCTAACCCAACCTAATCTTACTTAACCTAATATACACTCAACCTAACCTACTCTAAATCTAATCTGACTTAAATGAACATCTCCTAACTCAACCTAACTTATTCTAAATTCAACCTAGCATAATTTTGTTAACCTAATTTACTCTGAATCCAACCTAATATACTCTAAATCCAACCTAACCTAACTCAACTTAACCTAGCCCAAACTAAACTATTTGAAATCGAATTCAGCCCAACCTAACATACTCTAAATTAAACCTAACTCAACTTAACCTAACCTAAACTACTTTCAATCCAATTTAACCCGACCTAATCTTATCCAACCTAACACACACTCAATTTATATAATTTAAATCCGACTCAACCTACTGTAATTTCATCCTAATATTATTAAACCTAACTCAACCTTATTTAAAGTGAGTGTATGTTAGGTTAGGTAAGATTAGGTTGGATTTAGCGTAGGTTAGATTAGGTGTATATTAAGTTGATTTTTTGTAACTCGATCTATCCTTTGCTAAATCCAACTTAACTTAAATTAATCTTATCTAAAGTGAGTGTATGTTAGGTTTGGTAAGATTAGGTTGGATTTAGCATAATGTAGATTGAGTGTGTATTAAGTTGATCTTTTCTAACTCAGTCAATTCTATGCTAAATCCAACCTAATCTTACCCAACATGACATACACTCAATTTAGACAAGGTTAAGTTAGGTTAGAAGAGGTTAAGTAACTTTAGGTTGACTTAGAAGAGATTAACTTAATATAAATACAATCTAACCTACGCTAAATCTAACTTAATCAAACCTAATCTTACCTAACGTAACATATATTCAATTTAGAGAAGGTATCTTAAGGTAATATACAGTCAATAAAGACTCTAACCGTCAGGTTATATAAGACTAGGTTTGATTAAGGCTAAATCTTACCTAATCAAACCTAGTCTTTAGAGAAGGTTACGCTAAATTCAACATAATCATATCTAGTCTTACCTAACTTAAAGTTGAGTTTTTTTTTATAAAAGGTTAAGTCAGGTTAGGAGAGGTTAAGGAACGTTAGGTTGAGAATAACTGAATATACATGCAACCTAACCTATACCAAATCCAACATAATCTTACCTAACTTAACATACGCTCAATTTATCTATTCTAAATTCAACCTAACTCAACATTAGGTTACTTAACCTTTCATAACCATAAGTGTATGTTAAGTTAGGTTGGGTTTAGCGTAGGTTTTATTGAGTGTATAATAAGTTAAAGGAGATTAACTAAATGTACACTCAATCTAACTTACGCTAAATCCAAATAATCAGTCCTAGCCTAACCTAACATACATTGATTTTAGATAAGGTTGAGTTAGGTTAGGTTAAGTTAAGTAACTTTAGGTTGAGTAACTCAATATACACTCAATCTAATCTACGCTAAATCCAATCTAATGATATCTAACCTAACCTAACATACACTCACTTTAGATAAAGTTAAGTTAGGTTTAGGTTGAGATTAACTAAATATACTTTCAATCTAACCTGCGCTAGATCCAACGTAATCTTAGCTATCGTAAGATACACTCAACTTAAATCCAACTAAACCTAATCTAGCATACACCTCAGGATAGGGTGTATGCCGGCTTTAAGTGTATGTTAGATTAGGTTAAGTTGGATTTAAGTTGAGTGTATCTTGGGTTAGCTACGATTAGGGTAGGATTAGGTTGGGTTGAGTTGGATTTTAGAGTAATTATTCGATAGTGATTATTATTTTATTTTTGAAGCAATTTTTAAGCACAATTAAAATTCTTTTTCAGATTTTTTTAAGAAAATTATTCTTTATTGATTATTATTTTTTTAATTTTATTCATTTATTATTTTTTTGTAGGATCCCCGAGTATATCAGCCCGAAAAGACAGCGTCAAGGAAGTCCCGGAAACGAAAGACAGCCCGCCCTCGAGCCCGGAACGCACCTCCCCGCCGCAACTGGGCCCCGGCCAGATAAAACCACGAGGATTCAGGTTGTCAAGCACGCGCCCCGTCGAACTGAAATTAGGCTTGTTCATGACGAAAGGGCAACTGGAAGTGGAAGTCGTCTGCGCTCGGCACATCGCTCCCAGGGAAACACCCCCCGATACGTACGTCAAGTGTTATTTGAGGGATGGAGACAGGTGGTTGCAGAAGAAGAAGACCAGGGTGGTGAGGCACTCGAGCGAGCCGCAGTTCAGGCAGACGCTGCGGTATCAGGCTTGCGATGTTTTGGGAAGGAGCTTGGTTATTATGCTGTGGGAGAGGCAAGGAGGGTTCGAGCACAATCAGGGTTTGGGTGGGGCTGAGGTCTCGCTTGATTTATTAACGCTGACGCAGTTGACGACGGGGTGGTATCCCCTGTTTCCTATACACTCGCTAGGGTCTGACTCGAATGATTCTCCTTGAATTAAAAATAAAGAAGAGAAAGAAGAACAAAAAAAATAACAATCAAACAAAATTAAATTAAATAAATAAATGAAAGAAGAACAATCAAACATAATTAATTATAAATAAGAAAAATTACAGAATGACAAAAAATAATGAACCAAAAAAATTAAGGAAGGGAATTTTAATGCTTTTAATTTTCTAATTGGAAAAACAAACAATTAAAAATAAAGAAGAAAAGAAATGTTTGTTTTGTTATGATTTAGTGGAGTTTATAATTGTACATGTCTTCTGATAAATAAATAAGAAGAGAAACAATAATAATAATAATAATAATAAAAAGACAAAGAAGGGAAATAAAAAATATTTCTAATTTGAATGGAAGTTTAATTAAAAAGACAAACAATGACGGAAAAAAAGGAAAATAATGAAAGATTGTTTCCTGATTTAAATAAAGTTTAATTATAAAGAGAAACAAAAGTGAAAGAAAAGAACAGCAAAAAAATGTTTCTGATTTTAATAAAAATTGAATTAAAAATAGAATCAAAAGTGAAAACAAAGAATTTTGTTTCTCATTTAAATAAAAAAAAAATTAATAGGAGAAATAAAAGTGAAAAAAAAAGGAACGAATTTTGTTTCTGATTTAAATAAAATTTAATTTAAAAAAAGAGAAAGAAAAATGAAAGAAAATAAAGAATTTTGTTTCTGACTTAAATAAAGTTTAATTAAAAGGAGAAACACAATTAAAAATTATAAAAAAAAATTCTGATTTTAATTAAAAAAGAGTGTTCTCTTTTTTTAATTGAAATGAAAAAAAAAACTGATTCGAATGAACTTTAAAACTGTATAAAAAAAACACACCATGTGAAGGGTATATACAGGGTGTTTCATATTCGAGTCTCACCATGGGGATCTCGCTTATTATAAGAGATAGAGGGTCGGTTTAAATTTGGCACTTTTGCAGAATTTTATGCTGATTAATATCCCGATGGGAAAACTGGACTAAGTTCCTTTGTTTTTAAGAGAAAAAAAAACTGAAAATTTGAAACACAATTGAATTAAATTTTTCATTCGAATCGAAATTAAAACTGAATTATTCGGATGGATTACTGCGTTCGAAATGAATTAAATTAAATTAATCGAGAATCATTCGAGTGATTCGATTCTAAAATGACTTTTCATCAATTCAATCATTTACTCCGAATAGAATATGAT
The DNA here is from genome assembly GCA_963082785.1 of Philonthus spinipes. Lineage (NCBI taxonomy): Eukaryota > Metazoa > Arthropoda > Insecta > Coleoptera > Staphylinidae > Philonthus > Philonthus spinipes. The sequence goes on along the minus strand of OY720311.1, from coordinate 16,140,858 downwards.
TCGGAATTTAATCAGAAATCGATCCTTTTCCGATGCGATATGAAATTATTCGAGTATCACTCGAGTATAATTTTCTATCGGTTCACACTTTTGTCCGATTCGAAGATGACATGATTTAAAAATCATTATCTGATTCAAAAAATATTTTTTATCAATTCAATGATTTCCTCCGAATCGAATATGATTCGGAATTCAATAAGAAAGAGTAAAATTGTCCGTTTCGAAAGGACTTTCTGTCGATTCGATATTTTGCTCGATTCGTACATGAAATCATTCGAGAATCATTCGAGTATAATTGTCAGATTCACGAAGGATTTACTGTCGTTTCGATTTTTTGTTCGATTCGTATATGAAATTATTGCAGAATCATTATCCAATTCAAGAAGGATTTTCAATCGATTCAATCTTTTGTCCGATTCGAAGATGAATTTCATTGAGTGAAATTATCCGATTCAAAAAGGATTTTTTATCAATTCAATGTTTTTCTCCGAATCGAATATGATTGGGAATTCAATCAGAAAGAGTAAAATTATCCGTTTCAATTCGATATTTTGCTCGATTCGAATATGAAATTAATCATTCGAGTATAATTGTCAGATTTAAGAAGGATTTTCTGTCGATTCGATTTTTTGTTCGATTCGATATTGGAGCATCATTATCCGATTCGAGAAGGATTTTCTGTCGAATCAATCTTTTGTCCGATTCTAAAATAAAATGATTCGAGTGAAATTATCCGTTTAAAAAATGACTTTTTTATAAATTCTATCTTTTCCAAAAAATCGAATATGATTCGGAATTCAATCAGAAAGGGAAAAATTGTTCGTTTTTCTGTCGATTCGGTTATGAAACTAATTCGAGTTTAATTATCCGATACAATAACGGATTTTCAATCGATTCAATCTCTTTGTCCGAATCGCACATAATTCGGATTTCAATCAGAAAAATGTATATTTTTTTAATTGAATAAAAAAACATAATTGAATAAATTAAAGCGAGAGAATGAGAAAGAAAAAATGTAAATAACTCTAAAGAAGTTGAAGAAGAATAAGAAGAAAATGTATGTTATTTAAGAAAAATTATAAGAGGTAAATGGACCAAAAAAATGTGTATTTGTGTATTTTGTTGTACACTGTAAAAAAAATCATAGAAAAAAAATACAAACTGAAAAATATATTATATATAGGAAAAAAAAAAGTTCGATGGCCTAAACTTAACTTACTGTGTAATCTAAGCTGTGTAAACACGTTGAAACTGTAAACTAAACACTACAAACAAACTATATATATATAAAAAATAGAAAATAAGAACAACAGAAAAATAATTATTATTAATAATAATAATAATAATAATAGCATATTTATTTGGCCAAAAGGATGTCCCAATTAAAGAACAAAAATTTGAATGCGTAATAAAAGGAAAAATACGTGTAAATAAATTAAGAAGTAAAAAAAAATATGTCAAAAAATTATTTTTCAATTAAACTCTACAAGCAGCTGTAAAGTATATAAAAGATAAAAACAAACAGAAATAACTAAATACTAGTGTTGGGCAAAATTGAATAATATTAGTAATCGAATATTACTGAATGTGTCATTTTAAGTATTTAAAATGAAAAATAAATTCGTGACAGGGCAGAAAGATCCCAGGTCGATAGCCCAGGACAGACTAACACCTTCATACAAACTTAAAATTGTACTATATAACTGTATATTATATAAAGTTATTGTCTGAATAATGATGTATGTATATATAAAACGAAAAAGTGATTTGAAATTTATGTTTATTAGTAAATGCTAAATTATTATTTTTGTAATAAATAACATTCTACCTTGTAGAACCAAATCGTTGACGATGCCACTTGAAATTAGGCAAAAGGTGGCGCTAGCGTCGTCTTTTATTTGTTATGGACATTCATAAAATTATAATATACTTAATTTAGCAGTAATAAAAGATTGACTTTGCCCATCACTACTAAATACTATAAGGAACTGTAAAACATAGAAGATAAGAATAAAAAACAAAATACAAACAGCTGTTACATATAGAAGATAAGAACAGAAAAATAAAAATTGGTGATTATTTCCTGAGGCGTTTCGAAATTAATGTGTTTCTGATAAATCGAGACTCGCTTTTACTTCTAGACAAAACAAAGGTAATGAAAGTGTTTGTTTGAATACTCGCTTTACATTTGTATAAAACACAGATTGTAAATTGTGTAAAAAAAATAATGATTAAAAATTGAATGAATATTTATGAAATATAAAAAATATAGAAATAAAATTATCTTTTCAAACAAATTGTATTCATGAATTAATATTGGTGAAAACAAACTGAAAATCTTTATTCGTGAATTAATATTTATGAGAATAAGCTGAAAATTTGTTGTTTAATTTTGAGTTACGTGACGAGATTTTAATCAAGTTTTATTCCTTATTTCACTTTTATTTAACTAATAGTTATTGATAATGCTTAACACTCGAAATGTATATAAAGAGTGAAGTAAGGAATAAAAAGTGTTTTTAATTGTGATTGAAAATTCATGAATGGATATTTATTAAAATTAGCGGAAAGTTTGTCTTCATGAATGGATTTTTTTTTTAAATACATGAATCACATGTTCAAAATAATTCATTCGATCAATTTGAAATTCATTTAATTACAAACCCCTGAAAATAATTAAATTACTTTTCAAATAGAAATACAATCGACCTAAAGAATTAGTAAAGAAGGAAAAGAAAACGAAAACTGGGCGTTTTTTGTTTGCCGTAAATTATTGAAATTATTTTCCAAATAAAAAAAAAACAACTGACCTAAATAAACAGAAAATAAAAACGAAGAAACGAAAATTGCACGGTTTTGTTTTATTAAAACCATTCATTTATTTGTTAAAATAAAAATACAATCTACTAAAAAAATAAAAAAGAAGGAAGAGGAATAAAAACTGAAGAATAATTATAATATTTTTCAAACAAAAATATAATCGACCTAAAAAATATAGAATAGAAAGGATAGGAAACGAAACTGTGCGTTTTGTGTTTGCCGAAAATAATTATAATTATTTTACAAGTAAAAAAATCAATTCATCTAAAGAAACAGAAAATAAAAACGAAGAAACGAAAACTGCTTGGTTTTATTTTACGAAAAGAATTCAATTATTTGTTTAAATTTACTAAAAAAAAATTGAAAATAAGGAAGGAAGGAAGAGGAAACAAAAACTGAAAAATAATTATAATATTTTTCAAACGATTTAAAAAAACAGAAAAAATCGAATAAGAAAACTGCACGTTTTTGTTTTCCGAAAATAATTAAAATTATTTTTTAATTGAAAATACAATCGACCTAAAAAAAAATAGAAAAGAATGAATAGGAAACGAAAACTGCACTTAAATAAATTATTTATCAAATAAAAATACAATCGACCTAACAAAACAGACAAGAAAGAAGAGGAAACAAAAACTGCCCGTTTTTATTTCCTCTTCTTATTTTCTGTATGAAATAAAAATAACTATACAAAAATTCGGAGCTATTCCGTACGAGCAACGTTAAATTTATTGTGTACGTTATTAATAACTTCACATTCCATGTATGTATTTCTATTAAAAAAAAGTTGCTTAGACTGTAATGATAAAAATTAACATACATGTTAAATGTAACATTTGCTTTACAGAATAGCCCCGATTAAATTAAATTAAATTAAATTGAAAATAATAAATACTCTTTTCTATTGCTATACATATGTATCTAATAATAATAATAATAATAACTAAGAGAATGAATCGTATTATTTGTAATATATAAAATATACCTTTGCTTGTTCTAAAATAAAATTATAAAAAAAAATGAGAAAATAATGTGAAACAATCAATGGCCTAAAACAACATTGAAAACGCGACAATCTTCTTGTAAATTATATTTAAAAAAAAGAATGAGAAATAAGAAAAACCTAAGTAAGCTTAACCCCATTAAAATAAAATGTAAAGAATCACACGCCACACACAACACAAAAAACGAAAAATAAATACAAACGCACACACGCAGAAAAAAAAATAACGAGCAGAAGAAAAATACACATAATCGTACAAAAATAAAATAAATACAAACGCAGACATTTAACGAAGAGAAGAAAAAATTTCACACCACGCAGCATAAGCATACGAAAATAAAACGAATTAGGAAAATAAATTAAATCGCGCTCACACTCACAAAATGAAATTAATAGAGGAGAAGCAAAAAACCACACACACAGCATAATCAAATTAAAATAAAACGAACGAGGAAAGTAAACACAATCACACACACTCATAATTACAATTAGAAGAAAAATACACACACACAGCATAATCGGACTAAAACGTACGCACACTGAAAAAAAATTATGAAAATACATCACAGGCTCGCATTGAATTAAATGAAACAAGAAAATAATACACACAAACAAGAACAAAGAAAAGAGGAAAACAAACACACACTCACACATGCATACGCATCAATGTAATGTTATGTAAGAAAATTATGTAAGAAAGAAAGTGAGAGAGAAAGCGCGCGCGCGAGAGAGAGAGAAAGATGAAAATTGTAAACTAAACATATTTGTGTACACATATCCCATCATCGCCCCCAATTTATTAGAAACAAAATATATATATCAAAAAGAAATGAAGAAAAAAAAAGAAGAATATTAAATCAATGGCTATTTTATATACATTATTATTAAAATAGTTGGTTGATAAAGAAAATCCCTTCCATTTCCCTCCCGCCTTCTTTTTTGTTCCCCCCGTTATTTTCATTACTTTTAGTTTGTTTCCTCCCTTTATTTTTACTCTCCTCACATTTCACTTTTGTAGGACGAAAATGATTAACCTTTCCTGTTACTCCTCTTTCTTCTTTTCGTTATTTTTTACTGTTATCCCCCTTTTCACTCTTCCCCTCATCTTTCATTAAGCTTGTTATTATTCATCTCCTTTCTTTTTTTCACTCCCTCACGCTTTATTATTGTCCTCCTAAATGATTAACCTTCCGCATTGTAATCGACCATTTCATTGAGTGATTAACTTTCCCCGTTAACCATTCCGCCTTCACCCTGTTTCCTGTTACCCCCTTATTTTCACTCCATTGACACATCACACATCTTTCATTAGGCGCAGTTTGTCACCGCGCTCACAGATAATTTTATCTGTATTAAAAAAAAAATCATCCTCACTATTTGTTAAGAAATTGTCACAGCCAGCTCTATCTGTTAAGAAAACCCCACAGTTAACTCTATTTGTCAACAAAAATAAAATGCGCACAGCCAACTCTATTTGTTAAGAAACCTCACAGCCAACTATATCTGTATTAAAAAATCTCACAGCCAACTCTATTTGTTAAGAAACCTCACAACCAACTATATCTGTCTAAAAAAATCTCACAGCCAACTCTATTTGTTAAGAAACCTCACAACCAACTATATCTGTCTAAAAAAATCTCACAGCCAACTCTATTTGTTAAGAAACCGCACAGCCAACTCTGTCTAAACAAAATCCTTACGGAAAAAAAACCTTACAGCATTTTAGCCCTCCCCTTTTTCGCTCCCCGAAAAAAAAAAATTGAGACCGAAGAGTTTATTCTCGTTTTCCCCTTTATTCCCTTAACCTACTTGTTAATTTTTTCCTGTTATCTTCCCTTGACTCCCCTCATTTTACATTGGGCTCAGTTTGTCACCAACTTTACAGACTATTTTAAGACAGCCAACTATAATTATAAAAAAATGCACACAGCTAACTATATCTGTCTAAAAATATCCTAACTGCATAAAAAAAACAATCCACTCTATCTGTCAAAAATATGCTCACAGCCAACTTTATTTGCCTATAAAATCCTCACTGCACTTAAATAAATCACTGCTAATTTTCTCTTAAAAAACACAATCCTCTCCATCTCTTTTAAAAAAAACTCAATCATCTCTATTTAATCATCACAGCTAACTGAATTTTTTTAAAAAAGTTACAGCAAATTTCTTAACAGATAGAGTTCCCACAGCCGACTCTATCTGTCTGAAAAAATGCTCACAGCCAACTCTATTTGTTAAAAAAATATATATATCACAGCCAACTCAATTTGTTCAAAACCCATCAACTAGCATTAAGCTTAGCTTCTTAATCCCCTGCCCCCTTTTTCACTCCCTGAGTGAAAAAAAAAAACGAAGCTGAAGTGTGAATTTTGTTTTCTATATTATTATCCTTCTCGTTAATTTTTCCTGTTATCTCTTGTTTCATTCCCCGTCATCTTTCATTAGGTTTGGTTTGTCACCCCCTTCACAGACAATTTTATCTGTTTAAAAAAAAACAGCCAACATGAATTATATAAAAAATATAATATTTGTTAAGATATTCCCGCAGCCAATTCTATCTGTTAAGAAATTCCCACAGCCGACTCTGTCTATCTGAAAAAATCCTCACAACCAATTCTATAAAAAAAAACACAATCCACTCTATCTATCAAAAAATGCCCAAAGCCAACTCTATCTGTTTAAAGAAAATCCTCACAGCCAACTCTATTTGTTTTAAAAAAAACATCACAGCCAATTTAATCTGTTCAAAGCCCATAATCTATCATTAAGCTTAGGTTTTTAAGCCCCGCTGCCTTTTTTTTGAGTAAGAATAAAAAAAACGAGGCTGAAGTGTAAGTTTCGTTTTCTACATTATTCCTGCAGCCTTCTCGTTAATTTTTCCTGTTATCTCCTGTCTAACTCCCCGTCATCTTTCATTAGGCTTAGTCTGCCACCCCTTCGCTGACAATTTTATCTGTCTAAAAAACAGTCCACGCGAATTATATAAAAAAATATAATATTTGTTAAGACGTGGGAATGTCAACTCTATCTCTTTTGAAAAGAATCTGCACAGCCAACTCTGTCTGTTAAGAAAAACCCACAATCTCAACAACATATCCACAGCCAACTATTCTATTTGATTTGTTAAGAAATTACCACAGCCAACTATGTCTGTCTAAAACGATCTTCACAGCCAACTCTATCGGTTTAGAAAAATCTTTATAGAGAACCCTATTTGTTAAGAAACCTCACAGCCAAGTGTATCAGTTAAAAAAAATCATCTATCATTAGGTTCCTTAATTCCCCCTCCCTTCACTTTTTTTTCCACTTCCCTCTAGTCCTCTTAGAAGATTGAGTGCTGTTATTCCCCTCATTTTTCTTATTATTATTTTTTCCTGTTACTCCTCTTCGTCTTTCATTAGGATTAGCTTGTTATCACCCTCCCCCTATGTTTTCACACAACTCGGCTTTCATTAGGCTTAGCTTACTATACCCCGGTCCCATCCCCTTTTTTTCACTCATCTTACAATTCACTTTAGAAGAACGGAAGTGATTAGCCTTCCATGTTATTCCCCCCACCCTTCTCGTTAATATTTTTTTTTATTTCTGTTATTTTTTTTCACCCTCCCAAACATCTCATTAATAATAATCAACACTTTCGACTTTTCTCTAGCTAGAGACAATCTGTTCACATGTGATGTTCTAAAAAAAAAATATTAAATAATGGAAAACAAAACTAACTTTTCAAATTTTCACGTAAAACGATCCATTCGTGTTTCTAAAAAAAAAAAAGACGGATTGTAAACTGAAAAAAAAAATAAATATGTGAAATATATATTATACAAATATTTAAGAAAAATATATATATATGATTGAGTGAAAGAGAGAGTGAGAGAAAGAATGATGTAAAAGAAGAAAGAAAAAAAAAACATGATATTATAAAATAAATGTGATTGAGAGAGAAGTGTGTGCGCAAGGTGAATTTTAATGTTATCGCTGTGCCGCGTGCATAATTGTTGAAATATATATATCAAAATAAATAAATATATATGAAGAAGAGAAATAAATATATAAAGAGAAAAAAAGAGAAATATATATATATATATAAATGGGAGAATTTATTTGAGTGTACGATAATAAAATGCATTTTCCCATCATCGGTGAAACTATTTTTCGAAGATCCATGAACCTTTTCTCGCCCCCACCCCCCACGTGATTAACAAATAAAAATAAGAATATAAATATATATACACAGAGAAAAAAAATATGTATCAGATGAATACAACAAAAAAAAATCAAATAAATGTGATGTAAAATCGATGTAGAACAAAAAAAAAAAATACAAAAAAGGTGAACAAATAAATAAATAAAAAATGAAATGGACAAAAATAAATCTTTTATTTATTTACCCTCTTTACGTTGAATAAATTCAACTGGAATTAGCTCGTATTAATGGGTTCATCTCGTAATATTAGAGGTTCGTATAGTCACCTTTGCCTCACAATGGTTTAAACTACTCTAAACTGCATAATTATATGAATTGTTTGAGAATGACACACCCCGCAACCCTTCCACAGCACCGTCAATTCGGGCTTATTTTCGAATATTTCGACAAATTTGACTCGAATTAATAAAAATTGAAATAAAATTGAAGAAACATCGGCAGGATTAATTCAACCACTCAGATCGCTTAATCGGACTGTAAACTGCATGATTACATCAATTGTTTGTAGTTGACACACCCTGCGACCCTCCCACAGCCTCGTCAATTCGAGCTTATTTTCGAATATTTCGACAAATTTGACTCAAATTAATAAAAATTGAAATAAAATTGAAGAAACTTCCGCAAGATTAATTCAACCACTCAGATCGCTTAATCGGACTGTAAACTGCAGGATTATATCAATTGTGTGTAGTTGACACACCCCGCAACCCTTCCACAGCACCATCAATTCTCTCTTATTTATTTCTATTGTTTTTTTTTGTTCTCTCTGTTTTTTTTTTCTTATTCTCAAGGTGTAATTCAATTTAACTTATATAAAATACCGTATTTATTGGGTTATTGTAGTAAAAATCATTATTAAATGGTTATTATACGTGAGACGAACATAAATTTCCCGGCGCATTCACCAAAATTCACACGAAAACTCAAATCTGTTTAATTTTGATAATTCCATTCGTGAACGTAATTACAGTTGCAATTGTTAACATATCACACATTTATACAATAACAAAGTCCATTCTGTAAAAGAAATATTAAGTTTAACTTGTACCTTATTAATTTATTTGACATTTTATCTATCAAATAATTACTCCCATTCAATATAGCATAAATAAAAACACCATGAATTTTTTTAAACCACCTTTTTATTCAATAAAAAAATAAATTAAACAAGACTTTCAATCGGAAACAATATAATTCTCAACGTAAACATCGACTCTTTCTATTATATGCAGCACCTTCTCCAGAAACTGTGTCCAATCTTCGTATCTAGAGAAGAGCAACTCCCGGTAGGTATCCGCGTTTGTGTGGAGGAGTTTATCACGGACGACGTCGCATTTCCGGCTCATCCTGTGAAAATTTCCAATACAAAAACATGAGCATTTTTCCTGTCTTATTTTCTTGTTTTTTTTTTCTCAATCAAATCTTCATTACACTGACGTAGTTATTAGAAATGAAGGAAAGAATAACTATAGTTTGAAAAGACAGTGCAAAGCGCCATCTTTTGCTTAGATGAATAGTGATTGAACGTTTTATTAAACAAACAAAAAAATATTTAAAAAAAGAATTTCAATTTAAACAGTAAAAAAATTTTCTTCAAAACAATTTTTTTTAGTGATTGATTATTTTATTAAATAAAGAATTTTAATTTAATTAAGTTGAAAATTTTCTGTTTTTTTTTTTATTTTCCTATTATTGCGGATCTTACATCACAATCAGCACGAATCCAATGACGTTCCACATCCGCGGCTTGAACACGATATTGTCCGCTTCCAGCTTGAACGTCTTCACCATCGCTTGAACCTCCACGAGAACGCCCTCGTCCAAATCCAACTCCTTGACGTGAACTTGTACACTGCAACAAACAGCATTCAATCCTTGCACAGTTCAACAATACACAAACGTATATAACAATTTCAAAATAAAAACATAAGATTTCCTCATAGAAAGAAAAAAAAATACGAAAGAGAGATATGTTGTATATATTAAAGCACCTATTTCGTTATACATGTTTTAAGTAGACAATAAAACACTTTAAACTTAAATAAAACGTTTATTTATAAATGTAACCGCGGTTTCGATAATTAGCATATGAAGATTGACAAGCTAATTGCCGAAATTTCGGTCATATATATAAATAAACGTTTTATACAAAGTTTAAAGTTTTTTATTGTCTATGAAAGAAAGAGAGATATGGAGGAAAATGTATGAGAAATCCGTGTTTAAAATAAGCGCGTATTTTTATTTTATTTTCACGGTGGATTGGCTTAAAACACCGCCTTATTTCAGTTTTACAATGGCCTTTTGTTTATTTATCGATAATGAAAACAAAACAGAAAAAACAGCCTGCGTTATTTGTTTAAACAAATCCTCACAACTAGCTTGAAAAACAACAGCGTTTCTTAATCTCGGTAGGCCTCGAATTGCCTACACAGATTAAGAAACGCCTAGAGAATTAGTGGGTGCGCCGGGATCGACCTTTCTTGCTCGATAAATATATCTGATAAAAAAAAAACACAGTTAATTCTGTCAAAAATAAAAAATAAACTCACAGCCAACTGTATCTGTCCAAAAAATATACCCACAGCCAACTCTGTCTGTTAAGAAAACCTGACAGCCAACTTAATTTATTCAAACACTTACACACAATACTTCATTGGCTGTGAAATTTTTTTTTTTAGAACGTAAACATTCAATAAAAAATTACACAGTCGCTATAATTTGCTGTGGGGTTTTTCACTGAATGATTATGTTCTAAAAAAAAAAAAACTTCAACTAAACCTCTACCTGTTAAGAAAAATTCACGACAAGCACCGAGATAATTTGGTGGATATGCCGGGATGGTTCACTCGTGCTTGATAGATTAAACAAACAAACTCGGAATCAATTTGGATCAGACACAGCCAATTCTATTTGTTAAAAAACACATAGTAAGCTCTGTCAAAAAAAAAAAAACGTATAGCCAACTATATTTTCCTGTCAAAAAAAAAAAAACACAGCCAACTATTTATTCGAACATAAACCCCGAAAGCCGATATAATTGGCCGTGGGTCGTTTTTTTTTATTGAATGTTCTAAAAAACTTCACAGCTTCTATCTGCTAAGAAAAACTGACAAGCAACACTGAGAGAATTGGTGGATGCGCCGGGATCAATCACTCATGTTTGATAAATTGAAAAAAAACTTGCGATCAATTTGAATCGCACACTATTTTTATTTTCCCCGGACCTCTGTCCAAGGGAAAGTATTGTGATCGTGAAAATTTTCGAACCGCGCTATATATTGAAGAAAAAAATACGCACCTTCAATTCATAACACACAAAACCAATTCTATTTGTTAAAAAGGCAGTTAACTGTTTAAAAAAATAAACTCACAGACAAGTGAATCTATAAAAAAATACCCAGAGCCAACTGTATCTAACGAAACAAAATCTCCACAGCCAACTCTATTTGTTAAGGAATTCTCACAGTTTAAAAAAATCACCATAGCCGACTCTGTTTTTTTTTTTTTTAAGAAAACCTCACAGCCAACTTTTCCTTTTCAAATGCAAATACCAAACATTACTTTATTTGACATTTTTTTGTTTTATACATTTGACAGTTCGTTCTGTTGTGCATTTGACAGTGTCATTAATTATATGATTGCTCGTTCTGTTGTACAAATTTTTGACGGTGTCATTATTTATATTAACGCTGTACATTTGACAGTGTAATTATTGCGGATGTGTTTTCAAGAGGGATTATCGGTGAAAACCCCGTGCGCAAAAATAAAAAATATTTCATGACTTACTACTTATTGACTGCGTTGATGAAGATCTTCTTCCTGATGGCGTTCTGGGATCCCGCGTCGACCAAAGGCAAAACCGCAGGGCTTTCCTCTCCCCCTCCTTCTTCTTCATCGTCTTTCCTCTTCTTGTTTTTGATATTCGGCTCCGTCCTTTCGTAAACAGTCCCCGTGAAAAAGGCCTTCACTTTAACATCCATTTCTTTGCTCTCCTCCTTCAACCTACTGTAATCCGGCAGCGGTTTTCTCTGCTTCAAAGTATTCAACAAGACCCCGTCGAATTTCTCCTCGGCCAATTCCCGCAATTGCAGTTTCTTGCAAATATTCATGTACTTAACCTGCTTCGCCGTTTCCAGCTCGGATATTTTCAACCTCTCGAAATAATCATCCAAAGCCTGCTTATTTAATACAGATTTAATTTTAGCCTCGCCGTGAATGAACACGTACGTTTCTAGTGTTAACCACTGCAACAAACACAACCGGATTTTATCCAAGCATGAGTGAATTTCCCGCTCTTTCGGTTTCAATAAATCCTTTTTCTTAATTAAAGGCTGTTCGATTTCCGGGTTGGTCTGCGTTGGGATTAAAATCGGCTCTTTTTTCACGGCACTCTCTTCTTTCCGTTTGATTTTCTCGAGAATCGATTTGAGTTTATCCTCCTTTTCTTCTTTCGTCGGATTTATCGTTAAATTCTTCACTTTTTCAATCACTCGCTTGAGATTCTCGTCTTCTTTTTGCAAAGGTTTGATTTTTTCGACGATTTTGTGAGCGTATTTCGGCAACGAAGAATAATCGGGATTGTTTAAAGTCTCCGATGGTTTTGTAATTTTTCCTATTGGAGATTTTTTTTCATTCAACGTTTCTTCTGTAAAACTTTTTCGATTTGACGATTCTTCAACAGAACTCTTTTCGTTTGTCAAAGATTTTGTCGTTTCTTCAGTAGAAATTCCTATTCTTAAAGACTCCATCCCTTCATTTACACAGACCTCTTTGTTTAATACTGGTTTTGTCGTTTCTTTCATTGAATTTCTTTGCAACAAAACTTCTGTCCGTTTCTTCGCAGATTTTTCCTGAGAATTCAACAGCCCCAGTTTCACCCTCCTCTGATTCTCATCCGGATTATCCGTCGTTTCAATCAAACACACCTTCCTCACCCTATCATTCTCCCTCGCATTAATCTTCTCAATTACTCTTCGCATTTTATCTTCGTTAATCTCCGCCACGGGTTGCTTTTCATTCGGTACAGTTTTCTGATTTTCTTTCTGCGCGATTTTCTGTTTTTGCGTTGTGGGCATTTTGATTCCCAAATATTTACAGACGTTATTCATCGATTCCGTCAATTCGGCGATTTCTTCTTCGCTGGCCTTTTTCGGAAATTTGTCGTTTTTACGAGTTTCAAGTTTAAAACGCACGGATTTACAGGCGGAGGTCGAAGGAACGGCGTAATCGGGAACAATTGTGGTTTTCTTTAGGATTTCAAGCTTGTCTGCTTTTAATGCGTCGTTATTTGATCCAACAGAATCTCTCCCTGAAATATTATCAATTTGTATTTTACATCCAAGTCTTATAGTTGTAAAAATGGTCTATTTCGTTAAATAAATCAATTATAAAAAAAAATAAAATCTACAAATTTACCTTTAGTCGATATTAGAATCGGATTTCCTCGTTCCTCTCTTCCAACTCCAACGTTAACAGACGATTGAATGAACTCTCGTTGTTCTTCAGTTTCAACTTTAACGGATGATTCATTTAGTTGTACACTGTCAATTTTTACAGACGATCGAGCAAATTCTTGTTTGTCTTCAGATGATTGAGTGAGTTCTTCAGTTCCAAAATTGATGGACGATTCACGCTTCTCTTTAAATTTACTTTGAACTGTGTTTTCAAAATGATTTTCCTTCTCAACTGTGACAAATGATTGAATAGAATTTCGTTTATCTTTCAATCCATCATTTAATTCTACTTCAGTTATCTTTCTTTCTTGTAATTCCCTCACAGATTTATCCGATTCTTCCAGTTGAATGTTTATTTCACTCATACCTTCAATTTCAACCAATTCATTCTTGTTTGCAACAAAACTCATTTGTTTTACATTATCAATCAATATTTTATCGTTGATTCCTGTGAAATCTCTTTTCTCTTCAATTTCAACTTTAACTGGGGTTTCGATACAATTTCCCCACTCTTTAAATTCCTCAAAGCAAGGAATTTCCATTTCACGTTTCAAACTTTCTACAATTTTCACCCCCTTATCCTCACAATCATTACTTTTGTATTTAACTTCTTCTGTCACCCCCTTATTCCCACAATCATTATCATCGTTTTTAATGCAACCTTTTTCAATATTCCGAACTCGTAATCCATCTTTTTCACTTATATTTCCATCCTTCTTCGTACTTCCCGTTTTTTTCTTCAGTATTGATTTCGGTTTGTCCAGTTGTGAATCCTCTTCGATTATCTCAATCGTCTCCCCGCCCAAATTTGTTTTCTTTTTCAAATTACGGACAATCTCTTCTTCTTCCTCCTCCTTTTCCCTCATCAGTCGATTCAGTTCCATTTGCTCGGCTTCGTCCAAGCAGCACTCGGTGAAGCTGTTGACGGAGGTGAAGTTGACGTCGGTTTTGTCGGAAGGGGGTTTCGCTAGACCGTGATCGATCTCGACTCCAGGACGCAAACTAAAAATAACAACAACAACAAACAAATAAACAACAGAAACTTATAATTCATTTTTTAAATATTAATAGTGAAACACATTAACTTTACAGACAATTTCTGGTAATTATAAAGACTTATTATGACTTTAAAGTCAATTTTTGGGATTAACAGAGACTTTCAGTAATTTAAAATCAAATAATGACGAAAATAGTAACGCACTGTTATTTTATAGTCATATTTAAACAATTCTAGCGACTTATAATGCCTTTATAGTAATTTTTAAGCAATAATAGCGACTTACAGTAACTTTAAGGTCATTTTTTGACTAAAATAATATTGAGCAGTGACTTTATAGTCAATTTCTAGCAATCAGACAGACTTACAATGACTCCAAATTTTTGGAAAACAATGACTTTAAAGTCAAATAATGTGGAAAATATTGACCGACAGTTACATTATAGTCATATTTAAGCAATAATAGCGATTTACAGTAACTTTAAAGTCAATTTATGATTAAAATAATATTGCGCAGTGACTTTATAGTCAATTTTTGGCAATTAGACAGACTTACAATGAATTTAAAATCAATTTCTAGGAATTAGGGAGACTTACAATGACTTTAAAGTCAATTTTCGGCAAAACAGTGCCTTTAAATTCAAATAATGACAAAAATAATAATGTACAGTTATTTTATAGTCATATTTCAGTAATAATAGCGATTTATAGTTTAAAGTCAATTATTGACTAAAGTAATTTTACGCAGTGACTTTACAGTCAATTGGTGGCAATTAGAGAGACTTACAATTATTTTAAAGTCAATTTTATACAATAATAGCGACGCAAAGTGATTATATAGTCAATTTCTGGAAATTAGGAAGACTTTACAGTCATATTTAAGCAATAATAGCGAAGCACAGCAACTTTTTGACAAAAATAATGACTTTAGAGTCAAGTTTTAACTTAAATAATGATACACAGTGACTTTAAAGTCAATTCCTGACAATACTATAGTCATATTTAAGAAACAATAGTGACATAGAGTAAAATTAAAGTCAATTTCAAAGAATAATAGTGGCTCTAAAGTCATTTAGAGTCATTTATAAACAATTATAGTGATGAAGTATAAATTTAAAGTCAATTGGAAAGACATATAGTGACTTAAAAGACATTTTTTAGCAATAACAAAGACTTATAATGACTTTAAAGATAATTTATAGCAAAAATAGTGACTTTACAGTCATTTTCGACTAAAATAATGATACACAGTGACTCCAAAGTCAACTCATGATGATAATAGTGATATTATAATCGTATCTAAGCAACAATAATGATATACAGTAACATTAAAGTCAATTTTAAACAATTGTAACGATGAAGAAGGACTTCAAAGTCAATTATAAAGACTTAAAGTGACTTTAAAGTCAATTTATAGCAAAAATAGTCACTTTAAAGTCATTTTTTGACTAAAATAATGATACACAGTGACTCTGAAGTCAATTCATGACGATAATAGTGACATTATAGTCATATTTAAGCAACCATAGTGATGTAGAGTTGAATTAAAGTCAATTTCAAAGAATAATAGTGACTGTAAAATTATTTACAGTCAATATTAAACAATTATAGTGATGAAGGGTGACTTTACAGTCAAATAGAAAGACTTATAGTGACTTAAAAGACAAATTTTGGCAATAATAAAGACTTATAATGACTTTAAAGATAATTCATAGCAAAAATAGTGACATACAGTAATATTAAAATCAATTTCAAAGAATAATAGCGACTGTAAAGTAATTTATTCATTTCATTAGCTTTATAATGAAACGACTGGCTCAACTTAAGTGTCAAGTTTGCGAGCGTAGTGAGCTCTATAAAAAAACTCTGGTTCGGCTTAGCTTAAGTGTGAGGATTGCCTTTTTATAATTTAATTATGCTTACATTTCGTTTTGATCCAACAGTATGATTTTCCTCTTGAAATCCTGCAGGTTTCTGAGCCATAATGGGCTCGAGTCGATTTGCCTCTTGACGAATTCGCTCGCCTGGTAGCAGTAGTTGCAGCAGAAGGACTTGCGGTCGGTAATGTCGTAAATCCTGTTTTGTTTGGTTGAGATGTGGAATTGTTTTTTCGGCATCTGCGGGAGGCGTTTCCCGCAGAGGGGGTAACCGCACAGTTTCGAGACGGCCCGCTCTTCGACGATGTCTTGGTAGTGTTCGGGATGGATGAAGTTCAACTAAAATTAATATTTAAATAAATAATTGTTTGGATATCAGTTCATTTTGTAATATTAAATATGAATAAATTATTAAAAATAAATTTGTTTTTATTTATTTCATTGGTAGATTTTTAATAATCCAATCATATTTATTATTACAATAAATGTTTAATTTTATATATCGGAATTCATAAGACGCATACGATATTTTTACATTTATTGCCGTTTTAAACTCACAATTTTGAGGTTACTTCTGGAGGATTTGAAATCTATTCCTCCTCGAACAATCTACACGGATTTAATTGAATTAATAAACAGTCGAGTTATCGTTGGAAAAACGAATGAATGAGTAAAAAATGCTTACACCCTTGATGAAGACCTGCGGCTGCAGTTTTCCCTCGATCATGAACTCGACGATCTTGTAAGCGTAGCTCTCGCACTGCTGTTTCCTCTCCCATGAAACCTTACTTTCTCCACTAAAAAAAAAACAAGAAACGGACATATAAAAACGTATTATTTATTTCATATTAACTCATTGAATTGAGTCGAGCCCTATTTTTATTTACACGATTAAATCTAAATTATAAATTAAATAAAAATTAATTATTAATACAAAATTACACAAAAGGAAGCAACGCTTTCACTTTACGTGGTAACATAATGGGCCTTGAATGGTCTAAGTGAGTCTACGGCTGCTACTGCAACCTAACCTAATACAAAATTAACTCTTGAATTAACTCATTATTTTTATTTTTTTAAATGAAAATAATAATAACGTTTTTAAATTATTCATTTTAATTAAACCACGAATTATTTATTATTTTACTCACTCTTTTATTATAAGAGAAGGAAAACAATAAGATTTGTAAATAAATAAAACAAAAATCCATGGTTATGGGTTACACAAAAAAAAACAAATTGTTTGTTGCGTAAACACTTACTCGTTCAGCGTGATTTTCGTCGTGTTCCTCACCAGACGGATGTAATCCTCCAGGGAGTCCTGCATCCTTCCGCGTCCCGGGGGAGAGGCGGCCAAAAGGGTGGGTGATTAAACGATTATTCTCCCTTTCTGTTTCTGATTATCCCGTTGTTATTGTTGTAATTTTGTTGAGGTTATGTACGGTAAAGGGAAATCTCGCTCAGGCGATGTATGCAACCCGTTCGATTGAAGCGAGTTGATTGTGTTGCATACGAGTCTCGTTACGCAACCAGCTAATTCGGTTGCATACAACTTAATATTATTGTTATACAGGTTGCATACATTGATTCGAAATATTCGCATTTTTTATTAATTTAAATAATTTCCCCATATTATTTTTATAATTGGTTTTATTATAATTATTTTTTCTAATGTTTTAAATATTATCAATAATATTTTGTAATGAACCCTACAATGGGTAGAAAGGGTCATTGTATATGTATATATATATATATATATATATATATTTATTGTTTAAATAATTTTCTTGGGTAATTTACACAGTAATAAGTGTTTTAATTGGAGTACCTTTAACATAAAAATCATATTAAAATTATTACTAAAACTAGGTAATAAATGAATAAATAAAATATTTTTGGATTTCAATAATTTTTGTATTTAATTGAATAATAATCATGGATTTTCAAAAATTGAGCGCCTCAGTAATCAACGAAATTTTGGGGATTTTATTATTACTTGTCCTTTGCGTAAAAAACTGATGGGCTTTGCCAAGTCCGCACAGAAATATTCTTTTTGTCTCAAGAAATTTCCTCGCAATGTTCCATTTTTTTTATAATTATTAACATTTTTCTCGGGGATTTTATTATTACTACTATTATTATTTATTAATAAAAATCTTTCATTTTTTTGTGTATTTTATTTTATTTTTCTTAAATATTTTATAATTATTTTTTTACTTCCAATTATTATTATTTTAGTGATGGACAAAATCGATTATTCAATTATTTAAATAAATGATTAATTTCAAACTACAAAGAATATACAAAAATAAATTTGAAAATTTATTAACAAGTTGTGGAAATATTAATTACAATAACTATATTGAAGTTTTTCATCACACATCTTATATAATTGATTTAAATGTTTGTTTTTTTAAATGAAATGAAAATTTATTTACCAAATGTCATTTGATTACGAAAAATAATCGATTATTTCGTTTTCGATTACTGATATATTCGATTTGCCCATCACTATTTTACTTAGAAGAAGCGTCGACAGCATCGATTTAATTCTTCTTCTTCGAGAGAGAGATTAAGGTGGTTCAACGCTCAAATTAGCATTTGATGGGTATTTTTTTTATTATTAATAATAAATAATTTCTCTTTTGTTGTATTTTTTTATTTATTTTATCCTTTTTGTGTTTCTGTGTTTCGTTTTAATTCCATTAAAATATTTAATATACAGCGTCGCATAAATAAGAAAAAAACGAATACTGGGTGTAAAAAAATTGAAAAATCGAGTTTTCCCAACGTCATTAATTAAACCGGGTTAATTCCTTTTTTCATTTTCTTTTCCGCAACCCCGACGACTATTAATTATCACCGACCGTTTACTCCTGGCGTACTGTTTTTTTTTTTTTT
Source organism: Philonthus spinipes (assembly GCA_963082785.1). Classification (NCBI taxonomy): domain Eukaryota; kingdom Metazoa; phylum Arthropoda; class Insecta; order Coleoptera; family Staphylinidae; genus Philonthus; species Philonthus spinipes. The sequence continues at coordinate 16,121,600 of OY720311.1, read as the reverse complement.
TCATTATTTTCATTATTTTTTAGTTTGTTTTGTTTTAATATCAGCGTCCTCCACGCCCAACACTCAGGACTATTAATTCAATTCCGTCCAGAAAGAAACGATTAAAAGAAGAAAAAGAAATATTGAAAAAGGAAGTAAATAATGAGAATAGCCTGTTTTATTATTATTTTCTTAATAAAATATACATGAATTAAAAATTAATCAACTCAAATCCCGTATTAGCAACTTATGTAACCTCCAATACGTTCATTAAGCTTTTGGAAACGTTAAAAAGTACGCTAAACGCGGAATCAGTGAGGCTTAAAGTTTTTATTTCGTTCAAGCGAATTGATTGGGAGAAAAAAATCCGCTTTTTAAATTTGAAAATTCGCGACACCAAAATAAAACTTAAATTCTACTAAAATCATGCATCAGGAATTTAGGTATTCTCCAGTGCGTCCGTTGAACTTGAAAAAACGTTTAGAAGTACGCTTAGCGTGAAATTAGGGAGGCTTAAAGTCGGCGTTTCGATTATTCCAGGAAAAAAGTCCCTCTTCAAATCAGAAAATTCGTGATGAATAATTCAAGTTTGAAATTAACTTAAATAGCGCGTCAGAAGCTTAACTAAGCTTCAGTTCGTTCGTTAAGCTATAGCAAACGTTAATCACTACGCTAAGCGGGGAATTAGGGAGGTTTTAAATCGGCGTTTCGATTCTTCCAGGAAAAAAAGTCCCTCTTCAAATCAAAAAATTCGTGATGAATAATTCAAGCTTGAAATCAACTTAAATAATGCGTCAGTAGCTTAAGTAATCTCCAATGCGTTCACTAAGCTTTAAAAAATGTTAAGCGTGGAATTGTAGAGGCTTAAAATCTTTGATTTGTCTAGACGAAGTGATAGAGAGGAAAAAATCCATTTTCTAATTCGAAAATTCGTGTAGAATAATTCAAACTTGAAATCTACTTAAATCATGCATTAGGAACTTAAGTTTTCTTCAGTGCATCCGTTAAACTTGAGAAAACGTTTAGAAGCACACTAAGCGTGAAATTAAGGAGGGTTAAATTTGGCATTTCGATTCTCCCATGAAAAAAAAAATCCCTTTTTTCAAATCGGAAAATTCGTGATTAATAATTTAAGCTCGAAATCAACTTAAATAGCGCGTCAAAAGCTTAAGTAATCTCCAGTGCGTTCGTTAAGCTTTAGAAAACGTTAATAAGTACACTAAGCGTGGAATTAGAGAGATTTAAAGTCAGCGCTTCGATTCTTCCAGAAGAACTAATTGTTTTTTTTTTTTTTCAAATCACAAAATTCGTGATTCAAGCTTGAAATTTATTTAAATAGCGCATTAGCAACTTAAGGTATATTCAGTGAGTTCCTTAAGCTTGAGAAAGTGCTTCTGACTGCTTAAAGCGTTTAATTAGATCGCTTAAAGTCGACTCGCTTCGATTTATCTAGATGGATTGATTAATAGAAAAAATCGTTTTTTTTTTTTTCAAATTCGAAAAATCGTGAAAAATAATACAAGCATGAGATCGATTTAAATCCTACATCAGGAAATTAAGTATTCTCCAGTACACCTGTTAAACTTGAGAAAACGTTGATAAGTACGCTAAGTGTTGAATTGGGGAGGCCTTTCCATTCGTCCAGGCGAATTGATTGAGGGAAAAAAGTCTGTTTTCAAATCCGAAAATTCGTGACGTATAATTTAAGCTTGAAATCGACTTAAATAGCGCTTAGTGTTTATGTTAAGCTTGAGAAAGTGTTTCTGAATGCGAATTACGAAAATTTATTTTATTTTTTGTTTCGTTGTTTTTCTCTGAAATTTTTCTTATGATTTTTTAACGCCCTGATAAAAAAAAATGAAACAACCCTAACTTATAATTAGTTTAACCCTCCCTTTCCTTCCTTGTCCCTTCTTTTCCCTCTATTTCCTTCCCTTTTCTTCTCTTCCCTTTCAATTCCTTTTTGCTTTACGGTCGTTCCACCATTATGCAATTCGTTCTGTCGTCTTAATTATTAATTGGAACGTTGTTAATTATTAATTGGGTGTTAATTATTATTCTATATGAGTGGGTACAGACAGCCCCAACACCACTACCAAACAGTCTATTGTGTTAATTATTAGTTTAACCACAAACTATGGATAATTCATCGATGGTAAAACCTGATAGACAACATGTATGCACACTCCGTCGTTCGTAAAACCTTGGATCGAACACAAAAGGGAATTACGTAACGAGGAGAGAACAGAGATAATGATGGAAATAATGAAAATAATAATGAGAGAGTAAAAAAAATCGAAGACAATTGCGTAATTTTCGCTGCTGTTCTCATTCCAAAAAAAAAAAACACAACCTCTCTTTCATTTCGAGTTTTCTTTTATTTTCGTTTGGTTTTCTGCGTATGTTTCGCTCGTGCTTTACATTGTATGTGATTGAAACACACACACATACAGAGGCAGAGAGAGATAGAGAAAGAGTTGGAGAGAATGAGAGATAAAGAAAGAATATTTTTGTTTATATTAAACTCTCTTTAATTTAATTTTTGTCGTTGCTTTATTTCTTTTACATTTTTTGTTTGTTTTTGCGAATTTTGTTCATTTTTTATAGTGTGTGGTAGAGAGAAAGAAAAAAGGTGAGAAATAGATATATATAGAGAGAGAGAAAATAAAGAGAGAAACAGAGACAGAGAGAGAGCGAAAGAAAAAGAGAGCGAGAAATGAGGATGAAATTAAATACAAAGGAAAACTTTGTATGAAATTAAAGAGGGTTTAATACAAAGGAAAACTTTGTATTAAACCCTCTTTAATTTCATCCTCATTTCTCGTTCTCTTTCTCTTTCTTTCTCTCTCTCTCTCTGTTTATCTCTTTTTATTTTCTCTCTCTCTCTATATATATATATATATATATCTATATCTCACCTTTTTTTGTTTTCGCGAATTTAGTCCGTATATTGTTAATCTGTGTACTTAATAGAGAGAGAAATGTCTCTCTTTCTTTCTCTCTCTATATATATCAACCACACACGTTAAAAAAATACAGACGAAATTCGGTAGAGAAAAGAAAAATGTTTTGCTTCGTACTAAACCGTCTTTATTTTTAATTTTCGCTATTGTTTTTTTTTGCTTTTGTATTATTTGATTGTTTTCGCGAATTTCGTTCGTTTTTTAGTGTGCGGTAGAGAGAGAGAGAGGAGGGGGGGGGGAAGAGAGTAGAAATTTTCTCGAGGAACTCTTACAAGTGGTTAATTGGCGGTGCCGAGGTCCCTCGCGGGGCTCGCCATCTGTTTCGGGCCAAATGGGCCGTGTTGTGCAATCGCACGTGAAACGAGAAGGAACGAATGAACGTAAGAGGAGTGTAAGGATTCCTCAACGTGAACGATTTTTAAATCAACCCTCGATTAAAACAGAAAATTCCTATTTAATCTATGATTATTATTATTTTTGTATTTTGTTCGTAATGTAGCGCGAATGTTCACATTTAATGTCTTGCCGTCCTTTTCACATTTCTTCTTGCACTTCATCCCCGTCACGTAATTACAAAACCTCCCTCTGATTCAAACTTGGGAAATATAGATTTATTATTCAACCACACCACAATTTAATTGATTTTTTAACATCTTTAAATTGTGTAAGGCATAGCTGTACTGACGAGCGATAGATCCCGAAACACGTGTCTGCAGATGGCCTTATATTAAGTAATGTTAATTTTTGTTGTTTTTACATAAAATTTTTCTCGGATCAAAGAAAAAAAAAAATGTTGCATTATGCAATATTTTATTGATGTGCAGCAGCAGGTGTACATTATGTAATTCGATGTCCGGCGTGGGTATTTGCCCGGGAAGTAGTTGTTTTAGTGTGAATTTGTTTAACGTACTTACGTAACGTAAGTCAAAATATCATAGAGCTAAATGTGGAAATAATTTATTAATTATTTTTAAATCATTTTTATTTAATATATTTTTTTTTTATTATACAAGTTGTAATGCAATCATAACGGAAATGAGTTATTATGAGTGTTTTTTTTTTCGGCATCAAAAAGATAGAATAATAGAGAAAACTATATGAGCAATTCCCATAACTCTCTTTCTCATTTTTTTTAAATATCATACACATATATAACCATAGAGCAAAAAATAAAAACACAGACAGAGAAAGAGAGGGGAATATAAAGGGCTCCGAGAGAAATCATCATCATCCCTTTTCTCGCCCCGGATGGACCGACGGTCGAAACGCAATTACCGGGGGAAGGGACCCAGAAATTGCAAAATACCGGCGGGCACACTAACACCGACACACACGCACTAAACACTAACACACAGCCAGCCAGGAGAATACAATCGGACGCATTAACTCGCGCCAAAACCCAATCGTATTTTCACATCCCTTCCGATTGGATTTAAATCTACTCACACACACACACACACGTCCGGGCAAAATTTCGATTCGGCATTAATTTGCGATGAAAATTACTGAAAATTTCGGTGCAGTGCAGTGGTTCTCAAACTTTTTTTTTGTATGGCGACACCCTGAGATTATAAAAACAAAATTCATGGCATCCCTAGTTAATAAAGAATATATTTTTCAAAGTAAGATTATTCGAATTGTTAGCTAAGCGTATAGTTGTGATGGATATTCGGGTGCAGGAAACTAAACGCTATCCGAATTGAACAAAAAAATAGTTTGAAAAAAAAGTTGACCATCGCTAAACAATGAAATTAAATGCTGTGGATTAAATCGTAATTGAAATTAACAATTAAAACAAAAAGAACGTGCGTATTGATTTTTTATCATCGAATTTTCGAAAGGTTAAATACAAAATTCATACGCTAGGAACTTTTTTTTTTTTTTCATTTAACGTTTCGAAAATTCGTTAATGAAAAATCAATACGCACGTTTTTTTTTTTGTTTAAATTGTTAATTTAATTTCCGATTTAATCGAATTTCCACAGAATTTCATTGTTTTTTTTTTGGTGTTGTTGCGAAAAACAAACAAGAGGGAATAATTTATGCCCACCGTTAAATAAATAAACAAACAAACAAAAATCAATATTAGCAGCAGGCTCGTGTTGCGTTGTGTGGGCTAACGCAAATAAAACGCACTTGAACTCTCACCGACACAATAAAACTTCCGACCCCCGAAATAATTGAAATGAATAAATAAATAATTAAACAATCGACAAATTTTATGGAATTGCGAATTAATAAAACAATAGATTTTTTTATAAATGTAAATAAGCTAACAGCTCCATTAAATAAATCAATCAAATCAAAATAATTCATTATTTTTATCGGATAATAGTGATCATGATATAAAATGGCAATAAATTCATGGAAATAGACAGAAAAGAAAAAAAAAATATAAATCCAGGTAGAAAGAAAGCCGTTTATGCATATATTTGTGATTTATTTTATTGTAAATGAAGAATTTTTCCTTCAAACTAATTTTGAACAAAAAGAAAGACAAAATTATAACTAATTTCAAATTAAACGTAGGATAAATGCATTGCTAATTGTAGGAAATATGCAGGAATTAAAAATGGAATATCCTCAATAAATGCGGAGAAAACTTTCCGCATTTAAATATAATATAAAAAGTGAAGTAGGGAACGATTCGTTTTTCATTGTATTTAAATATAGTTAGGGATAACCCGGCGCTTCCACCATATTTCCACATATTATAATAATTGTTTCGGCAGTTTTAAAATTGAATTTAAAAAAAATGTTCCTTTGTATTTGTAACCGGAATTAATTTATGATTGATTGCAATTTATTTTTTTTTAATTGTATTTTTTTTTATTTAATTTTTATCGAAACATTCAATATATTTTTATTCATCGTATGCCTACGTCAGGAAATCCTTTCATTGTTTGTCCGCCGCTCCATCAACAGGTTACGAATTATTCCTCCCTTTCGTTGTGTAATTGCACCGGTGGATTTCGTTTTTCTTTTTTTTTGCTTTTATAGTCGGTTGGAATGCTGTTGAGCGGCAAAAAGGGGGTGCAAACAAGAACGAAGGGAGAAAGAGAGAGATGGGGAGAAACACGTGTCGTCGTGTGCCGTCTAAGGAAAGAAAAAAGATAGAAGGGGCTTTCATAACATATTATTATTTTTTTAACCGCCGGGCTTTGAAAAAATTACAATGGAAGGAAACGGAAAAGGTATTTTCATTAAATAATTCCACTTTTTTTATTTAAAAAAAAAAATCCCCCATCGGCGGAATTTTTCAATTTGTTTATCGTACGGTGGAAAATCCTCCCTCCTCCCCTTATTCTTATTAAATAACACCGTACCATACATAGAGGGGCAACCGCGACGCTAAAATCCTTAAGCGTCGCGTTTTTAACGTGTTTTTCGACTCGAAAACTGCTGCCACAGATATATTGCGGAGACTCTATGAACTTACTGATTTTTTTTACCGTACATAATTGTTTATAATAAACGCAATCTTTTTCTCCTTTCATTTTTTGTTAACTTGAAAAAAACGCAGGAAATTCATAGGAAGTCTTTTCACGAATGTTTCGGCTAAGAAGAATCATTTAAATGATGTGTTCATAAAACAATGTAATTAGCAACAGTGTAAATTATTTGTAAGTAGAATTTTACTGTCTGTCAAAAATAGTTTACAACTTTATCAGACGAAACAGCGATTCTCAGTCGACTATCTTGTAGACCCAAAGCGTTGACGATGCCACATGAAATTAGGCAATAGATGGCGCTTGCGTTATCTCTCAATTATTATGATTCATAATCATTTTTTTAATAAATACCCTTTTTCAATTAATGTTCTATATGCAGCCGAAGCGTAGGCGATGCATAACGACTGTGTATGTGTGTGTGTGCATTGTATGGGTATAGAGGGCGATAAAATTGTCCCTTGGGGAACCGCCGAGCGTAAAACTTCATAAATTTCTCCAGGTACGCTGTACGTTTACAATTTGTTAAGTAACACATTCATACAACAACAACAACAAAAAGTACGCTCACGTGCGATGCAATGCAAGCGTATATGCGCCTCGTATAAATCAACCCTGAAGTTTTCCTCCGCATAAATCAAACTCCCCTCCACCCGTTTAGGAACCCCAGAAGCCCGCTTATGAATTCGTTAATTCGCGCGATTTTTCAACAACAATAATAACAAAATTTATCCAATTTGTAAATTATAAGACATTTTAGTTTCGTTTTTAATTTCATAATTAGATATTTCTATCTTCTCGATGAGAGGTTTCTTTCATCGCGATGAAATATTTCTTTCTCGCTTCGCTCGCAATCTTGATACCTAAGCTCAACCAGTCCTTATACTTTTATAGAGGCTCGCTTCGCTCTGGGCTCTGCCAGTCCAGTATTCTTATTAAGCTTACTTCTTTCTTTGCGATCAGTTATTTCTATCTTTGTGGTGAGGCGTTTCTTTCTTCGCGATGAAATATTTCTACCATCGTGATTAGAGATTTCCTTTCTAGCAATAAGATGTTTCCAGCTTCGCGGTGAAATATTTCCACATTCGCAATGAAACGTTTCTACTTTCGCGATGACACATTTTTACTTTTGCGATGAGAAGTTTCTACTTTCGCGATACTTTATATTATTACTATACTTGAGAGGACAATGAAGAAAAACAGAAAGAGAGGGAGAAATAAAGAGAGAAGTGAGAGAAAGAAAGGGAGATAAAGATAGAGAGAGAGAGAAGGGGAGATAAAAATATTAGTTTCAGTTGGTATGAGTTAAGACAGACTTTTCCATGTCCTTCAATGACATCTTACAAAAAATATACTTAATCGGTTTGCTATTTTTTTTAGAAAATGCAGATAAAGAGTTAAAGAAAAATGAGAATGATCCTTCCTCTCCGTTAAATTCAAACATCCAAATTCGCGAAAACAAAGAGACCCTCCCGTTTTACTTCCGCAATCCAAAAAAAAGTTCCATTTCGCGAGACGACGTCTCGCATATATGTGTATGGATTTACAAAAGGGATAAAAAAAGACAGCCCTCGGCGAGGGAGGGATATGAAAAACGATGGCGCGATATACACATTCATACACAAATATCGAAATTCGATTCTAGACAACGAAACGAATTTCTCCTCTTCCTCCTTCGAAAACTTCTTCGTTTACCTCTTTATGTTTTCTCCTCATTTTAATTATCTTGTAATTTTTTGTTTAGTTGTTTAGATAGATAAAGAAAGAGAGAGGAAGTGTTTGTTATCAATCCCTCTCTCTTTCTTTCTCTCTATCTTTGCTCTTTTTAAACCTCTCTTTATTTTCCTCCTCCCTCCAATCCCCTCTTTTCCTTTAGTTGTTTCAAGTGTACGTGTGTTGAACATCTGCCCCCGCAGGTAAAATAGCGTTTCGGTTCGATTCCGTTCTGTTCTGTTGTTTCCCGAGATATTTCTACCTGAATCCCCGCGGGGGAAAGAAGAGGGATGGAATTGGGAGCGACAGCTGGAGAATAGAGGGAGTCTGTCGGACGCGTGCCGATCTTAGAGAGGAGCAAGACCAAAAAAAAAAAAGGACACCGAAACGAAACGGGCGAATTTTTAAAAGAAAAGACAGGTGTTATGCGCGAGCCTGAACAGATGCTCTCGACTGCTGCTTCTGCTTGTGCTTTTGCACACTTTTAAACGAGTGATTATTATGAAGGAAAAATGAAAAAAAAAAACACTATGCTCCGTTAAAGTTGGCTCAAAAAGATGGAATGTACTAAAATTGGATGTTTTAATATTGCTTGTAGAATACGCTCTGCTAGTTCAGTTTCCTTATTAAAGCTCGCTTCGTTCGCAATCCTGACAAGTAAACTTAGTCAGTTCCTGACATTTAAGCTCAGCTAGCCTTATAAAAGCTCACTTCGGTTAACACCTAGGGTCTGCCAGTGCAATTACCTTATTAAGCTCGCTTCGCTCACATCTAAGCTCAGCCATTGGTTTTAGGACCTTACAATTTCGTCCAAACGGCTTTTTCAAAGAAATCATCCCTTAAGTGTTTAACATCAATATTGTGTAAAAAAAGAGATTTTTTTATTAATTTTTTCATCAATATCAAGGATAATTTCGACGAAAGTTGAAACTTGTCGGAGAAAATAATCATATTTTGGTGAAACAAAACAATTATATAAAGAATGTCCTGCTAATTTTTGGAAATGGCTTAACCTTAGGTTGCTGAGACCAAAATGTGAATACAAAAATTAATAAAAAAATATTTTATTGATAACAATCGAATGTTCCTTTCGATTTGAATAAAATTTACTGTGTTTCTCGCCGGGGGTATCCCTTAGGTATCCGCGCTTGGACGAAATTGCATCGTCCCTTGGTTTTCTTCCATTTCAACACTCTATTTTAATGAAGCAACTGTTTTGGTCTTTGCTATCTTTTTTTATTGATATTTTATTTTATTTTATTTTATTTTATTTTATTTTATTTTATTTTATTTTATTTTATTTTATTTTATTTTATTTTATTTTATTTTATTTTATTTTATTTTATTTTATTTTATTTTATTTTATTTTATTTTATTTTATTTTATTTTATTTTATTTTATTTTATTTTATTTTATTTTATTTTATTTTATTTTATTTTATTTTATTTTATTTTATTTTATTTTATTTTATTTTATTTTATTTTATTTTATTTTATTTTATTTTATTTTATTTTATTTTATTTTATTTTATTTTATTTTATTTTATTTTATTTTATTTTATTTTATTTTATTTTATTTTATTTTATTTTATTTTATTTTATTTTATTTTATTTTATTTTATTTTATTTTATTTTATTTTATTTTATTTTATTTTATTTTGTTGTTTCAACCACAGAATAATATTTGTTTTAATTTTCTGTGTTTAAATCAAGCAAGCAAAGATTTGTATGTGAAATTATAAATCAATGAAATGTCGAAACAAAAATGTACAAATCTAATTCATTAAAATAAAATAAAAAAATCATGCCACATGCCACATGAAATTAGGCGAAAGATGGCGCTTGCGTCTTCTTTTGTTTATTATGATTAAAAAAATCAATGTTCCGACAAAGTTTTTACTTAAATATCCCGGCTGTTTTTACATTTTTTCTTCTTCTATTTGTTCTCTGCATAATGTGTGTGTTTGTTTCTTTCCTTCTCCCTCTCTTCTTTCTTTTCTCTCTTTGTTTTATATATGTGTGTGTTCGTATATTATTTTTTGTACACACACACGACATATCCATTAGCGAGTGCAGTTTGCACGCGACACGAGCCAAAAAGCGAGCCCTAATTGCTTTGTCGGCTCGAGGGGCGGCGAAGAGGGGAAAACTCGTCCTCGCGTGTCTCAAAGAATACGAAGAAGCACCAAGAGGATCCCCTCTTTCTCTTTCGCCCTTTCACACACATCGCGTCCTCGTGTGTGTTAGTCAAAGGAAACCAGAATGCTTCGGTCGAAATAAGCAGAACGAGAAGGACAAGTGGGGAGAAAATGATGATGAAGAGCAGAGTCAACTAATTAACTAAACTCCGGTGCTCGGGTTAAGTGAAGACGGACTGACGGATGGACAGGTGGAGTTTAATGATATGCAAACCATCTGCTTTTTTGTCTCTGTGTAGTGTTTTTTTTGTATTTTTTAAATTTTAAAATGTGTGTCGCAACGGAGGGGAATGATATTTATTCGTTTAAAATAAAATAAAATAATCGCTTCTCGGCATATGGCTAAGATCAAAGCGTATTACATACTATAGCTATATATGTTATTTACATATGTATTTACATACTTACTGTAAACCAACATTGTTAATTTTATTTTTATTTTCTGTTCTTATCAGTATGTATAATATAGAATAAAATACGATCGAGAACTTTTCTCCTCTAAAGTGCTTTGATTTATTTATTTTACATTTTTTTGTTGATACCAGTGAATAAAAACAAATAAAATAAAAAAAAATGATAAAAAATGACACACGTAACCATTTTTTTATAAAATCAATATGTCAGAACAACATAACCTATAAAAACCACACGTTATAGGTTATGTTGTTCTGACAAATATCAATATGTCAGAACAACATAACCTATAACAACCACACGTTATAGGTTATGTTGTTCTGACAAATTGATTTGATAAAAAAATGGTCAAATCAACGTGTGGTTGTTATAGGTTATGTTGTTCTCACAAATATCGATATGTCAAAACAACATAACCTATAACAACCACACGTTATAGGTTATGTTGTTCTGACAAATTGATTTGATAAAAAAATGGTCACGTGTGTCATTTTTTTATCATTTTTTATGACCAATATATATATATATATATATATATATATATTGGTCATAAATTTATAGAAACATATAATAATATATGGTTATAAACATATAACCATATATATATATATAATAAAAAATCAAAGCATTCTAGAAGAGACAAATCTAGATCATATGGTTATATGTTTCTATAAATTTTAATAAACCAGAGACAACAAAAATATGAAGAATATACAAAAAGCTCGAATCATTTTTAATAGTGTAAGCTATATTTCCATTCGAAGCTATAAAAAAATAAATTCCTTATTTCATTCAATTAAACAGTTTTACGTTTAATTGGAATAAGGAAATTATTTTTATTTTAATCGCACCGATTAATCATTAAGATTTCACCATCTCGTATCCATCCATTATCCTTACATCCTTTTTTTTGATAATGGATGGATAATGTGGTTACGAGATTATCCTTACATCCATTTTTTTTTGAGTGTGTGTTTTGGGAAACCACCTTTACTATCCACCCTTACGAACTCTCTTTTGTATGTAGTTGTTTGTGTGTGAGTATTGAGAAGCACTTTTATATATGTGTGTGTGTATTTTAGGGAATTACCTTCACTATCCACTCCTGTAAGCTCTTATATATCCGCATGTGTGTGTGTGTGTGTTTGGGGATGCATATAAATTTCATGGAATTCCGTGCGGGGAATTCCGCCGTCCGGGGAGGGGCAGTTATTTGCATATTGGACTTGAATAAATCAGAAATTCAGGACGCTTCCCTTTTCGGCGGCGGCGGCGGTCAACCCGTCCTGCTTGGATCAAAAGGGTGAAGTGCGGCGTAGGGGAGAAGTGATGGATCGGGTCGATAAGGCGGCAAACTAGAAACGTCCACCCTCTCGATTATCGCCCCTCTTAAAAAAATAAAGTAAAAAAGAGGGAGATGGAGAGAGACGTCCACTTTTTGATTATCGCTCTCTTAAAAAAAAGGAATAATAAGGAGAGGGAGAGAAATGAAGCGGAAACGTTGAGTGAGTGAAACTGACTTTATCGAAATGTTAATTAATTTTTGAGGATTTTGCGGCGCAATCTTTTCATCACTTCAACGACGATTTCAAAAAGTAATTACGCTGGATTATACTTTGCTTTGTATTGTTTTATTTTTTAAAAACCTTTTGAAATATTATACGAGGTGCGTACGAAAAGTAAGGTGCCTTTTCAAATTTCACGGGCAACGTACATTCGATTATCGTATTTTTGTTGTTTGTTGTTGTTGTGTTCGCGCACATGTCTCGCACATATGTTCCCAATTTCAAGTACATAGCGTGCTTCGTTTGTTTTAAACAAATAAAAAGGTTAGACGTGCTCGGCGATTTTCTATTATTATAAAAAAATGGAGCATCAAATTTTCTGTGAAAAATGGAATCAAGTGCTCTAAAACACTTGAAATTTTTACAGTAGTGTACGGTGAGTCTGCTCTAAATTAAAAAAAAACTATTTAAAAGTGGTACAAACTCTTCCAAGATGGCCGAAAAGATGCCAACGAAGAATCTCGCGATATCGTCGGAGCTGTGAAGAAAATTATTTTTGAAAATCGTCGAATTACCACAAGAGAACTTGCTGAGGATGTTGGCATATCTGTCGGCCCGTGTCATTCAATATTTTGGATGTTTTTTACGTGAGACGTGTGTCGAAACTTCTTAATTTTAATCAGAAGAACTGTCATTTCAGGATTTCTTGAAAAACGTCAGTAATAATCCTGATTTGCTCAAAAGGATTATAACTTGAGATGAATCGTGGGTATATGGTTTTGACGTTGAAACCAAAGCCCAATAATATAAACATTAGAATAAATAAATCAAAAAAAAATAATCTGGGTTAATTTCAGAATTTTTAAACATTCCCCTGATGATAAACGCGAAAATTACGCTCGCAATCTCTAAATGCATTCCAGCGGTCGTCGTTTGATTTATCCGCACCGTGCACTTTTCCGGAACGGAAGGAAGAGAATGCAACAACCCACAATAATAAAACAAAATAGACCGAAACAGAAGCACACATTAAAATGAAATAACGCGGTGTGTTCTCGCGGAAAAACCGCGGACGTTTATTAGCCGTATAAATATTTAGTGCCGTTTTTCCCCCCTCCGGGCGGGAAATGAAAATGCGGCGCGCGCGCTATTTACGGACTCCGGAAAATCCAGGAAGAATATGCTGTGCATAAATCAACCCCGGGGGGAGGGTTGGACGACTGTAATAAACACCGACTGATTTATAATTACTGAATGATTTTGCATTCCACACACAATCCATAGTGATGAGTGAAATAAATAATGAAAAAAAAAATATACGTTTGTTTACTCCGTTTTAATCCTGAAATATAAATATTCATAATTCTTGGATCTTGGAGGCTTTCACTTCGTGGTACATTTTCAATTTTGATATAAAGAAAACACTTAACTTTTTTATACCACTTTTATAATAATTAATATAATATAAAAGTGATATAAAAAAGTTAAGTGTTTTCTTTATATCAAAATATTCATAAATAAAAAAAAAGTTTTCAGATGAAAATTGTTTTTTGAGCAACAATCCGTTATTGTTCGTTGAAAGAATCTTTATGATAGGAGATTGGTGTATTTGTGAGAATAAATTATACTATTGAATTAAATAAAAAGAATTTGAAAATAATTAATTAATAAATTATTTTCCCTTTAGCTACTGTGACATTTTGACTAATGTTACAAAAGTAGAGAAAATTAGGTTTAAATTTTGCAACGCGTAAATGTTCAAAATATTTGATTACTACTTAAAAAAATAGGTAATGTATTTATGGTGGTATTAACGGATATTCTTTAATTTTGTTAAGTTAGGTACTCAGTTTGCTGTTCTAAAACGAAACAATCTACGCCCTACGTTACAAGTTCGTGTTTTATTGCCCTAATCAAGCCTATTCTGTTAAGTTTGAATTGAATTGGAGTTTTAGGGCGCTTCGACAACCATGGTCATTTGCGCTGTTAAGTTTAACGTGTACGTTATTTTTTATCCTCACAGTCTAAGCAGTTTATTTAAGAAATATTTATCATAAATAAATAAGGTACATGTTAAATTTAATATTTCCCGTACGGGATAACCCCGACTAAGATTATTTTCTAAACGAGTGTATGATTTTATTCAAATTCTAAGCGTAAGCAAACGTTTGCTTCAGTGTGTTTTTCATTTCGTTTATCAACACTTAGTTGATTTTAAATTTACTTTATTTCAACTTCCCCTCTTTAAAATGAAAAAAATAAAACTTATTGAAAGTCCGACGCGAAACGAATTTTCCGCTCGGTCGTCGCGCGATTCAATTACTCACTAATTTCGCGACGACCGCGCGGCGTTTCCAATTTTCCACCCTCGGAAAATAAACCGCAACGAGAACGAACGGAAAGCGGGGAAAATTAAAAGAAGTAAAAAAAAAACAACAGAAAAGTCACTTATCTCGCGCGCATCGACAATATCGTTTCCGTTTCCGTTTTCCGCGCAAAAGAGCACCCTCGTTTCTCCTGCTCGCGGCTGTCTATGAACGATTCGGGGTTTGCGGGGAGGGGGCGGTGAAATAAAATTCGCCTCCCGATTCGCCCCGGGGCCGGTGAAATTAAACGGCGGCGCGCATATTGGGAACAATTTAATTGCGGACCCGAAAAGGAAACTCGCGAGCGAGCGTTTTCACACACAGAATGAGGAAGGACGGAATATCGAGAAGGAAAAAGATGGAAGGAAATACGTGTAGACAGAAAAAAATATGCAAAGAGAAAGAGAGAGAAAAATAAGTGGAGAGAAAGCAAAGGATAGAAAGAAATACGTATAGACTGAAAAAAAAAATAGCAAAGAGAAAGATAGAGAAAAATAAGTAGAGAGAAAGAAAAAGATATAAGGAAATACGTATAGACAGAAAGAAATAAGCAAAGAGAAAGAAATAACTAGAGACAAAGAAAGCGATAAAAAGAAATAAGTAAAGAGAAAGAGAGAGATAGAGAGAAATAAGTAAAGAGAAAGAGAAACATAGAGAGAATTAAGTAGAAAGAAAGTGAGAGATAGAGAGAAATACGTAGAGAGAAGCAGCGAGATAGAGAGAATTACGTAGTGAGACTGAGAGAGGAAACGGTTGTATTTATTCACCTTTCTCGGGAATTTCGTTCGTTGTCGTCGGATGGAAAAGGAGGGAAAGGCGGAAAGGGAGGGAAATAATTAAAGTGGAAATGCGCGTCTTCAATGGGAATCTGACAGAGGGAGAGAGAGAGGAAAAGAAAAAAAAAAAATAGAATCGAGGAATGAATTAAACTCGGAAATGAGGAATTTCAATACACGTTTAGTTGCCCCCAATGAAAAGGCGCACTTGGCTTGAATTGTATTTGCTTCTATATACACATACATCTTTATTAAGACTACACAGATTTTTTGTTTCTTTCGTCTTACGACGTTGTCACTTGTCTGGTGCCTAGTTTTTAGGGTGTAGGTTAGGCTGGATTAAGAAAGCGAGATCTTTCGCTTTCTTAACCCAGCCTAACCTACACCCTCGAAACATAGGTTAACCTAACCTATCGTTCGCAAACTTAAAATTAAAACTTAAACTACATCAAGCAAGTTTTCTTATAAAGTTCAAACTAAAACCAAACCAATTAAACTTTTCTTAGACAATCCAAAAACGCTTATAGAAGCTAGCTTCGCTTAGAGACTTGACACTCGTTTTTTTTATATCAATAGTTTCTTTATTGAGCTCGCTATCGCTCGCAAACCTCAGTCAATCCAGATCAACCGCTTCGCTCGTTAACTCGACACATAATCTCACCTAGACCACAAACCTTTATAAAGCTCGCTTCGCTCGAAATCCTTACCCTTAAACTCAACCAGCCCATAATCCTGAAAGAGCTCGCTTTTCTCGCAACCCAAGTAAAGCCAGTCTAGAGACTTTTATAGAACACGCAATCCTGACACATAAACTAAGCCAGTCGTTTCCTTGTAGAGCTCGCTATCGCTCGCAAACTTGACACTTAAGCTCAGACAGTCCGGTTTTCTTGTTTCGCTCGCGAAATGTATTCCTCCTTTAAAACCCAATGCAAATTTAAAGAAACCCATTGTTGTAATGTTCCAAATACGAAATTGCATTCTCTCATTCACTCCCCGTGGAACTGTTAATCTCCAGCGGATACGATTTATTTCTAAGTAAACATCGTATTTCACGTCTTATTCTTCGTCTTGTTTTATGCATGAAAAAGAAAACGTCTTTTTATATAATACAAACGTAATCTTCACTTCTTTTATATAAATTCATGATGCAAAATTCTTCTTCTTCCTTTTTTTTTTTTTTTTTTTTGTGTGTGTATATTTTATTGCAAACATCCGCTTTTTCGCATTTCAGTTTTCCGCTTTTCCTGGTTTTATTACCCCGCGGGTGGAAAACGTGTCGCTCCGCTGATGAAATTTTAAAAGACGGAACGCGCGGACTTCCACTCTAATTCCTTCCTTCCTCCTCATCCTCCCCCATACGGTATCACGCTAGAAACGTCTCTTAACTCTTAAATCCTCACAGCGCAGTCGAATAAACAAGACGAAGCAAACAGACAGGAAAAGCAAGGGAAAACGTTTTTATTTTTTTTAAGTAATACTCTGTGTAAAGTCTACATAATTTTTTAATAAAGACAAATAAGAATATATAAATTTTAAATTACTAATTAAATAAATAAAATTACAATTGTAGCGACCATGTCCGGACAAAGACGGAGAGCCGAAACACGAATGAATTAAAATCATTCAGCTTCTAGAAATCGTTGTCAACCTAATTTTTCGAAACATAACTCAATCCATCGAAACATTGATTAACCTAACCGCAGACTTGACATCTAGACTGAAGTTAGGTTAGGTTAGGTTAGGTTAGGTTAGGTTGGAGTCATGGGAGGGCGTCAACAGATTCGCCACCGCCGTGCTCTCCCAGAAATTTAGTGACGACTTAGCGCATTAGCGCTTCTGCGAACGGTGATTCGCAGTAAGAACTTATTGGAGCGTGATAAGTTCTTACTGCGAATCACCGTTCGCAGAAGCGCTAAGTCGTCACTAAATTGAAGCATGCTTGAAGGCGATTCCAAGTGGAAGATCAAGGAGCGAAGAGAGGAAGGGTTTTTAGTGGGTATACGCTTGCAAGCGCGGAGTCCCACACTAGAGGCACACAAGAACAAGCCACCGTAAGTGCGTAAGGCATTTTCCAACCTCTATAAAAAAAAAGTTAGGTTAGGTTAGTTTAGGTTAGGTTAGTAGTTTCCTTATAAAGCTCGCTATCGCTCGCAAATTTGACTTCTCAGCTTTCCTCTGGTAATACAAAACTTATAGTAGCTCAATCTCCGGTCTACGGCAGTATTTATATACTGACAGGTACTTCAGCGATTTATCAATATAGATTTCCTCCCCTTCTACCAACACTGTGTCACCTGGCTGCTTTCCTGCCTTCTTTTTGGAGAGCCATACCGCTTTCGTCTTGCTGGTCTCTAAGCTCAGCCACTGAATTATCATTTGGGTAATTTTGGAACTGTCTTACTTTTTAGAATGATCGCTAGGTCATCGGCTCACGTGATAATCGTGACGCTGTTCGGTAGCTACAGCTCCAGTATCCCGTCATACGCCAGGTTCCACAGTGTAGGACCTAGGACCGATCCCTGTGGCACACCCACATTCAGTGTACGATTCGTATTATTCTTGTCTACAATGTAATCTATATGTATGTTCTGCAGGTACGCCCTATATAGTGTGGATGGCAGCCTTCTCTCCAGCTCGATCTTAATCGTTATCCACGGAATGGTGTTAAATGCATTTATAATATCCAGGGCTATCATCACCCCATTTTCCCTTTACTTTAACGACTCTGTGTTAGCTTCCGTGGCTATTATTTTAACTTCCATCACTGCGCCGATGGTAGATCGTACTCTCGAAACTTAGGTTAGCCCAACCTAATCTAAGCTCACGAAGTATAGCTTAACATAAATGAATATAAGTCATGGCAATATAACTTAATCTGGTTAGCCGCTCTCGAAACATAGGTTAACCCTACCTAACCTACGTTCTTGAGACACTGCTTAACCTAACCTAAACATAAACCCTTGAAACATAGGTTAACCCAACCTAAGCTAAACACTTGAGACAGAGGTTTAATATAATATTAAACTACCATTCGTTTAGCATATGATGGCTATTAGACTAGGGCGTTCCATGTGCAATGTCTTGATGAAGGCAGTTGAACGGATTTTGTATTGTGATTAAATACCTGATATGAACTAAAATAATTGGGAGATAACGCAAGCGCCATCTATTGCCTAATTTCATGTGGCATCGACAACGATTTGGGTCTACAAGGTGGATGATCGATAATCGCTTTTTCGTCCACTAAAGGAAGGCTAACTTGTCCCATTTATGAGAACAGGAAAGTAGGCAATAGATGGCGCTTGCGTTATCTCCCAATTATTATGGTTCATATACCTGATATGAACCATATACCATGAACCAAATTCATATACCTGATGAATACCATTAATCACAATACAAAATCCGTTCAACCGCCTTCATCAAGACTAAGATAATTCCTCGAAACATAGGTTAACTAAATCTAATATATCGAAGCATAGATTAACCTAATGTAATCCAAGCTCTCGAAATATAGGTTAACTTAACCTAAGCCTACGAAACATAGATTAACCAAGCCTAATCAAAGCCTGGGATGCACAGTTTAATCTAATCTAAGTCCTATAAGTTAACCTAATCTAACCTGATTTTTCGAAGCGTGGCTTAACCTAAGCCTTGACAGCATAGTTTATTTTCTACATTTTTTGTTGTCATTTCTATTAACACTGACAATTAAAGGAATGATCGTTTATTTCTTTCAAGCAACCATAAACAACCCCCCAACGTTAGGCTCTTATTCTCCATCGCGTCGCTTGCAGACACTCCAATTTTTATAAATCAGTATCGAGTGATTATTGTCAGGAACAAACACGGTTAATTCCCCCTCCCTTCCGTTTCCACCTCCTTCCTTCGAAAATGGAATTTATATTCCTCCGCCTGCACAGGAATGACCGGAATCGAACCGACTGGAATCGATCGCGAGATATCCGTTCGACTGACTGACCCCCTTTCCTCCCTCCCCAAAAGACCGACTGACCCCCCAAAATCAAATCCACCCTCCCCCCACCCCCACTGTGTTCAGTAGTTATTCCCTTAACTTTCCCGAAACATTCAAACACTCACTCAATCCCGCTGCTTTAATTTTAATCCAACCCCCGCACCGTTTCTATTCATTCAAGCGAATAATTCGCCCGCGTGTGTATTCCGAAATCTACCGTTATTGCGAAATACACACGGGAATAAATGAATAAAGAGAGAATGGAGAAGGACGGGGGAAAAGGACAGAGGACGGGATCTTCTTCATCCCCTTTCCAGAACGAGCGTGTCAGTCGAGTGTACGTACAGTGTTTCGGGAGGTGGATTAAATTCCAGACAGGGCCTCGCTGGGGATTAATTAATTCGCAATACCCTCCTGGCGGTTAATCGATGATTTCGCGTTTGCAGCAAGAGCACGGCTAATCACTCGTGTTTAATTCGGAACTTCGATTCGCTTTCCGTTTGTGTGTTTTCTATTAGTCTATTTTAACGCTCTGATTTAAAATAAACAGCAAGTTGCTATTCAAACAAATCGAATTAGTGTTTGATTTAAACTTAAAACAATGTATGACGAAGTAATAAGGAAACATTGATTAAATTTGTATAAGTTTGAATATTTCAAATTAATACTGGAATAATATTCTCCTCGGTACTCACTCTGCGGATACGAGTTGGATGGATTGAGTGAAATTTGTGCGAAACTAGATCACAATGGATTGAATAGCCTGCTTGATTATGACGATCATAAAATGGACGTAATTTGCGAAACACTTTTGCACAGAGCACAATTTTTTTTTTTGATAATAAAATTAAATGATTTACAAGCTTTTTTCGTTCGTAAGTTTCTTCATCGTAAAATGACAATCCAAATTTAAGCTATTTGCTTTTCCAGTATTAACTTTGTGACTTTGCGGCAGTTGGCGTATGTATCGTGGTTTGCGAAATTAAAAAAAGTGATTTGCGACGTATATCAATTTTTTCACAGTTTGACATATGTCACGAATCGCACTTTGACACATGTCGCGAAACACACATTCGGGGCTATTCTCTAAGGGAAATGTGACATTTAACGTGTATATTAATTTTTATCATCACAGTTTAAGCATCTTTTGTAACAGAAATGTACACATAGAATTTGAAATTATTAATATCGTATACGATAAATTTAACGTTTCTCGTGTGATTCGTGACACGTGTCGATCATAGCAATGATTGACACATGTCACGAATCACATGTTGAGACATGTTACGAATTTTATTTTGACATATGTCATAAATATCAAAGTGAGATTTATGACATATGTCACGAATCAACTGTCGAAAAGTTTACAGTGAAAAAGCAAATAGCCAAAAAAAGTCACTCATTAAATAAATTAAATAAAAATGATTTGAAAATAATTAATAAATTATTTCCACATTTAGCTAATTTATTAATTATTTTCAAATCATTTTTATTTAATATATTTAAATAACTGTGAATGAATACTCTTTTCTATTTGTAAGTCACTCATTACTTACATGATTATGGTTTTAATGATTTACACTTCTCAGTCGTTATCGAACTAAAATTGTAAAGTAGCGGAGGCTTTACTTCGCTTGCTGGATATTTATTCGCACATTTCGAAAACAGCGATGTATCACTGCATACAAGCGCAAGAGATCCTTTTTATTTCTCTTGGACAGCTCCAAACAGCGCTCTGAATCGTCGACTTGCGCGCACCCAATTGATAATGAAATACACACACATTGTTTTTAAATAATAATTATTATCTGATGTAATACCTCAGTAAATAAGCTTAAATCTGCCTCTATTTTTTGTTGATTGTTTTATGAACCCATAACACTGTAATTCCTACAAATCCTATTGGCGGGATCGCAGCTTTAATGAAATATTCGGTGCGATTAAAAATCCGGCGAAGAGAAGTTTACAACTGTAAAACTTTTTCTTTATTAATTATTTAAAGGAAATTAATTATTTCATTGTTGTAATCTTCTTTATGTTTGTGTAGAGTTTAATTATTTAAATGTTTAAATAATTGTTGTGAATTAATTATTTTCAAATTTCTTTGCTCGTCGAGAGATTATTTAAATTTATAATTATTTTGTAACGTACGTATGGTTTACATTTTTTGTCTCCTTTTGAACGTTTTAAATTTGTGTTGAACGTTGGGAGTCATAGCCGGGTGGGTACGCAGAGGATGTGTGTTTTGTAAAGGCCGGAAAGGGAGATAGATAGGCAGTAGGGGCGGATATACACGCTTCCTAACTCCGGCAACCACCTGCTGCATTCGTACATACACACACACATGTATATATTCAAACACATTGAAACACACACATATTTAAACGCATACACCATCAAATACGCATACATCGTCACATTCATACACAAAAAAGAACTCTTAATATTTGCATGTAAACAGAGTTAATATACCCTCACACAGCAACATATGCAAGCGAAGCGTATTTATAGGTAAAGAAAATTTAATTACAATTAAAATTTATTGGAATCTGATCCTTTCGTAACCTTGAGCACATTCAATCTGACGGTTTTTGTAGCGTATGTTGTGAATATGATTTGTTTTCGTGTTTGCAATTTTAAATATCCCCAATTGGCATATCCAGAGCCGGCGTACATCTGTGTTGCAATAATGTCATTCCCCCTGCAGGTGCTAACCATTTTTCTCTGCGTATAATTCTCAGGGTGATATCTGAAGGACAAGAACAACGTAATCGATCGATCGATCGACAAAAGGGATTATTTTATATTTCTTGCACTAAAATGGACGACAAAGTATCGTAATATTTAATGAAAGATTGCGTATCTTTTCATCACAAAATTTATTAAAAGATATTTGTTTTTCACATATTTCGGTCATCTATTTTTTTTTTTTTTTCAATGAAACGTAATCCGTTATTAAATCGTAGAGTTTATCTTCACGTAACTCAACAATCATTAAAGTATACAACGTATAGTAATTAATTAAGACTCACTAAGTTTCCCTTCTATAGGTTATATAGGACCATTGTGAGGTGAGTTAGCCTCTCGTGAACTATGACCTACATGATCTGATCCATTGTAGTATCGGGTTTAAATAAAATAATTTTTTTAGAAATTTCACTTTATTTATCAGCATATTTTCATTCAAGAGTGATGCATTCATTCCAACGTTCCACTAATTTTCGATGCTCTAAAAATAAAGTAATAACATCATAAACAAAACAAAAAAATTAAATAAAAATATTTTGAAAATAATTAATAAATTATATCCACATTTAACTCTGTGATAATAAGTAATAACATCATAAACAAAAAAAATAAATTAAATAAAAATATTTAGAAAATAATTAATAAATTATTTCCACATTTAACTCTGTGATAATAAGTAATAACAACATAAACAAAAAAAATTAAATAAAAATATTTAGAAAATAAGTAGTAAATTATTTCCACATTTAACTCTGTGATAATAAGTAATAACATCATAAACAAAAAAAAAAAATAAATTAAATAAAAATATTTAGAAAATAATTAATAAATTATTTCCACATTTAACTCTGTGATAATAAGTAATAACATCATAAACAAAAAAAAATAAATTAAATAAAAATATTTAGAAAATAATTAATAAATTATTTCCACATTTAACTCTGTGATAATAAGTAATAACATCATAAACAAAAATAAATTAAATAAAAATATTTAGAAAATAATTAATAAATTATTTCCATATTTAACTCTGTGATAATAAGTAATAACATCATAAACCAAAAAAAAAATTAAATAAAAATATTTTGAAAATAATTAATAAATTATTTCCACATTTAACTCTGTGATAATAAGTAATAACATCATAAACAAAAAAAAATAAATTAAATAAAAATATTTAGAAAATAATTAATAAATTATTTCCACATTTAACTCTGTGATAATAAGTAATAACATCATAAACAAAAAAAAAATAAATTAAATAAAAATATTTAGAAAATAATTAATAAATTATTTCCACATTTAACTCTGTGATAATAAGTAATAACATCATAAACAAAAAAAAATTAAATAAAAATATTTAGAAAATAATTAATAAATTATTTCCACATTTAACTCTGTGATAATAAGTAATAACATCATAAACAAAAAAAAATAAATTAAATAAAAATATTTAGAAAATAATTAATAAATTATTTCCACATTTAACTCTGTGATAATAAGTAATAACATCATAAACAAAAAAAATAAATTAAATAAAAATATTTAGAAAATAATTAATAAATTATTTCCACATTTAACTCTGTGATAATAAGTAATAACATCATAAACAAAAAAAAAAATAAATTAAATAAAAATATTTAGAAAATAATTAATAAATTATTTCCACATTTAACTCTGTGATTTTATTATTAATACGTTACGTAAGTACGCCAAACAAATACACATTAAAATAACTACTTCTTTTCTATATACAAAAAAAAAAAATAACTGACTTGTAGATTTATTTAATTTCTTTTTCAGAACATCTGATTTATGTACCAAACAAATATTTCATTCAGAATAAGAAATTAAATAAATCTACAAGTCGGTTAATTTTTTTTTAATTTACGAGCGTAGTAAACTCATTTTTTTCATACCTCAAGCGAAATCCCGGCGAGATAATTATTCCGGTCACGCCCCTCTTAAAGTATACCTGCGCTCTAATTATAATTGTCTGTCCCCCGCAAAAGAAGACAACTTTAACTCCACCGCCGTCCGGAGAAGTTGTGCGAGAATAAGACACGCTGAACGGAATAAGAATAAGTCCTATGACTGCGGCGAATGGAGATGAGAATACAAAAAAAAAGAAAGCGAGAATGGATCGTAATAATTCACAGTCACAGGAATTATTACGATCCATTCTCGCTTTCTTTTTTTTTGTATTCTCATCTCCATTCGCCGCAGTCATAGGACTTATTCTAAGTTAACTTCCTTAACGAGAGTGGATGATAATAAGTCCTGTAACTGAGGTGAGGGGAGAGAGGGGGAAAAGTGGCAAGAATGGATGGTAATAAGTGCTGTAAAAAAAAGAGGAGAGAAAATTTGGAGGTGGGAAAATAAAGACGGCGAAACAAAGTGAAAGGCCGGCCACTTTTTCGCCGGCGACTCGGGATTTCCATTTAAGTGGAAATTATCCCGCGCTCGTTCTTCCACGCGCTCCGCGATAAAAGGATAATTAATCCGGGATTTTCGCCCGCGAGATTTTCCACCCGTCTCGTAAGCTTTATGAGGAGTTTGCATTTTATTCATAAAGAAAAAAGGAATGTAATTTTCGTAAAATATTAATAACATTAAATAATTCAGTAAAGCCGAAAGACCTTCGGCCGATAGCCAATTTGTTAATTGTATATTAAATAATACGTAAAATATTAATAACATTAAATAATTCAGTAAAGCCGAAAGACCTTCGGCCGATAGCCAATTTGTTAATTGTATATTAAATAATACGTATTAATTTTCGTCCCGGCGCATTCACCATTTCAGTAAATATATTGCTGTAAATTCATAAATATATAGAAAATCTTTATTTCTGAGAGATACATTAAATTACATAACAATATTTACAACTAGTTGAGCCTAAGAAAATGACTATCGACCATCGGTCTTTCTGTCTAAATGAAGATATTTCTATATAATTCAGTGAATTAAAAGTAATTTTCTTCCCGGCGCATTCACCATTTCAGTCGGCACAAATAAAATTATAATAATAAAGTTTATTGCCCAAGAGAAAAGAAGCCCAATTACAAAGTATATATATAACAATCTTTATTAACAATTAAGTTTACAATAAGGTAACAAACATTGATTATGTATATCACACAAAAATTAATTAATTGTTAAATGGCTCTTTCTGCCCTTACAAAGTAATTTACAATTAAAAAATAATATATAATAAATATACATATTATTATTATTAGAAAATCTGTAATCTTTTATGAGCTAGAATAACTTATATTTTAGCATAAATTAAACAAGTGCGAGAAAAAAACGATAATTTAATTTAATCGATTAAAACCGTACTTTATCCAAATATCGAATTTTAATTATTATTGTTTATTGAACAGACGATAATAAATAATTTGTTGTTCTTCTAAACATGCAACTTTAATTAATTTATAAATTAAAAATATTTAATATTCGTTAATTAATTCACCCGACAGGTATTTTTTTGTTTCCTTCAAAGATAACCGAACGTTAGTTTCGAAACTTTTTTCAGCGTCTGTCGGTATTTAATTACCCTCCCTTACAGCGTTTTTTTTCTCTCTCTCCAGTGCAAATATTTTCGATTCATTACCATCGTTAGGCGAACGTTCAACGGAACGTTCCTTCCGGGTAGATAGCCAGAAATTAATTAATTCCCGAGGAGGCGAACAACGAAGCGTTGCACGATACATAAACACTAATTATTTGTTATTATTATTACATTCTTTTGCGTCCGCTCCTTCCCCAATTTTCTTTCCAATTATTTATTGTTTTTTTTTTGCTTCGGCTATGAATTATTAAAATAACCGGCATGCCCTTAATCTCCCCCCTCTCTCCTTAAACGCAACGCCCTTATTATAGGCAATCCACTCGCTATCCCTTCTTGCTGCTAATCCATGCTGAGCTTATACAAGAACAACAAAAAAGAATAAGGCGAAGGGAGGAGATTTAAAAAAAAAATATTTATTATTTCCTCGGAAAAAAAATCCAACGGCCATTAACCGTAATTAGGAGGGGATGATCCCGGGATTTGAATATTTTAAGCAGCTTGCCGGATTCGTGCCTTGACTTTATTCCATTTTCCTTCGTCTTTTATTTTCGTTGGCGTCTTGTTTATGCGTTATTGTAATAGAAAACTGGATTTTGTGTGAGGACAGAGTTGCGGAGTGCAAATACGAGAGTATGTCTTTAAATACTTTGTGGTTATATTATTTAAATTTTAATTAAAACGTGAATGCAAATAAAATAATTTGTTAAATAAAATGAAACAAAGATGATTCACACATTTGCAGCTATTTAAATTACAATGAAATTAAACGAGGAAAATTTCTGGCAATGATCAATAAAATTCGATCAAACCCTTTTTCCAACTGCAAAAATTACTTACACTGTAAGTTTTACAAACATCTATTGAAACAACTACTTCCCGAGCATTTACCCCGCCGGACATTGGATTACACAATAGATATTTGTTGTTGCCTCACAGCACTGCTGAGAAATTGCAACGGTCATTCTCTTGGTCACAGTTATTTAAATAAATTAAATAAAAATAATTAATAAATTATTTTCACATTTTGCTCTGTGACTTTTGACTTACGTAACGTAAGTACTTTAAACAAATGAGCATTAAAACAATTACTTCCCGGGCAAATACTCACGCCGGACATTGAATTACATAATGTGTGATATACAACAGCAGGTGTACATTATGTAATTCAATATCCGGCGTGGGTATTTGTCCGGGAAGTAGTTGTTTTAATGTGCAAGTACTTACGTTACGTAAGTCAAAACTCACAGGGCGGAATGTGGAGATAATTTATTAATTTGAATGAAATAAATATGAATAAATTATTAAAAATCAACCAATAAAACACAGATTAGATTAAATAACTATAAATTCTCAACTAGTTTCGGGTTATTAGCCCATTTTCAAGAGAATTTAAGATTTTAATCTATGTTTTATTGGTTGATTTTTAATAATTTATTCATATTTATTTCATAGAGTAAAAACTACCAATGTCTAAATATTAAAACCATTAATTATAATTATTTTGAAATCATTTTTATTAAATAACATTATATAATAGAAAGCATTTTGAGCCAGAAATGTTTTACACCAATTTATTCATATTTATTTCGTACAATAAAAACTACCAATGTCTAAATATTAAAACCATTAATTATAATTATTTTGAAATCATTTTTATTAAATAATTTGTTTTATTAATAATTATGAAGTAACACTTCATAATTATTACATAAAGAATGTTTATCCACGGGATAAGTGAGAATTTAATTCAATATTGTTTTATTAATTTAAATAACAAAGAATATATCTTTATTCGTTGAATGATTTTCTCATGTATTATTTGTTTAAATCAATTGAAGTGTTATTGATGAAGGTTTAATTGAAATTACACTTGATTTGATTCAATTGTGAAACAAACCAAGTGTAACCTTCATCGATAATATATCTTTGTGTTAGCCTTAACAGTTGAATTAATCCCGCAAACCGATTTATTTTTAATTCCCATTCAATTCAACAAACAACACGAAATTTGTTGCATTATGCAATATTTTATTGATGTGCAACAGCAGGTGTACATTATGTAATTCAATGTCCGGCGTGGGTATTTGCCCGGGAAGTAGTTGTTTCAATGTGCATTTGTTAAACGTACTTACGTAACGTAAGTCCTGGTTATATTTTGTTGTTGTGAATCTTAGTGATCAATTCCTGCAGTTAAATTAATCCTGAATTGTTTTTTTTTTTCAAATTTATTTTTAATTAAAATCAACGGTCAGCACGAAACTATAACTCAAATCTAGAGGGCTGTGGAATAATTTTAAGGTATATCAAGTACAAACTGACCCACAACAACAAAAAATGAGGTATATAACGCGCTGAGCAGACAAGCTAAACATATCGGTAGGGACATAAAATAATATGTTCCCTATTAATAAGCTCATATAGTCCAGGATTTTTAATTGAGCTCACTTCGCTCACAATCCTGACACCTAAGCTCAGCCAGTCCAAGGTTTTTTTATTAAACTCGTTTTGCTCGCAATCCTTTTTTTATCAGCTCGCTTCGCTCGCAACTTTGACACCTAAGCTCAGCCAGTCCAGACTTTTTATTGAGCTTGCTCCGCTAGCAATCCTGACAATTAAGCTCAGCCAGTCCAGATTTTGTATTGAGCTTGCTCCGCTAGCAATCCTGAATATTAAGCTCAGCCAGTCCAGGATTTTTTATTGAGCTCGCTTCGCTCGCAACTTTGATACTTAAACTCAACCAGTCTAGGCTTTTTGTTGAGCTCGCAATCCTTAAGCTCAACCAGACTAAAATCTTCCCATCACATCTCACGCAAAATCATTCTATGTTACATAGACTAATTACTATCGCTTTATTTATTTAATCAACCAACGGACAAGGACCAATTACAGATTAAAATTAAAAAAAAAAAAACTATAATAAACACAATAATCAACAATACATAAAATATTGACAAGAAAACAAAAACAAGACACAACAATTCAAATTACAAGGCGAATAAAAGTAATCTAAGAAAGATGCTCAACAATCAAGTTGAAGAATGCCTTCACAGATTTAACATTAAAAATATCAACATCCCGATGTTCATTCATAAGCTAATAATATGTGGAGCACATAAATTTCGTATATCAAATATAAACTGCTGCTCTTGTAGGAGGGAGTCTTGCGAGTTATTTTTCACGAATTATTTTTTGAACAATCAACACGAAAATATAACTCGACCCCCGAAACCAAAATATCACTCCCAAACGTAAACGTTTCACCATCACCATTCATGATTTCATTTCATCATTTCATGACTTTTAGTGATCACGACGAGTAAATTCAATTTACAAGACAATGGACGACATTAGCGATCAAAACCTTTTTGACACAGCAACTGACAAGGACAGACGCCTACAAAATCAGGCGGAAAGACCAACGGTCGATAGCCAATTAGCAGAAGAATTTATTTTTATGTTAGTTATTTATTGTATTCATTTATTATTATTACTTTGTTAAAAATAATCTACCAATAAAGATTTATATATATATATATATATATATATATAACTCGATTCTAGGAAAGCTGGAAGGCTACGAAAGGACTGTAATGTATATCGAGCACAAACTGCTGGCTGTATTTTGTAGTTGCAGGTCTTAGCAGTCGTTTCCTGTAGTTGATTTTTTTTTATTAATTCTTTTTGATATATTTTTAATCCCCCTTTAATCCATTAATCGAAATGAAAATCTAGAGTGCTGTGGATGAATTATGAGATAAATTAATTACAAGCTGATGGTTATATTTTTCAGTTGGAAGTCTAAGCAATCGACTCCTGTTGTTTAATTATTCCTGCGGATTATTTTTTTTTTTAAATTAATATTTTTGATTTTTAATCCTGTTCCAAATCGAAATCGAGTTCCTATTCCTATTAATAATAATAATAATATATTTATTGGTGTTAATACAGAAATGCTTACACAGGTCACAGGTAATTTTAAATAATACAATGTATAATCACCACTTAACACATAAAAATTATTAATAAATTAAAAATTTAAATTTAAGAAACAACCATTTTTCTGGACAAACAAAAATGGTAAAAATATGGTTATATATAATAAAATAATTTGTTGGACTAAACTGACATATTAGAAGCATAAATTACAAATAATTAACAGACATTTACTATAAACAAACAAAACATGAAAGAAATATGGGTGTATATAATAAAACATTATATAATAGAAAGCATTTTGAGCCAGAAATGTTTTACACCAAACTTTTAAATGCTTTGGTTTTAGCTGTTGAATTTGTGTAGGAAGAGCATTGAAAAAATGTATAGAGTGGTATCGTATTCCAGTTTTAGCTTTTGGGAGCCTTTGAAATTGTACGCGGATATCATTTTTTGCTCTTGTATTGTTATCATGATAAAATCTATTACTTTCATATTTATCTTTATTGTTTGTTAAATGCAAAATGCACTTCAGTATAAAAACACTGTTAAAATATTCAGATCTATAAAAAAATGATCTATAACTTATTCCTGCCAGTACCCTAATAGCACGACTTTGCAAACTAAAGATGTTTGACAAGATACTCGAATGACCCCACAATATAATTCCGGAGGACATGTGCGAGTAAAAATATGCATAATAGATATTTTTCAGCATATTGTTCGTGATAGATTTCTTAAGACATAAACTTGCTTGGCAAGTTTGGCTTCAAGTTCTTGTCCATGCTTAATCCAGGTCAGTTTTGAATCGACAAGCATACCTAGGAATTTTATTGATGACTTGCCAAGCAAGTTTATGTCTTAAGAAATCTATCACGAACAATATGCTGAAAAATATCTATTATGCATATTTTTACTCGCACATGTCCTTCGGAATTATGGGTTGGTTTTGTTTCAAAATGAAAAATATTTTTTGCGTTTTGTCAGCATTCAGTTTAAGGCAATTACAATCGAACCAAAATTTTATAGAGCTCATATCTTCATCAAGATAATTCTCTATCTCCATAACGGTATTACCCCTGAATGAAATTGTGGTGCTATCGTCATATAGAACAGTTGAACCATGCTGTTGCTGAAGAGGCAAATCGTTGATATAGATCAAGAATAGAAGGGGCCCTAATATAGATCCTTGTGGAACTTCCTATTCCTGTTATTATTCTTATTCCTGTTCCTATTTCAGCGGGTGAATATTGAGTGAGATTGGAATTTGTTTGTTAAATGTGTCTAAGCTCAGTCAATTTCGGGATTTCTATTCTATTCCTGAATTAATTTTATTTTTATTCACGAATGATGTCTTCCCTAAACGATGCAAAAAAACAATAAACATATTTTTTTAGAAGTTAATTTATTTTTGATTGCTACATTTTGTGATTACATTACGTATACAATACATATATATTATTATTCCTAATTGCTGTGGCTATCTTCCTTGTTTCCATCCCTCTGTCCTCGCCTCGTAATACATGGATGAATTTCGATCTCGGACTAGCGGTATTGAATGATACGTGTTTGATTTTAGACAGTTTCCCTATTTCTGTATATACAGAGAGCTTTTTTTAACAGTATACATTTCTCCTATGTATAGCTGCAAAAAACACGAGTCAAAGGCATTGATGTATGTGTGTTTAGTTGCCTATAACGCGCAATTGAACACACATATGCCAAATAGGCAACTAAACATACACACATTAATTATTCAATGCGGTTGGCTCGCGTTTTTTGCAGGTATACACTTCACTTAATGTATACTGATAAAAAAACCTCTCTATATATATATATATATTGATTCGATAACAAGTGTTGTTTTGTTTTTAGTTTAAAAGGGGCTAATTTCAGTGTTTTTGTGTGTTTCGATAATTTCTTGTATATTTGTACTATGTCTGTTGTCAGGTGTTGCGTGTATTTTTTGGTGTTGTATTTGTCAGTTCGGATATCAGATTTTCGTCTTGTAGTTGTGTATTTGTTTATTCGTTTGAAATTTGATTTGTTTTTATTAGTTTGTGTTGGATTTTGTAGAGTAGCATTAAATTATTATGTATTATTATCTTTTTTATGTCCAGTTCTCCAGTGTATTCATATAGTTTTTGTCTTTTTGTCTAAAATATAAAGTAATTTTAATATTTGATTCTGTTGTCTTTGAAGCTTATTTAAGTTTTCATTGTTGGTGTATCCCCATATTTAAAAAAAAAGATTGAAACAAAACGTAAAAATCCTGAGACGAGTTATTCACGTGTTGTTTGTTTGTGTCTCTGAAAGTATTTATGCATTATTTGTATGTTTGAAACGTAAACCGGAAAAATATGTTCCAGAGTTTGAACATATTTTCCGGCTTGCGCAATTCATCAGGAATAAATAAAAATTTCGAGCGATCTAAATCCCGACGAGAAATGAAATGAAAAATTGGCAGCAAACAAACCGTAAAACCGTGCGAAAAAAAAAAAGATCGTCCCGCGTGAAATAAATCAACCGTGAAATGAACGTCTCGACTTTCCCCCCGGTTATCACCGGACGTGTATCATGCAAAATAAGGGCGTCGCGCCGCTGAAAATGTGCCAGCACGAATCCAATTATGTCCGTTAGCGTCTGCGACGCCGTCGTCGTCCGAATAGAAATGACGTTCGCAGTTGAAAGGCCAACGGGGGTGAATGCGCGAAAGGGATGGTTATGATGGTGATGATGATGATGATAACGGTTATTATCTCACGTAATTCCGTAATTGCGAGCTCGGGACGGAATTCAATCCACTCACCCCCCTTTTCCCTTAGACTCTCCCCCGTTTCCAGACTCTGCGTCAATTTCACGGTGTTAATAGATAATTATTGGAATTGATATGTAGCAGCCCTCTGTAAATCGCTTTTTAGTTGAATTGATCGTAATTTTATTTAGAAAAAAAAGAGTATGCATAAATAATTGTTTCTTTAAGTATAAGAAACACTTATCTTCACATTTTTATTTTTCAAACCAGATGTACATTTCGATCACGTTGCGATAATTTTCAATGCTTCATAAGTACAAACTTAAAAAAAAAAAAAATGTGTGAATATGCAGGGTGCGTCAAAACAGAGAGTGTTACATTAATTTTAAGTACAAACTTAAAAAAAAAATAAAAAAATTTGTGAATATGCAGGGTGCGTCAAAACAGAGAGTGTTACATTAATTTTAAGTACAAACTTAAAAAAAAAATAAAAAAATTTGTGAATATGCAGGGTGCGTCAAAACAGAGAGTGTTACATTAATTTTAAGTACAAACTTAAAAAAAAAGTGTGAATATGCAGGGTGCGTCAAAACAGAGAGTATTACATTAATTTTAACAGGGGATTATCAAGTGAACTTAAATCAAAGTTGGTAATCTTTATATATTTTTTCATTTGAACTGTTGATAGTCGACTCATCCAATCCTTGGTGAAACATATTTTAAATCCACCCATCAAATGTGATTTTTTCGTTTGGTTAGCTGCATACAAGTTTATTATTTCAATGTTTCAATAATTTTAAATTGTTTACTGTTTTAAGGTTTAAAGTCTCATGATTATTTATTTATTATTATTTTTATATAATTTTTATCGTTTCGCATGTTTCCAACAATACGATATAAAAAAAGAATCGGAAACGTTTTCATGGATTTTTACAAAACGATAACGAGCGGAAATTTCTCATCGCGAGTTCGACTTCACAAAAGACGACGAGATATTACAGCGCGCATAACTCGAGCGAGCGCTGAAAACGAATTATAACGTTCCTGCGTGGAATTTTCTCCGACTTCCTCGCCTAGTCTATAAGTTGTACTGCGAGTAATATGAATATTCACTGAAAGTTCAATTTGCGAGTGATAGCAAGCTCTTTAAAATCCGTTAACTTTTCGTAATGATATTTATTCTGTTTGCTTTTTTACATAGAATTGAATGCGATTCATATCATAAATAATTAAACACTCTCCACAACTAACTGACAGAATTGCAACGAGGAATTAATTCAAGAAATAACTGACAGATTAGGGTTGATTGAGTGTTTTAATTCCCCAAAAAGTGACACGTAATATATTAAACCTCGTTAAGGCTTACCCATTAACATTCTCTGTAAGAACATAAATTTTTATTACAATGAAATTAAACAAGGACAATTTCTGGCAATGATCAATAAAATTCGATCAATCCCTTTTTCCAATTGCAAAAAAAAATACTTAAAGTTTTACAAACATCTATAGAAACAACTACTTCCCGAGCATTTACCCCGCCGGACATTGGATTACACAATAGATATTTGTTGTTGCATAGCAGTACTACTGCGAATTGCAACGGTTTGAGTCGAAATTATTCAATGAAAGGAAACAACAAATAATAGTTACAAGGCTATCTGTAGACACGTGTTTCGGGATTTCATCCCTCATCAGTACAGCTATGCCCTGTATGCCCTTAGTTGTTAAACAATTTTTAATTAATTTTTACGTTCCGGCGGGGTAAATGCTCGGGAAGTAGTTGTTTCAATAGATGTTTGTAAAACTTACAGTGTGAGTATTTTTTTTGCAGTTGGAAGAAGGGATTGATCGAATTTTATTGATCATTGCCAGAAATTTTCCTTGTTTAATTTCATTGTAATTTAAATAACTGCAAACGTGTGAATCATCTTTGTTTCATTTTATTTAATAAATTTTTATATAACGGTCTTGCAATATAAACAAACTATTATTTCTCCGCCATTGCTATTCCATTTCAAAAACTGTTTTTTTTTATTTGTAAATAATAAAAAAAATAAAATAATGTTAACGGCTAGCCTAGGTTTGCAAAGATAACAGGTCAAAATCAGGAGACTTTAATGTCGAAATTAGGCAATGAGATTTAATATTAGGCAATAAAATTAACTTTAAAATTTAAATCAGACAAAATCAATTAACCCACAGTGTCGTTAAGGTTAAAAATCAAACGACAAAGAGTCTTCATAGTCGAAATTAAACAACAAAAATATTATAAAGTCTAAATTAGGCAATAAAAGAGACGATTTGTCAAAATCGAGCGATGAGAATGGTATTAAAATCAGGCAATGATAGTGACTTTAAATACAATGGGATTTAAGATTAGGCAAGAAAGTAAATAAATTAAATAAAAGAATTTGAAGAAGAAAGTAAACTTTAAAGTTTAAATTAAGCAAAATCAATCAACTCAAAGTGTCTTTAAAGTAAAAATCAGACGACAAAGAGACTTCATGATCAAAATTAAGCAATAAAAGAAGCTTTACAGTGAAAGTGAAGCAACACAAAATACTATAAAGTCAAAACTATGCTTTTATTGCCTAATTTTGAAACGATTTGTCAAAATCGAGCGTTGGGAATGGAATTAAAGTCAAATTCAGGCAATGGTAGTGACTTTAAAGTCAAAATTAGACAATGGGATATAAAATTAGGCAACAAACTAAACTTTAAAGTCGAAATTAGGCAACATCAGGCAACTTACAGTGGCTTAAATGTAAAAATCAAACAATAAAGAAGCTTCATGGTCAAAATTAAGCAACAAAAGAGACTTTAAAGTGAAAGTGAAGCAACACAAAATACTATAAAGTCAAAACTAGGCTTTTATTTCCTAATTTTGAAACGATTTGTCAAAATTGAGCGTTGGGAATGGAATTAAAGTCAAATTCAGGCCAAGGTAGTGACTTTAAAGTCAAAATTAGACAATGGGATATAAAATTAGGCAACAAACTAAACTTTAAAGTCGAAATTAGGCAACACCAGGCAACTTACAGTGGCTTAAATGTAAAAATCAAACAATAAAGAAGCTTCATAGTCAAAATTAAGCAACAAAAGAGACTTTAAAGTGAAAGTGAAGCAACACAGAATACTATAAAGTCAAAACTAGGCTTTTATTGCCTAATTTTGAAACGATTTGTCAAAATCGAGCGTTGGGAATGGAATTAAAGTCAAATTCAGGCAATGGTAGTGACTTTAAAGTCAAAATTAGACAATGGGATATAAAATTAGGCAACAAACTAAACTTTAAAGTCGAAATTAGGCAACACCAGGCAACTTACAGTGGCTTAAATGTAAAAATCAAACAATAAAGAAGCTTCATAGTCAAAATTAAGCAACAAAAGAGACTTTAAAGTGGAAATTGTGCGACAAAAAAGACTTTAAAGTCGATATCAGGAAATGAAAATAATATTTAAGTTGAAATTAGGTAGATTTATGGTTGGTTAACAAAATAAATGTTAACATCAAAATTAAGGAATAAAATAAACTTTAAAGTGAAAGTGAAGCAACTGAAAATACTATAAAGTCAAAACTAGGCTTTTATTGCCTAATTTTGAGACGATTCCTCAACGCTCGGTGGGTGTTGAGAATGGAATTAAAGTCAAATTCAGGCAATGATAGTGACTTTAAAGTCAAAATTATACAACGGGATATAAGATTAGGCAACAAAATAAACTTTAAAGTTGAAATTAGGCAACATCAAGCAACTGACAGTGTCTTTAAAGTAAAAAAAACAGACAATGAGACTTTACAGTTAAAATTACTGTAAAGTCTCATTGTTGTCTGTTTTTTTTTACTTTAAAGACACTGTCAGTTGCTTGATGTTGCCTAATTTCGACAAAATAGACTTTAAGAGTCAAAATTAAGCAATGAAAATTACTTCATAGTCAAATTTTGTCAAACAAACTAACTCTCAAGTGGAAATTATGACTATAAAATCAAAATTAGGCCATGAGGGTGACTTTATTGCCGAGATTAGCCAATGAGTGTGACTTAGGAATACAAATGGGACAAATGTTGTGTTGAATACTAACTCGCAAGTCAATATTAGGCAATAAAAGTAACTTTAACGTCAGAATCAGGCAATAAAAGAGACTTTATTGTCGAAACCAGGCAATGAGAATGATTTGGAAGTCAAAATTAGGCAATTAGAATTAAGATTAGGCAACAGAATAAACTTTTCAGTCTAAATCAGGCAATATCAAGTAACTCACAGTGTCTTTAAAGTAACATTCAGACAATAAAGAGACTTTGCAGTGAAAATTAAGCAATGGAAATGGCTTTATAGTCAAAATTAGGCTTAATTATAATTTTATTTAATATGTTTTGGTTTAATTATTATATATTATTTTGTAAAATGGTGAATTTCTGTTAATAAAATTAATTATTTAAAAAAAAAATATTATAAATATTAACTTTCGAGTCGAAACTATACTACAGGGTAGACTTTACAGTCGAAAATAGGTCATGAGGGTGATTTTATTACAGAGATTAGCCAATGAACGTGAATAATTAAACAATCTCCACAACCAGAAGAGTAAAATTGTTCATTGAGCGTGAATTAGGAATTAAAATAGGGCAAATGTTGAGTTAAATACTAACTAGCAAGTCAATATTGGGCAATGAAAGTGTCTTGAAAGTCAAAATAAGTGACAAAATAGACTTTAATGTCGAAATACGGCAATAAAAGAGATGTTAATATCAAAAGCAGGCAATAGAAATGACTTTAGAGGGAAAAATTGGCAATGATAGTGACTTTAAAGTCAAAATTAGGCAAATATTGTGGATAAATATTAACTCTACTCACAGGGCAGGCTTTACAGTCGAAAATAGGCTATGAGGGTGAAATTATACTAAAAGTTTGACTTTAAAGTCGAAATTAGACAACAATCAGATAATAACAGACTTTGCAGTGAAAATTAAGCAATTAAAATGACTTTATAGTCAAAATTAGGCAAACATTGTGATAAATATTAACTCTACTCACAGGGCAGACTTTACAGTCGAAAATAGGCTATGAGGGTGACTTTATTGCCGAAATTAGCCAATGACGGTGACTTGTCCTAAATAATTAAACAATCTCCGCAGCCAAAAGATTAAAATTGTCCTGAATTGTCCACAATCAGCCGACAGAAGTTGAGAATTGTGTGTTTTCTCCAAAAAAAAAAAAAGCGGCACATAATTTTTAATGCAGATAGAAATAAATTTCACTTACGCTCACATTCGCCGACAGTTATTATTGCGATCGTTAGTTATTAATATTTTAACGTGCACGGGCGTTTATTTGGTAATATACTAGGGGGAGCTTTCGAGCGTGTGTGCGCGCTTCGAGTGTTATTGTAATTTAATTGGCGAGAGGGAGTCCGTTTTGTATGGGGTACGTACGTGCTGGGGGGATATTAAACGATCCGAGGGGGCAATTTCAGGCTCCGACGACGGCCTGAACGAATGAGCGAATGAATGAAACGCGAGGATGGTTCTTCAATTGCGCACACACATACACAAAAATACATAAACACACACATAAAATTCATACAAAAACTCATACATATATAAATCCACACTCACACAAAATACGTAAATGCAAGAAAGGACATGTCGCCTATTAATTATTTTTATATAATTTATTTTTTGTACCTCACCTCTTTTTTCACCCCATACTGAAAAGACAGGAAGCCTATTATTTCCCCTCATTATTATTTTTTTATTAATATAGATTTTTTCTTATTAATTTTTGTGGATTAAATGAGTGGATTTCGCGGTTCCGTTATTTCAGTGGGAAAATAGTCGCGGATGGAGCGAGCGCGTTTAATTATAAGGTGGAAAGTCAAATATTAATTCTGCAGTCTCATCCGGAAAATCTCTCTCTCTCTCGGTGAGGAAAATCTCGTTAGATGGCTGTCCGGAATATCCGAAAATTCGCCCCGCTTTCGAAAACCGTCCCATTCAGCAGGAATTATAATTGCTTTTAAAATCCGGGAAGGGGGAAGGTCGGTCGAAAATTTTCCATTACACCACGAATAAATCAATTTGATTGGATTAATATTTAGAAAAGGGTAGAATGTAATGTTGGGTGAATGAAAACTCTTATTATGTACATTATTTTAGGTGGACCCGATGGTAATGTCATTTTTCAAACAACAAAATTTTTATCGATATTTTAATTTAATCATTTATCGTAAAGGACAGATTTTCATCCCCGGCAATCAGTCTATCAAAAAAACGCTTCTGTGTTATACCGCTGAAGAAATAAGTTGCAAGTATTGGAATGGTTAGAATTGTTTTCCTCGGATAGATTGCGCGTGACCAAAACACCCGCTCTGCTCACTTTCCCAATCTGCTTCAAATGTTCCTGAATGGTCGACGGTGAGTTAAGATTGTTCGAAAGTTTTTCAATGGTCTGATTTGCTTCCACTTCCCACTTAAAATATCCGGAGTTGTTGGTCTTCCTGATCGATGAGAGTCAGAAAAGCTGAAATCACAGGATTTTAACTTGAAAAACCAGCTTTGGCATTTACGGACATCTAAAGCATTCAGATAACGCTTTTAGAAGCAACCGTTGCATTACTATCTTTATGATCGGCATCGAATGCCGGATAATCGTAAAATAAAAGCATTAAAATTTGATAATCTACAAGAAAACCTAAAACATCTCTCAATCGTAGCGAAAGTTTGAAAAATCACTTTATGATCAAATTTATAATCGTGCATCATTTTTATATAACAATAACAGCGTGGTTTTGTTTCTAGACGTTCTACAACAACAAATCTTGCTATTGTATGAAATAAATATGAATAAATTATTAAAAATCAACCAATAAAACACAGATTAGTTTGAATAACTTTAAATTCTCGACTAGTTTCGGGTTATTAGTCCATTTTCAAGAGAATTTAAAATTTGTTTTATTAAATTTCGAGAATTTAAAGTTATTCAATCTAATCTGTGTTTTATTGGTTGATTTTTAATAATTTATTCATATTTATTTCATACAATATGAACTACCAATGTCTAAATATTAAAAACCATTAATCTTGCTATTATTACACACGACATTGCTAGATCTTTAGATTCATCGGGGCAAATTGATGTCGTCTACACAGACATGTCAAAAATTTTTGATCGAGTTGACCATAGTCTCTTAATTAATAAACTGGAACTCTTCGGGTTACGAAAATTACTTATTTCCTCTTATCTCTCCTTCACGTTTCTCTCAATAACTTTAAATCAGTTTCTTTCCTATTTCGGGGGTTCCGCAAGGATCTGTCCAAGGGCCGCTTCTCTTCAATCTTTCCATTAACGACCTCTCGAATGTAATTAAGTGTATTATATGCTGACGACCTAAAAATCTATCCGTTTATCAACACTGCCGAAGACTGTATGCACTTGCAAAATCAGCTTAATATTGCTTCAGATGGGTGTGTATTTAATCAATTATTGTTAAATTCGGACAAATGCCAATGTATGTAAATACACTACATTTAATTTCTCCATCGATAACAATATTCTAGAAAAGGTGCGTACCTTTAAAGATCTGGGCTTGTGGTTTGTTGATAAATGAATTTAACACTAGCGACTAGCTTTTTTAAGGCTCTAGGTTTTATACACAGCAATTCTGCGGAATCTTTATTTGTATATTTTATTGTTTTCGTATCTATATTTATTTCTGGTATTTATATACTTGTTTGTCTTGTTATTATTATAATCTAAAATTATTTTGTATTATCCTGTAATTATAATTAAATATTTTTAGTGTAGTTTTTTTTAATTGTTATATTCTATTTACTTACACAAGGATTTAATAAGTTTATAAATCATGTAAGAATCATGTTTTGTAAATTGATGGTTTCAATTGCACTACTGTTTCCTGTTTTGTAACAAATTTATTGTTATTATTTCTAATCCTTTAAGTAGATTGAGCATTCTATTATTTATTTACTTAAAAGAGGCGATTTCATTCAGTAACATACATAAAGAATAAAATTAGAGTAGTTACAGTAAAAACAATTCAATTTCTTCCCTTACAATTTTCTAACTGGTATTATTTCCTCCTTGTGGTTTCCTGTGGTGATTAAATGATACGCTAAACCTGTGTTATTTTCCCAGCAATAATCGATTTTGTGTGTTC
Organism: Philonthus spinipes; assembly: GCA_963082785.1. NCBI lineage: Eukaryota > Metazoa > Arthropoda > Insecta > Coleoptera > Staphylinidae > Philonthus > Philonthus spinipes. Next base: position 16,081,081 of record OY720311.1, on the reverse strand, counting down.
TGTACATCTGGTTTTAAAATTTCTTTCTATTTGACCTATATACATTTCTTCGCAATTGTTACATTGAATTTTGTTAAATACCTTATTTTTAAAATCTATACAAACATCTTTATTTAGACAGCAGAATTAGAATTTTTTACAAATATTTATATTTACAATACATATTGATGCGTTAGTATCTGTTCTGTCATGAATTTATGGTAATTTGCAAATAAGAACTTTGCTAGCTAACTGAACTGTCATGTAAATGAGTGATGAATTGTAACAGAAGAGTGTTTATGCTTGGGTGGGATGTTAAGGTTACGAGGGATGCAGGAAAATTTCTATATTTTCAATTTTATTTGTTGACTAATATTCTTCCCAGGTTTGATTTATTAATTTCTATTGCTTGTATGTTGTGTATTCTCAGTATTTTTTTTTTAAATATTTAGATTAGTGTTTAAATATGTTATCGATGCGAATTTCTTCTCTTCTTCTAGGTGTTGTAAAGGATTTTGGTATTCATGTTCCGTTTTTGTCTCATCAAAAAATCTTATCCACTGTTTATTTTTATGCATTATTGGTCATCATTAACACGTGCTGGAATTTGCAGCAAACGACGTTCGAAGAGCGTAATAATAAATTCAACCCACTTTAATTCCCACCCCCACCTTTTTTAGTATTGTTACTTTTTTGTTGTTCAAGTCTGTGCTATTCTGAAAACCATGAAAAATCGGCTTGAATGTTCCCCTAATTTCGCGATTGCATGCTACTTTCACTGTATGGAGATTGCATGCCGGTGTATGAAACTCGTTGCAGGGAAAGGTCCGAGCCGCCCCATTATTCTTCATAACCTCCCCCTCTATTTCCCCCCGGTTGATTTATCGGCACTTTTGCGCGCCCCCTAATATAAAGTGAAAAAACGCTTACACGGCAATAACACATTTTCTGGTAATTTAGAGAGGCCGCGTCCGCCCGAGTCTTCTTCCCTATAAAATTTTTCATTCTGAGCGAATAAATCGTCGGACGGGCGTCGGCGAAAATTTTTCACGAGACCGACCGGACGATTTATCATCGGGTTCTTGTTATAGTTATTAAAAAAAATGGAGAAAAGGAAGGTAAAAGGAAATGCATAATAGAAAGGTAAGGGAATTTAAATAAATCACTCGTTGAAATGAATGAATAAATTTTGTGCGTGTGTTAGGGGTGAAAAGGCGTAATTAGATTTAATTATAATTGTTAAATTATTAAATAATCACGCAATTTTGTTGTTTAGTACTGAATTTGATTATTAATTTATAATTAAACTTGGGAATTAATTAATTATTCAATTGTATAAATTAATAATAATATTAATAAAATCTGCCAATAAAGATTTATATAATTTAATTATAAATTAATAATCAAATTCAGTACTAAACAACAAAATTGCGTGATTATATATATATATATATATATATATATATATATTAATAAAAATCTTTATTAACAGAAAAATACACAAAATAAATAATAAAATTTGCAAAATAAAATGTATAATTTATGTGTGTTAATTGACTATCGACCAGTGGTCTTTTAGCTTTGTGCAAATTAATTATTACAATGAAATTAAACAAGGAATATTGCTGGTAAATATCAATAAAATTCCACCAATCGCTGCAAAATCATTGCCAGAAATGTTCCTTGTTTATATTAAACAAAAATGATTTGAAAATAATTAATAAATTATTTCCACATGTATCTCTGTGATCTTTGAGTTACGTTACGCAAGTACATTAAACAAATGGACATTAAAACAACTACTTCCCGGGCAAATACCCACGCCGGACATTGAATTACATAATGTACACCTGCTGTTGCATATCAATAAAATATTGCATAATGCAACAAATTTTGATCCGAGAAAAATTTAATGCAAAAACAAACAAAAGGAACGTTACTTAATATAAGGTCATCTGCAGACACGTGTTTCGGGGTCTATCCCTCGTCAGTACAGCTCTGCCTTACATAATTTAAAGATGTTAAAATAAATCAATTGAATTAATTCAACTAAACTCAGTGAAATTAAATCAATTATATTAAATCAAATTAAACTAAATCGATTTAAATCACACGTTGAAATGAATGAATAAACTAAAATCGATTTAAATTAAATTTTATTTAATTTATTTAAATAACTGTGATCAAGAGAATGAATACTCTTTTCTATTTATTTCCTTCTTTAATTTCATTCTAATTTAAATCACTGCAAATGTGTGAATCATCTTTGTTTTATTTTAATTAATCAAATTAATTATTGTCAAATTTCTTTTTATTTAATTTAATTCAAAATAATCTTCGCTATTTTCGTATCCCACGCTGCACTAATGAGTTTTCGGGGGTTTACAAAACGTAGGCTGATTCTAAAAATGTCGCTGACTCCATTCTGCTTTCGTAAGAAGTAAAATCGAGTGCTGTAGTATGGAATGGTTCGACCCTCGGTATTGTAAAATTTGTACATTGTGTTATTTATCGTAGTAACCCATGAATTACATGGCCAGATTCGTTGCCTGCGTCAATACGCATCATCGACGCTTACTGTAGCGTCATTTGTTCCAGAAAAAGGTGATGTGGGCAGTAATTAAAACTTAACGTATATTCAAAAGTGGTTTATTATATTTTAGTATTACATTTATAAGCTTCTTATTTTTTCAACATCTCGATTGTTTCAACTGTTACTGCAAGGTAATCCATATCAAATTCAATGAAAAAATTACTATGTTTTTACCGTCTTTCAGATGTCTGTAATTTTATTTGCATGTAATTTCCCGTTTGAATTTTATGGAGGTACAAATTAATGATTGTTTTGAGCAGTGCATTTTGTGGTGATGAACGTTATCCACTGAATATATCCTTATATCAAACTCTGAGCTCAATAAAACTCTAACAACCCTTTAAAGAAAGTGCAAATAAAAAAAAATACGACTAGATAAACAGTTAACTGCTGTTTTTTTTATTTTTACTTTCTCCCTCTCGGTTTTATGCGTAAACGCATTCACACTCGAGGGAAACGAAAGTAAAAATCAGTATAAATCACCGAATCAAATCGCCATTAAATTGTTTCACGTCTGCTCCTCAGAAAGTCTCAACGTCTCGCAATGTACGAATTTCGATCAAAATAATAATAATAAAAAAAACTTTTGACGTGTCCGGAAAATAAAACACAAATAAAAAATAAAATGCCGCGAGAAACGCACACTGGGTCGGGGAGAGATTTTCCGTGAGGATCGAGCGAGGGGGCGGGGGTGTAAAGGGGGTGTTCGAGTCGAATCTGCCCCACTTATGTGTCTTATTTATTAGTATCGTTTCCCGGAAAAACAGGAGAAACGGAAACTTTATCCTCTTCCGATAAAAATGCGCGTCCCGCCCGCCTTTACTCCCCGAGATCTGGGACACGTCTAGAAGGGGGCGGGATGAGGGGGACGTTGACGGGGGGTGAGAGCAAGGGACACAATAAAACTTGAATCGAAAATCATTACGCCCGAAATAGTAAAGTAGAATGATAGAGAAGAAAGGGAGGGGAGATTAGATCTGACACAATCTCGAACCCTTTTAGGGCTATTATAGAATTTGTGTTAAATTAAATAAAAGAATTTGAAAATAATTAATTAATAAATTATTTTCAAATTATTTTATTTAATTTATTTAAATAACTGTGACCGAGTGAATAAATCCTTTTCCTATTAGAATTTGTGTTATTTTTGGGTGGACCGTACTAATTTTAAAATATTAAAATAAATAAATAAATGATTAAAAAATATATAAATAATAATACAATTGATTTATAGTTTCACAATTTTAAACGTAGAAAACAAATATAGCAGTGTTTAATGAGTGAAACAAACCAAGTGTTTTAATTTTAATTAAATTATACTAAATTATGTATGTTTTCTTATAAATTGTAAATTGTATGTTTTGTTATATTTTTTTTATTATCCAATTTATAATTTGTTATTATTTTATAAAAAAAAGGTGTTATCCGTTAAATAAATAAATTATAGCAGTGTTTCTTCAGCTCTGTAACAATTGTAGCAACCAAGTCCTTTATTAATTATATTGTATTTTAAAACGTACATTTTTTTATGAATATATAATTTAATTAATAAATATTTCGTTAATAAACGGTGCGATAAACTGGAAAGGAAATCAGGAAACGTTGCTCCGAGGGCAATAATTAGGCGGGACCCTCGCTGGAAGCATCGCCATTGTGGGGTCACGCGATCGAATCCCGATGATTACAGGTGTCCCTTTTGTTCGTCCTTTTGTCGTTTGTGTGTAATAATAAAAATGAAATCATAAAGTAGGTCGACAGGATACAATTATATTCAATTTATCAACAACAAAAAAAAAAGGAAAAAAGAAAAAGCAACGCAAATTATACACACACATGCTAAATTAATAATCACGTATCGTTTCTCTCTCTTTTACCCTATCTAATTTCCATTTTTTCCCTCGTGTTTTAAATTTAAATTAAATTAAATAAAAACTAGGGATCTTGATGGGATGAGAAGGAAATTATTAAGTTTGTTTTATTAAGAATATTATAGATTATGCCAATAAAGGTCTATTTTTACTTTGAATATTCAAATCAATTTTTAAATAATCAAATAAATTAAATTAAATAAAATGACTCTGAAATTAATGAGTTATTAATAAATTATTTCTTCTCTAGCTACTGTCACCTTTGATTTACGTTACGTAAGTACTTACAAGACAAATATACATTCGAAACAACTACTTCTCGGGCATATACACCTTCAGACATTGAGGTGTTGTTTTAGAATTATTCAACAATATAATTACATTTAGTTTTTATTATTGGTAGATTTTTATTAATTTATTTATATTTATTATCGAAATAATAATAATAATTTTTCGATCGATTTATTGTGCATTTGCATTTTAAGTAGAAATTGTCAGGATCGTCACAGAAAACACGAAATAACAGTAAATTCGTCCGTCTGGGCTTGAAACTAGCAAGAAAAAAAGAGAGCGTTTTCTGTTGGAATTAAAGTGGAAAAGCGTTATCTTCCCTATCTCTCGTCTCGCCAGTGGAGATTTCTTTTTTTTTATATATTTTTTGTTCTTGTTTTCCACGCTTGCCCTTCCCCGAGGAAAGAAAGTCCGTTCCATTCCGCACAAAAAAATAATTTCGACCACAAATTCGTGCCGTTTAATTGAAATAATAGATTATTTTTTCTTCGTTCTCTAGTTTCGGCGCAATTTTCTAATTGCATTCTCGCGTATTCCGAAAACGAAAGAAAATCCGAGGTGAATTTTACGATAAACATTTCGATAGAAAAGGAGAAAGGATTTTCATTCAACGAAAGAAAATCTGAGGTGAGTTTTACGATTAATATTTTCACAATATTTAAATATATATTATTGCGATATTATTTATATATATATATATATTATTTATATATATATATTAAATATTATGAAAATATTTATCGTAAAATTCACCTCAGATTTTCTTTCGTTGAATGAAATGAAACAAATTATTAATGCAAATATTGAATAATATTTTCACAGTAACTTTAAAGTCAATTTCTGCTAATTATAAAGACTTACAATGACTTTTAAGTCAATTTATGACAATTAGAGAGACTTACAGTGACCCTAAGATCAATTTCTGGAAGTTAAAGAGATTTACAATGACTGTAAAATCAGTTTATTGTAATAGGATGAGTCGTTATCTTTATTCCTATAATTTTACGTAATTAACTATTATTTACTATACATAGATGTAACGATATTGCAAAATAACCATCAATCAGGAATCTTTCATCCTATTAAGAATATTTTTCAATATTTCCATTAATAATTTGTAAAACGATATTAACAAAAACAACGTTGCTAATTAATTAATCCCCCGTAGAATAATAAACAATCTATGCAAATGATTTTCTCGTTTGTTTGTTTGTTTAATTATTAACGATAGATGACTTAACTCCATACACAGACTAGAAAATTAAGTCATTCCCGCACTAATAAACAAACAAACAAGAAATTTATCAGCACATTTGTATGTATTTGTGTGCATGTATGTGAGTTGAATTCATGAATTCATAATTCGCCAATTGAGCGTTAATTGGCCCGTATTGCCGATTAATAAAGCCGGAATTCGGCGAGGAAGGGGGTGATTTTCATAAATTTTGATTAGTATGCAAATGGCGGGATCGTCCCTTTGCCGTTCTCTCCCTCTCTTTTTCTCACTCTCACGCAGATACGTTTCTCTCTATCAGCTCGATATTTATATGTGTGTGTGTGTTTGTGTATCAATTTACCGGGCCCGGAGCTCAATACTCGGGTCATTAAGTGCCGGCTCGGCCTCGGATAATTACTATTTGCGACGACTCGAAGGGCCGGCTTTAACTTCGAGCCGGTTACGCGATACGATGCGATATGGCATGGTTATGTACACACGTCCGAGTTGCTAATTGTTATTGTTAATTTAAGCTCGGATAAACAAATATTTAAAAAATAAACACTAAAATTAATTTGAGGGTAAACTCACTGTTATATTTTTTAAATCCTCTTAATTATTTGAAATTATTTTTAAAATAATTGCTGCTTACTGTTATTGCTAAAAAATGACTAAAAAGTAGTTTCACCAACATATACCAGAAATTCAACTGAAAAGTCATTGTAAGTCCCTTTAACTGCCAGAAACTAACTTTAAAGTCATTGTAAGTCTCTATAGTTGTCAGAAATTGACTTTAAAGTCATTGTAAGTCTCTGCAGTTATCAGAAATTGACTTTAAAGTCATTGTAAGTCTCTGTAGTTATCAGAAATTGACTTTAAAGTCAGTGTAAGTCTCTCTAGTTGTCAGAAATTGACATTAAAGTCATTGTATGTCTCTCTAGTTGTCACTAATTGACTTTAAAGTCATTGTAAGTCTCTCTAGTTGTCATAAATTGACTTTAAAGTCATTGTAAGTCTCTCTAGTTGTCAAAAATTGACTTTAAAGTCAGTGTAAGTCTCTCTAGTTGTCAGAAATTGACTTTAAAGTCATTGTAAGTCTCTATAGTTGTTAGAAATTGACTTTAAAGTCATTGTACGTCTCTCTAGTTGTCAGAAATTGACTTTAAAGTCATTGTAAGTCTCTCTAGTTGTCACTAATTGACTTTAGAGTCATTGTAAATCTCTCTGATTGCCAGAAATTGACTTTAAAGTCATTGTAAGTCTCTCTAGTTGTCACTAATTGACTTTAAAGTCAGTGTAAGTCTCTCTAGTTTTCAGAAATTGACTTTAAAGTCATTGTAAGTCTCTCTACTTGTCAGAAATTGACTTTAAAGTCATTGTAAGTCTCTCTAGTTGTCACTAATTGACTTTAAAGTCATTGTAAGTCTCTCTAGTTGTCAAAAATTGACTTTAAAGTCAGTGTAAGTCTCTCTAGTTGTCATAAATTGACTTTAAAGTCATTGTAAGTTTCTCTAGTTGTCATAAATTGACTTTAAAGTCATTGTAAGTCTCTCTAGTTGTCAAAAATTGACTTTAAAGTCATTGTAAATCTCTCTGGTTGCCAGAAATTGACTTTAAAGTCATTGTAAGTCTCTCTAGTTGTCAGAAATTGACTTTAAAATCAGTGTAAGTCTCTCTAGATATCATAAATTGACTTTAAAGTCATTGTAAGTCTCTATAGTTGTCATAAATTGACTTTAATGTCATTGTAAGTCTCTCTAGTTGTCAAAAATTGACTTTAAAGTCAGTGTAAGTCTCTCTAGTTGTCAGAAATTGACTTTAAAGTCATTTTAAGTCTCTCTAGTTGTCAGAAATTGACTTTAAAGTTATTGTAAGACGCTGTAGTTGTCAGAAAATGACTTTAAAAGTGATTGTAAGTCTCTCTAGTTGTCAGAAATTGACTTTAAAGTTATTGTAATTCTCTCTAGTTTTCAGAAATTGACTTTAAAGTCATTGTATGTCTCTCTAGTTGTCAGAAATTGACTTTAAAGTCATTTTAAGTCTCTCTAGTTGTCAGAAATTGACTTTAAAATCAGTGTAAGTCTCTCTAGTTGTCATAAATTGACTTTAAAATCATTGTAAGTCTCTCTAGTTATCATAAATTGACTTTAAAGTCATTGTAAGTCTCTCTAGTTGTCAAAAATTGACTTTAAAGTCAGTGTAAGTCTCTCTAGTTGTCAGAAATTGACTTTAAAGTCATTTTAAGCCTCTCTAATTGTCAGAAATTGACTTTAAAGTTATTGTAAGACGCTGTAGTTGTCAGAAAATGACTTTAAAAGTGATTGTAAGTCTCTCTAGTTGCCAGAAATTGACTTTAATGTCATTGTACGTCTCTCCAATTGTCCATAATTAACTGTTAACTTTACAAGAGAGTGCCTAAATGCTGGAGAATTAAAAAAAATGTTAAATGGATTTTAAATATTGTAATTATTTTGTTATTATTTTCTTTTATAAAAAGAATATAAAAAACGGAAATAGAATGTATGTTAATACAGACTTTAACACTATTTCATTTTGTGCATTTTGTAATGACACGCTGAATAAATTACGAATCGTTTATCCAAAACAGTAATATAAATTATCCCAATAAACGCGTCCTATTTATATTCACTCCGGGTCGCTCGCGTGAATCGAAGTCCTTTCGGACATAGATAGAAATCGACCCGTATTATATATTTACCGCGTTTATTCGCTTCTTATTTCCCCCGATAATTATTTCATTCTTTTTTTTTCTTCAACATCTTTCGCACATGCGGGCGATTTTATGACCGGCCCGCTAATCCTCCGTCTGGCCGACCGCCTCGTTTTCAGTTCTTCTCTTTTTCGAAAAGGATGTGGGACAGGTGCGAGCGCGTGTCTCTTCGCCTCTCATCATTCATGTGCTAAACGCAAAATATAACCCGCATGATACGTTACAGAAACACTAAAATCGTTGCTGTTATTACTGAACCACACTTTCTAACTCCGTAAACTAAAATAAAAAAAATACGTAACAATATAAATTCGCTGTAGTCCAAGAGCTGTTAAACTGAATATGATTAAAACGTAACACAAATATCTCTTCCGAATTCTGGTATATTGAAACTACTATTCGTTCATTCATCACATCAATCATCAACGACTAACTTAAATAAAAAGATTTTTGAAAATAATTAATTAATTAGTAAAGTGAATAAATCCCTTTTCTATTAACGACTAATTTGCTGATTTGATATAGAAACAAGGACTCTTGGCTGAAAGATCGATGATCGATAGTCATTTAAGAAGAATATAAAAAATATAAAAATAACATACTATTGAATGTTGTAAAGTGTCAATTTATTTCTTTTAATGGAAGAAGAAAAAAAAAACGAATCACCTTTCAATAGTTTTAACTTTATGTATTTTATAGTTTATAATTTTGTATGACAAATGCAATACTTGTGAAAATTGAACATGTCTTTTGCCTAATAAATAAATAAAAAAATAAAAAAAAATATTTGCTTTTGAATAACTCTACAAATTCGTGACAGTAAAAAATATATAATTAAAATATTAAGTCAATAATAAAAATAGAAAAGAGCAATCATTAACTTGGTCACAGTTAATTAAATAAATTAAATAAAAATAATTTGAAAATAATAAATGTGGAAATGATTTATTAATTATTTTCAAATCATTTTTATTTAATTTAAGTCAATAATGATTCTAGCCCCGATTATAGTAGATAATACATGAGCGCTTTGACACTAGTTAAAATTATACGTAATTAATTACATTCGACATGTTCCAAAATCAACTACTCTTAGCTCCCGATCTACACACTCTTATATAACCAGACTTTTAGATCGCTAGTAACATCTGAAGGTTCAATACATTTCATGATTAAAAATATTAATATTCATTTTGTACGCAACACCCGAAAGGGAATATAAATTATTTCATTTTTGTATTAATTATTTTTTAAAGGAAACTCGCCGATTGCATTCAATTCCCGTGAGGATTATTTTAATTTCGAATTCTTTGCACCTTCAGAACGTCGTCGGGAAAGGGAAGGGAATGAAATGGGCGGGCAGGGGGGCTTAAAGACGGAGCATTTATTCGCAGTACGTGAACGCCTGTATTTTTAATACCGGGAATAGTTTGCGAGCCATTTATATTCCTGCCGGGAAAACGAAAAATAAAAAGACAGAGAGAGGGAGAAAGAAAGAGAATGCAGAGAGGGACAGATAGAAATAGAGATAAAGAGAAAAATAAATAGAGAGAGAGGAAAATATATCGAAAGAACGGTAAATAGGAAGAGATAAATAAAGAGTGAGAGAAGGTTATAGAGAGAGAGAGATATACACAGTTTTCATGTTTCTCTCACATTTCCCTCTTTCACTCATAGAATCCCTGTTTCTACTTACTATTTCCATCTCTCACTTATAGAATGCCTCTTTCTAAGTTTCTCTCTTACTCTACTTAAAGAGAAAAATAGAAAAATAGAGAGTGAAAGAAAGCGTCGTAGGACGGTTAAGAAAACGGATCGGGTCCGTACGTGCCCTAATAATCTTGACCCTGGATATTTGCACCAAGAGGAGGAGGAGGAATAGGGGGAGAATAATCAAATAATCAAGGGGGGATATAATACTTCGGAATTGTTGTATCGTTTTATTTAAACAACCTGCTAAACGAAATACAGGGTTAATAAACAAAACAGAAATAATTTAAATAAAATAAACAAAGATGATTCACTTGTTAATTGTTGAGGCTTCTACTTTGTTATACATTGTAATTCAATTTTAATAAATGAAATACTTTTTTACTTTGTTTTTACTTTGTCATTATCAAATGACACGTTAAGGTTGTCGAAACTATAGTCAACAATAAAATCAATGGAACAAACAAAGTAAAAAAGTGTTTCACTTATTAAAAAAGATGATTCACACATTTGCAGTTATTTAAATTAGAATGAAATTAAACAAGGGAAATTTCTGGCAATGATTAATAAAATTCAATCAAAAATTTATCGAATTTTATTGATCCAGAAATTTTCCTTCTTTAATTTCATTAATTTTTTTTTAAATATTTAGTATATATTGTTAATAAAAATCGGTTTTAATCAGACTCGGAAATGAGTAAAATAATATCTATTTATTTATTTATTTAGAATACACAACACATTCATTAACATCACACTGTGGCTATTTATTTATAACATCGATGTTGGGCACTCGGACGTTCGTGATAGACTGACTGCCGGCAGCGCCACAAACGCGCGCGTGATTGTTTCTAAAACTTTCCGGAACTTTCAATGACGCCGCGTTTACCGTGGCGCGCTCTGTGGAACATTCCAGAGTGATATTTCCGGTTTCTTCTTTCACTTCCGTTACAATATTAAAAGCTCTCTAAGAAATTCTGTTTTAATAAATGGAAAACAACGCAAGCGCCTTTTTTGTCTAATTTATTAAATGAGTTTCTGTTTTGTTTGTTAAAAAAACAAACGAAAATTTCCACAAAAAGAAGATGAGGAGAGACGTCCGTGTAAATTATTTTTCTTTATTCAGAAAAATATTTTTTTACAAACATTGAGTAAAAATGATAAATAATTAACAAATTATGTTCATATTTAGCTCTGTGGCATTTTGACTTACGTAACGTACTCTTTTCTATTTATATTGAATATATACATTAAAATATTTTTGACTTGTGTATCGATTGGAATTTACATTAATAAAGATATTATAAATAAAGGTTTGTCTATTCTGGGCCATCGACCGGAGGTCTTTCTACATTTTATTATTACTTGTTTTTAAGTCTCCTCTCGATTAACAAAAAAAATCAACCCTTGATTTGATCCCCTCATAAAACATTCACTTCACTTCACTTGACTAGACTGGACGTTTTGTGAATTTTCCGCGTCGCGACGTCCCTGCGAGGGAAGTGAGTGAGTGAGAAAGAGGGGGGGAGGGTTTCATAATGAACCAATTAAAATTGTTTCGGAGTTGATTAGGGTCGCGTTGAGGTCGACATTAAAACGGAATTACGAAATTCGAACGGGGCGGGAAGGGGGGTTGGAGGAGAAAGGAGAACGGTGTTTTTTTTCCCTCTGTGTTTTTTTTTTCGGTGTATTTGTGTGTGTGTGTGTATGTGTGTTGTATGGAAAGTTCAAGCTCCCCCCTCCCCTTCCCCGAGTTGACTTCATGAATGTTTTATTCTACCAGGAACAACAACAAAAAAATATAATGATAATAATGATAAAAATTAAAATGGAAGGAGGAAATAATTGCATGTAATTTTATAATAATAATAACAAAAATATAAATGATTTGAATATACTTAATAAATTATTAATATGTATATATACAGAGAGCTTTTTTTATCAGTATACATTTCCCCTATGTATACCTGCAAAATACGCGAGTTATTTAATGTATGTGTGTTTAGTTGCCTATAACACGCAACTGAACACACATATGCCAAATAGGCAACTAAACATACACACTTTAATCGGTTTAATGCGTTTGACTCGCGTTTTTTGCAGGTATACATAAGGGAAATGTATACTGATAAAAAAAACCTCTCTGTATATAATCCCCTTTTACCAATTGGTGTCGGGGTTAAATTATTAATTTAATAATTAATTTTACAGCACAGTTATTTAATATTCTGAGATGGGATTTGTTGAGGCCTAATAAATCCCGTCAAACTGAATGAACACTAATAATTTCAGCGCTTTTTTGTTTTTCTTTTCTTTTTTTTTGAGCATTTCATTCAATGTGGATTTATTTAATCCTCGTTTTAATGCGATACAGGATCAACCCAACAGCAACAAACTACAGTTAATTAATTAAATTCAGACCAGTGCGGGTTTCTGTATATATTTATTGTAACCGATACGAGCACTCGCAAACGTACACACACATGAAACAAGCTTGCGTTTCGCTAATTGATGTTTGTGTTTAACGGATCATTAGATAGAGGGAGAGAGATACAGGGATGTTATTGTTCGTTTGCTTGCGTTATTATTAGCATGATCACTATTATTAAGTCCTGATAACTATTTAACAGCCCGCGGACGCAAACTATATACAGGGCGGTTCAGGAATAATTGAATAGTAAAACGTTTCTACAGGGCGTTTCAGAATAGAATTGCTCATTGTGAGTAGTGGTAAAATCGAGTGAATTTAGTAATCGAGTATTTCTGAATAACCAATTTTAAGTAGCTAAAGTTATTAAATAACAATAAAATTGAGTTTATTAATTAATAGGTAAAACTTTCCAATATTAATATTATAAATAACATTAAGAAAATTGTCATAAACTTCATTTTGCAGTGACAATAAAGATCGAAAAGATCGACTTTGTCCATCTCTAATCATGAGTGATATAACATAGAATTTCATTTCAAAAAAGATCACGTTTTTTTTTAAATACAAAAAGAAAATAAATTATATTTTAAAATATTTATTTATTTAAACGGATGGCTATTATAATAATTAATTTATTTATTTAATTAATTAACGGAGGCCATTGCATACATTCATAATTAACATAAAATACATAATTAAGGAGACGTATTAACTTAGTCAATCTAGGGACTCGCTTCGCTCGCAATCGTGTCACTTAAGATCAGCCAGTCATAATCTTTCATCCTTTAAAATGAAATATTTATTTTTGGGGGAAAATATAAATGTCTACTCCCTTAATTTGACATCGTCTATAATCTATTTTGATTACCGAATTCTTGCTCTTTTTGTTCGTCTTGTCCTTCTTGTCGTTTTCAATCAGAATTATGTTGAAATGTTAAGGTTTAAAAAAAAATTAAACACACTTTCAAAATATAAATTTGTCCATTATTCGCAATAATTGTTTCGCACGCTTTAAAATGTTAACAAGTATGGTCTTTCAAAAATTAACAGCCTCAACAATTAAATTATTATGTTAAAAGTTGTGCATACTCATAACACCATTCTTATTAAGTGATAGTTTTTATCAGGATTTTCAATAAAATTTGATTTTAATTAAATCCCACCTAAAAATCATCCTTCACTCGACCGACTCGGATTAAGCAAACTCGACTCAACGCGCTGACGAATTAGCGGGTAATGAATGAATGGGAATCAATTAGCGGCGAGTGTTTAATTTAACAACAAGCGCACAACAATTGAGCCGTCAGTGTGATTGAATGTCTGTACATTCAATCACCGAGGCCCGTTTTCGCCGCCGGCGTTGGCAATTAACGTGGGAAAACGGTCTGAAGGGGGGAGGCGGTGTGCGCGTTTGTTAGGGAGTAGGCAAATGGCGATAATTGGGGGTTGATTTACGTGAAACGTCGTGTAAATAGACTTTTGCGTTTTGCGGGGGGGTTACGGACTATTTAGTTGAAACATTGTGATAAATCGCAGCGTTCATTTAAAGTCCGTTTATCACCGATCCGTAGCGTTTAAAATGTTGCGATAACGGAATCGGGTTGGTTTTTATTAATCGTCGGTGATTTAACGGGGAAACACGCACACGCTGTTAATTGTCCATGGATAATAAATGGGGGGTTTAAAAATGTATATTTTTCGAAATGATTGGACAATCGAATGAATAATATAAAGCATTAGTTTAATTTATAAATGAAATAAAAATTACAGAGAAAAAAAAAACATTGAATTTTATCGTTACTGTTGTTAATGCACAGTTTTAATAAATAATGATTTATTTAATGATATGGATGGTTTTTTTATTAACTTTAAACTTAAGCTAAACCAGTCCAGGAACTTTTACAGAACACCTAAGCTGAGATAATCTGGATTCAATTAAAGCTCGCTTCGCTCGCAATCCTGATACTTAAGCTCAGCCAGTTCAGAAAATTTTATAAAAGCACGCTTCGCTCGCAAAGCTCAACCAAACTAGTCACTTTAATAGAAGCTCGCTTCGCTCGCAATCGTGACAGCTAACCTAAGCCAGTCGAATGAATAATAAAAAGCATTAGTTTAATTTATAAATGAAATAAAATTACAGAGAAAAAAAAAAACATTGAATTTTATCGTTACTGTTGTTAATGCACAGTTTTAATAAATAATGATATATTTAATGATATGGATGGTTTTTTATTAACTTTAAACTTAAGCTAAGCCAGTCCAGGAACTTTTACAGAACACCTAAGCTGAGATAATCTGGAGACTTCAATGAAAGCTCGCTTCGCTCGCAATCCTGATACTTAAGCTCAGCCAGTTCAGAAAATTTTAGAAAAGCTCGCTTCGCTCGCAAAGCTCAACCAAACTAACAACTTTAATAGAAGCTCGCTTCGCTCGCAATCGTGACAGCTAACCTAAGCCAGTCTAGAGAATCTAAAAATATTAATTTTAGAAAGCTGTAGAATTTACAAATGTTAAGAAAATTTCTTATCAATCACGCTGTTTCTCTATTTTAAAAAAATCGAAAATACCTTCCACGCGTATAAATCACACATTTCCGGTATATTTAATTCATTAATCAAAAAATAATAATAATTCATTTTTTTAATGAATTAATAAATTACCATTCATCAATGTGAACACGCACTAAAAAAAATGTAACCGTAAAACATGCGTTTTTCGCGTCCATGCAAATCGAAAGCAACGTCCGTCCAGATTTTTTAAATTCATTTTTATTTACTGTTATTTTTTGCGTTTTCCCGTGTTCGTTGTGCGTTCCGCGTTCCGCGTATTTATTTATCGAATTATTTCGCGCGAGAGCGGACACGGGATTTTTCAATTTAATTTAATCAGCTGAAATTCCATCTGAATAATTGATTTATTAAACAACTACAAAAAAATAGCAAACACACATACATATATCAAACAACAACAACATTGTAGACTGTGCAAATAATAAACAATGAAAATCGGACATTGGTATTTCTGTCCTTTTGTTTTATATTTTTTTTTAATAATAATTGATATTAATAATCTATTGACGAATATATACCTATTATACAGGGTCGCTACAAAGTATGGAAACACGGCTCTCACGTGAAAACGGCTAAAAACATAACCACCAAAATTGGGATTTCTAAATGGGATATTTTCTTGAACAATTTGGCGTGAAAAAATCAAAAATGATTCTCAGAATTTTCACATACGGACGCCATCTTGAATTTTTTTAAATGGAATTCGATTTTTTTTATTTTACAACTTTTATAGACCTTATAATTCTGATTACAACCATATACATTTTTTTAAAAAATACTTGTCTTTTCATCGATAAACCGGACTTTGGAAAGTATGGAAACATCGAAATATTTTGAGAACGGTTTATCAGAATGTCTTGAAATTTTGCAAAGGTTTAGAGTACGTTAAGGCCTTCAACTTGCATTTTTTTATTTTTTCATATTCATTTGTTTTGTAAATATTCTATTTTTGGTCGAAACTTAAACATAAAAATTAACAATGTCAACTTAAAAAAAATAGTTGCCTTTGAAAACAGTTTTCATTAGCCTGTCAAACTTGTAAAAAACATTAGTAAGTAACTGGTTGTTGCAAAAATTTGAGTGAAACGGATCACATAGAGATTCTCATGATGTTTGGGTGTGGGGATAGAAAACGAAGCTTTGCCGAAGCTGCTAATCTTTTCAACGTAAATCATCCAGATCGAGCACCTATTTCCAGGTCAATTGCATTTAAAACATGGAATAGGTTTAATGAAACTGTAACTGTTAAAAATCGTCCAAAAGTTGGACGACCAAAAACTGTTACAAATGAAGAAAATTCATTTAATCTTATGATAGATGTAGTTGAAAATCCAAAAACTTCGGTGCAGCAATTGGCTTTCAATAACAACATGAGCAGGAGATCAGTTCAAAAAATAATGAAAATTGAAAAGTATCATCCCTACAAAATTCAGCTGCTACAAGAATTGAATGAAGATGACTTTGATCGCAGAATTGAATTTTGCGAAACAATGATGAATAGGATAAACCAGGACGCCAATTTTATTAACCGTGTGCTCTTTTCCGATGAATCAACTTTCTGCTTAAATGGACAATTTAACGGCCATAACTGTAGATACTGGTCAAACAAAAATCCACATTGGATGGAGCAGATTCATACGCAGCGTCCACAAAAAAATAATGTTTGGTGTGGTATAATTGGGCAGCATATTATCGGCCCTATTAATGGCAATTTGACATCTGAAACATATTTACAGCTTTTGCAAGAACAGGTTGTTCCCAGACTTAGACAAATATTCCCAAATTATGAAACTCAGGCTAATCCAGCTGAAAACATATGGTTTCAGCAAGACGGAGCACCAGCTCATTTCGGACTAATAGTCCGTGAATATTTAGACGTAACTTTTCTCGGCAAACGGATAGGCAGGAGAGGAACAATTGAATGGCCTGCTAGATCGCCCGATTTAACTCCACTTGATTTTTTCCTGTGGGACATTTGAAAAATCGAGTTTATAACAACAGGCCACACAATATACAAGAATTAGAAGAACGCATAAGAACCGAAATTGCAAATATTCGTCCTAATATTTTAACTAGTTCATTACAACACTTTGTCCAGCGTATTCATTACTGCCAAGAAGTTAATGAAGAACACTTTGAACATATATTGTAAAATAAAAATTCATTTATTGTTTAATATCTTATTTTTTCATTTGACTGTTTAATATTTTTTTAAGTTTTGATCAACAATAGAACATGCATTTGTGGTATTGCAGCATTTAGAAAAAGTACTCGTTTGCCTGTTTCCATACTTTTCAAAGTCCGGTTTATCGATGAAAAGACAAGTATTTTTTAAAAAAGGTATATTGTTTTAATCAGAATTATAAGGTCTATAAAAGTTGTAAAATAAAAAAAATCGAATTCCATTTAAAAAAAATCCCAATTTTGATGGTTATGTTTTTAGCCGTTTTCACGTGAGAGCCGGGTTTCCATACTTTGTAGCAACCCTGTAGAATAATATACAGGGTGAGTTTTTTTCGATGTTCTCTATGGGGATCTCGAAAACTATAAGAGATAGAAAAACCGTTAAATGGGGAAAGAAGTGTAGTTTTATAAGACGAATAAAATGACCATATTAATAAATCAATACGAAAAATGTTTATTTTAGCTTATTGACAACCCCCCACTATTAATAAGCTACAATAAAAATTTTTTCTTTCTTTCAATAAATATTTTATTTGAAGAAATAAGAAATTTCCGCGAGCGGAGTTTTTAATTAAATCGAAAGACGCCGGGAAAGTTTTCAACACTCGCATCTAAATATACATGGAAATCCCCGCGGCTTTCGTTGGTTTAATGAAAAGTTATCCGGCGGAGGAGTCAAAGGCGATTGATTCGGATTTATTGAATATTCGCGCGCGGGCGGGAGGGGATTTATTAACGCTCCTACCCTTGCCCCAGCAGCAGCAGCATCCTGAATAATTTCCACACCGATTGATTTTATCAGAAAACTTCACAGCGACTCGCAATTTATTACAATAAAAAATGACACAAAATAATCATCAGCAAATGGAAGAAGAAAATAAAAGGAAGCGAGGTATTAACCGAGTCTACACTTCACGTAATGCTCAAATTAGATACACTTATCATTATATAATTAATACAAATTCATATCGTCATAATATAATCAACGAATAGTTTATTATTATTATTTATTTATTTCTCAGTTTATTTCTTTGTCAAAGAAAGATTATTATTTGTCAAATTTTTCTTTAAATTTTTTTCGAAATATTGTTTATTATTATTATTATTGTATATTAAGGGGGGTATAAACATCTTTATTCCCAAATAATTCATACCTATTTAATTTAATATACAATACATGAAACAATTTAAAAGAAATATATATTCTTAAGAGAAACGGCTATCGACCGGATGTTTTTCGGCCTGTCGTAATCTAGTTCCTGTCGTTGATTAAACCGTCATGATTTCTAACTGTTTACGTCTCGTCCTGCTAAATTTGATGAAATTAAGTGGAGTTTGACTCAATTAACACAAATAAAGTACACTTCTTTGAATCGACCGATCAGAAGCAATTATTTATTGAAAGACATGATTATCAATCGAATGAATAATATAACATAGTTTAATTTACAAATAAAAGAAAACATTTATTTTGATCATTTAAATCGTGTGTAAATCAAGGTGTATGCTATTTCAATATAAATTACTCACTGCTAGCTAATTATTAATTTTTTTTGTAATGCACAATGATTTTAAATCGAGCGCATTCGCAGAAATAAATAAAACAAAAAAAGACGAATTTCAGAATGAAAAACACATCAATTTATTAACAGCAACAACAGAACCGATCTGCTAACAAAACAACAGGACAACAATGCTGCTGCCGTGGTGGATTACGCATGGGAATTAAGCGTGTGCACGCAAACTTGATTTCGACACACAATGTCGTTCTATTGAGCCATTCGTGCATGGATTAGTCCGTTTGGTCCTCGGAGGGATCACCGCAGAAATTATTCCTTTTGATCGAATCGTTCGATCCAAGGGGATAAGCAATTAAGTCCCGCTTTCGACCGCCACTTGTCGACGCCCTCCTTTAATTATTCACGGATTAATTACGGAGAGTCTTAATGGGGGATTTCGATCGATGGAAATAAAGTCCGGTTGTTTGTTCATATTTTAATATTATTGTTCAGTTATTCGTAACTGAATCTCGCCTTACGGTTTATAGTTATTTAGAGCTGCACTCTTTTTTTTTTTTAATTATTAAAGCAATAATAATAATTACTTAATTCGTTTCATAAACAGGACAAGTTCGCCTTCCTTTAGTGGACGAAACAATGATTCTCTGTTGTCTACCTTGAAAACCCAAATCGTTGATGATGCCACTTGAAATTAGGCAAAAGATGGCGCTTGCGTTGTCTTTAGTTTATTATGAATAATAATTATTATTATTGTAGTTATTTAGAGCTCCGCAACAAGAGTGCAGAGTTCTAAATAACTACTCTACACTCTTGTTGCTGTAAAGAATTACATTTTTATGCACTTTGAGAATTACCAACGAATTCAGGATAACTTAATTAAAATAAAAACACTCGGTTTGTATCACTTAATTAAATTATCCTGAATTAATTCAAAAATGTTTCACCACGGGTTAACTAAGAAATTTATTACGCATATTACAAATGAATATTATTATTATAATAATGCCGTTCTTCCTATTACAGGATGATGTTCAATACATTCCGGACAAGATTACATTAAGCAAGTATAATGATCTTTTGCACTTCCATGATTATCCGTTTTATGTTTTTTATTATTATTATAAAACACGGGATGGTAATAATAATAAAACACACATTCATGAGCGAAAGAAAAAAAATGTGACACCTCGGACATTTGTAAAGAATCAATAAATCGTCTCTGGAGGAAAAGAGGGTGAGTGAGTGAAAGGGTGCGAGCGATATCACGCGTCGAGTCGAGGGTGAAATGTTAAGAATGCGCGCCCTTTTTATCCCTTTTTTTCGCTGAAGAGGGCGTAATCAGTCTGCGTGCGAATAGGAATGTGTGCCTTTGAAAAAAAAAGGAAAAAAAAAAAATAAAAGTTGTGACCATTGATGAAGTATATACAGTAGGACTTTTATTTTATCGAATACAACTCGTTTTCTTATCGTTTCAATTGCAACTATATTCAAATAATCAGTGAAATAACATTTAATAGTAAGAAAAAAGGATTTATTCACTTTAAATAAATTAAACAAAAAGAATTTGAAAATAATATTAATAAATAGCTAAAGAGGAAATAATTTATTAATTTTTTTTATTTAATTTAAATAACATTTAATTCTATTAATTATTATGAATAGTACTATTCGTGTTCGGGTGATGCTCAATGAAATAAATACCAGATATTACATATATTGCAATTTTATTAATGCAACAAATTCCTTATTTAAATAAAAATAGTTGCCCTTCCTCTTACTTATTTCTTATTAAACTAAATATATTTCAGAAACTATGTTTCCATCTTCACTACTGAATTTTTGTTTAAATAATTAAAGTATCCACAACCAACAACCAACACAAAGAAGATTGGCAACATATTCTATTAATAAATAAAAAAAAATCGACTAGTCGAAAATTTAAAGTCTAATCTGTGTATTATTGGTTGAATTTTAATGATCTATTCATATTTATTTTATACAATATGAACATTGGTAGTCCGGCGAGGTATTTGCCCGGGAAATAGTTGTTTTAATGTGCATTTGTTTAACATAAGAAAAAAAAGTTTAATATAAACATTGGTAGTCCGACGAGGTATTCGCCCGGGAAATAGTTGTTTTAATGTGCATTTGTTTAAAATAAGAAAAAAAGTTTAATATAAACATTGGTAGTCCGGCGAGGTATTCGCCCGGGAAATAGTTGTTTTAATGTGCATTTGTTTAACATAAGAAAAAAAAGTTTAATATAAACATTGGTAGTCCGGCGAGGTATTCGCCCGGGAAGTAGTTGTTTTAATGTGCATTTGTTTAACGTAAGTCAAAATGTCACAGAGCTGGAAATAATTATTTTCAAATCATTTTCATTTAATTTATTTAAATAACTCTGGCTTAGTGAATGAATACTCATTGGTAGTTCATATTAAAATATTAATTTAAATATTAACACTATTAATTATATTAAAGGTTCCCTATTTACTGAAAAAACATTAATTTATTGTTAATTAATGAGTTTACTACTATAACATCTTTATTCAGACAATTTTGATAAAATTTTCTTTAAATTATTTTCAAATAATTATTAATATTTAGTGTTAGTCTGTCTATCGGGGCTATCGACCGACGGTCTTTCCGCCCTATTGAGTTTATTTATTTAAAATTGCCCATTTAGAAATACTCTGTGTTTAATTGTTTTATTGGTTGATTTTTAATAATCTATTCATATTTATTTTATACAATATGAACTACCAATGTTTAAATATTTAAATCATTAATAATATTTCTCGATTTTACCCAACACTAATAAATTTTTCACTATTCAAACATGCAGTCAATGGTATGCCTTTTTTATTCATTTTTTTTTTTCTCGCAAATCCACTTGAAAACTGAGTATATAAGTCTGTGTATGTGAATCTGTATGTGTGCTGCGAAAATGGAGCAAAAAAAAAACGTCGGACCGTTTTCGTCTCCAGAAAAATAAAATTGGGGGAGACCTTTATTGGGATCAATAGTAAATACCCGATGCTAGATTTTACGAGGCACAATACACACTTCTTTCTCCGTGCCCTGATTTCCTCCGATTCGCTCCATTCATTTACACAACAGAAAAATACACCGACGACAAATAAATAAAATAAAAATAAATTAAGCAAATAAAGGCGGGGAAAATGAAACAAGAAAAAAAAACCTAAAACGTGATTTCATTCCCGCCCGCAACACAAAGTCAATAAAAAAAAACAAATATACACAAAGAGAAAGAAACACTCAAGCTGAAATTTTAATAGAAGCTCGCTTCGCTCGCAATCCTGACACTTAACTTAAGCCAATCCAGAATCCTTATGGAGCTCGCTATCGCTCGCAATCCTGACACCTAAGCTCAGCCAGCCCAGTTCCCTTATTAAGCTCGCTTCGCTCGCAATCCTGACACCTAACTTAAGCCAATCCAGAATCCTTATGGAGCTCGCTATCGCTCGCAATCCTGACACCTAAGCTCAGCCAGTCCAGTTCCCTTATTAAGCTCGCTTCGCTCGCAATCCTGACACCTAACTTAAGCCAATCCAGAATCCTTATGGAGCTCGCTATCGCTCGCAATCCTGACACCTAAGCTCAGCCAGTCCAGTTCCCTTATTAAGCTCGCTTCGCTCGCAATCCTGATTATTAAACTTAGTCAACACAGCTTCCTTATTAAGCTCGCTTCGCTCGCAATCCTAACACCTAAGCTCAGCCAACCCAGTTTCCTTGTTAAGTTCGCTTCGCTCGCATTCCTGACAATTAAGCTCAGCCAGTTAAGTTTCTTTATCATGTTCGCTTCGCTCGCAATCTAGATACTTAAGCTCAATTAATTCAGGTTCCCTATTAAGCTCGCTTAACTCACAATTCTCATACTTAAACTGAGCCAGTCCACTTTCCTAATCCTGACACTTAGCTCAGCCAGTCCATCATTAAGCTCGCCTGAGCCACTCCGGATCATTCTATGCTCGCTCCCAAAAATCCACTCGACGAATTTAAATCTCTCGAGTTTATCAGCTTGGAATTAAAACGAATTTTCTTATCCCTATCGTTTTCCTTCCTCGCCCTCTTCTCTTTCCACCTTTCTCTTCCTCTTTCTCCTCGATGGGATGTAATCGTGCAATTAGTAACCGAATAAGCTCCGTGTCTCTTAATTAGGGATTGAAATTTACATCTTGCTTGCTTGCTTGAGTTAATGGAAGCCCGTTTCTCGTGTTGCACAGTGGGGGAGGGGGGAAGATTGGCTTAGAATTAACGGTATTCCCAGCCCGGGGTGTTCCGAAATGATAAAATTACCCGACGAAGAGTACAATCGCTTAATATACAAGCAAAAATTGAAATATTCAGAGTTTTCACCACGCATCCCTCTCATCCGAATGACAGTGTTGATCGCTAATCCGCGTAAATCCATCTTAATAAAATATGGAAATAATTTGAATTTTCAATTTCACTTTATTAACGGAATCTCCATTTCCAATTTTTTTTTAATCTTGTTTCCTTTCTACCGTTAGGTGTAAGGAGTTTTTGTTTAGTGTCTGTTTTTATATTTTTCTCTCCAAATTACATATTAAAAATATAAGAAGAAAAGTGTGACGCATTAAAAACATTACAAAACATATGTAGAAAAAAGGTAAATTGCCAATCATAAATTACGACAAAATCCATAATAAAAATAATACACATTAAGATAATTATTTATCAATCCCAATTTATTAATTATTTTCAAATCATTTTTATTTAATCCATCATAATAAATTTAAGCAAAAACGTGCATATTTATTTTCACGTGATAATCGAGTTTCCTCGCCGCCGTCACTTTTTAGTTCAGCTAACGAAGGTGTTCCGTGCGACTCGCGAGAATTAGAAATCACTGATGCAATTATTGTAAATCCAACGAAACTTTCCCGGACGGTTATGCATGCATTTACCGGCCGCGTCCTCCCGTGGGACTTAAAAACCCCCGCACTCCCACTTTTCCCGCTTCCCCCCCTGAAATATTCAACGCTCGCCCGGTCAAATAAAGTGAAAAACAAACGACTCTGGAGCTTTCGCACAACTTCCAACTAAAATAAATAAAAATATATAGAAAAATTGACGAACTCGAGTTGAAATTGCGTAATTCCCAATGATGTACAGGGTGTGCAAATAAGAAAGATCGCCGGCTGCAGCTCAGTCAGTTTAAATTAGTTGTTTGTTAAAGATGGAACATTTTAAGCAATATTTTTAGCGGCTTCCCGGCGCATCCACCAAAAGTACACAATAATAAAATTGATGTATTTCTAAATACTATTTATAAAATCGAAAATAATTCAGCCTACAACACTTAATTAACATCAGCCTGTCAAAAACATATTTTCGCGAATGAAATTGCGTTATTATTATTATTTATTATTTTTTTAAATTGAATTTATTTGAGGGGACAATTTCTTGGGATAGATGGATAGTTCGTTGACATAACCGGATAACACCGTTTTTACCGTAAATAAGTGAAATGAATGGGTTGTGTAGTTTGTTTGAGGGTTTTATATTATTTAACATAGCCCTGCGATTTAATTTAACAAAACCCATGCCCACGCTTTTGCACACGTTTTAGCCCCTCTTGTTTATCATTCCCAATTACCGTAGCCGTTAAATGCATTTTAGTCAATTTTCTTTCGCCAACCCGCATACCTGGCGTCAACATAAGAAAATCCACCTTACTCTTATCTGCCCTGTTTATGTATGTGTATATATGAAAGCGAGTGAGTGAGTGTATGAGTAAGTGAGTGAGTGAACGAATGTGTGTGTGTATTTCAATGGTAAATAATCCAAGGTCTCGATTTGAAGGAAGAAAGAAAAAAAATAAAGAAAAGAACGCTTTTGTTAGCCATCTTTACGCCGCCCTTAATTCACCCCCAATGGATGGCCGAAGGAAAAAAGCGGCGCTCTCAATAACGGATTACCTGGACTTTTCGGGGAATTCCACCACTTCGCTTTCATTCTTTCTTTTCATTGAATGAAACAGGTTGTCTCGGTTCTTTGAGCATTGAGGTGAGTTATTCGGTAACAGTAAATGATGAACGGTGTGCAAGGAAATCTTCTTTTCATAGTCACCTGTGGTTAAACTATTCACTGTTGATATTTTTCAAGGGGGAATTTCCACTCACTCTCAGATTTTTTTAACATAAAATCGAAAATAACTCAAAAACTGCGGATGGGGTAATTTTTGTTTTTTGCATATTCTGAAAGGGGAAAGTTACACGAAGCCACCCCGTAAAATAAATAAATTATGATTTTTTTGTTTCTGCCCCTCACAGAAAATTCAATAGAAATTCGTGTTTTTTCGCATTAAATCGAAAATAATTCAAAAACCACTGATGGGGTAATTTTTGTTCTTTGCATATTATGAAAGGGGAGGATTTCAACAACACCCCTAGAAAGTTACATGAAGCAACCCCGCAAAATAAATAAATTATAATTTTTGTTTCTGTCCCTCACAGAAAATTCAATAGAAATTCGTGTTTTTTTCACATTAAATCGAAAATAACTCAAAAACTACGGATGGGGTAATTTTTGTTCTTGGCTTATTTTGAAAGAGAAGGGTTTCAGCAACACTTTCAGAAAGTTACACGAAGCCACCCCGTAAAATAAATAAATTATGTTTTTTTGTTTCTACCCCTGATGGAAAATTCAATAGAAATTCGTGTTTTTCGCATAAAATCGAAAATAACTCAAAAACTACGGATGGGGTAATTTTTGTTCTTTACATATTCTGAAAGGGGAGGGTTTCAGTAACACCCCCAGAAAGTTACACGAAGCCACCCCGTAAAGTTAATAAATTATGATTTTTTGTTTCTGTCCCTCACAGAAAATTCAATAGAAATTCGTGTTTTTTCGCATTAAATCGAAAATAACTCAAAAACTGCGGACGGGGTAATTTTTGTTCTTTGCATATTCTGAAAGGGGAAGGTTTCGGCAACACCCCCAGAAAGTTACACGAAGCCACCCCGTAAAATAAATAAATTATGATTTTTTGTTTCTACCCCTTACAGAAAATTCAATAGAAATTCGTGTTTTTTCGCATTAAATCGAAAATAATTCAAAAACCACTGATGGGGTAATTTTTGTTCTTTGCATATTCTGAAAGGGGAAGGTTTCGGCAACTTTCCCAGAAAGTTACACGAAGTCACCCCGTAATATAAATAAATTATGATTTTTTGTTTCTACCCCTTACAGAAAATTCAATAGAAATTCGTGTTTTTTCGCATTAAATCGAAAATAATTCAAAAACCACTGATGGGGTAATTTTTGTTCTTTGCATATACTGAAAGGGGAGGATTTCAGCAACACCCCTAGAAAGTTACATGAAGCAACCCCGCAAAATAAATAAATTATGATTTTTTGTTTCTGTCCCTCACAGAAAATTCAATAGAAATTCGTGTTTTTTCGCAAAAAATTGAAAATAACTCAAAAACTACGGATGGGGTAATTTTTGTTCTTTGCATATTCTGAAAGGGGAGGGTTTCAGCAACTCCCCCAGAAAGTTACACGAAGCCACCCCGTAAAATAAATAAATTATGATTTTTTTGTTTCTACCCCTTCAATAGAAATTCGTGTTTTTCGCATAAAATCGAAAATAACTCAAAAACTACGGATGGGGTAATTTTTGTTCTTTACATATTCTGAAAGGGGAGGGTTGCAGTAACACCCCCAGAAAGTTACACGAAGCCACCCCGTAAAATAAATAAATTATTCACAAAATTCTTATCATCATTATTCAACCCAATACGTATTGCAATTTATCTGTATTTACATGCTTATTTTCGTTTTTCTTTTCATTATATACGCGTATAAAGAATTGCGTTTATTAACCATCACTTAAAGTTGTCGGGATTTATTAAAGCAGCACGAAACTTTCCGAAGAAAGGGTGGTTCTCAAGAGGAGGTAAGCAGCAAGTGTTGCTGTCGTTGCGCGCAATGCCGACGTATTAATTTCCCGAGTAGTCGAGAAGCGCGATAATAAATAATAAAACTAGCTTGAACTTAAGCTCTCCACATAATTTACGAATTACCCAACTAAATACGAT
The DNA here is from genome assembly GCA_963082785.1 of Philonthus spinipes. Lineage (NCBI taxonomy): Eukaryota > Metazoa > Arthropoda > Insecta > Coleoptera > Staphylinidae > Philonthus > Philonthus spinipes. The sequence continues at coordinate 16,053,898 of OY720311.1, read as the reverse complement.
TCAGTTGGGCAATTAGCGAAATTACAATTTCTAAAGTTTCCGCCCGTAAATTATTATTGTTATGTCAACAAAAGGACTCACACACTCGAGGTGCTGAATTATTGCTACTAAGAGGGTGCGTGGAGAGGAGAGTTTAGTTAAGTTACAATAATTATTTGCGACCGAAGCAAACTTGACACACAAGCTCAGTCAACACCTAAGCTCAGCCAGTCTAATATTTTAATAGCAGGTCTAATATTTTAATAGAAGCTCGCTTCGCTCGCTATTCTGACATAAGCTCAGCTAGTTAAATTCTATTTTTATAGAGGCTCGCTTCGTTCGCAATCCTGACACATAAGCTCAGCCAGTCAAATGTTTTTTTTTAAAAGGCTCGCTTCGCTCGCAACCCTGACATCTCAGCTCAGCAGGTCTAATATTTTCATAGAAGCTCGCTTCGCTCGCTATTCTGACATAAGCTCAGCTAGTTAAATTCTTTTTTTATAGGGGCTCGCTTCGCTCGCAATCCTGACACCTAAGCTCAGCCAGTCAAATGTTTTTTTTAAAGGCTCGCTTCGCTCGCAATCCGTACACATAAGATTAAAAGCTTAAGTGTGAGGATAGGATATAATATAATGGCTATATTATATTTTGATCCACCTACCTAAAGATTTACGAACTTACAAATTATTTCCAGCATTTTCTAATTACGGATGAACATTTTTTTATTTAATTGAAGGCTCTAGGACTTATAGTGTCTGACATATAGCCGGTGACTTTTGTTGTTTGGACACCCAGTACGTATAATGAATAAAAATTAAAGTGAAGTAAGGAATAACAAGTTTTTCAATTTAAAAAAATATTGTCTTGTTAATAACAAATTAAACAGCATTATTTAATTAAGATATTTGGACTATTTACCAAATACCTTAATTAAATAATGCTGTTTAATTTGTTATTAACAAGACAAAATTTTTTAAATTGTATTCATTAAAAGCAACAATTATGTGAACCCACATCAAACAGAATTTAAAAAAAAATCTAAAATAGAAAACAATCCCTTCGGAGCACTCGCTCGTTCGTCCGCTCGATAAAACATTCCGATTCATCCGAGCGCGCGAACGGATTTTGTATATTTATTTATTTCTCTCACTCTTTAGAGCGCGCGTTGCGGAATTTCGCGAAAATTGGAAATGGATTTTCATTCGCTCATTCGAGCGCCCGCAGCGACCTGAAAAAAGAGCGTGCTCAGTCGGGCGCGAGCGCATTTCCCCGTTTATATTTAATATTTTTTTTGTTTTGTTTTTATTTGCCATTTTTGCGTTCATTTCGCCTCTCGCTCCCTCTTTATTTTGTTTCCTCTCCCGCTGTTCATTCCGGACGTGAACAACGGAAACGCGCAGCAAAACGTAAAAGCGTAATCCCCGCGTCTCTGATCTTTCCCGCGATTGCGCTTCACATGCGATTGTGTTCATATGCGCTTGTTATCAAAAGCATTACGCTTCTTCTTTCTTTTATTTATTTTATTTTTTATACAGGGTGTGAATTATATAATTTAACATTTCATTAAATTATAGAGGGTGTTCCAGCGAAACCGCACACTAAAAGTGTATGGACTTCAGATTAAAGGATTGTTGTGAACATTTTTACCATTTAATTATTTTTAATGAAAATATTTTCAATCTTATACTAATTATTTTTAATGAAAATATTTTCAATCTTATACTACTTCCGGTTATACCAGAAATCGATATCAACTTCCTCACTTTAAACATAACCCTACATATTTTATTTGCAATTCTACAAGAAATTCATAAAATGTAACTGTACCTAAATCGTATTAGTCATATTTCAATAATAATGAAAATTATAATTTTTCTAGACAACACTTATTGATAATTATTAATTAAATTAAATAAAAAAAAATTGTAAATAATTAATAAATTATTTCCTCTTTAGCTACTGTGACAACTTGACTTATGTTACATAAGTACTATAACAAATTTCACATTGTATGAATACATATATTAATTAAACAGCTGCTTAGATTATGATGATAAAAACTAACGTACACGTTAAACGAAACATTTCGTTTACAGAATAGTTCGGATTATACCAAAAGGCAGGATGAAATAACGCCACTGTAATTTGGTACATTTATCGTACTACCCCCAACGAAGTACTCAGGTAGAAAAATAAAAATAAAAAAATAAAAATGCGTTCAGGATAATTGTATTTTCAGGCGAGTGGATTTTCATAAAAATGTCGGCAAATCGAAGACATTCAGCATGACAAAAGCAGCCGACTATGTTATTAGTGAAAATATTAAAGAGCAGCGAACCTATGTGCGACCCTTGAGGAACCCCAGTAGTGACTGGAATAGACCGGGAAATTGAAAATTGTACGCCCAATTCCAATGAATTGACTTCGTTCGGGCAAAAATTACTAAAGCCAACGCGTCAATACCAATATTTTTTTGTTTTTATTGTTTGACTCAAACCCCTACACCACCATTATGGTAGATGGGGATTTTAGATTATATATATATATATATATATATATACAGAGAGGTTTTTTTATCAGTATACATTAGGGGTAGTGTATACCTGCAAAAAACGCGAGTCAAACGCATTGAACCGATTAATGTGTGTATGTTTTGTTGACTATTTGGCATATGTGTGTTCAGTTGCGTGTTATAGGCAACTAAACACACATACATTAATCCATTTGACTCGCGTATTTTGCAGGTATACATAGGGGAAATGTATACTGATAATAAAAGCTCTCTGTATATATATATATATATATATATATATATATATATTGTTTGACTCAAGATTGAATGGTCGACTGTATCAAATGTCTTCGAGAAGTCGGTGTATATGGAATCAACCTGACCCTGTTCCTTCGAAGGCTTGTACTATGTAGGTATCATAAAATAGTAGATTGGTGGATGTTGATTTACCCCTACGGAAATCGTGAATTAAAATTCATTAATACGCTAGATGGATGGCGGTTGAACATTTTATTAAATAATGTCTATATACTTTTAATGCTCCGTTTCGCTAGAACACCCCGTATTATATCAATTAAAAAAAAAACTACTGTTCAGGATAAACATTCGTTAGTCATTATATGGATCAATAGACCGCGCCCCATTCCCTCGATTCCTGAACGATATCTCTATCAGGTGAGCCAGTTAGTCTCGGATTACCGGAAAGGGGTGTGCTCCTTGTTTACCCAACTTAATTAAGTAATTAATTAGATTAAATAATAAAATAATTAATTAATTCCCGCTGAAAGTCGGATGATAATTGAGAGGTTCATTTTATATTTTTATTTCTGTTTTGATTTAAAAATAAAAATAATTTTAAAGTAATTAAAAAAATCTTTATATTTAATTTCTTTATAAATCCTTTTTTTTCTATTATTATTAGTGATGGGCAAAGTCGATCTTTTATCATTTCTAAATTAAGTATATTATAATTTTATGAATGTTACTTATTATAAAAATATCAAAAATAACTTCCCATTTATTAATAAACATAAATTTGAAGTTACTTTTTCGTTTTAAATACTTAAAATGACACATTTAGTAATACTCGATTACTAATATTATTCTATTTTGCCCAACACTAATTATTATTGTAAATTAATTTATTTTATAATTCTATTTAATTATTTTGAAAACCTCGTAAAAGGAAAAAAAAAACACTGCCCCAGTTTACAACAATATTCCGAGGCCGGTCCTGAAATCCCTTCCAAACAATATCCACAAATACATTATAAAAATCGTCAACCACATCTACTCATCCTAAATTTTCCCGAAAGAGAGTGTACCTGGCAATATTTTAGTTATATTTTGTTGTATGTGAAATTGTTAGATGCATTATATATCTGTTGGGAAATAAATTATTATTATTATAACCTATTAGATTCTAACAGCTTTTGACCTTGAGTCCATGGAAAGCTGTTTGAATCTATAATTAAAAATAAAGTCCTTTCTTTAATAACCGACATTATCTTTTCCTTCGGCGGGGCATATCTTTGAATATTGCCCAGCTCTAAAGTCCAACAAGAAATCCATTATGATTGAGGAATGGCCAGAAATGGCGAACATTAGAGATTTGCCTGCCTCGGTGCTGACGAGGTAGTTCGGCTGTGCTGAGACACGATCTTAGATATCCTATAGGGAGGAAACTATTAGGAGCCTAATGAGGCTCAAAAAACCGTAAACGTAAACTCACTAGTCCTATATTTTTATACATTACTCCTCGCTTCCAGTTTGAATTCCTTGCACACAAATCCAGAGTCATATTCTCATCTATCTTTACATCTAACTGCGAGAGAGCAAGCTTGGATGGAGACGTTCCGCCATTTTATTTTTAGGTATAAAAAAGACGTTTGATTCTGTCCGGCATCGAGGCTTGCTGGACTCCTTAAATATCCCTGGAAAACGGATCGTTCATTATAAAGGCTGTTGGGATCATCCCTCCAATTATACCCTCCACCGGGGAAAATAACGCGTTCCTTATGTCACCCTAATGCAATATTCCTACAATATTGCCATTTCATTTCTCTCTATTCCATTATGTCCTGGCACCCATATTAAGCTTAATCTGTTGCTTTTTGCCAGTTAAATTAGAAAATTATGGCACTCCAGAACCAGGCTGTAGTTCTTTTTAGGATTCTGAAGAGCCTTGCCTTGCTGCAAGTAGCTATATTGATGTTTTTGGCCTTTCGTCAGGACATGCATCGTTTTGAAAGAGGAGGAAAAACGAACGAAGTGTCATGACCTCTCGTACGATATGAGCAGGTTGTACCCAGGCCACACTGTTAAGTTGGTGGTCTTAATCGTCTATAAATGGCTCATTCCTGAGGTAATCCCAGCCTGTCGCGGCACAGCACACACTTTAATTTGTGGCATATAAAAGGCCGTGATAATGGGCTCATTGCGACTGATCAGATCATACGCGTTAAGGCACCACTAGTTGCCCTACTTCCAGGCTTGGAGGATGCAACTAGTGTAGATTTGTTTGGCACCCAAGATCAGATTCATGTGGATATAGAGGGCGACCATTCCCTTAAAAAAAATAATATATTATATATATCATATCATATTGCAACAGACAAGAAGCTACAATAAGGAAATTTATCTATGAATCTGAATCCAGCTTGTTGCATGCAATTGACGGATCCAGTCCACTTAGTTTAAGCAAAATCGAAGTAGCAGTAAGAACAACAAATAATAACCTCGCGTCATGGCAAGAGAAAACGTTGCATGACAAATACCTAGCAGCTCTACAACAGACAAATATTAAATAAAAAGAATTTGAAAATAATTAATTAATAAATTATTTTCTCTTTAGCTACTGTGACAATTTGACTTATGTTACATAAGTACTTTAACAAATGTCTAATAATAGACATTTGCTGTTGCATAACAATAACACATTGTATAATGCAACAATTTTTGAATCGAAAACATTTACTGCAAAAAACAAATATTGAAAAAAAAAATATTATTAGACATTTGTTAAAGTACTTATGTAACATAAGTCAAATTGTCACAGAGAAAATAATTTATTAATTAATTATTTTCAAATTCTTTTTATTTAATTTATTTAAATAACTGTGACCAAGTGAATAAATCCTTTTTTCTATTAGACAAATATTGATAAAGATCTATTACCCAACAGATGCAGTACATCCAATAAAAGGGTAACAACAGTTTAAAAGTAACATAAATAATAGCACAAACAAAAATAATTTACCAGAAGAAGAATATTATAATGCGAATTGAAAAACTCAGGAAAAAACCAACGATAGAACCAATAAAAGGAAAAATCACAGAAGGAGAGATGAGACACATCTGCCCTTCTGTGATTTTTTCTTTTATTGTTTCTATCATTTAACAAGAATGAGCGACAAACGTAACACCAAGAGAATATATGAGACAATAAGGAAACAGAAAAAAGGAAGATTTAGAAAAGCCCATTAATGTGGCTTAAAAAAGGGCAACTGTTTCCAGAAGCAAACGGGCTCATAATTGCAATTCAGGATCGAGTTATCAGAAATAGAAACTAAGAATGAGTGATTCTAAGAAAAATAATGTTATCGATAAATGTGATAAGTGTAGCAAACAGGAAGAAACTATAGAGCATATAACAGCCGAATATGAATCTTTTACAGAAAATGCATATTTTAGGTTAGGCAAAAATAATATATGTAAAATTAGCTGAAAAAAAAAAACGCAAGCCATTAGACAACCTACCTCCGTACTACAAATACTCCCCTGAGTCAGTTTTGAAGTCACCGGAGTATATATTATACTAGGATCGAACAATAATAATTGACAGATCAATTAATTTTAACCGACCAGTTGATAAAATTGACAGGAAAGCATTGATTATTATTATCGGATGCCCTTTAACACATAACCTGTCAAAAACAAAGATTGAGAAATGCTCGAAATATGAAAACCTCGCTATAGAAATGAAAAACATCTGGAAACTTCAAATAATCGAAATAATCCCACTAATAATTTCTTGAAGATGAATTTCAATTAAAATACCTATATATTAATAGAAATGTTTTACCAAGTGATCAATGAGAAACAAGTTAACAATATAATAATTTCTGTTAGTGGAGTATACAAGAAAAAAATTGCAAAAAAATATAAGACGCATTGAATTACCATACCATCTTTGCAATATTTTACAAAATAAATAGTGTTATTCTACAAACTCGCCACATAACAAAAAATCTGGGATAAAACACATAATACCAATATATATCATCGGTATAAATGGGAAATGATGAACTTCATCTCCATCCACTGAACCGAACCTAAAAGTCGCACGTGTAGAGTCGATTAATTTCTTCCAGCTTCGGCTAGGAAAGTGTCAGTTTAAAAAAAATACTCGCACATATCTTTATTCAGACTATAGAGATAATACAAAAGGATACCTGCATGTGTTGCAGTTATTTATCTTAAACTAAAAAAAACTTTATTTGGCATAATTTTACGTCTTACACAGTATATTCTATTGCTTCTATCACTTCTTGTCCATTTCATCCTAGGCGTAGCTAGGCGACAGAGGGGTTCGCCTAGCTACGCCTCCCTTCCCTTATTCTCATTATCTCCTTGCATCTATGTATTCCTCTTCCACTCTCACATAACCATCTATTTACCGCTCCTTCTTTCCCTCCCGCAGCCACCACCTGTTTCATTACCTCGCACTCATTCATCCAGTTTTCCCATGTATCCATTCCTGCCTTACAACACACACACCTTCTATAATCCTCTCCCATCCATACCTTACGTCCTCTTTACTCATTCCCACATCTCAGCCGTGCCATCAAACGTATTTCTTTATCTTTTAATTTTTGGAAATAACGGGGCTGGCCAAGGTGCACTTGTAGCTCCTTGTAGAGTGGACAAAGACTACTCTGATCAATTTTGCCCTGTCTTATCTGCAACTCCACGCCTTAAACTACAACACATGCAGGTGTTAGTCTGTCTGGGCTATCGACCAGAATTAAGTTTTTCTGTCCCGACACTAATAATAATTATTATTTGTGTATTTATTCGTTTGATGAGAGGATTTGATGGTTAGAGAGGGTTTAAAATAGAAAAGCGCAACGCGCTCGGATCGATGCTAGTAATCCCCTCAATCGTAATTTTCCTCAGCGGAAACTGCACCGACGTTTTTCGCACCTTCTTGTTTCTCTCTCTCTCCTCCTTTCACCGACTAAATTGAAAATTGCAAAATTGCATCGCCGTGCAAGGGAGAAAATTACATTACGGATTTAATCAAAAATAAAAAATAAAAATAAATAAATGAAACGAATGAAATTCACCGCGGCGAGGATTATGACCCGAAAGAACGCAAATTGCTGGGGGAATATCAGAGTTTGATGATATGATCGAATTTATTTGGAAATTAAACCCTATTAAGAGCCATCGAAATTTCAAATTATTCATTTATTTAAATTAAATAAAAATAACTGTGGCCAAGTGAATAAATACCTTTTTACTATTTATATTCATTTATTGGACTAATTAGCACAATATTTAATTAATTTTCTATAAATAGAACTCTGTACTTTTCTAATATTGTCGAATATCGCGCAGGCCACGACTGATCTCCACGCTGACGATCCGGAAACATCTCTCGCAGAATTTCTATAGATAAATATGACACATGAGACCTTGCACCGTCTTGTTGAAACCACGTAACATTTAATGTTGACTCACTAAAAACATTTGCAACATGTACAGATATGTGGACTACTACTGCATTTTCCAATTTATCTTAATAATTCCCATATTTTGACACCCTTTAATAGTTTTTGTTTTATTGTGAAACAAACCACGTATTTAACAATTTATATCTATTAATTGGCCATCGATCAGTCGCATTTCCGCTTTTTTTCCTTGTCTCCGTGATGTAAAAGTGGTATGATGATTTCTAACTGCCAATGTCAGAAGTCATTGTCGGGTATATTTGTAATTTAACTGTCATTAGTGTATGAAATAAATATGAATAAATTATTAAAAATCAACCAATAAAGCACAGATTAGATTGAATAACTTTAAATTCATTAATGTGGTGAAGTTATGTAATGAATTAATGAAGAGTGGTTGTATTGGGGGAAAATATTTATTATTATTATTATTGTTTCTTTCTGAAATGCTGAAAGGAAGGAAGGAATGCATTATTTTATATTATCTCCCATAAGCCATCTCTATAAATCTGGAAACGCTCTTTCCGTCCTGCAGAGTCACGAAGCCCGCGCCGAATTTTCATCGCCCCCTTTTCCCGCGTTAAGTCCTCCACCTTCTTATCTCCACTTCTTCTCCCTCGCGCCTGTTAAGTCCTCCACCTTTGTATCTCCACTTATTCTCTCTCACCCCTTTCAAGTCCTCCACCTTCGCATCTCCAGTTCTTCCCTCTCTCCCCTGTTAAATCCACCACTGCTTCTCTCTCATACATGTTAAGTCCGCCACCTTCGTATCTCCACTTCTTCCCTCTCACCCTTGTTAAATCCTCCACTACTTCTCTCTCATACATGTTAAGTCCTCCACCTTCTTCCCTTGTTAAATCCTCCACTACTTCTCTCTCATACATCTCAAGTCCTCTCTCGTACCTTTTAAGTCGTATCTCCACCTTCGTATTCTCCGTCGGTTGGGGGGGAAAGATAGAAGGAAGCCCCCGCGATTTATCCGGCTCATTATCTCAACTCGCCCCGCTTCCCTTGTGGCACGAAACGCTAGAAGGGGGGATAATTGGCCCCCAGTTAATTTACTGCTCAATTGTCCCGTCTCATCTCGTCCCCCCGCACGCCCTACATATGTTCCTCCTTTGATCATCCTTGTAAATCTCCAGCTTTCTGTCGCTGCCATTCTCTCACCCCTCGGCAGAGGACGACGCGCGTCATTAATCTTTCATCGTGTTCCGACTCGCAGCAAAAATAAATTTACAGCGCCGGGGGGTGAAAAGCGCCCCCCCCCCCCTTTTTTCCACCCGGTGGGAGGGAGGATTTTGCATGCGGAGTGCTTTGCGAGCTGTTGCACGTTTCACACTCGATTCGTAAGGGAATAAGAGTCTAAGAAAAAGAGTTTGTTTCTCTTCGTAAGAGTTTGTTTTTCTCCGTAAGAGCGGGAAATGTTAAATTTAACGTGGCACGTTATTTTTTGTACCATCCCAGCCTAAAGCGAATTTAATAAGGATTTTAAAAACAAATGAGTATACTTTTAGTGTGTATTTTTATCATACATTATACGTTATCATATGTATTTACCATACAGTTATAAACTATGTGGTAAATACCAATTTTGCTATTGGAAAATTTATCTCTAAGAGAAATTAATCATATAAATCAATTCTGGCACTGAAGAATTTCTCTATTTCGGTTAATGGTTGATTTGTGTGTTATTCTATACGGCAATTATTAAGTTTAACGTGAACGTTATTAAATAAATTCACATTCTATGTATATTGTTGCAAAATCGGGTTTCATCAGACTCTTAAAAAAGTAACACAATGTCTATTTATTTATTTGTAATACACTTAACACCTTCATTAACATCACACTGTCACTATTTATTTCTAACATCGATGTTCAGCACACGACTGCAGCGCCAGTAGCGCGCTCTTATATAGCGTGCCTGTTTCTCGAACTTTCCGGAACTTTCGATGTCGCCGTGATTATCGTCGCGCGCTCTGTGGAACATTCCAGAGTGATCTTTCCAGTTTCTTTTTTTGCTTTCATCACAATATGTATATCTATTATAAACAAGATTGATTTTATTTGTAATGGTGACTTCCGAAAGTAATTTGTATATCTTTTTCGGGTGTAAATCTATTGAGGTTGTAAATTATTTTAATTGAGGATGATTTAATTGAAATTAAAACACTTGGTTTGTTTCACTTATTTATATTTTCTCCAACTAGTTTCGACCATTGGTCATCTTCAGGGAGGAATGTACAAACATTTTTAACAACTAAATATATATACAAAATAAATTATTTTGTTTCGTGTTAATATTAACCTCACTTGTTTCTCCCTCCATATACTAGAAAGATAATTTATAGAGTTTATAGCGAGGATTTTTTTTTTTTATTTGAGAATACTTTTAGTGCGCCACGTTTCGCACTCGATTTGTAAACTCGTTCAAGGATTTTTTGTTATATTTGAGTGTACTCGTGTATTTCACGCTCTATTCGTAAGAGAAAAAGTTGACAGTGAGGATTATTTTGTTTTTAATTTGAGTATACTTTGAGTGTGTATGCACGTACGTTTCACACTCGATTTGTTACCTCGTGCAAGAATTTTTGTTACAAATGGAAACTTGATCACAGTTATTTAATAAATTAAATAAAAATTATTTCAATATAATTAATTTGAATTAATTTGATTTAATATAATTGATTTAATTTTTGAAATAAATATGAATAAATCATAAAAAATCAACACAGATTACATTGAATAACTTTAAATTCTCGACTAGTTTCAATCTAATTTGTGTTTTTAATAATTTATTCATATTTATTTCATACAATATGAACTACCAATGTCTAAATATTAAAACCATTAATGATTTAATTTGACTGAGTGGTTGATTTAATTTAATTGATTTATTTTAACGAGGATTAATTTTATATATATATATTTTTTTTTTCAATTCAAAATACACACACACACCCTACACTCATGTGTGGATGTTTCACACTCGATTTGTAAGAGTTATTCTTTTTTTCTTTTAGAGGGGGATGAATTCTTTGCGAGTTTGTGTGTGTGAGGGAGAATTTTGCGATGAATTATTTATAAAATCCGAAAACACGAACACTCACAAACAGAATTACGTATGAAAAAGAAATTCATTAACGTTTCGTTCGAATCCCACCGGGGCGCGAGATATTTCCAACGAAATATGTTATATCCCGTGTCCATCCGCGTTTGCGTTTATCCTCATCATTGATGAATAATAAATAATAACTTATACAGGGTCCTGCATTGCAGCCCCCGTCTTCGATAAATAACTCAGTCGCTAATTAAGACTTTAACATTTTGGAGACTTTATCTGTATGATAGGATGTACATTATGAAATTATTTTTATTATCAATATTGTCAATATTGCAAAGGAGGAAATAATTAATTAATTGTTTTAATTGGCATTTAGCTAATATTTCGAGGCAGTCAATTATGCCATGATTCCCACAACGAAGGTCTCTTCTGTGGATAAGGGAGTCAAAGACTGGTAAATTCCAATGAATGATCAATTTTAATAAAAATAGAAAAGTGTATTTATTCTCTTGGTCACAGTTATTTGAATATATTAAATAAAAATGATTTGAAAATAATTAATAAATTATTTTCACATTTAGCTCTGTGACTTTTGACTTACGTTACGTAAGTACGTTAAACAAATGTAAATTAAAACAACTACTTCCCGGGCAAATACCCACGCCGGACATTGTATTACATAATGTACACCTGCTGTTGTATATCAATAAAATATTGCATAATACAACAAATTTTGATCCGAGAAAAATTTAATATAAGAACAACAAAAGGAACGTTACTTAACAAATGTGGAAATAATTTATTAATTATTTTCAAATAATTTTTATTTAATATATTTAATAGATCAATTTTAAATTGAAAGAAACTTTAAGAATTTTCAATAACCTCTATCCAGCATGAGCGACTTATAGGTATAAATAGGAGACCAGATTAAACTGCTATATTCCAGCTTACTTAAAACAAATGCGAAATAAAGAGATTTTACACAATCAGTCACGAGTAGCACGCATTATAAAAAGCCTTGGATGCGCTTGAAGTCGCAGATGTAAATTGATGCTTGAAAGTAAATTCAGAGTCAAAGATTACTCCCAAATCAGTAAACGTACTTTAGAGAGCATACTAGGTTACTCTCGCACTAGGGCACCCATGAATTTTTTTATTATATTATGAGTAGAATATAATAAAAAAATTCATGGGTGCCCTAGTGCGAGAGTAACCCACCGCACAACACTTACTTACCTTAAGTGTAAAGTGTCTAAGTCATGTTGGAGAATGCGAACTTCATCGGCTCAGTTAATACTATGATAGATCTTCATGTCGAAAGTAGGACAAGTTAACATATTTAAGAGAACATTAATGTAGATGTTAAAAGTAAAGGGCCGATACATGAACCTTGGGGTACACCAGAGGTTGGATTAAATTCGTAAGATTTAATTATAATAAAATAATGAATGAATGAATGAATGCTCCAATGAAAGAGATTTGGCTCGAAAGATCTCCGGTCGATAGCCCATGACAGGCTACTAACCCATCAATATGTATTGTAAATATAAATATTTGTAAAGAATTCTAATTCTGCTACCTGAATAATGATTTTTGTATAGAAAAAAAGATTTATTTACTTGGTCACAGCTATTTAAATAAATTAAATAAAAAGATATTGAAAATAATTAATAGATTATTTTCCCTTTAGCTACGGTCTATTATTAGACATTTGTTAAAGCTAAAGGGAAAATAATTTTAAAAAGAATTTGAAAATAATTAGTTAATTAATAAATTATTTTCCCTTTAGCTTTAACAAATGTCTAATAATAGACCGTAGCTAAAGGGAAAATAATTTATTAATTAACTAATTATTTTCAAATTCTTTTTATTTAATTAATCGTAAGATTTAATTTGTTAGAATAACATAACCTATAGCGTATACTTACTTTTATTGCCAACAGTTTTCGACACACTTCGTTGATTTGTAATGTCACCCATACAGGTGGCAACGCTAGGAATTGTATTTTTAAGAATATTTCGCGCCAATAATGGTATTTGCCAGTAAGCACGCATCGCGGCAGAAATAATATTTATTACTCGTAATGAACTGATCAAATAACAAAAAATAAATAAAACGACGGCAGTGTTATTTATGATTATTATATTTATGCGAAAACTAATGTGTTAGGTAAGTCGCCTATAAGTCACATGTGCCGCAATGCAAATAAGCACTTTCGTGACATTTTTATTGGTGAACGTAATACATAAAGAACGCTGAGTAATGTTCCATTATTATGAATTTTGCAATTTAGTATATTTTAGTTGTTATTACTTTTTTTTTTCTCTCTTTCTATTATTATTATTATTAATATTAAGTTTACTTGTTTAAATATTTTCCCTGTATTGGTTCTTCCGTTGGGAAATAAAGAAATTATTATTATTACTAAATTATTATTATTATGATATTTATTTTTAATTAAAAAACACACTCCCATTATTTTTTTAATTAAAAATTCAAAGCGCACTAGAGGAGAAAAGTTCTCGATCATACGGTATCAGCATCGTCTTTTCTTAAGAAAAAGAGGGAGGGGTTGTTTTTCCCTTCTCGCCCATCTTTACGCACTCCTTCCCCCCTCCCGCGCCCCCTTTTCATTCTCCGAATATCGGGTTTGCTTTTAATAAGATCCATATTTGTGTACATAATCCAAAAACGGACGAAAACGTTCGGCGTATTAATAATCCATGATTTCCAGCCCTCACCCCCTCAATCGGCTTTCAGCCTGCTTTTTGGGAGGGGAAAGGGTCGCTCGCTCGCTTCTTCTTGGATTCAAGCGGCTATTTTCGGATATATATATTATTATTTATCCAATAACCCACCCAAAAAGAGGAGATTGGGGAAGTGAAAAGGGGGAGTGATGGGGAAGGGAGGGAAATATCGCCCTGTCGAACCGACCCCCCCTTCACCCATCCGCTTAGAAAGTTTATACACACTAAAACGTTTGATTAAAATTGTTGTTCAATGGAATTAGGATGGAGGATGGAGGATTTAATTGCACACGGAAACAAAGGAGAAAAAACACGGGGCAAAAATCAACGATTTACGCTTGGGATTGCGTCCACCCTATTTTCCAGTTCAGGCACCCAGCCACTTTTATGTCTGACACAAAATTCTAACAGACTTCTAAATCATTTTTTAAGGCTTTAAATGAGATTTGTGCACGATTTGAAATACTCGGTTGTTTGAAATACACGTTGTTCACTTTTGTATCTGACAGACTTCCAAACCATTCGTTGATTTAAAAAAAAATGCTCTAATGAAAGAGATTTGGCTCGAACGAAACGGTTATTGCTGAAACTAACGTTAATTTTGAGGCCAAAGATGAATAGTTCTACAAGAAAAGCATATAAATGACAGAAAAGATGAAGGAATAAATTAGAATTTTGCGAAAAAAATGGTTAACTCCCGGAACTTTTTGAGCCATATCTTATTTTTTTAAATTCTATCATTAAAGATGGATTTTTTTGGATTTATTTTGTAATTATCCCAAAAAAAACAATAAGATAAAAATGTATTTACTTTTAAATAGAAAAGAGTATTTATTCACTTGGTCACTGTTATTTAAATAAATTCAAATAAAAATGATTTTGAAAATACTTAAATTATTCTCACATTTAACTTACGTTAAGTAAGTACGTTACTTACGTAACGTAAGTCAAAAGTCACAGAGCTAAATCTGAGAATAATTTATTAATTATTTTCAAATCATTTTTATTTAATGTATTTATTTTTATCACAAGGGCGATCGAAGAGAGGAGTCCTCGTGAGGGAAGGGACCAAAAAAAGAGTCAGGAATTAAACTTTTATTGTATGAATCAAGCTTTCGGGACAATAATTTGTCGCTTCTTCAGGGTGGATAATGGGAAAACAACAAGTTAAAAAAAACAATTGGTGGTAAATCGAATATTTCAATCTTACATTTGTCTGAAGTGAACCAAAACTCGACGATATTTTAAAGAAGGGGCAAATTATGGTCCTCATGCAATAAAAGTTTGAGAGAAATTTAATTCCTGCCTCTTTTTCTTTTTTTGTTTGGTCTCCGATCGCCCTTGTGTTTAACGTTTGGCAATCATTACTTCTTGCTGTGTTTACTTTTATCTCCCTTTTCTATCTATCCGTTTTTTCCTTTTCAAAATCGGCAGAGAAAACGAAAACACTCAATATTTTTCTTTCTTTCTATTTTTCTTTCATATTATATTATTATTCTGATTAAACAAACCACCCCCAGTATAAATTTATATATGAATTAGAGTACGAAACATAAATTACACGCCGGATAAAATAACACAAGCCCTCGTTCAACCCACCTGAGAGCGAGCGAGCGAATGCCCATTTAAGAGTGAGCGAGCCAGTTTTTGAATATGTGTGTTGGTGAGTGAATGAATGAATAAACATCCACCCTACATAATGGTAAGCCGATGTTCGGTGTTAATTAGCGGGCCCGTTGTTTGAATAATTCCGCCCCGTGTTTTCATAAATTAATTCGCGCGGCGCGTATTTTAATTATTAATTCTTAAATTTAATCAGACCTCAAAAAAAAAAACAACAACAACGAGCGAAAATGGGAAAAGGGGTGGGGGGATATTTACATTTTAATTTATTTCGGACAGCACAATGCAGCCACCTTCCGAGTTCATTTCGGTGATATCGGAGGAGACTCGCGGGGAGTTGAAAATTCAATTTCGGAAGTGCGATTTTAATTAAAACCCACGGGACGGGATTTTCGGGTTTAAATGAATCGCGGAAACGCAATTGTTATGGAAAATTCTTTATACAGGGTGTTTCACTCTTTTTTAAATTTGTTAGATTACATTTTAAGATTCTGTAGGCATAACGTAAAATTTGATTGATGCCCAGGAAGAATTTCTCTTTAAAACATTTTTATTTCCTGTTGCTTTCAATTTAAAAAAAATATATTTCGATAAAAATGACGACCTTAAACAACGCAACCGATAATTTTAAAGTCCCCTTTCTTTACTATTTAATGAAAGATTTAGTTACAATTAAATTAAACAAGGAAAATTTCTGGCAATGATCAATAAAATTCGATCAAACTGCAAAAATTACTTACACTGTAAGTTTTACAAACATCTATTGAAACAACTACTTCCCGAGCATATACTCCACCGGACATTGGATCACATAATAGATATTTGTTTGTTGCATAGCAGTACTACTGCGAATTGCAACAGTTTGAGTCGAAAATATTTAATGAAAGGAAATAACAAATAATTATTACAAGGCTATCTGTAGACACGTTTCGGGATTCTATCCCTCATCAGTACAGCTCTACCCTGTAAGCCCTTAGTTGTTGAACAATTTTTAAATAATTTTTACGTACCGAAGAACGCGCGCATTGAGCGGATTTAGTATCCTTTCTTCACAAGATTTAATCCTCAATCTTTTCATTAATAGTTCATCTTCACTCAACAATCATTAAAGCATAATATTTATCGATTTATTCTTTTCTATTTCCATTTATCTATTTTTTTGGAACAGAATCAGGAAATTATTATTTCCTGCTTTTTGTTTTCGTTCTGAAAAGTGTCCGATTTTCGAGAGCGACCAGGCAGGCAGACGGCTGCAGCAACTATCATGCCATAAAACCAATATCATTTAATTGATCTTCCTCGGCCCGCTCGTCATTAACATGGGGCACACGTGCGGCAGATGTTCGTACTCCCGCCTTTAGGGAACGAACACCTTGCGTTCGGCCCGCGTCTTTCCCTCCAGGTAAAAGAGAGAAACGAGAAAATGAAAGGAATAGACGAGAGAAACGAGACGCGAGATGTGAAGAAAAAATGAGCGGAAAAGAGAGGCGAAATGAAAGAGAAGAAGAGAAGAGAAAAAAGGAGAGGAAACGAGAAGAGTAATGAGAGAGAAAATAAGAAGGGAAGAGTAAATGAAATGAGAGGAAAAGAGAAGAGAAAAGAAGAACATGTGCGATTGCGGGTACCGTCCAGTAAATAAGTGTAACAGCAACAGAAACAGCAGCAGTTGAGGTATGGTATTAAAAAAAATAAATGAGAAAATAAAACTACCGACAGCTGAAGCGAAACAAGCAGCGAGCTTATGTAATAATACTTCTGACATGTACATGTACGTGGAGGTATATAAAGCAAAAGGGGGTTGCACCTTGCGTAATACAACCAGCTTGCATTTTTGCGCTCCCTTCCTTATTATTTTCTTTCCTTCACATTAAATTCTTGCTTAAACGAATTTGATTTAGATTTTGCTATTTAGTATCAAGAAACTTGACTGGCGAAGCCAGGGATAGCAAGGCAATAACGAAATATCAAAACCTAGGTGTCTGATTTTCGAGTGATAGTATGTCTGAAAGACTTTTATAAAGCTCACTTCGCTCGCAATCCTGACACCTAAGCCCAGTCAGTCCAGAGATTCTTATAGAGCTCGCTGTCGCTCGCAAACTTGACATCCAAGCTCAGCCAGTCCAGTATCTTTATAGAAGCTCGCTTCGCTCGCAATCTTGACACCTTAGCTCAGCCAGTCCAGTGTTTTTATAGAAGCTCGCTTCGCTCGCAATCCTGACACCAAAGCTTAGCCCGTCCAGAGATTCTTATAGAGCTCGCTATCGCTCGCAAACTTGACACCTAAGCTCAGCCAGTCCAGTGTCTTTATAGAAGCTCGCTTCGCTCGCAATCTTGACACCTTAGCTCAGCCAGTCCAAAGATTTTTTAATATGCTCGCTTCGCTCGCAATCTTGACACCTTAGCTCAGCCAGTCCAAAGATTTTTTAAAGTGCTCGCTTCGCTCCAATCTTGAGATTAAGCTTAGCCAATCCTGAATTTTTATAAGGCTCGTTGATGCTCGCAATCTTAATTATTAAGCTTAATCAATCAAAAATCCATATATTTCATAATCAATTCGAGTTTTTTTTATAAAAAAAAATGAAAATAACTCAAAAACCATGGGTGGGGTAATTTTTGTTTTTTACATATTCTGAATGGAGAGGGTTTGGATAACATACTCACAAAATTTCACGAAGACAACCCACAAAATAAATAAATTATGATTTTTTTATTTCGCATTAACAGAATTTCGATAGAAAATCATGTTTTCTCGCAAAAAATCGAAAACAACTCAAAAACTACGAATAGGGTAATTTTTGTTTTTTGCATAATCTGAAAGGGATTGTTTCAAACAACACCCCCTGATAATATCATAAAGCCACCCCACAAAATAATTATTTTTTTTGTATTTCCACATCCAGAAAAAAGGATCGAAATTCTTGTTTTCTCCATATAATTGAAAATAACACAAAAACTACGAATGGGGTAATTTTGTTTTTTATATATTCCGAAAGGCAAGGGTTTAAACAAAACTACCAGAAAGTTTCGAAGAGTTGCCTCACAAAATAAATTAATTACGATTTTTTTATTTCGCATTAAGAGAAAATTCTATAGAAAATCATGCTTTCTTGTGTGAAATGAAAAATAATTCAAAAACTACGGATTGTTTACATATTCAGAAAGAGAAGGATTTAAACAACGCTTCTGAAAAGTTTCACGAAGCCACCTTGCGAAATATATGAATTATAATTTTTTTATTACAAAAATTCAATATTTTGTGATTGCGTAATAAAAAAAAAAGTGAAAATCGTGTTTTCTCGCAAAAAAATCAAAAACTACGAATAATAATTTTTGATTTTTGCATAATCTGAAAGGGAACATTTCAAACAACACCCCCTGATAATTTCACAAAGCCACCCCACAAAATAATTAAATTATATTTTTTTTTGTATTTCCACATCCAGAAAATTTGATCGAAATTCTTATTTTCTCCATAAAATTGAAAATAACTTAAAAACTACGCATGGGGTAATTTTGTTTTTTATATATTTCAAAAGGCAAGGGTTTAAACAAAACTACCAGAAAGTTTTAAAGAGTTGCCCCACAAAATAAATTAATTACGATTTTTTATTTCGCATTAACAAAAAAAATCGATAGAAAATCATGTTTTCTTGTTTGAAATGAAAAATAATTCAGAAACTACGAATGGAGTAATTTTTTGCATATACGGAAAGAGAAGGATTTAAACAACACTCCTGAAAAGATTCACGAGGTCACCCTGCAAAATATATGAATTGCTAATTTTTTATTACGTAATCACAAAAAATTCAATAGAAAATCGTGTTTTCTCGCAAAAAAATCAAAAACAACTCAAAAACTACGAATAGGTTGATTTTTTTTTTTTTTTTGCATAATCTTAAAAGTAATGTTTCAAATAACACCCCCTGACAATTTCACAAAGCCACCCCACAAAAAAAATAAATTATGATTTTTTTGTAATTCCACATTCAGAAAAAATCAGTCAGAAATGACATTCCTTTTTTGTAGATTTTGTTTCAATTGTGTTGCGGTTGATAGTGAAAACGAAACGCGTAATCAATTATCCTTTTTGTGCGAAATTGCGTCGTCCTAGTTTAATTACGTCAGGGTTTTCCCTCATCCGTGCGTTCGTTTGTTTGTGTGTTTGTTTGGGCGCGTTTTCCGCAGGGACAATTAAAATTCCGCGCGCAGCACGCCCTTTCCGCTAATACGATTTTTATTTAGCGGGGCGGGGGTGGCAAACGGCAGCGGCGACGCAATTTAAGTTTCGGGACAGTTTCGTGGAAAAGGAAAGGAGAGGAATGGACGTTCAGACAGGTCGACCCACAGGAATTTTAAAACCTCCCCCATCTGAACTTAAATTAAGGATTTTGATATACTGTTATACAGTATGCGTTTAAAAGGTAAGCAACAAATTCATTTATTCTGCTGGTGATTATTTTCGAGAAAAACGCTCGGACATTATCAACTAAAAATTCTATATACAGGGTGTCCCATAAACAAATGCCGATACAAAGCTACTTTTTTTAAAATAGAAAACAGTATATTTGGTCACAGTTATTTAAGTATATTAAATAAAAATGATTTGAAAATAATTAATAAATTATTTATTAATTATTTTCAAACCATTTTTATTTAATACTTTTTTTTAAATGAAACACCCTATATACTTGTATTCTTTAGGAAATTCTAGGTCATTTTTGTACATATTGTCATATACCTATCTTGAAATATTATTCAGCTGATATTTTTTTTAAACACGTCAATTAATGGTTTTAACTGTGCATCTTCTCGGCTAAATATATATATATATATATGGTGAAACGTTGAATAAGTAACATAAAGAATGTGTAACTTAAAAACTGGAACTAAGATTCTCTCGAGATATAGAGTTCTGTCAAATAAATAATATCTTATAATTTTAACAAGTAACCGTACTGTGGAATCACAGTGGATTGTTCAATTTTACCGATTCAACACCCGATTACGATTTTACAGAATGATGAAAAAGTTTTCTTATTATTTGTTCTATGTATACAAAATAAATTTAAAAAAAAACTCGTAATTTATTTATTTCTCGACGGGAGAAAATTCAACTCTTTCCTACCGAGCAATAAATTAATTTCTTTTTGTTTTCATTTATTCTGCGTATTTCTATCTTGTATACTTCAACTTACATGGCATTCGTAGATTTGTATAAAAATAACCTCGTAATAATTTTTGGAGTTTGGAGGTGTTCACTCGGTGGTGCATTTTCAATTTTGGTATAAAGAAAATATTTATTTTTTTATACCACTTATATTTTACTTTATGACTAGTTTCAATTGCGCGGTAATCATTATCAAACTTTCGATCATATAGTACTGATCGAGAACTTTTCTCCTCTAGAGTGCTTTGAATTTTTTTATTAAAAAAAAGTTGGCACACATTATAGGTTATGTTATTCTAACAAATTGAATTGATAAATTCTGACAAATGTGACGTTTTATTTGTTTCGTTAAATGAAACACCCTATATATTATTACATATTTGAATTTGTTGGGAATTCTAGGTAATTTTTTTATATATTGTCATATAACTATCTTAAAAATTGTATTTGTTTGATTAATTTGTGCTAATAAAATGTAGAATAAAGAAAAAAATCAAAGTACTCTAGAGAAGAAAAATGATGAATTGTTAGTTGTAAAATACAGAGAGAAAAAAAAAACAAAGCACTCTAGAGGAAAAGACTTCTCAATTGTCAATTGTAAAATAAAGAAAAAGAAAATCAAAACATTTTAGAGGAGAAACATTTTCAATTGTCGATTCTAAATTAAAGAGAAAAAAATCAAAGCACTCTAGAGGAGAATCATATGGTATTTAGTTTGATACTAGTCACTAGAATAAAATTTTAAAAAGTTAAGTGTTTTCTTTGTAATCAATTTCGTAATAATTCCTGTAATAAATTCAAGCGTTCAAAATTCATGCAGCCGTCCTGAAAAAGCCCCGAATGCAACAACGTGTGCACCATTTTCAGGTGCACCCCCCATCAACAATCACACACACACACAGACAACCAGAGCACAAAACAGCCGGCGCTTTTCGATAGTCCATTTCACTCCGAAACAGACGGAACGCACACACACCTGCTCCAGGTGTAGGGCGCGCTTGCGTCCCTCCCGCTGCCCCCGCGGATAACCCGCCGTCGCGTTCGCATAAAACTCCGGAGCGGCGCGCTCCGGAACTCAGTCCGACGAAATCCAGCGTTTCGTCCTTTACATCCGTCACGATGCGCGCTCAACAACGGGTATGTTGTACCACCACCGTCTCGGTGTCAGTGATTGTGTTTCTGATTTTTTGCGTGTCGGGAAGTGCGCGGGGACTCAGTGCGGTGAATAGCAATGATGTTGAGGATTTCGATTTGCGCGAGCAGATGAGATTGCTGAGTAAACAGGTGACGGCTCTGCTGGAGAGGCGGAAGGAGGATTTGCAGAGCATGGAGGAGCACATGCGGAGGCGGTTGGGGAAGAGCCAGGAACTTGTTGATGTCAGAGAGGAGATGAGAAATTTGAGGTACTAAACAAAATAATCAAAAAAAAAAAAGAAGATAATACTCAATTAATTAAAAAAAAAAATGAAGGAAAATTTAAAAAAAGACACTATAAAAAACTTCACAACTTGTGTATTCAAATTTGAAGATCTCTGGATGATATACTATTGTTTAAAAAAAAATCACAAACAAAAATCATTTAAAGTTAAACAATCAACACAATTTTCTTTTATATTTTCGATGTGCCCAAACGTGAAACCGCAATAAAAAAATCCATAAACTCGAAAACAATACTCCAATTATAAATATAATAAAACAATCTTTATTAACAATTAAGTTTACAAGAACGTATCAGTAATTGATTAAGTATATCACGCGCACAAATTAATTAATTTTTAAATGGCTAACGAGCCCACTCCAATTATATATATTTACATCTTAATTCCTTACAAGTGTAGTTTAACAAATATTTTTTTAACATATTTATTAAAATCTTACATCCCTACACCACCATTATGGTAGATGGGGATTTTAGATTATATATATATATATATATATATATAATCTAATATATATATATATATATTAAAATTTTAAACAAATGTTATTGTAGGAATTGGCTATCGGCCAAATTAAAATTATTTTTTTGTTTTGTTCTGTTTTCTCAATGTACACAAACACAAGGGGTTAACGACGCACGAAAAAAAGGTAAAACAGATTTTTTTTTGCTTTTTCAATCGGTCGATAATAATTACGCTAATGGAATAAACGAGAAACAATGTTTAATATGAAAATATGAAATAAATATATATATATATATATAAATAAAATCCATGTTATATTTCACACACCCACATATAGAAACGTAATAAAATTGTATAAATAATTTATATACTTTTAATGAAATTAAAAAATAATAATAATTAGAAAATAATTATTGAAATAATCGATGGTTGAGGCTTTTGCTTCATGGAACTCCATAATATTTATTCAATTAGTTTATATTATATGTATTTTAAGTGACTTTGTATAGTATACATTTTGTACAAAGGAAATTACCTTAATAAAAAATACACTTTTTTGTATTATGTAGAGCAATTAAAAAAGATTAATTAATTCATTAATTTACTACTTGGCCAGTTGTGCGCAAGTAGCAACGTGAAAGCCGCGTGTCATTTTTTTTACTACTTGTAAATAAAACAACGTTCTATTTTAAGTTTCACAAAAATGTATTATAGAAACACAGCTACAATAATTAATCATCTGCCTGATGATGCCTCTGTGTCAGTGGAACAATTGTAGCAGTGAGTCTACAATTAATCATCTACCTGATGATGCCACTGTGTTGGCGAAACAAATGTAGCACAATAAAGATTTTTGTGTATCTAAAAAAAATGTTATATTTAAAAATATTGAATTAATGAACTAATTTTTGGAAGAAAGGCGGCCAGAAGCTTTCCTACCAAAAATATTTACAAATAGTGAATTAATGATTTAAATTAATTCACTATTTCTAAATATGACAACAGTGATAAAAAATTTTATATACAATAAATTAACAATACAGGGTTCGTTGGAAAAATTCATTATCACTTTAAAAAACTTACAACACCAAAAAAATACAAAACAAACTTATCGAAACAAACCAAATATGGAAATGAATTAATGTGTGTTTAGAATAAACAACTGCAATTGTTTTACTTTTGTCTTTTTCATGGCTAACTATTTTTTGGTGTATGGTAAAATTAAAAACGACTGTAACTTATTTTATTTTAAAAATAACTATGGCATATGTTATATCGGATTAAAGGGAAAAAAATAGCCCTTTTAATAAAGTCATAGCCAACTATTGTTTCCATTTAAAAAATGTAAATTTGTGTCATATCTCCCAAATTATGGGCGAAAATTTTTTTTTGATTTTTTGTTATTAATCTGTGTAAAATTTTGTACAACTTTGTCCTTTACAGTTTTTTTTCTATCTATGATAATAATAGAGATATATTGATTTCAAAAAATTGACACATTTTACTTTTTTCAAAATATCTAGTTACCCTTGACTTTTTCAAATATTTTTAAAGTGTCATTTTATTCGTCTTATAAAACTACACTTCTTTCCCCATTTAACCGTTTTTCTATCTCTTATAGTTTCCGAGATCCCCATAGAGAACATCGAAAAAAACTCACCCTGTATAATTCGTATCCTATGTTATACGTTGTCCTTACAAAACGGCTATCGATCATCGGTCTTCCTGCCTAATTGCTGTTTTATTTGATTTAAAAATTTTGAATCAAAAACGTTATATTTTATTGTATAAAGATTGTATCAAAACAGCAACAGTTATAAAGATATAAAGATGTTTAATATACAGAGAGGTTATTTTATCAGTATACATTAAGGGAAGTGCATACCTGCAAAAAACGCGAGTCAAACGCATTGAACCGATTAATGTGTGTATGTTTAGTTGCTTATTTGGCATATGTGTGTTCAGTTGCGTGTTATAGGCAACTAAACACACATACACTAATGCATTTGATTCGCGTATTTTGCAGGTATACATAGGGGAAATGTATACTGATAAAAAAGCTCTCTGTATATATATATATATATATAATGTGCGTTTTCTTTATATATATATATTGAAAAAAATAAACCATTTAGCCGTAAAGCTACTCGGCGCGCACACTGAGACACCCTGTATATGATATATGAATTAATTATTTTGTTTAAATTGTTCTGCAATTTATAGACTTACTAAGTGATTGCTAAGAAGGTAAAAAAAAACAAATATCTATTGAAACAACTACTTCTGGTCTAAAACAAATTGATTTAATTGATTTTTTATAAAATTTTAGTGGAATTTATTTAAACCGCATTGATTTTATTTTTAATTCTAAAAAAATATTATGAATTTTTCAATTGTATAAAACGTGCAGTTTTTTTTTATCTCGTATTAATTCACTGAAAAATATATTTTCTGCAAAAATTTTAATTGGATTCATTTAAAAACACACATTTTCGGTTGTATAAATTGTTAACGTTTCACGTTTTACGCAGTTTTTCCAACAAATAAAGCGGAATATGTAAACGCTCGCCCGGCGCATTCACCATTAGTGCACGCGCGCTTTACAAGCGTAGCATGCAAACATACGGTTGTAATTCGGTAAAAGGAGAAAGATTTATTCGTTTCAAAAACAAACAAACAAAAAACATTGAAATATTAAATTATTTTAAAGAACGAATAGTTTAATAATTAATTACAAGCGTTTTGAGTAATGCCCATCACGAATATCTGTATAAATTGAATATAGGTAGATTTGGAGCAATATATGCAGATTTGATATCACAGGTGTCTGTGGTGTAGTTAGTAACGCACTCCACCGGTTTACATGGGTTCAAATCCCATCAGAGATGTTTCTTTTCCACTTTATATTTAATTAATTTAAATTATAATTCAATGTTGTACATTGAAAGTTTCTGCAATTAATAGATATAAATTTATTTTAAAAGGAATAACAAGTTAATTTCATTAAAAAAATAAGCTTTTTTCGTATGATGAAAAAGTAACATTTTTTTTAATTGAAATTAATTTATTTATTTTTTATCCATTTTTTATCTTCGGTTTCTAAGGATTAAATATGAAATACACTTGTAAATTAGAGATTCTGTGCTAGCTAAAGCCTAATGGTTTACGGGACTCTTTCTTGAAAGAATGTGCGTTTTCTTTGTCTAGTCTAGACCACCTTGATTATTATTTAACAAATCTCTATGCTGTGTCGTGTTGATAAAAAAATGCAAATATTTTCCATATTTCCGATGCCAACTTTGTCATCGATTTTTGTTATACGCTCGATATATATCATTATAGAGAGAAAAAGAGCAAGAGATGAAATACGAGAATGTAAAACTGCCGGGATGATTTTTTTTATGGACGAACCCGAATTTCAATTACATAAAGTCCGAGAAATGAAATTATTTCCCACAAAATTTTACTGCGATTCATTTAAAATCACATATACATATTTTTTGATTGTATAAATTGCTATGAATATTTAAAATGCGTAAAACGTACGTTTTTTCCAGCAAATAAAGCCAAATATGCAAACGCTCGCCCGGCGCATCCACCATTAGTGCGAGCGCGTTTTACAACCGTGCATGCATGCACGTGAAAAAGCTAAAGATTTATTCGTACGTTTTTAAATAATTGAATAACACAAAAAAAATGTAGAGAGAAATGCAATCATCTGAAAAGCATCATAAAATTGTTGTAACAGAAAAAAAAATTGTGTATGATACGATTTCATTACGTTGGCATTTATTTTCATTTCTTTCGGTGAAAGGGAAATAAATAAATTTATTTTAATTATTGCTTTTGAGTTTATTCTTATCTCGCATAAGAACAGAAAAAGAAAATTTTACGTATTGAATAAAAGGGTTAATAATTACGCTCGTGGCGTTTGAAATGGATTAATAAGAAATAAAACACACAGTTTTTAACTTTGATAATGGTCTGCGAAGACCGAAACACGTATCAGGAAACTAAAAATAAAAACATTATGGAACAAAACAAGTGTAATTCTCCATCTAATAATAAAATACACTTTTAAATAGCTATTTATATCATTGCAATTGTAAATGATTATTGAAATTAAGAGCCTCAACAATAAATAAATAAATAGAAGACGCCATCTTTTTCCTAATTTCATGCAGGATGCTCAATCGTATTAAATAAATATATTTAATAAAATATTCAACCATCAAAATTATAAAAAAGATGAAGTCTTCTATATAATCAATATTCCCATTGTACCCTTTCGGGTGTTGGGTGATAAATAAATACATTTCGTATTTTTTCACGGATTGCACGCAAAGTTTTATACGAAACTTATTTTCAGGTCTCCGTATTTTTCGGTACAACCTATTTTCATATCTTTAATTTTCAGTCGGTCCTTGTATTTTCGAGTGTAACAACGGGCGGTTAATAATTCAGGACTCGCAACAATAGCGAAACGCGCCGGGGCTCTTGGTTTAGTAATAGACCGCGGAGTTAGTAAACTAAGTTCGCTTGAATAAATAAAACCGTCGCGGCGGGCGAGGACGAACGCAAATTTGCGTCGTCAATTAAAACGCGGCAGGATAATTCGCAGATATTCGCCAACTTTGAACTTTCCGATTAAAAGTGTAATGAAGTCACGTGCCAAGTTTTTAATTCGCGGTGTTTGGTTTCCTGTATACGATTGCGTTTTGGTGGATGGAGTTTAAAATTCAACCGAAAACAATATAAAACTGCTGAATAGCGCCCTTTAAGGAAGGTTAAATATATAATTAAGCTAAAGCTAATTATTAATCTATTTCAAAACACGTGCCTTATAATACATGATAATTTTGTTTTTTTGCATTATATATTTTTTTATTTAAAAATTGTTGCATTACACAATATGTTATTGTTATGCAACAGCAAATGTCGATTATTGGATATTTGTTAAAGTACTTACGCAACAAGTCGTAATGTCACAGTAACTAAAGGGAAAATAATTTATTGATTAATTATTTTCAAATTCGTTTTATTTAATTTATTTAAATAACTGTGACCAAGAAAATAAATCATGTATCTATTATTATTCAAAACGCTTGTAATTAATTATTAAACCATTCGTTCTTTACGCAATAGCCAAAATAATTTAAAACAAATGCACATTAAAAAAAATACTTCTCGGGCCTGTACCCCGCCAGACATTGAATCACATAATGGACACTAGCTTTCTCGACTCAGATTTAAGACGAAGCTTTTATTTAAGTCTGAGTCGATTATTTTTTTTGTTGAAAATAATTAAGAATACTCGTAGCATTCACATCCGCCATTTTTATTATTAAAATCTCATTCTTGATATTTTATTTTCAGGTTGGACATCGAAGAAATCCGAACGGGTCGTCGGATCCACCGCAACCAACCGCACACCACCAACCAAGAACTGAACGACCACAAAACTCTCAAATGGCTGTCGAACGCCGTCGCGGAAGCCCGCCTCGAGCTTTCCGAACTGCAAACCACCCTCAATTCTTCTTCAATCTTACAAAATCGCGAGGAAATCGAGGGCGAGATGCGTCTGCTCAGAACCGACGTTACGAATTTGAACAGAGAATTAGAAACGACGAGAAATGCAAACGCTAGATACGAGATGGAGATTTTGAAGATGCGGGAGGAGTTCGAGTCGCTGAGGGAGCATTCGAGGACGACGGCCGTGCTCTGCGGAAAGACTAAAAATCAGGTAATTACTTTTATTCATTTTGCATGATTTGTTGCAACCCTACACCTGAAAAGGTGTATATATGATTTTTTGCATGATGCAATATTTTATTGATATGCAACAGCAGGTATACATTATGTAATTCAATGTCCGGCGGGGTATTTGCTCGAGAAGTAGTTGTTTTAAAGTGCATTTGTTTAAAACTCTGCAACATAAGTCAAAATGTCACAGAGTTTTGAATGTGGAAATATTTTTTATTTAATTTAGATTTTTATTTTATAACAATAAAAATATTTTAAAATCTAAGCCAAGTTTTTTTTAAATATTAAATTATACATTATTTTTATTCTGTTGAATAAAACAATACTGAAATTAAAAAAAAATAACTTTCTAATGTTCTCCGGGTGGATTTCCATCATAAACTACATTTTAACGACACATTCACTTACCACCGGCCGGACTTTCTTTGTATAGTAAATACATCCTAGGGAAAAGTTCTCCCGCACACGCGACGAAACTTTTCCCCGCGCGCAGGAAAGGATAAGAAAACACACACACATACATAAACGGGAAAGAATAAGAAAAGAAAAGTATACACACTCATACACGCGCAACATAAGAAAGACGAATCGGCTTTTCTTTCTGAAAGAAAGTTCAAGTCCACGCACGACGTGCAATCAATCAAAACCGAAGGGGATAGATTTTTTTTCTTGTAAATTGCATAATACATGAATTATATATATATAAAAAAATGTTTCTATCGTGAACTCGCGTGAAACACAAAAGGAAGCGAGCGGGCTTAGGAAAAGCGGAAGGGTGGGAAATAAAAGAAGTTTAAACATTATTCAAAAAAAGTAAAAGAAAGAAAAATACCGCGCGCATGAAAAAAAAATAATAATAATAGGGGAGGATGTAAAAAAAAAGTTTTTCATTTTATTTATGTTTTTATTATATTTTCACGCGAGTTCGTGGGAGCGCGGTAAAAGTTTAAATCGCTTCAGCATTAATCATCAAAACAAACACATTTGTATAGGGTATTTCTTTTAGAGTTTAGTATGACATGTAGCGCCATCCTGTTGAAACCATATCTCTTCCGGATCAATATCATACAGATTTTTAAATAAAATAATAATTATTTGTTTAAAAATTATTGTTCTTGTTTAACAAAAACAAAACAACAAATAGAATTTTTTGTTTAAAAATTATTATTTTTGTTAAACAAAAACAAAACAACAAAAATAATATTTTTTTGTTTAAAAAATATTATTTAAACAAAAATAATATTTTTTGTTTAAAAAATATTATTCTTGTTTAACTAAAACAAAAACATAAATAATTTTTTGTTTAATACTTATTATTATTGTTTAAAAAATATGGATGATATTGATCCGGAAGAGATATGGTTTCAACAGGATGGCGCTACATGTTATACATGTTATAAAAATTATTATTTTTGTTAAACAAAAACAAAACAACAAAAATAATATTTTTTTGTTTAAAAATTATTATTTAAACAAAAATAATATTTTTTGTTTAAAAAATATTATTCTTGTTTAACTAAAACAAAAACATAAATATTTTTTTGTTTAAAACTTATTATTATTGTTTAAAAAAATATGGATGATATTTATCCGGAAGAGATGTGGTTTCAGCAGGATGGCGCTACATGTTATACGGCGACAGCAACCATAGAAATCAAAGTTTAACGATAAGTTGATTAAAGTTCATGTTTTCGATCTTTTTTGTTACTGCAAAATTACACAGTTATTTAATTTATTTAAATAACTGCGACCACGTGAATAAGTTCTCTTTTCTACTTACATCCAGAATTAGATCCATTTATTTATTTACATTATTTTTTTTTAAATAATGGTTATTTTCGTTTTAATCCCGAAGATAAATTCCTGTTAAATATTTTCCCTTTCGAGATCAAAGCAATACATATTAATCTCCATCTCTGTTGGAAACGGAGGTGGGGGGGAAGAGAGGAACGTAATAGGGAATATAAAGGCTGGTACATTACGGTAACGGCTGTTTTTTATGTTACTGTTATTCGCCATTATAACGTTGATCCATGATAGGGGAGAAATTGTTTCCTTTTTCCATTTCCATCCTTTCCCCCGTTTCATCATTTATTTATTTATTTCTCGTTTCGTCCACATTTCAGCATTCTATTTCCGAAAGAAGGCCTTACTCTCCGTTATAGTAAATTTCACACACTTTTTTTTTCAAAGGGTTATACAATATATAATTTTTTTTTGAATCAATAAATGTTTACATACCATAAACAATGACTGTTTAATTCTTCGGTTTTTGAAAATTAAAGAAATCTCTGAAAATATGTAAAACTGAATTATATTTATTTGTATCCATAAATCAATGATAAATATTTATTTGTATCGATAAATCAATGTTAAATATTTATTTGTATCGATAAATCAATGCATTTAATTAATATCTCATGAAACTTGTCTTTCAATTGGATAATATAATGGTGTGCAGTGTGACATATGGCACCGACTTGTTGAAACCACATATCGACCAAGTCCAGTTCATACGTTTTGGGCAAAAAAAATCCGTACCATCAAATGGTACTTTTTTTAATTAAACGAAACGCAAGTTAATAAAAATTGTTATTTTAATAATTGTATTTTCATATTCGCCTTTTTTTGTTTTATACGGCCGTTACGAAAAATAATTAAAATAAATTGATCCCGTCCATATGTTGGTTCCGTTCGTTCGTTCCGTCCGTTTCCTGTGTGCGCCCGCGAAATCAAACCACCGTGACTTTTCATGAATGTTTGCTGCTCTTTTTTTATTGTTTCATTTTCCCCTCCTGCGCGAGCCCGCAGACAATGGAGGAAACGCAGACTAATTACACACAAACACACACACACGTGTATAAACTCACATATGCATACATAAACGCGAATGTTCAACGAATAAACGTGCATAACAGAAAAAAAGAGATAAACCCACTGAAAGAAAGAAAGCAAACAAAAGCGTCCATTAAACGATTTGCATAAATAAACGGGAGAGAGAAAAAAAAATAGGGAAAATAAGTAAAAAAAAACATGAGGGATAACACGGTGGAGGGTTACTTAAAAAAATGGGGACGGATTTGATCGGATCCCGGTGGAAAACTCGTCGCGTTTACACGAAACCAGAAATATGGCGCTTTTTGTACTATCTTCTAGATTACATAATTTTGCTTATTTAATAAAATGTTTAACCTGCATTCTTCTGACTTATGTATAAATATCTTCATCAAGGTATTTCACATGGAATACACTAATCTGATGAGGTGTCATTGACTGAAATGACATTTTTTATATAAAGTGAAATCATTTGGCGATTTTCGCATTTTTATCGAAAATTGAAATTTTTGCCGAAAACTTTTTTTTAAAAATCAGAAGACTCTTGATGATACTAGTAATAACGTGGATAAATCATTTCCCCTGATAAGGATCATTTTCATTCGTTTCTAGCCATTTTTTATCACTCTGTGAAATTAACATGGGGCCTTATGGAGACGGTTTAAGCGAAGCTCACCGATTGGATGTTTTGGATGCGCCGGCAGTTGAACCAAGATTACAGAGTCTACTGAAGAGATAAATGGATACGGTTTTCAACATTGCATTCCCAATTAATATAGCTAGATTATAACCAAAGCTCGTTTTTGTAAGTCATCTATGGTGGACAAAAAAAAAATGCAATTTCGAACAAAATTTTCGCCCAATTTGCGAAGGCTGACTTTGCAAGCGGACTGACCGGAAACCAATTTCTTGGTGAAGCTAAAATGCTCGCAGATCATTTATTTTTATTATTTAGCTATATTTTGGTATAATAAGAAATTATTTGGAGATTTTCGCATTTTCGCCGAATTTCCACTTTTTTCCATACGATAAATTCAATTTTCGTTGATTTTTTTTTCTCTTCAAAAAATTTTATAATAAGAAGTTATTTGGAGATTTTCGCCGAATTTCTACTTTTTTCCATACGATAAATTCAATTTTCGTTGATTTTTTTTTCTCTTCAAAAAATTTTGAAAAAAATCTTGAAGACTCTTTATTATTCTAGTAATAACGTGGATAATTCATTTACTCCAATAATGATAATTTTCATCCGTTTCGAGCCATTTTTAATCGCTTTGTGAAATATACATGGGGCCTTATGGAAACAGTTTAAGCGAAGCTCACCCGATTGTACCTTTTGGATGCGCCGGCAGTTGAACCAAGATTACAGAGTCCATTAAAGAGATAAAAGGATGCGGTTTTCTACGTTGCATTCCCAATTAATGCAGCTACATTATAACCAAAGCTCGTTTATCTAAGTCATCTATGGTGGACACAAAAAAAAATGCAATTTTGAACAAAAATTTCGCCCAATTTACGAACGCCAACTTTGCAAGCGGACTGACTGAAAACCAATTTCTTGGTGAATCTAAAATTCTCACAGATTATTCCTCCATTATTAAGCTACATTTTGGTGTAATATGAAGTCATTTGGAGATTTTCGCATTTTTGCCGAAAATTCGACTATTTTTAATTTTCAATGATTTTTTTTCTCTCTCCAAAAAATCTGAAAAAAATCATGAAGGCCCTTGATAATATTAAAAGGAACATAGAATATTTAATTCCCCCCACAGTATTAATTTTCATCCATTTCGGGCCACTTGAATCTCCCCGTGAAATTATGCATTTTGGAAAAATAGCACAAGTGCCATCTTTTCAGTAATTTATAAGTGGAATTGTCAATTGACATTCACTTTTACAAGAACATAACAATAATTGATCAATTATGTCACACAACATTTAATTAATTATTAAATGGCTATCGACGACATGTCTTTCTGCTCATTCACTTTTATTTATTATTTATTTAAATTAAATTACAAATATTTGTTTAAATAAATTATAACAACTCTTGTAACGCTATTTCCTTCATTTTACGTCCATCTGGGGGGGGGGGGGGGTTAATAAAATTTACGTTTAAATGTTTGTACGTATTTCACTCCTACCTCCACATTTTTTTTTGGGGGGGGGGATGGCGAACCAACCCGGGTGCGCTCTTAACCGGGTTAAACGGGCCGGAAGAGCGATCATTTATTGAAGCACACCTCTCTGAATAATTAAAAAAAACGACGCTAGTAAAACCTTAAGGGGCGAGCAAGTGAAAGAGAGAGAGAGAGAGCGGAAGAGCAAGTGAAATAACAAATGAAAGAGTACGCGAGAGAATAAACGGAAGAAAGAGCAAGTAAAAATTAGAGCAACCCTAACGAGATAGCGATAGAGAGAGAGAGAGATTAAGGGAAATATAAAGCAAGCTAAACAATATAGAGAGCAAATGAAAAAATAGATCACGCTAAACGAGAGAAAGAGAGAGCAAGTGAAAGAACAAATGAAAGAATAAGCGAGCGAATAAACGAGAGAGAGGGAGAGCAAGTAAAAATTGTAACAACCTAAACGAGATAGCGATAGAGAGAGATCGAGTGAAAAATAGAGCAAGCTAAACGAGATAGACAGCAAGTGAAAAATAGATCACACTAAGTGAGAGAGAGAGCAAGTGAAAGAACAAATGAAAGAGTAAGTAATAAATGAAAAATTAAAGAGCAAGTGCAAAATGCAGCTAGCTAAAAATGGAGCGAGAGAGCAAGTGAATGAAAAAATGAGTAATCAAGCGGGATAATAAGAGAGAGAATAGAATAAACGAGAAATAGATCAAGTTAAACGAGTGAAAAGAAAAAGAGAGGGCAAGTGAAAAATAGAGCAAGCGAGAAAGTATGGGGTGTGAAGGACAGGAAAACCCCAGGGGAAGAAGTAATTTCCGCCTATAGATTCCATTGTCTATCCTCTTCCTGGTTTTAAAACAGAAAAAAAAACAGACAAAACGAGAGAAAGAGATGCACACAGCGAGAGGGATTTTCCACTCGAGGCACTCTCTGGGGGTTTATTATACCTCTTTTCCTCTTTGATTAACTCGAGTTTTATTAAAATTGAAGTTAATGAGTGCCGTGAACGGAGAACGAACGGATGGGGGGTGGATTAATTTGAAGGAGAGGTGCGGATAAAGGAACAGAAAGACGGCTTGAGTCATTCCAACTAAAATCGTATTACCTGATTTCGACTCTCGAGCCTTTCCGATCGGTGTTTTCGCAATTGCATCATAGATATTCACTCTGGCGCAATTGTGAAAATTATAAAATATTATTTGTTGTTTATTGAGACAATTTGTGCCTTCTCGTTAAATTATATCACTTATACAAACAAAATAAAAGTTTTTTTATTGTATGTACCATATGATCGATAATTATTCTCCTCTAGAGTGCTTTAATTTTCTTCTTTATTTTAAATGTTGTTGGCATCAGTGAATGAAAACAAATAAAACGTCACATGTGTCATTATTTATAAATTCAATTTTTTATAATAAAATAACCTAGAGTGCTTTCTTCATTGCCAACATCTTTAAAAAAAATTAAACTACTCTATAGGAGAAAATTCTCGTCCATATGGTATTTTATATTTGATTTCGGAAGAGTTTTTTTTAAATTTTAACTACACTGTATATATAAATTTATATTCGTATTAATTTCACCAACAAAACCAACGAAAAACCAAAAAGCTCGAGCCATTCTTTCCTTTTCCCTTTTGCCGGTGCAAGTAATTAAGATAAGCTCCCTCCCCATTAACATAGCGCAATGGTTAATGGCTGGCGCATTGTTGGGCGTTTAAAGACTCGCGTCGGAGTCGAGCTGGCAAAATGCATTGTCCTCCGAATAGGTAGAGAGCTTCTATATATATATATATATATATA
Source organism: Philonthus spinipes (assembly GCA_963082785.1). Taxonomy (NCBI): domain Eukaryota; kingdom Metazoa; phylum Arthropoda; class Insecta; order Coleoptera; family Staphylinidae; genus Philonthus; species Philonthus spinipes. Next base: position 16,018,628 of record OY720311.1, on the reverse strand, counting down.
TATATATATATATATATATATATAGAAAAGCACAGAAGCTATATACATGTGTGTGTGTAGAGTAAGGAATTCTCAATGTCCTGTGTATGTGTGTGTGGTACGGATGGAAAGTAGCAGCCGGCAGATTTCAGCGGGCAGGTATTCACACACACCGAAAAGTGGGACGCGTGCACAAAAGGTCCACAAACACACACACACACACACACACAGATACACAATGCACTCGGTGAAGGCCACTTTGGCCGAGGTGAATGTGTGTGTGAGTGAGCATGTAGGGAGTGAGTGCGAAAAGCGTTTATTTCCCTCTCTACCTACCTCTCATTCTTTTTGCGTAAGACACAGGTGTATACACTTGAAATTTGTATGCGACACTTTCTAAAAAAAAAAAACAACAAAAATAAAAAAAAAACATTTAAGCATTTTGTGTGATTATATATAACCCAGAAAGTTGTAATAAATGTTTGTTTACGCATTCCTTTGGTTTAAACAAAGTCGAAACGTTTCGACACGTTTTGATTGTTATGTCTCATTGATACAACTAACAAAGTTGAAATTTTGAATCGCCTGTGGAAGTCGACGCGTTTCGAGTGTTATCTCTCATTTATACAACTTAAAAAAAATGAAACTTTAAATCGTCTGTAGCTGTCGGCGCGTTTCGATTGTTATCGCTCATTGATACAACTAACAAAGTTGAAACTTTGAATCGCCTGTAGCAGTGGACGTGTTTCGAGTGTTATCTCTCATTGATACAGCTTAGAAAAATTGAAACTTTGAATCGTCTGTCGTTCCGATTGTTATGTCTCATCGTTACGACTAATAAATTTTGTATTAAAATACAACATCGTTTCTTTTCCTCAGACTTCTCTTTCGAACGAGCTTCTTACTTTTTGACGTGATATGTAAACTACGTGTAAATCACGTTTTTCTTATCCCACCCCTCTAACTTTCCGCGCGCGCTTTACTACGAACTTAAATTAAACTCTTTAATCCCCCTCCCCCATGTCCCATTCCTTCTCATCTCCACGTTCTCGCCTCCTCTTCCACCCATCCTCCGCACTCCTTTCATTTTCATTTTCTCATCTTCGTCCCATCCTCGGGCATTCCGGGGCTGAAGTTAATCATAAGTTTCGCAGGTGGAATCGATCGATATTCGGCGGTGTTCGAGGGTGGGAATAAGGTTGAAAAGTCGTCGTTTTATATATGGGCGTGAGGAGGAGGAGGAGGTGAGGGGTTGACATGCATTATTAATCCGGCGTCGCGACGCTCCCAGTCAAATTAAAAGTTTCCGCCCGCCCGTTCGCTAGCGCCGGCCAGAATGGGGGGTGGCGCGCCCCGGTCGGGGAATGGGTTAGTAAAAGGCGCGGGCGATAAACGACCCTACCGAAAAAAAACGAGAGAATAAAAAAAGGCACCAACCCCTGACTAATTGCGTAATTAACTTTCGACACACCCAAGTTATCAATAATCCCGGTCGGCCCCGAAACGGAAAGAAAACGAGTGAGGGAAAGAGAGAGGATTATTAATGGTTTAATGGTCTAACGGCTGTTATTTTTTCGGTTTTGTTCTTTTCTCATTTTTCTGCGTTTACATTAAGTGCTTTGTTTTTTTTTTGTTTTTTCTTTCAGTTTTAAACATTTATTTATTTCGGTATTCAATTCAAATTCAAATTTATTCAACTCAAATAGATTTAAATATAATTACATTTTTTTTGGCTTCTTATTTACAAAATTGTTACGTCCAATGGTCAACGATTTAAGTAAAAGTACTTGTCTCATGCTTTCCATTTTTTTTTTAATTTATTAGAATTTACTTATAAAAAGCTATCGTCTTGCAGTTTCATGTGTACAACTCTCATTAGACTCAATTAAAAATTAATAAGCATCCCTATTTAACACCTTAAGTTCTACCCCTTCCTCTTTCTCTCTCTATGTGTGTGTGTGTCTGTTTCTCTCTTCCCTTAATCACTAAACGACATCTCTGCGGTGTTAATTCGAGAAATCAAGAGGGGCCGATTAAACCCCTTGCCCCTTAAATTGCTTCATTCTCTCCTGCACCGCGGCGCCGGTGATCTCCCACACCGTACCCAATTAGCGATGATCCCCGCCGGGAGGGAAAAGGGATGTGAATCGGGAATGGGGAGCGATATATACGACCCCGAGACCATCGGTCATGACTCCTGATGAGTGTGTGTGTTTTTCGTAACAATTCTTTTGAATGCGGCGGATTCCAAAGAATAATCACGAATAGAAATATTCATTCACTTGGTCGCAGTCATTTAAATAAATTGAATGTTTATTTAAATAATTTAGAATAATTGTGTTTGTGTGATTGCTCGAAATTCTTGAGGGGATGCGTTTTCTAAGTGGGGAGTTGATCACAATTTAGTGATACGAAGGATTAAGGGTGGTGTGGAGGCGAGAGGAGTTCTGATAAGGATTTTCTTTGTTTTTTTTTTAATTTCATTGCAATTTTTAACGTTAGTTTAGATTCCGGAAGAATAATCGTATATGTGTATGTGTCTAATTGCTCGAAATTCTTGGAGAGTGCGTTTTCCGCGGTAAAGGGGGTATGGAATTGACCCCGATTTATTGATAGTGACACACAATTGCATTGCAATCAAAATTAGGCGCTAATTGCGATAAATAATAACTTTACTGTCAAAATTAGCGACTAATATTAACATACAATGACATTACTCTTAAAATTCGGCACTAATATTGACATACAATGATAATACTGTCAAAATTAGGCACTAATAGTAACTTTACTGTCAAAATTAGGCACTAATAATGACAAACATTGACATCACTGTCATAATTAGGCACTAATATTGACATTCAATGACATAACTGTCAAAATTAGGCACTAATAATGACATACAATGACATTACTTTCAAAATTAGGCACTAATATTGACATACAATGACATAACTGTCAAAATTAGGCACTAATAATTACACACAATGATAATACTGTCAAAATTAGGCACTAATAATGACAAATAGGAACTTTACTATCAAAATTAAGCACTAATAATGACATACATTGACGTTACTGTCAAAATTAGGCACTAATAATGACATACATTGACGGTACTGTCAAAATTAGGTACTAATATTGACATACAATGATAATATTGTCAAAATTTGGCACTAATAATGACAAATAGTAACTTTACTGTCAAAATTAGGCACTAATAACGACACATATTGATATTACTGTGAAAATTAGGCACTAATAATTACACACAATGATAATACTGTGAAAATTAGGCACTAATAATGACATACATTGACGTTACTGTCAAAATTAGGCACTAATAATGACATACATTGACGGTACTGTCAAAATTAGGCACTAATATTGATATACAATAATAATATTGTCAAAATTAGGCACTAATAATGACAAATAGTAACTTTACTGTCAAAATTAGGCACTAATAACGACACATATAGATATTACTGTGAAAATTAGGCACTAATAATGACATACATTGACGTTACTGTCAAAATTAGGCACTAATAATGACATACATTGACGGTACTGTCAAAATTAGGCACTAATATTGATATGCAATGATAATATTGTCAAAATTAGGCACTAATAATGACAAATAGTAACTTTACTGTCAAAATTAGGCACTAATAATCACAAATAGTAACTTTACTGTCAAAATTAGGCACTAATAGTGTCAAATAGTAACTTTACTATCAAAATTAGGCATTAATAATGACATACATTGACGTTACTGTCAAAATTAGGCACTAATATTGACATACAATGATAATACTGTCAAAATTAGGCACTAATAATGACAAATAGTAACTTTACTGTCAAAATTAGGTACTAATAACGACACATATTGACATTACTGTGAAAATTAGACACTAATAATCACAAATAGTAACTTTACTGTCAAAATTAGGCACTAATAGTGTCAAATAGTAACTTTACTATCAAAATTAGGCACTAATAATGACATACATTGACGTTACTATCAAAATTAGGCACTAATAATGACATACATTGACGTTACTGTCAAAATTATTCACTAATAATGACATACATTGACGTTACTGTCAAAATTAGGCACTAATATTGACATACAATGATAATACTGTCAAAATTAGGCACTAATAATGACAAATAGTAACTTTACTGTCAAAATTAGGCACTAATAGTGTCAAATAGTAACTTTACTATCAAAATTAAGCACTAATAACGACATACATTGACGTTACTGTCAAAATTAGGCACTAATAATGACATACATTGACGTTACTGTCAAAATTAGGCACTAATATTGACATACAATGATAATACTGTCAAAATTAGGCACTAATAATGACATACATTGACGTTACTCTCAAAATAAGGCACTAATATTGACATAGAATGATAATACTGTCAATATTATGCACTAATATTGACATAAAATGACATAACTGTCAAAATTAGGCACTAATATTGACTTTCAATTTTTTTTTCGAACATATGGAGATTTCGGCGATTTACTCTCTTTTCGTTTCTTCTGTTGTTTTCGTTTCTTTTCCCTTATTTTTCTACACGAGAAAAGATTGAAGGGATTTCTACGTTATATGCAGACGAGGTGGAGAACGAGGACGAGGCAGAGCGCGCAAAAAAAAAGAGATTCGTGGGTGATTGAGCGACGGGCGCGTAATACTCCTGTCAGGGTGCGACGCACACAAAACGGTCGCGACGCGGAATAATGGGACCGCGCAACCTGCCAGAAAAATTGACGGGAACGTAGGAGAAGGGTGGGCGAGGGAAATAAATTACGCCGCGCGGATTTTCCAACGGGAGGGTGTTGCATATTTTTCAACCGGTTTTATTTTTCCGACCAAAAAAAAAGAACGCCTCTCGTTTTTTTTTGTTGTTGTTGCACGGGCGAGAGAAGGTGACAAATTTCCGATATAATAAATCGACGCTTTGAAACCGGCGTTACGGACTGCGACGTGTTTGAGTAATGGTGGTATTGTGTTAAGAGTGTGAGGGGTTTTAATTAAATCATAGAAAACGGGATTTAACTTATCTTTAAATATTTTCTCATTAAGCAAACCAAGTGAGTTTTATTTAAATTAATATTCTTACATATATAAAGGATTTAACTTGTTAATTGTTAGGTTTCCACTTGGTTGTAGATTATGTACAACCAAGTGGAAGCCTAAGAATTATATATTTTTGTTAATTAAATGTACATTATAAAATGCAGATTCCGTAAATAAATAAATAAAAAATGTATCAGTGACACGTTAATGTTGCCGAAGCTATAGTTACTAAATAAGTTATCAGTTAAGTATAAAAAAAGCACTTGTACACTTTTTAAAATAAAAGTGTTTCTTATTCAACCAACCTTCACTTAACTCATAATTATATAAAATAAATTATTATTTGTACAAAACAAAGTTTTTATTAATTTATAAACAGGATTTAATTTGCAACAAGTTTTAACATCCCCCGAGAGTTTCTCTCTCTCTCTCAGATGATGGGGGTCGAGAGAAGGAAATTGTGATTGATTTTTTTTTGTTAAATCGCTGCAATTAATCGGGGCTTTGTTTAATCAACTGGAAATTGTCCTCTCTTTTTTAATTTTCTCTCTTTTTTTATTTAATTGACAAAAATAACACACTTAATCCCTGAATAATTATCATTGCCGGGATCGCAATCGGCTTTGGCTTTACGTTTTACTGTGATCCCCTTTAATTATCGCCACCGGCGCGGGCGGGCGGATTTCGGGGGAATCGATTGGCTTTCAAACCCCCCTTTCACTCCTCTCCACCACCCCATACCAATCGCGATATCAGTAAATCGGGGTCAATTCGCATCCCCCCCGCGGACAACGCATCCCACAAGAATTTCGAGCAATTACTCAGACATATGAATATTATTATTCCGGAATTAAAATTTAGTTTGGAAATTGTAGTGGAAGTAAATAAACAAAAAAATAGATCGTAAGTAACTCCTCTTCTAGAACAAGAAAGGATATTATTTTGTTTTATTTGTTAAATAACAAACAAAAACAACATTTTGTTTCATTGTTTATTATTCAAGGAACAAAAAAACAGCATTTTGTTTTTGTTTGTTTGTTTGTCATTTGAGAGACGGGGGTTGAAGTAAGAAAAGTCGGTTTATAATAACGTTTCTGCAGTGTCGGTTAAGTCGTTGTCGTCGTCGTAATAATTTCGCAATTTCGTAATTTCCATTTTCCCACCGGGGGCAAACGAGAGTTTTTCGTTAATTAAGCCTCCATTATTTACATCAAAACGAAATTACACGGCAGTCGTCCCGCCAACCAACTAAAGCCACCCTTGCCAAATTCGGGCGAGCGGAGCGCACATTTCGGAGAAGGAAAGGATTAGCGTACCGCACGAAGCCCGACGTTTCCTGCGCACTCAATAAAGAGAATTTTAGAACTTCTTCAGATGAAAATTATAGAAAATCTGTATTACTGAAAACTACATTAAATTACGTTTAAGTTGAGAAACTTTAATAAAGCTCGCTTCGCTCGCAATCCTGACAACTATGCTTAGACAGTCCAGATTTTTTATAGAGCTCGATTCGCTCGCAAACAGCTAAGCACATGCAGTCCAAAATCTTAAATAGTGCTCGCTTCGCTCGCAACTCTGACAACTAAGTTCAGACAGTCCAGATTTTTTTATAGAGCTCGCTTCGCTCGCAATCCTGACACCTAATCTTAACCAGTCGAAAGACTTCATTAAAGCGCAATAAAACGTAATTTATATTTAATTTTTTGTTCTTGATTTTTTTTGCTTCTTTCTATAGTCACAATAATCGAGTGTGTGAATTTCTGAATCTCTGATTGTTCGTTTGCCTTTGCTCAAGATAATTTCACATTGCTCGGGCGATAAAACGTAATAAGGGGGGTTTTTCTTTCTTTTCCTCCTCCACGTCGTTTCTCGCGGACAATGCAATCCGAGAGATACGGACGGTGGAGAGTTTCACACGGGTCGGACGAAAATCGTGCCCAGACGACCGACTCGTAAACAAACAACGAGACGGGCCTCCGCCAATTTATTCCTCTTTCTCACAGGAACCGGCGAGAATGTTGGCCCGTTATAATATGCCTCGGTGGTTGGGGCTTATGGGAAAGGCTCATCCGAAATTACAAAGGAAAAAAAAAGGACGAAAATCACATCCCCTGAGAATTTGCTCCCTTTTTTTATTTTTATTTCCTTGTTCCCATGAGGTTTGCGAATTAAGCGAGCGTTTAATCCAATTCGCCGGATGGATTTGGCGGAATCGCTCGGTGGAATCAATTTGGGATGATTAAAGTTTGTGCGAGTAAATGTTGTGAGGTGAAGTGAACGAGTTCTTAGATAGGGCCGAAGCAATTCCCGTTATTGGATGGAGGAAATTGCGGGTTTGATGCCGAGACCGAGAAATAACAACAACAGCAACAATTCGGATGGAATTTATTGGAATTTGTTGATGAAATTAATTTAATTATCGAATGAGTGGAATTGCGACGAATCATTTTTGCTTTAACGTAAAAAATAAAATTAAAATAAAAATAATTTTTAAATAATTAATAAATTATTATAATTATTTGAGTTACTAATTTATTAATTTGAACTAATAAATGCCTGTTTAAGTCATTTTTTAGTATTTACATAATCATTTCTTGATAATTCTAGAGATATATTAAATAAAAATGATTTGAAAATAATTAATAAATTATTTTCACATTTAGCTCTGTGACTTTTGACTAAAAAATGACTAAGCAATCGATTACTAACTGCAATTGTCTCAGGTAGTTTAAGTTCTGGTCATGAATCAGGAATTATTTGAGAAAAAAATGAATGTTTATTAAAAAGGATGGATACCTACTTAAGAAAAAGTGAAACACACGAAAGGATTTTTCTCGTTAATTTTATTCGTTGAAAAATTTCAAAGAAAATCAATGAAATCTGAGCAAACCCATTTTTTTGGTATATATTTCACGCATTGAAAAAATATGTTGTCACTACTGTATTTCGAATGATTATCAGGAGGACCTACAAGATTTTTTTTATTTATTTAATATTAAAAATATTTTTCTCTTTGTGTTTTCTCCCCAAAAATCTCCTTTTATTAAAAATTCGCAACACTCTTAATAAATAAATCACTTATCGGGAGTTCTTTTTCTCCCTTTTCTTTTCTTTCGTTACTTTTATTATTCTCTCTTTTCGGATTTCTTTTTGTTCTCCTCCGCAGCGCGCACCGCATGATTGCATGATTGCCGTCGCGTCCCCCGAGGCTGTTTCGGTTGCAGCAGCAGGTAGCGTCGCAGGGAGGCCTGATTGGCCGCCGAAGGGCAGCTGCAACACGACTCTCGTCTCGATAAACACCTGCCGACGAGCAATTCGACCACGGCGGACGTTAACTGTAAAAACAAGAGTGCATTCCTGAATTCGAAATTTTTCGGGGGGCAGGGGACCCTCGATTTTTGTATGCGTATAGGCCGACGAGGAATTAACCGAGAGAAAACCCACCCTGCTTTTATCTAATGTCAATAATCACTCTTGTTTAATATTGGATGAATAAGAAATGTAAATATTGTAGGCCCTTCTTATAATCATTCGAAAAGCATTAGAGACATATATTTTTTTTAATTGTGAAATATTTACCAGAAAAATGGGTTTGAAATTTAGGCATAGTATCCTTTGCTTTTAAATCTAGTGATATCCCGAACAGACTAATACGTACATATACATATTCCATTATCTTTTAAATTTGTTTATTGTTAATGCGCTCGCAACTAAGTATGAATCTTCCTTTACTTCATAACCAGTTAAATGAAATCAATCATGTGATAAAAAAGCACTAATATCCTTTCTTCACAATTTTATTTTAATTCCATATGTATTTACATTTCGGACACAATGTGACCATTATCAATGGATTAATGCATTTATATATATATATATATGCAACTAAACACACATACACTAATGCATATGACTTGCGTATTTTGCATGTATACATAGGGGAAATGTATACTGATAAAAAAAAAGCAATTGTTTTACTTTTGTCTTTTTCATGGCTAACTATTTTTTGGTGTATGGTAAAATTAAAAACGACTGTAACTTATTTTATTTTAAAAATAACTATGGCATATGTTATATCGGATTAAAGGGAAAAAAATAGCCCTTTTAATAAAGTCATAGCCAACTATTGTTTCCATTTAAAAAAAGGTAAGTTTGTGTCATATCTCCCAAAATATGGGCGAAAATTTTTTTTTGATTTTTTTTATTAATCTGTGTAAAATTTTCTACAACTTTGTCCTTTACAGTTTTTTTCTATCTATGATAATAATAGAGATATATTGATTTCAAAAAATTGACACATTTTACTTTTTCAAAATATCTAGTTACCCTTGACTTTTTCAAATATTTTGAAAGTGTCATTTTATTCGTCTTATAAAACTGCACTTCTTTCCCCATTTAACCGTTTTTCTATCTCTTATAGTTTCCGAGATCCCTATAGAGAACATCGAAAAAAACTCACCCTGTATAAGAATAAATAAAAATCCGATAAAAAAATAAAACGTTAAAAAAAATAAAAAAATGGAAAGAAAAAAAAATAAGAAAAGAAGGAATCAATTAAATTCCTGCCGCTCAATTTAATCCCACCCCTATTTTCCGCCCTGGCCCGACTTTCATAACTCACACAAGATCACCAACATAAGGTAACATTTCATCGCGAACCACCCACCCCTCCAGTCTCTCCCCCAAACCCCATTCCATTTCTCTCTATATATCCGTGCGCGAGTGTGTGCGCTTTCGTGTTTTCCCCATTCTTCGCCTCCAGAAACTTTCCGGTAAACTTTGACAGTTAACAAAAGTCGCGGACGTTTAAACTCCGCAATAAATTCAAACGACTCAAACGACTCGGGGGAAGAAGGAAGGGGGTGGGGAAAAGGGGACGATTTAAGGGTAAATATTTGCCATTTGTCACCCTCGGGGCGCCTTTTCTCAACAACGGATTCACCCTCACGCAACTTACACACAGACAGAGACAGAAACACAGAATATAAGTAAGAAAGAAAGGAAAGGAGAAGAAAAAAAATAACAAACATCCATCGGGAATAACTGGCTAACTCGATTAAAATGAAAACTTTGTCTATTAGGACTTAATTTTTGAAACAAACAAACAAAAAATAAATAAAATAATAATAAAAAAATTAACGTTAAAAATTCACTGCTTCGACTTTAATAATAATAATAATAATAAATTCCTTTATTTCTTCAAAAACCTTACAATATAAACATAAATAGTATAAGAGTAGGCGTTGTTTTTATTTCTAAAGATGAGTATGTATATCTATTGAGATATTTACAGTTATATTAAGTTTATGAATAAGACTTAGTTCAGACGATTTTGTAAAAATGAGGGACATTACGAACGATCCTGTGATTAATCACTGTAATAGTGAAATAACTTACAAGAAAACATATTATTAAAAAAATTCCTATCGTAAATCGCAAACCTTTTTTAAAACTGGGCGAAATCAATAAAAATCGAATCGCTACGATATGTGTTGTGTTTTCCCCACCAACAAATCAAACCAATCCCTTTCCGATTCCCCCTTAAGGAAGTTTGCTTCCGAGTTTTTAACTTTTCTACACGCAAAAAAAAAGAAGGAAAGGAAGGAAAGACGACGGAGTTTACAAGTCGGGACTCGTTACGCGTTCCTCCCGGCTATAAATCAAAACGAAAATGGAACGATATTAGAGCCGGGGGGGGCATTCCTAATTGGGAGAACTTGCTTTCGCCGAAGGGAATGTAAGGGAAAACGAGAGAAAAGGTCGAAAATACGGGGGGGAAGTCTGAAATATCACGGAAGGAAGGAAAATAACACGATAAAGCGTTTGTATGATAATGAATGCAAAAAGGGTTGAAAAAAAAAAACTTCGGCGAATTTAATGAGCGCAATCAAATAGGAAATGCACAAGTTTTCAATTCGAAAAGCACAAAAATTTTCAAACAACTTTAAATCCCAATCATTTGTCCCGGTTGACACAAGCTCAGTCAGTTCAATGTTTTTATAGAGCTCGCTTCGCTCGCAAACTTGAAACAAGCTCAGTCAGTCAAGTGTTCTTATAGAGCTCGCTTCGCTCGCAACATTGACGCTTAAGTTTGGCCGGTTCAAAGTCTCTGAACTTCGCTCGTATACTTAACACTTAAGCTCATCCTCATAAAGCTCGCTTTGGTCGCAATGTTTTCTAGATTAGTGCAGTTGCTTTTTGTTGGGTGGTGTAAATTCCTGTTGCCCAGCCAGTGTTCTTTTGTTGCTTGGCCAGTCTAGATTTTTATAGAGTTAGTAACGAAGTGTGGATTTTCCTTCACTAGTTAAATTAAATCAATTTATTTTTTTTTATTCAAGACGAATATTAGGTAATTTTATTTATTTCCCTCCTCCTTTGTATTCCGCAAGCGTTTGGATAATTTTTTTTCTGCACACCCAAAAAAAAAAAAAATAAAAAAACATAACTTAATACCTACGTCCTGATTCCGTCGCTTCCTACTCTTTTTCCTCGCTCCCGTTTTTTTTATATCCCGGCGTTCGCGACACCGAAATACAAAATAGCTGGAAGGGGGATTTAGCATGTAGCCTCTTTCCAGCTCCCCCCAGGGAGAAACAGGACTCTCCTTACCGCGTTCCCTTACTCCGGGGACCTGTTTAGTAAATTTCTTCAGACGTCCCGCTCGGAGCGTTTATGCACGCGTACGTACGTTTCACCCTCCTGACACATTTTTTCTCCCCTCTCCCGCCACCTTTTATTTAGTTATCATTTTTTCTCTTTCTCTCGACTTTTTATTTACTTATTTTTTTCCCTTCCGGAAGGGAGAAATCGCGGGATTTAATAACGACAGGTGGAATTTAATCATAAAGAGCGAAAAGCAAGAATAAATAAATAAATAAATAAAGGCAGGCGCGTAGTAAACGAACGTTGTTTGTATGCTACAAAAAAATTAAAGGGGGATGAAACGCAACGAACGGTGTGTGTACATTTGTAATAAAAAAAACAAAAGAAAACGCGATGGGGGGGGGGATAAAAGCTGTGAGTGCGCCCGAAATGAATTGCTTTTAATTGTGTATCTATTTTTTTATCTGTTGTAATATTTGTTTATCGATTTGAGAGAAATGGATCCCATGCTTGTAATGACAAGCCTTTTTTTAATCCTTTCGCGATTCCCGGTACATATAAATACCATTAAGTTTTATGTCAGGACTAAACAACAATAGGACTTTCTATAGAACTGATGATAAATAAAAGTACTGTAGCAAAAGATTGAATTGAATTGAAGAAGGGGGTAGTGGTAACCCCCTTCTTCAATTCAATTTATTTATTTCCAAATAGAATAATACATTCAAGGGTGGGTCATATTTGGTAAGATGCAAATGTATAGCATTCAACCCATTATTTTTTTCCACATCTTCTATTATAAAATATAATTTTGAATGAAAAAAAAAACATTAAAGTATTTATATGTCTCTTAGAATAAAAAAAATCGTCTCGAAAAGGTTAAAAATAAATGAAAAATACGTACAAAAAATTGTCCTTTTTTTAAATCAGAAAATAAAGCATGATATATTCTAATATAATATATTTTTTACGTTTTTTCTGAACATCCTTTATTTTTTTAAATTAAAAAAAGTACGATTTTTTGTAGGCATTTTTCATTTTATTTCCTGAATTATTTTTTACGTTTTTTCTGAACATACTTTATTTTTTTAATTAAAAAAAAGTACGATTTTTTGTAGGCATTTTTCATTTTATTTTCTGAATTTAAAAAAAAGCCTATTTTTCCGAAGGTATTTAAAGAAAAACATAAATTCACGGATAAAAATCGCACTTTTTTAAGGAAAGAAAAACAAATGGTGATATAAGAATTCGTATATGTCGCACAGTATTTACCCTTCTAAAGTGCGCATGGGTTAGACATTTAAGTAAGGAAAACAAAAAGAGAGCTTGCCGGCGTTAATCTGGTGGCATAAAAAGTTACCTTGTTTTTTTTTTTAATCCGAAATTGTAGCAATGTCTCTACAATACAATTTTCTTATTGTTTCAGTTGAAATCAACGCAAGTCGAATGGAACAACAACTGGAAAACTTTACTCGAGAAAAAGAACATCGAAGAAGACCGCCCCTCTCGACACCAGCGCTACCTCAGAAAGCGCATCATCGAATTAGAGCGCACTGTACGTCAAACCAGAGAAGAACAAAGCATTCTAGAAGAGAAAATAGCAAGAATTGAAAGCGAGCCGAGGAAAAATGACAACACCAACGACAATCTAATCTCGGGCGAAATCTACGACCGCATCAACGGCAACCAACTCGAAAACTTCTTGCACCAGAAACGGCTCCTCGAAATCGGCAGCATCACTTTGGAAGAGCGCGTTTCGAATGCCGAGGAACAGCAACGGATCAACACGGCTACCGTCTTGAATCTCACTAAACAGTTCACCAACTTTGATAAGCTGCACCTATCCATGCTGGAATTGTTGGAAAACGTCGAGAATATCGAGAATCGCGTCGATAAAACGTTGCCGGAATTCAGGAAGGAAATCTCGAAATTGGAGATTCAGGTTTCGGAGAGTGCTTCGAAATTGGCGGCGCTCAAAGAGGACCAGACGAATACGAGGGTTTCGATGAAGGCCATCAGTGTTTCCGTTTCGAATCTTCAAGTCAGGGAGGAGGATTACAAGAGGAAACTCGAGGCGATCACCGAGGGGGTTGAGATGTTGAAGAAGTCGAATAATGTGCAGACCGCGAAGTTACACGATCATATACTTAAGGTAAGGTAATAATTAATTAATAATAATAATAATACATTTATTTATCACAGAAAAAAATACAAAATGAAATATTATGAGTTTAGGCGAAGTTTAGTCAGCTTAAAATGTTATTGATCTTCCACTTAACCTACGATTAATTAATTATTAATCATAATAAATGAAAGACGACAAAAGCGCCATCTTTCGCCTAATTTCATGTGTCATCGTCAACGATTCGAGTCTACAAGGTAGATAACAGAGAATCGTTGTTTCGTCCACTAAAGGACATTTTATTAAATTAATTATTAAATTGAGTAAATTAATTATTTTCACATTTCTTTTTATTTTATTTAAATCAAATGTCCATTTGGTATTTCAATGTCTGGAGGGATATTTATTCAAGAAATAGGTGTTTTGGTGGATTTTTTTAAGTACTTAACGTAAGTAAAAAAGTCGTAATAGTTAAAGTGGTTTATTTATTATTATTTAAAAAATTGGGATTTCCCCCAGATATTGAATTACATAATGGACATATGATTGAATTTTGTTAGTTTTATAATTAAATTGCGATTCCGTTAAAAGAATGGTTTATTTAGATTTGAAAAGAACGATTCCTTTGTTCTAAGTAAATTCCGCTTCATAAAGCGCATCACCCGCACGTTTTAATTACAAACCGCACAAAAGCTTTTCAGCTCCTCCACCACATGAATGAACAACGCCCGTCGTGTGCGTTTTGATTTCACGTCACTAACGATATCCCTTTCGTCCTTTACAGACTGAAGCATCAACGGCGGACGCCAACGCCACAAAATCCACAATCCACCTCGTCCAGGAGCTGAAATCATTCGAAAAGGAATACAAAAGCATCGTCAACAAGCTTCCGCACGACTGCAACGCGGTCAACGGCCCCAAGGGCGTCTACTTGATATCCCCCGGAGACGGCGAACCGATCCTAGCTTACTGCAACCAGGGATGGACCACCATACAAAAACGCTACGACGGTTCCGTGAATTTCAACCGAAACTGGAACGACTACTCCAACGGCTTCGGAACTGCAACCGGAGAACACTGGCTGGGCAACAGGAATTTGCACCACCTAACAAAAACCAACTGCACCAAACTAGAAATCAACATGAAGGACATCTACGGGAAATACTGGCAAGCCACTTACGAAAACTTCACAATCGCGAGCTTCGAGCAGGGTTTCAAGCTCGTGGTCGGGAAGTACCACGGAAACGCGAGCGATGCGCTGGATTACCAGAACAGGATGGAGTTCTCGACGGTGGACAACGACCGCGATATTTCCAACACGCACTGCGCGAACAACTACGAGGGTGGCTGGTGGTTTTCGCACTGCCAGCACGCGAATTTGAATGGGAAGTACAATTTAGGGTTGACTTGGTTCGATAGCTCGAGGAACGAGTGGATCGCCGTGGCGACGAGTGAGATGAGGGTGAAGAAAAGGGACGTTTGCTAGAAAACGCGAAAATAAGAAAAATAGAAAAGTGTGTTTTTAAGGATGAAAGAAAAAAAGGGTGCTTTTAGAAAAAATTGAAAGAAAACCGAAAAGTATAAAAAAAAACATTAAATATCCGACGGTTTTTTTAAGGAAAAAAGGGAGGTTTTTAAGAAAATCAAACATTTTTTTAAATCAGAAATTAAAATTTCTTTAAAAACATTAAGAACACATAGAAAAAAACTTTTTTTAAATTAAAAAATAAAACATGTTTGAAAAAAAATTAAAATCATGTTTTCATTAAATCTCTTTTTTTTTAAAAAGGAAAGAAAAAGATTTTTAAGAAAATCACGTATAAAAACAGCGGACGTTTGTTTTTAAATCAGAAAATAATAATATTTACAGAAATATGAAAATCACGTAAAAGAAAAAAAAATGTAAGGTTTTTAAGAAAATAACATACAAAAGTATCCAACGTTTTTTTTTTTTTAAAGAATGAAAAATTAATTATTTTCAGAAAATCGAAATTGAATACATCCTTGTAAAACAAAACAAACAAAAAAATCGCAAACCAATTGAAGCCAGTAAGAGCCAAAGATTCAGAACTAGTTCATTCATTGTATTTATATAATTTAAGTTTCGTTTAAGGTTACTGTAAAATAATTTCAAAAAAATATAATAATAAGAAAAAAAAAATACGCGTGCTTTCGCACACACTTTTGTAAATATATTTATTTACCCGAAGAGATGAGGAATTAAAAAAAAATAAGAAAAAACTATTTAATCAGTCCTCCGATTTAGAAGGAGGAATTTGTTGAAAACAAAGTGATCGGTTGATTATTGAAGATATAGTTTATGTGTATGAGAGTCCTGAGAACTGCCATATCCTTAAGGTTAACGCTTAATTTGTATTTATATATAAATATGTATTTTAGAAGAAGAAAGAGAGAGAGAGCAAAAGAATAATAATAAGTTCCCCCCTCTTTAAAATAATGTTGTAAGCCCCGTTTAACACAACCCTGTCGTGGATTAAATACGCTTGTAAATAATTACCTATTTATAAATAGGATAGTCTGATTATTATTATTATTATGTAATTTATTAATTTATTTTGTTTTTTTTAATATTATTGTGTTTAGGGAGGAAAAAACGGAAGCGTTTTAATTTTGTATATATAAATGTATTTACGGAGAAAACCTTTGTACCAATGATTAGTAATTATTTTAATAAATAAATAAAAAAAATATTTTGAATTTATAAAAAAAATCAAACTAAATGCTTTTCTGTTACCTTATTACAACCCTTTTCCACAAAAATAAATAAAAAAGACCGGCTGAATTTTTACAAATTGGCTATCGATCAGTGGTCTGGTATATTGAAATAAAAAAGGGAATGTTAAGGAAAAAACATAAACTGGTTGCATTATCAGGGATGGGTTTTGTGTAAAGCAACAAAAAAATCTATATAATAAATAAGTTCGGAGAACAACTAAAAAAACTGCCCAAGAATTAAAGTTGTTATTTCAGATTAAACGGAAGATATGGTGGGTGCGCCGGGTTTTCGTTCTCTAAAAAATACTTCCAGTTGGAATTTTAATTAACCGACTTCAGATTCTTATTCAGCGCTACCTTTTCATTAACTTTCAGCGCAATCGGAGAGAAACAGATTTTTTAGTAAGAACGAAAATTTTCAAAATGAACCTTGTATATGGATACTTTAAATAATATAAAATAAGAATCCGTCAACTGATTGTTTCAACTCCATCTACAAATATATATTTTTTTTTAATTATTGAAATTCCTGTCTAAAATCGAAAAAGTTCAAAGGGGTACCCCTTTGAAAATTTTCAATTTTCGTCAAATTCTGTAAAAAGTTTATTTCTGGATAAAATGAGCTGAAACTTTGTGCAGAGATAGTTTAAATAATGCAGATTAAGAATCCGTCATCAGATTGTTTGAATTCCGCCTAGAAGTATTTTTTTTTTAATTTTTGAAGTTTCGTCCAAAATCTAAAAAAGTTCAAAGGGGTACCCCTTTGAAAATTTTCAATTTGCGTCAATTTCTGTAAAAAGTTTATTTCTGGATAAAATGAGCTGAAACTTTGTGCAGAGATAGTTTAAATAATGCAGATTAAGAATCCGTCATCAGATTGTTTGAATTCCGCCTAGAAGTATTTTTTTTTAATTTTTGAAGTTTCGTCCAAAATCTAAAAAAGTTCAAAGGGGTACCCCTTTGAAAATTTTCAATTTTCGTCAAATTCTGTAAAAAGTTTATTTCTGGATAAAATGAGCTGAAACTTTGTGCAGAGATAGTTTAAATAATGCAGATTAAGAATCCGTCATCAGATTGTTTGAATTCCGCCTAGAAGTATTTTTTTTTTAATTTTTGAAGTTTCGTCCAAAATCTAAAAAAGTTCAAAGGGGTACCCCTTTGAAAATTTTCAATTTTCGTCAATTTCTGTAAAAAGTTTATTTCTGGATAAAATGGGCTGAAACTTTCTCTAGAGATAGTCTAAATAATGCAGATTAAGAATCCGTCATCAGATTGTTTGAATTCCGCCTAGAAATATTTTTTTATAATTTTTTAAATTTCGGCCAAAATCTGAAAAAGTTCAAAGGGGTACCCCTTTCGTCATCTCGCCTTGAAGTATTATTTTTTCACTTATAAAATAAAAATATCTTTTTTTCCTTAGGTACTTTGGCAGAGAGACGTCGGGGCGATTTAAATAATCTTTAATTCGTAAGAAAAAATATTTTTATAATATCAGTTTTTTTCTCATATTCAAATAATTTATTAATAAGAGAAATGGTGTATATAATGTTTAAAGAGATTTTTATAAATTAATTTAATATCAAATAGTTCTAAACGAATTTGGAATAAATGGTGCATGCGCCGGGATATAAGCCATAGGCAACCTAATTTACAAGTAAGTTGAGTTGCCTATAGCGTAAGCGCACCCACCCGTCGTGATAGGCAACCCAATTTACAAGGTAATTTGGTTGCCTATGAGACGAATGTTTAAAGAAATATTTATTTTCAATTTCTGAAGTCTAAATAATTGATTCTAATTAATACATTAATCAAGGTGAATAAAATCAAGCATCCAATTAATTTTACATTAAATAAGGATTGTTTATTTTTTTAAAAAGAAAGTCATAAAAAATACAGGATAGTAAATATTGCAAAGAGAAATAATTTACAAATGATATTATCTTAGATACTATATTATAATTTTGATTTTTTAAATTTTATTTAATTGTTAATTTCTTTTTTAAATACAATTTAATTTAAGTCATATAATACAAGTTATTTTTATATAATACAAGTTTTTTTGGTTTATTTATAAATCAATGTGAGAGAGTAAAACAATTCGTCATTTAAGAATCCAGTTCAGCACGTTGTAAACTACTTTTCTATCAATTTGCAGCTCAATCGAAGACAAACAGTTTTTTTTAAGAAAAATGAAAAGAAAGTCACAAGGGGTTGAATTTTCTAAGATTTCATTAATATTTGTTTCGGACTGAAACTTTGCAGACAAGTAGTTTTCATCGTGCTACAATCAGATTTTTTTTCTTGTGCCCAGAAGCGTTAATTTATTATACTTATAGTCTAAAAAAAATATTTGTAAGAAAATATTTTTTATTACAAAATTATTTTTCTTTCCCATCCAAATTAAATTTTGTATGGACCAAACCTACAATTACTACACAAACAAAAAATCTTTTAAAACAATTGCCTGCTTTAAAAAATGTTAATAAAATATATAAAAATTATTTTACAAAAAGAGAAATAATTTACAAAAGAACATTTCGTATATACAATTGAGGCTATTCCGTATGCAAAATATTAAGTTTAACGTGTTTGTTATTTTTGTCTTCACACGAATGTCTAAGTTGTTTTTTGCAATTTGTACTAATATTTGAGTTTAGCCAGTAGCGTAAAATATTATATTTAACAATCCACATATGGAATAGCCCGGAATATTACAAAGTGTAAGTAGAAATAGTGAATGTGCCGGGTTTAAAAGATAATTGGGTTGCATACAGTATAAGTACATTTTTATTATAGGCAACCCAATTAATGTTTTACCTTTACATTCTACCACTGGGGTTTCCCGTATTAATAAGAGCGTGGCACACTTAGATTCGTGGCTATTCCGTGCGGAAAATGTTAAGTTTATCATATGTGTTATTAACTGTACATTTTATATGTATGTATCCATTATAAAACCTAAGTAACGTTATTCTTGATTTTTTCATTCGGTTGGCTGCACTATCTTATTGATAATCAATTGGAAAAAATCATAGACACCAACTTTTAATATATTTTCAATTTGAGTCTCATTAGTGATTAATTGGTAAAACATTTTAGTAATATTAGGGATTGTTAAGTAAGTGTAAAACAAACCAAGTGAAACTTACTTAACAATCCCTAATACCAACTTTTAATTCCGCGAATACCTTACTAACGCCTCATTTGTGGATTATAAAATTGAACGTTGGTCTGAAATGATAACAAATAACCTACATGTTAAACTTAACATTTCTCGTACGGAGTAGCCACGATTATTTATAGAATGAGGGTAAATAAGGATGTAAAGTTGATAGAAAAAAAAAACAAATTGGAAATAAATATCTATAATTTGTAGAGATTTCTAAAATTCAAAATATTTAATTCACATATTATTAATCTTAAAAATCTCTTTCTATGTTATATATGTTTATTTCTAATTGTTGTTTTTTTTACACATTTCATCTGTATTTCTGTCCATTCTATACAAAAAAAATAATAATAATAACAATATAAAATCGTATAAATATAATTAAATTCTAATTAATAATAGGAAATGTTCGTATTCACTTGGTCCCAGTTATTACATAGAAAAATAGTTTCAATAAGACCATATTGAAAACTATCATTAAATATTGTTATCATCACAATTATTTATTCGATGTTGAAACTTGGGAATCCTGCAAATCGTCCTCCTGGTGCACATTTAACTTCCCCAGTAGCTCGTTCAGCTTCTCCGCTTTCCTCTCCTCGTTCCTCTCGATAATCGCACACAGATGATCCGTCAGCATCTCCTTCTTCTCCAATTTCCTGTGCAGACGCAGCTTCGCCTCGAGGAACTCCCGCTCGATCCTGTGATACCGCTTCTCCGCCTCCATGTAGTCGACACTGGCCAGCTCTATTTGCTTCCTGAGAATCTTAACATCGTCCGAGAGGTCCGCGTCGAGTTTCCTGAACTCGTCCCGGATACGGTCAAGGCGTTGTTGTTCTTCGAGAGTGCGCTTCGTCCGGTCCTCCAGGGCTTTGGCGAGGAGTTCTTTCCGCCTGCGGTTCTGTTCTTCGATTAGTTTTTGCCTGGTTTGGGATTTTTCGGAATCGGGTTTTCTCGATTCTGCAGATCTCAGTTCTTGATTCGGGACGTTAGAGATTGTTGCTTCAGATGAGTCTGCTTGTTTATTCGAAGCGTTCATTCCTTGATCCTTTAACGATTTGATTGCTTCATTATCTAAGAACATTAATTCCTTTATTATTACAATAATAAATATTATAATATGAACTATTAATTTTTAGATATGTCAAGAGAGGGAAGGTACTTCAATGTTTGTAGCTCAGGAATCATGGGAAGATCAATTAACCCAAAATAACTTATTATTCAATCATTTAACAATCTCTCACAGATTTAATTCCCTTGTTTTCTCAAATTAATTTAATTTGTATTAAAAAAATTAGGGCCGATTCACAGTCATCCTGGACGACAAAAGCAATTTTCAGACTTTAATGCAAAAATTAGGTAATAGAAGTTCCTTTCAATGACTTTAAAATCAAATATAGGGGAGAACTGTGATCTACGGTAATCATAATCTCAAATAATAGTGAATGGTTTCCGGGAATAGAAATGGATCATATACAAAAAAAGCCTTTTCCCGGGTGATTCTTAATAGATACACGTAAACCCTATTATTCATCTGCCTTGTTTTCTTTCCAGGGTGATTGTGAATCGGCCCTAATTGCTCGCAGGATTACCTGTAGATTTTTCTCTCTCATTTAGGATATCATCACTTTCACTCCTCTTCTCCTTAGAAATTTCCTTGCTTTCATTTTTTCCTCGTAACAACCCCTCCTTTGAGTAATTACCAATTCGATTTGTTTTCTTCTCAATTTTGGCCTCCTCCGGAATCGGTGTTAAGTCCGTCAATTTGCTCAGGTATTTATGGTTTTTGTTATCCCTGTTGTTGGGGTTTTGTTGTTTGGGTTTGAAGGTGGCCTTCGGTTTGTCTAAATAAAAAAACAAAAAAAATAATTAGTTTTTTTTTTTTTTTTCATATCAATAATTTAATCAAAGAATTTTCAGAGAGAATGCAAAAAGTGTATTAATGATTGTTGAAATAAAAATTCATTTGATTTTGAGAAATTAATTATGTTGCTTGAAAATTACACGAGTGTGATCTTTTTATTAAACAGTTGTTTTAGTGGAAGCTATGAGTTTTGTATATTTTAGAAACATTTCCAGTAAGTCTGGAACATAAGAAAGGTTATTTTCTTTTTCCTTTAATGGAAGAATGTAATTTTCCAACAAACTCTGTAGGAATTTATAGTAGGAAGTTCTTTAGTGTAATTTTCCCAGTTTGCAAGCTTGAAGTTCCCACTAAAGATATTTCTTGGTATGTAAACTTATCTTAATTAGTAATATCTTCTTTAAAGACGTGAAGAAATATATCACTTGAAGTTTCTAGTTGAGTTAATAACAGATTTATTTGTGGGTTTCACAAAGTTTATGAGCAATCTCATTCAACTACCTACCATCTGATCGAGAACTTTTTGCCTCTAGAATGCTTCGATTTTTTTATTAATGATGTTGGTAATAAAAGTAACCACTAGACATAAAACCTATATCATGTCTAATGGTTACTTTTATTGCCAACATCATTTTTATTAACAGTTGTTATTGTAACAAATTAAAAAATTTGCTTTGATAAATGACATGTGACATTTCATTTGCTTTTATTCACTACTGCTGACAAAATGTAAAAATGCAAAGCACTCTAAGAGGAGAAAAATTCTCGATCATATAGTATCCACTTTTCCAAGATTTCATTATTAACCTGTGTAGTCGTCTGCAACAAAACTAGCACGTTAATTTGAATTTGGCGCGCATCCACCATCAACTTCTTGGTTATGTTGGAACTAATTACCCTGTTTTTATCATAAACTCACCGTTTTCCGGCCCGTTCTTCAATCTCCTGATTTCCGCTTCCGTAAATCCCGCGAATCCTGACATTTTTCAATTATCTTTTGTTCGGGGGAAGGCGAAATCTCGATTATCCTTCGGAGAGGACCATCAGAAAGGAGCGATTGCATTCGAGGAGCATGCGCGCGTAGTACCGTTCCAGCTGAGCATCAAGCGCAATCTCTTTAACATTCTCCTAAAATAATAATAATTTGTACAGAAAGACCTAATTCTAGGCCAGACTAACCAACATTAGACTTGTATTATAAATATATTATTGTTATATTCTTTATATAGTCCGAATAACGATGAGTGTGTATATATAACATAAAGTTCTGGGGATTTAAATATGAGCATCCATCGATAGAAGAATATTTGTCACAGTTATTTAAATAAAAAATAATTTGAGAATAATTAATTAATGTGGAAATAATTTATTATTTTCAAATCATTTTTATTTAATTTATGAGCATTCATATTTATTTCATAATCTTCTTCATATTACAGGAGAGATGAACAGTGAAGAATTAGTCAACATAAACATAGTGAACTAGGATTAATCACAAACATTATATTTTGTCTGTTATTGTATTGAATACAAATTTCCACAAGGGAAGTCTAATGTGAAATCCTTGTTCATTTATAACAAATTTCCATTAAATCAGAAAGAACTACACAAAAACAATTCTTTCTGGCCAGACAAAATATATCTTTGTGATTCAGGTTTACTTTCACCACTTTTCTTACTTTAATATTTTGCCTTTAGAGTTCTTTTTTAATAATTTTTACCTTTAGGTCACAAGATTTTTCTTGTTTGCTTACTCACCGAAAAAAATAAACCATCATTAGGAAAGTTTTTTTTTACAAGAAATTTAGTATATAAATTCGCTCCTAATATTGATGGATTTTAGTCGTTTATTTTTGTGGGAATTTGTCGGGAGGAAAAACTGGATTGGGAGTTTCAAAAAAAAAAAATTGAATTTGAAGAAAATAAAAACGAATTAAATAGTTTCGACAAAATTTATACACATTAAAAAAAACTCTACTTATAAAAGTCAATAAACGAAAAAATAAACTTCAAATTTTCAATTTCTTCCTCTCAGCAATTCACAATCAGTCCATAGGACTTTAAAACAAACGCATTCCCACACCATCACACATTAATGCACAAAGAAAAAATTAACTTAAAGAAATGTACACCTTCTTCTGTGCAGGCTTACATTAATCCATTAAATTTTCTAAGGAATTAATCTTTTTAAGATCGATTACACACAGGAATAATCCTGGCCTATAAATTTATAAATTCTCCCCAGTATAAGGATTTAAATACACACACTCACTCACACAAAACATACAATTAATTAAATCCGCATAAATATTTACAAATAAAGTTCACAGAACCATAAATTTTACAGGTTTTCTATTTTATATATATATATGTCGACAATGACACAAAACACCAATTTCTTTCTTAAAGTTAAATTACGGAATGAATTGTACTGAACAAAAGATGAAACTTCGTTTCTGAAATGTAAATATTGTACATATAAAAAAAATAATAAAACAAAAATAAGAGCCACAATAGATCGCCTGGTCGCATTGGAGGGGCCGAATGGACCCATTCGTATAGAATATTATTAAGAGAAATAATATCAGGTTTTTAATCACCAAATTCCGATTCATTTTGTGATTAAAATTCATTAATTAAGAAATTTCACCTCATTAATGAACAGCATGTGGTTGATACAAAATGATTTGTTTTAAAGAAAGAAATTGGTGTGAATTGTGAGTCTAGAAAAAAAGAAACAAACAAACTTTCACATAATTTTTGTGTATGTATTCTTAAGTGACAAGAAGATTATATTAATAATAAAAATGAATTTAATAATAAATTATATTTTATTAATAAATTCATTTTTTAATAATAAATTTATTTTTATATTATATATTATTTTGTTTGTTTCATCTTCCCTTCTTTCAGATTGTTTTTGTTTTATCTTTCATTCTTATGTGTTAATGTTTTATTTGTTAAATCCTTCTTTTCTTTCATTCATCTTCTGTCTTCCTCTCTCTTCATTTTCATCTGCAGTTTATTTAGCAGCTTCTGTCTCTTCCTCAGGTTTTTTCTCCTCCTCCTCCTCCTCTTCTTCCTCCTCGACAACTGTCGGCTTCTTCTCCTTCAGATCCTCAGACTTTTCGCTGTATTTGAACCTAAGAGGAGAATGAAAGAAAATTCAGTACATTAAACGTTCTTCTCCAAACACATTTTTATCTAAAACCTTCAACTTAATTTATATTTTTTTTTCTTTTTCATTGAATAATATTGATTCATTTAAAAAATGTTTCAAATTGGACATTTCTGTAAACACATTTTACCTTAAAACTAGTGTTGGGCAAAATCGTAATTGAATATTTTTAAATCACCAATTTTAAGTAGCTAAAGTCAATAAATAACAATTAATTTGTCCCTAATACTAATATTAGAAATGACATTAAAAAATTGTCTTATATTTAATTTTGCAGTGAGAAAAATGATCCATTTTGCCCATTTCTACTTAAAACCCTGAAGATACTAAAACCCTAGGTTTAATGAGTGTTTCACCAAAAATTGTACATATTATAACACTGAATGTTTTTTGTGTAAACACATTTTACACTAAAAATATTGTTTGTGAAAAAAATCGTATTGAAACACGAACATATTTTGTGTAAATAAATTTCATACTAAAACTCTTGGTTATTTAAGAAAAATCGTAGGTATTAAATCACCAAAAATATTTTATGTAAACACGGTTTACTCTAAAAACCTTAGTTTCCCTAGAATATAAAAAATAACTTATAAAATTTGTCACACCTTGAAGTGTTTTAATAAAAAAAGTTTAAATTTAAATCTGTACCGTATTTAAAAGAACATATAAATTGATAAAATAATCAATTTAATATTACTATAAATACGACTGTGTTATAATTTCCGTCTCATTTGACACTCATACTAGAATTGTTGTCTTGTACAAGAAACACTGAGACTGGTGGATGATTCAATTATTAATTGTAATAACTACAATAACTTGGATCACTCAATTTTTATGTAAACTGAAGTAACCCAAGTGTTTTATTAAAAAAAATTAATACAGTAAGGATTTTATTACATTTAAATTTATTACAAGCAATTGTGATTCAATTAATCACTGAGATATTTAAAGTCATGACAATACTCAACTCATTCAAATTTTAAGTGTTTTAATTTAAAATCCTCACTGTATATTCATATGAATATTTACCTGTCATATCTTTCTCCATTTACAACAGAATCCTCTTCATCCTCGTCGGAACTCTTATGGCACGAACCAGCTTCCGCAAGGATGTCACCAATATCTTTGTCAACATCGGCCCACAATTTTTCTTCCTCGTTGTTAGCCGTGCTGTCGTCCTTCGCTTCTTCTCCCTTCTCCTTTTTCTCCGCCCCTTCTGCCTCCTCCGTCTCTCCTCCAGTTTTTACCTCTTCCTGTAATATTAATTCATTTACACACACTCAATCAAGTTGGTAATAGCATCCCCATATTAAATTAAAACCTATTAAATCAATGGGGAATCGAATAATTTCCGTTATTTACTTTATCTTTCTCCTTCTCTTTCTCGGCAGTCTCCTTCCTCTGCAACCTTTCAGCACGCTTGGCTAGTTCCTTGTCCTCCTTGTAACGGATATACTTTTGCAGATGTGTGCGGTTCTTGCAGTGCCGGGCTAGAATCTTCTGCATTTCCTCCTCCTCGTGAGCTCTGGGGAGGTACATACGACATAAATCGCAGTAGTGGACTTCGACTTTTCTGATATTCTCGATGCCTACGTTGATCTGTTCCTTGGCCTTCGATTCACCGCCGGTTTCTTTCTTTTCAGTAGTGTCGCCATCCTCTAAAATAATAAAATTTCACGCTAGAATGTAGGACTGATAGTAGGTTTTAGCCAATTAATTTTATTACAGCGATTCATAGACAATCAATATTATCACCCACTATTTCAGTTTGTACGATATAATAGATTGTGTGTAGATGAAATTGAAAGACTGTGCAATAATATCAAGTGTCTATGGGCCACTTAAATGATTTAAATAAACACAACATTTTATTCTAATCGAGCCAATAAATATATTATAGATCAGTGATTTAAGAAATTTACAGTATTTTTGTTAGTTATGAAATTGTATCCCACCATATGTGAATAATCAAAAATATAATATTTCAATTATTTATGGAAAATGGGATTTCTTTTATATCGTCCCATTTTTACGTTAGACACAACAGGTCAGTTATTGTCCAATGAACAAAGGGACTTGTTTTTTTATAAAATATTGGTAGAATTCAAAGGCTTACCGTCCATATCACCAACAGAGTCGATCGTCATGAAGTTCTCCATGGGATCATCTTCATTTCCGGAGCCATTTTCATTGTCGGATTTATCTCCGTTTGCCAGCAATGTTTTACGCTAAAATTTAAATAAAATAATACAAATCTCATAATTTGACACTTACTTTAATAGTCATCATTTAGTACATTTTTAGACACAAGTTTTCCAAAAGACTCCCCTAAATTTAAACCGGGGCAATTATAATAGAAAAGAATATTTATTTACTTGGTCACAGTTATTTATTTAATTGGAGGAATATCTACAGCGTCTCAGCCACAGGTATTTTTAAATCAAATAAAAAGAAATTGAAAAATAAACAGGACAAGTTCGCCTTCCTTTAGTGGAAGAAAAAACGATTCTCTATTGTCTACCTTGTAGACTGAATCGTTGCCACATGAAATTATGCAAAATATGGCGCTTGCGTCTGCTTTCATTTTTTATGAAAATAATTTATGGGCAGAAAGAACTATGGTCGATAGCCCAAGACAAACTACTAACACAACTGTATATATTGTGATATTATTCTTTCTTTAGCTACTGTGATTTTTTGACTTATGTTACATAAGTACTTTGAAACAAATATCCATTGAAACAACTACTTCTCCAGCAAATACCCCTTCATTGTAAAAATTATATGAAG
Organism: Philonthus spinipes; assembly: GCA_963082785.1. NCBI lineage: Eukaryota > Metazoa > Arthropoda > Insecta > Coleoptera > Staphylinidae > Philonthus > Philonthus spinipes. The sequence goes on along the minus strand of OY720311.1, from coordinate 15,991,088 downwards.
TGTTATGTTAGTTATTTGATCATAAGAACAAACCGTTGTAAAATTATAAAAATCAAGCGTTGAAACTTATGTGTATTGCATATTGTAGTTTTCTGAAGAACAATGTACCTTAATATGATCTATCGAACAGCAATGACTCTCATAAATCATGGGGCTTTTAAATGTGATCTTGCAGATTTTACAATACGGCATCAAGAACTTCTTCATGTCCTTGTGAGCCTGAGTGGCCTGATGAGTCAACTTGGGCTGCTTATAATTCAGCTTGCAGAGCTGACACCAGCTTGTCCTCGGTGCCAGATCGTCAGTTGTCTTCTCAAGTTCGCGTTGTGCCTTCCTCTGAACTAACCGCATCTGCCCCAAAATCGCCTTCTGCTTCAGAGCAACTCTTCTCATCGCCGAAGCGTGCCGGCCGCTCTGCAAGTGCAGGCTGTACTTCCCGAAGGTTGTGCAACGAATCAGACAATGCGGGCATTTAAGTTTGATGAAGGGGGATTTTGAGGGTTTTTCCTCGTCGTCTGCTCCTTCCCCGTCAGTCTCTTTTCCTTCGTCTTTTTCAGAAGACGGGTCTTCTTTTTTCACCGGGGTGGATTTTTTAGTCTCATCCTCGTCTTCCTTGTCGGAGCCGTCTTTGGCCTCGCTGGCCTTATCGGCCGGCTTCTTCTCTTCGTCCTCCTCCTCGGGTTCACTGTCCTCCTTGTCACTGATGACCTCTTCCTTTTTCGGGCGACGCAGGATTGAGCTGAGGAAACATGGGGGGAAAAGTTAGTTAAATAACAGGATGGCGGCGTGTCGTGTTTTCAAAAATTGGTAAAAATAAGAAATAAAGATAATTTTTAAACATCTGCAATTTGAATGAATATTTAATTATTATGACATTCCAGTAAAAGTACAAAATCAATACATTTACTCCTTTTTTTCATGTAAATTATAACAATTATACAAGCAAAGGATATTTTCCATAAATTCTTTAACGTTAAAGGGGTCGTCACATTACAGTTAGGCCTTGAAGTTCCATAAGAAAACTTCAAGGTCGAACCATGACAATCCCTTTTAAATCTTTGTAGCTAAACTGTGACGATCCCTCTAATCAAGGCTATTCCATATGGGAAATGTTAAGTTTCAGATGGTTATATTAATTTTCGTGAATAAGGAGAAATTTGTAAGGTACAAAAGCGATTATTTTCCACTAAAATGTACGTTCCATATTCACGGATCTATTACAAAAATTGCATAGGCTGTGATGATAGAAAATAATATACGCGTGCATTATACTTAACATTTTTCCCGCAGGAGATAGCCTTTATTAACCAAACCAAGACGATCCCACTTAAATTTCTCTAACCAAACCGTGACGATTCCTCTTAAACCTCTCTAACTGAACTGTGCCAATTCGTCTTAAATCTCTGTAAAAAAATGTCTGCAGTCGCTTTTCTTATCGTAAATTTGGTTACGGCAATCGAAGAACTGCGCGCCTAATAAAATTCGAAATTTCAAATTATCCTCTTGTTTCCTCCATACATTCTGTTTTTCTTGTTTTCTTGAGTCGTAGCGGCGACGTTACAGGAACTGAAGATGGAAATTGCCCATGCATTCGATATTCGAAGCTGTTGCTTGATGAAATTCCGTTTTATATTAAGGAGATAAAATAAAATTTAGGTTAGAAATAAAGCTTGGTTTTATTTTATCTCTTTAATGGTTGATTTTATCCATACTGCAAGTTTTTAAATAAAGACAAGACAACATCGATGCTAAGAGACGATTGATTGTTTAGTTTTAAAACCCATCGGTGTTGTAATCAAAGTACACTTGGATTGGATCTACATGTACACACATTTTTTTTTGTTTCTATTTTAAGGAAATGAGATCAATCGTGTGGATGTGCTGGGGCACTCATTATTGATATAATTGTTTATTTTATTATTATTTTGTTTTTAGTTACCTCCTGATTCTCGGCATTTTGAGCCTCCTAGCGAAGTCAGAGGTGCGTCCGGGCAGGACGCGTCGCCTCACAGTGTACGAGGTCTCAATGAGACGCCTACGAGCCGCCGCCGGCCTCTCTCTGAGGCGCGCTCTCATCGAGCCGCCGCGCGACGAATTCATCCGGCCCCGGTAGCCGCCCCCGCGAGGGCTGCCCACCGGCGGGGGCTTGCGGAACTCCTCTTTTCTGGCGAACGGGCCCGACGGCCTTCTGTTGTCGCCCGAGAAGCCTCTCCGGTCCGACTCGTAGCGACTGTTGCTGTAGTCTCCCGAAGATCCGAAACTGCGGTCGTGACTCGACTGGACAATCGATTACAGTAAACACAGATTATTTTTCAGAAAAAACTTACCACACATTTTTTTTTGTTCGTTTGTTTAACCATCACTCAGACATCGAGTCTATATGATGATACCACGGGCTAAGAATTTTTCATCTATTTCGCAACACACAACAGAAACCCGGACTTACTCAAGCTACAAATAAAATTCAATCCACTACAAATCGTCTGAAGAAACCAACACACTTGCATTAAAAATCCTAATAATAATAAAAAAAGACAAATTTCCAAGATTTATTAAAATCCATTTCTAGGATTCATTCGTTTTATCCCTTTTGCTCGGTTTTATTACTTATTCAAAACACACAAAAAGAAAACTTTCTTATTATGGCACTAATTTTAAAATCCATTTTGTTTTTTAAATATATACGTGTGATGTAGGTCGAATAGTCGAGGGTATTTTGTTTGTTCATCCTTATATTTCACTAACCTTATCTTAATATCTCATCATCCTTTTATCACCCTTTTTTTTAAATAAAAAATAATAATAAAAAACAAATGTTTACTTTTTCTTAGTGTTTCCCTTATAAAAAAATGTTTTTTTTTCTAAGTGTTTTTCTTATCACTTATCGTGGGGGCGATTAACTTAATTCAATTTTTTTCTTAGTGTGTTTTTCTTATAAAAAAATATCTATTTTTTTTTTTTGTTCTAAGTGCGTTTTTCATATCACGTGTCAGGGGGGGCGATTAAATTAATTTTAATCATTAATCATAATATTAAGATTTACTCGCGTTGTGCTCTGTGTGTGTGCGTTGGTTTTTTCTATTTTTTCTAACTCTGGTTTTGTAGGAATATAACAAAAAAAAATAAACACCTTTCTGTCGTTTTCTGTCGGTCTATGATTTTTTTTTCTTTTCTTTCCCCTGTAATGTGAAAACTGAAAGTTAAAGGATTGATCGACTTACCCCAGTCCTCATGCGCTTGCGCTCAGGGGACCTGTGGTCCCTCCCGTAACCGCCAGAGTCCTGGAAACCGAACGACTGCGTTAAATCATTTTGAAATTCACACAAATCTTTAGAAAACACAAACTTGTTTTCATTAATTTTCAGGTTTTAAGGGAAATTTATAAAAGAAAGCACAGAAACTTCATCTGATGGTTTTATTAATTTTCATGAATTTAAGGAAATTTACTTGTAAGTTACGAAAGTGATTATTTTCCACTAATATTTTTCTTATTTTAAATTGGAATCTCTATATATTTTTATATCATTCCATGCAGATTTAAGAAACAAATATATATATTTTTAAACCTGTGTTTTCAACGGTGGTAGCACAAGTGCATTGGAAATTATTGGTAAAAGTGGTTATGAAATCAAATCCGGGTTAGTATTATATTATCATATTGTTTCAATATTTTTATCATTGTGCATACCGAGAATGCCAATTATTCTTCTTCTGCTATCCCTTGTTACCCCTTAGGGCGTCGGGTGCCAATTATTCAGATTTTATTCATTTCATACGGGCAAACAACGGCCACCGAATCATTTCATTAATTCAATAATTTACTTTCATAATTTCATTGGGTGTTTCAAGTGCAATCACTCGTACAAGTAAAATTCTCAGTTTGTTATAAAATACGTTAACGTTGGTTGAGGCAATAATATTTACATAACCTAGTTTGTTTGTATTTCAGCGCACCAAATAAACAAATTATTGATAAAAAAAAAAAGAAATAAAATTACAATTGTTGTCTGGTTTGATGAAGGAAAACTCATTTTTAAGTATTCCTTTTTACATCAAACAACAGACATTTAATTTCAGTCCCTTTTGACACTCAAATTTCTAATTGTAAGCAAAATAGAGTAACACAGGGACATATTACACATTCAGAGCTATTCTCTACGAAAGACATTAAAAAAACAATGCATTTTAAATTTATTTCAGATTAAAAGAAATTTTTCTTAAATAATATACTTAACGAATGCTCGATGCTATCAAGAATGAAAATTATGAGCAGTGAGAAGCCTCAAAATCACAAAGGTTCCAAGTGGAGATTGGAAATAGTGATTTAAAAGAAAAACACTTGGTTAAATTTAACTAATAATGTTTTTCTTTTAAATCATAGTTAAACATGTTTCACCACGTGAAAATTATTCAAGACTTGAAATAGGCTGAATGGGTCTAGCCACTTGAATGGCAGGTACTACAGTGGGCCAGAGGCTATGGCCACCCTTAAATCCTTAACCTCACAGAAATATTATAGACAAACCCAACAACATATTCGTTATTCGAATACACATACATTTTTAAGTAAGAATGGTGGAATTTATAAGTAGGGCATGTGACGAAAGTAAATGGGAAGATATCAGAGAGATTAAGCATAGGATTTACATTTAATGATTCATCTAGTTTCCATTTTTATTCCCGGACAATTGTGAATCAACCCTTTGAAACTAATTCCACGAAAATCACACCAAAAATATCTCTTTAATTTAGATTTACGAGGATATGGTAAGTTTGCAGGTGTATATTTCAGCAGATTAATTTTTAAATGAGTGTCTAATTCTGTCTAGAATAAACAGAGTTTGACACAAATTTGAGATTCAATTAGTGATTTCAGAAGAATCATTAATTTAACCTCAAAATTATGCCTAATTTGGATTTACAAGAAAATGGAAAGTTTGCAGGGATATTTTCCCTATTTCCATAAGTCCGTGTTCCTTTCACGCAAGAAAAAGTCGCTGACTTATAACCTCAAAATTATATATATATATATATATATTATCAAAAACCCTTGTACTCTTACCGGTGTTGGGCAACCTCAAAATTATAACCTTTAATTGCAATTATTATACAAAATTGTAAATTGTATAATTGGAATTAAAGGTTACAATTTGCAAGTTATGTCAGCGACTTCTTGCATATTTATTGGCCTTAGCTTCTCAGCTGTCGACCAGCCACCGTGAATTCTATAAGGGTTATGTGAGAGAAAATAAATGAGATAGTAGGAAAGTAAGGGAATAACAGATATTTAAAATAGAATTGAAGTCAACGACTTGTAATGCGTTTGAAATTAATTTGAAAAAAATCACTGACTTAACCTCAAATTCTATATTCGAATTATTTTTAGAAAATCTTTGAAATTAATTCCACGAGAATCACTAACTTAGCCACAAAATTGCATATTTATTTAGGTACAATTTTGAGGTTATGAGTTAGCCACTTGTAATACCTTTGAAAAGAATCCCTGACCTTAACCCTAAAATCTTTAAAGTCAATTCCACAAAGAATCATAAACTAGAATCCGGTCTTAGCAATACTGTTGGAATAAATTTCAAAAGGATCATTAACTTAACCTCAAAATCATTACTTTAATTTGAATCATTTTAAAACATTTTTTAAATTTTTTAGAAGAATCATTAACTTAACCTCAAAATTTTCTCTTTAATTCAGATCGTTCTATAAAATTAAAACATGAATTTAAAAATTGAAAGTTTTAGTATTCCTTGTAAAAAAAAACAATCGTACTTATTCAGTTTTCTTTTAATTATTTTCAGAACAGGGAGCTGAAAATAATCAAATATTGGTAATACTTACACTTTTATACGGCTTCCTGTACTCGTCGTCATGCCGTGAAGCGCCGTACTTCCTGGACTCGAAGGAGCTGTTGAAGGACGAGGAGAACCGGCCTCCGGAGTTCCCCCGGGAAGATCCATACCCGCCTCGACCGGAACCCCCCCAGGAGGAGTTCCCGCGTCCGCCGCCTCCTCTATACGAGGACCCTCTCGAAGAGGAGAATCCTCTGCCACCGCCTCTCGACATCGCCACTGTCTGACTGTAACTGAACAATAGACTAAAAATTCTTAAGCATTTCGAAATGGGTGATGAAAACGATTGAAAATTTGTGTTAATTAATATTAAACGCCAATTCATAATCGTCAGTGAATGAGAATGGAAAAATGAATCAATAGAGATATTCTGTATGGGAAATTCGTAATATTTATTTTTGTAGATTGTTTTGTAAAAAGGTGATTCCGTAAATAAAAAAATAAATGTAAAGTTTAACACGTATGTTATTAATTAATTTCAGAGTCTATGTATGTATATCTATTACAAAAGCTGTTTAAACAGTGAGCATTAAAAAATAACATATTCGTTAAACTTAACACTTACCCTATCCGAATAGCTTCAACTAATTGATCAAAAAAATTAATTGGCCCTTGATTTCAGAACAATATTTAATTATTAATGATTAATTTTTCCATTCCATTCTCATTACTCAGAAAAGAAATCTTAAGATTCACATGCATTTGTTCACAATTGTCCGGGAATGGCCCAAGAACGGAAACACAATCGCTTACATGAAGGTCATGAAACCACTTCCAGGGTGATTGTGGCTTCGCGGACTTTCTGCAAGAGATTGTGTTTCCGTTCTTGGGGTATTCCAGGATGACCGTGAGGGCGGTTGTGAACCGATTCATGTGAATCCTACAATTTATCTGACTCGAGTAATTTTGAATCAGAATACATATAATTAAGCGATCTGAAATTTTGTATTAATTCTTGGAATCGTATTGACATTTATAAATTAATTAACACGAAACAATTTTAGATTATATTTGTAAATAATTTTTTACTCTTTTCAATCCTAACAATTTAAATTAACAGATTTTTCAATCAATACATGTGATTTTAATTAATTCTCAGATCGCATCGAAATTTATAAATCAATCAACACCAAACAATCACGGATTATATTTATTAACTCTTTTCAATTGTAATAATTTATGTTTACAAATTTTTCAATTAAGACACAGATTTTATAGCTCTTTTCAATCGCAGCAATTTTTCACAATAAAAAAAAACACTTAATTAATAATTGTCGCTTATGCTTATTACAATCAATCTTTCTTACCTCGGCCTGTAGTAACTCATGCTCGAACTGAAATAGAAATAGCTTTCAGAAAACTAGGAATAAAGCGAACGTTTTTCTTTGTTGTAAAAGAGACTTTTATTTAAAAAAAATCCTTTCCTATGCGGTTTAATCGAGAGGTCAAATATTTTATGCATACTATGAATGCATTCATACCATTAGTGTATAGAACTACTTTTCTGCATACTACAAATGCATTTATACCAGTAGTGGATGAGAAGATCTAGAATTGAGCTAAAATTCGTTTTGAGTTAATAGTACGAATGTATGTATGCGATTAGCATATAAGATAAGAAATCACGGGCTTACAATGCTGAATTCAAGCCAGTAGCTTAGATCATAAGAATTCACACTTATGATACTGAATTTACCCCGGCTTAGCTTCGAGCCTAGGTGTTCACAAACTTATGATACTGAATTTACCCCGGCTTAGCTTAGACCCTAAGAATTCACAAACTAATGGTACTGAATTTAACCCGGTTTTGTTTAACGTATAATAAGTCACAGACTCGTAATGCTGAATGAATTCAACCCGGTTTAACCGTAAACACCATTTCACACTGGAAATTATCGACGACGGGAATGGCGTGGCTTCAAAATGGCCGACCCGGTCACGAAAATCCCAATTCCACTTATTCCGCAAGTTTTCGCGAGGAATTTCGTCTACTCACCCGTATCAAAGCCACGGAACGCCTCGGGGGCACCCGCTCCGAGATTTTCGCTGAATTTCTCGCTGGAATTCCGCCGAAAACGAGCAACGCATCCAATGAACGTCCAACGCCGACGAAAACACAAACGGAAATGGATTGAGCGGAGTGGGAAAATGGCCGACGGCGTCCTTCCTTTAGAAGCTTGCGCTGTTGCCAAACCGACAAATATTCAAAATTATTTTATAATTTTAATTTAATTATACAATAAAACGATAAATTAATCAATTAACTAAACACAACAGCTGGTCTTTATTCGTTTTAATGGATTGTAAATTAACTTTAATTAAAATTAATTAAATCTTGCATATTTTTATCTAAGAATGTGAATTATTTCTGAAAATAATAAGCGATTTGCGTGAAATATTTACGTTGCGGATTCTTTAATGTAAAATCAAGTAGATTTTATTTGTTTTAATTGATGGTTAATGAAATTTTTGTAAATATTTATCTATGAATGGAAATTATTTCCGAAAATTTTAAGCGAATCGTGAGAAATATTTACGTTGCGGATTCTTTGAAGTAATAATAATAAGTTTTCATTCCTCCTAATCGATTGTAAATTAAATTTAATTAAAATTAATTAACTTTTCACAAATATGTATCTATGGGTGTAAATGAAATGTAATTATATTAAAATAAACAATATATATGCATTATTTGAATGATTTTTTTGTAACGTGATTATTTTTTTAATTAAATTAATCAACTGAAATTAAAAATAATAAAATTTTAACTAATTTAAATCTATGAGTGCAAATTAAATTTATTTTTTTAAATACACGAAATATTTATATTATTTGAACGGTTATAGGTTCTTTTTTGTTGATGTGATTTATTTTTTGTTTCTTTCTGTTTAATGTAATTTGTTTTTTTATTAAATTAATCGATTGAAAATACAATTTAACAGTTCTTATCTATGAGTGTAAATTAAAATTATTAATTTTTAAATAAATGAAATATTTATATGATTTGAATAATTACGGGTTCTTTTATGGTAATATGATTTGTTTTATTTATTAAATTAATCCATTTAAAAAATTATTTAATTATTTTTTATATTTCTATCTATGAGTATAAATTGATTTTAATGTTTTTGTTAAATTTACGATATATTTATATTATTTTAATGATTACGTGCTCCTTCTATAAATGAGATGCAGTTTTAGTTTATATTAATCGATTTAAAATAAAATTTAATTTGATAAAAATAATTTTGACATTTGTATATCTATTAAATTAAATTATTTTATTATAACTTTTCCGTGTTGTTATAATTGTTTGCGGTATAAAATAATTAATTACAAAAGTTTTAATTATTATTGCTTAAAAGTTGGTGATATTGTTTGCGGTACCAACTTTTCTCTATGCGATTTATAATCTATTGTTAATTATGTCATTCGTGTAGAGGTGTCGCTGTCCGTCAGTGTCGTAAAGTGTGCCCGTCAAACCGCACCCTCTCTGTCAAAAAGAGCAGAAAAAAGAAGACAAAAAAAACGGGCGAAGATAATCGCAATCACGGACTCCCCGCGGTGTGCGAAAGGGTGGGTTTCGTCTCGCGGCAGTCGAACACAAAGGAAAAGTCGGTCCCGAGTGTGTGCGCGTCGACGTGAATACCCAGCGCGTGCTAGATAAAAACGAGAGAAAAAAAAAGAGGAAACGAAACGGATCGGTGTGCGAGATGATGAGTGCCGAGCGCCGCTCCTCCAGCTGAAGCAGCGGCAGAAGAAGGTGTTCTTGTTGTTTTTTTTAATTGTGCGGTAATCGAGGAGGAGGATGTCGCAGGAGACGCGGTCGAGTTCGGCGGTGTTCAAGCGGGCCGAACAGCTGAAGCGCTGGGAGGAATCGGACACGAACCGCGAGCCGTCCGCCGCCGACAGGCGCAAACCGCCTAGGATCAAGTTCAGCTCGGGGTGCGTCTTCCTGGCGGCCTGCGCCGCCGGCGAGAAGGAGGAGGTGCTCAGGCTGCTGGAAAAGGGGGCCGACATCGACACGGCCAACGTAGACGGCCTCACGGCCCTGCACCAGGTGAGCGGAACGGCGCACGGATTAACCCATTTCGGTTTTAGTCCTTTTTTCTAACTCCTGCTCGCCTGAGACGTTAAGTCAAGTCCTGGTGACGTTAAGTCGAGTCAATATGGCCACTTATTCCTCGTCCGACACCTGTAAATCAGTGGACGAAGAACGCGCGACGAAAACAAACCCCCTTTTTTTTTCGTGTCAATGCCCTTTCCCCTCCACTGAATTCATACTGCTAAGCACAAGTGGATCACAGTTTTCCATCATTATTATGTTTCACTGATTTCCACATTTAATTTCCATCTGTTTTGAGCTTCGTATGAATTTTCAATATTTATTTTCAATCCATTTGACATTCCAACACGCTTTCATGCTTATTTCCCATCCCTTTTGAGACCCAAGAAGATTTTCACGTTTAATTACCATTACTCTCATTCTAAGTCCCTCTAATTGCTACGAATTGACTTTAAAGTCATCATAAGTCTCTCTAATTGCCAGAAATTAACTTTAAACAGACTGTGTTGTTATTATTATTTGAATATGAGGCTGTAGGCCTCTCAAATTACCTTTAAAGTCATTGCAAGTCTTTCTAATTCCCAGCAATTGACTTTAAAGTCACCAGACATCACTATTATGACTTAAATATGACTATAAAGTCTCTCCAATTGTCCCTAATTGACTTTAAAGTTACTGTAGGCCATTAGAATTCCTCAAAAATAACTGCAAAATCTCTGCAAGTCCCTAAAATTGACTTTAAAGTCACCGTGCGTCACTATTATGACTTAGATTTGACGACAAAGTCTCTATGATTGTCCCTAATTGACTTTAAAGCTACTGTAGGTCACTAGAAATCCTTAAAAATGACTGCAAAGTCTCTGCAAGTTCCTAAAATTGACCTTAAAGTCACGGTGCGTCACTATTATGACTTATATTTGACTAAAAAGTCTCTGTGATTGTCCCTAATTGACTTTAAAGTTGCTGTAGGTCACTAGAATTCCTCAAAAATGACTGTAAAGTCACTGCAAGTCTGTAAAATTGACTTTAAAGTCACTGTGCGTCACTATTATGACTTATATTTGACTAAAAAGTCTCTGTGATTGTCACTAATTGACTTTAAAGTTGCTGTAGGTCACTAGAATTCCTCAAAAATGACTTTAAAGTCACGGTGCGTCACTATTATGACTCAGATTTGACTATAATGTTTCTCCGATTGTTCCGAATTGACTTTGAAGTTGCTGTAGGTCACTATAATTCCTCAAAAATGACTATAAAGTCATTGTAAGTTCTTAAAATTGACTTTAAAGTCATCGTGCGTCACTATTATGATTTGGATATGACTATAAAGTCATAATTTCTTTTTGAAATTGACACTATGTATCATTGTTTCGGTCAAAGATTGTCTTTAAAGGCACAGTGCGTCGTTATTTTTGCTTAAATATGACTATAAAGTCACTCAGCGTCACTATTATTACTTAAACGCAATAAAAGTTTTATAACAAAAATTATTTATTTTCCAAGATCTAAAACTTTTATTTGAAACATTTTTCTATCCGAATTAAAAAATGAAAAATTGCTAAGAGTAAAGTTGCACTTAATGAGTTTTGATTCTAACCAAAAGCTTTTCAGATCATTCCACTGTTATGAAAAGCTTAGATATAAAGTTTGGGCTTAATCCCTTTAGCCGTTTTTGCGCTATCGCGGAAACATACAGACACACACACAGACATTTTTCAAAACTCGATGGAATGGACTCAGGGGACCTCAAAACGTGCATATTTGTTGAAATTGGAGGTTCGAAAATTTTCACGATCACAATACTTTCCCTTGGACAGGGGTCTGGGGAAAGTAAAAATTGACTTTAAGGTCATTGTAAGTCTCTCAAATCGTCCGAAATTGACTATTAACTCAATGTGTGTCATTATTTTGAGTCAAAAATTGATTTTAAAGACACTGCGCGTCGTCATTATAGCTTAAATATGATTAAACCCACTGTAAGTCACTATTTTTGTCATTAATTGACTTTAAAGTCGTTATAAGTCTCTGTTATTCCTAAAAATATTCTTTCTCTTATTGAGCTTAGAATCATTCTACGTCACTACAGTTGTTTAATATCGACTGTAAAGTCATTGTATGTGATTATTTTCGTCGGAAATTGACTTTGAGGTCATTGTAAGCTCCTCTAATTCCCAGATATTGACTGTAAAGTTACTGTGTGTCATTACTTTTGTCAAAAATTGACTGCAAGCCATTATTATCTGCACTAATGTACTTTAAAGTTATAACAAGTCTTTGTTATTGCCAAAACTTGACTTTTAGGTCATTGTAAGTCGCTATAATTGAAACAAATTGACCATAGAGTCACTCCACGTTGCTGTAATTATTTAAAATTGAATATAATACGTCACTTATTTTCACCACTAATTGACTCATTGTTCGTCCCTCTAACTGCCAGAAATTGACTTTAAAGTCATTGTGTGATATTTTAGTTAGAAATGACTAAAGTAACTGTATTTCGTTTACATAAAATGACTATAAAGTAACTGTACGTCACTATTTACGCCTTGTGTGACTTTAAAGTAGTTGTTATTGAAAAAAAGACAGACGGATAAATGTAAACAGTGAATTACCGAACACACGATGATTTTCATAAAAAGTCGAAGAAAACCGTCGGGATTATTCAACTGGAACTGCTCGTCGAGGCAGGGAAGCGGTGCATTTCTTCCTCCACGATTTTATTAACAAAATAATAATCTAGCGTCGACTCGATTGATTCGGAGAAATCGCGCGCGTGCGTTTGTTTGGATGTTTCTCCGGCGTTATCGAAAATAAAAAAAAATGACGGGACTTCAAAGTTTAAAGAGATAAAGTTCAAGTGGGAGCACTCGGCCGGCCGAGTTCGTTATTCATCCTCTATGTTTCGATGTGCGGTTAATTGAAAAATTATGACTTTTCAATCAACGGATTTGCTATCGAAATGATTATTGAAAATACGAAACGAAAATTTTTGTTTTTCTCTATACGAAATATTATGGGAAGAAAGTAAAGTCATTGTACGTCACTATTTTCGCCATTAATTGTCTCTAATTAAAGACATTGCTAAAACATTAACTTTAAGGTTACTGTGCTTTACTAATTTTGATAGAGATTGACTTTAAAGTCATTGCGAATCTATCTAATTTCCAAAAATTCAGAGAACGTCATTGTATGTCTCTCTAATTGTCAGTAATGTACTTTAAAGTCACTCTAACTGTCGAAAAGTTACTTTAAAGTCATTATAAGTCTTTATAATTGCGATTAATGGTCATTCTTAGTCACTATAAGAGTCAAAAAACGACTGAAGTCATTATAAACCCTTATAATTGCCAGAAATTGACTTTAAAGTTATTCTAAGTCACTCTAAATGTCAAAAAATGATTTTAGAGTCATTATAAGCCATTATAATTGGCAGAAATTGACTTTAAAGTCATTATAAGTCACTCTAAATGTCAAAATACTGATTTTAAAGTCATTATAAACCATTATAATTGCCAGAAATTGACTTTAAAGTAATTCTAAGTCACTCTAAATGTCAAAAAATGACTTTAGAGTCATTATAAGTCATTATAATTGGCAGAAATTGACTTTAAAGTCATTATAAGTCACTCTAATTGTCAAAAAATGACTAAAGTCATGATAAGTATTTATAATTACTAGAAATTGACTAATTGAGTCATTATAAGTCATTATAATTGGCATAAATTGACTTTAAAGTTATTCTAAGTCACTCTAAATGTCAAAAAATGATTTTAAAGTCAATATAAGCCATTATAATTGGCATAAATTGACTTTAAAAGTCATTCTAAGTCACTTTAAATGTCAAAAAATGACTTTAGAGTCATTATAAGTCATTATAATTGGCAGAAATTGACTTTAAAGTCATTATAAATCACTCTAAATGTCAAAAAAATGATTTTAAAGTCATTATAAACCATTATAATTGGCAGAAATTTACTTTAGAGTCATTATAAGTCATTATAATTGGCATAAATTGACTTTAAAGTTATTCTAAGTCACTCTAAATGTCAAAAAATGACTTTAAAGTCATTATAAGTCATTATAATTGGCAGAAATTGACTTTAAAGTCATTATAAGTCACTCTAAATGTCAAAAAATGACTTTAAAGTCATTATAATTGGCAGAAATTGTCTTTAAAGTTATTCTAAGTCACTCTAAATGCCAAAAAATGACTTTAAAGTGATTATAAGTCATTATAATTGGCAGAAATTGACTTTAAAGTTATTCTAAGTCACTCTAAATGTCAAAAAATGACTTTAAAGTCATTATAAGTCATTATAATTGGCATAAATTGACTTTAAAGTTATTCTAAGTCACTCTAAATGTCCAAAAAATGACTTTAATGTCATTACAAGTCATTATAATTGGCAGAAATTGACTTTAAAGTCATTATAAGTCACTCTAAATGTCAAAAAATGACTTTAAAGTCATTATAATTGGCGTAAATTGACTTTAAAGTCATTATAAGTCACTCTAAATGTCAAAATACTGATTTTAAAGTCATTATAAACCATTATAATTGCCAGAAATTGACTTTAAAGTTATTCTAAGTCACTCTAAATGTCAAAAAATGACTTTAAAGTCATTATAATTGGCATAAATTGACTTTAAAGTTATTCTAAGTCACTCTAAATGCCAAAATATGACTTTAAAGTGATTATAAGTCATTATAATTGGCAGAAATTGACTTTAAAGTCATTCTAAGTCACTCTAACTGTCAAAAATGACTTTAAAGCCATTGTAAGTCTTTTTAATTGTCAGAAATTGACTTTAAGGTTATAATGATAGAGATTGTAAATCTCTTTAATTGCTAAAAAATGACTTTAAAGTATTTCCGAGTCTCACTAATAGGCAGAAATTGACTTTAAAGTCACAGTGTTATATTTTTGTAGTCAATAATTGAATTGTATGGCATTCGCATGTGAGAATATTGTTAAGTATTTTCACTTGAGTTACCATGTGAAAATACTATGATTATTATTTATCTTTTGTTTTGTTGACTTTCTTCATATTTTCTATTATTAAATTGAGTACACTAGATGCAAGGTTGCGCTGGTTGTTGTCGAAAATAATAATGATTGCGTTTTAAAATTAATTGGAATCCACTGGCTGGCCGTTTTCCTATCGGAAGCCACGTGCTGTTGATCAAATACGAGCGTGAGATCTCGAGGGACTACTTTTTTTTTTTTTGGGAGCGTTCCAACAGTCCGCGGCTCCTGTTGCAAAACGCCGCGCGCTCGAGTCCCATTTTTTTAAATACATATACAGGGTTGGTGCATGAATCGCCAATAAATTCAATATGTTAGTAATTTAGAAATATACAAAAAACATAGGTCACGTACATGATTCGTGATTTTCAGCTTCTTTTTTTTTTGGAATTTCAACAAGGACAGTAAGTATCTCTACCACCTTCATTTTGAAAAGGTTTTATTTTAATGATATATATATATATATATATATATATATATATATATTCATCATCTTTATTCCTTACAAGTTTAATATTTTTTTATATTTTTGACAATTTATTTAAACTTTAAACAATGTTCTTGTAGGAATTGGCTGTCGGCCCGAAATGTATTGTTTTAATTTTCCGATTTATTTTTATTATTTTTGTAAATACTCATTTTCTGATGTTTTATTTTTTTTTTCCAGCGTGTTTTAACAGAAGCAAATTTGTAAAATTTAAACTTGCAATAAAGAGGGTGTAGGTGGGTTTTGTATTACTTTACAAGAATACGCAGATGTAACGACAAAACGAAAACTCTCGGTTGAAACAATACACGAAATAATGTTTTTATTTTGTCTTTATTTAAATGGAACATTCTGGTAATACAAAAAAATACAGTTTAATTCCTTACTTCACTTTATTAGTTGAACTAATGTAGTGAAATATGCACGGGTTTGCTACAATAAATCGTCATCAATAAGTGAAGAGCATTCATGTAGTGTTTTATTAGTTGAACTAATAAAATTGAAGTTATACTTGATTAGATGGACTCATAAAGTGAAGTAAAGAATTAAACTTTTTCTTTATTTTGTATCGGACACTTTTTTCTCATGTTTAACTGGATGTTAATAGAACTAATTTTAATTAAAATATTTCAAAAATATTACTGATTTTTAGTCACATATTTATTATGTCAATTTCTTCATGGGCGTTAATGAAGAACCGTACAATATTTAAACTGTTAACTGTGGAGGCTTCTACTTCGTTATACATCGTTATTAACATAAATAAACAATATTTTTTTACTTAAATTTTCTACTTGACATTAATCAATGAATCACTTTACCTAAAGATTATCACACATTTTCTGGCCACCTTGTATTAGTGCAACTAATCAAGTGAAGTTGATGAATTAAACTTATTTTTGATTTTGTGGTAATATTTAAACATATTGAAAACTCAAACATCTCAAATAGTGGATTTTTTTATGGTTTCTTTCGGAGCGACGTTTTTTTTTCTTTTATTTATTTCGGAAGGACCACACCGTACAGGAACAGACAGAACGAAAAGAGCACGAGTTCAAGATCTAGGTTATACAATACGTACGTGAATGTGTGTGTGTGTGCGACAATGTGCACTTAATTGGAAAGTCGTAAATCGCGCGGATGACTCACCAGAGTCGGAGTTGGATAACAGGTCGAATGTTTGTATAATAATATTGAAGCGAATTCTAAAACGTTAATAATTCCTCCTATTTTTCTTGTTTTTTTTTTTTAGTTGTTCTCGTCTGTTCTGGTAGGAAAGCGAGAAAGAATACGATCGTTGCGTAATATTCGCGTTTGTATTGAATTGCGTAATAAACGCGAAAATGACGTTGTTATTGTCATAATCGTCTTCTCAATTTTTTTTTAACTAAATATGGTTCTACCTACAACGTTTAATTGTATCGGGTTGTCCGGAAAATAATGCAGGTTTTTAACCTACGAGGGGTTGTTTTTATATATCCGGACAAGGCTAGAGGAAAAACTAAATTTTATTTTTCAACACAGGTATAACACCGCTACAATAACATCTTTAAGCCAGTATAAAAATATTCATTGATTTTTTTTTCTGCAAAATGAATCTCAATGGCTGCTATAAGTTCGTCATTGTCCCTAAATTTGTTCCTCTTAGTGTATTTTTGAGATTCGGGAACAAAAAATAGTCACTCGGTGCCAAATCTGGATTATAAAAATTACCAAGGCATATGTGATTAAAAAACAACATAATCGAAAATTGCACCAAGATTTTGATAGAGGTTGATGTATTGGGGATTATGATTATAAATATCGGATGTGAAAATGTTATATAAAATGGGCGATACCTTGTGGTAAACTGAGTTAGGAAGGGACTAGGAATGGCAAGAGTTACGAATTCGATTGTGTTCACAGACCATTATTTATCAAAGTTAAAACTAATTAGTTTTAAATAGAAAAGAATATTCCTTCACTTGATCACAGTTATTTAAAAATATTAAATAAAAATGATTTGAAAATAATTAATAAATTATTTCCACATATAGCTCTCTGACTTTCAAAAGTCATTTATTAATTATTTTCAAATCATTTTTATTTTTATTTATTTAGTTTTAATTTTTAAAATATAAATCATTAATATAATAAAAACATTGTGGAAGAAAACAAGTGTCATTCTACATCTAATTTTAATAACTGTTTCCATCAAGAGTGTAGCGCAACAAGCATCGACTTTATTAAAATTCTTTTTAAAATAAAACATAATAAGTGCGACGGACTTTAATTCAATCCAGTTGAATTCTTTTCGTAATTATAACGTCACGAAATGAATTAGCTCGACCGTGCGCGACCTCTTCGACCCCCTCCCCCCTCTCATCTCCTCTCTTTAATTACCATCCAGATGATTTAATAAATGGAACGACTCCCCACGTCGAAATTCACATCTAGACAATTGCACAAGGATCAAAGAAATGAATATTCTCTTTTTTTTTTGAAAATTAATTTCCTCCCCATTTTTTTTTTGTTTTGTTTGCTATACAAACAATTTCAAATCCATCGATGTGAGAAATACGGTTGGGTGAAAATAAATATAGTGAGTACAAGTGTATTAGCATCGATGACGTCCATCGGCAGAGGAAAGCAGCAGCGTCGCGACGCCTCGGCTCGGTTTAGGAGCCCTCCTTCTCTCCCAGGCTAAATTGTGCCATAAGATTTCCCCGTCCGAAAATAGCGCCCCGCCGAAAATAAACGCGTGCTCGCGTTCGCGTTCTCCGCGCGCGATTTCTTTTCTTTTCGCGTTTTGTTACGGATGTTCGGCGATGGGACGGGGACGAATCGATCCCCCATCCGTTAATTGCGATTAAATGCGCAAAAACGGAGGGATTTCGAATCACGTAGAGAGAATGTGGAATCATTTGTAAATCCTCCCTTAACAATCTGAATGTGTCGATTCCAATCAATTGCGATCAAAGACGAATCCGGAACGATTTTGATTGATGAAAAAGAGAAAAAGGAATCGATGTTTTGGAAACCTCTCCTAACATTCCGAATGATTCGGTACAGTCAATTACGATTAAAAATGAAGTATGTGCGATTGCCTTCGTTTTCGTCATACAAAATATCGTCTTATTATATGAAATTCGTCGGTTTATCTACCTAGGGCTTCAAGCAGGTTTAAGAAGATTCGACACTGCAGATGGAGCTCGAGAAGGTTTGTTGCGGCGTTTAAACAGTTTAAATGGGGTTTGAACCCTAATGAAAAGTTCCAATAGTTCTGAATAGCATCCTGGGCTCACTTTAAGGTATCTGAGAGTATTATCAAGTTTTCAGAAACAGTTCTACAAAATTACACCGTCTAGATTTTTTTGAAAATTGGGGTGCCAACTTGACGTAACACCCAAACATTTTAATGAGTTCCAATGGTGTTTTTTCTTTCATATATATGGAATAAATAAAGAGAGTACAAAAAAAAATAATAAAATAAGAAAGAAAAAGTAAATTGAAGAAAAGAGAGCGCGCGCGAGAGAGAGAGAGCCAAAGTTGTGATTGCGAAATGCGAGTTCGCAATTATTTCAGAATCGATCTACTAGCATGTGTGTGTGTGCGTGTATTTATTTATATTTTTTTAATTTTTTGGGCGTCCTCCAAGGATGTGATTTTTTGGCGGAGGCTCCGCAAGCGGAGAGACACTCCGAGGAAACGGATTTAGACGACGACGACGACGGGGGGGCCGGCAGCACCTGTTGTTCCCTCCGCGCCGGATAAATCTCACCCGACCAAAAACACACGCAGACAGAAAATAAAAAGAAGACGAAGAAACTAACGACTGAATATCGGGATCTTGACCCAATTCATTCACGTATTCAGAAACGAGTAAATGGAACGAAAACCGCGCTAAGGCCGCGTTTATAGTGGAGCGGCACGATGCTGCTGGATGCGTGATTGAGAAAGAGACAATCTGACAGATACACTAACAGACAGATAGACTGCACGTTGTTGCTAGATGCATGATTATTAAAGAGACAGATAGACTAACAATCTGACAGATATACACTAACACACAGTCAGACGGATTGACAGATGGATAGACTGCACGAAGCTGCTAGAAGCATGATTGGCAAAGAGATAATCCGACAGACATACTTATGCCCGTACTAATAGTCATGGATTGCTTCTGAATTGAGAATTAATTCTTGGATCCCAACAAAATGCATAAAATAGTCAACTAGATTATATTGCAAACAATCTTTTCTACATTGAATAAACGTATTATTATTATTATTATTATTAATGCAAAAGGACTCGTGGATCGGTGACTTTTAGCATACCGAAAGATCGTGAATTGTTTTTGAAAGAAATGCGTGTTTGTGGGTGTCGACAGAGAGCTGAAATAAATTTGAAAAAAAAAATCGTTTCTGAATGAAATTAGCGCGCACGTGAATAAATTTCTAAAATGGGACGAGTTCTAGTTTCGCTCTCTCTTTCTCTCCTTCCCTCTCCTTCCCTCTCTTATTTTTCTCGTTTTACTCTCTCCTCTCTCTCTCTTATTTTTCTCGTTTTACTCTCTCCTCTCTCTCTCTCTTTCTCTCTCTTTCTCTCTCCTCTCTCTCTCTCCTCTCTCTCTTTCTCTCTCTTTCTCTCTCTTTCTCTCTCTTTCTCTCTCTCTCTCTCTCTCTCTCACTCTCTCTTTCTCTTTCTCTCTCTCTTTCTCTCTCTCTCTCTTTCTTTCTCTCTCTTTCTCTCTCTCCCCCTACCTCCCTCCCACCCTCTATCTTCCTCATTCTCTCTGTCTCCTCTGTATCTTTTTCTCTTTCGCTTTCTCCCATCTTTTTCTTTCTCCTCTCCATTTTCTCTCTCTTTCTCTCTCTCTTTCTCTCTCTCTTTTTCTCTCTCTCTTTCTCTCTCTCTTTCTCTCTCTCTCTCTTTTTCTCTTTCTCTCTCTCTCTCTCTCCCCCTACCTCCCTCCCACCCTCTATCTTCCTCATTCTCTCTGTCTCCTCTGTATCTTTTTATCTTTCGCTTTCTCCCATCTTTCTCTTTCTCCTCTCCATTTTCTCTCACTATATATATTGCAAATGTATACCATATTGTTCTCCACCTTTTCTCAATTTCTCGCTTTTTTTCTCTCTCTCTCTCTCTCTCTTTCTCTTACACACCCTACTTTCCTCCCTCTCGTCCTTCTTTTATTCCGTTCTTCTATCCTTTTATTTCTCTTACTTTCTCTCTTTCCATTTTCTCCACCTTTTCTCAATTTTTCGTTTCCTTTCTCTCTTTCTCTCACCCTCCCTATATCCCTCCCGCTCTCCTATTCACCCGCCCTTCTCCCTTTTTATTTCCGTCACTTTCTCTCTTTCCATTTTTTCTCCTCCGTTTCTCAATTTCTCGCCTCCTTTCTCTCTCTCACTCTCTCTCTCTTCTTGTGTTACTACACCCGTTCTCTCTCGTACGACTGACATTGTGGTGATGATGATGAGGAGGAGGAGGAGAAGGAGAGAGGATGATTAAAGGCGCATTCATAATCGTCCTGAAATAATGTCGGGCGGTCCGAGAATAGCCCGATAATAAATAATCCACCCGGAAAACGCCACTTTGTCTATACAACTCGATCCGCGAATAGCAACACTCGCACACACACACACACGCACGCATATTTCGGGATCAGAAACTCAAGTTTTAACTAGAATGACGTGCGCGCGCCGCAGTTTTTTTTGACTTAATCCTAAGATCATTGGACACCGAGAATAATATTATTTCGGGATAAAAACCCAATTGTGATTATTTCCATCTCAACGGGGCGATTACTTATCGGATTCGAGGGAAACGGAATGATTTCATATTGTAATTGAGATGATAAATAAATGACGAAACAAACACAAAAAAATACACCCGTTGATTTAATCTCCTCAGTGGTTATTATTGAAGTAGATAATAGAAATGAAAATTCATAACGATGTCCTTGTTCCTAGTGATAAGGATATTATTAAAATTTGAACATGAGCGTTGTTTTTTTTCTAAAGTACTTACGTTTTGTATGTCAAAAAGTTGCAGCATCTACAGAGAATATCAATAGATTAATTAAAAAATAGTTAGCCATGAAAAAGACAAAAGTAAAACAATTGCGGTTGTTTATAGCAACAAAATCAATATTTAATTAAACACACATACATTTTTCGAATGAGACTCCATCCTGTAAGTGATAGGTCGAAAGCCGGCCCTGGTTAGCGCAATGAAATTACGAAATCCGACACAGTTTATTGTTTTTGTTAACTTTGGTCGTACGCCAAAAGAAAAAGATGAATAAATAAAAAAAACACACAGGCGCCGTTCCCGTTTTTCTCTCTTTCCTTTTCTGCCTCTCTCTCTCTATTTTCATGCCTCTCTTTTTCTGCCTAAATCTCTCTCTCCCTCTACTTCTATCTCTCTTTCTGTCTGTATCTCGCTTTGTTTCTTTCTGACTATTTCTCTTTTTTGTCTCTTCTCCCTCCTCTCTCTCTCTCTCTCTCTCTTTCTGTCTGCCATTATCTCCTTCTCTCTATCTCCTTTTCTTTTCTCTCTCTTTCTGTCTGCCTCTCTCTCCTTCTCTCTATCTCCCTTTCTTTTCTCTCTCACTCTCTTTTTCTGTCTGCCTCTCTCTCTATCTCCCTCTCTTTTCTTTCTCTCTATCTAAGTTATTGTGTTGTGTTGTAAGCGCGGGGACATTAATCTTTCCCCGATTCTGGGAGACGAAGCGAAGAAAGTCCACAATCTGACCCATTTTCCGAGCATCCTCTCTTAATTCCACAATAGAAAAAAATAATAATAATAAGGAAACAAAAAATGTAGAGAGAAAGAGTGTGCGTGTGTGAGAGAGATAGACAGAAACGAATGACAATATTGCATCCCCCTCCAATTACAACAATTGATTGTCGAGGCTTTAATAGCAACCTTGATACTTAAGCTCAGCCAGTCTAGATTTTTTAATAGAGCTCGCTTCGCTCGCAATCCTGACACTTGAGCTCAGCCAGTCTAAGGTCTTTACTAGAGCTCGCTTCGCTCGCAACCAAGCTCAGCCAGTCCAAAGTTTTTGATATAGCTCGCTTCGCTCGCAATCCTGACACTTAAGCTCAGCAAGTTCTGAAAATTTTATAAAAGCTCGCTTCGCTCGCAAATTTGACACCTAAGCTCAGCCACTCTAAAGTCTTTAATAGAGCTCGCTTCGCTAGCAAACTTGATACCTAAACTCGGCCAGTCCAGTGTCAACGTGATAATATTATTTGCCTTTTTTGAAATCGCAGAAAATTCGAAAAAGAAGAAATGTTTTATTTTTTCGCATAAAATTATAAATATAAAATTAAACAAGCTTAAGATTCTAAAAATTCTGTTAAGAGCCTTGCACTTTGATTTAAGATTAATAAAATCTGTAACCTCCTCATGGAATTACGTGAGCTTAAAAAGTCAACAATGACGATAACTCTATTTTAATTATATAAAAAAAAAAACTCATAATTTCGATTTTGAAGAAAGGTTTATTATTATTATTTTTTTGTTTGAATTGTTCGTTTCAGGCATGCATCGACGACAATCTGGACATGGTCGAGTTCCTGGTGGAGCACGGGGCGGACGTGAACCGCGGCGACAACGAGGGCTGGACGCCGCTGCACGCGACAGCCAGCTGCGGCGTCATCTCCATAGCCAAGTACCTGCTCGAGCACGGCGCCAACGTCGCCGCCGTCAACTGCGACGGCGACCTCGCCCTCGACATTACCGAGAGTCCTGAGATGGAGGATCTCATACGGGCAGAAATTGAGAAAAATGGTAAGCGAAAGTCAACATCACAACAACGACAGTCTCACTGAAATAGTGATTGTCAATTCCTGACTATTATAGTGAACAACAATGACATTAAAATTATTTTTAAGCAATTTCAGTAACTTTAAAGTCCATTCTAATGACTAAAGTCAATTTCTGACTATAATGGTGAAGTCCAATCACTCTAAAGTCAATTTATGACTATAATAGTGAAGAACAATGACATTAAAGTCATTTTTAAGCAATTACAATGACTTTACAGTCAATTTTAAGCAATTTTAATGACTTTAAAGTCAATTTCTGACTATAATGGTGAAGTCCAATCACTCTAAAGTCATTTTTAAGCAATTATAGTGACTTTACAGTCAAATTTAAGCAATTTTAATAACTTTAAAGTCAATTTCCAACTATAATGGTGAAGTCCAATGACTCTAAAGTTAATTTATGACTATAGTAGTGAAGAACAATGACATTAAAGTCATTTTTAAGCAATTACAATGACTTTACAGTCAATTTTAAGCAGTTTTAATTACTTTAAAGTCAATTTCTGACTATAATGGTGAAGTCCAATCACTCTAAAGTCAATTTATGACTATAATAGTGAAGAACAATGGCATTAAAGTCATTTTTAAGCAATTATAGTGACTTTACAGTCAATTTTAAGCAATTTTAATGACTTTAAAGTCAATTTCCAACTATAATGGTGAAGTCCAATGACTCTAAAGTTAATTTATGACTATAGTAGTGAAGAACAATGACATTAAAGTCATTTTTAAGCAATTACAATGACTTTACAGTCAATTTTAAGCAGTTTTAATTACTTTAAAGTCAATTTCTGACTATAATGGTGAAGTCCAATCACTCTAAAGTCAATTTATGACTATAATAGTGAAGAACAATGACATTAAAGTCATTTTTAAGCAATTGCAGTGACTATAAAATCCATTTTAAGCAATTGTAATGACTTTAAAATCGATTTCTGACTGTAATAGTGAAGAAAATGACATTAAAGTCAATTTTAAGCAGTCGCAGTGAATTTAAAGTCAAATTTAAGCAGTTGTAATATCTTTAAAGTCAATTTCTCACTGTAATAGTGAAGTCCCATGGCTATAAAGTTAATTTCTGACTATAATAGTGAAGTCTAATGACTACACAGTCAATTTCTTACTACAATAGTTAAGAACAATGACATTAAAATCAATTTTAAACAATTGCAGTGACTTTAAAGTCAATTTTAAGCAATTGTAATGACTTTAAAGTCAATTTAAAGTAATTGCAGTGTCTTTAAACCAAATTTATGACTAAAAAACGACTTTAAAGATAATTTGTAATTGAAACAGTGACTTATAATAATTTTGAAGTCAATTTATAATTTAAATAACAACACACATTGTTATTGGAGCTAATATTTGATTAAAATATCGACACGTACTCTCTGTAAAGCCATTTTTATTTTTAAGCAATTATAGTGACTTACAGTGACTTTAAAGACTAAAATAGTGATACACAATGACTTTAAAGCTAAATTGTGACTAAATATTAACATATACTGATTTTAAAATCAGTTTTAAGAAATTGTAGCATTATACAGTGACTTTATAGTCATATTTCAGCTACAATTTGATTAAAATATTGACACACAGTAACTTTAAAGTCCGTTTTAAGTAAATATAGCGACACCCAGTGACTGTATAGTCATATTTAGGCGAGAATAGCAACTTACAGGGACTTTAAAGGTACTTTCTGACTAAAATACGGACATTCCGTATCCTTAAAGTATATATTTGACTAAAAGAGTGACGCACAGTGATTTCGAAGGTAAATTCTGACTCCAATATTGACGCATAGTGACCTTAAAGTAAGTTTTAAAGAAATATAATGACTATGCAGTCATATTTGAACAGTAGTAATATCTTACAATGACATTAAATTCAATTTTTGACTATAATAGTGATGTACAGTGAGATTAAAGTTATTTTTTGGTTAAAATAGTAAAGTACAATGACTTTAAGGCCAATTTCTAACTAAAATAATAACGTCGAATGACTTTAGAGTCCAATTTGTGGAATTATGGTGACTGGATGATTGAAATAGTGACACAACGACTTTAAAGTCAGCTGTAGTGACATACAATGACATTAAATTCAATTTTTGGCTAAAATAGTGATATACAATGACTTTAAAATCAATTGTAAGCAATAATAGTGATACACAATAACTTTAAAGTCAATTCCTGGCGATAATAGTGAAGTACAGTGACTTTACACTTAATTTCAAGCAATTATAGAGACGTAAACTAACTTTAAAGTCAATTTACGTTTAAAATAGTGATGGATAGTGACTTAAACGTAAATTTCTGACTAAAAGAGTGATGTGCAATGACTTAAAAGATGATTTCTGACAATTAGAGAGATAAAGTATGGTTTGAAATTCAATTTCTGATTAAAATAGTGATGTATAGTGTCTTTAAAGTGAATTTATGACTAAAATAGTGATGTACAATGATTTTAAAGATGATTTTCGACAATTATAGAGATAAAATATGACTCGGAAGTCAATTTCTGATTAAAATAGTGACGTATAGTTTCTTTAAAGTGAATTTATGACTAAAATAGTGATTCACAATGATTTTATAGATGATTTTCGACAATTAGATAGATAAAATGTGACTCGGAAGTCAATGTATTGTGACTTTAAAGTGAATTTATGACTAAAATAATGATGTGCGATTACTTAAGTCATTTTTTCTTTAAAATAGTAACAAACAATGAATTTAAAATCAATTTCTGGTGATAATTGTTATGTACAATGACTTTATAGCCAATTACTGACGGTAATAAGAAAGCACAGTTACTTTGTATACAATTTTAAACAATTACAATGACAAATAATGACTTTAAAGACAATCTTTGACTAAAATAGTGGCGCAAAGTGACTTTAAAGACAATTTCAAGCAATTATAGTGACATCCAATGACTTTTACGTTAATAGTCGACTAAAATAATAACGTACAGTGATTTTAAATTATTTTTTTGATTAAAATAGTGATGCATAGTGATTTTAAAGACTAAAATAATGATATATGTTGACTTAAAGACAATTTCAAGAGACATCCAGTTACTATAACATCAATTATTTACTAAAATAATAACTTGTACTGACTATAAAGTATTTTCTTTATTAAAATAGTAACGCATAGTAACTTTTATAGATAATATCAGTAATATTCAGTGGCTTTATAGTCAAATATTGACAAATAGTAACTTTATTTTATATTAAATTATAGATTTTAAAGATAACTTATTTCTAAAGTAATGACGCGAGGTGTTTTAGACTACAATTCTAACGGTATATTCTTATTTTTTGTTTTTAATATAGGAATAGACTGTGATGAGGCGCGCAACGAAGAGAAGAGACTGATGCTCCAAGATGCCAAAGAGTGGTTAGCGACGAAGAGTCCCCTGGTGGACATGCCCAACCCTAAAACGGGCGCCACCCCACTCCACGTCGCTTCCGCAAAGGGATACGTCGATGTCATGAAGTAAATACATTTCAATTAAATAATTCTGTGTCGATTGTAAATTGTCTCTCTTTTTTTTAGGATTTTACTCCAGTGCGGCTCGGACGTGGACAAGCAGGACATCGACGGCTGGACGCCGTTGCACGCCGCCGCCCACTGGGGCCAGAAACAGGCGGCGCAATTACTCGTGGAGAATTACTCGGATATGGACGCCAAGAATTACGTGGTGAGCCTCTTTAAAATCCACAAAAAACAATAAAATAAGAATTATAACAAACAGAATTATTGATAAATAATTCACTTGGTCACAGTTATTTAAATAAAAAAAATGATTTGAAAAATATTTCCACATATCAGAATTATTGATATTTATTATGACAATTGGCTGAATCTCTTTCGTTGTTCGTTTGTAGGGTCAGACGCCGTTCGACGTGGCCGACAGCGAAATGTTCCATGGGCTCGAGGAGCTGCGGATGAAGCAGAACAAGGAGGAGGTCAATAGGCGGCTGGCGAAGAAGAAGCTCGAGCTTCAAAACAAGCACCCGGCCAGCGGCGACGAGGAAGAGGACGACGACGACAACGAGACCCCCACGAAGGTCAAGAAGGTCGAGCTGGAGATCCAGCAGGAGGACAAGATAAACGCGGACAGTATAGGTAAGAACAAAATGAAAAAGATACTCAAAAATAATAAATAAATAGAATTATCCTCCCTTCTCTTTCTTACTGGTCGATAGATGGTTAAATAGATTATAAATAGTGCGAAATTTTCGACCGATAAATAGATTATATTTGTGTGCATGATTTTTACGGGTGTTGCAGGAAAAAAACAAAACCTAAAGAAATTGTTATTTAAACTTTGCTTAAAATAAATATTTTGCTTCTTTTTTTATTATTATTATTTTGCTTCTTTTATTATTTTCATTCATATAAATCGCAAGAGATTCCATTTATAATATACTTTTGAGTATAGAAGAGAGCTGTGGAATTTATTTTAATTTTTTCAATAATCCCTCATTTATATCCATTTTGAGTCTGCTAACTCCAAAGATAT
The DNA here is from genome assembly GCA_963082785.1 of Philonthus spinipes. Classification (NCBI taxonomy): domain Eukaryota; kingdom Metazoa; phylum Arthropoda; class Insecta; order Coleoptera; family Staphylinidae; genus Philonthus; species Philonthus spinipes. The sequence continues at coordinate 15,963,297 of OY720311.1, read as the reverse complement.
TTACGTTGCGCCTGATCTCATACTCTACATTAATTAATTATAATTATTATTATTTAATAAATTAATTTTATTATTTTTTAACTATAATAATAAAGCACAAGTCATTATAACATTCAATTTTAAGCAATTATAATGAATTTCAAGACAATTTATGACTAAAATAATGACGCACGATAACTTTAAAGACAATTTATGACTGAAATAATGACGAACGATGACTTTAAAGACAATTTATGACTAAAATAATGACGTACGATGACTTAAAAGACAATTTCTGACTAAAATAATGACACACAATGACTTTAAAGACCATTTCAATCAATTATAGTCACATCCAATGACTTTAAAGTATTTTTTTGAATAAAATAGTGACGCAGGGTCATTTTAAGGACAATTTATGACTAAAATAATGACGCACGATGATTTTAAAGATAATTTATGACTAAAATAATGACGTACGATGACTTTAAAGACAATTTATGACTAAAATAATGACGAACGATGACTTTAAAGACAATTTCTGACTAAAATAATGACGTACGATGACTTAAAAGACAATTTCTGACTAAAATAATGACACACAATGACTTTAAAGACCATTTCAATGAATTATAGTGACATCCAGTGACTTTAAAGTATTTTTTTGATTAAAATTGTGACGCGTGGTAATTTTAAAGACAATTTCTGACTAAAATAATGACGCACGATGACTTTAAAGATAATTTATGACTAAAATAATGACGTACGATGACTTTAAAGAGAATTTATGACTTAAATAATGACGCACGATAACTTTAAATACCATTTCAATCAATTATAGTGACATTCAATGACTTTAAAGAATTTTTTTGATTAAAATAGTGACGCAGGGTCAATTTAAAGACAATTTCTGACTGAAATAATGACGCACGATGACTTTAAAGACAATTTATGACTAAAATAATGACGCACGATGACTTTAAAGACAATTTATGACAGAAATAATGACGCACGATAACTTTAAAGACAATTTCTGACTGAAATAATGACGCACGATAACTTTAAAGACAATTTCTGACTAAAATAATGACGTACGATGACTTTAAAGACAATTTCAATGAATTATAGTGACATCCAGTGACTTTAAAGTATTTTTTTGATTAAAATTGTGACGCGTGGTGATTTTAAAGACAATTTCTGACTAAAATAATGACGCACGATGACTTTAAAGATAATTTATGACTAAAATAATGACGTGCGATGACTTTAAAGACAATTTATGACTGAAATAATGACGCACGATGACTTTAAAGACAATTTCTGACTGAAATAATGACGCACGATGACTTTAAAGACAACTTATGACAGAAATAATGACGCACGATAACTTTAAAGACAATTTCTGACTAAAATATTGACGCGCGATGATTTGAAAGATAATTTATGACTAAAATAATGACCCACGATGACTTGAAAGACAATTTATGACTAAAATAATGACGCACGATAACTTTAAAGACAATTTCTGACTGAAATAATGACGCACGATGACTTTAAATACCATTTCAATCAATTATAGTGATATTCAATGACTTTAAAGTATTTTTTGATTAAAATAGTGACGCAGGGTCAATTTAAAAACAATTTCTGACTGAAATAATGACGCACGATGACTTTAAAGACAATTTCTGACTGAAATAATGACGCACGATGACTTTAAAGACAATTTCTGACTAAAATAATGACGCACGATGACTTTAAAGATAATTTATGACTAAAATAATGACGTCCGATGACTTTAAAGAGAATTTATGACTTAAATAATGACGCACGATAACTTTAAATACCATTTCAATCAATTATAGTGATATTCAATGACTTTAAAGTATTTTTTGATTAAAATAGTGACGCAGGGTCAATTTAAAAACAATTTCTGACTGAAATAATGACGCACGATGACTTTAAAGACAATTTCTGACTGAAATAATGACGCACGATAACTTTAAAGACAATTTATGACTAAAATAATGACGCACAATGACTTTAAAGACAATTTATGACTAAAATAATGACGCACGATAACTTTGAAGACAATTTCTGACTGAAATAATAACGCACGATAACTTTAAAGACAATTTATGACTAAAATAATGACGCACGATGACTTTAAAGACAATTTATGACAGAAATAATGACACACAATGACTTTAAAGACCATTTCAATGAATTATAGTGACATCCAGTGACTTTAAAGTATTTTTTGATTAAAATTGTGACGCGTGGTGATTTTAAAGACAATTTCTCACTAAAATAATGACGCACGATGACTTTAAAGATAATTTATGACTAAAATAATGACGTGCGATGACTTTAAAGACAATTTATGACTGAAATAATGACGCACGATGACTTTAAAGACAATTTCTGACTGAAATAATGACGCACGATGACTTTAAAGACAACTTATGACAGAAATAATGACGCACGATAACTTTAAAGACAATTTCTGACTAAAATATTGACGCGCGATGATTTGAAAGATAATTTATGACTAAAATAATGACCCACGATGACTTGAAAGACAATTTATGACTAAAATAATGACGCACGATAACTTTAAAGACAATTTCTGACTGAAATAATGACGCACGATGACTTTAAAGACAATTTATGACTAAAATAATGACCCACGATGACTTTAAAGACAATATATGACTAAAATAATGACACACGATGACTTTAAAGACCATTTCAATGAATTATAGTGACATCCAGTGACTTTATTTTTTTGATTAAAATTGTGACGCGTGGTGATTGTAAAGACAATTTATGACTAAAATAATGACGTATATTGACTTTAAAGATAATTTATCTCACAGCTCTCTCCCTCTCAAATGTTTAGAATTGTAATTATTTCAGCATCATTTCATTCATTCACTTGCATTTATTGAAATCATTTATTATTATTATTTAATCAACAGCATGTATATTAGTTTTATTTCTTTAAGAATTATTGTTAATATTTTTTCTTTCTTGTTTATTTTTATTTTATTTATATAAGCCTTCTTTGTGTCGCTTCTTCTTCTCCCTCAGCATATTTTTTTTAAAAATTTTTGGTGTCGTTTTTTTTTTTTAATTAAGTCGCGCATAAGGTTAGAAATACGATGCGATTCTTTACACGAGTGTTGTTGTTTCGATTTTTGCTTGCCGCCGCCTACCACCGAAGACGGCACGGAGGTCTCCGGTGAGAGCGAGACCGATTCGGAGAGCTCCTCCGGGGACAGTGAGTCGTCCGAGTCGGAAGACGACACCTCAGACGGTAAAATGAAATCAATTCACACATATACACACACATACAAATAAATGTTTACAGGAATCACTGAAAGACGTTTTTTTTATTGTTGTTGTGTGTGCGTGTCGGAAATAAAATAATAAATCATGTTAATTAAATGTGAAATTTCAATCAAGACTTTAAAGTGAAAATCTTTATATTTAAATTCAAAGGTAAATAATTAATTCTATTGAGTGAATTAATTATTTTTATTTGATTTAAAAGGGGGTTAGGCAATGTGAATTTTCTACTGAAATGAATGTCCTAATCATTTCACGATTGTTATAATATGATATTTATTAAATTTGCTTTTAGAGAAATTTAAACAAAAATATTTTTTGGTTAAGTGAAAACAACTTTAGGTTATGTTGTTTTCACTTAACCTAAAAATATTAGTAATATTATTAATATAAGAATATTTTTAGGTTTGTCAAATTCACTTGCAAATTCCTATGTAATTGATAAATTTCGTATGACCGAAACGCACGATCAATTCCAAGAATAGATTCCCAGAAAATTTCACAAAACTGTCTTTTAAATATGCTCTTAATTCGATATGGATGTAGTGATAAGTAGCACCCCCGCGGAGGATCCAAAGAATTCTACACATTTTATTAACAACGGCTCATTTATACATTAACATGATTAATTATTTTATATATACAGTTTATTTCTCAATTTTTTTATTGTTTTTTTCTGAAATAGCATGGTGTATACGTCTGATTTTCCAGTCCTCTCTCAATTATTTATTTTAGTTGTCATAACGTTTTGTAGGATGTTTATGTATTCAATCGGGGCTATTCGGCACGGGAAATGTTAAGTTTAACGAGTACGTTATTTTTTTTTAACATTACAGTCGTCTAGATAGCTTTTTAATAGAATGTGAAGGTAATTAATAACGTACATGATAAATTTAACGTTGCTCGTACGGAATCGCTAGCCCCGAATGTATGTGTATTTTCCGGAGAAATTGTTCTTTTTTCTTCTTCAACACTGTTTTAAATCATAATAAACGAAAGACAACGCAAGCGCCGTCTTTCGCTAGATGAACATTTAATTAACTGTTTTAAATTTTGAATTATTTTTATAACGAAATATGCACGAGCGTTCATTGAACAGTTCAGAAAACTTTTCATACAACAGTAATCAACCATCACGTAAATCATAATAAATTAAAGACGACGCAAGCGCCACCTTTTGCCTAATTTCATCACGAAAATGCTATACAAAAAAATTCCATCGAAAATTGATCGATTTCAAAAGATTGATATACAACTGCCGAGTTTCAAGTTTCTAGTATTATTTTTATGCAACATATGCATTTTTTAATTTTCGCATTTTTGCCAGGCGAAAAAAATTGGTTTCAATTTGAGATGCGCAGTTTAAATTTACACCACAGGGCGGGACACAATTTGTCTCTCTTCACGTCAATTAGGAGCTGAGTTATTTATTTAAATAAAAAAATCTTTAACTTTTCTCTTCCCCTTTTAATTGAACTTTATAACTTGGCCTCTTGCCGGAAAGTTCCCGTGAACGCACAGCCAGTCCTGAGACTTTTATAGAGCTCGCAATACTGACACTTAAGCTTAGCCAGTCCAGAAATTTTAATAAAGCTCACTCGATACCTAAACTCAGCTAGTTCAGAGACTTCAATAGGGCTCGCTTCGCTCGCAATCCTGACACTTAATCTTAGCAAGTCCAAAGATTTTAATAGAGCTCGCCTCGCTCGCAAAATGTACGCTTAAGCTCAGTCAAATCAGAGACTTTTATAGAGCTCGCTTCACTCGCAATCCTGACACTTAAGCCTGGCTAAGCTTAAGAGATATATAGAGCTCGCTTCGCTCGCAATCATGACACTTGAGCTTAGACATTAATAGATTAGTGTGTAAAAAAAATCTCCGCATATACATGTATTGACTTAAATTATTGCGCAAACAGACTTATTCGTTGATTATGTTTTTTTTTGTTTTGTTTTAAGTATGAAATATGTACGTCTTGTAAAGTTGGTTATTTATTTTAATTATTATTGTTTTTTTTTGTATTTTTTTTATTTGTTAAATTGTTTTCGGTGTTAATTATTTTGTTGAATTCGTCTTTTCAGAGAAGAAGAACCGCGTGAATTCGAATATGGACACGGTGCTGCAACACAACAGCGCGAAGGACGAGGAGGATGCGGAAGAGGTGGTGGTGGCGGTGAAGGTGCCGCCCCCATCGCCGCCTAAAACCGTCGCACCGGAAGACACCGACGACAATAAGCACGCGTGGCGACGGCCCATACCCGGCAGACAGCCCAAACCGGAAACGCCGATCAAGAGCAGCAATAGTTTTAGTGAGTATCGAATAATTATCAACGGAAAACACTCACACACACACACAAAATACTATACAAGGTGTACAGAAAATGAGTGAAAACCTGCAGGTAACTCATTAATTAATTTTTAATAGAAAATCCAAATAAAAAAATGTTGTATGGTTCTTCATTGAGGCTCACGAGGTATTCGGAATTTTAAATATGTGACTATAAATTAGTATTGTTTTTTAAATATTTTGTAAAAAATCAATAGCATTAACAATCAATTAGACACGTGTATAATTCCATTGATGTAAATGATTAATAAATCGGATATTTTTACAATTTTATAACTTCATCAGAAGCATTCTTTTAATGAAAATAGATCTGGCAACGACGCACGCTCGTTTGTAAAAGAAAAGGTGTATGCAACACCTCCAGCGGATGATGTAGCAGTTATAAACAGGATAAATGCACACTTGTTTGATCCAGCGTTGCCAAATGTATAGTTCTTTTAAGTGGCCCGTGAGGCTTAAGGAGGGACCGTGTGACTTATTTTCATTAATATTTTTATCTAAAAATTAGTCAAAGAGTCACGCTACCTAAAGCTTTTCACTCATTTTCTGTACACCTTGTATAATACTGATGGGAAATCAAAACACTTAGTTTTTTTATGTTTCACAGATTTTATTTACTTTATTCTCCGACTAGTTTCGATCAAAGACTATTATCAAGGAGTAATCCTTGTGTAGGGCTGATTATGGATTATGCCAATCATTATACCGGGTTATTCACGCTATACGAAACGGAGTATTGTGGCTAAAGTACAGCATTTTTTAAAATTTTGTTTTTAGGGGCGTGTAGGGGCCTATAAGGGCTACTTTCTAAAATTATTTTCATTTTATACAGGGTGTCCCTAATACCATAAAAATATAAAAGTTGTATTTTTTTAAATGGAACACCCTATATATTATTATATTCTACGTTCAAAATAATTATAATTTTTATTAAGGTTGTTAGTGCCTAAACCTAACGGTTTTTTAAATAATTGGAATTTTGTTAAAATCTAACCTAATTTTCAAATATCAACTATTTGAGAAGTATTTAGGTTATGTAAACGAAATTTTCTGTTATTATTTAGCAACAGATCATATTTCATTTTTCAATTACAAAAACCTTAAAATTTATACAGAGTGGCCCAGAAAATAAAACGTACTAAATAAGAACTTTAAGTTGGTCAAACTTGTTTTTTTTTTTTTTTTTCAAATGGAATGCTATATTTTTTTAACATTCTATTAAATGAACATTATAATTATCTATCAAAATTTCTATACCTCTAAATCGAGGTGTTTTTGCAGAAAATGCAAAAAATCGAATAATCGCATCATTTGGGGTTTTCTATCAGTGTATCGTTATATTTCTAGCTGGCTGTGGATTTACGAAATGCCAAATAATTTATTTAGACTGTCACTTTAATTTTCAAACTGGTTTTTTGTTATCATGGTATTATTTTGAATTTTTTGAGAATTGTAATCTTTATTATTTATTTTTCAAAATATTTATTCAAAATAGAAGGGCATTGATATATCTCTAATGATTGGACAATGTTATCGATAGACCTTATTAACCAACAGAAATAATACAAAAACTTTTTGCTAAAGAAGTAATTCTAAATCAGCTATTTTAAAGAGACTATTACACCGATTTATAAAAAAGGGGATGTGAGTTAGAAAAACTCATTTATTATAGGAAATCTATCACTTTATAAGAATAGAATTGTGAATATACAGAATATTTAACATTATTTTGATAGAAATGGTAATTAGTAATCAAAATAAATTGTTGGGTGATGTGGAATAGAAGGGTCCACATTTTATTCAATTTATATTTTCACAAAGGCACAAAATGGCATGGAGTGAATTTATAAGCTATAGTGACGGATCAAATAAAATATTTTGACATTTTTAGATTCCATAGCCAACTAAAATTATTAAAATATTAATCAAAAATTCCGTTAATAAAGTAAATTGAAATTGAAATGTACCTCAAATGACGTAAAAACGGATTTTATCGCAAAAACTAAATGTCTAAGAGCTTCGAGTTATAGGAAACTTTTGATAGATAATCGAAACGTGCATTTAATGGCAAGTTAAAAAATATGGTATTCCATTTGAAAATATCAAGTTTGGGTCACTTAAAGTCCTCGTTCAATTATTTTAAGTTTTTGGGCCACCCTGTAAATATTTTACTATTTTAATAATTGGAAAATAAAATATGATCCATTGCTTAACCTCACTGGAAATTTCCCGCACATAACCTAAATACTTCCCAAATAATTAAAATTTGAAAATCAGATTGGATTTTAAGAAAATTGCAATTATTTCAAAAACTGTCAGGTTTACGTACTAATAACCTTAATGAAAACGATAGTTATTTTGAATATAGAATCTAAAAATATAGTAATATATAGGGTGTTCCATTAAAAAAAAAAACACAACTTTCATACTTTTATTGTATATGGGACATCCTGTATAATATGAACATAATATTAGAAAGTAGTCCTTATACAGCCCTGAAATCAAAATTTTAAAAAGTGGTGTACTTTGGCCTCAATACTCCGTTTCGTATAGCGTGAATAACCCGGTATATATCACCATTTCTCCCTCAACTTTCTTTATATCGAGGAGTAATCCTTGAATATGTTCACTAAAGTAAAGTAAAATTTGTGAAATATAAAAACAAAACAAGTGTTTTAATTTTCTATCAGTGTTAATTAAAAATTAAGTGAGGAATTTATTCAGAATATAAAATACTATACATTAAATATATATGTATATAAATAGGAAGTCAAAATGTCATAGAGTTAAATGTGGAAATAATTTATTAATTATTTTCAAATCATTTTTATTATATTTTTTTATTTAAATTTATTAAAAAATTATTTAAAATATTTACTAGCATGGTTTTCGTACTCTATTATCAAACAAGAAAAACAGACAAACAAAACCACACATTCACTGTCACGGATATCGTGTCCTCTTATCATACCAGAGGAACAACAATAACAAAAAAAGTACTGTATGACCTGCAGTGATTTTAATAACCATTTTAGCATTTTTTGTTGTTTACTTTCAATGAATCCAATGCATATTCTTGCTGTTTTAGTAATACTAAATGGTAACAATGATTGCTAACAAATCTAAGCAATTATATACTATGTAATATTTAAATGTCACTTTTTTTTGCGCCGCGTCACATGATCCGTATTGATATTCCGTATCCCGGCGCGTCCACCATTTCTCCCTCAACTTTCTTTTTCTCCCGCAGAGAGCAAAGACTCAAACAACGAGAACGAGGTGACCTTGCGGAGGACGAACAGCTTCCAGAGCGATCCGGAGTGAGTACCCCTTTTCATTTCGTTCGTTCGTTTGTTTGTGTTTTAATTATTCGTTCGTTTGCGCGAAAGAATAAGAAAATAGAAAGATACTTGTAGCTAGCTTAAAAAGAATAAAATGAACAAATAATAAAAAATGCAACAATTTAAAAACGGGGAGATTCAGAATGATTACTCGCGATTATTTTAATAAATCTCTTTTTTTAATAAGATAAGAAAAAAATAAATAATAATGAAACGTGACGCTAAAAGTTGTAAGCAAAATAATAACAAGTTGAAAATCGCTGATTAATGAGGCACTTAATTTTTGAAAATCCATGGTTACTTTTATTTTATTAATTAAAGTAAGTTGAAAATCATAAACACTTATTCACTGTATTTATGAAAAAAAAAAAAAAATGGGATGTTTCATTTAAAATAACAAAGTTGGTAGACATTTGTGGTACAACCAGAAGTGAAAGAAAGTCAAAATATTTACCAACAAGAGGTTACATTCAACCATGCAATGGAGATTTTTTTTCAAATTTTTCCGCGGTCAGGAACCTTGAAAACTTTTAATGGCCGTTATTGGTGGCCCACCCTGTATAAAATTACGTAATTGTATGGCAAAGCGTGTACAATGAAGTAATTGTATATTGATTTTTTTAAATTTATTTATTATATTTTTTTGATAAATCGAGAAGCCTCCTCCCGTTTTGGTTGCTGTTTTTATTTTTTCATTTATTCGAAAAACGTAATACATAAAATAACTCCTTGGCAAAATGATTCGCAGAGCTTACTCTATTATTACTTGTTGTTATTATTACTGTTTTTTTTTATATTAATTTTAATGATTAACCAAACCAAACAAATCAACACAAAACAAGATATATTAAACAAAGAAAAACACGTGTTGTTTGATTTGTTTTTGTTTTTTTGTAATATTAATCAATTAATATTGTGATTAACAAATTCTAATGCCGTGGTGTGTTTTTTTTTACATGCATATACAGGGTCCTGTTTTCCAACTCCCGTCTTCAATAGCCTATTAATTAAGTTATAACTTTGAAATTTTGAAGAGTACTTGGATTTTCAAAGTTTCAACTTAATTATTAACTGAGCTATAAAAGACGGGGGTTGGAATGCAGGACGCTGTGTATAACATTTTTTTTTATTTATTTATTTTGTAATTCTGATTAATTTGTTTATTAATTTACTTACTATTGTGGAGCGGAGTTTTGTTACTAAAAAAAAAAAAAACACAAAAACAGGCTTCGATGCTTAGTGCTTTCATTATGCGAGGGAGAGACATGATTTTATTTAACCAATGTTTTCTTTTTTTCGTTCTTTTTTTTTTTCTTTCTTTCTTTTTATTTATTTGAAGTGATTGATTATTTTCGTTCGTTTTATGTTTATTTTCTTGTTTTTTTTTTAAATATTATTTCTGCGGGGTTATTCCAAAAATAAGAAGAAAACAAATAAATTAATCATTTATTTTGCAATAGTGATAACAGTAGCTAAAGGGAAAATAATTTATTAATAATTTTCGAATTCTTTTTATTTAATTTATAATAATAATCTTTGTTCAATAAAAAAATTAAATAATTCATTTTTTAACAATAATAATGTTTGATTAATGAAAAAAAAAGGGGATACATTTTTTTTTTCATTAATCAAACATTATTATATAATATATAATATAATAATTTATTTTTTTAACAATAATAATGTTTGATTAATGGAAAAAAAGGGTATACTTTTTTTTCATTAATCAAACATTATTATTGTTAAAAAATAAATTATTTAATTTTTTTATTGAATGAAAACACTGTCTATTACTTTGTTTGTATAACAATAAATTTATTTGTTGACTATACGAACAAAGTAATAGACAGTATTCTTAATTAATTTCTCACTTAACCCGTGGTGAAACATTTGGATTAATTCAGGATACTTTAATTAAAATCAAAACCCTTCGTTTGTTTTATTTATTTGTATTTTCTCCTCCATGAAGATGACTAGTAATCGAAACTAGTCAATTGGGGAAAATATGAATAAGGCACAAATTTTTAAATCCGCAAATAAGATGTAAGTAACGTATTCGCGGGATAAAAGTTAATGTACAAAATTCTCTCCATTTGATTATCAATGAGACAGTGTTGCCAACCGAATGCAAAAATCAAGAGTAACGTTACTTAGGTTTTGTAAAATTGGGCCTAAATGAAATAAAACAAGTGTTTTAATTAAATTATCCTGAAATAATACATAGTGCTTTCTTTTATATTAAAAAAATGTAATTAAATTATCCTCAAATAATAGATATATATTTTTTTAAATTTATATTCAATAATGTATAACGAAGTAGAAGCCTCTATAGTCAGTGCATAAATTATTATTATTTTTTTAATAATAATAAGAATGTATGTTTAACAAAAAATCGGGTAATTTATAATGATGGGCAAGATCTATCCTTGCAGGTGATCGAGCCGCTCGTTCTCCATAAGCGGCTCGATTTTTTTTTAATCTGCTTGAGCGACTCGGATCACTTTTTGATCAGATTCACGAAAGTTACTCTCATCTACAGTTAGTTATTAGTGGATACAGAATTTTTATCATATTGTAACGAAAGTGAAAGGAGCAACTGGAAAGAACACTCTGGAATGTTCCAACGAGCGCGCGACTGTTAACTTGGCGTCATGGAAAGTTCTGGAAAATTCCAGAAGCCTCGAGAATAAATTGAACGAATAATCCAAACGCCTCGAAAATAAATTGAGAGAATATTTCAGACGCCTCGAGAATAAATTGAGAGAATAATCCAGAAGCAACGAAAATAGATTGAGAGAGTATTTCGAAAGCCTCGAGAATAAATTGAGAGAATAATCCAGAAGCAACGAAAATAGATTGAAAGAATATTTCAGATGACTCGAGAATAAATTGAGAGAATAATCCAGAAGCCCCGAAAATAAATTGAGAGAATATTTCAGACGCCTCGAGAATAAATTGAGAGAATAATCCAGAAGCTACGAGAATAAATTGAAAGAATATTTCAGATGACTCGAGAATAAATTGAGAGATAATCCAGAAGCCTCGAAAATAACTTGAGAGAATATTCCAGAAGTCTCGAAAGTAAATTGAGTGAACAATCCAGAAGCCACGAAAATAAATTGAGAGAATATTTCAGAAGCCTCGAAAGTAAATTGTGTGAATAATCCAGAATCCCCTAGAATAAATTGAGCGAAAAGCTTCCAGAAAATTCCAATAAATTAAAAAATTATCTTCTAGAAACTACCTTTCAACAATGTGAAAGCCTCGAGAATAAATTAAGCGAACAATTCAGAAACCTCCAAAGTAAATTGAGTGAACAGAGAGCTGTGTTCATGGAACAATCCACAAGCTTCGAGAATACAAAAAACCGAGCTTATCGAATTTTCCAGAACTTTCCATGACGCCGCTTTTAGAGTCGCACACTCGTTGGAACATTCCAGAGTGTCCTTTCCGGTTGCCTCTTTCACTTTCGTTACAATATATTTCGAAGGACGTGATTTTTCTGCTACAGGAAATTTTGTGAGCGATATAGCTAGAAGTTATAGGTATTTTTTGAAACGTCAATTTGAGGTTAAAATTTGACAAATAAATGTTTATCTCAGAAACTGTGAGAGTTATGTAGACATAAATCCATATGAGTAGTTAGGCAATTGGACATCCGAAAAGAAAATTAAAATATAAGATATTCTGTTTGGTTCCGGTACAATCGAAAGTGAAACAAAGTCTAAATATTTTCCATGAGGTGGTCGCATACAACCGTGCAATGTAGTTTTTTTTTAAATTTTTTCCGCGGTCGGGAACCTTGAAAACTTTTAATGGCCGTTATTCGAGGCCCACCCTGTATATTATTTATATTAATAAGAGGTAGAGTTTTTTTAGAGGATTGTTTTCAAATAATGTATTTACAGAGGGTGTTTTTGTCACGGGAGTAAAAATACCCCCTGGATGGTGGGGTGACTTTCCAGGAATGGTTTTACGGGGGAATTTTTTTTTTTTCGAAGAGATTTTTTTTTTTGTTAGAGCGGTTGTGATTATCCAAATATGTTTCACCGCGTAGTTCTAAAAAAAAACTACGTCGAGAAACATATTTGGAATGATTTTAGAGTAATATTTTTTTAGAGGTTTTCTGATCGACTCAATCAGCTCGATTTGTTTCATCCTTTTGATCAGCGCCATCGGCCCGATTTTTCTGATCCATCTGTTCTTGCGGATGGATCTTTGCAATCGACTCGACCTTTCAAATCAGCTCGATCTTTTCAATCGGCTCGATTTTTCTCATCAGCTCGAGCGGCTCTATACTTCTAATATTTATTTATTTTTTAATAATTATAATAGTTTATAATAATAGGAACCGTACGCCCATATGAGTAGAAAGGGTCGTTGATATATATGTATACATATCCCCTATGTATACCTGCAAAATACGCGAGTCAAACGCATTGACGTGTGTATGTTTAGTTGCCTATAACAATTGAACACATATATGCCAAATAAGCAACTAAACATACACACATTGTTGCGTTTTTTTTTTTTTGCAGTTATACATTTCCCATAATGTATACTGATAAAAAAAAACCTCTCTCTCTCTCTCTATATATATATATATATATATATATATATATATATTTATATATATATATATATACAGAGAGGTTTTTTTATCACTATACATTTCCCCTATGTATACCTGAAAAAAACGCGAGTCAAACGCATTGAACCGATTAATGTGTGTATGTTTAGTTGACTATTTGGCATATGTGTGATCAGTTGCGTGTTATAGACAACTAAACACACATACATTAATGCATTTGACTCGCGTATTTTACAGGTATACATAGGGGAAATGTATACTGATAAAAAAAGCTCTCTGTATATTATATATATAATAATAGGAAATTGAAACACTTGATTTTTTTACGTTTCAACATAAAAAAAAAACAAGTGTTTTAATTTCCTATCATTGTTAATTAAAAATGTTTTATCACGGGTTAAGTGAGGAATTTATTCAGAATAATAATAATTTGCTTAATGATGTTATATAAAACGAAAGAAAGAAGGGATACAAAAAAAGAGAACGAGAAAAAATGATTAACTTTTTAGTATGATTGCTGTGCGTGTATGTGTGCGTGTTTGTGTGTGAAGGACTCACACAAATATTCTCGTTGCTTGCATGTTTAGGTTCTACGCGCGATATAGGGCTCTGCGCGCACGCATCCAGGCCAGTTCCTTCCCTAATTACCAAAATACCACTTACATCATCCCGCCCTCTCCCCACCAGCGACAACTCAGGTATGCACGTTAGTTACTTTTAACTTTTACTTAAGACGCGTTTTTTTTTTTTTAATTTAATTGTTGTTTTCAATTGCGCCTTCAATTTAAAAAAAAAACTTAAAGAACACACTAATTTACGGTAATTTCCACTAAAGAGAAAAAAAATGCAAAAGAACCTATATATTTGGAATCTACAAAAAAAAAAACTATCCGATAATGTCATTTTCGACAATGGTTACAATTAAAAAAAATTGAACTCAAAAACTAAAAATGATAAATAAAATGTGATAACATATTCGAAGTCAGCATAAAATGTTGCTTTGAGAAAGTTTTTATTATATTTTTCTATTTTTAATAATAACGGAGTTACAGGCACCCCCGGAAAATGACCCGTCGTCAACTTCCGGTTATAACCCGGAAACGGTTAAAGATAGATCAGTTTCTTTCTTCGCCATTGTTTTTATCATTAAAAAATTGGCCTAGGGTCGCGAAAACGATAACCGAAATAACTTGGCTATTGTTGGATACTTTATTATACAGGGTGTACAGAAAATGAGTGAAAACCTTCAGGTAATTCAATTCATTAATTAATTTTTAATAGAAAATCACTCATTTTCTGTACACCTTGTATATTGTATTTCAATTTTAATAAATGAAACACTTTTTTACTTTGTTTCTATATCTTGGATTGTTTATTATTGACAATTTTGTTTTGACAATCGGGGCTATTCCATGCAGGTAATATTAAGTTTAATGTTATTAATTAATTTCATATTCTATGAATATATATTTATTACAAAAGCTTGTTTAGACTGTGATTATGAAATATAACGAACAAATTAAACTTAACATTTCTCTTACAGAATAGACCCGAATGAGGTTGTCGAAACTGTAGTCAACAATAAACAATCCAAATTTTACAAACAAAACAAAAAGTGTTTACTAAAAATAAAACCACCATTCGTGTATTTATTAAATATTTAGTTCGTCGAATTTAAATAAAAATCATTCGAGGCGGAAAGACCTCTGGTCGAGAGCAAATTGCAGAAGAAGATAATCATGTTTTGTGTGCAATAACAAAATCATATAATTTAAATAATTCTGTTACTTGTGTGGAATACAGATATTATTATTATTATTATTAAAAACATTGCGCGAATGAAACTTCACACGAAGTGGAGTTCAATTGAATCAAGCTTAAGTCGCAATTGAAAAACAAACAAAGAAAAAAAAAGCGGGTCTTATTATAATTAAACAGAAAAAAAGTATAATAAAATTAAATATTAAAAAAAAAAACAGCAATTTTTTTCAAGAAAAAACATAATTAAAATTATTTTCTGTTGTGATAATAAAAAAAAAAACACTTCTAAAGTTTGTTGTGTATAACTAGAGATGGGCAAAGTCATTTTTTTCGATCTTTTTTGTCACTGCAAAATGTAGTAAATGACACTTTTTTTAATGTTATTTATAATATTAATATTGGAAAGTGTCAGCTATTTATTAATAAACTCCAATTTAATATTGTTTGTTAACTTTAGGTACTTAAAAATGGTAATTCAGAAATACTCGATTACCAAAATCACTCGATTACCAAAATCACTCGATTTTGCCCAACACTATGTATAACATTGTGTATAATAAACTTTAGAAGTATTTTTTTTATTATCATAATTTCTGTTAGGCTGTAATTTACTAAAAACTAAAATCACACGCGCGTTACTAAAAATTAAAAATCAATGCATTCTCGAAGTGAGAATTTCTGAATGCCTTTTTAATTTGACCGTTTTTATTATTATTGTTATTATTATTGATTGCATTTTCGTTTTACTTTTTTTTTAATAATGCTTGCTTTGCATGTGATTTTAATTTAATTAATAAATAGCGGTGAAAACAAACAACAGATTAAATATATTTATTAAATTATTATATTTTACTATTATTATTATTATTAGAGATGGGCAAAGTTGATCTTGCGATCTTTTTTGTTACAGCAATTTTTTTTACATGGCAATTTTATTAATGCTAATAACTAACTAACCATCTTTATTCAAATGTGCATATATATGTACAATAATATACAAAAATTAGAATTATATCCTGTAGATGATGAATCGGCTATCGACCGGAGGTCTTTCAGCCTTAATGCTAATATATTCTTGTAAAATAAGTAATTATTAAAAAAAGCATCAATTTATTGTTACTTTGACGATGCCACTTGAAATTAAGCAAAAGGTGGCGCTTGCGTCGTCTTTAATTTATTATGATTATTCTTAGACTTTATTAATTTAAATTTACTGATTTAGAAATACTCGATTACTAATATGTATTACTCGATTTTGCCCAACACTAATTAATATTATGATTCTTGTTAGGATTATTTAAATTAATTCATTTATATATACAGGGTGGCGCAAGATTCCGATGAAGTCCAATATCTCAGTTATTTAGAAATTTACAAAAAAAAATATTACTGACATAATTTGTAGCTACTGTAAAACTTCACATTTTAAAATTATTTTGATATATACAGGATGTCCAATAATCACGCGACGTATCAAACATATGATTTTTTAAATGAAATGCTATATTTTTTATGTCGATTTTAGATTCTACGCTTAAAATTAATCATTTTTGACATGAGGTTTATCAGGTTAATTTTTAATATTTTAAAAGTTATAAACAATTTAATGCTGAAATCAATGGAAGTTTGGGGCCTTATTTTTCAAAAATTGTAAAACGATGTGAACTTTCTGTTAACGCAATTTAATTGAAAGAATGCTTAATAATATAAGGAATAATCGTTTGTTACCATAAAGCAAATGTTGTGTACAGGGTGAAACAATACGCAAAATGATTTTTTCTTTTTTCACTTAAATGGAACATCCTATATTTTTTACAGTATTTCAATAGAAAATTGGTTGTTCTTTAATTTTTGTATAATAAATTATACCGCCATCTGTTGCCGTTTTTTAACAATTTCAATTCAAAGTACAAAATTATAAGCTTCGCTTATAATCTATCATGTAAGTAGGCTATAATTAAAACAAATGCAATTCATGATCGTTTTCTGGCATTTAATTACTTCCTAACCTAAAATGGTATTCAAATGACAATCGATATTTAAATGCACATGCATAATATAAAGAAAATAGTTGCTCGACGGTTATTTAGGGAGTTATAATGATTATTGGGATACATTTTTTTAAGAAAAAAATTGTAGAATGTTTGAATGCTATTGAATAAAAAAAAAATGATGCGAATGCGTGAAATAAATACATTAAAATGTTAATACTAACAAAATATGATGATATAAGTATTTTATTATTTCACTTAGTATCTATTTTCAGTTTTTCAGTCAATATGAATTATTTAAATAAATTAATTTAATAAGCATATAGGATTATTTTAAATATTTTTCTAATAATACAAAAAATATAGTTGTTGCTTTTTAACAATTAAATTAATCATTTATTGAAGAAGTATGTTTAACTGCACCAGTGTTACAAAATATAACGTAAAATGTACTTTACTTACTAAATATGATATAAAGCGTAACTTTCGCAACTAAATAAATCAGTTGTTCTGGCGCGGCCTACTTTGGTTAAAAATTCTATACCAAATTTGTATTTGAGATTAATTATCTCAAAACGGTAAACAGTAGCTATTTAATATGTTATATAAAAAATGAAGAGTGACTTTTTTTTTATTAAAATAGCATAAAAAATATAGGGTGTTCCATTTAAGTAAAAAGAAAAAAAAATTGCGTATTGCTTCATTGTTTTAAGAGAAAAAAGAGTATTTCTTCTATTATTAAGTATTTTTGCATTTACACGGCGTTGACAGAATGTTTATTTAATTTTTCATTATTGAAATATTAGGCTCTAAACATCCATCGATTTCAACATTCATTTGTTTATAACTTTTATAATATTAAAAATTGACCTATTAAATCTTATATAAAAAATGATTATTTTTAAACGTAGAAACGAGTATCTTCATAAACAATATATCATTCACTTTAAATAAACATATGCTTGATACGTCACGTGATTATTGAACACCCTGTACAAATGAAACTAATTTTAAAATGTGAAGTTTGACAGTAGCTACTAATAATCTAAGTCATTTTTTTTTGTTTTTGTATATTTCTTAATAACTGAGATATTGGACTTCATCGGAATCTTGCGCCACCCTGTATATATCCGCTGCTGAGCATTTGAACTGGTACACTTATACATACTATATTTGAACTTATACGCAGTAAAACTAAACAACATTTCTTATGCGTTTGCCATGATTTTCTATATAATCAGGACTGACTGTATCTCAAGTTGAAACAGAATGGCTATCGAATAACTAATATATATATATATATATATAGAGAGAGAGCTTTTTTATCAGTATACATTTCCCCTATGTATACCTGCAAAATACGCGAGTCAAATGCATTAATGTATGTGTGTTTAGTTGCCTATAACACGCAACTGAACACACATATGCCAAATAGTCAACTAAACATACACACATTAATCGGTTCAATGCGTTTGACTCGCAATTTTTGCAGGTATACATAGGGAAAATGTATACTGATAAAAAACCTCTCTGTATATATATATAATATATATATTATCAATTAAAATGGAGGTTAGATACTCGATTTTCAATTCTACATCTACTGAGACGTATAAAAGATGCTTCTCATGTAAACCTATATATATGGCATTATGATTTGGTTTTCAAAATATTTTATGGTGGCCTTTTTTTTTCTGCCGGTCAGTGTAGTTCTCATTTATTATATTTTTCTTGTCAATTAGTAAGCATTATATTACAAAATGGCACAAAAAGAATTTGTGTTTTCAAATAAATATTATTATGATAATAAAAAACACTTCTAAACTTTGTTTTGTATAACACTTTATTTTTACTTGTGACTGCAGTTTCGGCGAATTCAGCCATTTATAAACATGAAGTGTTTCATGTTTTTGATTATCATACTTAAACATGTATAACGAAGTAGAAGCCTCCACAATAGAAAATATTATTATTATTATGTCTCGGAAAGGACGTTCAAATAAAAATTATTTCTAGATTAATTAAAAACATTTAACAAAAATCTGTTTGTGCCATTTTGTTGCGGATGGTTCAATATACATCTCTGTAGAAGTTCATTTTAAAAATATCATTTTATAACAATACTGAAATGAAAGTCGTAATATACAAAAATTACTCTTAGAAAAAAGGGTTTGATGATAAAATAGTAAATTGTCACTTAACCGGCACACTTAGAAGAACGGATTCTAAGAGTACCAGTTCAAATGTTGAGCAGTGTACTAAATTAAATGCTTTTAATAAAAAAAAAAAAATATTGATTAAAAAAAATCATTCATTCATAATTGACACTCATTTACCGGCATTAGCCAGTGTTGAGAAAAATAAAATATTATTCGTTATATCAAACTCAAAAATAAATTCAATTATTTTGTTCTTAGTGCTTTATTTATCAATTTAATTTTATCTTCACGTAACTCAATCAATCAAATTATTATATATAAATAGTTTTACTGTTGATTCGTTTCGTTTGGTTTTTATGAGTTTCATTGATTTCCTTTTTAGCAATAAAGATGAGATGTCGGACAATGCTATGGACAGCACGGGGACCAGCACGACGACGACCACGATCTCGCCAAACAAAAACGTCCAATCGCCGGCGTCGAGTCCGCAACCAAACAGCCAACCAGTCAGAAGGTATGTTTTACTTTTTAAAACAGAACATTTCCCCCCTTTTATAGTTTCAATAAAAAAAAACAAGCGCTGCTTGTAGAAGACTGATACGTGGGACCAAACCTGTCAAATTTTTATTCACTCTTGCTGTTCCAAATATATAGATAGGGCTGAACTACTTATACTTATATGGGAAAATACAGATTTTTTTTATTTATTTTTTTGTTGTTGTTGTGCGTATTGTTATTTTTCTGTGGGTTTTTTTTTTGTATAGCGTCGCAAAAGTTCCACCCCCGACGAACGGCACGACTAAAACGACGACGACATTGCCGGCGGAGAACGCCCAGCAAAACCGCCTGATGATCATTAAAAATTTCTTCAAGTATGAAAGCGTTTTGGGTTATGCGTGTCTGTGTGGATTAATAATAATAATAAAAAAAACGTTTCTGATATTTTGTTTATAACACGTGTGGAATGATTTTTTTTATTAACAAAAAGTATCCAATTTAAGCTCAGCCAGTCCAGAATTTTTATAGAGCTCGCTATCGCTCGCAAACTTGACAACCAAACTAGGCCATTACAGATTTTTTCATGGAAGCTCGCTTCGAAATGTTTGATTTTTCGACAGATTTCCGTAAAAATCCCTTAGAAATTTCTCAAAAAATAAAATACAATTACCAAAACGAAGCCTGCGTTCTTTTTATTATTTTTGACTTCCTCGCGTTTTTTTTTTATTGTTTAATTAAACTATTTAATTGAATTAAATTATTGGTGTAGCTGAAAATAAAATTCCTTACTTCACTTTTAAATTTTATTAATAAACCAGATGTACATTTCAAGTACTAAGTACTAATTATCAATGGTAAAACCATTTTACATCATTATACAACACTTCACATTACTCAACCTAAGTTAATGAGTGACTTAAATTAGTTTTCTATTTTTTTTAGAACAAATGGTGGATGCGCCGGGAATCAAATAGGCTTCAGTTTAATATTTCGAGTATTTTGTAATACATAACGTAATAAATAATCCCGTGTGCATTGCAAAACATTCGAATTATTAAGCCGAATCCGATTCGAATCCCGGCGCATCCACCATTTGTTCACAAAGAAAGAAAACTGTGTTACTTCAATGAAATTCTATATAAAACTTATAAACAAACAAAAAATGTATAAAAAATTGAAATGGAGTAATAATAGAATATAATTGGTGAATCCAAAACAAAAAGCAAAAAACATGCATGTAATAAATATTCCTTACATGTTATTTGCCTTTTGTTTTATTTTAAGTTCACCAATAATATAATAACATTCTATATACATTCGGATGCAAAAAAAGATGGGTCACTGTGTTTTTTTTTTAAATTTTTAAGTTGTGGTAGTACTTAGAAGAAAACCTTTAGTGTTTTACAATTAAACACATCATCAGGGTTTAGAAAATACAACGTATGGTATTTCTCAGTTGCATCGACCACAATAAATGATCTTCCTGTGGCGCTTCAAGAAGAATGGAAGAATATTCCACAGAATGATATAAGTGAGCTCATTAGTGGCATGGGCCGCTGAATGCAGCCAATACTTAGGGCTAGAGGAAACAATACAAAGTATTGAAATCCTATTCAATTGAAATTTTCACACTAAAACCTACACATTTTGATTTCAAACAAAAAGTTTTCTCTAAAATGAAAATAAAAAAAAATCACAGTGACCCTTTTTTGCATATATATTGTAAAAATGTAATTATCTCAAGATATATATATATATATATATATATATATATATACAAATATCTTGAGATAATTACATTTTTACAAACATTTTGCAATAAAATAAAAGTTTGTCTGTCCTGGATTGGAAGCCTTTCTATTCTGTTTTGAATTGATGGTGCTGTGCAATAAAAACGTCTGTGCTGGCTAGCTGAACTGACTTGAAGCGCCTTGATGAATTCATGAACTGTGAGAGTAGCATGGATATATTTTAGGGGGTTGTTTGGATTTCGGGGAATACAGAATTTTGTAAGATAATTATTCTTTCGTTTCGATTTTCCACACATTTTTTTTCTGATTATTTTATTTTTCAAATCCATCGTTTTGCATATCCTGAAAAGGGATGGTTTCGACAACACTCCCGGAATGTTTCACGAAGCCACCCCGCACTAAAATTAAATTATGATTTTTTGTTTTTACTCCCCTCAGAAAATTCGACAGAAATTCGTGTTTTTCACATAAAATCGAAAATAACTCGAAAACTACGGATGGGGTAATTTTCGTTCTTTGCATATTCCGAAAGGGGAAGGTTTCAGTAACACCTCCAGAAAGTTACACGAAGTCACCCCGTAAAATAAATAAATTATGATTTTCTGTTTTTACCCCTCACGGAAAATTTCACAGAAATTCATGTTTTTTTCGTATAAAATCGAAAATAACTCAAAAACTACGGATTGGGTAATTTTTGTTTTTTGCATAATCTGAAAGGAGAGGGTTTCAAGAACACCTCCTGAAATTGTCACGAAGCCACCCCGCACAAAAATTAAATTATGATTTTTTTTTATTTTCCACTCGCAAAAAAGTAAATCCGCAGGTTTTGATGGAAAATCCAAAATTCACGTGTTAGCTTGAAATTATAACCAGAATGTTGACAATAAATGGTAGCATTATTTGTGTAAATTTGAGCTACTTGAAGCAAACCGTTTTCTCACAATAGGGGTGCAAAGCTGGATTTTAAAAATCGAGCGAAAAAATCAGCCAACTTTGCGATTTTTTTTTAGATAAACATTAAGAGTGCATTTTAATGATTTTATGGGCGAAATGTGGATAAATCCTTCCTGAATCCAATAGTTCAAGTCGTAATGTTCTATCTTAATAATTATAAAAGTTATCTTAGTTTAATCAGGACTACGTCTAAGAATCTCAAAACATCGCTGTTCGTTTAAACCATTCTCATAAGCCCCTTGTAATCAGACGTGTCATATTAAAACAAGTCTGATTACGTCTCCTATGGGAAGGGATTAAACAAACAGCGCTGTTTTGAGGTTTTTAGACGAAGTCCTAATTAATCTAAGATGATCTTCTTTATGTTGGTTGTTGATTGTGGAGACTTTAATTATTTAAATAAAAATACTTGGAGAAAGGACAAGTATTTTTATTTAAATAATCTAAGATGACTTTGCTCATTATTAAGATAGAACATTACGACTTAAAGAATTGGATTCAGGAATAATAGCAATCCTACGTTCTTTCTAACATATTCAAGAGTGTTTCTGAATTAATCTCAAGAACTTGAGCGTTTTATAATACATAAACATAATAAAAAATCCTCGCATGTTTTTGTTTTTTCTTTTGGAGTTCACTAACCACATTCTATTATTCCATTCACAATTCTTTATTGTTTGTTTTAATTTCTTCTAAAATTTTATTACTTAATGACTATTTTTTGTTTGTTTGGTTATTTAATTAGATCATTCGTGCCGCCGGTGCGCGACGAAGAGAGCGAGACCCAGAGGAAGGCGCACGCGAAGCGCGTCAGGGAGACGAGGCGGTCGACGCAGGGCGTCACCCTCGAGGAGATCAAGTCGGCCGAGCAGCTCGTCAAGAAGAAGAACTCCGCGACCCTCAATAATAACAACAACAACAACGAACAGGTAAATAATCGTCGAGAGATCATAATAGAATTATAAAAAATGTGTGGCGCTCAAAACAACAACAACAAATCATCAACCGACAAAAAAAAAACAGTCTTCGTCATTCATGTACTTGAACACAGTGAGGATTTTATTTGATTGATGAAGATTAGCCATGGCATTCAATTTAATTAATTAAAAAAATCTTCACTGTAAAAAATATTAATCCAAAGACGGGGGGTGCGGGTTTTCAGAGAAAAAATAGTGACGTGCAAAGTCACTGCACGTTAATGTATGACTAAAATTGTGACGTACAATGACTTTAAACTCAATTTATGATTAAAATAGTGACATATAGTCACTTTAAAGTCAATTTCTCATTCAAATAGTGACGTATAATAACTGTAAGATTATTTTATGACTAAAATAGTGACATACTATGACATTAAAGTCAATTTATGACTAAAATATTAAAGTACAATGACATTAAAGTCAATGTATGGTTAAAATAGAGACGTATAATGACTTTAAAGTTAATTTCTGGCTATAATAGTGACGTACAATGACATTAAAGTCAATATATCACTAAAATAGTAACGTGAAATGACTTTAATGTCAATCTATGATTAAAATAGTGACATTAAAGTCAATTTATATCTAAAATAAAGACGTATAATGACTCTAAAGTCAATTTATGATTAAAATATTGGCGTAGAATATCTTTAATGCGTATTTACGACTAAAATCGTGAGGTATAATGGCATTAAAGTCGATTAATGACTATAACAGTGACGTATTATGACATTAAAGTCAATTTATGATTAAAATATGAAGGTAGAAAGACATTAAAGTCAATTTATGACTAAATTAATGACGTACAATGTCTTTAATGTCTATTTATGACTAAAGTATAGTTGTATAATGTCTTTAAAGTCAATTTCTGATTATAATAGTAACGTATAATGACATTAAAGTCAATTTACGACTAAAATAGAGACTTAAAATGACATTAAAGTCAATTTATGACTAAAATATTGACGTACAATGACATTAAAGTCAATTTGTGACTAAAATATTGACGTACAATGACATTAGTCAATTTATGACTAAAATATTGACATATAATGACTTCAAATTCAACTTATGACTATTTTAGTGAGGTACTATGACATCAAAGTCAAATTATGACTAAAATATTGAAGTACAATGTCTTTAATGTCTATTTACCACTAAAATGTTAACGTACAATAACATTTTATGACCAAAATACAGACTTATAATGGCTTTAAAGTCCATGTCTGACTATATTAGTGACGTATTATGACATTAAAGTCAATTTATGATTAAAATATGAAGGTAGAAAGACATTAAACTCAATTTATGACTAAAATATTGACGTACAATGACATTAAAGTCAATTTATGACTAAAATATTGACGTACAATGACATTAAAATCAATTTATGACTAAAATATTGACGTACAATGACATTAAAGTCAATTTATGACTATATTAGTGATGTACTATGACATCAAAGTCAATTTATGACTAAAATATTGACGTACAATGTCTTTAATGTCTATTTACCACTAAAATATTAACGTACAATAACATTAAAGTCAATTTATGACCAAAATACAGACTTATAATGGCTTTAAAGTCCATGTCTGACTATATTAGTGACGTATTATGACATCAAAGTCAATTTATGACTAAAATATTGACGTAGAATGTCTTTAATATCTATTTTACAACTAAAATACTAACGTACAATGACATCAAAGTTAATTTATGACTAAAATAGAGACGTATAATGACTTTAAAGTAAATTTATGACTAAAATCTTGACATATGACTTCAAAGTCAATTTATGACTATTATAGCGAGGTATTATGACATTAAAATTAATTTATGATTAAAATATTGACGTACAATGTCTTTAATGTCTGTTTACGACAAAAATATTAACGTACCATGACTTTAAAGTCAATTTATGATTAAAATAGAGATGTATAATAACCTTAAAGTCATTTTTTTATTATAATAGCCATGTGCAATGACTTTAAAGTTAATTTATGATTAAAAAAGTTAGACAAATTATAAAAATGCAATGACTTTAATCCCAACTAATTATAGTTGTGGTTATTTTTTTCACCCACCCAGTTCTGAGGAGTCTGTTCATTATTTCATGTCCACCGGCTTTCTTGGCCTTGTGTTTCTTATTCTCTCACTCGATTAAATGACTAAACAAAACCCCCTTGATCCGCCCGCCCCGCCCCGCACCCTGGATATTAAAAATCAATCAAATCACATCTCTACTTTTCGCTTGTTTTTATTTTATTTTTCTCTCCGGCACTAACAACAGCCTAATGGTGCTAACAACGGGGTGAGTGTGAGCGCGACGATAACGACGGCGGCGCCGACGGTGCCGACAAGGGATAACACAACCGCCGGCAGCAATAACGAGGAAACCCCACTAAATACAACAACAACAACAACAATCACCAGTACACAACAACAACAAACACAACCGGCGCAAGAGAGAAGGCCGTCCTGGAGGTTGAGAGTCGACAACGGCAGCAAAGTGAGTAATTAATAAAAACAAAAGATACTTTTCGAAATTGTGGGGGAAGAATCGCTTTTATTTATTTTGTAAATTCAATGAAATTAATTAATTTTTTGTTTGTTTTGTTTGTTTTCTTATTTTTTTAGTTTAAGCTCGAGGATGCGAATAAATCCAGCGAGCCGCCGTCCACGCCGTCGTTCGTCAGGAGGACCTCCAGCGGGGGCGTCGCGACGCCGCGTCCCTCTTCCGCACCTGTTGAAACCGCCGCCGACACGACGGTCACGCTTCCGCTGCGCAGACCAAAAACCCTCGACGAGAAAGGTTTGTTAATTGCAAAAGATAGGAATTACTTTTATAACAACGACTCATGTTATTTTATATTTTTTGTAGAACACGATAAAGAGAACGACGCGAGGAACGCTCAGGCGACGCTGGCCACTCAGGCGGCGATACAGAGGAGGAGGAGGCCCAAGAGGAGGTCGACGGGTGTCGTGGCTTTCGACAGCCTAGACGTGAGTAATTAATTTCATGTTTACACTTTAAGTCCCCGTAATTTCACATTTAGCTCAAGGAATTGTGATTTGCTCATCCCAAATCATGCTCGGGGTATTCACAAATGGGCTGAGCGTGCTGTCAAGTTCAACTTAAGCTTATCGGGTAAAGTATGTTAAACAAGAACACAGCCACCTTGATTGACGCTCGTCAATGTCAAAGTCTCAAATTGAATGTTGTTAAACAATAACCGCCGTCTTGTTTAATTTAATTCCCAATTAACAGTAGGCGATGTTTTTTATATTTATTTATTTTTTAAATACAATCATGAATATGTCTTGGGATCAGCCTTTGAGTGTGCATTCGCAGTTTTACATTTTTGTTGCCTCCTTCTCCCCTGTCTCAATTAAACACTCGAATGTCGTCCCTATCCTCTTTAAAATCGTAATTTAATTTATTTCGCAGGATTTGGAGCCTGAAAAGGACAACTCGGGCGGTGGCGATTTCGAGGACCCCAGCAAACAGAACCACCAAGAGGTGAGTGTTTTTATTTATTTATATTTTGTTGTAGGACACGTTTATTGAGTTTAATCGACGTCAAGTTATTATACAAAAATTGACGATTGTCGAAGGTTTTTTGCTGCTTAATGTTTGATAGAATTAGGGGGAAATGGGTAATACATAATTCTCTAATGACTCTTAGGAAAATAGGAAAATTCGCGTTTATTTATTTATTTTGTACAAAGGATGCATTTCTACTTACTGATCTCTGACGCTTCTACTTCGTTATACATTGTGTAAGATTATAATAATAAACTTTGTTTGTATAACAGAATAAATTCTATTATACAAACAAAGTTAAAAACGTGTTTTATTATAAGTTCTACATACTTTTTGTGCCGAACGATCGTATTTTTTTTTTTCATCTAGAGTGTTTAGAATTAAAAAAAATTATGTCCTTTAAAGTAACCACACATTATAGGTTATGTTATTCTAACAAATTGATATAATTTAAAAGGAATAACAATTTAGTTTAACTAACAAATTGAATTGATAAAGAATGACACATGTGACGTTTTATTCAATGGTGCTAACAACACGTAAATTACAGAAAAAAATCAAAGCACTCTAGATGAGAAAAGTTTTCGATTATGTGGTGTAGTATAAATAATAATGTATCAATTTTAGTTTTAAAAAGAAATAATTTTGAAAAATATTAATGCGTTGCAAGCTTCTTAAAAAATGTATCTAAATTGTATTTTCTGAAACCGCGATGACTTCACTTTATTGGCGACACTAAGTGCTCATTATCAATAATTATACTAATTTACTAATTGTTAAGACTTCTACTTTGTTATATTGTTTTGGTTGGGGTGTTCTTATGCATCCTCCTTATAGTCGGACATAGAACCAAGCTAGTACGTAACGTTCGTTAAACGTGTGTTTTAATTTGTTGGTTTCTTATTATTATCACTGTTATTCCTTACTTCACTTTAAAAAAAAAATTGAAGTAAGGAATAACAGTCTTTCTATTTTGTGATCAATCACTTCACGTAAACTCGAAAATATACAGTTATTATTATTATTATTATTATTTGGAAACCCGCTTTACAACGTAAACATCCGATTTCTTATTAAAACAATGTATTATTGAAAAATTTGCGACATTTTGTTGAAAACCCGAGGGTCGACACTCTTTGCGCAATCGCAGAAAACTGAAAAGCCGCGTTAACCTGGAAAGATAATTAATACGAAGCCGGGCGCACCGCCAAATTTACGCAATGCGTATTCATTTTACTTATTTTTTTTTTTTTCGAAATTGGGTTAATCCCCTCATTCACGCGAATCAGCGCCGTGTTTTATTTATTATCCTTTTCAAAATCGACACACATATTTAAGTGTGTCAAAGTCGTCCTCATTATCCTCTTCTCAAAATCGCCACACACTAAAATACGCGCGTCAATGTCAAAGTCTCGTTCGACTCCCCTAATTATCGATCGCAATCTTAACAATAAGCTAAGCCATTCCAGAGTTTTTATTGAGCTCGCAAACTTGACACTAAGCTAAGCCAGTTGAGGGCTTTTATTGAGCTCGCTATCGCTCGCAAATTTGACACTAAGCTGAGCCAGTCCAGAGTTTTTATTGAGCTCGCTTTCGCTCGCAAATTTGACAATAAGCCAGTTCAAAGTTTTTTTTATTAAGCTCGCTATCGCTCGCAATCTTAACAATAAGCTAAGCCATTCGAGAGTTTTTGTTGAGCTCGCTTTCGCTCACAAACTTGACGTTAAGATCAGCCAGTCCAAAGCTTTTATTGAGCTTGCTATCGCTCGCAAACTTGACACCTTATCGAAGGTAATTCATTTTTTTATAAAGCTCACTTCTTTCGCAAACTTGACGTCTAAACTTAGGAATTCTTTACTATTCAAAACGCGCGTTTTTTTAATTTTAATTAATTTAATTAACAAATCGGCTTTGAAGTCGCAAAAGGTGATTTTACTCGAGAAGGTTGGCAATGAAATGCCAAGATCCAATCCAGTTGCAAACGTTGTTGTCGATGATGAAGCACAAGATGTGGTCAATAGGACTGCAAGCCAAAAGCTCTAATTCGTCGAAAAACTGTACGAAGGCTTGATCCTTGATCTTGTACTCGAGAATCGGTCCCTTAATGCAATTAATCGGATATGGCGGTCCTGGACCAAGATTGGTAGATATATACAAGGTTGCCACAAAAGGTGTGATAATCTTCAGGTAAAGCTATTCATTGATTAATTTCAAGCAGAAATTTTGAGTAAAAAAAAAACATTGTTTTGTGGCTTATAACTCCTCACGAGCCAATTTAAAGAAATGTAAATTTGGCAACAGTGGATCAAATAAGTGTTTAATTTAATAATAATCATTAATTTAACATATCTACTATTTCAAAATTCAAAAGTAAATTTATTTTTTCAATGTATGAAGTTTAATTACAAGAATTATACGTAAAATTCATAAAACTTGGTGCACTTAGAACAAAACAGTATATAATTTGGATATTTAAACATTATTATTCTTATTTATTTATATGTTTTACTGTACAAGTAAATTATTCTAATGAATATAAAAAATGTTTATAACAGGCATAAAGCTAACACAAAACGAATTGGAGTAAAAAATCAAAGACAGTAAACAATTAAGGAACAGAATGAATGAAATAATGGTAATCGCAATAATCTGACACAATGATAACAACGTGCAACTTCAATATTCAAAATATGTATGTGGGAAAGAGAGATATGATTACATCACGGGAGTAAATAATGCTTCCTTTGTCACACATTTTAAATAACGTTACGAGGCGGCCGATAGGCCTACCTGTTATAAATATATATATCTACGAATCTTGGTCCTGGACCACATTTGTCTGTCTTGGCCGACCACTTCCTCTACCGGGATATTCTTGACCTATAGACCATGTTTGAAAACACTGTACCACGGTTAAGTCGATTGATTTCTATGAATGAACAACCATCTTCACGTAAACCAATAATAATAATTCTGTGGAATTCACTCAGTTGTCGATAATTTTTACGTTGATGTGCTCTAGGCACGATCACAGCCTCAAATCGCAAAGAAGATCTCAAAAAGAAAAGAATTAGAACGAAAAATAATATCCGAAATTTACTTAATCTCTTCAAGAAATACACCCGATAATTTCATTTGTAATAGAAAGTAAAACGGCAAATTTAATTTAAGTCCCTGTAATTTCACTCTCAGCTCAACGAATTGAGGATTGTTCATTGCAATTCACACTCAGGATATCCACAAACGGACGTAACTTAAGCTCGATTGATTTTCTTAATTTTTTTTTAATGGCAAGTAAAACGTCAAGTTTGCCATGGCTGTCAAATTATTTTGAATGAAATTTTAATCAATTACTATCATTAACTAAATTTACTACTATTTAAATAAAACGGCGAAGAAAATTTATTGGTGCTTTATTTATCAATTACCATTCACTACTTCAACAGTTCTGCCAAGTTTGCTCCAAAAATTCTTACCCCACCTTGGTGTTGCATTTTTTATGCCTTAATTATATTTTAATATAAAAAAAACGCACCATGAAATAGTAGGTTTTATTATCAATAATTATATTTTTTAAATTACAAATTTAATTTAATATTAACAATGTTTTAGTGAGTGAGTGATTAATGAGAAAAAAGTGTCCGATATATTATAATTTTCATATAATTTCTAAATAAAACTGATTGCGTTTCTAAATGAAGCCGATTTAAAAATACAAATCGCACCGCGCGGTGATTCATTCACGGATTCGTGATATTTATAATAATAAATTGGATGGCTCGGGAGTTTCTTTTGTTGTTGTCGCTTGCGCACGGCTGTGAAATTCGTTCCCGGTAAAAATACGGCGAAAATATTCGGGGCTCAAGGGGGAGAAAACACCTGACCACTTTGACAAATGACTCGGCTTGAAGGAGACGGAACGGGACGGGACGGTCAGTGCCAACAAGTTCACTGTATCTGTTTTGCTTTTTTTT
Source organism: Philonthus spinipes (assembly GCA_963082785.1). Lineage (NCBI taxonomy): Eukaryota > Metazoa > Arthropoda > Insecta > Coleoptera > Staphylinidae > Philonthus > Philonthus spinipes. Next base: position 15,932,073 of record OY720311.1, on the reverse strand, counting down.
CTTCTTTTATTTATAAAACTCAAAACGACTGAAATGTCGAAATTTTCCGCTGAAGGAAATATTCACCGATTAAAAATCCCCAATTTCTAGTGTTATCGATGTATAGTAGTCGCGAAGGCAAATAATTTTATAGAATAGAATAGTTAGAATTGATAACCGTTGTAATCAATTTTACTTGATGAAACTCCATAATATATTATTTGTACGAGGGCTGTATGAAAAGTACCCATGTTAGGCAAGAAATTTATTTCTCTGTGTAGTCTTACGTAAAGAAATAAATAATTAAAAAATAAATGTGGAAATAATTTATTAATTATTTCCAAATTATTTTTATTTAATTTATTTAAATAACTGATCAAGTGAGTAAATACTGTTATCTATTTATATTAAATATGCGTTGTCTTGCCTAGCGTTGGTTACGGTTACAATTGTTGTTGTGGTTGTTGCGCAAGACCTCTTTAGGTCCCTAATGCTTCCTCCCTTTAGGTTATCTGAGACTATGTATCAGCACAGCCAGCCTACCTCATCAAGATAGGCTAGCAGTGCCGAGGCAGGTAGATCCCTAATTAACTTGTTAATTGTTAAGGCTTCCACTTGGTTGTACATGGTTTATTATAACTCAATAAAACACTTTTAACTTTGTTTGCACAACTATTTTTTATTATTTAGTGACTATAGTTTTGACAACATTAGCGTGTCATTATATCAAACTTAGTTTGATAATGATAACTATAGTCACTAAATAATAAAAAATAGTTGTGCAAACAAAGTTAAAAGTGTTTTATTGAGTTATAAGATCCCTAATTCCTCACCCAGTATGGCTTTTCTACTGGACTTTAGCGCTGGGCAATATCCAATGATATACTCCTCCAAACAGCACAATCTACAATTCTACAATTCCAAATCTAATCTAGGTGTCAAATCTGCAGTGTCCAGTCTAACATGAGTATTTATCAAAAATACCTCATACAAATAGTATATTATGGCAAAAATTGACTTTTTTCGCTCAATATATTTAGTCTAAACCATCCAAAAAAAAAATATGATCTGTCGGACTCTGTCTCTATTTCGGCGATTATTTCCTCGTCTGGCGAGATTTCCTTTCCGCTATGCCATTTTTTTTTTTTCATGTTTAGAAACAAAAAGAAATCACATGGGACTAAATCTGGAGAATAGGTTGGGCGAGGCAGCAATTCGTAGCGTAATTCAATCAGTTTTGCTGTGGCAATTGCGGCCTAGTGAGCTGAGTTGGTGCGTTGTTATGGAGAAAAAGGAATGGAGCCATTTTTGACCAATTCACCATTGAATCGGTCCAATAAATCAACTTAGTACTATGCCCCGTGATTGCTCTTCCTTTCTCCAAATAGTCGGTGAGGATGATACCTTGCTAATTGAATTATAAAAAATATGAGAATCTGTTTAAAACAATTGATATTTTGGCACATTTTTAAGGATCCACATTTAATTAAATGATAATAATAAAAACAAAATTCCAGTGACATTTAATTACCGGTACCGGTTTTGCATTAAATAAAAATAATAATAGAAAAAAGCATTTAATCACATGGTTAAAGCTGTACCGATGAGGGATGAAATCCCGAAACACGTGTCTGCAGATGGCCTTATATTACGTAATTTACTATTTTTTTTTATTAAATATTTTCGAATAAAACAAATAAAATGTTGCATTGTCACAGTAGCTAATGAGGGAATAATTTATAAATTATTTTCAAATTATTTTTATTTAATAAAATAATTGGAAATTGGAACACTTTGCATTAATAGTTGTCAAAATTCCCGATTCTCGAATGGAATTTTCTCCAATGCCGACACGAAATTAATTATCTCCCGAGTGCCGCGCCGCATTCGAACTCAATAAAATGTCACAAGGTTTTCCACACTTTGTGCAAGCGTGCACGTGTTTGAAACTCGTATTAGATAAACGAGCCCCGAATCGGAATTTCCAATTTCTTCATTCCGATCGCCGGTGTAATCGTTTTTCATTATTAACTCATTCACATTTTCCATTATTTTTTTTTAAAATCTTTTCTAATAATTTGAAATTAGGCAAAAGATGGCGCTCGCACTATCTTTACGTTAATATGATTCAAAACAGGTTATTTTAACATATTTACCTTCCTTAAGGCATTACACATGGAATACACTGGTCTGAGGAGTAAGGTCCGAAAGATTGAAATGGGCATTAATTACATTAGATCAGTTGGTTCCCAAACTATATTTTCTACAATATATACAATTTCGCGGTACCCAACTATAATAAAATATATACAGAGAGGTTTTTTAACAATATACATATGCCCATGTATGCATGTATACATGTAAAATACCCAAGTTAAACGCATTGATGTAGGTGTGTTTAGTTGCCTATAATACGCAACCCGAACGATCGATTCCTTCAACTAGAATAATTAAAAACAAAAACAATTAAACAATTTTCTATTTATCTTTATGACAATATCGAATTGCTTGCAGTTTCTGGTGGTCATTGCTAGCATTTATTCTAATTATTTATTTCAAGTTTATTGTTCTTCACTGTTACTTTTCTTTTAAATTGTCTTAATAAAATGTCTTAATATTTTTTACCTGTAATTTCTCCATAATAATAAGTGACGTATTTTTGATAAAAAAAGGAAATTGCTTGTGACGGTCAAACATGCAGTGTTGGTCATGATTTATTTTGTTGCGTTTTCAATAGAATAAAGAGAACGAAACATACAACCTTCCAAAGAAAATGTTTTCGTTTTTAGAATCATCCTAACCGAGGTTTTCGGCCACTTTGGATTAATTGAAAACATGTCTTATCCTCCTCTAGTACTGTTGGAATTGTAATACACGCTTGAAATTCGACTTTTTCTTCATTTGTACACATTTTCGATAAAATATTTCACACATTTTTAAGTTTAACGTTTAGTTGTGTGTTATAGGCAACACACATTAATCGGCTCATTGCGTTTGACTTAGTTTTTTTGCAGGTATACAGTTCGCCTAATGTATACTGATTAAAAAACCTCTCTGTATATAAAAAATGTTTTGATATATGTATTGTATTATGTATCTGTTAAAAAGATTTCTGTATATATATAAGAATTTGATCAAAGGTGTATAAAAAAATAATTGTTTTTAAACTGGTGTTATTATAACAAACGCGCTGCGCTCACTCACTCGTTAGTATTTCGGGAAATGAAAAATAAAAAAAACATGCTAAATACACGCACACGCATTCACTTAAAGACACACAGATGGCATGCATGTTTTTGTGTGTGTATGACCGTTGCGCGCACGCCTTTTCCCGAAATAAACCCAGTGTTTCTAAAATTACGGATGTTCTCATGTCCCGATCCGTCTATGGGGACGTATTTCGTATTTCTGGATCCACACGCCGATTATTGTTGGACGTTGTTTTCACGCGCTCTTGCTTGCTGCTGACGCACACCTGAATGAGAAAAATTGTCAGCGAAAATAACTCGAAAACTACTCAAGGGGTAATTTTTGTTTTTTGCATCTTTTGAAAGGGGAAGGTTTCAGCAATGCCCCCTGAAAATTTCACGCAGCCATCCAGCACAAAAACTAAATTATGAATTTTTGTTTTTACCCCCCTCAGAAAATTCGATAGAAATTCGTATATTCCACTTAAAATTGTAAATAACTTAAAAACTACTTATGGGGTAATTTTTGTTTGTTATATATTTTGAAAGAGAAAGGTTTTAGCAATAACCCCTGAAAATTGTACGCAGCCACCCCGCACAAAAATTAAATTATGAATTTTTGTTTTTACCCCCCTCAGAAAATTCGATAGAAATTGGTATTTTCCACTTAAAATTGTAAATAACTTAAAAACTACTTATGGGGTAATTTTTGTTTGTTATATATTTTGAAAGAGAAAGGTTTTAGCAATAACCCCTGAAAATTGTACGCAGCCACCCCGCACAAAAATTAAATTATGAATTTTTGTTTTACCCCTCGCAGAAAATTCGACAGAAATTCGTATTTTTCACATAAAATTGTAAATAACTCAAAAACTACAGATAGGGTAATTTTTGTTTGTTGCATATTTTAAAAGAAAAAGGTTTTAGCAATACCCCTTGAAAATTTCACGCAGCCACCCCGCACAAAAAATAAATTATGAATTTTTGTTTTTACCCCTCGCAGAAAATTCGATAGAAATTCGTATTTTTCACATAAAATTGTAAATAACTCAAAAACTACGGATGGGGTAATGTTTTTTTACATATTTTGAAAGGGGAAGTTTTCAACAATACCCCTCTGAAAAAGAGGAAATCAAAAATAACTGAAAATCTGTTTAAAAAAAAGTTCGTCACCGAAAACTGTCGAGTGAATTTGCTTTTTGTTCTGTATATACAAAATTATTTTAATTGTGAAAATGCACAATTAATAAACATACGATTGTTATATTACGGGTCTGTGATATAACAATCGTATGTTTATTAATTGTGAATTTATTTGACCTTTATTAATATGATTTTGGCCTTTGTTCACTTTTGTGTCTGACACAAAACACTTACAGACTTTAAACCATTTTTTATGGCTTTAAACGTGATTTGTGCACGATTTAAAGTTATGCTCTTAATTGTGAATTGGAAATCTCTGAAATGTCCTCAAAAAAAGTGCAATTTATATCTTGGTGATAACAGTCATCTTGAATTCAAGATTCGGCAACAATAGTGACATTTATGTTCATTTCGAACAAAAACATTGAGTTACAATGATTTTAAACTAAAGGTTAAGCTGAATAATGGACTGCGACAGTCAAAATTAGCCAATAAAACTAATTTACAAGAAGTCAAAATAGTTGTAAGTAATGTGAAGATGATTTTATAAAATAAAACATTAAAGTTTTCTTCATTGTATTCGTGTACATCCATTGAAAATTATCACTTTGTGGTCGAAATGTACATCTGGCATAACATAAAAATCCAATGAAGAAAAGCTTACACCGTTTTATTAAATTTAAAGTCAAATTTAGGCGACAACAGTATAGTTGCCAACAAATATTTTCGACAACAGTATGCTCGAATAGTCTGAAATTCAAAATTAGACAATCATAATAAAACATACTGAGCTTTTCACCCGATAAGGTAGAAAAGCATAATTAATAAATAAATAAATTAACCATAGTAACTTTAAAGTAAAAAGTAAACATCTTTATTTTTTTTGTTTAATCATTGATCCTGGCATATGTTCGCATCACAGCTAAATCTCAAGGCAGCTTTATTTATGCTATAAAGTAAAATACAATTGACAAGAAAAACTTTAGTAAATGAATAAATATAATATTTTTAATATACAACAATTTTGTATTCACTTTCACTACAATTTTTTCGCTACACTGTAGCTCCTTCGTGTGAAGAATTTTAATGACAATATAAAAAAATGCATTTTCGTTTGTTGGAGTGTATTCGAGAAATATTCGCCAGTGACGGAATATCGCGTTTTCTGCGCGTCGCGGGATTCTCTCCCCTTCCCCTCGTTTAACTTTAAATAGCCCTACGGGAAAAACGTGTGGGATATATACACGGCGGATCGCCCGTCCCTCCAATACAGTCTGCGTGAAAAGCCTGAACCCGATGCTGGCCGCTCATTTTCAGCATTTCGAAATAAACAAGCGCGCGCGCGTGACATTGAAAGTCAATTAAAACAAAACAAAAAAACACACACACACACAACAACTAGGTGAATAATTTAATGTGTAATCAGTAAAAATAAATAAATAAAACGTAACCGGTTATTAATTGGAATTACTAAGGAACAAAAAGAAATTTGTTATTGGGTTAAGTAATATTCGTGCAATTGCACTTGATGTTTAGTTGTAATTTAAAGTGAAATAATAAAACTTTTAGTGCAAAAATAAACACGTTAATGTGTAGAATAAATAAGCTGAAATTAAAGTAAAATAATAAGACTTTAAGTGCGTGATTTTCCTTAAAAAAAAAAAACACGATTTTCTAAAGTAAATGTATAGAATAAACAAGCTATAATCGAAATTTAAAGTGAAAGATTAAGACTTTTTTTGAGTGCAACACTTGGAATTATTCCAAAAGATAGTACTTAGAATTAATAAAAAAATAAAGATAGCAGTTGAAATTATTTAGAAAAGAATAGCACTTGGTATTATTAAAAAAATATTTCTTTCTTCATTGAGTACTACACTTGGAATTATCCCCAAAGACAACACTTTGAATAATTCAAAGAAGCTTTCCTTTCTTTTGCACAACAATGTCGTTTCGCACTAAACAACCCGTGGCGCCCGCCAGAAGACGGTCCTCTTCCGCTTTAAGGAACGGCCCCAGTTCGACCTCATCGTATTCCTCGACCTCATCGTCCCGACCCAGAACCTACTACGGCGCGCAGACTTCCCCTTTCTCCACTTCCTCTTACCCCAGCAACACCCCCTACACCTCATCCTCTTACAACAACCACTCTGGTTACGGCCATTACTCGCCCTCTTCTTCAACCCCGTCTGCATACAGCTCCAACTACAAAAGCCCTTACTACCCCAACGGTTACCGTACTTCAACATCGGGATCTTCGTATGCAACAACCGCATCGTTGAAAATCCCCGCGAAAAGTCTGGCGAGTGTGAATTATTCCAGCAGTTATGGGGGTGATAGGTCCAGGCAGGGTTCAAGGGGCAGCGGAAGTTATACCAGCAGGGAGCGATCGCAGTCGCGGTCTAGGAGTCAGAGCATACCCAGCATAGGGATGGGCTCGAAGAGTATCAGCATGACTTCGTTGAATTCCGAAGGATACATTGTAAGCGGGTTTAAATTTTAAAAAAAGTTCTGATTCTAGTATAGTTATTTTAAAATCAGAATTAGGCAATACAAATTACACGCAGTGATTTTAAGGTTGAATTGAGGTAATGCGCACCAGGTAAACTGACTTTAAAGAGAAAATTAGGCAATAAAAAATGACATACAATGACTTTAGGATTGAATCTATGCAATGGACGACAGATAAAGTGTCTTTTCAAAGTCAAGAATGACACGCAGTGAATTTAAGTTTGAATTTAGGCAATGAACGCCGAGTAAACTGACTTTACAGTCAAAATTAAGCAATAAAAATGACACGTAGTGACTTTGGGGATGCGTTTAGACAATGCACGTCAGGCAAACTGACTTTAAAGTCAAGATTAGGCAATTAAAATGACACGTAGTGACTTTGTGATTGGAATTAGACAAAGAACGCCAATAAAACTGTAATTAAAGTAAGATTAGGCAATAGAAATGATAGGTAGTGACTTACGGGTTGGATTTTGGCAATTTTCGCTAGTAGAACTGGCTTTGAAGTCAAAATTAGGCAATAAAAATGTCATTCAGTGACATTAGGATTGGATTTAGGCAATTAACCCCAGATAAATCAACTTTAATGTCAAAATTGGGTAATAATCTAATTTTAAAGTAAGGATTAGGTAATAAAAATGACACATAGTGACTTTGGCGTTGGTTTTAGGCATTGCACGTCAGATAAACTAATTTCAAAATGAAAATTAGGGAATAAAAATGGCACATAGCAAATTCAGGGTTGGATTTAGGCAATGGTCGCTAGTAAAACAGACTCTAAAGTCAAGATTAGGCAATAAATATAACACATAGTGACTTTGGGGATGAATTTAGACAATGCACGTCAGGCAAACTGAGTTTAAAGTCAAGATTAGCCAATTAAAATGACACACAGTATCTTTGTGGTTAGAATTAGGCAAAGAACGCCAATAAAACTGTAAGTAAAGTCAAGATTAGGCAATAGAAATGATAGGTAGTGACTTACGGGTTGGATTTTGGCAATTTTCGTCAGTAAAACTGGTTATGAAGTCAAAATTAGGCAATAAAAATGACACGTAGTGACTTTGGGGTAATCTGTCTTCAAAGTCAAGATTGGGCAATTAAAATAATACATAGCGAATTTAGGGTTGGATTTAGGCAATGCACGTCAGGTAAATTGATTTTAAAGTCAATATTAGGCAATAAAAATGACACACAATGACTTTAGGGTTGGTAAATTGACTTAAACGTTAAATTTAGGCAACAAAAAGAACACATAATGACTTTAGAGTTGGGTTTAGGCAATGCACGTCAGTTAAACTAACTCTAAAGTCAAGATAAGACAATAAAAATGACACATAGTATTCTTATGATTGTATTTAGGCAAAGATTGCTAATAAAATTGTCATTAAAGTCAATATTAGGCAATAAAAATGACACGTGGTGACTTTAGGGTAGCATTTTGGCAATAAAACTGACTTTGAAATCAAAATTAGGCAATAAAAATGGCATTCAGTGACCTTAAGATTCGATTTAGGCAATTAACGCCAGTTAAAGCAACTTTAATGTTAAAATAAACTGACTTTAAAGTAAGGATTAGGCAATAAAAATTACACACAGTGACTTTAGCGTTGGATTTAGGCAATGCACATCAGGTAAATTGACTTCAAATTTAGAATTAAACAATAAAAATAACACACGGTGACTTAAGGTTTGGACTAAGGCAATGAACTTGCTTGGTGTTCATTGCCTTAAATTTGACCTTAAAATCAAGATTAGGCAATAAAAGTCGTTGTTATATAGAAACTAGGTAATAAAAATGACTTTGAAATCAAATTTAGCCAATAAGACTGAAGTAAGACTGTAAAGTTGGATTCAGGCAATACAATTTAAGTACAGTAACGAGTATAGGGCTAGAACTCCGAAGCTCGCAGTTCAATTTATAGCCCGCAGCCGTAGCTAAAGCCCGCAGGCAACGGAATTGAGTTTATATTAGGTTGGGGAAAATTCTATTTTTTTTTTCCGTTAGATAACTACAGGGATAGAAATCTCGTAAAGTATGTATCAAACAATTTCAGATTTATGTTGACATTTATTTATTTATTCATTCGTTTAATTAACGGAGGCCATTGCATACAGTAATATACATATATGATATTCTCACTATAAAGAAAATATTTTGCTATTTTCTGTTTGGTCCATTCAGTTGTGAGTTACAGGGTGTTAAAAATGAAACCAAGAAAAGTTGGGACATTTAACTGGCAGAAATGTAAGCCAATCGGCTGTATTTGTGAATGGTATTTATGGACCCGATACTGTTATAGCTAATTACAATTAAATAATCCGAAACACATTTAATAAAGTCTTGAAATTCGCGTAAAAAGAATTGCTTTATTTTTCGCAACCTTATATATAAAATTTGCGTTGGTTCTCATTGATCACTTGATGAAACATTCTAACCAATATTGAATTCGAAATTAAAGGCACTTGGTGAAAAATAAGTGAAACAAACCAAGTGCCTTTAATTTGGAATTCAATATTACTTATATATAAATATTTAGGCAATAAGAAGCTGCTGCAAAGTTGGAATCAGATAATGCAAATCAAGTGCAACGAATGGGGAAAACGAGAGTGATAAAATTTCCAAATCAAGTAGTAGTAATAATAGTATTAATAAATTCAATCCTTCGCTACTGTATGAATGAAAAATTTTACGCCGCGGGAGTTTATTTTCTATTTTCGCACACGCAAAAAAAATCGAAAAGCTCGCGTCGTATTATATTTTTATATCAAAAAAAAAAAAAAAAACGCCGTCATGATCGTGAAATGGGCAGAAAGGCCTTGATCCGCGAACGGCGATTTTTATTTTCATTGTCATTGCTAATAAAAATAAAACGTCGCATGAGCGTGACATCTTATTTATTTGTTTTTTTAATATTTTATTTTGGAATGCACAATAAATTTTGTAGTTTAAAAATAATGAAATCGGTTTTAAAAAAAAACGATCATAAACAAATCCATAAATCAGACAGGCAGAAAATAATTGTAAAAGCTAATTGAATTATATTTGATGGGTATAGTTAGATTGTAGTAGATTAGCAGACATTTATTTGTTACACTTTTAATTTCCATCACTCTATCAATCTTCTAAGTTTCTAAGGCCATCAAGACTTTTCCGCGAGAAAAAATATTAAAGTTTAACGGTGATTTACGACGCTTTTCTCCATCTAATTTATTATTTTTTTTACGTTTGGACATAATCGTCATTCTAAGCAATAAAGTTCGTATTAACTTTATTTGTGGTCATTGTTTTCAGAGCGGGAACGAGAGGTCGAGCAGTAGAGGCTCGAGGATAGGCAGCGGCAGCACGAACGACCTCGTGCTGCGCAACGAAAACGGCGAGATCGACTACAAGAAATTGTACGAGCAGACCCTCTCCGACAACGATCGGCTCAAGGAGAAACTCAGGAGGTCCGACGAGGAACTCAGGGACACCAAGCAGACTTTGGAAAAGCTCAACACTGTCGTAAGTCAATACACAAAAACATATACAATACGATCGAGAGCTTACAATTTTTTTTTATTAAAAAAAATATATATTGATAATAAAAGTAAGCACACGCAATATGTTATGTTATTCTAACAAATTGAATTATTAAATTTTTTATTTACTTCTTTTTTGAAAAAAAAAAATGAAATTTTGATGATTTTTTTTTTCGGTAAAATTTTAGAAAATACGCGATTTTTTGTATTTGTTTGTTTAGACAAGCAAGAATTCCCTCTCGGAATTGGACAAAAGGGAGCGGAGGGCGATGCAGCGGAAGCTCAGCGAAATGGAGGAGGAGCTCAAGGTGAGATAAAACCAAACCCATTCTTCAAAAATAAATAAAAAGAGAAAAACCATACAATCATTCACATTTATATATTTTTTTTTACTTAAATATTCCTTTTTGTTTTTATTTTTTCTTTCTTGGAATTTTAACGGTGTCCACTTGTGCTTGCACCCGTTTTTTTTTTTCTTCCTTTAATCTTTACAAAAAACGTAAACATTAAAGGCTGTTGTTCCCTCCGGATTTTAACAATTATTAACAAGAAAAATGGATTTTTTGTTTCCTTTATTTTTAGGGTGGTGCATCGACTTGTTACTGTATTGACTCTTATACTTTTTTTCCTGACTTTTTTTATTTTTATTTTCCTGACTTTATTTTTTTTTAGTGCTATGGCAATTTTTTTTAGTGCTATGGTACATTTTTATACTGTTTATTTTTTGCTAGCACAAACACACCCCAAACAATTTTATCCTGCCCTTAGTCTTGCTTGATAAACAAGTAAGAAGAAACAAAGAAAAAATGAAAAGATCAATGTAACATTTTTTTTATTCATTTGTCCGTTGGGCATTTTTTTGTTGTTTTTGTTTTGTATTTTAATTTCATCATCGTCATTATTGTTAGAAATCGTACTTTCTCAAAATTTTATTTCATTTTCTTTTGTTTTTTTAAGAGAGTGCGGAATTTTTGAAAATTGTGAGAGTTTAAAAAAAATGAGCACCGTTTCTGATTTTCAAACAAAAAAAATCTTAATTGTTAAGGCCTTTACTTGGTTACAAAAAAATCATTGACTGCAATGGAATAGTTCTTTATTTGTACTAATAACGTAATTGTTTTACACACATCAATTAATGTAGAAATACAAATGGTATAATATGAAAGAAAAAATTACATGGTTCAATTTGTTAATAAAAAGATACACAATAAATTAGTACTCTTCATCTTAAGAAGCTAAAAGGTATCGAAATAATGAATGAATACTATAAAATCCAGAAACGGCGCTCGATTTTGAATTATCGTAGATTGTCAAAAATTCCGCACCCTCAATAAAAATAGAAAAGAAAATCAAATTGAAAATTAAATTTCATCCTCACCATTATTTAATCTCGTTTCGTTTTCGATTTTAATAACTTTGTCTTTTTATTTCCCGCTAATTGTTCGGTTGTTTCGTTTCGTTGTTGTACAAAATCATTTTTATTATTTCTCTCTTTTTAAGTAAAGAAGCATTTCAGAAGGGTGAAAATCTCTGTTGTGTCTTTTCTAGCAATTGCAAAAGTTAAAAGCAGAGAATGAGCGCCTGCGGGCCGAAAATAGGGCCCTGACTCGCGTCGTCAGCAAACTTAGCAACTCTGCCGCAAAATAGGTAACCTCGCAAAAAATAAACGAACACGAAAGGCTACCTAAAAAAAATAATCAAAAAAAATAAACGTTTTTATTTTTCCAACACACGCTCACTCACTCACTACTCGCACTCACTCACTCGTTTTTGTTTAATTTTATTTGTTCTGTTTCCGTTATATTTTTTTTTATTGTTGTTTTTTTTATATTGTTTAAGCCGCATAATAATCGCCGTGCTTTCTTCTAACCCTCGAAATTCATAGAATTTTTTATTATTATTGCTTTTTTTTCTTGTCCTTTTTTTTAACAACATACAGGGTATGTAAAAAAATGAAAGCCCCGAAACGTTTGAAGTGATCGGAAATAAAAATCGTAATTCGATTTTTGTTTTGTTTCAAGCCTTATTTTTTCTTCATTTTCGTCTACCTTGTTCAGAACCATAATATCATATAATTGTAAAAAAAATAGAGCCATCTTTTGGAACACACTAATCTGACGAATAAGATCTGAAAGACCGAAATGGCCATCACCAGACGCTAGATGAATGCTAGATTATTAAACCACAATATTATTTTTGTAGCCCGTATTTCCTTCCACCCCGCATTTAAAACCACGATAACAGTTTTGTAGTCTGTATTTTCGTACACTCCCATTCATTCAAAACCACGATGGTAGTCTGTATTTTCCATCCCCTATTCAAAGTCACGCTAGCAGTTTTGTAGCCTGCTTTTCCACTACCTTTTCAAAATCGCGCTAGTAATTTTGCAGTCCCATTCATGTAAATACCAGCTGTCAAGCTGTTGTAGTACAATTTGACAGCTTGCATTTACACGGAGCCTTACGGAAACGGTTCAAGCGAAGCCCGCCGATTAGCCGTTTCCGACGTATCTGCGCTTCGATTAAGATTACTTGCTTCATAAAAAAGATAGAAGCCTGGGGTTTTTAACATTCGATTCTTAATAGATGCATCTATTATCTTCACTTAAGTTCATAGTTTTACATAATCTGAATCCGCCAGAAAAAAATCGCGAATTTGAACAACATTTTCATCCAATTTACCAAGGCCAACTTTGCGAGCGCGCTGAACGAATAATAATTTTTTCTCGTGGCTGAAATTCACATAGATTATTCCTCCATTCTTTAGCTACGTTTCGGTTATAATATTGAGCCATTTTAGGATTTTCAATTTTTCGACCAATTTTCGCATATTTTGATAAAATTTCGATGATTTTTTTTTTCTCTAAAAAAATTCTGAAAAAAATCATAAACACTCTTAATGACCTTAGTAATAACGCTAGCTATTCATTTCCCCCATAAAACAATTATTTTCAATTTTTTCAAATGGATTTCAGTTGCTCGCTGGAATTTACACGGAGCCTTACGAGAACGGTTCAAGCGAAGCCCGCCGATTCGCCGTTTCCGACTTATCTGCGCTTCGACTAAGATTACTAGCTTCATAGAAAAGATAGAGCTCAGGATTTTCAGCATTCGATTCTTAATAGATGCAACTATATTTTCACTTAACTTCATTGTTTTAGATTATCTAAATCCACCAGAAAAAAATCGCGAATTTGAACAAAATGTTCATGCAATTTACCAAGGCCAACTTTGCGAGCGCGCTGAACGAAAAGTAAATTTTTATCGTGGCTGAAATTCACACAGATTATTCCCCCATTCTTTAGCTAAGTTTCGGTTATAATATTGAGCCATTTTAGAATTTTCAATTTTTCGACCAATTTTCGTATATTTTGATAAAATTTCGATGATTTTTTTTTTCTCTAAAAAAATTCTGAAAAAAATCATAAACACTCTTAATGACCTTAGAAATAACGCTAGCTATTCATTTCCCCCATAAAACAATTATTTTCAATTTTTTTTTTCAAACGGATTTTAGTTGCTCAGTGGAATTTACGGTTCAAGCGAAGCCCGCCGATTCGCTGTTTCCGACTTATCTGCGCTTCGACTAAGATTACTAACTTCACAAAAACGATAGAAAAGCGAGGCTTTCAGCATTCAATTCCCAAAGAATGTAGCTATGTTTTCACCAATTTTCAGTTTCTTTAAGCATCCGTGATCTCTAGAAAAAAATCGTAAAATTTAACAAAATTTCAACCCATTTATCAAAGGTCAACTTTGTAAGCGTTCTGAACGATAACTATTTTTTTCTCGAAGCTGAAATTCCTATTTATTATTCCTCCATTCTTTAGCTACGTTTTGGTTATAAAATTAAGCAATTTTAGGATTTTCGATTTTTCGACAAATTTTCGCACATTTTAATCAAATTTCGATCAAATTTTTTTCTCTTAAAAAATGTTGAAAAAAAAAAAATTAAAAACACTCTTGGTAATTCTAAATACGTTGGCTATTAATTTGTTCCAGAAAATAATTATTTTCATAATATCAGACCGTTTTCAGTTGCTCGGTGGAATTCACACCGAGCTTTATGGGAACGGTTTAAGCGAAGCCCGCCTATTCGCCGTTTCCGACTTATCTGCACTTCAACTAAGATTACTAGCTTCACAGAAAAGATAAAAGCTCGGGGTTTTCATCATTCGATTCTTAATAGATGCAGCTATCTATTCACTCAAGTTCATTATTTTAGATCATCTGAATCCGCCAGAAAAAAATCGCAAAATTGAACAAAATTTTCATCCAATTTACTAAGACCAACTTTGCGAGCGTGCTGAACGAAAACGAATTTTTTGCTGGGGTTAAAATTCTCGCAGATTATTCCCTAGTTATTTAGCTACGTTTTGGTTATAGTATAAGGACGTTTTGAGATTTTTTATTTTTCGACGGATTTTCATTTAAATTCTATTTAATTCAATTTATTTATATCCAAATAGAATAATACATTCGTGGGTGGGTCATATTTTGTAATTCTATTTGATATTTTTATTCTTTCTTTCTTAATCTTATCCTCTTTTACCTACCCGTATTGGGTGTCGAGTCGATAATTTATTAGAATAAAATAAATTATTGAAAAATTTTAATAATCTATATACAAAAATAAGTTAATAATTAATATTACAAAATCAAATTTATTATTTATATCTGTTGATTGGCTGTCGATCTAAGGTCTTTCCGCCTCTTAATTTTTATTTGCAAAACTAATTAATTAATTTCTTCTTTATTATTATTATTTTCATTTCTTTCAGTGTATGCGTGCGTGTTTTTCTTTCTTGTGTGCGCCCAAATTATTTGCTGTATATTTATTTAAGTTTTGCGTTTCTGCATGGCATTATTTAATTGTACACACGCAAACACAAAAATATTTCTGTTCTCCCTTTATTTCACTTCTAATTCGATGTCTCCTCGATGTTTCCCCAATCCCGTTTGAATCGATTTTCTAAAGCTCTTTTCTTATGTCCTTTTTAGCAAATGGAACAGCTGAAGAAGGAGAACCAGCGGCTGAAGGACGAAAACGGTGCGCTGATCAGGGTGATAAGCAAACTATCGAAATAATATTTAATGGATGATTATTGATTGAATAATAGGGATAAAAAAATAATAATACGAAAATAGGAAAAAAAGAATTTTATATATATATGAATATATAAATAATGTAATATTTTAACTGTAGAAGAATGGCGAGGGAAAAATAAAAAATAGTTTTCCCTCCTAAATAACGAAGAGGAAACAATAACGATGAAGAAGAAGAAGAGGGGAAAGAGAAAATCCTATTGCTTGTTAATGTAATATTATTTATGTCTCTCTCTCTCTTTCCACCTATTTCTATGTGCAATCATGACCCCCCCCCCCTCCGAAAAAAAGCAAAGTTTAACAAAATTCTCTTTTTCTATGTATACACTGAGATCAGTTCCTGAGATTTCTTACCGGAAGTATTTTTTCTGGATTAAAACCCGACGCATCCACCATTTATGTCGAATGGAACTTTAGGAAATAAAACCTAATATTTTCCTGATAAAAGTTATTTATCTCAGGAAAAAAAATTCTTTGCTAAAAATCGCAAGGTTTAACAAAATCCTCTTTTTATATATATATATATATATACACATTTTCATTTCATCTCCCCCTTTTTTTTTAAATGAAAGAAAATAATTGTTTCGATACGAGATTCTTTAAAGAAATTGGAATTTTCCTCCTTTTTTGCTGAATTATTTTTATTCCCATTCGAGCTGAAAATTAACCTAATTCACAGCGCACTGAAACAGTTTCAGTTTGTGAGTTTATTTTTTACTGAATGGTAGCGAAGTTTAAAAAAAAAAATAATTAAAACAATATTTCGTGTTTCCCTTTGTCAACTCAAAATATGTCAGAGTAAATTGACAATAATGTCCAGTTTACAGCGGGAATTCTGAAAATTCCATCTACAAGTGTTGTCTGTTTTATTTATTTTCTTAGTAAAATAAAATCTCGTAAGCGAAAACAATTTTATTATTTCCTGTTATTGATTTTTAAAAGGCGAATTGTTTTTTCTCTTTCTCTCTCTCTCTCACTATCTCTCTATCGCTGCGATTTATAATTAAACCAACATTCCCGCTTTTGCGGGACAAAGAAAACTTGTATTATATAACTCTTAATTAAAAAAAAAAAAAACTTGTATTATATGACTCTTAAATTAAATTATATTTAAAAAAGAAATAAACAATTAAATAAAATTTAAAAAAATTAACTTAAGCCAACGCGGATTTTTTTTTGTAAATAATAGTCATTTAAGGTAATTCGTGTTTAATCCATTTATTATCACACGTATCATTTACACTTTCATGTTGTTGTTATTTTTTTTTTGTACACACACACATACACACGGACATAAACATGAATTCATTGATCATCGAGAGTTTCGACCTTCTTGTGCCTTGCTTTTGATTTTTTTATCATTATATTATATATATAAATATATTTATTATCATTATATTGTATGTAAGATAAGATCATTTGTAAATTATTTCTCTTTGTAATATTTATTCTCCTGTATTTTTAATGACTTTCTTTTTAAAAAAATAAACAATCCTTATTTAACGCAGAATTAAATGGATGTTTGATTTATTGCTATCCTCGACTAATAAAATAATTAGGGTCAATTATTTGAACTTCAGAAATTAAAAAGAAATATTTCCCAGCATTCTCACATTATATGCAACACAATTTGTTTGTAAATTGGGTTGCCTATAACGAAAATTGGGTGCGCTTACTCCATGGGCAACCCAACTTACTTATAAATTAGGTTGCCTACCGCGTGCAACCCGGCGCATGCACCATTTATTTGGTTTTTATTTTAATAAACTAACCATTAAACTAATTCATGAAAAAAATATTTAGAAGCATGTTTTTTTATATACACCATTAGTCTTATGAATAAATTTTTTGATTACAAGAAAAAACCCATATTTTACATTTAAATATAGTTATTCTTAAGCACAAAATTTTAATTTTCATAAAAATAAACAATTTTGTTTTCAATTAAGTATTGTATAATCGTTTATAATAAAGTTATCTTGATAAAAATTATTTTATTTCTGCATTATTTAAACTATCTCTGCCCAAAGTTTCAGCTCATTTTATCCAGAAATAAACTTTTTACAGAAATTGACGAAAATTGAAAATTTTCAAAGGGGTACCCCTTTGAACTTTTTCAGCTTTTGGCCGAAACTTCAAAAATTAAAAAAAAATATTTCTAGGCGGAATTCAGACAATCTGTTGACGGATACTTTATCGAATTAGGACTACTTAATGAATTAAAAAAATCAAACACGTTTAATAATGAATTGTCATTTATTTAATTAATATATATATATTTATATTCATATGTGTATTGTATGTATTAAAAGTTACATAATTTAGATATGTTAAAGCATCGAAAAATATGATTATTGGTTATTCAATAATAAACTACTATATACAAAATATTGATTAATCAATTAATTATTATTATTAATTATGAGCCGCGAAAATCACTTTCAAACCATAACAAAAGAAAAAAAAAGACAGCTTTATTATTATTATTTTTCTTCTTTCAGTTTACCAAACGAAATATAAATTATTTTCATTCAACTTCCGTCGAATTGTCTCTTTGTTTAAATTAAACACACACACGTTATTCCATGTACTCGCATTTAAATAAATAATCAATTAAAAAAAAAGGAAATACACATTTTTTTTGTTTGTTGTTGTAATAATAATAATAATAAGTCCGTTACAAATAAGCTAAACATGTACATAAATTATTAAAAATTAACTTGTTCGTGATACATATTTATTTATATATATATATATTTATTGTTGTTATTTATTTTTAACAAAAAAAGAATTCTTATCAAAAAGAATAAATAACAAGTTGCTGTTTTAATTGTTGTTATAATTTTTTTTAACAAAATAACAACAAATATATATGTATATATATACGTTTGATGTGTGTGTAAATTGTGGTGTTTTGGCAACGTTTATTCTTCGGATTTCGCTCGAGCGGCAGCGGAGATTTCCTGTCAGCACCAGTCGGCCATGTAGGTGAAGTCCTTGAACAGGTTCTGGTCCTGCTCGGTGAGCAGCCTGGGCTCCTTCGGGGGCGTCAGTCGCGGCATTTCCAACGTGAACTCCTCGTCGAAATTGCTCACGTCCTCCAAGGAATTCTTAAATTAAAACAAGAAATAAATCAATTAATTCATTTTTTTAATACTTTATTTTAAACTTTACTCATTAAGAATTTTACTGTAACCACCTATAAATAAAGTGTGTTTACTGAAATAAAATCGCCGCCAAATTTTTCGGTTCTTTAAAGCATATTTTAAATGGTGAGATCCATTTACATGGGATCATATGGAAACGGCTTAAAGAAACCGCGCCGATCGAGGCTTTTAGACGCAGTATTGATTAAACTAAGATAACTTTATTCACAGACGAGAAAGAATATTTAAACTTTAAGAATTGAATTCGGGAAGGATAGCTTATATTTCACTCAAAAAATCAATATAATAGGGGTTTTGTGCTTGCCTACAAAAATTCCCAAAATTGAACAATTTTTTCACTCATTTTTCAAAGGCCCACTTCACATCCCTCCAGTAGCAAAACTGTTCGTTCAAAGTTAATCAAATTTACAAAATTAATGCTTCCATTCATTACAAACAATTTGGTTATAATTTTAAATTAATCCGTGAGTTTCGATTTTTTCACAAAAATCAAAATTTCTATGATTTTTTTTTTCTTCAGAAAAATTCTGAAAAAAATGTGAAACACACTTGAATATGTTAGAAAGAACGTGGAATAGCTATTTTTCCCCGAAAAAAATCATTTTAAGCACATTTTTAATAATGCACCCGGTTTACACGGGGTCTTATGGAAACGGTTGAAACAAACCGCGCCGATCGGCACTTTTAGACGTAAGGCTGATTAAACTAAGATAACTTTCTTAAAAGATAAGATAGAATATTGGAATTTGAAAAACTGGTTTCAGGAAGGATTTATCTACATTACACCCTAAGAATCACTAAAATGGGAGTTTTGTGCTTTTCTAAAAAAAATCTCAAAGTTGGACTAATTTTTCGCTCATTTTTTAAATTCACGTTTCACACCCCTACTGTACGAAAACTGTTGGCTAAAAATTAATAAAATTTACACAATTTATGCTCCAATTCATTACAAACAGTTTGGTTATAATTTTAAATTATTCCGTAAGTTTCGGTTTTTTCACAAAAATCCACTTTTGTCCTGGAAAAAATCGAAATTTCGATGAAAATTTTTTTCTTCAGAAAAAATCTGAAAAAAATCTGAAATACTCTTGAATATATTAGAAAGAACGTTATTTTTCCCAGAAAACAAAAAAATCCGTTGTTTTAAGCACATTTTTAATAATGAGTCCGATTTACTCAGGGTCTTATGGAAACGGTTTAAACAAACCGCACCGGTCGTCACTTTTAGACCTAAGGCTGATTAAACTAAGATAACTTTCTTCAAAGATACGACAGAATATTGGGATTTGAAAAATTGGATTCAGGAAGGATTTATCTATATTTAAACCTTAGAATCGCTTAACTGGTGGTTTCGTGCTTTTCTATAAAAAATCGCAAATTTTGACAATATTTTCGTTCATTTTTTAAAGGTCCGATTCATACCTCTACTGTACGAAAACTGTTCGCTCAAAGCTAAAAAAAAACTTACACAATTAATGCTCCCATTCATTACAAACAACTTGGTTATAATTTTAAATTAATCCGTGAGTTTCGTTTTTTTCACAAAAATCCACTTTTTTCCTGGAAAAAAAATCGAAATTTCGATGAAAATTTTTTTCTCCAGAAAAAATCTGAAAAAAATCTGAAACACTCTTGAATATGTTAGAAACAACGTGGGATAGTTATTTTCCCAGAAAAAGAAATCATATCCGTTTTTTAAGCCAATTTTTAATAATGTGTCCGATTTACACAGGGTCTTATGGAAACGGTTGAAACAAACTGCGCCGATCGGCACTTTTAGACGTAATGCTGATTGAACTAAGATAACTTTCTTCACAGATAAGATAGAATATTAGGATTTAAAAAACTGGATTGAGGATGGATTTATCTACATTTCACCCCAAAAATCACTTAACTGGGGGTTTCGTGCTTTTCTAAAAAAAATCACAAATTTTGACAATATTTTCGCTCATTTTTTAAAGGTCCGATTCATACCCCTACTGTACGAAAACTGTTCGCTCAAAGTTAATAAAATTTACACAATTAATACTCCCATTCATTACAAACAATTGCTTATAATTTTAAGTTAATCTGTGAGTTTAGGATTTTTTACGAAAATCCATTTTTTTCACTTGAAAATATTCAAATATCATATTTGTCTGGAATATAAATTACAATGAAATTAAACAAGGAAAATTTTTCTGGCAATGATCAATAAAATTCGATCAATCCCTTTTTCCAACTGCAAAAAATTACTTACACTGTAAGTTTTACAAACATCTATTGAAACAACTACTTCCCGAGCATTTACCCCGCCGGACATTGGGTTACACAATAGACATTTGTTGTTGCATAGCAGCCCTACTGCGAATTGCAACGGTTTGTTTCATTTTATTTAATGGAATATAAATAGTAAGTGAAAATAAACGTGTGAAGAATGTATATTCACACGTTTATATTCCTGAAAAAAACTATTTTATAATGGACAGGAAGATTAATTAAGATAATAATAATTCATATTTCGTATAAAATTCAAGCTCCGATTGGAGATTTTCACTAGGGCTGGAGAAAGAGATGGGAGGACGAGGATTATTTACGAATTATGAATATTATCGAATGGAGGAGACGTGTAGAAGATTGAGCAGGCCAAGACCCACAGAGGGTTGTAGAGTAGAGAGGAGGAATCGTATGTTTATGTGTATTGTGTTCGACAGGAAATAAGTTTGTATTAAATAATAATTTGTAACACCTAGTAGAGAGTGTGACAACTGCCGAGGTGTGCTCTAATACTCTCTCTCTCTCTCTCTCTCTCGCACAGCCATTAACCCTCTAGGTACTATCCCACACGATGAACGATGCGCCCTCGAACAGTCGCATATTTTTTATGGCCACAGCATCCAACATAATGAGGAATCGGAATAACTACGACAACAGTCTTGCACTGATTACAGTCTCAACTGGTCCGCGCTGAGTACAGCCTACACTTCTTCGATATTTTTCGCACATTATAGTCTAGATTTTCGCAACAACGAGTCAGCCGAATGACATGACAACTTATTTGTGAAATTAGTTTAAATGTTTTGTAAATATTCTATTGATACATAAAAAGGCGTTAAAAGCTTCCAATCTTTCAACCAATCGGAATCGCTAAAATTTAATTTTATATTAACTTAATTATTTTGTATTAAATATGAATTTAATTTCAAATCCATTGTAATTGAAAAGATAGCGCAAGCGCCATCTATTTATTGCCTGATTTCAAATGGCATCGTTAACAATTTGGGCGATGGCCATTTCGGACGAAACAAGTTGAAATAAACAGTAACAATTATATTCGAAATCCGTCTTGAAAGTAAAACTAAGTTTTATCTGCTGAAAATAAAAATTCCACTTACAACTGTCGGCACGAACGGCGGTTTTATTTTCCTGTGCAGCAAATCGTCCCAGACGATGTTCCTGAAGAAGGCCTGTTTGCGGACGTCCTCGGCGTCGCGATCGCTCGAACCCAACCTTCGATCCGGATTTTTCCGGAGTAACTATCACAACAAAAAAGCAATAATTAAGAAAAAATATCAATAAAAAAGAAGTGATTATAATTAATCATTTTTTTGAACCCCATAAATAATTCATTAATTATTTTCTTTTAATTTATTCAATTCTCAATATATATATATATATATATATATATATAAAACAAGCTACCAGTCTCATGATTCTCTTTAATTTAATTTTATTATTTTCGCGAAAAAGAAATGCTTTATTAATTTATTATTTTTTATTTCAAACTGACAAAAGTTTATAGACTTTGATTAAAACACTTGGTTTGTTTCACTAATGCTGAAAAAACTGCGAAATAGAAAAGTTAATCCATCTATTCAACCAACTGAAATTAATAGGGGTGAGTGTAATAATATTAAATTTTACCCTAGACTCAATTTTTAAGTGTTTTAATCAAAGTCCATTAATTAAATATGTTTCACCACAGGTTAAGTGAGAAATTAATTCAAAATATGACAAAAGTTGCTTCACTCAAAACGCTATATCTCATAAACTAAAAGTCCGACAGCTGTCAAATGTATACACGTATTTTTTTTAAGGCTAACTAAAAATTGTATGGATTTAATAGTAGCAGCGTCATCTATCTGTCAGCCTACGATTTTTTCAGCCCAACAAATTCTCGAATTATAAAAGAAATCAACGCCGGGCACGTTGATTTTTTTATATTTCATGATTCTTTTAATTTATAAAAAATATTTATAATTCGCAAAATAAAAAAAAAATACATACCCGTCTCATGATTGCAATGGCCTCCAATGACAAGAACCTGGGGTACCGCACTTCATCGTTGACGATGGAATCGAAGACTTCCTCTTCGTCGTCTCCCGGGAAAGGCGACTGAAAATAAATCAATGATATGGGATTAAATCAAACGGCAACCTTTCCTATTGAATTTATCATTTTTTTCAGCAGTAACGACTAATCAAAACTACCAAGGATGTTATAAAAAAGACCTTTATTGGCATCGTCTTAAATTAACAAAACAACAACAAGGATGTTATATTGATGTAAAGATAATTCAAGGGGGAATCGAATAAAAAAATAATATATAGGGTGTTCTATTTAAAATAGCAAATTTGATGTAAATAAAGCATAATGGGGCACGCTGTATAATTTTGCATTACGCGTCTTCAGTAGTCAAGCAAGTTTTATTAATAAATAACGGCAAGGGAGATATCGTAGACGCGTATTTCGATGACTCACCCTATATATATCTTCTTTCTTAATCTTATCCTCTTTTACCCATATTGGGTGTGCCCTGTATATACTAGATAAAAATATTTGTAATAAAAAAATAACTTACTTCTCCAACGAGCATTTCAAAAATCAACACGCCCAATCCCCACCAATCCACCGCTCTGGTATACGAGTTTTCCGTTAAAACTTCCGGCGCCAAAAACTCGGGAGTCCCACAGAAAGTCACGGTCCTATCCCCGTAGCCCATTCCCTCCTTGCACAGCCCGAAATCGGCGATTTTCACGTACCCTTCCGTATCTAGCAGCAAATTATCAAGCTTTAAATCCCTGTAGATAATCTTGTTCTCGTGCAAGAACTGCAATCCCAAAACAACGCAAGCCGCGTAGAAAACCGCCCTCGGCTCGCTGAAGACGTCCGAGTGGATGTGCATCATCAAATCGCCCCCGGCTGCGTACTCCATCACGAAGCAAACGTGAGCGTCGGTTTGGAAGCAGGAGAACAGATTGACGAGGAACGGATGCCGGGTGGAGTTCGCCACTTCGAAGATGCGCTTCTCGGAAAGCAGGGATTCCACCTCGTCCCTCGCGATGATGTCGCCCTTCTTGAGGGCCTTGATCGCGAAGTATTCGCCGGTGTTTTTGTACTGGGAGAGGATCACTTTGCCGAAATGCCCCCGCCCTAAAACGCTGATCAGTTTGAAGTTGTCCATGCTGAGTCCGGTGTGCTGCGAGTGCCTCCTGCTCTCGTAGGCGCTGTCCCTGTAGCCCAGCTCCCTCGCCACGGGTCTTCGCACGACGTTCGCGGGATCATAAAGCGGAATCTGCATCTGTTTCCAAAACAAAATTAAATAAAATAAATAAATATGAATAAATTATTAAAATTCTACAATCAAAATATTAAATAAAATTCAATACATTTTCGACTAATAATAATATACAGGCTGAAAAACCACTGGTCAATAGCCAATTAACAGATATAAATTATACATTTGAGTTTGTTAATGTTTATTACTTATTTTGTATACTTTCTGTATATATCTGTTAATAAAGATTATTATTATTAATAAAATACAATGTCCCATTAATATTGGGAAACGGTATAACCTCAAGTTCCTGAGATCAAAATATTTAAAATTTAATAATAATTTTATTTAACATATTTTCATTTTTTTTTCCTCATTTACTTTTTTGTAGATTTTTAATAATTCATTAAGTAAAAAATATTTTAGTTCTACCTCCTCGTCGGGGAATTCCACGACGGGCTCGGGCGTCGGAAGCGGAAGGTTCTCTTGTGCGATCGGCGTGGTCGGTGCGGAAGAAGGTATTAGCAAGGGACCCACCGGTCTGTGCGTGCGCTCTTCGAGGTGCAAAAAGTCGAATTCGCGCAGTGCGGCGCTCTGAAAAAAGTGAAATCGTCGCATGCTA
This sequence comes from Philonthus spinipes, assembly GCA_963082785.1. Lineage (NCBI taxonomy): Eukaryota > Metazoa > Arthropoda > Insecta > Coleoptera > Staphylinidae > Philonthus > Philonthus spinipes. Next base: position 15,907,300 of record OY720311.1, on the reverse strand, counting down.
AATGGAAAATAAAGAGAGAGAAAGAAAGACAAAAACAAGGGTGCATAGGGATAAAGTAGGGAATACTACAAAGAGGTAAACCATCGAGTATGGAATGTACAGAGAGGTAAAGAATACAGTAAGGAATGTATAAAGAGGCAAACTATTGAGTAAGGAATACACAGAGAGGCTAAAGTCATGAGTAAGGAATTTTGTTGAATTTCCTAGCTTCCCAAATAAATTATTTTTTTGTGCAGGTATTTTTTTGATGGTATTGTTGAAACCTTCCCTTTTCAGAATATATAAAAAATCAAGGATGGGGTAAATCACCCCATTATTATAGATTTTATGCAAAAAACAGAAATTTTAATCGAATTTTCTGGAAACAGGAAATAAAACATCATAATTTAATTTTTGTGTGGGGTTGCTCTGTGAAATTTTGTGGGGGTGTTGCTGAAACCCTCCCCTTTCAGAATATGTAAGAAACAAAAAATACCCCAACCACCGTTTTTCAGTTATTTTCAATTAAATGGGAAAACATGCGAATTTCCTGTGAGTGGGAAATAAAAAAATCGTAATTTAATTTTTGTGCGGGGTAGCTTTGTGAAATTTTCTGGGGGTGTTGCTGAAACCCTCCCCTATCAGAATATACAAGAAACTAAAAATACCCCATCCACAGTTTTTGAGTTATTTTCAATTTTATGCAAAAACATGCGAATTTCAATCGAATTTCTTGTGAGTGGGAAATAAAAAATTCATAATTTATTTTTTGTGCAGGGAAGCTTTGTGAAATATTCTGGGGGTGTTGCTGAAACCCTCCCCTTTCAGAATATACAAGAAAATAAAAATACACCATTCACGGTTTTTGAGTTATTTTCAATTTTATGCAAAAACACGCGAATTTCAATCGAATTTCATGTGAGTGGGAAATAAAAAAAATCATAATTTAATTTTGTGCGGGGTAGCTTTGTGAAATTTTCTGGGGGTGTTGCTGAAACCCTCCCCTTTCAGAATATAAAAGAAACAAAAATACCCCATCCATGGTTTTTGAGTTATTTTCAATTTTATGCGAAAACACGCGAATTTCCAGGGTATAGAAAATAAAAAAAAATCATAATTTAATTTTGTGCGGGGTAGCTTTGTGAAATTTTCTGGGAGTGTTGCTGAAACACTCTCCTTTCAGAATCTGCAAAAAACAAACAACACCCCATCCGTGGTTTTTGTGTTATTTTTAATTTCATACGAAAAAAACCGAATTTCAATGGAATTTTTCTGAGAGCGGAAAATAAAAAAAAATCGTAATTATTTTTTACGCGGGGAAGCTCCTTGAAACGTTCCACGAATGCTATTTAAAACCTTCCTCTTTTACAATTGTTTACAAACCTCGTCTAAGTCTAATCTGGGCGGAACCGGCGGGGGAGTCTGAGGCGCGCGTTTTTTGGCAACCGGCGGCGGTTGCAACGGCAGCGTCGGGGGCGGAGGTTCCGGCGGCAGCACGGCCACCCCCAACCCGAGAGGTCTCTGTCCGCCGAGACCTCCCAACTGCGGATCGGGGGTCTCGCCGGGGGTCTCCGGCTTGTCCTCCGGCGGTGACTCAAAATCATATTGCTGAAAACACAGAAATATAAATCAATAAAAACAAGCAAAACAAAATGCAACAAATAAATTAATTTATAGATAATAGAGGCTTTAACAAACCAAAAGTTATCTTAGTTTGATAATGACAAGTTAAAATTGTTAAATCTAAAGTCATTAAAACATAATTAAAATTATACAAAGCGAATCAGCGTTTTTATTAAAAATCGTAATTTAATTTTTGGTGGCTTCCTGAAATTGATAGTGCAAAAAAAAAATCAGTAATGAAAATGTACCTCGTTAGGACTTTGGGGGATAATATTGCTGGGCATGCCCGTCGTGTTTCGCTTGAGCAATCGTCCCCACGTGGCCACGTTGATGTTCATCTGGTAGGCCCTGGGGAAGTTCTTGATCTCCTGCTTGAAGATCTTGCGCTGCCGTTGCAGTTTCGGCCGTTTCGAAATCATCGGATTCAGGAACTTAATCTGCACATAATAAAAATGTATATATAAATAAAGCAAAAATATTAATAATTACAATAATTTTATTAATATTAAAAATATTATTATTAATAATAAATTTATTATTATTAATATTTGCTTTGATTCATTCATTCGACTTTTATTTACTCGATGAGCTTGACAAGTTAGTTAGTCGTATTTTTTGTGATTATTGCTTTTAATTTAAATACCTCGGCAAAAAGCAGGCCTTGCGGTTCCAGCTGCAGCGCCATGCCGTGGCGCACGTCGTCGATGAACTCCTCCAACCGCAGGAACTTCACCGCGCACAGCGACCGCCAGTCTCTCCAGTAAATTCCGATTTCCAGTTCTCGTGACTTGTCTAGTTCAAATGAAAATCTAAAAATAATAATAAACAAATTTAATTTATTTTCAACTATACATAATTTAAACCGAATGTAAATTAATTCGCAGGTTTTTAGTTCTACCAAAATGGTGGATGCGCCGGGACAATATATTTATAATTCTACATTTTCTAATGAGAATTATATATTTATTTTTTTTTTCGTGTGGAAGCAATTTAATTACATTTGGAAAACAAATTAACTGCTCAATGCAGAAATTCTGTAATGTAACGAATTAAAGTCTGTTTTTTTTAACAATGCTGTCTACAATTTTTCACAACAAGCACATTTAGTTGGCACGTTTAGTTGTTGAAACTTTACATTATTTGTAAGTAATATATTATTTATTTAATATTAAATAATGAAGAATTTTGTTTTGTTTTGAAAATACCTTTGGTCCCATGCTTGTTGCGAACAAGGCCTCCAATTGGTCTGAGCGACCGGCTGATTATCCAACCTAATCACCGCCATGATCTCATTACTGATCTCGTCCTTCACGCTGTAGCTCTTCGACGAGCTCCTCCCGGTCACCCCCTTCATGAACGTCCTGAGATCACTCGCGCCGGAACCGACGTCCCTGTCCTTCTTCGACCTGCCCGGGACGTCTTCCAGCAAGTCTTGGCAGCCCATCAGCCGGACCTCCAACGTTCCCGTGACGGCCGCGCATCTGCTGAACGTGGAGTGTGATGTGCTGTATTTGCCCCCCTCCGTCGATTCCCTGAAGGGCTGGAGGCTGGTGTATTGCACTGGTAAAGGACTGGCGGATTGCACGTTTTGTAGTTCGCGTTTCAGTTGCGTGTAAGCGGGGCTTCCCGGCGGCAGTTCCTGCCGGCGGAGCTCCAGGGATTTCCGCAGGAGGTCGAGTTTTTTGCTGCTCGCCGATAAACTCGCTTGGGCCTGAAATAACAAACAAAAAAAACATTATTCATCTACGGATATTTACCTTTGAATATTAAAAAAAAAACAAATTTTCAATGTTGATTCCGAATTACAAGTAGTCTTATGAAAACGGTTTAAATTCGACGCGTCCGATTAACGCTTTTAGACATATTGGGGCAATTCTCTAAAAGAAATGCTAAGCGTACGTTATTTATTTTTTTTTTCATCACAGTCTAAGCAGCAGTTTTAATTAATATATATATATATATATATTATATATATATATATATATATATATATATATATTCATAGAATGTGAAATTAATTAATAACGTATAAGTTAAACTTAACATTTTCAGTACGGAATAGCCCCGAATATTAATTAAATTAAGAAAAAAAAATCAGAGATGAAATAGAATATTGGAACTTGGAAAACAGGATTCGCAAAGGATTTATCTATAATTCACCCGAAAAATCATTGAAATTGGGATTTTGTGTTTGTCTAAAAAAATTCCCAAAATCGGGCACTTTTTTCGCTCATTTTTCAATTTACGTTCTCAAATGTTAGCAACATTTTGGTATAATTTGAAGTTAATCCGCGAGATTACAATTTTTCACCAAAATCTCAGTTTTTTTTTTTCCTGGAAAACTTTCAAAATTCGATAATATTTTCCTCTTCCGAAAAAAATCTGAAAAAAAATTACTAACATCCTTGAATATATTAAAAACAATATTTGATAGTTATTTTTACAGAAAAATAATTGAAATAGAGGTTTTAGGCTTGTCCACAAAAATTCCCAAAATCGGGCAATTTTTCCGTTCGCTTTTCAAAGCTCAACTTTACACGCCAGCTGTAGAAAAAGTAATTGCTTCAAGTTTATCAAATTCACACAATTCTTTCTTCTATCCATTAGGAACATTCTGGTATAATTTGAAGTTAATCCGCGAGATTTGACTTTTTCACAAAAATTCCACTTTTTTCGTACAAAACTTTCAAATTTTAATGATTTTTTTTTTAAATTTGAAAAAAATCAATAATATTCTTGATGATGTTAGAAACAATATAGGATAGTTATTTTCCCAGAAAAAAATAATTTCCATTGTTTTAGGGGAAATTTTAAATAATGAGTCCCATTTGTACAGGATCTTACGGAAACGGTTTAAGCGAGACGCGCCAATCGAGGATTTCGGAAGCGGCGTTGATAAAACTAAGATAACTTTTCTTACAGACGAGATAGAACATTGTAACTTTTAAGATTGGATTCAGAAAGAATTTTTCTATAGTGCACCTAGAAAATAACTGAAATAAAGGTTTTGGGCTAGTCCACAAAAATTTCCAAAATCTGGCATTTTTTTTGCAGTTTTTTCAAAGTTTAACTTTACACGCCTGCTGTGCGAAAATTAGTAACTTCAAGTTAGTAAACTTTTCAAAGTACATGCTCCCATTCATTAGGAGAATTTTGGTATAATTTGAAGTTAATCTGCAAGATTCGGATTTTTCATCAAAATCCATTTTTTTTTTTTTTCGTGGAAATCTTTCAAATTTCTATGAAATTTTTTTTCTTGGGAAACAATCTGATTAAAATCTCTAATATTCTTAAATATATTAGAAACAACATATGATACTTATTTTCCCAGAAAAAAGGTCATTTGCATTATTTTATAGCATAATTTAAGTAGTGAGTTCCATTTTCATTGGATCTTATGGAAACGGTTAAAGCGAGACGCGCCGAGCGCGAATTTCGGAAGTGACATTGATAAAACTAAGATAACTTTTCTCACAGATGAGATGGAACATTGTAACTTTCAAGATTGGATTCAGAAATGATTTTTCTATATTTGACTTAAAAAATAATTGAAATAGTTGCTGTGGGCTTGTCTACAAAAATTCCCAAAATTAGGTAATTTTTTCGCTCGTTTTTCAAAGTCCAACTTTACACGCTCACTGTACGAAAACTGTTTACTTCTAGTTAATCAAATTTACACAATTCATGCTCCCATTCATTAGGAACATTTTAGTAAAAAAATGAAGTCAATCCGCGAAATTCGGATTTTTCATAAAAATCCATTTTTTTTTTCTAGAAAACTTTCAAATTTCGTTGAAAAGTTTTTAATTCGAAAAAAAAAAAATACTAACATTCTTCAAGATGTTAGAAATAACGTATAGTTAGAAAAAAAGTATTTCCATTGATTAGGGAAAATTTTAATTTTTCAGCAATCCATTTTTTTGTAGATATTCTTCGATGTTTTATTTTTACATTAATGAAAACACTAATAATAGTAATTGTAATTATAAAAGATTATGTAAACTTTCTTGAATAATTTTCTCATTTATCACTTGGTGAAACATTTTGATATTAAAGGATAAATCAAAAACACTTGGTTTGTTTCACTATTTGTTATTATTTACTCGACTATCAAGAGATAATGCCGTAAAAAGCGAAACTAGTCGAGTAAATAATAACAAATAGTGAAACAAACCAAGTGTTTTTGATTTATCCTTTAATATTATATGTAAACTTTTTTATAAAACATGAATAAATTATAATTATTATTACCATTAATAAAACTAAACAAAAAATCAATACTCACCTTTATTTTGATTTGCGCGAATCACTCGAATGTTTTTGTGAAACTATTTTATTCGTTACGAAATAAATATTATTAAAATACAAATAAATATAAAAAAGCGTCTTTTTGTTTTCTTTTAGTTTTTTTTTAAGTTATTGAAAAGTTCTCAACCCAAGCGCGAAGCGCTCATGTTTTCCAAACGGGAGCCCAACCGATCCGGAGGTTCCGACCCCCTGGAATACTCTCCCCCGCGCCAGTTGTAATAATTCGAATAGTTGGAATCGACGGAACGGGCCCTACCCCGGTACCCCGCGAAGTTCTCGAAGTAACTCCTGCAGTGATCGCAAGAACAGTCGGGGTTCTTTGCGGGGCCGATGTGGTGGCCGGGCTTCTTGAAAACGTCCACGATCCTCCCGAAGCGCTTCGCTTTCTCGCGCTGTTCGGTGAAAACGCCGGGGATTAGCGTGAAGGGGGCGCGCAGCGTGGGGTTTTTGCTCATTTTTTGCTTGATGATTAAAACACTCGGGGACTTGCAGGCTTTTAAAAAGTTGGTTTCGTCGCTGGGAAATTTCCCGGCTTCGCTTGTTGGATTAATTACATTTTTATCGTGAACAACATTTAGTCTGCTCTCACCGAAATTTTTGTTGTGGTCACTGTAATGTTTACTATTTTCGACGAGATTTTTTCTGTTTTCACTAATATTTTTGTTGCTTCCATCAACACCTTCACCAACTAGTTTTTTTGAATCGGATTTTTGTCTGCTTACAGTTGTACACTGTTCTAGTTGATCCTTGCTTTTAATGCTTCCATCTCTTTCTAATTCGTCCTTACTGGCTCGTCGCACTGTTGTATCCCTTTCTAATTTCTTCACCTTCTTCGACTCATCCGCTGTGTTCCTCTCAACTTTCTTCACTTTCATCCCCCTCAACGATTCATCCGTTGCATTCCTCTCTAAATTCTTCATCGATTCATCCATTGTAGTACCCCTCTCCGATTTTCCCATCCTCAACGACTCATCTCGCTCTAATTTCTTCGCGAGATGCACCGGCTCCTCCTTAACGAAACTCCAGCCCTTCCCCTCCTCATCATCCGAACCATCCGAATCCGTATCCTTCGACTCCCATTTCGGCAGACTCTTATCCACCAACCTCCTCTCGATATACTCCTTCATCTTTCTCTGCTGGAGCAGGTGCTTCCTCTCAACCTGCGGACTCCTCCACAAATTCTCCATCAACCGAATCCTCGCCTTATCCTCGGAATCCGCGTACTCGAAACTATCACTCGCTTGAATACTAAGCGGCGTTTCAAGCAATTCCCTTTCCGGAAGCTCATCGATGCTCGATTTCGTCTGGTTGTGGATGAGTTTCCTGGGAACAAAATCCAGACTATCGGTTTGCGTGATACTCCCGAAATCCGAAACAGTATCCTTCCAAGAAGTATTCGCCGAAAGCGAGTCGTCGTCCGGGATCGCGTAGCTGCTCGAAACGCTCATTGTCGACCAGGAGGGCGGAACGCTCGAAAAACTGCTCGCGATTCCGGAGAAGGAACTCCGCGACGGATACGCGGTGCTGAGCTCGTCGAGCTCGCTCTCGTTCTCCTTTGTTTTTTGCAAGTTTAAATTCTCTCTGAGTTTGTAGGGCAGCGTTTTTCCATCGGCCTCCTCTCTTTTGTGCGTGATTTTCACTTTGCCGGACTCGAAGACGGTCTGCGGGGAGGATCCGGTCTTTTCCTCGTCGGAATCGCTCGGGGTTGAGCTAGAATCGCTGTCCAGTTCGGTGCCCGTGCAGTAAACGTCGATGTGGACGGTCCTGGGTTTCTTGTTCGGGTCGGTCGTGTTGCTGGTGTTGGAGTTTTTCACGGTTTGCGGGACGTTGAGGCGGCCCGGTGTGCGGATCGCGCGTTTCGTCGTCTAGAAAAATTAATATGAAATGAAACAAACGGAAATGTATTAAGGAATTTAAAAAAACAGCATTAATTGCATGTCATTACAAACAATTTTAATTGTAACAACTTTTAAAAATAATTAATAAAAATCCACATATATTTTTTTTTATTTTCGAGTTGAAATTACAATTGATTGGTTGTTAGATTAAAATTAATTAATGATTATTTATTAATGATAATAGAGGATCTTACTTCGTTATACATTGCTTTAAGTACTAATAAAAACACTGATCCATTTTGTTTGTATAACTATAACTTTATTTTGTAAACTCTTAATGAAGTGCAGGTCTGAACTCTTTTGTAAATTGAAACCAAACGGAAGGAAACTTAGTTTGTATTCAGTCAAGCCGATTTTCGGAATTCGTGACAATTTTCGCCCTTGCATTTTCCATATAACTGCCCCGAGTTGACATATGGAATTTTTTCATGACAATTTTCGCCCTCGCAATTTCCATATAACGCCTCGAGATGACAACAATTTCCACGTAATGCCTCGAACTGACTAATGAAATTCCATGACAATTTCCGCCCTAGCAGTTCCTATATAACCGCCCAGCTGACTCGTGGAATTTCTATATTATTAATTCCCGCCCTTGCAGTTTCTATATAACGCCCCAAGCTGGCATGTACTTGTTTCATTACATTTTTTGCCCTTGTAATATCTCAAACTCAAATTCTTTTTATTTAATTGATTTAAATAATTGTGACCATGCCAATAAATACTAGTTTTAATTATAATTAAGTATTCTGAATTGGAAAATAATTGATTAATATTTTTTTTATTTAATTTAGATTGAAACTTATCAGTATTATTAATTTTTATTATATTTATACAACGAAAAGCAATTCCATTGTCTATTTGATTTAATCTTTGCGAATTTCACGGTTCAAAAGAGCCGAAATACGCGCTCTGCTCCTTTTTGGAGATCAGTGCGTTCGGCGTGCGTTGCGTGCGTATTTCGGTAGATGAATCGGGCTATTTTGGAAAAGGGGATCACGGCGGTCCGACGATTTTTAGACTGCCGGTGCGTGCATGCGAACGGTGGTTATTTTCGTGGGATGTCCTAATGTCATCGACACTTGCGCAAACACACATCCAAATACAAAAAAATATATATATAACCGAACACGAATCATTTCGAATTGACATCAAAGTATTTCCACCAAGAGTTAAATCATAGAAAGCTATTCAGAGAAAGGCCTGATTTTTCTTTTTTGATTTTAAGGATTCATCGGTGGATTCAAGTAAATTTGAAAAACTCATTTTCCTCAGCACAAGTAACTTAAAATTTTCGATAATAAAATTAATTGCTAAAACAATATCTTCAATCCAGCCCTAATAGATACACTCGTTGCAAAACAAGAATTAAAACAAATTCAAAATTAAATTTTATCCAATACCACTTCGAAAATATAATTAACGAAAGTAAAAGAAAAAGGTATTTAAAATTTCCATATAACGCTGCAAGCTGACTTATGGAATTATATTATGAGAATTTCCGACCTAGTAGTTTCCATATAACGTTGTGAGATGTCTTATAGAATTATTCCATAACAATTTCCGCCCTAGCAGTTTCCATATAACGCTCCGAGCTAACGTATGGAATTATTTCATGACAATTTCCGCCCTAGTAGTTTCCATATAACGCTCTGATATGACTTAAAGAATTATTCCATAACAATTTCAGCAACAGCAGTTTCCATTTAACGCTTCGAGCTAACTTATGGAATTATTCCATAACAATTTCCGCCCTAGCAGTTTCCATATAACGCTCGGAGCTGACTTATGGAATTATTCCATAACAATTTCCGCCCTAGCAGTTTCCATATAAAGCTCCGAGCTAACTTATGGAATTATTTTATGACAATTTCCGCCCTAGTAGTTTCCATATAACGCTCGGAGCTGACTTATGGAATTATTCCATAACAATGTCCGCCCTAGCAATTTCCATATAAAGCTCCGAACTGACTTATGGAATTATTTCATGACAATTTCCGCCCTAGTAGTTTCCATATAACGCTTTGAGATGACTTAAGGAATTATACCATAACAATTTCCGCCCTAGCAGTTTCCATATAACGCCCCGAGCTAACTTATTGAATTATTTCATGACAATTTCCGCCCTAGCAGTTTCCATATAACGCTCCGAGTTACTTAAGTAATTATTCCATAACAATTTCCGCCCTAGCAGTCGGAACTGACTTAAGGAATTATTTCCTTCCTCGCAGTTCACGCGTAACGTAAAAACAGCTCAAGCAGACTTTTTACTTATTCCGATCAATGACAATTGTACTGACACATGATTTTTTCTACTCTCTATAATAAAAGGGTTATAGAAACAGTAATTATAATGATTATGCTATTATTATTATTTTTTGAAATTAAAGTTTCCAAATTTTTCAAATAATCGATTTTGCCCATCACTTCCAAAAGGATTATTTTCTAATTTCAAACTATCAAGAGTATATTTCAGACCTGCTTATAATTAAATGTTTTTTATTTTATTTTGGAAAAAAAAATCAAAAAGAAAATAAAGATCCTACCTTCAAACTGTCCAGACTGTCGGGCGTGATCGAAGACGGCGATCGCGACCTCTGGTGAATCGGCTCAGTTTTCCTCCTCCCCACGAAACCCTGCGACCTCTTCTTAACCCCCACGCCGGGAGCCTTCTTCCCCTTCTCGAAATCGAAGCTGCCCATCCGCATGAACGGCGACGTGCACTTATCCACCATCTCCTGCGTCTGAACGCTGGCGTCCTTGGACTTTTCGAAATTCTCAAAACGCGGCGGCGAACTTTTGGACCGGTGAGCCGTGTAGGTGCTGGCCCGCGAAGGCCGCTTGCTCGAATACTCCTCGCCTTCCGGGACCGGGGAGAACCGGAGGTCTTCCCCGTAGTTGGAATGGTAACACCAGGGATCGCCGCAACCGTAGAAAGCGTCCTTGCGTTCGCACCTGAGCGTAGGGGTTTGGCAGCGCAGGCTGTGCGTCCTCCCGCACTGGCTTTGAGTGTCCGAATCGTCTTTGATTTCGTTGATGTTGGTGGAGAGGATTATGCTGCAGGTGCTGCGGCAGCGTCTGTTGTACGGCACGGAGGGTCTCCGCGGGTAGCCCGCGCTGGCGAAGGAGTTCGGTGAAAGCAATTCGCTGCCGTATCCGGAGGAATCCACATTGACCCCCAGTTTACTCGAATCATCGGGATTTTTATAAGATCTCCCGGTGGAATCATCACCCGTGTAAGTCCTCCTGCTCGTGTCACCGGCGAAAACATTCCTCAACCCATCGGAATCGGGGTAGACCTGCGTTACACCACTCCCGTTTCTTTCTTGAAACCCTCGTTTCGCGGGAGGAGTTGATGTAAAGACCATGTTTCCCCTCTGGAATGATGAGTTTTCGTTCTGCGATTCTCCGACTCCGCTGGGTTGTGAAGTCCACGTGTAGACCATCCTGACGCCGTTCTCGTCTTGTTCAGTTCGGGTTTGCGGTGCGGGGTTTTCTTGCGCCCCATCGTGGGATATCGTGAACTGCGCGTGGACGGTCCACTGCTGCGATGGATCGTTTCTGTTGTACATTTTGTTACGATTGAATCGTCAAGGACATTTTCTCACTATTTCCAGTAGAATACGTAATTCCGAAAAGATTTTTGCTTTTGTTTAATATAAGTTGCGATGATTACGATGCGATTACAAATTGTGATTACGAAGCAATTCCACATTTACACGTTTCGATTACGATGCGATTCCACAATTACGTATTTTGATTGCGATGCCTTTCCACAATTACATATTCTGAGATCGAAGTTATTCCATAATTACGTATTACGATGTAAGTGCCATGGAATTCCATAATTACATATTTGTTCTGAGCACGAAACAATTACATATTTTGATTACGAAGCAATTCCACAATTACTTATTTTGATTGCGACGCCTTTCCACAGTTACATATTCTAAGAACTAGGCAATTCCACAATTACATACTAACGGTAATTGTAATGAGAAGTCATGGAATTCCAAAATTACATATGGGTTCTGAACACGATGCAATTCCACAATTACATGTTTTGATTACGAAGCAAATTCCACAATTTTATATTTTAATTACGATGAGATTTCGTAATCACAAGTTCTGAATAAGATGGAATTCCTAAATCGGATGTATTCAGTATGCTTCAAAATTTCGCAATTACATGTTCCGAAGTACGATACGATTTCACAATTACAGGTTCCAAGTACAGTGTAATCCTACAATTACAATTCTGAATGTAATGCAAATCCTACAATTACAGGTTCTGAGACACTGTGGAATCCTACAATTACAATTCTGAATACGATGCAATTCTCCAATCAAATTTCTCGAAGGACCATACAATTCTGTTTCAAGCACGATGCAATTCCACAATTACAAGTTCCGAGTACGGTGCAATCTTACAATTACAATTCTGAAATCGGTGTAATTCTACAATTACAGATTATGAGACACTGTGGAATCTCACAATTACACTTCTGAATATGATGCAATTCTCCAATCAGATTTCTCTGAGAACTATACAATTCTGTTTCAACCACGATGCAATTCCACAATTACTGTTTCCAGTAAGGTGCAATTTTACAATTACAATTCTAAAAGCGGTGTAATCCTACAATTACAGATTCTGAGACACAGTGGAATCTTAGAATTACAATTCTGAATATGATGTAATTCTCCAACCAAATTTCTCCGAGTACCGTACAATTCTGTTCCAAGTACGATAGATTTGCGGAATAAGATATTTTGAGTGCGATGCAATTCCTCAATTAAATATTCCGAGTACGATAGAATTACACAATCAGAGTAATTTTAAAATTCCCCAATCAATACGATATGAGAAATTATATAAAATATTTTGAGTATGTTGCAATTCCCCCGATTACGATGGAATTCCTCAAAATTTTCATTCCAAGTTAAAAAAAGGGTAAGTTTTCACTTTTTTTTTCTACTTCTGTTCAAAACTGGCGCGCACGTTTGAGTTCACTGACTCAATCCGGAGAGACCCCCCAACAACACCTGCGGACTATTTATATCACATTTCCACTGCATTTAGATTTAACCAACCAGTAATTACAACAAACACAAAAAAAAGAGTCAAATTAAACACTTCCTGAAACCGTCGCGAGTCGATCCAGGAGCGCGCGCGCTCTCACCGCGAGGATCGGTTCGGTGGTTGGTTTTCTCTTCTTCTTTTTTTTTTTCTTTCGCTCTCTTCTTCTTTCAGACACTTTTGCGCGGGATTGTCTCGCGGAGAGTTTTGGGAGTCGACGCGGCCGAATTTAGTCCGGTACTAAAAGCCGAGCGTTTGCGTCGCCGTTCCGACGACGACGGCGACGTCGACGATGATTTGGCAAAGTCGCTCGTTTTGTTTTAAAAATACCTACTACACACAATCCGCCTCTTCTTTTCACGGCGAAATATGTAAATATTAGCGTTACTTACTTTTCGTCTCTTTCATTCTCTCTCTCTATCTCTCTTTGCATCTCTATTGTTCTTTCTTTTTCTTTCTCTATCTATCTGTATTTCTCTTTTTTTTTCACTCTCTTTCCTTCTCTATGTTTTCCTCTCTTCCTCTCTGTGTTTCTCCTTCTTCCACTCTCTTTCTCTATCTCTCACTATCCCTCTATTTGTTTCTCTCTTTATTTCTATTTCGATAAGTGCTTCTCTTTTTTTTTATCCGTATTTAGTTTTTGTGGTCTGGGTGAAAATCTCACCGTCTGAACGCGAGTATTTTCCATATTCCGTGTGCGTATTTCCAGTGACATTTCCAGTCCTTGCAGTGTCCATTTTAATCGATTATATACTCATCGCAAGAAATAAAGAAAATTCTGCTTTCCACTCTCTTCGTTTCTCTCCCTCACGGTGTTCCTCTCTTCCTTTCTGCTTTCTCTGTGTTTCTCTCTTCCTTCTTTTCCCTTTCTGTGTTTCTCTCTTTCTTCTTTTCCCTTTTTGTGTTTCTATCTTCCTTCCTTTCCCTCTCTGTGTTCTTCTCTTCCTTTCCCTCTCTGTATTTCTCTCTTCCTTCTTTTCCCTTTCTGTGTTTCTCTCTTCCTTCCTTTCCGTCTCTGTGTTCTTCTCTTCCTTTCTGTCTTCTCTGTGTTTCTCTCTTTCTTCTTTTCCCTTTCTGTGTTTCTCTCTTCCTTCCTTTCCCACTCTGTGTTCTTCTCTTCCTTTCCCTCTCTGTATTTCTCTCTTCCTTCTTTTCCCTTTCTGTGTTTCTCTCTTTCTTCCTTTCCCTCTCTGGGTTCTTCTCTTCCTTTCTGTCTTCTCTGTGTTTCTCTCTTTATTCTTTTCCCTTTCTGTGTTTCTCTCTTCCTTCCTTTCCCTCTCTGTGTTCTTCTCTTCCTTTCCCTCTCTGTATTTCTCTCTTCCTTCTTTTCCCTTTCTGTGTTTCTCTCTTTCTTCCTTTCCCTCTCTGTGTTTCTCTCTTCCTTTTTATCCCTCTCTATGATTCTTTCTATCATTCTATTCCTCCCTATGTTTCCTATTCTTCCACTCTCTCTGTGTTTCTCTCTTTCACTTCCCCTCTGTGTTTCTCTCTTCCACGCTCTCCCTCTGTTTATTTCTCTCTTCTTTTCTCTTCCTCTCTGTGATTCCCTTTTTCTTTCTCTCCCTCTATGTATTTCTCCATCTCTCTCTTTCCCTCTATATGTTTCTCTCTTTATTTCTGTTCCTTCCTATATGTGCTTCTCTTTTTTGTTTCACTCTCTTTCCTTCTCTGTGTTTCTCTCCTCCTCCGTTTTTCTGTCTCTCGCTCTTTCTCTTCCTCTCTGTGTTTTTCGATTCACTCCCCTAATTAGTATTTGTCGTGTCAGGGTGGAAATCTCGCCGTCCGAACGCGAGTATATTCTATATTCAGTGTGTGTGTTTCCAGTGAAATTTCCAGCCCTTGTAGTTTCCATTTCAATCGATCACATACTCATCGCACGGAATAAACAAATTTCTGTTTTCAACGCTCAAACGGAAATGTTTTTTTTTCAGCAATAATTAAATAAAAATTAAGGGCGGACTTCCCTTATTATTTATATATATATATTTAAGTGGTTCGAGTAAAAAGAGACAAAAGTGGATACAATCAACTTTGATTGGGAAAAGATACAAAACGAGAATATATTTCGGTATGGGAGTAAAAAATAAAAAAAATGTAGAAAAAAATATCCGTCGTCCCCTTCAACTTTGTTTAAAACAACAAACAAAATTTAAATATCATTCGGGATAGGAGTAAAGAAAAAAAAATAAAAATTCGACACAAAAAATCCCCCGTCCCCTTTAAATAAAAAAATTGACCTCTTACCTCTGAGAGCGCCCTTTTGTCGCTCTTCTCCTTCCCGCCGTTCTGGAGCAGCTTGATGACGTTCTTCGCGCCTTCGACGACGGCCGCCTCGATCCGCAAGCGATGCCGCAGATCCTCTATCCGTTCCTCCAACGGGGATTCCATTTCCCTGGCGTCGCCGTTCGAGGAGAGATCGTGTAAGGAACCGCTGGTGTGATGTTTGTTGTTGATGTTGTGCTTCACCTATTTGGTTTGAAACATCAAGCAAACAAAATAAACAGATAATGATGAAAATTCAGTTTAAAAACAAAATTTAAAAAAAAAATGAGAACAGCTGTGTTAGATTTTTTATTCCTCTGGAGTAGTCAGACTTTCGAATAAATGTAACTTAAAAAAAAGTAGAAATTTATTTTATTTTTAATAAATTCTGTAAATAAAATAAAATTTAAGAATCGCTGTTTTTTTTAACCTATTCTAATTTACTCATTAAATTAGAATAATATATATATATATATATATACATAATCTTTATTGACAAACATACTACAACACCTACATATAACATAAAATATTACAATACATGCTGTAAGAGTTTGCCAATTGGCTATCGATCGGTGGTCTTTCCGCCTGGATTTTGTATTTTCGTGATTGTCACCGAAATTTAAAATTATTACATTTGCCGGCTCAAATACACAACACAATACAAAAAGCCACTATTCTTTCAACACTATCTACAGTCAGAAGATTTTTGCAATAATTAAGAGTAACCTGTAAAAATACTGTTAATTCTTAAAAAAAGAAACCAGTATATAAACTGAGAAGTAATTAAATAATAATACTTTTTTATTCACTTGGGTCAATTCAAATTAGAATTTTATTTAATAGCGCCAATTTGAAATCATGTATTCAATAAAACATTAATCTTTTCTTTGTTTTTTGTTTATATTAAGCAAAGAAAATATTCTGAACTTTCAGAATTATATAAAGAAAAAGTATTTTTTATAAAAGTAATTTTTGGTGAATGCGCCGGGTTATCATTGAAATAAAATTGATTTTTCTCGTGTTATTATTTTAAATCACCGATTTTCCAACGTTGTTACCTCTCTTAAGAATATGTCGTTCCTGATGTATGAGTAGTTTTAGGATAGTAACCCTCTTGAACCCCCTTTCAACCCTTGTCCGATATTTTGATTTTCGTATATTTTCAAAACGTTTTTTTCTTTCTTAAAAAAGTGTTGTTCCGTATGATTAAGCAGATTTAAGACAGTAACCATCGTTTATGGATTTTGAATCAACTAGGGGGGGGGGGGCTTGCTTTCAATCCATGAATGATGGTTACTGTCGTAAATCTGCTTAATCATAATGAAAGCCCCCCCACCCCCCTTGAACACTTGTTGATACAAAATCCATCGCTCATTTCACACCCGCCTGTTTTTTTTTAAATTTAATTTAGTGTTTTTTTTTTTTAATTTAATGTTTTTTGTTTGTTTGTTAATTAGTTTACCTTTAAAATGCGCATTTTCAAGAACTCGATTTTCGCCTTCGAGTCCTGGAGCATCTGCTGCGCCTCGGCGAGGAGCTTCTTGTCCCTGGAATGGCCGCCCATGATGCTCTGGATCATGTTCTCCGTGCCCTGTTTGACCTTCAGCTCGATGCTGAGCTGCTTCTCGAGGGACTGCAGCCGGGGGTCCTGGGGCACGCCATCCTGCTGCTCCTTCTGGTGGGGCGACAGCGGCGACGAGAGCATCGAATCTGGAAAAAAAAAATTGAAAACGTCAACGAATCAATCAATCAAAAAAAAAAAACAATCAACGCAGAGATTATTCCCGAAGTAGAAGAGGAATATCGATGGGAAATTTCTTGTATAACATAGGGACTGAGGGTTATCAAGTAGTGGAAAATATATTCTTCACTCGACGTGTCGTAATTTCAATAGGATCGAAATGTCATGTAAATAATATACATTGCATTACATGCATTATATACCATCTATATAATATATTAAATAAAAATGATTTGAAAATAATTAATAAATTATTTTCACATTCAGCTGTGTGACCTTTGACTTACGTTACGTAAGTACGTTAAACAAATGCACATTAAAACAACTACTTCCCGGGCAAATACCCATTGAATTACACAATGTACACCTGCTGTTGCACATCAATAAAATATTGCATAATGCAACAAATTTTGATCCGAGAAAAATTCTTCTAATGCGAAAAAAGGAACGTTACTTAATTTAAGGCCATCTGCAGACACGTGTTTCGGGATCTATCTCTCGTCATTACTATCACAGCGCGCGGCAGGTGAGGGTCGCTCTTTTTAATTAATTTGATTCAATTATTTTTCGTTTAATTTTATTCGGTTTTGATTTAAATTGAATTTATTTGGTTTAATTTAATATAATTGATTTAATTTTGCTGATTGTATTTGAATTAATTTAATTAATTTATTTTAACATCTTTAAATTATGTAAGGCATAGCTGTACTGACGAGGCTTAGATCCCGAAACACATGTCTGCAGATGGCCTTAAATTAAGTAATTTAGTAAAATGGCAATCTTTTGTCGAATAATTCAAATTATTTATTAACTTGTTCTGGGAAGTTAAAAATAATAACAACGCATGTATGTATGTATGTATGTATACTTAAACTCGCCAGGAAATCCGTCTTATTTTCATGAATTTGCGTATGAATGAAAACCTCCTACTGGCAAGCCCTGTGTGTAAATGAAAAGCAAAACGGTTCCATTGCGACAATTAGAGAACTTCCCCACACACACACACACACACACACGCACAAAGAGGCGAACGCAGGTCGTAACTTTTCATTCCCATGCGGCAATCTAGACGGCGGTGGCCATGGGAACGGTTTTATTAACGCGCCCCCTCTTGCCCCCGCGCCGCGCTTTTCGCAACGAGAGTTTGCTGCAGCGAGCAAACGAGCGAGCATACCGAAAAGGGAAATCCTCTTTTGTACACATCCACGCTCGTAATCGTAATTACGATCTCCATTCAATAATTCTTCTCCGGTGGAAAATATCTGTGATATTCCCAACAGGCGCGAATAAGTATCTTCACGGGGAAGACTGTAATGGCTTAAATTTCAAACCCATTTTTGTGGTAAATATTTCGTATATTGAAAAAAAAAAAAATTGCTGTTACTTTAATTCGAATGATTATAGGGAGGACCTACAAACTTTACATTTTTTAATTTATTTAATATTAACCCATTTACTGCCAACGTTATCTTTAAATAAAATAAAACAAAGATTCACGCATTTACAATTAATTAAATTGCAATAAAATTTTAATCCAGGAATATTTCTGGCAATGATCAATAAAATTCGATCAATCCCTTTTACCAAATGCAAAAATTACTTACACTGCAAGTTTTTGACTAACATCTACTTCCCGAGCATATACCCCGCCGGTGGACATTATGTAATTCAATGACCGGCGGGGTATTTGCCCCAGAAGTAGTTGTTTTAATGTGCATTTGTTTAACGTACTTACGTAGCGTAAGTCAAAATGTCACAGAGCTAAATGTGAGATTAATTTATTCATTAGTTTCAAATCATTTTTATTTGGTTTACATTTTTTAGTTATATATATATATATATATATATATATATATATATAATCGATGTCCCCTTTTACCAATTGGTGTCGGGGTTACATTTTTTAGTTTAGAAATTTAATTAACGAATATACAAAATAGCAGAAATTATGAATATAGAAATTATGAATTTCTAGGATGCTAGCTAGATAAAATTCAAAGTCCTATTTAAACATAATGAAACATGATTAAAGCAAACGCTTTAACGTCTGTCCTAAATTTCCATTAATCACGAATGTATAGCGACTTGATTTGAGTTTATTTATTTATTATATAATGAAATTTATTAAATTTGAAAACGGATACTTTATCCCGCTTAACCCTGCATAAATATATATTTATAATTTCCTTCCTAAAACAGGAAGATCTTTCTAATTGTGCAAGTCTTCTGGTTTATTTCCGGCGTTGAAATAAAAAAAAATAATAATGATGATGGAGGAGTCGGCCTGTCTAGCATGTACTCGTGTTTCCGAAATTAGCCAGGCCGGAGAGAGAGAGACGAGTCATCCGATTTCTGCACACGATCCTAAAACGTTAGTGCACGTAATTCTCACGAAATAACAACAACCAAAATGGGATTCTATCTCGACGGAATTTAAATTTCCCGAACACTGAAAATTATCTTGTTAATCGATAGTTGAGAGCATTGCATGCCGATTTTCCGGTGATAACGGAAGACAACGCCGCCGAAAGGATCCTAAAAGACATTTTACTCACGTTCGTTTTGTAACCCACAAATCTTTTGCAGGGCTTTGTTTATAATATAATACAATTAAAAAAACATTCACCGTCACCATTCATCAATTAATTTGCGCAAATCATCAGGACAGTCCAGCTAGCTAGCATAGATTTTACTTTAACTTCATCATAAATTCATGACAGGGCAAAAAGACCTCTGCTCGATAGCCCCGATAGACAGACTAACAACTACATATATTGTAATTATTTATGTTATATTGTTAAAATTATCTTTATAGTCTGAATAAAGATGTATATATATATATATATATATATATATATCTTTATTTACTTTACATATATACACTATATATTAAAAAAATACCACATATGTCCAGGGAGGCCGGGAAAATTTCCCGGTGAGCCGGTGGCTAGTTTATCATATGGGACAAACTATTTGTTGGGATGACACTAGATATAAATAATATTTTTGGGTCGATACCATGCTGTCCATTCGATCTTGCATGTCTTGTTTTTATTTAAACCATTTTTTTATCGGACATTGCGAAATATGCAAATTTTCAAAGTGCCAAAAGTCCATGGGGTTCAGGGAAATTGTAGACATGTAGCGTTTCAAAGTTAAGGACACTCAGGAAAATATGGCGGTTTTGTTTACAGCTGCACGGCTCGAAAAGCGATCCAGTAGAAAAAATATATGCTCTACCGCTTAATAAAGCGCTGCAGCGCCACACATAAAGCGGTACCATTCAGCGACACAGCTTTCGTAAAGCGCTACAGTTCCCTGAACGCGCCCAATATCGGACGCTGTGAAAATTAGATTCAACTTCCAATCGATCATTTTTTATTTTTAATAATAATAATAATAATTTATTGGTCTCAGTGGTTGAGTTAACAACAATAGACAATCCAAAAATATTATATATTTTGCAATATATATTTTATTTTCTCGCTTGAAAATCTTCTCAAATTTTAATGAAATTTCATTTCTTTCGAAACAAAATTAATGCCTACTCGCTGATAACAACTTTGATTTTCAACAAATGCACCCACGCTAAATAATTAATCCTGGACCGTCTGCTGCTGGAAGTGGGATTTTCAAGGTCACTGCACCGGACCGAAGAACGGAACGGAGCGGATCGGACGGCCGTCTCTGTGTCATAACGGTCCTCATTCCGGAGATTGTCTTGAAGAATCCGCCTCGCGATTTTCAAAAGAATTCCAAATAAATAATAATAATAAAAAATAAACGGCAGATGTTGAGCTCCCCGCGGAACCTTAATCGATAAAGACCGTCGAGTTGAATTAAACAAATTTTAATATTCTCGAGTTACATAAAGATTATTGTAATAATAAAAAATAGTTACATTCTTTTCTTTACTGTTAATTTAACTGATTTTTATTATTAAGCCTATTTAATTTTATCTTTCTTTTTGTTGTTGTAGGCATCTTAAATGCACTTATTAATACCGACATGAAGTTATCTACGTTTTTTTTTTTTTGGATCATGGATGACAAATAATAATAATAATATAATAAACTTTATATTGGCTGAGATGCTTCTTTAGGCATCTGACGAGAGTGACAATTAGGACTGAATTAGGCAATGGGAATAACAATTACGACTATTTTAGAGAATGATAGTAATATTATTAACTAAATTAAGCAATTGGAGCAACATTTTTGACTAAGTTAGGTAATGACAGTGATAATTAGTACTAAATTGGGCCATGAGAGTGACATTATTAAATAAATTAGGCAATAGGAGTAATAATTACGACTAAATTAGGCAACAGGAGTAACATACGACTATTTTAGGCAATAATAGTGATATTATTGACTAAATTAGACAATTGGAGCAATAATTTTGACTAAATTTGGCAATACGAGTGACATTATTGACTAAATTATGCAATGGGGAATGACAATTAAGATTAAAGAAGGCGATGGCAGCAACAATTTTGACTAAATTAGGCAATGAGAGTGACATTATTGACTCAATTAGGCAATGGGAGCAACAATTATGACTAAATTAGGTATTGTGAGTGACAATTAGGACTAAATTAGGCAATGAGAGTGACATTATTGACTCAATTAGGCAATGGGAGCAACAATTATGACTAAATTAGGCAATGAGAGTGACATTATTGACTCAATTAGGCAATGGGAGTAACAATTATAACTAAATTAGGTAATGTGAGTGACAATTATGGCTAAATTAGGCAATGAGAGTGACATTATTGACTCAATTAGGTAATAGGAGCAACAATTATGACTAAATTAGGTAATGTGAGTGACAATTATGACTAAATTAGGCAATGAGAGTGACATTATTGACTCAATTAGGTAATAGGAGCAACAATTATGACTAAATTAGGCAATGAGAGTGACATTATTGACTCAATTAGGCAATGGGAGCAACAATTATGACTAAATTAGGCTATGAGAGTGACATTATTGACTCAATTAGGCAATGGGAGCAATAATTATGACTAAATTAGGTAATGTGAGTGACAATTAGGACTAAATTAGGCAATGAGAGTGACATTATTGACTCAATTAGGCAATGGGAGCAACAATTATGACTGAATTAGGTAATGTGAGTGACACTTAGGACTAAATTAGGCAATGGGAGCAACAATTTTGACTAAATTAGGCAATGAGAGTGACATTATTGACTCAATTAGGCAATGGGAGCAACAATTATGACTAAATTAGGCAATGTGAGTGACAATTAGGACTAAATTAGGCAATGGGGGCAACAATTTTGACTAAATTAGGCAATGACAGTGACATTATTGACTCAATTAGGCAATGGGAGCAACAATTATGACTAAATTAGGCAATGTGAGTGACAATTAGGACTAAATTAGGCAATGGGAGCAACAATTTTGACTAAATTAGGCAATGAGAGTGACATTATTGACTCAATTAGGCAATGGGAGCAACAATTATGACTAAATTAGGCAATGGGAGTGACAATATTAGGACTAAATAAGGCAATGGGAGCAACAATTTTGACTAAATTAGGCAATGAGAGTGACATTATTGACTCAACTAGGCAATGGGAGCAACAATTATGACAAAATTGGGCAATGGGAGTGACAATTAGGACTAAATTAGGCAATGGCAGCAACAATTTTGACTAAATTAGGCAATGAGAGTGACATTATTGACTCAAATAGGCAATGGGAGCAACAATTATGACTAAATTAGGCAATGTGAGTGACACTTAGGACTAAATTAGGCAATGGGAGCAACAATTTTGACTAAATTAGGCAATGAGAGTGACATTATTGACTCAATTAGGCAATGGGAGCAACAATTATGACTAAATTAGGCAATGGGAGTGACAATATTAGGACTAAATTAGGCAATGGGAGCAACAATTTTGACTAAATTAGGCAATGAGAGTGACATTATTGACTCAACTAGGCAATGGGAGCAACAATTATGACAAAATTGGGCAATGGGAGTGACAATTAGGACTAAATTAGGCAATGGCAGCAACAATTTTGACTAAATTAGGCAATGAGAGTGACATTATTGACTCAAATAGGCAATGGGAGCAACAATTATGACTAAATTAGGCAATGTGAGTGACACTTAGGACTAAATTAGGTAATGGGAGCAACAATTTTGACTAAATTAGGCAATGAGAGTGACATTATTGACTCAATTAGGCAATGGGAGCAACAATTATGACTAAATTAGGCAATGGGAGTGACAATATTAGGACTAAATTAGGCAATGGGAGCAACAATTATGACTAAATTAGGTAATGTGAGTGATAATTAGGACTAAATTAGGCAATGAGATTGACATTATTGACTCAATTAGGCAATGGGAGCAACAATTATGACTAAATTAGGTAATGTGAGTGACAATTAGGACTAAATTAGGCAATGGGAGCAACAATTTTGACTAAATTAGGCAATGAGAGTGACATTATTGACTCAATTAGGCAATGGGAGCAACAATTTTGACTAAATTAGACAACCAAGACTCACCGCCATTCGTGGGCGGCGTCGTCGACGGGGCGCTCTGTCCCTGCGTGAGTATGATCTGCGACTCGAGCTCGCTGAGCTCGTTCTTCAGCTCGGCGAGCTTGCTGTTGGCGTGCTTGACGATCACGTTCACGTGATTGAGGGACTTCCTGTCGGTGGCGACCTCCCGCAACTTTTCGGCGCCCTCCTTGATCTTGAGCTCCTTCCTGATCTCCCTGCGGATGATCTCCTTGAGTTCCTCGAGCTTGCACGGCAGCAGCGAGTCCGGCAGGTTCTCCGTCTGGAGGCCATACTTGTGGGACAGCTCGTACAGGACTGGGTGTTGGATGTAATCCCCCTGAAAATACAACAAATAAAAAATATTAATTTAAATTATATTATATTTTGAAATAAATACATATATTTGCGAGTTATGTGAAGATTTATAATTAGCATTAAAAACGGGTGATCAACACTATACAGTTTTAAACAAGTGAAGTAAGGAATCTAAAGAATTTAAAAGTGTATAGTTTTGATCTTGAAACGTACATTTAACATAAAAATTAAATGTAAAGTAAGGAATAACAGCCTTTTACTTGTTCATTTCAACATTTATTATCAATAATTAACTCATTTATATTTTTAAGACATTCATATATTCTTTACTGTTTTTTTTTTAGAATAGAATAAAATATAGGTGATTCGACAGTTAGAAAAGTGGAATTATGGAATTGTATTGCCTTGTTTAGTATATATATATATATATATATATATATTGTATAACGGCACAATTGTTTCGTCACACTGTGACTTCTTCATTTCAATTCGATTTTCATACGTATCTCAATAGTTTTTCATTATATTTATACAGTAAAATCGATATTATGTAATAATCCACAGAACAATAATAATATGAATATTTTCTTTGTTTACGATTCGAAACTATAATTTATATCCGCGCAAACCTAAATGAAACGTGCGTTTCACGACCTTATTTCGTAAAACTCCAACAACAAACCCACACTAGAAATTAACACAAACATTCCCAACGGGATTTTCCAGCAACAAACAAAACCATTCCACATCGACCGCACGTTCCGTTTTCCATATTTCTCTATGACTTATTTCCTCGCGTTCAATAAATCGCTCGTTATTCTCCATTTTTTTTTTGCGCTGCTTGCACGAGATGAGTGTGTGTTTGCTCCATAACGTTCGAAATTTCTTGGACCCGGTTCAAGTCCGAATAAATATGCAAAACCCCCGTCCCGTCCCGTTCCGTTCCGTCGTCGGGCGTCTAATTCGTTCGTTCGTAAGTTGGTCTCTCCGGGTGGGTGGTGGGCGGAATTCGTGTTTCGAAAAAGAGCGACAACCAACCAAAAAAAAAAGCATGTAATTTACCACATGCCAAAAAACCCACACAGCATCCAATAACGTATTAGACAACAAGACCGAAACGGCCATCACCAGTTATCAAAACGCTGGATTTTGTATTCCAAAAAAAAAAGACCTGTTATCCAGAAGCTTGATGATGGTGATTGAATTAAATTAAATAAATTAACTTGGATTCGATTGATTAATATTATTTCTTGATACAGTTATCACTTGGTGAAACGTGTTTGATTATTAGTAATTGAATTTTTAAATTTCTGATGGTATATACGTTTTCTGATAACAACATTCGTGTTCAGTACACTAAAAACTATATGTGCACAAAGTTTATTGTATTGCAATAAAAACTACTTAAGATGGAAACATAGAATTTGTCAATGATGATAATATACATACACTATTTTACTTAATTCTATCGTTAAGTGTGGATTTATGTTATAACTATCGCAAAAAGGAAATAATTGTAAACATTTCCTATGAAAATAATTCATTCATCAACAGCGCCACCTGCGGCGCGGAAACACTGTTGAGTGAAAGATAATAGCTCAATGTTGTACATTGAAAATTTCTACAATTCATAGATATAAATATAATTTAAAAGAAATAACAATTTCATTTAAATAAATAGTTTTGTTGGAGAGAGAAAAAGCTACTTTTAAGGTTAAAAAAAAAAAAAATACACAGTGCTGGCTGTCTGTTGTAGTCTGTGTACCAGTGTGTTGTGATTATTAAATAACCTGATATGAATCATAGTATTTAAAAATAAATAAATGAAGAAAGGAAGAAAATATAAATATCACTATGAATCGTAATAATTAAAAGATAACGCAAACGCCATCTATTGTCCAAAATAGCCATCACCAGTTATCCATACGCTAGATAAATTATGGTTGAACATTTTATTGAATGAATTATGTTTCCTGGTTATAAACAGAACAAGTTCGTCTTCGTTTAGTGAACGAAACGAATTGTCGATCGTTTATCTTGTAGACCCATATTGTTGACAATGCCACCTGTAATTCGAGAGGCAGACAAACCATAAAATCTCCATTGTCCGATCAATTGGCAGAATTTTACTGAGGATGCACGCAGACAACAAAAAATAAGGTAACTTAATCAATAATCTTACACCTGTTGCCTTATTTTGTAAATAATGTCGTTCGTATTACCTAATTTAACCGAAATTATCACTTCCTTTGCCTACGTTAGTCAATAATGTCATTCATGTTGCATGATTAAATATAATTTAGTCAAAAATGTTTTCCTTATTGCCTAATTAGAATATTTTGACGTACGATGACTTCCAAGACAGATTTTGGCAATAACTCTGACTTATAAGTCAAATTAATGTAATACATCAGAGGAACGAAGGTTTCTAAGTCATAATTAAGTAATGAATCTGACGTACGATGAATTATGAATTATGTACCAAATATGACGTATGATGACTTTTAAGTATAAACTAGATAGTAACTCCGACATACGATAACTTTTAAGTCAAAATTAAACCATAACTCTGATGCACGATGACTTTAAGTCGAAATAATGCAATAAATCTAACGTACTGTGGATTTTAAGCCAAATTAAGCTATAACTTTGACGTACGATGACTTTTAAGAACATATAAGGCAATAACTCTGACGTACGATGACTTTTAAGTACAAATTAGGCAATACCTCTGACATACTATGACTTCTAAGTCAAAATTAAGCTATAACTTTGACTTACGATGACTTTGGAGTCATAATTAGGCAATAAATCTAAGGCTCGATGACTTTTGAGTCATAATTAGGCAATAAATTTAAGGTACTACGCCTTTTAAATGTGAATTAGGCAATACGTCTAACGTATGATGACTTCTAAGTCAAAATTAGACAATAAATCTGACGTACGATGACTTTTAAGTATAAATTAGGCAATAATTCTGACAAACGATGACTTCTAAGTCAAAATAAGATAATAAATCTGAGGAACGATAACTTTTAGTCAAAGTTAGGTCACAATTCTGAAGTACAATGACTTACAAGTCAGAAATCGGCAATAAATCTAAGGCACGATGACTTCCAAGTCTAAATCAGCAATGAATCTGGTATAAGATATGTATGTCAATGTTAGGCAATAATTATTAAGGACGGTGATTTCCAAATTGAAATTCTAAGTCACAAATAGGCAATAAATCTAAGGCACGATAACTTTTAAGTCATAATTAGGCAATAAATTTAAGGTACTACGTCTTTTAAATGTGAATTAGGCAATAAGTCTAACGTATGATGACTTCTAAGTCAGAATTAGGCAATAAATCTGACGTACGATGAACTTATAGTCAGAATCAGCCAATAAATCTAACTTACCATGACTTATAAGTACGAACTATGCAATAAGTCTGACGTACGATCACTTTAAAGTCATAATTAGGCAATAAATTCAAGTTACTATGACTGTTAAGTACGAATTAGGCAATAAGTCTGACGTATAATGACTTATATGTCAAAATTAGAAAATAAATCTGACGTACGATGACTTTTAAGTACAAATTAGGCAATAATTCTGACAAACGATGACTTCTAAGTCAAAATAAGATAATAAATTTGAGGAACAATAACTTTTAGTCATAGTTAGGTCACACTTCTGAAGTACAATGACTTACAAGTCAGAAATCGGCAATAAATCTAAGGCACGATGACTTCTAAGTCTAAATCAGGCAATTAATCTGGTTTAAAATATATATAAGTTAATATTAGGCAATAATTATTAATGACGGTGATTTCCAAGTTGAAATTAGGCAATTAATTTGACGTACGATGACTTCTAAGTCACAAATAGGCAATAAATTTAAGCTACTACGTCTTTTAAATGTGAATTAGACAATAAGTCTAACGTATGATGACTTTTAAGTCAGAATTAGGCAATAAATCTTACGTACGATGAACTTATAGTCAGAATCAGCCAATAAATCTAACGTACCATGACTTATAAGTACGAACTATGCAATAAGTCTGACGTACGATCACTTTAAAGTATAATTAGGCAATAAATTCAAGTTACTATGATTTTTAAGTACAAATTAGGCAATAATTCTGACAAACGATGACTTCTAAGTCAAAATAAGACAATAAATTTGAGGAAAGTTGACTTTCAAGACAAAATTAGGCCACAATTCTGACGTACGATGACTTGAAAGTCAGAATTCGGAAATAAATCCAACTTACGATGACTTCTAAGTCTAAATCAGGCAATAAATTTGGTGTAAGATGTCTTTTAAGTCAATATTAGGCAATAGTTATTACGAACGGTGAGTTCTAAATTGGAATTAGGCAATAATTGTGACTAACGAAGTCTTTTAAGTGAGAATTGGGCAATAAATCTGAGGAGCGATGACTTTTAAGTCAAAATTAGGTCACAACTCTAACGTACGATGACTTCTAACTCAAAATAAGGCAAAAATCTGACGAACGATGAATTTTAATTTAAAATTTGGGCACAAGTCTGACGTACGATGACTTGCAAGTACAAATTGGACAGTGACTCTAACATACGACGGCGTCAAAATCAATACAATGCAATAAATCTGAGGAACGATAACTTTTAAGTCAGAATTAGGCAATAAACCTGACGTGCGATGACTTTTAAGTACAAATTAGGCCACAACACTGACGATTAATTAAATAAAAAGAATTCTAAAATAATTAAAAAAATTATTCCCTCTTTAGCCCAAGAGGCCCAACACCCGTAAGGGTACAAGGGTTTTTGATAATATATATATAATATGAGGTAAAATGCCTTTTCAGTCAACATTAGGCAATAATTATTACGAACGGTGATTTATAAATCGAAATTAGGTAATAACTGTGACTAACAAAGACTTCTAAGTCAGAATTCTTCTTAAAAATATTATTATTTTCACATTTATATTCATTTAATTCGCAATAATATTTTTCAATAGAAAAGTGTATTAATTTATTTAAGTTATTTAAATAAATTAAATAAAAAGAATTTGAAATGAATCAATAAATTATTTACTTTATTTTTATTATTCATTATTAATTAAAACCTTGTGTAAAAGGAAACAAAAAATACAAAAGCCGAATTAATTTCTCCGGTGCATTGATTCGAAGCAATTCACTAATTACTAAAAAAAAATTACACAATCCCATGAATAACTCCTCGAATATTCTTCCTGTTGAGCAAGGAAATGGACACGCGAAACAATAATAAAGAGGAGGAGCGAAACAAAAAAAAATAGAATGCAACCAACAATTGCATAATCCTTCTGAATTGTTTATACGCTACGTAGGTGTATATCGAAAGCATGCGAATTGTTTTTTTTTTTTTTTCTTGCTATTCTTCCTGCCGTCGGAGGGAAACGAGAGGAATGCAGAGCTCGTTAGCTCGGCGTGATTTTCTCGTCGGGTATGAACGCAATTGTTGTTATTATTATTATTAGTTGTTTTTTGTAATTAATTAGCGAATAATGCAACTCGCTTGAATTTCTATTCGTGATTTTTGTTGTTGTTATTGAGTAAAAATAGTAGAGATGGGCAAATTTGATTTTTTTTTATCACTGCAAAATGAAGTATATGAGTTACCATGAAAGTAAACAAGGAAAACTTTTTGGCAATGATCAATAAAATTCGATCAATCCCTTTTTCCAACTCCAAAAAATACTTACACTGTAAGTTTTACAAACATCTATTGAAACAACTACTTCCCGAAGTATATGAGATTGCCAGCCAATAAAGGGTTATTATTATTATTATTAAATAAACATTTTGATCGAAAAGTGATCAGTATCAATGGATATTAAAATATTTGTATAATAAACATTCAGTGAAACACACACCTAATGTGCATCGAAAGTTATGATGAAAAATAAATAATGTTTTTTTTTTTTTCAGATGTGATGGTGTGGCTTAAGTTTGATCTCAATTAAATCAAGCTTAAGCCACATTTAAAATATTTTTTAAACCCTCCCTATAAACGAATTAACCCAATAAGGTCTAATAAATTATTTTACTTATTTTTGCGTACTTTAGTGGCATTTGACGTGTTTAATTAAAGTTTAAATTGACGTTTTTTTTTTTTTCTTGTTTAAATCTTTCTAAGCGGACACACACGTTCGCTCGCAAAACAATACGTGCTCGCTTCGAAGGCTGAGCGCGCGCAGACTTTCTCCGTTCCGAGGCTTCAATTAGCGGATTTTCGAAGAGAATTCAATCGTGACTTTCAGGCGACGTCGTCCACTTTTCCTTCGTGACGTGCGAAACTCGCGCGTTTTTTTTTTATTGCCAAGGTCCTTGTCGTCGTTTTCGCGAGAGCACAGAATAAATAATGTTAATTGAATTAAGTTATATTGACCTCTGAATGCAACGATGAGAATTAGACAAAGACAAGCAGAAAGAAATGTAAAACTACAAATTATTGTGAATTTATATATAATAATGCCAAAAAAGAGGAAATGATATTTTTTTAACAAAATAACTATCATACGTTCTTTATAACATATGAAAAAAAATTAACACTCTTGTTTCAGATTTTTTTTTCGGATTTTTCTAAAGAAAAAAAAAATAATCGAAATTTATTTTTTTTTTCCTGTAAAAAATGGATTTTTGCGGAAAATTCTAAAATCGCGGATTAACTTAAAATTATAACAAAAATGTTTGCAATAAATGGGAGCATCAATTGTGTAAATTTGAGCGACTTGAAGCAAACGGTTTTTGTATAGCAGGGGTGTAAACTTGGGCTTTGAAAAACGAACGAAAAAATCGTCCGATTTTACGAATTTTTCTAGACAAATACAAAAAGCGCATTTTAATGATTCTTAGAAGGAAATATAGAAAAATCCTTCCCGAATCCAATAGTTCAAGTCGTGATGTTCTATCTTTTCCATGAGCAAAGTTATCTTAGTTTAATCAGCACTACGTGTGAAATCACCGATTGGCACGGTTCGTTTCAACCGTTCTCATAAGACCCCGTGTAAATCAGACCTGTCATTTAAAATGTGCCTAAAAAATCGGAAATGAATTTTTCTCGGGAAAAATAACTATCCTATGACATTTCTAATATATCCGAGATTGTTTCAGAATTTTTTCAGACTTTTCTGAAGAAAAAAATTTTTCATCGAAATTTCGATTTTTCTTGGAAAAAAGGGGATTTTTGCGGAAAATCCGAAAATCGCGGATAAACTTAAAATTACAACCAAATTGTTTGCAATGAATGGGAGCATCAATTGTGTAAATTTGAGTGACTTTGAGCAAACGGTTTTTGTATAGCAGGGGTGCAAACTTGGGCTTTGAAAAACGAACGAAAAAATCGTCCGATTTTACGATTTTTTTTAGACAAATACAAAAAGCGCATTTTAATGATTCTTAGAAGGAAATATAGAAAAATCCTTCCCGAATCCAATAGTTCTATTCGTGACGTTCTATCTTGTCCATGAGCAAAGTTATCTTAGTTTAATCAGCACTACGTGTGAAATCACCGATTGGCACGGTTCGTTTCAACCGTTCTCATAAGACCCCGTGTAAATCAGACCTGTCATATAAAATGTGTCTAAAAAATCGGAAATGAATTTTTCTCGGGAAAAATAACTATCCCATGACCTTTCTAATATATTCAAGATTGTTTCAGAATTATTTCAGATTTTTTCTGAAGAAAAAAATTTTTCATCGAAATTTCGATTTTTCTTGGAAAAAAGGGGATTTTTGCGGAAAATCCGAAAATCGCGGATTAACTTAAAATTACAACCAAATTGTTTGCAATGAATGGGAGCATCAATTGTGTAAATTTGAGCGACTTGAAGCAAACGGTTTTTGTATAGCAGGGGTGTAAACTTGGGCTTTGAAAAACGAACGAAAAAATCGTCCGATTTTACGAATTTTTCTAGACAAATACAAAAAGCGCATTTTAATGATTCTTAGAAGGAAATATAGCAAAATCCTTCCCGAATCCAGTAGTTCAAGTCGTGATGTTCTATCTTTTCCATGAGCAAAGTTATCTTAGTTTAATCAGTACTACGTGTGAAATAGCCGATTAGCGCGGTTCGTTTAATGCGTTCTCATAAGACCCTGTGTAAATTAGACCTGTCATTTAAAATGTGCCTAAAAATCGGAAATGAATTTTTCTCGGGAAAAAATAACTATCCCATGACCTTTCTAATATATCCGAGATTGTTTCAGAATTTTTTCAGATTTTTCTGAAGAAAAAAATTTTTCATCGAAATTTCGATTTTTCTTGGAAAAAAGGGGATTTTTGCGGAAAATCCGAAAATCGCGGATTAACTTAAAATTACAACCAAATTGTTTGCAATGAATGGGGGCATCAATTGTGTAAATTTGAGCGACTTGAAGCAAACGGTTTTTGTACAGCAAGGGTGCAAAGTTGGTCTTTGAAAAACGAGCGAAAAATTTGCCCGATTTTGCGATTTTTTCTAGACAAATACAAAAAGCGCATTTTAATGATTCTTAGAAGGAAATATAGAAAAATCCTTCCCGAATCCAATAGTTCAAGTCGTGATGTTCTATCTTTTCCATGAGCAAAGTTATCTTAGTTTAATCAGCACTACGTGTGAAATCACCGATTGGCACGGTTCGTTTCAACCTTTCTCATAAGACCCCGTGTAAATCAGACCTGTCATTTAAAATGTGCCTAAAAAATCGGAAATGAATTTTTCTCGGAAAAATAACTATCCCATGACCTTTCTAATATATTCAAGATTGTTTCAGAATTATTTCAGATTTTTTCTTTCTCACATATTCAGGAATGTTTCAGATTTTTTTTATCGAAATTTCATTTTTATTTCCAAAGAAAAAGTAGATTTCTGCGTAAAATCCGAAATTCGTGGATTAACTTAAAATTATAACCAATTTGTTTGCAATAAATGGGAGCATTAATTGTGTAAAACACCTCACACTGAAAAGTAGAGAGGAACATATAATGATGTAATATAAGACTAAATAATTAAATTGTGTATATTTGAACGATTCGAAACAAATGGTTATGTAAAGTTGTGCTTTGAAAAACGAGCGAAAAAAAAATGGGAATCTTTGTAGGCAAGCCCAAAACCCCCATTTTTTGGGTAAAATGTAGATAAATCCTTCCCGAATCCCATCCTTCAAAACAATAAATAATATTCTCTCATTTATATCAAAATTAAGGCTTGGATACACCCAGCTCGTTCTCTTTGATTTTGATTTTAAAGCAAGCTATTATTATAAGAGTCATTTTTATAGTTCCCACCTGTATATTTATGCAACCCTTGTGAAATTGTGATGTTATTATCTAGCCAGAAATTCAATTAATAGATTCAAGTGGTTGAATCAACAATATATAACAATCTTCTTTATGTTGGTTGTTGGTCGTGGAGACTTTAATTATTTAAATAAAAATACTTGTCCTTTCTCCTACTTATAAGTAGGAGAAAGGACAAGTATTTTTATTTAAATAATATATAACAATACTTAATAAAAAAAAGGCTGCCGGGGGTTGATTCAACCACTTGAATCTATAAATTGAATTTATAACATCAATAACATCAGAATTTCACAAGGGTTGCATAAATATACAGGTGGGATCTATTCAACTACTTGAATCTATTATTTAAACCAAAATTAAGTCTAGGTTACAACTCCCTCATCCCTCTTGGTTTTAGTTTCTAAAACTAAAAAAGTATTATACATAATGTATTATTTTTATTTAATAAAGATTTAGTAGTATTAATATAAAAAGCGGGTGCAGGGATAATTCAACTACCCGAATTGATTAATTTGATTTGACGTTGCGAAAATGTGCGCAGAAAAAAAAATCCATTTGCCAAACATCCTCTCGGCCATCGAAATCATCGTACTGGTAATTAAGCAACGGAGTCATGGACGCTAAAATATTATAATCAACACACACGGACACACGAGTAAAGCAGGTGTATTTGAATTATACTTCCTGAAATTTCTTTTTTTTTTGTTTGAAAATACTTTTTTTATTTAATTCAACTCGAATAATTACTGATTAATTAATGATTAAATTGTTCTAGTTTGGAATTTCTTGGAAATAAATATATTCATTCACTTCGTCACAGTTATTTAAATAAATTATTTGAAATAATTTATTAATTATTTTCAAATCATTTTTATTTAATATATTTAAATTATTTTCAAATCATTTTTATTTAATTCTTGGAAATATTTTGAGAATTTGTACATTGGCTGCGGTTTTGTCTTTTAAAACTAATTCCATCTGACGATCCTCGAACCTTTTCTGGTCACATTGCATAAATTTTCTTTGCGCTTTTCTTCCCCCTTCTTCTTCTTCTTCCACTTCTTAACGTCCTTGTCCTAGAAAATCAAACGTACGCGCGCACAAGTGTGTCTATTCATTGTGGGCGATTTTGTTTCTTTCTTTATATTCTTTTCAAATTTCTTCTGGCAACCTAGATTTCTTTGCGGTCCGAGAGAATCCGGCCTGCGTTCTTCTTCTTCTTCTCCTTCCTTTTTTTGCGGTTGGCTCTCGGAGATTAGTATTGATGAGTGAAAGGAGGCGAATGATACCCCGAAATCTAAATCGTTTCGACCCGGAACGAATGTGGCACTGTACAATAATTGTACTGTGATCGAGAGTGCGGTAATTTCACTTTTACATCCGTTTAAATCAATTCCAGGCTTTTGTTTTCACCTAAACTGTCTACGTCGGCAAAATCACGGGATAATATTTAACCACAACAGGCCATAAAACTTTTCACGGTTGTCACCAAATGATTTATGGGGGTGTTCCATTCCAGATGGGGATTGAGAGCAGGTAAAGATTATGCTAATATGATTTTGATTTTCTTAAGAAACAATAATATTTTTATTTATCAATTTTTACCTTTATCTGATTTTTTAATAACACATCACATTTGTATATTACATTTCGTTTACATG
Organism: Philonthus spinipes; assembly: GCA_963082785.1. NCBI lineage: Eukaryota > Metazoa > Arthropoda > Insecta > Coleoptera > Staphylinidae > Philonthus > Philonthus spinipes. The sequence continues at coordinate 15,872,586 of OY720311.1, read as the reverse complement.
TTTATTTATTCATTTGTCAATTTTACATGAAGCCATTGAAAAAGAGCACATTGCGCTTGAAATGTACATACAGTGGTAAAAATAAAACATATCTTTTTTGCTCTTTGTTTTTCTCTTCTTCTTCTTTTTCGTTATTGTTATTTATTCATTTATTTTCGGTCGGTTGTCATGGCAACCTATCAACTTTTCTTCTTTATTAAAAAAAAAAAGAAAATTTAAAAAAAGGTTTTTTTTTCTCGTCTCCGAAAGAGAAAAATCGTCGTTTTTAGCGTAAACAAAGGCAGCTATGATAAAGTTTTGCGAATAAGAGCATTCAATTTTCTACAAGTTTTATTTGACACTCTTCTTTGTAAAATCAACGCAGGCTGTGAAAATCGCGATTGTTTTCAATGAAAAGTACACTTTTTCAAAGACAGTTTGTCCGTTTTACAACGGAAAATCGCGATTTAAGCGTAAACTAAGACAGCTATGAAAATTTGTTTCAAACAAAACTCGTAGAGCATTCAATTGTCTACAAGTTTTGTCTGAAACTCTGTTTTGTGAAAACAACGCTGGCTGTGAAAATCGCACTTTTTTTTTTTTCGTTGAAAAATTAAAAATGTAAATTTTTAGTTTGATATTTTCGCTATTTTTTTAACAATTTTAGCGTAAACCAAGAGAGCCATGAAAATTTGTTTCAAATATAACTCGTAGAGAATTTTAAAAATAAAATTAAAGAAAAAAAAATAGCCCTTTTAATAAAGTCATAGCCAACTATTGTTTCCATTTAAAAAAGGTAAGTTTATGTCATATCTCCCAAAATATGGGCGATTTTTTTTTGTTATTAATTTGTGTAAAATTTTCTACAACTTTGTCCTTTACAGTTTTTTTTTTATCTATGATAATAATAGAGATATATTGATTTCAAAAAATTGACCCATTTTACTTTTTTCAAAATATCTAGTTACCCTTGACTTTTTCAAATATTTTGAAAGTGTCATTTTATTCGTCTTATAAAACTACACTTCTTTCCCCATTTAACCGTTTTTCTATCTCTTATAGTTTTCGAGAACGAGGGTTGAGGTGCAACTCTTGTGAAATTTTGGCGTTATTACCTAACCAATTAATATATTTAAATGGTTGAATCAACCGTCTGTTTTATTTTTTTTACTTTTTATTATTATTTTCTTGACGACTGAATTCCCAGAAGGATTCGAAACGAATTTCATTATTAGCGATACACAAAACAAAAAAATGTATGTTTTCAATAATTATTAATACTGAGAATGTTCCACTAATTTGTTTAATTAATTATTAATAATAAATAATCCTTTGTTGCTAATAATACTAGGAATATTAAAGTGCGTAAATATTTGTAACAAAACAAGATAATCGTAATTTGATAGTGTTTGTTACTCGTACATCATTTTTTTGTTATTATTAAAGCTATGTTAAAGGCAAAGTCTCGTTGGAACGAAAAACAAGTAAAGCCAACTATTTTGTGTTTTAGAGGATGTTTTTACTTTCCCCGGACCCTTGTCCAAGGGAAAGTATTGTGATCGTGAAAATTTTCGAACCGCCAATTTCAACACGTTTTGAGGTCCCCTGAGTCCATTCGATCGAGTTTTGAAAAATGTCTGAGTGTTTCCGCGATAGCACCTAAACGGCTAAATGGATTAAGCCCAAACTTTATATCTAAGCTTTTTATAACAGTGGAATGATCTGAAAAACTTTTGGTTAGAATCAAAACTCACTAAGTGCAACTTTACTCTTAGCAATTTTTCATTTTTTAATTCGGATAGAAAAATGTTTCAAATAAAAGTTTTAGATCTTGGAAAATAAATAATTTCTGTCATAAAACTTTTATTGTAGGACCTCCGGTTTTCATTTTATAAGCGGAAGAATTTCGTTCACTTGATAAATTCCCTTAGAGATTTTAATTATTGAAATAATTATTTTAATGTCAAAGTGCCGTCGTATTCAGCACATTCCCAAAGTTTTAAAACATGAAGAAGAGTGTGGATAAATGATTTCAACACATTGTAAGGTAAGAAATAACACACTTAATTATAATATTCTTCTAAATACTCGGTTTTAACTTTGAAAGACAACAATCAATTTTTTCTATTAATCATTTCGCCTTGCTATTAAATTTTCAATCAGAAACTTATTTGACCGTATTCACCGGTAAAAGTACCATGATGGACACATCACCATTTTTTGTTGTTCAAAACGCGATTTAACCAACTTGGTTAAATGTACAACAGCAGGTGTACGTTATGTAATTCAATGTCCGGCGTGGGTATTTGCCCGGGAAGTAGTTGTTTTAATGTGCATTTGTTTAACGTACTTACGTAACGTAAGTCAAAAATCACAGAGCTAAATGTGGAAATAATTTATTAATTATTTTCAAATCATTTTTATTTAATATGTTTAATTTAATACTTAATAAATTAATTTTCAGTGTGAAACATACATAATTTATAAGTTAAAGTTTATATTTAAAATTGACTGTATCGTTCAACTGATGAAATAAAAGTGTTCTCCTCAATACAAGAACGACTCAGTTTTTTTTACAGTTTTTGTAGAAAAGAGATTTCCGTAAATAAATGAATTAATTAATTGACTCAATTTCTTTAGTGAAAAAATAGTACACTAATTGCTTGTACGCATAACATGGAATAACAAAAAAATGAGATCATAATTGTTAAGAAAAGGTTTATTTGGAATGTGATAAGTATATATTTTACGAATTATTTGCTATTTCCAATATTATTTGTACAAAGCGATAAATAGACAATAATGACAATTATATACAGAGTATATTTAAATATATTAAATAAAAATAATTTGAAAATAATTAATAAATTATTTTCACATTTAGCTCTGTGACTTTTGACTTACGTTACGTAAGTACGTTAAACAAATACACATTAAAACAACTACTTCCCGGGCAAATATATTTATTTATTTATTTACGGATTTCTCCTTTTATAATATTACAAAAAAATTATAATAACATATACAATATAAATAATTACAGTTAGTAGAACATTCCGCTATATACCAAAAACAGAGAGAGAAAATACAAAAATGCTATAATAATAATAATATCTTTATTGTTCAGCAGGTTAACCCAATTACAGAACAAATCAAATTAGAATATAAATTCATACAAACAAACAAAAAAATATATATAAAAATACAACAGAGGAAATTATTAGTGTTGGGCAAAATCGAATAATATTAGTAATCGAGTATTACTAAATGTGTCATTTTAAGTATTTAAAACGAAAAAGTACCTTCAAATTTATGTTTATTAATAAATGGGAAGTTATTTCTGATATATTTATAATAAGTAACATTCATAAAATTATAATATACTGAATTTAGAAATAATAAAAGATCGACTTTGCCCAACACTAGAAATTATTAAAAAAAAATTATAAGTGACTGATATTGGCGAGATAATATAGTATATATAAGTACAGATGTTTACATTTTTAAAGTTACACTAAAAGGTTGTTATTTTTAACCTGCGATATTTTGTATATAATTAACATATTTAAGATAACTGACAGAAACATCTGCGTTCACTTACATCGAGGATCTCAGAGGGTGCGTTTTTAATTTTTAATTAATTTAATTAACAACTTTGCTATTATATAAGGCATAACTGTACTGACGAGGGATAAAACCCCGAAACACGTGTCAGCAGATAGCCTTATATTACGTAACTTTTTTTTGTTTTTTTGCATTAATTTTTTTTTCGATTCAAAAATTGTTGAATTATACAATATGTTATTGTTATGCAACAGCAAATGTCTATTATTGGACATTAGCAAATGTGTATTCTGAATTCATTATATACCAGTACTCACACTGTACAACTATATTTAGTTTATTTTATACATATATATTTCATAGTATTCATTCCACTTGGTCACAGTTATTTAAATATATTAAATAAAAATGATTTGAAAATAATTAATAAATTATTTCTACATTTAGCTCTGTGACTATTGAATTACTTACGTAAGTACGTTAAACAAATGCACATTTCATCATTCAAATCATTTTTATTTAATATACGTATATATTTCTCTGTAATTAAGCTCTGCTTGTTGAGAAATAAATTATTATTATTATTATTTAAAGTACTTATGTAACATTATCTCACAGTAGCTAAAGGGAAAATAATTTATTAATTAATCATTTTCAAATTCTTTTTTTTTTTCGATTTATCGAAATTTTAATCTTATTTATAACTCCGGACGCTGAATGCGCGATTGTTCCTCTTTACCTTCTCACAACTAAGATGGCTAATGAAACATAGACATTTTGAGTTTATTTATAGCTCTAATTTTCTATGTTTCGCCAGTTATCTCCGCAGTGTGAAGGTAAAGAGGAAACTAGGGAACAATCACGCAGTCATCCTCCGGAACGGCATTCGAGCAGCACACGTTGGGGGATATTTAGGTCAGAGTCGGCGTTTTTTTTTTGTTGTTGTGAAGGACGAGTTTTGTCCAGGATTGTGAATTGTTTTCAGCTATCCTCAGGAAGCGTGTGTCGACATTGAAAAGGCGTCCCTTACAAATCGAAGCAAGGACGAACCGAAATAACAACATGAATTATGCGCCGAAACAAGGGAAAAGCTTTATTATTCAAACTGAATGCGACACGTTGGAAATTAGAATAATGTACAAAATTCAACACAATTTAATAAAAAATCGAGAATCATTATTAAATTAAACAGACAGCTATAAAACAGGATGAAAATCAGAACTTCGAACGGACATATTTAAAACCAAAAAAATGTGTCTAATACTTGACAACGGATACAATAAACACTCACAACAAACTATCTCCAAATATAAATCTACTAAATTTTATTCCATTTAAACTAAAAATAAAACAAAAATTAATATTTGGCGAAATATAAAGGGGACTATTCCTTTATATATATATATATATATATATATATATATATATATATATATATATACAAACATCTTTATTCCCAAAGAATACATACATATTTAATTCAATATACATGAAACAATTTAAAACAAATATATATTCTTAAGAGAAACGGCTATCGACTGGAGGTCGTCTTTCGGCCTTATTCCTTTATATTTTGTCGAATATTCATTTTTGTTTAATCACAAGAAGCTACAAGTTTCCTCCAAACTGATGAACAAATGTACCGGCTGTCCAGATAAGAAAGGTCACCGGCTATACCTCAGAAACTAAGACTTCTAGAGCTTTCAAATCAAAAATATGTTAATAAAAGTGACAATGAGAAAATGTTGGAAATATATTTCAAGTTCGTATCTTTTCCAGTAGGGGACGCAATGAACAGTCGAAAAATAATTCTGCTAGTATCTCAAAAAAAGTTCAAATAAAGGCATTATAAAACTACACTTTTTGAAATTATGATGAGTTTATAAAACAAAAATGTTACAGAAAAATTTCTCTTACTCTTGAAATAAAGAGTTGGGGAAGGTCAGAATTTATATAGATCAAATGTCAAATAATTATTTTGTTTTTTTAACCGATCTTAATTTCATATGAAAGAACTTACTGATTAAAACAATTGACAGCAATCATAAAAATAAGTAATTCAGTCGCCGCTAGGTGGCGCCAAGTTAAAAATAATATAATTTTTCCTACAAATTTCAAATGGAATGTTATATTTTTCTTAGTATCAATAAAAAGTGCGTGAAATTGTAAGAAATTTTATCATCTCAATACCTTCATTCTATCACAAGTTATATATAAAAGAAAATTTCAAATTAAAAATTTCAAATGTCATTTCAAAACTTTTTGAGGTTAATAAAATTTATAACAAAAACAACAAAACTGAATTAGTTTATCAATACCAGGGAGCATTTTCTAAAGCGTGCTAAATTATTTGAATATTCTCTTTCTTGAGAGGTGAATAGATGGGGATGCTTATTTTGATTTGCCGAATGTTCAGATTTTTATTTTTGGGGCAAATTAAAAAATATTTATTATCAATCCAGGCCCAGAACGAGGAAAGACATAAATTTTTGGATCTGTAATGCAAAAACTTCAGCAATAGATATACTGCTATTGCTAGAGTGGATGTCGCTGCTTATTTAATTGTATAAAATTATGTGATTGTATTATATATGACGGTGGAGTCATTTGACAATTTGAAAGATAAAGTTTTGATATAAATTTGGCATTGAAAATGTTTTTCCATTTGGTTTTAATACTCTTTTCACCTGTATTATAACTAATTAATTAGTAATTAGTAAATAATTAATTAGTAATTAGTATTGAAATTAAAAAGCGCCCTCTACCGGTGACAAAATAATTTAATTTTGTTATTTTAGTTATAATTTCATTTATTTTAAATTAACACATTAAATTCTTATAGAATATATTAATAATATAACATTGTTAATATTAATTTAGCACTTTTTGTCGAATTTCATCTTTAAATTCTTGTAATAACGCGTGTTTTTTGTTTAATTTACCCCGGCGCCTCCGCCATGGTGGATGTGCCGGACAAATCCGTGGCTGAAAAATTCGTGGGTAACTTCATATCGGTTAATAATTTTCAATACTAAAAATTCTTTTAATTATAACTTGTGATAGGATTTAGATATATACTTCCGGTTTTCACCAAATTTCTTACTTTTTAATCCTCTTTCTACTAAGATTAAGAAAAATACATCATTCCATTTGAAATTTTTAAGAAAAATAATCTATACTTTAAGTTGGCGCCACTTAGCGGCTATAAAGTTAGTTATTTTTCTGATTGTTGCCAATAATTGTAAAGTTCTTTCGCATAACATTGAAATCATTAAGATCGGTTAAAAAACAAAAGAGTTCTTTGACATTTGCTCTTTATAAATTCTGACCTTCATACAGAAGTTTTTCAAGAGTAAGAAAAAAAAATTCTGTAACATTTGTTGTTTCACGAACTTATCATGATTTCAAAAAGTGTAGTTTTATGATGTCTTTATTAAACATTTTTTTGAGGTAATCGCAATATTAATTTTCGACTGTTCATTGCGCCCCCCTACCGGAAGAGTTACGTACTCGAAATTTATTTCCAGCATTTTCTCATGATCACTTTTATCAATAATAATATAAATAATTAATATTTTTATTTGAAAGCTCTAAGAGTCTTAGTTCCTGACATATAGCCGGTGACCTTTCTTATCTGGATACCCGGTAAATTTTTGTACACGAATGTTAGTAGCTTAACTAAATACCCTCTCTCATTTCTTTCAATGTATTCGCTTTTGTATTGTGTATTGTTGTAATTCATCAGGCTTTTTATTGTTATATTTAACATTCTATTTTGTAAAAGTAGTAATTCCGTATTTATATGAACAAATACTTTCCTCTATGAATGACACAAAATTCCTAACCCCTTAAAATTCGCCACCAATTATAAAACACCTATGTATTTCTCGTAATCCTAAATATTCCCATCCTTCATCTCACCAAATTTGACGAATTTTAATCACGACGACGATTGAATAAAATAAAAGACAAAAACTGGACAGAGACAGGCTAAGACTTAACTCGTTGTAAATGATTGTCGCATTCTGGTCGCGATTGGACAAAGATAAGTATTTAAAAAAAATCGAAATTTTGTTTACCTAGACGCCGGTAACCGTTTTCCAAACGAAATTTCGATTTTTTTTTATAATATAAAACAACACACGAGTGTTATTATTTATAAGCGATCCCAGGAATTTCGATATAATATAAAACAACACACGAGTGTTATTATTTATAAGCGGTCCGAGGAATTTCGATATTCAATTAAATGTACAGTACGGTGCCCGCTCAATTAAAGCACTAAGAGCGTGGAATGTGGTGCTAAACGATGGTGGTGACCATATGTTCGTTCATTCGTCCGTGTTCTCAACAATTTTCTGTGTGTAAGTGTGTGTGTGTGTGTACACTAAGCGTGCTTTTGCGTACGATGTTTAGTATAAATATTTAAGGAGAACAGCTTTCGTTCGCCTATTTCAGAGATTTTTATAAATATAAAAAAAAATAAAGATAATAAAAATAATTTGAAATTATACTTCCTTTAATTGATAAAAAAAGGACTAATAACCTTACTTCACACTTTTATTTTTAATTCCATATGCACATTTCGGACACAAAGTGACCATTATCAATGGATTAATACTCCTACTTAAAAATAAAAATGTGAAGAAAAAAGGTTATTAGTGCTTTTTTATCAATTACATTTAATCTTCACGTAACTCACCCAATCAATTTATACTTCCTTTATTAAGCTAAGTGAGAAATTAATTAAACCCTTGCAAACGAGATAATTACGAATAGAATAGAAATATTTCAATCGAAAATAATTACGAAATTGTAATTTTTTGGTGAACATACATAAAAAGCCATAAACTGTCCGACTTTGACAATTAAACGAAAGTAAAAACCATAAACAGACTTAATTTGACAAGTAAACTAAAGGAAGAGTCATTAACAAACAGAATTTGGTAAATAACAACGAAAAAAAAAAAAAAAGAATAAAATTGTAATTCCTATAACAATTTTTTTGTATGAAATAAATATGAATAACTAACTAACCATCTTTATTCAAATGTGTATATGTATGTACAATAATATACAAAAATTAGAATTATATTCTGTAGATGATGAATCGGCTATCGACCTCAGTCGAAATATGAATATAATATTAAAAATCAACCAATAAAACACAGATTAGATTGAATAACTTTAAATTCTCGACTAGTTTCGTTTGATTAGCCCAATTTCAAGAGAATTTAAAATTTGTTTTATTAAAATTTCTATGGATATTTACATGAATGGATATATTGATTTTTTAATTTTAATTTTATTGTGGGGCAGGCAAAATATTTTTTTGTATAATTAATAAATTTATTTATTTAGATATAAGAGGAATACAAACAGGACAAGTCCCGAAATAGTATCCTAGAAATATACTTAAATATGATGTGTTTGAAGTTAGCAATATTCACAGCGATCACCCGGCGCCTCCACCACGCCAAAAAATTAAAATTCAATAACATAAGCATTCACGGGTAAAAATACATACTCATTTTTTTTAATTATTCTATCTCTTATCGTTTAGGAAGTATATTGAAAAAAGTGCATTTTGGGCATTTTTTTCCTATTTTTGGTGGCGATTAATTAATAGCGGAAAACTCGTAGATTTTTTTACTGTATGCTTAGAATAAATTCCACGATTCGGACATTATTATTATTTTCTAGACAGAAAGACCGATGGTCGATAGCCATTTTCTGAGGCTTAACTAGAGGTTTATGATTGTAATGTAAATATTGTAATGTAATTTCTCAGAAATAAAGATTTTCTATATAATAATAATAAATTGTCTTTATTGAAAGAAAAAAGTTACAAAAAAAAAATAACGTATATTGTAGAACAGGCGAAGTTCAATTCTCTTCTTCTTAACCCGATTAAAAATAATAATAACAATAATAGTAATAATAATAATAATTAACACATGTAGTATAGTCAGGAAATTCCTCAACCTTCACAACAACAAAATCTAATATACATATCCTCAGACTTGGTAAAATCCCGTCTGAACGATACCTAGACCAAACCAACATGTTTGAGAAAACGATAAAATAATAATAATAATAATATATATCTTACCGGAGTACATAGTTGTATTATTAAATTTAAATAATAATTAAAGATTCGCCAATAAAATAAACCAAGAATATACAAATTCAAGTAAGATCAAAAATATATATATATTATTTTCTTATTGCAGAATAATTTCGAATATAAAAAAAAATCGTTTACATTTAATTTCTTCATTATTATTATTTATAATTATTCTGAATGAACTCTAATGATAATGATGATAATACAAACCTACCAAACAAAGTCCGTGTATCCTCGAGCCGAACGGACCGACACAAGAATCGCCACTTTGTATCCCAGACTTTTTCAGCACCATCATTTTTAACACGGCCCGTTTGAAATTTATGCTGGGGCACGGCACTCCGACGACACCTTCATTTTTATTCACACCTCACTCGCCGCCACCATTTCGCGCCAGTTTAACTTTGCTTTTCGCTTTTATTAATCCAACACGGGGCAATATTTATTTAAAAATTTTATTTAAAAACAAAACGAAAATGTTTATAATTTTGTAGATACCTTGAAATTTAAGAATTGTAACAATTTGTTTTTTTTTTCTTTAAATTTAATTTCAATTTTGTTGTAAACTTCAAAGTGCGAATTACAAAAAAAATGTACAAAGCAAAATTTGTGTTTTTTAAATTTAATTTTTTTTGTTTATTTATTTTTTCACCAACAAAGAATGTTACATCTCATATTACAATAAATAATTACAAAATGATCCTACCTACTTTGTACTTTTATTTGGAAATTAACAAATAAATTAAATTTACAAAGCAAATGATTGTATATTAAATAAAAATAATTTGAAAATAATTAATAAATTATTTCCACATTTTGAGTTTATTAAATAATAAATTATAAGTTATACAAACCAATTTTTAATAAATTAAATAAAAATGATTTGAATATATATAATAAATTATTTCCACATTTAGCTCTGTGATATTTTAACTTACGTTAAACAAATGCACATTAAAACAACTACTTCCCGGGCAAATACCCACGCCGGAAATTGAACTACATAATGTACACCCGTTGTTGCATATCAATAAAATATTGCATAATACAACAAATTTTGATCCGAGAAAAATTCAATGTAAAAACAACAAAACGTTACTTAATATAAGGCCATCTGCAGACACGTGTTTCGGGATCTATCCCTCGTCAGTACAACTATACCTTACATGTGGAAAATAATGCAATTACAAATGTGGAAATAATTTATTAATTATAATATCATTGAACTATTGTTACAATTTATTTTTTAAAATTTTCCTTATTGAAAAAACTTCACGTAACTCCATCTCATTTATAATTTTTCAATTTAATTTTAATTTCGTAGTAAACTTCAAACTATAATCATTTGCATAAATAGAAAAGAGTATTTGCTCACTTGCTCACAGTTATTTCAATAAATTAAATAAAAATGATTTGAAATTTTTTATAAATAAGATGGAGTTACGTGAAGTTTTTCAATATAAAAAATTATATTTATTTTTAAGTTTGTGTGTGCGTTTTGAATGAGAAAGTATTGTGATCGTGAAAAGTCTTGAAACGAACTTAAAATTAAATTGAAAAATTATAAATGAGATGGAGTTACGTGAAGTTTTTCAATAAGGAAAATTTTAAAAAATAAATTGTAACAATAGTGCAATGATATTGTGAACGAATGGCGCTCATCAGTGGTTGAACGAATGTTTTGCTGTGCCTATAAACACCGACACGAAACACAAATTGTGACAATAGTGCAGAGCGCCATCTACCTCTTAATTTTGTATGTGTCGTGGCTCAAAGAATGCTACTTAGAAATTGGGCAACAGATTTGTGCTATTGCCACAACTTCGTTTGACCACTTTCATCAAAGTATATGGAACATACTGGTCTGATGAGGTCCGATAGACCGAAATCGCCAGTTATCCAAACCAGATAAACTATTTACCCTTTGAAATTTACAACAAAATTGAAATTAAAGTAAAAAAACGTAAATTCTAAAAATAGCGCTTATCGTCATCTTTTGCCTAATTCTATGTAACATTCGTTTTAACGATGCCTCTTAGAAATTAGGCAACAGATGGCGCTCATTGTAGAAATTAGGCAACAGATGGCGCTCATCGTAGAAATTAGGCAACAGATGGCGCTCATCGCCATCTGTTAACTGATTTCTAAGTAAAATTCGTTGACGATGCCCCTTACAAATTAGACGACAGATGGCGCTTTTCACTATTGTCGCAATTTGTGTTTCAGGTTGGTGTTTAAAGACGCAATAAAACATTCGCGGAGCCTTCAAAAATACAAAAAAAAAACGTATAATCTGTACAAAATCGAAATTTAATTTAAACAACAACTATAACTTATACTCTGTTTATATTTCTTCAAAACTTTATCCAAGAGAAAGTATTGTGATCGTGAAAAGTTTCAAATGTGAAATTTAAAAAAACCGGATTATTCATTCGTATTTTGCGGTTCATTTACCTGGTTAAGAGTAGATTAATTTTGATTCTTAAACACTTACGATTGTCTCACATACGATTTTAAAAATACATTTTAAAAAATCAACATTTTCAACAATTACAAAAAAATATATGCATGTTTTTTAATGAGAAACTGTAATAAATTAAATAATGGTAAATATATTTCCTTACAGGATGAAAAACCTCCGGTCGATAGCCGATATTCTACAGAATATAATTCTAATTTTTGTATATTATTGCACATACATATACACATTTGAATAAAGATAGTTAGTTAGTTATATTTTCTTATATGCTGGTGTGAGTTACGTGAAGATTAATGAATATAATAAGAACACTGTTACCGTTTCTCTATTGAGAATGAACACATCGTGTTCGAAATGTCATCTGGACTAAAATAAATTTAGTGAAGAAAAGTTTACAGTGTTCTTATTATATTTCGCAATCACAATATTTTTCTCATTAAGGCGATGAGTTTATTCGAAACGCACACAAAACATTTTTTTTTTTTTTCAAAAAATAAACTAAGGCGATGAGTTTATTTCTCATTAAGGCGATGAGTTTATTCGAAACGTACACAAAACATTTTTTTTTTCAAAAAATAAACTAAGGCGATGAGTTTATTTTTTGAAAAAAAAAATGTTTTGTGTACGTTTCGAATAAACTCATCGCCTTAATGGGAAAAATATTGTGATTATGAAAAGTCTCGAAACGAACTTATCCGTATTTTACAATCCATTTTTTTTAGAAAAAAAAAAGGTTTGTGTACGTTTCGAATGAACCCGTCGCCGGAATTGGAATCGTTATTGCGGGGGGGACGAGGTGTGGGCAAGAAGGGGGGCCAACGTTCTCGTTTGTGGCCCCCGGGGGAAAAGCCGACGAAATATTTCGCGGTCAGCCGCTGCCCGATGTCCGTGACCTCCTCGATCGAAAGACAGAGAGACGACAGAGAGAGGACGACCGTATTTTTCTGTACCATTCAAAAGTTTCTTCACCTAGGTTGGCGCCGGAATTTTTTTCCGTCTCTTCAAAGAGAAGAAAACGACGAAAAAAAAAAATTAATTAAGAAAAAAATAATAAGAAAAAGAGCGGACCGGACGGGAAGAATTATTAAACTGAAAAATGGGATTCATCTTAAAATTGCCACCGGATAATTTAAAAAAAAAAATATAAAAAAAAAACAAGGAGATGGTAATGAACGTAAGTTCATAAAGAAAGAATTCTTTAATAAAAATATTTATTTCTGGGTTGATTTTATCCCACTGCGCCGTATTATTAAAGAAAGAAAGAAATATTCCCTGCGCCAACTATTTTCAATTTGTAATAATATTGAAATGTTTAAGTTAAATATTGTTGTAAACTAATTTTAAAATGTGAAGTTTTACAGTAGCTGCAAATTATGTCAGTAACATTTTATTGCAAATGTCTAAATAACTGATATATTGGACTTCATCGGAATCTTGCGCCATCCTGTATATATATAAAATATATTATTCTTATATTTTTGTATCTTTCAATTTAATTTACATTATTTTTAACTATATTCTCTTTTTACTATTATAACATCTTTATTCAGACATTTTTTGGTAAAATTTTCTTTACAATATTTACAAGTAATTTTTAATATTTAGTGTTAGTCTGTCTGGGCTATCGACCGACGGTCTTTCCGCCCTTGTCTTTTTATTAGGATGTGTTTCTTGTTATGGGACAATAAAGATTTATTATTTTATATTAAATAAATATTGAAGATTTGCGCAAAATAGAAAGACTGTTATTCCTTACTTCACTTTTCATTTTTATGTTAATGTTATTGATAATGAGCACTTTGTGTCTCGAAATGTACATCTAACATAAAAATAAAAAGTGAAATAAGGAATAACAGTCTTTATATTTTGTGATCAATCACTTCACGTAAACTCGAAAATATACAGTTATTCAAGCTTTGCATTCACTCGGTAACAGTTATTTAAAATAAATCAAGTAATTCAATGAACTCATCCATTCTCCTAATTGGATATTTTTCTATATTTTTAATTTTGTTGTGGTTGTAATTCAGTATCGATCGTAGTTTTCCCCCAGCAATAGGTCAAACCGTCATTACTTATTGAAACGAGGAGGGCCATTAAGTAAAAGTACAGGCAATCAATTCCTCGTTAATGCCCAATGAGGGAGAAAGGCCGGCGAAGGGTGGAAGGATTATTGTTTATTTAAGACGAATATGAAACGACCCCCGCCGTTAATACATTAACGGAAATAACAAAAAAAAAACCATTGGCAGGTATTAATATTCCTTTTCCAATTATTCCAAGAACGCTAATTTGAAACATCCGAGAATGATTAATATTAAAAAGTAATTAAATTTCAAGTTGTCGTGATAAATAGATGAACCGGTTGAATACGTTAGAAATAATTTGTCGGGTCAATCTGAAATTTAAAACATTTTAATTTATGCTATGTGTGAATTCTGTATTATTGATTTTCATGAAGTAAAAGCCTTAAGGGTGCGGTTTAGAAGAAAGAGATAGCTATAAAAATATGGGCAATCACTAATTTAAGTTAAATTATTGTTGTGATCAATGAACAATATTGTATTATACATTAAAATAATCTTAAAATAAGCAGGAATTTCATCAGATAAATTCAAAATTATTTTAATGTTTAGTTTCTGTGAAAAATAATTATGAAAAACAATGATCAAATTTATAGCAAATTTTAAATTAAATTTTTGCCAATAAAAACTTGTGCAATGAAAATTTAAAGGATTTCACTAAATTCTGCTTTCAAATAACTTATCAGACATGACCTATTAATTTCATTATATCTTACAATTTTCTTTTCTAACTTGAACTAGTAAATTGACGTAATACACGAAAACTAACGATTTATTTTTTATTTAGATTGATACTTTATACTTGGTAGATAAAAAATGTAAATACACATTCATATTATGAAATCCAAAAGAATAGCTCTATTTTAAAACGATTATTTCCATTTTACTATATAGCTATCTCTTTCCACTAAACCGCAACCTTAATACAACTGTATATTATGTGAAACAAATCAAGTGATTTTTATTTAAATTAATACGCTTACATGAATACGACTCTTTTTAATTTTCTATATTAGAAAAACTTTACGTCCATCTTAATTGCCAATCACTATTTTTTTTTCTGTAGTGGTGAATATCGTGATTGATAAATTTTGATTACAAAAAAACGACTCCCCTCCCTTCCCCTGGTTACACCAGTATTTCTCCTTTCTGGGACGCAATTTATTGGAACCGACATAAACTTTTATCAACTCGAAACTAAATTGGAATTGGAATCAACGTCTTATCGTTCCATTCCACTCGAACCGATATTGGAACGCTCCTAATTAATTGCGAAAACTAATCCAATTTTGCTAGAATGTCATCCCCCATAAAAACCACCCTCCATCAAAAAAAAAAAAACAGAAAATAGAATACACACACATAGATAAGAGGAAAGGAGATAACAACAACACGAACGGGTATAGTTATAATAATTAGGGATGGACAAAGTAGATATTTTTTTCGTCATTGCAAAATGAAGTATATGAAAATTTTCTTAATGTTATTTATAATATTAATATTGAGAATTTTTAAAGTACTTGCGTAACATAAGTCAGAAAGTCGCAGTGGCTAAAAAGAAAATAATTAATTCACATTTAATGAAATGTTCAGTATCACTTATTTATTAATAAACTCTAATTTATAATTATTTATTACATAATAATAAGTTTGGGTTTATTAATAAATAACTGTCAGCTGTCAATATTAATATTATTAAATAACATTAAGAACATTTTCATATATTTCATTTTGCAATGACAAAAAAAAGATCTACTTTGCCCATCCCTAATTATTATAACTATACCCGTTCGTGTTTATTATTTTATTTAACAGTAGTTAAAGTTATTAAATAATAATAAATTGGAGTTTATTAATAAATAAGTGTCACTTCTAAAAAAAATGGTAATTTAGAAATACTGGATTATTAAATTCCCTCGATTTTGCCCAACACTAATAATAATAGAAAAGAGTATTTATTCACTAATAATAAATAATAATTCACTAATAATAATAGAAAAGAGTATTTATTCACTTGGACGAAACAATGAGAGACTTAAATCGTTGACGATGCCACTTAAAATTAGGCAAAAGGTGGCGCTTGCGTCGTCTTTCATTTATTATAAATAAAAAGAATTTAAAAATAATTAATAAATTATTTCCTCTTTAACTACTGCGACTTTTATATTTAGTTATACCCCCCCCCTTTATTCCATCTAAAAAAAACATAGAATATTTTCTATTCTTTGTGTTTTTATCTAATTGTGAAAATAGAATAAGAGAAAATAAAATAACAACAAAACAAACATGCATTATTATTTCTTTTCCACTTATACGTGTATGTATGTGCATTCCATTTTTTCCCTTTCTTTATATAAAAACGCGGCCAAAAATAAAACACGCGATGGAATTTCCACTGTCCAAATTGGATTACTTACGCCCGGAAATCTTACGAGTGCGATTTATGAACGGGGAGAGGATTTAGTTTAATTTGATTAATTCCGGATTGCTTCGATCCTGTTGGAAATTTCCTCATCGTATCAAACAAATTGAATTACTGAATTGGTTCGAGTAAAAAAAAAATCGCGCGATTTTCTATTTTCCTTTTACGAATCAACATTCACTTACGTTAGGTGAGCACTTTAAAAACGGACAAACATCACTATTTCACGGACAAATACTCCGCCAGACATAAAACATGTCATGTGTGTGGCGAAGTATTTACCCGAAAAGTAGTTGTTTCAATTGACGTCCTTTTTAAAGTACTTGCGTAACTTAAGTCAGAAAGTCGCAGTGGTTAAAAAGAAAATAATTAATTCACATTTAATGAAATGTTCAGCCACCATTCATCTAGCGTATGGATGAATGTAAGGTGGCGCTTGCGTCGTCTTTAATTTATTATAAATAATCAATTATTCAATTGAGTAATTGTTTTAATAGTATTTTTTAAATATTATTATCAAACATCGTTATTCTGTTTTGATGCAATATTTATACAATAATATATAACATTTTAAATGTATTGGTTTTGAAAACAATTAAAACAGCAAGCGGCTAACGATCAGAGAAGCCTTTTTTTCTGCCTTACAAAAATATTTATAAAGAAAACACACCTTTGCTGAAAATATTCTCATTTTGTTTCTTGTCCCAATCAGGATGATTGGTTTCACTTTTGTCGAAGTCCGAAGTAGTTCGGGTAACTTCGGACTTCCCTTATATAAATACAGAACAAAATAAGGGGTTTTATGTTAATACCAATAAAAAAAAGTCAAGTTGGCTTCGTATCCTAAAAACTATCCTGGCTATTCTGTACGACAAAATGTGAATTTAACGTACACGTTACAATCTAAGATCGATTGATTTGTATCAATTATAAAACTCGTTTAGATTGTGACGATAAAGATTAATGTGAACGTTAAACTTGACATTCCTTGTACGGAATAGCCCCGTATGATAGATAGCCATTTCAAATTCACCATAAACAGATTGAAAATTTCAGTTGGCGCTGTATCCTAAAAACTATGACAGGTAGCTATTTCAAATCCACGATAAACAGATTATATAAAAAAAAAACAAGTTGGCTCTGAATCTTGAAAACTATGACAGATAACGATTATAAATTCACCATAAACACATAAAAAAAAGTCAAGATGGCGTTGTATCTTGAAAAGTATAACCTAAACCTAATAATTCCCGTAGGGAATTTTAAAATCCATAAATTGTCGAATTATAAAAACAAGTGAATTCGACGCCTTCAATCCTACGGGATGACTCAAAAGGAAATTCGAGACGTCACCGTCTGCACAATAATAATAATAATAATAATAACAATACATGAAAACATTACGAATACTTGACGTTATTGCTCATCGTCTGATGCATTCGAATAAGAGAGAGAGAGAGAGAGAGCGATAGAAAAAGAGAGAGAGAAAGAGAGAGAGAGAGAAAAAGAGAGAGAAACAGTGATAGAGTGTGCGAGAGAGAGAAAGAGAGTAGAAGAAACAGAGATAGAGTGTGCGAGAGAGAGAAAGAGAGTAGGAGAAACAGAGATAGAGTGTGTGTGAGAGAGGGAGAAAGTGTCTGAGAGAGTGTGTGCATATAACAGAGAATGAGAGAGAGATATTGTGTGGATGTGAGAGAAAATGAGAGAGATTCTCTCATTTTGTGTGTGTATGTGGGAGAGAAAGAGAGTGATGAAGTGTCTGCGAGAAAGAGAGAGACAGAAAAAACAGTAGTAAACGGCGAAACCGGAAGTGGAAGTTGCATTCAATCAACCCGACGGCAGCGTTAAATTAAGTTAACACTGTGTATTGTCCGCTCAAAAAAATAAACGTTTGTCTTTCATTCAGTGACGTAATATTCTCTCTTTAAAAAAAATACAAAAATTCTCCTCTACTTGAACGTCCAGGAATGACTCGAGCTGGATTTAGAGGGCTTAAATAACTAAATACATTTGCAAAAGTAAAACGGCAAGAGCAACACGTGCGGTTTGCGAATTGCATACGAAAGCTCTCCAGCTCTCCGGGAAATTATTAAGGAGCTTAATTAGCTCTTTTGTTTCACTCGAATACCTTCAGCTGTTTTCACTTGTAAAAACACACACAGACAAAAATGAAAATAAGTAAAAAAAAATAATAAATAAATATATAGAAACAGTGGAATTGTTTATTAAAAATTAATGGTAAAAAATAGTATTTTTTAGAATAGCCTAGAATTCAAATTAAAACGCAATGGCAATTTTATTTTTATTAATTCAATTTTACGTTGTGTTAAGAGAATTTTTTGTCTGATTGAATTAAACAAAGAATTGTAGAACTACGAAGACATTCTTCGGAAAGAATTGTAGAACTACGAAGACATTCTTCGCAAAGAATTGTAGAATTATGAAGACATTCTTCGGAAAGAATTGTAAAAGTATGAAGAATGTCATTATAGCAGAAGAATGTCTTAATAATAGAAGTACGAAGAAGATTATTCGGAAAGAATTGTAGAACTACGAAGACATTCTTCACAAAAAATTGTAGAATTATGAAGACATTCTTCGGAAAGAATTGTAAAAGTATGAAGAATGTCATTATAGTAGAAGAATGTCTTAATAATAGAAGTACGAAGAAGATTATTCGGAAAGAATTGTAGAACTACGAAGACATTCTTCGCAAAGAATTGTAGAACTATGAAGACATTATTCGGAAAGAATTGTAAAAGTATGAAGAATGTCATTATAGCAGAAGAATGTCTTCATAATAGAAGTACGACGAAGATTATTCGGAATAAATTGTAGAACTACGAAGACATTCTTCGCAAAGAATTGCATAACTACGAAGACATTCTTCGCAAAGAATTGTAGAACTACGAAGACATTCTTCGCAAAGAATTGTAGAATTATGAAGACATTCTTCGGAAAGAATTGTAAAAGTATGAAGAATGTCATTATAGCAGATGAATGTCTTCATAATAGAAGTAAGAAGAAGATTATTAGGAAAGAATTGTAGAACTACGAAGACATTCTTCGCAAAGAATTGTAGAATTATGAAGACATTCTTCGGAAAGAATTGTAAAAGTATGAAGAATGTCATTATAGCAGAAGAATGTCTTAATAATAGAAGTACGAAGAAGATTATTCGGAAAGAATTGTAGAACTACGAAGACATTCTTCGCAAAGAATTGTAGAACTATGAAGACATTCTTCGGAAAGAATTGTAAAAGTATGAAGAATGTCGTAAAAGTATGAAGAATGTCATTATAGCAGAAGAATGTCTTAATAATAGAAGTACGAAGAAGATTATTCGGAAAGAATTGTAGAACTACGAAGACATTCTTCGCAAAGAATTGTAGAACTATGAAGACATTCTTCGGAAAGAATTGTAGAACTACGAAAACGTTCTTCGCAAAGAATTGTAGAACTGTCAAGGCATTCTTCGGAAAGAATTGTAGAATTATGAAGAATGTCATTATAGCAGAAGAATGTCTTCATAATAGAAGTACGACGAAGATTATTCGGAATAAATTGTAGAACTGTGAAGACATTCTTCGCAAAGAATTGCATAACTACGAAGACATTCTTCGCAAAGAATTGTAGAACTACGAAGACATTCTTCGCAAAGAATTGTAGAACTATGAAGACATTCTTCGGAAAGAAATGTAAAAGTATGAAGAAGAATGTCTTCATAATAGAAGTACGACGAAGATTATTCGGAATGAATTGTAGAACTACGAAGACATTCTTCGGAAAGAATTGTGGAACTATAAAAGCGTTTTTCGAAAAGAACGTGTTCATGGTAGAACTACGAAGAATGTCTTTATGAATGAACTATGAAGACGTTATTCGGAAACAATTGTAGAATTATAAAAACGTTCTTCGGAAAGAATTGTAGAAGTATGAAGAATCTCATTATTGTATAACTCTGAAGAATGTCTATAGTAGAACTACGAAAAAAAATCTTCACATAGAACTAGGAAGACGATTACTTGGAAAGAATTGTAGATAAAGACGTTATTCGAAAAGATTTGTCATAGTAGAACAATGAAGAATGTCTTCATAGCAAAACTATAAAGATAACTATAATGTATAGTTAGTATAAAGCAATATGTGTTTAAATGGACTTACCGTTAATAAACAATAAACAAAATGTCTTCATAGCAGAACTATTAAGAATGTCTTTATAGTAGAACTCTGAAGAATGCTTCGTAGTTCTACTATAAGAACTACGAAAAATGTCTTCATATAGAACAACTAAGAAGACTATTCGGAAAGAATTGTAGAACTATGAAGACGATTTTGGGAAAGAATTGTGGAACTATAAAGGCGTTCTTCGGAAAGAACGTTTTCATAGTAGAATCATGAATAATAGTAGATCTGCGAAGAATTTCTTCATAGTAAAATTATGAAGACATTATACTCTAAGAATTGTAGAATTATTGAGGCGTTCTTCGGAATGAATTGTAGAACCATGAAGAATGCCATTATAGAGGATTTATGAAGAATGTTTATTTAGTAGAACTACGAAAAAAAAAAAAAAATCTTCACTTAGAACTAAGAAGACGATTACTTGGAAAGAATTGTATTGTAGATAGACGTTCTTCGAAAATATTTGTGGAGAAAGCGTTCTCCGGAAAGAACGTCTTAATAGTAGAACAATGAACAATGTCTTCATAGTAGAACAACGAAGAATGTCTTGATAGCAGTACGATGAAGAATGTCTTCGTAGTAAAATTATGAAGACATTATTCCAAAAGAATAGTAGAATTATTAAGGCGTTCTTCGGAAAGAATTGTGAAACTATGAAGAATGCCATTATAGAGGATCTGTGAAGAATGTTTATATAGTAGAACTACGAAAAAAAGTCTTCACTTAGAACTAAGAAGACGATTACTTGGAAAGAATTGTAGATAAAGACATTCTTCGAAAAGATTTGTGGAGAAAACGTTCTTCTGAAAGAACATCTTCACAGTAGAAGAATGAAGAATGTTTCCATAGCAAAAATATGAAGAATGTCTTCATAGTAGAACTGATCTGATGAATAAGGTCCGGTAGACCATCATTACTTATCCAAATGCTGGAATGTATGAATGAATGATTGAACAATCCATTTAAATCTTAATTCGTATATATTTTGTTTCCTTTTTTTATGTTTAATTAATTTCTAATTTAACCGTGGTGAAACATTTTTGATTTAATTCAGGATGATTTAATTGAAATTAAAACATTTGGTTTGTTTCACTTATTACATATATGTAATAAGTGAAATGTTTTAATTTCAATGAAATCATCCTGAATTAATTCCTTTTATTAATCGTAATCTAAAAGCGTTTTATGATTTTAGAAAATAGGACACAAAAATCTATGAATTAAACCTCACGGATTTCATATGATCAGTTGTTGGTGATTTTATTTATTTATTTTTTTCACGATCACAATATTTTTCCCCTTATTTTCAATATTTGGGAGGACAGTAAAACATTAAAAACAAACTCACTTGAGAATTCCTAATCGATGAATAAAATAAATCAGACAGTAATAAATAATTGCAATTAATACAAACTTTTACGTTTGATTTTTGTACAAAATGTGGATTATTAAATGTAAATCAAGGCTATTCTTTAATAAAAATCGGGGATATTCTGTAAGGGAAACGTGTACGGTATATTTATCATCACAGTCTAAGCAACTTTTCTAATAGAAATTTATTCAAACAATGTGAATTAAATTAATAACGTACACGTTAAACTTAAAATTTTGTGGAATAGCCCCTGAATATAAAAACAATTTCGATTAAATTACACTTTAGGAAACACTGAATTTTACAAAACGGAACCCCTTTTTCCTCTTTCTCCTCCTCCCTTGCGTAATTTAACGTCCATTCAAGAAAACCGAACTCTTTATCTCTCTCTCACACTCTTTGTTTTCCACTGTAACTTCAGTCTATTTATTTTTTAGGTTGTGGACGCAAACAGTCCTTCCTAAATACAAACTAAACTGTTTATTTCGTAAACACAAACAAAACCCGCTTGGCAGAAAGAACAATCGAAATTGGTTTTGTTGTGTTGTTTTCTTTTTTTCGTAATTGCCGGACACGTATGTACCGCGAACACGAACCGCAGACGGCGACTGAACTGGTCGAGTTGCGGTACTTCGGTTCGGAACACCCCACCTTTTCTCTCTCTCTCATTTAGTGTTTCCATCTGACTTTATTTTTCTTATACACACACACACGTAAACACTCTTGCTGTTTCTCTCTTTCTGTATTTCCCTCGCACTCTCTTGCTGTTTCTCCCTTTCTATCTTTCTCTTGCTGTCCCTCCCTTTCTCTCACTGTTTCTCCCTATCTATCCATCTCTCGTACTCTCTTACTTTTCTCCCTTTCATGCTTTCTCTCACACTCTCTCACTGTTTCTCCCTTTCAATCCATCTATCGTCCTCTCTTACTGCTACTCCCTTTCTATCTTTCTGTTGCACTCTCTTATTGTTTCTCTTTCTCTCGCACTCTCTCGCTGTTTCTCCCTTTCTATATTTCTCTCGCACTCTCTTGCTGTTATTCTCTTTCTTTCTCTCGTACTCCCTTGCACTTTCTCCCTTTATTTTTTTCGTTCACTGTT
Source organism: Philonthus spinipes (assembly GCA_963082785.1). Lineage (NCBI taxonomy): Eukaryota > Metazoa > Arthropoda > Insecta > Coleoptera > Staphylinidae > Philonthus > Philonthus spinipes. The sequence continues at coordinate 15,849,278 of OY720311.1, read as the reverse complement.
TCTCCCTTTCTATCCATCTCTCGCACTCTCTTACTGTTCTCCCTTTCATGCTTTCTCTCGCATTCTCTCACTGTTTCTCTCTTTCTATCAATCTCTCGCACTCTCTTACTGTTCTCTCTTTCATGCTTTCTCTCACTGTTTCTCTCTTTCTATCAATCTCTCGCACTCTCTTACTGCTCTCTCTTCCATGCTTTCTCTCACTGTTTCTCTCTTTCTATCAATCTCTCGCACTCTCTTACTGTTCTCTCTTTCATGCTTTCCCTCGCATTTTCTCACTGTTTATCTCTTTCTATCCATCTCTCGCATCCTTTTACTGGCAGTCTCTTTCTTTCTTCCTTTCTCTGGCCCTCTCTTACTGTTTCACCCTTTCCATCTTTCTGTCGCACTCACACTCTCCCTCACTGTTTCTCCCTTTCTATCTTTCTCTCGCAGTCCCTTGCTGTTTCTCCCTTTCTGCCTTTCTCTCGCACTCTCTTATTCTTTCTCCCGCACCTTACATTTCTCTCGCAGTCTCTTGCTCTTTCTCCCATTCTCTTAGGCTCTTTTACTGTTTCTCCCTTTCTATCTTCCTCTCGCACCCTTACACTATTACACTCTGTCTTTTATTTCCATCGCACTCTCCTATTGTTTCTCCCTTTCTATCGCACCCTCTAGCTTTTCCATCGGCCTCTCTAACTGTTTCTCTCCCTTTCTATCAATCTCTCGTACTCTCTCACTATTACTCCCTTTCTTTTTCAATTACACTATCTTACTCTCTCTTTATATCTAATTGTCTTTTTCGTTCTAGCAGACACGGAGTCCCCGTTTTGTTGACACACTGGCGCTCGTGTGTGCGATTTCGCGCGACGGGGATGGAACTGGGGGAGGAAAATTCCGGAAATGCCCGAAATTACTCGATGGCGTTAAAGGGATGATATGGGGGGTAAATCCCGGTGGTTTTTAAAGAGAGCGAGGGCAATGGACTTGGCTTGAATAAAAGATCATTTGGGAAAAAGGAAATTTTTGTTAGAAAGTGAAATACAATCGAGAGAAAAAAAACTTAAATAATTGTAGAAATAATTTATTAATTATTTTCAAATAATTTTTATTTAATATATTTAAATAACTGTGATCAAGTGAGTGAATACTGTTTTCTATTTATAGAGAGAAAAAAACTATTTTTATAAATAAAATCAAAAATTATTGTAGTTTATGGTTCGTGAAGAAAAACGAATTACAAGATAAAATCTTAATTTTTAATTATTGTACTTTCCTATCCATGAAAAAAGAACGAATTTCAGGGCAATTTTTTAAATTAAAATTATTGTTCTTTACTGTCCATAAAAAAGGAACACTAAATTAAAGGACAAAATTCAAATAATAACTAACTAACCATCTTTATTGAAAAGTGTATATGTATGTACAATAATATACAAAAATTAAAATTATATTCTGTAGATGATGAATCGGCTATTTCAAATAATATTTAATGAAAATAATTAAAACAGAATTATTTCTAATATAAATTTAAAAATAAATTTTTCAATGTTAGGAAAAGTATTACATACATATAGGGCGGGGAGTGATAGATATCGAGTGCAAACATCGGGTTTATTTTCACTTTGATAAGATAATCCATTACACCGGCTAATCAACATATTTATCTTTAGTTTTTTTTGTTTTGTTCACGCGATATAAATTGTAATTGAATATCCGTTGTTGGACGAGAAGCAAATTATTAATTCAAACACTATCGAGTGTCGAGTTGAATCGAATCAATGAATCACAAGAGTAAAATTAATAAAATAAAAAAATAATTAAGAATATAAAGATACCCTAATAAGACTCCAAACTGTCAGTCGATATGAATTTTTTGTACTTGCAACACTGTACAACCCCTTCATGGCACCCTCTATTTCGATTAATTTTGCTTAGGTCGGCAGATTGGATTAAAATTAAAAAAAAAATCAGGAAAAATATTAAGAACTGCTTAAGAGACAATTCAACTGGATGTATCTCGTAATAAGACTCCAAATTGTCAGACAATACCAATTGTTTGTACTTGCAGCACCATACAACCCCTCCACGGTATCCTCAATTTGAATTATTTTTGCTTAGATCGGCAGATTGAATTAAAAATTAAAAAAAAGTCAGAAAAAAATATTAAGAACCGCTTAAGAGCCAATTCAACTGGGCGTATCTCTTAATAAGACTCCAAATTGTCAAACAATACCAATTATTTGTACTTGCAGTACCGTACAACCCCTCCACGGTATCCTCAATTTGGATTATTTTTGCTTAGGTCGGCAGATTGGATTATTTTTTTTAAAAATCAGAAAAAATATTAAGAACCACTTAAGAGCCAATTCAACTGGGCGTATCTCTTAGTAAGACTCCAAATTGTCAGACAATACGAATTGTTTGTACTTGCAGCACCGTACAACCCCTCCACGGTATCCTCAATTTGGATTATTTTTGCTTAGATCGGCAGATTGGATTAAAATTTAAAAAACAATCAGAAAAAATATTAAGAACTGCTTAAGAGACAATTCAACTGGACGTATCTCTTAATAAGACTCCAAATTGTCAGACAATATCAATTATTTGTACTTGCAGCACCGTTCAACCCCTCCACGGTATCCTCAATTTGGATTATTTTTGCTTAGGTCGGCAGATTGGATTAAAATTTAAAAAAATGAGAAAAAATATTAAAAACCGCTTAAGAGCCAATTCAACTGGGCGTATCTCTTAATAAGACTCCAAATTATCAGACAATATGAATTGTTTGTACTTGCAGTACCGTACAACCCCTCCACGGTATCCTCAATTTGGATTATTTTTGCTTAGATCGGCAGATTGGATTAAAATTTAAAAAAATGAGAAAAAATATTAAGAACCGCTTAAGAGCCAATTCAACTGGATGTATCTCGTAAAAGACTCCAAATTGTCAGACAATACCAATTGTTTGTACTTGCAGCACCATACAACCCCTCCACGGTATCCTCAATTTGGATTATTTTTGCTTAGGTCGGCAGATTGGATTAAAATTTTAAAAAATGAGAAAAAATATTAAGAACCGCTTAAGAGCCAATTCAACTGGACGTATCTCTTAATAAGACTCCAAATTGTCAGACAATACCAATTGTTTGTACTTGCAGCACCGTACAACCCCTCCACGGTATCCTCAATTTGGATTATTTTTGCTTAGATCGGCAGATTGGATTAAAATTTAAAAAAATGAGAAAAAATATTAAGAACCGCTTAAGAGCCAATTCAACTGGATGTATCTCGTAAAAGACTCCAAATTGTCAGACAATACCAATTGTTTGTACTTGCAGCACCATACAACCCCTCCACGGTATCCTCAATTTGGATTATTTTTGCTTAGGTCGGCAGATTGGATTAAAATTTTAAAAAATGAGAAAAAATATTAAGAACCGCTTAAGAGCCAATTCAACTGGACGTATCTCTTAATAAGACTCCAAATTGTCAGACAATACCAATTGTTTGTACTTGCAGCACCGTACAACCCCTCCACGGTATCCTCAATTTGGATTATTTTTGCTTAGATCGGCAGATTGGATTAAAATTTAAAAAAATGAGAAAAAATATTAAGAACCGCTTAAGAGCCAATTCAACTGGATGTATCTCGTAAAAGACTCCAAATTGTCAGACAATACCAATTGTTTGTACTTGCAGCACCATACAACCCCTCCACGGTATCCTCAATTTGGATTATTTTTGCTTAGGTCGGCAGATTGGATTAAAATTTTAAAAAATGAGAAAAAATATTAAGAACCGCTTAAGAGCCAATTCAACTGGACGTATCTCTTAATAAGACTCCAAATTGTCAGACAATACCAATTGTTTGTACTTGCAGCACCGTACAACCACTCCACGGTATCCTTAATTTGGATTATTTTTGCTTAGGTCGGCAGATTGTTAAAATTTTAAAAAATGAAAAAAAATATTAAGAACCGCTTAAGAGACAATTCAACTAGATGTATCTCTTAATAAGACTCCAAATTGTCAAACAATACGAATTGTTTGTACTTGCAGTACCGTACAACCCCTCCACGGTATCCTCAATTTGGATTATTTTTGCTTAGGTCGGCAGATTGGATTAAAATTTTAAAAAATGAGAAAAAATATTAAGAACCGCTTAAGAGACAATTCAACTGGACGTATCTCTTAATAAGACTCCAAATTGTCAGACAATACGAATTGTTTGTACTTGCAATACCGTACAACCACTCCACGGTATCCTCAATTTGGATTATTTTTGCTTAGATCAGCAGATTGGATTAATTTTTTTAAAAAAATCAGAAAAAAATATTAAGAACTGCTTAAGAGCCAATTCAACTGGATGTATCTCTTAATAAAACTCCAAATTATCAGACAATACCAATTGTTTGTACTTGCAGCACCGTACAACCCCTCCACGGTATCCTCAATTTGAATTATTTTTGCTTAGGTCGGCTGATTGGATTAAATTTTTAAAAAATCAGAAAAAAATATTAAAAACCTCTTAAGAGCCAATTCAACTGGATGTATCTCTTAATAAGACTCCAAATTTTCACACAATTCCAATTGTTTGTACTTGCAGCACCGTACAACCCCTCCACGGCACCTTAAATTTGAATTAAAAATATAAGCTAATCAAACCATTGGGTTTATTATTGGCTTATAAAAAAGGTTGCACTCTTGTTCTATTCAATTCAACTTTATATATTTCTTTAAGCATCAATGAAGTATATCCAGTCTGTGGTTTAACTATTTTTAAGTGCAACAGATGGACAATCCGTGCAAGATGCAGTAAACACGCAGGGGCCTATAAATAAAAGCCGGTGCTGCAATGAACGGCGCTAGGAAGAAGAAGAAAGTACGAATACGGGCGAATGTATCGCCGCAGAGGCGTTATTTACTCTCACACTTGACGTGCCATCTAACGGTAAACGGCAACAGCCGCAACCTGTGTGTGCACGCTCTAAAGGTAATTGCATTCACGTGAAACACCTTGCGTTCGGTAAACTTGAATTGAAATATAGCTGGATTTCTGGAAATTCGCGAATAAGACGAAAAATACGGATGGGGTGTTTTTGTTTTGTTTATTGGGTATTCTAAAAGGGGGGGTTGAATAACACCTCCAGGAAATTTCACGAAAAAAAATACGTTTTTTTATTTCTCACAGAAAAATCCACAGAAACTCGTGTTTTTTTTTGCATTAAATCGAAATAACTAGAAATGGGAATGTTATTTCTGAAAGTGAAGGTTTCAAAACACCCTTAGAATTAGAATGAAATTAAACACGGAACATTTCTAACACTGATTCGATCAATTCCTTTTTCCCTTAGAAGTTTTTAAAAAGTCACTCCAAACAAAAACTTAATTACGATTAAATTTGAAGTATAAAATCTGTCTTCCATTTAGCTGGTACTACTCCAGGAAAATCACGTGCAAAGTTACCACAAAGAGGTTTTCAAGTGAAATCCAACTTAATTTTCAAATTTCAAACATTTGAAAAGTATTTAGGTTATTTTCATTGATGTATAGCTATGGATAATATTTTTATTTTCAATTACAAAAATCGTTAAATTTGTACATAATGGTGCAAAAAATAAGATCTGTCATTTCATAAGAATGATATTAATTGGGTCCTTCCGAATTTAACCAATTATCTAAATAACAATTTAAAAGAATAAAACCAACGGTATGTATTTTCTAACTTTCAAATCGAAAGTTAACTTCCATGCATGGATTTTACAAAAAAAGAGACGTACTTTTCTAAATCCAAATCGGAGGTGTTTGACATTAATTAAGTACTCACACTTCGTACTGGATTGTTAACAACAGCCTAATTAACGATTCGAAACAATAATTAGATTTTATTGGCCATAAATATTTATTAAGGCTTTATTTGTAATATTAAAGAATAAAATTATTACATATATGTTTTCTTTTTGTTTGGACATTTTTTAGTTAGACTTGTGATTAATATAAATCAGTGTTAGTTTTGTTTCATTATGTTATACAATTCTGAATATTCCACTCCAGTGGTGAGTTAGCATTAATGCAAAATTAATTGCAAAAATGTTAACTTATAAAAAAAATATTGTCAAAAAATTGTGATATTTAAAATTCCAGGAATGGCTTTATTCCTTAGCAAGAAAATTATAAAATAATAAATTTGCTAAACTGGTTACTATTAATAAAAATTTGAAAATTTTTCTTTGGATTATTTAATTTTATAATATTACCTTTATAATCCAGTTGCCCTTTGAACGCAGGAAAAATAGGTGTTTAATTTTCATGAACATATTTGGTATTTTTATTCGAAAAATATTCTTTATAACAAAAATATTAAAATAATTTTTTAAAATAATTAATATTTTTAATTAATGCTGAAAACGTCCCCTAAGGATTAATTATTCGCTAAGGGTGACTTATAAAATTGTTTAAACAAAAATGACACATATGTGGCATTTTTTATTGTTTAATTGAATAAATAAAACGTTCTTAAACATATATACTTCATAAAATTAGTTTTTAATAATGCTATGATATGATAAAGAAAATGTTTAAACAATAACAAGATACATGTGGCATTTTTTTATTATTGAATATTACAAACAAAGCCTTAATAAACAATTATGGCCCATAAAATCAAAAATCGACAGCGCCCAACAGTGACTTTTGACACTTAGAAAATTTCGAATTTTCGATATGAGTGTCCGACTAAAAAATTGTTTAAACAAAAAAAAGACATATGTGGCATTTTTTTATTGTTTGATATTATAAACAAAGCCCTAATAAACATTAATGGCCAATAAAATCAAAAATCAAATCAAAAGATCGTCGGAATCTGCGATTGAATTTTAAAAATAATTTTAAAAAGTTACGAAATACATATCCCCGATTTTATTGTTTTAAACGATTATTTAGACCTTTAAGAACAATCTAAGAGCTAAAAGAAGTTTCTGAATTGTGACAAACACCTTCGTTTTGGACTTAGAAAAGTTCGTCTCTTTATACGGAATCCATGGCTGAGCTTGATTCATTAAATAATTTATCTTTATCCATGGCCTACCAATCATGTTAAAAATAATTTAAAAAAAATACTCAAAATAAACAAGTACGGTTAAATACAAATATTATAAATTTATATATATATATGAAAAGCTTAGAAAAAAAATGCAATTGTTAATGGGTTGAAAAATACAGTTGATTTGTTTCACTACTCAATTTATTCCCTTTATTCCGACTAGTTTCGACTCTCGTCATTAACAATTATCATTACTACTCCTTGATAATGACGAGAGTTGAAACTAGTCGGAGGGAATAAATTAAGTTGTGAAACAAAACAAGTGATTTTTTTTCAGCCTACTAATAACCATAAATGCAAATCATAGTTGGCTGTGACTTCAAATAGTTGAATTTTATAAATATTTCATTTGATAATATTTATAAAATGCAATTATTTGAAGTCACAGCCAACTATGATTTGCATTTGAACAATACGACTTTATATTATATCTCAGAAATTTGAAACATAAGACAAAATTTAAGAACATCAGCGTATTCTACTAAAATGACCCTTTCTACCCATATATGGGTGTAGGGTTGTTATCTTATTAGCTTTTCTAAATCGGCAAAATTTAACGTATAAATTGAAAACAATTGAAGATAGACAAGATACATGAATGACATTAGCATTAAAATTGAGTGTATATTGTTTTTTCTCTATCATTAATATTAATTTTACTTTACTTGAAGAAACCATCAAAAATAGGACACCCTGCAGTACAGTATTGTTTTGTTTTTTTAATTTTTTATAGTATTAAATACTAAACAAAAGGTCATTATCAATAGTACCAACCTTTTTTGATATATTTGACATTTCAAATTTAATGTCAGAAAGGACTGTTTTTTTTATTAAAGATTTTTTTATTTATAGATCATTTTCTCTTTTGCTACAGTAAAGCATTATATACTATACGTAAAGCTCCTTATGAATAGTACCAACCTTTTTTTTTTGGCATATCTGATATTTCATACTCAATGTCAAAAAGGAATCTGTTTTTTTAAAGAAAATCTTTACTAATCAATAATTTTCTCTTTTGCTATGGTACAATAGAGTATTAAATACGATACATAAAATTCATTATCAATAGTACCAACCTTTTTTTGACATATTTAACTTTTCACACTCGATGTCAAAAAGGAATGTTTTCTTTTTTAAATCTTTACTAATCAATTATTTTCTCTTTTGCTATGGTACAATAGAGTATTAAATACGATACATAAAATTCATTATCAATAGTACCAACCTTTCTTTTTGACATATTTAACTTTTCACACTCAATGTCAAAAAGGAATGTTTTTTTTACGAAAATCTTTTCTAATCAATTATTTTCTCTTTTGCTATGGTACAATAGAGTATTAAATACGATACATAAAGTTCATTATCAATAGTACCAACCTTTTTTTGACATATTTAACTTTTCACACTCGATGTCAAAAAGGAATTTTTCTTTACGAAAATCTTTTCTAATCAATTATTTTCTCTTTTGCTATGGTACAGTAGAGTATTAAATACGATACATAAAGTTCATTATCAATAGTACCAACCTTTCTTTTTGACATATTTAACTTTTCACACTCAATGTCAAAAAGGAATGTTTTTTTTTACGAAAATCTTTTCTAATCAATTATTTTCTCTTTTGCTATGGTACAGTAGAGTATTAAATACGATACATAAAATTCATTATCAATAGTACCAACTTTTTTTGACATATTTAACTTTTCACACTCAATGTCAAAAAGGAATGTTTTTTTTTAAGAAAATCTTTACTAATCAATTATTTTCTCTTTTGCTACGGCACAGTAGAATATTAAAAACGATACATAAAATTCATTATCAATAGTACCAACCTTTTTTTGACATATTTATTTAACTTTTCACACTCGATGTCAAAAAGGAATGTTTTTTTTTACGAAAATCTTTACTAATCAATTATTTTCTCTTTTGCTACGGCACAGCAGAGTATTAAATACGATACATAAAGTTCATTATCAATAGTACCAACCTTTCTTTTTGATATATTTAACTTTTCACACTCAATGTCAAAAAGGAATGTTTTTTTTTTACGAAAATCTTTTCTAATCAATTATTTTCTCTTTTGCTATGGTACAGTAGAGTATTAAATACGATACATAAAGTTCATTATCAATAGTACCAACCTTTCTTTTTGACATATTTAACTTTTCACACTCAATGTCAAGAAGGAATGTTTTTTTTTGCGAAAATCTTTTCTAATCAATTACTTTCTCTTTTGCTGCAGTATAATTGAGTATTAAATAGTATACATAAAATCCCGTATCAATGGTACCACCCTTTTTTTTGACGTATTTAACATTTAGCACTCAACGTTAAAGACAGGAATGTTTTTTTAAGGGCCCAGTATAAAAGAAAATCATTGTATCAAAGAGGATGAAATACTAGTTACTCTATGATTGTATATATTTTTTATACTGGGCCCGTATTCCTCAAAAATGATCGTACGTTTTGGTCGTACGAAATCTGTCATTTACATGCGATCAATTACAGGAATAACTCGCCTGAACATACAGTACTAATTTACGTGGTTTTCTTGAAAATAAAGATTAAACACGTCTTGATTTTGTCTTTATTTTCATCATCGATGTCGTTTCGACTTCCTCTAGAAAAAAATGATACGAAAGAAAAGAGAGTAACTCAATCCAGAAAAAACAAAACAAATGGGAGCAGAAGAAAACAAAAACAAAAGCCAACAGAAGAAGAAAAATGAAAACGAGAAAGAAGGACGTCCGTCTTTTTCTCGTTCCTTTTCCATCGCCTCCGGAAGGTTTTCGGGCGCGTATTTATAGCCCCCTTTTATAAATACCCGTCCGAAACGGGTTCTCCCCATCTGCACACGTACTACCGAAAACCACCCTTCCAGCTGTCTAACCCCAGGATGGAAAAGGCAATTTATTTAAAAAAAACGAAAATCGCTCTAACTTAAACTCTCCGCTTCGGAATCGCAAAGCCAAGAGCAAATCAACAGGTAAAAACCCTCGTACGGTACTCACCTGGAAATACGAGTCGGCCATTTTGAAGAGCTGAGGAGAGGCTCGCGTATCACATAATTGGTTCACTCAGAAATTTTCGTCCTCTCGAAAAATTCCAACAACAAAACAAACGAACCCTTTCTGTTGGAGCAAAGTGCTGGTCGTCGGTGGTGAATATTTCGGCACTCACTCGCGTTGTGCGGAACGACTCTTTTTTTTTCGGTGTATGTGTGCGTGAGCGTCACATTCCGATGCCTCAGCGCGACGACGAAGCCGGCTCGAAGCTGACTGAGTCACTTCGTCGGCTGGTTCCCGGGAATGCGGCGTACGGTTTCGTGAATGAGTGAAACGGCCTCCTGGGGCCGGATGAATGAAAGAGCGAGACGTTCGAGTCGGGGAGTGTATCTTGATTAGAAGCGAGCGATAACGAGGGATTGAGTCGGATTGGATTCATGGACGCGTTTATTATTCGGTTTTATTTTTTTTTTTGTTCGTTTTATCTAGCTCTGGCCTACAACGCAAAATTTGTTGATTAATATTATCAAAAAAAAAACAATTCCATCAAAACAAGGGAAATTAATTACTAAACTGTCAAATTCACCTGTCAAATCCGTAATGGAAATGACAGATTTCGTAAGACCAATTTCATTTCACGAATGGATTACCCAAAAAAAGCTCGATTTGATGGCGATTACAAAAAAAAACCAACTCTAACGAATCGAATGATTCAAATCATAAAATATTAGAGTTTTAAATTAACCATTTTTATTACAAACTCGAGAGGTGGGAAAGGCAACTATGAAGCAATTGATTGTTAAATCCATACAAATCTTAAACATTGAATTTTATGATTACTCTAAAAAGAGTTAATGAAATATATCGCAAGAAACTGTCAAATTCCAATTTAAATGACTCATCTCGTTTCTACGAAAATGTACGATAAATTTGCCGTTATCGCCACCTCGTGGATGGACTCCGTATTACACGTAAGGTAACTGCTTTTTTTGTAGGAACCCTGCTGTACGTTCTCTGTCGCGGAGTGTAGTTTGCTTCTAAGGTGCTACTTCAATCGAAAAAAAAAAAAACAAATCAAGGGTGCCATGGAGGGGTCGGCTAGTGTATCAACAATAAAGAATTGAATTAATCCCGCAGTTTGGAGTATAATTAAGCGATTTGAGTGGTTGAATCAACCCTTCTGCAATTTTTCAATTTTTTTATTAATTCGCATCAAATTCGTCGATTTCATTCGAAATTAAACCCAAATTGAGAGTGCTGTAAAGGGATTGTGGGGTGTATCAGCTACAAACAATTGATATAATCTTGCAGTTTAGAGTCTGATTAAGCTATTTGAGTGGTTGAATCAACCCTTCTGCAATTTTTCAGTTTTTTTTTTATTAATTCGTATCAAATTCGTCGATTTAATTCGAAATTAAACCCAAATTAGGAGTGCTGTGGAGGGGTTGAGGGGAATCTCAGCAACAAACAATTGATATAATCTTGCAGTTTGGAATCTGATTAAGCTATTTGAGTGGTTGAATCAACCCTTCTGCAATTTTTCAATTTTTTTTTAATTCGAATCAAATTCGTCGATTTCATTCGAAATTAAACCCAAATTAAGAGTGCTGTGGAGGGGTTGAGGGGAGTCTCAATTACAAACAATTGATATTATCCCGCAGTTTGGAGTCTGATTAAGCTATTTGAGTGGTTGAATCAACCCTTCGGCAATTTTTCAATTTTTTTTATTAATTCGAATCAAATTCGTCGATTTTATTCGAAATTAAACCCAAATTAGGAGTGCTGTGGAGGGGTTGAGGGGAGTCTCAACTACAAACAATTGATATTATCCCACAGTTTGAAATCTGATTAAGCTATTTGAGTGGTTGAATTAACCCTTTTGCAATTTTTTTTTATTATTAATTCGTATCAAATTCGTCGATTTAATTCGAAATTAAACCCAAATTAGGAGTGCTGTGGAGGGGTTGAGGGGAATCTCAACAACAAACAATTGATATAATCTTGCAGTTTGAAGTCTGATCAAGCAATTTGAGTGGTTGAATCAACCCTTCTGCAATTTTGCAATTTTTTATTAATTCGAATCAAATTCGTCGATTTCTTTCGAAATTAAACCCAAATTAGGAGTGCTGTGGAGGGGATGAGGGGAATCTCAACAACAAACAATTGATATAATCTTGCAGTTTGAAGTCTGATTAAGCTATTTGAGTGGTTGAATCAACCTTACTGCAATTTATCATTTTTTTATTAATTCAAATAAAATTCGTCGATTTAATTCGAAATTACACCCAAATTGAGAGTGCTGTGGAGGGGTTGTGGAGTTAATCAACTAAAAAAAATTGATATAATCCTGCAGTTTAGAGTCTGATTAAGCTATTTGAGTGGTTGAATCAACCCTTCTGCAATTTATCATTTTTTTATTAATTCAAATAAAATTCGTCGATTTAATTGAAAATTAAACCTAGATTAAAAGTGCTGTGAAGGGGTTGGGGTTGTATCAACTACTAACAATTGATATAATCCTGTAATTTAGAGTCTGATTAAGCGATTTGAGTGGTTGAGTCAACCCTGTAGCAGTTTTTTCATTTTTTTTTTCTGAATATCCAAATCGCCTCGTGGAATTAATACGGGTTCTTATGGGAACGGTTTAAGCAAAGGCCGCCGATTCATCGATTCCGACTTATCGGCACTTCGGTTAAGATTACTAGCTTCATAAAAATGATAGAAAAGCCATTTTTTTCAGGATATGATCCCCAAAGAACGGAGCTATATTTTAACTAAAATTAATTTTTTTAAAGCACATGAGAACTTCAGAAAAAAATTGCGAATTTAAACAAAATTTTCACACAATTTGTTATGGTCAACTTTATGAGCGCGCTAAGCGAAAACTTAATTTTTCTCGAGTCTGAAATTTACAAGGATTATACTCGTATTCATTACCTATGTTTTGGTTATAATTTCAAGCCTTTCGAAGATTTTCGATTTTTCGCCGAAATTACATTTTTTTTAGAAATTTCGTGGATTTTTTTCCACTCGAAACGGTTGAATGAAATCTGTCAATTATATAGGAATTTACTCGTTGCGTACGACCGATTTCAGGGCCCCTATTCCTGAAATTGATCGAACGTTTCGGTCGTATGAAATCTGTTATTTAGATAGGAATTTACATGTGAATTTGACAGTTGCGTACGACCGATTTCATGCGATCGATTTCAGGAATATGGCATGTATTGTAAATCGGTTTAGTGTATTTTTTAACAAGAGATGGTGTTGCTCTTGTATTATCTGTCAGTTCAGTATGTCTTTACAATAACAGATGGCATTGTTTGTATTTCTCATTTTTTTTAAATAAGATTTACTGTAAATCCGTTTGGTGTATCTTTTCAATAAGAGATGGCACTGTTTGGATTATAGGTCAGTTAACTTATGTCTTTAGAATAACAGATGGCGTTGCTTACTTCGCACAGTTTTTTTTAATAAAAAATGTAATGGCTTGTATTATAAATCCCTTTAGTGTATATGTATCTATTGAATAAGAGATGTCAGTGCTAGTATTCTAGGTCAGTTTAGGATGATTTAAAATAACAGGGGGCTTATTCCTGAAATCGTTCGTAAGCAACTGTCAAATTCACACGTAAATTCCTATCTAACTTTATATTTTTGAGTTTACGTGAAGTGATTGATCCTTACTTCAGTGAAGTAATTCTATTTTGTAATTCCAATCTAAATGACAGAGTTGATACGACCGAAACGATCGCACAATTTCAGGAATACGGGCCCAGATGACACCGCTCTTGTTTCTTAGTAATTATCATAGGGTAAGAAATACATAGGGAGGCAACCAGTGCGTCACTTAGTGTCTTTAATTTAAGAAATGGCACTGCTTGTATTTTAAATCAGTTTAGTAAAGTGTCACATAGCTCATAAAGTAAACTTGACTGTTTGAATGTCTATCGAATGACAGATGGAATTATTTTTATTGTAGATTATTTAGATCAAGAAGCACTACTTCTTGGTCGTCCTGATCCAGGTCTACGTCGATTCGCTTCAGACAATCTGAACCAACAATTACCAATACACTTCGACCGACTCTTTCGGCAATAGCACGAACCGAAAATTCCACTTTTTTTTGTTTAAAAATTATTTTCTTTTTCGCTTTATAATTATACTTACACTCGCACGCGCTCCGATTTATTCATGTAATTGTCTCGAGCTTTTGAAAATCAAACATCTCTCCTCCTATTGATACAATTTCTGTGGGGCTGCAGAATCCGCCGGTAATTCGATTACGTTGTTGTAGCCCCGTTTGATTTGCTTCTTTTTTTTTTGTTGTGTGTGCGGGTCGAGGGGCACGTCCACGCCAGTGTGTCTAGTCGAGGGCGGATTTTGTTTGTTTTCGAATGGCAAACAGGACGCGAAAATCGAGTTATCGTTCAACCTCGAGAGTTACACGGGGGCTCGGCTCGCATGCAGCCAGCATATTGATTCATTCCCGAAAAGAATTAATTAATTCGCGCCTACTAGAAGGAGGAGAATCCTTATAGTATAGATAAATATATACAGAGAGCTTTTTTTAACATTATACATTTCCCCTATGTATACCTGCAAAATACGCGAGTCAAGTGCATTGATGTGTGTGTGTTTAGTTGCCTATAACACGCAATTGAACACATATATGCCAAATAAGCAACTAAACATACACACATTGCGTTTGACTCGCGTTTTTTGAAGTTATACACTTCCCATAATGTAAATATATGTAAAACAAATAACTTTGAATAAAGGTATTGTATAAATAAAAATAGTTGTCCTTTCTCCTACTATTTTTATTTAAATAATTAGTCTCCAAAAACCATCAACCAACATAAAGAAGATTAAAAGATATTGAAGTAGTATAAGTATAAAATAAAACCAATGAATAAACACACAACACTTCGTAAATATTGTAAATCCTGTTAATGGACACAGTCTGTTCAGTTTTTGCATAAATAAATAAATTAACAAATAATAATGTCAGAGTTAAATAGGGAAATATAATTTAATAAAATACGCCAAATAGCAAAACTAATCAATATGTGATCAAAAAAATCATAAATGAACATACATATAGATTTAATTAATAGAAAATTTAAAGAAATTAAGTTCCATTAATTACGACCCTCCAAAACAGTACGTTAAATTATTTTATATCCCACAACTTACAAATAATTTCATAAAATAAAAAAATCAATTCAATTTCAGCATATTATATCAATGTAATCTTGAAGCACAAAAAAATATACATTTTTTATAAAAATAGTTTTATCAAATTTGTTCTTTTAATTCCTCGTTTCGTTAAAAAAATATCGTTTGTAGATGCAGTTAATTCATTCGCAGTTATACCGTTTAAAAATTATATTGAAAAAAGTGCATTTTTTGGCTATTTTTGGTTTTTTTTCGGTCATTAAAAATTATTATTAGAGATAGAACAAAACTGTAAACAGCAAATTTGGAGCTTTTTAAAAGCTCTACAACTCTCTAATTTGAATTTTTATTCTATCTCTAACCGTTTAGAAATTATATCGAAAAAAGTGCATTTTTGGGAATTTTTTGGCCATTTTTGGTTTTTTTTCGGTCATTAAAAATTATTATTAGAGATAGAACAAAACTGTAAACAGCAAATTTGTAGCTTTTTGAAAGCTCTACAACTCTCTAATTTGAATTTTTATTCTATCTCTAACCGTTTAGAAATTATATCGAAAAAAGTGCATTTTTGGGAATTTTTTGGCCATTTTTTGAGGTTTTTCGGTCATTAAAAATTATTATTAGAGATAGAACAAAACTGTAAACAGCAAATTTGGAGCTTTTTAAAAGCTCTACAACTCTCTAATTTGAATTTTTATTCTATCTCTAACCGTTTAGAAATTATATCGAAAAAAGTGCATTTTTGGGAATTTTTTGGCCATTTTTGGGGGTTTTTGAGTCATAAAAAATTTATTATTAGAGATAGAACAAAACTGTCAGCGGCAAAGTTGTAGCTTTTTGAAAGCTCTACAACTCTCTAATTTGAATTTTATTCTATCTCTAACCGTTTAGAAATTATTTTGAATTCATCTCACCGCTTTAATCCATCTTACCCGTCTCAATATTATTAATATTTGTTTAAAAAAAAAATGGAACAGAATAAGTGTATTACTTCTCATAATATAAAAATTTGGTTCCATCAAGAGGGTAGCAGAGCAAGTATCGAAATATTATTAATATTTGTATTTGCTTTTTAGTCTGAAATTAACATTGTTAAAGGTCACATCGTGACCGAAATGTACATCTGCATTTAATAAATTTTGTGAACTAAGGAGTCTTAATTTTTCATTAGGGCCGTTTTACACACACAAGAATTCTCGCATAAATTCATAATATAATTATATATAGAAAAATATTATAAGTTTGCGCATGTGCATTACCACGATTTTTATAATATATTTCTTGCGAGAATTCTCGCGAGAAATATATTGAACATGTTCAAAATAATCTAGAAAAGAATTATATAAAACAGTCTCCCAATAATGTTAAGCAATAGCATACCACATAATGGCGCGTCTGCTTGTATTGGACGACTGTAAAAACAATCTGCTCTGCTTATTTCCTCAATAATTATTTGCTGTGTAAAACAGGAAAAATATTTTTATATATATAATTATAGCAAAACTTTTATATATAATTCTCGCACAACTTTCTGCGAGAATCCTTGTGTGTGTAAAACGGCCCTTAAATAGTAAACAACAAATAATTTCTCTCCAGTCCACAACTTTCCCGTTTTCCAGTCACACATCTTTTTTCGCGTGTATTCCTTAACAAACACTTGCAGTTATTTATCCCCCCCGTTCTATTTTTTCTCTCTCGAGAAAACCCCTTTTTTTCTTGCTTTCTCATTCTCGTCTTTTGTAGCATTTTTGGATTAAAAGTTGGTCTCAATCCGGAAACACTTGAGGGTGTTTCTTAATGGAAATGCGATTTGTTTACACAAAGACGATGATACATGGAATGGTGATTTATATATTCTTAGCTTTAATTTGCACTTTTCAAAATAATGTATCACACTTTTGTAAAGTGTGAATTAAAATATTTAAATAAAAATACTTGTCCTTTCTCCTACTTACTTTTTATATATCTAGTGAAATAAAAAATAAGTTCGATAGCCTGTTCAAGCAAGCAAGAAAGAAACAAATATACCATAAAATATTGTAAATATATGTAAAACAAATAACTTTGAATAAAGATATTGTAGTAGTAAAAAATAAGTAGGAGAAAGGACAAGTATTTTTATTTAAATAATTAAAGTCTCCACAACGAACAACCAGCATAAAGAATATGTGAATTAAAATGTTTGCGTTTTCTCATCCCTAAAGAAAACGTGTGTCAACTGGGCCTTCGATCGCGAAAAAGATGTATCAATATGTAAAAGAGAGAATGATGGCCTTATATTACGTAACTTTTATTTTATTTTCATTTTTTGCATTAATTATACACTATGTTATTGTTGTGCAACAGAAAATGTCCATTATTGAAAATTTGTTAAAAGTTCTTAAGTCATAATGTCGTAGTAGCTAGAGAGGAAATAATTTATTAATTATTTTCAAATTTTTTTTATTTAATTTAGAAATATATATGCCAGAAAAACGAAAGATCGTGACACCCAATGCCTTGCACTTCAATGTCTTGTTAAAATAGATAATTAGGAGATAAACCAAATAATAAACAGAATATAAAGAATCAGAACACGAGCCAGACTGATCAGTATAAGTAGTGCGGAGAAACACGAAAGTAAATCTTGCTCGGCCGAAAATTCCATATGTAATTATGCAAGGGGAACATATAACGCTCCAGATTACTGTATAATTAGTAACTTTAAAACCAATTTCTGACTATAGCAGTAACATAAAATGACTTTAAAGTCAATTATTGATTAATATAGTAAATTTAGAGACAATTTATGACTAAAATAGTGACATACAATGACTTTAAAGTCAATTTCTGATTAAACTAGTGATAAACAATGAATTTAAAATAATTTACTGATTACAATAGTGACTTTAGAGTCAATTTATGACTAAACTATTGACGTTAAATGTCTTTAGAGCTAACTTATGAGTAAAATAGTGACATACAATGTCTCTAAAGTTAATTAATGATTAAAATAGTGACTTTAGAGTAAATTTATGACAATAGTATTAACTTTAAAGTCAAATTATGACTAAAGTATTGACGTTAAATGACTTTAAAGTCAATTATTGATTAAAATAGCGACTTTAAAGTCAATTTATGATTAAAGTATTCACGTTAAATGACTTTAAAGACAATTATTCATAAAAATAACGACTTTATAGTCAATTTATAACTATAGTATTAACTTTAAAAGACTTTAAAGTCAATTATTGATTAAAATGCGACTTTAAAGTCAATTTATGGCTAAAGTATTGACGTTAAATGACTTTAAAGTCAATTTATGATTAAAATAGTGATGTACAATTACTTTAAAATCAATTATTGATTAAAATAGTGACTTCAAAGTCAATTTAAGACTAAAGTATTGACGTTAAATGACTTTAAAGATAATTATCGATTAAAATATTGACTTAAAGGTCAATTTATGACTAAAGTATTGACGTTAAATGACTTTAAAGTCAATTATTGATTAAAATAACGACTTTAAAGTCAATTTATGACTAAAGTATTGACGTTAAATGACTTTAAAGATAATTATCGATTAAAATACCGACTTCAAGGTCAATTTATGTCTAAAGTATTGACGTTAAATGACTTTAAAGTCAATTTATGATTAAAATAGTGACGTACAATTACTTTAAAATCAATTATTGATTAAAATAGTGACTTCAAAGTCAATTTATGACTAACATATTTACGTTAAATGTCTTTAGAGCCAATTTATTACTAAAATAGTGACATACAATGACTTTAAAGTCAATTTAAAATAATTTACTGATTACAGTAGTGACTTTAGAGTCAATTTATGACTAACATATTGACGTTAAATGTCTTTAGAGCCAATTTATGAGTAAAATAATGACGTACAATGACTCTAAAGTTAATTAATAATTAAAATAGTGACTTTAGAGTAAATTTATGACTATAGTGTTGACGTTAAAAGACTTTAAAGTCAATTGTTGATTATAATAGCGACTTTAAAGTCAATTTATGACTAAAGTATTGACGTCAAATGACTTTAATGTGAATTATTGATTAAAATAGCGACTTTAAAAACAATTTATGACTAAAGTGTTGACGTTAAATGACTTTAAAGTCAATTTATGATTAAAATAGTGACGTACAATTACTTTAAAATCAATTATTGATTAAAATATTGACTTCAGAGTCAATTTATGACTAACTTATTGACGTTAAATGTCTTTAGAGCCAATTTATTACTAAAATAGTGACATACAATGACTTTAAAGTCAATTTAAAATAATTTACTGATTACAGTAGTGACTTTAGAGTCAATTTATGACTAACATATTGACGTTAAATGTCTTTAGAGCCAATTTATGAGTAAAATAATGACGTACAATGACTCTAAAGTTAATTAATAATTAAAATCGTGACTTTAATGTCAATTATTGATTAAAATAGCGACTTTAAAGTCAATTTATGACTAAAGTGTTGATGTTAAATGACTTTAAAGTCAATTTATGATTAAAATAGTGACGTACAATTACTTTAAAATCAATTATTGATTAAAATAGTGACTTCAGAGTCAATTAATGACTAACTTATTGACGTTAAATGTCTTTAGAGCCAGTTTATGACTAAAATAGTGACATACAATGACTTTAAAGTCAATTTCTGATTAAACTAGTGATAAACATTGAATTTAAAATAATTTACTGATTACAATAGTGATTTAAGAATCAATTTATGACTAAAATATTGACGTTAAATGTCTTTAAAGCCATTTTATGAGTAAAATAGTGACATACAATGACTCTAAAGTTAATTGTTGATTAAAATAGCGACTTTAAAGTCAATTTATGAGTAAAGAATTGACGTTAAATGACTTTAAAGACAATTATTGGTTCAAATAGTGACTTCAAGGTCAATTTATGACTAAAGTATTGACGTTAAATGACTTTAAAGTTAATTATTGATTCAAATAACGACTTTAAAGTCAATTTATGATTAAAGTATTGACGTTAAATGACTTTAAAGACAATTATTGATTCAAATAGCGACTTTAAGGTCAATTTATGACTAAAATAGTGACATATAATGACTCTAAAGTTATTTAATGATTAAAATAGTGACTTTAGAGTAAATTTATGACTACAGTATTGACGTTAAAAGACTTTAAAGTCAATTATTGATTCAAATAGCGACTTTAAAGTCAATTTATGATTAAAATAGTCACGTACAATTACTTTAAAATTAATCATTGATTAAAATAGTGACTTCAGAATCAATTTATGACTAACATATTGACGTTAAATGTCTTTAGAGCCAATTTCTGACTATAGCAGTAACATAAAATGATTTTAAAGTCAATTATTAATTAATATAGTGACATTAGAGTCAATTTATGATTTGACTGTAAAACCAATTTCTGACTAACCCCACACCCAGTTCTCAGGAGTCTGTTCATTATTTCATGTCCACCGGCTTTGTTGGCCTTGTGTTTCTTATTCTCTCACTTGATTAAATTTATCTGAGTGAATAATGCCATTCTCACTAGTCGAATACTATACTTTTTCTACTTGTATTAAATAATTATGCATTATTGTATTGCATTAAATTATTTTCTCATAAGGTATTAACAAAATTATGAGAAAATATTTTATAATTTTTCTTATTTAAATCAATTCGTTTCATTTTAAAGTGTAAGTGGTATAAAAAGGTTTACTTTTCTTCCTTATCCAAAATTGAGAAAATGTACCACCAAGTTAACGCCGTCAAAATACAAGATTCAAACCGTTTTATATTTTCAAGGGATTTCGCTGGCAGTAAAATAAGGGTGATATTCTTAGCAGTTGTTTCAATATCTGTAATGGTAATGAAAAAAAAAAATCGGGATGTAATTGGTTAAAGGTATTGAGTTATGAAATATTAATAAAACACCTTTTTTTAACTTTGTTTGTATAACAAATATTATAATCTTACACAATGTATAACGAAGTAGAAGCCTCAGTGATCAGAAATATGAAATATTAATAAACTATATGAATAATGGAGATTTTTTCTATCCAAAATACATTAGTAATGTATATATTATTCAATATGAGTAGAAAAAATATATTAACTCTTTGCATTCTTTTGTCGCCGTATTTGCGACATTGAAAATATCAGGACAAAAACGAGAAATTATTGAATTTTGTGACACTTGCCCCGGTAATCCTCGGTTGCACATTGGTGGTTGCTTCCAAAAATAACACACTTTTTTTTTAGTAATTTTTAGTAATTCATTAATAGTTACTAGGCTGGAGTAAAAAGTTAATTAAATAATCACTAATAAATAATATTAAACGACAGAAATGTTTCTTATATTAGTTTTACTATGTATAAATTCCCAACCGCAATTCATCCATGCATCCATTCACTTTCTATCCGAAGATAAATTGATAATCAGCACGCGCGCGCCTTCAAAATAATCCCCACTTTCTGCATCCCCGTTCCTATTTCCATTCCAATTCATCCCCGAAAAGTGAATCCTTGGCAATTTTATATCTACAAGTGACCGCTAATCTCGCCCCCCCTGCCATTGAGGTCGCGTGCCTCCCGGAAACGCCGCATTAAACACGAATTAATAACACACCCCCCACATACGAGCCGGAATATTTACTTTGCACTTGATTTACTTGATTCAGTGTCGCACCTCGGAAGTCGACTCTTCCGTGGGAGAGCGCCGGAGGAGAGGAATACAAAACGGACGGATTACTCGTGCTCGGTTTGGTTTTTTTTTGATGTTTCCAATTGGAATAGAAGGGAGGGTGATGAAAACAAAAAAAATAAAGAAATGATCGTAATAAAGAGCGGAGGGGTTAAATCCGGGTGGAGCGTTTCGATGGGATCGCCTCCGGTTTTCGTTTCACAGGTGAATTTCATTTGTTTCGTCTCATTTGTGAAACAGGTGAAATCTAGACTAACCTGAAAATTAAGCTTCTAGAGGTTAAATATAACCTAAAAACTTCATGAAGTTTAGATTTTAGGTTATGTTCTAAACAAACCTAAAAACTTGATGAAAGTAAAATTGTTCTAGAAATATGCCTAGGCATTGTTTGGCTCAACCGGCTTTAACTTGTGAAATACTTTTTGGTCCAGAACTTCCTCTTAAAAATATCTTTATTTTCTTTCATTTAATCTATGCAAAACTTGGACAGTACATAACCTAATAAACAACCTTCTATTTTTTAAGTTGGTCGATTGCCAATTTTCCGAATTGCAATGGTATTAAATCTTATGTAAATATGTAAATTTATATGTTTTGTACTTTTAAGAAACAAACTGAAGAATTATGACAAAAAAAAACTAGAGTTATACTATCATTCTACTAAAATTCTAGTAACATTTTTTAATAAAGAAAACCTTGACATACACTGTAAAATCATTGTTTCTTCTGTGCGTTAATAAACATTCGTTCGACGATCAGGCCTTTCGCCGTATTAAAAATTTAAATTAAACCTCGAAGCGAAAAAGAGCGTATAAATCACCAACATGCATGTTATATGCGCCTGTTTATACGTGTGTTTGTTGAGGACCCCACCGTTCTTCTCCCTCGCCCGGCCGATGGTTTTAAGGCCTTATTAAAAGCGGTTTTATGGGTTACGATGCGCGATGGGGGCAATTACGGGCCCCCTTTGATTTAGCGCGCCCGGCGCGCGGATTTATAAATTAATAACATCGGAAATCGCCAACCGTGGGCGAAACAGCGAATCCGTCCGCTACTTGCGGTCGCATCCATAAATTATCTCGCTTCTTATTTTCAAAATTGTAAAATCGCAAAATAGGTTATCGATCCGAGGTCTTTCTGCCAGCTACAAAATATTTCTTTTAATTCTCCATTTAGGACAGAGAGGAAAATGTGCTTTCTGCATCGCCTCTCTTGTTACCACAGAAATTACGTACGAGTGTTTCGCACTTTCCTACACAAATCAGTTAATATCCATTTAAAAAGTGTGCAACTTATTCGCGGCCACTTTTCATGGAATTTAACGCATATTAAAATCAATTCCAGTTCACCAGTCGTGTCCTTTAATAATATCACAGTCCATTCCTGCAAATGCCTCGGTATCCTGTTTGACACAGAACTTTCCTTTAAACTGCATATATTAGTCTAGCTGTCCCTTAAAAGTTGTCCAAAAAGCTTTGACACTTTTCTAAAAATTTGTGCTCTCTCCTCCCTGCTTGCTCGCTTTATTTTTCTATCTTTCTTTCAATGACCGACAGCTCAATGGGTATTGCGCTGACAACTAAGACTGCAGCCTCAGAGACAGTTCTATATACGCATGATAGTATTTCCTTTGCACTGATGCTAACCGTTTCATGTAGAATTCGATTCTCATCTTATTTCCCAATATATCTGAATCGTAAAGTCCACTGTTTTCGTTAATATTAACCATGATCGTACTAAGCAATGTTATTTGTATTTTTGCTTTTATAACAACTTTAAAAATATGTTCGAAAATAGTTATCCATCCTTATACCAAGATGATAATAATAACTCTTTATTTCCAAACAGATACATAGTTCTAATAACAGGGAAATTAATCTTAAATTAATTGAAAAATGAGAATTATCCGACCAATACACGTGTTATAAGATTAGATTTAATTTAGTTAAGGGTATTTCTAGATTTTATTTAAGCCGCGTGATTAGTAGAATCATTACTTTGTTTTTTTTTTTTTAGTTTCGTTTTCATGTAAATCAATCATTTCAAGAGCTGAAGGACACCCCGGTATAAGTTACAATGATTCCAGGAGGAACAGACACTGTTGATTTGAGAGGAATCAATTTCATCCACATCCATGTCCATCGTTATGATAGCATGAATCGTGTAAGTCGTCGGTGCAATCGTGCTGCTTATCATAACCTTCTGCTGGTTTGCTACACAAGAAGGGAAACACAAGAAACAGAGCTCCGCTATATATAAATAAATCATCTCGGCCAATCTAACGAATACATAGGTCTTGACGGTCGTCTGTTCGAAATGGAAAAATCATCATTAACAGATGTGAATCCGGTCATGACGCTGTCCAGACAACATTCTGTGCCGCCGTCCGTTGCGAGCAGAGGGACTGAAGTCAGCTAGGCGAAGAAAATGCTTATCGACGATGAATAAAATGACGGTAGTGGAGATGAAGAATCAAGGACTTGTGATTATGGAAAGAATGTAGCCAAAATTTCAAAATCATTTCAAAAGCGACAACCCTACCTCACCAGTGGGAAGCGCAGCCCCTACGGTTGCTGATACTTCAAGACTTACTCCATCACACAGCGTACGCTCATCCATCCACAGCAGACTGTACGAAACATCGACACGCTATTGATGTGATATGGTTCGGGATTGAGATAGCTAGTATTGTAAATGTTAGGTTAGGTTTTAATCGATGGGGCAGCGATTTACTTGCGGGGCTAAGGTAATGGACACGGCAAGAGTAAAAGGGGTTTGTCTTCCACAGAACTGTATCCATTGAAGCAGAACTGTATCTAGGAACAGATGGAAGCGTACTCTTTGCGGGGGAGAAAATAAGTCCAACAAGGAAGCAAAGGCGGAAGCCTATGAGAACGATAAGATGGTAGGAGCGCTGAGCGTCCAACAATAGCTGGACTAAGGTATTGATAAATCGAGGTGGGAAGGACCACGGGCAGTTGAGCTACCACCTCACTCAGGGCACGGGAGTTTCGGTGCGTATCGAGAATTTCGAAGGCGCTGAACGGAAACTGCAAATACTGCGAGATGGTGGACGATACAGCACGACACACCCTGCTGGAGTGCGAGGACTGGACGGAAGAGAGGGAGAGTAGAAACGGCAGATCGGACGAATAAGGTGTTGGCAAGTGAGTAGAAAATTAATGCTTTCTGGACAAAATTAATACATAATTAGTACAATATTATGATAACTTAGTTTTTTTTTCAATTTCGAGGAAGTAGCGGTGCCGCCAGTATATGACTTAAAACATTTATTGCTAATCACAACTTCACGTTACTCAGAATATTTTACTTCGTCAAGGGCTTTATGATTATTTATAAAAATACTCATGGCAAACAACAAAAAGGTGTAGGAATTTTTAAACAAAACTCGACAGAAATGTTTTACTAGTCAAAAATAGTAATTGATTGAAATTTCAAAGATAAAAGCATATTTCATTTAATGATGTGCTTTATTACCCCAATTAGCTTCACACTCCCGTACCCTTCTGGGCATGGATTCCACCAGGTTGTCGATTTCTCCCCGAGGCATTGCATCTCAGCCAATCTGTAGTTCATGCCAGGGAGCTTCTAGTGACTAATTGCTTGACCCATTATATCCAACACATGTTCAATGGGCTAAAAGTCTGGAGATCTGGGTGGCTACGGCAAGATATTGATGTTAGACTCTTCGAAGTGCTGCATAGAATGCGGGGATGGGCATTATCCTATTGGAAAATCCAGCTTATGGAGAAATGGAAGGATACCACTTGAACAACACATCGATGGGCATTCAAATTGCCACGGATGAATATAAATTGAGACCTGTCTTCATAAACAATAGCATCACCCGCAATATGTTATACACATGCCGCTTAACAGAAAACTGCATATAGCGTCGTTCTCTACGTCTACATCTGACCTTCATGGAACCGTCATGCATTCCCAAGCATACTAGGGATTCGTCATTAGAGACTCAATCCAGTCGCAAGGTATACCATTCCAGACATTGCTGTCGATGACGAGCAGTGGAAGCACAGAATGTGGTCAATATGACTGCAAATTAAAGTTCTAATTCGTCGGTAAATTGTACGAAGGATTACAGGACAACCTTCGTTTCCAAACCATTGATCGGCTATTGATCTTGCACTCGACAATCAGTCCCTTGGTGCCATTAAGCGAAGATGGCAGTACTGGACCACATTTGTCTGTCTTCCTCTTCGACGACGTTCCTGACCTTCTACAGACCATGCTTGATAACACCATACTACAGAGGATTCGTTACAGTTAAGACTATTAGCAATTTCTATGAATGAAAAATAACCTTGATAATTCGACCTCTGTTGAATTCACTCAGTTGTCGATTATTTTCACGTCGACGTACTCTAGGCATAATCGCAATCTCAAAACGCAAAGAAGATCTCAATTGAATTGCAACCAAAAACAATATCGAAATCGACTTAATCTCGCAATAATCCGAGTAAAGAATTAAAGCATGCAACGGTAAAGACAATACAAATCTTATATTAATTAGTGATAATAAAGGATTAATTTTAAATATTTCTTTATAAGTTTCGTTATATTTTAGATTCAATCCTTTCTATGAAACTAAAGAACGCCAATAAACGTCAATCCATATATATTAAATACATTCCATCAGCAACGCGGCGTTCTTTTCCTCCTTCTCGTTTCTGTCCTCTTTTTATTATTATTATTATTAATATCACTGATTTGTGTCCGACATGTAGGCTTTCCTTTTTCCTTTCTATATTTTTTATTTTTTTTATTTTCCCCCCTTTGGGTCGTTTTAATTGTGCCGTATATAGAACGGTGGCTAAATGGGCGATGGTTTATTGGCCGGCGAGGGCCCGAGGGCGCGACGATTATAAATATGCATGCCGTATATATTCGTTCGTAATGCCGAAACCATTACTCAAACATTGTTTTTCTTCTTCGTCTTCTTATGTGGGGCCGCGACCGACTCGATTTTCCCCCCGGGCAACGATGAAGCTCAACAATTTAAACAAGAAAGAAATACACGAAAAAAAAATCAACTAGTACTACCAATACGATTTTGTTGTTGTTATTTCTGTTAGTTATATGTAACTTTAAATGTAAGTACCTTATTGTAAGCTCCATCTACATGCGATATAACGAAATGTAACACCTCTATGACAGTGGTTCTTAAAGTAGAAGTCCTCGGTAGGAAACCTTTACGTGCGAGAGAGGCATTTTGGATTTAAAAAAAGGCAGCGAAAGAAGAGAGCTACAGTAATGCACTTGTCAAGTGGCAGCTAAGATGGAACAAAAATTTGTATATAACTTCTCGCGGGGTGATTATAAATCTATTTGCTGAAAAAATTCTATTTACCCCTTGGGACAGCTTGTTTAATGATAATGATGTAAACATTAATGTTAGCATTTTTTATTCAGTATTATATTTTATTATTGACTTGTTTACCCCAAGGGTCATTGATAAATCCTCTACTTGTCGAAAGCATTGTTACCCTAAGTGGTTTTCCTCAGATCTCATTGAACTTATTTCTATGAAAAAAAAAATACATCACCGTAACTTTAAGATTTCTGGCCTAGCAATCGACTACGATATTTTTAAAGAAACGCGGGCACGATGTAAGCAACTGTCTCTGATTTGCTATAGGAATCATATTCAGTCAGTTGAAGAATCTCTTGTAAATAATCCTAAATTATTTTGGAACCACATAAATTCAAATCGTTCAATCTCTACTGTACCAGACTCATTTGAGAATAATGGTACTAGTGCTCAAGAAATTGTTGAGTTGTTTGCTGATCACTTTGGTTCAGTTTATAAAGTACCCTCAAGTAATGTTACCTTATCTTCAAAATTATCAATTAGTTCCTTCAATCATATTAATTACAGCACCAATGAGGCATTAAAAATTATAGACTAATCTGTTTGAAAGATTCATACTGTACTGGCCCAGATGGTTTTCCATCAATTCTATTGAAGCATTGTTCCTTCTCCCTTAGTCACCCTCTGTGGCTTCTTTTCAATCAATCTCTAAGTACAGGCTGCTTTCTATCACTATGGAAAAATGCTATAATTGTACCCATTTTTAAAAGTGGAAAAAGGAACATTGTTTCTAACTATCGGCCGATTTCTCTTTTATCATTTATTCAAAAAATATTTGAAAAAATAATAACTGCTCCTCTATCTGAATGCATATCTAGTGTATTATCTGACAAGCAACATGGTTTCAAAAGGGGATGTTCCACTTCATCTAATTTTCTCTCTTATGGCAACTGTATCGTTTCAGCCTTGGACGCTGTGTATGATGTGGACTCCGTCTACACCGACTTTTCCAAGGCGTTCGATACGGTTGATCATAGTATTCTTCTTTCGAAGCTAATGCGAATCGGTATTGATGGGGCCATGTTGAATTGGCTGCAATCGTATTTGTCTGGTAGATCACAGACCGTGCGTATTGGCAGTGTTTTATCTTCAAACATTCCGGTTACTTCAGGGGTTCCCCAAGGATCTCACTTGGGCCCTCTGTTGTTTAATATCTTCATAAACGATGTGATCGACTGTTTCCTCCACGCTCAGTGTTTACTATTTGCTGACGATATAAAAATATATTTCTGATGAATGTTCTTCAATTCAATTACAAGATGATTTGAATAGATTTTCCATCTGGTGCAGTGATAACCGTATGAATCTTAACCTAGATAAATGCCACTCGATAACATTTACTAAAAAGAAAGAAAAGTCAATAAGAAACTATTTAATTTCCGACGTTCTATTATCGCGGGTCTTGAAATAAAAGACTTGGGAGTGTTACTAACATATAATTGGAACTTCAGCAAGCATTTACACCTTATAACTTCTAAGGCAGGTCGTGCACTAGGGTTTCTAAAAAGAAATAGTAAAATAATTAACACTGTTGTATCCTTTCTTCACACTTTATTTAACAGTGTTAATTATTTTGAATATACTCTTCGCGTAACTCAAAACCAATCACAAATTAGTATTAATCAACAATTTTGTTATAAAATTAATAATTGTTTTCTCGTAAACAATCCGAATGGCAATCAAAACCGTAAACGCCCGGCAATTCATCAATTCAATTTTCCCACCGCCGAGAATCTCTCCCAAGATCAAAACCACCGGCAAACAGCGCAGGAAACACGAACGGCACGGAACACCCTCCCTGTTTATCATCGCCTCGCGAAACTTTCCGCCCAAGACGACGACGACGCCTTCTCCCCATTCCGCTAATTCATCCCTC
The DNA here is from genome assembly GCA_963082785.1 of Philonthus spinipes. Taxonomy (NCBI): domain Eukaryota; kingdom Metazoa; phylum Arthropoda; class Insecta; order Coleoptera; family Staphylinidae; genus Philonthus; species Philonthus spinipes. Next base: position 15,820,034 of record OY720311.1, on the reverse strand, counting down.
TCGCCCTTTGACGACGGATTACCATATTGCATAACTTTCGGTCCTGATTTTCCCCCCCGTTCCCCGATTTCCCCCCCGGCACGGTTTCCACGGCAACGCGGGGCGGACCGCCCTCCCCCGCGCGCGCTGCCTCTTCGACGATATGCTGATTTACTGCGGGATATAAAAAAAGGGAGGAAATAGGGGATGCGCGTATTCCGGAGCCGGTTCATCAAACCGGGCTTTGAGTGAATTGTTTGAAGGATTATGGAAATTACGCGGAAATTATTGTAGTGAGGGTGAGAACCACCCTCACGAGCTTCATACACAAAGAGAGAAAGATAACGGGATTAATAAAGACGTGCAAAACCTACGAGGAATCTCGATTAGGAAATATTGTTATTACCTGAAATTCAATTAATTTCATAGAATATTTGTTTTAACTTGTTAATTGTTGTTCTGACTTAGAGCGCACCTCCACAGATTGGGGATTGTAAAATCACCAGAAACCGCGGAGCATATCCTTGGATATTGCCCAGCTCTAAAGTCCAGTAAAAAAGCCATACTGGGTGAGGAATTAGGGATCTACCTGCCTCGGCACTGATGAGGTAGGCTAGGGCCTTATGAGAATGGCCAAACTCGAAATACAGATGGACTTCTTTTACTATCTGTCTCGGGGCCATACCGCCCTGAACAATGCACAAACAGGGTACGACACCGCAATTGACACCCAGACAATACGGTTAGTGTTCATAATGGATTGCTTCCCCAGTGCGCCTCGGTTTACTTCCCCTTACCCCCCAATATTTTAAGAAAGAGATAGATTTCCGAGATTTTTGGCCATTTTCATGTAGTCGCGGTAGGCTGGCTGTGTTGATACATAGTCTCAGATAACTTAAAGAAAGGAAGCATTAGGGGCTTAATGAGGTATGTCTGCGGAATATGCACACCTCCCACAATACCGTAAGCGTATTATTCTCCTTGAAAATCTATAAAAAAAACAGCGGATTTTTATACAATAAAATATTCAAGCAACATTCATTTAGGGCATCATTTAGGTCTTTCGAACCGAATCAGACCATGTGCAATGTATTTTTACATATTTTCAGAGAGATTATAAAAAAAAATGAAATCGGCATTTTTCTTTTAATTCAACATAAAAAAAATTGTCAGCCTATGATGCGCTTGTATGCTATCACTTTTAAACTGAAAGATATCTATAGCGACAATTTTTTACCTTGTAATAATACCTCCTCATTTACACACTACGATGCATTAACCGTTAAAAAAATTCCGTCTGAAGAGTACTTTACGGCTATTAAACATTTAAAAACAAACTTTTCTACGGGACCGGATAATATACCAGCGATGATTATTGTTGATTGTCGATATTGTTCTGCAGAACCATTATTGAACATATATATATATCCTGATGTTGAAGACCACTGTTTTTCCTTGTATCTGGAAAGTCTTGAAAATCATACCAGTTCACAAATCAAATAGAAAAGAGCATTCACTTTTTCACAATTATATAAATATATTAAATAAAAATGATTTGAAAATAATTAAAAAATTATTTCCACATTTAGCTTACTTATGTAGCGTAAGTCAAAAGTCACAGAGCTAAATGTGGAAATAATTTATTAATTATTTTCGAAACTGACATTATCTCTAATTATAAGCCTATATCTTTAATTTGCAACTTCGCCAAAATATTTGAAATTATGCTCTATAACTCAGTTTATTTTCATCGCAGCAAATACATTACCCCAAAACAGCATGGGTTTGTCAAAAGTAAGAGCACTTTTACTAACCCGTGTAATTTTACTGAATTTATATTCTGTGCTTTGGATAAGACGTAATATATACGGATTTTTCTAAGGCGTTCGACAAGGTAAACCATGCCTTACTAAGTAATAAACTACATCTCTTTGGTTTCGAAAACAATCTCATATCATTAATAAATAGTTACTTATATGATAGAGTTGCTTTTGCTGAATATAGGTCTGTTAAGTCTCGAAACTTTTCCTGCTCAAGCGGTGTACCACAAGGTTCCAACTTGGGACCTATATTATTTTTGCTCTTCATTAATGATATTGTAACATGCATCGATTGTAATAGCCTACTCTATGCTGATGATTTAAAGTTATTTGATACAATTGAAACAATCGAAGATTGCTACAAACTTCAGTGTAATCTCAATAATATTCAGATGTTGTGTGTCAATAATGGTTTGCACTTAAATATTACCAAATGCAAGACTATGACATATGGCAGAATATTTAACCCGATAAAATATATCTATAGTATAAATGATGAGATATTAGAATCCGTCACAGTCTTCCGTGATCTTTGACAACAAACTAGTTTTCAACCATCGTGTTTTTAGTTTAATAAAATCTTGCTATGCATTGCTAGGTTTTTTAATACGTAACACGAAGCAGTTTAATAACATTCAGCCTTTAGTAGGTTTTTACTACGCTTTTATACGTAGTAAACTGGAGTATTGTTCCGTTGTGTGGAATCCTATATACAATACATATATTAATGAACTTGAAAAAGTACAGAGAAAATTCTTAAAAAACTATATTTTCGGAAACACAATGTGTATCCCACGCAAGGTTAGCCATCCCATGAATTCAACATACCTTCGCTTAAAGCCAGAAGGCACAAGGCTCAGATAATTTTTATTTATAAATGACTGCATTACGATATTGAAGATTCTTACCTCTTGTCAAAATTCAATTTCTATATCCCCAGAACTAATTCTAGACAGAACTCTACGTTTTATAGCACTAACGCAAATACTTCACACTACTTAAATTCTCCCATAAATTCAATGCGTAAAACGGTGAATAAATTGGCAAGTGATATTGATTTATTTTCAACGAATTTTCATGCATTAAATAAATCCTTAGTGTTCGAATAATACTGCGCTAATTGTGTTATGGGAATATCTATATGTGTATGTACGTATATATACATAAACATAGTCTGTAAATTGTAAGATTATCCTGTAATAAGTTTTTGTAAACTGTTGGATAATAAATTATTATTATTATTATTTCGGCCACGATTACCAGAAGGTTTTGTTGTTTTAATAAAAACACTGATTCACTTTGTTTGTATTGTATTTATCATTATCAAACTAAGAGTCTGTGAGCTTGATAATAAGAAATTAAAAATGTCAAAGAGAGTGTTCAGCCATGACGCTGAAATATCTGGGGGTCTGGCTTGGAGCTACCAAAAAAAAAAAATATTTGTCGCAAAAAGGTCCTAGCATGGATGGAGCGACTGATGCCTAACATAGGAGGCGTAGACGAGGGCAAGAGACTTGCTTGCTGATGACTGAGGCAAGAGCGAAACTTTCGTATATGGTGTCGGTATTAGCGAAGACCATGGATACTGGACGGAACCTAAATCACTCCGCCTATCTTTTGCAGTTTGAGCTTGATATGGCCTAAATTGTCCACCCGAAAGTTTACTAAATGAAGAATTACCATTAATTCCAATAAATTTTATTTTTTTCCCCTTACCATAAGATTTTAACCTTGGTATTGTATTTATCATTATTAAACTAAGAGTCTTTCAGCTTCATAATGACAAATTAAAAATGTCGAAACTATAAAATTAAAGTTATTATTTATTTATTTAGTCTTATATAACATCGTTATATTTTCCTCTCTACTTCTCAGTGTGAGGTGAAATTAAAGTTAAGCCAACATTCATCTAGCGTATGGATAACTAGTGATGGCCGTCTCTCGTCAGACTAGTGTGTTCCATGTGCAATGCCTTGATGAAGGCGGCTGAACTTAAATTGTGTTGGAGTTATATACCCGATATTATTCATATTATGAATTATTATTAAATTAGTTTTTTTTTTTCTCCGACGTAGAAGAATTCCAAATCAACCCCAGAAAGACCCAGAAAAAAAAGAAGGAAACGCCCGGGGTTGACAGGGCTAAGAAAAAGAAGTGGTCCAAAGGAAAAGTTCTCTTCGACAAGGCCACTTATGGAATACTCATCAAAGAAGTGCCGTCTTATAAATAGATCACCCGTTTTGTCGGATCTGCACGTTTGAAGGTCAGGGAATCCTTATCCCTTGTGAAGGATTAATTAGACAAGTCGTGCAACACGGTCTAACCCTCGGGGCGTTCGCGTTTTTCTTCCTTTCTGTCGGAAACACAAGAACGACGAAGGGAGAGGATCAGTATTCATAATTTTCCAAAAATTATGTGTACTTTTTTTATAAATAATAAGTATTTTCATTAAAATTTAAAACAATTTCAATAATTTTATTCGGCCATATTCCCTATCGAAAACGCTATGCTTGACAGCACGCTATTCTTCAAGGTTACGTTATATAACTATCAACCTTGATGTTTAGCGTTTTCGATAGGAAATAGGGCCGATTGTTTGTTATATTGCAGTACCATTTATGAAGTGAGTCAAAAAAAAAATCCAGGTGTCTCTATATTTCCTATTTGTAGACAGAAAAGAAATTACCTTACACACGCGCACGTAAAGAAAGAAAAAAAGCGATGATTATCTCTGTATGCAAACTGATTCCACCCCCCTAAAAACAACCAGGCCGAAATACAAAAAATCAATTAAGACGTTTCCGACAGAAAGGAAGAAAAACGCGAACGCCCCGAGGGTTAGACCGTGTTTCTGTATTCATTATCATTTTTTTTTGTTTTGTTTGCTGGCTTGAACATTTTAATTGCCCTGGTCGCGATAAATAACCCCCGGAATTCGGAATGGAAACGCGGGGCCGGGCCCCGCAAATCATCTATAACTGCCGTCCGTGCCCCCTTTTATCCTCGCGCGAGCGGAATATATTCGAATTTTTTTTTTCTTCGAGAACTAATATTTATTATTTATTAATGTTTTATGTGCGGGCCGGGAGAGACGACAGCCGACAAATATATCAATGGACTACTAAAAAGGCTTTTACGACGGGCGCCTCCGCATCCATCTAAGCTCTATCTCTCTCTCTTTCTGGTTCCCTCTTTTTTTTTTCTTCGTCCTGTTCCTTTCGTTGTTCCTCGCCGCCAATTAAATCGTACGTACGCGCGCGCTTTAAGGGGAGAGGTTTTAATTACTCGACGATTTCGCTTCGGGGATTATAGGAAAAATATAATAATATACAGGGTGGACCATTTAATGTGTTTTCAGAAAATATCTCCAAAACAAGAAACTTAAAAAAAATGATCCAAACAAAAAATGATTGTATCGAAGGGGGCCATAATAACATAATATTGTTTTTTCCATAGATGGCGCTGTTGTCGCTAAATGGAGGTCAACTTAGTTTTTTTAAACGGAAACCCCTACTTTTTATTAAAAAATCAGATTCCTTGTTAAAAAATGAGAAGAATTCACTCATCTCACATTTTCGTCAGAGTGATAGATTGACTGCAACTGCAGCTAAAATATCAACTTCGGCATTCTCCTGGGTTACGGTGCGTCTTCGATGTCTGGTTCGTTTTAGGCTGCCAGTATCCACAAATGTGTTGACGATCCGAAGAAAAGTCATTTGACTCGGATGATCTCGATCATCGCGCGCATCAAGTGCATTGTGTCTAGCTTCACCATACACGAAAATCACGTCGACCTTTTCCGCGATAGTATACCTCACCATTTTAACGTCTTGTTTTGACAACATAAGGACACTTATTTGAATCGTTCACAAGACGACAGACGTTACAAACATTAAGATGCAAAATGAAAGGCTAGTTATTAAATTTACGTTACATTTTTTGCATCAAACGTAAACAATCACGAAAAATCTTTTACAAAAAAGCAAATTAATGTAACGTAAATGCAACAACTTCTGTTCGCGATTACAGCTCCATCTATCACTCTGACGAAAAAGTGAGCTGAGTGAATACTTCTAATTTTTTAACAAGGAATCTGATTTTTTAATAAAAAGTAGGGGTTTCCATTTAAAAAAACTAAGTTGACCTCGATTTAGCGACAAGAGCGCCATCTATGAAAAAAAATATTATGTTATTATGGCCCCCTTCGATACAATCATTTTTTGTTTGGATTCATTTTTTTTTAAGTTTCTTGTTTCGGAGATATTTTCTTAAAACACATTAAATGGTCCACCCTGTATATATATATATATATAATCTAAAATCCCCATCCACCATAATGGGGTGGGTTGTCTTGGTTAATTATTATTCATATGTACAAATTTTGCCCATTCTTTTTTGTTTCTTGCGAGTCATTTCGTTTCTGCCCACGTTTTTCCTCGTTTTTCCAGAATCTCCTGTATGATCTTATCCCAGATCTGTCGTGGCCTTCCTCTCGTTTTTCTTTTTCCTACTCTTGCCTGCCATATTTGTTTCACTGGTTTTGTGCTTCCCATTCGTTCTAGATGTCCCCACCAGCTGAGCTGTCTTCTTTCTATAAATTCATCCAGCGGTTCTATTTCTAAGTCCTTTCTAATTTCAGTGTTTCTCATTTTGTCCATTTCTGTAACTCCCCTGATTCTCCGTAGGTACTTCATCTCTGTCGCCTGTATCTTGCTCTTTTCTCCTCTTAAAAATATAATAATAATAATAACTTTATAAACATTTCGAGATGATATCCGAGGAAAAAATAAATTTAGTTTAGATAGCAAATAGTTAGAATCAATTACGTTGTTTAATTTTTTTTATAAAATGCATACCTTTCTGCGGTCAATTAAGGATACAAAGTTATGTTGGTTCAATATATCTGCGTAGTTGTAATCATGCCCGGGGTACTTACCAGTGCTTTTGAATGTCAGAAATGTAATAAAACGTTTTTAGACTTTCTCAATGACCAAGGAAAGATTAATATAATGTGGATACCATATTGGAGATGCGTATTCCAGTTTGCTACGTGCATACGCGCAATAAAGAGTCTTTATTACATCCATGTTCCTAATCTGCCCCGACACTCGCATGATGAATCCTAACATTTTTATTGCTGAAGAAGCAGTATCATTGACATGATAGGAAAAACAGAGCTGTGAATCGAACAGTACTCCTAAATCAAGCCAATTGAAGATCCGTTAATGATATAATCGCCCTTTATTATTGATTTTGTTTCGACTAAATAATACGACAGAAAATTTGATGATATTTAATTTAGTGCATTAATATCACACCATTGGGCAATGACGTCAATATCCCGCTGGAGTGCAGTGACATCACTGGCGCAATTACTGATATTAATCTTTATCTTTAGATCGTCCGCATAGGCCAGGACATTGCAGGGCATGGATATGATAAGATCGTTAATGTAGATATTGAACAGGAGTGGACCAAGGTTTGACCCTTGTGGAACCCCAGAGCTCGATATGTATTCTTTTGAGCAATACCCATTAAAGCATACAGAGCTTGTTCTATTTACTAAATAAGAAGAGAAAAAATCTACAAGGTTTTGAGCAAACCCAAAAGAGCTTAGTAATTTGTGGTCCAACGTATCAAAAGCATGGCTAAAGTCTGTATAGATAACATCAGTTTGATCCCGAGAGTCGAGCGTTTGAGATAAATGCTGCGTAATAGTAGCTGAGTTGGTTATAGCAGAGCGACCCTTAATAAAACCATGCTGTTGAAGTGCTATGTACTGACTGACATGTTGGTAGATAGAAAAATAAATAACTTGCTCAAATATTTTAGAAAAATGTGGCAGTATTGATATCGGCCGATAGTTGTTAACATTGCTGGAGTCACCTTTTTTCAGGATAGGGCAAATATTTGAGTGCTTCCAATAATAATGATAATAATAATAATAACAGAAAAATCTTAATGTAATTTGAAAACAAAAACAATTATATCAAACAATTAATTACAAAAAAATATATAGTCGTAGCGCCTGTTAGCGTTAACACTCATATAATACATAGGTGATTTTAAGATAATATTTGTCCTAGCTTTAGGTATATAAAATGTGGTTTGTTGGCGTGATTACAGTCCAGGCGTGGAATTTTTAAATTGATCATTCGAAGTAAATGTGGTGCATCAATAATCTCATTCACCAATTTATGCATGAATATGCTGCTTGTAACCTCAAATCTATCAGATAGGGAAATATAAAGATAGATAGATGGAAAAACGGACTATAACAAAGAAAAATATATGCTAAAAGAAAAATTCTTGGATCTTGGAGTCGTTTACTTCGTGGTACATTTTCAATTTCTTTCTTTCTTTCTTTCTTTCTTTCTTTCTTTCTTTCTTTCTTTCTTTTCTTTCTTTCTTTCTTTCTTTCTTTCTTTCTTTCTTTCTTTCTTTCTTTCTTTCTTTCTTTCTTTCTTTCTTTCTTTCTTTCTTTCTTTCTTTCTTTCTTTCTTTCTTTCTTTCTTTCTTTCTTTCTTTCTTTCTTTCTTTCTTTCTTTCTTTCTTTCTTTCTTTCTTTCTTTCTTTCTTTCTTTCTTTCTTTCTTTCTTTCTTTCTTTCTTTCTTTCTTTCTTTCTTTCTTTCTTTCTTTCTTTCTTTCTTTCTTTCTTTCTTTCTTTCTTTCTTTCTTTCTTTCTTTCTTTCTTTCTTTCTTTCTTTCTTTCTTTCTTTCTTTCTTTCTTTCTTTCTTTCTTTCTTTCTTTCTTTCTTTCTTTCTTTCTTTCTTTCTTTCTATCTTTCTTTCTTTCTTTCTTTCTTTCTTTCTTAATCTTATCCTCTTTTACCCGTATTGGGTGTCGAGGTTTGTTTCTATCGCTTATAAAATTGTAGCCACTCGTTTCTATTCATTGATAGTTCCTTTGCCCGTGCCCAAATCATCCCTTTTTGTTTTAGTACTTTCCTAATTGTATCATTCTAGGTCTCTTGTGGTCTTCCTCTTGTTCTCTTTCCATTTGCTCTTGCCTCCCACACTTGCTTCACTTGTCTCCTCACGCTCATTCTATTTATGTATTCAAACCACCTTAGTTGTCCCTTTTCTATTTTCTTCTGTGCAGATATGCTTCCTAAATTTTTCCTTATGTCTACATTCCGTATTCTGTCTCTTTTTGTAACTCCTTCCACTCTTCTCAGGTATTTCATTTCTGACGCCTTTACCTTGGATTTTTGTCTTGTGTTCGTCACCCATGTTTCGCTTCCGTACGTCAGTATCGGCATGTATATTGTTCTAAAGACTATCATTTTTTTTTTTTTCGATACTTCTTCTCTCTTATTTATGAAAGATCTTTTTAGAGCACTATACATTCTCCCCGCTGTCAAAACTCTGTTGTTGATATCGCTGTCGTACTTTCCCTGGCTGTCCATTATTGATCCCAGATATTTAAATTCCTGTACTTGTTCCAGTATTTCTCCATTTACTTGTATGTTCATTATCTTGTTCTCCATGGATATTGCCATTACTTTAGTCTTGTCTTTATTTTATTTATTTTTAGCTTTCTTTTGTTTAGGGTCTCTTGCCAAATTTTTACATTCTCATTGAGACGTTTTTCCGTCCTTGCGGATATTACAATGTCATCGGCAAATGCACATTCTTTTATTTCTATCTTTCTCATATTTTTAAATCCAATTGTAATTCCTTTCGTTGTTGATTTTATTTTATTTATCATGTCGTCCATGAGCGATATAAATAGCAGTTTAAGTAGAAGTACCTGTTTCATTCATCCCATTTATTAGATATATTGGCTACAATTTGGCAAATTAGAGGCCAAAAATAACAAACAAAAAATAAAAAGAATTTGAAAATAATGAATAAATTATTCCCTCTTTAGCTACTGTAACATTTTGGCTATTAAATTATTTGTTTAATTAATTTCTCACTTAATCCGTGGTGAAACATTTTTGAATTAATTCAGGATGATTTAATTGAAATTAAAACACTTGGTTTGTTTCACTTATTTATATTTTCTTCCATTGGTCACATTCCTCCCTGAAGATGACCAATGGTCGAAACTAGTTGGAGAAAATATAAATAATTGAAACAAACCAAGTGTTTTAATTTCAATTAAATCATCCTGAATTAATATTAAATTATTTATTTAATGAAATAATTTAGCAGTAAAACAAACCAAGTGAATTTAATTAAAAAAAACTGTATATTAAATTCTAATAGATTACAAAACTAAATGGAATGTAATTGATTGTTGAAGCCATTACTTTGTGATATATGTTTCATTTATTATCTTTATTATGGTTGAAAAACCGATGGTGGATAGCCATTTAGTAAGAATATTATATAAAATTTATTTAATGTAAATTCTACAATAAATATGATATATATATCTTTATTTAATGTTATTAGTATTCGTAATTTTTCTATGAAATCGCGTAGACCGCGTAATTTACAAATTAAAGAAAAAATCCACAATCATTATGCGTCATTTTTATGTTCAATTGTTGTAAAATTTAATTATTTTTAAAAATGCCTCTCTTTTTTTCTTTCTCTCATCCACACACTCAGCTTTTCAAAGTAAAAATAATAATAATAATGATAAAAAAGAGTAAACCTTTATTCAGCTTTTATCTGTATTTGTGGTTATGTCGTACGGGAGATGTGGGCAGAGTGAGTTACGGCTATTTGTATTCCAACTGGATTCGTTCCAGCTCTGGTCTCCTCCTCGCAGTCACAGTCGCAGCCGAGGAAATACTGTACACATTCACGTTTAGTGCCCATTTAGGGCTCACGAATCGAATTACGGCGCGGCCCGCATAAATCTACATGCGAGATTCACCACGCGTTACAATCGATTCCACATTTATTTCTACAACGCGGAGAAAATCCGGATCGAAAACCGGGAATGAAAAAAAAAAACTAGAATTTTTTTTGGATTACAAAGAAAAAAAAAATAAAGGAAAATCTGCTTTATTTAATAGGTAATATCGATTTATAGTTCATTTCTGATGGAGTAAATCCGAATGATGGAAATTCGAACGGATAAAAACTGATTGAAACTGTCTATAATCGGGTTTACAGAGAGAAAAAAATAAACCAAGATTATTACTGACGGAGAAAATCCTGAAGGATGACTATTGCAGACTATCAATTTGTAATTAATTTCGGATGGAAAAAAATCTGACAACGAATAACGGATGGAACTAACTTGAGAGAAATTTCGATTCATCGTGAAATTTTGGACGGAAAAATCGGACCGGATTGAGAAAATCCACCGTTGAAACTAAGTAGAATTTATTTTATAGAGAAAAAAAAAATACAACATAATTAATGGTTTTAATATTTAGACATTGGTAGTTCATATTGTATGAAATAAATATGAATAAATTATTAAAAATCAACCAATAAAACACATATTAGATTGAATAAAGTTATTCAATTTCATATAAAAATTGCAACAAATCAAGATATGGATTATCGATTTATAGTTTATTTCCGGATGGAGGAAATCCGGGAAACGTATCACAGATTAACTTCTCTCTGTAACTTTAGTTTATAGAGAGAAAATAAACCACGGTGGACAATATGGATTCATCGTGAAATTTCGGACTGAGATAATCCGGACGGTTTAAGTCCGGATGAAAAAAATCCCGACAGTTTATCACGATTGAAACTAACTAGAATTTGAGATAAACCCATCTATATAATTTAGGGATTTGCTTATATAGCTAAAGCTTTGACTTTCATCGAGAAGCGACAACCTCCAGGTTTAAATTGCTGCATCTTTATCTGTAACAAGGAAAATTTGAAAGATGTTTTACTCATTTTTTCAACGCAAGTTTTCACTAGTTTGGAAAGCCTTTAAAATCACCAGCATTTTTTTATTGATTGTATTTTGCACAAACAATCGTGTTGTAATAATAATAATATATTAAATAAAAATGATTTGAAAATAATTATTAAATTATTTCCACATTTAGCACTGTGACTTTTGACTTACGTTACGTAAGTACGTTAAACAAATGCACATTAAAACAACTACTTTCCGGGCAAATGTACTTACGTAGCGTAAGTCAATAGTCGCAGAGCTGAGTGTAGAAATTATTTATTAATTATTTTCAAATCATTTTTTTATTTAATTTATTTAAATAACTGTGACCAAGTGAATGAATACTCTTTTCTATTTATAATAATAATATAAATCATAATTAATTAAAGACGACGCAAGCGCCACCTTTTGCCTAATTTCAAGTGGCATCGTCAACGATTTGGGTCTACAAGGTAGACGACCGAGAATCATTGTTTCGTCCACTAAAGGAAGGCGAACTTGTCCTGTTTAAGCAAACAAGGAAAACGAAATTCACATTTAATGAAACGTTCAGTCACCATTCATCTAGCGTATGGATAACTAGTGATGGCCATTTCGGTTTTTCGAACCTCATCAGACTAGTGTGTTCCATGTGCAATGGACGATGCCACTTGAAATTAGGCAAAAGGTGGCGCTTGCGTCGTCTTTAATTAATTATGATTAATATCGGGTATATAACTCCAATACAATTTCAGTTCAGTCGCCTTCATCAAGGCATTGCACATGGAACATACTAGTCTGATGAGGTTCGAAAAACCGAAATGGCCATCACTAGTTATCCATACGCTAGATGAATGGTGACTGAACGTTTCATTAAATGTGAATAATAATATAGTTTATTTCCATTTGTACCCCTACACCATTATTATGGTAGATGGGATTTTTAGATTATATATATGTATTTCCATTTGTAATTACATACAGTATTAGTTAAGAATATGTACATTCAAAAAGAAAACATCACAATTCCGCCTAGGGGTGTAAATTAACTAAACTTAAACAAAAAAATCTTCAATTCTGTACAAATTTCTTTTAAGCAAATAACTTTTAAGTTTTTGTATGTTTTATGTATATCAATGTAACATTTGTACTTGAAGGGAAAGTATTTTCTTTCTCGTCACAAATATAATAGTTAGCAACTTAGATTCCAGGCATATTTTCTTTCCTTTTGTTTTATTGAAAGGAGGTGTATTTTGTCGTGGAGCCTGTGGTTTCATATTAGGTTTGAAACGTGTAATAATAATAATATCAGATATCATTTTCATCTCTAAAACATCTTAAGTGTACATTTAAGATTTATTGTTCTATAAGAAGGCAACATCCCTTGTTACAACTGATTCATCAGGAAAGCAAATCACAAAAGAAACTAGCCTGAATTTTGTTTGCTCAGAGAAAATAAACCTAGTCGATGGTTTGTTTTCCCTTAAGAAATTTTTGACGGAGAAAATCTGGACGCCGAGAAGCTTTTCACACATGAACCGGACAGCGATCAACCAGTGAAAGTAACTAACATTTGGTTTACAGAGAAAAGAAACCACGATAGAAATAATCGATTCATCTCGATACGAAACGTATGAATGTCGTCGATGGAAATTACACGCGGATTAAGTTGTGAGTTGTGCGAGGGGGGCGAAAGATTTCCTCGATGGTCCAAACAATGCCGGTAAATTGTAATTGTACATGATGAGAGGGTGCGGTCTGAAAAGGGCGCGGATTACATCGAGAAGTCCCCGACCTCGTCCTCTGAAAAAGGAAAACAAGTGCTGTTGTCAGGATAATCCTGCTTTTTGCCTTTAAAAGTCGAATGTAACAATTTTTTTTGTATAATATTATTAAATTTTATTATTAAAAAAAGATTACTTAATTAAATATACTTATTGTATTGTTCGCGTCTGTCGCCGAGCTCGATCATTTACACATGAGATCGCAATAGGCATAATACGTTTAATTGATTTCATTTAACAATTTTAAAGTGTATAAGGTAGAGCTGTACTGACGAGACATAAATCCCGAAACATGAGTCTGCAGATGGCTAACGTTTTATATATATATAGAAAATCTTAATTTCTGAGAAATACATTAAATTAAATTATAATATTTACAACATTACAATCATAAACATCTAGTTAAGCCTCAGAAAATGGCTACCGGCCATCGGTCTTTCTGCCTACGTTTTATATTATTTGCATTAAATATTTTCGAATCAAAAAAACGTTGCATTATAAAATATGTTATTGCTATGCAACAGCAAATGTCCATTATGTAATTCAATATCTAGAGAGGAATTTGCCCGAGAAGTAGTTGGATATTTGTTTTCAAAGCACTTACGTAATGTATCTCCTAAAAATTCGAAGTAGCTAAGGAGGAAATAATTTATTAATTATTTACTTTTCAAATTCTTTCTATTTAATTTAATTTGAATACCTGGGACTTAGTAAATAAATACTCTTTTAATAGAAAACTAAGAATTGATTCACTAAGAAAATGAAATAACTTTTTTATACCACTTGATTTTTTTTATTAAACATTAACACGGTAATCATTCTCAAACAATAATATTGTAATGAATAAAACACTTATTTTGTTTGTATAAGTTGGATTGTTTTATAGTTGTCTATATTTGCAGAAATCTTAGCGTATCAAAACAAAAGTAAAAATTTGACAACATTAAAACAATCCGAGTTATACAAAAATTGTTTTATTTAAAAACAAAATGAATTACAATTTGTAACAAAGTAGAAGCCTCGGCAATTAACAAGGCAATAATATTGTTATGGAAACTATTTTTTTTTCTATATATGCGATATTGAAAAAGTACCACCAAGTTAACGCCGACAAAATTACATAATTAATTCACTTACTTTTATTGTTTTCATCTTTACAAAACCATATTTATTTATCGATTCAGTAAAAAGTAAAAAATGGGGAAAATCCGAATCTAAATTCAGGCCGACTCCTCGTTCGGGTTTGTCCGGGGGAGTCTTTCGCATTGCACACAAAGTGAATATTCGCCGTTAGGAGATAAAATTGGATATCCGCTGTGTTTCTCCCTGTGCGAGAGCGGAATATTTCCGTTTTGATTTGGAAAGAGGAACCGGCCATGAATACCGAAGGGCTCGCTTTAATCCCGTTACTGCGCGTACACTGCTCATGTTGCATATTCATGTCCTCATCGAATTATCCACATATCATCTATACAAAAGAGAAGACAAAAAAAAATAGAAGACAGAAAAAAAACTATTACTGAAAATTAATTTTTAGAAAGCTCCGCGTATCCACTAAACAAAATTTCTTCTTATTATTACTATTAATTTTTTTTCAACTTCTCTAAATTCTTTATGCGTTTCGGATAATGAGCCAATAAAAATGCAAGCGCCCCTAAACAAACAGGAAGGTACAAATATTAGCTCTCTTTCTCTGTCGTCTTTCTTTCTTTGCCGCGGTCGAAAGCTCGATGATTACCAAATAGGAAAATTATAATAAACGTTGGATCCGTTCTTCCCATCTGTCCATTTAGGGCTGAGTTATCGCGCCGACAAATGGAAACACGGATTAATATGAAAATTGAAAAACCGAATTTATCGGCCCGTATTTCGTTTCCCTTTAGCTCTTTCGCCACCCTTACGTTTCAATTACAATATGGAAATTTTTAATCGTCCACTTGTTATAATGTTGGTTTTCTTCGTTTTCTTTTTTTGATAATTTATTTATTATTTTTAATTATTATTTTTTGGATAATCGCTAAAATCATTTCCATAAGACCGCATGTAGAAAAATTAAAATTTCCACTAAATGCAATAAATATTATTATTTTTTAATTATTTTTTTGTGATAATTTATTTATTATATAACGGGATAAATAAAACAAATCACGAAGGTTCTTGGCAATGTCAGAAAGAAGTATCTTGCCTTCTTACTAACATTAGCAAGAACCTTCATGATTTGTTTTCTTTATCAAGTTGTATAATAAGTAAATACATACAAACATCTTCATTCAGACAATATAACAACAATAGTATGTAGGTATTTTTTTTTGTAATCTGACTAATTTATTTTATTCTGTATATGTTACTGTATGAAATGGCCTCCGTAAATTAATAAATAAATAAATTTTACAAAATTTATTATAACAATATACAACTGTGTTAGTAGTCTGTTAGTAGACCATATATTAAATAAATTATCAAATATATATATATTTAGGGTATTTAGGGCAAATGGTTTATTGCCGTTAATAAAGGAATTTTAATTTTATTTATTTTTACATGCGGTCTTATGAAAATGGTTTTAGCAAACCGCGCCGATTGAAGCTTTTACACGCGATGCTGATTATTCTGAGATAACTTTGCTTATAGATAAGATAAACTATTTATTCGATCTAATCTGTGTTTTATTGGTTTGATTTTTAATAATTTATTCATATTTATTTCATACAATATGAACTATCAATGTCTAAATATTAAAACCATTAATTAAACTATTTAAACTTGAAGAATAAGATTCAGGAAGGATTTATCCACATTCTACCTAAAAAACATTGAAATGAGTGTTTTGTGCTTGTCTACAAAAATTCCCAAAGTTTGACGTTTTTTTTTTTTTTTTTTTCGTCCAATTTTCAAAGGCCCAAATCACAGACCCGCTGTACTAAAACTATTTACTTCAAGTTAATAAAATTCACACAGTTGAAGCTCCCATTTATTGGGTACATTTTGTTATAATTTGAAGTTAATCGGAGACTTTACAGTTTTTCACAAAAATACATTTTTTTGGGCCTTTTGCGCGATTTGACCACGTTTTAAAATATGCATTTTTATTTACCTCACTTAATTCGCATTCTGATCCGAAACATAAAGCTTACAGACTTCTAAACCAGTTTTTAACGCTTTTTACGTGATTTGTGTACGATTTTATGTATTCATTTTTATGTACCTCACTTAATTTCTATAATTATTTTCTTCAAAAAAAAAAAAAAAAAGTAGGAACTATATTAATAGCATTATAAAGAACGTAATAACTACTTTACGTTCTTTATAATTTTTTTTTTTTCAAGAAAAAATCATTTCTTATTATTTTAGAGCAAATTTTAAATGATGAGTCCGATTTACATAGGCCCTTATGGAAACGGAGTAAGCGAACAGCGCTACTCGGCACTTTCGGACGCAACGTTGATTTTACTAAAATAACTTTATTCACAGATAAGATAAATTATTGAAACTCGTATTATAGTTTTCAGGAAGAATTTATCTACATTTCATCCTAAAAAAATATTGAAATTAGAGTTTTGTGCTTGTTTATAAAAATTCGTAAAGTTGGACAATTTTTTCCTTCATTTTTCAAAGTCTAAATTCACACGCTTGCTGCGCAATAACTCTTCGCTCAAAATTGCTCAAATTTACACAGTTGATGCTCCCATTTATTAAGAACAATCTGGTATATTTTGAAGCTAATCCGCGAGTTTTGCTTTTTTCGTCAAAATCCACTTTTTCCCCTTGAAAATCTTCAAATTTCGATGAAAATTTTTTCTTTGCAAAAATTTTGAAAAAAATCATGAAGACTCTTGAAGATATTAGAAATAACGTAAGGTATTTATTTTTTCCAAAAAAATATATTTCTGGTTGTTTAGGGCCAATTTTAAATAGTGCATCCGAATTTACACGGGGTCTTATGGAAACGGTTTAAACAAACCGCGCCGATTGAGGCTTTCAGACGCGACGCTGATTATACTAAGATAGCTTTGCTTATAGATGAGATAGAATGTTCCAACTTAAAGCATTGGATTTATAATAGAATATTCTATATACCGCCTAAAAATCATCGATCAGTTTGTTGTGTGTTCTTCTACAAAAAATCGCAAAGTTGAGCAAATTTTCAATCAATTTTTAAAAGACCCACTTTAAAAGATAATTGTTCAAAAACGGTTTGCTTGAAATACCTAAAATTCACACACTTGATGCTCCCATTCATTATTAACATTCTAGTAAAATTTGAAGTTAATCCGGGAGTTTTGCATTTTTCACCAAAATCCACTTTTTTCCTTGAAAATCTTCAAATTTCGATGATTTTTTTTTCTTCGCAAAAATTTTGAAAAAAATCACAAATACTCTTAAAGATATTAGGAAGAACGTAAGATATTTATTTTCAGAAAAAAAAATATTTCTGGTTGTTTAGGACAAATTTTAAATAGCGAGCGCAATTTACACGGGGTCTTATGGAAACGGTTTAAACAAACCGCGCCGATTGAAGCTTTCGGACGCAACGCTGATTATACTAAGATAGCTTTGCTTATAGATGAGATAGAATGTTCCAACTTATAGCATTGGATTTATAATAGAATCTTCTATATATCGCCTAAAAATCGTCGATCAGTTTGTTGTGTGTTCTTCTACAAAAAATCGCAAAGTTGAGCAAATTTTCAATCAATTTTTATAAGGCCCACTTTAAAAGATAATTGTTCAAAAACAGTTTGCTTGAAATACCTAAAATTCACACACTTGATGCTCCCATTCATTACTAACATTCTAGTAAAATTTGAAGTTAATCCGCGAGTTTTGCATTTTTCACCAAAATCCACTTTCTTCCCTTGAAAATCTTCAAATTTTGGTGATTTTTTTTTTCTTGGGAAAAATTTTGAAAAAAATCACAAATACTCTTAAAGATATTAGGAAGAACGTAAGATATTTATTTTTCAGAAAAATATATTTCTGGTTGTTTAGGACAAATTTTAAATAGCGAGCGCAATTTACACGGGGTCTTATGGAAACGGTTTAAACAAACCGCGCCAATTGAGGCTTTCGGACGCGACGCTGATTAAACTAAGATAACTTTGCTAATAGACGAGATAGATTATTGGAACTTAAAATATTGGATTTGCAATAGAATCCTCTATATATCACCTAAAAATCATCAATCAGTTTCTTGTGTGTTCTTCTGCAAAAAAATCGCAAAATTGACCAATTTTTCAATCAATTTTGAAGAGGCCAACTTTAAAAACCAACTGTTCAAAAACGGTTTGCTCGAAATTCCTAAAATTTGCGCACTTGATGCTCCAATTAATTAGTAACATTCTGGTATAATTTGAAGTTAATCCGCGAGTTTTGCATTTTTCACCAAAATCCACTTAAAAATCTTTAAATTTCGATGACATTTTTTTCTTCGAAAAATTTTGAAAAAAATCACAAAGACTCTTGATGATTAGAAAGAAAGTAAGGTATTAAAAAAAACTATAGTCAACAATAAAATCAATCCGAGTTATACAGACAAAGTAAAAAATTGTTTCATTTATTA
Organism: Philonthus spinipes; assembly: GCA_963082785.1. Classification (NCBI taxonomy): domain Eukaryota; kingdom Metazoa; phylum Arthropoda; class Insecta; order Coleoptera; family Staphylinidae; genus Philonthus; species Philonthus spinipes. The sequence continues at coordinate 15,801,088 of OY720311.1, read as the reverse complement.
AAATTGAATTACAATGTATAACAAAATAGAAGCCTCAACAATTAACAAATTAAAAAAATATATATTTCCGATTGTTTAAATAAAATTTTAAATGGTAAGTCTGATTTGCATATTAATATTTTTTATTAAATCAACAGTAAATATGAATTACCTCAATTTCTATCATTATCAATAATCACAAATATGTTTCGATTCCTCCAACACAATAACGCCAGCAAACATATTTAGGGCGGGCTCGTTTCGCTCTCGGTAAACTACACCTGTCCGTCTTTCTAAATAAAATAACACGGACAAAGGAACCGTCGAGATGTGAATATTTCACGTTTGATTCATTCCGACGTGGATATCATTGTTGCTTCCTTAATTGCGCTTATCTTGATTATTCCGCTCGCGAGTTCCGTTCGTTCGTTCGTTTCGTTTCTCTCCCTGTTATCTCGTTTCGGTTTACGTCGATGATAAATCAGATAGCAGGAGCAGCGTATTTTTTTTTTATTTATTTATTTCGCCCCGCAAATTTATGAATAGTCATGCTGTAAATATTTACACGCGTATATATATATATTTTTTTCAGTACGTCTCATTAGATTAAATTTATAGTTTATGTAAAATAAAAGTAGAAAAATGTCCATTTCTATCTATTTCTATGTAAGTTCAAATATAAATTGTAAAATTTATTAGACAATGAGTGGAGAATACTTCATTTTTATCCCTTTTAAAGTGTTTTTTTTTTTATAAAATGTTCTAGTCTAGCGTATGGATAACTGGTGATGGTCATTTCGGTCTTTCGGACCATGGAACACACTGGTCCGAAAGACCGAATGTAATGCTTTAATGAATGAAGGTGAACATATCTTGTGTTGTGATTAAATAAACTGATATAAATCATATCATTTGAAAAATATAATAACAATATATATTCAGTGATCTACCTTTTCAGGTGTAGGGTTATCAAGGAGATAATGTACAGAAAATAATAGATGAGCTACTTTTTATATTTTTTTTTTGCTTTTTACTATGTTTATGATTTACTTCAAGAAAAGGATTTCAACCTCCTGAAGGTTTGAAAATGTCACTTTCAAAAGTATTTAGGGAACCCATCTATTTATTTCCCTGTTTTTTTTTTCTTTCTAAACACGCACACACACGTGCGTCGAGTCGTTAGAAAAAAAATCTTACGTAATCAACGGCGAGCGGGACAAGCCGGGGGTGGTTGGAGGAGGACAATGGGGGGCGGTAATAAAATTAGTGTAATGACGTCGCGCCGGAGGGAGTTCATTGAAGTGTGGGCCCCCGAACAGAGCAGGCAACAGCTAACTGTATTGTCCGAGCGAGTGCACACGGAGACTCGGGCCCTAATCCGTTTACACGGACCTTTACAAGCCTCGCTGAATCCGCACCCCCTCGTCCCCCCGGCGCCGCCGCAGCAGCAGCAAAACCGGAGCAGTGAACAATCAAACCCTAAAACCGGCCGGGAGTTGATTCCGCTCTAAAGTTATCCGTGACCCAACAAATGGGAAACACTAAATGCGAAACCAGGGGATGACACGAATATTTCCTTTGCTGGGAAAATCGCGGAAAATCGAATGTTGTATTAATAAGAATAAGTATTCGGCTAACACTTATTCTAATTAATACAACATTCGATTTTCCGCGATTTTCCGAGCAAAGGAAATATTCGTGTCATGTAATGAAAATTAATGTTTTAATAATTTTATTTAATTAAATTAAATTGTTGTTGGTTTGAAGGGATCACTTTTTTTCCATGACAATTTCTTCTATATCCTCCTTTAAGATTATCTCAGCTACTTTGGCGAGTGATCAGAGGAGATATATTGGCCTTCCGTTTGTGGTGATCGTTGCTTTGATAGTGAAGTATACAATTAATAAGTAATTATATTTCTCATAATAAATGGAAGATAACGCAAGCGCCATCTATTACCTAATTTCATGTGGCATCGTCAACGATCGAGAATCGCTTTCTCGTCCATTAAAGATAGGCGGAATTGTAATGTTTACGAGAACATGAAACGAAATTCATTTAATATTCAACCAGTATTCACCTAGCTATCTATGGATAACTGGTGATGGCCATTTTGGTGACCAGTGTGTTCCATCCCCTCCCGTAATAGCCAGTATCACCCAAACGTAACCTTGCCATCCCGAATTAACCTGCTTCAACCCAAAACTCCGCAGAAGAACTCCTACAAGAAGGGATTGCAAACGGAGTCAACCGCGATTTATACCTGATTTAAATCATAATAAATGAAAGATAATGCGAGCGCCATCTATCGCCTTATTAAATATAATTCTGCAAATTCATAAATAAAGATGTTTGTATATATATATATAATCGATTTTTCGTGCCATTCGAGCTTTGTTTCATGGTGTGAGTCGGATATTTCGGAATGCGGGACGCGCTTAATTTCTAGCCGTTGCGGGAAACATGCAAATGATTAAAGGCGAGTTAATAATCAGCGAGGGTGGAACGAGCGAAAAAAAAAAAAAGAGGGGAAGGAGGGAAAAAAGAGCGGGCTCGCAGTAAACGAGCGTTAATCCGCGCGCCGGCACACAAAAAAAAAGAGCGGACAAACTCCCCGGCCCGGAAAAACCGATCATCAGCAATTTAAATTTTTCCCTCCGATTCCCTCCATCATTTCCGACAGCGCATATTTGAAACACCGAGTGATGAATCTCGATTATCAGGACTGTGCAGGTTTTTCGTATTTCGACTGTAAAAAGTGTGGAAAATCATCTTGGCAGACGATGCAAGATAGAACAACACTATGAGAATTTAATTTCTTTCTTTCTTAATCTTATCCTCTTTTACCCGTATTGGGTGTCGAGAGAATTTAATTTAAGAAGGCTTAGATTTAAATTTCTCCGCCAGTTTTTTCTAGAAAGTATTTTTAAATAAAAACTAAATTAAATAAGACGCCTTTTATTTAATTTAGTTTTTATTTGAAAATACTTTTTAGAAAAAACTGGCGGAAAATCAGGAAGAATTTTTTTTGTAACGAATTTTAGATAGCTAGAAAGTTTCGCGTAAAGAATTATCTATAGATAGAAACAATTTTTGATAGATAGAATTTTCCTTGCAAGGATAGATATAAAAATTTCCTTAGAAAGAAATTTTGCGGCAACAAAAAGTGGAGCCGCCATAAAGGTAGTTGCGCCTCTGACAGCAGTGAATAAAAAACAAATAAAACGTCACATGTGTCATTATTACAATTCAATTCATTTATTTATGGTAAATAATTTATTAGCATTTTATAATTATACTTATATTGCAACCCTCCTTTATCTTCTAATGTATAGTTAGTATAAAGCAATATGTATTTAAATGGACTTACCGTTAATAAACAATAAACAATAAACAAAAAAATCACCTTTATACAGAATAATAACAATATTCAAAATGTTTAGATAAATATCATGACTGTAAATCACATATAAACAGAATAATACAAGTTTACATATATAACAATTAAACAAGGAAAAATTCTGGCGATGATCAATAAAATTCGATCAATCCCATTTTATGTCATTATTTACGAAATCAGTAAAAATGTTTACTTTTGAACATAAATTTATCCTTGCCGTAAATTACTTCAGAAATGGAACAAAGAGAGAATCAAGAATTCCCTTCTTTCCAACCGTGTACTGAAGAATTCCGCGCTACATTTCCCGCCATTGTAGTTTCCTACGACGATTCACAGCATGCTATTCAAGAAAGTGTTCTAAAAAAAATTCAAAGCACTCTAGATGAGAAAAGTACTCTATCAAGGAATACATTAAGATTTCACCTTAAAATAAAAACATATTTTTTATTAAACTCATTGCGTTAATAGAAAATAGTATTCATTTAAAGAAAAAATGTGGAAAATCATCTTGACAGACGATGCAAGATAGAATAACACTATGAGAATTTAATTTATTTATTTCTTAATCTTATCCTCTTTTACCCGTATTGGGTGCCGAAAAAATTTAATTCAAGGCTTAGATTTTTTTTTTATTTTTATTTAATTTCATTGCGTATTCTGTTTAACTCGTACTAAAAATTAAACAAAAACACAATACGCAATGAAATTAATATTAATAAAAAAATACATATATTTCATTTTTTTTTTAAATCCCCCAACATCCTTGTGGAAACATGTAAATAACGACGCGCCAAGTCTTTATTATTCCTCGAGTCCTTTTTCGTCGGCCGCAGAGTTGACAGTCGGAATGATGCATCACACGCCGTTCGCCTTTCGGTATCTCCCCCGTTCCTTTTTTTTTCTCTCCCAATTTTTTTCCCCGCTCCTTTCTTCCTTTACTTCTCTTTTGATTCATTTTCATTTACAGGCGATATCAAAAGGTGTTTTTGTGCTCTCCGTGCGTTGTCGCCTGTAAATAATGCCGCGGTCCCCGGCCCGAGAACCCCGGTTATTTATACGGTCGTAGGTGTGAAAGTAGTGGCTCGACTCGAGAAAGAAGAAGAAGAACAAGTCGAAAACGTATGAAATTATGGAAATAAATAATAAAAAAATGAACAACTATAACTACAACAGTAAAGAAGTAAGAAAGAAAAAAATAGAAAGAGAGATAGAGACAAAGAGAGAGAAAGAGAGCAAGAAAAAAAGAAAGAAAGAGAATTATGAAATGATGGAAATGAATAATAAAAAAATAACAGTAACTAAAACAATAGAAAAGTGAGAACAAAAAAAATAGAAAGAGAGTAAGAAAGAAAAGTATGAAATGATGAAAAATAAATAATAAAAAAAATAGCAACAGTAGAAGAGTGAGAACGAAAAAACAAAGAGAGAGAGAGAGAGAAATAAAGAGAGATATGAAATGATGGAAATAAATAATAATAATAAAAAAACAGTAACAGTAGGAGAGTGAGAAGGAAAAAAACAAAGAGATAGAGAGAGAAAGAAAACGTATAAAATGATAGAAATAAATAATAAAAAAACTGAAACAGTAATCACTCTCTCAAAAAAAAAAGAGAGAGAGATAAAGAGAGAAAGAAAGATAAGTCGAAAACGTATAAAATGATGGAAATATATAATGAAAAAAACAACAACAATAGTAGGAAAGTGGGAGCAAAAAAAAGAGATAGAAAGAGAAAAAGAGAAGTCAAAAATAAATATCAAGAAAACCAAAAGACACGAAAAAAAAAAAGAGAAAGAGAAAAAAAAACAACAGTAGGACAGTGGGAGCAAAAAAAGAGATAGAAAGAGAAAAAGATAAGTCAAAAAATAAATATTAAAAAAACCAAAAGTCACAAAAAAAGCGAAAGAGAAAAAAAACAACAACAGTAGGAGAGTGGGAGCAAAAAAAGAGATAGAAAGAGAAAAAGATAAGTCAAAAAATAAATATTAAAAAACCAAAAGTCACAAAAAAAGCGAAAGAGAAAAAAAAAACAACAACAGTAGGAGAGTGGGAGCAAAAAAAGAGATAGAAAGAGTAAAAGAGAAGTCAAAAATAAATATTAAAAAAACAAAAGTCACAAAAAAAGAGAAAGAGAAAAATAAACAACAACAGTAGGAGAGTGGGAGCAAAAAAAGAGATAGAAAGGGAAAAAGAGAAGTCAAAAATAAATATTAAAAAAACAAAAGTCACAAAAAAAGAGAAAGAGAAAAAAAAACAACAACAGTAGGAGAGTGGGAGCAAAAAAAGAGATAGAAAGAGTAAAAGAGAAGTCAAAAATAAATATTAAAAAAACCAAAAGTCACAAAAAAAGCGAAAGAGAAAAAAAAACAACAACAGTAGGAGAGTGGGAGCAAAAAAAGAGATACAAAGAGAAAAAGATAAGTCAAAAAATAAATATTAAAAAAAACCAAAAGTCACAAAAAAAGAGAAAGAGAAAAATAAACAACAACAGTAGGAGAGTGGGAGCAAAAAAAGAGATAGAAAGAGTAAAAGAGAAGTCAAAAATAAATATTAAAAAAACAAAAGTCACAAAAAAGAGAAAGAGAAAAGAAAACAACAACAGTAGGAAAGTGGGAGCAAAAAAAGAGATAGAAAGAGAAAAAGAGAAGCCAAAAATAAATTTAAAAAAACCAAAAGACACGAAAAAAAACAGAGAGAGAGAAAAAAACAACAATAGGAGAGTGAGAAGGAAAACAAAAAGGAAAGAGTGAGAGGGAAAAAGAGAAGTTAAAATGATTGAATTAAAAAAAAAGGTTCATAGTGAGAAAAGGAAACAGAGAAGGAGAAAGATAGACACATAAATTAAGTTTAGTAGATCGTAGCAACAAATATAGTGAAAAAAGGACAAAAAACAGAGAAAATGACAAAAAAAAAGACAAAAAAAGAGAGAGAGAGAAACAACAAAGATTTTTTTCGCCTGTAGAAACAAACAAACGTGCGTAGGAGAGTGGGAACAAAAAAAAAGATAGAAAGAGAAAAAGATAAGTCAAAAAATAAATATTAAAAAAACCAAAAGTCACAAAAAAAGCGAAAGAGAAAAAAAAAACAACAACAGTAGGAAAATGGGAGCAAAAAAAAGAGATAGAAAGAGAAAAAGAGAAGTCAAAAATAAATATTAAAAAAACCAAAAGACACGAAAAAAAAAAACAGAGAGAGAGAAAAAAACAACAATAGGAGAGTGAGAAGGAAAACAAAAAGGAAAGAGTGAGAGGGAAAAAGAGAAGTTAAAATGTTGGAATTAAAAAAAAGGTTCATAGTGAGAAAAGAAAACAGAGAAGGAGAAAGACATATAAATTAAGTTTAGTAGATCGTAGCAACAAATATAGTGAAAAAATGGACAAAAAAACAGAGAAAATGAAAAAAAAAAGACAAAAAGAGAGAGAGAGAAACAACAAAGATTTTTTTTCGCCTGAAGAAACAAACAAACGTGCGAAACAATTGTCGCGAATAAAGAACAAATTTACATTTTGAAAGTGTGTTTATTTAAAATAAAAAAATAACTTTAGAAATATTAACAAGTATGGACTTTAAACAATTAACAGCCTCAATTGAATTAAAGAAAGATAACTCAAAAATAAATAAAACGATTATTAATTTCATTGCGTATTGATTTTTTGTATAACTTTGAGTACGAGTTAGACAAAAATAGAAATTAAATAAAAATAAAAGATTTTGAAAATAAGGGCGAACAATGAAAAACAGAGGGAGAATGAGAAAAAGAGTTTGGCTGTCTTTCTCTTCTTCTCATTCTCCCTCTGTTTTTCATTGTTCACCCTTTTTTTAATTCCATCGTTTCATATAAATGAATGTTGAGTATATCGCAGCAACAAATATGGTGTTGATAAAAAGGAAGAGTTGGACGCGAAGAATGGAATAATAACAATAAAACGAGAGGAGGAAAGAAAAAGAAACATCGCCACCTCGTGTGCTTGTGGTTGGTTGTAATACCACATACGTGACAGTATAAAAAAAGAACAAGAATCCCGAGAGTCGCTCTCAAAGAATTCAGGGGAGAAATTTATTTTTCAATGCGCGCGTTCAAAGCCTTTGAAACCGTGTATTGAATTATGCTTGATATTGTCAAGTTTCCTCCTCCGTTGATTTACTGTATATTTTATCACACGTGGGTGGGGATGAATATACGCAGACGGGCAGATTCTTCATGAAAATAATATTAAACAAATAATATGTTTAATGAAATGTTCAGCCAGCATTCATCTAGCGTATGGATGGGTTTTCAAAAAATCATAAGACATTAAAATAATATGTTTTTGATTGTTTTCCTAAATATATATATATATATATATATATATATATTTCAATACTAATTATGCAAAAATAAATTAATGAATTTACCATATGGACAGAAAATATTATTAATCAAATTTTTTTAGGAGGAATCACAGATAAATTTCCCAATTTTGACTTTCCTTATTACCTGAAATAACAATATTTGTATAAACTATTTCATGTACTCCGTTCTCTACAATATATAACATTAATTATAATAACATATAATATTAATTATAATAATATTACGATCTGTAATATTTTATTATTGTAGAAAATAAAGAATTTTATTATTATTTAAAACGTATGAGACAGACATGTGTATATTATGTAATTAAATGTATGGCGGGGTGTTTGCCAGGGAAGTAGTTGTTTTAATGTGCATTTGTCTAAAGTGCTTGCGTAACGTAAGTTAAAATGTTCCGGAGCTGATTTATTAATTATTTCATTTATTGCTGTGATCAATTGAATGAACCTATTGAGTAAAATGTTCTTAAAAAAAAACATTGCATCAATGTTAAAAACAACATTAAACCTTAATTTAACATTGACGCAACGACTTTATGTCCAGTTTACTCAGTGAGAATACTTTTTTCTATTGGCAGTGTAATGTATTTCACCAAATGCCAGATGATAAATTAGGAATTTTTAATGATGTTTGATTTAAAAGCAAGTTTAAAGAAAAAATGTATTATTATTTTTTTTTATTTAAATATTTGTTGTGTATATTTGTTGTTTTGTTCGCGTAATAAAACCGCGGAGCCGTGGTAAATCATCTCAAACAGAAGGGTAATCAGTAATCAAAGAGGTTTATGGCGCACATAAAACCCATCCCCGGCCCGGGCAGGGTTTGACTACCGTACGAACACACACAAGCAAACAAACACCTGTAATTATCATTAGTCGTTCTTGCAATTTTACGAGGTTGTTATTTTTTTCTTTTATTATTTGAAATAAAACGGGCGTAATTAAAACGCAACAGTCGATTCAAATAAAATCCCTTACGCTCACTCGCGAAATTAACGCAACTTTTAACAAAACTTGTTAATTGTTGAGACAATAAATAATCAAAGTTATACATGCAAAATAAAAAAAAACGTTATAAAATTATTAGGTGTGTAACATTGTGATCTAAATTAAAATTGAATTACAATGTATTGTAATTTAATTTATCAGTATTTTGAATTAATTTCTCACTTAACCCGTGGTGAAACATATTTAATTAATAGACTTTGATTATTAATTTATCAGTGCTTGTAGAGAGCTTACAGCTTTAGTAATTGTGGGATATTTATATTCAATATTAATTAAAATTATTTATTTGAAAATATATTCTTGTAAATATTTTATATATATATTATTATATATTTAATATTCTGTTAAATTCGTATTGTTTTATGGAGTGACAGAAATAACAGCCTAACTTATGTAATTGCAACGTAGACTAATCTAATATAAACTAATATTTTTTTATAGGTTTAGTAAAATACGAATAGACACCAGGCCCGTGGATCTTGTTCGCTGAAACGTTTCGCATCATAGCATTCTTCAGATGCACAGCAGTATTCAAGACTGGCCTCCTGCTATTAGGCTATCTTCTATACTTTATATTATCTGTTTAGCTAAGTTGGTCACAGCCTCCCAGTTCTCTTTGGATTCAATCATTCTATTTGTAATACCCGCCTTATCGAGTTTGCCAAGTTTCGTCTTAAGGGTTTCAATCTCCTCGCTTCATCGAACGGTGGCCCTCTTCCCAAGTCCGCAGAGGTATGCCGGGGAGGACCTGTAACCTATAAAGAGTTTGGTAAGATGGTAAGTATTTCCTCCGTGGGTTTGATGCACGGAATTAACTCTCATTCCACCAGAAGACCGCTATCTTCACTTCTAGGAATCGTTTCCTTGCCAATTGAAAAAAAAAAGTGTCAATTTACTTGCAAAGCTTCAATGTACGATATGTACAAGTTTCAACGCTGCATTTTCATTATTGTGGAAAATGAATCGTTGTTCGTGTTTATGGCCAAATAACATGCAAATTTCCGACCTTAACTACTTGGATTTTTATTAGATTCATTTATAGGATTTTCATCGTCTTCTTCATCGTTTTGTCATTCTGTTTATTACTTGGAGTGCCTCTTGATACATCCCACATTCAATGCTCCCACGAAAGTGACAGCTGATATTGCCTTTCTCTTTACAGAGAGAGGCGTTCAGACCGCACCTCTGGCATAGGTCGGATCTATCAGGGCCCTGGTATTGTCGCTCGCTACTTTTCCTGCAAATTCTAAGTCTTTCCCTGATTTGAACCCAGCATGTTTCCATTCCCATACGAATTCTGCTCATTTTCATAAGTTCATCTCCATCTGTTACTAATCGCAATTCTTAGTCTACCATCTTCCCCGTAGTTTCTGATATCCCACACCCTGTATGCTCCACTCCTTCCTGTCACCTCGCTTAAGGTTTTCTCAACCATTTCCCTGCGTCGAATCCCTTTAGTTCGATTTCTATCATGCTGCCTCTTGATACAGAAACCTTCTCCCTCCTCATTAGGCCTTGTTTATAGTGGAGAGTCAAGAGCCTAGAGCCTAGATCGGTCCGCTCGGCTCGATGTCATCTTAAAAAATGAAATGTCGTTGCTCTCTCTCCAACAGCGGATTGACTTTTCGGCGTGCTCATTTTTAACGCGCTTTACCGCTTTATAATGATTGTTAAATTATCAACAGTACTAAACATCGCGTATGCGTGCGCACTCAAAAGCATCTAGGCTCTAGGCTCTTGACTCTCCACTATAAACAAGGCCTAACTCCGCTCATTTCTTCCGATGTGTCCTTTCCTTTTTCAAGCTCTACTATAACTCTACAGTAAACAGGTTTCTTATCACCCCACCTGTTGGCTTTTGACATGGAGTCATTGCAAGTATAACGCGAAGGCGTCGTGTTTGATCACTTGGCGTTACATTAAAGTTAAAATATGTCAATTATTTTATTGAATATCAAAAAAAAAACAAGGGGTCTCTTATTATTATTTCGTTCCCGCACGCTTCGATCTCGATCGTAGAGTCAGTGGCACCACACTAACTAACCTAACCTAACCTAACCTAATCTAACCTAGCATAACTTATGGTATACAATATAAGATAACCTAAGTTAATTTAAGCCATCGCAGCAATAGTCAAACCAAATCTAAGTTAAAAAAAACGTAATCCGAGGAAAATTTTAAATGTCGAATCCAATTTACATTCACGCCGGTGCAAACAAATCCTCCTCCTGCGCTTTAATTTAATTCAATTAAATACAACTTAATATTTATCGAAAGGATAATTAACGGACGAAAGGACTAACAGGACGAGCGGCGGGCGCGTCGACATTTCCACGGCATGTGCATTGTGACAGATGTGTAAAGGATTTACACCGAAACGGGATTAAGAATTACACATGTCGAAATCGAGACAACCCCATTACACCCCGCACACACGATTCCTCTCTTTCGCTCGCTCCGCATCAATTATTCCTTTATCGTTTCGTAGCACCCGCAAATCAACCGGCGGGATTAGCGGCGCCGGAGTAGCTTTTTATGTTGCACCCCTCTGTATTCAGCCGGAGTGAGAGACAGAGAAAAAAAGAGAAATTTCACTTGTTACGATTGCAAGGAAGGTTTGTTAATTTTATTTCGATTGAATATTTGTTTAATAAAAACAAAATGTTTGAAATAAAACACAAATTTTTATAGACTTTGATTAAAACACTTGGTTTGTTTTAAACCAAGTGTTTTAATCAAAGTCTATTAATTAAATATGTTTCACCACGGGTTAAGTGAGAAATTAATTCGAAACAATTTTTTATATTTTATTAGGGATATATTTTCTTAATATTTAATTCACTTTGTATAACATGATCACTAATAAATATTTAAGTCAACTAAAAGACGGATATGTCACGTAAGACAGTGACTTGTGACTGAAAGACCGATGGTCGTTAGCCATTTTGGAAATAATGAATTGTATTGTATTTTAGAATGTACAAATACCTCAATAAAGATGATTGTATATATATTTAAATTATTTTAAAAACATAATCACTTGGCTTGTTTAACTAATATACAGAGTTAGTTAAAATTACTGGAACACTTAAATAGTTCTCAAATAATCATATTCATGATGATTTGCCAGAGTATCTTGATCATAAATGTTGAAAAGTGAGTGCAAGCTGTCATTCGTTTGACCTTTTTGTAAATTATATCTATGGAAAAAAAACCTTTACTACTATTCACATAGACTGTTTAAAGATCATCACATTTTATCTGCATAGTTTGTAAGGGCGAAAATACAAAATTCGTCGATAGTCAATTGGCAGACATTTACAACATATATGTAATATTTTATGTTGCGTGTGGATATTGTATTATATATAATTTTTGTTTCCTTTCGATCCATGATGTGATTGATAGCGAAGCATCGATCCGATCGAGCCTCCTCTCTTTCCACCATTCCGCTGGCCTTTCTCGCCTCTTTCACACAATACAAACGAGCCCGTTTCATGCCTTAACAAATGTTTGGACACACACGCGCAACACGAAAAACTTTCACGTGCTTTTCAATTGTTTACATAAAAGACCGCTCGCGCGGTCGCGGCGCGCTTTTTTATCCATTTCAGTTTCGAATATGATAAATGTATCAACGGAATTGACTGACTGACTGACACTCGGTGAATCGGGATGACGGGACTCTTCTCTTTCGGAAGAAGTAGACGAAGAGGATGGAACAACACTAAAAAAGTAACAATAATAAGTGGGAGCGGGGAAAGAAGAAGAAAACTCTGATCAGCATGAGTATTAATCGCGTATTGTTTGGGGCTATCTTTAAAGGTTTTTTTTTATTTTTGTTAAAGATGGTTTTGACCGTTACTACGTGGAAATCATCCCGGAACCATACATCATTTACAGCATCTATCATTTTCTGTTTTGTTGTATAATTCGCTTTTCGAAGCATAGCTTTACAAATAGCCCTAAAATTCTCTGTTCTCTGGCGAATTTATAGGCCGATCGAGGTAAATAATATTACTATCTTCAAAATATTTTATCATTTTCTTTGTTTTGCAAAAATAGAAGAAGAAATAAAATACGTATAATCACAATTAACTCAATGTTGTTTTGTTGTTTGATAAAACCGGCGATGGCCTGTAATTATAATCAGCGTTTAATGAGCGTGCGTTTGTTCATGTTTAGGGTTCCGAGGTGGAAGAAAAGGAGGAGGAAACGGTGTTTATGTGTGTGCATGTGTTTGATTGCTTCGTAATAAAACGCAAATAATTTAACGGCGGGGTGTTATTAAATAAAACGATACCGATCATTACACGACGCTTTATGGCTTCACGTCATTTCGCAAGCACGCACGCAAAATACATTAAAGCAAAAGGAAGAAAGAATAACAACAACAAAATAATATACAACTCGAGAAAATAATGCAAGCGCCATCTATTGCATAATTCCGTGTAGCATCGTCAACGATTTGGGTCTACAAGGTAAATTGTTTCTAATATCTTCAAGAATATTAGTATTTTTTTTTTTCAGATTTTTTCCGAAGCAAAAAATTTGAAAGTTTTCTACGAAAACGTAGGATTTTTGTGGAAAATTCGAATCTCGCGGATTAACTTCAAATTATACCAGAATATTCCTAATGAATGGGAGAATGAATTGTGTAAATTTGATAGACTTAAAGCGATTATTTTTCCTGTTAAAGTTTATCATTAAAAAATGAGCGAACAAATTGCCAGATTTTGGGAATTTTTGTGTACAAGCCCAAAACCACTATTTCAATTATTTTTTTGATAAAATAAAGAAAAATCCTTTCTGAATCCAATCCTGCAAACTACAATGTTCTATCTTATCTATGAGAAAAGTTATCTTAGTTTTATCAGGATCGCCTCCAAAATCCTCAATCGACGCGTCTTGTTCAATCCATTTCCATAAGATGCCATGTAAATATGACTTATTATTTAATTTTTTTCCTGAATCAATGCAAATGGTTTTTTCTGGGAAAATAACTATATTATATTATTTCTAATATCTTGAAGAATATTAGTAACTTTTTAAAAGATTTTTTTCTGAAGAAAAAAATGTCATCGAAATTTGAAAGTTGTCGAGAAAAAAAAAATGGAATTTTGATGAAAAATCCGAATTTCGCGGAATAACTTAAAATTATACCAAAATGTTCCTAATGGATGGAAGAATGAATTGTGTGAATTTGATAAACTTGAAGCAGTTACTTTTCCTACAGCAAGCATTTAAAATTGGCCTTTGAAAAATGAGCGAAAAAATTATCCAAATTTCGGATTTTTTGTGGACAAGCCCAAAGTCACTATTTCAATTATTTTTTATGTGAATAATAGAAAAATCCTTTCTGAGTCCAATCCTGTGAACTACAATGTTCTATCTTGTTTGTGAAAAAAGTTATCTTTGTTTTATCAGCGTGAGGTTCGAAATCCTCGATCGACGCCTTTTGTTTAAACCGTTTCCATAAGATTCTATATGAATGGAACTCGCTATTTAATTTTTTTCATAAAACCATGGAAATGATTTTTTCTGTGAAAATATCTATCCTATATGGTTTCTAATAACTTTAAGAATATTAGTAATTGTTTTCAGAATTTTTCTTGAGAAAAAAAAATTATTGAAATTTTAAAGATTCCCGGGAAAAAAGATGGATTTTGGTGAAAAATCCGAATTTCGCGGATTAACTTCAAATTATTCCACAATGAGAATGAATTGTGTAATTTTAATAAACATAAAGTAATTAGTTCTCCTACAGCAGGCGTATAAAGTTGACCTTTAAAAAATGAGCGAAAAATTGCCCGATTTTGGGAATTTTTGTGCACAAGCCCAAAACCACTATTTCAATTATTTTTTGATAAAATAAAGAAAAATCCTTTCTGAATCCAATCCTGCGAACTACAATGTTCCATCTTATCTGTGAAAAAAAGTTATCTTAGTTTAATCAGGATCGCCTACAAAATCTGCAATCGATGCGTCTCGTTTAATCCGTTTCCACAAGATCCCGTGTAAATGGAATTCACTATTTAATATTTTTTTACTAAAACAATGGAAATGATTTTTCCCGGGGAAATAACCATACTATATTATTTATTTTTCCTTTAAAAATTGTTTTCTGAAGAAAAATAATTTCACAGAAATTTGGAAGTTTTCCAGGAAAAAAGTGGGATTTTTGTGAAAATCCGAATTTCGCGGATTAACTTAAAATTATACCAAAATGTTCGCAATGAATGGGAGCGTTAATTATGTTAGTTTAATTAACTTTATGCGATTAGTTTTCATGCAGCAGGCGTGTAAAGTTGGCTTTTGAAAAAGGAACGAAAAAATTGCCGTACTTTAGGATCTGTTTTCGACAAACACAAAATCCAAATTTTAATGAATTTTCGGATGAATTGTAGATAAATCATTTCCGAATCCTATTTTTAAAGTTCTAATATTCTATCTCATCTGTGGAGAAAAATATCTTAGTTTAATCAACATTATGACTAAAAGCCTCAGTCGGCGCGTCGAGTTTAAACCGCTCTCATAAGACCACATGTAAATTTGATTTATTTACAAGTATATTTAAAGCTAAAGGAAATAAATAATAAAAAAACGTGCTGCGGAATTGATTCAACCACAGGAATCGAAATATTGAGAGTCCCTCCAATGAAATACAGCCAGCTTTACTACCTCACAGCCCTCTGGATTTGGATTGTTGAATTTAATTAAAAAAATAATATATAAAAAAACGCACTACAATATTGGTTCAGTTTGAAGAATCGACCAATATGACTTTCACATGCCAGCAGCATGTGCTTGATTTTTTCACAGCATTCTAGTTTGCGTTATTTTCGTGGTGATCATTAAGTTTAAAACATTTTATGAAAAATAATCAATAAACGCGCTGTAGAATTAATTCAATTGCAGGAATCAACAAAATTCACTTCGAAATAAACCTAGAATTTTGCACTTTAAGCACCCCCCAATTCTTCCATAGCCCTCTCGATTTATTTAATCTAATTCCATTAATTATCCACGCGTAATGCATTTTTTTTCTGAAAATAAGAAATAAAACACGTGATACAAGAGTATCAGTGAATCACTGAGCCTCGGGCTCCGACATTAGTAACCCACCCTCGACAAACAAGAAAATCGCAACATGCATGTATTCATTCATTCACTTATCCAGTTACTACACCCTACCTCATTCACGCGTCCTTCCAGCAGCGTTTCGCCAACAGAAGAGCCGGTTGATTGCCCGTCTCTGGGGATGATTCTCTAATGAGCAACTAGACAACGCCGGTCCGTCTATTTTTCTCTCTCCTTTCTCGCAAGCAAGCGCTCCTTTGATTCTTTCAAATGTATGGTGTGTTCACGTCAGACGCGTCAGAGTTAGTTAATAATTGGTTGTACGAAATGGTTTCATGTTTAGCGTTACGATCAATTTTTTTTTTAATTTGATTGAATCGTGATTGCCGGTGGATTTTGTAATATAAATAATTGGGATTATTAGGATGAAGTGAATGAAGTAAAAAAAAGATCGGCAAATAATTTATCTGTGCATTTAAATTTCGATATTTTTAACTCATCTTCTCCCTCTCAATTTATGTCTAAACTTAAACGCATCAATATCTGTAAATTGTAATTTGTCATGTATAATTTGAAATCTGTATTTTAAACTTTTCAAATTTAGTATGTTGTTTCAAATTTGTTTTGTTTATGCTTGTATGTATATACAGAGAGCTTTTTTTATCAGTATACATTTCTCCTATGTATACCTGCAAAATACGCGAGTCAAATGCATTAATATATGTGTGTTTAGTTGCTTATAATACGCAACTGAACACATATATGTCAAATAGTCAACTTAACATACACACATTAATTATTCAATGCGGTTGGCTCGCGTTTTTTGCAGGTATACACTTCCCCTAATGTATACTTATAAAAAAATCTCTCTGTATGTGCATACGTGTATGTATATTTTAATGTGTTTTTAATTTGTAAAATTGTTTATCTGTCAAATAAATAAATATAATGAGAATAATTCTAATATATCGGACTTTTTTTTCATATTAATAATAATAATCTTTATTGTCCAACAGATATACCATAAAAGGACAAATATCAGAAAAAAGAATACAAATCAATTAATTAATAATATTAAATTAAACTTGTAAATTAAATTCACTTGGTTTAGTTTTACTTATGTACACTACTACTTGTTTTACTTTTGTCTTTTTCATGGCTAACTATTTTTTGGTGTATGGTAAAATTAAAAACGACTGTAACTTATTTTATTTTAAAAATAACTATAGCATTTGTTATATCGGATTAAAGTGAAAAAAATAGCCCTCTTAATAAAGTCATAGCCAACTATTGTTTCCATTTAAAAAAATGTAAGTTTGTGTCATATCTCCCAAAATATGGGCGAAAATTTTTTTTGGATTTTTTGTTATTAATCTGTGTCAAATTTTCTACAACTTTGTCCTTTACAGTTTTTTTCTATCTATGATAATAATAGAGATATATTGATTTCAAAAAATTGACACATTTTACTTTTTTCAAAATATCTAGTTACCCTTGACTTTTTCAAATATTTTGAAAGTGTTATTTTATTCGTCTTATAAAACTACACTTCTTTCCCCATTTAACCGTTTTTCTATCTCTTATAGTTTCCGAGATCCCCATAGAGAACATCGAAAAAAACTCACCCTGTATATAGACGATTTATTTAAATCCCCTCCCCCCTTCTAAATAAATATGGATGATTGTTTAAATATTCAGAGAATTTTGCTGTTTCTCAAAATCGCACTTTGCACAGTCTTCAATCATCAACTAAATAAAATCCCCTGCGTGTTAACATTTCTACCATTATTGAAATATTAGTGAAAGGATTTTTTTTTTTTTCGTTGGTTATTAAAAAATTCTTTTCGGATGATGGATGCCGGCGTATCCATCTTGCACGGATTTACTTTTGCGCATCCATCAACGTCGCGTTAACATATTAGAATTCAACCGAAGGGGGGAAGTATAAAAAATAACGCGTACGCGAGGATCGTGATCGGTTTCTATTCGGGAGGACACAGAAAACCGTGTAAAGTTTTACACGGTTTTCTGTGTCCTCCCGAATGATTAGTTGCGGTGGCGAAACGTTCACACCGGCTCAATTGTTGGTAATACATCTTTGTAATTATTCACGACACATTAAAACACGCACGTAAATGCGTAATAAATGAAGCCAGGAGAAATTCTTTAGAATGCGAAATAATTATTTTAATTTTTAAATTAAATAAAAATAATTTTAAAATATTTAATAATAAATTATAATTAAAATAATCGATTATTCGTTTCACTATTTAATATAAATATTTATTTTCGTTTTGCTTGATAAATCCACGATTGAATTTACACAGGATAAACAAGAAGTTTTAATATGCGCTTACAAAAAAAGTTATTATTATTTATTTATTTATTTACTGAATATTGTGTCTTCCGTAAGTAAATAAATAAATAAATAATAATAACTTTTTTTGTAAGCGCATATAATAATAATAATACGTTGTTGTCCAACAGGAGTTACCCTAATTACAAGACACTATTAAAAATAATTACAACAAATAAACGTGATACTTAAAACTACAAAAACAATAATTACAAATATAACATAGTGTGTGTTAATACACACAGTCTGACAGTATAAGTAATAGTAACAGTATAAATACAATAACGAGAGCAACAAATTAATATTAATACATTTATGAAAAATTTTATTTTACTTAAGAATTAATTTAAGAGAATCATAAAACATATCGCAGGATACTAAATTGTCGAAACATCTGCTTAAATTAGTGATGGGTGATTTTAGGCCTACAATTGTGCGGATAGTTGGTAAACTAAAAGTAGGTGATTGTCTACTATGAAATGATGGAACATGCAAACGAATTCTTAATAATAGGTCAACAGAATCTACCCTGTTGTGAAATAACTTGTATAAGAAAGAAAGACCCATTTTATTACGACGGGTAGCGAGACATTCAATATCGAATTTAGTTAATAGTTCATTATGGTTAATGCCTCTCGCCGGATAAAATCCCTCTTTTCTATAAAATAGTAACTTAAAAACTTACGTTGAACATTTTCTAAAGTTTGAATTTGGACATTACAATGAGGAAACCAGATTATACCAGTATATTCCAACTTGGAACGCACATAAGTATAATAAAGTATCTTAAATGTAGTAAGATGTGTAAACTGGCAAGAATTGCGATTTATAAAACCTAGTGCCCTTGTACCATCCTTAGCAATGGTCTCGATATGATAATTGAAAGACAGTTTATCATTAAAAAATACTTAAATATAGTGAGACGCTCTAAGTTAATATTATTAATGGCATAGTTGAAAATTACGGGTTGGTACAATTTTGTGAATGACATATATTTACATTTTACAATGTTCAGACACAAACCATTATTCGAACACCAAGTAGAAACAATATCAATATTATATTGTAGGTTAGCACAGTCCTCCATAGTTTTTTATTTTACTATATAACTTTAAGTCGTCCGCATAAAGAAGATGCTCACAAGTAATCATTTCAGAGAGGTCGTTAATAAATAAATTGAACAGTAAGGGGCCCAGGATCGAGCCTTGTGGAATGCCCGAAGTAGGAGTATATTCTTCCGATTTGTAGCCGTTGATAGATACACACGATCGGCGTTCGATAAGGTATGTTTTTAGAAGTTCAATGGAAGGCGCGCTAAAGCCAAAGATATGCAACTTAGATAAAAGGATATTATGTTGGACCTTGTCAAATGCCTTTGTGAGGTCCGTATAAATAACATCAAGTTGTCCTTTTGAATCAATAGTTTCTGCTATATCATAGGTTATTATTGAAAGATTTGTGACTGTAGAGCGTTTTGGAATAAATCCATGTTGTTTGTTAGAAATGTAGACTTTCACATGAGTAAATATTTGATCAAATAGTATACGTTCAAATATTTTAGCCACGTGTGGAAGAATAGTAATCGGACGATAATTATTTATGGCCGAAATATTGCGAGAAACCTTTGGTATAGGACAAATTGATGCTATTTTTAAACATTTAGGAAAGACAGATAATTTTATTGAAAGATTAAATAATATAGTTAATGGTATACATAAAAGTGAAGCACAATCCTTAAGTAAGAAAGCAGGCAATTTATCAGAACCTGAAGTACAGTTATCAGGAAGTCTTTGTAAATGTTTGCAAATTTCTCGTTCATTCGTTGGTGTAAATATAAAATTTGGGATGAAATTAAAATCCGGACTTATTGATTTATGAGATAGGGGACTGTGGACTGACTCAAAGAAATCACGGAATCCATTAACTATTTCAAGTTAGGACTTTATTACTATACGTCAAAGTGGCCGGAATCTTAGATGAATTTACTCTTCAGGAATCCACATAAGACCAAAACTTTTTCGGGTCTGCCTGAACGTTATTTTCAATAGTGTTAAAATTAAACAATAAGCATCCTTTGTTCTGCTCTTTATTGACGATCTAACTTGCCTAAACGTTTCAAGCAACGAAGGATTATTTTTTATTTTTTTTTTTCTAATTGCGTTTTTTTTTAATAAGATTAATAATATCAGAGGAAAATCATGGAGGATATTTAGCTTTACGCTTAATTTTAGATTTAGGAATGGATAGTATTAAAGCAGAATTTATGATATCATAAAATTTGTCAAATGCCATATCTACATCAGTAAATGTGTATAACATATCCCAGGTGATATCACATAAGTGTGAATAAAGCTGAGAGTAGTTGCCTCTCTTAAAATTGAATTTAATAGTGCTTTCATTAACTGCAACCATTATTATATCCGAATGAAATGAAAAATTTAAAGCGGGATGATACACATCTTCGGAAACTAAAGCGAGATTTTCAACATTACATTGCATGTTCGAGTAAATGAGATCTAATGTCTTATTAAATGAATTTGATATCATATTGTATTGTTTTAGGTTGAGAAAGTTACAAAAATTTCAGATACTAATAGCTTTTAGCGACACGCAATGTGAAGAACCAGATAGTTCGAGGCAGTTAAAATCACCAATTAAAATTATTTTGCAATCATTAAAATTAATTTCATAAAGTAAATCGAAAAACAGATTAATATCTGTGGCTGGAAAGTTTGGTGGAATATAAATAAGTACGAAAAATATCCAACTGGTTTTAAGCCTACATTTGCACAGTATAATATCAATAAATGGAACTTGTTGCTTGAAATTGCAACAATTTCTTCGACTATATAAGAATTACGAACCGCAATTGCAACACCTCCACCCCTCGATTTACCAGTACGAATAGTATATCTATCTACTCTGAACACATTATATGATTGATTAAATATTTCGCCACTTTCTACTGAAAAATTAAGCCAGGTTTCTGTTAAAAAAATAAAATCGTAATTGCTGACACATGTGTTGGTATAAAATAAAGACGTTTTTTAATTTAAGCCGCGAACGTTTTGATAATAAGCTGTGTAATTTCCAGTTGGAGCTTGATTTCATGTGGATCTCGATACGTTCCCATTGACTACTTTTCGGAATCCTTTAATAAACTTTATAGTCAAGTTAGTTTCTCTGCGAATACGCCTGTCTTCAAGTTCGGCACGAGCATCATTTAAATTCTTTATCTGTAAGGGTGTCCTGTCCGGCCCTACCTGGATATCGTTAATTTTCATATCTTTACATAACTTTACAAGTTTTGATGCCTCTTCCTTAGATTGTAAGTGTAATTTTATTGGCCTTGGACGTATACCTCTTTTGCCAACTCTAGTAGTTGTTGCATTAGACATTAAAACTTCCGTAAATATATTATAAAAAATACAACAAACCACAATGTGTGTATGTACAAATAAATAGCAATATAGAAATATCACAAAAAAATCTATAATGCAATCAAGTTTTCCATCCCATTTGGTTCAATAATAGATAATAAGTTGAAAAATATAAGTAACAAGATTCGTTTATACATTGTTGAATATAAATGAAATATTACTTTGTATAACAATTAATTTATATGGTAACAATAGTTTCGATACATTCACGTATCACTTAAGGTTTGATAATGATACGTGGATGTGTCGAAACAATAGTCACCAAATAAATTAATACAAACAAAGTATTTTCATTTATATCCATTACAATAGTTGCTTAGACTGTGGTAATAAAAAATAACATACTGGTTAATCTTAACATTTCCCTTATAAAATAACCCCGAATCCTCGAAAACCTCCTTTATTTTACAAAAAAAAAATCCTCGTTGAAATTCAGCAGGGACGACCAGCGTACAGTTGTAAGCAGGAATCCAGGAATGGCGTGCGTGCGTTCCCCCCGTCTCTCACGTCCGCACTCGCAGCGAGAGCAAACGAATCGTAAATAATCCCCGCAATTGCATTTCGCTTCGACGTCGCGACGCCTTTCCACGCCCGGTCGAATCGATAAAACGGAGGGAGTAAGAGGGAATTGAAAAGAGACAGAGAGGAGAAGAGAAGGACGTAGAGGCAACGAGAGGGACAGGATGAGTGGGTGGGATTTAATCCTTTCGCGCTTCGCATTAAAAAGTGCGCTTAATCACAGATTGAATTACGGAATTACGAAAAATACGTCCGAAATATATAAAAAAAAACTAACTTTTGCTTATAATTGAGGAAAATGGATTGCTTAAATTATTTTTTTAATATTTCGAACGAATTTTTTGATCTGTAAAAAAAAGCAAAAGTTATTTTTTATATATATTTTGAACGTACCATTATCAAATCACTGTTTCGCGAAAAACAAACTTGTCCTGTTTCCGCTTCCAAAATATTCAAGAAGTTGTGATTACTGCCCGTACTAAACCACGCCGTGTGATGTGCATCGCAACCCAGAATGTAGTGCTGCTTTTCTCTGTTACAGCGCTCCACGAGGGTCCTTGTTTCCTCTGGTGAAGATATATCCAATTCACCGAGAGTGTAAACCGATGCTCGATTGTCTCCTTTCTTTGGGAAGCTGCCACTGCCTGGTCGCAGTAAGACTAATCCTCAAGAGATGCTACAGACTCAATTACATCGAGTTAACACGGTCGCAGTAAGACTAATCCTCAAGAGACTCAATTACATCAAGTTTACACGTTGGTGGCATCATCGGACCTTATTTCTTCAAAAATAAACCCGGTGATCGCGCCACGGCCAATTGACATGTGGCTTCAACAAGATGGAGCTTCATGTCAACAACCATCGAGAGAATACTATGAGAATATTGGTAATTTAAACGAGAAAAAAATAGAAAATAGAAATACTTTTTTTTACACCAAAAATTATAAAATTTTCGATTTTTCAACATATAACAAATCGAAAATATAGCGCTTAAATTCACAACATTCTAGAATTAAATTAAAAAAAAATCGCGTAGATCCACAAACACACAACATAATATGATACATACACAAACATAGTTTACTAGTGAAACATCTGTGGGCTTCCAACTATTTACCAACATATTGCGTAAATAATAACCGAGCAATTTTTCGTCGGTGGTTGTCGAGGGAGGGTTGTCGCACGAATTCACGATTGAATTACACGAATTAAACATGTCACAACACGTCCGCCCCCGCCGCAGTCGAGTGACGCAAAAACCGGAGGGGCACGCACAATGCACTCGATCATCAGAGAGGGCTGTGATTACAGGGCGCGCAGGGGCTGTTATTAGGCACCAATTGATACGGTTATGTGATTATTCCGCGGTCGGCCCCGCGTTTTATTGCGTTATTAAGGGCGCGGACGTTTTCGTCCCCGGGCGGGGATGATTATCGCTTGTTGCAGTTCGACGAAGGGTTGCGGTAATTATTTTTTTGCTTGCTTTAGAGATTTTATTTATCGTTTGAGAAATGTAAGCAATTTTAAAAATAGAAATTTAAAATTAAACAATTTCTGAATATTTTCAATCTTGTTCGAGGATAAGAAATGGAAAGGTTTGTTTTCGATTTTTTCTTCCCACGCACAAAAAATCAAACAATTTAAAATGATTTATCAATTCTGTTCACGTAGGAAAACTTTAAAGGTTCACATCTATTTCTTTTTTCCACACAAAAAAATCAAACAATTTCGATAGAAAATAGAAATACTTTTTTTTCTACATCAAAAATTCTAAAATTTTCGATTTTTTCAATTTTTCTCAAGGAGGAAATATATAAAGGTTTATTTCAATTTTTCTCAGGAAAAAAAACGGGAATGATTTTATTCCTATTTTTCTTTCCATACACAAAAAATTTTACACAATTTTGAAAGGCTTTCAATTTTGTCTAGAGAGAAAAAATAGAAAATAAAAATACTTTTTTTTTCTACACCAAAAATTCTAAAAATTTTGATTTTTCAATTTTTCTCAGGAAGGAAAAATATAAAGGTTTATTTCTATTTTTTTTTTTCTACAATTTTTCTCAGGGAAAAAAAACGGGAATGATTTTATTCTTATTTTTCTTTCCATACACAAAAAATATTACACAATTTCGAAAGATTTTCAATTTTGTCTAGAGAGAAAAAAATAGAAAATAGAAATACTTTTTTTTCTACACCAAAAATTCTAAAAATTTTGATTTTTCAATTTTTCTCAGGAAGGAAAAATATAAAGGTTTATTTCTTTTTTTTTTTCTTCAATTTTTCTCAGGAAAAAAAAAACGGGAATGATTTTATTCTTATTTTTCTTTCCATACACAAAAAATTTTACACAATTTTGAAAGGCTTTCAATTTTATCTAGAGAGAAAAAATAGAAAATAGAAATACTTTTTTCCTACAGCAAAAATTCGATTTTTAATTTTTCTTAGAGAAGAAAAATAGAAAGGTTTATTTCTATTTTTTTTTTCTTCAATTTTTCTCAGGGAAGAAAACGGGAATCTTATTCCTATTTTTTTTTCATACACAAAAAATATTACACAATTTCGAAAGGTTTTCAATTTTGTCTAGAGAGAAAAATAGAAATACTTTTTTTTCTACACCAAAAATTCTAAAAATTTTGATTTTTCAATTTTTCTCAAGGAGGAAAAATAGAAGGGTTTATTTCTATTTTTTTTTTTTACACACTAAAAATTAAACAATTTCGATTTTTTTTCTTCAAAAACGGGAATGATTTTATTCCTATTTTTATTTCCATACACAAAAAATATTATACAATTACGAAAGGTTTTCAATTTTGCCTAGAGAGAAAAAATAGAAATACTTTTTTTTCTACACTAAAAATTCTAAAATTTTCGATTTTTCAATTTTTCTCAGTGAGGAAAAATAGAAAGGTTTTTTTTTCTATTTTTTTTTTGTTTCTTCAATTTTTCTCAGGAAAAAAAAAAACGGGAATGATTTTATTCCTAACTAACTAACCATCTTTATTCAAATGTGTATATGTATGTACAATAATATACAAAAATTAGAATTATATTCTGTAGATGATGAATCGGCTATCGACCGGAGGTCTTTCAGCCTTTTATTCCTATTTTCCTTTCCAGACACAAAAAATATTACACAATTTCAAAAGGCTTTCAATTTTGTCTAGAGAGAAAAAATAGAAAACAGAAATCTTTTTCCTCAAGGAGGAAAAATAGAAAGGTTTATTTCTATTATTTTTTTCACGCACGAAAAATTAAACAATTTCGATTTTTTTTAAATTTTATCGATGGAAGAAAAATAGGAAGCATTCATTTCATTTCATTTTGTGTGCATTGTATCCATATTATGTTTATTTACAATATATATATAAAAACATCTTTATTCAGACATCATTACATAATTATATATATATATACATTTATATTTAAATAAGAAAACAAATATTGTGTTAGTCTGTCCGGGCTATCGACCTGGGGTCTTGCTGCCCTATTTATTTACTATTTTACTAGTTTTGCTACACATTTGCATCTTACCAAATGTGAGCCACCCATAAATATATTATTCTATTTGGAAATAAATAAATTGAATTGAAAAATTGAATAGATTTCATTCTAACACAACAAAATGAAACAATTTCGATATTTTTAGATTTATTCAAGGAAGAAAACTAGAAAGGATTTATTTCTATTTTTCTTTTTCCACAAAAAAAATTAAACCATTTCGAAATGTTTTTAATTTTGCTCAGGGAAAAATAGAAAGGTTTTATTTGTATTTTTTTTTGTCAATTTTTCCCAGGGGAGAAAAATAGAAATGTTTTATTGAAAAAAATGAACAAAAAAGTTAAAGGGAAGTTGGATTTTTCGATTTTTTTTTTCAACCTCGATTGGAAGAACTGATGGAGGAAGCAGATCAGGGAGACATCTGGTTTCAGCAGGACGGGGCTACGGCTCATACTGCTCGAGTTTCAAGGACGAAACTGCGACAGGTGTTCCCTGGGCGCCTTCTTTCTTTGAGAGGTGATGCGGATCTGAGAATTTGCGAATTCTTCCTATGGGGCTGCCTAAAGGAAAAGGTTTTTAGGCATCGACCTCGCACTTTGGAAGAATTCAGGGATCGAATTCGGGAGGAAATCGCCGCTATAGCCATCGAGATGTGTATCGCGGATGGGGGTCATCATTTTTTTGATATTATCTTCAGGACTTAATGCATGATGTACCGTTTAGGACAAAATAAATACCATTTCTTTAAAATGCGCCGTTATTTTTTTAATAGCCCTTTAAAACTGCACTGTCAATTTTGTCGCACCCTATATATAAAATATACACGAATAATTCTATTTTTTTTTTCCTGAGCAAAATTGAAAACATTTGATTGTTTTTTCTGTGTTTATTATTGAGGCTTCTCTTTATTGCGTTGGCGTCGATGGAGCTTCAGCAGGTGCGAGGCTCGCTCCGGATCAATCCTCAATCCGGTGGTGGTGGCGGTGGTCCTCCTGCTGGATTGGCCGGAGCAAGGGCGGGGCGTCGCAGGGCCCTGCCCTAAAGCTCCTTCTGCGCCCACTCTCCGCCGTCCGTTCCGGGCCCCAGCAGGATTCCGCAGGAAAGCTCTCCGGCAAAATCAATTTCAAATCCTCGCTCGCACCTTTTTTTTATTCGTTCCCATTTTTAAATTAATTATTTACAAGTAGCAGGAATCATGCTCGTCGTATTTTTTATATACATAAATTGATTAGTAACGTTTCGAAAATTAAGTAGCAGGAATCATGTTTGTCGTATTTTTTTCCATATAAAATGATTATGAACGTTTCCCATGCTGCTGCAATTCTGAATAGCAAACACACCCTAAACAATTTGTTATAAAAAGATTTCTAAAAAAAAGTTTATAATCTTACACATTGTATAACAAAGTAAAGAAAATCAGAAAAGGTTGTCAAAAAAACAATTTTCTAAGGTTCTAAATGATTGTAATGATGTAAATATATATACAATTATCTTTTATATAATAAATTAAAGACGATGCAAGCGCCACCTTTTGCCTAATTTCAAGTGGCATCGTCAACGATTTGGGTCTACAAGGTAGACGACCGAGAATTATTGTTTCGTCCACTAAAGGAAGGCGAACTTGTACTGTTTAAGCAAACAAGGTAAACGAAATTCACATTTAAATGTATCTTTTATATAATTAATGGTTTCAATATTTAGACAGGTAGTTCATATTGTATGAAATTTAAAGTTATTCAATCTAATCTGTGTTTTATTGGTTGATTTTTAATAATTTATTCATATTTATTTCATACAATTATCTTTATTGAGGTATTTATATATGGTTTTCATTATTTCTAAAATGATTATCGACCAAGTATTCCAAGTTTCTACCAGCTCTATTGGTAGACCTACTTGGATTGCCAATAAAACGTTCTTCTATACGTCTGACATCATCTTCTGACACACGTGATTGGCCTCTGCTAATGGATTTTATAGTTGGTGGTTCAATACCGAATTTGGTATTAAATGCCCGCTGCACTACAATTTACGACTCAAACATACTGAAAACATAGTACTCTACAGTTGCCATCTCACTCAGAACTGACACTTAAAAACTATGGAAATTCCTCTTTTCGTGGCTACAAATATTGTGCAATTTATTCTGGAGAAAGGAAAATAGAAAAAAAAACACATTATTTTTCTTCTGTGCAAAACATTTCGAAATTATGATCATACAGCCGCTTATATATATAATTATTCCATAAGGGTCATTAATTTAGGTAGGAGTCATGTTTTGAAAGGGCCAGTCGTTTTTTTAGGGCTAGAAGCTGAATAGGGCTACCAGCGGTGAAAAAAGAGGATAGCCAGCGCTAGGGTATGGGGTAAGCTCGCTTCGCGAGAGAGTTCCCCGGACTTCCAAAGGTAAAGGACTGTGGTAGGCTCGCTTCGCTCGCCCCGTTAAAAGCTCGCTTCGCTCGCTGGTTTGCTCACCTGAAGCGTATAAGGCCTAGTACTTTAAAAAAGGAAGCTCCGCAAATATCGAGAGGTAAGGGGAACGTGGTTCTTGTTGATTCGACCATCAACCGGCGATCGTTGTTTATATAATGCACGAAATAATGAACCGCTGGCACTTTTCAGGCGCGGAAAATTCTCGCGAACGCGATTTTCACTGACAGGTCTTACATGATTATACACATTCTGTTTCACGTATGGCCAAACGAAAAAGTCAATTACAGCTAAATCGTGAGACCTGGCTGCCCACCTGATATCACCTCTTCTGCCAATTAAACGATTCGGAAAAGTAATGTTTAGAAATTCACGCACATTATTATGTCGTGTGCAGGACATCCATTCTGCTGATGCCATATTTGGTTAAATTCTACTCCTGGAAGTTGCCTCATTGCCGGAATTATTTGATCACGGAGAAGATTCAAATACTTAACTCCATTCAAATTACTCTCAATGAAGAAGGGTCCAACAATATGATTTCCGATGACACCAGCCTATACATTCAATTTTTGTGGATATTGAGTTCGGTGATGTGGATTTTCCCTACTCCAAAACCTAATAACGTTAGGATTGTGCCTTCCTAATAGTGGAAAGATTGATTCATCCGTAAAACAAATATTCTTCATATTTCATTTGTACGTTTCACAGAACACCATTCTTTCAATCTTATCTTCAGGAAATATCTGATGACCTGTTAAAATTTTGTAAGATTTGTATCCATTTCGTTTCAGAACTTTTCGAACCGTTTCCCTGTTAGAATCCACTTCTGTAGCAATCCGAAGGCTGGATTTTGACGAATCCTCTTCTGCAACAGCGCAAATCATTACGTCCCGTCTTTCCTGGTCTTCTGCAGCGTTTTATTCTCTTCTATGTTGGCCATACATCTAGTCGTGGAATTGGACGGTTCTCAAAATTTGCCACAAATAAATGAACGGTATCCCTCATCGAATTGTCACCGTATACCCATTTAATAATTTGTATTCTCTCTTCCAGAGTATAAGACATCGCGGCACTTGACAATTCCAAATTTTAAGCAAAATTTCATAAACAGGATAATATTTATTTTCGTATACGTAGTCATGGTAACAACAACTATTACGATTCGTCTGCTATATATTTTATCTTTCTCTCACTTCAGAAAATCCTGTTGTACTGTATTAACCTATGGATTTTGCTATGTTGCGTGAATAAATTGTTGTACGATATACATACAATGTATTTCAGGGAAACGGCTATCGACCGGACTTCTTTCAGCCTGTCTTTGTCTTGTTCATGTCACTGTTTATTTTGTTTTCATCACTAACTGTCTATATCTTGGTCCGGTAAATTTGATGTAATGAATTGATGAATTGTTAGTGAGGGATGAATGAATTTGGGAGTGATGTCAGGGTTACGAGGAATGCATAACTATTGGATAATGGGCGTAATGTTGGGATTAACGGCAAATTTTAAGGAAAGGGTTTTTAATCGATCTGAGATGGGAATGATATACAGGAGGGAGTTACATGGATTATGGAGTGAGTTTTTCGGGTGTGGGTGGGGGTTGTGATCATTTTCTATTTACCCATATATTTTTGTAAATATTTTTTCAATGTTTGCAGCATTTTTACGGTTAATTGCAAAGCGCATTCGCGGTGTGATCCAGTATGCCGTTTTGCAGGGAAGACGTTAAAAAAAAAAGCCGTCTAATCTCTCAAGAAAGAAGATCAATAGAAGCTAAGATAAAAGTGCATCTTTTGTTTCATTTTCCAAGTCGCAAAGCACGCAAAATTAAACTAATGTTTATTCTATATCTTCAAAAACAAATGGAAATGTTTTTTTTTACAGTTCCAAAAACACTTTACTAACGAAACTCTCAGTACAATCGTCCTCGAAAGAGTGAAATTTCTGTTCATTCTCCTTCTTCGTTGTTTTCTCTCTTGTTTCTTAAATAACTATATAATTCAATGATGTGTGTACAAACATTTCGGGATGATTTGTGCTTTCGCGAGCGAGAGATCAAAGGCTAGAGACGAAAGCTGCCTTCCCCCCTCTGGAAAACAGGGAGGCTGTAGTAGACGTGCGGGCAGAGGAGAGAAAGCGACCCGAAACTGATTGAGTTAGCGTCTGATTTTCACTTGTTCTCGCATTCGCCCTCTCCTGCGCCCAAACACAACTCCCCAAACCTCCGCGACGCAACTATTCCAGATATTCCAGACGCTGCATCTCTGGGAATCAACCACCCCCGGCTTCAACTTCATTTCAACACGTATGCAGGAATGTTTGTTGGTTTATAGTTGGAGTGAATAAATGATGAAGTAAATAAAATACGGCAGACGGATCAATATTTTATTGGAGTTTTTGTCGTATTTTACTATATTTAGAAAAATAGAAAGGTTTTGGCGGAAAGACCTTCGGTCGTTAAACATTTCATGTAATATATGTGAAATCTATTAATACATTGTAAATAATTATCTAAATTATTTTGAATTAATTTCTCACTTAACCCGTGGTGAAACATATTTAATTAATAGACTTTGATTAAATCAAAGTCTATTATTATCTAAATTATGTATAAATGTTACATGAATAAAGATGTTCAGCAGTAGTAGAAAGGTTTTATTATGGTATTTAGATATAATTGGAATAGATGTTGATGTTGATATATATAAATAGTGGAAATTTTATATTCCATTATTAACTTCAGAGAAAAGGTAAAGATTTTAATTCCATTGTTTGTTTTAACAACCGTGAATGCCAGGAATCTTAATTTATTGACTAAAAATCATAAAATACTCATTTAATGTATAACCCAAAATATTGCTCGCATCAAGAAAATCAGAGTATATTCCACTGGACAAACACCCATTGAATTCCATGCCCGGTGGAGTGAATACCTATCGAATTTTCGCAGCCAAGGGCGGGGTTTAAGTCCGGGCGACGCCCCCGGATCGGGGCTTGGCTCCGCGCCGCTCCGGCGACTCCGGTAGTCGCCTGCGCACCGAGTCCGAGGTCGGTGGTACGCGTACCTTCCGCGAGACCAACACAGAGTTTCCACCGTTTCAGTTCTTGAATCACCGAAAAGTTTCGGGAATTTTCCGGTTCGGAAGGACCAAGTGGTATCCGGGTAGTTGGAATTGTGTGCAATATTTAATATATACAGAGCGCGTGTTGAAGAGAGACCGGTTCAAGCTGGACGTCGCCGCGGATTTCGAACATATCACCACCTCCATCATGAAGGTACGTACGTTGAAAATCCGCTTTAAAAACAACTCGATTGAGAGATTTAATTAGACTGTGAAGAGAATAAGGGATTAATTAGATCTTGGAAAGAATGATCTTACAATATTGATAGAAAAACCTTAAGTTTATCAGAGAATGAGTTAATATCTTGAAGAGAATGAGCTTATATCTGCGAGAGATTGAGCTTAAATCTCGGAGAGAATAAACTTACATCACAATTGAGACATTTAGTTACACTGTAGAGAGAATGAGGAATTAGTTAGATCTTCGAAAGAATAGTCTTACAATATAAAGAGAATAACCTTAGGTTTATCAGAGAATGAGTTTATATCTTGAAGAGAATGAGTTTATATCTTGAAGAGAATGAGTTTATATCTTGAAGAGAATGAGCTTGTATCTGCAAGAGAGTGAGCTTAAATCTCGGAGAGAATAAACTTACATCACAATTGAGAGATTTAGCTATACTGTAGAGAAAATGAGGGATTAGTTAGATCTTCGAAAGAATGGTTTTACAATATAGAGAGGTTATTCTCTCTATATTGTAAAACCATTCTTTCCAAGATGTAATTAATCAGAGAATGAGCTTGTATCTGCGAGAGAATGAGCTTACATCTTGGAGAGAATGAGCTTAAATCTTGGAGAGAATGAACTTACATCTCAATTGAGAAATTTTGTTAGACAGTGGAGAGATTGAGGGATTAGTTAGATCTTACAACTTAGAAAAATAAGCTTAGAAAGAATGAGTTTTGATCGTGAATAAAATTAGCTCAAATCTTAGAGAAAATGAGCCCATATTTTAGAGAGAATCGTTGACAGTTTAGATCTTGGAAAGAATGAGTGAGTTTAGTTCTCAAAGAGAATGAATTTAGATATTGAATAAAATTAGCTCAAATCTTATAGAGGATGAGCTCAACTATTGGAGAGAATGAACTTACATCTCGTAGAGAATGAACTTAAATCTCCTAATCCTATGAATAAGTACTTAAAAACTATACTAGGTTGATTGTACAGATTATTCAAGACTTTATTAAAGTATTGTGTAAATCAAATTTTTAAACGGTAATCTTAGAGAATGAGCTTAAATCTCGAAAGAATAATTTTAGATTTTGGAGAAAATGCTCTTGGACCTTGGAGAGAATGATTCTATACCTTGGAGATAATATATTAGATCTTAGAGAGAATACGCCACAGATTTTGGAAAGAATGTGTTTAGATCTTGGAAAAAATAATCTTAGATCTGGGAAAATTCGAGAAGATTTTCAAATTCTCCAACGAGGCGTGGTTATTCATTGTTTGACAAGATACTGTATATTTCAATCTTGTAGTATTGTAAGCGGAGACAAAAAAATAAAAGAATAATCCGTAGATACGTTCACTAAATTCTTAGAACACTATTTGTAAATAAAACAACAACGATCATCATCTGTCTGATGATTTTGGCGAAACAGTTATAGGAATGTCTCTGCAATAAATTTTGTGAAACATAAAAAAATGTTGTTTTATTTACAAATAGTGTATTTACTGAGTTTCGTCAAGTAAAAGCCTCAAGCATCGATTAAATTCTTAGAAATAACATAGCATTAACATTCCTGATATAATAGCCGAAATCGATTCTCGGGTATTATATCAGGAATAGTCACAAATGTAAACTCCCTAGTATAACCCTTCATGAGTTCATCATTTCATTTCACAACATTGAAGACAATTGAGTGACGTGCATATCTGAAAGAGACTTTTGATAACGACCATCACATTTTATCCGTATATTTTGAGAAGGACGAAAATACAAAATCCAGGACGAAAGATCACTACATCTGCAAATTGGCAGATTTTTATAATAGACATTGAAATATTTTATGTTATATGTTGATATTGTCATTAAAGATTATAGATATATAATATAATGAATATGAGGTTATTTTCTGTTCCTGTTAACTCGAAATTTTTTGTAATTATCATTAATCTTCTTTTTGTTGGTTGTGGAGACTTTAATTATTTAAATAAAATTAGGTAAGTGGGAGAAAGGAAAACTATTTTTATTTAAATGAATATCATTAGTTAAACCAAATAGGATATTATATATCCTCTTTGGTTTAACGAGAGAGAGGAGATGATATTATATATCCTCTTTGGTTAAACATTCAGTTGAAATTATATGGTTTCTTTTTTTAACATATTTCTGTTTAAATTTTTTATATTTTTTAAACACATTTCTCCTTGTAGAAAAAATCAAAAATCGATTTTCTCATTCAGTTTTGGTTATAGTTTTCAACTAGCAATAATCGCACCTCGGATAGACCTCATTGGTTACGATATCGCCACTGCGCAATATAATATAACTTGAAACAAAAATGTCCTCTTTCTTAAAAGTCCTGCTTTTAAGAAAAAGTAACAATCGGGATTATATATCCTGTGTATATATGGGGAATTTTAGCAATTGATCAAATTTTATTTTCAAATTATAAAAAACTATAAAAGTCGTACAGGATAGTCCAAAAAATAAATTTTATTTTTCCAATCATTTTCTGATTCCATGAGATTCATTATTTCTTAATGATTTTGTCGATTCTTTTTTTCTTTTATATAATCTCGATATTTATTCTATGAATGGGATCCACTCTCGTTGAATGAATTTGTCGATTCCGGTGGTGGAAATCCGTCGTTGAGTCGAGGTGTCAAAACGGCCGCCCATTGAAAACGAACGGAGCGGACGCGTAAAGTAGTCCGAGCGGCTCGGCTGAACGCGACGGGGATCCTTGGGCTTTAATGAGATTATCTCGGTTTCTAGATTCCGAGCGCAGATAAACCAAAACACCCTATCATAAAAGAAAGAAAATAGAAAGATACACGCGTCAATTCGGATCGTTTGAGACGGGCCTTAACTTAATTCATAAATTAAAATAAATACTACTTTGAAGGATATTAAAATAAATAATTTTGTTTGTATAACACAGTGTATATTTATAAATACAACTGTTGTATAATTATGATAATGGCAAGCTGATTTGCCGAAACTGCAGTTTTATTTATAAAATATACAGTGTGTTATACAAACAAAATTATTTATTTAAATATCCTTCAAATTAAATTAACATGTATAACGAAGTAGAAGCCTCAATCATCAAGAATAAAATAAATATAACAATTACTGAAAGACCTCTGATACTTAGCCATTTAGCAATATTGCGAATAATATAATAAATAATTATGTAAAGTAATTAATTATATACTCGAATAAACATGTATGTAAGAATTTAAAATACATTGTTGAGATACTCTCCATTATTCAAAAATTATTCATCCTTCATGTTTACCAGGAGTGAGAATTTAAAATATGCTACAATATTCCGTTTTTAATAGCGTAGGGGTTGTTCACGCTATTCAAAATGGAATATTGTGGCCTATTTTAAATTCTCACTCCTGGTATACATGAAAGACTTTAGTGACTATTTTTTAAAATTATTTTCATGTCTAAAATACAACAAAAGTATCAAAGTTGTGTTTTTTTATTACGGAACACTCCTTATATTATTGCGTTTTATTCTGCCGTTAAAATTACTGTCCTTTTTTATTATGGTTATTATTTCCTAAAACGTAACGTTTTTTTTTAATAATTTGAATTTTGTTAAAATCAAACCTAACTGTATATTTTGAACTATGTGAAAAATATATTCTTCATTAGTGCTGCTACAAAAATATGTTTATTCTTGTCGAATAGCACAATGGGATGAAAATATGTTGCAATATCCGTATATTTTGACAAGGACGAAAATCATTGGTCGATAGCCAATTGGCAGACTTTTACGATATACATTGTAACATTTTATGTTATAAATAGATATTTATCATATTTGTCAATAAAGATTATATATATACAAGGTGTACAGAAAATGAGTTCAGGTAACTCAATTCATTAATTAATTAATCCAAATAAAAAAATGTTGTATGGTTCTTCATTGAGGCTCACGAGGTCTTTGGAATTTTAAATATGTGACTATAAATTAGTATTGTTTTTTAAATATTTTGTAAAAAATCAATAGCATTAACAATCAATTAGACACGTGTATAATTCCATTGATGTAAATGATTAATAAATCGGATATTTTTACAGTTTTATAACTTCATCAGAAGCATTCTTTTAATGAAAATAGATCTGGCAACGACGCACGCTCGTTTGTAAAAGAAAAGGTGTATGCAACACCTCCAGCGGATGATGTAGCAGTTATAAACAGGATAAATGCACACTTGTTTGATCCAGCGTTGCCAAATGTATAGTTCTTTTAAGTGGCCCGTGAGGCTTAAGGAAGGACCGTGTGACTTATTTTCGTTAATATTTTTATCTAAAAATTAGTCAAAGAGTCACGCTACCGAAAGCTTTTCACTCATTTTCTGTACACCTTGTATATATATATATATATATATACAGAGAGCTTTTTTTATTAGTATACATTTCCCCTATGTATACCTGCAAAATGCGCGAGTCAAATATATTAATGTATGTGTGTTTAGTTGCCTATAACACGCAACTGAATACACATATGCCAAATAGTCAACTAAACATACACACATTAATCGGTTCAATGCGTTTAACTCGCGTTTTTTTGCAGGTATACACTTCCCCTAATGTATACTGATAAAAAAACCTCCCTGTATATATAATGTAATAAATAATTAAAATCACTTTAAATTTCGGCAATTGTGAACTGATAGTATTACGATTTGCATACAGAAGCTATGTATAGTGATAGTGAAGCAAGAGGTTGCATGTAGAATAGATGGTTGTAAACTTAACAGACACAAAAATTTAAAAGTTAAATAAATAATTGCTTGTAAAATGGAATAACAGAAACAAGGTTACGAGCGTGAAATTTCTGGGGAAGTTTAGCAATAAATCAAATCTTATTTTCACATTATAAAAACTATAAAAGTTATACAGGATAGTCCAAAAAATAAAACATACTAAACAGTCCGTGTTTAGTATGTTTTATTTTCGCTGGTTTAAAATTGATTTTTTTTTTTTCAAATATAATGCCTTTTTTTAACTTTTCATTAAATGCGTATTTTCTTATTATTGGTTTTTTTTTTGTCTCATTATTATTGTTATTACACATGTTTCTTATTTCCTTTAAGGTTTTAGTTTTGTTTTCTCATTATTATTATTATATGCATTAACATTTTTCTCGGATCAAAAATTTGCTGCGTTATGCAATATTTTATTGTTATGCAGCAGGAGGTGTACAT
Organism: Philonthus spinipes; assembly: GCA_963082785.1. NCBI lineage: Eukaryota > Metazoa > Arthropoda > Insecta > Coleoptera > Staphylinidae > Philonthus > Philonthus spinipes. The sequence goes on along the minus strand of OY720311.1, from coordinate 15,764,497 downwards.
TATGTAATTCAATGTCCGGCGGCGTATTTGCCCGGGAAGTAGTTGTTTTAATGTGAATTTTTTAACTTACTTACGTAACGTAAGTCGAAAGTCACAGAGATAAATGTGGAAATAATTTATTAATTATTTTCAAATAATTTGTATTTAATTTATTTTAAATAACTGCGACCATGTGAGTGAATTCTATTTATATTATTATTACAGTTTAATAATTTATCAAACAAATATAATTCAAATTCTTAACTTAAGAAAACTTAATATAAGAAAAGTATAAGGACTCAGACATTCCGTTTGTGCTAAAAATGCAAAAAATGTTTCTTTGCATGTTTTAGCCTTTGCTTTTAGTGTATTGTTATATTTCATGATGTTCAAGATTGAAATAGATAGCCAGATAATTTATTTAATCTGCCACTTAAGCGTTGTTTAAAATTCTGAATAATAATTCAACGTTTTTTGAGACGAAGCCAAGTCGTCCATTTAACACGCATATACATATTCAATCATGTTTCATCAACAGCAATTGAGAATCGAACGATTTTTATGTGAAATATTTTTAAGTCGCAACGGCTGATAATCACGTAATTTTTGTGTTGAATGATAAACGACTTATTTATTTTCATTAAAACAATTATGCTTTCGCGCGTGTTTATTCAAATTTTCCACAAGATATTAACAAAAGTGTATGCTCACAAATGGTGAATGCGCCGGGCTCGACTCCGGGTATCTCGATCTAATCGATTGTGAATTAATATTTCTAAGAGCCGGAAAGCTGATAACATTTATTTTTAATGTAAATTATTGTAATTGTGTAAATTTTATGATGTAATTTAATCTAAATCTTAGAAATAACGATTTTCTATATACAGTGCGTTCACAATGAAACAAATTCATTTGAATTGCTGTTTATTATTTTTGAGGAAAATGCTCGGAAAACTTACGTAGAATTTCTTAGAGAATCCAAATATGTAATAATATATAATAGGGTATTCCATTTAAAAACTTTGTATCGGCATTTGTTTATGGGACACCCTGTATATAGAATGTTTAGTTAAAAAGATGCGCGATTAAAAATACTAATCGACGTATTTTTAATCGCGCATCTTTTTAACTAAAAAATCTATATACAGGGTGTTCCATAAACAAATGCCAATACAAAGTTATATTATTTTTTTAATGGAACACCCTATATATTATTACATATTTGGATTCTCTGGGAAATTCTACGTAAGTTTTGTGTATATTATCATATACCTATCTTCAATTGTTTTATGTTAACATAAATAATGTAAACAACATTGGGGAGTCCGACGTGGTCCAGGAAATTTTCCTTCCAATGCAGTTTATCGTGAAAACGAAAATTATACCAAGCCTAATGGGAGTAAATTGTTAGTCACGGAGTTAAACTCATTTATCTTTTAAGTTAATTGTATTCAGGTGAAAACTTGTTTTCCACGAACGCTCGGAAACAGTATTTTTAACTGTGCATCTTTCGAACTAAACATTTTATACACAGGGTGTCCCATTAAGAATTGCCGATACAAAGTTATATTTTTTTAAATAGAAAACCCTATATATTATTACATATTTAGAAAATTCAAGATATTTTTGTTTTGTTTATAATGTCCTATTCCTTTCTTCAACTGTTTACGAAATAATGTGCATCATTCCATAATTCCATTTCAATTATAAAACAAATGAAGAAATACATGGCAAACGTTGTAAGGGGGCGCATTTAAGTTTAAATGACAATTTAAAGTAAATTGTTTAATGATGTTAAGTCGGTCATTTGACATTTATTAAATGGCTATTATTCTTGTATTGTAATTTTTTACATCACACAAAAAAATTAATTACAATAATTTACAAATTACAATATTTATTTTGTAAATTACAATACGAGAATAATAGCCATTTAATAAATGTCAAATAACCGACTCAGCATCATTAAACAATTGACAATAATTCGTAAACAGTTGAAGATAGGAATATACTGTCCTCTATCTATCATAGGACAGTATATATGAAAGGTATCTAGAATTTTCTGAGAAAACCGAATATCTAATAATATATAAGGTGAATTAAATAAAAATTATTTTAAAATAATTAATAAATTATTTCCACATTTAGCTCTGTGGAATTTTTGTCTAATAAATCTTTGTATCAGCATTTGTTTATAGGACACCGTGTATATAAAATTTTTAATGAAAAAATGGGTAATTAAAAATTGTAATCGACCTTTCCGAGCGTTTTTTCTCAAAAATAATCACGAGCCATTGAAATGCATTTTTTCTTGATATTGTGAACGCACTGTATATTTCCAAAATTTCCGATAAACAAAACTGACAATAAATATTAAATCGTCGACAACCGGGATTTTAATTGAAATTATTCATTTTTTATTAAAAACAAACAAATCATTAATATATTCATTTGTTTGTTTTTAATAAAAAAAGATTTGAAAATAATTAATAAATTATTTTCACATTTAGCTCTGTGACTTTTGACTTACGTTACGTAAGTACGTTAAACAAATGCACATTAAAACAACTACTTCCCGGGCAAATACCCACGCCGGACATTGGATTACATAATGTATACCTGCTGTTGCACATCAATAAAATATTGCATAATGCAACAAAGTTTTTGATCCGAGAAAAATTTAATGTAAAAACAACAAAAGAAACGTTACTTAATATAAGGCCATCTGCAGACACGTGTTTCGGGATCTATCCCTCGTCAGTACAGCTATGCCTTACATTTCTATTTTTTCTGTTTTAAACCATATTTCGCAATTCCAACTAATATTTAATTAAATTGATATTCCTTTTAAATTTTATTGACATCTATGAAATTGAATGAAGTTGTACACTGGAATTTCGTCAATTTCATAGATATTAAAGTATAAATATCAGAAATATACGTTAGAGAATATGATAATAAAAATAACATTTTTTTTTTTTCATTGATAAAAAAAAATAAAATTCCGCTGTCAATGATGTAATTTTTTGTTTCTTCAGTTATTAATATTTTTAATATCTAAACTTTAGTTGTTCGAATTGTGAAATATTGTTTAAATCATAGAGAATCTGATACGATAACACAAAAAAAAATCATGTTCCCCTTTATTTCATTTTTTCCTCTATCCTTCTCTCCCTTTCTCGCGTTTCAAAAATTTAGAATATAAAAAATTAAATGAACAAATTAAAAAAAAAAACATTAACCGGTGTGAAATTTACATACTCATTAAGATCTCTTCTGGTAGCAAGAAATAACGAGGATGAAAGAAAGAAAGGAGGAAATAATCCGGCTCGACAGTCTCTCTCTCTCCTTATCTCCCTCACTCCTTTTTTCGTAAGAATTGAGAAATAGAGAGAGCGAGTGAAAGAGATGCGAAGCAACATCAACGCGAATGGGAGATATTAATTCTTATCATTACCGATATCGTCTCTCATAATTGGCCGCTTGATAGGTATAAATTGACACCATACGTCATGCCCGGTTAACAGTACGCCGAGGAGGAATCCCGTGGAAGAAGAGCGAAAGAAAAGAAAAGAGGATAAAAAAAGGCGGAAATTAATAACGTCTATCAAGATGTGTGTATACAGCACTCACATATTGAGAGTGGAAATATTCACACACACACACACAAAATAAATTAATAGAAAACACATAGATTTGTGTATGTGAATATGTTATATTAAGGTTGCGGTTTAGTGGAAAGAGCTAGCTATATAGTAAAATGGAAATAATCGTTTTAAAATAAAGCTATTCTTTTGGATTTCATAATATGAATGTGTTTTTACATTTTTATCTACTAAGTATAAAGTATCAGTCTAAATAAAAAATAAATCGTTAATTTTCGTGTATTACGTCAATTTACTAGTTCAAGTTAGAAAAGAAAATTGTAAGATATAATGAAATTAATAGGTCATGTCTGCTAAGTTATTTGAATGCAGAATTTAGTGAAATCCTTTAAATTTACATTGCACAAGTTTTTATTAGCAAAAATTTAATTTAAAATTTGCTATAAATTTGATCAATTTTCATTGTTTTTCATAATTATTTATTTCACAGAAACTAAACATTAAAATAATTTTTAATTTATCTGATGATATTCTTGCTTATTTTAAGATTATTTTAATGTGTAATACAATATTGTTCATTGATCACAACAACAATCTAACTCAAACTAGTGATTGCCCATATTTGTATAGCTATCTCTTTCTTCTAAATCGCACCCTTAAGGCTGTGATCCCCAATACGTTTCCGTTTTAAGGGATTAACAATGTTATACAGTCATAAAAAATAAACATTAAATACAAGCAGATAGCTAATTTACTAATGAACGACATCAGATAATTTTTATTAAAAAAAATAAAGTGAAAAAAATATTTAAAAAAAATAATTTAATTTACAAAAGTACATTTAATCTATATTAAATATATCTGATTATACGTGGAAAGTCTTCCTCTCAATATCCATATTTAATACATTCAGAATATTATTATTTTTATGCTCCTTAATCCTATAAAATCGTCAATGAGAACAAATTTAGTACGACGCCGTCATTTATTTTTATTTATACAGCTCCTAGTAGTTCGCCGATAGGTTGAAAAATCAAAGTTGGAATAAAATAAACACACACATTTTGTAAAAATCAGGCTCTGGCGCTAATCGTATCGTTTATTAGGCGTAAAATCGCAGCCTTAAATAAAATGAAACAATTGCACTTATTTAAATTACAATAAAATTAAACAAGGAAAATTTCTAGCAATGATCAATAACATTTTTCCAACTGCAAAAAATACTTACACTATAAGTTATACAAACATCTATTTATTATTTATTTATTGATCATTGCCAGAAATTTTCCTTGTTTAATTTCATTGTAATGAATATGTTATGTTTTTATTAGATGAATATTACAATATTTTAATAATTATTCAATTTAATCGCCTCGTGACAATAAAATACCGTTAGTACAATGTCATTCAATATTAATGATGTAATGAAAATGAGTAATTGCTTAAAAGTTGCTGCCTTTTGTTTTCAAACTGAATGCTTCAGCTTATCACTTTACTAAATAATAAAGCAAAACGAAATCAGTGTTTTTCATTATTTTTTTATTACAAAGTATAGATGTTCAATTCCTGAGAGAATCAATTCAAAGAGCTACCTTTTGTTTTCAAACTGAACCAACTCACTTTACTTAGATGGCTCTTTGAATTGATTCTCTCAGGAATTGAACTATATCTACTTTGTAATAAAAAAAATAATGAAAAACACTCTTATTTCGTTTTGCTTTATTTTTTTTATTGCAAAGTGGAAACAATTAATAAAATTCATGACTCGATTGAATTGTGGCTAGAAATGCGACCGTAATTTAATTTAAATTAATTGAAAACAACAGTCGTGGCTGTATTCGCGATGCAAAGCAGTGTACACCGGAATGCTTTAATCCTTTTAATCCTTGATCGAGACTTGAGACTTAAGCCGGCAAGTGCGAATTATTGTGCAGGCAGAAACAACAATCCGCGAGAGATTTCATTCAAATACAAGTGGTTTTCTTAACAAGTTTTTTTTTATTAGCAACGATTTTTTTTATTCTGTATTGAATACTTAATGTTTTACTTTCAAATCGAATCATATATTTTTTTTTTCTTTGAAGATTCAATCAAGTTCTGGCATTTTTGTATAGATAAATAATTATTTATATAGATAAATATAAATAGATAAATTTCTATAATATATCAAAATATCAGAACTCGGTTTGTTATTTTTTCTATTAACTAACTAACCATCTTTATTCAAATGTGTATATGTATGTACAATAATATTCAAAAATTAAAATTATATTCTGTGGATGAATCGGCTATCGACCGGAGGTCTTTCAGCTTTTTTTCTATTTCTAAAGCCTAATTTTCAAAATATCAGTTATTTTTTTCTATTATTAAGGCCTAATTTTACAATCCGCAAGTGATTCTCTCCATCTAATTATCAATCAAAAAAATATCAAGTTACTTGAGGTTTGTAAAATTAGGCCTAAATCGAAGCATGTTTAATTGTTATGGATTCAATCCAGTTCTGGTATTATAATTTGATCAGAGATTTTCTCCTCTAGATTGCTTTGACTTTTCCTTATTTTGTTGGCACCAGTTATTACATCTGTAGTTATTTATCAAATGAAATTCAATCTCAAATAACAGTGAAATTAATTTAATTAGATGAATCTGCATTATATATTGAAACTCTTTATTTCTGAGTATTACATTATATAATTTTATAATACATATACATACAATAATTTACACATTGTTAGACCTCAGAAAATGGCTATCGACCGTCGGTCTTTCTGCCTAATCTGCATTATATTGTTGTAAATGAACTTCCGTAAATAAATAAATAAATTACAATTGTTATTTATCGGTGTATGCAATTTGTTTGTTTTTTATACATCCATTTCTTCATTATTATCATTATTTCCTTTTTTTATTATTTTTTCTTGGGAGGTCCACACATTGAATTAGTCACGGTATATTCAACCGTTAAAGACGACGCCCGAGCGCGTTAGCCGGGACTTTTCACAAATCACCACACTCGGACGTTTCTTTTTGGTTTTTGTTACCTCATAAACGTGACAGGATTATCCGATTATTCGGAATTTACGGCGCGGCTAATTTGCATGAATCGTCGATAATTACAACATTTTTTTGATGAAAATTATGAAAACATCGAATTTATTTGCAATAATAATAAAACGTAAAAAAATAAATCGTTAAGAGATTAATATGAAAAAAATAAATAGTAACAATAAAATTAATCGGAAATTGATTATCAGTAATTATAAGTAACGTAAATTAAAGAAGAAGAAGAAGAAGAAGAAAAAAACAATAAAGATAATCAGGAATTAATTTTGCAATAATAATGAAACGTGAAAAAAATAAATTGTTGGTAGATTAATAGAAAAGAAAATAGAAACAATAAAATCAATCGTAAATTAATTTTCAGTGATTTTAAAACGAAAATTAAAGAAGACGCAAAATACAATAAACATAATCGGGATGGTTTTTGCAATAATAATAAAACGTTAAAAAAATTAATGAAATTAAGAAAGAAAAAAAATCGGGAATTAATTTTTTAGTAATTATAAAACATAAATTGAAGAAAAATAAATACCACTCGGGGACTAAGATCTCGTTTGAGAATATGCCAGCAGCATTGGCTGTTGAAGCGAGGGAAGCCAGCGATAGAATCATGAAAGTGTTGTATTTTGAATTAATTTCTCACTTAAGGTTGCGGTTTAGTGGAAAGAGAGAGCTATATAGTAAAATGGAAATAATCCTTTGAAAAAAGAGCCATTCTTTTGGATTTCATAATATGAATGTGTATTTACATTTTTTATCTACCAAGTATAAAGTATCAGTCTAAATAAAAAATAAATCGTTAATTTTCGTGTATTACGTCAATTTACTAGTTTAAGTTAGAAAAGAAAATTGTAAGATATAATGAAATTAATAGGTCATGTCTGCTAAGTTATTTGAATGCAGAATTTAGTGAAATCCTTTAAATTTTCATTGCACAAGTTTTTATTAGCAAAAATTTAATTTAAAATTTGCTATAATTTTATCAATTTTCATTGTTTTTCATAATTATTTTTCACACAAACTAAACATTAAAATAATTTTTAATTTACCTGATGAAATTCCTGCTTATTTTAAGATTATTTTAATGTATAATACAATATTGTTCATTGATCACAACAACAATCTAACTCAAATTAGTGATTGCCCATATTTGTTTAGCTATCTCTTTCTTCTAAACCGCACCCTTAACCCGTGGTGAAACATATTTAATTAACAGACTTTGATTAAAATCAAAGTTTTAATCAAAGTCTATTATTATGAATGTGTTGTTTAGAGGCGGGAAAAGATTCCGAAGAGTGCGCACGCTTCCGGGGATGTCAGGAATAGCATACTTGATTTTAATTAGGATCAAGCATCCGTGTTGATGAGCATCTAAGGAAGCACAAGCTGGCGTTGAGTAAGTAAAATTTTTGAAAGTGATAACGCGAAAATGGGAAGGTAATCAGAAGGTGAAGCCAAAAAAAATCGAAATTTAGAACATAATACATAAACCAGAAAGTGTTGATGAAAGTATTCAAGATTTAAAAACATTTGATAAGGATATTGGAAATTCGAAGACTTTTGATGAGGCCGTTGGAAATTCAAGTGGTTTTGATAAGTCTGTTGAATACATAGAAGTCTTCCAAAAAATATATGTTATTGGAAGGAATATACTCCAAAATTCATTACTTCTAGTATTTTTCGACTAAAAACCACTCACTGTTTAAGCCCCTCACATCTTAACTTCATTAAAATTAAAACTGATCCTTTATGTGAATGTGGATCTTAATCATCTGTTTCTTGAATGCTCGCTTAATCGTCAAAATATTATTAAGTTAAATAATTCTTTGAATTCTTTTAAATTGGATAATCCTTTGAATATAAATTACCTATTGAATCTTAATGATATTAATATTTTCAAAATTATTGCGTACTTTATTAATACTTCGAAAATAAAAATTTAATATTACCCTTTGTTTTTCTTTTCCTATGTGTGCATATTAAACCTTTTTACCGTGGTATACCTGTTTGTTTTAAAGTCGCCCCTTGGCGTGAAGAGTACCCTATGTTAATCCTCTAGATTTAGTTATAAATTATAAATCTTTCGTTAATGGCTGATTGGAGAAAATCCTATGCCAAAAAAAAGTCTGTTGAAAATTAAAGAGCTAGATTTTGATTAAGGTGCTGGAAATTAAAAATGTTTTGATGAAGGTTTTAGAAATTCAAGAGCTTTCGATGTTTCTAACAAACCAAACTCACACATTGAATTAATTTTCAACAAAGATCGTCTAAGAAAATCACACGTACATACAAGTGTATACAGAAATAGGAGAAGTAGTAGTATTATTATTATTGTGTATTGTATAGTATTTTTTGATCACCTCGTAAGTATATTTTATTTTTCTGGTGCTCACACGTACACACATGTGCAGACAAGAAATATGATGGTGTGTTGGATTGTATTTTCTGATCGCCAGAAAAACCAAAATATACATACCAGTATGTATATTTTGTTTTTCTGGTATTCACACGTATAGAAGTAAATATAAGAGTATTCTATATTGAATTCTCATTTTTTTTATTTTCTGGTACTCACACATACACGTATGTACAGACATAGACTAAGTATTATCATCGTGTATTGGATTGTAATTTGGATACGCGAGGTGCAATACCGGGATCGGCGTTTTGAATACGAAACGAGAGGAGAGGAGAGGAGGGCGACCAACACGCCCTGTTAATAGGTTTACACCCATGTGACCAGAAGGGAGAGACTGACGCGACGGATCAATCGATAATCTATCTATCGGGTGTGACGTATGTAAATTTCGAAACTCCCGACTGATCCGGATTACATTATACCGAAATCGGGCATCGGTCGTAATAATATTCAAAACGCGACGCTCGTTATCCAAACTGAACCCACACACGAACGCGCATACAAAAAAAATGTGCATTTATAAAGGGTGGAGATGGAAAAAAATAAGTCTGATGTATATACAGGACGTCCTAAATCAAGTACAATGGCGGTCGACGAAATGTGAACGGTATTTTGTTGTCATAGAAAAATTGTCTAATTTTGTACAGATTTATCAGAACTCTTAACGGTGGCGTAACTTAGGTTTTAAAGGACTATTATTCAATTGCTAATTACAATGCTAAACATATTTATTCTTAATACAAGTAGAAATTATGAAATTAATATTTTGTAGAACCACCATTTGCTGTGATAACTTTTGCCAAACGTGTACTCATGGATGAAACTAGATTCCTCATATTGTAGTTGTCAGCCAAATCCTCCCATGCATTTTCAACAATTTCGTGAAGTTCATCTGCATTCCTAGGTCTGAAATCTCTTGAATAAATCTTTTTTTGTAGGTATCCCCAAACATTCTCAATTGGATTGAGATCAGGGCTCTTCTCAGGCCAAGGCAATACTTGGATGCGGTGGGCATTTAGCCACTGAGTCACAATTCTTGCTGTATGGATAGGACTATTGTCCTGTTGAAATATAAAATTTTCCGGAAATGTTTGTGTTACTGAAGGCAACATTACATATTCTAAAATATCCCTGTATTTAATGGCATTTAAATGGCCATCTATTTTTCAAATTATTCCGTTTACACTGATCCAAGCCCAAAAATTAACAGAAACACGACCACTATTTGTTATTGGACGGGTGAATCCTTCTTCATACCTTTGCTTTATTGGTCTATAAACTCGTAGGCTCCAATTACTACATGATTGAAATACTTTTTCGTCAGAAAAGACGACCGAGTTCCAAAAATCATCCCCGCGATACACAAATTCGTTGGCAAACTCCAATCTTTGTTGTTTATTGTTTTCTGAGAGAAAAACTTTCTTGGCTGCTTGAAAGTTTTGTAGACCTGCAACTTTAATACGTCTCCGAGCAGTTCTAGTAGACCCCGCAAAACCCGTTACTTCTCGAGCATCTAAGGCACTATCAAATGGATTTTCTCTGAGATGATTCACCAATGCAACATCCTGTTCTTCATTAGATACCCTTCCTATTCCAATTCGGGGTGGCCTTCTTAAATCTTGCCTTATTTCAAATCGCCTTTTCAAATTATGTATGCAGGTTTTGCTTACATTCAGCCACTCGGCTAAGAGACCAGTTTTCTTCTAGTTTAGCTATTGCTCTTCTCGTCTAAAGATAGATGTCTAGGCATATTTTTGGATGACTTTTATAAATCTGTCATTCAAATGTTTGTTTTCGCACAAACGCGACACTCCTGATTAAAAGTCATATTCACACAGCTAATAAACATCGTTCACATTTCGTCGGCCGCCATTGTACATATTGTTATAATACATTTTGTAAAATTTTTTTGTCTGAATAAAGATATTTGTATATATAAATCAACTGCATCCACAATTAACCCCCACCACGCTCCGAAGCAGTCACAGGTTTTTGGAACAGGTTCATGCCTGCACCTAGACCTGTTCCGATTTTTGTTCCGCAAAAAGCAAAGTTTGCACCATCCTTAAGAAAAACATTCTTATATTTATGTTTCTTTTTTTTAAGTGTTTAAATTTTTCCATAATTTTTTGCCATAAAATGGACGTGATTTAATAATAATAAAAATGCGTCAGATGAAGAAACAAAAAATATGCGTGAAAATTGATGCGTTTTCTAATATGAATAATAATGGAGAAAACTGGCGACAAACTTTAGACTTTTGTAGTGACTCTAAAATTAATACTTTTATAAAACTTAAAAAAAACTTTAGATAGTTCTTTCTTAATGTCTATCCGTGCTATTTCAGTGTAATTTTCACTAAACGATTTAGTTTATAAGGTATCCCTTTTATTTTAGATTATTACTTACTTTTTTTCTCGATCTAATAACATTCCTGCTCGCGTCTTGTGATGCAATTAACCAGGACCGCCGGGACTTATAAGGTGAACAAAAGCGAGTGCCGACCCGGGGGGTGTTTTCGTTCCGTTGCGTTTCCTTTTTGTTTCGCGCGAGGGAATTGGCCCCGTGCTGAGCTCTTAATTGTCTAAACCCGTAATTAAAAGTGGAGTCTTCTTGAACGAAGACGACGACAAAGACCGAAGAAAGAACAGGAAACGCGATACTGACAGCGAAAAGGTTTCGATGCTCTTGCGAAAATGAGAGAAATTGACACCGTAAACAAAATAACGTAATAAAATAATATAAAACAAAAAAAAAATGAAATTATACCAAAAATGTTTGGTAAAAATAAAAAGAAAACACAGCGCGGTAATTCGAAAATTATAGAAACAATAAAGCTTTAACAACAAAAATGAGTCCAAAAGTAAACAAAAAAAAAAACGATGTAATCCTATTATTTCGTCATTGATCATGATTGGTAAACTGTCTTTTGAAATCGTCAATGTTAACTTAATTGAAAGGATGTACCGAATTAATCATTCTTATTTAATCGCAGATAATTTGTAAAAATAAATGAGTTACAAACTCATTATATATGTTTAATTAATTTATCACTTAACCCGTGGTGAAACATTTTTGAATGAAACAAACCAAGTGTTTTAATTTCAATTAAATCATCCTAAATTAACTCATTATATATTCCTGACCCATTTGTTTGTACCACAGAGTTCATATTTGGCACTAATTTTGTTTATCTTATTTTTAAACGACATTCAAAATGTAATACAAAATTGTAATTTCTTATTATATGCGGATGATTTAAAACCGTTTAAAGCTGTTAGTTCTAAGGATGACAGCCATGGCATTCAAGACAACCTGAGTCGACTCTTTTAATTGTATGATGATAATCAATTAATAATTTCAAGTATTTAAACATATCAAAGTGTTTCTATATTTTAGAAAAAAATATTATAAATTAATAATAATTAACTTTATTACCTGAAAAGACGTAAAGCCCAATCACAGAGTAAATATCAAAATATCAAGCTTTAACAATAACAAAAATTAAAGATAATGGAAAACATTTATTAATAAATGAAAATAAATTGTGCCAAGCGGAAAAAAATCTGGTCGATAACCAATTCTAATACAAGATAATCATAATTTTTTGTTGTATAAAAACAAAATCATATAAATTAAATAAAAACGATTTGAAAATAATTAATAAATTATTTCCACATTTAGCTCTGTGACTTTTGACTTACGTTACGTAAACAAATGCACAACTACTTTCCGGGCAAATACTCCGCCGGACATTGAATTACATAATGTACACCTGCTGTTGCACATCAATAAAATATTGCATCATGCAACAAATTTTTGATCCGTGAACTATTCAATGCAAAAAAAATCATATAATCTAAATAATTCTGTTACTTGTGCGGATATATTTATTTATTTATTTACGGAAGTCCATTTACAATAATATAATAAATTCGACTTATGGCTAGTTAATCTAAAACTAAACTAAAAGTAAATTAACCGTTTGTTATAATGAAACCAAGGTACATGATAATCCAATGCAACCACAAGTCAATAGAAAAAAAAAGTGATTTCATTATAACAAACGGTTATTAAATATGTTTTACCAAGTGATAAATGAGAAAAAAGTATACAATATAAAAGTAAATTACATATAATAAATAAAAAATAAAATAAAATAATAATATTGTTTTTATTATTATTATTAAATTGTGTGAATGCACAATTTATATTTACACGAATAATAAAAGGCATTTGTTTTTATTAGGAGTGAAATATGTGTGTGCGATTATATTGACGCTCTCTGCCTCGTAGGGGTGAACCGACCCTCGGAGGAAAACATTAAATACATAACTTTGCGACGACGGTTTGCGGTGTCCAATTGCATGAGAAAAAGCTGCCACATCCCCCTTTCTTATTCCTAGTCTTGGAGGGGAATTTATTTTGTTGTGGATAAACATTCGCCGACGTAACGAAAATGGCCGACGACCAGTTTCGCGTTTTAAATATAAATATAGAAAGAAGAAAGAAAAAGGAAAATTGTGATATGTTCGAATTCAATAAGTAATTGAAGAATTTAATATAATGATTGCTTCAATTATTCAAATTGCCTATTTGATGTTTGGATTGGTTTGTTTTTAATGTGATAAAATTGTATTGAAAAATTGCTCCGACTTGCTGGAACAAAACCTAGTCATGAGAAATATGGACGTCTAATATATATACACACGGCTATGGATTTACGTATATTGTCTTGTAATTGGGATGTATATTTCTTGTTGGGCAATAAAGACTTATTATTATATACAACGGAACTTTCAACCAGCGAAGTTTGTTAATAATAGTAAAACAATAAAATAATGAATAAAACAATGATAGAACAATAATTGGTGTAGCCTATCGCCAATTATTCTTCTATCATTGTTTTATATATATAACACCTTTATTTCTGCAGACAATTTTGTATACAATAAATTAACAATATAATTCTTATAATATGTTATACGTTGTCCTTAGAAAACGGCTATCGACCATCGGTCTTTCTGCCTACCATTGTTTTATTTTTCTTTAATTCGAACCGTTCATTTTTTCTCTTACTCGAACTGTCTGATTTTATTCGAACAATACGGCTCGAAATGATCTGTTCAAATTAAAATAATAATAATATTTATTTACGGAAAATTCACAATTTTACAAAATTGTAACAAGTTTTACTATAAATAGTAGATACAAATCTGCACTAAGTTATGACCATTTGTCTTTCGACAATCACATTCGAGTTCTCTGAATCCGAAACGCGGAAATTATCACGATTAACTAAGTCGAGCTTCCTTGCGTAAGTTAATTTTGTTCGAATCTTTTCATTATTTGTAAAATGTTGTTACATTTTTACTAACCTTAAACAGTCTACTGTCATTTTGCCTTTATACTGTTGATAACATTTTATTGCAGAAATAAAAACAAATCTTGCGTTAATTTTGAAACATCCCTTATGAACATCTAATGAACGTAATTTGGACTACTTCTCCGGTAAATATCACGCCAGACATTGACCTACACAACGGGCATTTGTCTTTGCACAACAAATAATTATAGAATGCAACAATTTTTGCTTTGCGAATATTTAATGTAAATTTTCCGCGACGCGAATTTTCCCCCGACGAGTATGCGGATTACTTATGCGCATATTATTTCACGTAATTGCCGATCCCGCGCGGGGTTGAACACCCCTCCTCGACTAACGAACGAACGGTAAATCATTTTAATGCAGAGCGTTTGAAGAATGAACACCCAACACCAGAAAAAAAATACATATTACATAACACCCGACATGAATTCTCCCGGTGAGATAACATATGTACGTGTCTATTCATATGCGTATGCGTACATGTGCGTGCTTGTGTTGTATTTATGTGTGAGCGTGAATATGTGTCTGAGAACATATAAAATACACTCACATTGATACACACACGAATATTCCGCATATAACTCACACACACACACACACAAATATTATACAATATGATCGTGAACTTTTGACAACATTCTCCTCTAGAGTGCTTTGATTTTTTTCTTCTTTATTTTACATTTTGTTGTCACTAGTGCAATAAAAACATATAAAAAGTCACATCTGTAATTCTTTATAAATTCAATTTGTTACAATAAGATAACTTATAGCGTATGCTTACTTATATTTCAATACATCAAAACTTGGTTCATTCCTTCCTTCACTTTTTACTTACTTTTATTTCCAACATCATTTTTTATGAAATTTCAATTTTCAATTTCAATTTACTTTATTAACGGAATCTCCATTTCCAAATTACAATTATAATTACATATTAAAAATTTTATAAGAAAAGTGTGACGCTCTATTAAACAAAGAAAATTTCTGGCAATGATCAATAAAATTCGATTAATCCCTTTTTCCAACTGCAAAAAATTACTTACACTGTAAGTTGTATAAACATCTATTGAAACAAATGCTCGGGAAGTAGTTGTTTCAATAGATGTTTGTAAAACTTACAGTGTACGTATTTTTTTTTTTTTTTTGCAGTTGGAAAAAGGGCTTGATCAAATTTTATTGATCATTGCCAGATCATTCCTTGTTTAATTTCATTGTAATTTAAATAACTGCAAATGTATGAATCACCTTTGTATCATTTTATTTAATATCATTTTTTATATTAAACAAAATCAAAGCGTTCTAAAGAAGAACAGTTCTGGATCGTATGATAAATACAAACACACAAACATACACAAATAGTACATATACTCATGTAATATTTGTGTTTATGTGTGTGTTTATAACCATGTATGTGTAATATATGTGTTGATGTGTGTGTTTCTATCCTTGTATGTGTAATATTTGTGTTCATGTAGTTGTTGCATGTGTGTGTGTATGTTGTGTCCCGCCCCATAATTTAGCCCCTGCAGTTAGCACAAGCATACAAGGAGAGAACGACACACAAAGGGGGGCCCCATTCGACCAATCTGAGCAGCTGACTGTTCACACTTTGCTGCATTGTCTGGGTATGCTAATCACACCACCAACCGCCCAATCGTTCCCGGATTCAGACCGTCCCTAAGGGCTCATTGCCCATCGATAACTAACGACCTGACACACACCTTGTGAAACGAATTAAACACTGCGTTAATGGCGTGCGAAAATAATAAAAAAGATCGTGTATTTTTATTTTCGCAATGTTTAATTCTAGTGATGGGCAAGATCGAACGGTTTAGTGGAAACCCGTCGATTGGACGTTCTGGATGTTTCCGTATTTGGACCAAAATTGATAAATTTACAGATAAATTATAAAAACGGGATTTTCAACATTTGATTCTTAAAGAATTCAGCTATATTTTCAACCAAATTAATGTTTTTTTATGAAGTTTAATACCGCCAGGAAAAAATCGAAAACTTTAATAAAATTTTTGTCCATTTTAGGAATGTCAATTTTGCGAGCAGGTTGGTTCAAAACTAATTGCTTGACAATGCTCAAATTTTCACAGGTCATTCCCCTATTCTTTAGCTACATTCTGGTATAAAATGAAGTAATTTGTCGATTTTCGGATTTTTACCGAAATTCCACAATTTTTTTTTTAATTTCGCTGATTTTTTTTTCTTTCAAAAAAATCTAAAAAAATCTCGAAGACACTTGATTACACTACTAACAACATTGACTATTTAGTTTAACCCAAAATAACCGTTTTCAATCATTTCGAGCCATTTCAATAGTTCCGCGAATTTAACATGGAACCTTATGGAAACGGTTTAGTGCAGACCCGTCGATTGGCCGTTCCGGACGTTTCCGTATTTGAACCAAAATTGCTAAACTCACAGATAAATTATAAAAACGGGATTTTCAACATTTGATTCCTAAAGAATTCAGCTATATTTTCAACCAAATTAATGTTTTTTATGAAGTTTAATACCGCCAGGAAAAAATCGAAAACTTTAATAAAATTTTCGTCCATTTTAGGAAAGTCAACTTTGAGAGCATGTTGGTTCAAAACTAATTGCTTGACAATGCTCAAATTTTCACAAGTCATTCCCCTATTCTTTAGCTACATTCTGGTATAAAATGAAGTAATTTGTCGATTTTCGGATTTTCGTCGAAATTCCACGATTTTTTAAAATTTCGCTGAAATTTTTTTTCTTTCAAAAAATTCTGAAAAAAATCTCGAAGATACTTGATTACACTACTAATAACATTGACTATTTAGTTTAACCTAAAATAACCGTTTTCAATCATTTCGAGCTATTTCAATAGTTCCGCGAATTTAACATGGAGTCTTATGGAAAAGGTTTAGTGAAGACCCGTCGATTGGCCGTTTCGGTCGTTTCCGTATTTGGACCAAAATTGCAAACCTCACAGATAAAATAGAAAAACGGAATTTTCAGCATTTGATTCTTAAAGAACAAAGCTACATTCCCATACAAATTAACGTATTTGTATCGTTTTAGAGCGTCAGAAAAAAATCGCAAACTTTAATAAAATTTTTGCCCAATTTAGGAAAGTCAATTTTGAGAACAGATTGGTTCAAAACTAATTGCTTGACAATGCTCAAATTATCACAGGTCATTCTCCTATTCTTTAGCTACATTTTGGTATAATATGAAGTCATTTATCGATTTTCGGATTTTCCTTGAAAATCCACTTTTTCCACATTTTTTTTCAAATTTCGCTGATTTTTTTTTTCTTTCAAAAAATTCTGAAAAAAATCTCGAAGACACTTGGTTATACGACTAACAACATTGACTATTTAGTTTAACCCAAAATAACAGTTTTCAATCATTTCAAGCCATTTCAATAGTTCCGCGAATTTAACATGGAGCCTTATGGAAAAGGTTTAGTGGAGACCCGTTGATTGGCCGTTCCGGACGTTTTAATTTATGGATAACTCTTATAGTAGTTAGCCATAGAATTCCATACAATTATCCCTCATTTTAAGGTAACTATTACTCATTGGAATGATAAAAAAATATTTATTATTTATCCATGGGTAATGAGCCCTCAGGGAAATAAATTAAAAATCGTACGTTTTTTTTTTCATTAATTATTATTCCCCTCCCCCTAATTTAATCCGATTACGCACGTAGAAATAGTTAAACAATAAATAAATAAAGAAACGAAAGGATGAGGAGAAGTAGGAAAAGCAGCAGCAGCGGATTACTAATCTAAGCCCCGGCGATCTTCTCCACGGGCGAGCCATCCTTTCCTCTCCTCTCACGTGTGTGTGTGTGTGATTTTTTTTCTTCTTCTTCATTTTCTTCGTCTTCTTCTTCTTCTTCCTTCGTTCAATTCAATAGCGGAGAGATCGAAGATAGAGTGAACGTGGTGGCCATTTGTAACTTAGAAGACTCACAATCGATCGGATAGTGGTCGGTAGTCCTGGTACTACTCCTTATTGCCGTCATTTGTTTTCCTACCGAAACACTTGTCCGGCGCGGTTCTAACACGGTTTTACATAACACCGGCTCACCGACGATTTATCATCCGTCCCTGCGTGCGCGAGCGCTTTTTCCCAAATTGATTTTGACGGCCGTCGTGATTTCAAGGATTTAGATAAGGAGACGGGAAAATGTGATCAATTGACGCTTCGTATAAATTGGATTTTGAAATTCTCGCTTGAATCACGAAAACGGTTCGTTTTCATTCGCATCGAAATTGTGTAAGTTTTGATCTTGCAGAATTATCTCGAGAAGAAAAAGGATTTTTTTTTTTTGGATATACACAATTTTTAATTATCCATACTCTAAGCTGATCCAAAAAAAAGCTCGAACAATTTGTGAGTGAAATGCAGAGTTACTCCAAGAAAAAAAGGAAAGTTTGTTGATTTTTTTTATATACATAATTTTGATTTACCAACGTTACAGTTGATCAAAAAAAGCTCGATCAATTTCTAGTTAAAGCGCTTAATTCTGCGCTTCAACTAGAAATTGATCGAGCTTTTTTTTCAAGAAGAAAACTAACTATAAAATCTATAAAACTGAGCTTTCCTTGCTATAGCTGATTCCCAAAGAAAAAGCTGGAACAATTTGTAACTGTGTTATACTTAGTTTTCTCCATGAAAATAAAAAGCTCGATCAATTTCTAGTTAATGCGCTTAATTCTGCGCTTTAACTAGATATTGATCAAGCTTTTTTTCAAGAAGAAAACTAACTATAAAATCTATAAAACTGAGCTTTCCTTGCTATAGCTGATTCCCAAAGAAAAAGCTGGAACAATTTGTAACTGTGTTATACTTAGTTTTCTCCTTGAAAATAAAAAGCTCGATCAATTTCTAGTTAATGCGCTTAATTCTGCGCTTTAACTAGAAATTGATCGAGCTTTTCTTTTCAAGAAGAAAACTAACTATAAAATGTATAAAACTGAGCTTTCCTTGCTATGGCTGATCCCAAAAGAAAAAGCTGGAACAATTTGTAACTGAAATACAGAAATAATTCAAGAAGGAAAAGGAAAGTTTGTCCATTCTTTTTGATATACAGAATTTTGAATTACCAATGCTGATTTAGAAAAAGCTCGAATAATTTCTAATTGAAATGCAGAATTAACTGAAGTAGCAAAAGGAACGTTTATAATAAATTAAAGACGATGCAAGCGCCACCTTTTGCCTAATTTTAAGTTTCTCATTAAATGTGAAAAGGAACGTTTGTTCAATTTTTCGATAAATACAATTTTACGTTACCCATGCTATGGCCGATTAAAGAAAAGCCCAATTTATTTTTAATTGAAAATGCAAATTATTGTTATATGAGAAATACCCAAATAATAATTTCATTTTATTTATTACTGGAAAATTATTTTTGCATTCAATGATTGCAAATTGTGTTCTAAGCAGCTTCTTTTTGAATGGGCTATAGCATGAGCAGTAACGTAACTGTAATGACGCTAGAGTCCGCATAGCAGGGGGTGTTTAGAAAGCCAAAGGGCGCACCTAGAACGGCAAAAAAGTAGAGCCGCCATAAATTATGAATACCTAAGGCGAATCAGACGGCCTCAAAGTTCGTCTTAAATCATTTCTAAATAATTTAAGTTATAATGCTTATGTCTATATATATCGAATGTGTCTTTGTTAATATTAAGTTTAAGTTTTTTTCAATATTTTTGTAAAATAGGTGTGTCCGTTGAATAAATAAATAAATCTTAATACAGAAGAAATTTACTGTTCTTAATTCTCATAATATGAAGACATATTTTTTTGCATAATGTTTAATTTTGTTTGCTAATATTAATTTATAATTTGTTCTCTTTTTTTTCTGTTTAAATTAAACTAACTTTGCTTGTACTCTTCTTATATTATGATTTTGATTGTATATTTTCCCTTGTTGGATTCTTCCGTTGGAAAATAAAAATTATTATTATTATTGTTATTATTATTATTATTATATAAATAGTACATACCCATATGAGACCCCTGAGGTACCCCAGAGGTTATGTTGATACCTAAATAGAAGAGCAACTCCCCTCCAAAAAGGACACTTATAACAATTGTTTACACTAGCACGTTAATTTAAACCAACCTACCGTAAAATGCTACCAACATTGATAAATATAATAAATGTTTTCATACTTAATTAAATGTGAGTTTCGTGAAGATTTGAAAGATATATGAAAATACTTTTCTTCACTTATTTATAACAATATACAAGTGAAGAAAAGTGTACAACGTATTTTCATGTATAACAAATGTTATTTTTCAATATTGGCAGACGTTTACGTGCTAATGTAAACAAAGTAATATTTGAGTGACACCACCCTGGCTGATACATTAATATATTTCGATAGACGTGAACCAACGCGAACTCATTATATTTTGTTAATAATTGATATAGTATATTACACAATTATTAAATTGCTACTCAGAATATGAAGATCCAATTATATAAAAAAAATTCATTTACATCTTATGTGCACTCACTCTGCAGACACACTGTATATACATTTTTATTAGTGTAATTTTTAATACGAGGCAGATAGACGGTTGGTTAATAGCCTAGATAGACTAACACTAAATATTAATAATTTGTAAATATTATAAAGATTTTCTGCCACGTAATTGTTATTATTATTATTTGTAATATTCTGCTGAATAATAAATGTTATTATTATTAATCACCTCTGATTATTAGTTGAATTAAATAACTAAACGAAAATTTCCTGAAATATTCCTATTTAAAAGCAAACAAAAAATAAACACAGACAAATCTCTATCGTTAATAAAAATTACGCAACTATTTGAGAAATTCCACGGCCACCGTAAAATGTAAGTTAATTAATTAAAACCCAACAGAACGCTCGTTTTCTTTTTCTTTTCTTTTTTTTATATATACGCACATATAATTTTATCGGCGATCAATTTTCGGGCCCCGATTTGCATTTTCATTCTTCTGCGGTAACGTTAATTGGGGCCCCCGTAATAAGCGTGTCGTGTAAATAATTGGACGCCGACTGTTCGAAAGGAAGAGGAGAAGAAAACGAAATAAAAAAAAATACGAGGACTTTATATGTGTATTTTTTATTTATTTAATTAAATTTGTATTATGATTTCTGAAAAATATACAGGTTATTCTAAATTAAGTGCGCACCTTTGTTATTAATTGAGATACTACTACTTTGCTGATCTAACCAACTAGATTAGAACAGAGGTGGTAAATTTTCCAGGGATTAGAACGAGGAGTAATTAGAAAAACAAACGAGCATTGCGTTTTAAAGATATTAACAAAACATTTTTTTTTTCAACTTCCTATATATTTATAAATACAAAAGAGTATTATTCCTATATATTCCCTAGTAGATGAAAAGTTGTAAAGATTATTCTAGTTCATAAAAAAGGAGATAAACATGTCATCACTATCAGTCTACCTCGCTTCTGTCTAATTAAAAAAAAATGAACAAGTATAACACGATTCGTTCGCTTATTTATACTAGCCAACATGGAATTAAGCCGGGTCGATCTACGATTACAAATTTAACCTATTTCTCTCAGTTTCTTTCGGAAGTAATTGATAAAAAATGGACAAGTGGACGTCATATATACGGATTTCTCCCGTGCGTTCGACATTCTTGATTGTATTGCTCGTGAAATTAGCGTACCTAGGCGCTGCTCCAAAAGTACAACTACTTATGAAATCTAATTAAAATAACCGCCAAGTTTACGTTGCCTATAATGGATTCCATTCGTCTGCATTTTCAATTAATTCTGGGGTTCCACAGGGCTCTAACTTGCATCCGATTCTCTTTATAATATTTATTACTTCATTATTAGATTCATTAACCTATCATGTGCTTGCTTATTCAGATGATTTTAAGTTATTTTCAATGGTTTCAACATTAAATGTTGTTTTGTACTTACAGAGTAATATCAATAAACGGCGGAAAGACCAACGGTCGATAGCCAATTGGCAGAAGAATTTATCTTTATGTTAGTTATTTATTGTATTTATTTATTATTATTACTTTGTTAAAAATAATCTGCCAATAAAGATTTATATATATATATATATATAAATATTGATATATATATATATATATATATCAATAAACTTACACAATGGTGTGATAGACATAAACTCTCTCTCTCTCTCTTAATGTAAAATTACAATATACTCGGAAGACAATTCCACTTACATTGTCATACAAAATGTATAATTCACTACTTAAATCCTGCACAAAAATGAAAAATTTGGGTATATTATTTTCAGCTAATTTTAATTAAAAAAAAAACATATCACTAATATTGCAATGGCTGCATCTCGTAAATTGTTTAACAGTATACCTAGGGATATTGTGATCGAATTACAATCAAGTACATTTAAAAAGAGAATGAGAGAGTGGAAAAAAACAGAAATTAGTGGAAAAAATCAAACAAAGGGCGACTGCCACATATAAGTCAAAGGCTTGATGGCATACTAAAAAAAAACATTTCCAAGAAATTATATTTATTTTATATTTTTACAATATTTTTAATATTGTATTTTTGTTGAGATTAATAATAAGAATCATAATTTGACACAGAAAATAATTTTGAATAAATAGTATTGTAGTCGGGATAAGGCAGAACCTTGCGGAATACCTTGTAATTGAGAATAAATATAACTGTCGAATTAATAATTTGATAGAGAAAATATGTTTTAATATATTTTATTGTAGTGGGAATAAGAGAGAACCTTGCGGGACACCTTGTAGAAGAAGAATTGAGAATAAATATAACTGTCGAATTAATAATTTGACAGGAAAATATGTTTTAAGATTTTGCATTATAGTGGTAATAAGAGAGAACCTTGCGGGATACCTCATAGAAGAAGAATTGAAAATAAATATAACTGTCGAATTAATAATTTGATAGAGAAAATATGTTCTAATATATTTTATTGTAGTGGGAATAAGAGAGAACCTTGCGGGATACCTTGTAGAAGAAGAATTGAGAATAAACATAACTGTCGAATTAATAATTTGATAGAGAAAATATGTTTTAATATATTTTATTGTAGTGGGAATAAGAGAGAACCTTGCGGGACACCTTGTAGAAGAAGAATTGAGAATAAATATAACTGTCGAATTAATAATTTGATAGAGAAAATATGTTTTAATATATTTTATTGTAGTGGGAATAAGAGAGAACCTTGCGGGATACCTTGTAGAAGAAGAATTGAGAATAAACATAACTGTCGAATTAATAATTTGATAGAGAAAATATGTTTTAATATATTTTATTGTAGTGGGAATAAGAGAGAACCTTGCGGGACACCTTGTAGAAGAAGAATTGAGAATAAATATAACTGTCGAATTAATAATTTGATAGAGAAAATATGTTTTAATATATTTTATTGTAGTGGGAATAAGAGAGAACCTTGCGGGACACCTTGTAGAAGAAGAATTGAGAATAAACATAACTGTCGAATTAATAATTTGATAGAGAAAATATGTTTTAATATATTTTATTGTAGTGGGAATAAGAGAGAACCTTGCGGGACACCTTGTAGAAGAAGAATTGAGAATAAATATAACTGTCGAATTAATAATTTGATAGAGAAAATATGTTTTAATATATTTTATTGTAGTGGGAATAAGAGAGAACCTTGCGGGACACCTTGTAGAAGAAGAATTGAGAATAAATATAACTGTCGAATTAATAATTTGATAGAGAAAATATGTTTTAATATATTTTATTGTAGTGGGAATAAGAGAGAACCTTGCGGGACACCTTGTAGAAGAAGAATTGAGAATAAACATAACTGTCTAATTAATAATTTGATAGAGAAAATATGTTTTAATATATTTTATTGTAGTGGGAATAAGAGAGAACCTTGCGGGACACCTTGTAGAAGAAGAATTGAGAATAAATATAACTGTCGAATTAATAATTTGATAGAGAAAATATGTTTTAATATATTTTATTGTAGTGGGAATAAGAGAGAACCTTGCGGGATACCTTGCAGAAGAAGAATTGAGAATAAATATAACTGTCGAATTAATAATTTGACAGGAAAATATGTTTTAAGATTTTGCATTATAGTGGTAATAAGAGAGAACCTTGCGGGATACATCATAGAAGAAGAATTGAAAATAAATATAACTGTCGAATTAATAATTTGATAGAGAAAATATGTTCTAATATATTTTATTGTAGTGGGAATAAGAGAGAACCTTGCGGGATACCTTGTAGAAGAAGAATTGAGAATAAATATAACTGTCGAATTAATAATTTGACAGGAAAATATGTTTTAAGATATTGCATTATAGTGGGAATAAGAGAGAACCTTGCAGGATACCTCATAGAAGAAGAATTGAGAATAAATATAACTGTCGAATTAATAATTTGACAGGAAAATATGTTTTAATATATTTTATTGTAGTGGGAATAAGAGAGAACCTTGCGGGATACCTTGTAGAAGAAGAATTGAGAATAAATATAACTGTCGAATTAATAATTTGACAGGAAAATATGTTTTAATATATTTTATTGTAGTGGGAATAAGAGAGAACCTTGCGGGACACCTTGTAGAAGAAGAATTGAGAATAAATATAACTGTCGAATTAATAATTTGACAGGAAAATATGTTTTAAGATATTGCATTATAGTGGGAATAAGAGAGAACCTTGCGGGATACCTCATAGAAGAAGAATTGAGAATAAATATAACTGTCGAATTAATAATTTGACAGGAAAATATGTTTTAATATATTTTATTGTAGTGGGAATAAGAGAGAACCTTGCGGGACACCTTGTAGAAGAAGAATTGAGAATAAATATAACTGTCGAATTAATAATTTGACAGGAAAATATGTTTTAAGATATTGCATTATAGTGGGAATAAGAGAGAACCTTGCGGGATACCTCATAGAAGAAGAATTGAGAATAAATATAACTGTCGAATTAATAATTTGACATTAAAATATCTTTTAATATATTTTATTGTAGTGGGAATAAGAGAGAACCTTGCGGGACACCTTGTAGAAGAAGAATTGAGAACAAACATAACTGTTGAATTAATAATTTGATAGAGAAAATATGTTTTAATATATTACATTATAGTGGGGATAAGGGAGAACCTTGCGGGATACCTTATACGAGGGTGTTTGAGAATGAATATAACTGCCGAATTAATAATTTGATAGAAAAAGTAATTTATAATATATTTTATGGCAGTGGGGATAAGGTAGAGCCTTGCAGGATACCTTGTAGGAGAGGGATAGGTAATAAATATAACCGTAGAATTAAATAAAAATGATTTGAAAATAATTAATAAATTATTTTCACATCATTTATATCTCTGACTTTTAACTTACGTTACGTAAGTACGTTAAACAAATGCACATTAAAACAACTACTTCCCGGGCAAATACCCACGCCGGATATTGAATTACATAATGTACACCTGCTGTTGCACATCAATAAAATATTGTGACCAAGTGAGTGAATAATACTCTTTTCTATTTATAACCGTAGAAATTTAATTTCTGATCATTTATCTGACAGGTTACTATTTAGTACTATTATAAGATGATGGTAAGATTTAAAACGAAACATATTTAAAGGAGACCTAATCGAAAGCCTTTTCAATATCAATTCCTGATTTTTTTTAATCCTTCAAGGTGGGAAGGCCTTTTCAATATCGTTGAAGAAGACTAGTTTTTTTTTTCCTTCAAGGAGGTATATTTCTATATACGACTTTAGAATAGAGAGTGGAAGTACGGTTGATTTTTGAGAGGTAAATCCAAATTAGTAGTCTGAAATAGAGTGTTTACAGGAATTTAGGATGTTTTTCTTTACTTAAAGATTCAAATATTATTCCGATAACTGGAAGGAAATTAATAGGACAGTAATTAGTTATAAATGAAGCATAAATGCCTCGTTTTGAATTGCATACTATTTACAGTGTGTTTGCTACTCAAAGTTGTAGCCTTGTATAACTAAATAGAAATGTCTACAATAGTAAATATGCCTGTTTCAATAGCAGGGAATTTTAACACTGAATTTGTAAGTTGTGGGCAATAAAAGTCTGTTTTTTTAATATTATCAAATTTAAGGAGTTTTCTGTTCAAAGTTGAAAGCCTATTTCAACAGCAGGAGATTACATAACACGAAATCCGATACATTGGAAGAAACAAGAGAAATTACTAATATTCGTGATGTAAATTTATTGCAGATCGTGCTGATTTTTTGTAAGAACCTAAATATTTGTTATAGCAAGCTTTTTTACAATATCGTGGGAAATATTGGTTTTTGTAGCAGTAGTTAAACATATTGAGGATGAATAAAAAAATATGTAAAATATATGGTATATAAGAAGTGTTATTATTTTTAAATCATGTATACAGAATAAAAACACTTGGTTAATTCCTTACTTCACAATTTTTATTTTTTTTTTTTTTATTTTTCGTTAACGAAAAAAAAAAAATAAATAATAATAATTAATTCCTTACTTCACAATTTTTATTTATTAAAAAAAATTAAAATAAAATAAAAATTGTGAAGTAAGGAATTAACCAAGTGTTTTTATTCAAGTTACATCACTTCACGTTATACTCAAACCAAATATACATGTATACAGAGGCGAGAGCTCACTCAACATTCGCGACCCACAGTACGAGAAATATAGGAAAAAAGTTTCTGAAAATAATCGTTTGAGCGTATTATATAAGAATAAAAATAACACGAAAAAGTAAAACGCATTTTTCATTTGACGCGGTGATAATTTATGGCGAATGGGGCCGATTTGGAGAGGCAGCAGCGTAAGCAGCGGGCGGTCGGGCCCCTCTGCGGGGCACCCGCGGAGTCGTCCCGGTCCCCGAGGGGGCCATTCACACCACCCAATTTCATTTATGACTGTATTACAACTCGTTTACCAGATCCAACATCATCCGCACACTGTTGCTCAATAATAAATAAATAAAAAAAAACACGAAAGGCAAAATTGTAACAGCATTTTTTAATCACTAGAAGGAAATATTAAACGTGGTTTCATTTATTTTTATGATGCAAACCCTCTATTGTTCACAAAAGTCGATTCTAGGCCCCTATTACTTCAAAATAAAATATAAAAATGTTTAAATTGGTTAAATTGACGATCAAATTTGTATAAATATTGAGCATATTTAATGCATTTTTATAAATAATATATGAAGTTTTTTTTTTCAAAACTAAACGAATACGATCATTGATTCATCCTTTAACTTTCTCATACTGAAATTTCAATACAACAGTATTATTATTAGTGGTAACAACGGCGTGTGCCGTAAAGCACTATTTTCTCTTCTTTTCTAGCGAGTAGTATGCCTTTAATATAACCACGATGGGCAAGCTTTTGAGATTATTTAAATTTTATCGCTAATTTCCTTCCTACTTCTGTTTTACACCGCTTTTATTTGATTTTGATCTTTTTTTTATTTTTTGATTCTTTTTTTTCTCATTGTATCCTATCGATGCGTATCATATCCTCTTTGTTTATTCTAAATCCTCTCTCAATACCTCTATGTCATTGTATTCGAAGAAAATTTTCAATTTTACTCTCAATTCCTTCTTTTCCTTTCCCACTCTTTCTTCTTATCGTTGTTTTCATTCCTTACGCCCAATGTATTTCCTTTCCATTTTTTCTCTTCATCACAGTTTTCATTCTTTACACTCAACTTATTTCCTTCCCACTTCTTCTATTTATCACTGTTTCCATTCAATTATGATCTATTTTTTTTTGATTATATTCGAAAAAATCTGTTTTACACTGTTTTTATTAGATTTTGATCTTTTTTTCTCAATTCCTTCTCAATGTATCTTTCTCTATATTTTCGTCATTCTATTCGATTGATGTTAAAGAAAAAT
The DNA here is from genome assembly GCA_963082785.1 of Philonthus spinipes. Classification (NCBI taxonomy): domain Eukaryota; kingdom Metazoa; phylum Arthropoda; class Insecta; order Coleoptera; family Staphylinidae; genus Philonthus; species Philonthus spinipes. The sequence continues at coordinate 15,736,127 of OY720311.1, read as the reverse complement.
TTTGATTTTATCCTCAATTTCTTCGTTTCCTTTCCCACTCCTTCTTCTTATCGTTATTTTCATCCCTTACGCCCAATGTATTTCCTTTTCATTTTTCTCTTCATCACAGTTTTCATTCTTTACACTCAATTTATTTCCTTCCTACTTCTTCTATTTATCACTCTTTCCATTCAATTACGATCTTTTTTTCCTTTAATTATATTCGAAAAAATCTGTTTTACACTGTTATTATTAGATTTTGATCTTTTTTTCTCAATTCCTTCTCAATGTATCTTTCTCTCTATTTTTGTAATTATATTCGATTGATGCGAAAGAAAAATTTTGATTTTATCTTCAATTTCTTCTTTTCTCTTCACACTCTTTCTTCTTATCGTTATTTTCATTCCTTACGCCCAATGTATTTCCTTTCCATTTTTTCTCTTCATCACAGTTTTCATTCTTTACACTCAATTTATTTCCTTCTCACTTCTTCTATTTATCACTGTTTCCATTCAATTACGATCTTTTTTTTCCTTTTGATTATATTCGAAAAAATCTATTTTACACTGGTTATTTTCGATTTTGATCCTTCCTTCGAACTTCTTCTCTTCATCACTGTTTTTTATTCTCTTAGACCCAATTCATTTCCTTCCCACTTATTTTTTTCAACACTGTTTCCATTCGATTACAATATTTTCCCCCCTCTGGCTGTATCCGATACATGCGAAAAAATAAAATAAATAAATAACCGCACAATCAAATAACACACACACATACACAGATTTATTATTCATTCATTATTGTGTCCCCGAGAAAGGTTGGCTCGCACCCTTGTAAAGTCAATATGTTCTGAAGTGGTATATAATGGAGTGGGCAACGACAATGGGTGTCATGACGTCCTCCTGCTGCTGCTGCTCGTAGGGTGGAAGACTTGACACGCATCATTACACTTCAACGGACTTTACCAGACCAACAACCAACCGCACGGAATTCATAAATCACCGAAAGACCGAACGGGAGGGTAATCCGATTTCGCACGCGAATCTTATTAAGTCAGAATCTGATAATAACAATAATAATTTCCCAATTTATTTATATATCATTCAATACAGTTGAAAATAATAATGAATTAAAATAAAATTGTTTGTAAAATTCGTCTTCGAAATGTGTGATTTTTGTAGACTAAAACACAACACTCTCATCAATGATGATGAGGAGATATGTAGAGGATTTCGTTTCGAATCAATTGCTATTAGTTTAAAGATTCTATCTAATTTGTGAATAAATTTATCTGAGTTTAACTCGCTTCAACAGTTTTCATTAGATTCCATCTAAATAGGACTCACCTTTTAAAAACTCCTCTAAACAACCGGAAATGATTTTTTCGGGCAAAATAAATATCCCATGATCCTACTAACATCTTCAAGAGTCTTTGTGATTTTTTTCAAATTTTTCCTGAAGAAAAAAATTTCCATGGAATTTTGAAGATTTTCAAGGGAAAAATGTGGATTTTTGTGGAAAATCCGAAAATCGCCGATTAACTTCAAATTATAACCAAAATGTTCCTAATAAATGGGAGCATCAGCTATGTAAATTTGGCTTACTTATAGCAAATGGTTTGCGTACAGCAGGTGTATATAGTAGGCTTTTGTAAAATTACCGAAAAAAATGTTCAATTTTAAGAATTTTCTAGACAAACACGAAACCTCAATTTTAGTGAGTTTTATAGTGAAATATAGATAAATTAATCACGAATCGCATTCTTTAATTTCTAATGTTGTATCTTATTTGTAAACAAAGTTATCTTAGCATAATCAACACTACCTCTAAAAGCGTCAATCGGAGCGGATCGCTTAAACCGTTCACGTAAGATCCCATGTAAATCGCAGTGACCATTTAAAATTTGCTCTAAAGAAGGGAAATGTTTTTTTTTATTAATGACTATTCCCCATTATTTTAACACAATCAAGAATATTTGTAATTTTTTTTTCTGATTTTTTCGGGAGAAAAAAATTTCATCGAATTTTGAAGATTTTCAAGGGAAAAAAGTGTATTTTTGAGGAAAATCCGAAATACGCGGATTAACTTAAAATTATAATAAAAATGTTCCCAATGAATGGGAGCATCAGCTGTGTAAATTTGAATATCTTACAGTAAATGATTTACGTACAGCAGGTGTATATAGTAGGCTATTGTAAAATGACCGAAAAAATTATTTAATTTTAAGAATATTTCTAGACAAACACGAAACCTCAATTTTAGTGATTTTTATAATGAAATGTAGACAAATCCTTCCTGAATCATATTCTTCAAGTGCCAATGTTCTATCTTATCAACGAACAAAGTTTTCTCAGTTTAATCAACGCTACTTTTAAAAGCGTCAATCTACGCTGTATACTTAATCCGTTCCCATAAGATCCCATGTAAAACAGACTCATTATTTTAATTTACTGTAATGAATCGGAAAAAAGGGAAAAAAACAATCATCCCATGTAAAACAGACTCATTATTTTAATTTACTGTAATGAATCGGAAAAAAGAGGAAAAAACAATCATCCCACATACCTTCAACATCATCAAGAGCCAGTAAACAGTACTTATTGTAATTATGTTTTAGTTTTATTTAATTTTTTTAATGGTTTTAATATTTAGACATTGGTGGTTCGTATTGTATGAAATAAATATGAATAAATTATTAAAAATCAACCAATAAAACACAGATTAGATTGAATAACTTTAAATTCTCGACTAGTTTCGATAAAATATCATGTAATTATCAAAATATTCGATTATTTATTATTCACTATTAAATTATTAAAATAATACATTTTCACAAATTTAAAGACTGTTATTTCTTACTTCACAATTGTGAAATTATAAATGTATGATTAAACACTTCACGTAAACTCAAAAAAACCATTCAGTGATAATAGATTTTGTCCATCATTAATTTATAGTCGTTTCGTTTAAAAACAAAACAGAATAAAATAACAATGATTGCATAAATAAATAAATAAATAAAGTGTTGGTCGTCTGTGATAATAATAAAATTTATATCAAAACCGATGGTGTGTGTCGGCTTTGATATAAATTCTATTATTACCACAGACGACCAACACTCTTTTTTTATTATTATTTCACTTCAGTTTATTTTATTATCTCTTGTCGTGCGAATAAATTCTCTTATTACGTTGCCCTCGCAAGTTGAAATCTAGCCCATTATAATCCAGATATTTAGTGCGGGGCCCGTAAATCAATGGGCGAAAAACGCGCGCCGCCGCTCGCTCCATTGTCCCTTTCATATGCCTCCTCTCGCACCCACCTTCTCCTTTTCGAGGCTCTCTCTACGGATTTACAACCGCGGACAATTGTCGCCTCAAGTGCGAGGACAATCGCCCCCGGCGAGAGGCTCGTGCCCGTCGGCTCGCATTGTCCTCGCGCTTTAAATCTCGTTAAAATGTGTTTTTCTTCTCCTTTTCGCCTTTTCGAAACGGGAAAGATCGAGATGATGATTTGTTTCGGGGTGGAGGGTTTTTGTATGCGGTGGCGTTCGGAATGTTAGGTGCGAGGGCGAAAGGTGTGCAACAAGAAAAAGAGAATGAGAGAGAAAGAAACAAGAAAAAAAGGGCGAATTGTATTTGGTTTTGTTCGAAATAATAATAATAATATAATAATAATAATTACTCGAGTCACGAAATTAAATTGAATTTTCTGATAGTGAGAAATTAAAAAAAAACGTAATTTATATTTTTTGCGGGGTAGATTTGTGAAACTTTGTAGGGCTGTTATCCAAACCCTCCCCTTTCGGAATATGCAAAAAATAAAAATTACCCCACCCACGGTTTTTGAGTTATTTTCAATTTTATGCGAAAAGTCACGAAATTAAATCGAATTTTCTGATAGTGAGAAATTAAAAAAATCGTAATTTATATTTTTTGCGGGGTAGATTTGTGAAACTTTGTAGGGGTGTTATCCAAACCCTCCCCTTTCGGAATATGCAAAAAACAAAAATTACCCCATCCACGGTTTTTGAGTTATTTTCAATTTAATGCGAAAAGTCACGAAATTAAATCGAATTTTCTGATAGTGGGAAAATAAAAAAATCGTAATTAAATTTTCTTGCGGGATAGATTCGTGAAACTTTGTAGGGGTGTTATCCAAACCCTCCTCTTTTGTAATATGCAAAAAACAAAAATTACCCCATCCACGGTTTTTGAGTTATTTTCAATTTTATGTGAAAAGTCACGACATTAAATCGAATTTTCTGATGGTGAGAAAATAAAAAATCGTAATTAATTTTTCTTGCGGGATAGATTCGTGAAACTTTGTAGGGGTGTTATCCAAACCCTCCCCTTTCGGGATATGTAAAAAACAAAAATTACCCCATCCACGGTTTTTGAGTTATTTTCAATTTCATGCGAAAAGTCACGAAATTAAATCGAATTTTCTGTGAGTGGGAAATTAAAAAAATCGTAATTTATTTTTCTTGCCGGGTAGATTCATGAAACTTTGTAAGGGTGTTATCCAAACCCTTCCCTTTCGGAATATGCAAAATAGAAAAATTACCCCATCCACGGTTTTTGAGTTATTTTCAATTTTATGTGAAAAGTCACGAAATTAAATCGAATTTTCTGATAGTGGGAAAATGAAAAATCGTAATTAATTTTTCTTGCGGGATAGACTCGTGAAACTTTATAGGGGTATTATACAAACCCTACCCTTTCCGAATATCTAAAAATCAAAAGTTATCCCATCCACGGTTTTTGAGTTATTTTCAATTTTATGCGAAAAGTCACGAAATTAAATCGAATTTTCTGTGAGTGGGAAATTAAAGAAATCGTAATTTATTTTTCTTGCGGGGTACATTTGTGAAACTTTGTAGGGGTGTTATCCAAACCCTCCTCTTTTGTAATATGCAAAAAACAAAAATTACCCCATCCACGGTTTTTGAGTTATTTTCAATTTTATGTGAAAAGTCACGAAATTAAATCGAATTTTCTGATAGTGGGAAAATAAAAAATCGTAATTAATTTTTCTTGCGGGATAGATTCGTGAAACTTTGTAAGGGTGTTATCCAAACCCTCCCCTTTCGGGATATGTAAAAAACGAAAATTACCCCATCCACGGTTTTTGAGTTATTTTCAATTTCATGCGAAAAGTCACGAAATTAAATCGAATTTTCTGTGAGTGGGAAATTAAAAAAATCGTAATTTATTTTTCTTGCGGGGTAGATTCGTGAAACTTTGTAGGGGTGTTGTCCAAACCCTCAACTTTCCAAATATGCAGAAATCAAAAATCACCCCATCCGTACTTTTTAAGTTTTTTTTCAATTTTATACAGGAAAACACGAATTTCAGTACAATTTTCACTTTCACTGTGGTTTTTAATCAAGACAAAATAGAAGCGAGCAATTTAAGTTTACGGAAAACAGCTTAAATCCTTCCCAAAAGTTCTAGTTTTAATTTAAGTCGCACTTTATAAAAATTCTCAAGTTCTTTATAAAATTATAAACAAATAAATTCAGCGTTTTTTTTTTGTTTTAATTCAAACTGAAAAATTGTATAGAATTAAAAAAAATGCATGTTTCTGTTTCATGAGGAAAACGTTCCGGTGCGTTAACCCGCGCGCTCTCTCGGAGGTCGCGGTGTTAATTAACTAATTTATAACAACACCGGCCGGCCCGAGCAGGAGAGCTGAAAGAGATGATGGACTTCCGTGGACCGATGGGGATAAATTATTTTTAAACAGTGGGAGACGGACGATCCTCGTTTCGTTACTTTTCCAAAGACTGCCGTAATACATCAACTCATAACACCGGTTGTGTGATTTATGCGGCGTCCATAAACTGTCTTCGCGTCAATAAACGGACGAAATGAAGACGGGGCCGTGTTTACAAAACCGTGATTTATCATGGGAAAATGAATAAAAAGAGAGAATAATAAAAACAAAAAGAGATTTGAATAAAACAATTTCGATTGTTTTAAAAAATTTTTGCTTCTTTATTAAATACGTTTTGTTGGCTTTTATAAATGTGGATTATTTCCAGTGTTTTATCATTGATTCTAACTTAGGTTTACACCACAGCCAAAACTCATTATTAACATATACAGAGAGCTTTTTTTATCAGTATACATTTCCCCTATGTATACCTGCAAAATACGCGAGTCAAATGCATTAATGTATGTGTGTTTAGTTGCCTATAACACGCAACTGAACACACATATGCAAATAGTCAACTAAACATACACACATTAATCGGTTCAATGCGTTTGATTCGCGTTTTTTGCAGGTATACACTTCCCCTAATGTATACTGATAAAAAAACCTCTCTGTATATTGATATAAATTAAAAATGTTTCACCACGGGTTAAGTGAGGAATTTATTCAGAATATATATAGACGTAAGTGTGTTTAATTTTTAAAACTATCTACATGAAGTTTCAAAATTTTGAGTAACTATTTGTTTTGAAACTTCAAATTATCGAAATAATCCTACTCATAATTTCATTTAGTGGAGTTTACACGAAAAAATTTACAAAAAAGTCACTATTTAATTATTTTTTATATTTTTTCGAATAAAAAATATTAAAAAATTACAAACAACACGAGAAATACGTTTTTTTTATTATCCTCTCATTTTTTCGAACGGCAAACCAGCAAAGCAAAGTCGTAAACTGTCTCGATTGTGTTCCGTTTTCCTTATTTTTTTATTTCTCTTTAACAATATTTCTTCTTTTTTTGGTCTTCTTCTCTTAAATTGATAAATTATGTACTGGTCCTTAGATAATATATCATGGAGTGTATCATAATGGATATAAAAAATAAGAACCACGTACTGTAGTGTGTATATATTTAGTGGGTGTGAAAGAGAGAGGAGTATGGTTCGGTTTCTTTCTGTCGAAAGGCACCGGCTCTCAAAGGATTATGATAAATCGACTCCCAAAAATTCCACACACGGATTCCTCTCGCATTGTGTTTTCAGGGAGCCGAGTTGTTGGAGAATGAGGAGAACCACCATGCGGACACCTTCGTTTTATTTCGTCGTCGTTGTTTTGGTTTCTACTTTTTTTAAAAAATTGCTGTTGTTTTTTTTTTACTTCAAAAAAAAGAGGGATCAAAATCTAAATTTATATTTTATGAGTGAATTTTCAAACTGTCAGTGTTTATGATTGAAATATGTGCGGTTTCGTTATCATAGTGCAAAATCTATGAGATTTTTTTTACATAAGCTTGAAAGGATTAAGTTCAGTAGCGATGCAAGTTCGTTTAGTGACATCTGGTTTATTTCTGACCATTTCGGAAAGTCATATATCTTTTCTAAATTGAGTATAAACTATTTATTTTGATGTGTTTGTATGTCCCGTCGATGTTCTTTTTTTTTGCAGGTTTTTCCTTAGTGGCCTGAACCCGGCGGTCGCTCTCAAAGGAGAGAATGCTATTTTATTCAGTTGTTAAATTTTCGAGCGATAGCGAATTTAAAAAGGAGTCTCCTGGCAAAGCCTAGTAGGTATCAGCGAGCTTTATAAGGACTATTAATTGGCAGAACTTAGTTATCAAGATAGCGAGCAATTTTTGGACTAGCTGAGCTTAGGTGTCAGGATTGCGAGCGATAGCGAGCCCAATAAAAACATCTGAACTGGCCGAACTTGGGTGTCAGGATTGCGAGCGATAGCGAGCCCAATAAAAATAAATTCTTCTTCATATTTCCATACAGAGAAACAAAAAATTATTTCTTGAATTTTTAAGACATTCAATATTCGTATACTATATTTTTCAAGTATTTCCATTATCTAAACATTTATTTACGCGCGACAAAATTCTCCGTGTCACCAATACAATCGCATTACAAAATAATCGACTTATTTCAAAATCCCATTATGTCCCTCTCGAAAGTGAGCCCCCCCATTGTCGCAGAAACACGGTCTTTTTTTTGTTGTTGTTGTCGCCTACCTTTACAAACGCCCCGTGGGCTTTTCGGGGCTGTTTTTCGGGAAAATCCGTCCGCAATAAAAGTCGAATACAAAACGCGTTTACGGCTTTCACGCACAATGGGGCCCACTCGAAATGGAGAGAGTGAGAGGGGAAGGACGGCGATCGTCTCTTTTTGGGCACTTACCCCCGTAAAGGGAGGAGGGGGGGTTGTAAAAAGGGGCGGTTTTATTGGGCGCAGTAAACGCGCACTCTTCACCGTTGTTGTTGTGCGATGCTCGAGGGTGTGTGTGTTTTCGGAAATTGCGACAAAAGTGTGATTTAAGAAAAGTGTGAGTCAGTGTAAAACGTCAAATGATTAAAATTAGTGGTGTTGGGATAAATCGAGTAAATTTATTAATCGTGTATTTTTGAATAACAAATTTTAAGTATTTTGAATTTAGTGAAACGAACAAGCAAGTGTATTAATTAAAATACTTCATAATTATTCAATTTTAAGTAGCTAAAATAAATAAATAATAATAAATTGGAATTTATTAATAAATAGGTGACACACTCCAATATTAATTTTATAAATAACATTAAGAAAATTGTCATTTTTCAGTCGTAAAAAATGATCGATCTCTAATTAATATTAATGCCATAAAAAAACAGTGATTATTCTGTGATTTAATTAAAAAGACTCGCTGCTTTTCTTTGTGATTCAGTGTTTATTTTATAACAACAACAAAAAAGAACAATCTCAACAGTGAAATATTCAAATTTACGGACAAAATTTCGTTCCTGATCAAAATTGAATATTCTAAATTAGGATGATTGACATTTTGTGCGTGGAAAACGGACGCAGAGAAATGAAATTTCAAGAGGTAAGAGAAATAAACCGGAAAAATAATAAAATAATCTAAACCAGTCATTGTGATGGGCAAAATCTATTATTTAAAGTATTTTGAATTAAATTCTCAATTATCCCGTAGTGAAACATTTTTATCAAATAATTATAATGTTAAATAAAAAAGATTTGAAAATAATTAATAAATTATTTTCACATTTAGCTCTGTGACTTTTGACTTACGTTATGTAAGTACGTTAAACAAATGCACATTAAAACAACTACTTCCCGGGCAAATACCCACGCCGGACATTGAATTACACAATGTACACTTGCTGTTGCACATCAATAAAATATTGCATAATGCAACAAATTTTGATCCGAGAAAAATTTAATGTAAAAACAACAAAAGGAACGTTACTTAATTTAAGGCCATCTTCAGACACAAGTTTCGGGATCTATCCCTCGTCAGTACAGCTATGCCTTACATAGGATGTATTTTATTTAGTGAAACGAACAACCAAATTAAATAATTAAAATACGTCTTAATTATTACATTATTTAAAGGATCGATTTAAGTAAAAATATAAAAATTAAATAAATTTTAACTTAAAAATACCTCATTTTAGTATACAAATAGTAATTATACTAACTAATTTTATGTTTTTAATTGTACATCTCATAAAAAATAAATAATAAATATAATAATAATAATCTTTATTTCAAATACCATTTAGTTACATGCATTTTTACACAAAAGATAATAATCAAGTATTTGAAATCTAATGACGAAGTTCAGTCTTTGGCTGGGTCGCCGCGACTGTTTTTCAACTTAACCATTGAAAACATAAGTAATAAATAAATATCAAACAAGCGCAGAAGTTTGTTTCAGGGCGTTTTATATATCAATAATTTTTATAAAAAAACAATGTACAATTGTTTTTTATATCGTATTTATTTTTTATGAGATGTATAATTGAAAAAACAAAGAATAATATTTATTACACAACTATCTGTAGACCTGAGTTTTGTGTTTTATCGCTCATCAGTGCGGCTTTGTGCAATTCAATATTTAGGTTTTGTATTTGCTCTAAACAATAAAAAGTAAACTTCAGTTAAATATTTATTCTCCTAATTATTTTATAAAGATGCAATAATTTTGCGAGCGATAGAGAAAGCTATAGAGTCTCTATAAAGCTCGCTATCGCTCAACATTTGCTTATCGAAAACAATCGTTTATTTCGTATACGATTATTGATATAATCGATTTTACCCATCACTGCCAGTGTCTCGATTATCGCTCACAATCCTGACACCTAAGCTCAGCCAATCCAGAATCCCTGTTAAGCTCGCTATCGCTCGCAAACTTGCCACCTAAGCTACGCCAGTCCGGCATTTCTGTCAAGCTCGCTATCGCTCGCAATCCTGACTCCTGACACCTAAGCTCAGCCAGACCAGAGCCCTTATAAAGCTCGCTGTCGCTCGTAATCTTGACATCTAAGCGCCAGACCAGAGTCCTTATAAAGCTCGCTATCGCTCGCAATCTTGAAATCTTATTTTAGCCAATCCAGAACACCCAAGCTCAACCAGGAAGACTTGTCCTATAAAGCTCGCTGTCGCTCAAGTCTGAATTTGGCCTATTTTCTTGTTTTCAAAATTTTAATAACTTTTTCGCTATAAGTTTTTGCATGAGATCAATAAAACTGAATTATTTAGACCATAAAATATGATTTTTTTTTTCAAAGTAAAAGCATCGTGTAAATAATATTCTCCTCTGTTGTAAAAACGGCGACTTCTGCACTCTTTAAAATTATATAAAATTTACATTTGTTGTTTAATAAAATCAATTCTAGATTATTTGAATAATAATAATAATAAGTCTTTATTGCCCAACAGGAAATGTATATCCCAATTACAAGACAATATACATAAATCCATAGCCGTGTGTGTATAATATAATATAATATAATATAATATAATATAATATAATATAATATAATATAATATAATATAATATAATATAATATAATATAATATAATATAATATAATATAATATAATATAATATAATATAATATAATATAATATAATATATAAACTAACTTAATGCTAAAATATAAATGAATAGAATATTAAGCTACTCTTTGGTATAATTGTGATTTAATTGTATCATAGAATATATCGCAAGAGGAAGGTAAAGAATTAAAAACAATACACATAATAAGTATTGGCGATTTCAGTATATAATTGGTTCTATGTGTTGAAATATTAAATGTAACTTTTTGTGTGCGGAAAAACGTTGGTATATGCAATCGTACCAGTGATAAAAGATCGGGAGAATCAATATAGTTATGTACAAGTTTATGTAAAAAGATCAGTGATGATTTCTGTCGGCGTGCTTGAAGTGATTCAAAATAATTCAAATAATGGAAATTCTAGTTATTAATTACGCAAGAAATTGTGTTTTTTTTATATTTATATAAAATTAAAAAAAAAATCAAAGCAAACATAAAACGGAGCGTATATCCCGACGTGGGTGGGACAATGTTCGATTATCATTAAAAATAAATCTTCTTCCCGGGGTATGCTTTTGATGGAGGCCGCTGCTCGTGAGTGAGTGGATCATGCGGATGTTGCGATCAGAATCGGATCGAGAGTTGTTCTCTCGCTCATACAACAGAATCAAAATATTTGATTCGAGAGCGAGACAGCGACACAAGAGAAGAGTGGTGCATGGAAATACTTGAAGTTGGTTTCAACCGAAAGCGAGATAGCGACACGAGAGAAGAGAGGAGCTGTGCATCGGAAATATTTGAAGTAGTCGCTTATCAGCGGCGCTGATCAATGAAACAAATATGATTTATGGTTTTACGCAGCCCGAGCGGAAATTAGCGGTTCCTAATTGAAATCGTGATCGCTCGCCAAAAGGGAGAATAAGATGGAGAGTTGCGGAGTTATTAAAAAAAACAGCATCGTTTATACTTATTACGATTTCATCAATTGAATTGGAAACTCGAGTTAATAAAACTACTGAAGGATTGATTCAATCACTTAAATTGGTTAATCAGACTCTAAACTGCAAGATTATAACAGTTGTTATAACCCCGCAACCCCTCCACAGCACCCTCAATTTAGGTTTCGTTTCCATTATTTCGACAAATTTGATTCGAATTAATAAAAAATGAAAAAAACTGCTGAAGGATTGATTCAATCACTTAAATTGCTTAATCAGACTCTAAACTGCAAGAGTATATCAATTGTTTGTAGTTGGTGCACCCCGCAACCCCTCCACAGCACCCCCAATTTAGGTTTCTTTTTCATTATTTCGACAAATTTTATACGAATTAATAAAACAAAAATGAAAAAACTGCTAAAGGATTGATTCAATCACTTAAATTGCTTAATCAGACTCTAAACTGCAAGATTATAACAATTGTTTGTTGTTGGTGTACCCCGCAACCCCTCCACAGCACTTTCAATTTAGGTTTCTTTTTCCATTATTTCGACAAATTTGATTCGAATTACTAAAAAAATGAAACAACTGCTGAAGGATTGATTCAATTATTTAAATTGCTTAATAAAACTCTAAACTGCAAGATTATAACAATTGTTTGTAGTTGGTGTACCCCGCAACCCCTCCACAGCACCCTCAATTTGGGTTTCTTTTCCATTATTTCGACAAATTTGATTCGAATTAATAAAAAAAAGAAAAAACTGCTGAAGGATTTATTCAATCACTTAAATTACTTAATCAGACTCTAATCTGCAAGATTATAACAATTGTTTGTAGTAGCTGCACCCCGCAACCCCTCCACAGCACCCTCAATTTAGGTTTCTTTTCCATTATTTCAAAAAATTTGACTCGAATTAATAAAAAAAATGAAAACACTGCTGAATTATTGATTCAATCACTTAAATTGCTTAATCAGACTTTAAACTGTAAGATTATAACAATTTTTTGTAGTTGGTGCACCCCGCAACCCCTCCACAGCACCCTCAATTTGAGTTTCGTTTCCATTATTTCGACAAATTTGATTCGAATTAATAAAAAATGAAAAAAACTATTGAAAGATTGATTCATTCACTTAAATTGCTTAATCAGACTCTAAACTGCAAGATTATATCAATTGTTTGTAGTTGCTGCACCCCGCAACCCCTCCACAGCACCCTCAATTTAGGTTTCTTTTTCCATTATTTCGACAAATTTGCTTCGAATTATTAAAAAAATGAAAAAAACTGCTGAATTATTGATTCAATCACTTAAATTGTTTAATCAGAGATTAAACTGTAAGATTATAACAATTTTTTGTAGTTGGTGCACCCGGCAACCCCACCACAACACCCTCAATTTAGGTTTCTTTTTCCATTATTTCGACAAATTTGATTCGAATTATTAAAAAAATGAAAAAAAATTGCTGAATTATTGATTCAATCACTTAAATTGCTTAATCAGACATTATACTGTAAGATTATCTCAATTGTTTGTAGTTGGTGCACCCCGCAACCCCTCCACAACACCCTCAATTTAGGTTTCTTTTTCCATTATTTCGACAAATTTGATTCGAATTAATAAAAAAAGAAAAAACTGCTGAAGGATTTATTCAATCACTTAAATTACTTAATCAGACTCTAATCTGCAAGATTATAACAATTGTTTGTAGTAGCTGCACCCCGCAACCCCTCCACAGCACCCTCAATTTAGGTTTCTTTTCCATTATTTCAAAAAATTTGACTCGAATTAATAAACAAAATGAAAACACTGCTGTAGGATTGATTCAGTTTTCACACTGCCCTCGTATTTTTTTTTAATAAATTCATGTTGATTCAACGTAACGACCCTTAACGTAACTACGTTGAGTCAATATAAATTTATTAAAAAAATACGAGGGCAGTCTTTAAAGTGTTTGATTGGATGCGAATCCGTACATTCGATTATTCGTATTCAATCAACATATTAGATTGCCACTCAATCATGAATTACAGTTATATATTCATATTTTATTCACATTTCGTATAACTCCAGGTTTGTTCCGTTGAATCAAAACTTTTATAGGCAGTTTTGATTCAACGGAACAAACCTGGAGTTATACAAAATGTGAATAAAATATGAATAAATATAATATGCTAATATTGAATTCGAAATTAAATGCACTGCCACACACCCGAATGGGTAGAGCGGCATTTGATTATATATATATATATATATATATATATATATTATATATATATATAATTAAATGCACTTGGTTTGTTTCACTTATTTTTTTATTTTCCAACCAAATCAAAGTTATGCTTATAACGTATTCGAATCGCTGGATTCATTGCTTTCAGCTTATTGGTTACAATTGTTTTGTTTTTTTATTGTAAATTAAATCAACCCGACGCCCTAAGTGGCAAAAGGGATAGCAGAAGAAGAAATTAAATCAAAAGAAATTGATAATAATTAATTTTTAATCAAAAATTATTTTAAAAAATATTTAATTTTTTTTTTGTTTTGTTATTTCAGACTGAATTTAGGTTATGCTCGGCGTGCGGGGAGCCGATAAGCGACAAATTCCTGCTGGAAGTCTCCGGGAGGAATTGGCACGCGCGGTGTCTCCGGTGCTGCGTCTGCCAACTCCAACTCGACAGGCAGCCGTCGTGCTTCATAAGGGACCGGGCCGTTTACTGCAAGGCGGATTACGCAAAGTAAGTGATTTTCCACAAAAACAACAACAACAAAAAGCATGAATCACACAACAACAACAAAAAAACTCGAAACTTCAGATTATACAAAATATCTGTAAGGTCGCGTTTATAGTAGTGGAAACGATGCTGGCTGGATGCGACAAACAAATATGACAGAGCATCATTTGACTTTGTATTTGGAATTTCCATTTTGATTCCCCATACTCCTGGTGAAAATATTGCTAAATTTATGAAATCCTTATTTTACTTATTTGAATAGAAATCAGTTGTTTTCTTATTATTATTATCTTTTGTTGGTTTCGTGTAATTTATTTCAAAATTTCGGATTAAATTAATACAATAAACCCATCGGTGGTTGGGTGTATTTTTTTTTTTTTTCGAGCAAAGTCAATTAAGAGCCGAGCAGTTCGGTTAATCGAGGCAGCACATCATCCAGATTTATGAGGCTCGGCGGAGTCCTCGCCACGAATGCACAAAACGTGTAGCGCGACGGCCGGATTTGAATATTCATCGGATCCGGGCGGTGTTTTGTGTCGCGCCTCTAACCCACACGCTGGTCAAGGAGAGCATTCCGCTGGGCAATCAGCGCCTTGTATCAGTTAATGAGCGCACCCGATTCCCTAATTCGGGTGATTTTTATTCGGAGCGCGCGCGCGCGAGCGCCCCGTCAGCGGGTTTTCGTCGTTCCAGCAGGACGGGGGAGCGCGGGCCGAAGGCGAGGTACACGGGACCTCGCTTTAATCCGGGCGATAATTGTTTCATTAACATTTCAACATTTCCCGCGGAGGTGGGCGTAATTTTATCGCCGGACAAAACGCATAAATCTCCACTAACCAATAAAAAAAGAACGGAAAAGTGAATAAATAAATAAACAGAAAAAAAAAATACATTCAAGTACATTTAATGAAAATTAAAATAAAGTTTGCGTTTTCTCATTTTTACCCCCTCAAAAAAAATCATTATACTTTGAATTTGTGCTCGATCATTTTTCGTTTATGAGTGATGGCGACAATCGGTGGTATTTATTTACGGATAAATAAACCCCAAAGCCGGTATCGATATCTTTCCGATGATGATGACTCGGCTGTTCTTTCTCCAGGTTGAGACCTCCGTGAAGAGGTTACGAAAATTCTTCTTGTCTCTGTGAATGTGTGTGTGTGTTTTTTCTCTCATCTGACACATACAAAGAATTTATTTTAGTATGTGTGTCTGATTTTTTTTTTCTAAACACACACATACAAAGAATTAATCTTTGTATTATTTTTTCTTGGCTCACATAGCCCAACTGATCATCGACCAAATAATAACGAAAACAGTGATCAAATTGAAGAAAAGCTTACATCGATTATAAGAACGCTTTCGGCAGTCTCCCCCATTCCTGGCTAATTGAATGTCTAAAACTATACAAAATATATCCGCGCATCGTACGTACGCTGGGTTTTATTATAATGATACAAGACTAGATAATTTCCACAAAACCCTACCTTAAATCCTGATGTGCACAACACCAAATGCAAGATGCGTAATGATAGTACATCCTAAGTGCAATACACTAACAGACATAATGATGTTGCAAAAATAGTGCTCAGGGAGCTGCGTATTACCAAAAAATTAATAAATGAAAAGAAAAATAATAGTTGTCCAGTTGGACACCAATTAAAAAAAAATCTAAAAATATTAAGAACCCTTCAAGAGCCAATTTAAGTAGATGGATCTCTTAACTAGATTCCAAACTATCAAAATATACGAATTGTTTGTGCTTGCAGCAGCGTACAACCCCTCCACGATACTCTCAATTTGGATTATTTTCGCTTGAGTCGGCATAATGGACTCCAATTAAAATATTCGAAAAAAATATTAAGAACCCTTTAAGAGCTAATTTAAGTAGATGGATCTCTTAATTAAACTCCAAACTATAAAAAAATTCTAATTGTTTGTACTTTCAGAACCGTATAACCCCTCCACGATACTTTCAATTTAGATTATTTTCGCTTAAGTCGACATATTGGACTCCAATTAAAAAAATCGAAAAAAACATTAAGAACTCTTTAAGAGCCAATTTAAATAAATGCGTCTCTTAATTAGACTCGAAACTATAAAAAAAATACAAATTGTTTGTACTTGCAGCAGCGTACAATCCCTCCACGATAGCCTCAATTTAGATTATTTTCGCTTGGGTCAACAGAATGGACTCCAATTAGAAAAAACGAAAAAAATATTAAGAACCCTTTAAGAGCCAATTTCAGTAGATGGATCTCTTAACTAGACCCCAAACTATCAAAAAAAGCCAATTGTTTGTACTTGCAACAGCATACAACCCCTCCACAATATCCTCAATTTAGATTATTTTCGCTTGGATTAACAAAATAGACTCCAATTAAAAAAATCGAAAAAAATATTAAGAACCCTTTAAGAGACAATTTAAGTAGATGGATCTCTTAACTAGACTCCAAACTATCAAAAAATACGAATTGTTTGTACTTGCAGCAGCGTACAACCTCTCTACGATAGCCTCAAATTGGATTATTTTTGCTTGGGTGAACAGAATGGACACCAATTAAAAAAATCGAAAAAAATATTAAGAACCCTTTAAGAGCCAATTTAAGTAGATGAATCTCTTAACTAGACCCCAAACTATCAAAAAAAGCCAATTGTTTGTACTTGCAACAGCATACAACCCCTCCACAATATCCTCAATTTAGATTATTTTCGCTTGGATTAACAAAATAGACTCCAATTAAAAAAATCGAAAAAAATATTAAGAACCCTTTAAGAAACAATTTAAGTAGATGGATCTCTTAATTAAACTCCAAACTATCAAAAAATGTCAATTGTTTATACTTGCAGCAGCGAACAACCCCTCTACGATAGCCTCAAATTAGATTATTTTTGCTTGGGTCAACAGAATGGACACCAATTAAAAAAATCGAAAAAATATTAAGAACCCTTTAAGAGCCAATTTAAGTAGATAAATCTCTTAAATAGACTCCATACTATCAAAAAATGCCAATTGTTTATACTTGCAGCAGCGTACAACCCCTCCACGGTATTCTCAATATGGATTATTTTCGCTTGGATTAACAGAATAGACTCTAATTTAAAAAAATCTAAAAAATATTAAGAACCCTTTAAGAGCTAATTTAAGTAGATGAATCTCTTAACTAGACTCCAAATTATCAAAAAATGCCAATTGTTTGTACTTGCAGCAGCGTACAACCCCTCCACGATACTCTCAATTTATATTATTTTGGCTTGGGTCGGCATATTGGACTCCAAATAAAAAAATCGAAAAAAATATTAAAAACCCTTTAAGAGCCAATTTAACTAGATGGATGTCTTAATAAGACTCCAAATTATGAAAAAATACCAATTGTTTGTACTTGCAGCAGCGTACAACCCATCCACTGTACCCTCAATTTGAATTATTTTCGCTTAGGTCGACAGATTGGATTTAATTATCCAACAGAATAATATAATTTAAAGAAATACAATTTACGAAATATGAAAAAAAATGTATTTTTATTAAAAAATAATTTAAATAATTATGAAATAAAAAAGTTACGTGTTTTCTTTACATTAAAATTGGAAATATATCACGAAGTGAACGCCTCCAAAATCCAAGAAGGAATTCTTCTTGTTTAAGTTTGTGTAGGATTTTTTTTACTTCTCAAACTGTATATAAGTTGGATGAAAATCCATTTTTTTAAAATGTGTGAGTATTTTCTTCCTGGGCGAAAATTCTTCTTATCTATGTGTGTGTGTGTGATTTTTTTCTTCTTCAACTCTTCTCTCGATTCATTCCGACTTCTCCGTTACAATGACGAATGTCAAAATAGGATAAAAGCCGATTTCGAATCGCGTCGATGTTGAATTGACGGGCGCCGACGATGTGTTCTATAATTTGAACGCGCGCGCTCCAGCACAATGAGCCTCTCTCTTCGTCAATCGCGCGCGCCGCTTCCACCAAATATGGGGAACTGCATGATTTGTTGGTTTTCTACGTTTTCACCCATCCATCAAATCAACGGTGTTCGTGTATCAGTATTGAATTAACAGGATTTCAAAATAAAAGTTTAATACGAGAAGAAAGGACGGAGAGAAAAAATGATTGTTAGATTAACAGGATTTCAAAATAATAACAGAAAAAAAAAATCATAGAACATGGAGATAACAGAAATTGATCAAAATATTAATAATATTTCCAAGCACTGGAAGTAATTGGTGACTTATTATTGTTAGATTAACAGGATTTCAAAATAATAATAATAATAAAATATGGAAAAAGAAGAAAACAAAAATTAATCAAAATTAATAATATTTCCACGCACTGGAAATAAGTCACCAATTGTTTCCAGTGCGTGGAAATATTATTAATTTTAATCAATTTTTGTTTTCTTCTTTTTCCATTTATTTATTTTTTTATTATTATTATTATTTTTTTTTTTCTGAAACATATGACCAATTTTTTTCAATCATCAATTTTGATATAGAGTAAATACTTAACTTTACCACTTTTCAATAAAACACTTTTAACATTGTTTATATAACAAACAAACAAAGTTAAAAGTGTTTTATTTAATTGATAAACAATGTACAACAAAGTTGAAGCCTCAGTTATTAATAATTTATCGCTTTTATTTTAAATTATTGTTAGATTTACCGGATTTCAAAATAATAATAAAAAAATTATGAAAAAAGGAAGAAACGAAAATTGATAAAAAGTAATAATGGAAATAATTGGCGACTTATTTCCAGTGTGTGGAAATATTATTAATTTTGATCAATTTTTGTTTTCTTCTTTTTCTATAATTTTTTATTATTATTTTGAAGTCCTGTTAATCTAACAATAATTTAAAATAAAAATGGCAAAGTTAAGTGTTTACTTTATATCAAAATTGAAAATGTACCACGAAGTGAACGCCTCCGAGATCCAAACATTTATCAAAATCAATGTTTTCAATTGCACGGGAATCGAAGACGAAGTCATTCAGATCTCAAGTTTTCGCCTCATTTCCAGTGCGTGAAAATTCTTAGGCAATTATTTGTGATTCACTTTAACCCATTTATTCTTTCCGTCTCTCGCGCACACTGAAACAAAAAATATCAAACCTCCGAATCGACAGCTGAATAGTCATGCAGGTGTAAGATGAATAAGAAACCTTACATGACAAGACACTTTTTTTTGTTGTATTGCGAAAATTGTTAAAGATTTGAAAGTGCGTGTTTGTCCAACTTTGTTCGCGCGCGCCGACCTCGACACGGAATTTTCAACGAAAACACACCGGCGATTATTTCAACAATTAGCCATTTGGGCGAATGGCTTGAATGATCTTAAATCTCAAAAAAAAGAAACATTTTTTTTATCGGCGGAATGAAAACTGTCTTTCGATATTGAAAATAAATTAAATGAAAAGACATTGTTTCGATAGATGTTTGTAAAACTTACAGTGTAAGTATTTTTTGCAGTTGGAAAAAGGGATTGATCGAATTTTATTGATCATTGCCAACAAATTTTCCTTGTTTAATTCTAAATGAAAAGAACTCGAAAATAATTAATAAATTATTTCCTGATTTGAAAAAGTTGATTGGTCTTAGTTAATATCAAAGCAGGAAGTTGTATTAGAAGGAAACTACGATTAAACCATCTTAGTTTGTTTATTAGACAATATTCTTTCATTTATTGTTAAACAATTGAAAATATCTAACGCCAAACTGGACATATGATTTTTTTTTGCTCAGACGGAGTTGTAGCAGGGTGATTAATAACAGTTAATATCAAAGTATGAAGTTATTATAGAAAAGTACTAAAATTAAACGATCTTAATTTGTTTACTAGACACTCTTCCTTCATTTATTTTTAAACAATTGAAAATATCTAGCGCCAAACTGGACATATAATTTTTTGCACAAACGGTGTCGTGGCATTCAGACGATCGAATATAATGAGAACGGAATTTTAATTAAGTAATTGACAGCTACAACAAGATGTCATTAAGAAAACGTCTTGTTAATGGTTCAATTCTCTTCAAATTTTAATTGAAACATTTTTCCTAAATGTTAAAAAAATGTTTTTCCACATTTTCAAATATATTTATTCTGTATTCGATCTGAATAAATCTGAACAAACACTGAGGTTGTATGATTCACATGAAATTCGGTGAGGTTATGTTAGACGGTCCTGGAATGTCATTTCCGCAGTGAAAACAACAATCGGTTGCCATGGTAACGAGTTATGGTATGTCATACCTGTTATTTTAACAGCTACAAGAAAATATCATTAAGAAAATTTGTCGGCGGTTCGATTCTCTACAACTTTCATTTGAAGCAATTTTTCTCACTGTTGAAATAAACTTTTCTGCATTTTCGAAATAAAATTTATTTAGAAATAACAGATAATTTAAGTTGAGTAAAATAAACGTTGTCCGATTCATATGAAATTCGGTGAGGTTATGTTAGACGGTCGTGGGATGTCATTTCCACATTGAAAACAATAATCAGTTGCCATGGTAACGAGTTATGGTATGTCATACTTGTTATTTTGACAGGTACAAGAAAATATCAGTAAGAAAACTTGTCGGCGGTTCGATTCTCTACAACTTTCATTTGAAAAAAAAAATTCTCACTGTTGAAATTAACATTTCTGCATTTTCGAAATAAAATTTAATTAGAATCAACAGAGAATTAAAGTTGAGTAAAATAAACGTTGTCCGATTCATATGAAATTCGGTGAGGTTATGTTAGATAGCCCCGGGCTGTCATTTTCACAATGAAAATAATAATCAGCTGCCGTGGTAATGAGTTACGATTTGTCAAACTTGTTACTTTGACAGCTACAACAAAATGTTGACGGGTTGATTCTCCACAACTTTCATTGGAAGCAATTTTTATTACTGTTAAAATTAATTTTTCCGCATTGTTTAATCAGAATTTATTTACATCGAACAGATAGTTGTGGGTTGTGTAAAATGAACTTTATCCGATTCGCATGAAATTCGGTGAGGTTATGTTCGACAGACTTTGGATGTCATTTCCGCAGTGAAAACAACAATCAGTTGCTATAGTAACGAGTTACGATATGTCAAACAAGGAAACAAAAAAGTAGATTTTAATCGAATGAATACAGCAAAACGCTCTCCAAAAAAGGCTTAAGAAAATATTAATCCAATGAATACAACAACAAAAATACATTTTTTTTGGGGAGGGTAATCCAATGAATACAGGGATTACCTTCTCAAAAAGAAATTGTATTTTTGTTGTTGTATTCATTGGATTAATATTTTCTTTATATACATTTTCATTGGATTAATATACACATATATATGTATTTTTTTTTTATTTTGGGGAATGATCAAACAAAAACCGTCTCAAGTCAAGCTAAGCTTTAAAGGCGCGAGCTTTTTTTTTGATTGATTTCCGTGACTATCGTAATAATATTTATACAAGCGACGGAGAAACATTTTCCCTTCCTCGTTCAGAAATGTTGTTGTTTTGTGGCGAGGGCTCTGGGTGTTTTCATTTATACACACATTATGAAAAAAAAAATGAAAATAAATAAAGAGGAGAGAATAAGAATATACCAAGGAGAATAAAAAAAAAGATTTATGGATAAATGGCCGGGTGTGTATAATGGGTATTATCATGGGATTGATGGGAATACGCGCGAGATGAGGTGGTCAGATGTCATTGCTGTCTCGACTCACGGATGACAAATGGAAACGGCAGAAACGCCAGTCATCTTTCTCTCCTTGATACAATATGCTTATGCTTATGCTCATATATATATAGAAACGCGCGCGGGCTCTGCGGAACCCATTGTTCGGGTCCTTCAATATATCGGATGACCTAAGATAATAATAATAATAATCGTTGAGGTATGGAAGGATTTCTGTTTTTTTCTTTTAATAATAACAAAACAAAAATCCAATTCGTGTTATGATAATTTTGTAATAACATCCGTTTATTTCGGCGTTGAAATTAAAAAAAAGGATTAGAATTGAAAGCACTGGGATTTCCGAAATGGAATAAAAATCATTTAAAATGAAAGGGGATAACTTCAAATTATTCCAAAATGTTCCGAAAGGGAATATTAATCTTATTGATTGTGATGGCATTAACTGTTTGAAAATCCATGATAACTTTAAATTAAACTTTTAACATTTAATGAAATATTCAGCCACCATTCATCCAGCGTATGGATAACAAGTGATGGACATTTCGATTTTTCGAACCTCGTCAGACTAGTGTGTTCCATGTGCAATGCCTTGATGAAGGCGCTTGCGTCATATTTTATTTATTATGAAACTATTAAACCCTACACTCATATGGGTAGAAAGGGTCATTGAATATATATATATATATATATGCAGAGAGCTTTTTTATCAGTATACATTTCCCCTATGTATACCTGCAAAATACGCGAGTTAAATGCATTGATGTATGTGTGTTTAGTTGCCTATAATACATACCTGAACACACATATGCCAAATAGCCAACTAAACATACACACATTAATCGGTTCAATGCGTTTGATTCGCGTTTTTTGCAGGTATACACTTCCCCTAATGTATACTAATAAAAAACCTCTCTGTATATTTATATATATATATATAAAACTATTAAGTTTTTGATTTTAACTTTTATTTATTGTTCGCGACAATTGTTCCGCTACACAGTAGCTTCTTCAGGCGAAGAAATATAATAATCATCAATTGTGTAAATATATAGAAAATCTTGGTGATTGACAATGGTCTAAGTTTTCAAAATTTGATGAGACAAATTATTAATGCTATTTGAGCGACGTTCAATAAACAAAAAGAAAAATAATAAAATAATAATATTGAATGCGTAGAAAATAAAAATTCCACTGCCGAATAATGCGTTCCTCTTTTTTGTAATTTGGAAGAAACGAGATTTTTCTTTATTTTTGTATTAATTCTATATTATTATTATTAAAAAGAAACAATAAAAAACAAGTTAGAGAATTTCCTCACTGGAGAGTAATATATTAATTAAGAGGACCGAAAAGTAATGTCGTTTTTTTTGCGCATGTTTGACATTGACATAGCAGCTCATTGGGTAATTCAAAGTACTGTTAAAGATATTTTGAGCTTAGAGTGACAACTTTCATTTGAAGCAATTTTTATTACTATTGAAATTAATTTTCCGCATCTTTTAATCAGAATTTATTTACATCGAACATATAGTTTGAGTTTTGTAAAATGAACTTTATCCGATTCGCTTGAAATTCGGTGAGGTTATGTTAGACAGCTCCTGGATGTAATTTCCGCAGTGAAAACAACAATCAGTTGCTATAGTAACGAGTTACGATATGTCAAACAAGAAAACAAAAAAGTAGATTTTGATCGAATGAATAGAGCAAAACGCTCTCCAAAACGTAAGTTATACAATTTTAAAGCTTTTTCGTAATGTTTTGGTAAAATGGTCAATCAAAAACCAGAAAAGATACATATCCGGCATTGTATGCTTTTTTTAATTTCATAAAGGTAGTAATGCTCCGGTTGCTACTAAAAGCATTTGCGATGTTTATCGAATGCTTTAGATGTTCGTAAATGAAAAAAGTGATTTTCCAAGTGATTTTAGTCTTTCTGACTCTTATCGATCGACAACTCTGGATAATGATGTTTTAAGGGCGGGAGTAAGCAAATCCATGTGAGACCATTGAAGAGCTAAAGTGGCCGTTTATTCGAAACGTGTTCAAAATTTCACCGCTTCGGCGCTGCGATCTTAAATTGTATCCACTACAATTATTTTATATACAGAGTGTCCCACGAGGTAGTGGATAGCTGATATTTCGAAAACGGTTAGTAGTATGGAAATGAAATTTGGTGGCTTTAAACGGTTTGAAATGATGCCCCTTTTTCTATACATAGATTTCATTTCCGTTTCTCCATTTTCGAATAAATGACATCAATTTTAGAATTTCAGATGAGACACCCTGTATATTTATATATTTTTGGAAAGGTGATTGAAAGACAAATACAGCAATACCATATTATTTGGGAGTTTTTATTGTAAAATGAGGGAATATTATTGAAGTAATAATTGAAGTAGATAATCGCGGTGGCACGGATTAACAAAAAAAGCGTAAAAAAATGAAAATGCTTCATGTCAAATGTCAAGTTGGCAATACATTCTGCTTACGTGTAAGTAATGTCTCCCAGTTTTACGTATGACGAGTATGTCGACATTTTGCTTATGTATCTTATCTTATCAGCATTGGATGGAAGAAACTCATTTTCAGCACATTTTACAATAAAACTCCCTAATAATACAGTATTGCTCTATTTTTCTTTCAATCACTTTTCTATAAATCTATAAATATACAGGGTGTCCCATTTGAAATTCTGAAGTTGATATCATTTTCACAGAAATAGAGAAACGAAAATGAAATCTATATATTCAGAAAGAGGCATCATTTCCAACCATTTAAAGCCACCAAATTTCATTTTCGTACTACTAACCGTTTTCGCATATAACGGCTGTCCACTACCTCATGGGACACCCTGTATATACAAACATCTTTATTCACAAAGAATACATACATATTTAATGTAATATACAATACATAAATCAATTTAAAACAAATATATATTCTTAAGAGAAACAGCTATCGTCTTTCGGTCTGCAATCAATTTATTTTAGCACATTTAATCATTTCCTTGTTTGGTTTTCTTCCAGAAGTTTCGGCGCCAAATGCTCGGTGTGTTCGCGGGGGATTTCGTCGAGTGATTGGGTGAGAAAAGCGAGGGATCACGTCTATCATCTGGCGTGTTTCGCTTGCGCGGCCTGCCATCGACAGCTCTCCACCGGGGAAGAATTTGCCCTGCACGAAGACCGAGTCCTCTGCAAGGCGCATTACCTTGAAACCCTGGATGGTGGAACGACTTCCTCAGACGGTAAGAATAAATGAAATTACAACCACAATTGGGGAATAGATGGCGCTGTGATTTGTATCGAAATTTGGTAATATATGGTGCTGTGATCAATACCGAGCATAGACATAGAATATATTAGGTGGGGATAGTGAATGTCTGTAGTTCGATATATCGCGTATGCATAAATAAATATAAACACAACGGCTGTTAACTAATGGGATGTATGTTTCCTCTAGTTATTCTAACTATGTGGAACCGGGTATATCCAAACCAGGTTCCACATAGTTGTGGCGTTGTGTGATCTGTACCGAAATTGAGGAATAGATGGCATTATGATTAGTATCTGGATAGAAGAATAGATGGTGCTGTAATTTGTAGCGAGATTAGAGAATAGATGACGCTATAATTTGTACTGGAAATGAGGTATAGATGGCGCTGAGATTTGAATCGATATTGAAAAATAGACTGCGTTGTTGAGCCAAAATCACCGGTTTTGCATTGGTACCGCTGTGATTTGTATCGAAATTGTGATTAGCACCGGTTATATTCCAATTCTGGTACCAATCAAAGGATTCTCGTGTATAAGGAACATTTTTTTAATTAAATTTAGGATTTCATGCAAGCATTTTCAATTTCGTGGAATTGAAAACGCTAATGCAAAATTAAGAATAGTAATTGTTAGTTTATTTGAAAACAATCGACGCGAATTAGCACATTTAAAACCCATCAATAAATGAATAAAAAATGGTAAGGCATACCGGGATAGGAGAATAGAGGAAAATGGTAAGGTATTGGAGAATAGATGACGCTCTTATTAGTGCCAGGATTGGAATATGTGTAATTTGTACGATTTTATAAAACAAATAAAATAGATGACGCCGTGATTTGTATCAGAACTGGAACATAGATGACGCTATGATTTGTACCGGGATTGAAAGATAGATGACGCTGCGATTTCTACCGGAGTTGGAGAATAGATGGCGCTCAGGCAAAATCACCCGTTTTGCATCTAATCAAAAAAAATATGTATTTAATTTTAAAATACATTATGTTTTTTTTTTAATTTTCTGTGTTTATATTAACGTAGCTCTATGTGAATTTCGTTCTCTGATTTGTTTTGTAATTGTTTTCTAGATGGTTGCGACGCTGAAGGTTATCACAAAAATAAAGCGAAACGCGTTCGAACGACATTTACAGAGGAACAATTGCAGGTGCTTCAGGCGAATTTCCAGCTGGACTCGAACCCCGACGGCCAGGATCTTGAGAGGATCGCTCAGATCACCGGCCTCAGTAAGCGCGTCACCCAGGTCTGGTTCCAGAACTCGAGGGCGCGACAGAAGAAGCACATGCACACGGGAAAAGTCAAAACGCAACGTATGTATTCAAAAAATTAATCAAATCAGTAAATAACTCTAGAAACTAGAACGAAATTAGAAAATCACATATAAATATTGAAAAATATTGAATTCAATGAAAATAATTACTTTGCTTTTCACCATTTTTTTTTCTGATGGGGTGAAGGTAATATTTGACAGATTAGTGAAGTTATTTGATGGTTTCTCACTTACAGATGATTGATTGTGTTTTATGAGATTGTCTATCTTATTATTTTGACTTAAATATTTTTTGTGAACTGCTTTACTGGCATTTTCTCTATCAAAGTCATCAAGTATCATATATTTTACTGAGTGTAGTTTATATGTGAGTTCTGAATGTAAAACCTTTAGATAATGTTGTATGGCGTTATTAAAAGTGGTAAAAAACATAGTAATTATTTTCATTGAATTGGATATGGATTACCACGTAGTAACGGTCGAAACCATCGCGATGTTAAAGAATATTGTATTAATAATAATATTTCTGTTACTGGAATAATATTTACTATACACAAGATGAAAATTCTAAATCTACTAGAAAAAACTATTATAAATATTCAATGACATAAAATCACGAATACATATTCATGTTATTAATACAAATTATTACCCTTTCCCCTAATCTTTTTATTATACTATTTTAATCCACACTACTGAAGCTTCCATCTTCAGTTTCCAAAATATATAATTTAGCATAATAAAAAGAATAGAGAAAGGACAATCATTTATTTTTTGTGATCAAACTAACAATTTCAGGTGAAAATATCAAGACAGAAAATTTGCAAATTGGAATCGCTCCGTTTCAATCAATTTTTGAAATAGGAAAATGTAGACGCATTAAAAAAAGTTCTGATGCAAACTATTATAGGAGTTTATTTTTTCGCCCCCTTGTAATAATATTTTAGGGTTACAAAAATCGACAAAATTTATGATGCATATTAAATTTCATCTTCTAAATTGTTCCGTAGTAGATATATGAAATTAAAACATCTATTTATCTTCTATTTTGTTATTTATTTCAGTGCACAATACCCGTGATGACAACTCCTTCGGCCGGCACATAAACCTCCATTTAACGTACTCCTTCCAACAGCAAGCGAACAACAACAAATCGTCCCTCTTTGGTGCTCCAGGTAAGACTCAGTTGTTTTCTAAAACCAAATAAATAATTAAAGAATTATTTAATTTACTCCAATTATTGCAATCAAAATAAATACCTTTTGGAGCAAGAATTTCTCTAACGATGACACTCAGAAATAAATTATTCAACAAATGCCTTTTTTTTCAATTTTATATTAAATTTTTGTATAGTCTGAATATTATGTAAATCTTAATAAATAATATTTTTTATTTTAATAATTAAAAGTCTTTAGATTATAAACTACTGATTAAAAAAACACTTGGTATTATTTCATTTATTTTATTTTAATTTTCAGACTAGTTTCTACTATAAGTCAGAAATTTACAAAGGTACCATATATACAAACTGTTTTCAGTAAATTCAGGTAATAAGGGATGTCTTCATGGGAGAAATTCAAATATTATTTACGATAGATTTTCCACTAACGCCTGCCGTACTTCTAATCCCTCTTTGTAATTCAAATGCCGTCCCTTATTACCCGCGTGCAAAATTTTCCCGCGTGCAAAATTTTGAAATCGTTAATACTAAAGAACACCTCACACTAAGAAGTAGAGAGGCACATATAACGATATTATATAAGACTAAATAATAAAATAAAATAATAATAATGAAATGGTTATTATCTATACAATGCTGGAAAAGTCCAGTTGTATACTTTTTATTGATAATTGAATGTTTCTGTTTTTTCGTGCTAGTTGTGAAATTCCAATGTATATGGCATCATAATCTCCGCACTTCATTTCATAAACACCACTTTTTTCGCCCATCTCTATTTCTGTGTTATTGTTCACAAAAAGTTTCGCTAAGTTAATGGGACTTGTCATTATAATGTTGAATTCAGACCCTTTTAGACAATTTTATTTTTTAATCAGTAGTTTATAGTTCAAAAAGTTTCGCCACGGGTTAAGCGAAAAATTAATTAAAGTTACAGAAGATTAGTCTGAATATACTTAATTTTCGTTTGATTATATTTATTACAATTTTTTTTCTTCTTAAATTTCTATAATCTTGTTTTATTACAGACTCTATGGACGATTTATCGCAAGAATCAACGATGCACTGTATGCAAGGAGAGGTGTAAAAGGACAGAAGCAAGACATAAGAGCATAAACAAACAAAAAAATCCGCGTATTTTGTTCTTGATTCCTTTACGGATCGGCAGAATTGATTATTCACACGGCGATGCGTTCAAGTGATTTTTAAATGTACTATCCTGTAGTATTATACATAATTATATATATATATATATATTTTGTTATTTAGTCGTACTTATTTATTGAGTTAACGAAACGCGAAAGAGGCGAGAGTAAACGAATTTTAGCGCTTGAAAGAACTAAACAAACAGAAATAAATTTAAATAAATAAAAGATGATTATTAGCAGTATGTGTTAAACTCAAAGTTAATTATTGTACTGTTTCTTTTTTAATGTTTATTTCGAGTGTATTATTGTAAAAATAATATATGAATTTAAAAATAAAAAGGAAAAAATATTGAAGCAAATGTTTTTTTGTTGTTGTAATTTCCACCCAGTTTTCCCCACACAAAAAATAAATACCCCACCATTGCAATTCATTACAACTCATCAGCAGGACAGAGCGAGTAACTTGAGGGGTCATGACGCACGAGTATAACATAAGACTAGTCAAGAACAGTCGGAAAGAGCTCTCGATAGCCAATTCTAGAACAAGTTAATGGTGTTTTATGTATAATAACAAAATCATATAATGTAAATAATTTTATTCACAATAATGGTTGCGATCGTAACTACGTGATAATTCGTAATATTTATTATTAAATTAAATAAAAATGATTTGAAAATACTTAATAAATTATTTCCACCTTCAGTTCCGTGACTTTTGACTTACGTTACGTAAGTACGTTAAACAAATGCGCATTAACTACTTAACGGGCAAATACCCTCACCGGACATTGAATTACATAATGTACACCTGCCCAGGAAGTAGTTGTTTTAATGGGCATTTGTTTAACGTACTTACGTAACGTAAGTCAAAAGTCAGAGAGCTAAATGTGAGAATAATTTATTAATTATTTTAAAATATTTTTTATTTAATTTATTTAAATAACTATGACCGAGTGAATGAATAATCTTTTCTATTTATTTTTAAAATTTAAGGCAATTTTAGTAGTAGTTTTAAGTTAAATAAAATAAAACAAAGATGATTCACACATTTGCAGCCATATAAATTACAATCAAATTAAACAAGGAACATTTCTGGCAATGATCAATAATTATTTTTAGTATATTTTTTTAGTTGGAAAAATGGATTGATCGAATTTTATTGATCATTGCCAGAAATGTTCCTTGTTTAATTCCATTGTAGTTTTAAGTATTTACATCTTTGCCTTTATGACCACACTGGGTCAATGCAAGCTCTGACATTGGCTTGAATTAATTCTTGGATCTGGGAGGCATTCCCTCCAATAATAAGAGTGGTATAAAAAGTTAGGTATTTTCTTCATACAGATTAAATTTGCTAAAGAAATTTATAAAATTGCATGAAATTTATATAATCAGTAAATTTACTAAAAAAAATCTGTAAAAATGCTAGAGAAAACGGATTAGAGAAAGCTGTAATTAAGAACTGTGTGATAAAGATCATTATCTTTGATTAAATAATTAAAGAAAACTGCAGAATTGTAAAATCTGATTAAAGAAACTTACTGTAAAATTGCTAGAGAAATCTATAAATCGATAAAATTGTTACAGAAATATAGTGAGTTTCCTCTACCAATTTCCTTTAATTAGATAATTAAAGAAAAATGAATTGTTAGAGAATTCTTTAATCGGAATCTGGGCAAAGAGAAACATTTTTCCAGGGGTGAAAATGACTTGAGAAATCTGATTTAGAAAAACTGCAAAATTGCTATTGTTAGAATAAATTGCCATTGCTAGAGAAATATTCGCTGTCGCAATATCGTTTCATTTAGAAATTCTATAGCATATTTCTCTGGCAAAGGCAATTTATTCTAGCAATGGCAATTTTGCAGTCTCTCTAATTAGATCAGATTTCTCAAGCCATCTTCACCCCTGGGAAAATATTTGTCTTTAGAATTCTAAATTAAACGATATTGCGACAGCGAATCAGAGTTCTCTTTCTGTCAACCGTTGTTTAGAATCGCTCCATTTTTTTGAGTCGTTATCGACTAAAATAGAATACGGTTTATGATTGAGAAATGTGTAAAATGCTAGAGAGACTTGATAGAAGAAAACTAGAATTGAGATTTGATTGAAGAAATCTAAAATTGCTGGAGAAATCTGATTAAAAATAATGTCTAGCAAGCAGTCTGGGGCTGCTTATTCCTGAAATCGATCGCATTAAATCGGCCGTACGCAACTGTCAAATTCACATGTAAATTCCTATCTAAATGACAGATTTCATACGCCCGAAACGTTCGATCAATTTCAGGAATACGAGCTCTGGGGCCTTATTCTGAAATTAATCGCACGTTTCGTTCATATGCGACTATCAAACGCACAAGTAAATTTCTAATTAAATACCTATTTCAGGAATATATAGGAAATCGATAAAGAGAAAAAAATTACCATTAAACAGTAGCCGATAAAATTGCTAGAGAAATGTGGTTGAAGAAAACTATAATAATGCTAAAGAAATCTGATTAAAGAAAACTGTAAAATTGCTAGAGAAATATGGCTAAAAAATCTGTAATATTGTTAGATAAATATGGTTAAAGAAATCTGTAATATTGCTAGAGAAATCTGATTAAAGAAAACTGTAAAACTACTAGAGAAATATAGTTAAAGAAATCTGTAATATTGCTAGAGAAATCTGATTAAAGAAAACTGTAAAACTATTAGAGACATATAGTTAAAGAAATCTGTAATATTGCTAGTGAAATATGGCTAACGAAATCTCTAATATTGTTAGAGAAATATAGCCGAAGAAATCTCTAATATTGCTAGAGAAATCTGATTAAAGAAAACTGTAAAACTACTAGAGAAATATAGTTAAAGAAATCTGTAATATTGCTTGTAAAATATGGCTAACGAAATCTGTAATATTGCTAGAGAAATATGGTTAAATAAATCTAATATTGCTAGAGAAATAAGGCTAAAAAAATCTGTAATATTGCTAGAGAAATAAGGCTAAAAAAACTGTAATATTGCTAGAGAAATATGGTTAAATAAATCTGTAATATTGCTAGAGAAATAAGGCTAAAAAAATCTTTAATATTGCTAGAGAAATCTGTAATATTGCTAAATAAATATTACTAAAGAAATATGCAATATTGCTAGAGAAATATGATTAAATAAATCTGTAATATAGCTTGAAAAATCTGATTAAAGAGAACTACTAGAAAAATATGGCTAAAAAATCTGTAATATTGCTAAACAAATATGGCTAAAAAATGCAATATTGTTAGAGAAATATAGCTGGAGAAATCTCTAATGCTAGAGAAATCTGATTAAAGAAAACTGTAAAACTACTAGAGAAATATGGTTAAAGAAATCTATAATATTGCTAGAGAAATATGGCTAAAGAAATCTGTAATATTGCTAGAGAAATATGGCTAAATAAATATGTAATATTGCTTGAGAAATATGGCTATAGAAATCTGTAATATTGCTAGAGAAATCTGATTAAAACAAAACTGTAAAGTTTCGAGTAATCAGATTATAATTTTTTTGTAAAAAACAAAAAATGTTCGAGGTTTCTTAAGCGGAAGAAATTGTTTTTTTTTCTAATGAAATAAAAATGATTTCTAAAAAAGTCTAAATGGGAATAAAAAAAAATAAATGCAAATAAATAAACACACAGAGCAAAATAGTTATATTTGAAATATATTATTATTATTATTTTGTTTTCTTTTGTTGGCACAATGTCGACAACATGCACATATAATCCTTCGCTTAAATATATATATATTTATAAGAAATATTATATCTATAGAATTCTTCTTCTTTTAATATTTTTTTCCGTTTTATTTTGTTTTTCCAGACAAATTTTAAATATTCAATTTTTAATTCAATTCAATAATATATAATTTTATTAATACAATATTATTTTTTTTATTTAGCATTTTTTTAGTATATTTTCCTCTTTTAATTAATCGTTATTGAAAGTTTTTTTTAAATAATAAAATCCAAAGGTAATAATTAAAGAGGAAATTAATTTAATTATTGTAATTAATAGATTTAATATTTAAACATCGGTAGTTAAATAAAACACAGACAACCTGAAACTTATTCAATTTATAAATAGATTTGGTTACAGTTATTGAAATAAATATTAAATGAAAATGATTTGAAAATAATTAATACATTATTTCCTCATTTAGCTCTGTGACTCATGACTTACGTTACGTAAGTACGTTAAATAATTGTTTAACGTAAGTCACAGAGCTAAATGTGAGAATAATTTATTAATTATTTTCAAATCATTTTTATTTAACAACAAATACCCACGCCGGACATTGAATTAGCAGGTGTACATTATGTAATTCAATGTCCGGCGTGGGTATTTGCTCGGGAAGTAGTTGTTTTAATGTGCAATTGTCAATGCACAAAATGTACATTTTTGTAATTCAAATAAAAGTGTGAAAAAATGTTATTGGTGCTTTATTTAATTATCAATGAATTAATACCATTGATAATGCAGAAGTATCACAAGATGTATTAATACAATTCATAATGTGTCCAAAATGTTTATTTGGTAAATCAAATAAAAGTATACTTTATCTAGCGTATGGAAAACTAGTGATGGCCATTTCGTTTTTTTGAATCTCATCAGACTAGTGTATTTAAAGTGAAATGGCTTGATGAAGGCGGCTGAACGAATCTTGTATTGTGAAAGAATTCTGTTTCATTCCATAAAGTATTTTTTATATTGTAAAATGTGTATTGTTTGAATAAAGATGTTTGTGTATAAAATTAATTTCCTCCTCGATTAATTTCCTTTGAATTTTATTTTCCCCCCTTTTTAATTTCCGCCTCAGTAAAGATTAAATGTAATTAAAAATTAAACATACTTTTTTTTGTCTAATCATATAATACACAATTAATCGATTATCACATGCCTATTAAAAAACAACCTTTAAAACAAGAAAAGACAAAAAATATCAGTAATCCAACATTTACAAGAAAAGACAGAAATATTTAAGTACACATAGAATACAATAATTAATTAATACAGTGTTTTTTTTATTAAATCAAACAAATAAAAACGTATTCAACTTTGAGCAATAAACAAACATAAAATATACACGCACACAAAAAATCTCTCTTTTTCGTTTCGTTTGTTTCTTTCATTCTCTTTCTCACTCTCTTTTCTTCTTTTTCTTTCTTACTTACTCCATTTTTTTCTATTTCATTCTTTCCTACTCTCATTTTTTCTTACTCTCTCTTTTTTTTTTTCTTACTCTCATTTTTTTCCCTTTCTTTCTTTGTCTTTTTATTTCATTCAACCAAAAATTAATTCTAACAAAACAACGTTTGGAAACAAAAATTTGTCAATGTTTCACAGAAAATAAAAATTTGTTTTGACAGAAAATTAAACAATATTTCAAAGAGAAAATCTGTTAAAAGCACAAAGTTTCGAATAGTAATTGTTCATCAAAGCGTTTTGAAGCTCGTTAAAAACAAATGTTAAGGCTTCAAACGATCATTTGTTTCCCAAGTATACTGCAGGATATTGTTTCAACCAGCAATAATTGCTAAACGCAGTTACAAAGAATTATTTTCACGAAAGAAATATTGTTTTGAACAAAAAAAAAATGTTTGATGTACAAAAAACAAATCACGCATTTTTATTGTATTTTACTTTTATTACTGAATAACTTAGGTTGAGTAATGTGAAGTGTTGTATATATAGATGAAAATAAATAAATAAAAAATAATGACATAGGTAAAAATAAACATATTATTAATTTTTATTTACTTCACTTTAAATTTAAACTGTAAAATTTCTAATCTTCTTTATGTTTGTTGTGGAGACTTTAATTATTTAAATAAAATAAAATAGTTGTGCTTTCTCCGACTTATTAATTAATTATTAATAATTAGGCCGGAGAAACGACAACTATGTTTTCATGTAAAATTTCTAGTAATCTGATTAGAACATTTTTGGAAATAAAAATGTTTTGGGTTTCTTAATCCAAAGAAATTGTTTTTGTCTCAATGAAATAAAGTGATAATAAATTAAAGACGACGCGAGCGCCACCTTTTGCCCAATTTCTAGTGGCATCGTCAACGATTTAGGTCTACAAGGTAGACGACTGGGAATCATTGTTTCGTCCACTAAAGGAAGCCGAACTTGTCCTGTTTATAATAATAAGGAAAACGAAATTCACATTTAATGAATGGATAACTAGTTATCCATACGCTAGATGAATGGTGGCTGAACATTTCATTAAATGTGAAATAAAGTGAAATAAGGAATTTTTATTTTCACCTATATTATTATTCTTTATTTATTTATTATTATTTTTCCTTAATTTCAGAGCTTTATTCTTGGCGCCTTTCGTTTATTCCTAAATATTTTCACTCAAAATTAATTTTTAAACAGTTTTTGTTTATTTCTATATTTTTAAGGGTAAGGGAATCGATTATACGCGTCTTTATTTTATTTTACATTCTATAAAGAAGAGACAAAAATATAATTCGATCTACTTTTTAGGTACTAATTGAATATGGACCCATTTTAATCATTAATTTTTTTCCTCTCTTTCTTAAATATATATAACTAGGTATATTTATATAATATATATATTTGTTTATATATAATATATATTTAAATTGGCATCTTTTTTTATATATATTCCTATATTAATTTTAATGTTTGTTTTTTTAATCAATTATTTTTTCTTCCATTCAATTAATATATATGTATTCAACGACCCTTTTTACCCACATGGGTATAGGGTTCAATTAAATTTATTAATAAATCCTGTTTTCATTTAATATTTTTCTCAATTCAATTTTTTATTATTATTATTACGAAAAAATATAACATTGCACGTAAATTTCAGGCACTTATCTCTAAAAAAAAACTAAATTCTCACCGCAAACCCTTTTCTTTTAATTGCTTTTTCCTCTACGTAATTTAATTTAATTTTAATATAACTTTTTTTTCCTTCGAAAATATTTCAAAATAATTTTCAATACAAATCGTCTTTTTTACTCCCTCTCTCTCTCTTTCTCTCTCTCTCTCTATCTCTCATAAATAATTCTACAGCTACGTACGAACAGTCTTTTTATAGTTTTATTTAAATGAAACCCCATTTAAATAGAGATCTATTTTTTTTTGTTTAATTTTCTTATATTTTTGCTTCTCTCCTTCCTTTTTTTTTATTACTTCCCTTCGTCTACTTCTATATCGTAATTAGGCTAATACGGCACAAATTCCCAACACTTTAAATCGGATTCAATGTATATATATATTTAAAAAAAACACGATTTTTTTTAATTTAATTCGAAATAAAAAATAATATCGAAATAAATAAAGAGAGTCGACGAAATTTGATTATTCTTTTTGTTTGTTGTTGTTATTATTATTAATACATACAGGGTGAGTTGTTGATTTAATGCCACCTTTGTAAAAGGAATTAATGATTCCACTATTAATTAATTCTTCTTCTTCTGCTGCTATTCCTTGTTGTTGAATAATAAGTCCTATTCAAAATAATTAAGGAAGTCTATTATGTATGCATATTGCTAACGTAAGTTAATTCATATTAAAAACGAAAAAGCGGAAGAAAATAAGGATTAGATAAGGATAAGATTAAATTCATATTTTCTTCCGCTTTTTTTTGTTTTTATTTTGAATTAACTTAGGTTAGCTGAACCACGGATTCGATATAAAGAGACGAATTTTTCTAAGTCCAAAACGAAGGTGGTTGTCACAATACAGGAAAATGTTTTTCTTCTTAAATTGTCTAAATAATCATTTAAAATAATAAAATGTATGTATTTCGTAACATTTTAAATAAATTTTTAAAGCTTAGCCACGTATTCCCTATAGAGAGATGATCTTGTCTAAGTCCAAAACGAATGTGGTTGTCGCAATTCAAGAACTTATTTTTGTTGATAGATTGTTGTTAAAGGTCCAATTAATCATTTAAAACAATAAAATCAGTTGTATGTTTTTTGTAACTTTTTTAATAAATTTTTAAAATTCAACCACGTACTCCCTATAGAGAGACGGATTTTTCTAAGTCCAAAACGAAGGTGGTCTCCATAATTCAGGAACTTGTTTTTGTTCTTAAATTATTGCAAAATGTCCAAATAATCATTTAAAATAATAAAATCATCAGGGGTATGTATTTCGTAACTTTTATATATATATTTTATTTTCGGAATATTCTAAACGCATGTTTCTACGAGTTTTAGTTTTCCCGCAAAAAAAAATCGAAAGTTTACGCATTTTTTTCGGCTCTCCAAATGAGAATGGCCCCTAAAGTTCCTCAAGAAATAGATATTTGCTTTCATAGAATGGACCTAAGGCGTTCATATTACGATCATTAAACGTTCATTAAACATACGTATTGCATCCAATTAATCCCATTTCTTCAAATAATAGACATTTCTCGAAATTTATGTTCATAGAAAGTTTATTAGGCGTCCTTATTACGTCCATTAGACGCCTATCTTATATCCATTAAGAGTCCATATAACATCCACTACACTATACATATTCATCCACTACACTACATATTATGTTAAATTAAGTCAATAGAAGTTTTTCAAAATTGACGTTCATAGAATGTTCAGTAGTTGTATAATGGACGCAATACGAGTCATCCATTAGTAGTATAATGGACGTAATACGGATCGCCCATTATGCGTACAAACCTTTCACGAATTTTGATCGTTCGATTTCTTTAATTTTATTAATAAAAACACTTTTTAACTTTGAATAACTGAAATTTATTTAGTGACTATAGTTTCAACGTCATTAATCCGTCATTATGAAACTAACAGTAACTAACTAAATAAACTTCAGTTCAGTTAGTTAGTAGAAAATAAAATACAAATAAGTGAAACAAAACCAAGTGAATTTAATTTACAAACTAAAACTTCAGTTATATAAAATTAAAAAGTGTGTTCATTAATCGAACAACGATGTATAACAAAAAGTAGGAGAGTTAACAATTAGTAAATATATTAGTTTTGTTGGAAAATTCCTGAGGGGGAAATATTTGTTGCTTTTTTTTTTCGTTGTTGTTTTCTGCAAAACATTCCCGAGACTCTCAATAGTGATTACGGACTCACCCTGTATGTATGTAGCTTCATCTATATGTATATACGTTTTTTTAAATATTTTTTTTTATGAAAATAAGAGTTCCATTAGAATGAATATTAAACAAAAAATAGTTTGTGTATAAAATAAAACATTTTTACATTCAGAATTTAAGTACAAAATAAAAATACTTTTTTTTCTAGTCGAAGTTTAAAATATTTCCGAGACGTTTTACACAATTATATCATGAATTCCTCGGGAGAATTCTTTGTTTTGCGTGTGTAAAACGGCTCTCAATAAAAAAAATAAAACAAAGGCAACACTCAATGACTAGAGTTTCTTTAAGGGGAAACGAAGTCCCTCTCAAACAATAGAAAAACGAGCCGAAGGAGTCAATTCGTTCTGATTGGCGAAGCTCTTTCTATAACCGGGGTTCCCATTAACGTACGCCCAGTACTTCCTTATCTCCCCCGAATCGAGCTCGCCGATCCCGAAAAGAAACGCGGGAATCCCGTCCCGCGCGTCCCCCTCAAGGATACCGTTCTGGTCCGCTCTGCTGGGGGTCAAAAAGGCGCTCCTGAAGTGCGTCAAGTTGAGTTTCTTGAACAGAATCCCGGTGATGAGAACGTCGTCGATCCAAAAATACGTGGAGTTCTGCAGTTGTTTGTAGAGATCGAACGCGAGGTTTTGCGAGTAGATTAACGCCCAGCCGGGGCAGTAAGGGGGGTAATATTTATGAGGGTATTCTTTGAAAGACACCCTCCATTTTGATC
This sequence comes from Philonthus spinipes, assembly GCA_963082785.1. Classification (NCBI taxonomy): domain Eukaryota; kingdom Metazoa; phylum Arthropoda; class Insecta; order Coleoptera; family Staphylinidae; genus Philonthus; species Philonthus spinipes. The sequence continues at coordinate 15,697,300 of OY720311.1, read as the reverse complement.
GGTAAGTCCGCCAGGCGATCGCGTCGCTGAGGAGGCTGCAGATGAGCACGTTGGGCGTCCCGTGCGGGGAAAGCGCGTTTTTCAAATAATCGATCACCGTATTGACGTTCACGAAAACGTCATCGTCGGTTTTAACCAGGTATTTAACGTGCGAGCAATGGTAGATTAAATACTTGAAGACCATCGCGTGTTTGTACGTGACGTTCCTGTAAGTATCCAAAAAAGTCCCTTGCACGAAATCCCCGTAAGTCGCGTTCTCCTCCTCCAGTTTACTCCGCAAACCCTCATCGACGACCTCCCCCAGCATAAAAAGCGTCTTCACCTCATCCCCTTTAGAACCCCACGTCTCGCGAATGACCATCCTCTTCTGTAAATTCCCCGGCGCGGAATGCACTAAAATAATAACAAACGGGTACGTCGAGTTGCACGGCGTCGCCAGCATCGTAAAACTGAAATTCCCGAGATCAATCAGCTGCCCGTAATCCGTTTCGCTCAGCGTCTTCATCGGGTACTTGTAGTAAGAAGTGTTGTTGTTGTTGGTGTAGTACGGCCTGTAGACGCCCCCCGCGCTGGCTTCGATCTGGAAGAAGTTCGGCGGACCCGGCCCGGTGATGATCTGCCACAACGAGAGGAATATCAGAAGGCTTATCAGGAGGACGACCACGTTCTGGCGGATCCTCCGGTCCATTGTCGTCGTCTTCGGCGGCGTCGGGTCTTTAGGTGTAATCGAGAGCCATCTCTGAAACAAAGAAATTGAAGAATAAAAAAATAATATTTTAAGTTTGAAGATTATTTCTGGCTTAACGGTTAATTTTTGTATATAAATAAGTCATATTTATATCCCAAAAACTTGAAGTTAAGCCATTTCCCAACATTAACGGGACACCCTGTATATTTTTACCCAGTTAAATTAATGCATACAGAAATGGAAGCCTTCACAATCAAGCATCTAATTTTACATAATTTCTTTCTTTCTTTCTTTCTTTCTTAATCTTATCCTCTTTTACCCGTATTAAAGTCGAGTAAATGTGTTATATTATATGTGTTATATTCATATAATTAATAGCCAGTGAATACTGAAAATATGTTTTTGTTTATTGGTGGCGTTAGGGGGATTTCGGAAACCGTATGTTTCGCGTTTGAATTCGCTCTAAAGTTCAAATCATCGTAAAGATTATCAGGCGAATAACAATTTTCTCATGGTTCGACAATGACCGTGAAACGAAACGAACGAACAAATCCCGCACAGTATGTTCGTTGGTCTAAATGGAATAGGAGGTAACCCGATTAACAATTTACTTTAATGTTTTAGGAAACATATAATAATAAATAGAAAATAATATTCATTCACTTGGACACAGTTATTTAAATATATTAAATAAAAATGATTTGAAATTAATTAATATATTTTTTTGCTGGAAAGTTTTGCCATTTTTTTATCAATGGCAGTAGAGTTTCTCGAACACACTGTGAGCCATCGCACACACAATATTCGAAATTAACTACAAAAATGACTATAAAGTCTGAATTAGGAAATAACTGTGCCACAACATGATTTTAAAGCTAAAATAAGCCAATGAGAGAGACGTAGTGACTGTAAAGTCAAAATTAGGCAATGACTATAGCACAAATTGTATCTAAAGCCGAAATTAGGCAATGAATGTTCCACGAAATAACTTTAAAGTCGAAATTAGGCAATAATACAGACATATAGTGTTTGTAAATGGACATTGGCAGTTTTACAAAATGACTCCAAAGTCTGAATTATACAATAACTGTGCCACAACATGACTTCAAAGTCAAAATCGGCCAATAAAAAGACGTACAGTGACTCTAAAGTCGAAATTAGACAACAACTGTGATCAAAATTGACTCTAAAGTTTGAATTAGGCAATAACTGTGTTACGAAATGAAAGTCAAAATTAGTCATTAAGTAATGACTATGGTATTAAAATTAGGCATTTTGACTTTAAACTTATTTTGTGGAACATTTATTATCTTTAGAGTGAATTTGTGCCTCCTTTGCTGCCTAATTTTGATTTAAGAATCACATATTGCCTAGTTTCAACTCCAATGTCTTTTTGTTTCACAGTTATTGCCTAATTTCGACTTTAAAGCCATTCTGTTTGCCTAATTTTGACTTGAAAGTCATTTTCGCTAAACGTATTGTCTATTTTTGACTGTATGCCTCTCCTATTGCCTAATTTTGACTTTAAATTAATTTTGTGGAACCTTTGTTGGCTAATTTAAATTTTAGTCATATTTATTGCCTAATTTTGACTTAAGAATCATTGTAGGTCTCTCTTGTTGCATAATTTCGACTTTACAGTCACTACGTCTCTCTTATTGGCTTATTTTAGCTTTAAAATCATGTTGTGGCACAGTTATTTCCCAATTCAGACTTTATAGTCATTTTTGTAGTTAATTTCGAATATAGTGTGTGCGATGGTTCACAGTGTGTTCGAGAAACTCTACTGCCATTGCTAAAAAAAATGCCAACACTTTCCAGCAAAAAAATATATTAATTAATCCATTTTAATAAATAATTTCAGCTTTAATAATATTTTGTATCACAGTAATTGATAAATTTCGACTTTATAGATCTTATATATCTGTCTTATTGCCTAATTTATTATCTAGAGTCAATTTGTGCCCTATTTATTGCCTAATTTTAACCTTGGAATAATTAATTATTGTAAAAATTTGGCAATAACAGTGACACTTATCGCCAAATTTTTATTTTAAAATAATTTTTAGGCATACTTATCAACTAATTCAGACTTAAACGTATTTTTTTGAGGTACAGTCATTGCTTAATTTCGACTTTACAGACTCTATATGTCTCTATTATTGTATACTTTATTTACTTTAAAGTCATTTTGTGGAACATTCATTGGCCTAATTTCGGCTTTAAAGAAAATTTGTCGCTGAAATTAATGTGATATTTTTTAAAACACCGCTTGGAAATGTTGTAGACGTTTCGACGGGAAGTCACAGCCGCAAAAGCAGAACGCGCACTGAATATTTAATCGGGACGCGTGTATTTTCGATGATGGTCTTAAGAGGACGTTTAAGACAGTCGATAAACTGACCCCAGACATCAATTATTCACGTTTGTCCCTCTCTCGGAGCGGAGAATGGAATTTCGTGATTGTTTCAAATTTTGACAACTGAGGGGGAGGGAAATAAAGTCGTATTTTGATTCAAAAAGAATGTAAATGTATTGGATTTATTTATTAGAACTTATAAAGATGGCTGAAATGTTTCATATTGCAGTTTTAATTTAGGAAGAGAAAAAATTAATTACTTTTATTTGAGATTTATATAATAAAATAAAGGCGAATATAGAGTGTATATTCTTTACAAAATATTACAATATATTGTCATTTCTTTATTGATCATTCTATATGTAACTTTTCTTATAAATCTTAAAAATTGTAATCAGACAGTTCTGCTCGGGTCTGCAGTATAAACACGAATGTTCTTATAAGAGCAGTAGTAATAAATCTAAAAAACAAAGTTAAAATGTTTATTATACCTGTAAGGTATTTTTTAGTCTCTTAAGGAAGAAATCATAACATGTTCTATATAAGTGCTGAAATAATGTACTTTATTGTCCAACAGAAAAAACAATTACAGGACAATTTATTTAAAAAAAAAACAAATTATAATATATATATATACAAAATATACAGGATGTTCTATATAAGTGCGACTAAAAGCAATGTTAGTATAATTAACGTAGAAAACGCCTGTAATTGGCTCAATAATAATTTCTATTTTGCAGAAAGGAAAAATTATTTCCATTTATAAATTTAGTTGGGAAATTATTAACAACTGGTGACTGATGGTCAGACAACAGTCGGTTTCCCTCGTGAATATTCATGTTATTCCGACTTAATTTTCGGGTTTGCTCCTTCGGCAAACTCGTCGGCTTGTACTTATTATGTCAAATTATAGGGGGAGAAACATGTGATGAAAATTTCCCAGCTCTCATCAACAATGAAATCGATTATGTCGGATGAGAGCTGAGTGAATAATTAATATACCTGATATTATGATTCATATCAGGTATTTAATCACAACTATTAATTAAATTATTCATTTTTATATGCGAAACTTTTGGTTATTTATCTGCGGATATTAAGTAGCGTAAGATTGACTTTCATTAATCTTAGGCACAGTATTATCATCTAGCGACGCCAATTATTTGTTTTCTTGTTGTTGTTATTATTCCTTTATTTTTGTTTTACAATCCTTTATACATGAATATTATCAATTATATTGTAGATTTGTAAAAACAAGATCCGTTCTGAAAGCATTGCACATGAAACACATTAGTCTGATGAGTTTCGAAAACCGAAATAGCCATGAATAGTTATCGATACGCTAGATGAATGCTGGTTGAACGTTTTATTAAAAAAAATATTACGCAAAGATTCTTTGATTGATTTTCAACTTTTTATTGAATAATTTGTTTAATAAAAATCCAGAATTAATCAAAACCAAAATGAATTGTGTGGGGGGGTGCATTACAAATAGTGACTCACGCAGTGTGCATTAGTAAAGATCACAAGATTATTTCTAAACAAAAAGAAAAAGTGAAACTCTATTCTACCTGGAGGGTCGTAGGGAGCGAAGCGAAAAAGATAAAAAAATAGCAATGTGTTATTATTAAGAAGGGGGTGAAACGTACGTACGTACGTCGATGGTGTGCCGACGTGGCGTGTTCCGTTGGTTATTTAAAAGTCGTGCCGTCGGCGCCGTGACGCCCTCCCCCCCTTCCTACACACACACACATACACACAAGCCGAAAGACACCTGTTAGTCAACGTCTCGCGCACGCAATTCCACCCCCTTTTAATCCCCTCTCCCTTGCCCCATGTCAATCGTCTGGAATTGTCCCCGTAAATTGCTGAAACCTCCCAAGTGCTGAAATCCACTCGATTACCCCTAATTACACACGTCAAGCGATTTCGCTCAACAAAAAGTTGATTGCCGGAAAATGAACGATCGCCAATCGAAAATCCTGGTTTTGAACTACAACAAAAAATGAATCCATACATTTTTTTTGTTATTGTTCAAAATACTGATCCTCTATTGTACTTTTTCCATCAATCGACCTTTCAATTATAATAAATGGCATCGTCAACTATTCGAGACTACAAGGTAGACGACCGAGAATCGTTGTTTCGTCCACTAAAGGAAGGCGAACTTGTCCTGTTTATGAATTCTGATGAGAAAAGGGGGAGATTGTTCTTTTTTTCTAAAAAAAAGATACGTCTCCTTTATTGTCTAATTTTGACTTTAGTCATTTCTTTGGTACAGTTATTACCTAATTAAGATTTTACAGTCATTTTTTACCACAGTCATAGTCTAATTTTGACTTTATAGTAATTTTATAGTACAGTTATTGCCTAATTAAGACTTTAGAGTCATTTTGTACCACAGTCATTACTTAATTTTGACTTTATAGTCATTTTGTATCACAGTTATTGCCTAATTCAGACTTTAGAGTTATTTTGTACCACAGTAATTACCTAATTTTGACTTTAGAGTCATTTAATACCACAGGCATTACTTAATTTTGACTTTAGAGTCATTTTGTACCACAGTAATTACTTAATTTTGACTTTAGACTCATTTTGTACTACAGCCATTACCTAATTTTGACTTTAGGGTCAGTTAATACCACAGGCATTATTTAATTTTGACTTTAGAGTCATTTTGTACCACAGTCATTACTTAATGTTGACTTAGGAATCATTTAATACCACAGCCATTACTTAATTTTGACTTTAGAATCATTTTGTACCACTGTCATTGCCTAATTTTGACTTTAAAGTCATTTCATGAGATATTCATTGCCTAAATTTGTCTTTAGAGACAATGTGTGCTATATTTATTGCCTAATTTTGACTTTAGAATCATTGTGTGTCTCTCTTATTGCCTAATTTCGACTTTGCAGTCACTGTACGACTCGTATTGCGAAAATGACTTTAAAGTCAAAATTAGGAAAACAGAGGATGACTTTACAGTTGGAATTAGGTGATAAACGTTCGAAAATATGACTTTAAAGTTGATATTAGGCAATAAGAGGGACATATGCCGTCTGTAAACCTCCAATTAATTTCTTATTTTCTATTCACATATTATTTTCCAGTGCTGAGCGAAATAATTCAACTAAATTAGGCTCTAATTATCTCCCCCGAAATGCAGAAGAACGGTAATCTGAAATTACTCCGTGCCGGCCAAGTGAGTACGTTTAGAAAATTTCACCGTAAATTTCTTGTAATTAATCTTCAAACGGGTAATACGGTACAATTTGTTTTTTTTTTTGTGTGTAACTAATTGTTGGCCCTACTAGCATACATATTCTGTATATTCTCTATGTCTGGGTTAAATTTAACGAATAGGTAATTTTTTCCTTAAACATTGATTATTGTGGTACCAAAATACGTAAATATCATGTTATTTTTATTTATTATCACATTCTAAGCATTTAATAAAATGTTGAACTTAGTGATTATTTCAATAATCGAATACGGAATAAAATGGGCTAATAACCCGAAACTAATCGAGAATTTAAAGTTATTCAATCTAATCTGTGTTTTATTGGTTGATTTTTAATATTTTATTCATATTTATTTCATAGAATACTGAATAATTGATTATTTTTGGTAATCGAATTATAATTTTATCGTTTTTGTGAAATATATGATTAAAAACTCAAACAGAATTATTATTCTGTTTCTATAACTATTTGAGGTACTTAGGAAGTCAACTTCTCGACACTCAATACGGGTAAAAGAGGATAAGATTAAGAAAGAAAGGAAGTCTACTTCATTATTTTTTGTATTTTTCAAATAAATAGATTCTTCAAATAATCAATTTTGCCCATCATTAGTTCAACCAATTATCATAACATTCTAGGCAGTGTTTTATAATAAATAGATGCACATAGAATGTGAAGTTACTTAATAACATACTTAACGTGTATGTTATTAAGTAACTTAATATTTTCCCTTAAAAAGTAACCCAGAATAACTTTCTTCTTCTTTCTTAATCTTATCCTCTTTTACCCGTATTGAGTGTCGAGGCCAGAATAACTTAATACAGATAATTTCATACAGAGACTCATGTTAAATTAAATTCAAATTTAATTAAACCAAGTGAAATTAATTTAATTCAATATTAACAATATTGTTATAGAGAGACTCTTGAGTTCCAATAATCGGAAACGACAACAATCGTGTTTGTTTGTTTTTTTTTGTGTGGGAAACAGTGCCCAAAATATATATGTAAAAAAAGAACATTCAAAATTTATGGATGAATAGGAAAAAATCGTGGAACAATCAAACAGGAAATAATTGTTCTCATTTTTTGTTTCATTCATAAATTTTGAATGTTCTTTTTTTTTCGCGCCGCGCCGGTAGACGACTTTCCACGTAAATTACACAATGAAGCGATGGCGTTCTTCGATAACGACTATTGTGGTGTTTATTAAAAAAAAGGAAGGCAATATTAGTAGATTTAAACGTGGATAAAATTTCTTTGAGCGAGTCACGAAATGCACATAATATATATTTTTTTAATTAATACAGTAAGTGAATTTAAAAAAAAAAAACGTAAAACTCATAATAATAATAATTTATTTCTCAACAAGCAGAGTCTAATTACAGAGAAATATATATGTATAAACTAAATAAAATATAGCTGTACAGTGTGAGTACAGATATATAATGAATTCAGAATAAACATTCGCTAACGTCAAACATAAATTGTTTTATACAGGGTGTAAAATCATTCGAAATATAGTAATGGCAATATTTTTTTCAATATATTGTTACGAAATCGGGTTTAGTCAGATTCGAAAATAAGTAACACAATGTCTATTTATTTATTTACTTTACACTTAACATATTTATTATCATCACACTGTCACTATTTATTTATAACAATATTTTGAGCACTCGTACGACTGGCTGCCTGCAGCGCCACTAGCGCGCGCTATATGGCGTGCTTGTTTCTCGAACTTTCCGGAACTTTCGATGACGTCGCGCGCTCTGTGGAACATTCCAGAGTGATATTTCCAGTTTCTTCTTTCACTTTTGTTACAATATGAAATATTTACAAGAAAAAAAATGGGTTTGAAATTTAGGCTCATAAGATTGCGCTGTAGTAGAAAGAGATAGCTATATATTAAAATGGAAATAATCGTTTAAAAAAAGAACCATTCTTTTGGATTTAATAATGTGAATATGTATTTACATTGTTTATCTACCAAGTATAAAGTATTAGTCTAAATAAAAAGTTAGTCATTAATTTTCATGTATTACGTCAATTTACTAGTTCAAGTTAGAAAAGAAAATTGTAAGATATAATGAAATTAATAGGTCATGCAGAATTTAGTGAAATCTTTTAAATTTTCATTGCACAAATTTTTATTAGCAAAAATATAATTTGAAATTTGCTATAAATTTGATCAATTTTCATTGTTTTTCATAATTGTTTTTCACACAAACTGAACATTAAAATACTTTTTAATTCATTTAATCAAATTCCTGCTTATTTTAAGATTACTTTAATGTATAATACAATATTGTTCATTGATTACAACAGCAATGTAACTCGAATTAGTAATTGCCAATATTTATATAGCTATCACTTTCGTCTAAACCGCACCATTAATGCAACGATTTTTATTTCCATTAAGAATATGAAAAATCTATTTCTATATATATATATATATATATATATATAATATTTTATTTATTTAATTTGCACAATAATTTAAACGAAGAGATATATTTATAAAATCTATATTTCTGAGAGTTACATCATAAATTTTACATAATTACAATTATTTATAAATTGTTAGAAAATGGTTCCAACCATAGGTCTTTTTATCTAAAGCCTTTTTATTGTAACTAAAAACTTTGTTTGCACTATTTTTTTTTTTTGTCGAACACGTAAATTCCTACGTTTTTTACTCCGCCGCAAATTGCACGTGAAATATGCAATGTTCGGTGTTTCGTCATTAATAATCACCGAATATTATTACGGTTAATAATAATAACAGTTATTTGGGCGTGATTCAGTGGAGTTCGAGCCACGCTAAATTCCACGAGGAATCAAGGCCGAAATCGTCACGGCGTTATTATCTAATAACAGAAAAGAACCATTTATCGTTCAACTTGGTTTTAAGTAAATTATAACAAACGCCCCCCCCAAAGCAATATTGCGAGGAGTAATATGCGTTATTAAATCATTATTATTAAAACCCGTAAATTTCCTTCCTTTAATATTTCGGTGTAACTTAATTAATTTCGCTTGTAGGAAAAAAAACTTTTGCGTAATATTAAGACCTTAAATTGGGTTAAAGATAGATGCTCTATTATAGATAATAAAATAAATTGTATTTAACAATGTATAAATACCTCAATAAAGATAATTGTATATATCATATAAGGCCTTAAATGATCTAAATGAACCAATGGCTGCCACTACAACCTAGCCTACATAATAAAACAATTATTACGTTTGTTTATGTAACACAAAAGTAATAAGTATTTTTTTGTGGAATTAACATGTATAACGGAGTAGAAACCTCCACAATCGGGTCTATTTATAATATTATAAATTCTCACATGTAAGAAATATCTCTGTGAAAAAAATTCTTAAATTCATTTGTGCGATAAATTGTTTTCATTATTTTATAGTGTAACCCTGAAGAAGGGACAAAATAAGTACCGAAAGCTTGTTTGAGCTACATCAGTAGCATTTTTACCGTCATATTTGGTCGAATACCCTGTTAGGATCCGTCTCCGATCGTCTTTGTCTATATATATATATATATATATTTATTACAAAAGCTGCTTAGATTGTAATGATAAAAATAACGTACACGTTAAACTTATTTACAAAATAGCCCTGAATACCGGACATAACCTAACATAATTCCTCTAATTGTTTTAACTTTTAATAAACCCCCTCGCGTTTGCTATAACTCTCACCGCAATTTCATTACAATTTCTAATATTCCTAATTAGCTCTTGTGGCAGCAAACGTGAGGGAGCGAAATACCGGCCATCAATTATGTAAAACGCTTTGTTATCGATGTAACGAGCTAATACGCGCGCCTTTCCCGCCCAAACGGGTTAATGAATTAATCGATTTTCGCTGGACGGGAATTAATTTTACGCTAAACCATTATAATTCGCGACTTATTTTGTTTACGCCAACTAAACACTCGTTTCGTTTAAATTATTGTGCAAACTAATTAAATAAACGTGGAAATAAATTCCATGTAATTTTACGTTTATTTATAATTCATTTAATCTTCGCGTATCTCAAATACTAGCTCGATGAGGTGGGGTGGATATGCTGATGGCTGATTTTTGGTTATCCCAAAGGGGAGAAGAATTAGTTGCCCGACAAAGCCTATGCATACTTGAGCGTTTGTTGTATACCTCCCATACAAACGTTATTCAAATCCTCCTAATTATTTGTATTGCAGCTTGATTGATTTGAAGTGGGTTTAGTTAAATAAAACAAGAAATTAATGTTTCTTACTCTCATTGCCTAAATGTTCGCTCAATTTAAAACTAAGAATAATTTTATGGCTCAATTATTACCTAATTTCAACATTGAGTCTAATTTGGAACATAATCTCACTTTATATCACAGTTTTTTTTTGCCAAATTTCCACTTCAGACTCAATTTTATTACCTAATTAAAACTGGGCTGAAACTTTTTGCAGAGATTAAATCATCTCTCTGAACCCGAAACTGCTATCAGAAAGTTTTTATTCCGTGAAGAATTTTTTTTGAATTTTCAAAGAAACACGAAAATGTTCAAAGGGGTACCCCTTACAACTCTTTCCATAAAAAAATAATTTTAGGCTGTCAATTTGTGACACATATTTTACCTAATTTCAACTTCAAAGCCATTTCTTGGCACAATTAATGCCTATTTTTAATTTTAAATACAATGCATGTCTCTATTATTACCTAATTTAACATTTAAAGTAGTTTTGGACTGAAATAATTGTCTATTTACGACTTTACAATTAATATACGACATTTGTATTTGTTTGTTGATTGTTAAAGGCTTTCACTTGGTTATTCATTTTGAGTTTATTAAATAAAATACTTTTTCACTTTGTTTGTATAACTTGTTATTTTATTTTAGTGACTATAGTTTCGAAGCATAGAGCATCTTAGTTTGATAATGATGCTATGCTATGCTTCGAAACTATAGTCACTAAAATAAAATAACAAGTTATACAAACAAAGTGAAAAAGTGTTTTATTTAATAGACATTTGTATTGCCTGATTTTGACTTTAGAGTAATTTTATATCATTATTATTGCCTAATTTTGACATTAGAGCTATTTAATATCATTGATATTGTCTAATTTTGACTCTACATTAATTTGATGTCATTTTTATTGCCTAATTTTGACTTTACAGCAGTTTATTGTCATTGTTATTGCCTAATTTTGACTCTACAGCAATTTATTGTGGTTGTTATTGTCTAATTTTGATTTTACATTAATTCAATGTCATGTTTATTGCCTGGTTTTGACATTACAGTCATATTATGCCACTGCTATTGCCTAATTTTGACTCTACACTAATTTATTGTGGTTGTTATTGTCTAATTTTGATTTTACATAAATTTAATGTCATTTTATTGCCCATTTTTGACGTTACAGTCATTTTATGCCATTGCTATTGCCTATTTTCCACATTACAGCCATTTTATGTCATAACTATTGCCTAATTTTGACTTTACATTAATTTTATGTTATTTTTATTGTCTAATTTTGACATTAAATTCATATTATACCATTGCTATTGAATATTTTTGACATTACAGTCATTTTAAGTCATTTGTATTGCCTAATTTTGACTTTACAGTAATTTTATGTCATTTTTATTGTCCATTTTTGACATTACAGTCATTTTATGCCATTGCTATTGCCTATTTTCGACATTACAGCCATTTTATGTCATAACTATTGCCTAATTTTGACATTACAGTCATATTATGCCATTGCTATTGCCTATTTTTGATTCTACAGTCATTTTAAGTCATTTGTATTGCCTAATTTTGACTTTACAGTAATTGTATGTCATTTTTATTGTCCATTTTTGACATTACAGTCATTTTATGCCATTGCTATTGCCTATTTTCGACATTACAGCCATTTTATGTCATAACTATTGCCTAATTTTGACTTTACATTAATTTTATGTTATTTTTATTGCCTAATTTTGACATTAAATTCATATTATACCATTGTTATTGCCTATTTTTGACATTACAGTCATTTTAAGTCATTTGTATTGCCTAATTTTGACTTTACAGTAATTTTATGTCATTTTTATTGTCCATTTTTGACATTATAGACATTTTATGCCATTTCTATTGCCTATTTTCGACATTACAGCCATTTTATGTCATAACTATTGCCTAATTTTGACATTACAGTCATATTATGCCATTTCTATTGCCTATTTTTGACTCTACAGTCATTTTAAGTCATTTATATTGCCTAATTTTGACTTTACAGTAATTGTATGTCATTTTTATTGTCCATTTTTGACATTATAGTCATTTCATGCCATTTCTATTGCCTATTTTCGACATTACAGCCATTTTATGTCATAACTATTGCCTAATTTTGACATTACAGTCATATTATGCCATTGCTATTGCCTATTTTTGACTCTACAGTCATTATAAGTCATTTATATTGCCTAATTTTGACTTTACAGTAATTGTATGTCATTTTTATTGTCCATTTTTGACATTATAGTCATTTCATGCCATTGCTATTGTCTATTTTCGACATTACAGCCATTTTATGTCATAACTATTGCCTAATTTTGACATTACAGTCATTGTATGTTATTATTATTGCCTAATTTCGACTTTAGAATGACTGCGCTTCTTTCTAGTTGCCTTATTTCGACATTAAAGTCACTGTTCTTTTACTTTTATTGCCTAATTTCTATTTTGAAATCAGTTTATGTCCTTCAAATTGCCTAATTTTGATATTTTAATGTTTCAACTTAAAAACCACATATATTTGAGTTTGCAGTTAATTTCGACGTTAGAGTTATTTGATGTCATTATTTCCTAATTTTGACGTTATAGTCACAATGTGTCCCTCTTATTGTCTTTTACTAATATTAAAATGATTGCTTCTTACTTTTAAAGCCTAAATTTAAATGTAAAGACATTATGTGCCACGTTTTTTTTTTGCCTATTTTTTAATCACTTACTATTTTTTGACTTTATAGATAATACACGAAATTTTTATTTTGTAATTTCGATTTTAAAGTGCCCGTTTTCACGATTACAACACTTTCAGTATCTCCGTTTTATATCCGACATAAAATCAAACCGTTTTTCTTACTTATCCCGTCAAAAACAAATATTTTTAGATCGCGTGCGTTCGTTTCGCTGGCTCGGTGCGATCTTTATGGATTTTCGCGGCGCTCTTTTCTCGCGCCGTTGTTAATTTCTTGGGGATCAATAGCGGTGGGTGATGATCCCTGAATAAATTGAACGGGCCCCCGCGTTTACCTTAAATTTACATGAAACTTCGATTGGCTTTCACTCGAGGATCGCACGCGAAACGCAAATGGAATTTATTTCGTTTTAATTGGCGTGCAATAAATGCACGGATGATTTATTCACGCTCTACACGGAAAACACTTAAACAAAACAGGAATATCGACTTCCTGAATTAAATTATGATTCGTGTAAAACATTAAATACGGATATGTAATATGATTGAGGACGTTTTCTCCTTTAGTGTGTTTTAATTTTTGTTTTCTTCTTTATTTTAGATTTTGTTGGTACCAGTAAATAAACCTATAAGCAAAAGGTGGCGCTTGCGTCGTCTTTAATTTATTAAGACTATAGAGTTATAGGTTATGTTATTCTAACACTAGTCATTAGTCTTAATCTGTTTAGAAACAAAAAAACGTTGTGTGTTGATATTTTGATTATTTTTTACGGTAATTAATTCGACGAATTAATCCAATCTAAAAATATTTCTGTTTGCTTTATTTATATCCAACAGCTGGAATTAGTAGTCTATTAATGAGGAACTACGCCAAAGCTGAAAACAATGAATGGCGTGTTTTCACACGCACGACACTCGTCAACGTAATAATGATAGTAAATAACGCAATTACATTTAAATTGAACGGTGAATAATACAAAGGCCCTTTTTTACGTATCGAATATTTTTTTTCCTTTCTATTTTTGGGCGTGTGTTGTATCCATCCAGCCTTTGGCATCCGTCCACATTGATGCGGCTCGGAATCGATAAAATTATTCCACGCACAATTCACGATGTTTTCCAGCAATGGATTTCGACTACTGGAGAACCATTTTCGTGGTTGCAGAATTCAATATGTATGGGGAATAAATATATAGAAATTTAAGCGAATATTTCTTATTAATACTCTTATTATATATATATATATAATCAATATTCCCATTGTACCCTTTCGGGTGTTGGGTACTCTTATTACAAAAAAATAAAATAGTAATAATAAAAATATCTTTATTTTCTAAATGTAGCATTAGAGTGAAAATAGCATCAAGGTTACTTAACTAGTTATTTTCTATCTATTGGGGCTATTAAGTATGGGAAATGTTAAGTTTAACGCCTACGTTATTAATTAAAATCATTTATCTTTAAGAACGTTAATGACGATAGACAACGTCGTTTGTTCGCTGACTGGGCTTAGAAACTTTTGGAAGAGGACCCCTATTTTGGGCGAAAAATCATCTTTCTGGCTAAGTTAAAAAATAACATAACTTCGCATAACTCATCAATAAAACAACCAACGTTTATTTCTATTCATGAATTCAAAAAGTCCTTTATGCGATCGTAATTGATTAGGACTCAAAATTAAACAGCGAAAAAAAGCGCGCTGCCCACGTAATTACCAAGGGAGGAGGATGGGGTGTAATTAAATGATTAATTAATCCCACCCTCGCTAATAACATCATTGTTGACATTCGGGCGACCTTTCCCTTTCCGCGCATTTATTCTTTATTTATCCATTTTTTGTTTGCTCTGTATCGGGTAACGGCGATGAATATTTCAGATCAGGATTATTGCGAGCTGTGGGATATTATCGAACAGGCGTTAATTTTCCTCGGCCGCACGTTTTCAGGATCACACGCTCGAATATTCATTGAATTCCGAGGGGTGGTTTCGATCACGAGAGAAATTTGTCGTTGGGTTATTATATAAGGAAGTACTACTGATCGTAGAAATGGATAAAGTATAAATTGGTAGCGGGTTCACTTGAATTGTATAATTACAATAAATTCTTCGTTGAAAAATTGTTCATGAAACTCTTCGAAAAAACTTTCATTGAAGAATTATTCATGAAACTCCTTGAAAAATCCCTCATTAAAAAAAAGAATCCAACATTGAAAAATTATTTATGAAACTCCTTTAAGAAACCCTTATTCTGAAGAATTTGACTTGTCTATTGTTATTAACTCAACTACTAAAATAACTAAGATAAAACCCCTTAAAGAAACATTAATTGAAGAATTATTCTTAATGGATCCAACATTAAAGGGTTACTGATACAATTCCTTTAAAAATCCCTTATTGAATAATTACTTATAAAACTTCTTGAAAAACATAAAACGCCAAGAACTGTTTCGAGGATAATTCTTCAACGATGGGTTCTTCAAGGAAGCATCGTTGAAAAATCCCTCATTGAAGAATTATTCATGAAACTCACATTACTAATTGTTTCTATTATTATTTTATGAATCAACCATAAACCAACAAACCAAAAAGAATGTAAAAAAGTCAATGGAATGGACTCAGGGGACCACCTCAAAACGTGCATATTTGTTGAAATTGGCGGTTCGAAAATTTTCACGATCACAATACTTTCCCTTGGACAGGGGAAAGTAAAAATTAAAGACATGAGATTTAATCCCTATATATATAATTGTAACTCGAGATTAAAGATGGTTATGAAACCCATCAAACATGTTTACTTTTATACAGTAGTAATGATTTCGTCGCCGGGCATTCTTATCGCGATCTAAAAATGGCAAATATTGTTTAAAAAAATCGAAATTTGAATATTTTTCGGCTTGCTAGTTAGTAAATAAAAAAGTTTATAATATTTTCACTTGATTGTGCTACAATGGTTGTTCCAGCTTGATAGAGATTCATTGAAGAATTATACACAAGAATCCCCCCACTGAAAAATTATTAGTGAAACTCATTCAAGGAGTTTCATGGATAATTCTTCAACGAAGGGTTCTTCAAGAAAGCTTCATTGAAGAATCTCCCATTAATAAATAATCCATGAAACTACTTGAAAAATCTAACATCAAAGAATTATTTATGAAACTCCATGAAGAATCCCTCATGAATAATTCAAGAATCCCCCATTGAAGAATTATTGATGAAAGATCTAGAAGAATCCAATATTAAAGAATTATTCATGGAACGCCTTGAAAATCACTCTATTAAATAACTACCCATGAAACTTCAAGAACCCTTCGTTTTATGAATAATTTTTCAGCGAAGGGTTCTTCATAAAGTTTCATGGATTATTCTTCTAAGAGCTCTTGAAGAAAACTTCGGTGAAGGATTCACCATTGAAGAATTATCCATGAAACTTCAAGAAATCTTCGTTTTATTAATTATTTTTGTAGCGAAGGGTTCTTCAAAAAGTTTCATGGATAATTCTTCAACGAAGGGTTTTTCAAGAAAGCTTCATTGAAGAATCTCCCATTAATGAATAATCCATGAAACTACTTGAAAAATCTAACATTAAAGAATTATTTATGAAACTCCTTGAAGAATCCCTCATGAATAATTCAAGAATCCCCCATTGAACAATTATTGATGAAAGATCTAGAAGAATACAATATTAAAGAATTATTCATGGAACGCATTGAAAAATAATTCTTCAAAGAGTTCTTGAAGAAAACTTCATTGAAGGATCATCCATCGAGGAATTATCCTTGAAACTTCTCGAAAAATTGCTTATTGAAGAATTACTCATGAAAAGTAATTGAAAAATCCGCCATTCTAAAGAATGAACCATGAAACGCCTTCAATGAAGATTTATTCACAAAACTCCTTACAGAATCCAAAATTGAATTCATGAGACTTCTTGAAAAATCTCTCTTTCTGAAGAATTATCCATGAAACACTAAAAACCCTTGGTTTTATGAATAATTCTTTAGCAAAGGGTTCTTCAAAAAGTTTCATGGATAATTCTTCAAAGAATTCTTGAAGAAAACTTCATTGAAGGATCACCCATCGAGGAATTATCCATGAAACTTCTCGAAAACGTCCTTATTGAAGAAACTAATTGAAAAATCCGTCATTCTAAAGAATGATCCATGAAACTCCTTTTAGAATCCCTCACAGAAGATTTATTCACAAAACTCCTTAAAGAATCCAAAATTGAATTCATGAAACTTCTTGAAAAATCTCTCTTTCTGAAGAATTACCCATGAAACTACAAGAACCCTTCGTTTTATGAATAATTCTTTAGCAAATGGTTCTTCAAAAAGTTTCATGGATAATTCTTCAAAAAGTTCCTGAAAAAAACTTTTTTGAAGGATCCTCCATTGAAGAATGAAATTATTGAATTATTCATGAAATTCCTTAAAGAATCCAACGTTGAATTCATGAAACTCCTTGAAATCCATCATTCTGAAGAATTATACAATAGAATTCCAAGAACCTCTCGTTTTATTGATAATTCTTCAGCGAAGAGTTCTTCAAGGAGTTTCATGGATAATTTTTCAAGGAGTTCTGGAAGAAAACTTCGTTTAAGTATCCCCCATTGAAGAATTATTCATGAAACATCTTGAAGAACATTTATGAAACTCCTTGAAAAATCCGTCATTCTGAAGAATTATTCTCGAAACTCCTTAAAGAATTCAATATTAAATTCATGAAACTTTGAAAATTCCCTCTTCTGAAGAATTATCCATGAAACCTCACCTTTTTTGAAATATTGTAAACTTCCAAGATATTGAAGCTAGTCCACATAGTCCTACATAATTCTGGTTAAAAACTAATTAAACCAGAATTATTTAGTACATAATTCTGTTATAATTAGTTTTTAACCAGAATTATGTAGGACTATTAATCCAGAATTATTTAGTACATAATTCTGGTATGATTAGTTTTTAACCAGAATTATGTAGGACTATGTGGACTAGCTTCAATATCTTGGAAGTTTACAATATTCTGGCGAATATAATAAATGGAAATGGAGGGAGGGTTTTTTTTGAAGCGCTAAAACCACTCCTTGTTACATCCATGAATATAGGTCGGGAATAAATGGGATTTAGGGGAGTGTGTTAGTACAATAAATAGGTTAAAACCGGCTGATCCACGTTTTTCCTCCCCTTTCTGATTCTTGTTTAATTTAATATATATATATATATATATATATATATATATTCCAAAAACCTGCTAATAATTTCCAGATTAACTTACATTGGAAGTATTCTCGTGGTGATCGTCCTCTCGTGGAATTCCACCGCCGACTAATAAAAAAAAGTAAAAGGCGAAGGTGAGCGAGAGAGTTTCGAGCCCGGCGGGCGTGTTTGGAGCGTCACATCACTCCGCGCTACTCCTCTCGAATAGATGCTCTGAAAATATCGATCACACTGTGCACACACACCATCTCCCAAAACGGAAACGAGGATAAGAAAATTCACGCACTGGTTATTTGAATGGTAATTAAAAAAATGCGGTTTATTTTCGTTTATTGTTGTCTCGGCTGGGTTTTACCTGCCGCGAGGGCTACGTGCAACCGAGCCCACCGCACCGGACCGACTGAATTGCTTGCTTTGCTAGGCCAGAAAAGCCTGCTGCTGCTGCCTCTCTCCGGCAGTCCGGGTACCTACCTGAGGGGGCGCGCGCGACGTTGCCGGCTGGAATTTTTAACCCCTCGTTATTGAAACGGCTTTTGTGTATGAATTGTGAAAATATATTCATCAGTTTATCTTAGAATTATTGGATTATTTTAAACCATTAAATCCTACGACGTTTTTTTTTTAGAAATTAAGAAAAAAAAAACTGTTAAAATATTTACTACCGTATTTACGGGGGTATATGCTAGAAACAAATACTAAAAAAGTTAACTATTCAGGTTTACTATATATATAACCAGTACTATATTTCTTGAATGGTTTTTCTCACTTATCACTCGGTGAAACATTTTGAACTAAATATTTACTGATGAAGTTTTAAATTAAATTAATAACAAACCAAGTGATCTATAAAAATAAGTATCCTACATTCTTTCTAATATATTAAAATGTCTTCCATATTTTTTTCTGAATTTATCTGACGAAAAAAAAAATATTAAAATTTTTAATTTAGATGGAAAATCCGAAAATCGCGGATTATCTTCAAATTATAGCAAAATATTCCTAAAGAATAGGAGCATCAATTGTGTAAATTTGAGCAACTTGGAGGAAATAGTTTTTGAACAGCGTGCTTATAAAATTGGTATTTGAAAAGTCGATTAAAAAAAATCTCAATTTTGTGATTTTTTCTAGACGAGCATACTGCATCTTCATCAATGATTTTTATATTATAAGTAGAAAAATCCATTACGAATCCCATGCTGTAAGTTGCAATATTCTATTTCGTCTGAGAATAAAGTAATTTTGATATAATCAACCTCGCGCCAAAAAGCCCCGATTGACCAGTTCACTTAAACCGTTTCCATAAGACTCCATCTAAATCAAACTGACCTTTTAAAATGGGTCTAAAAATACGAAAATTATATTTTTTCTGGAAAAATAAGTATCTTACGTTCTTTTTAATATCTAGAAGTGTCTTTCTAATTTTTTTCAATTTTTTTCTGAAGAAAAAAATAATCATCAAAATTTTAATATTTTCAAGGAAAAATGGATTTTAGTGGAAAATCCAAAAATCGCGGATTAACTTTAAATTATACCAAAATGTTCCTAAAGAATGGGAGAATCAACTGTGTAAATTTGAGCAACTTGGAGGAAATAGTTTTTGAACAGCGTGCTTGTAAATTTAGTCTTGGAAAAATCGATTAAAAAAATCCTTAACTTTGTGATTTTTTTTAGACAAGCATACTGCATCTTCATGAATGATTTTTGTGTTATAAGTAGAAAAATCCATTACGAATCCCATGCTGTAAGTTGCAATATTCTATCTTGTCTGTGAATGCAGTAATTTTAATATAATCAACCTCGCGCCGAAAAGCCCCGATTGAACAGTTCACTTAAACCGTTTCCATAAGACTCCATGTAAATCAAACTGACCTTTTAAAATGGGTCTAAAAATACGAAAATTATATTTTTTTCTGGAAAAATAAGTATCTTACGTTCTTTTTAATATCTAGAAGTGTCTTTCTTATTTTTTTCAAAAATTTTTCTGAAGATAAAAATAATCATCAAAATTTAAATATTTTCAAGGAAAAAGTGGATTTTAGTGGAAAATCCAAAAATCGCGGATTAACTTTAAATTATACCAAAATGTTCCTAAAGAATGGTAGCATCAACTGAGTAAATTTGAGCAACTTGGAGGAAATAGTTTTTGAACAGCGTACTTGTAAAGTTGGTCTTAGGAAAATCGATTAAAAAATCCTTAACTTTGTGATTTTTTTTAGACAAGCATACTGCATCTTCATGAATGATTTTTGTGTTATAAGTAGAAAAATCCATTACGAATCCCATGCTGTAAGTTGCAATATTCTATCTTGTCTGTGAATACAGTAATTTTAATATAATCAACCTCGCGCCGAAAAGCCCCAATTGACCAGTTCACTTAAACCGTTTCCATAAGACTCCATGTAAATCAAACTGACCTTTTAAAATGGGTCTAAAAATACGAAAATTATATTTTTTCTGAAAAAATAAGTATCTTACGTTCTTTTTAATATCTAGAAGTGTCTGTCTTATTTTTTTCAAAATTTTTCTGAAGAAAAAAATAATCATCAAAATTTAAATATTTTCAAGGAAAAAGTGGATTTTAGTGGAAAATCCAAAAATCGCGGATTAACTTTAAATTATACCAAAATGTTCCTAAAGAATGGGAGAATCAACTGTGTAAATTTGAGCAACTTGGAGGAAATAGTTTTTGAACAGCGTGCCTGTAAAATTGGTATTTGAAAAATCGATTTAAAAAATCCTCAACTTTGTGATTTTTTGTAGGCGAACATACAGCATCTTCATCAATGATTTTTACGCCATACGTAGAAGAATTCGTTACAAATAAAATGCTTCAAGTTGCAACAATCTATCTCATCTGAGAATTAAGCTATTTTGATATAATCAAACTCGCGTCAAAAAGACCCAGTCGACGCGGTTCATGTAAACCGTTTCCGTAAGACGACACGTAAATCAAAATTATTATTTAAAATTTTCCATAAACAACAGGAATTTTTTATCTCTCTCTAAAAATATTCTCTACAACTGTCAAATAATTAAATAAAATTATTTTCCCAACTTTATTTTATATAATATTCTTACTAAATGGCTCTCGACCATCGATTTTTATTTTATTTAACAGAATATAAACTTAAATTAGACACTTTTGTATAAAATTTCACAATTGTGAAATACATTTTATTGTTTTAGACCTATGATTATAATTAAGCAAGAGATGGCGCTCTGTGCTATTTTTTCAATTATATGATTAATAATCTAATAAGTTAGTTAATTAATCAATCATCAACTAGAAATATTTGTTTACATTACAACAATCCTGAAATATACACTTCACAACAAACACATTATTTTTTTTAATATTTTCGAAACGACAAAAAGTAAAGTAATTCGATACATATCGATTCCTTATTGTCTATATGGAACCGTTACGTTTATGAGGTGAGCTTATTTTAAATTATGATTAGTATCAGTAATGGATTCTTTTATTACGTTTAGTACATTCGTGCGTTTTCATGTGTAATTCGTTGTTATTTTTGATTAACGTCTATACCGCATTTTCGTCAAAAAATTACCCAACCAATACGCTTTCAAGCTATGGGCATAATAATAGAAATAAAATAATACAAAGAAATGATATGATACATAATACCACAGACAAATCTCATTTTTAGGTCTCAATTTATCCGCACTAGGATATCACGTGAAAAACACTTCCTGGTGTCCCAATTCCTGATAACATAACTAATTCATGTTTGCACGTTTAATTATCCAATTGTAACAAACTTTAATTTAAAAAATGATGATTTCGTTAATTTCACCCGAAACTCGTAAAATTAAAACGAAAATGTAGTTACATATTTTCATATACATACAACATGTACGTTTATTTGTTCAACGCAAATAGAACTACTGTAAAATAAATATATAATAAACACGTCGCCCGCGTGATTAGATTGTTTACTTTATCAAGTAAGTGGTATGTTAGTGTGCCCGTTTATCAGACTTAATTTGTTGAGCCAGCATATTAATTCAAGTGGAGCGCGTGTAATTGGCACCGACAATTGTGAAAGCCTGGTCTGGCTGGACTGCGAAAACTTTTTGATGATGTAAATTGATTACAAAGTTCATAATTATCTACAGTCATAATCATAATCGGGCAATAATAATCGAACACTAAATTTTAAAAAACGTTTCGGTCTCTATTATTCGGGGCTATTCTGTAAGAGAAAACGTAAAATTTAACGTATCTCTTATCACTGTTAATCACAGTCTAAGCAGATTTGGATTTATTATAATTTATAGAAAATCCACTTGAACTATGATACTTGACGGATAGCGATCATGTTATGTTGAACGTTATCCATACAGAATAGCCCCGATTGCCTAATTATGATTTTAAAATCACTGTACATAACTAATTATGACTTTGCAATAAAGTGTTAATTAGTTATAAATCATTATTTTTACTGTAAATACCCTTTAAAGGCAGTATAATTGCCTAATTATTACTTTAAAGTCACATTACGTCACTATTTTTACTAAATTGTCTTAAAAAATCATTGTGTGTTACAAAATTCTCTTTACTATAATTTTGCAGTCACTGTACGTCACCATCATTGCCTGTTACTTTAAAATTACTATTTTTTTTTTTCAGAAATTGATTTTAAAGACACTTTACGTAACTGTTTTTGCTATAATTTTTGTCTTTAAAGCGTATACTGTTAGCTAAACAGCTTATGTAATTTTGTACACTGATTTTTAGGCATTGTATAAATTAAATACACAAAATACCTGCAGGAGATTATTTAAGTCAATTGGAGCACCCTTTATATTTAGAAAAAATTATATTGAATTTGAATTACTGACATCAATCAAATAAGTAAAAATAATAAAATTATATTTATTTAATTTAGCAGTAATACAAGAATCAAATTTTCCCATCACTACGTTAAACTCAACGTTTCACGTACGGAATAGCCTTAATTAAATACCTGCAGAATTTTTATTTACGATTATGGCGCTGTTTATTATTTCCAATTACCAACTCGGGCGGCGCTATTTATTAGTTCGGACTCTTGACACAAATGGCGCTATTTATTAGTTCCCACTCCCGACACGGGCGGCGCTGTTTATTAGTTCGCATTCCCGACACGGGCGGCGCTGTTTATTAGTTCGCAGTCCCGACACTGGTGGCGCAGATTATTAGTTCCAACTCGCAACACAGGCGACGCTGTTTATTAGTTCCGACTCGCAACACGAGCGGCGCTGTTTATTAGTTCCGACTCGCAACACGGGCGGCGCTGTTTATTAGTTCCGACTCGCAACACGGGCGGCGCTGCTTATTAGTTTCGACTCGCAACACGGGCGGCGCTGTTTATTAGTTTCGACTCGCAACACGGGCGGCGCTGTTTATTAGTTCCGACTCGCAACACGTGCGGCGCTGCTTAATGGTTGTGGTGCCCATTCAGAGATGGCGCAATCAATTATGGTTTGCGTCCGTGCTAATTGAACATAACCTCAATTTTTTTACTCAACGTAACCTAAAAATGATGAAAATAGTTCTTTATTATAACAAATAGTTTCAGGAAAAGGAAACGTTGTGCAAATTACGTGGAGTAATTGTAAAGAATTAACAACAATAGTTTTTAAAAGTAATATTTGGATACAAATCACGTAAGTAATGATGTTTTTTGTTGTAAAAATAAAATAATCGGGGATTCCGTAAGGGTAATTTTTATTTATTTATGCATGTACGGAATTAAATTTAAGGTTGTACAGTTATTTTTCATCACCATAATTTATACAGTTTTTGCTTTTTTAATGAATTTCTCGATCCACCCATTACAATGGAATCTTTAATAATATTTTTACGCTAACATATCGTCGTCAGCTTAACAATTAATAAGGATTGTATAAGATGATCCAATGAGGACTGATCCCCCTGTAAATTAGGATCCAGAAAGCTTCTAAAGGAGCGGTGAAACCTCTTTAAGGGGTAATGCCACCATATATATATAAAGACCTAAAGTCGATAGCTGATTCTCTGACGAAAATATATTTGTTTTAAATTGTTTCGTGTATTGCATATTAAATTAAATATGTATGTATTCTCCGGGAATTAAGATGTTTGTATATAAAGACAATGAAAAGCCATTCATCGGGGAATCTATAATTATAACGAGCAATTAAGATGCAGCCTCGTTGAAAATCTAATTTATTTAACAGTAAACCTTAATTCAATTTTAATTTTTTTAAGTGAAATGGAGTTGGAGAATATCAACCCGAGTGTTTTTAATAAAATCGAGGACCGTACGATCACAGCGGAAGAAGAGGATGATGAAGTTGTGGATGAGTTCGATCCGAGGGAAATTTTCGGTGAGCATAAAAAATGTTTCAACAATTAATGAATGAACGAAAATAATGAAGCCCATTATTAATAACAATTCCTGAACATTTGACTGGTGAAATAATCTCACTGTTTCAACAGTGAATCAATGAAATAGTTTTGCGCTTCAAATAAAAATTGAAGATATTGGAACAGTGATTTTTCTATGAGTTTAATTGAAAACACTAACATAAAAAAAATCATTTCAGACTGAAAATCTGTTTTATTTCAGACCTAATAAGAGGAATCAATGATCCTGAACATCCGTTAACCCTCGAGGAACTGCACGTGCTGGAAGAGAGTTTAATCGAAGTCGACAACACGAACAACACAGTAAACGTTTTATACACTCCGACGATCCCGCACTGCAGCATGGCCACCCTGATCGGGCTATCGATTCGCGTGAAGCTGCTCCGATGCCTCCCCGCGAGGTTTAAGGTGGACGTCAGGATCAATCCAGGGACGCACGCTTCAGAAAATTCTGTTAATAAACAGCTGGCGGATAAGGAGAGGGTCGCTGCGGCTTTGGAAAACGTGCACTTGATTAAAGTTATAAATCAGTGCATTGCATTGCAGAAGTGATTTTTTAAAAGAGTTGCTTGATTAAGTTGTTTTAAAAATAATAACTAACTAAATATCTTTATTCAAATGTGTTTTGTATATACAATAATATATAAAATTAGAATTATATTCTGCAGATGCTATCGACTGGAGGTTTTTCAGCCCAAAAAATATTTCTCTGAAATCAATGGATTTCATTGCAGAAATTTTTTTTTTTTTTTGAAGAATCATATTTGTTTTTAAAATGTTTAAATCAATTATTTTTGTAGAAATTAGAAAATTGTTATTTGTTACTGGCCTGGAAACAGGAAATATGAGTGATAGGATTTATATGTATCGATTGACAATCCCCTGGACTTTCAGTATATGATCTGTTTCGATTCTTGGGAGATTGCGAATCAGCCCTTAATTTAATCAAAGAATTGCATCGCGAAAATATTTATTTTTTTAAAGAATTATTTTTATTAATAAATAATAATTTTCTAAAAAACATTCAAATTTGTATTCAGTTCAAATTAATGTAGTTTATTCTACAAGACTAATATTTTTCTTTTTCTCGAATCCTTATACCCTTCCTTTCAGGTGTGGGATAAACTAATATTTAAAAGTAATATAATATTCCTAAAAACCATTTCCGGAATGAAATTCATTGATTGAATTAAACTGAAATCAATGAATGTTTTTGAAGAATGGTAATTATAAATTAGCCTTTAATTTTTATAATTCACATAAAAAGAAATATCAATTAAATATTATATTTAAAGAAAAATATTTTCATGGTATCAATGAGAAAAAACTGTGAGCAGAAATTATTGAAACAAAGTGATAATTTTATTTTGTTAATTTTAACGTAAACATAAATAATAATAAACTATGTTTATCTACTTTTCGCACTGATTGGGTCACCTTTTACCGGCTTAACCTGTTTCGTCGGGTCGTATTTGTAAGTCTTCACCAGCGGTCCTTTCCCCGCCTTCATGAACTGCAGCTCGTCCAACCGCCGCCTCTCCTCTAATTCTTTGGTGATTTTCAGATTCGTCCATGCTAAAAAAAAAAAACATACACACACAAGAAATGGTAAAGTATCAAATGATCGAGAACGTGATGTGATTATAGTCACATCGGACTATTTTTCTAAAATATTTTTATTTACGATTTTATCCGTTTCTATTGGGAAGCACTGTATAATAATTTTCAATCAATAAATATGAGCATAATACGACACTTTTAAGTAGTGATGGGCAAAGTCGATCTTTTATTACTGCTAAATTAAGTATATTATAATTTTATGAAACCATACACCTAAAAGGGTAGAAAGGGTCATTAAATATATAAATATATATATATATAATTTTTATAGAGAACTAGTTTAGAAAGATACCCTACACCCATGTGGGTAGAAAGGGATCATTGAATATATATATATATATATAATTTTATGAATTTTACTTATTATAAAAACATCAAGAATAACTTCCCATTTATCAATAAACATAAATTTGAAATCACATTTTCGTTTTAAATACTTAAAATGACATTTAGTAATTCTCGATTACTAATATTATTCGATTTTCCCCAACACTACTTTTAAGGGTATAAAGTTTTTTTTTTTATTATAAAGCATAATGTGCAAATATTAAAATCTAAGAAAAAATATATATATATGTGAGAGACTTTTCGTTATATTCGAGCCTATTCTGTGAGGGAAATGTTCAATTTAAAGTGTCCGTTATTTTTTTATCCTCGCAGTCTAAACAATTTACGTAATATTTATCATAGAATGTGAAATTAATAAATAAGGTATAAGTTAAATTTAATATTTCCCGTACGGAATGGCCTCGAATGTCTCAGTTTCAATTGATTCAGAAAGCATGCAAAAATATTGCTTTTTTTCCACTTGAACATGGGTATCGGTATATTTAAATCTTTGTAATTTCAAATTAAGGGACAATCGTACTACAACCAGCCCCACCAAAAATATTGCTTTTATCTATTTTACAAATTTTAGAGATAAATGAAATTGTGATGGGGGTTAAAAATGATCAAAAAACTAAATAAACAATCACTCCGTTATTTACATGATTAGTTAACTTTTTCAAACTATCCTCACAAAGTTGCACTCCGTTGAATGATTGTTTTTTCTCTCTAAATCTACTTACATTCTTTAATACCACCGACGAAACCTTTACTCTTCACGGGCAACTTGGTCGGGTCGTGTTTCAGGAGGGGATCGATTTTGAAATAATTCCTCACAGTAGGGATTTTCAGAAAACCGACCTGCGCGAGCGAAATGAAATTACTCGACACCCAGTAGCAGAGGATCGCACCGGGGAAATTCACCGTCAACGGGAGAATGACAAACGGCAACGCCCTCAGCACGTACTTCATCGTCTGCAAGTTCTGCGACGACAATTTCGCCGAATCTGTGCCCAACTAGAAAAAAAAATTTGAAAACGGAAATTACAGAAAGTAAACCTGAATTTACTCTCGTGAATTAATAATGAGAAAAATCCGAGTTTGAAGGACGGAAAAGTGAATATTTATTAGATTTATTAGTGTTAGAAATTCTAACGTTTTTAGAATTTTTACTGGACAAAAGTTTGTAATCATAGATTGAGTATTATTAGAAATTCTAAGTTACAATCAATAAAATTCTATAAATCTCTTTTCTCAACTGCAATAATTACTTACACTGTATGTTTTTAACAAATATCTATTGAAATAACTACTTCCTGAGCATATACCCCGTCAGTTATTGGGTAACATATAACAATGTTTTATAAGACTAAACAATTCAATTCATTTATTTACGGTAAATCACCTTTATACAGAATAATAACAATATTTAAAATATTTAGATAAATATCATGACTAAATCACAAAAATATTAAATTTAGATGGCGCTTGCGTCATCTTTCATTTATTATGATTAGCATCAAGTTGAGTTAAGTTTTTTAAATACAACTAAATTGTTAATCATAATAAATGAAAGACGACGCAAGCGCCATCTTTCTCCTAAGTTATCCATACGCTAGATGAATGGTGGCTGAATATTTTGTTAATTATATCTAAATCAGGAAAGAAATAATGTTTACACCATATAGCTACTAAAAACAGTGAATTTACTTTTAAATTAGTAGATCTGGTGATATTGGTTTAAATGGAAATCTGTGACATTGTAGAGTGACTACCTTATAAATAAATATTTATCTACCAATCTTGGTTACACACCTTAATAATAAACAATCTATGATTAAACCACCAACTGTTCACTTAGGCCCATTAGTGAAGTCTCAAGGCTGTTGCCATGAAAACCTAACGCATGATTAAATCGACAGCTTCACGCATCAAGCAGTTTACCTCGATTGTGGCCCAGAGTGTCAAACTCGTGATAATCGGGAGAGCGAAGAACTGATCGGGCACAGTGAGGTCTTGGAACCAAAAAAGCCCACCGTCCCGTAAACTATCCACTGGAACGTTCGCCATTTGCCGAAGCCCCACGAAAAAACTAATAAACACCGGCATCTATAAAATTGTTTAAAATAATTAAAATCAATAAAAACAACTCAATTTTTGCATTACGTTAATTGTTAAAAAAAAATGTGTTAATAAAGTGTGATGCCATAATATATTTATTGGAGATTCTTTTTTAATTAATCGAGTTTGGGAACGAACCTGGGCCAAAGGCACGATCATGTTTTTCAGGGGATTAACGTTTTTCTCCTTCATGAACGCCATTAATTCCTGAGAGTAACGCGCGACTTCCAGCTGATTGCCCGACTGCCGCGCTTCCGTCATTTTCAACTGAATCACCTGCATTTGCGGGAGGTGGTTGTTCATTTTGGCGGCGTTGCGCTGCGCCATTATCACCAGTGGGAACATCATGAATCTTATGACGACCGTTCCTTGAAATCATCCGTGAAATTAAACGTATAAAAAAAATAAACTTTGTTAAAAAAAAGGAAACTCCTACACCACCATTATGGTAGATGGTGATTTTAGATTATATATATATAAAAAAAAGGAAAAGGACAATTACTTATTGAAAATAATTAATAATTTAAGATTCATCTCATCTTTCATCGAGGACTAAAAGACAGACATGACACATAAGACAATGACTTTTGTATTGTATTTAATGTATAAAAATATAATATATAGAATGTTCCATTTAAACCAACAAAGTTGATATCATTTCTGTGAAAATGAATCACCCTGTATGTATCGTTTTCTGTTCAGCAAAGTGATTTTTTATATTTTAAGCATTATCCGTTCCAATTTATAAATGAAATATGGCTGTAATTTTATAGAATTAACATTTTAGTAATCCCGTACTTGTAATTGTATATTTTGTGAACATGTCATATGTAAAATTACCAAAATACTTATTAATATGAAAATAATTTTACATTATGCGTCTTCAGTAGTCAAGAAAGTTTTATTAATAAATTGATGCTGAATTTCTAACAAGAAGGGAGATATCGAAGACGGGTACTTCGGTATTTTCAATAATGATTATCACAAAATTCTCTTAATTATGGCTCTCATTCATCTGCGATAAACAAAAAAAAAATCCAAAGAAGACAATCACGACCTACCGAGTGCGATAGCCCCCCACCAGGGCATCTCCATCGTCACGTGCAAATACTCGAAACAGTTCTGCACGATCCCGGCGGGCGACCACCCTCCCAAACCCAGCGAGGCGAAAGTCGGCTCACCTAGCGCATTCAACTGACTCGCTAAATCAGCCACGGATTCGGGCACAGGAGGCGGTTCCGGTATCATTTCGATAACGGGAGGTTCTGTCGGAGGAGAAACTGTTACATTACTACTGTTAAAATTGGTAGAACTCGCACAACTCGAATCTAGGTTAACATCAGCGGGGGAGTTAGTAAAATTCTGGTTAGTTAAAGCGGTTTCTTCGGGATTTCGTTGGGTTAGTACGGAAACAGAAGCATTCTCATTAATATTCGAAACATTGTCGAGATTTCCACCACCAATATTAGTAGGTTTTACACTCACAACATTATCGAGGTTTCCACCACCGTTAGTAGCAAAACTGTCGGTATTCCCACCACCGGCTTTAGTAGGTGTTATACTCGAAACATTGTCGACGACACTAGAATTTTTTGTAATTTCACCCCCATCGACAATTTCATTCAAATTCATATTTTTCAACTCGATTATTTTTTCTTCTAATCGAGTTTTCTGTAAAAACTCGGTAGAGTAATCAACGTTTGATTTTCGTTGAATTTCCTGTAAATACTCAATGGAATTTTCGAATCGAGTATTCTGTGACAACTCAATGGAATCAGCGTTTATATTTAATTGAGATTCTTGTAAAAACTCGCTGGAATCTAAATTTTCTTTTAATCGAGCTTCTTGCAAAAATTCGCTAGAATCAGTATTTATTTTTAATTGAGATTCAATGGAATCACAATTTTCATTCAATCGAGTTTGCTGTAAAAATTCTGTGGAATCAACATTTTTTTCTAATTGAGTTTCCTGTAGAAACTCAGTAGAATCGGTTGTTTTAAACGAAACATCTGTTGTTTCTAAATTAGTTTCAGAAACAATATTTTTTTCGTTACCGCTTGATCGATTAAACAAACTCGAAATTGTCGTGTAAATATCGTTTCGTGCCTCCTCAGGGGGCATATTATCGAAAATCGATCGATACGGGTGTGATGTGTCGTAAAGTGAGGGAGGAAAATTCATGTCGTTTAAATCCATCGTCATAGTGTCATTATTATTACTAAATTCATTACTGTCGTTCGCATTATTTAAATCTGTATCAACCGTTTGTCCGTTTTTTGTCAAAATTTGGCTTTTATCATCCGAATTTGTTGTTGTTGTTGTCATTGAATTTTCAGCCTCCTTTGTTATTATTTCACTTTTATTAACATCCGAATTTGTCATCGTTTCGACTGTTGCAACGTTGGCGTTTGGAATACCGAGCAATTGCAAAAATTCTGAATCAAAAGAAGAGTAACCTGATACTGAGACTGGACTTTTACTGAATCCCAGAATACCTGCTCCGGTGAACGCGCTCCTTCCCGCCACATTTTTACCGAAATTGAATTTCTAAAACAAGAACAAACAAAAATTAGAAAAAAAATTTAAAAAAAAAAAAAATAGAGGCACTGCTAGAACATATTGTAAAATGAAACTAAAAACAAATATAATAGAGACACTGCTAGAATGTAATGTAAAATGAAATTAAAAAATAATAATAGTAATAGAGACATTGCTAGAATGTAATGTAAAAAAACGAAATTAAAAAAAAATAGAGTCACTGCTAGAATGTAGACTAAAATGATTTTTTTACATAGACAATGCTAGAACGTAATGTAAAATGTAAAAATTAAAAAAAACTACAGACACTGGTAGAATCATCCGTCTGATGATGGCACTGTGTTGGAGAAGGAATTATAGCAGTGCGTTAAAAAAATGGTTAAAAAAGTTCTCTCGCTCTTCCTTCACCGTTTTGTGTGTTTTCGTGTTTACCTTATTCTTAGAAAAATCATCGAATTTCTTCTGGAGAATCACCATCGTTTCTTTGCATTTCACATGCACTGTCTGAAATTTAAGAGGAATCGATAATATTCCGTTTTTGTTAAAGAAATGAAATCAATCATTTCTTAAAATACGCACCTCATTTTCTTGGATCGTTTTGTAAACATTTTTTATACTTTCCCTGGCGTCGGTGCTTATCGTCGATGCGTTTATACTTGGGTTGTATTTCACGTCACTTTTAAATCGATTCTAAAAACGATTGTGAATTAATTTTCGAACATTAAGGCCCAACGAACAATAACACATTAATATTTTAACATCATAATCTAGGTATAACATATCTATTATAAATCTTGCTTACACTGTTACGATAAAATTAGGGTTTACAATAAATTTAACAAACCCGACACCTTATGGTAAAAGGAATTACTGATTATATATATACAGGGTGATACAGTTTTCTTTATTTTCTTATTTTATTCATTCTTTTTTGTTAGCTGAGCGTATAGTTGTGATGGATATTCGGGTGCAGGAATTGAACAAAAAATAGATATAGTTGAAAAAAAAAAGTTGACTATCACTACCTTGGCGGTCAATTTGGTAACACCATTAAATAGAGAATTTCTTGCTTGTAAACAGCAAGAAATTTACTGTCAAAATAAAAAAGTTAGTTTGGTGCAACACCAAACTAAATCACCCTATATATATAAGTGACCTACATTTAACAAAAGCCTGCCCACAATTTTTCCTATTAAAATATATTTTTCTTCTATTTAATAATTCATTCACATTTATTATTTCTCTAATACAAAATCATGTATCTACTGTATCATATTATAGAGAACTTTTCGCCTTTAGTGTGCTTTGAATTTGATTTTTTTATTTAAAAAAAAATGATATTGGCAATAAAATCAAAGCACTCTAGAAATACAAAATTCTCATTCATTTAGTATTCCAAAGCTTCTGGTCATTAATCAATCCTCGAAAGCTTCGAATCTATGTTACAAGTAAGAATATTTACCAATTTGCTTAAAACTTCTTTTTCGCTCGGGTTCCTTTTAAAAGAGTCTACGAGTTTTGTGAATTTCTCTACGACGTCCGACTTTGAAATATCTACACTCCTCAGCTCCTTCCGACTTTCCAATTTAGCCTTTATATAATAAATACACAATAAATAAGTGAATCACTGAAAACGGCGAAGAATTTTCCAGTGAATTAATGAAATATAGGGAAAAGGTGGGATGCTGAACACTGAAAATTCTTTGATCACATTCATAAAATTACGAAAAAACATTGAATCAAGTGAATAATGAGCAGTAACACTCAATTTTTTTCGTATTTTAATGAACGAATGATAATTGGCCTTGCGAATAGTCGTAGTTTAATCCTAGAATAAATCTAGGATTCATGAATCACAGATTGTTTACAATATAATCTCGAATTATGTCGATTCACAGATTGTTTTCAGTATAATCCACGATTATATCGACTATTTTATACATTTCCTTGCAATACAAGAATTAATACTCAATTCTGGATCAATCCATGACTATTAGTATGGCCAAATATCAATTCATACACTTTTCTATTTATATCAATTGATTTCATAGGTAATTGAATCAGTGGCTGTGTTGGTGTTAGTAATTAATATGACAATTAATAAACAAATCAACAATAATGCTTTAAATTTGTTTCGTTACTTAATGTACACAATAATTCAAGCAAAACCTCGGCTCGTATTCCTGAAATTAATCGTACATTTCAATCGTACGAAATCTCTCATTTCCATAAAGATTTAGCATGCGAATTTGACTGTTACATACGACTGAAACGCGTGTTCAATTTCAGGAATAAGAACTCTGATTTAAAAAAAAAAACTGCTTTATTTATCGTGATATAACCTAAAAATTATGTCATTTTCACGCCGAAATTCGACTCGTTACTCATTAATACAATCTTACCTTAATGTTATTCACATATTTAACATAGTTTTTGTATGCCGACGCAAAACTACCCTTGCGAAACATATTTTAATTGCGGTTTTTTGAAATAATAAAACGCACTTTTCGTGCTTTTCGGTATTTCAGGGGTTGAAAACGTAGTTCTGACTGATTGAAGGCAGATGGCGCTCTTGAATTGTTTTCGTTATCGATCTCTCTCTATATATATATTCCTCTATGACACACATATATATATGTTTATTATTCTATGTAGTTATATGTATAAATAAATATTTAAATCAAATTAAAATAATTAATTTACTTAATGAAACAATTATTTTCACTTAAGCTATTACGACTTCTTAACTTACGTTATATAAGTCCTTAAAAATGAACAAACATCCATTTAAACAACTACTTCTCGGATGAATACCCCATAAAATAGTTAAAAATGAAATACCCTGCCAGACATTTACTGTTGCAAATATTGTATAATTCAACCTTTGACTATATAAATTTATATAGTCAAAGAATTCAACAATTTCATTTATAAATATTTATGTATGAAATGTTTCGTTAATCGTTTATTTAAAAACAAGTTTAAGTCATAAATTAAACGAAGTTTAAATTAAAATCTAAATAATATACATCTATGAATAAAATTGATTTTTAATTTTTTAAATGTTGGTGTGAATAAAGGACGCGCGCCACGTTGCCGATGTTTAAAATTCGCGGGTTGTTTTACATGATTTTTTTTATAATTCATACGTTTTTATATTTATGTTTTGCTTTTTATATAGATGGAAATCAATTCCGCGTAAATTGAATTGGTCATTTATATTTTTTTTCGAAGAATTTAATTAATTTTATTTAATTGATGAGTTGTAGTGGTTGCAACGCGGCGAGTCAGCGTCCATTTGCAACGCCACCGGTAAGTAACGTTTTTATTTCTAATCGAATATTTATTAAAAAACCGTGCAAAAGGGTGGAATTAATTGATTTTGAACATTTAAAAACGATCCTTAGAGTTACGCACGTCAGTTCAGCACATTTCGTGTTGCAAGGGACCCCCAAACGCGAAAAACAAAGCGCGACCTTCTCAAACTCTGTCGTCCGCTAGTGAAAAGCCAAACCAAAAAAAAAGCGTTAAATTGTTAAAAAAGAGGATTTCGCTCACTTTCCCATTTCGAATTGTTGATTATCGGGGACGCAAGCCCCCTTTGAGCAATAAAGCAAATGGCGAATCGTCGTTTCGGAGGCGGCCCCGGAGGCCACCAGAGGGGCGGCTTCAATAATAACAGGGGCTACGGAGGTGGCCCGCAGTCGAATATTAGCCCCTGGCAGCAGGGCGGTGGCGGTCCGTCCGCGGGAGGTGGGGGCAACGCCCCCCCGCCCGGCAGCAACAATTCGAACATTCAGAATCAGCTAGCTATGGCTCTGACCAGTCTGATCCAGCAGACGAATAAGCCGCAGTCAGCCCCCGTCGGCCCGCCCCCTTTGCTTAACATGAACAACTCGTCCGGATTCTATAATCAGGATAATTTCAATCAGAGCCAGAACAGGTTCGGCGGGAATCGCGGCGGCGCACCCGATTTCAGGCCTTTCAATAAGGTAACTTTAACCAATTTATATTTAACATTTTAAAACTCGTATATATTTAAGAATGTATTATTTTTTGTACCAACAACGATGCATTTCCATCGTCTTTTGTTTTTTTTTTTGTTTTTCCTGCAAAATCTTATATTATATCTATGCGACAAAATAGAACAGAAAAGATTGTCAAAACAAACGGAAAAGATTCTTGAAATAAATAGAAAAGTTTATTGATTATTTTATTTCTATATATATACATATATCTTAGAGGTATTACCATATATGTTGTGTATAGTGTATTTTTGTAATTTTGTACATTCCTACACTGGCAATAAATGTTATTATTATATATTACAATAAATTGTATGATGTTTAGTATTCTTTTAAATGGCTTACCATTTAAGTTTTCATTATTATTATATATATTCGGGACAATTCTGTACGTGAATTGATAGTCTGTGGACGAAAAGGATGAATCATAGAATTTATATGTATCGATTCACAAAAATTTAAATTAATATTCAATTTTCATTTTAAAGTTATTTGTTTGTGTATTAAAAAAAATTTGGCTAGCCTTGAATACAATTGCAATTATTTGGTTTACTTATAACAATTGTTATCCGACGCCCTAAGGGGCAACAAGGAATGGAAGAAGAAGAAATATAACATTTGGTTGTAATTAAAATCTGTATCCAGGCATGAATTGATTTACAAATACATATCGATATCACAAAAATCATCACGATTGATTTTTTTCCAATGAAATAAAATCCTTACTATTACAATAATATAATCGATATACTTTCCTGTTTATTTGTGCAATCATTCACTTTTTATTTTGACAATCTTCTTTTCCATTCTGTGTTCCTTATATGATGGTCGTTGTTCGTTTCATTCGTGTCACGTTTTTTTTAATCGAGTCGGTCTTTTAGAATGGCGGCGGTGGAAGGCCGTGGGGCGGGCAGAACCGCATCGTCAAGCGGCCTGGAAATTTCCGCAACAGCAAGAACCAGGGCCAGAGGAACCCGCTCAACAAGGGCAACAAGAGGAACGCGACGCCCGCCAAGCTTAAGCCGACTCCCATCAAGAATGTGGAGGAATCTCAAGACGCGGAGTGAGTTTGCAAATAAAGACAATATAAACAAAAAAAAATCAGTGAAAGTCTGATTGTGGTTTCAATTTTATTATCTAGTTATCATTGTATTTTCAATTATCTAGTAGTCACTGTATTTTAACTTGAAATATGACTTTAGTTTAGACTGTTTAGAAATCGTTAACAAACATACATGATTGATGAGTATCGCTGGATAGGTAAAAATGATTTAACCATCTGATTAAAAGTCGTAGAGGAACTCGCTAACAAAATTTCCTGTCAAGTCTTTACTGTCATTCATTCAATTATATTTAGGCCGGTTAATAAGAACAAACATTCAAAGACCATAAAAAAGGAAGAAAAAAAACAGTATGACTTATTTGTATTGTTTTGTTAAGTACCAGTAAGACGGAGGAGAATGCGGGCGGAGAGGGAAAAGCGTCAGCGCCGAGCCAATTCGATGGGCTGCCCAAAGGATTGCTCCACTGCTTCGTTTGCAACAAGACTATGTGGGATGGCGAGTCGTTCCAAAACCATATTGGAGGTTAGTGTAACATTTTCAATACTCTAAATTGATAAATAAAGCATTAATAACCTTTCTTCACACTTTAAAAAATTTGAAAAAATGCAATACTTTAATTGAATAAAATGTTCAATGTATAAAAAAACTATACACTTGTCTTCATTTGTTAGCTTCATTTTAATATACTTTAAGAGCAAATTGAAGTGGTATGGATTACAAAGGACAAAAGTTGAAGCAATGAATCCTACTTGTGATAACAAAAAAGGTGTGAATTCAAATTTTTTTTTAGGAAAAGCCCACAAGCAGATGATCAGCAGTCTGGAAGAAAGCTTCCAAATCACGGTGAACATCTTAAGGGAAAACATGCGTCTCAGCGAAGAGCGCAAAATGATCGAGTTGCAGCGGTCCCAGCGCCGCTACAGGAGGAAGGACACCAACGACATTGAGAACCACTGCAACATGTGTGACTTGAAGTTCTTGGGAAAGATCGCCGTGCACAGGCAGTGAGTATATTATTGTTATAATGATGAAAACGATTTCATTGCAGTTTTAAATTCAAAGAAAATTCCAATTTTGTAAAACTTTTCCCTCAGTTTAGTAGTATTATTTAATGAACTATTTTTTTTAAGAACCGATGGTCATCAGCGCTTGAAGAGGTTCTTGCATCCTAAGTGTCACCGTTGCAATCTGGAATTTCCCTACCGTATGGAATGGGTGGACCATCATTTCACCAAGGACCATCTCTTCAAATTGAAGGAGTTCTTGGATACCAAGGATTTGGCTCCTGGTAAGTTATTATTTACGACGGCTGTCAACAATTTGTTTTTAAAAATTATTTGAAAACACAATTAATTTATTATTAACAACATACATCATTAAATAAATATATAATAAATGAAATTAAAATAAATATTTAAAAGTAAAAAATGCAAAGATGTGATTGAAATATTGAGATTTTGAACTTCCCATTCTAATATTTTTCAATATTCCTGCCTGTATATTTAGTAAGCTCAGGCTCTACTGTTTACAATAGAATCATTCATCTTTCTTTACAAAATAATAATAAGGCTCCCCTATAAATCATCCACATCACTTGAATTGTAACAAGTAAAATAATTTCTTTTTTTATAGAAAAATATAAAGTGAAAATCCAAGCGGAGATGGACATCGAGCCGCTGCTCGAGGAAACCGTCCACAATGAGGATGACAACCCTGTCCTGGAATTGGGCGAGGACCTGAACAACCTTTTCAACAGGATTCCTGTTCACAAGAAGATGAGGGCCGTATCCAAGCAGAGCTTGTCTCCTGCTTCCGGATTCATTTGCAAACTTTGCAAATACTTCATGACGACCGAAGAAGAATCACTCGTAAGTAGTAGTTGAAGTTAATCAACAATTTTATTATTAATCTTCTGTCAGCTAGTGTTGGAGGACATTATTTTTTTGAATTTTTATTTATTTATTATGTCTTTACTTCTCAATGAGGTGATTTTTGTGTAAACATATCCCTTAATTCTGCTAACTAGTGAAAATTGTTTTAAAGAAACTTGCCTAGACGGGCACCTAAACGTGAAGTCTTTCCTATTTGGTCATAGTACCAATCAGGGCTATTCTGTAAGGGAAATGTGTTAATATAAATAGAAAAGAGTATTCATTCACTTGGTCACAGTTATTTAAATATATTAAATAAAAATTATTTGAAAATAATAAATAAAATGTGTTAAGTTTAATATGAATATTATTTTTAATCATTACAGATTTTTTAATATATATGCATAGAATGTGAATTTGTTTAATAATACAAATGTTAAACAGTTTCTGTATGGAATAGCTCTGAATGTCCAATAAAAAATAACTTTTAATTTATTTCAACATTTTCCCACAATTAACAATTCACTTTTTTTTATATTCAGGCGCATTTGAAGAGTGTCAAGCACTACAAGAGCTTCGTCAAGCAAGTCAAGGCCAAGCACCAGAAGATGTTGAACGAAAAGAAGAAGGCTGAGGAAGAAGCGGCCGCTGCAGCCAATGGTGAAAAGAAGGATGAGGGCGAGGAAAACAAAGAGGGCGAGGGTGAGGGTGAGGAAGAGAATAAAGCGCAAGAAGGTTAGTCGTATAAATAGAACACCCCCCTCGAATTGACATCCCCATTGCAAAAAAACGAAAACAACCCGTGATTCATTGGAATTATGAGAAGAAAACTGTCCTCG